>JANXHW010000005.1:78295000-80950000 GCA_026170595.1 Plestiodon gilberti rubricaudatus | reverse complement strand
ATGATAGCAGAGCAGACAAATCATCTTTGTAAAGAATTATTTTTGCCTTTAGACTTGAACTTGTATGAATTTTCATTTGCTCGCTTTATCTTTTTTGAGTTAATGAATATGATTTAGCGAATTTCATTTAAACATAGTCTCTAACTAATATTATTCACTGTCTTTATTAACACTGGACCAAAGTTACTGTTTTGATGCTGGCATTGATGTACGTCGCATTAATCTTCTCTGCGACAGTTCTTTTAACTTATGCGTGAGAAGTTAGAAAATTTGAAGGAGAAAGAAAAAGACTCAACCAACTCACTTTGTCTTGCTTCATTTTAAATCTAGGCCATTTCCTCATTAGCTTTCCCCTATATTTCTTGGGTCTGCATAAAGTACAATAATTTGAACAATGTCCCTAGACTTCTGGATGCTATCTGGGCACTTTTATCTATAGATCAGTTGACTTACCACAAATAGAGACTTGGGGTGCTACATATTGGGCATGATGTGCCGGATCCTAGCTCGGATCAGGCCAGTGGAGCTGGGGCACACCTCAAGAGAAAGGGATGTTCATCCCTTCCCTCTGAGAAGAGCCCCAGGCGGTGGCATGCTGTGCATTGTTCCATAGTGTTCTGAACATAGGGTTACCATATTTTCCCGGTTCCAAACCGGGACAACCCCCCCCCCGGATTAATTAATTAATTAATTGTTCTAATTTATATACTTTTTTGTGTGTGGGCGCAAAACACCCAGTCGCCACCCAAAGGGCAGCCGAAATTTTTATTTATTTATTTATGGTCACAAAAATGGCCATTTTGCCGCCGCTGCCACTGTTGCCACCATTCTGGAGCCTGGCCAGCTCCATCCGGGCCGGCTCACGACTCCAATTACCCCTGCCGCTCCTCCGCTGCCGCCGCCGTTCCTCTGTCACCACCGCTGTTCCTCCGTCACTGCTACCATCATTCTGGAGCCTGGCCGGCTGTATCCAGGCTGGCCAGGACTCCAACTACTGTCCCCTCCACTCTGCTGCCGCTGCTTCTAAAATGTGCTTTTCTGCCCTCATGAGATTTGGGCACCACCATTTTGGATATTGTGAGATTTTGCGAGATCCAAGATGGCGCCACCAGAAAGAAAAGTACATTTTAGAAGCGGTGGAGCCTGGAAAAACCGGGACTGACCTGGTTCCGGGCCCAGCTGGCCAGGACCGGGCTCTGGAAACTGGGACGAATGGTAAGCCTATGTTAACTTGGCAACTACTAATTAAAGGAGGCCATCTGCAGGTTGATCTGAAGTGGGACCCACAGAGTACTCCCTCCTCCCTCTTTGCAAAGTGCTTTTCAAGAGAGGAGGGGATCAGCTGCCAACTTCTTCCTTCAAAGTGGCAACTGCTGTAGGGCTACTTTCTCCTCTATTGTTCTTTTCAAGGGATAATTTTTTTTCTTTGTGATGCAAGGATGGCTCCTCAGCTACAGTGGCAGGACAATTGGGTTTGAAAGATCTTTTAAATGTAAACAGAGAATGAAAACACTTTCTAAGAACTGCATAAAGTTATGCTGAACCTCAGGAGGAAGAGTTGTGCGATTCTAGTGCTTTGCAGCTGTTGGGGGGCAAGTCAGGCTAGGCGAAAGGGTTTGGAATCCAGTGTCCGCCAATTCTGCCTTATTCTGTCCCTGTCCTTGCCCCGCATTCTGCCCTGTTTCAGCCTTATACACATAATGCTGTGTATAAGCAAACACTGGTGAAAACAGCCATGGGAAGATTTGAGTGCACTATGAAGGATAAAAATTCCATAGCGAGGACAATTTGCGACTGTGTCAAATCTAATGACTCTAAAACTAACAAGATGTTCATGTCTACCTGAAAGGAGTCCAGGTTTGGGAGAACAAATTACACTTATCTGGAGTAAAGAAGTCAGTGTGTTGAAAAGAGATAAGTTAACGACGATAAAGATCTATAGATTAAAGAAGAATTAAGGTTTCTTAGCTGATAAAGTATCTGCCTATGATGATAGATGTGTGGGATGAAAGAGAGTTGGATGGGCAACATAAAAGAATGTATTAGGTGTAGAAGAAATAATTTTGGATGTTGATGTTAGTTCAGCCAGTCAACACTATCATCAAACAAAAAACGAACAATTACTTTTAAGAATGAGCCAAAGAGGCGGAGGGTTGCAAACGTTTTCACCAATGTCAAAAACTGCCTCCCATTTTCAGCATTTGGGAAAGTCCTTCAAAAAGAGAGCAAATACATTCACTGATTCACTCTGAATTGGCTGAATTGGATTCACTCTGAAAGCATTCACTCTGAATTGGCTTTGTTTGCCCCCCAGTGATACCAGCATATAGCCAAATCTGATTGTCTATTTTGTGTTGTGACATCATCCCATTTGCAACTGGATCTTAAGTTGCCTGGGATCATCCAAGTGACTAAGCAAGGAAGAAAATGCAGAAACCAGAAGGAAAAATGGTGCTGAAACAGCTGCAAATCTGGAACTCAACTGGTAGAAAATAAGTTTGAAAAAGCTAAAAATTCTCACAATGTAGGGGGTATTCCTGCCCCCTCTCAAGCCCACTACTTTCAATATTATACTTGACCTGAGTGCACATTCAGTGTAGCCATAATTACTGTATTGGCTGGGCATCAGGAAAATGGGCACCCACCCTCTCGTAAGCAAGGTGCCTCTAGCCATGAGCAGCTGTTTGTAACTATTGAGAGTCTCTATGGTTACAAATGCTGTTGGGAGCACATCAGCCAGGCCCAGCCCACTGCCATCCTCCCTAACCCTGCCAGGGCCTCTCAGAGGGGGGTTAAGGGGGTACAACTGTACCCAGGCTCATGGCCAAAAAGGGGTCAAAAAGGGGTCCCAGGAGCCAAATTTACATGAAGTGAAGGGGTCCAAAAGAAACTTTGTACTCCCTGATAAAATTCCTCTGAGCGGCCCTGAACTCTGCCATACAGAGACACTGTTTATCTGAAAAGACAAGTATAGGTGTGTATCCTCAATGATGGTAATGTGTTCTCCGATCCTAAGCGACTTTGTCATTAGGCAAAATTCAGCCCTCTGGAGGCTGCTTGTGGGTTGCTCTAAGCCTGCAATCCACGCTATTGGCCTTTGCGGGCCTCAGAATGGCCTGCAGAAACGTCCAGAAGTGACTTCCGGTAAAACCAGACATTACATTCGCAAACCGGAAGGTGCTTCAGGACATTTCTGCGGGTCATTCTGAGGCATGTGAAGGCCAATAGAGTGGATGGCGGGCCAGGAGCGACCTGCAAGTGACCTACGGAGGCTCCGTTGCCTAACAACGAAATTGGGGGAAGGTGTTCCGGGTGCTCGGAAGGCTGTCATATATGTGACCTGTCAGTCATTAACAGGTAGGTCGTGAAGTGATGCACACCTGTACTGCGCTTGGAGAGAGATCCTCCCCATGATTAGAGATGCTGGCGCCCAGAGTCCCTAAACATAAGGAGGATCTCTCTCTGAGTACAGTGTTTATGTATGTATTTTATACGCACAATATTGGAAGAATGCTAGGCGGGGGGGGGGGGGGCTACAGAGAACATTGGCATTTGGGGGTGCGGCTTGCTGACATGCTCCTGAAGAGACTTTTGAATGTTTACAAATGTATACATTCAGCTACAAATAGGGCTCTCACTTCCTGGTATCCATCCGAACAAGAATATTATTAAAGGAGAGTTTAATCTTATCCTCAGAATATGGTAAAATGAGTCACCAAATATTATGAGCTTACTGACCTCAGGTTACATATTCTGTAATAATTGCAGGAATGTGATCTTTACAAATTGACTGATAAATGCAAATAATTTGTTACCTAATGGCTTTTTTTTAAAACATATAACAAATATCACAATCCACAGGAACATTATTTATTACATTAGCTTAATTATTTATACACCGCGTTAAGTCAACGGCAACAAAACGGCTTACAAAGTAAAAACAGCAATTCTAGCAAATCAATAAATAAGCTGCAAGAAACAGTCATAAAATAAGACCACAGAATAAAAAAGACTCCCAGAACAAAATGTCTTCAGACTTTCTAAGTTGGCCAGAGAGCGAGACAGCATAGGGCAGTGTTTCCCAAGCTTTTTTGACCTGTGGCTCCCTTGACCATTGGCGACCATTGGCCGTGGCTCCCCATTACATTATGTTCATGCCTGCCAATTGGCATTGCACTGTTTTCTGAGAGGATTCCATGGCACTCCACGGCTCCCCTGGCTGGATTCCGTGGCTCCCCTGGGAGCCGCACCTTCCAGTTTGGGAACCACTGACACTGGGGCTGTTCACATCTTGTTCTGTACCAAGGCAGCAAATTGGAGGGAGGCACCCACATCCCTTCTCCTGCATGCTTCCACTACCCCACCCCATCCTGCCACTGAGTTCAAAAGGGAAGAAGTCAGTAGAACAGGAAAGGAAGTGTGGAGGAGACGACAGTCATGGGCAAGAGTATAGAAGGGAATGCAATCTAACTCACCGCTCTCCTTTCCTCTCTGGTTCATCTTCCACCTTGTTCCTGTCTTCAAAAACAGGGAGCAGGAAGTAACATGCTGTCTTAGGTGCCAGGAGGTCTTCCGTCAGCTCTCAAAATGTTGTTAGACATCATTAGCCTAATGCAGCGTTTCCCAAACTTTTTCGACCTGTGGCTCCCTTGACCACTGGCAACCACTGGCCCGGCTCCCCATTACATTATGTTCATGCCTGCCAAATGGCATTGCACTGTTTCCGGAGAGGATTCCGTGGCACTCTGTGGCTCCCCTGGCTGGTTTCCGTGGTTTCCCTGGGAGCTGCGCCTTCCAGTTTGGGAACCACTGGCATAGGGGCTGTTCACATCTTGTTCTGTACCAAGGTACAAAATGTCTGGACCTGGGTATACATTTCTCTGTGAATGATTGTACCTGGGTTCTTTTTTCAGATCTGCAATCTGTGTACACTGAACACAAATTCAATAGGAATTAGAAGGAATGTGTGCAGTGCAGGCCTGGCCTAAGTCAGACCTGAGGCTAGAACTGAAGATCTTCCCAGTACACTGTGTTCCAGAGGTGAATACCACTTGTCCGTACAAAGGCAAAGTTCTCTATTCTCAATCATTTCCAACAGCTGGGTCTCTTTTCACTATTTCCAAAGCATATAATTATCAATTTCGATTTAATAAAAAAAAGAGTATGAAGTAATACAGTTGAGAATGGAACACTAAAATCTAAATCCCATATGAGTAATATAAGTTGGGGAAAAATGTTATGTACACTGAAACAAAAAATATAAGCAATAGATAAAAGTGTATAACGCACAAGGTCACCATGTTTCCAGTAAACGCCAAATTAAATTCATGCGGCAGTATATTTCAGACAAAGATAATCGTACTTTTGCCTTTGGAAACCAGACAAGGACAAAGAAGAGATTGTTTTATAACAATTGGCGGCATAGCGTATGATTTTTGAAACTGAAAAAGCAAAACTTGATTTACCCAAAATTGTTGTGAACTTAAAGTCCTATGTCATTTATTCTGCTACTCGTTCGAGTTCCATAAAAAGGAACAGATTTGTTGGAATGTGCCTGCACAGAATTTCTGAGTGTATTCAAAGGAAAAAAATAGCAACCCTTTATGCTTGCTGGTCCAAAGAAGTCACTTTAACTACTCAAACCATGTGGAAGTGATATGTGCTGAAATTGCATTTAGGTATTGCTGTAGAATCATGATAAACTACAACAGCCCCAAGAGATGAGCCTGGGTGGAAAAGCCACCTGCACACAGAACGAGAAAAAATTGCTCCCAGGAGTTGTCAGGATATATGACCTGTCAGGTTGCAACAATGCTAGTTCAGTTTGAATGGTCAGCTCCCAAAGTTACTTGAACAAATATCTGTTTCTTTCTCTTCAGTCACTGTAAATAAACTCGTGTCATCTGGAATAATTCCTGATCTTTCCCTTAGGCTTATGGAAAATTCTCCTAAAAATGAAATAAATGATCTGACTTTTTTGTAAGCTTTAAAACTTTCCTTTAATATCTAAAAGTTAGGTTCTGTTGCCAAGATGCAAAGCTATGGGATGGTTCATATAAGCATGTTCTTTACTTAATGACTGCACCATCATGTGAGGAAGGTGTGTGTGTGTGTGTGTGTGTGTGTGTGTGTGTGTGTGTGTGAGAGAGAGAGAGAGAGAGAGAGAGAGAGAGAGAGAGAGAGAGAGAGAGCAGAGGCGGAACCATGGTGGAGCGCATGGAGCAGGAGCTCCAGGCACTCGATTGCGGGCGGGCGGCAAGATTGTGGGCGGGGAACTCACCGTGTTCCGAAGAGCAGCGTCGTTTTCTGGGCCCTCCCGCCCTCGCTGGAGCCAGTTTGGCTCCGAAATGGGAGCAAAATGGGCGGGGGGGGGCGCGTCTACGTGACGCGAGGGCGCGTCCACGTGACGTGACGCTGGCCCCGCCCCCTTGCGCCTGGGCGCCCTCCCGGCGCCTGACCCCTCTGAGAGAGAGAGAGAGAGAGAGAGAGAGAGAGAGAGAGAGAGAGAGGGCCATTGCAAATCTAATACCACAGACCAAATTTTCAGATCATCTTGCAATGCTTCAGATCCATTGCATTTCAAAGGACACAATTAACATACACATTCACCTTGTCTACTCAACAGCAGATAAAACAGTAACCTGTTCCTATAGTATACCACTGTGATGGCGAACCTATGACGCACATGTCACAGGTGACACGCGAGGTCATTTTGGGTGACATGCCAGCGTTTCCCCCAGGGCCCCGACACCTTACATTTTCACAAAGGTTTTACAGGCTTATCTTGAACATTTAGGGCAGGGATTTTGGCAGACCTCTTTCAAATCATTATCTAGTAAAACTCAGCAACAAAAAAGTCACTGAGGGCTCAGTCCAGCCCAACTCAGCCCAACTCAGGCACAGTTGAGGCCCAATTGTGGCACAATTGGGGCCCAAAATAGGACCGAGTTAGGCTGCAACTGTGCCTGAGTTAGGCAGGAGGCAAGAGCAGTGGGCCAGGATCGAGGCAAAACTTACCACAGAGGCAGGCAGGCACCTGTGGGGTGCTGTCAGTCTTGTGGAAGCGAAGAGCCCCCTCCTCAGCTCCCCTCCTCAGCTCCCCTGTGTGCACCTACCACAGCTGCTGCAGCGTTCGCAGCAGATGGGCAGCCACAGGTGGGCCTGCAGGCACTGGGCGTGCGACAGTCAGCGGAAGGGCAGAGGTTGTGCCAGTGCCAGCTGCCCCAGGGCACCCTGGGCATTAGCCACCTGCCGCAGGGGGGAGTGCCACTGCCCTTCCTCCTGCAGAAAGCGATGCCACCCCCAAGCCACGTTGAGGCTGCACGTGGGAGTCATGGGGGGGAGGGGGTGGGAACGTCACACACAAGGGGGGGTCTCATGAAGTCTGGAACCACCTCTGCCAGGACATGCCCGTGCGCTGCCTGAAGCCCTGGGCCTCCAGGGCCGTGGCTATGCCCACAAAGAAGGCATCCCGGCATGCCTTCTGCTCCGTGCCCCGGCCAAGACCGAGAGATGCCTTGGGCTTGTCTGCTGCGAGCGTGAAGGGCTCACGCAGCTCATCACACCCCCAGATGGGGCAAAATCGGCACCTCGCGGCAGGCGCTCCAGCAGGGTGGGGGATGCCAGCATCCATCATCAGGGAGTGGGAGGGGAGGCAGGCACACAGACAGGGGGTGCTGGGGAGGGGCACAGGTGGGTCAGAAACAGACAGACAACAAGGCTGGTGGGAGAGGGATACAGGGAGAGGGGTCTGCAGAGACCAATAGGGACACAGGGGTCACTTCGCAGATGGAGGCAATGCAGGAACGGCCACCTCTCATGCAGACGGACCGAGGGCGGTAACGGACGCCGTTGACGGGCGGAAACGGACGCCGTTGATGGGCGGACCGAGGGTGGGTGAGAGCCCCGGTTTCTGAAAGGGCTCTTCACGGACGTGGCGGACGTGCGCCATGTCGCCTGTCAGTGGTTGCCTGCCTGAGAGGCCCCCCAACTCCCCCCTCCCCTCCCTTCTGAGCGCGGAGGGTCTGGCAGCCCCCCTGCTGTGTTCTCCCTGGGCTGGCTGTGGCAGGCCCTGGCTGGGATTCATGCAGGGCCTTGTGTGCTGGGCGCTGTCTCTGTGTGTGGGGGGCAGTGCTTGTGTAACATTGGGGTCATGTTGTTCAAGGGGCCTTTGCCCAAGGGGTATCTTTATTGTTCTGGAACATTGGCAGAGATGGCCAGGCGAGGCTGCCAGGGGTAGGCACAGCAGCCACTCAGAACGTAGCAGCAGCAGCAGCAGGTGTGCCCCATGGACCTGGAGACGCAGGCTCTTCCCCTGTGGAACCACAGCCTGCTCCATAGAAAGGGGAGGGACAGCAAGTAGGCAGCCAGGGAGGTGGAGCAGCAGCAGCAGCTGAGGAGGGTTGCAGGGCAGGCTCCCAGACCTCTGGCAGCATCCAGGCAGACGACCATGGGGCAACCAGACTGCGGGCCCAGGGGTGCTCCCCACAAGGTAGGTGGTGGTGGACATTCCTGGGGAGACATAAATCACGGGGGGGGGGGTGTTCCATGGCAGCTGGTGTGTGGTAGCAATCACCATTGAAGGAATGCCAGTGTGCCGGTTGCAAAGGCCTGCAGGGAGAGAAATCAAACACAGCTGAGTGGTGTGAGACACATAGCATGGTCTGCGCTCCTTCCCTGGGTTTAAGGTGAGCATGATCCTGTAAGGGAAAGGGGTCAAAGAGAGAGACAACAACACAACTTGGGGGTCACAACCATGGCAATCCTAGCAATACTGACCTGTCAGTAGACCCTGTGGAGAAAAGAGGGGGGGGGAACAGCATATGGGTTACAGTTCCACACTCATGGCATTGTGTGCTCACATTAATACAGGCAGCTATGAGACAAGACATTGGTACAGAGGCATATCATGGCAGGCATTGCAGGCAGACATGAGACAAGACATTGGTATAGAGGCATATCATGGCAGGCATTGCAGGCAGACATGAGACAAGACATTGGTAAAGAGGCATATCATGGCGGGCTATGCAGGCAGCTATGAGACAAGACATTGGTAAAGAGGCATATCATGGCAGGCTATGCAGGCAGCTATGAGACAAGACATTGGTAAAGAGGCATATCATGGCAGGCTATGCAGGCAGCTATGAGACAAGACATTGGTAAAGAGGCATATCATGGCAGGCATTGCAGGCAGCTATGAGACAAGACATTGGTAAAGAGGCATATCATGGCAGGCTATGCAGGCAGCTATGAGACAAGACATTGGTAAAGAGGCATATCATGGCAGGCATTGCAGGCAGCTATGAGACAAGACATTGGTATAGAGGCATATATCCTACCTATATTTCTCTATGCAAAGAGGCAGAAGTCAGACCACACGTCAGCATGAACCCTGCTCTTACCTGCACTTACCTGCTGGTGTTGTTGCCTGGGGGGGGAGGGGCTGGGAGAAAGACATGGGTTAGCAAACACTTGCATGGAGACAGCTGCCCAGGCACAGCAGTAAACAGTTTGGCCACAGGCAGAACAGCCCTCTCTGCCCTAGAGGGGGGCAGAGAGGAGAGAGGAGAAGAGAAGAGAGAAGTGGGGTGTTAGAAAAGTTTTCAAAGTCCCACTTTCTGGCTGCTGGGGGACAGAACCCCATGCCACGTGCTCAGAGAGAGAGAGAGTGAGTGGAGGGCTGGGGCTGGGCTTTTGTGGGAAAGAGGCTGGGTGGGGCTGGGTGCTGATAGAGTAACTATTTGGTCCAGTTCCAGAGTTAGGCCACAACTGTTTGGTTCTAACTCAGGCACAACTCGGGCCCAGGGTGTTAGTACTTTTCAGGAGAGGGCTGGTGTGGGTAAGGTAAAATGGCTCCTATGGGTCTCCTCACAAACAGAGGGAACCCCTGCTGGCTTCCTTTGATGAGGCCCCAACTCTGCAATCCCCAGTCAGGAACACTAGCGGAAAGCACAGTGAAAATTATTACTGCCTGGAAGATGTATTCATTCAGGCTTTTTCAAAAGCCCATTCAAAACCCATTCAATTTTACAGTATGTCTCTGTGTTTCATTAATTCCTCCTAAATCTTGTCTAATTTATATTTTGTTTTAAATATTAAACTCACGTTTTAATCTTCTCCCTGTCTCAGTATATCCCCCTAGTCCAGCAGTTACCAAACTTACCGCAGTCACAACGTCCTTCTTGCACAGTGCCCTGTCATGGCGGCACCATCGCTTGGCTCTCCTGGGTGCTGCCATCTTGAATCGTGCGAGATCTTGCAAAAATTGTGCGATATCTCAAGACGGTGGTACCCGGGAGAGCCAGTAAGAAGAGGCCACCAGGGACATCCCATGATGCCCCTGTGAATTCACTGCAGCCCCCTTAGGTGCCACGGCACACAGATTGGGAACCACTGTCCTAGTTCCTATTCTTCCTAACCCTTCCTTTTAGCTAGCACCTAGCGTTTTGCCAGGTTAACTCCAGCTATGATCCCCACTATTTTCCCACTGCCATGATCTCCAGCTATGGCAAAACACCCAGCGTTTTACCATAGCTGGAGTCCCCTGAGCTACACCATGACTTGGGATGAAAGGCATACTGCTAAATCCTATCCACATCACTATTCCTACCCACATCCTCCCTGTTTTTCTCTCTGCGCTCCCAAATCCTTATACCTAATTGTAGGCTGCCCCATTGCCTCCTGCTGTTCTTTTTTCTCTGCTGTCCTGTGGCTTCTGGGACTACCAGCTTCCACTTGGTATCTCTTCCCCTGCCTCCAAATCTGACTTCTTGGAGCGCAGGCTGAAAATTAGAAACCATGCTGGTATTTGGGGTGCCATGCCTAGTATTTGTCTGCCCATATGCAGCCTGCCAATGTGTCTCTCAGACTGTGTCAAAATCGGGCAGACTGTGTGTGTGCAAGTTGTTACCTTGTCGTAGCTAGGGTGCTGCCAACAGTTCTGTGCCCACTGCCATGATCTCTGCCTCTTTTGGTGCCTGGAGTAATTGCTGTAAGCTGAAGTCCTGCCACAGATGGGATACTAGTTTGCCAGCTCATCTGCTTTTCTTATCTCCTCCTCTGCCCACATTCGACTACAGAAAGAGATCTACAGGAGACTGTGCTCACAAGGGCCTCCATTAGGCACACGGCGGTGAGAAGAAGACTGTGCCCACACATTCCTTCATTGCCATCCTCCAGGTGTGTGGGAGAGACAACGTGCCCACAAACCGCTGCTGCTGCTGCCTGCTTCAAGGAGAGTGAGAGAGCCTGACCCATGTGCTCCCAGCGCCAGAGCTGCCTGCTTGAAGAAGAAAGACTAGCCATTGTGACCTCACACTGTTGTTGCCTGTCAGAACTCTGACTGATGCCCTCAGGTTGATGCCACCCACCTGAAAGAGACAGCAGTGGGTCAACTTGCCCTCCCACACCTGAAGAGGAGACAGAGAGAGGCCTTCATCAGGCCTACATGATGATCTTTCATGAGAAAGGTACCCTTTACACCCTGGACCTGAAAGGGCTTACTTATGTCAAGTGCAAATTTCAGGTATCACAGGGTTGGGAGGTGCAGTAAGCTTGGTAGTCAGGAATGAGCTGGAAGAGGCAAGAGTGGAAATAACACCGTTCTCTCCATATCTGAGGCACAAAAGGAGGCAAAGCAGGTGCCTTCCTCCTCCCTTCCCTCAGCTTTGGAGCAGTACTATCCCATCCCATGAGCAGGCCTTAGGGGTCAGGGAGTGTAGAGGCTAACCCTTATCCTGCAGAGTCAAAGACTTTGCACTTACAGGGCCATTTTGTCATTCTGTCTGGCTCTCATGCAACCAGCAATGACGTCATTGCTGGGCTTCACTGAGCTGACGGGCTGAGAAGGGCTGACTGCTTGAGAGGAAGTTGAGCCATAAAGAGGCAGGAAGCCTTCAAAGCAGGGGAAAGCGGAGGTGGAGGATGAGCAAGAAATGGGGGAAGAGATGAAGGAGGCAAGAAGGAAGGAACCAACAAGGGGGAGATGCAGGAGACTGAAAAGGAGAGAGAAGGAAAAGGAAGGGAAGCAGAGAAAGATTGGAAACAGAAGGAAGAAGCCAGAAGGACAGTGGGGCAGCAGAGGTGAAGGAACAGAACCTTTGGAGTAGGAAGGAAACATAGAAGATTGGGCAGAGGCGTAACAAGGGTGGAGCAAAGGCAAGTAGTTCTGCAAGACTCCGTTACATTGGAGTCAGCGGCCCCTCCCCCTTGCTGTTGGAGCCATTCTGGCAGCAAAGGCAACACGCAAGACACTCCCCTGTTGCTGCTGGAATGGCTCCAACAGCAAGGGGGAGGGGCCGCTGACTCCAGTGTAACGGAGTCTTGCAGAACTACTTGCCTCCGCTCCACTCTTGTTACACCACTGAGATTGGGACAAAGAAAGGTACAAGAGCCTGGAGAGGGGGCCAGGAGGAAAGATGCTGGAGCCCAGGGATGAGTTGCATGGGAAATTCCTTGGAAATAGGAGTCAAAGGCTCTTGCCAGGTGCTGGGACTGAAGGGCTCAGACCTATTGCATCAGCACCCCACAGGCAAGTCAAGGTAGTTACACCCAGGTTGTCCACCTTGGTTGTCCGCTGGGCCCAACTTTGCCTGGTGATGACATCACTGCTGGTCACATCAGAGTCGGACGGAAAGCCAAAACTGCCCTGCACAAGTCCTTTGACTCCGCAGGATCAGGTTCTTCAGTGTAAGGTACAAGATTGTAGCCCCAGTGAAGATAACTAGAGGATGAAGGATAAAGGGAAATGTTGGGTTGTACTCTCCCTTTCATAGTCTGTATGTAATGTAATAAATCCTTTCCAGCAGCAGCATGCTTACAGCTTCCCCTACTCATGGGGAGAACCTTGAGAACTGTTGGTCTGGTGTGTACATGTAGTTTTAAAATGATTAGGAAGTTAATGGCATGACTGCTTCATCTAAGTCAAAAATGTCCCTATTGCTAACCAAATATTATAATCAAAATAGGACAAGTTTGTTTGGGTAATGTTATTAATTATTTCCTTATTA
The DNA here is from genome assembly GCA_026170595.1 of Plestiodon gilberti rubricaudatus. Classification (NCBI taxonomy): domain Eukaryota; kingdom Metazoa; phylum Chordata; class Lepidosauria; order Squamata; family Scincidae; genus Plestiodon; species Plestiodon gilberti. The sequence continues at coordinate 80,936,993 of JANXHW010000005.1, read as the reverse complement.
CTTTATGGCACTTTATTCTTTATATAATGAGAGAGATCATTATCCATTGTGAACGTTGGAAAAGTCAAATGGCAAATTCTAGCAAACTTTTGCCAATTATATAGGATTGCGGATTTTAGGTTGTCCAATTAAGCTAATGGAAGACATTGTCTTCAATGTGAACAATGTGTTCCCTTGCCTTATCCTTGAAGCCTGAAATTGAGTGATATTGCACTTGTTTTTTGGGCAATAAATTTCTACATTTATAGCAATAAAGAGGTCGTCTGAAGATTCCCAGAGCTGATTCACGCATGCTGAAAATACTTAGGTCTGATTCAATATGCATTCATCAGTAATGGTATGTAGCAATCAGTAATTTATCATGCATTTGATCACAGCTGCAATATGTGAATGGCCTCCATTGGAAAGTAGGGTGGTTGATGTCACATGAGGTGATGTGAAAGCTCTGTTTGTGGTGTTTGATCTGCAATTGAACAGGCAGCTCATCACTGAGTGTTACAGTCACTGAGTGATAACCATATGTATGTGAAGAAGAGGGCCTAGGGAACAGGACCTCTTCCCAAGCAAGTCTATGACCCTTTGAAGAATTCTACTTATCACACTCCTGCAATAATTCTTCCAAGGAGTATGGAATTTCTTTGGGGAGGGGAGAGATCCCTTCCCTTGGGTAAAGCCCCAGCCAGCCCGATGGGGCTACTTGGATGTGCGCCAGCTATTTAGTCCGAGAGCCCCGTGTAGCAGCAGCCAGGTCCAGGAAGGGGGATAGGATTTGGTGGAGGAGGCTGCCGCAATCCCTCCCCCTTCCTGGCTGACTAATCTCACCCTCCAGAACACCCCGTTCCATCCTCCCTCCACCCCTCCGCTGCTTGGCGAGGAACATGCTTGGCGAGCTTGGCAAGCACCCCAAGGGTGCTCCATTGAATCTGGTGCAGGGAAAGCAGTGCCGGCCTGTGTGCCGGCGCCATCTCCTCGCCAGGTGACACAAACCTGCCTTATGGCATGCTTGCGACACCCAAGACCGCTGTGCTGGTCTAAGTTCTAGAGGATTGGGCTGCCAATCTCATCCAAATCTTCTGTTTACATAAAATGCATTGTGTGTTGCTGCAGTATTCCTGTTTGTTTCAGTGTTATTCTTTGTAACTAGGACTCACAGTCCGACATCTTCTGAAAATCCCCTTGAGCTATGGCTGATCAAAGGTGTATTTTCTTTGTATTCCAAAGGAATGGCTTTTGAATTATGAACAATTTCTTTTTCAAAAGCATATCATATCCATTCCATTGTTCCTTCAGATCCCTCACTCTCATATATTCTTATTTAGTCACAACTATGTAGTACCCAAAGCCACCTAGTACCCTAGAGTCGGACACAACTGGACTTAATTGTCAGGGGTCACCTTTACCTTTTTATGTAGTACCCATGGTCTTTCCATTTTGTTTAGGTTTGGTTAGTACCATCATATTTTAGGCTGATGTGCCTTTCTGATTAAAATACTGAAATGTAGGAAAGTCCACTTCGGCAAATAGACTCACAGTCCAATCCTATCCTTACCCTCACCCCCACTGGTGCAGCTGTGCCAAAAACGGACATGCTGTATCCAGCAGGGTGGCAGATTGGGAGGCTTCAGAGGAGAAAGAGGATTTAAATCCCCTTACAGCGGGTGGTGCAGTGGGTTAAACCGCTGAACAATGATCTGTCGATCGAAAGGTCGGCAGTTCGAATCCGCGATGGGGTGAGCTCTCGTTGCTTGGCCAGCTCCTGCCAACCTAGCAGCTCCAAAGCATGTTAATGCGAGTAGATAAATAGGTACCGCTTGCGGGAAGGTAAACAGCGCTCCATGTTCCAGCTGCATGCTACGCGCTGCGGCAAGGAGAGTCATGCCGGCCACATGACCACGGAAGCGTCTTCGGACAATGCTGGCTCTTCAGCTTTGAAATGGGGATGAGTACCACACCCTAGAGTCGGACACGACTAGACTTAATTGTCAGGGGTCACCTTTACCTTTACCTAAGCCTGCAAGTAAACAAACAGAAGGTGTAGATTACCTTTGAAAAGGAAATAGTTACAAAAACACTCGTGTTAGTGACTGTGGAATGGTTTAGTAAAAATATGTGTTGCCATGTGACAAGACTAGAATAGATTACTCTAGTGCGGGGGGCCCTTAGGCACGGTGGGAGCAATTGGTCCCATTGGCTTAAAGTCAATCCTGATTCTGACCTTACAAGATAGGCAACATCCTATCATATACCTTGGAGTCAAAACGTGTTCTCTGCTGAACGATAGCTAGCAAGATGTGCTGCTCTTACGAACAAACTATAAATGGATGGTCCTTCTTCCTGTCGGTTCATGCTTCCAGCAATGGATTTATGCACCATGACCTCTCTGATTTAGTGCTTTGTGCCATTGGTAGCCACGTGCCTTGTGCTCCCATAAACATCCTCCTGGCACAGTGACAAGGCACCTTAATAAGGTCACTCCGTACGAGCCATGTGTGCACAAAGCTTGAGCTTGGTTGAACAGGAACCGTATGCAATGAGCCTTGTTTTCATTTATGGGCAAGTCAAACGGATTGGACAAGGAATGTGTGAAAATGGCTTTTTGACAGAGAGCAAGACACAATGAATATCATGAGGGTATATTTTTGTCATCATGAATCATGGGCCTCTATGGTGATGGAGAAAAGTGAAACCATGAAGCTTTTTATGCACTACCAGCCAAGCAACTGAATTTTTTATAACCCCTTATGGTTTAAAGCAGTTGAACAAAAGAATAGTTAATCACATTGCACCAGAGATGTTTGTTTAGCATTAGTGATACTCAGAGTAAGTGGGTTTTGTTTGGGGTTTTGTTCCTGAAAAAGGCTGGTATAGAGAAAATCCGGTTAATAAGTACATTTATTACATTAATTTCAATGAAAAAAATTCTACTGGACCGTATAACTTAGAACAGTGTTTCACAAGGTCCTACAGGGGAATTTACTCCCCTGTAAGTCTTTGCAGGGGTGGGCAATGTCAGAGGCAGCACTCCAGGATTACGCCCGCCCTCGACACCAAGACACTTTTAAAAACATACCTACTGTAGTTGTCCTGCCAGCTCCCCAAAGGGTCGGGGGGGGGGGGCTGCTACCACCTCCGCTGGCCTCCCCAAGTCTATAAACTGCACCAATCACATCAAAACACCCACTTCTGTTTCTCACCAAAAAACGGAAGTGGGCTTTGCGATGCGATCAGGGGCGGCAGCAGCCCCCCTGGACCCTTTGGGGAGCTGGCAGGACAACCAGGTATGTTTTAAAAAGCGTTTTGGAGTCGGGGTGGATGTGATCCTGAAGCACCGCCCCCAATGTTGGAGGCTGGCCACTTCTGGAAAAAGTGGTGGGTCGCGACCCACAACTTTGAGAACCCCTGACTTAGAATGTTGGTATAACAAAATATGGTCTTAATGGTCACACTACATTTAAGTGAAAATCCATATAATGAATTTATGGATAGAGGGAGAAGAGTGTACAGGTGACCCCCGGTTAACGATGGTTAATTTAACAACGATCCGCATATATGATGGCAGTTCCCCAGTACAGTACCTTACAAAAAGTAGCTGCTGTTTGAGCCTGCACTAATCAAAGCACTAATCTAGCACCAAACAGCTGATGGGCTGGGGATTTAAAAAGAGGTGTCTGGAGTACTTGCTATTCATTCCCTATTACAACTGCACTGTATTCCTTAGGCTATACGCGCTATACCAAAATTAACCACTAGATGGTGATGAAGACTTAACAATGGATTCACTTTACAAAGGAGTTTCAAGAATTCATCCCCATTGTTAACCGGGGATGCCTGTATAGCAGTGATTCTCAAACTTTTTAGACCCACTTTTTAAAATAACACACTATCCAGACCCACCTAGCTTTACGAGACCGCTCAAACATTTATCTCCCTATATTTGCAAAAGCTTGCAAACTGCAGGAGCTCAGCTCCTTCCAAACTGCAGGAGCTCAGCACTTTGAAGGGCAATTAGCAGCTATCTTATTTTTGAATAGCCTCAGGGCTTGTGGCAATTACTTATCTGATCTTTCCATCACCTGAGACCCACCAGAAATCAGGTCGTGACCCCCCAAGTGGGTCCCGACCCACAGTTTGAGAAACACTGCTGTATAGTCATTGCATACAGACAAATGCCCTTGTTTTACTTTATGAAATGTATAGTGTGAAACACTCTCAGCCATGCGAGAAAGCAGCTGATCACCTTCAGCTGAGAGGGAGAAGGCATGGCAAGCCTTTAATCTGATCATCAGGAAGGAGGGATGCAGAATGGGAGCGGAGGGAGTGGTGGCAGGATGGCCGAAGGAAAGAGATTACGTTGGAAGGCTGGTCAGGAGGGTGAAGGTGAGGTGAGGGGGCTAAGGGGAAGCTGGAGAAAGCAAGGAGGAAAGGAATATTGGAGGGACTGGAGTGCAGAGACAGATGACTACAAGGACCAGGCCTGGCAGAGACAACATGCAGGCAAAAGAATGGCCAGGGGTATTAGCAAGAGCTACTCACCCGAGTCATTTCTTAGCTTGGGTCGGGCCAGGGGTAGTCCTGAAAGTGGAGACAGCCTTGCCTGCCAAAAACCTGGGGGAGACTGTGCGGCAGCAGGTGTCTTGGGCCTTTTGATACCTCTGAAGGCCTTATCCTGGAGTATTCCCAAGGTGGAGAGCCTCCACCCAATTCTTGGCTTCAAGGCTATTGCAAAGAGGGTGAAGTAACCTGCCGGAGAGGTCACAAGGCTCCACCTCTTCTGTTCTACCCTGTTCGGTTTGGCCAGCTCTACCCATTGTCAAATAAATCCTAAGTTGATTCAGCCAGGAGCTTGCCTGATTTTCTGTTGCGACCTCCCCATAGCCGTCCGAGTCCCCTGGGAGGAGGTATCTTGTTGTCTTGTGTGCTCCCTGAGGCATCTGGTGGGGCCACTGTGTGACACAGGAAGCTGGACTAGATGGGCTTTTGGCCTGATCCAGCAGGGCTCTTCATATGTTCTTATGTTATGACAGGGAGTTGACAAATGTATAATGAAAGTATATTATGCAGCATGTTGTTTTGTATGGTTGAAAGAGTGGATGAATTTACAAAATAGGAGATTATTGGAGTTTGAAGGCTCTGAGTTGAGATTTGGTTGGCATGGGTATTATGACAAAGTGAAAGCAAATTTAGAATTTAAAAACCATTATGTTAGACATGCATTATGGAGAATTTGGAACAGATATAAAATCAGGTTTTATGAGAAAATACCATTATGGGTTGCACCATATGAAGCGCATTTTGGTGGGAGTAACGTGCCGAAAGAGAAAGGACTGTTATATAGAAATTTATTAATTTTTACGCAAGGAAAATGTACAATGAAGTCAAGAGAAAAATTAATGGAAGAAGACCTTAATTGCCAATGGTTTGTATATTCTGGAGAGATTTAAAGTGGATAAGAAGGCATATGGATTTGTAGAAGAAGGATCAATACTGGAGATACAATTAAAATCTGAAGACCAGGTAATCTCAAAAATGTATAAATTGCTTTTGAAGTTCGAGACAGAAGAAGAACAGGTTAAAGAATATATGATTCATTGGGTGAAAAATGTAGGTCATGTTATTGGAGCAATGGGAACAACTATGGTTAAAACAGTTGAAATTTACGTTAAATGTTAATTTACGTTAAATGAAATTTACGTTAAAGGATTAAGGTTCAAATGAAACTGGAAACCTTTTTGTTGGGTATGAGGGATGATCATGTAGGCGAAAAATTTCAAACTTTGTTTTTATATATGATAAGTGCGGCAAGAATTTTATATGCACAATATTGGAAGAATTCAGAGATACCTTCGCTGGAAGATTGGTGGTTGAAAGTTTTGGATTATGCTGAAATGGATAAACTTACAATTTTAATTAAGGAAAAATCAGTTACAATTTTAATTAAGGAAAAACCCGGCCTCTAATCAGTTAACCTTTTTGTGAATAATTGGAAACCATTTATTGATTTTTTAAGAGAGAGAGAGAAGAACAATGCGATGATATGAGGATTTAATGAATAGAATGTGGGTGATATTTTGGCTTAGTTGGATATTATATGCAGAAAATAGTGAATAGTATGCTAGTAGGATGTATTGCTTCACGCTTGCTATAACCTTACAAAATATGTATTGTTTTTATGTTTTAATATATTAATAAAATATAAATATATGAAAAAATGTATGATGTACATCTGGTTAACAGTTTTAATCAACGTAATAAATCTGTAAGGACTAAATATTGAGTGGCAGCTTACTGGGGAAAAAAGCAAACTTGCCTTATGTCCCCCCCTTCCTTCTCTCCATATCTGTCTATCATCACTATTCTCATCCATAGATTTCTCCTCAGATTTTTGATTCAAGGCAGTTTACATAAGCAGGCTATTCAAGACCCAATAAGGGTCTTTATAATATTGTTCTATTCATATATAGACCCTTTCATTCTCCAGATGTTTCCCTTCCATGATGTGGTCATCTCTCTGGCTGCACAGCTCATGCCTTCCGTAGCTTCCGCAGCTTCTGCTTTCGGTTGTATCGGCATGAAAAAAACACTCCTGGGGCGTTTTTTTCGCCCGATTAACATTGCAAACAGCCCAGATGGGTAGGTGAGCCAATCTCCAACCCGTCACAAGGCTGAAAATGCGCCGTTTCTCCGTCGCCATTTTCACCGCTGCCACCGGGTTGCACCCCCGGAACCTGTCACCTGGGGGTGGTGCCCCTTCCCCCCAATGATGCCTCTGATCTAGCTATTTATTTACATCCCACCTTTCTCTTATAAGGCCCAAAAGGTGGGCTCACATTTGGCTTACAATACAATGCACAGTCCCTGCTTTTTCTCTTCCTTCTCCTTCTGTCGTCCATAGATCAATTCCCGGTCAGGACCACTGTCGGTGTGGAGTTTGAACGTTCTCCCCATGTCTGCATGGGTTTTCTCTGGCCCAGAAAGCTCACATTTATTTCAATGTTTTATATTAGAAGTGTTTTGGGCAGAAGCGGGACCAGGGCGGAGTGCGTGGATCAGCTGCTCCACTCGCGGGCGCGGGCGCGGGTGCACTTACCATCGTGTTTTCGGCCCCCCGCCCTCCCTGGAGCCCGAACGCCCCCAAAATGGGTAGGAAACCGGTGGGGGGCGTGTTGAGCGCCGCGTTGGGCACGTCATGTCAATTAGGCCCTGCCCCCTTCCTCCGAGCGCCGGGAAGGCTAGTTGCGCCTCTGGTTTTGGGTCTTTATTTAGAAGCTTGGTGATGTTTTTGTGACCAGAAATATGCCGTGAATGTGTAGCAATTAGCCTATAGTAAAATTGATTTTGTTATAAGTCATTTCGCTGAAAGTTGCAGTTGCCAAGAACCTATCAACAACTTTAAGTGAGGACTTGCTGTACACACATTTGGTCCTCAAACTCTCCCATGTAAATTGTTTGCTATTCTAGCAATACCTGCCACAGTATGCCTGCACATTTATTAGTGATACAGAACACTGCTATGATGCCAAATTGGTTTAGTGGACAGATTTCTCCAGTTCCTCATACACATATATGCAATAGTTCTAAAGCTCTCTTGCAGGGAGGAGCAAAAATACAAGTTGGTTCTATGATTTTGAAGAAAAACAACATGGACCCTTTAAATAAAACAGTGCTTTTTTCTATATTATTTCCCTCATAAGTAGGCCACCTAAGTGATGCTGTTTCATATCTGAAACACATTGATAATACAGCAGTTTTAATTAGGTATTATGCAGACGGGGGCTTGGTCATGCATTTTAATACCAAAGTCGAAAGAAGTCTGCTGGGAGATAGAGGTCATTTTCACATGGTAATAAAATTAGTGCTGGTGTTTTTCTTTTTCTTTTTTTTGCAGGTCAGAGGTCAACATCCAAACTAAGGATTATTTTTACCATGTAGTGGTGAATTTCATGAATATTTATTTGTTACTGCATACATTAGGACAGAGGTTCCCAAACTTTTCAGCACCGAGAACCATTTTTTAAAAATGACACTCTATTGGGACCCACCTAGCTTTACGGGGCTTTAAAAAAGGTGATCTAAAAAGAATTTATTTATTGATTGATTTACAAGTTATATTTTGTTTATTTGCAAACAACCCTCAATCCATTTCTAATAATGAGGCAGCCCTAACGAATACTGTAGTCTTGAGGGGCCTAGTTATATGACCCAGCCTTCACCTGCCTCCACTGCCTTTCATTGACAGACTTGGAAAAACACACACCAGGAAAAAAAAAATCTAACATTTATCTCCCTATATTTACACAAGCTTGCAAACTGCAGGAGCTCAGCTGTTTGCAGGGCAATTAGCTGCTATCTGATTTTTGAATAGCCCCAGGGCTTGAGGCAGTTAGTTATCTGATCTTTCCATCACCCATGTTTTCATTGGAGACTCTTTGGGACCACCAGAAATCGGGTTGTGACCCACCAAGTGGGTCCTGACCCACAGTTTGAGAAACACTGCATTAGGATATTGGTCTGCACAAAAGTGTGGGCGAGGAATGCAAGGGTTTGACACGAGGCCCCTGGAAAAGACATATGCTAAACGTATGAAGCAAAAGTAGAAAACAACTTGAAGAGGAGTTCTGCTTAGATAGAACACATCGTTCATCCTATTCAATCTCCTGGTGGCCCTTGCAGTGATAAAACAATGGTGAGACGGCATGAACGTTCTCAGGGCTTGTCTTGAGAGTTTCTCAAAGCTTTTGATAGGTGGTGGCTCTAAGACGCGTAACTACGGTGGAGCGCGTGGTTCAGTTGAACCAGGCGCCCACCGCTGTGGGGGCGGCGCCGGACTCGAGTCCAACTCGAGAAACTCGAGTCCGAGTCCGACTCGAGTCCGACTCGAGTCCGAGAGACTCGAGGCGGACTCGAGGCGGCGCACACACCACTCACTCACCCGAGCGCTGCTGCTGTCTTCCTTCCTCCAGAGAGGTCCGTTGGGGTGAGCCGTCCGGCGGCGCGATCTTCCGCTGAAGGAGTCCGGCGGCGGCGGGAAATTGAAGGCACACACACACTCACTTCACCTTAAAGGAGGTAAGCCGGCCGGGGCGCTGGGGGGGTGCCCGGTGCAGGGTCCCGCCGGGTCGCCCCCCCTCCCGGAGGTCGCCCTCCCTCAGGGAGCGCGGCGCCCCCTTCCCGGAGCGCGCCGCGGCCTACTGGCCGCGGCGATCTTTACTGGTTTAGGGGGGAAATTGTCGCCCCCATACTGTATGTGGCAGACAATTTCCCCCCTGAACCGGGCACCAACGAGGCAAGTGACGCCTCTGGTGGCTCATCATCTCTCATCACTATCTCTGAGGACACCTGCAGGAACCTACGTATTAAAAATGGGTATATTGTTGCTGGTTAAGACACAACCAATCATGTCAGGCACTTAAGCCTAAGGACAAGCAAGTACCAGGAAGGGAGTGAGGGAAGCAGACAGGAAGCATTCTGGCAACGTGGAGAGAGAACTAAGTGAACTAACAGCCCAATGCTAACTAACTCCCCACGCGGCAACGCAGTGGTGTCAGTGCGGCTTCTGCTGTATCCTCTGAGGGAGTTTCGGCATGTTGAGGCCTCCTCGGGGTAAGGGAACATTTGTTTCCTTGCCCTGGGGTTAGCCCCAGTAGCCGCCATGGGTCAACTTGGACCTGTGCGAGCTCTATAGCTAGTGCATGTCCTCATTGACCCATGAAGGCGGGTCAGATCTGGGAAAGGGGTTAGGATATGGCCCGCCGGTGCCACTGCTGTCGAACTCACCCCTTCCTGGGCCTGATCTGCACTCCTCCACCCCCACCCTGTTCTACCTCGTCTCTGCCTTCCTCCCGAACCCTGAGCAAACTTACTGGCAGTGGAAGGTATCCGCTTCCCATCATTGCATGGACCCGGTCAATTTGCCACTTGTGGCGGCAGCCAGGCTGCAGTTGCTGGTGCCCTTGTGTTTGCGACAGCTGTAAAGCTGCTTACACTAACAGAATGCTCGCTCTGGAGGTATAAACCGCCTTGAGTGCCCTCGGGAGAAAGGCGGGCTACAAATTCCTAAAATAAATAAATAAATAAATAAACGGCCCTTTAGGGTTGGGTCATAAATCAGAAACAAGTCGCCCATACTGAGAGAAGGCAGAAGATATGAGAATATTCTTTGTATCAGTCAGTAATGTTCGGTTGCCTCCCTAGTGTCGCATCCCAGGGCGGGAGGATTATAGACTGCGATATTGTGGAGAGTTTTAGCCAGATCAAACTGGTCAATTGTTGATGGAGTATGTTAATGAGGCAACTTTCCTTATAAGAGTGATTAGTTGGGAGACAGGGAGCAGTTACAGAAGTTAGAAGAGAGTTACTGCCAATCCTATCTGAACCTTATGCTGCCAGAACTTGTGCTGGGGCTGCACAAGGCCCTTTGCGGTGGCACGGAAGCTGGAATGCCAGCATCCATTTCCAGGCCACTGCCACAAATGGCCAGAGGTGCAGTGCATGTGCCAGTGGCTCCAGGAGGCTCTGTTGGTGTTGGTAAATTGGCAGTGGGGCAGAGAGGGGGAGGTTGGGGGTTGTCCGGGACAGGGAGGGGAAATGGCAGGGGCCGGGGAATGGATTGGAGGGTCTGACTCTCAGCAGCAAAAGCACATACTAGATCCTATCCCCCTTTTTCAGCCTGCCCTGCACCTTTTCCCTCCTCAGACGTACGCCAGCTATATAGACCTGGACACCTGAAGGACCACCTCGTTCCACATGAACCTGCTTACACACTGTGCTCATCATTTAAGACCACAATCCATATCCCACCAATGGCAGAGTATGGTTGGTGTGGCAGAGCTTTCTCAGAAGGGGCACCTAGGTTGTTGCATGTCTTTTTCTGAGAGACCTCATTGGCCCCACATCATCACATCAACATCAACCTTTATGGAGTTCACGTCATCAGTTGCATGAAGTGGGATGCTCAGATATGCATCTGATGACATGGACTGCAAGTCTATGAAAGCTTCTGGTAAAATAAATTGGTGAGTCTTGGTGTTGCAAGACTCTGTTATTTCTGCAATTGGTTGGCAAAAGTAACAATTGCAAAGGACTTCATGAAGTTTCATCACTTTCTACATATCCTAGAGTTAGACCACTCAATGTAGGCAATAGTTTCATGGCCAAACTCTTAAGAGTTTCTCTGCTTATTTTATCTGCTTATTGAGGATACTGCCTTAGAGTCATGTTTTTATGTAATTATAAATTAAAATATATGCATGCGGTCAGGGGAAAAAAAGCTATTAAACCATTGGGAATAAAGAAAAAATTATTTCAGTTACTGCCCATTAAAATGCAACACACAATGCAATGAATTTGCCATGGAGAAGACCTTACTTCGATTCACATTCGTTGAGGTTTGGATTTGTATGCTTGTGCTCCAACCAGGTAAATGTAAATGATTGCTCAGAATCTGCCAGTGTCATTAACATTGCACAGAAATGACTCTAATATTCATGGAATTCCTGACTGTATCATTCCATGGTGATTTACACTTCATACTAGAACCTATTTGATCTCATTGCCATATTTCTATGCTCTTTATTAAGCATGCCTGAATGCCCCCAGAATGTACCCTGCGCCAGCGGACTTGCGCCGGCATTCATTCCACATCCAAACTGCTCATGTGAGGCGTCCAAGAGTGGTTGTCCTGCGCCCATCAGCATATGGCAAGTTACACTGGTGTAAGTGTTCTTGCACTGGGGGATCTACTGTTACACCAGTGCAAGAGTTACACAGGATTGGGCTGCAAGTCACATTAATGTTTCTTCACAGAAACCACTGCCTGGTTGATCGTGTGAACTAGCCCTTTGACCACATCGGACACAGGATGCTCCTTACTTCCCATAAGGAGTCTTAACAATTTCTTCCTCTCTTGAAAGTCCAATCAAATATCAGGCTCAGGTATTCCTGATGAGGCCTTCTTGCCAATGTCAAAGTCACCAACTCTGGGAAGGTCGGGCTGCATTTTGATGCAATCAGCCCAAAATGGACGGCAAGCCTTGTTTTATGAAGACAAAATGATGTAAACAGCACCAAAATAAGAAAATGAAATGGAGCAACAAAACAAAAGTGAATTAGCAGTGGGGTGAGTTAAATTATCGTGTTTCAAAGCCACCACATTTTTATAGGAGTGAAGGCAATCCTGAATGCTCATTCCAAAATTTCACATTCGCAAATTGAACAGGCATTGTTTATTTCAGCCCTGTCTGAAACTCTAGAGGTGTAAACATGATTATAATCTATGAGTGCTGAAAAGATGTAAATAGATTGAGAAGTGGCTTGTATGAATCAAGCAATGGTTATTACAAAAGCAAGCAGCAGCAGCATCAACAACAATAAAAAAAAACCCACTAGAGAAGCAAATAGATGAATGAATAGCTCAATTGATCTATTTTGGCACGATTGATATCTTGCATTTTTGTAGTGTTGGATCACAGGTCAGTGTAAGGAGTTATACATCAGTGCCAATTGTGTATTGTCTCTTTTTATCATGAGCTCCCAGACAATTTGAGGAACAGGATTACGGCACCATCATTCTGATGGATATCAAGATAATTTTATTGGAACAAGATGCATAGTTGTTATGTGACTTTGAACTCACATGCAAAGCAAGAATCCTTGGGGGATAGTAGTAGCAAACAAGGACAGGCCATTAAAGAGTATATAACAGGGGGGGACTTGCTTAAGTAAGAGCCACATATGATAAACTTCAGATGTTTGAGAGTCATAAGAGTATTGGTGTATCTGGAGGTGGGGCGGAAAGCTAAGTTCTGCAGCTTTCCGCCCCACTGTTACTCTCCAGTACGAGGGGCCCAGCCCCCTCGTCATAGGAGCCCGTCAGTGGAGAGAAAGCAACGCGCAGGAGAGTCCCTGCGCATTGCTTTTTCTCCGCAGATGGGCTCCTATGACGAGGGGGCTGGGCGCCTTGTACTGGAGAGTAACGGTGGGGCGGAAAGCTGCAGAACTTAGCTTTCCGCCCCACCTCCAGCGACGCCAGTGCATAAGAGAGATGTTTGAGAGCTGCGATATTTAAGAAGCATTTAAATTCTTAAATATACTTACCATGAATATTAAACATGCTTTAATCCAGTGGACTCTCAATTTATACCTGGAAAAATATTTATAAAGCTTGAAAAATTCTTATTTACCTTTTATATTAATTGTGATGCAAAAAGGAGCTCAGCCAACCTCTTTCCAAGAGCCACACATTATACGTCGAAAAGCCCCTGGTATATAACAGTATGGGAGAGAGTAGACAGGGGAATGGTTCTCTGAAGCGGTAAAAGACTCAGCAGCTACCCTAATAAAGTAGTCTGAACTGACAATTTTTCAGCATCGAGGCCACGTTGGTTGACTCCTTAACTTTTCCACATGGTAAAGCAATAAGTACAGGTGTTTGTTTTTGTTGATAACCAAATAAAAACACAAACCACCATAAGGCAAGTGAATAAAACACAAAACACCATAATGCTTTAAAAAAAAAAAGCATTGAAGACTGCAATGTACAGCACAATTCACCCGTGTAACAATAGATGCACTGGTGTAAGTGCACTTATGCCAGTGTAAGTGCGATGCATCTGCTGTTACAGGATTGCGCTGGTAATGATATTACACCTGATATTGGTGCTTAAGAATTTGCACTTGTGAATAAAAACACAAAATACCACATTTTGCATTTTAATTCAACAAATGTTTCAAAAACAACAACACCCCACATCATTTTCAAACACCTCTACTTTAACAATCAGAAAAATGTGAAAGTTCACTCTCCAGTCGCTTAATTGCATCTCATCAGAGAACAAAGCGACTCCTTTTGGGGGAAACCAATACATGCCTTCAAATTCAGACTTCCATGCCTTAAGCCTAGGCTTGCCATCCGTCCCGGAATTTCCAGGACCGTACCGGAATCCGGGCTCGGGTCCCGGAACGGTCCCAGGACGTTCTGAACCAGTTGGCAAGCTCCGCCGCCACCATTTTTAAAATGTAGAAACTTACCCAGGCGCTGGCACCTTGGATCATAAAATCTCGCGAGATCCAACATGTTGGCGCCCAAATCTCATGAGGGCATGAGGCAGCCTAATGTCCTCACAAGATTTGGGCACCAACGTGTTGGATCTCGTGAGATTTCACAATCCAAGATGCCGGCGCCCGGGTAAGTTTCTACATTTTAAAAATGGCGGAGGCTGTGGGGACATGGCGGTGGCAAGGCAAGGCAAGGCATGGCAGCAGTGGTGGGCAAGGCACGGCACGGCGGTGGCGGGCAAGGCAAGGCGGGCAAAGCAAGACACGGCAGGCAAGGCAAGGCGGGCAACAATAGCGGCAAGGCGGCAATGGCGGCAGTGACGGGCGGTGGCAATGGCGGTGGTGGTGGAGGAAGGGCACAACGAGGGACAGGCAAGTAAGCCTATTTAATTAATTAAATTTTTGAAACAAACGAACAAATAAAAAAAATCGGGCGCGCTTTGTGCGGCAAAAGGCGCTTCGCGCTCCCCCCAAGGATTCTTTTTATTTATTTATCTTATTAATTTTTTATTTAATTGTTGGGTGGGGGGGTCCTGGTTAAGAAAATTGAAAATCTGGTAAGCCTACTTAAGCCACTCACTTTTCCATAGAAGATGTTATTCAAAGGCTCCAGTTCCTCCTTACATTGAGGTATACAAATATGACCAACAAATACAATGCAACATATAGGGTTTTGTTTTTAAAATCCTCAAACAAACAGCATATGAGTTGTGGATCTTTGCAGCCTATGTAACTTAGTTAAAATTTGACTCACACCATCACACTGGGTGACCCTTAAGAACTTACTTCCCTTCATTATCTTCAAATCAACAACTGCTGCCTTTTTACAGGGGGATATGTAGATGGGTGTGTGTTATTGAAATCTTGCCACATTCAACCTTATCTGAAGCAGGCAGCCTCGAGCAGACAAGGCAGGAGTGTTAGTTTGTGGCTTCAAAGCTCCTGTTTAGAAGGATTTGTGACATATTTCATTCACGCATAGTGCACTTTCGGGTGTGATTTTTCTCCTTTACCTAAATTCATTTGTAGAGCAAGTCCTTGCAATCATGCAGACATAAATAGATACAGCTGAAGTTTAATCATCTACTGTTTTTAAAGGACAAGCCTCCAGCCATCCAGATGGTATTATCATTGTTTCACAGCTTTATGTCTATGCCTTCCTTTAGTTTTTATGCCCCTAAACTTATTCTTCCATGGGGAGAAGAAAATCCTAGCCTGAAGTTAGCAGAATCTAAAGCTTCAGCTTTGAAGGGCTGCTATGCAGGGAAGCTAAACTACTGGTCTAATGTAGACTTCAGCAGTTATTGCCAGAAGGTACTGACAGCTCCTTACAGGGAATGGAGAAAGGTGGACTTAATTGAGCATTGCAAGAGAAACTGAAAGCAAATGAAATATCCCTATTTCTGCCTCCACCCTCCCCATTTAAAAGTACGATTCAAGGTGGGTCTGGAGCACGAGACAGCAAAGTTTTAGAAAATGCCTTAGTCGATCCCATAAAATAGATCATTAGTTTTGTTTTGAGGCCTCCCCAATGATCCATTCATTCATTTACAGGTTTTCAAATAAGGCCACTCCACTCCTGTAACCATTGCCAGGAAATTGCTTCCTCTCAAAAATCTCCCTCTCACTTAAAAAAAAAAAAATCCTGCCCAAGTCCTTCAAAACATCTTTCCAAAGGATCCTTTTCTCAAAACTTCCCAATCTGAAGATCCCTTCTTTTGGAGAAAAAAAAAATCACCCCTCTCTTTCAACCTTACCCCCCTTTTGCATTCTGCAGTTCTGGTATATCTAGAAGCATGGCCGGCCCATCCATGAGGCAAACTGAGTTGGTCGCTTCAGGCAGACTGGTAGGGGTACCCCCATCTTTGTCTGCCTGCTTGCCTCCACTGCTGCTCCTCCTCCTTCCACTGCCTGGATTGGAAAAAGAAGAGGGGAACAGAGAGGAAATGGACATGTGGAGGGGAAGAGAATGCTGAGCTAGACCATTGGAGAGTGGGAGGAGCTGAGGCTGGCACATCATCACGTAAGGGGGGCAGCATTTGACATGCCACCTCAGGTGTCAGGAGATTTTGGCCTGGCCATGTTTAGAAAAGTGGCAGGCAAATATCCTTCCAGCTCTATATGCAGTTTCAAAGAAGAGTTTGAAACCACTTGCCATTTATCTGCCATTTAAGATAAGCTTCGCAAGAGGCTGCTTGCCTTTGTTCTAAAATGAAGTAAAATTGAGAATGTACAAGGGGAGACAGCAGAGTAAGTCTGCAGGTCTGGTCTCCCGAGAATGCCTGAAAATAGTAACTGTGATGGTTTTCACTTCTTCATACATATCCACAAGACTGGGCTTTGCAGCTTGAAGCTAAGCTTTGCAAGAGTTTGACTTTGTTTCACATTTACAACAAACACAATATCTAGAATTCTGTTAATGCCTGAGAATAGTTTTGAAACTAGTGCTTAGGGCTGCAATCCTATACATACTTATCTGGGAGCAAGTCTCTCTGAACTCAGTGGATCTTACTTCTGAGTAAAGATGCCTAGGATTTCTCTGCAATAGTCTTAATTGGTACTATTAATTGCTTGTGACAAAGTTGTTGTGTGACTTTCCTAGCTGAAACAGAGGTGTCACTAGGGGGGGGGGAATGGTGTGCCCCTTAGTGACAGCCACAATCTCCCTGTGAGGAGGAGCCGTGGTGGGATTTTCCCATTCTGTGGCTATTTTCTTGCAGCCAGAAGGCTACGTTTGCAGCTGCGGAGCATAAACGTGCCAAATTCGGCATGTTTTGTGCCCCTTCTGGGCCCGCCCTGCATCTTGGAAGGCTTCAAATGAAGACTTCTGGGAGTGCAGGGGGCAGGGCGATGATGCAAAACATGTAACACCCCCCCCCCCCGGGGGCTGCCTAACTACGTTACTAAGCTCAAGTGCATTGTTAAGGTGTGGTGCTCAGGCCACAATAGCTTTTCCTAAACTGTGAGGAAGTAAGACATAAGTAAGGAAAGCGTTGGCATGTTAGAAGGTCCACAGTGGATAATTGCCAGCACCTTCCCTGTAATCACAGGAGGGAAAAAGCTGTTTTCATTTGCTGAACAGCATGATATTCATTTATATTAGTCCAGGTGGCTTCAACAGACAAAGTGACTTCAGCTATTTCTAAATTAAAATTGTCTAAGAGGGGGGGGGGAGGGCTAACTAGGGTTCTCTGATGACAGCACACTGAACTGCATGTTTAGAATATGGCTTTGAGCAAATGCCCCCCCCCCTTGCTAGTGGGAATAATCCACTGGTTTCTGCTCTAAATTAAGTATTTTATTCTAAAGAAATTTCTTTCAAGTGGAGGTGTTAGTAGTAGGCTTACCAGATCTCCAACCAGGCCAGTGTGCTAGACCTTTAGGAGAAGGAATGTGGGCAGGTGTCACTTGTTAAACCTTAGAGCACAATCCTAGGCATGTCTACTCAGAAGCAAGCCCCACTGAACACTACTAGTTAGTAGTAGTAGTAGTAGTAGTAGTAGTAGTAGTAGTAGTAGTAAAAGCAGAGAGATGAAATGGTTGGGCTTTGAAATCCTTAAAAGCTAGGCTTACCAGATCGCCGCCGGGACGGGAGCGGTCTACCCTTAAGGGGGCGGGGCGTGGGGGGCTAGAATGCATCGTGTTCTGGCCCCCCACGCCCCGCCCCCTTAAGGGTAGACTGCTCCCGTCCTGGCGGTGATCTGGTAAGCCTATTAAAAGCATATGATTTGCATAAGGGATGGCAGATGCTCTGCAGCCAGTGCTGTTGTAGTGAGTGGTTGTAGGAGTAGGTTTTCTTTGTGCCAGGTGCAAGGGAGTGGCAACAGGATACAAGTATCTTGTTGGCTGTGTGCTCCCTGACGCATCTGGTGGGGCCACTGTGTGATACAGGAAGCTGGACTAGATGGGCCTTTGGCCTGATCCAGCAGGGCTCTTCTTATGTTCTTATGAGTGAAGTGACTACCCCCTCGCGCATGGCTTTTCGGTGAGGGCTGAAAATGCTTGTTTCGTCTGACGTTTGGGTGACAGGTTAATGTCTGTGTCTCTGTAATAGTGTTTTGGTTTTGCTGCCTCTTTCTGGACCAAATAGCTCACTCTCTCTCTCCCCCCCCCCCGTTTTTTATTGTTTTTATGAATGGTTTTACTCATTGTTTGTGTACATAGTTGATTTTATTATGGAACCTTGTAAGCTGCCTTGGGCATTTGCTTCGGCTTGGGAAAGGCAGGATATAAATTCATTCAATAAAATAAATACATGTGTGAAACTAAGAAAAGGGGCCCATTCTTGAAACAACTGTTACTTGAAGGACATAGGCAGAGCATCCATTTCTTGCTATGCACCAAAATTAATTAGACTGCAATCCTATTCACACTTACCTGGGAGTAAGCTCCACTAACTATAATGGGACTGACTTCTGAGTAGACATGCATAGGATTGGGCTCTCATTCAATGAAGGGACAGCATTTATTTATTACTTGTTTTTAGATAATTAATATTTTGCCTTGTCGATAAATGATCTAGGTGGTTCACAGCACAAAGTTAAACACCTCAGAAAACCACTTACAAAAACTATAAACCGCCTTGAGCGCCAAGCCTGTAGCCTGGGGAAAGGCTGTATGGAAATCTTTAGAGATCTTCTAAATAAAGAAAGTGCAACTGATCAGATACATCGAAAACCACAGCTGAGTGAAATCATAGCCAAGGGCACGAAACACAACTACACCGGATTAAAAACCCAAAAGAACTGGGCGGACTTTTAATGGCACTTGAAATAAAGTGATGACATTGCCAGACTTCATGGAATAGTTCAACAATTTCAAGGCAACTATTGAGATAACCCTTGCTCCAGTTGCCACTCCAGTTGCCTTATCTCTGATGGTGGGGAGGGGTACCCAGAGAAGGGCTCTGATGCACCCCCGGGTGGCGTCACAAATTCACGCCCCTGCCATCACCGTTTCCGGCCGGAAAACACACCCCAGGGCATTTTTCGGCAGGATAAGCCTACAGAGAGCCCGGGCGGGAGGGCCAAACTTTATGTACGCGGCAACGAGGAAAAGGCTGCTGCTTTTGCCACGTGCCGCCGCCTCTTGCTGCCCAGGGCAGGGGAGCGTACCACCCCATACCTGGGGTGTGTGCCCCCCCGCTCCATCTATTCCTACGACTCTGCTTCAAACCTGGTTGTTACTTCTCCTCTGCAATGCAGTATCAGGAGAGGGATCTGCAGGGAAGAAGTAACAAGTTGTGCTTAGCTAGGCTTACCAGATCTCCAACCGGGACAGTGTGCTAGACCTTTAGGAGAAGGAATGTGGGCAGGTGTCGCTTGTTAAACCTTAGAGCACAATCCTAGGCATGTCTACTCAGAAGCAAGCCCCAGTGTGTTCAGTTGGGCTTGCTTCTGAGTAGACATGCCTAGGATTGTGCTTGCTCTAAGGATTAACAAGCTACACCTGCCCACATTCCTTCTCCTAAAGGTCTAGCATTCTGTCCTGGTTGGAAATCTGGTAAACCTACATATGGGTGTCTTTTAAAATCGTTAGAAACTGTTTTAACGGTTTCCCTGCTGCAGGTCCCTGAGGAAAATGTCGGCACGAGCCGTGGAGAGGTAGCGCCTAAACAGGGCTGGTGAAGTATAAACAGTACGAGGGGGGGGGAGAGTCACTCCACCCTGTGCATTGAAGACCTTCCTCATGTAAATGTTCACCTTGCGTCGAGCAATGTCGACATGGCACGGGTGAAGTACCCCATGCCAAACTCTGCATGTCAGCATGTCGGACCAGATAATAACAATCTCCAGAATCCAACTCCTGATTATGATGATATCATTAGTGACCTGCAGCCTCAAGGACAAGGAAGACCTCTGAGGGGACCACTGTAGAATGCCAATGACCCCTCAGTCTCGCCCCACCCCAGAACTTGTTGCAGCCAGTAGGCTGCGGGCATTTTCCTGCCCAGTGCAGAGGAGGGTAGTGGGAGTGGCGCATGATATGCACCACCCCCGTTTTTTTCCTCAGGTATTTTTGTGCCCCCCCAATCTTTATTATCTTTACCTTTCCTTTCAACTCCAAACTGTCACTTTCTAAATTAACTGTCACTTTTCATTGGCTATCTAGAACCTTCCTTCTATCTGAATCAGTTCTCTTCAGAACTGTTAGTAATATTCCACAACGATTACATAGCTTATCGTAGCTTATCATGTAATTGAAAATTTATGTAATTAGTTTGCAATAAATTTGATGTTGTCTCCAAAAACCTTAAATTCATATATTTAGGAAAGTTCATATTATTTTACACTTTTAGGGTGTTTCCGTCTCTCCCTCCCTCCCTCCCTCCCTCCTTCACAGCGCAATCCTGCCTAAAGATCTGCGGGCAGCCCTAGGGCTGCCCGCAAGATCCTATGCTTGTTCCAGGCCACTCCGGAGAGGCCCGAAGTTCTCCTCTGGGGAAGGGGACGTTCATCCTTTTCCCCTGGTGTAGACCTGGAAGGCCTCAATGGGCCTCCTCGAATTTCTGCCAGCTCGAGAGCTGGCATAAGTCCGAGGCGGACGTGTAAAGGCCACCGAGCCTGGAAATGGGATGGGGAAGTAGTGGCTGACATCCCCGCCCGCTCCTGAGCAGGTTTGACCAACCACCACCCTCCCTCGCCACCCGCCCCGCCCTTGCACCCGCCTGTGGGAGACTTACCTTCCCCGCCGGTGGCTGGGTTTCTTCAGTGGTGGAATGAGATCTAAATTGGTGGAGTGAGCTCTGCCAGTCTAAAGTTAGTGTGGATTGCTCAGGGTGTTGCCTGACATGGGGTAGTTGTGCTACATTTAAATGAGTTAGACCGGAAGCTATCATGGCCAGCAATAATCTTGCATGTACCAGGTAGTACGGGTAATGATGCCATGTAGAAAAGAGAAGTCAGGATAAAAATAGATTTCACCTTCAATCCCTCCAGGATTGTTTCCTTTGAGAAAGTTCCAGGCTTATGGAACGAAACGTAAGGACTTGCAAACCTCGGATTTTAAGTATATTTTTTCCTGTTTGTGGCTGCCAGTGTCTGGAGACCCCCGATTGGCGTAGGAAATCTATTTTTATCCTGGCTTCTCTTTTCTACATGGCATCATTACCCGTACTACCTGGTACATGCTACATTTAAATGGT
Source organism: Plestiodon gilberti rubricaudatus (assembly GCA_026170595.1). Taxonomy (NCBI): domain Eukaryota; kingdom Metazoa; phylum Chordata; class Lepidosauria; order Squamata; family Scincidae; genus Plestiodon; species Plestiodon gilberti. Next base: position 80,915,797 of record JANXHW010000005.1, on the reverse strand, counting down.
TTATTGCAATCAAAAGAAAGTTTATCGGAGTCAAAATGGATTTAAAGCACTTACATCCCGTAGCGAAGTGCGGGTATCACACTAGTAAATCTGTAAGAAAACTAGTGGTCTGCCCTATAGAATATGGTATAGCATATAGTTTGCATAAAAATGAGCCTTCTCCAGCCACAGAGCTGGGGTCAATGGCACCCGGTGTGGATCGCCATGACCCAGAAGTGGGTTGACAATGACATGATGATGTAATCATGTCATCGCACCACCACCACTGCCCCATTTGGAGCCAAACAGCGGCAAAGGTGGGTGGACCCTGCAACCGCCAGCCACGGGGCTCCGCACATACATCCGCAGTGTCACACCTGGTGTGGACCGTACCAGTCATAACCGCCTAGCGACACAACAGGCCTTCTTAGGGTCACCTGTGTCACCAAGGCACCCTGGGTCTCCATTTCTCCAACAATGGGTAAGCCTAGAGCTTCCTTTCAGGACAAATGTAATGCTGGAAGATAAGTGTATTTAAAATACGCCCTGTTGACTAGCCCATGTTGGCTACCCAGCAATGCTGACTGCACAAGGGAGCTGTTCACAAGCAACAGCGATGTATAAGACAAGGGAAAACAAAATGTTTGAAATAGCTGATATCAAAGTATTGCCAGTTAGGCAAAAGAGTTAATATATGCAACTGATTCACATGAGCTCTTTCAGTAATATATTTTCCATTCTGACATGCTGCAAAAGAAGTAGTTTTCTGGACCATTTATACAAATAACAGAAATTAATGACATTCATCATACTATTTGCAATGTTTTCATTAATAGCTCAAGCACAATACCGGCATATCTGTTTTCTAATATTTTGTAATTTGAGCAGTAAATACCTGTTTACATGAATCTTTGGTATTTCTTCTTTAAGGTAGCTTAGCAGAATCCTAGAACTTTCTCATGATTATTTACAAAGAATATCAAAATCAAGCCATATGCAAAAGGGAAAAAACCAACAACTAATTTAAAAGTAACCAAGCTGATTTATTAACTTTTCAAGGGTCATTGTGCATCCTTTGATAGAAAATGTAATAAAATAAAAAACATCTGAGTGGGAGTAATTTAATAGGGAAATAACCTGTCTTTTTAGAAAAGCGGAAAATGAAATGAGAATTTCCATATATGAAACATCAAAATATTACATGATGATGGATAAAGATGACATTTACAAGGCTTGGTAATGTAGAATGGTGAAGTTTACAGGAAATTAATTTAATATTGTGGATGTATCTTTTTGAGAGAAACCAAATCAAACGTCTTCTCCTGACAAGGTCAAAATTTACCATAATGTTCATGGAATGGCTGCAAGCTGATGGGATTTCATCCTTTTTTTCAATCTGTCTCAAGAATCATTTCAAGTACGGAAAAGAAATATATTTCTGTAGTGCGGCAATCTTGTCAGCATTAAGAGAAAATGCTGAGAAACGTTGTAAAAGAAATGTCCGGGTGCCCCCATCCCGGACTTACCAGTCACCTGCTGCCAGAAAGATCCCACTGTCCCACCCACTAGTGAGACTGCCATGGCTGGCAATGGCGGGGGCTAGGGCAACATAGAGCCAGCCGTTACAGCTTGGCAGGAGCCAAGCCCCTCCTCCTCTCCACTTACTCCCCTGGCAAGACAGGACTGGCAAGCGAGAGGACAAGCAGCTGCAGGACGGTGGCAAACGTCGGGTTGTCCATCCGGCTCTGCCCCAAAGAACAGGTCATTCTACGTCCTGTGTCTCTGATCGAGCCTGCCCAAGGAGGCGAATGGCCCCTTTAAGACAGGTCGGCTGGGTAGCTCCAGGGGTCGTGAGGAACCAGGGCTTTAGTAGAGACCAAGCCAATCAGGACAAGGGGGTGGAGTCTGAGGAGCTTGGGGAAGTATAAAGAGCCTGCCCTGGCCAATGAGGAGCAGAGTTGTGGGTAGGTCACTGCTGAGTCTGGAGCTCCTGGCTACTTGGAAACCCACTGCTAGGAGCAAAGGAGCTGGAGAGGGAAATGGGTGCTGTAAACCCCTCTCCCAGCTCTATCTGAGGCCAATACAGGGGAGACCCCGCCAAGGGCTCCCCTTCTGCCATAACTAAGGAGGTTCCTTGGACGGATTGATTCACTGCCCCAAGGGACCCCACACCTGGTGGAGAATGCAGGCAATGTGAACGCCCCACCCAACAGAGACGACGACAGCCCCACCGATATGGCCCAGTTAGGGCAATGGCTCGCTGATCATCAAGCCCGTCTGGTAAAATCTCTACAGCCATTCCAGGGAGGACCAGGCTGCTCTCATTCAAGGAATCCAAGAAGGTTTTGCCCTCTCTTCGGCTGGTGGCGGCGGGCATCCCGATGGAGCCGGTGTTGCACCTCAGTTCCGGCTAACTAAGTTGACCCCCGACGATGACGTAGAGGCCTTCCTGACAACCTTCCTGATGACGTAAAGGCCTTCCTGAACCCTTCATCTGGGTGCTGCTGCAAACCGCCATTCACGCACCTGCTGAGCCACCTTCCCAAGAAGCCTTCCCCTGGAAAAAGCAGTCTTGACTCCCTTGCCTTGCTTCCCAGAATAAAACTGCTAAGGCTACAGCTTACCCCTCCAGGGTTTGCCTATCAAACCGGTTTCTGCTTGTTTCCCTACCTAGGGACCAAGAGATCACTGTGTCATGCCAAACGAGCCCCACTGTTCCTGCAACAATGCAACATTCATCTGAGTGGTCACAGATAGGTAGCACCCTGACTTTTGGCACACTGACCTCTGGCCCCTAAGCCAGCAGCAAAACTGGATTCGCACCAGCCGCCCGCCCCCCACGTGATGGCTGACGTCACTCACTCCGCCCCGAGTGATGCAGGCCAGACCAAAATGTTACTCGGGGCTCTGGCAGGCGGGAGGGGGCCAAAACAAAAGGTGTGTGGAGGCGGCGGACGCCTTCAGCTGCTCCCTCTGACCTGTTCTGCCACCTTCGCTGCCGCCGCCGCCTGGATCGCCGCCACTGCGTTCTCTGCCACACCCGATGCCATTTTCTCACCCCCGCCACCATCTTCTAGCCCCCGCCTCTGGTAAGCTGCCCCCTCCCACATGCTACCTGGGGCATACCGCCCCCCATCATTCCCCTTCTTACATCACTGCCCGAAGCCCCCCGATCTTCTGTGTTCTGTGCAGCCAAATTGACAACATGCTTAGCTTGTAGCAGTCTCATTTCTAGACCACAGAATTTACAAGCAATATTAACACTGATGTTTTTGTGGGGTTACTCAAACTCCAATAACCCTTTATGAGGAAAACGTACTCTTGCTTTTTAATGGGCCGGATGATAGAAGGCAACACCGTACTGAGATATGTATCATATCTTTTTAAAACTAGGCTATTCCAAGCAGTTGAGTTTGGACATCACTATGTAATGAATTGATTGCTCCTCATTGCACTGTCAGGGTACAAGTGTACAGACTCCAGCAAACTGTGAACTACCGGTAGGTATTTGATCTTCCATGGCTTGAAATATCAGAATCTATCATTAAATGTAAAAATTTATTTTTTCCGCAGTTGTTCTCAGCAATTCAAATGAAGTAATATAAAATTCAGGAGTTTATTCATAAATCTATGCCACTATAAAATGTCTCCTCCATCCTACACTCCCAGATGTATTAATTCTATTTTATAAAAACTGCAAATAAAGAATTTTCTCAAGAACCAGCCACAATATAAAATAAAAATCTAGCCACTTTAGAGGTGTATATAGACTTAACTGTCTCACTAACATGTTTGTTCATCTGTATTTCTCACAAATAGTGCAAGTATGCATGTCTACTCAGAAGTAAGTCCCATTGTGTTCAATGGGTCTTACTCTCAGGAAAGCATCTATAACAGGGGTTCTCAACCTTTGGAGGCCCGGGTACCCCCAATGAACGTCAATTTTTTTCAAGTACCCCAGCTAATTAGCATAATTAATTAGCTAATTTACATAAATTGCACAACAATACACAAAAATGCTAGGATCTCTATTAAAAACACACAGCAATAAGACACATGCACAAACTGCACAAAAAAGCCAATATCTCTTTAAAAACACAGTAATAAACTTGATCTCATGTTAGTTGCACTGTGCACCAAAATGCACACACACACAAAAAAAATGCCAGGATCTCTTAAACACACACACACAAACTCACCAAATTCCTCTCCCAACTCCCCCACCCCAACAAAGCACTTTTACCACGTTAAAAACATAATTCCCATGTAGAAAACTCACTAAATTCCTCTCCCCACCCCCACCTCCCCAAAGCACTTTTCCCACGTTAAAAACATAACCCCCATGTAGAAAACTCACCAAATTCATCTCCCAACACCCCACCCCCACCCCAACAAAGCACTTTTTCCACATTAAAAACATAATCCCCACGTAGAAAACTCATGTTCAAATTAGTGGCCAAACTCACCAAATTAGCCCCCGTTTTTCCTAGGCCGCGGCGCGGCCGGGCAGGTTCTCTTGCCTGCGCCGCAACCCGGAGGGTCAAGCTACAGCCCTGCTGAATCAGCAGGGCTGTAGCTTGACCCTCCGGGTTGCAGTACGAGTGGGAGAACCCACCCGGCTGCACCGCAGCCAGGGAAAAATGGGGAAATTGCCCGCAGTAGTTTCCCTTACCTTGTCTCTCGGCCACCTCCATCTTGAATCTTGCGAAAATCTCGCGAGATTCAAGATGGCGGCATGAGACTGCCTCATGTGCCCTTACGAGATTTGACCACTGCCATCTTGAATCTCACGATATTTTCACGAAATTCAAGATGGAGGCGGCCGGGATTCAAGGTAAGGGAAGCTACCGCCAGCAATTTCCCCATTTTTGCAGCAGCTGATAACAGCTGATAACATCCATGCAGCTGATCGCAGCAGCTGATAACGGGGACCATCCCGCGTACCCCCAACCTGCAGTCCGCGTACCCCTGGGGGTACGCATACCACAGGTTGAGAACCTCTGATCTATAAGATTGACAGCCCAATCCTAATCCTGTGTAACTCTTGCACCAGTGTAATAGTAGATGCATCGGTGTAAGTGCACTTATGACTGTGTAACTTGCCGTACGTCGCTGGACGCAGGACGGAGATCAGCGTAACCCCCTTGGACGCCACACATGTGCAGTTCAGATGTGGGATGGACGCCAGCACAGCTCCGCCAGCACAGGGGGCATTCCAGGGGCATCTGAATACCCCTGGAATGCCCCCTGCACCAGCAGAGTTGAGCTGGCATCCGTCCCGCGTCCGAACTGCAAATGTGCAGCGTCCAAGACGGTTACGCTGGTCTCCGTCCTATGTCCATCGACATAAGGCAAGTTACACTGGCATAAGTACACTTACACTGGTACATCTACTGTTACACCTGTGCAAGAGGTACACAGGATTGGGCTGTGAATGCCTAATGGCCCAATCCTAATTAGACACCATGCCAATGGCGCACGGATGCCAGTATGATGTGAATCATATCCTAAGCCTGTCCAGGCAATGCCACACCAGCTTAACCCTTCCCAGTATCTCCCCAGGATCTATGAAAACCTTGACACAGCCCATCATCCATGAACCGGGATCCTGATGTTGGTGCATCATCAGTGTGACGTCTGTACATCATTGGTGTGATGTCCAAAGAGCCAATCACCTCATTCCCTGAGCCCCAATGCTGGTGGCCAGAGAAGAACCACTAAGATGAGCTGAACAGGGGGATGGGGCAGATGTAGAGCCAATGAGTGGCCAATACCGGAGGGACGTCCCACCAGGACCGAAATTCAAAATGTCACCCCCAGAAGTGCCGTGGGCATGACATAACTTCGGGGGGGGGGGAATGACGTCACTTCCCCGTGGTTTAAAAAAAATTAAAAGTCTGTTTTAATATTTTTTTTAAAAAAAAACTGTTGCCCCCAGTCTAGTCTATTGCCACCAGTCTTTTCACCGCCACCAGTCTCTAGCAAAATAAAGTGGCAAAAGCCGCAGGTTTTTTGCTGGAGACCCAGCCTGCTTGCCCCTTCACCTGCTGCCCTCCTCCCGCCTGCTGCCCACAGCCCAGCCCACAGCCCACTCACCTTTTCCACCGCTGCTGCGAACATGCAGCTGTGGCAACAATTTTCCAAAAAAATTAAAAACTGTGTGTGGTGTGTCACCCACTGAGGTGCTTCTGGGGTGGCACCTGGGGCACAGCACCCCCGCCCCCCCCCCGTAGCTACACCACAGCATCCCCACTCCCTACAGGAGCTACAATGGTGTCAGCAGTAAAGGGGCACATGAATAGACCTGCTAGGAATCCCAGGGTTCAAGTCTCCTTATCCCACCTACATAAACATATACATCCAAGGAACATCTTTTTGAGCAGAGCAAAGGTCGAATGATAGTTTCCTTGGAAGAGGGCAGTCACGTGGAACATGCACACAAGTCTCTCTGTGGCAAGGGTTGGAGTCCCTGTTGGCGCATCTGACTGGAACATGACTGGTCAAAAGGGAAGCCCCAGCAGCATTTAGGCAAAGTTGCAGTGGATTGAATATTGCCCATGAAAATCAATTTGAATTGCTTAAAACATGAATCAAAATTGAAATGAAGTACCCATCCAAATCAGACACAAAATGAAGCAAATTGTTGAAATGAGTCACTGAAACAAATCAAGCCACCAAAGCAAAATCTGAATTTATGTGGTTTTTTTGCACATCCCTACATGCTGCCAACCTTTTATACAAAGACAATATTCTTCTTTTTATTGTTTGTAATAAAATCTATTTTTATATAGCTGGGCTTTTTGCGCAAAGCAATGTAATTGATAATCAAGTAACCCGAGTCATTATTTAAGCAAGACACTAAACTTTCAACACTTTATTACAGTGATATTTACAAGATGATCAGCAGGGTCCCACAATATGAGAGATGTGTTTATGAGATAGTCATATAAAATAATTAAATGCCTCAAGGCTTAGACGAAGACAGAATGACATCCTGTGATATTCTAGGGAAATAGAAGCGAAAATTCCAAGGCTCACACTTCTGTGTGACCATAAGAAGGATCCTTGATCTCTAGAGTGATATCACAATCCCATTGTTGTGTTAAGCTCATGATCTCTTTGATACAAAGGGTTTGGGGAAATTGATGTTTTGTGTACACATAAATTAATAGAAAATTGAAAAGGATGTTTTTAGCACCTCTAACTTTTTGATTCGGCAGGGCTGTAGCCTTTCCCTCTGGCTTGCGGTGCGAGCGGGAGAACCCACCCGGCCATGCCACAGGCGGGAAAAAAACACTTTTGGGAAGGGTACGTGGGACTTTGGGGGGTACGCGGGTACGCGGGACTTTGGGGGTGTCTGGAGGTACACCAACCTTTGAGAGCCCACGTAGGGGGTACACGGACCCCCAAAGGTTGAGAAACTCTGCTCTAAGGTTTAACAAGCTAAACCTGCCCACATTCCTTCTCCTAAAGGTCTAGCACTCTGTCCCGGTTGGAGATCTGGTAAGCCTATTCATAGCTGACCTGGGTGTCAGATATGTTGGAGTCTACCAGGCAATTGCTCTTAATAATAAAGAAGAGAGAGAGAGAGAGAGAGAGAGAGAGAGAGAGAGAGAGAGAGAGAGTCTCTAAAGAGGAAGCTGCTTATGTCTTCAGTGTGTGATTTCTCCAGATCAGAACCCTGCTGGAAGGGAGGGGCAGTTGTTTCTCCCACACTTCAGAACGGTGAGGATAGCTTCAGGATCACTGTGGAAGGCTCCTAAATGACCGTGGATAGTTTCAGAATTGCACTGAGAGCTTTAGCAAGGCATTCTGAGGCACTACTGGTGAAACTGACTAGAGCTTTGCAGGGAATGGCTGCAGACATAGTGAATACAGTACCTTAAAATGGCCACCACAAATAGCTTTAGAATGGCCGCGGAGTCAGGGAATGACCATGGATAGCCAAGAACAGACCACAAATAGTGCAATGTGAGTTACACCTGTGCTCCCGCGGATAAGCAAACCCGTGGGAACTGAGTCCGCAGATAGCAAGAATTGACTGTACTTGCAAACCAATTCCATTCTGTTCTTCTCGATAAAAGATTCAAAACTAGAAGGTCCACAGCACACAACTCCATAAATAATCATTAGCATCTCCCCATTATTTGCATGAATCCATAAACAATGCTAACACAACAGTGAATCACAAGAATTATAAAATGTCACAAGGTGCTATCACATATAATAATAGCTTCAAAATCGGAGGCAAGATCAATTGCATATTAAGTCTTTAGCTAAGATAAGCAAGGCTAACCTCTGAATGGTTAGCTGCCCTTTTTACCTAGCTGTAAATGAATTTAAAAAAAATTCTATTATGACATATGACAAAGCAAAGGGGAAATCCATTTCCATCTCCTTTTAGTTATGTTCAGTCCTTTTTTTAAAAAAAAAAAATCTATATAACAGCCTGTGTCTGAAATGATGAAAAAATCAATAACACACTTCTTCTTTGAGAATGGTGTTTTGATAACCTTTCAACAAGTGGTGTTCTGGACATCCTTCACCATTTGCCTGGATGCATTATCTGTAATTGTCTTTTAATAGACTGAGACTAAATTATTATAAAAGAATTGCATCACCAGGGAGTAAGGGTTGTCAGATACCACTGAGATGTAATACATCAAAGGCTGTTGTGTTCAGCCTTATCTCAAGGTCTGTTTGTTTTTAAGATACATATTCAGGAATAAAAGGAGCTTTCGCCCCTCATGACCTATTCTAGTTTCAAATTGGTAAACATAATGAGTGCAAAGCTGCATACAGTTCTATAGAATTAATGGATCAACGGCAAGACCACCCTATTGGATAAAGGGTTCGTGGCCTGAAAAAGGAGATAATACAAGCATCCTTTCAAGGCAAGCATGTGTTTGGGTTGTCTAGAAACTTAATTAAAAAGTTTGCTTGGGAAATCAGTAGCCTTAATAAAACTGATGTAAAATGGCAAGGGAAGTTTACTGTTTACTGAGTTCTGTTGAAACAGTGTCTTTACTTTTTCCAGAATGGTCTTCTGGTTTCATCTGGGTAAGGGGGAAACTAAACCTTACGGTCAACATATAAACATGCAGGAGGTGTGGTCTGGAGGTTGAGTTGCTGCTTTGCTTGAAGAAGCTAAGTAGGGTCAGCCCCGGTCTCACTTTCGAAGGGCAACAAATGCTGCTGATGAAGTTATCAGTCGACAGAGCTTCGTGAAGGAATGCGAAGGTGTGGATTGTGGAGGTGTCAGCTGGCAAGAAATGAATAACAGACAGGGATGTGGATCAAGTCTCTGACTCCAAGTCTTGAGTCAAGTCCCAAGTCTCTGGGTCCAAGTCTCAAGTCAAGTCCCAAGTCTTTGCCCCCAAGTCCCGAGTCTTTGGTTACGAGTTGTGAGTCCCTATCTATTTAATGGGGAAAGCGGGTTTAAACCTGAATAAAATTGGACTTGTCGTAAAAGACTCCAAGTCACAAGTTGAGTCTTTCAAGTCTTTTACAATCACCGAGTCAAGTCCGAGTCAATAGACTCAAGTCTACATCATTGATAACAGATTGTGAACCCATCTGAGGCTTGATTGCAGTTGCCTGTGGAACCTTGCAAAGGCAACAGCCATGCAGTCAGAACGACAACTGCACTATGAAGGGAAAAATCTTGAGAAATGGAGGCCCAAATGCATTGTATGGTTGTTTGGGGATTGTTGACTTCATAGTGGAGCAAGCAACCTCAAAGTACCTCTAATTAGGCTACCAGTAACCATGAGACAGAGTTTTCCAAAAGGAGATCGATTTTATTATTAAGAGATATAGAAAAACATGGAAGAGGCAATGTTTACCTGATACTCAACCAGTCGTTTGTGGCTCCTCTAGTGTAAGCGGTGCTGGCACGGAGGCTGGCACCACTCACACAGCTGCCGAATGGACTCCACGCCGCCGGACACAAGTGAGTGCCTGCGGTGGGAGGACGTGGGGAGGGTGGGCAGGGGTGGCGAGGGAGGGGGCCATTGGACGGCCCGACCTAGGAGGAGTGCGGATATCGGCGCTGAGTTGCGCCAATATCCAGTGCCCTGTCCCAGACTGGGCTGGCCTTATACAGCCTCCCCAGAAGCTGGCGCGCATATGAGGAGGCCCATCAGGGCTCACGGCACTTACACTGGGGGAAGGGGACAAACATCCCCTTTCCCCGAGGCGAGCCTGGGCCACACCGGCATGGCCCACATTCTGCCTAGGATGCAGCTGTTTGTTTTGTACCAGGGAGACATCTCAGCTTGGTTTGAATGGATTTCCCTCACTCTATTCCTTTATTGTTCTATGCGTTCTCTCAGTTTGTATCCTACTCCTTTTCAATTTTGGAATTGCATCATGCCCAGATCACAGTTCTTTCATTTGCATCTTTCCCTTTGTGTATTGACAAAACACTATCAAAGTACTGTAAAAAAGCAATCTTGATAGCATGGTTCATATGATTGTGTTAAGGTGCTCTTTATGCAGTGTTTTACTGATGTGCATGCTCACTCTTGCACATGTGTGTTGATAACACACAGAAAGAATCTTGCTGCAGTTGTGCATATGATCACATCTGGATTGCTTTTTTGCAGTGTTTTATCAACGTGCATGTCACGTGCCCACTGAAGAAGGCACGAATGAACAGAAGGGTCTGAAAACTGTGCACACATAGTGTTTGCAATAAATTTTGGAAATATTATGCTTTCTTTAATCCCAGTTATTTGAATCTATCTCTTCATTGATTTCTCCCAGCAAGTATGGCTCGAATGATACAACTTGGAAATCTTTTGCTAGCATGGGAGGTTATGTTGATTACAACTCTTCATATTTAATTAAATGGGGAAAATCATAGTAAAATTATGTTGGCTCAGTAATATTGAAGGCTAAGTTGTCAACGGCGACTGAAGCTTTGATCTTGCTAATTACAATGACATGAATGGATTTGCTAATTGTGCACTATTTTAATAGCATGTTTTAACCTACTCAGTTGCTTTTTGAGGGTAGTGATTTAATGGTAATGTCAGGTGGAAAGAGGTTGGCACCACCAATCTGGAGCGAATTGCTCTTCTGTCAACTTCCTTGCATTGAGCAGGTGAGAATGAACTGGTGTAGAGAAAGCACGAGGAGAGACAAAACTGTTGATATCTGGGAGAAAAATTATGAGGGGCAAAAGGCAATCCATGTCCGAAAATGATTGATTGCCAAATTGGTTAGAAAACTCCGAATTCCCAATATTTTCATTCGAAAGCTTTCATGGCCAGCAGATATAGTTAGAGAAACAGGTAGTATGGGTAACGCAGCCATATCTATGTAAAAAACACAGCAATCCGACTGAGGTTTAAAAACAATGACGCTTTTATCTGGGTTTAACGATGTATTCCCGGACAAACAGAAATTATTAAGAAACCACGGCTGGACAAGTGAGCCCAACGTTTCGTGTCCTAATCTGGACACATCTTCTGGGGAAATCCAAAAAGGAATGAAAGATGTTATAGTTCTCGGCGTCATAACAACGAAGCGAGACGCCGAGAACTATAACATCTTTCATTCCTTTTTGGATTGCCCCAGAAGATGTGTCCAGATTAGGACACGAAACGTTGGGCTCACTTGTCCAGCCGTGGTTTCTAAATAATTTCTGTTTGTCCGGGAATACATCGTTAAACCCAGATAAAAGCGTCATTGTTTTTAAACCTCAGTCGGATTGCTGTGTTTTTTACATAGATATGGCTGCGTTACCCGTACTACCTGTTTCTCTAACTAATTCCCAATATATTTTATCAACATTTTTCTTCAGGAAAAGCAAAAATAATATACTTAGGGCCTAATCCTATCCAACTTTCCAGTGCCAATGCAGCCATGCCAACGGGGCGTGCGCTGCATCCTGTGGTGGGGGGCAGTCACGGAGGCCTCCTCAAGGTAAGGGAAACTTGAGGCTTCATTGGGGCTGCATTGCGACTGTATTGGCGCTGGAAAGTTGGATAGGGTTGGACTTTTATGCTTAAGCAGTTCTCAGGAAAATGTAAATATAGTACAGACCTGAGCCCTGCTCGTGCATTATGCTCTCTGTCAGAGAGCAGACAGGTGAGAGGTCCAGGGGGCTCTCCCGTGCTAATCACGCCAACGAGCCTGCCACACCCCTTTCTTTCCACATTCAGTGTTTCTGCAGAGGCAAAACATCTTGAGCATTCCAAGATTTCGGTCATGGGGAGAAACCTCTGCAAACCAATGCTGAATGTAGCAAGAGCAGGGAGGATTGTGGGTAGCCAGCACATCATCCAGATGCACTGTTAGCATGTATGATCCTGCTGAGCCCTTCACATGTTTGCTCTTTATTGTTAGCCCTGGTTCCTGTTGTGTCTATGTTTTGTGAGAAGCCCTTCCCGTTCTGGTTCATGTGGAGGGACCTGAATTGGGCCCACTGCTATTATTTATTATTTGTTAATTATTTGCTCTAGAGCAGTGTTTCTCAACCTTTTTCCGACCATGGCCCCCTTCTGATCTTGTTTCCTTCCTGTGGCCACCCCCCTGTCCTACACAGATGCAGACAGCTTGGGGCGCGTGGCGGTGGAGTGTGGAAGTGGGAGGGAGAAGGAAGGGGAAGGGGTAGCGATGTTGCTGCTGCAGTGCGCTTGGCGATCCATCCACTGGGAAGTACGGTCACGCCTCTGTTCACTTCACTTCTCTGTTTTCTTCTTTCTGTTTTCTTTTCTCGGTCACTTCTCTGTTTTCTTCTCACATCTCTCTGTGGCCCCCTAATCTCATGCCGTGGCCCCCCTTTTATGTGATTTTCACCTGTGGCCCCCTTGGAATATCCTGGGGACCTGGGGGCCATATGGCCCCAGGTTGAGAACCCCTGCTCTAGAGTACTTCTTAATCTGGAGATATTCCAGATTAAACCAGTGTTTGAGATGTCCAGTCTCAAGTGGTTGTACCCAATGTCCTTATACTTTGGCACTGATCACTTTGTTTCTACCCAACTCAGTCTAGAATACAGTTCCAAAAATGTGAAGTTTTGTTTGCTCTGCTGTCTTTTCAGAAGTGAGAGTGAAAAGAACAAGGCCAGAGGGTGGAGAATCTAAAAGCTATAGAAGGAAACAAATTAGTTCAGTTGCTGGAAGGAGAAGATCACATCCTGAGCAGAACTGATGAGCTGCCAGGGACTGTCATAATGAAACATATCAATGCCTTCTGGAGGATTATTCCAACGACATCTTCTTGAACAGGCAAAAGAATTTTGAATAGACAGAGAGGAGACAGACTGTTTGGGCCTGTTGTTCCCATTTGTGTTGCTAATGCTAGTACAAGTAATGATCCCAGATTTTGCCATCTTTTTTTCTATCCAAAAAAATGTGGGTTTTCCCCCCTTTTAAAAATGTAAGAGGGCATTTGCTAAGAAAGTTCAGAGTTATGGCACAATCCTATTCCTTGCTAATGCCAGTGCAACGTGTCACAAATATGCCAAAAAGCACGTTGGAGGCACCCAGCGAGGAAGTGTCGCCAGCGGGAAGGCTTGCGCCATCCCGCCGGCACTGTATCTAGCAGATGCTGCACCAGAGCCAATAAGTTGAGCACTGGGCAGCGTGGGGGCTGGGAAAGGACAAGGGAGGGTGGGGAGGGGCATAACAGGGCAGGGGGAGGGCAGAGAGGGGGCAAGGGTGGGTGGTTTGGGCCATGAGGGGGGTGGGATTGGCAGTGGTGGCGCATGCCGAATCATATGCCCCCTTCCTTACCTTTTGTCAAGTTTAGGCAATTTTAGTCATGTCCTCATGATATTGTGCATTTTCTACCCCAACCACCAGGATCCAAGGATGTAGAATGGGATCAGGCGTTTAATTTTTTGGAACTGCATGCTTGAATGGATTTCTCACCCAATTAGTCACATGTGCATCACTTCTCAGCCTTTTGTCTAAGGCAGTGTTTCCCAAACCTTTTCAACCTGCAGCTCCCTTGACCATTGGCGACCATTAGCCACGGCTCCCCATTACATTATGTTGATGCCTGCCAATTGGCATTGCACTGTTTTCTGAGAAGATTCCATGGTACTCTGTGGCTCCCCTGGCTGGTTTCCACCTTCCAGTTTGGGAATCACTGGTCTAAGGTCAAGTATCACTAGGAAGGGCCCAATTTTTTAAAATCTATTCTATATGTGTGTTTTGCCTTTACGACCGATGCATCTAAAAATGGTATCCACAAGAAGGATGTTATTGCCTTTAAAAATCAAGTAGGAAAAGAGAATCCAGTTCTTTGCTGACTGATTTCTCCAGGGATAAGGAATAAAAGCATACCACAACAAAAAAAGGAAACACGTGTGCTTTAAAACAAGGTCATAATGGAATGAACATAAATGAAATCAGTGACCTTTTTTCCCCTTTCAGATAATGCAGATATTGATATCTTTCTTAACCCATTCTACTCTAATACTGATATAGGGCAGTGAGTTATAATATTTAGAATATCAGCATATCTTTACATATCTTTACATATCTCTGTCTTTACATATCTCTGACTTTACAAATCTCTGTCTCTCAAAGTGGAACAGGTTATACATTTAAAATAAATATTGGAAAATACAATTCAGGCTGCAATCCTATGTATACTTTCCGGGGTATAAGCCCCGCTGAAGCCCCAGTGATGTTACCTATTTTGCAAACTACATTGCAGGTGGTCACCCTGAAACTAGTTAAGCCAAAGAAGCTGGGATAAAGTTGATAAGCCTAGCTTACGTAACACCAACCACAGAAGTGTAACACCAGAACCAGGGGACATCCACTAAAATTGAGTGGCAGTAGAGTTAGAGTTAGAAGACCGGCCCCTTCATGGATCATTGCCTTGTCGTGGCGAAGGGGCTTGCGTAACTCAATGAAGCCATGAGCTATGCCGTGCAGGGACACCCAAGACGGACAGGTCGTAGCAGAGAGTTCTGACTAAAACTGATCCACTGGAGAAGGAAATGGCAACCCACTCCAGTAACCTTGCCAAGAAAATCCCATGAACAGTACCAAAAGGCTAAAAGATATGACGCCGGAAGATGAGACCCTCAGGTCGGAAGGTGTCCAATATGCTACTGA
Source organism: Plestiodon gilberti rubricaudatus (assembly GCA_026170595.1). Taxonomy (NCBI): domain Eukaryota; kingdom Metazoa; phylum Chordata; class Lepidosauria; order Squamata; family Scincidae; genus Plestiodon; species Plestiodon gilberti. Next base: position 80,900,735 of record JANXHW010000005.1, on the reverse strand, counting down.
GGAAGAACGGAAGACTATTCCAAGTAGACCCAGAAAGGATGAAGCGGTTGGGCCAAAGCCAATAGGATGTTCAGCTGTGGATGTTTCTGAGGTTGAAAGGAAAATCCAATGCTGCAAGGAGCAATACTGCTTAGGAACATGGAATGTGAGGTCTATGAATCAAGGCAAGCTGGATGTGGTCAAAAATGAGATGATAAGATTGAACATTGACATCTTGGGAATCAGCGAACTAAAATGGACGGGCATGGGTGAATTTAAGTCAGGTGACAATCATATCTACTACTGTGGGCATGAATCCCTTAGAAGTAATGGAGTAGCCCTCATAGTCAATAAAAGAGTGGGAAAGGCAGTACCGGGGTGCAACCTCAAAAACGACAGAATGATTTCAGTTCAAATCCAAGGCAAACCATTCAACATTACAGTAATCCAAGTGTACGCCCCAACCACTGATGCCGAAGAAGATGAAGTTGACCGGTTCTATGAAGACCTACAACACCTTCTAGAACTAGCACCCAAAAAAGATGTCCTTTACATCATAGGAGACTGGAATGCTAAAGTAGGAAATCAAGAAATAAACGGAACAACAGGCAAGTTTGGCCTTGGAGCACAAAATGAAGCAGGGCAAAGGCTAACGGAATTCTGTCAAGAGAACACGCTGGTCATAGCAAACACTCTTTTCCAACAACACAAGAGGCGACTCTACACATGGACATCACCAGATGGTCAATACCAAAACCAGATAGATTATGTGCTTTGCAACCAAAGATGGAGAAGCTCTATACAATCAGTAAAAACAAGACCTGGAGCTGACTGTGGCTCAGATCATGAGCTTCTTATTGCAAAATTCAGGCTTAAATTGAAGAATGTAGGGAACACCACTAGACCAGTCAGATATGACCAAAATCATATCCCTTATGAGTATACAGTGGAGGTGAAGAATAGATTTAGGGCATTAGACCTGGTAGACAGAGTGCCTGAAGAACTATGGACGGAAGTTCGTAACATTGTACAGGAGGCAGCAACTAAAACCATCCCAAAGAAAAAGAAATGCAAGAAAGCAAAGTGGCTGTCAGATGAGGCTTTACAAATAGCTGTGGAAAGAAGGAATGCGAAAAGCAAGGGTGAAAGGGAAAGATATAAACAACTGAATGCAGATTTCCAGAGAACTGCAAGGAGAGATAAGAAGGCCTTCTTCAATGAACAATGCAAGGAAATCGAGGAAAACAACAGAATGGGGAGGACTAGAGATCTCTTCAAGAAAATTGGAGATATCAAGGGAACGTTTTGTGCAAAGATGGGCATGATAAAGGATAAAAAAAGGCAGGGACCTAACAGAAGCAGAAGAGATTAAGAAGAGATGGCAACAATACACAGAAGAACTATACAAGAAAGATCTTAATGTTCCTGATGACCATGCTGGTGTGGTCACTGACCCTGAGCCGGACATCCTAGAGAATGAAGTCAAGTGGGCCTTAGGTAGCATTACTAACAACAAAGCTAGCAGAGATGATAATATCCCAGCTGAGCTACTTAAAATCATAAATGATGCTGCTGTGAAAGTGCTGCACTCAATATGCCAACAAATTTGGAAAATTCAGCAGTGGCCAAAGGATTGGAAAAGGTCAGTTTACGTTCCAATTCCAAAGAAGGGCAGTGCCAAAGAGTGTTCAAACTACCGTACAATTGCACTCATTTCACATGCTAGCAAGGTTATGCTCAAAATCCTACAAGCTAGGCTTCAGCAGTACGTGGACCGAGAACTACCGGACGTACAAGCTGGGTTTCGAAGAGGCAGAGGAACTAGAGATCAAATTGCCAACATGCTCTAGATCATGGAGAAAGCACGAGAGTTCCAAAAAACCACCTACTTCTGCTTCATTGACTACACAAATGCCTTTGATTGTGTGGATCACAACAAACTGTGGCAAATTCTTAAAGAGATGGGGGTACCAGACCACCTTACCTATCTCCTGAGAAACCTGTATGCGGGTCAAGAAGCAACAGTTCGGACCGGCCATGGAACAACCGACTGGTTCAAAATTGGGAAGGGAGTACGGCAAGGCTGTATATTGTCAGCCTGCCTATTTAACTTATATGCAGAGTACATTATGAGAAATGCAGGGCTGAATGAATCGCAAGCCGGAATCAAGATTGCCGGGAGAAATATCAACAACCTCAGATATGCAGACGATACCACCCTAATGGCAGAAAGTGAAGAAGAACTAAAGAGACTCTTGATGAGGGTGAAAGAGGAGAGTGCAAAAGTTGGCTTGAAACTCAACATTAATAAAACTAAGATCATGGCATCTGGGTCCATCAATTCCTGGCAAATAGAAGGGGCAAAAATGGAAGCAGTAACAGATTTTACTTTTCTGGGCTCCAAGATCACTGCAGACAGAGACAGCATGTGCCATGAAATTAAAAGACGCTTACTCCTTGAAAGGAAAGCTATGGCAAACTTAGACAGCATAATAAAAAACCCTTCGTGATCCAATGAACCATATCCCGCCAGGCCTTCCTGTCCTCCACTATCTTCCTGAGTTCGCTCATTTTCATGTTCGTTGCATCGGTGATGCTGTCTAACCATCTCATCCTTTGCCTTCCCCTTCTCCTTTTGCCTTCAATCTTTCCCAGCATCAGTCTTCTCCAGAGAGTCCTCTCTTCGCATTAGGTGGCCAAAATATTTGAGTTTCAGCCTCAGTACCTGTCCTTCCAGGGAACAGTCAGGGTTGATTTCATTTAGGATTGACTGATTTGATCTCCTAGCAGTCCAAGGGACTCTCAGGAGTCTTCTCCAGCACCACAGTTCAAAAGCATCTATTCTTTGGCGCTCAGCCTTCCTTATGGTCCAACTCTCGCAACCATACATTGCTACTGGGAACACCATCGCCCTGACTATACGTACTTTTGTTGGCATGGTGATATCTCTGCTTTTTATTATGCTATCTAAATTTGCCATCGCTTTCCTTCCAAGTTGTGCAAAGACGTGATCCAAAGCTAATCAATAGACGTTGATACCTGACCATCATTTCTTCATGCCACTTACTACGATGACAGCAGGGGAATTTGGATTCATACATTGTTCTCCAGCTTTTTAGGAAGTCCATTGTCTAAACTCCATTTTAAGGGATCAAATACAAATGGATGGTGATGGTAAATCATGCTTTTAGTGTCCTTTTTAACATCTGCTGACTCGTGGGATAAAAGGCAATGTCGGTCTTCCATACTTTTACTGTCTTGGGTAGAAGTGGAATAGCAATAAAATAAAGAGAAAAAATGGCACATGGGGCCAGTAAAACTGTAATAAAGACAGTTCTGATCTTGTTAGTCATACTGTGTTGTTGGCAGGTTGCTAAAACCAGGCAAGGAGCACATTGCACAAAGGGCAGCGTATGATTCAAACTTAAAACAGCAGCAGCAAAAGGAATGCTGTATAACTGCAATTTCCCTCATGCATTTGCCTCTTTAATTTTCTCTAGCCTTAGTCCCCACCGTGGAAGTGAAAATAGAATTTCTCTGTGTGAGCTCTCTGGCACAAACAGAGCACAACCTTCTGCCAGAGAGGCAGAAACAAGGCTATGAGGACTTCACACCGTGGTAATTGCTATAGCCATGATATTTATTTCTGAGTGCTTGGAATTTACATTTCAATGTTCTCTTTCATGCACACCCATATCTATATCTATACTCACAGAGAGAGAGAGAGAGAGAGAGAGAGAGAGAGAGAGAGAGAGAGAGAGAGAGAGAGAGAGGTAAATGGATGGATTGACAGATAATGATATAATTTCATTATAGGGATGATCATGGCATAAGATCCTATTCATTTACTATAGGCAAAAATATAAAGTGACAGTGATTGCATTAATGCATACAAGGAAGGATTGTAGGCCTGTATCAGACTAGTTTCAAGGCTGTTTCACTAGCCAGCCAGCCCAGTCACCTAGCACATGAGATCTGGAACATGGGGCTGTTGCCAAAAATGCCAGCTCTAGGCAAGGTCTGCCTTTCTGTCTCTCAGCAATGTGTAGCTCTTACAATGTTTGGGATATACGGGAGTAGATGCCATGTCGATAAATAACTTGAAGTTTAATGTACTCCAATACCGCTTGCGGGTCTCCACTACCAGGCAGCCGCGGACGGAATAAAAAAGTTCTATTTATCACATGTCCCAACATCCTTTAGCTGAGCTTTCCACTCCATATCGTTTTTTCCTGTTGGTGTGGGCAGAGAAACTCTCAGCGTAGCCACATCAACACATGAGGGCAGTGTGAAGTTAAGAGGAATCCACTTTGATTTCTGACTCCATCTTTTACATCCTGTTTGTCTCAGCATGTTATTTGGTTCACTGTGCTGGTTCACAGAGATCGAGCTGGTGGACGTGAGAGCTTCTTATCATGAAATGGAGAATGGTCGCGCACGCTAACGAGCTCACAGTTCGGCCCAGAGACATATAACAGCCCTAGTACCCAGCTGCTCATGGACCCTTAATTGGGAACTCAAGACACCTGTGAATCCCCAGGTAGGAGGGGTCAGAGCACGGTTACATAATCCTTGTCAGATCCGCCTTCCTATAGGGCAGTGTTTCTCAAACTGTGGGTCGGGACTCACTTGGTGGGTTGCGACCTGATTTCTGGTGGGTCCCAGGTGATGGAAAGATCAGCAAAGTAATTGCTACAAGCCCTGAGGCTATTCAAAAATCAGATAGCTGCTAATTGCCTTTCAAAGAGCTGAGCTCCTGCAGTTTGCAAGCTTGTGTCAATATAGGGAGATAAATGTTTGAGCATCTCCTAAAGCTAGGTGGGTCCCGATAGATTGTCATTTTAAAAAGTGGGTCCCGGTGCTAAAAAGTTTGAGAACCACTGCTATAGGGTGATGGAGCCGTCATTCAAAGCATCCCCCAAAATGCACTTAAGCCTGAGAGCTAAGGGGGTGTGGGCTCTCTTCTTGGATCCTGTTCACTTTCCACACTTCGCTTCGTGATGGACTTTCAACATGGACACTTGCCTTTCCCAGCTATGGGAAACCAGATTGTCCTTTAGCTGGGCCCAGAGGCCTGGAGTCTAATGGGGAGCATTAGGAAATGTATTAGCTTTTCAGAGATAGAGTTTATTATTTTATTACTGTGTGTCTGTTCTTGTTCTTGTCAATTATCTTCCAGTGCCTTCTTATATCTATGTAACCATAGTCTTAATACCGGTATATTTAAAATAAACCAATTATATTACAGCGACGTTGTCAGCTACTGGGAACTTGAATCTGACCTAACCACATGACCTTGCTACTAAAGTCTGAAGTGGTTATCAGAGCCTTGAGGCCTGGCTTCCTCCTGTTGGGGAAGGTCAGGACCCCTATGTGCTATATTGCCTAGAGACCCTCAGAGTGCTGGGACTGAGTGGTCTGGTGTTTAGCCCAGGTGGTGGTAGCCTACCAGATAAGGGATCAGTCCCTGGCTATTTGCTCACATATTCTTTATTCGGTTTATTAAGCTAAGAACTATAGCCCTGACTCTGTGGTAATTTCAGCTTCCTAAGAGCCAGTGTTACACAGGAATACAGAACTGATTTCTGGGCTACCCTGTCTTTGATGTGCGGGGCCAGGGCAGCTCAATCCCACAACCTAGCAAGATACCCCTCTCCAGTTGAGAGTGTAAAAGGTGCCGGTCATAATAGGCAGTTGAACAATGCAGCTTAGAAGGAAAGGGTGCAATCATGACCCTTGCCCCCCCCAGTGTTTTGTGGAAGCCCCACATTTTTTTGAACATGGACTAATGTCCTTTGTATAATTATTAAGAAGCAACTTTAAGACAGACACAATATCTATTTCCAGACTCTTCATATCTGTTTCTTCCAGGTTTGCAGCTGGCCAGAGCTCCAAAAAGGTGAGGTAAGATGTGGAGGAGGATGGGAGGGCCATCCCCGGAACTTGCAGCCTGCACACTCGAGCTCTGCTGGATCAGCAGAGTTCGAAGCGCTGCTTTTCAGGCTCGGAAACAGCGCTGAGTGGCTGCCATCTTGGCCTCCAGCAGCCCTCATACCACAAGCCTGTGGTCTACGTTCCAGCAGTGGTACACATACCACAGGTTGGGAACCTTTGGTATAGTATATAAAAGACATATTCAGTAACATTATATCAAAAATTGTATGCATATACTGTATAATGGCCGTATAATCCACCAAGCCCGCTGCTGTATGATCTCTGTCAACTGAACTTTTGTTAGTATTTTTACAAAATACTGTAAATGGATGGAGGTTGTGCAGCAACTGTGCTTCATAGATTGGTCCCCATGTATGGGATTTCATTTTCAGAAACCGGAGGAGCACATGGTTGCTGGTACATGGTTATTATTGCAAAAAAAAAAGTAAAAAAGTATTATAATTAAATGATCTGAGCAATCGTCTGTTATTCACTCAGGTCACAAATATCAAGTTGTGTGTGTGTGTTTAATAGAAACCATTTTGAATCAACCCCTTGGAACTCATTAAATTCTAAGGACACATTTATAAATAATGTAAGTAGAATAAAAGTTAAAGGCAGAAGGGGTGGGGGGAAATGAAGGCAACATCGAACAGGATTAAAAATTAACATAGTGTCTGTTCTCTTCTCCAAACCACTTTGATCTTATGAGTCCTTTGAGACGAAGGTTCATCGTTCTTCATAAAAACACAGTGAGCATAAAACTACCCCATACAATATTTCTTTCTGATAGTTTAATTCATTATGGCAAAGGTATTACATTTTTCCCTTTGGATCGCCAAAGACCCAGGGTGTTGTTGTTGTTTTAAACTACGTCTCTACTTTTTGTATTCCTATGCTACTCAAACCCGTCCTTACATTATTCGCTTTAAATATGTGAATGGTTCTGAAGAATCAAGTGAAGCGTGAGGTGGAACCATAAAGCGTATTGCATCAACCATAATACAGTACGATATTATAAGTGTAATAATATATACAAGTGCATTTCTCCCCAGGTGACACTGGTTTTCAAACAGTAGAGAATGCTGAGGTTCCTTGAATGTTTTGCAAGAGTTCCTTGATTAGATCAGTACTGGTAAACAAGCTTTCCTAAAGGACAGTGTGGCTCTCCCGGGAGAGAGAGAGAGCAGGAGAGAGAGGGAGAGAGAGGTAATTCCCCTCCCTTGATATTGCAGTTCTGTCAGGTGGTATGGTGATGCTTTCCTCTCCCCCTACTTTATGGGCTTCAGAGGGTGCATGGGGAGGAGGTTAAGCCCAGTGGCGTCACAAGCTGGCGAATCACCCCCGGCAGGAGGTCAGCCGACTCAGCGTGTCACCTTCCACCCCCCGCTGCCGCTTCACCCCCCGGTACTCACCGCTCGCACCGGGAGAGGGTGATGCGCCGGGGGAAGGTGCCGAACGAAGGGCCAAACGAAGACCCAATCGCGTCTTTGTTTGGCCCTTCTGAGGGCAAGGCTTCAAGTGGCGTTGAGTGCATGCGCTGCTTTCAGTCTTGCCCTGGCTAGTTAGAAGCAGCTGAGCCACTGAAGAAGGCGCGTCACCCACCCAGCGCATCACCCACCTGGCGCGTCAACCTCCTGGCGCGTTACCCCCTCCCGATGCGTCACCCCTGACGACCCGCCACACCCTAGTGACACCACTGGTTAAGCTAACATATTAATCCTCCTCCATGTGGTGGGCCAAGTGAGCATGGCTCAGCCCCTTGTTATGAACTAGTAGCTCACTGCTCACCCTCTGCTCCAGTCTCCAGCCACCCGCCTTTCTCACTATCAGTTGGTAGTGAGGCTTTTATGCTTTGCAATTCAGCATGCTTGTGCCTCTCTCTCTCCTGTGGTGCCAGGCTATAGCATCCTTGTCGCCATGGTGACTGGGATGTTGGCGGTGCTTTGGGCATGTGCCACATGACTGGCTACAGCATGGCTCCCTCCTGAGCTGTTCAAGAAGCGGTCAGGTGCCGCATCGCATAACATGGCCCATCATTGGGCCAGGGTGGCTTTCTCTTTGTCATCCATTCTTAGTGGGAGCCATATGCCCCCCTGGGGTGCAATGGCACAGGTTCAGGTTTTGTTGGTGTTCAATAAAACATGTTTATGTTTATCTGTTCGTGTTGTATCCTTGTTTGACAGGGAGGCCCTGGAACCTGAGAAGAGCTCCTAATGTAGAAGAAAAAAAAAGTTGAGAATGGCTGCAGTTAGTAGCTCCTGGACACTGCACTGGTGCAGGTAAGGTGGTGGCGGGGACAGTTCGTGGGCGATTCGGTGTGGGAAGCGGATTGGGCAGGGGGTGGTTTTTACTCCTTTTTCTTCACTCCATCATTGTTTGAGCAGCAGAGCAGGCTGGAAGACAAAAGTTGGGAGAAGCCCCACCCAACTTCCCCAAAACAAAAAGGAGATGGTAAACGGTGTCTGATGGGCTCAGGGTACTGCCTGCGCCTGTCTGCTGCCCAAGCCAGCCAGCTTCACCTTGTTTCATGGATGGACCGGCCCTGTCTTAGCCATATGCTACACACACTCTCTAGAGTAGAAGCCTTAACTGGGATATTAATCAGCAACACTGTGTGAATGACATGGATACATTTTATTTGTTTTGCTTATAGTCCCCCCCCCCCAACATTCTCATTTTTCTCGTGTAAGAGATAGCATGACCTGTATTTTAAACAAGAAAACAAGGCGGAGGAAAGCCCCTAGGGCAATCTGACAGAAAACGTTAACTTGCTGAGAAGCAAAGCTGTCCTTCCTGCTTCTCTTTTTGTTTCAGTCCTTGCCACTTTATCTGTTCTTCCTACTGTTATCTTGGCTTTTTTTAATACAATTGCTTTTCCTATCTTGTTGAATTATGAAAATTCACTTACCGGTAGGATCTCCTATTGAAGCCCTTTATCAAAGTTGAATTAGCCACATTTAAAGTCTTGGCGTCAGATTACTACTGAGTAAATTATTTGTTGATTAAAGACTAACAATGAGCTATCCCCGAGATGATAAATATTTCTGAATCTTTGAACAAAGAATTGTCCCGTTTCTGGAAGCAGAGCTTTCTAAGAGGGCTTTGTGAGACTACCGTATTATACAGCCGTTAAAGATGGGGCTGATGGAACGATGGTAGCAACAGGAGACAGCAATGATGATAGTCAAGGCATGTGTGGAACACTCCAGGGAAATATCACTCATCTCATCAAAATCCTTTTCACTTTCCTCAGAGTTTCTCATATGTTTCAACTGTGTAGCAATCTTTAAACTCACCTTGGAATTTTGCTTTTGGCAAAATTTGGTGGCAACTCTTATGTGGCTCTTATGAACACTGAATGGAGAGTTTCATCATCAGTCCTGGGCTCCCAACAAGACACCCAGTGCTGACAAAAAGTAGATGACACCCACAACACGGTTTCACCCCAAACCTGCATCGAAAAGAAAAGACATTGCAGGCAGAAAAAAAAATCCAAAAGCAAACAATAGCTTAGGATCAACTGAAAAGTCATGAAGTAGTGAGCATGCATTGAACTACACTGAGTTCTTCCTAGATTGGATGTTAAGAAAATAAATAAATAAAAAGGGGGACACACCACGATACATTGTGCTCACCAAGGAGAATCACATGTGCTGAAATATCAAAAGGCTTTCATTAATGCAAACAATTAATTGAAAATGTTGAAGGAAAGGCAGTGCAAATATAACTAGCCAGAATTCAAACAGGCATACAGATTTTCTACAGTAATCTACTGCTTGGGGCTCAGAATATACTGTATATTCTGATTGAATTTGTCCTGCAGGCTTTGCACATTAGCATCCAAAAAGTAGGCTGCTCCTTGTGAGAATAAACAAGTCACATTATGAGGATTGTTTAAATTAATAAGCATCCTGTGTATATTGTACAACATTTCCCCTTTGGTCTGAAAACATTACACCCATCAGGATTTTCAAGAGTACTGAAATCAATATGAGCAATCTTATGTGTCCAAATACACATAAGATTGCTCATACACAAACATTTAATATAGATTACATTTAGATAATTTAATTAAATGCAGCACCACACATCTCTCTCCATTATACAAGTAGAAAAAGAAAAAAAAAATTGTTTTGAGGAAGACAATTCCTTAGCCAATATAACGGCTAAAGACCCATGCTTTCATTTTATTACTAGAAGTACCACCAAAAGCAATGCACAGCCGACATGTCAGAGTAGGTTTGGTGTTTTGAGGCCACATCTTAATTTTCGGGTGCTTATGTTTGTCATTAAAAGGCTGATGAAACAAAATTGAGACCCTGCAGCAAACTGTCATTTTGATAAAGACGAAATGCAATTACAAGTTGTTGTTGTTATTATTTTCTTTGGATGGGGCTGGAAAAAAACAGAGAAGACAATCATAAAGAGGAATAGTGCTGAGAAATTTTAAAATGGATTTTGCAATTACAGAATCAGATCTGGAGATTCAAAAGCAGAGGGAGAGCAATTTCAATAAGCCTGAGAGCACAAGGGAGAGCATCAAGCATATTCCTCCTGATTGACATCTCTGTTCAAAGATACAAATCCGGGACTTTAGAAGACAATCAAACTATACTCAGTCAAAATGGGAAAGTTAGGAAAAAGTTGTGTTTAAACCTAATAATAATAGACGCCTGAGCATGTCTATAGCACATCTCAAGTGGTCAAAGGGCTTCACATATATTTTATAATAAATGCAATATTTGAGGAAACACCTTCTTGCATATGACTGAGGGGTATCTGTGGGACCGCCATCTCCTGTTCAAGATGGCTGCCTCCTGAGATCAGCTGGGAGGGCCTTTCCTCAGGTGCCATGGTCAGTTGAAGGCTGGGGGGAACCAGAGCTAGGACTTTCTCTATGGCAGTGTCACAGTTATGGAACTCCATTCCCTTGGAATTGAGAACTGTGACCTCTCTGCCCATCTTCCGGCAGGGTGTTAGAACATTTCTTTCTCAACTTGCATCAAGTGAATTTACTGTTCAGGTTAGTTTTGTTTTTGTTCTGCTTTTTGCTTTGTTCTTTTGTTTTGATCCTTTGGTTTTATTTCTGACTGTGGTGCTCCCTTATACTGTGGTGCTCCCTTATGCTTTTGATTTTGCTGCTTTGATGGCATGTGTGTTCATATTTTTATTTTATTATATTTTTTTTTATTTAGGTACAGCAATACTTTGCACTTTCGTCTGGCTAGGGATAAGAGCATGGACGAAAGTAAAAAATGGATTAATGTATGTCAAAGCATAGCCTTATTTAGCTTGCAAATTTATTTTGGACGGCGCAAATAAATAACTATTATTATTATAATTATTATTATTAACAGTATTTATATACCACTTTTCAACAAAAAGTTCACAAAGTGGTTTACAGACAAAATCAAATGATTAAATGGCTCCCTGTCCCCAAAGGGCTCACAATCTTAAAAAGATGCAGAACACCACCAGCAAACAGCCACCAGAAAAGACACTGTGCTGGGGTGAAAGGGGAGCAGTTACTCTCCCCCTGCTAAATAAAAGAGGAGCACCAATTGAAAAAGTGCCTCTTGCCCAGTTAGCAGGGGTATATACAGTTATTGTATATACAGTACAGTATACTTATATACTTACAGTATACTTATATACTTATACAGTATACAGGGGGGCACCGGTATCCACTGATTCCTCAACCGTGGTTTCAATTATCCACGGTTGAGGAATCCCCCCCCGCACCCTCCACAGCCCCCCCCCCGGCACTTACTTTTAGCAGAAACCTTCGTTCTTTTCTTCAAAAGTTCCGAGTTTCCATCTTTCTTTTAGGCCTGACCAACTAGACTTAGGTGATAGCTAGAGTCTCAGCAAGGTTGCAGAGACTCTAGCTATTAACTAAGTCTAGTTAGTCAGGCCTAAAAGAAAGATGGAAACTCGGAACTTTTGAAGAAAAGAACGGAGGTTTCTGCTAAAAGTGCCTGGGTGTGTGTGGAGGGCACGTGGGGGTCGCGCCCGCCCCCCGCACTTACTTTTAATGGAGAAAGCTCCATTATTTTTTTCTTCAAAAGCCTTCGTTGCAGGCCTTCTTACCAACAAGTCTTCGGTGCTAGAAAGTCTCAGCAACCTCTCAGCAAGGTTGCTGAGACACTCTAGCACCGAAGACTTGTTGGTAAGAAGGCCTGCAACGAAGGCTTTTGAAGAAAAAAAAGGAGCTTTCTCCGTTAAATGTAAGTGCTTGGGGGGGGGTTGAGGAGGGTGCGGGGGGGGTTGCGCAGGCCCGCGGGGGGTTGTGCTGGCCCGCAGGGGGGTCGGGGCCCCCTGAAAACCACGGAAATGGGCATTTGCCCATTTCCGCGGTTTCAGGTATCCACGGTGGGGGCTGGAACGTATCCCCTGTGGATACCGGTGTCCCCCTGTACTTAACTGTATATACAGTTTACTGTATATACAGTTAACTACTGCATATAACATGTGAATGCATGCAAAACCTAAATAAACAGAAATAAAAGCAAATAAACATAAGAACGTTGACAAATGTCATGGAAGGTTGAATGAAATCAGATGAAAGAGGAAAGCATGTGGACAAAACTTGAAATGTACCATAAACCTTCTCAAGAGGCAGTCTCCCTCTGAGTGGCTGGATGGGATTTGATGGGGAATATATGATAGAGCAGTTCTTATAGGTAGATATGTGGGCCATAATTCAGTGACATAGCACATGCTTGGGATGCAGAAGATCCCAGGTTCAATCCCTGAAACCTCCAGATAGGGCTGGGAAAGACTCCTGTCTGAAACCCTGGAGAGCCAATGCCCATCAGTGAAGACAATATTGAGCTAGATGGGCCTGTGGTCTGACTCAACAGAAGGCAGCTTCATCCATGCCTTGATGAACATCTGTCCCCTTGTGAACACTTTTTCAAGCTCTCAAGTTCAGATACCTGTGACGATCATTTCATACAGCTTTAAGTAAGATGAGGATGCAATCATGTCTTCAGTCAGCAGAATTTGCACATGTAACCTCTCTTCCTGGACTGCACTAGTGCAGAGTGGAGGGCAGGCACATTCTTGAATGTTCCCCACTGTAAGAAATGCCCCTGTACATGGAAAGCTAGCACCATCTTTCCATCCCCTCCCTACAACTAGTCAAGTCCACCATGCATTAAATTCCTTTTAAAAGTTTTTTTTTCCAGGATAGCTTCTATTACATACAGATGAAGAGGTTGGCCAGCTAAACGCCTTACAGCCCAATCCTATGCAGGATTGAGCTGCTGGCTGGAGTGCGTTGCGACATCAGAAGGCTCTTCCGCTGTCGCAAAATGTCGGCCAACAGTGTGCGGAGCACTCCATTGGCAGCCATTTTGTGTGCCATCACCAGTTCCCACCACCCCTGCCAGAGAAGGTAAGGCAGCAAAGGGGGTGGGGAGGGGCGAAACTGGGGCAAAAAAGGGGAGAAACTGGATGGGGAGCTGGTGCAGGTCCGAAGAGGCCCATTGTGGAGCGGGAGGCTTACGGAGGGATAAAGAGAAATAATTCCGCTTTCCCCTCCAATAATTCCTGCTGCATTGGCAGGGGTAAAAATGGATAGGAATAGCTCCTAATTACTTTTGCCAGACACAGAGCTTTCCAAACATTTAAAACTGTCTCCATCTAATTGAAGCAGGAGTTTTAAAAAGCATCTTGTAGTAGATTCAAGGACACATTCTGGCAATGTTTTCAGTAGAATGGGCTGCACGTTTCTCGGTAGCACACAATGGCTTTAATTTACTTTGAGCACATTGCGTGCAATGTTAAAATCTTAATTCCTTTCCCTGGTAAATGAAGTTGAAAATGCAGGTGTACAATCCTGTTCGGTTTAATTGATTGCTATCCTAAAACAAGGCAAATTGAGGTCGGAGGAAAGTTTTCTGGTGATATCTGGAGAACCAAGTCCAATGTTTCTCTCCTGAAAAGAAGTTTTCAAAGACACCTGAGGAATAGGAAATGTGTGTGTGAGAGTGAGTGTGTGTGGGGGCAGGTTGGAAGTGGAAGGCAGGGCATCAAGACAGAGTCTACCGCAAGCTGCCCATCACGTTTCTTTTATCTGCCCAATCCTTGTTTCTTCTTTTTCTGGAAGTGTTACTGGAGGGAGTGGCAAACAAGCCGACAGTCCAGCGAATGCCGATCATTTTGTCAGTACAAAGACTAAACAGAAAACTCCTTAGGTCTCCTTCACAGAAGGGGCATATCTGCTTGCCTGTTATCACAGAGCTCTTGAACAATATGGCTCCTCTAACATCATTTAAAGGAAACCTTTTCCCAGTCTCTACTCCACAGGCAACATTGGGGGGGGGGTGTATGTGGTGCGGATTGCACCGGGTGCAGACCAAATTAGGGCTGACACTGTGCCTGCCGTGCCATTCGGGCTCAGCGGCGCTCCGCCTGCTCCGAGTCACTTCTTTGGTGTCACCCTTGCTTGGCCGTTTTCAGTCGCTCCAAGTCGCTTCCAGCTTCTCTCAAGAAGCCAATAAAGTGACTCGGCTTCGCACAGGTGCCACCCTTCCCCAGGGAGGGTTGACACCCTTGCTCGGCTGTTTTTGGCCGCTCCAAGTCACTTCTTCTGCTGCTCTGAACTGAACAAGCAACTAGGGGCAGTGGAAGAAACAGAGAAGGTGAAGAAGTGAGCTAGCCACAATGGGTTTACTCAGTCTTCACCAGTTCTTTAGCCAGTGGAGAATTGAGCAGCCCCATGTCGGCTGCAAGGGCCTCCAAGGGGGGGGGGGGAGGGATAGGATAGGGCATCCGACAAGGATGCCAGTCCCCTCCCCTCCCAGGCCTGATTCGTCCACCCTCCCTCCTCAACCCATAACGCTCCCTCCCCGCCCTCTCCCTGCTCTCTCCTAGGCCCTGCGCCAAGACTTACTCGCTCCTTACTGCACTGTACTGGCCTAAGCTGGCGATATGATTGTGCCATTAGACAGCCTAGTCCACAACCCAGTTAAATAAACACGTTTGGATTTGAACCACTTTTGCCAACTAAAACTAGATGGGCTGAATTTTTCTTTTACCAGTAATTCAATGGGATTCAGGTTATAGATTTGGCTATAAATATCTCTGTAATTTCTCAATGAGTCTGGCTACTAGATGGCCTGGATTTGGGGGGGGGGGACTATGGTTCATCTAAAGGAGCTCAGTTTCCTTTAATCCTTTCCTTTAATCACAGCCTTCTTCTCAACCTTGGCCAGGGGCAACAGCTTGTGTGGACAATCCATTAGTTATAAAGGGTACAGGAATCTTAGTTTAAGATCAGAGCATCCCATGAAAAATGGCCTCTCTCAAGAAAAATGACCTGTCTTCAACATTCTGCATATCAGATTCTCTTCTTATGAGGAGAAACAAAAAGAAAGAAATAGCCAAGGGCTACATGGACTCTTTCAACTGAGGTATTTTGGGTTGAAAACATTGCCGTTGTCAAATATTGAAAAGGTTTCATTTTGATAAAAAGGTTCCCCTCACAGACAGTTTGAGTTGATGATGATCAGTCTTCTAAACAGGAGCATTTAGTGCAGGTAAATAAATGCCTGTTGAATGAAACATTCAGCAGTCTTTATAGTTCCTGGCCCAATTTCATGTAGAGAGGAATTTCAAGATAATTTTCTGTTTTCTCCTCAGGCAAAACATCTGAGAAACTTTGAGGAAGCCCAGAAGAGTTTGATAATGCTAGTAAAATGTCTTCCACAGCAGGAGGAGAGGGTATTGTACATCCATAGTGACTGAGATTCAATGAAAAAAAATCCTGCTTGTTGTTCAGAGCTTTCTTGAGACCGAAAACTGTTTCCCACCTTTTGTGAGACAACTCATGTCCGCACACGCACAGCAGAAGTGAGATGCCCCCCAGACCCTGTTAAGCCATTAGGCTAATGATGTCTGACAACATTTTGAGGGCTGACGGAAGACCTCCTGGCACCTAAGACAGCATGTTACTTCTTCTTCCTGCTCCCTGTTTTTGAAGACAGGAACAAGGTGGAAGATGAATTGGAGAGGAAAGGAGAGGGGTTCGATTGCATTGCCTTCCATACTCTTGCCCATGACTGTTGTCTCCTCCACACTTCCTTTCCTGCTCTACTGCCTTCTTCCCTTTTGAACTCAGTGGCAGGATGGGGTGGGGTAGTGGAAGCATGCAGGAGAAGGGATGTGGGTGCCTCCCTCCAATTTGCTGCCTGAGACAACCACCTCAATCAGCCTCATGGACGGCCTGGCCCTGGATCACACCTTGTGGCAGTATCTCTTACAGGTCAAGACACATACAAAGAAAATTAATGCTTCTGTTGTCTTGCACATGAACATGAAGCCTATGTCGTCTAGAGCATGCTCATTTGCATTACAAATGCCTTACTTCGGCTGCTGCTTCACATTAGTATAATTCGATATTAATGTAAGAGGTGCATATGCTTTTAGAAATAGAAATAGAAAAGCCTCATGGCTTTTCGGCGAGGGCTCAAAACATTTCTGTTTCATCTAGCATTTGGGTGATGAGTTGATGTCTGATTTCTGTGTCTCAAGATGTTTTGCTCTGCTGCTTTTCTGCTCTATATTGTGTCCTCCCCCCCCCCCCGGTGGATTTTATTGTTTTTAATTTATTTTATGTATTTTTTAAATTATGTATATTTTTATGTATTTTTAAAATTATGTATATTTTTATCTTCGATGTTGTAAGTCGCCTTGGGCATTTGCTTTGGCATGGGATAAAGCAGGGTATAAATTTTCAAAATAAATAAAAGAAATGTGTGGCTCAAAGCTTAGGTCATCGTAGCCTTGTGCATGAAAATGGTCTACGCTGTTGGGATCTGCGGTACCTTTGGATCATTTCAGCTTGGTAAACACTAGTCACATACTGAGATATCCTCTTCTACCCTATAATGTTGCAGCACATTTACCCATATCATGACGTCACCACAGCGTTTTATTGCCCCACATTATTCCATATCCTTGGCTATCATTCATATTGGCAGGGAACATACACAATGTGATGATTGCATGTTAGGGTAAGTGTGACTAGAAGTTACAGGAGAAACCTTGGCACAGAGATGCTCTTTTTCCATAGCAACCCTAAGAAGAGTTTAATGTGTAGTTCTACCCTCAGGGTCAAACCTAGCGGCTTGTGACTTACCTAGAATGCACTTCTATTGACAGAATGTTTGGCCTTAAACCACGATACAATAATTACCAGCATTCTGCACTGTCACCGTGAAACACAGAACTCACTAGAAGGGCGTCCAGTCTTGTATCCTTTGCTTGGATGGGTCCTCCCTAGAAGGAATTGGATATTATTTTCCAATTAATAATGCCGTGGTTTCATAGTTCACCATGTGTTGATCATTCCAAAATAAATAATGTAATTGCATTTTGGTTCCTAGACAGGTGTAATTAAGTATCTCTGTGCACTGACTCCATAGCATAGTTCGGCTGGTGATTTAGGATGTTTGTACAGTCATGCTACAACATGCAAGGGGCGGGGGGGGGGGAGGAAGAGACCAGCCATCTGTCATTTAATTTATTTCTCCCTCCATTATGCATATGAAGCAAGCATTGGTTTTGCATTAATGTTACCCGGATAAAATATTTCTTTGCATAATTTGTCTTTTCTCTCCGGGTTTCTTACTCCTCATCATTTTTATAGCCTTATGTTTAGAAGATAAATAAATGCCTTCTGTTGCCTGTAATGCAATATTCACAGGCAAACGTCAGTTCAGTCGGAGGATTTGAAACAAGCAAATGTAGCCACCAAAGCCTTGCCCTCTGGAAAAAAAGATTTCTTTAATTTGAAATGCTATTAGGAAAAAAAAAGAGTGACTTACCTGGCATGGATCAATAGTGCCATATGAGATCCTATCAACATCATCGCAGGGTTACCATATGCTGCACTGGTCCCTATTTTCTGGTACATCACTATTTTACCCCTATATTGCCTACTAGGAAGATGTTGAGGTTAACGTTTTAATTTTTTTAAAGTGTTGCTATAAGAAAGACATGTACAAGGCAGAACTGGAAGTGCATGGCGCATTGCCTAGCTAGAAGACAATGCATGGGTGCCTCCATATGCTCTGTCCTGTTCCTTACATGTGTAGGGGAGTGAAAACAGAGGAACATGTGCAAACACAGTTGTAGGGACCAGACCAGACCAGAGGTTCTTCACATTTGGGTCTCATGCATGCACCCCCAAATACTTTTGTTCATTACTTTTATTTCAATGACTACTGCTTCCCTCAAATTATATTGACCATATATAAGGATGCAGAGCCAGGATGGTGTAATGGTTCGGGAGTTGGACTTCAACCTGGAAGATCCAGGTTCAAATCCTTGCTCAGCCATGAAGCTTCCTGGGTGACTTTGGTGACTATCTCTCAGCCTCACCTACCTCACAGGGTTGTTGTGAGGACAAAAGGAGGGGAGGAATTATTTTATTTATTTATTTTATTTACAATATTTTTATCCCGCCTTTCTTCCCGAAGGGGCCCAAGGCGGCCTACAAGAACAAGAAAAAAGTTACAAAAAATCAACCACCTTTAAAAGCAATAAGTTAATTAAAAACTCATAAACAACAATCTAAAAATGATAGAGACCACTATTGCAATTTAAAACAAGAATACCAGAACAGCAGCACCATACCTGTAACTGCTAGATATTTAAATAAAAAAAAGAACAAGACTCAGAAGGCTTATTTAAACAAAAAGGTTTTCAGGCCTTGCCGGAAAGTCCAAGGAGGGAGCAGTTCGTAAGTCAAAAGGAAGGGAATTCCATAAGGTTGGTGCAACTACTGAGAAGGCCCCAGAAGTGTCGCCTGATATGGGGCGGTGGTACCGGTTCGTGAACGCGGTAGTCGGTTGGGGCGTGACTTACTGTCGAGCCCCTACCGCAGGAACGCCACTGGGGGTTGAACCACCGCCTGCTTCAAAGCGAGTGGCAGCACCCCCTCCATCAAAGAAGAGTTGACCACTTTTCCTGTCCACTCAGCCAACCCCTCCCGGGCAGGGGATTAACCAAGCAGGGCAAGGTTCAAGCAGGCAGGCAGTTGGCCTCACACTCCAAAGGAGCCTGTCCACATCCTCAGGCTGTACAAGCTGAAAAGAATCCCACAAAACTTGACAAGCAGGTGCCAAGGGGACATCCTCAGACATTGTCATTGTGGCATCCAAGTCAAGGTGAATCCGATTGATTTTATCTGCAAAATGTTTAGCAAACATGTCACAGTGGGCAACTGTGTGTTCTTCCTGATCTATTGGAGGGGCCTGATGGAGTAGGCCTCGCACGAGATGGTACAGCTCCGCTGGACGATTGCCTGCAGACGCAATGGTAGCAGAGAAGAAATTTCTCTTCACTGCTATCACTGCCACGGAGTAGGCTCTGTAATGGGCCCTAATCAATGTCCGGTCGGATTCGGCACAAGTTTTCCGCCACCGTCGCTCAATACATCTACTTCATCATTTGCAGCTCCTCAGTAAACCAAGGAGCCTCTCTGAATCTGCGGCATGGCAAAGGTCGCTCAGGAGCAATCTCATCCACTGCCCTGGCCATTTCCCCATTCCAGAAGTCAACCAGGGCCTCAGATGAGTCACCAGTCTTGGCAGTGGGAAAAAACCCCAGAGCCCTCAGGAAACCTTCTGGATCCATTAGCCTCCGGGGGTGGACCATAGAATGTGGTCCCCCGCCCTTGCGGAGGAAGGAAGCTGCAGCGAGCCTAAAACTTACCAGGAAATGATCTATCCATCATGATAATGGAGTGATCTTAATCTCCTCCACATCCATATCCATATCTCCTTGCTCAGCTGTAAACACCAGGTCCAGCATATGTCCCGCCTCATGTGTTGAGGCCGAGATCTTCTGGGACAGGCCCATGGTTGTCATGGTGGCCATGAAGTCCTGAGCCACACCTGCCTCGGGGGCCTTGGCATGCACATTGAAGTCCCCCAACACTAATAGGTGGGGGGGACTCCAACACCACTGCCGAGATCACCCCTGTCAGCTCAGGCAGGGAGACTGTTGGACAGCAAGGCGGGCCAACAGTACACCAACAGAATCTATACACCAACAGAATCCCAATTCTGTCCGGACCTCTCAACACGACATGCAGGCACTTGAACCCAGTGAACTGCTGAACAGGGCACCTGGCAAGGGAGATGGATTCCAGATAGACCACTGCAACTCCTCCTCCCTGTCCCTGCATCCGCAGCTGCTGCAACACCTGGAAACCTGGTGGACAAAGCTGAGAGAGACCCACCACTCCCACGTCATCCAACCAGGTCTCCGTGATACATATCAGGTCGGCTTTCTCATCCAGGAGAAGTCCCGGATGATGTTGGTTTTATTATTTACCGACCTGGCATTTAAAAGCAGCAGCTTCAGATTCAGGGAATCACTGCCGAGAGTACCAGTCATCCAAGAGTTGGGGGAAGGACCAGAAGGAGAGACAATCTGTCTGTGATGGACCCTCCTTCTCCTGGACCTCTTGTCTGACCTCTGCCACCGTATCTTCCATGGCCAGTTCTTCCTGTTGAAAAAAGGGTTTATTTTCTCCAATAAAGGGAGGGTACTCCCCCCCCCTCAAAAAGGAGAAAATGTTTGAAAATGCAAGAAAATAAATTTCAGATCAGCACTAGTTTTTTTTTTTCCCCTGTGGGGAGAAAAGATACAGGGATCCTGTACTTTCCCCCCTGCAAGTGGGAAAACAGAATAAGGAGGGTTGATTTTGAGTGGATAAATTAGCAGAAAAGGAGACAACAACTTCAACCCCACCCTTTCCAGTCCTCTACTCTGTGTCAAAGCCCCCTTGAGCCTGCTTCGCATTTTTAAAAAAAACTATTGGGGGAAAAGAATCACAAAACTACACATAGCACATAGTAGTTCAGCCCTCCAAATTTCCACGTTTTCAGTGCAGCTCAAGTAAATAGGCTTGCCCTTCATTTATCCTTAAAGCAAACAAAATTCATTGAAGTGCCTTGTTCTTATTCCTTGCATCTCCCAAAGTTTCTCTTTGCAGTTGCTCTCAAAAAAGATAAGCAGCGAGCTGCAAGATACGATGGAGGAATTGAGACCGCTTTCTTGTACATTGGTTTCTTTTTTTTATCTAACCACATTTCTTATGAAGATGCTGTTTGTATCACAGCTCAGACTAAACCCCCCCAGCATACTTGGAGTTTGACAAACCTATAAACAAACATGAGGGAGAAAACACAATTGGTTGAAATGGAAGAAGAAATCGGCAAGCGTAACGGGGGCTAGGATCTGTTGTGACGAGAGTGGAGTGGTTAGCGTGTCGAAGTTGCGTCAGGGAGACCGGAATTCAAATCTCTGCTTGGGTCATGCAGCCGATCACTTTCTCTCTTTCAACATAATGGGCAGTGCCATCCTATTCAGTGCCAGTACAGCGTGGGCACCAGGCCCACTGTGTATCCAGTGCTGGAGAGGAGCGGGCTGGGGATGTCCTCGGAATAAGGGGTTGTTCATCCACTTACCCCCAAGTTCATCCACTTACCCCAGCCTCCGCTATGGGGGCTACTTGGGTCAGCATCATCTAATTTGGTGGCTCTGACCCAGGAAGCCCCGTGTCAGGGCTGGAGGCCTGGGATGGAGGATAGAGTATGGCGTCCAATGAGGACGCTGATCCCACTCCCCTCCCAGGCCCAATCTGCCCCCTCTCTGCCCTTACAGAGTGCCGTAAGACAGTCAGCACTGGCGGAACACTAGTTCTTATCAGCGCTAAGAGCTCATAGGATCGGGCTGTGAGGCAGATTACCAACTCAGTCTCACCACTCTCCCCTGCTGCAGCTGTTCCTCCCCTCCCCCCGGATGGAAAAGGAAGAGAAGGATGGAGTGAAAGAGGAAGTGGGGAGGAGAGGAGAATGAGGGCTAGAGAAGATTGGGAGAAACAGAGGCTAGCACAGCACCATATCAGTGGTGATGGTGCAGCATTTGCTATTCAATGGGAACCAAGCCTTGGGCTGGCCTCGGGAAGAGATGAAGCCAGAGGAAGAAAGGGTGCAGGTGAGGCAGCATACAGGACTGTGAATCCCAAGGAATGGAGAGAGGGAGGAAGCAGCGGCCAAGGTTAAGAAAGGTGGAGCAAATCCATGCCCTCAGCTACAGCCCAACATTATGGTCACCTTTCCAGCTGAATTTCAACCATTTTGTTAGCATCTCAACTAGCAGGATGCTAGTAATGAATAAGGCGCGATATGTTTGCCAAATCACTGCATCACTTTAGGTAACCTTAAAAGACTAAGGTGAATTCTCTGAAGTGTGTACATTAAATTGGCCCTGTCGACTCTTTTGAGATACTCTCTGAATGCACCCCTCAGATTGGTGCTGAAAATGCCACTCCATTATGGCCTGACTTCACGTACAACTAATAGAAAAAAGATGTTATATGTGGAGCCAGGCTCGGGTACACTGAGCTATTCAGTGAAATCAGCACAACTTCTCTGTCTTCCAATAAATCCTGCAAGTCTCCATTAGTTATACTGAAACATATTCATCCTGAACAGTGCGTAACTTTGTGACCGCAGCAATATTTTTTAAAAAGTCTAGATGGAAGAATTGGGTGGGAAAATGCCAAAATTTGCATTGCACTACATATCACAGAGCAAGGAGAGAATCACGTTTTAACAATGGGCCATTAGCCTCATAGGATGACTTTTTAAAAACGATGTTATTTACTTGTATCTGCGACGCTTCAACTGTACACAATTTGGCTGTCATCATAGAGAAGGTATATAAATAGCCACTAATTTTGCCTGTGCTTTGGCAGGGGTGGGTAGGAGGTAGATTGGGATCTACTGGCAGATCTCTAGCTGCTTTGCAGTAGATCAGCAAGCGTTTCTGGTGCCCAATGGTTGAACTCTAGCAACACCAGAAAAGGCCTCCCCTCCTCCGACACGACAGGCGACGGAAAGAAAGCTTGAGTGGAAAACAAAGAGTGGATTTTTGTATGAAAGGATTGTGAACTAACAGTGCAATCCTGCAAAAGCACACTACGCTGGATCCTAGACAGGTTAAGGCCAGCGCCGGGGCAGCTGGAGCAGTGGCATCACTGGGTGCACGTCACACTGGAGTGGGGGGGTGCGTCACCCTGGGGCCAGAGGTTGCCGTGTCACCCCCCTGCAGCCTCAACTCCCTGCTGCCGCCGCGTCACCCACCGAGGCAGCCGCATTGCCCACCGAGGCCGCCAGGTACAAGCCGGGAGAGGGTGAAGATGCGTCTTCTTCACCCGCTGGCTCAGCCGCTTCTGACTAGGCCAAAAGTGGCGTTCTTCACACATGCGCACAAAGCCGCTTGAAGCCTCTTGCCCTCAGCGGCATTGTGCGCCTGTACGAAAATGCCGCTTTTGGGCTAGTCAGAAGCGGCTGAGCCAGCAGGCGAAGAAGACGCGTCTTCACCCACTCCCGGCTCGTACCGGGTGGCCTCAGGGGGTGACGTGGAGGTCTCAGAGGGTGACGCGGCAGTCTCAGAGGTTGGTGCGGTGGCCTCAGTGGGTGATACGGTGGGAGCGGGGGTGACACGGCGGGCGCGTCACCCTCGGTGCGTCACCCCCTCCAGCGGCCTGCCCCTCTGCCATGCCCTAGTGACACTAGTGAGCTGGAGCACACCTCAGGGGAAAGGGACATTCGTCCATTTCCCCCAGATAATGCCCCAGAGTGAACAGGTGGTAGAAAATGCGCTGGTCACAATCTTGTGGGACTTCAAAATCCAGACAGATAAAAAATTGAAACACAACATGCCAGATACAACTGTGGTTGAGAAGAAACAAGTGATAGTTATTGATGTGTTCGTTCCAGGAGATAATCAAATTGAGGAGAAACAATTGGAAAAGCTCACAAAGTCCAAAGACCTGGAAATTGAACTACAGCACCTTTGGGGAAAGAAAACAACCACCACCCCATTGTCATTGGTGCACTAGGCGCAATCCCCAAGGCCCTGAAGAAATATCTGGCCAATGTAAGCATAGACAAGATAACAGTTGAACAACTATATTCAAAGATGTAATGCCTAACTGCAACAAACCACACTACTAGGAACATTGAACATTATACGGCAATAATATCTCACCAGTTTTTAAACTCTTGGGTAGAGTTCAAACTAGTGAGCACCCAAAAATCCCAGTCCAAATATCTGGTGGGCTATGACACCTCTAATAATAATAAAAAATATTATTAAGAATACTTATGTACTACGTTTCAAACAAATAAGTTTACAAAACAGCTAATAATCGCAAAATTAAGCAAACAGCTACTGAAAAAGTTGTTATACTAAGGTGATTATAGATATAATCTCAAGCAGAGTAATTGATGTAGTATTCTGAGTGGAGTTTTATTTTCTTTTATAGCTGAAGTTCAAGAATGTAGTAATGACATAAATATTCTCCAGCCCAGTAGCTCCAGTGGACACATAGAATCTTGTTAGAGAAGAACCTGCCACCATTCTCTTCCCTATCGCAAATGGCTTCATGTATCGAAGATGTTTGCACGGCAGCAGATGTATCCAGAAATGAGCCTTTTTCAGAAGGAAATGGAAACATCCTTCAAATGATTGTATGATTTCCACAGAAGTGAGGGTGTGGTCTCTGCAGTGTTTTCATCTCATTTACTGTAGAACAGTGGTTCTCAAACCTTTTTAGCACCGGGACCCATTTTTTAAAATGACACTCTATCGAGACCCACCTAGCTTTACAAGATTTTTTAAAAAATGTGATCTATAAATAAATAAATTTATTTATTTACAAGTAAAGAGCTCAGCTGCTCGTAGGGTAATTAGCAGCTATCTTGCAAACTACAAGAGCTCAGCTCTTTGCAGGGCAATTAGTAGCTATCTGATTTTTGAATAGCTTCAAGGCTTGTGGCATTTACTTATCTGATCTTTCCATCACCAGGGGACCCATCAGAAATCAGGTCACGACCCACCAAGTGGGTCCCGACCCACAGTTTGAGAAACACTGCTGTAGAACATCTTCATAAACCAATTGTGCGATTCTGATAAGCGGAATTGTGCTGAGAAAGGGATTTTCATAGATTGTGCAGGCTCAGCAGATGCTGGATGGCACTGGGAGCCATCTGAAATTCCCCACTAAGTGTGCTGTCCTGGCAGTGATGATAGTCATCTCCACCGAAAGCTTTTTTATTTGATCTGTCTTGTAGCCATTTGTACTATTTAATTATGCTTTTTTACGAATTACATTTTAAAAGGGTGATATTTCAATTCAATTGAATTACTGCTAGGGCTAAGAAGGTAAATTCAGAGGTTGCTCCCTGTTCATATTGTGGATTTCTGTCTTTCCTTTCCTTTTCTTTCTTTTTTTGTTTTTTTGTGTGTCATTTGAGCATTGACTCCTGAATAATGCACTGCAGGTTTGAGATTTCTCGAGAAAATTTCACTGCAGGTTTGAGATTTCTCGAAAAAACAAATGGTTCAAAGAGCACCATATTTCTTCAGTTGAAAGCTTCTTGAAATGATCAACGGCAGCTGTTCAAAATCATCCCTCACATGAAGTGAGTGTGTTCATCACCTTGTTTGACGTAAACCCGAGAGTAGTTTAGAAAGTTGAAGAAGAGAGTTGCCTAATCAAAGCCGACCCTAGTCTATGGCAGAGTTGAGGTGGCCTCCTCAGGGGGCAGATTTGGAGCACTGTAAAATGGAGGTAAATTGTTCATTATTGGCAGCATTTTTTTTAACCACCAGGTGCACGCTCTTGGGATTTTTTTTGTTTTGTTTTGTTTTGTATCTCAAGCATCAAAATGCCTTGGGCAGTAAATGTGAACCAAAACCAAATGTCCAGTCTGGTGTTTTGTGTCAGCTTGGTGGGAATCCTTGGGCATTAAACCTGCTGTGGGCACCCAGAGCCGTAACTTCGGCGGACACTTGGAGCACTCCGTCTGGGCGCCCCGGAGGGCGCCCTCTTTAGCAAGATAACAGTATCAGCTAATCTGATTAGCCCCAGAGACCAAGACAATGGGGATGATCTGCTTCCTTTGAAAAGCAAATTCTCTCTCCTCCTCTGCTTGCTTTAATGCAGAGTAATTTGCATGCCGCCTGCAACACCACTGGTCAGAGGGAATTGGTTTCCCATCCAAGGCAGAGCACTCTTAATCCTTTGCTATTTCCACACCGCTCTCAGTTTGAAAGGAAGACAGGCAGGCAGCGGTGACGCGACTGTCGTTTTAGGCAAGGCTGCTTCCCTTTGAATCTGCAGTCCAGAGGCGTCGCTCCGGTAGGGGCGGGGCTGTAAGTTTTGCTCGGTCGGAGTCCCGTTTACCGAACGAGCAGGAGGCGGCCCCGCCCCCTCACTGTCAGAGCCATTCCCCTGCGGAGAAAGCAGCAGGCAGGGTCTCTTGCCTGCTGCTTTCTCCGCAGGGGAATGGCTCTGACAGTGAGGGGGCGGGGCCGCCTCCTGCTCGTTCGGTAAACGGGACTCCGACCGAGCAAAACTTACAGCCCCGCCCCTACCGGAGCGACGCCTCTGCTGCAGTGCCTACGCCTCTGTGGGCACCATTACCACCCTCGCCTGTTCAGGGAGGCAGAAAACGGAAAGAGACGGTGAGAAAGAGAACACTCCATTTGGGCCTCAGCTTCCTTGGAGGCTTGATAGAGGCTTGATAGAAGGTTGGAAGTTTTCCTTTGTGCTGTGGCTCACAGCAGCAGTACAAAGGAGAACTCTCTTCTGCCACGGCAGCTGCCTCTCACCACATTGCCCAGTAGGCGATAAGGAGGGGAGCAGCCTCTGCAGTGTCCTTCCTAGCAGCAGCCATTTTAAAATTTCCAGATGCTGCTTCAGAATTGGGGCTTCTGGGAATCGTAAAATGACTGGTGCTAGGAAAGGGGAGGACTGCTGTTTCCTTCTCCATTGCCCAGTAAGCCATGAAATGCTTACAGGACAGCAGGGGACAGTGAAAGCCAGGCCTTGGTAGTGGTGTGAGCCCATGGCAGATGTGCCTGACCTGCTGGAATGTTTCTGAATCACATAGGAAGCTGCCTTATACTGAGTGAGATCATCTAGGGCAGTAGTGTCTACATGGGCAACAGTTCTCCAGGCAGAGGTCTTTTGAAGCCAAACTGGGAGATGCTCACTGTTGACCCTGGGACCTTCTGCATGCATAGTAGGTGCTCTGTCACTGCACTATGCCCTTCCCCTAAATTCTTCTCATCCAAATTGCCATTTGTGTTACATACAGCATTTAGTTCTTTCAATTTATGTCATGTCTTTTTCCTTCCTTGACATTCCTGATGGGAATATTCACATTCAGAAAGCGCTAGGGGAATAGGCAATCTCGATGGGTTTGTATGTATGGTTGCATCAAGATTATTTTTGTGTAATGTTTTACTATTTCACTGTATACCAACCTAGGTGTATTGATAAAACACCCCTGCAAATGCACTCTTGATACAATCATGTGTATGGTCACATAGATTGCTTCACTGCAGTGTTTTATCAGGGCACATGTGAGCAGTGGTGTAGCTAGCCTCTGTGGGGGGCGCACCCCATGACACCCCCTGTGACATCACAAGCCCCGCTCCTGCATGTGACATCACAAGCCCTGCCCCCCGTGCCGGAAAAAGTAAAAAAAATGTCCCCGGGCATTTTTTTCAGCAGTAAAAGCACACTAGGGCGTGTAGGTGGGTGGGTGGGCAACTCCTTTTGCCGCCATGCTGCAAAAGGCCATTTTTGTCACCCCGCCATGCTGTCGAATTGCCGCCCTTGTGCACCCCCCATGTATCGCCCAGGGACTATCTGCCCCCACTAGCGATGCCTCTGCATGTGAGAAAAGATACAAATGAACAGAAAGGTCTGAAAACTGTGGCAAACTGTTCATGGCTTTGATGGTGAGTGAGAGGGGCCACTCTGCACCTCTGTGTAACACTGTGCAGCACTTACTGAGCCAACTATGCTACTGCTCAGGGAAAAATAAGCACCCAATGGTGGTCAACATGACAGTCAGAAAAACTGTTTCTGTTGTTTACTGACAATAACTTAAAAAAAAGAAAAGCCAAGCAGTTGCACAGACATACTGATTCTAAAACAAAACAAAACCAAAAAACATCTGGTGAGGATGCTGCTGCAGACAATTTGGAAAAGAGGCTAGGGAGGCAGATGGAAGTGGAATTATTTTACATAAAGCATTAATGCATGGATGCTGCTTTCCTTCATCAGTCACATTCTGCTGAGCGTTTTGTAAAGATCAAAGGATTAGAATGTTTGAGCGCCAAAATGCAATATGGTTTCATCGCATGTCGCTATTTACATGTGTATCTATTTCAAAGCGCAGGAAGGTCCAGTGACCTTTCATTAGTGCAATTTGAGAAACGAAATGACTTTCTTGACCACATATGTATAAATATGCATTGGATGACATTAAATTATGATGATGATGACCTAGGTCCTCTGAAAACTTTGGTCAATAATGGTCTATTTACAATCTAGATCTGAGAGTGTTTGTTTGTTTTTTTTCTTCAAAGAGTTTCCGGGCAACATTGAAAAGCTCTTCTTGGAGAAATAATTGTAGAGTTTGTAGAAGAGAACTTTCTCTTCCCATGACAGATATCTGAAATAGATCAAACATTCATCACTTGGAGTTTTTCTGCATGATACGCCTACCTTTTGAAATACTATTAAATGGCATTTGTCTAGTGTCAGACAGCAGATTGGTTGGGGGGGGGGGAGAAACCCATCTCTGTCAACCTATTTGCCTCCATTGTTCCTCATTCTCCTTCAAGTCCCTGGATTGAAAAGGAAGAGGGGAGCAGAGATGAAGAGGAAATGTGGAGGGGAGGAGAGTGCTGAGCTAGAACATTTTATAGTGGAACTGGAAAAGTTGCAGAAGAGAGCAACCAAAATGATTAGGGGGCTGGAGCCCCTTATGAGGAAAGGCTACAGTGTTTGGAGCTCTTCAGTCTAGAAAAAAGGAGCCTGAGGGGGGACATGATTGAGATGTATAAAATATGCATGAGTTGGATAGAAGGATGTTCTTTTCCCTCTTGCACAACACCAGAACCAGGGGACAACCACTAAAATTGAGTGGCGGGAAAGTTAGAACAGACAAAAGAAAATATTTATTTACCCAGCATGTAATTAATTGTGGAACTCCTTGCCCCAGGATGTGGCAAAGATACCTGGCCTAGATGCCTTTAAAAGGGGATTGGACAGATTTATAGAGGAAAAGTCCCACAGGTTACAAGCCATGATGACTATACGCAACCTCCATTAGACACTCTGCATTATACGCCTCGGCATAGGATAAGGCGGGATATACTTTTTTAAAATAAATAAATAAATAAATAGAATTAGGTTATTTCTGCATGCCAGATGCAAGAGGGAGTGGTGACAGGATACAGGTATCTTGTTGTCTTGTGTGCTCCCTGAGGCATCTGGTGGGCCACTGTGAGATACAGGAAGTTGGAGTAGATGGGCCTTTGACCTGACCCAGCAGGGCTCTTCTTATGTTCTTAACATTAGAGAGTGGGAGGATCAGAGAATGGCACATAATCAGGTAAGGGGGGCAGCGTCAGGAGGATTTAGGTCAGCCCTGCTTAGGTGCACTGCTCCCCCTTATACTATACTATATGTAGCACAGTGTCCTGATTGCAGCACCCCATCCCCCAGCACTGCAGAGAGTGGTGTGAATTTTCCAGCCCTCAATTGGTTGGGCTGGTCACGTGGCCAGGCGGGTGGGAGGAGAGCTGGGCATTTTCTCAGCTCTTCTCAGTTGCTCGGCGTCGGCAAGCCCCTCCCTGCTGCCCATAGTTCAGTCTGAGACTAGTTGGTTGCCTGTCCGGGGGGCAGATAGGAATTTTTTGCTGTCAACCTGATTGGCTTTTGACTGGTGGTTTTTTCGCCTACCTCAGACTAGCTGAGGTTGGAGGTTTGGTTGTTTAGGCTTCCCTTATTATCTGAGTTTGGCAGATAGCATGCAGGCCAGGAAGGTTAAATCCTGGTGTACATTCTGAGTTTGGCAAGGTCGGGGGGGGGGGGAGCCAGGACCGCTCATGAGATACTTGTCCAGATCGGTGAGGCTGGCTGGCAAGCCCCTTGATGGGAATAGTGGGGACAACCACAAGGCTTGGCTTGTGGGGTCCCTGCTTCCAGCTACCTTGACCCCCATGGGGGTTGGCTGTGATGGGCTCCCTTGGGCTATGCCCAAGAGTAAGGATGTCATGCCCATTATTAGCAGGGGGAGGTAGACGGTTGCCACCGTTTACCCCAACTAGTTGCCCGCAACCTGGGGAGGGTGGAGTTTAGGTTGCCCTGCTGCAGGTGTTATTAATTATTAATATGTTCATTAATTATTTAATAAAGTCTACCCGCTGAACCATAAGCTGTCGATCGAAAGGTTGGCAGTTCGATTCCCGCGAGGGGGTGAGCTCTCGTTGCTTGGCCAGCTCCTGCCAACCTAGCAGTTCCAAAGCATGTCAATGCGAGTAGATAAATGGGTACCGCTTGCGGGAAGGTAAACAGCGCTCCGTGTTCCAGCTGCATGCTACACGCTGCGGCAAGGAGAGTCATGCCGGCCACATGACCACGGAGGCGTCTTCGGACAACGCTGGCTCTTCGGCTTTGAAATGGAGATGAGCACCACACCCTAGAGTCGGACACGACTGGACTTAATTGTCAGGGGATACCTTTACCTTTACCCTCATTCCAGCCACTGTCTGTCATGTCTTATTTGGGGGGTGTGTGTGTGTGTGTGTGTGTGTGTGTGTGTGTGTGTGTGTGTGTGTGTGTGTGTGTGTGACTGTAATGTGTTAGCTATGGCTGAAATGAATTCAATTCCAAATATTCTCCAAATATTTTCTGGATTTGCCAACATTTGGCATCAGTTTTTGATACCTTAAGCATTTGCAGCAACACAGTGCAGGCCTATGCTCGTCTACTCAGAAGTAAATTCTATTGTGATAAATGGGGCTTACTCCCAGGAAAGTGGGTGTAGTCAGTCTCTTATATATATCAGTCCCTTTTTGACAGCTGGCCTACAACAGCTGCCTTTTTCTGACCACCGCTGATAGATGAGTTGCAACAGAATAATTGAGTAAATACTATATTATATAAACTTCATTTGTTAATTTAGAAAACAGTTGGAGACCTTTCAAACCTCACCACACAAGTTTGAATGTCAAATTCTGAGGTCCAGATCTGATACAAACTCTGATTTGTGACATTTGAAAGCCCCTCAAATTTCAACACTTTGCAAGCTTTTGCTTCCACTCCAGGGTTGGCTCAAGTTACAATTACATCGTCGCACCCACGATTTGCAGAATCTGAAGTTATCCCACCTTTTGGAGTCAAAAGAAAACTTCAATTGTTCCACCTCTAGAGTGACAAGCTGTGTTTTCGGCGATGCAAATGAGATTTTCAAAGCAATCTAAGGAGAAAAGTCTCTGTGTCACTAACAAACAGTGGCAAATGGGTGAGCCTTCAAGTTGACATTGAGTGATCAGACAATGTTTCATTTCATATAAACTACAATCGCTGGCTATTAATGGTTTCTAAAAATGGGAAAATTTCTTCCTTTCACATTAGCACCCATTTGAACAACAATACGGAGCCTACAGTGTCTGCCTCGCATGATTAATAGGTACGTGTCATCCTTCTATCTGCATCTTCAATTATTTGGTAGAGCTGGTATATAAAGAAATAGATGCTGAACAATCAATCAGGTGACGCTTTTTGAATTAATTGAGCTGTAGAAAGACTGAGAAAAAAGGACAATTTGGAGATCTGGAGATGTTTTTGTTATGTTCAATCCTGGTTCACAGAAGGTATCTAAGTGGCCAACTTGTCGTCATCATAATCATATTTCCCAGGACATTTAGCAGCAGCAGAACCCAGAAATCAGCTGCGGTTAACAGCTGTCAATATTGCAAAAACTGTCACTAATTGGTTCCCTTGTTAGCCCTCTATGAAATAGGTACTGAGGCTATGAAATTCTTTCCCTGCTAGGTGCAGGCCCTTGGGGAAATGACTAATGCTAGTCCACGTCAGGGGAGCAGATCCACTCCCCACACCAATGCTGCAAGCTGGGCACTGAATAAACAAAAGATGACTGCTTTTGCGACTGCTAGTTGAACACCTTTCAGAAGCAATTCCATTCACTAATTGTCAATGAATGGTGGACTCAGAGCAATGTACATTAGACCAGGGGTTCTCAACCTTTGGAGGCCTGGGTACCCCTTATCATGGTCCAATTTTCTGAAGTACCCCCTGCTAATTAACTGCTGATTAATTAATTAGGTAATTAATCATTAAATAAAAAAGTACTAAAACAATTTTAAATGTGAAAAATGCCTTATTTAACTCTGTGTGTGTGTGTGTGTGTGTGACAGACAGACAGACAGACAGACAGACAGACAGACAGACAGACAGACAGACAAGGATCTCTTTTTTTCTCCACGTCACACTTCCCAAAATCAGCTCCTCCCTCTCCACCCCACCAAAGTACATTTTCCAAAGTATAAAAATAAGCCCAAAACCAAAATCAGAGAGACGGAAGGGCTCCAAAAATAATTACAACTTAAAATCCATGTTAATTAACACTTAATTAGCTGCTGATGGGGCAGATAAGGGGCAGGGCTTGGCATACCCCCAGCAAGAGGTCCGCGTACCCCTAGGGGTACCCGTACCACAGGTTGAGAATCTCTGCATTAGACACTTTTAAATACTTGAATTGTGGAAGCCAGAAAAGTGGAAGCCAATGTAAATAGCACAAGTTCCATTGTAGTAGCAGAGTCAGCTACAGTTCTTACTCTTCGGTCTCTAATGCAGTATGTAAGCACAGAGTCCCAAATCTTTAACAGGTCAGATTATGAAAGAAAAAGCAAAGTCTCTCTCTCTCTCTCTCTCTCTCTCTCTCTCTCTCTCTCTCTCTCTCTCTCTCTCTCTCTCTCTCTCTCTCACACACACACACACACACACACACACACACACACACACACACACACACTTACTTGTTATTTTAGTTGGAGCACCAAAAGGAGTCTGCATCCTCTTAAGGAGAATGCACAAGACCAGAGTTTCCCAAACGTTTTTGACCTGCGGCTCCCTTGACCATTGACAACCATTGGCTGTGGCTCCCCATTACATTATGTTGATGCCTGCCAATTTTCAGAGAGGATTCCATGGCACTCCGTGGCTTCCCTGGCTGGTTTCCGCAGCTCCCCTGGGAGCCACACCTCCCAGTTTGGGAATCACTACACATGACATTGAAGATGCAGTGGCTAAACTGGAAGACATGCCTTAGAAGTCACCAAAGTATCTGGGCTGGGGTAAGGGTTGTTGCTATATTGTCCTCTAATTGTGCAAGGATGATGAGGTGCACCCTGGAGCTGCTCTAACATCTGTGGTCCAATAGAGGAGAAGCCCCACACAGTGGCGTTGCTGAGCTGACTCCCGCCCAATACGGAGCTTACGTCGCAGAGGCTCGGTGTTCCGGAGCTCTGGGGGTGACGTGATGATGTATCACATCGCCCCCAACCTTTGAGACTTTTGCATTGCTTTTAATGTGAACCCGTCTGGCAATCTTTGGCTCCAGTCACTCGCTTTGACTGCAGGCGAGTAGCAAAAACACATTTTCTGGTGTGCTAGGCAACTGGAGCTGAAGATTACCGAGTGGGGACTCAGGCCATGTGGTGGCACCCTCCCCGAGGATTGCGCCTGATGCGGCCCGCACCAGTTGCACCTCATAGTGATTACATTGGCCACACCCCTACAACTGTCACCTGGTAGCCATTTTCTTGGAGGCTATGTACATCAGATCTGCCTCAGAACAACACCCACCAGACATCAGGTCTGGGGAGGCAGCTATTGCCATCTCATCCCGCTAGCCGTTGCTGCCACTTTAGAGCTAATGTTTGGGGAGGAACCGGGACCTTCTCCTCCTGATGTCAGCCATTCGCCTAGCTAGCTCTCACACCTACATTTAGCACAGTACAGGTAGTAATCAAATGGTAAATCTCATTTCTTTTCATTTGCATCTGTGTTTGAACTGAACATAGCTGGGCATCCAACCCACTGAAGCGAATCAATGCTTCAGTGGAGCGTCTCCAGAAAAAGAAAACCCAAACTTCAGAACTATCCTAACTCTCACTGACAATCTATACCGATTCATTAATGGCGTTTCAGAAGCGCTTCCCCAAAATGTCACCGACTGCTACAGTAAACGTTCAGGCAGAAATTCAACAGGACCAGCATACGCAATCGCTTGCTACAAATGGGCTGCTTAGAGAATAAGCCATCAGTTCCATGCAGCAAATGTGTAGTCACCAAATTTACCCTGTAGTTCAGGAGGGGAAGGGGAATACTGTACAACATTCTAGAAACTGGTTTTGCCCGATCTTATGATGGTGTGCCCTGGTAACAAAATTACCTTTGTGCTCAAATCAGGTGTTGCAGAAAGAGCGGGAAGGGTAGGAAGAGGTAGGGCCTCTGAGGGGTTAAGGGGGCAATTTGTACCCGGGCCCAGGGCAAAAAATGGGTCAAAAGGGGGGCCCAGGAGCCAAATTCAGATGTAGGGAAGGTGCCCAAAAGAAACTTTGTACCCCCTGATAAAATTCCTCTGAATGGCCCTCTTTGTTGTGCGCAATTGATAAACAAGGGAACAATTTCACCTCGTCTTGGTGGGCCCAGAGAGAGATGGCTTCATCTCCTATGGTGACTGCTCCATGCCCAGAATGTGTGTGATGTGGAGGCCTTATTATTACATCACGCTGACCCTCAGAAGGAGCAATGCCATATATGGGCAGCACAGTACCATTGTGAGGTTTTTCCAGCATACATGGATCAATCTTCCCTCCCTACACTTTGAGGCTTCGTGTTGTTTTTGTCATGATCCTAGCCAAAAAGAGAGATACATATGTTAACAGCCTACTTGAAACTTGGTAAGTTTACAGTTTTCAGCATGGGGAAGTGGTTTTTCTTTTGAGTTTTGGCGGAATCAAGGTAATTGGGCTACCATATCACAAAAAGGCCGGTTTCCTTTCCCTTTGAAAGCTAAGAAGTAGGACAATGTCCAGCAGATGTTGTCACATTTTCATTCCCACTCTTCGTCAACAGCGCTCAGGGCAGGATGTGTGGGGATCAGCCCATTTTATAACTGCTGTCTGAGGTAGGTTAGAGAGAGAGTGCTAATAAGCTGCCCCAGGTCACCTTGAGAGCTTAGTGTAAAGCAGGAATTTCAGCCTAGTTTATTCTGGCCCAAGCCCAATGCTTGATCCACTGGTACACCTTGGCCTGACTTCTCAATCACCTGATTGAAAAGGTGGGAGAAACTGCACCTGAGGACAGGGCCAACTTTGAGCCAATTTGGACAAATTGCTCCCAATTGGGCCCTGCGCGTAAGCGGGGCCTCGCGCTAGGGTAAACTACTCTAGTCGAATGCACACGACAACACATTACAGTTTGGCAATTATGTCCATTGCATCTGAAATTAGCTTAGCTGGAGTTTAAACTTAGACAAAATCCTAAAAAAAAAAAAGCAAGAAAGATAACTTTTTCATAATAAAAAGCAATGGTCATATGATTTATTTATAATTTATTATTTTTAAGTGATGTTTAGAAATCCAAAAAAAAAAAAAAAGATCATTTGTTCCCAACAATGCTGCTCACTTACAGTTTGTGTATTTTTCTAAAAAAAATAAAATAAAATCAATATTTTTACTAAATCATTCCACAGTCACTAAAGCAAGTGGTTTTAGAATATTTTCTTTTCAAAGGTTATCTACACATTCTGTTTGTTTACTTGTAGGCTTACATGTATGCAGTTTTATAATGTGCTTAGATCCATTTGGTCCACTATCTCGCATGCACTTTTGAAGTGTGCATTTTGACTGCTTTCCATTCTACAATAGAGATATAAAGGCTATAATAACTTTTATTTATATCTCTATGGTTCTAACAGACCTCGGCTGTGACCCTGTGGCCCTGCAAAAATTGTCTCCAACTGGGCCCCGCAGCTCCTAAGGCCGACTCTGCCTGAGGAACTTCTGCCTTCAAAGAGACAGACACCTTACCTTGCCCCCTTTGGGAACATGGCCGTTCTTTAAGGGAGGCTCTTAGAATTCGTAAAATTCACAAGAAATACCTGCCTAGTAAGTCAAAAGCTGAGGCATTTGTAAAAGATTAATTTTCCCTCAGACATTATAATGCCCTACATTTGTGGAGCAGAAAAAAATCTCCTGAAAAGTAACTGTGCATATAACAGCTTCCATTTTGACTGGTGAGTAAATCTTTTAGCTTGCTCAAAGGCATTGGCAGCCTTCCGCAAATTCCATCCCCCTACATGTAACCTATGCTAACAAAGCTCTGGCAGAGCCCAAGACCTCACTAATTGCTAGTAACACATATTTGACAGGAGCTATTTCAAGCCCACAGAAGTGGGATATTGGTCTGGGCCAGCAGCCAAAGGAATCTGAGCAGTAAAATACGATATTTCCAACAAAAACCCTGCAACAGGTGTAGTTCAATTTAAAAGAAGTGCAATGGATAAAATTACAACTATCCTGATGAGTTACCGTATTTCTTCGAGTCTAAGGCGCCATCGATTCTGGCGCATCTTAATTTCAGGAACACCAGCAGAAAAAAACCCAAAAACTATCGATTGCAAGGCGCACCTCCTTCCTTCAATTTGTCTGCTCTTTCCCCAGCTTGCCTGCCGCTCCTGTGTGTCTTTCCCTCAGACTCTGCTCGAGCATGAGGATCATCAGCTGCAGCGCCACTGAGCAGAGGGGACAAAATGGCATGGTAAAAATCGGATTGGCGAAATGGAGCAGCAGGCAAGCTGGGGAAAGAGCAGACAAATTGAAGGAAGGAGGTGCGTCTTGCAATTGATAGTTTTTGGTTGTTTTCTGCTGGTGTTCCTGAAATTAAGATGCGCCTTAGAATCGATGGCGCCTTAGACTCGAAGAAATACGGTAACTCGACTCGAAGAAATACGGAAAGACAGGAGCGTGTCTTTCCCTCAGACTCTACTCGAGCGTGAGGATCATCAGCTGCAGCTCCACTGAGCAGAGGGGGCGAAAGTGGTGCGGTAAATTTGGATCCTCATTGGCACATCCACTTGGCAAGCGCTTTCATTTGTCAGCTGGGGTGCGGGGCAGGCAGACAACTCTCCTTAGTACGCCCCGCACGCCTTTGCTGACAAGTACTAAGGTAGGCCAGCGGGTGGCGCAGCAGGATAAACCTCTGAACCATAAGCTGTCGATCGAAAGGTCGGCAGTTCGATTCCCGCGACGGGGTGAGTGCTCGTTGCTTGGCCAGCTCCTGCCAACCTAGCAGTTCCAAAGCATGTCAATGCGAGTAGATAAATAGGTACTGCTTGCGGGAAGGTAAAACAGCGCTCCGTGTTCCAGCTGCATGCTACGCGCTGCGGCAAGGAGAGTCATGCCGGCCACATGACCACAGAGGCGTCTTCGGACAACGCTGGCTCTTCGGCTTTGAAATGGAGATGAGCACCATACCCTAGAGTCGGACACGACTGGACTTAATTGTCAGGGGATACCTTTACCTTTACCTTTTTTACTAAGGACTGGAGGCTGAGAAGGCTGGCGAGAGCTGGCAGCAGCTGGTGGAAGGTGGAGGGGGGGACTGGCGGGGCACTCACACTCGCGGGGTGGAGAGCCAGGGCGCTTTCCAGGCTGGGCGCAAGTCGGTAGGAGCGGTGGTGGCAGCAGAAGTAGCATCCCTCCCCCTTTAGGAAGAGATTCCTAGTCCTAGGGAGAGTTTGTCGCTGAAGGGCCTGCCTCGCATTCCAGCTGATGATCGGCAAGGCATTGCAGGCTTTGATCATCTTTGCAGGAGGTAATGGCGAGGTAAAATGCAGAGAAAAACACCCACAAAAAAGGAGGCCATTGATTCTAAGACGCACCCCATTTTTAGAGATGCTTATCTGGGAAAAAAGGTGCGTCTTAGAATAGAAGAAATACGGTATTTCTTCCAACAAGTCTGCTATTTAAATATTGCTCCAGAAAATCTAGGAAAGGCAGCATAAAGGCCTGGCTGGACCCCTGACTTGCTGACATTTCATGCACAGAGAGCAATCATCATGGGGGGGGGGGAGCATTCAAACATTGGCAGCGCAATCCTGCCTAAAGATCCGCGGGTGGCCTTAGGTCTACGTCTAGTTGAGTGTATGACTTTATAGCATGAGGTGATAGCACCCTAATGACTTTATGGCAGTGGTGAAATTCAAACCCTGATTGGCAGCAAAGTCCCTTACAGTGCAAAACTCTCAGTTCAGTGGGTATCGAATTCTAGCCTTAGCCACTAGGCTATATCAGCTTTCCAATCCCCTGCATTCAGGCTTTTCTATATAATGTCTTGCTTTTAGCAGTTAAAATGCTTTGAAAAGTTAAAATAAACCTTTTCCCCAAAGGTTTTATGAATCATCTAGTCTTTAAAAAGTTACCCACATAATTGCATTCATTTTGACTCCAGTAGGCTAGTTATGTGACATTACATGTGCCGAATAAAAGAGACCCTGCCTTGAAAAGAACTCAATGTGATCCTTATTACAAGCCACCTTTTCCTCCACAATTATGGGTAAATTCATCATAATGAACTGTATTGACAGAACTGTTAAAAAGAGCTTAATTTGCTTTGTTCCTTCATCCAATATTGGTATAAAAATTGCTTTCTGCTCTTTTCATCCCAGTTTTGGACTGTCTTTACAGGACAATCCAGAGTCAGTTTTTAAATCTCTGTTCCTTGTTTCCCGGAAAGCTTTTTCCAACAAATGGAGGCATTCTTCGGCCCCTGCTATTGGCCAAAGGACTGAGGTCCTGTAGGAAGTTCCTCCCCTAACTCCTAGGGTGACCATCATGGCAAGGGGAAAAGGTGATGCGTTGTTACAGGGAGATACATCAGTGCATGTGTTGAGGGTCAATGTCTCATCCTTATTATAAGTGCCTCTTGCCTTGATCCCGGGCCGACTAGGCCAATGGCCCCCCTCGTTCGCTCGCCGGACTGCCCACGTGGTCGCCGGCGGGAGACCTTACCTTCCTCCAGCAGCTTCATACCGGTCCGGCGACTGAGTGAGTGAGGCTGGCCTTGCGCCAGCCTCCCTTACTCCCGAGGCGTCGCAAATGTGCTTTACAGCATGTTTGTGTTGTCTTGGAATGGCAGAGCACTCTTGGAATGGCAGAGCACCCGCAGTAGAATAACAGCCCAATCCTGTGTACAATACAGCGGCTGGCCTAAAGGGCCAGCCGCTGTAGTTTCCAGGCTGCCCCAGGGCAGCCCGGGTGCACTTCGAGGGAAGGGGATGATCGTCCCCTCCTCAAATGTCGTCCCCTCCTCAAATGGATGAGCCTCCTCAAATGTTTGTGAGCTCTGGAGCTCGCGTACGTTCGAGCCTTCCGTGTAGGCAGCACTGGGCCTTGAAAGGGCTTTGAATATCAGCGTATCTCGCTGCCTATGACTGCCCTCCCTCACCACCCAGTCCTCCCTCCCACTGCCCCTGCCCTGGCTGGTGTAGGCCGTACCTGCTCTGGTGGGCGCAGGGCCGGGTGGGAGTCTTGAGAAAGGCCACTGCGCCAGCGGCCCTTACTTGCCAGGTGCCATAAACACACTTTACGGTGCGTTTACAACACCCTGCGCCAGGGAGAGCACACGCTCCCCCAGCGCTGCCTACCCAGGCTTGCGCTGTAACTGTGAATGTCTATCTATGTAAAGTTTATAATCACAGCAGAAAAAAAATTCTCATGGGTTTTGCTTGTATGCAAAGTCTCTCAGGTCACACAAAGTTCCTGTAGCTTGGTGAATAGGAAGAAGGGGTTGGAAGTTAGCGTGTGTGTGTGGAAGTTTGGGTGTTGTTGGTCACTGGTTTAGATGACTTTAAAAGTGGATTCTAAACATTCATGGTGGACTACAGGTCTATAAGTGGTTATTAATCATGATGGCTACATTGAACATCCAGATGCAGGGGCAGTATGTCACTGAGTTCTACATGCAGGGGAGCAACAGCAGGGGAGAACACAGACTTTCATCCCCTGCTTGTCGGGAAATGTTCACTGCATTTATTTTCTGGCCATTATTATACATTTCATGTCATGACTATTACCGAAATATTCTTTTCTTGTATATGGGGGGAGAGGTGTCAAAAATGTATGGCCCCCAGGTGTCAAAAGACCTCGCTATACCTCTGAGTCTCAGCCCACTAGCTGCAATGTGGGGATACTTCCTCCCATCAAGATAATACATAATAAATGTGATGCTGTATTATTAGATACACAGGTGAGTGTTACATGTCAGTGACCGATGATGCATCAGCATAGTGAGGCTAACCCCCACCCAGTGTGGAGCTTACCTCAAGGAGGCTTGGCATTCCAGAAGTAGGCTGGTGGTGACGGGTTCTGGAGTGCTGCTATTCGAGCCCAACTGGAGCCAACTGGAGCCAAGGGTGGGCTGACAAACCCATCCAGTGCAGTAGCGTCACTAGGATGCGTGTCACCCTGGGGCGGGGGGGTGCGCGTCACCCTAGTGACACTCTGTCATCGCGGCGCAGGGGGGTGGGGGCAACCCGGCTCCCCCCCCGCGTCGCGTCGCCCTCCGGGTCGCCCTCCGGACGCTCCGAGGCCGGCCCGGGAGCCGGCCTCGGAGCGTTCGACCCCGTCAGCGCTCCAGGGCCTTCTGAAAGAAGGCCCAAGCAGCGCGTTCATCCGGGTATTTTCCGGATTTTCGCGCATGCGCAGAGACCGTTTTGAGGGCTTTTTGCCTCAACAGGTCTCTGCGCATGCGCGAAAATCCAGAAAATACCCGGATAAATGCGCTGCTGTGTCCGACGGGGTTGGACACTCCGAGGCCGGCTCCCGAGCCGGCCTCGGAGCGTCCGGAGGGTGTCGCGCGTCACGGAGGTGACGCGCGAGAGGGTGCGCGCGTCACCCCATGGCGCGCGTCACCCCCAGGCGGCCCACCCCCCCGCCACGCTCCAGTGATGCCCGTGATCCAGTGCATGCGAGCACAGAGCTCCGCTCGCCATTCCAGACCTCCGAGTCTGATGTCACCCCTCATGGAGCATTGTACCTGGTGCAGCTCACACTGGTCACAACCCCCAGCGACGCGACTGGACTGATGCTGTATTTCTCAAAAGTGAAAAGACATCTATCCCTGTTTTCAGGTGCTCATGAAACTCATCTGGGATTGTCAGCATTCACACAGAAATATCAACATTCAGCAAAGTGTGGACATCCATCGCAGGAGCCATTTTTCCAAACCATCGCCATCAAAAGCTGCAGCTTACCTCAGCTTTCTGCATGCTCACTGTGTTGGGATAATCATATAAATGTAGCACTCAGCACATAGCTGGTACAAACGGAATGTTCAAATTAATAATCACGATGGCAGTAGTAGCACTCGAGTGGATTTTAACTTCTGATATAGTGGAACAATATGAATTTTTCAGATGCACGAACTGAGGTAGTACTGTATTTCATTTAGTTCACATTCCAGAAGTCATTGAATGGAAGCAAACCAAAGTGGCCATTCACGAAAAAGGGGAGTTTCAGTACTCTGCAGCATTCAAAATAAATGTTGGCTCCTTCTATTAACATCACTGAATATCTTGCCTGGAAGTCAGAAATGCCCTTTAGCCTTCTAGGAATTGATATTTAGAATGCAAACAGAAAATAAAAGAGTATGGCCATGGAATTATAAACACAATAAAGCATAACTTCTATGTGGCAAAAAGAAAAGTTGCAAAATGACTTTTTCCAAAACAGATATATTCCATAGCCTTCCCCCCTCCCCTGAACCCACATGTTGAGAAAATCATTTGGAAAAAATCACCCCAGATTTGAAATCTTTTGCCCATTAAAACCCTGAATAGAGCCCTCTATGGTTGAGGGCCAAAGCTTTGACAATAGCACTTTCAAAGTAGAAACTTTGACAGGCCTTTTATAATAACAGTGCTGGCACACTTTGATATAATATCGGTGCTTTCCCCTGCTTATGACATTAATGCACTGTTGTCATGCTCTTCAGAAGTGAAGTCAAGTAGACAGACTCAGATGAAACTCCTCACCGGAGAGATCATTCAAGGACAAGACATCCCATTCCCCACCTGCTCAGATAAGATTTTTAATTTAAAAATCATACAGTGGTTTCTTACACACAGAGATCTGAAGGTCAGTCAGGTAACAAACACTTGCCTTTTTCATTTACAAAAAAAGAAAGGAGTTCTCCCATCCCCCGAAACTTAGACTGGTCAATAGATTGAACATGTTGAAAAGGGATCTATGAAATCAAACACAAGGAAAAATAAGATGACGTGCCAAATGTCAAGGGGTTTTCTTTCTTCCTAATTGCCAGCAAGAAAATCAGAGATATGGTTAAGACATCACAGTACAGGGGGTGCCCCATATCTGCTGATTCGGCATCCGCGGATTCACTTATTCATGGATGCCGAATCCCCTCCGCACCCCTACGCGAGTGCGTGACCCCCCCGACTGTTACCTTTGATATTGCAACATTGGTGTCTTGCTTGCACAGAAGTAGACAGAGACTAAGTGCTAGAGAGGCTCAGCAAGGTTAACAGGAAGCAGTTTCTGCAGGGGGTTGGAATGTGGGGGGCCTGGAATGTATCCACGGGGGTGGGGCCTGGGACGTATCCCCCATGTATACGGAGGCCCAACTGTACATTATATAGATAGGCTTACCAGATTTTCCCAGTTCTAAACCAGGACACCCCCCACAATTAATTAAATAAATAAATAAATAAAATTTAAAAATGTTTGTGTTTTTGGGGTGCACCAATGAATTTTATTTATTTATTTATTTTAGTTAGCCAAAAGTAATTAATTAAATTGACTTGCATGTCCCACCGCCGCCATTCTGCCACTGCCACGGCCATCATTTTCGGCGTGCCCTTCCTCCGCCACCACCATTGCCACCACCCATCATTGGGGGCCGTGTAGGGCCGCCGCCACCATTGTGCCCATCGTGCCTGTCGTGCTGCCACCATTGTGCCCGCCGTGCCATCGTCATTGTGCCCGTCGTGCTACCGACATTGCCACCCGCTGTCCATTGCCACCGCCATTGTGTCCGCCGTGCCCGTCATCATGCTGCCATTGTGCCCGTCGTGCCACTGCCATTGTGCCCGTTGTTGTGCCGCCACCAATGTGCCCGTCGTGCCCCTGCAGCCTCCACCGCTGCCGCCGATTTTAAAGTGTTCAAACTTACCTTTTTCGGGCACTGCCATCTTGGATCTCACATCCAAGGTGGTGGTGCCCAAATCTTGTAAGGGCACATGAGGCAGTACTGTACTGCCTCATGCCCTCATGAGATTTGGGCACCGCTATCTTGGATCTCATGAGATTTCACGAGATCCAAGATAGCAGCGCCCGAAAAAGGTAAGTTTGAACACTTTAAAATTGGCGGTGGCGGAGGCTTCCACCGGGCCTGGAACGCCCGGGACCGATCTGGGACCGGAGTCCAGAACCTGGGATGGTCCCGGGCATTCTGGGATGGATGGTAAGCCTATATATAGATCCTCTCTTGGAGAATTATCCAGGGGTATGTGAGCCACCAAGGGATACTGAAATAGTTCAGATTAGGGTTGGCCCAAGAGCTCCTGGTGCCCAAGGCAGCGTGCTGAATGCTACCTCCTATCTAGTGATGCACCAGCACCTGCTCCTTCTGCTAACTGAGTAGAAAAGGGTGGATCAGAAAACGGAGTGTGGAGGTCCATCGCTTTCTTCCACTTCATTTTTTGCTCTGTCTCCCTATTCCTTTTCCAAACCAGGGAATGGGAGGAGGGGCGGATCAGTGGAGGTGAGTAGGTGGAACAAGGTGGGTGCACCTCCATCTGCTGTCTGAGGCAACCACATCAGCTAGTCTTATGGATGAGCCCAGGGCTGGTGCCAGGTTATTTTACTCCCTAGATAAGGCGAACTACTCCCCCCCCCCAATTTCTTTGTTTATAAGACTTTATAATTAATTATATTCCATAGCACGATTGTGGTATTTATCTTTTTTTAACTTTATTTTCATTTAGTGCATAATTATAACCAATACACAAAATCATAACCATTGTCTACAAGATAG
This sequence comes from Plestiodon gilberti rubricaudatus, assembly GCA_026170595.1. Lineage (NCBI taxonomy): Eukaryota > Metazoa > Chordata > Lepidosauria > Squamata > Scincidae > Plestiodon > Plestiodon gilberti. Next base: position 80,856,775 of record JANXHW010000005.1, on the reverse strand, counting down.
AAAGAAAAAACAACTATGACAAATAAAAAGGAAAGGAAACAAGAAATAAGGAAAAAAGGGAAAGACAAACAAACAGAAGGAAATAATATATGAAAGGAGGGTATAAATCATAACATACGTTATACATTTGGTACCTAACATCAATCCCACATAATTAGAAAAAAGGAATATTTACAATATTCCTAACTGTATTTTAAATCAAGGTTTCCAAATGTTCTCATATATATCCATCCGTAATTGACGCCTATAGGCACTGGCGTCACTGCAGGGGGGGCGGAGCTCTAAGTTCCACCAAGGCTCCAACCCTCCGTTACACCGGAGCATGAAGCAGCCCCGCCCCCTCGCCTTCGGAACCATTCAAGCAGCGCTTTCACCGCCTTGAATGGTTCCGAAGGCGAGGGGGCGGGGCCGCTTCGTGCTCCGGTGTAACGGAGGGTCGGAGCCTCGGCAGAACTTAGAGCTCAGCCCCCCCTGCAGCGACGCCAGTGCCTATAGGTCACGGGCAGCCCAATCCTACTAACTATCTGGCCAGGGGCCCAGGCCGCCCACCGGATCGTATCCCCGTTTCCCGAGGTCTACTCGGTCACCTCAGGGGAAGGTTAGAAAGCATCAAAAGACTGCTCAAGTGTTGTCTGCATGAGCCCCTAAAGAGTCGGTTTATCTGTGGTTGTATCTTTTTTTCGCAGAAGAATGTGAAGCCAGAATTCCCCCCATTTGCCTTGACTTCAAAGATTCTTCACTTACAGAATTTGATATGGTGAGAAGGCAGAGTTTACGTGCCATTAAGGCTGCTGGAGGGGAAGACAGTGTTGGAGATAAGGGCCACATCCGCTACAGGAGCTGCAGAAAGTGATGTATGGGCGGGACTAGTGTTCTATGAGGCAGTTGCCAGCTGTCAATCATCTGTGGCAGTTTAACCAACAACGTAACAGTTCTTTACCTGAACTTCTGAAGTGCTGGACCTGTGTTGCTGAGCTCTCTCAGCAGTTAGTTATTTTGTTTACTCTCAAACCAAGAGAAAACACTTTTACAGTTTCAAAGCTGTTAGAACCTCTGATCCAAAACCAGATGCTTTAAGAATAAGTATTTAAGAACCTGAAGTAAAATATTTGTTGAACGTTTACCTCAGCCTCAGTTTTTCTTATTCCTTATGCTTATCATTCTCTCTTAGTAGCAAGCAGCCTGGTCACAAAACTATTTTGTTTACAAAAAGAACTTTTCTTTTACCTGTGTAGCTGCACTCTGTTTACCAGTCAATCCAACATGGGCTTAATGCCTGGGATGCAGTTTATTGGGAAATTCTCCTGCACAAGTCTCCTTGAAATGAACAGGAACTAGGCAAGAGTACTATCATTTCTTTGAACATGAAGTCGACTTATACAGCGTCAGAGCATTGGGTCCTGTAGTATTGTCTGACTTGGTGGTGATGCACAAGGTTGTCATTCTCAGGCCTACCTGGAGATGCCAGGAAGCGAACACCAAAATTTCTTTGGCCAGCCCTAATAATATTGGTTTTGGAAAATAAAAGATGAAAAGGCAGGATATGCTTCAGGTGAGATCCATACTGCGCCTGACTGACAGGAGAGGGGGAAAATAAGCTTTGTATTCCACCCAGCATTTCAATTCACATGCACTGAATTGCAACAGATCTGCTCCAGTATACCAAAATGCAAGAGAAGGGTTGACTTTTCAAAATGTGTCAGCTCCTCTCTCTCTCTCTCTCTCTCTCTCTCTCTCTCTCTCTCTCTCTCTCTCTCTCTCTCTCTCTCTCTCTCTCTCTTTTCTAAATGCTACCTGGCAGTCACACAGGTATTTTTAAAAAAGAAATTTAAACTGAGCCAGACCCAGAGAACTGGTGGTTAATTTGCTCTTTTTCAGAACGTTCAAAACCTTTTGAACTGCTGCTATTAAACATATTCTAGTGTTCAATGCACTTCCTTATGCTGATAACTTCTAATCAAGTAGCCTTGGTATACAAACAATGAACCGGTCAAAATCCAGTTCATTTTGTGAATGCATTCAGCCCTTGCTTTGTGGAGTAGTGTTCAGTTGAGCAAACATTTCATTAAAACCTGCCTGACAATCAGATATGACCTTCACTGACAGTACAATCCTATGCATTGAACACGGTGGGACTTACTTCTGAGGAACCCAGCACAGAGGGTTGCAAAGCAGAGGAACCCTACTTTGTAAGTAGTCTGCAGGTCTCCTCAGCTGCATGGTATTATTAATGGACTTACAGAACAATCCTACCCAACTTTCCAGCGCCGGTGTAGGTGTGCCAACAGGGCACACACTGCATTTTGCAGTGCGGGGGCAGTCATGGAGGCCTCTTCAAGGTTCTCTCACCTCGGGGCAGCGTTGTGGCTCTACCGGCGCTGGAAAATTGGTTAGGATTGCTCAGTAATACACTTATCTTCCTTTTAAGGCCCAATCCTTATCTTCCTTTTACGGTCCAGTCAGTGCTAGTCATAAAAGGTGCTCCGGCAGTGCATGAAGCTGCACGCTGCCAGGGCGCAGCTGTACTAGCAGAGGGGAGTATAGGATTGGGCTCTTAGTCTTTGATCCCAGTTTTAATCTAAACGCCATTTAACAGGAGATCTACTCAAGTGTAGCATACATTTGAGCTGCCCGAGTAAGGCCCAACAGGCCCGAGAAGGGGGATATTGGCATAGGCCTCCTCCGCCGATCCATTCCTGGGCCCGATCCTCCAATCCCCCTCCCAGAATGACCCCAAAATGCCCTCTCCCTGCCCTGCTGCTTGTTCAGGGACTTACCTTCTCACCACTGCACTGCACCGTTCTATGGCACTGGAGCAGAGGCGTCACTACCCCCGTTGGCACCCGGAGCAACGGGGGGGTGGCGCCCCTATTATGGAAACTCCGGAGGGGGGGCGTCGCGCTCCGGGAGGAGGCGGCGTCGCGCTCCGGGAGGAGGCAGTGGCGTGCTCCTGGAGGCGGCGACCCCCTCCCTCAATCGGGAGAGCCGGCTGGGGACGTCTTCCCCGGCCGGCTGCCCGGGGCCTTCTGGAAGGCCCGCGCGCGAGAACGGTATTTATACCGTTCTTTTTGCGCATGCTCAGACTATTACTGAGGGAAACAGGGCAGCCTTTCTCGCGCGCGGGCCTTCCAGAAGGCCCCGGGCAGCCGGCCGGGGAAGACGTCCCCAGCCGGCTCTCTGGGGCCGGTCGGACTCAAGTCTCCGACTCGGACTCGCGGGCGGGGCGCCGGGCGGGGCGCCCTTCGGGCGATGGCGCCCGGAGCGGGTGCTCCGCTGGCTCCGCCCTAGATCTGCCTCTGCACTGGAGGAGCGATGCCTCTCTGCCGGCTCTGCTTACTCACTACGTGCGGTAAACATGCCTTATGGCACATTTGTGACACCCTAGACTGGTGGAACGGTCACTCCACCAGTCTGAAGGTAGACAGGGTTACGCCGTTAATTTCCCATCAATTTGTATTTGTAAGAAATCAAAAGAAAACAGTATTCTTATACTGCTACTTCAAATTATGAGTTTGTCATGGCTTCTTTTGTCCTTCATGTATAATCAATATTTTGGTTTATTAATCCAACCTTTTTTGTCCTCACTTCTGCTGATGGCTTCTGCAAACTCTGTTTAGTTTCTAATTTATAACGTCTGCTGTTGTGTTCATGCCCTGACACCTTGATTTGCGATGTGCTAAAACTTGCATATACCTTTTGCTAATGTCTGTACTCATCTCTGTGTCTTGGCTCCATTTTTCCAAACCAAGGACCTGAGACACAATACAGCCAAAAGTTACACACTTTAGGCCTTATTTGGTTTAATAAAACAGTTTTACTTTCTGTGCCTTAAAATTGATGGACTTTAGAAGTGTTTGCTGCTGTCTGTCTGGATTGTGTCTCTTGGATACGCTTGTGCATTTGATGTTCTCTTTAGATTGCTGGGAACCCTGGGAAAAGATCTGCACTGAGTTTTCTATGGCACCCCTTGCCTGCCCCTGATGATGCATTGGGCACCACTACAGTCCCTGGTAGCTGAGGGTTTGGGGGTGATGCCATCGCATCACTGCCACACTACTTCCAAGTTGCAAGATTCTGCGCCTCCGCACTGGGTTCCAGGGACACCAGGGATGCCACTGCCTGCAATATAGGGATAATAACACAGATTTACCATAGAAAACTGTTGGAAGTATTCACTGTGACAATGACTGTGGAATGCTTTGAACATTCTACTGTAAAATACAAATGTGAAGTATTTGCAGATTGGGTGGTGGTGGCTGAGGCTAAGAATTAGTGGCTTGCCTAAGACTACCAAGTGAGTTCTTGGCAAAGGCAATATTTCAAACAGGAACCTCTCAGCTCACAACTTATACTCTTCACTGCTACACTACACCAGCTGTCCACAGATAATAAATCGCTTGCACTTTTCCATGCTCAGACAATTGTCAAATAAGTTGCGCAGGTGGAACAGATGCTCTGGCACAGTGTGCTTGCACAAGCTGCCTGCGGGAGAAAAACAACGTTTCTGTGCATGGAGACCTTGTTTCTGCATGCAGGACAAGTTCTCTGGATTGCGCCCATGACCTTCAAATCACTTAATAAACTTCTTTGCAATGTGAAATATGTTATAATGAAAAATGCAAATTACGTTCTTGTTTACAAGGCAATATTAACCTTTCTAGTAAAAAAATCTTTTAAATTATGGTAATTGTACACTCTTTCTTTTGAATATATTATATTCCAGGAGAAAGTGTCTAATTAATATGCTGCAGTTCAATATTTGACTTTTGTCACCTCTCTGGAACGTGTAATTAGAAAGTCTCAAACTATCTAATTATAGTCACTGCATTGATCAGTGTTGTGTAATCCACATCTTTATTTGTAATGAAAATAAACTACAGAGAAGGAAAAAAGTTAAAAGTTCCCAAAAAAAACCCACAAAAAAACCCACACTCCATTTTCTGGCTTCCTCCATCATGCAGAATACAGCTCCGGCTTCATGTAAATGGAATGCAATGCATGAAAAAGACATCCTTAAGGAGAAGTGAGGTACTTGAATGGGTTTCAGGAAGCAGCACACACAGTCTAAGCCTAACTCACATGTTACAGCATTTCCCTCACTTGGTTGCTTTGTTAAGTTATCCCGACATGTTATTCTTGCCCTTTCATAAGGACTGAATGAATAATTAAAGTTTGCATGTCGGAAAACATGACATATCTGAAAAGCAATGAAAATCATGAAAGTCTCAAAGCCCTTTAGAAATGCAATGTTGTGAGCAAGATTTGGGCATAAACTGAAGTTGATTTCTTAAAGTTATAAACATATTTTGGGAGCAAATTATCTGGTCAAAGCCACACAGGCCTATCCTAACCCCCCCCCCCCGGTCCATCCATAGCCTGCAGCATTGCCAACAGAACGTGCACTGCATGCTATGGTTGGGGGGGCATGATATGGGGTGGGGGCCATGAGATGTAAGTAAGAATATTTTTTAATTACCTCCCGGTAGGCTGCCTGATCTCCAGTGGGTCTTCTTGGACATATGCCTGCAATTTTGCTGCAGTAACTCCGAGGAGATGAAGAAGGTGGGTCTAGGTCCAGCATGCCTGACTGCCTCCGAGACCCACCTTATTCGACCCTCGAACTGCTACTCAGTTTGGCCCACTCCCTGATGCAATCCTCCCCTGAATGGCCCACAAACCACCGTCTCTGCTACCTTACCTGCACCAATGAAGCATCCAGGCAGTTCTAGCATGCACCCTCTGGTCATGAGCCTCTGGCCATGAGATGGTGGTGCAACATTTGCATTGTTGCAATGTGACGCAGAAGTGGATCATTAGATCTGCTCCCATAAGCAGCCCATAGAATTGGGCCATTGATAAACTAACATAAATGGTAGAATAACATCTTAATCACCCAGTGATTAAGATTATCTTGGCTATAATCTGCTCCTAATTATTGACTCTGTTCAACAGGAATGTGGATCACGTCTCTGGGTCCAAGTCTCAAGTCAAGTCCCAAGTCTTTGCCCTCAAGTTCCGAGTATTTGTTTGCAAGTTGCAAGTCCCTATCTAATGGGGAAAATGGGTTTAAACCTGAATAAAATTTGACTTGTCATAAAAGGCTCCAAGTCTCAAGACTTTTACAATCGCTGAGTCAAGTCATTGACGCGACTTGAGTCTGACTCGAGTCCAAGTCAATAGACTCAAGTCTACATCACTGCTGTTCAACATAATAACAAAAAATAAGATTTTAATCTGGCATTGTATTTCCCATAGTGGCCAACCAGATGCCTTCAAGAAGCCCAGAAGCAGGACATGTCAGCAAATATCCCTCTTTTGTTGATATTCAGAGGCACACTGTTTGCAAGGTACTACCGCAAGGTCGATTCTGACAAGGGAAAATGCAGAGGTGGGAACCAGGACGCCAAATTTATCCTTAAATGGTACAAGGGCAAAAGAGAGACCATTTACGTTCCCTCTGCAGTGATGATAACAGGAAGCAGGGATAGACTCCAACTTCACTGCTATTAATCCAGCACAATCATGGCCAACTGAGCCTTCCAACACCGTGTTATTTCCTGATCAAACCCGACAGCATAATACAAGCACAGAACCTGAGCACACTGACTTCAGGGAGAGTCTCTCATCCTGCATTGCAGAATCAATCAGCCTCCTGTAGAAGGAGCTTCTTCAAACAGAAAACTCTTAAGCTACACTGAAAAGAATTAACCATCTTGGAAACCCTGACAACATTGGTATATTTAGGTTTATGCATGAATCCTCCATCTCCCTGTACCCTTTTCACCCCTAAAGAGGGAGAGATAAATTGCAGCCAGTTCGAGTTCACTGTGTGATGTTGCCTAGCTGCCTCATCGTAGGAATGCAAAGAACTGAACATTATCTCCCAGACATACTATGAAGGTGCTGCAGTTCTGTGCATGTTTATGTGTATATATTGCACGCACGCATGCACACACACACACACACACACACACACACACACACACACACACACACACACACACACACCGGTTCCTTTAACAGTAAAGTGAGTGCCTCAAAGCCAGCTAGCAGGGCAGAGAAATGAGGCCACTCACAGACAGGAAGAGAATGTTTTCATACCTGAAGTAGCCCTATGTATGCAAAACGAATTTGCAAATAAAAAGGCCACCCTCACCCCCCCCCAAATAAATAGGCTGATAAGTGCTCCAGAAGTCTGTTGCCCTCCAGGAGTCTCCTGGGGTGCAGGACTCCTAGGGCGCAGGACTTGCCTGCCGTTCGCCTGTCATTGTCTCCGCTGGTTTTGCTGCGCGGAGGTTGGGCCCTCCTGCCCTCCCTGGTGCCGAATGGCTCTGGAATGGCCTGGAAATCGACGCCGGGGGGGCGGCGTGGTTGGGGCCACGTGACATCATGCTCGCGGTCACGTGGGGGCGTAGCATCTTGAAGACCGCAATTGTGCACCCCCTCCTGAAAAAAACATCTTTGGATTCCTCCAATTTAAATAACTATCAGCCAGTTTCCAATCTGCCTTTTATGGGTAAGGTGACTGAGCGGGTGGTGGCGTCTCAGCTCCAGGGGATACTAGATGAAATGGAGTATCTGGACCCTTTTCAGTCTGGCTTCAGGCAGGGCTTTGGGACAGAGACAGCCTTGGTCGCCCTGTTGGATGATCTTCGCCAAGGACTGGACAGGGGGAGTGCATCCCTGCTGGTCCTTTTGGACCTCTCGGTGGCTTTCAATACCATCGACCATGGTATCCTTCTGGGTCGGCTGGCCGAGTTGGGACTAGGGGGCACTGCGTTGCAGTGGTTCCGTTCCTACTTGGCTGACAGGTCCCAGATGGTGATGCTGGAAGACACCTGTTCGGCGCCCTGCCCTTTACAGTGTGGGGTGCCACAGGGTTCAATTCTGTTTGGAGTTGGGTGTCACCAATATGCTGATGACACCCAGCTCTATCTCTCCTTGCCATCTCGTTCCGGGGAGGCTGTGGAAGTCCTGGAGCGCTGTCTGGAGGCGGTTGGGGTCTGGATGAGGGCTAATAGGTTGAGATTGAATCCAGAAAAGACAGAGGTCCTACTGGTCAGGAAAGCTTTGATGCAGGTACTGAGTCATCTGCCCATTCTGAATGGGGTTGCACTCCCCCTGCAGGAACGGGTGCGCAGCTTGGGAGTACTTCTGGATTCACAGGTCTCCCTGGAAAGCCAGGTGGCGGCTGTGGCCAGGGGTGCGTTTGCCCAGCTTCGGCTGGTGCGACAGCTGCGGCCGTACTTGAGTCGATCGGACCTGACCATGGTGGTCCACGCCTTAGTGACTTCAAGACTGGATTACTGTAACGCACTCTACGTGGGGCTGCCCTTGAAGACGGTTCGGAAGCTGCAATTAGTTCAGAATGCGGCAGCCCGGGTGGTCACTGGAGCTAGGCGGTTTGACTCTGTTGAACCGCTGCTTCAGTGGCTGCACTGGCTGCCCATTCGTTTCCGGGCCCAATTCAAGGTGCTGGTAATGACCTTTAAAGCCCTTCACGGTTCGGGCCCAGGATATCTGAGGGACCGCCTTCTCCCATACATTCAGGCCCATTCATCTGAGGGGGCTCTCCTATGGGTGCCACCTCTATCACAAGTTAGGGGAGTAGTAACACGTGGGCAAGCCTTTTCTTCTGTGGCGCCACAACTGTGGAACTCCCTGCCAGGGGATCTGAGAGCTACCCCCTCCCTCATGACTTTTCGGCAAGGGCTCAAAACATTTTTGTTTCGTCTAGCGTTTGGGTGATGGGTTGTGGTCTGCCTCCTGTATCTCAAGATGCTCTGCCATGCTGCTTCTCTGCTCCATACCGTCGCCCCCCAGTGGATTTTATTGTTTTTTAAATTTGTTTATGTATTGTTATATATTGTTTAAACTTATTTTATGTATTTTAAATTATGTATTTTAATCTGTTGTAAGCCGCCTTGGGCATTTGCCTTCAGCATAGGAAAGGCCGGTATAATTTTTTTAATAAATAAATAAATAAACTTTGAGTGGCCGGCCTAAAGGGCCGGCCGCTGTATCCTATGGCCATCGTGGCCTGCACCGGTGCAACCCGGGTGCACCTCAGGGGAAGGGGACAAATGTCCCCTTCCCCTGGTGTAAGCAACATGGGCCACAATGGACCTCCTCGGATGCATGCCAGCTCTGAAGCTGGCACACAACCAAGGAGACCGTTTAAGGCCGGCCCATGCTGTGATGGGGCATAGGATATTGGCGCAACCCAGTGCTAATATTCCTGCCCCCTCCCAGCCTGGGCTGGCCCCTCCCTTGCCACCTCTGCCTGCCCTCCCCGCCCTCCCTATGCGCCCTGCACCAACTGGTGCAGCACTCACCTGCGGCGGTCAGCGCAGGTCCAGGTAGGTGGTGGAGTAATCGGTGCCAGCCTCTGCACTGGCGCCGCTTACTCTCCGGGTACTGAAAATGTGCTTTACAGCACATTTATGACACCCTAGGCTCGTTCTTCCGGCCTATAGTTAGGCAGGTTGCACTGTTACTGGCTAATAAAGAGAGACAGGAGAATATGTACTTAGGAGTTAAATAAGCTGTTGGTGTTTAAGAAGCCTTGAGTGTATAATTCATTTTATAATAAATTGGAGAGAATGTGGCAGGAAGCCTATTCAGTGACTATTCGCAGTATGTCCTTGAATGGCATTATCCATCTTTCACTTCGACGAGCTCCACATATTTACAGAGTTCATATGTCTATCTTTTATGAGCAGAATGGAGCAAGAGATGAGCCATGCTGTAGGACGCTTTTCTTAACAGACCGGTGGTGACGGATGGACAGAATACAATATCTCCTAGTACAACAGTGAAATGGCAAAACTGCTCTCTGGAGTCCTTTCACGGTTTCTAAATATGCCGTTTCAGGGAACAAATGGGGGAAAAAAATCGAATGCCAAATGTAGAGAATCCTGATAAAGCCACCCCAGCATTGTGGTGGAGGTGGCAAAAGACTCATCAACACGTGGAGACTTCCCCCTTTAATTGGGAGAATGGTTTGAAGAAGTGCCGTATATACTCGTGTATAAATCGAAAAATGTATGCCTTAAAATTGTGACCCATTGGGGCTGTTTATTCTAATTGTTTTAATTATTTGTTTTTAATTATTTTAATGTATATGTCTATTTTAATGTTTTGTAAGCCGCCTTGAGTGCCCTTGCTGGGAGAAAGGCGGGATATAATTTTTTTAAATAAATAAATAAATAAATAAATAAATAAATAAATAAATAAAAATTGACACTGAAAACCTGGATTGACTTATACACAGGGATTCTAAGAACAGCTGCTTGGTGAGGTGGGAGCGGGCGGGCTGGGAAGCGGGACACACAGGGGTGGGTAAAAAAAGCGGAGCTATTTTCGCTTGTTCTGGAGCAGCACAGAAATGGAGTAATTCTCCAAACAGGAAGAAAGGTGAAGGAGCTTATGGGAGTTCTAGTCTTTGTGAGGGCAGCTGCTATGGAAGTACTATACTCCTCACAAAGCCTACAACCCCCATAAGCTCCTTCACCGTTCTTCTTCTTCTTGTTGTTGTTGTTGTTGTTGTGTTAGGAGAATGTATGTTGCTGCTACTGGTAAGTCATTTTCAAATAATTCAAAGAATTTCATATAGCCCTAAATTTTGCCCTCAAGCACGATATCCATGATATCGACATATACATGAGTATATACAGTACACCCCTGTAGGGATGCAACAAATGTCTATTCTTTTCAATTCCCACAATCAAAAAGGCATATTTGCAAACATGTGGCGGTTAGAACAGTGTTGGAAGGAGCTCACCACAATCCTTTTCCACATGGGGATCTCCCCTTTCTGGGAGGGAGGGAGGAGTGTGTTTCAGTTCCCTGGCTAAGACCCCAAACTTGTGCACATCTACTCAGAAGTAAGTTTCATTGTGTTCAGTGGGGCTTACTCCCAGCTAACTGTGTATAGGATGGCAGCCTTACAGCCCAGTCCTATCCATTCCCCTCCCTTGGATGCAGCGGTGCCAAAATGGCGACTGCTGCATATTATGGTCAGGGGAAGTCCAGGAAGCTTCTTCTGGCTATTTTTTTAAATTTATTTATAGCATTTTTACCCGACTTTCTCCCCTAAGGGACCCAGGGCAGCTTACAAAAACAAATACACAAATACAAAAACATAAAATTGCATGTAATAAGCAATTTAAATAATTAACTAAAACCCATAAACAATAAATGATCTTAAAACAATAAAACCACTATTACAATAAAAAACTGAAGAACAGCAGCAATCATCTTATAAAAGAAGAACCACACCTGTAAAAGCCAGATGCCATTTCAAAAAAGACCGAGAATTCAGAAGACCTGTATGAACAAAATGTCTTCAGGCCTCACCAGAATGTCTCCAAGGAGGGAGCAGTTCGTACATCAGGAGGGAGGGAATTCCATAGGGTTGGTGCCACTACTGAGAAGGCCCTATTTCTAATCGCCACCCCTCGCACCTCCCTAGGTGACAGCACTCGCAAGAGGGCCTTCTCTGATGACCTGAGAGGACGAGCCAGACTGTATGAGTGGCCTCTCAAATACCCTGGCCCCAAGCCGTATAGGGAACGTTTGTTCCCTTACCCGGGGGTAAGCCTCCAAGACGTGGGGGGTCTACTCAGGCCTGTGACAGCTAGATAGGCCTGGACAGCCTATCCACCCATCCCCAAAACCATCGCTACCCACCCCATTTTGCCCTCCCGTCACCACTCCCGCTTCTTCCACTGATTTACCATCATTGGTGATCAGTGGGAGATGCGTCGCCATGGGTGGGAAGGCACAGACCTTCTCATTGGCACTGCTGGCAGCAAGCTAAGTAGCTCATTGTTGGAGTGCCATTTGAGACTGACACTGATTGCTTTATGGCAATCAGCACCAGTGGAACTCCAGGAATGGGAATGTATGGTAAGTGTTCTGGTGTTGGGCCCTTAAGAGTCAACGTTTTCTGAAGCTGCTGTGTACAGGTGTCTATCCCATCATTGTGACTGCACAGAAACCACAAAGAACACATTTCCAAATGTATCCATCCCATAAAAAGAAAAAGAGAGAGACAACAAAAAAGTAATGACTTGTACAAGAGATAGTGAAATGAAACCGACAGAGCATAATGGAGGAGTGCAGTTATCATGTCTTTTTCAAAACAGCTTGCCCCATGAGCAATAATAAGCTAGTCAGCATGAGGAACAGTGATAAGCGACAGAAATTCATTCCATGTGTAGATGGGGAGCACTGATAAGGAACAGCCCTTGTGCAACAGAAAGCCAGTGACTGGTCTAAAGAAGCAACAATGCACGCTTACTGTTTGCCATAGTGTGAGTCATGCAAATATTCCATGCAGAAAAGCTGATCCTTGCAAACGTTACCTATCTGCATTTGTAGAGAAATGTCCTGAACATAAGAAGTCTCTTTTCAGTGAGGCAGAAATATCTGTGGAAAGATTTCACACGCACCTCTCTCTCCATGTCATGAAGCCAAGTTATCACACCTCATGATTTGGCGAAGTACGATCATGTGGCTCAATCCCAAGAAGTAGGCGGAAAATCTCAACATTGCTCAAAAGTATTAACATACCCATTAAAGATTATTCAATGTGTGCATGTTGGGCAGCCCAATCCTATAAGGCTGCCCCACAGGTGGATCTAGATTTCCGCCAGTGCTGACTGCTGTAAAGCAGCCATAAAGTAAGATCCAGGAGCATGCGCTGCCAGAGTACCAGCGGGAAGGCCAGAGCCTTCCCACATGCATCATTGGAGCGCTGGCTGCCCACCAAAGCAGGTAAGCCAGAGCAGGAGGTGGGATGGGTTGAGGGGAGGCCAGAACGGGAGCAGGGAGGGGCAAAACTGTGGGGGAGGCTGCAGATGGGGGTGGATCCGGCAGTGATGGTGCTCACTGGATCTACTCCCCTCTGGCAGAAGCTTCCTCGTCCCCTTTCTCTCCTTGAACCTGTGTCAGCTAAAGAGCTGGCACAAGTCTGAAGAGACTCATTGCAGGGCGGGAGGCTTACAGACCCTTTTCCTTCTGAAGCCTCCCACTCCTCCCTCCCACTGGATACAGCACGCACCTTTTTTGTGTGGCTGCACCAGCGGAAGGTTGAAGGATTTCCAACTTGAAGCCTTATCATCTCATTTTAAAACAGCTGGCTTTTTTTTTTTTTAAGAAACAACAGAACATGGCAAAATGCAGAAAGCATGCAGCTAAATCATGCAAGACGTCTGGCTCAGTTGGTAGAGCGATCGCCTCATAAATGCCTGAAGATCTGAAGGATGGCAGTTCAAGATGGCCGGAAGTGTCTGTGTCTGTCAGAGAGCTGCTGGCATGCCGAGCTGATAAGTTGCAGAGCCTCTGTGGGGGAGTGGAACTGCAGCTGCAGTACTTGAGTGGCAGTCAAGGTTGCCTGTCAGCTGAAGCGTGGTGAGGCGAACGCCAGAGAGAGAGAGAGAGAGAGAGAGAGAGAGAGAGAGAGAGAGAGAGAGAGAGAGAGAGAGAGAGAGAGATGGACTGTGAAAGCAACAGCTAGAATGAAGGGTTCTATGAAAGATTAGAACATTATTACATTGTTAAAAACCCTTGGGGTTTAGAAAGCCTGCCCATGTATACCGCCTTGAATTAAAATCGGAAGAGAAATCCAATGACCAAGAAAGGCAGTGTGTGTGTATATAATTATTCATATATAATATTATTATATAATATATATTATTACGTATTCCTCCACACCACCAAATTAGAAGACCCCCATGAAGAGAAAAACCTAAAGGGCAAAGATCAAAACATTACACTGGAAAAACAAGCTGGCTGCTGCTGAGGATCACAGAACTTGGATGCATTGTCAATGCAGGCAAAAAGATGAAAGGTTAACCTTTTAGCCCCATAGCTGATAGGAAATAGGAAGCGCAGGTCTGATTGCATGTACTTGTACTTCAAAAAATGTGCTTTATCTTTACTATGATCATGTAATTTGGAGGCATGTCTGTTTCCACATCAGGAGACTGCTGCAAGAATAAAGTCATCAAAAGTTATAAGATGCCTGAATACATAGTGGCTTGTTTAAGTGGGGCACTGACCTACTTTTGTAGTTCCTTGCACAACAGTTAGGAAAGGTTAAAAAAAATAGAGGCATTCATGGAGGGTATCAGTGTCTATCATCTATCCCTCTAATAGCCAACTCTTGGCTTTCATGCTGGTATGTATGCAGAGAAAATGGGACTCCCCACAAGAATTCTGAAGAATCAAGATATTTGGAATTACTCTCCATTTGCACTTTTAATGTTTTTTGTTTTTTAGAATTCATGCTAAGATACAAGTGATCATCAGGCTTATTCTCTATTTTATTCTGAAAAGCATTTTTTGTGTAATGTTTTTAAACAAACACACAGCAAAGGGGGCACAGTCTCCCCCCCCAACTGTTGAAAAGGGGGGGAGAAGCAGAGGAGTCAACGAAAGCCTATGGTAAAATATCCCACCCGGCAGGTTGCTATCAATAAACCATACACAGGAGTGGAGACTGGTTAAGGTTTCATAAGAAATACTTTACTCACAGTTTTCATAGTTGTATGTACAGTACATCTTCGGAGTGGTTAGAGGCTTTTGGTACTTTGGAATAGAGAACCCTAAAGCTGTTCTCTTTGTGTGGAAGTGTGAGAGGGATGGCCTGGCGGTCACGGAGCCCAGGCAGAGCACATCCTCCTGCGATGGTTGGGAAGGAAGAGGGATTGTGTGGAGAAATGGAGGAAGGAAATAGAATTAGGGACCAAATTGCAAGGACCATAGAGGGGCAGTAAAGAGGTCTCAGGTGTGTGGACAGTACACTGCCTTCCAGAGTCCTGCAGGCAGCATTGCATCCAAATTCCAACACAAACTAGGGGGAAAACTTCCAAGCATGCACGTACCGGATTCCGGGGGGGGGGGGAGGGAGGCACAAAGCACGTACGGTTGGAACGTGTTCTCTCTCTCTCTCTCTCTCTCTCTCTCTCTCTCTCTCTCTCTCTCTCTCTCTCTCTCAACTAAACTCACTTTGCCTCATTTAGGTCTCCCTCAAACAAAAAACTGCTGCTGTAATGTGGAGCTAGCTGGCCGCACAGCCAACCATGGAACCACTCACTCCCAAGTACAGTTGTAGCCTAACTGCAGTTGTGGAAAGGAATAAACATGATAAGGAGGAAGAGACAAGGGTGTGTGTGTGTGTGTGTGTGTGTGTGTGTGTGTGTGTGTGTGTGTGTGTGTGTGTGTGTGTGTATGTGTGTGTGTGTGAGAGAGAGAGAGAGAGAGAGAGAGAGAGAGAGAGAGAGAGAGAGAGAGAGAAATCTTGGGGGAAGAATGGAAATGCAAATTGAGAGATAGATATGAAAAAATGGGGACAAATTAGACAGAGAGGAAGAAAAATTGGGGGAGGGCAGGACTAATGGGTCAACCTGGGGATTTAAAAGAAACAGAAATAAGTGTGTTACAGGGATGAGACTGGCCAGACTTGGGGGGGGGGGGAGAGGAATGCATAGGGGAGGACACTGGAAAAAAAGTAGAGGAAAATTGGAAAGAGAGGGGAGTGAGAAGATTGGAAATAAAGACAAAGGCGCAAAGGTGAGGGCAGAATGGAGAGATGGACCGAGATAAATAAAAATGGGAGGCACTTAATGGGAGGACTCATGCTGAGTCCTATATACGGCCTACTAATCCAAGCACAAATCCAGGGTACCCACTTCCAGGGCGACTGACAGCGCAATCCTATCCAACTTCCCCCACCAGTTTAACCAGCGGAGGAGTGCAGGGCGGGAGGCTTTGGAGGGGAGGGGGTTTAAATCCCGTTTGAATCCCCCTTTGGAGGGAATTTGAATCCCCTTTCCGTTCTGGGGCCTCCCGTTCTCGCTGCACCGCTGGATGGGATTGCGCTGTGATTCACTGCACCATTTTGTTGTGGGTCCCTTCTGGTGAGTCATAACAGCTGAACATTAACGTTGATGTTCGGGGGCTGTGTGTACCTATGTCGACAGGAACTGGAAACAAGCAACAGGGGAAGGCTGTCATCCTTATGCCCTGCTCTATTATGATGAATGATAGTTTAATGTATTTTTGACTCTTGTGTCCTGCTTTTCAGAGGAGTTGACACAGCCCCACTCCCCCTGACTAAGATCTGCTTAGTTTTAACAGCAGAATGAGATACTGTGCCTGCAGTTCATTTTCTGGGCCATGGTGTACCCGTTAGCCCTGTTTACCGAAACGCCTTGCTACCAGACCAAGAAAATGTGGCAGCAGAATTCTCTGCACAGGTACTTATCTAGAACATTATGCACTGTTCTGCTTCTTGCGGCTACCTGCTTCTTTGGAAAATATATGTGTTTCAGATTTACTGGCTCCTATGCATTGCTTGTGTGGCATACTTACAAAGTCAAAAGATTCTACAGATTCAGGAGGACAGGTCAGAATTTCCAACAGTTTCTGAGGAGGGCTAAGGGTGGGAAAGGCTAATACACCTTCCAAAGTATCAAGAATTTAGAGTTTCAGAACTCCCTAAAGTGTTCTACCTTAGAGTTATAATTTATAGAGTGCTGTGTGTGGACATGAAGTTTCAGACGCTTGGGGGGAAAATCCAAAACATTTATGTAAAAGGTAAAGCTTTGACTCGATCACTTTCTGCTCCTGAGACAAAAGCCTTGGCTAATATACAGCTTGGCTCCCACCATAACTCAGTTACACTGCAGCAGGAAGAATTTAGCCCAAGTAGCATCACTTTGCAAACGCTACACAGAATACTGAGTTAAACACTTCCATATTCCAGGAAATACGTCATTTAAGAGAGGTGACATTAAAAACAATTGACGTTTTGCCATGTAAGTACTCGTGGCTTCATCAGAATAACAAGAGCAAACAGCTGATACAAGCGTCCGTTGGTCTCCTGAGCATGAACTGCCAGCTTTAGAACCTGACCAGAGATGACATGGATGCAACCAATTAAGCTCAAAAGAGGGTTGCAGATTTGAGGGGTGCTTTATTGGTTGCATCCATGTCATCTCTCATCAGATTCTAAAGCTGGCAGTTCATGCTCTAAGGCAGGGGTGGGGAACCTTTTTCCTGTCAAGGGCCATTTTAATTATGACAATTTTGTGTGCGGGTCGGCCGTTAGGCCATTTGAATTATTTATTTATTTAATAAATAATGCTTCGTTTGCACACACACACACCCCCGATGGGATTCATTAACCAAAAAACCCAGAAAAAGCCTACTAGTCTGCCGTGCTGTGGTCTTGAAGTGCACGGTCCGCACTGGCGCTCGCTTTTGGCTGCTGCTGTTGGGGGTGAAGAAGAGCAGGCTGAGCGAGGTGGTGGATGACTTTGACCTGGTGGCAGCGGCAGAGGCAGCAGCAGCGGCAGCAGAGGGGTGGGCACGTGGGGGCTGCCCGGCCGGCCAGCGTTCATCCATCCTCCTCCTGGTCTCGGTGGTGGCGGCCCGTGTTTGCGAAGCCCCCTCGCTCGAGCAGCCTTCCTCATGCTAGATACGCTCCGGCCCCCTGTGACTCCGTGTCATCGGCCATGGCGATCTGCAAGACTGTAGCGTGGCTCAACGAGCAGCTGGAGCTGGGCAACGAGCGCCTGCTGCTGATGGACTGCCGGCCGCAGGAGTTGTATGATTCGTCGCACATCAAGTCGGCCATCAGTGTGACCGGGGGTGTGTGTTATCGGCCGGGCGTGGGGGCGAACAACATTAAAGGCACTTACCTTGTATTGGCGGGCAGTCATGAGGGTGATCAGGAAGAGGAAGCGCCTCCCTAATCTCGCTGGTGACTCACCAGTGAGATTAGGGAGGCGCTTCCTCGAGAGGCGCTTCTTCTTCCTGATCGCCCTCATGGCTGCGCGCCGATACAAGGTAAGTGCCTGAGCTCATTCCGTCTGGCCCGGAAAAAAAACATTCGTTGGTTTTCCTCTTGGTGGGCCTCGGCGGGCCAGACGGAGTGAGCTCGGGGGCCTTAAACGGCCCGTGAGTCGGAGGTTCCCCACGCCTGCTCTAAGGAGACCAACAGACGCTTGTATCAGCTGTTTGCTCTTGTTATCCATTGTTCAGAATCTTGATTTCAGTTTCGGTTGTGCTGGAAACATCATGAACCAGAAAGGATGGCAGAGATTCATTTTTTACTGTGCATCTTTTTCAGTAAATAAAACGTCTGGAGGGTTTTCATGCTATTTAAAAGGAAATGGGGCATGTCTCTCTCCTTAATTGTACTGCCTATATTAAAATATTTGTATATGGCTCATTAAAAAGCAATGTCTTGATATGAAGTGCAACAGAAATTTATTGCTTTATAGAAGAGACTAGACTACATGGATCACCTGGAGATTACTGGATTGTGTGTGAAGACTTGAAGTTTAGCTATAGTCCTAGTCACCTATCACTTGCAGGAATATCACATACAAGGGATCAAGTCCCTGACTCCAAGTCTTGAGTCAAGTCCCAAGTCTTGACTCAACACCGTCCTGACATTACTGCTGAGTCACCACTCCCCTTACGGTGAAAGATGTTGTCTCCCGGCAGACCTTGGGTTCACAACCCCAAGGTTGAAGATCACTGCTCCAGGGTACACAGAGGTCTATGTGGGTCACAGTTATACATGTCCAGATTTTCTTCAGCATTTCAAATGAATGCATGTAGGGTGGGGCAGTGCCCGCTGCCATGATTCTCTCTCTCTCTCTCTCTCTCTCTCTCTCTCTCTCTCTCTCTCTCTCTCTCTCTCTCTCTCTCTCTCTCTCACACACACACACACACACACACACACACACACACACACACACAGAGGGGGGTAATTCTAGGGATGCACAAGTGTCCCCTTGGGGAACCTTGGGGATCAATACAATATGACTAATATGATCATTTGGGGAAAGTGTCCAAGATTTGTTGCCTCCGATGCTACTTCCCTTGCTCCCATCCAAAGGCTCTCAGAACCTCCACCACCATAGACTTTCCCTGCCCCAGGTATGTTTCTAGGTGTCTTAGGCCTGGGGGAAGCAGAGGTAATAGTGGCTATGGTCAGGCTTGCCGAATCAGAGGGAACACAGCCCTGATCTCTTGTGTGTTTTCAAGACTGTATTCACCCAATCCTGCTCACAGGAGGAAATTGATTAGGCCTGATCAATTTCTTGCAACATCTCTAGTTCATTCTGTCCTAACTCACAACCCAATAATATGGTTTTCCTCACCATAGCACTCCAAAACAGGCTGTGCTGCATGCTGGGAGGGGGGAGCGATTGGAAGGCTTGGGAGGGGAAAGGGAAAAGGTGATCCACGATAAACTTCCCATATTTGCAAATGTGATATTTGCAAGTATCTGAAAAGAAGCATTGCTGTGTGAATTGTCCCCAATGAACTTTGAAAACCAATGCATCTTTCCCAGAACTATTGTTACTAATGGAACAGCAGGGAAATAGTTGACAAGCTCAATGTAACTGAGTAACAATATAATGGGGTGGTTTAGCCAGGAAAAAAAAAAGTGGTTAGCAACTGCAGAACATCTTTGTACAGTTTTGGGAGGTAATTTTCCATAATTTATATATTTTCTATAAAATACACTGAAAATGCCCCCAAAACTATTGCAATTTTAAAGAAAACAGTGGGCAATTTTCTAATACTTTTGACTGAAACCTGGTAATATCCTAGGCCTCTAAAGCTTTCCTTATCACTGCAAATAATGATGAAACATTAGAGGCAAACAAAAGTGAATAGGAAAAGGAAAACAGGAAAATTGTACATGATTTTTTTTTGTACATTTATAATCTGATCTCATTTCAGGACATTTTGCCTCTGCATGAGTTGCATCTGTACTTCCTCAGTCTGTATGAGGAGGATGAAAGTGCTAGCAAACAGATCCATAACTAACAGCGCAATCCTGCGTTGCCAGCCGCTAATGGCCAGCTGCTGCATCCTGCGCAGGATGCAGACCACGCTGGCATGGCCCAGGCTCACCTCGGAGGAAGGGGACATTCATCCCTTTCCCCTGGTGTAAGCGCCGGAGTCCCCAATGGGACTCCTCGGATGCACGCCAGCTCTTTAGTTGGCGCATGTCTGGGGAGGCTGTGTAAGGCCAACTCAGCCTGGGAAGGGGCATTGGATATCGGTGCAACCCAGTGCCAATATCCCCTCCCCCTCCCAGGCCAGGCTGATCAATGACCCCCTCCCTTGCCACTCCTGTCCACCGTCCCCACGATGGTCATCCCCACCATCCCCATGGCCTCCCGCTGCCCGGCGAAGACCTTAGCCGGTGCGGCGACTGGTGGGCAGCGGAGTAAGCGGGTGGTGCCAGCCTCCACACTGGCGCCACTTACTCCCAGGGTGTCAAAAACGTGTTTACGACACCCTAGGCTGGCAGAGGGAGAGCTCTGTCGGCCTAAAGCTGGGCAGAATGAAACTGTAATTGAAAAATATTATGGAGACCGTGCAGGGAAGACAAAGGCAGGGTTCAACAATGTGAGGGGGGAGGGGAAAGACACACTTTATTGGGGCTATTGTTGCAAATATTTTGCCCTGTATCCGTGCAGCATGGAGCTTGCAACCTAGAAGTTTGGCAATGACGTGATGTCATCGCTGAACAGCTGGAGGCAACGTTGCGATGCCATGAAGCTGCTGGGAGCCACAGTTTGGGTTTCTCATGTTACTACTTATCTTGAGGCCCAGGCAGGACCTCAAGAGGACCTTATTCCTGTAAGTGCTGCTGTCTTCCTCTTCGAATTGTCTTTTAAGATCCCCAAAATATCATGTACATTGGTGTTCATCCGTTAAAATGCATTTTGAAATAAGGTCTTTCAAGTGAATGGAAATGCCTGGAGTGTTTTGCCCCTTAATAAGACAAGCGATGTCTGCAGAGACTGAGATGCCCAGGAAGATGTTCTTTCCATGCAAGAGCTTCTTTAGCACTCACCACACTAGAATGAGTATTTAGATAATTTACCTTAGTTAGCTCCTGGAAACAACATGTTTCCTCTGCAAAGCATCTATATTTCATTTTTTTTTAAGTATTAATAAGCTAAAATGCAAGCGACACAAGGTTTTATTATAGCATGCTGAAACTCTCCAGGAGATTAATATACATCCTAAAAGTTCATGCTGGCTGCAAGTTTAGACAGTAAGCATTTTAAATAAAACTTGTTTAGGTGCTGATGCAAAGTTTATGGTTTAATGGCTTCTAAACACAAATCTTGCTGTTAACACATCCATTAAGGGTTTTTCCAAGATGCACCGATTGCTTTCTAGAGTCATTTCCCACAATACACATTGTCATTCATTACTGAAGCTTTCTGATCTCTGTGTGCTGTCCCTGCTTTAAACAGTGGAAGTGAATTCACTGTAAATACTACTTTATACTGAGAGGATTTTCATTGGACTGGATTAGCAGTTCTCTAAGGCTTTGCAAGTTGGAGCCTCTCCAAATGTAGCGGGCAGTCCAATCCTATCTAGTGCTGGTGCAGCAGGGCTGCATAGCCCATGCCACACCTCTGGCTAGGAGCAGGCTGGAGGTCTCCTCAGGGTAAGGGGATGTTTTCTCCCTTACCCTGGCTAAACCCCCAACCTGCAGAATGGGGCTACCTGGATCTCCACCAGCTCAATCGCTGGTACAGAACTAAGCAGCCCCATGCAAGAAGGCCTAGGAAGGAGGATAGGATTCGATGTGCGCCAGCTCTGCCAATCCACCCCTCCCAGACCTGATCTGCCCTCGTCCTCCCCATCCCAAGATGTCCCTCCCCACCCTTTCCCACCTTCCCCCAGCCGCTGTGCTGCTCGGAGTGGTACTCACCTGCTCCACGGGGCAGTCTACCAGATGCAGCGCCTGCAGGATGGCATAGTCCTTCCTGCAGGCGTCGCCTACTCTCTGGGTGTTGTGAATGTGCTTTATGGCACGTTTGCAACACCCTAGGCTGGCACAGCACATGCTGCAATGGCCTAGCTCAAGGATATGATTGTGCCCTATGCCTCATTGAACTCCACTGGAAAACACAGTGTTCATTCACCACAGATGGTTTTTGGGCCACAGGGTGTTTCAATCTGGCTCATAGGGGCTTTAAGAGGCTTCTACTTTTTTGGTCAAAGCCTGATGCTCCAAAAATTGCTATCATGTCAGCCCTACCAAAATAAATGGAGGATGCACAGGATGAATGTGTTTGCATCATAAGAACATAAGAACATAAGAAGAGCCCTGCTGGATCAGGCCAAAAGCCCATCTAGTCCAGCTTCCTGTGTCACACAGTGGCCCCACCAGATGCCTCAGGGAGCACAAGACAACAAGATAACCTGTTTCCCGTTGACACTCCCTTGCACCTGGCACAGAGAAAACCCACTTCTAAAAACCAGGAGGTTGCTTATGGCTTGTAACCTGTGATGGTCTTTTCCTCCATGAATCTGCCCAAACCCCTTTTAAAGGCATCTAGGCCAGATGCCATCACCACATCCTGTGGCAAGGAGTTCCACAGATGAATTACACGCTGGGTAAAGAAATATTTTCTTTTGTCTGTTCTAACTCTCCCTCCACTCAATTTTAGTACATGTCCCCTGGTTCTGGTGTTGTGCGAGAGGGAGAAGAATTTCCCTCTATCCACTCTCTCCATCCCATGCATAATTTTATAAGTCTCAATCATGTCCCCCCTCAGGCGCCTTTTTTCTAGGCTGAAAAGCCCCAGACGCTGTAGCCTTTCCTCATAAGGGAGGTGCTCCAGCCCACGAATCATTCTGGTCGCTCTTTTCTGCACCTTTTCCAATTCAACTATATCCTTTTTGAGGTGTGGTGACCAGAACTGGACACAATACTCCAGATGTGGCCTTACCATCGATTTGTACAAAGGCAGAATGATATTGGCCGTTTTATTCTCAATCCCTTTTTTAATGATCCCGAGCATGGAATTGGCCTTCTTCACAGCCGCCGCACACTGGGTCGACACTTTCATCGACCTGTCCACCAGCACCCCAAGATCTCTCTCTTGATCCGTCACAGACAACTCAGAACCCATTAGCTTATATGTGAAATTTTGGTTTCTTGCCCCAATGTGCATCACTTTGCACTTACTTACATTGAAGCGCATCTGCCATTTTGCTGCCCATTCTCCCAGTTTGGAGAGATCCTTCTGGAGCTCTTCACAATCCCTGCTGGTCTTCACCACCCGGAAAAGTTTAGTGTCATCTGCAAACTTGGCCACCTCACTGCCTATCCCCGACTCCAGGTCATTTATGAATAAGTTGAAAAGCACTGGTCCCAAGACCGATCCTTGGGGCACACCGCTTTTCACCTCTCGCCATTGTGAAAATTGCCCATGGACTCCCACTCGCTGTTTCCTGGTCTTCAACCAGTTCCTAATCCACAAGAGGACCTGCCCTCTTATTCCCTGACTGTGGAGTTTTCTCAGGAGCCTTTCATGAGGGACCGTGTCAAACGCCTTCTGAAAATCCAGATATATAATATCCACGGGTTCGCTCGCATCCACATGCCTGTTGACCTTTTCAAAAAATTTTAACAGGTTTGTGAGGCAAGACTTCCCCTTGCAGAAGCCATGCTGACTCTCCCTCAGCAGAGCTTGCTCTTCTATGTATTTTAAGATTTTATCCTTAATGAGACTTTCCACCATCTTCCCTGGAACAGATGTTAGGCTGACCGGCCTGTAGTTTCCCGGGTCCCCCCTCCTTCCTTTTTTAAAGATTGGCGTGACATTAGCTATCCTCCAATCCTCTGGCACAGTGGCCGTTTTAAGGGACAAGTTGCATCCTTAGAAAAGGAGATCTTCTCAAAGTGAAAATTACTCTACATCCCCTGCTAACTGGGCAAGAGGCACTTTTTCAATTGGTGCTCCTCTTATATTTAGCAGGGGGAGAGTAACTGCCCCCTTTCACCCCCGCACATTGTCTTTTCTAGTGGCTGTTTGCTGGTGGTGTTCTGCATCTGTTTTAGATTGTGAGCCCTTTTGGGACAGGGAGCCATTACAGATTTTGTCTGTAAACTGCTTTGTGAACTTTTTGTTGAAAAGTGGTATATAAATACTGTCAATAACAATAACAATCTAAGATTTTTGATATTTTGGGGCAGTGCTAGCATGAATCTATATGCTCATCCACAAAAACATATAGTTAAGCTTGATTTCTCACATCCTCTGCTCTTCCTTATTTTAGGAAATAACCCCAGAGGGGTCTGGCTCAGTCGGTAGAGCTGCCGCCTTGCAAGCCCGAAGATCGGCGAATGGCAAGTTCGAGACAAGTGGCCGACAAAAAGCTGTGAAAGCCTCCATGAGAAAAGCTGCCAGCTGCGTCGGTCGTGTGTGGGAGGTGACGGCCAGCGGAAAAAAAGCCATATTGCAAAAGGATACCATCTGGAATGTAGTTGTTCACGAAAGATTGGACATTTATATAATGTAAAAAAAAAAAAACCATTAAAGGTGGGGGGTAGGAAAGCCTGCCCATGTACACCACCTTGGATTAAAATTTAACTAAAAATTAAAATTGAAAGACATATTGATCACATCAACATGTATGAACCAATATACAGTATACAGTACTGTAACCCATATTGCTATATCTATATCTCTATAGCATATGTACAGCAGGTCCCTTGAATGAGCTGTTTCTGCACAGGAACAATATATTGGACCATTATGTGGGTTAGTATGGTGAATATAACTTGGCTGGATAGGATTTCCATCAATCTTTCTAGGTTTGTGATGCTTTCTTAGATGTTTGCCTAATATATCAAGGTTATATGCATTTTAAGCTTTGTTTCCAATATGCTTACATCTTTACTTAACCTTCTGCCTGTGATTAATGGCATAGACTGTTCCTGCCTAAATATAATGGATGGTCATGTTAGAACAATACACAACTCACCACTGACATCTCAGTCCATAGAGCGGAGAGAGAGGGTTCATGATTGCATATACCCCTCTCTTCCAGATGATTCTTTCTGAAACTCTCTAGCAGGTCTCTACAGTGTCTCCGTTTTGACACTTCTAAGATGAAGTCCCCAGTAATCCCCAGAGGCTTGTGTATCTCCCCAAGGGACAACTCCTGGCAACTCTCCTAATCCCAACCATGCCAGAAGATGGTAACAAACAGGATTTGTTTTGTATGCAAATCTCTACAGAACAAGTTTTTGGACAATGCATGTATTCGAAGGAGGACGTATAGGAAACCATAACTCTTCCTCCAAATACAAATATTTCTTATTAGTTTATTTTTATGAAACCCACTGCAAATGTACTGTGAAGAACGTCTTTCCCCAAGTGATTTGCCGGAGAGTGAGAAGAATAACATGCTCATTGAAAGAGAGAAAAGAGGGTCTGAACAACATCTAAACCAAATAACAACATCTCCCAAACAGATGGGACAACATATCAACTTAACCACAACTCAGAAGATAATCTGCACTGCTGGTTGACCTGAAGAAGATGCGCAAAAGCCCATCAAACTTCTGAACCTTCCAAGTCCTTGTCTGTGCCTGAGTTGGCAGGGAAAGTGTGGGTCATTTTCTGAGGCTGCAATCCTATATACATTTATTTATTTAAAAAGATGTATATACTGCTTTTCTGGTACTCAAAGTGGTATACAACGCAGAAATAAAACATACAAAAGGAAACATTAAAACAAAACCATTACGACAGTTAAAAAAAAACCCGATACACGAGCAGAGTTAAATGTAAAACAGGTAAAACATAAAAGTAGCCACAGGAATTAAAAAGGGGTCCCAAGGAGGTTCCTCTCTCCTCAAAAGCCAAGCGAAACAAATAGGTCTTTAAACTCTGCAGGAAACCATGTAACTTACATGCAAATAAGCCCCATTGGATTCAATGAGATTTACTTCTGAGTAGAATTGCATAGGGTTGTGCTGTGAATCTCTTCAGAATGGCTTGGGTTTATTATGGAAAAAGTTATCTTTCTTGCTTTTTTTCTCTGCAAAGTCTTTTACGATTTTGTCTAAGTTTAAACTCCTGCTAATTTCAGATCCAATGGACATAATTGCTAAACTGTAATGTGTTGTCGTGTGTATTTGACAAGACTATTTAATTTATTTTTCACATTTTTATCCCACCCTTCCTCCAAGGAGCTCAGGGTGGTGTACATGGTTCCTCCCCTCCTTTTGTCCTCACAACAGCCCTGTGAGGTAGGTGAGGCTGAGAGATAGTGACTGCCCAAGGTCACCCAGGAAGCTTCGTGGCTGAACGGGAATTTGAACCTGGATAAGTCAAACTCCCAAACCACAACACCATCCTGGCTCTCAGTTTAGATTACCCTAGCATGGGGGGCCCCTTAGGCATGGGAGCCAATTGAGAGCAATTTGTCCAATTGGCTTAAGCTGTCCCTGGGTTTCTCTGCCACTGGCTATCAGCGATATACTGCAGGAGTCAGGGAATCACACTAGGTGCTGAAGTCCTGAGTCACAGTGACTGCTGCTAAACATGATGGCTGGTGCTGATTCCCGTAGAGACCATAAACTATGCAACCTAATTCCAAGGCAAATCTCAAAGGTGAATTCTCACCCGACCAGGCAAACTTGTAGCACTCAAATATTACATAGTATATTAGCTAGGGCATATGGCAAACCTGAGCATAACAATTTCAGTGTCCCTGACTGCCAAGCTGACATCTTTCAAGAGCAAGTCTATTTAATCAATCATTTGTTTCAAAATGCTTTAACCACTCTAGCAAACTTGACAAAACTCATATTTCATTTGACAACCGATGGCCAATTGGCTGGATAAAGCTGACACCATCCGACAGGCAGCCAGGTTAATCTCAGTGTTTATTGCTATTATTTCTGCCTGGAGAGATCCTTTATCTCCAATTGATGAACTACGAAGAATTAACAATTGGAGACGTGTAAGCTATTTGGTTGAGGGTATTTGATGTAACATTCAATGAGGGCTAGCGTTCTGTTGAGGGAAACCGATGTTTTACTCCATACAGAAACCAAAATCACTTCTGTCATGTCAGTATAACTGCCTTTAGTCTTCATCTTGTCACTACTGATGGCATAGCTGATTACATGTATTTTTCTTCAAAATACATAAAAGGCCGCTTTGCTACATGAAAGTTGGTACCTTGTATTTATGGTTTATTTTGGTATGTTTTCTTCATGGGTCATCAAATTGAGGCATTGGTTCTTTGTGTTATTTAAAAAACCATGTTCCAATACAACTGTTTGTTTTTCAGAGTCTCCATAAATCAGCTAACACCAGAGAAAAGTCATATTTGTTGGCTGAAAGCTTTCATGCTACAGAAAAGAACAAGAGTCTTGTGGGCTGACTGAGAACGTTGCAAGGGGACAATCATTTTCAGACCTGCAGCCAGTCTTCAAATAAACAAGTCAATACTAGATTGGCCACTGAAGTCCATCCAACGGGAAATTTGAAGGAAATGGAGACATTCCTGCTTAGGCAAAATGCCAAAGGATTTTTCAGGAAAGCAAAAACAGTTTTGAAAGGCTGTCAACAATTCTCACAGAGATTTGGGCATCCTTGGATTGTCACTGAAATGTGACTAAAGTGAAATTTGAGAAAAAATTCGGAGGTTCCTGCTTAGGTAAAATGGCAGAGGAATTTCAAGGAAAGCTCAAAGAGTTTCTCTAAGAAAATGAATTTCCAACTTTATTTGTCAATATAGAAATAAGGCACCAGAAGAATTGTCGCGTTATTCCTCAGAAAAATAATTAGTGATACTGCCGAGTTTCAGAATCAGGGGTAGATTCATTAACAAATCGTCCTGCTTTGGAAATAATTAGCTTTTTATGATCCAAGCCAAAATCTCGTTGAATATCAGCTCAGTTCATAACTATGTTCTACTCATTTTGAGTTGCTGCAACCCTTTACCTTCCAGTAGTAGTGATGGAGAAGATTCAATAGGCCAGAAAGTCTTACCAAGATAAAGTTTACAGGGCTTCCAAGTTTCCTCTACAGACCCAGAAGCCCTGACAAACTACCAGCCAAATCCTGCCTAAGGATCTGCCGTGCAGCCTAGGTCGCCCACCGGATCCTGAGCTCCGTCATGGGCAGGCTCCCGCCCGGTGGAAAGTGTACTCGGGGAAGGGGACGCTCATCCCCTTCCCCGAGTGTAAATGGCACTGGGGCCCAGAGGCGTCGACAGAGCCTGGCGGGGGGGCGGACCGCCAGGGGGTGACGCGCACGTGACGCGCGCAAAGGGGTGACGTCACCCACGCGTCACCGTCGGACGCTCCGAGGCCGGGGAGCAAGCCTTGGAGCGTTCGACCCCGCTGGCGCTCCAAGGCCTTCTGAAGGCCCGCTGGCTCAAAACGTAAAGTTTTACGTTTTCGCGCATGCGCATTGCTTTTCTGAGGGCAAATGGGCAGCCCTTTGCCCTCAGAAAAGCAATTCGCATGCGCGAAAACGTAAAACTTTATGTTTTGAGCCAGTGGGCTTTCAGAAGGCCCTAGAGCGCCGGCGAAGCCAGTCGTTCCGAGGCCCGCTCCCCGGCCTCCAGTTCGGAGGGGGGGTTGACACCCTGGGGCGGGGGGGTGACGCGCACCCCCCAGCCCTAGGGTGTCGCGTCTAGCGACGCTACTGCTGGGGCTGATCGGCCTCCTCGGATTTCCGCCAGCGAATTCACTGGCAGAAGTCGGAGGAGACCGTGTAATGGCCCAGCCGAGCGGCGGGGGTCAGGATACCGCTGAGGCCATCCCCCTCCCCCTCCCAGCCAGGCTGGGCAATCAATCCCCGCCGTTTGCTGCCGAAATCCCCCCCGCCCGCTGGATCCTTACCTGGGTCCTCCGGCGGTCGGGTGAGGGCTTGGTCGGCGGAGCTGGGACCTGCCTTATGGCACTTTTACAACGGCTTAGGGCAGTGGTTCCCAAACTGTGAGCCGTGGCTCCCTAGGGAGCCGCAGAAACCAGCCAGGGGAGCCGCGGAATCCCCATGAAAAACCCACCACCCTATACAATGTATAAGATTGTAACCCTGATGGGGAGCTGCAGCCAGTGGTCCAGTAGGTCAAGGGAGCTGCTGGCCGAAAAAGTTTGGGAACCACTGGCTTAGGGTGACAGAACGCTTGTTCCACCACCCTAGACTTGTGCAGGATTGCGCAGTACAGTTCCCAAGGATTTTTGCACTGGGAAATTTCTGTCATGGCTTTATGTCAAATGAAGGCACAAGGAGCACCCACCCTGCTTCCTGCACCCATCCCTACTGGTGTTCTTTGTGGAAAAAGGGAAGTGGGAGGCATTTTCATACTTGTGTTTCTTAATGGCTTGGTTCTTAATGGCTCAGGTATTTCTGAGTTTTCAGAACTCTCTTGAAAAAGCTGAGCTTTGGAACAGGAAGCTCAACCTAAATCAGGATGAGTGGGGTTCACCAATCTGTAAAAATAATGACAGTATTACAATAAGTGGTCCCTCGGTATCCGCAAGAGTTTGGGTCCCTGTCCCCCTGAGCAGATAATGCAAATCCATGGATGCTGGAGTCAGTAGGGGACTGGGTCATGCCACTGCAAAACCTTACTTTGCAGCTATGTCAGGCCCTCCGGAGATCACATGGGGCCTGTGGCCCACTACGTGGGCTTCTCCGCACCTCAGAACATCTCCCAAATGTGACCAGAAGTCACTTCCATTTGCATCTGGGAGATATTCTGAGGTGTGGGGAGGCCAGCCGTAGTTATGCGGGGGTGCAGGGAGGCCATTTATGGTTGGTCAAATCCGCTGAAGGCTAACCCGCAAATGTGCGGCCACTATATAATCTTCTGATGCTATGCCCTTCTCATACTGGTTGGCTAATATCAGAAGCGTAGGTCATACAGGTTGATTACCCCTTATCTGAACATCCGAAATCCAACCTATTCCAAAATCCAGACATTTTGGGGGCTATGACTTTAAAAAAACAACAACCCACCTCTTTTTCCGGCACCTGGCTGGCATAGCACAACACATTCTGGGGCACACAATTATTTTAAAAATATTGTATAAAATTACCTTCAGGCTATGTGTATAAGGTGTATATGAGACAGAAATGAATTTTGTGTTTAGACTTGGGTCCTATCCCCAAGATAGCTCATTATATTTATGTAAATATTCCAAAATCCAGACAAATCCGAAATCCAGACAACTTCCCATCCCAAGCAGTCCAGATAAGGGATACTCAACCTATATTGGAAGACTTCACAATGCAGCATTGCCAACCTTGTACCATAAAAACATAAGAAGAGCCTTGCTGGATCAGGCCAAAGGCCCATCTAGTCCAGCTTCCTCAAGGAGCACACAGCCAACAAGATAACCTGTTTCCTGTTGTCACTCCCTTGCACCTGGCACAGAGAAAACCTACTTCTAAAGCCAGGAGGTTGCTTATGGCTTTTAACCTGTGATGGTCTTTCCCTCCACCAATTAGTTGAAAGGTCCACACTGACATGAGAAGGACCCAGGGAGGTTTTTATGTAACTCAAGGTTTCTGGTATTACCCAAACAACACAGGAAAGAACTTCCCTGCAATGTCTCCTTTGCTACAAAAGTAACAGAAGAGACTCTAACATCAGGGAACAACAGCTTTTATACAGCGGCCAATCAGCTAAGTGGCACAGCAGGACAAAAAGGCTCCTGATCATCATCTGCCCATGATCCGGAGGCATATGTACATAGAATCTCGTAGGAGCAAGAGAAAAGGCAATATTACAGGCTCTCAAACTGGGCATTGATGCTCCTTTCTGTTGATCTCCTAGGAAAATCAAAAAGCTTGACATTTAATCCAGCAGCCTTGAAGTTGTTTGCATTGACCAATTGATTCAGTTTTTTAAAAAAAATACTGCATGGAAAAAGGCCAGGTAATTCGGAGACTTGTCTTAGCTTCATCATGCCTGACGATAGGGACAAGGGAAGTATAGTACAGATGATCATAGCTTTGCTTTTAATGTTTCTGATCTGTGGCAGGCAGTGTGTGCCATCTTGAGAATGGGACGTTGCCATGATGCTTTCCATTTCTTATTTGGCTTTACTGAGACCAGGCGTGGAAGGGTGTGCCATGAATTCGACACTGCTTTCTTCAAGAATAGCCTCTTTGATGTGTTGAGTTATTACAGAGGCGGCAGGACCCGGAACGCTGCCTGATGCTGCCTCAGCTCCTCCTCCTCTGCACAGTTACAAAAAACAGGCAAACAACGCAGCTGCTTACCACGGCCCTTGTGCGGTTTCTTCAGTTGCAGAAATGCACAACTTCTGGTTTGTTTTAAAGAGCTGTGTGAATGAAGGGGCACATTTGTTCGCGTGGTCCCTGTAAATCACACAGGAAGTCTTGTGCTTCTGTGTTTGAAACAACTATGCCTGGAGCAAGGTAAGAAGGTGGACTGCGGATAGAGGGGGGTACAGTAACTGCTGCACGGAGCTACACGGCAGTGCAGAGTAACCCTCCCACTTGCCGTCGGAGCCATTCTGGCAGTGAAGGCAGTGTTCGAAGGCAGCGTTGCCGGAATGGCTCCGACAGCGAGTGAGAGGGGCCACTTTGCAGTGCTGTGTAGCGCCATGCAGAACTTACCACACCGCCCCCCTCTAGCTACATTACTGGTGGGCGATCCAGTTTCTGCTCACTTTTGCAGGCAGAAGATGGATCAGGGCACTGTTGGATTGGTTGATAAACAGAGTGTAGCTACATGGGTAAAAGAAAAGCTCTTTTTGTAAACAAAATGGTTTTGTAACAAGGCTGCTTGCCACTAAGAGAATGACGCGCATAAGGAATAAGAAAACTGAGGCTGAGGTAAAAGTTCAACAAATACTTTGCTTCAGGATGTTAAATACTTATTCTTAAAGCATCTGGTTTTGGACCAGAGGTTCTAACAGCTTTGAAACTGTAAAAGTGTTTTCTCTTGGTTTGAGAGTAAACAAAAAAAGGAATTCCCTACCTGTGAATCTCCTGTTCTGGGAGAGGAAGGGGGGGGGGGCATTCGGTACCGAATGGGTTAACTCCTCATCTTCAGATGCAAGGTCGGCACAAGAAATTGACTCCTCCTCCTAGGCTCCTCCTTCCCAGTTCCAGATACGCAGACTGTAGAACGAGGCAATCAATTCGGCAGCCCCTGCTGTCCCGACTTGCGAGAAATACACCGCCGTCTCAGCAAATACTGGAGGAGAAATCAACTCAAAAACAAGGATGACCAGAGCATGAAAGGAAAAAAGTCAGGTAATTAACATCCCACCGGTAAAAACTAACTGAACTTCCCAACCATGGAACAATTAGAAAAACAACAGACCCGTGAAGAGACAAGTCAACACAATCAACCATCCAGGTGGGTCGAATGCCCCCCCTTCCTCTCCCAGAACAGGAGATTCACAGGTAGGGAATTCCTTTTTCTCTGGATGAGGAATGGGGGTCATTCGGTACCGAATGGGATATAACAGAGCAATTCAAAAAGACAGGGTGGGCATTTACTTGTCTCCCTTGGGTACCACCTCCTGCAGCACTCCTCTGCCAAAGAATGTATCTGCGGAAGCTAGTATGTCTATTTGGTAGTGAGAAAGGAAAGTGTTGGGAGAAGCCCAAGTAGCGGTTTTACATATGTCTACCGTTGAAGAAAACCCATCAAATACAGCGGATGTAGCCGCCCCCCGAGTAGAATGCGCCAAAATACCCTCCGGAGGTTCTTGGCCCATAGCTCTATAAGCCGCTTGTATGGCTAGACGTATCCATTTAGAAATCAGTGAAGCAGAGGCTTTCTTGCCCGTAGAAATCCCTTTGAAAACAACAAATAGGGCTTCAGTCTTGCGCAAAGACTCAGTCCGCTGCATATAAAAACGCAACGCCCGTCTCACATCTAAGGTGTGCCATTCCCGCTCTCTGGGGTGAGAAGGTTTGGGACAAAAAGAAGGTAGAACTATGTCTTGAGAATGATGAAATGCGGAGTTTACCTTGGGAATGAAAGAGGGATCAAGTCTGAGGACAACCTTGTCCTTGTGGAAGACCATTAATTTCTCATTGGTCGATAAAGCCCCAATTTCCGAAACGCGCCTAGCAGAGGTAAGCGCTACCAAAAGCACCGTTTTCAAGGTAAGGTGTTCCACGGAGGTCTTGGCCATGGGCTCAAAAGGACCCCTCATCAAAGCTCTGAGGACTAAATTGAGGTCCCACGTAGGGAACCTATGAACCGGTCGAGGATTCAAAAGAGTCACCCCCTTGAGGAAAAGGCGGATGTGAGGGTGGTCCATCGCACAAAGTCTGCCAGAAACCCCCAAAACACTACGTAAAGCCGCAGCTTGATGACGCAGGGTATTGGTGCTAAGCCCCAGCGTTAAACCATCCTGTAAAAACTCTAAGATGTCATGAACTTTAGGACGTAGAGGCCTGATCCCCTTAGGAGAGCACTAAGCGCAGATTTTTATTTTTTATTGTTCCCAAGTGGGGTTATAAACCGTCTTAGTGGAAGGGCATCTAGATGCCAACATGGTGTCTACGACTCTACAGGAATAGCCACACTTATTCAATACCTCCCGTGCAACCTCCATGCTGCGAGATGGAAGGTATGAGGTTGAGGGTGGAGCAATGGACCCTGAACCAGAAGGTCCGTCCTGTGCAGTAAAGTCCACGGTCTGGACGTAGACATCAGGACCACCTCCGAGAACCAGGTTCTACGAGGCCACCGAGGAGCAATCAAGATGACATCTGCTCGAAGGTCCCTTATCCTTTTTAGTATTAACGGAAGGTTTATACTGTACCCGGCTTCTCTCGGTGACCAGGTGCCCTGGGTCATGGAGGTCTTCAAAACTGCTCCCCATCCCAGGAGGCTGGCGTCTGTTGTCACCACTGTTTGCTCTGGCTGTAGCAGGCTGACTCCGTGACAGGCGTCCGTTGTCTCTCCACCAGGACAGGCTCTTGCGTACCCTGCTTGGTAAAACTAAAGAGCAGTGAATCTGTCTCTCTATTAATTTTTGGTACAGGTGAAGAAAAGTCTGCAATGGTCACATGTGAGCCCTTGACCAATCCACTACATCCTGACAGGACACCATGAGGCCCTGTAGGGACGCCAGGAACGTTAGATCCACCTGCTTCGCCCTCTGAGCCAGCTGAAGCGCACTTAGGATGGAGCTCTGCCTTGCAGGGGAAAGGGAGACTCTGAAGGACTTGGTTTTCATGAGAAGGCCCAAGTGTTCCAGCTCCTGGGCGGGAACTAAGGAGCTTTTCCCCATATTTATCACAAACCCCAGGTTCTGCAGGCAGTCCAAGGTCGAGTCCAGATCCTGTAGGGTTTTCTCCCTGGACAACGCCTTGTTGCCACAAAGTGGTCCTCCTTCCACAGAAAAACGGAATTCCTTACCTGGGAATATCCTGTTCTGGGAAGAGGAAAGGGTCATTCTGACTCTTGAATGACCCTTTCCTCCTTCACAAAGAGTATCACTGCTGGTTTAGCTGGAGCCTGTGGAAAAAGCAACTTAGAAAAGGAAGCATGGTTAGATACTGAGTCTGCCACCTTCTCAGAGGCCACGGGATACTTGGGCCCAAAAGGACGTGCAGCAACTTTCCAGGATTTGGACAGGAGCCTTTTTCTGTTCTACCTGGAGATACCAGGAGTCAACCTATGACATGCACTAAAATTGAGTGGAGGGAGAGTTAGAACAGACAAAAGAAAATATTTCTTTACCCAGCGTGTAATTCATCTGTGGAACTCCTTGCCACAGGATGTGGTGATGGCATCTGGCCTAGATGTCTTCAAAAGTGGATTGGATAG
Source organism: Plestiodon gilberti rubricaudatus (assembly GCA_026170595.1). NCBI lineage: Eukaryota > Metazoa > Chordata > Lepidosauria > Squamata > Scincidae > Plestiodon > Plestiodon gilberti. Next base: position 80,822,122 of record JANXHW010000005.1, on the reverse strand, counting down.
ATTCCATCACAGGAAAAGTCCATCACAGGTTACAAGCCATAAGCAACCTCCTGGTTTTAGAAGTGGGTTTTCTCTGTGCCAGGGGCAAGGGAGTGGCGACTGGACACAGGTATCTTGGTGTCTTGTGTGCTCCCTGAGGCATCTGGTGTGGCCACTGTGTGACACAGGAAGCTGGACTAGATGGGCTTTTGGCCTGATCCAGCAGGGCTCTTCTTATGTTCTTATGACCTTCTGCGTGAGTGGTGTGTACTCTAACACTGAGCCACAGCCTCTCCCTGGGATTACGTGAGGGGCCCAAACACCGCAAACCAAGGAAAACCCTCTAAATGGGGAAGGGAATACCTTAGAGACGCCCCCATGCCCCATTGGCTTGTCCCCCGACCTTGGCATACATGCACTGTACTCTGTTTAGGCAACCTGGCGTCTGCAGCTCAGTCACGTCCCCTTTTTCCAAGAGCTGCATTCTGGCCTGATTTCCCAAGGCTGAGGAGGTAGTGGCCCCAGCATCAGTGGGAAAACTGGTTGGGAGAGGGGGTCAGCCTGGCCTCAACTCCCCCCCCCCCCCCGAAAACACATCCCCAGCTCCATACCTGGTCTCGTGGATGCTGGGACGGCTGTTGTAGAGCTTGCCACATTCTCCCTCTTCTCTTGCCTCTTGTGCAGCTGTGTAATGGGGGCGCAGCACAAGGCAGGGAGAATGTACTCTACCCAACTCCACCCAGGCACAGGGTGAGAAAGGGAGTCTGTAGCTAGGGTGCGTTGGGCTAGGCCCAGTGAGAAAAGGCGCTAGATGCGCTGGCCTGCCAGACCCTACCAAGCCAGCCAGCATAGGTGGATGGTGCAAGGTGGGTCAGGGAGCTCCGTGACTCTCCCACAGCTTATCCACCACTGTTGTGATCTGAGCGTGGCAAAGCTGAGCCCTCCTGGGCAGCATGAGGCAGCGAAGAATGCACTCTACCCGACTCCACCCAGGCATAGGGTGAGAAGGGGAGACTGTAGCTAGCGTGTGTCGGGCCCGTGAGGGAAGGCGCCAAATGCGCGGGCCTGCCAGACCTGACCAAGTCAGATGGGGAAGGCAAGGTGGATCAGGGAGTTATGTGGTGCTCTCGCAGCTTTGCCACTGCTGTAGTGCTCTGAGCATGGTAAAGCTGATCCCTGACTTAGACCTGAGCCCTGGGTTGTTGCGTTGACAGGTCTGCCTATGGGGAAACCCCAGTGAGATGATTGCTGCGTTTCCCACCAAAAAACACTGTGAGGGCTCCGAGGCTGCTGCTGGATGCCCTCCTCTTTGTCACTCCTGTCAGGAGTCTCTGCTGGGCATGTAGGCCTCCCTCGTGAAGTATCACAGGGAAATAAGCATGCTAAGTCTAAGTCAGCATATAAGCCACAGACCTCCCACACACACTGGGAAAAAAGTACGCTAGGCCTGTCAACTTGTAGGTCACAGGCCTCCCTCATGCACAGTAGCACAGGGACGAAAGCCTGCCAGGTCTAGGTTGGCAGGTAGACCGCAGGCTTCCCTTATGCAGCAGCACAGGGAAAAAGAGCGTGCTAGGCCTGTCACTCAGTTTGTAGGCCAGAGACCTCCCTCATGCAGTAGCACTGGGGGGAAAACATGCAAGGCCTAATTCAGCATGTAGGCCACAGGCCTCCCTCATGCAGTAGCATGGGGAAAAGGTTCTTACAGCCATGGCTGTAGAAAGCCTGCTGAAAAAATAAACAAAATAACCTCTCCTGTGCCTGTGTGAGGGTCAGGGAGGTAAAGATCAGCAGCATGTGCAGATTCATGTGCTACAGAACGACTTTTAGAAGAGTGGGCTCTGTGTCGTTTGTCCCCTGAACGCTTAACATCGCGTTCCTCCGAGGGGGTAGAGCGGGAACGATGGCTGCTATGCCTCTGCTTGTGAGACGGGGAGGTATTGTCCAATTCCCTCTGGGGAGTATGCCTTGTTGGACTCTTAGATCTAGAGTGCCTAGATCGCTTGCGTTTGTGGCGGGAGCGCCAACTGTCATGTGACTGCACAACCCCCTCTACAGCTGCCTTAACTAGGCCCTGCAGATGCACCTGTAAGGCTGGGTCCATTGGTGGAATGGCGGCCATGGCGCCCGGTGAGGGGCTACCTTTGGCCTTGCTGGATTCGTCCCCTTTTGAACTGGCCAGCACCAAGCTTACCGCTTTGTAGGTCTGTTGACGGGCTGAGCTGGTCGTCGGGAGAAGCAGGCTCGTGCTACGCGATCAGGCGATATGTCAGGCCTGCTTTCCAAGCGGCTGCCTCCCTCTAGAAGACGTAGGTCAGGTCTCTGGGTCTTGAAAAGGAATCCGACGTGGAGGGAGGCGATATAAGGCAGCGGCGGCGCCACCCAGAGGGTCCGCGCTCGTCCGCTGGGCCACGAATGTCACTCTCTCTCAGGCAGCAGCCTGAGGAAAAAAGGGCGGGAAAAGCGGAGAATCGCCCAGAGAGCCTCAAAAGGACAATTGTGAGTCACTTCCCCCACTCGCTAACTAGGAGAAGGTGTAGGTTAGGGAGGGGGAAGCGGGGAAATAAGAAGAAAGAATTAGATAGAGAAAAGGCTCTGGTCAGAAACAAAAAAATATATCGGAGCTTAGAGCTCTGAGGAAAACACCGACCGAGTTCTGCAGATGCAGGGCCGGAACTACCCTGCATCTGAAGATGAGGAGTTAACCCATTCGGTACCGAATGACCCCCCTTCCTCATCCAGAGAATAACTAACTGCTGAGAGAGCTCAGCAACACATGTCCAGCACTTCAGAAGTTCAGGTAAAGAACTGTTACGTTGTCGGTTAAACTGCCACAGATGATTGACAGCTGGCAACTGCCTCATAGAACACTAGTCCCGCCCATAGAAGGTTACATCACTTTCTGCAGCTCCTGTAACCGATGTGGCCCTTATCTCCAACAGGCAGGTTGCATCTACTGCAGGCTGGAGGGAGGTGGTGGCAGTGGCAGACTTGGGATGAAAAGACCCTGAATCTTCTGCCCTCTTGCGCTTCTGCAGTCTGTCGCTGATGCAGCCCACATCACCTCACCTAATGGATGGGCTGCCCCTGAGTTATTGGACTGTGTCCAGGCAGACCAGGACTTGCATACTTACGATGTGGCAGGCATGATGTCTCTGTGGGTCAACATTCAAAAGTTTCTTTAGGGACTCACAGAGCTCTGTACTCAGGTCCCAGTCCCTGTCACAGAACAAAACGTTTCTGAGCATTGTTAACATTTGGTCTGAGCTTCATGGTGTATCTGGAGCTTTCAGGGACTCAATGACAATAAACATCAGGATGAGGAAATAAAAATGCCACTTCACCCACCAAGAGGCAACTTCTCACATTCATTTGTGGACTTTTTTCTTCTTATTGACATGGTGCTTCCCATTATCCATTATGCAGAGTAGATCACGTGTGAAGGGGATTCTAGCAACAAGCTGTAGGTTGAAGAACCTATACATCTCTACTGCAAAGAATCAGAATGAAAGCAATCTGAACACATTCTTACGGCCCAATCCTATTGAACAGTAGCACCGCTGGAACATGCATTCCACTGGTGCAGGCTGACACAATGCAGCCATAAACAGCTTTGCGTCAGTGTAAACAGCTGGCGCGATTGTGGGACGACTGGAGCATTCTCACACATGCCAGCGGACGTTGGGAGACCCAATGGAGCAGGAAAGCCCAGAGCACGGGGGTGGAACAGGGTGGGGGAGGGTGGGGAGGGGTGGAACGGGGCAGGGGGAAGGCAGATTGGGGAAGAGATGGGGTGGGGGATGGATAGATCGGGCCTGGGAGGGGGAAAGCACCCGCTGAATCCAAACCCCTTCCCAATTCTGATCTGTTTGCACAGGTCAATGACGACCTGCACCAGTGATATCATTGCTGGGGCTTACCCCGAGGAGACCTCCAGCAGCCAAAACACTCCGCTGGGATGCAGCGCATCTGGCACTGGCGCCACTGCAGCATGCAGGGGTTAGGTAGGATTGGGCTGCCCCTCTACCTTTTATTTCATGACCCATTTTACATGCTGTGCTACAAACATGCTTTCAAACCTTTTTGGAATTTCTGTGCTTTGAATCTGAGAACCATTGGAATATAGTCTTTAAAAATGAGTCAATGCTGTTATCTTTCCTAAGCAGTCTTATTAAAGTGTGTGTGTGTGTGTGTGTGTGTGTGTGTGTGTGTGTGTGTGTGTGTGTGTGTGTGTGTGTGTGTGTGGGAATCTGCACAAATCAATTACTCCTGTTGTCAGCCAAAGAAGAAGAAAAAATGATGACCAGCGGAAATCATACAGGTTCTGAATCCTTTCAGAGGGGGACATCATTGGTTGCATATCAATGAGACCACACCTTCGAAGGAGCTATCCCCAGGTGCTTAATTCTTTCCATGTACCCTTACATTACTGTATGGAGACTGGGATAAAATAAAATTATATTCAAACGTGGCATAAAATCATTCTTAGTGCATGCATGCATGCGTGTGTGCGTGCGTGCGTGTGTTTATACACAAAGGGCCCTGTCATATGGTCACCCTGTGCTGCCAGAACTTGTGTTCTGGCAGTGCAGGGTACTTTCCAGCAGCACGAAACCTGGGCCACTGTTGCGTGGTGCCGGACTGCTGTCGCAAACAGTGAGTGGTGTGGCATGCATGGCAGCACCAGTGGCCCTGGGCGGGTCATGGGCAGGGAGGGGGAGTAATGGAACATTTCAGGGGAGGAACTAGGGGCATGTTGGGGGAATGAGGGGGTGGATCTGGCAGCAGTCACGCACACCAGATCCTATCCCCAATTTTTCAGCCCACCTCACCCCTGTAACTCCTTGGACTTACACCAGCTATATAGCTGGCATAGGTCTGAGGAGACCAATAAGTCATTGGGGGGGGGGGGCTATGTAAAGGTAAGAAAAAAATACGTTTTTCCCTTTACCTCTTACAGGTCTCTTGATCACCTCACCATAGCAATAAGTTCAATTGTACTAAGTGGATCTTACTCCCAGGAAAGTGTGTATAGGATTGCAGCCTTGGTCACTTGAAAAGCTGTCAAAAGTTTTCAGTGATGCGTAGTCTCCCTTGTGTAAGATAGTTCCACAGTGGAATGCAAAGACTATTCAGAGTGCAGGAGGAGACAGTGCAAAACTTTAAGTATTAAAAAAAACACGTTTCAGTCAAGGAGATTTCCTGTAAATGTGCTGAACGCTGTATGGAGAAGGACGTTTGCAACAGAGGAGCAGAAATATGCCTACTTGTCTTTGGCAAGACTGTAGCCATTCTGAGGGCAAACATTTCCATCTTGTTTGCATCAGTCCTACGATTAGACTTTTTAGATAGAACTAAACTTGCCTCTGAAATCAATGGTGGAAAAGGATAAAATGGTGAACTAACTACCATTGTGAAAAGTTTGCCTTTTGTCTTTCAATGTCTTTCTGTGACTGATCAGCAACTGATCTCATTTTGGAAGTCCTTTCTGCCTAGTTCAAATAAAGGGACTGAGAGGTAGCAGCCACCTTGGTCTTGTGAGAAGGTGAAAGCTGGTTATTTATCAGTTGTGCAGCATTAGATATATGATAGGTGAGTGTGTGACCCCCTGCAGCAATTTCTGGTATTACAGTACTCCCCCCATATCCGCTGGGGATATGTTCCAGGCCCCTCCGTGGATACTTGAAACCGTGGATAGGAGCGAACCCCCCTTCCATGGTTTCCTGAGGGCCCCCCGCCCTGCCTCCCCTGCAGGTAGGCGTTCGCGCCCCCCAGCTCTTATTTTTCTTTCAGCAAGCTTTGTTTCTTCCTTTAAACAAACAGAGAAGCAGCCTCCATTGCAGGCAAGTAGAACGAGACTAAGTCCTAGAGAGGCTCTGCAAGGTCTCCTGTTTGTTTAAGGAAGAAACAAAGCTTACTGGGAAAAAAGAAAAAGTCTGGGGGGATCCCCGCAATCCGTGGATAACTGAAACTGTGGATAACGAATCCGCGGATATGGGGGCCCACCTGTATTTTCCTCATTTTAGAGCAACTGGGAATTTGGTATTTTTGAAAAGCTGGAAATAGCTGGCTGGAAGGTAGCAAAGCCTGAGGAACATCTGATGCCAATCACCTCTGAGTTTTGGTTGCTGGAGGTCTCCTCAGGGTTAGGCGACATTTGCCCCATTGCCCCGGAGTAAGTCCCAGCAGCTGCTATGGGTCAACTTGGGCCTGCATCAGCGATATTGCTGGCACTAGTCTGAGTTGATTCGTGCCACTAGATCAGACCCAGAAAGGGGGGTTGTATTTGGTGTGCGCAGTCGCCAATCCTGCCCCCCTCCTGGGCCCGATCTGCCTACCCACACCCTGTCACTGCCCCATTCCACCAAGCCCTGCTCCATTCAACCCCCTCCCCGCCTTCCCCCCGCTTTACCCCCTGTGCGGGCTTACCTCTACCAGTGGGTCTGTCGATCCACCAGTATGTGAGGGAAGGCTTGGGCCTTTCTATTGGCGCACCAGCAGCTTGTGCTACCGCAAAGCGCTTTATGACTGCTTTGTGGCAGCCTGCACCAGCAGAATGTGTTTTCCACTTGCACACAGTTTAAGTAGGATTGGGCTGTAAGTGTTCAATGCAGCTTTAAGACTACAAAACTCATAGCTCTGATGGCACTATAAAAATTACCATGTGTTACAACTAGTGGATGAACAGTTTAGCATTAAAAACATTAACCCGTCAACTTAAGTTTTTACCTTCAGGTTCATATGTTGGTAAATGGGGGGGGGGGGTTTGGAACATGTTTTGTTTCCCAATTCCATTTATTCATCTTCTTTCTAACACTCTCCACCTGATATTTTATAATCTGAAATTGTTTCTCACATTATCAGTTTGATTCTGGAATGTCTTTAATATTCTCACGAAAGATAACATCACGGCTGTTGCAGCTTCTTATCAAACTATTCAGGTTTTATCTTGAACTTCCTGAAATGTAAAACTATGGTTTGGAAACTTTTGTATCTCCTGTAATAAAAAGCATATACTTTCTAATAGTTGTGCCTAAGCTCTTGAAATAAAACATCAGACCTTCATACTTGCATTTCCAGAAGACCTCAAAATTAAACAAACAAATTTAAAAAATCAGTTGACAAATAGCTGAAAATATCAAATGCAAGATGATAACTTTTCACCAGCAGCCCAATCCTATCCCACACTGGTACAGCGGGACCACGCAACCCACACTGTATCCTGTGCGAGAACACTGAAGACTGGAGGTCTCCCCGGGGTAAAGGGACATTCTTCCCCTCACCCCAGGTAAAGCCCCAGCCTAACCAATGGGGCTTATCAGATCTGTGCTGGCTAAATAACCGGCGCATGTCCAAGCTGCCTCATGTCGGGCTTTCAGGCTTGGGAAGGATAGGAAGCGGCATGCACTGGTGACGCCGATCTTGCGCCCTCCCAGACCCAATCCGTCCACTCCTGTCCCCGCTCTCCCCCACCCTGTTTGGCCACCCTCCCCCGCCCTTGTGTTGCCTGGTGGGCTCTTACCTGCTCCGGTGCACATTAGGGCCTGCACTGGCGCCGGTGGTACAGTGCAGGCCTTTCCGCCAATGCCCCTATCTTCTCCGCTGTTGCAATGTGCTTTACGGTTGGGATGTGGATCAAGTCTCTGACTCCAAGTCTCAAGTCAAGTCCCAAGTCTTTGCCCCCAAGTCCCGAGTCTTTGGCTGTGAGTTGTGAGTCCCTATCTATTTACTGGGGAAAACGGGTTTAAACCTGAATAAAATTTGACTTGTCATAAAAGGCTCCAAGTTTTGAGTCGAGTTGTTCAAGTCTTTTACAATCACCGAGTCAAGTCCGAGTCAAGTAATTGATGCGACTTGAGTCCGACTCGAGTCCGAGTCTATTGACTCGGTGATGGCTATTGACTCAAGTCTACATCACTGCTTTACGGTATGTTTGTGACAGCGTGCGCCAGTGCAGTGCACTGGCTCAAGAAGAAATTTGGATTGTGCCGTAAGTCTAGATTGATTTTTAGGTATTAGACATTACTTTGTAAGCTTTGTAAGAATGACCCTAATGATTTAATGAGAAATGCAAGAGTTAAAAGATGAGTGAATTTGGTGAAGTTGAGTTGAGTTGGGATAGCACAGCTGCAAGAGACTGATCAGCAAATCAGGAATACTCCAGGTTGAACCTCTGAAATGAACACAATAGGTGGTCTTAGGAAAGTCACTGCCTTTCAGTGCAATCCTATTCCTGTTTACTCAGAAGAAAGTCCCACTGTGTTCAATGGAGTTTACTTCTAGAAACGTGTGTATAGGATTGCAGCCTAGCGGCCCAATCCTAACTAGGTTTTATGACAGCAGAACAGGGGTTCCACTTTCATAAATGATCATGGGACGGCATGCGCAGCACACTGCTGACGGTCATTTTGAAAACACCACCACAAATGGCACTGGTGTTGACAGCCCAGTTACGCACAGGACTGCATGTAAGTTGGCATGGGGGGCCAGGGGAGTTTCTGGGTGGGAGGGGGCGGGCTGGGAGTTGTTACAGGGGAGGGTGGGTACCAGTGGTAGCAACTTGCACCAGTATCCTAGCCCCTTCCTTTCCCCGTTCCCTCTCCCTTACTCTTTTCAGACCTACACCAACAAAATGGCTGGCATAAATCTGAGGAGACCCATTGGGCAGCAGAGGCTTGCCCCAGGGTAAGGGAATAAATGTTCCCTTACATCAAGGAGACTTCCGTGACTCCCCCCGCCCCGCCCCCACCCCCGCAGGATGCAGAGCAGGCTCTGTTGGCCCGGCCGCATCGGCAGGTTGTGTTTTTTTTAGTTAGGATTGGGCTGTTAGTCTTTTCCAGCTGCAATATGGGGACAAAATTAACCTTATAGGATTGTTGTAAGGAGAACATCAAGATAATTACATGTGATGGTGTTCTCTGCACACTCAGTGCTATATAAACGTTCAATATTATTGTCATTGAGCAGGTATTGAGCCTTTTCCATGACACACAATTACATTTCAGTTTCCTAGAACACTCGGTGACTAACCAAACGGTTACCATGCTTCAACAAAAAGACTTTGAAATGGGTGGTTTGAGCATGAAATTGCTGAACTAGAATTTGACAGAAAATTTGATTCTATGCAATTTGGGCCACTGAGATTGGTGGTGTGTTTCCTACTCTAGAAAGCAATTGACTCTCTCTTACTGTTAAGCTAGTAGAAAGCAAAATATAATCTTCAGTACCTACTATTGTGAATGAGTCACTCTATGTGTATCTTTATATAAATTTGAGCTCTATGTAGGCATGTGACAGACCCCACCCTCCATTTTATGGCCACTTTATGGCCAAACACAAACTGGTTTTGGCGTACGTCTGTGTGTACATTTGTCAACTGAGAATAATATTTCATGCATCTGACTAAGGGCGCAATCGGACTCAACTTTCAGGTGGAGGACCTAGCGATCCGCCGTCCGGAATAGCCAAAAGTAGACGCAAATATGCCATAAAGCACATTTATGGACTACTTTCGAGGACTTGGGCCTCCGCCAGACCCAGGTAAGTCCGGATCAGGCAGATGGCTCAGGTGTGTGGCGGATGGGGGGGATGGACGGCGGAGCCGGAGGAGGAACGGCGGAGCAGGGAGGGTGGCCATAGGCCCAGCTGTCCCGGACGGGGGCGGGGACATGGCGTCCGCCATATCCCAGGCTCCGCCGGGCTCTGGAAGGCAGCTGGGCCATTACACGGCCACCTCCGACTTCCGCCTGCAAAATAGTTGGTGGAAATCTGAGGAAGCCTATTGGCCCCAGCCGCCGTTAAACTCGGGGAAGGGGATGATCGTCCCCTTCCTTGACTAGACTTTCCGCTGCAGGCTGCCTGCTGCAGGCAGCCCGCGGCAGAGCACTGGATCGGGCTGATGGCCTCGGTCATCCGCCCGATCTTTAAGTTGGATTGAGCTGCCCATGACCTGCCATGGAGCTTATGCCGTAATCAATTATGTCTTTAAGGTGCAACAGGACGATTTGTAATTATGTTAAGTGGGGGGGGGTGAGCAGTAGAGCTGCAGTGAAAGCTTTGTCTGAAGCACAATTTGAAGCAAATTTGGGGGTTGATTCTTTCTCAGGCAAAATAACAGTAGCCTAAAAACATCTTAAATAAAACTAGGAGCATTTTAATATCCCTTCACTATGGTCTTCGTCTTTTATGGTCTTGTTCCTGTGTTTTTAAGCAGTGTTTATGAAAATATTTATACCCCATCTTTCTGTCCCATTAACATCACCTGCTATCACAGCAGCTAACATGTAACAGAAACCATGCCATAAATTGCTCACACAATTGCTTTACACAAACATGCAGGTAGTGGCAGGTTTTTTCCTAGCATGGAAAGGACTGGGGAAAGTATCACCTGTTTAAATGGTGTCTATCACACTCCTGCTAAAAGCAAGGAAGAAGCATGGCCTGTTTAAAAGAAAGAAAACGTTGGCAACTCTACATGCAAGACCATGTCTTTCCCAAACAGAATCTATGGTTGCTGCTACAGCACTAACCTAATCCCAAGTAGCTGGTCAATAATAAACTATTTGTTATGATTGAGGTCTTCTCTAGGATGGGGAGGGGAGGGGATGACTCTCAGTTGTAGAGCACGTCTGTTACATGCAGAAGGTCCCCAGTTTCATACTTGGCACCCGCAGGTAGAAAATGCCTCTTGGAAACCCTGGAGAACTACTGCCTGACAGTGTGGGCAATTCTAATCCAGCGGGACCTGACACAGCATAAAACAACTTCATATATTGAAGTTGAGGGATCCTGAAGTACAATGCAAATCTCCACCCCAAGACCTCCAATGCTGCTCCAAGGTCTCAAGACTTTGGAAACCTAGCTCTTGAGGAATCATGCTTATGTTATTTTTTTTTTAAGAATGGAAAGACTGCTTTTAAAAAAATAAATAAGAACAATTGTGGCCACACCATCATTTAAGTTGGTGGTCCAGATTAAGGGGCTGAATTTACAAAGCTTCAAGGACCATCTTCAGACACGTGCAATAGTAAGATATACATATAACACAGTATATGCTTCCATTATACTGTATTTCCCTAACCATACTGGAAGTTGCATCATATACATCATCACAGAATAGCATTTGCCTTCTTTGAGCATTTGCCTTCAAGTTGCTGACTTGTATTAACTTTATGACTGATCAAGATTTGCATAATTCTCTGTCATTTGCAGCTGAGTTCCTAGGTGTGAACAAAATTCTTATTTCAGGTCACTTCCTGCGAAATGACTTCACTTCCTGCGAAATGACTTCACTTCTAGCACTCTGCAGGCACCAGGAATGCTATTTGGCCTGCTGTATGAAATGAGTTTGACACTCCTGGTCTAGATATTAACACAAAGGAGACAGCAGAGGGAGGGAAGGGAATGAAGGTGGGGTAAACAGGGGAGGGGAAGCTTATATGATAGTTCCAATTACATGTACATGGCTTAGGGCTGAATCCTATGGGTCATTTACGACCCCAGGTCTCATGATCTGCTGTCATTAACGACCCTTTGGTGGCACAAATATCATGCCGATGTCGTGCTATGGAGCGCGGGCATAAACAGCTAGTGGCTCTCCATACGTGCCAGGACTGCCAGGACACTCCACCAGTCCAGGTAAGGTGGTGGAGGGGGCAGTTTGTGGGAGGATCTTGGCAGGGACCAAGCCCAGCTGGGGGGGTCATGGGGGTCAGGGCAGATGTTAGCAGCAGCAGTGGCGCTGACAACCTATGCCCCCAGTTGGGGGTCAATATGCTCCTTTGGACTCACTTGGATTTACACCAGCCAAAGAGTGGGTGCAGATCTGAGTAGGCCCATTGGAAACCAGGCAGTGGCAGAAGAGATGATAAAAGTTCTTTACTTACCTCTCTGTCACTGCCTGGTCCCCGGCTGACCCACAGCATGCAGTGGAAGCTGCATCAGCAACACTGCATGCTCTGGGCCAGCCCAGAATAGGATTGGGCTGTTAATTACAGTGGGGGGGGTAGGTATAATTTTTTTCCTTCAAAATTCCTGGTCTCTGCACTGGCGAACAAACATTGGTGCCACCTTGACATCCGAGCAGTACCGATGAGTAGTCAGACAATATATAAATCAACACATTACACTAGCACAGTTCGTGAAGGAACACCCAGGCTGACGCAGAGTCCAGAAAAACATCTACACAGCATGTTAAAAGGCATGCCATGCTCCTTTCCCTGGCTTTAGAGCTCCACAAATCATACGTCTGCGGCATAAAGAATAATTCCAAGACACTGAGGCAATGCTATTACAGAGTCTTCATTACTGGATTATTAGCCCATTAAGGCAATCAACACCTCATTCTTGAATAATCAACATAATGATGAGTTTCTGCCCCGAAACATAATGAGGTGTAGAGCAGCCCTGCAGCAACCAATGTAATAAAGTACAGAGTGGCATTGACAACAACCCATTTCCCCCTACGTCATAGGTTTTCAACTGTTTGGTCTTCCAATTTCCTTTTCTTATTGGACCCCCCTCTACTTTTCATGATGCCCCTCAAAGCCTGCATCAACCATCTGTTTAGTGCACAGGTGAAGATTATCTTGTGCAGTATCTCACGACCGAACACTGAGAATCTGTGGATTGGGGTTCATGAGTATGAAATATTGCAGGACAGTATTATACTTATACCCTTATGTAACCCTTATACTGCAGGGTTTCTCTCAAACGGTGGTATGCGTACCACTAGTGCAGTGGTTCCCAAACTGTGAGGCGTGGCTCCCAGGGGAGCCGTGGAAGCCAGCCAGGGGAGCCGCGGAACGATGGCTTCAGGTTCCCTGTGGAGGGAAGAAGGGGGTGCCCCAGTCAACATACCCCACATCACTTCTGATTGGACCTATAGAAGGGGGAGAAATGACCTTCACAGACGTTATTCACAAAGAGGTGTAATTGGGGAGAAAGCTTCACCTTTTGGTTTTCTACATGTCACATAACATAATGTAATGGGGAGCCGCGGCCAATAGTCTCCAATGGTCAAGGGAGCCGCAGGTCAAAAAAGTTTGGGAAACACTGCACTAGTGGTATGCAGACCAGAGGCGTATCAGGAGCGGATGCTGCCTGGAGCACCACTCGCTGATACGCCGCCCCAAAGGGCACTGCCGTACCCAGCCGATTTTGCGGGTGGGGCCCGGTCCTCGGCCCCGCCCCCTAAAACTAATTAGCATAAATTATGATCGCCGATCTGCGCCCCTGGAAGAGAACGTTGTCGCGGGAGAGAGCCAATCGCTTCGCTGGAGGCTCCTATACCAAAGTTAAGTGCCGCAAAGCATACATACTTTAAAAATACCCCTTTAAAATCGCCGAAAAAAGTGGGAAAAATTCAAATTTTTCCCGCTCTCCTCTGGAGCCTCCCGCCCCCCCGCACCACCTCCCGCCCTTGCGCCCTGGGGCCCACCGCCCTAGGGCACCACATCAGAGGACGCCCCTGCCAAAGGGGCGGCGGCGCCCCCTGTAGGGGGCGGCCCTGCTCCGGGGGGCGCCCCCGCTCTGGGGGTGCGCCCTGGCTTACCGGGGCGCTCCGAGGCCTTCTCCCCCGGCCTCAGAGCCAGAGAAAGCCCCGGAGCGTCCACCACGACCGGTGGACAGGGCTTTCTGAAGGCGGTGCGCTATTTATCGTTTTTTGCACATGCGCAGAACGTAAACGTAACCTTCAGAAAGCCCTGTCCACCGGTCGTGGTGGACGCTCCGGGGCTTTCTCTGGCTCTGAGGCCGGGGGAGAAGGCCTCGGAGCGCCCGCCCGCGTCACCGGACGGGCGGGCAGGCGTGCGCACGCTTGCTTGCTCCGTGGAAAGACTGGAGCGAGCGGAGCAGCGCCGCCCGGCACTGCGGTGCCACCCGGAGCCGCTGCTCCACTCGCTCCAGTCTTTCCACGCCACTGATGCAGACCACCAGCTGATGGTACGTGGCTCACTGGCCGCCAAGATGGTGGCCACCAGGGAGCCCACCCCACCCCATGCTAGAGCCCTGGAACTGGCGCCCTGAGCTCTGCAGAGCCTGCAGAACTCAAGCACACAGCTTTCCACGCTCAGGAAAGGCCCTGCCACTCACCCCCGGCCGTTAGCGTACCTTTGCAGGGATCCAGCGTGGCAAAAAACCCAGAAGTAAGTGCAGTGAGAGATCAGTGCTAGAGGTGGTACGCAGCAGGTAAGAGGTTGAGAATCCCTGAAATATTGTATTTGCTTCCCCATCTCTCTTCCCCCATTATCCCACTTTCCTACTTGGCAACAGGGCCCATCCGGCTGCAGTAGACATTGGCCTAAAGGACTGGACTTGCCAGTGCTTGAATTATGGGATATAAGGCACAGGGCCCTAAATAAAATCTACCAGCTCCAGCCCCAATACTCCCCAATTTAGCCATTTTAGCCCCACCCCCGCCCCCAGGCACACTTCTGGGCTCCTGCACACTTGGCAGCACCATGCTGTTTACAATAGCAAATGTGAGTCCTCCTGCTGTTGTATCTCCATGATAGGATCAGGCCAACAGTTGTTTACCTACAATAATGAGAAGAACATGGCTCCTGCGAAGAACATAGTAGCCAGAAAAGAAACAGATGGCAAGGGCACATTGACTGCTTAGCTTTTTTGCATACATTAGACAAGAAGGCTCCACCTGGAACACGTTGCTGCTATGCTTCCTAAAACACCCCATCAGAATAGAGAAGGCAACTGACCTGTTGTGGTTTTAGAGGGAAGACCTCCTAAGTCACAAAATATTTGAAAATAATTTTAACATTTGGCTTTTATGTAAATACATATAATTTCCAAAGGGTGTGTTAGCATCTTCACCTTCAAAGTAAATCCAGGAAGGATTGTAAATAAGGGGAATGGTTGTATTTCAGCTCAAGGAGATTAATCATACAGCTCTGTCAAAAAAACAACCATACATTTAATGAACAAGCAAAGATTTATGGCTTCTTACTTTTAAGAATGTATGCTAAGCTAAATACTTACATGGTCACACCTATGGACAGAAGGATGTAAAAGTATAAGATTTAAAGCCAGTTTCTACCCTGAGTCTGAATATTCCTGGTAAAGTATTTCAGTCAGAGAACCAGCCAGAAAAATGTCTGGGATATGCTCTAGATCAGAGTTTCCCAACCTGTGGTACTCATACCACTAGAGCAGAGGTTCCCAAACTTTTTGGCCAGTTGTGTTTGCTGGGGCTGGCGACGGCGCTGGTGCTTCCAGGATTGCACCAGCAAAATCACGGTTGGGTCAAGCCTCCAGGGAGTGTGCTCCCAGCTCTAGGGACAGACATTTGTCTGCTGTCACATGTAGTTTCAGTTGCAATCTTTCTCTCTCTCTCTCTCTCCCCCCCCCCCCCAGCTTTGTGATACCATGTAAATATCAGAGCAATTTTGGACAGTTATTTCAGCACATTTTAACCTTGCTTCTCTGTCAGGCAGGATCTAGTCTACCGTTTATTTCATCTATAGCAGGGCTGTCAAATTCATTTCATACAGCAGGCCAAGTAGCATTCATGGCGCTTGCTAAGGGCTGGAAGTGGTATCATTAAGCAGGAAGTGATGTCATTAAGCAGGGGATGACCAGAAATAAGCACTGTTTTTTCTCACCTAGGAAGTCATTAGCTGCAAATGACAGAACAGAAAATATGCAAATCTTGATCATACTTTCAGGAAATGAGGGAGTCCAGTTATCACATGGGCTGCCCTTTCAGCAATGCTGCTTCTGCAGGGGCATCACTTTGCAGCTCAGTGGCTGAGAGTAGCTGATGATGGTACTGGGAGAGCCCAATTATCACATGGGCTGGAAAAACAGCTTCTGCAGGCCATATCTGGACTGTGGACCTTATGTTTAACACCCCTGGTCTATAGCTTCCTGCCTTCTTCAGTTCTTGTCCTTAAGGCCCCCTTCCTGCTTCTGAGCCAATCAAATTGTTCTTACAGATTATGGCTGCTGACATCTCTGACATAGTGTACTTATTAGCAACTCCATGCCATATCTGCAGCGTTTTTTGATACCTGCAACTTGGCAAATCCAAGTTATAGGGGGAAAGAAGGCTATATTTCTGAAGTATGGGCTCTTTAACTCACCACATGCTGGCACTCTATATGGTTGCTGCTGATAGATTTCGAATATTATAGAAAGTACATCTCAAAGTCTATTTGGTACGTGTCACATTTTATTCTCATCTTGTCATTGGTATGCGCATTTTTCTACAATACTATGATTTCCCATCTAGCAGACTTGTCTCCAAAGGTCATTAGTCTTCCACGAATATTTCAACCACATAGTGTTACGTATGGGGTACTGTGTGTACAGTAGCAGTGGGAGACCATTATCCTGTGACAAATCCTCACCTAAATGTATCATGTCTTAAATATAGGATCGCCATGGGGGCCAGAATCCCACACAGAGAATGTGTTTTTCGTCAGGGATTTCTCCTCCATTGATTTGATTCATTAAGCTGTTTACATTTGTGCAGAGTACTTGGCCGTATATTTGTACCCTGGAAGCAAATGAAATATAGGATTCATCTAAAATACCCCAGATTTCAGATGAAATTTCTAAACTGAGAAGGAAGCATAAGTCTAAAATACACTTTAATGTTATTGAAGTGTTAATTGAGATTTTTGTTTAAAATGGATAATGCATCTGTTGAAATTAGAAGCATTTTGACTCAAGGAGAACCATGTAAATCTCTTTTTTTAAATATGCATGCAAAGCCTTACAGTGCAGATTTATCACATGCTGAGAAAACCAAGGTAAATGTATGGGGTGGTGAACAGATAAAGGGTTCAATTTCAATCAGCCATGAAGTTTACGAGATTCACAGCCCAATCCTATCCTACTCTGCATGCTGCTGGAGCGCACTTTACAGGTGCTTCACAATCGCTGCCAGAATTGGGCCTCAACTTGACCCAGTGAGCAAGTCTAACCTACCTCACAGAGCTGTTGTTAATATTAAGTGGGAGGACCTTCTATCCCATCCTGAGTTTCTTGGAGGAAGGCCAGTATTTTATTAAAATGAAATAAATAAATAAAAACCCAAGTGATTGAGGGCCAAATCCTATTATTATTATTATTATTATTATTATTATTATTATTATTATTATTAGTAGTAGTAGTAGTATTAGTAGTAGTAGTAGTAGTAGTAGTAGTAGTAGTAGTAGTAGTAGTAGTAGTAGTAATAATAATAAGCCTCCTTGACTGCCCCCCCCCCCCGGATGCAACACATACCCCATTGGCACGGCTGCATCAGTGCTGAAAAGTTGGATAGGATTGGGCCCTGAATCTAGCAATAAAACATTCTATATTAGTGGAGAATCATTAAGAAGAATAAAGCATACCTAGTCATCTGGTACTCCTTTTCTTGAGTCCAGGAAGTAATGTTATTGTCTGACTAGTTAATGGTGTCAGCAATTCAGATATACTGTACATGAGTTTGTATGATTGCATCTAATCTTTCAACAAAAGAAAAGAATGGATAGTCAATCCCTATATAGATCAAAATATTTTTAAAGAGCTAACTAGCTGATTAGCAGGAATGTGGATCAAGTCTCTGACTCCAAGCCTCAAGTCAAGTCCCAAGTCTCTGGGTCCAAGTCTCAAGTCTTTGCCCCAAGTCCCAAGTCTTTGGTTGCGGGTTGCGAGTCCGTATCTATTTAATGGGGAAAATGGGTTTAAACCTGAATAAAATTGGAATAAAAGGCTCCAAGTCTCAAGTCGAGTCTTTCGAGTCTGTTACAATTGCCGAATTGTGTCAAGTCATTGACTCGACTTGAGTCCAACTTGAGTCCAACTCGAGTCCGAATCAATAGACTCAAGTCTACATTACTGCTGATTAGAAAAATCTTGGGATCTTTCGAAGGTTTCTTCAGCAAGAAACCGAAATTCTGCAAAACCACAAAGTAATGTCTTGTCACCTCCCCTGCCTTGGAAGAAAATATAGCTTCATTTATATCTGTTGCACTCATTTTGAGGACCAGTCCAACAAGAATGTTGTACTACTTGCTATCAGACATGCCGTATCAGAATTGGTTGGAACATTTTGTTCCACACATTGCATATGATTTCTCAGAGGAGAAGCGTGTCCAGTTATGTTATCCATTATGGGCTTCTGCAAGAAATATTGTGTGTGTTTAAAATCAGATTGTTCCCTTTAAACATGAACATTAGTCTTGTACTGCATAATCACACTCAGTTTATCAAGTTACAGTAATTTCACAGTGTTTGCTTATATGATGCTAACCCAGTAAAACAGTTCCTGTAGTTAGATTTTAATAGTTTACACTAAAGGAGTTATTTCCACATGGAAGAAATCTCACATAAATAAATTCACAGAATACCTAGAAAACAGATTATGTAGGATTCTGAATTTTATCAGATTCTCAACTTCTATATTAGGAGAATTTTGAAAAATGTCATTTAATTGATTTTTAACAATTGATTGGTAAATCAAATTAAGAGCCCAGTTCTGTCCTCCCCCCCCCACTGGTGCAGCCACGCCAAAAGGAGCATGCTGTATCCAGCGGGGGTGGGTGGGGGGAGGGTGGATTGGGAGGCTTCAGAGAGGAAAAGGGATTTCCCCTTACCCCTCCATAAGCTTCTTCTTCTGCAATGGGTCTCCTCAGACCTGCGCCAGTGATTTCGCTGGTGCAAGTCCAGGAGAGAAAGGGGCAGGGAGGCTGCAAAAAGGGAGGATAGGATCTGACATGTGCCATCGCCGCTGGATCCACCCCCTCCTGCAGTCCCCTCCCCACTCTGTTTCGCCCCCTCCTTGCCGCTGACTTATCTGCTCCAGCATGTCCAAGCAGGTGAGGGGATATCCCAGGAGCACTGCTGCCAAAATGACCACCAATTGACCACTGTGCGCTCCAACGGCAGTCAATTTATGGCAACAGAAGCCTCTTCCATTGTCATAAATGGCTGTACGCGACAGTCCAATCCAGAATAGGACTGCCAGTTGGAGCGCACAGCGGTCCGTCGGTGGTCATTTTTAAAGTGCTGCTATAGCTGTACTATAAGCATACACGGTTGAATATCTTCTATATCATAAAAGTGGT
The DNA here is from genome assembly GCA_026170595.1 of Plestiodon gilberti rubricaudatus. NCBI lineage: Eukaryota > Metazoa > Chordata > Lepidosauria > Squamata > Scincidae > Plestiodon > Plestiodon gilberti. Next base: position 80,803,073 of record JANXHW010000005.1, on the reverse strand, counting down.
GGAATAGATCATCTACTCCATCCCACCGGCTTAATCTATAACAGATTTTTTTTTTAACTTTGTACCAGCATTTCTCAACGTTCCAGCACAACGTACCACTTCCCATGCTGCAGACCTCTCCACATATCACCAGATGTAACTGGCGATGATATCATTGCCAGTGACTTCTGGGTTGGAGACCGCGACACAACTCTGCAAACAGAGGCTCAGGGCAAGCGGGCAGGCTTTTTCAAGTGTGTGAATCCCGCGCGCTGGAGCTCTGCCCCCTGAGCCGAGCTTCCTATTGGTGTTTGCAGAGTCATGTTGCGGTCTCGATGATGTGAGGTGGGTACCCACAGGTGCCACACATATCACCACACCCACCTCTCATACCACTGGTTGAGAAACACAGCTTTATACCATTGAATATTTGGAAACAGGAACCATTTTCCCCTCTTATGCTTCTTTTGATGAGCCTAAACATTATCAATCCATCCAGCCTGTCTTCATGTAATTTGCAAGTGCTTTACTAAGTGCAAAGTGCTCTTTGCAATGCATTGAGAACACAGCTCAGGTCATTTGCAGGACAATGAGCAAAGTGTTTTGCAATTGTTTGTAAATGTACAGGACTCTCTTGTAAAATGCTTTGATCTAGCAGCCTCAAGCCTTCAAATAGCCTTAACTGGCAATAACATTTTTTCAGTATCCTCAAGGAAGGTGAAATAAATTAGAAAAAGGCAACATCAGAGGTCAGAGTTCAAGTCCTTTCAATAGTTTCGACATGCATCACATGTGTCAGTTATCAAAATATAGGTGGGCCCCCATATCCGCTGGGGATATGTTCCAGGCCCTTCCGTAGATACTTGAAACTGTGGATAAGAGCAAACACCCCCTCCATGGTTTCCTGAGGGCCCCCCCACCCTGCCTCCCCTGCAGGCAGGCATGCTTCCCCCCCCCCAGTTCTTATTTTTCTTTCAGCAAGCTTTGTTTCTTCCTTAAAACAAACAGAGAAGCAGCCTCCATTGCAGGCAAGTAAAACGAGACTAAGTCCTAGAGAGGCTCTGCAAGGTTTCTGTTAACCTTGCAGAGCCTCTCTAGTACTTAGTCTCGTTCTACTTGCCTGTAATAAGCAGCCAGAGGCTGCTTCTCCTGTTTCTTTCAGGAAGAAACGAAGCTTACTGGGAAAAAAGTAAAAGCCTGGGGGGGTCCCCACGATCCGTGGATAACTGAAACCGTGGATAGCGAATCAGTGGATAGGGGGGCCCACCTGTACCATACACCATGATTTGTTGTCTATTAGATGCTATCAGAAACGAAGTACTATTAGAGTTTCTCTCAACTGTCAAAAACAGAAAAAGACATGGGATGTTTCCTTTTCCTTCTGATCCAGACAGAAAAGCAGGATGTAAATTACCTAAATAATAATAAATACATAGATCAAACACTTGGTGAATATCCTGCAAATATTTGAGCATTCAGAGAGTAAGTGGGTGGAGAATTTTAAATACCAAAATTTGCTGAAGTGAATCCTGGAGGGAGCTAATTTGTTTCAGTTGGCGTAATGGTCTTGACTGAAGGATATTATGAAAATCTGGAAATTCCATTGCAAGAAATGCATTCCTACTGATATGTAGTGGAACAAAAATAGCACAAATACATAATTCAGACTAAGAGTAGCTCATATATAAATAAAAGCGTAATAAAATAATAATGCTTGGATTCATAAACCAGAAACTGGCTGCACCTCTATAAAAATAAAACAACAAAAATAAGAACTTAATTCATTAGCTATATAGAATGCAAGGTTTCCAGCAAAGAACTAAAAATGCTTTGGGATACATGCTTTATTAGACTTCATTAAGAATCCACACATGAATTTATGCATAATTTGAGTTCAGTAATCAGCAGTTGGTACTAATCACCTTTTGCACCATTAGATATAATGTCTTGGTTAAATATTACCATGTATGCATTTAAAGATAGAGGAGCCCAATGGGGCAAATCCCACCTGAGGAATATTCATCTGAACTTTATATTAAAAGGTTAATGTGGTTTTCCTCGTGCTTAATTAAAGGCAATGTTCCAAAAGTCAACAGCTTAATTAGGAGAATGGGCTAAATAAACTTTTATTCTATATTTTTTAAGTTAATTGCAGCCATTCTGTGGTTTAGTTTCGAGGAGCACAATTTCAGAGCATAAGATCTTGAATAAATCGCTATAATTAAGTTAACAAATCTACGGAAATATGTTTTTAAATCAAGATAGTGCAGTGGGATTATGGTTGATCCAGAAGAGAAAAAGCATGCAGCTGTCTGAAGAAGCCATTTGAAGACTTTATTTAGTGGTTTTTCAAAGCAAGCTGCTAACACAGCAAGCAAAGACAAGCTACTTATTCTTTCAGGAGATATTTCTATTTGTATTTCTTTTTACTCTGCTTCATTATCCTGATTGTTGGTGTGATCCTGTGTAGATGATTGCAACACCCGGCACTTGCACTTGTGCGACACCCGGTGAGCAAGCATTGCCGGTGCTGCGGCATGTGCTGCTCACTCCACCGTCTCCCCGGCCCTGCGCCGGCCAGAGCAGGTAAGACCTACGCCGGTCGGGGCAGGGGGAGGGCGGACCGGGCAACAAGGGAGGGTGGCCATTGGCCGGCCGGGGCCTGGAGGGGGCAGGGATACCAGTACTGGAGGGGGTACTGGAGGGGATACTGGAGGGGGGTCAAGATCCCCGGTATGCAACGCTCCCTCCAGGCCCCAGATACATCGTCCGTGTCGGCATTACTGTACGCGAGCTCTAGAGCTCACGCACATGCGAGTAGGCCCATCGGGTCTACTACCGCTGATACCGAAGAGAGCGGATGATCGCCCCCTTCTCCCGAGTTGTTCCTGGGCTGCCCCGGGGCAGCCTGCGAACTTGATAGGATATGGCAGCCGGCCTTTTAGGCCGGCCGGCGTATTCTACACAGGAGGATTGCACTGTTAGGCTTCTATATACAACCAGTGAAGATGAACAATAAGATGCACAACTTATTTATGCACTTTCAGAACAGAAGCAGAGATTATTGTTGCTAGGCACCATATTATGCCATGGTGGATCCCTTTCAGTTTGTTCACCCTGAGGATGTGGATAGACTTCTTGGAGAACTGAGGTCAGCCATTTGTGAACTCAATCCTAAATGCTCCTAGTTGTTTAGAGCTGCTAGATGTGGGCTTTCCAACTGGATCAGAGGCAGTCAAAGCCTTATGTCCCAATCCTATCCAGCTCTAGCACCAGCAGAGCACACACTCTGATGGCACTAGCTGTCACAAACATGCTGTAAAGCACATTGTGACAGCGCGCCTTCAGGAAGTGTCAGTAGGAAGGCACAGTGGAAGATGCCTGCCGGAGCAGGTAAATTCTGGGCTGGTCAGTGCAGGAGAAGGGGGAGCATGGGGAGGAGTGGAACCGGGAGAGGGAGGATGGCGATGGGGGTGGGGGTGGGGGGGCAGATCAGAACCAGGAGAGAGTGGGATCAGTGGCGCTGGTACTTGCCATATCCTATCCCCTTCCCTGGCCTGATCCACTAACATGGGTCAATGCAGACTTGCACTAGCAATATCGCTGCATGGGTCAGAATTGACCGATAGGGGCAACTGGGGATTTCCCCAGGGCAAGGGGACAAATGTCCCCTTACCCCAAGGAGACTTTCCATCTGCTAAGCCCCCCCCCCCCACAGAATGAAGCGCAGCCTGTGCCAGTGCTGCTGCATCAGCACAGAGAGGTTTAGGTAGGATTGGACCATTACTGAGGAAGGGTGTAGTGCTGGCACCTATGAAGGAGGCAGTGGTCCAGCCACTCCTGAAAAAAGAAAATCAACTTTGGACCCAATCAAACTTAATAGGAACCTACTTTTACTGGGCAAGGTCTTTGAGTATATGCTGGTGTCCCAACTCCAGGAATTCCTAAATGAAACTGATTTCTTGGATAATTTTCAGTCTGTTTTCAGCCATGGTTTTGGAACTGAAATTGCCCTGATTGTCCTGGTTCGTGACCTGCACCAGGAGATGGAAAAAAGGAGTGCAAACCTGTTGATTCCCCTGAACCTCTTAGTGGCTTTGCAGCCCAATCCAGTTCAACTTCCACTGCACCAATGTGATGTGTGCTGCAGCCTGCAGGAGACGGTCGAGCCTTGAAGATCTCCTTCAGATAAGGGAACACTTGTTCCTTTGCCCCAGTATAAGCCATTGTTATCTTACTGGATCTACATAGACCTGTGCCAGCTATTTTGCTGATGCAAGTCTGAATGGACCTGGGTAGGTGAGTCGAGGACAGAAAGGGGGATCAGAGGCGTCACAGAATGGGGTGCGGTGGTGCGGTGGGCACCAGGGCGTAGGGTACTGATGATGGTTAGGGGGCGCAGGCCCCCTTAAGTTTCGTTTTTAATAGTCTTTTTCCGGCTTTTTTCCTTTTCCCCCATTTTTCCTGCTAGGCCTATGAACCCCCCACCAAGCCCTGCTTCCCAGGGTGGCAGCTGCCTCGTGTGCGCCCCCCAGGGTGTGTGTGTGTGCTTTTGGGGTACTTAGCTTGTCTTGGCAGGGCGCAACATTTTCCTGGGGCGCAGCATGTTCTCGTTCCGGGCTGGAACTTCCAGCGCCGCCATCTTGAATGGGCGGGACTCTCTAGCACTCTCTCTCCGTCTCGCTGGTCCGTCGGTCCTCCAGGCCACTCTAGGGCTCTGGAGGACCGACCAGCGAGACCAACGAGACGGAGAGTCCTAGAGAGTCTTGCCCATTCAAGATGGCGGCGCCGGAATGAGAACCCCGGGAAAATGCTGCCTGCGAAAAATGCTGCCCCGAAAATGCCAGTTAAGTACCTGCAAAGCACACACATGCCCCCGCGCCCCTCCGAGAATGTCCCCAGCTGCCTTAAAAGTAAAAAAAAACCCAGAAAGTTAAAAAAAGAACCCAAAATTTTGCAGGCAATAGGGGGCCTGCGAAAAACTAGGTGGGGCATAAAGGGGTGAAGGGGCCCCTTAGGGGGCGTAAAGGGGTGCCGCACCCCATCAAAAATGGGCTGGCTCCTCCTCTGAGGGGGATAGGATATCCGTGGAGCTGTTGTGGCTGATACCACCCTCTCCCCAGCCTCAACACACAGCCCTCCCTGACCCGGTCTTTGCTCCGTTCCTGCCCCTCCCTGTTCCTCCCCCTCCTGAGCCGACTTATCAGACCGAGGCTTCTCCAGAGGCCACTGGTGTGCAGCTGCTCACAGCTTGTGGCAGCAGCCAGGCTGATCAGAATGGCGGGTTGCATTTTGCGACTGCCATAAAACACACTGTGCTACCAGAATGTGAGTTCTGGCCGTGTAGTGATGCAATAGGATTGGGCCTTTTGACGCCACAGTCCATCATATGTTTTGCAGAGCCTTGTGGGAGGGGACTAAGGGGCATTGTTCTAAAGTCGTTCTGGAGGGTTATTCTCAGAAGATGGTGCCAGGAGACAGTTCTAGCCCATGTCCATTGGTTTATGGGGTACAGCAAAGTTCTAACTTGTCACTCATGAAATTTAATATCTACACGAAACTGTTGGAAAAAGGCCATCTGGAAGGTTTGGGCTGAGGTGTCACCAGTATTCCAATGACACACAATTCTACTTTGCATTCAATCTTCTGATCCCACGGAGGCAGTGGAGATGAATGAACAGAAATTTAATCTAGGTAAGATGATGAAGGTACTGATGGTCAGAGGACTGGCAATCTGGGGAAAAAAATGTCTAGGGTTGTGAATAGGATTGCTCTCCCTTAGAAGGAGCAGGTGGACAACTTGTGGGTACTGCTTGACCTGTCCATTTCTCTGGCTGTACAGGTTGTGGCCATGGAAATTCTAGGAGTGGAGGGCACTCTAGGAAGTGGAAGTGAGTTCCACTTCCTCAGGACCCCTGCATTCCTAGAGCGGCTTCAGGAATGGAAATTCCCAGAGTGCCCTGCTGAGAGTGGCAGCTCCAGCAACAGCCCTGGGAGATAGGTACGTCTGATTCTTCACTACCTCACAGAGCTCCTTTGGCATTGCTGAGGGACCTCTGTATGGTAGGGCTTAGTGGACATCTGGGACATCAAAAATAGTCCGTTCTTTCCTAAGTTCATTGAATTGGGTTCCATTAAATCGAGTGTTCAGTGTACATATTTAAACCAATGGAGTAAACTACACCGTGATTTTACAAACTTTCTCATTATGTACCCTTCGGTGTACGCTTTTCCTCTGCCTCAATTTTATGACAGGACAGCCCTATTCAAGCAACCACCATTTGATTACCCCTATGGTTAGTAGATCCTTCATCGAAAATGACGGGTGGAAATACACTTCTTTTAATTTCCAGTGTTATTAGAGCCTTAAAGACGAATATATTTACGACTTTGAAAGGGCTGACTCTCAACCACTCATGAATAATTGCACTGCTTTCACAAAGATCAACACCTTTGTCAGTGCCAAAGAACGTGGCTGTCCACAGCTGAAAACATATCGCATATTTAAAGTTGGACAGTGGGGGAGGCGAGGTGAAATGGAAGGAACTGGGAAATTGGCTCACGGCACGTACACCAGAGAATTTGTCTAAAGGAACCAAAAACTAAAAAACTGGAGAATGAATAAAGGAAGAAGACACAGGCTAGGCATGTGATACAAGAGGTGAGGTTGCCTTGCATACTTTGCCTCAGGGCGTTCAACTGGCATGGTTGGGATTTTTTTGTGGGTTTTGTTGTTGTTCTTGTTGGGTTTTGTTGTTGTTGTTGTTCTTGTTGTTGTTTTGATGCTACAGGCTCTGGAAGAATTCCAAAGTATACCTTTCAAACAAACATGTATACAGCATGTTCATCTCTTGCACTTGCCAGCTATTTTACACAGGGCTCAATGACCTAATTACCTCATCAGCTCCAAGAACGAGTTCTTCAGAAAGAAACTGCTGTTTATAGCAGTTTTGAAAATGGATGAACTTGAGGAGGGTGTGTGTGTGTGTGTGTGTGTGTGTGTGTGTGTGTGTGTGTGTGTGAGAGAGAGAGAGAGAGAGAGAGAGAGAGAGAGAGAGAGAGAGAGAGAGAGAGAGAGACTGGAAAATTGCAAACCTATTTTAAATGCCTAAAATGGAACTCCAATATTGTTTTAGATTGCATAATTTTTAAGCATGAAAATGCAGAGCATTCTTATTTCTTGGGAGCAGATTTGGATTTGAAAGGTCCTGCAGCTAGGTTTATGCAGGTATATCTAAGCTGACTGAATTCCAAGGAATCCTTTATCATATTTACCTTTTTTCAGCCAATGTCCACTGTTGCTTCTTTACCAAGCAAAGGAGACAGAGGGCTTCTCAGCATAACAGAAACCAGCAAAATAGTATATAGGTAGAGCAGTATCATATGTGAGCCTTAGATATAGCTGATCAAAGACCTGGCATTCCCTCAGTTCTCTCTCCTCTGCCTGGACCATGCCAGCAACCATTAGTCATTCCCTGGCCACCTCTCCCCTCTCCAGTCCTCCTCATCCTCCCACCCACAGCCACCCACAGCCAATCTGTCTTCTTATTCTTCCTTCCCTTTGCTCCTCTTACTCCTTCTATCCTCCCTCCTTCATCCGCCTCTCTCACCCCCATCTCCTCACATCTCTCTCCCTCCATCTCCATGCTTCTCCCACCCGACCCATCCCTTACTCACTCTGGTGACTGTTCTTAAGGACAGCCTTGAGCCGTGCCCCCCCCCCCGCCTCCATCTGACTGCAATCAGCTATGATCAGCCTCAGCTGGGGGCAGCATCACCCGATAACATCACCAGCCAGCACACTACATCCCAGTGGATCCGCGGTGTCTTCGTGTTGCCACATTCGGGCTCTGCGAGCCTCGAGACACATGCTGCCGCCACCCACACACCCCAACCCATTCTGTACTTTCTTTTGAAGCAAGAGGATCTGTGCCTTTGGCATGTCTGTTTGATTAATTAATGATTATTTACTTGTTTTAGCAACAGTCCTTCAGTATTTAAAGGTATTGAGTTGGATAGATATTAGGCTGCCTGAGGAATAAATCACAGGTGATCTGATAAATCACAAGAGGGTTGGAACTACATCCCTGCTATCCAAATGGGTTCCCCTGCTTGACATGCTTTTCAATTCACATAATTTAAACTTTTGTATTTATAAATTGACACGAAACTCGGGTTTTATAACGTGCTTGGCTTGAGGGCAAATGTGATCGCAAGTGCTGATGGATATGCAGTATTATCAAACTGCTGTTCAGTTCCTTCAGTCTTCATTTTTGCCTTTAGAGAACATATTTGTGTGTCTTGGACAAGTCTGAGACGAATATTTCAGACAAAATAAAACATTTCTTTACCCAGCGTGTAATTGGTTTGTGGAACTCCTTGCCACAGGATGTGGTGATGGAACCTGGCCTGGATGCCTTTAAAAGGGGATTGGACAGTTTTATGGAGGAAACGTCCATCACAGCTTACAAGTCATGATGGGGATAAGCAACCTTCTGGTTGTAGGAGTAGGTTTTCTTTGTGCCAGGTGCAAGGGAGTGGCGACAGGATACAAGTATCTTGTTGTCTTGTGCTCCCTGAGGCATCTGGTGGGGCCACTGTGTGATACAGGAAGCTGGACTAGATGGGCCTTTGGCCTGGTCCAGCAGGGCTCTTCTTATGTTCTTATGTTCTTATGAATCTGGCATTAAAAGGTCCTAATGATCTGATGTGAGCATCAATGGCAAGCCGTTTCCCAGGTTTTTTGCACAACCATAGTCTCAAGTTATGCAGTGGAACTGTCAATCCTCTGACAAATGATAAGGAGACAAAGATTCAGAGAACTAAAAAGAAAGTCGAGTTCTGAATTAACAGACTTCTGATTTGGTTTTCTAACCTGCCAAATTCTGAAAAGCTATTTAGGAGTTTGGCATGAGAAATTCTTAAAGGGAAATTGTTGCTAGCATTTATATGTTGTGGTTCCTGACAAGCAGCTTATGTACTAAACCCCAAAGTTCATTTATTTATTTATATACCGCCTTTCTCGTAGGCTCAAGGCAGTGTACATAGGCAGGCTGACCTTAAACCCCATTTTTTCAAATAGGTTGTTTATAATGTTATTCTATGAGAGAAAATCATAGAACCCTCCATTTTTCCAGATATTTCCCTTCAAAGTGCAGTTGTCATCCTGGCTGTATAGCTCTTGTACTTTCCAAGCTTCCATAGGCAGCAGCTGCAAATCACACATCAGACCAGTTCTCAAGACCATTTCTGGCCAGCTGACACCTCCACATTCCTCTGCCAATGATTTCTGGTCCCCATCCAAGGTGAGACCCAGGCTGACCCTGCTTAGCTTTTTCAGGCAAGGTGACAGTTCAATCTCCAGGCCACACCTTCTAAAGTTGATTAATAATGGACTAATTTGGATACTACCTTCCCCCTGATGTACCAAGGCTCTGCCACCTAACCACAGGGGTGAGAGTGTTGTCTCAACCATCATGATATGGCAGCTTTTTCCATCCTACAATTACTGTATACCAACATTTCTCAACCTGTGGTACGGTGGTACTTGAGCTATTGTCTAGTGGAGTGTGCGGTTCCCAGGGGACATCCCCCACCTGGCACTGAGACCGTGACACAATGCTACAAATAGCAGTAAGAGGCTCAGTTTGGTGGACAGAGCTCCAGTGTGCAGTTTTCGCACACTTGAACAAGCCCATCCGCTCGCCCTGAGCCTCTTTTACCACTGTTTGTAGCATCACGTCTGGTCTCCCAACCGGGACGTAACTGGCAATGATATCATTGCCAGTTACTTCCGGTGGTACTTAAGATAATTAGACTACGAGAAGTTGTACATCAGGGACAAAGGTTGAGAAACCCTGCTGTATATGCTACATGAACTTCAGGGTTTATTAACATGCCATGTGTAATTTTACTTCCAGATCACAGGGAGTTCCATCATCGCATGTTACCTTGGTGGTGTAGGAGCTTCTGAGGTGTTCTCCAGACACAAGGATGAAGAAGCCATGAGCCACATGAGAACAGCCTGTACGTTTAGCTCTTTCCTGCACCTGTGTGTCCTAGTTTCTTGTTGTCCTAGTTTCCACGAGGGGTGACATTGGCCTGCTCTGCAGCAGCCCCCATGCTCATTTATCTGGATTTATTGCTGTGCAGCATCTGGAAGGGTCCTGGAAAGAAGGTGAAAACTTTGTCTTGGTTTTAGATTGCATTGAAACGAATCCATTAAAAAAACCACAACTTTGTAAAATTCATTTTTTGGCATCTCAAGGTATACTTTATGAACCCAGAGCATGTGTTCAAAAGGGAAGTTTTGGTATCTCCCAAGAGGTTTTCGATTCTATGCAAGTCACATTTAGCTATCAGCTAGTTAATTAAAAATTTGAATTAGTTAATAAGAGACAGTAGGCAAAGCTCAATGAGATGAGGATATGCAAATTACTTTCAGGTTCCTGATTTAAATACCACAGTCCTCACATTGTCTCTTCTTCATGTTTTCAAAAATGCCCTGCAAAGGCAGTTGAGCTTTGACCTTCTGCTTCAGCAAAAAAGTTCAACATTAAAGTGCGGGAAATGCACTCTAAGAAGGAAGCTTATATAGCCATGGCTTATTATAACTTTCATTTCATTCTCTATGCTTGGCCTTTCCCTGATAGTTCAGACAATGTGGAGGGCCAGTCTTATCTGGTGATCATCCAAGACACACAATGGATGTCTAATGAAATGCTTGAAGAGCCAGTGAGTGCCGCATAGTGGAACTGCAGGTGATCTTTGTGTTGAAAATCCTCCAAGGTTATATTTTAAGCATTGGGAATAGCAATTGTAAGCACCTTTTCATATAACTGATGCACATGTTCTCCAACTCTATCATCTCCAGATGCTTGTCTCCTACACTCTTAAATGATTCTATCTCCTAGAACAGTGGTCCCCAAACATACCGCTGCTGCGACTCCCCCAATTCTGGGTCGCAAAACGCCTGTGGAATCCACTCCCATGTTGCTCCAGGGCCCAGGATGGCCTCCAGAGGCCTCCGTGGACTTTAGAAACGCCTCCGGATGTGACTGGAAGTCATTTCTGTGAAACCGGAAGTCACTTCTTCTGGAGGCCTTCTGAGACCTGCAGAGTCATCTGGAAGCTGCCGTGGACCTGGTGCAATGCGGGAGCAGTTTGTATAGGTGAGTCGTGACCCAAATGTAGCCTCCACTGGTGTCCAGAGGGCTCCAATTTGGAACCAACCAGACGCAAGGGGGTGGGCCCACCAGCGTGACCCACTGCACATTGGGCTGCGACCTGCCAAGTACGTATTTCACCATTTGGGAAGTGCTGCCCTAGAACATCTCGCAGAAAGAGGTACCACCTCCTTTTCTCCCTCTACCTTCAGATCCCTACCTAAAATTTTTCATGAAAACTTTAGTTGTCATCCTCTACAGAAACCAGGTATAAGTATATATAATGCACATTTGTACATTCTCCAGAGGCGTCACTCCTGTTGGGGCGGTACCATACGTTTCGCAGTGTCCTAGTCCCGTTTACCAAGCCGGCAGGAGGCGGCCCCGCCCCCTCACTGTCAGAGCCATTCCGTGCGGAGAAAGCAGGAGACTCCCTGCCCGTTGCTTTCTTCGCACGGGAATGGCTCCGACAGTGAGGGGGTGGGGCCGCCTCCTGCTGGCTTAGTAAATGGGACTAGGACGCCGCAAAACTTATGGTACCGCCCCTACCAGAACGACGCCTCTGACATTCTCTGCCCCGTTTATCCTTGCCTCTCCCTCTCCTCTGCCCCCATGATGTGATGTGTTTAAATTGAGCGTCATTGGACATAGACTCGTATTGTGTTTATGTATTATGTTATACTATATTATGTTATACTATAAAGCACCATATATATCAGTAGTGCTATTTAAATAATAAATAATAAAATGAACAAACACCTCCAAATATTCATGCAATTGGATTTTAGGGAAATACTGTAATGCTTTTGGGAGCTGACGTTTTTCCTTGATTCTCACCCCCGCCTCCCCACACACTGATCATAATGTCATCTACCTGTTTGCTGCTTTTTCATTCTTCAGTTGGCTGTTTTTTTAAACAGCATTTTAAAGAAATCTGATTCTTATAAAAATCACATCCCTTCCCAGTTTCAGGCCAGCCCTCCTTGCAAGTTCTTGTCTTGACCCTGACTTACATTTTCCAACAGCCCAATCCTGTGTAACTCTTGCACCGGTGTAACAGTAGATCCACCAGTGTAAGTGCACTTACGCCAGTGTAACTTGCCATACACTGACGGATGCAGGACAGACACCTCCTGTAACCTCCTCAGACGTCGCGCATACGCAGTTCGGATGCAGGACGGACACCCACGCAACTCCGCCAGAGCAGGTGGCATTCTGGTGGCTCCCAAATGCTTCCGGAATGACCCCTGCACCAGCAGAGTTGCAACGGCATCCGTCCTGCGTCCAAACTGTGCATGCACAGCGTCCTAGGGGGTTATGCTACTGTTCGTCCTGCATCCATCAGCGTATAGCAAGTTACACTGGCATAAGTGTACTTACTCTGGTGGATCTAATGCTACACTGGTGCAAGAGTTACACAAGATTCGGTTGTGAATCATGTCTATCTTGGTTGGCCAGGCATCTCCAATTCCACTGCATGAGTACTGGTATCTCTGGCCTGACATAGCAAGCTGCCTTTGGGAAGTCAGACAATTGGTCCATCTCACTCAGTATAGGAAGTCCTCACTTAAAGGTGTAGATAGGTTCTTGAAAACTGCAACTCTAAGTGAAACAACTTATAACAAAACCAATTTTACCATAGGCTAACATATGTAAACAAGAGTTAGGTTCCTGTGGTATAGTTCTGGTCACAAAAACATCACCAAACTTCTAAATAAAGACTCAAAAGACTTCTAATATTAAACATTGAAATAATGTTTACTATAATAAAATAGCAACATTATAATAATGAATCTCAGTGAGTAACAACAGTCATAGTGGTGGGGGTGGTATGGGGAGGGAGGCTTAATCCTCATCACTGGTGGTGTTGCTGGTGCTGCAACTGCTCCAACATCTTGTGTAGCAGGATTTTTAAAAAAACATGCTTGCTGCCCGTCATCAAACTTTTTTAAAACCTCCAGTTTTGTTTGTAATGTCACACCTTTTCTCTGTTTTGGGAGTCCACAGACACCAGGGTCCACGGTGCATGATGTTACCACTCATTGCAGCAGGGTTAAATCAAGGTTCTATCATTGACAAGTAGCAGGCTCACCAACTTTCAAGCTGCAGAATCTTAGTTTCCACAGTGTCGCTGGAGCTGGAGGGGTTAATTGTTTAAAGCTACTGTTGCTTTGGCTGCAGATAAGAGGCTGGAGAGATACCTTTAGTGGAGTGGCTGGGGCTGGATTGTTTTTAGCTGGGAGAAACAATGCAGAAGTAATTAAAAGTGATTAAGATCCTGAAGTGGCTGCAACTGCAAGAACAACGTGAAAGCGAAAAGACGTGTATCAAAACGACGGTAAGCGAGGACTTACTGTATTGTCTAAGCTACCTGGAACACTGGCAACGCTCGAGGTGGGGCGGAACAGTACCGCTCTGTGCTAACCTCCGTTTACTCTCCGGTATGAGGCGGCCCCGCCCCCTCACCGTCGGAACCATTCAGTGCGGTGAAGGCAACGTGCAGTAGACTCCCTGCGCGTTGTCTTCGCCGCACTGAATGGCTCCGACGGTGAGGGGCCGGAGCCACCTCGTGCCGGAGAGTAAACGGAGGTTAGCACAGTGCGGAACTTACCGTTCTGCTCCACCTTGAGCGACGCCACTGACCTAGAAGCAGCTCTCCAGGTTTTTGGACATCCTGGAGATGCTGGAGATTGAAGCAGGGAACTTCTGCATGCAAAGCATTGCTCTATCACTGAGCTACAGCCCCTTTGGCTAGAATAAATTCATCAGCATCCATGGGTATCCACACTAGCATCGCTGCAGGGGGGCGGAGCTCTAAGTTCCGCTGAGGCTCCACCCCTCTGTTACACCGGAGCACAAAGCGGCCCCGCCCCCTCGCCTTCGGAACCATTCAAGCAGCGCTTTCACCACCTTGAATGGTTCCGAAGGTGAGGCCGCTTTGTGCTCCGGTGTAACGGAGGGTCGGAGCCTCGGCGGAACTTAGAGCTCCGTCCTCCTGCAGTGACGCCAGTGGGTATCCAGACTGAACTCTTCTTGAGTATTATATCTCCCTTAAAAAGACAGTAAACAAAAGAGATATTGCTTTTGACATTAACAGTTATTTGGAATAAAGTTCCTTCAAAGATCAGATGCATAAAGCATTTTGCCCCATGATGGCATCTTCATTATATGTTATAGTATGCAGCCAGGACCCATATTTTCTCATGTGTAAATGATTCAGCCATTTAAAAAAAGAGCGGAAGAGGAATAAACGTTTCTTTCCTTCGCCTCTGGGGGAAAGTTAAAGTTTTTTACTTTCCCAGCTTAAAGTAATTGTGATGTGCCTGCCAAAGCTGGCAGAAAATAGGATACAGCATATTAGCAGAAATGTACGAAGAAGCTGTATGGCCATGGTTGTATAATATTGCTTTTAATATAGATTCCACAGAAGTCTGGGATTACTTCATTCATTAGGTTAAAAATGTTGCAATTTTTTTCCTCCATGGGCATATCCCAGAAAGTTAAGTTCTGTAGGATTCATAGGTCAAAGATACCCTGTTTCCCAGAAAATAAGGCCGGGTCTTATATTAATTTTGGCTCCAAAAACGCAGTAGGTCTTATTTTCAGGGGCTGTCTTATTTTTTTAATGTACCAGTACAACAATTTACATTTTGGGGGAAACAGGGTATGCATGTTTTTGTTTTTGTTTTTTAGGAGTAAATCCTACTGGGTTCTATGACAGTTACAGCGCAATCCTGTGCAAATAACCAACGGTGGAGCAAGCGCTCCACCTCTGGAAGCCATCGCAAATGTGCTGTAAGGCACATTTGCGACGACTTGGGAGTAAGCGTGGGTGGCCGGCTGGCCTCACTCTGCCGCCGGGACATCCATGCGGCCACCAGAGGAAGGTAAGTGATTCCCCAGCGGCCGCATGGGCAGTCCAGGCGGCGAGGGGGGCCATTGGCCGAGCTGGCCGGGGGGGGCGGAGATGGCATCCGCCATATCCCCATCTCCCACCGGGCCGGCTCAGCCGTTACACGGCCTCCGACGTTCGCCAGCTATTTAGCTAGCGGAAATCCAAGGAGGTCCATTGCGGCCTCCCAGCTCTACACTGGAGGAAGGGGATGAACGACCCCACTGCAGAGCGGCCCAGAGTGAGCACGGGATCTGGCGGGCGGTCCTCAGCCCCCCGCTGGAAACTTATGTTGGATTGCGCTACCCCTCTCAAGTCACCGTGCACAAGATTTCAGTTTTGGTCATGACAACTAATATTTGCTGTATGTTGCCTTATGTGATGGTAGGCGTGGGAGCAAAGTACCCCACTTGGTTACAGACATCACCCATGTTCCCCATCATGGGCTTTGGTTTGGTATACTTCTGCCACCAGTGAGGGTAACACCCACTTTCAGGCAAGGAGCCCTCCCTACATCTTCCACTGTGATTTTATTTCCCATAGGAACTCCCCTTTCTGTGATCAAAGTTTTCTGGGGTTCAATAATTCCCAAAGGATACTAAAGGGTCTAGGGCACGAGTTCATCTCAGGTTTTCATTTGAAGAAACAGAAGTTTATGGGATAGATTGCAACTGCCTGGCAGCAGAAGGTGGAGAGCAATAAAGCATGAGGGCTCGGGCCAGGTGAACATGTGCTTCTACCAATTTATCCCCACAGCTGAGGTAGTGGCCTCGTGCTGCCTGGAGACCACCACCATTCTGTGTGCCTGCACAAGCGCTTGCTCTCAGCGGCCTTTCATAATGGTGTCTGGTAGAAGATTGTGCAGGAGGGATTCCAGCAGGCTTTGAGTGTGTAGGCACTACACTGAACTGCTTCTCTTTTCTGCATTTAAGTCACTCTTTCGCATGGACAGCCTTAACATTTTTTTTTTAATTGTCAAGGCCAGGGGTTCTCAACCCCTTCCCGGCCGAGTACCACCTCCGGCGTCACTCTCCTGCTGCATACCACTGGAAGTGACTGGCAATGACATCATCAGTTACTTCTAGGCTTTCACGTTTTTGGAGGTCAGAAAATGCAGGTAGGAGGCCTGGCCGGGTGGGTGGCCAAAGGTTGGAGCCCCTCAGGTGCAAAAACATGTCGTTGAAAGAGGCATGTCAGAGAGGGGTCCAGTTGTACGAGTACCACCAGCAGTCAGCCGAAGTACCACTGGTGGTACTAGTACCACTGGTTGAGAACTCCTGGTCTTGGCTACGCTTTGACATTTGTCCATTTTTGACTTTCATCCATGCTCTGGTCCCTAACCAGACGAAAGTGCAAGGTATTCCTAGATAGAGTTGTATATCAGTAGGTTCTCCACACAGAACTCCAATTGTTCAGGTTTCCCAATTTAGGTGTAGATTCTACATACGTGCAGTAAGTCCTCACTTAAAGTTGTTTTGTTTAAAGTCGTTTTGTTTTAAAGTTGTTGGGAAAATGCCATAGGAACATTTATGTTTATCAATTAGCCTATGGTAAAATTGGTTTCATTATAAGTCATTTCACTTAAAGTCGCAGTTTCCAAGGAACCTATCGACAACTTTAAGTGAGAACTTGCTGTATATGCATAAGCTCCCTTGTTCAGACAGGGTGCCAAATGTGTGGTTGGGGGTGTTGTTGTACGTAAAACAGGCACGGTCTTACTTCCTCCTCCATTTTTTGAGTGTATGTGGAAGGGGAGTGTTGTATGAAGTGTATTTATAATACTATATTTAAGTATTACTGCTAGACCCACATTTCAAGACCATATATTTTCTTCACAATTATTAGTACAAGCTGAAGATATCTGCACATATAGAACACAATAATTATGAAGAAAATATACACATTTCAATACGTGTGTGTGTGTGTGTGTGTGTGTGTGTGTGAGAGAGAGAGAGAGAGAGAGAGAGAGAGAGTGCATATTAATTCTCTCAGCCATTCTCAACCTTTTTATGTATACAGACCTGTAGGAGCACTTCTCAGGTTCCAGGGCCTCCCTGTCAAACAAGGATACAACACGAACAGATAAACACAAAATCATGTATTATTGAACACCAAGAAAACTTGAACATTCTGATGTGCCAGGACACCCCAAGGGTCCATATGGCTCTTGTTGAGAACGATTGCTGAACTTTACGCGAAGAATGTGGCTCAAATCCTTGCTCAACCATTTATCTCACTGGGGACACCTGGTGAGCCTGTCACCCATGCCTTAAGGTGTTGCAACGCGGATGAACATACTAGCCATGCCCCTTGATGCTTGGGTATTCAGCATCGCTGTGAAAGGGACCCCGCAGAATGCCCCTAGGTATTAGGGGTGTGGCCAACAGCTGCAGCCCCAATTTTCCCCATACAGTCAATGAACTCATGTGGGGGCATGCCTGAAAAAGGAATTTATCTAATCTACCTCATAGGGCTGTGATGATCAAGTGGGAGGGAGGAGTCCCATGTACACTGTCATGAGATCTTAGGAAGAAGTATGAGATATAAAACATGCTAAACAAATAATTATAGCCACTCTTTGTGAGTTTAATATAATGAGTATCATGGCTATGAATCCATAATTTGTACTGGCATTTTAGTGTCAAGGTTGGATGTTTCAGTTTGACAGAATGCAATATATATAATTTCCTGAAGTAAATAATCAAAGTTGTACCCCCTTCTGGCTTCCTTTCCTTCTTCTTTTGATGTTTAGTACCATCAGATCCTTCTGTATGTAAATGTTTTTAATCTTCTAATGCATACATTATTTTTTGAATTGAATTATTCCCAATCCCTGACAGATGATGTTGCATCATTGTTCCTTGTTCGTTGCTGAAAAAAGTGACATTGACTTTAACCTTCTAAGTGTAATCCTTTAAGTCTTTGGTAGATGATAATAGAGCCATCTTGGGGGTTAATGGTAGCTTTTTTCCACAGCACAATTTACTTGAATGTAGGGAACACTTAATATCAAGAAAAAGTGGTCTCCGATGACACATGTTCAGGAATATAACTGTGATGGAATGAGGTAGTCGTGTCATGTCACAAAACATATAATCAAGCCCTCAAGTATCTAGAGTTTGTTCTAATGTGTGCTAATGTTGTTTTTTTCCTTCTGGCATTAGCTATATTTGACGATCTGTTCAACCTCCTTGTTTGTCCACTGTGGAACATTCACAGTTTTACCGTCTGGCCCTGGGTCACCCCAGAATATATCATGTGAGCCTTGGCATGACCCGGAAGTAGCTTCCGAGAGTGCCAGAGACTGCCCTCCAGCCCTGCAGCTGACGTGGTTTGTTGTGTGAAGGTAAAAATTGCTATTTTAAAACCTTTTTTTCTAATGTATTTTCAAAGGTTTTTTAAATGGAATTCACTATCTGCAGATTCTTGGTATGTGCGGTGTGTGTGTGTGTGTGTGTGTCGTGAATGGATTCCCGCGGATACCAAGGGACCACTGTACATTCCCAGTACGATTTAATGTTGAATGACACTTGTTTTGGATATTTACTGTACTATTACAGGGTCCTTCCATCCTTGCAGCCAACTGAGGCAGTTGCCTCAGGCAGCAGATTGGTGGGGGTGGCCCCCATTCCTTCTCTCCTTTCTCCTATTTCCTGGACTGGAAAAGGAAGAAGGATGTAGAGCAGAAGGGGGAAGTGTGAAGGAGAAGAGAATTATAGGTTAATGCTTTTGAGACGCTCTAGCCTACCACTCTCCTCCACTTCATGCTTGCTCTACTGCTCTGTCCTGCTCTTCCTTTTCCAAATCAGGGAGTGGAGGAGCAGAGGTGGGAACATCACCAGGTGGTGGTGCATTTGGCATACCAGGTATGGCCAGCCCTTTGTTCTGCATTGGATTTTGAGGCAATGAGAAGCATATCAAGGCCCAGCAAACTAGGCACATTAGAAGTGGATAGTTTAAATGTTGCCACACTCATCTGACAATGGAAAATGAAGTAGACAAGATAAATTGGACATGACGAGGTTGCCATGCAGATGGACATTTGCATGGCAAATGCTGTTCTTTTGTGACTGTTGGGGAAAAATGCAACACCCAAAACTGATTTTTCACTGGAAGGAACGCAGCCATCCCTTGCATAATGCCACTGCTCAATTTCTCCACAGCTTGAGAATAATAAAACTTGTACTGCAGGGCCAGATTGGAGTCCTGCCTGAAGCACCGCCAAGTGAAAATGCTTCACTTCCTTTGGAAATGGGATAACAGTCCAATCAGGCATCACTGAAGATTCAAATATCGTATTCCACATTTGAGTTCAGATGACTTATCTGTCCAGCTGTGGTGTTTGACATGTACTGAAGAAAATGGCCTTGGTCAGGGTTGGCTCCACAGTCTGCAACTTGTAGAAAGGAAGCTGCCAACTAAGCTGAGCACAGAGTATGCCCGGAAGCTCTTGGGAAGGCATCTATAAAGTGACTCTCTCTCTGTGTGTGTGTGTGTGTGTGTGTGTGTGTGTGTGTGTGTGTGTGTGTGTTGTCTAACATACCAGGCATATCAGCAAGTCAGCAAGGAGCAGCAAAAGCATTTTGAGGGAGATTGTGCAGGGTGTAATCTTTTTACACATTAATTTTTCTATTTCATGTCTGTTACCCCTTCATGATCAACTGTATTTTCAAATTTTCTCCCCGACTGCCTGATCAACTGAAATGAACTGGTCCCACCAGAACTAATGTCTAGCAGAGGCAAGAATCTGATGTAAAAAGAAAAAAAAGTTATCTCCTCCTGTGTCTTATATGAGGGAAAAATGAATTATTTTTATTTGAATAGCAAGGAGAAATCAAAGAGAAGGAAAAAGCATCTTCTTGTCTCTCTGCAAGGGTTTCTGTCTTCTACCCTGCTAACTGGGCAAAGAGGCACATTTTAAGCAATGACTGCTTTAAGGCAGTTAGCGCCAACAGAGGATACTTTCTGGCTGCAGGATAGGCTCTGGGTCTGTTAACCAATGAGACAATGGGATTTTTGGTAGGAAGAGGTTTGGGGGAAGCCACGTTTTGGGACTTCATCTTTTCTTTGTGTGTGTGTGGGGTGTGTGTGTGTGTGGATTCATAACTCCCAAAACTCATTTCTGAACCCAGAGAACTTAAGCAGAGCCTCTACAACCACCCTATGAAGTCCATTAGGCTGACAAGGAGCAACTAGCCCAGCATTACCTAGTGAATGTCATGGATGTGTGGGGATTTGAACTCTTGTTGCTCCCAACCCAGTCCAAAACTCTTCTCCTCTACACCACATTATGTGTAAACTTCATGCTAAGTCCCACATATAAGTGCTATTCATGTTCACTGCTTTGTAGGTATTTTGTCAGATGTAAAGGAGCTCTGACACAGGTGCTTCCATTTTGTGTTTCGGCTGTGTCTTGTCGCAGACCAAACCTACAGGCCTTTTTCTTGTGCTTTCAAACAGCAGAGCCATGTGACTCTTTGTTAACAGAAATTACTTACAGCGTGGCCATCTTTTGTAACTGCCTTTGTTGCCACATTCAACTTTCCTTGCCAGATCTGGAAACTCATCATGGTAGTAAGACAGAAGTGACAGCCTGAGTAAGTAGCTTTGACAGAATTATTGTAGGAAAAGAAGGAAAAGTAGGTAGCTTTGAAAAATGCCTTGCATTCTTCAAAGCTCACAGTCTTCACTTCACACACACCCCTGTCATCTTATTACCCATGAGGTATGTTACATAGAAGAGACGTATTTCATGTCTTTGTACCCTTCAGAATTATCTGAGAAACCTGGCCAAAAGCAACTGTCAGGATTAGCATTATTGAGGATTGAACATGATATCTCTTTCAAGTTGGGAGGAAAAAAGGACCCGAGGACGATTGATGGTTTTAATTTGTTTGAAACTGACCACGGAATAGCTCTTTTCTCTCACAAAGGTTAAAACTCCTTTTAAATGACACTGTTGTAGGGCCTAACTTCCACACTTCCAAATTGTACCAAGCTTTGAATTTCTTTCTAATGATCTGTAACTAGACTGGCTCTAATGTCAGATCAGATGATGGACTGGATGGAACAGGAATTATTGTTCTTATTTATGCTGGTGTGCCAACACAGTTAATCTTTTATGCTTATAAAATTCTTATTAATAAGTATTATTGTTGTTTATTCTGGTGGTATTAACGTGCACAATGCATTATGATTATGATTACTTTTGTGTAACTCTACTTCACAATTGCTGGCATTGGGTGCTGGCGACCCTGGGTTACCGGTGGTGCGAAAATGCACCACTGGTAGAAAATGGGTTTTTCCCAATCCCCGCCATGACTCGCGCGAGGACCGCATTTCCCAGGAGGCCTCCACATCATGTGGTCTGGTATGGAAGGAGGTCCATGGGGGTGACACCATGAGTTCTCACCCTGGGTGTCACCAACCCTAGTGACACCCCTGTTGGTTGGTAAAGAACATAAGAGATGAATTGCCTTTTATTTTGTTTTCGTGCTTTTTTTGTCAAGAGCAGCTGAGATACAATTGACTCAAGAATGGAAATGGCCTGGTATCAGCATCTGAAAAAGGAAAATTTGGAAAAGTCTGCTTATGAGCCAATTGAAGGCACACACACACACAGAGAGAGAGAGAGAGAGAGAGAGAGAGAGAGAGAGAGAGAGAGAGATGTGGGAGGGAAAAGAAGACTCTATTATGAAATGTGTACATGTTCACATTATTTTCACTCTCATAAGACAAATCTTAGCTAAGTATTTTTTTCCCCAATTCCTGTTCATGTTGCCTTGTATTTTGTATACAGATATATAACTTTGATAATTTCATTCTCCGTCCTCTATGCAACCTTCGTTCATCTTCTTAGGCCCCAGATCCCATTTCTGTGTGAGGTGGGAAAAGTTGCAGCCTGAATCAAGGCGTTTACATTTTTTTTTTTTTGCTTCAGAACTGTGGAACGATCTTCCTTGTGATGTCCCCACACTGCATCCTCTCTGGTGACTATTTGGAGGATGTGCAAAACCCAACTCTTGCAGCTGAGCAGGAGTGGAGTTGCTCGTTTTTGGTTTGTTTTGCTGTATTTTGTTGGCTGCAGTTGCCTAGCTAGCCCGTCCCGAGGGGGGGGGGGATGATGACCTCCAGTTCTCCAGCCAGAGACTAGGGGCTAGAGAGGCTCTGCACTAATTGCACAGGCACAGCCTCTCTAGGGACATCTCTGGCCAGCGAGTACATAAGGCCAGAGATGCCGCCCGGCAAAGACAGAGGCACGAAGAACAAAGGCCGGGTAAGTGGTGCCGGTTCATGCACCCCCTGGCTGTGCACCCCCCTCCCATGCACCCTCCCGGGGCCTTTTTAGGCCAGAAACAGGCCTAAAAAAACCCAGGGGGGACTTTCGTGCTGCCGTTTTGCCACAGTGGCGTGAAAGTGATGCCCCACCCCAAAGGGGTGGGGCTTGTGATGGCACTCCCCCAAGGGACAGGTCTTGTGACATTATGGGGGATGCACGGTGAATGCCCCCCCCTGCTGAGGGTATAGCAGGTGGTGGTATATATAGAAATAAAGTACTAATATACTAATAGTACAAACAATCACATAAAATACTAATACTATATAAATTAAAAAAACAGAGCACTCTATGACAATATATAAATATAGAAACAACCTAACTAGAGATGGCTCTAAGCAAGCAAACAACATGCTAACTCCCCCCCCCCCAAAAAAAAAACTACCAATCTTACCAATATATACTCTCTGTTGATCTCTTTCTCAATCTGTCATTCTCTTTTTCAGTCTCTTTCTCTCTAAGGAGCTTTCTCACTCTCTCTCTTTCACTCTCCTTAGCAAGACTGAGCCAACCAACAGTAAAGTCAAGGGATGGTGATGTCACAGAGAGTGATGTCACAAGGACGCATTGCCCTTAAGAAAGTTGTTTCCCAGCAACTGGTTTTCAAAAGTATACTGCCTGTCTGTGAAGTTTCTGTTTAGCCATCAGAGCCAACAGTCATGGATAGACCTCTTCTCCTCCGTGAGATTATCAAATGCCCTTTCAAAGCCCTCTAAAGCTAGCGGCCATCAACACATCCTAGGGTACTGAATGCCATAAATGAATTATTTTATTTTTTGTTATCAATTGATCTTGTGCCCTTTCATGAAAAGGTAGCTTAGAACACATTAAAAGAAAAACAAGATCCGATACAAACGTAAATATGATCAACACATATTTTTTTAAAACAGTGAGATAAAGCCGTGAAGATTAACACTCATCAGGTCTTTAAAACCTGGGAAGAAAAAAAGGGCACTTGCCTGGAACTAAGGAAAACATTGTGCACTGGATAAAATAGTTATTCTTTTTGTCTGTCCTGAATTGACTGCAGATCAGTTTTATTGGGTGACTCTATTGGGGGGGGGGGAGCTTTTCTTTCTCTCTATTTTCTCCACACTATGCATAAGGTGATAAAAATCATTGTGTTCCCCCCCCCCCCCCAAACACTGTTTTCTAAACTAAAAAGTTCCAAACACTTCAACCATTCATTTTAGGACAGATGTTCCAGCCCCTTGATAATTTTTGTTCCCTATTTCTTCACCTTTTCCAGCTTGATAGTATCCTTTTTTAGATAGGACAATTCAAATTGTATGTAGTATGGCTGTGATTTGTATGACAGTGTTACAATATTGGCAGTTTTACTTTTGATCCCTTTCCTATTTTACACTGTTTGTGGGTGCTGTTCATGATTTCCTCTCATTTGTTACCAGTCTTCCACAGTCCCCTGCCCTGGGTTGAAGGTTGGTATATTTCCACCTACCTTGTCCTTTTCCAATGATCATTACTCCATTTCAGCAGTAAACAGGAATGTACCTGAAGCTGGGTTGTGTGTGTGTGTGTGTGTGTGTGTGTGTGTGTGTGTGTTGCTGTAAGACCACTGAGCCATTTAGCACAGTACTATCAACACTAGGGCCAAGTTACACATTACAATTAAGTGTGATCAGGCCCTTTAAACACCAGGCTTTAATTTTTTTTAAAAAAATAGCACAAGGAAGAGCACACTGCTGAGCAAAACCATGGCAGGAGCATGCCCTGCCAAAGGTATCGCAAAGGGGGGTGCTGCTGGTGTGGACCACAACGCGTGACACTCATTTGAGAGGGTGACACCACAAAAGCCCGCTGTGCCGCCCTGACTCAACTTCTTTGGCTGCTCCGAGTATTTTACTGTTCTCACGAGCATGGCTCACGAGAAAAGGAAGTGGCTTGGAGCGGCCAAAAATAGCCATGGGTGTCATCCGTCCCTGAGGGGTGTCATCCTTGCTCGGCCATTTTCAGCCACTCTGACTCGGCGACTGGGCTCAGAGTTGAGCAAACCAAGCCAAGTTGGAGTGGCAGAAGGTGTCCCACTGAGCATGGGTGACACACCTCAGGGAGGGGTGACGCCTTTTCTTGGCTGGCCACCTTTGGCCGCTCCAACTCCGCAAATTTGCTCAGAGCTGAGCAAGCTGAGCCAAGTCAGAGCAGCCGAAGACCACTGAGCCTGGGCAGCATGGCAGGCCATGTTTCTGATAGATTGCACCTCACTGCTCCAGTCGCGTCGCGACGACGCGCGTCACCCCAGAGCGGGGGCGCGCGTCGCCCTTAAGGGGAGGCTCCGCCCCCGCGCGTGACGTCACGCGCAGGAGCAGAGCGCCCTCCCCGCTCCGTTTTCGGCTCATTTTGGAGCCAAACGGACACAGGGGAGGGCGGGCGGGCCCACCCTCCGCTCCAAACTGTAAGTGGGGGGGTGATCGCGCGTCACCCCTAGACGCGCGTCACCCCCCGGCGGCCCGCCCCCCCGCTTCCCCCTGTCGACGCCAGTGCACTGCTCTATTTATCGTAGTAAAAATGCTTCCATTGGTTTCAGCAGAAGTTTCCAAAATCGCTTATACTAATGTAAATTTACATTTACTCATGTAAATACCTCATGAACATTTTGTCTTATTAGTTTGAAGAACTCTGTTAGAATGTTCCATGAGTCCACAATCAGTTCTTTTCTTTCGTTCTTTTTTAAAAAGTGGTTTTAAAGATGCCTGACTTCCTTTTGTCTCAATCTGCAAAATCAAGAGTAATACATCATCCTTGGCCATCCTGTCTCACCAAATATATGTCATATTGAAAGAATTTTTTTCCATGTTGGGTTCTTTTGTTGATTGTTTCGAAAAAGAGGCAAACCCACAGAATCTCCTTCCTGAACCTTTGTCACTTCTGCATTCTAATAAAACTTATGATGATCAATTCACAAGATGGACAGTGCAATGCTAATATGCCGATTGTGTTAACACAGCAGAAATGTTTTAAAGAAAATAGCTACTGTATTACCAGAGATGCTAAAAGACAAGCAGAAAATAACACAAGGTGAGCAAACAAGCCCCAAGAGAACATCATCTGTGCAGTGTGTGTGTGTGGGGGGGAAGGGGGAACCACCATCTTGGGGGTGACCATTCGGCCAACATCCCATGACCCCTTCATAAACCGCTTCGTGACCCCCTTGGGGGTCCTGACCCCAGGTTGGGAACCACTGCTCTAGCCAGAGGATCAGTAAAATAATAGTTTTCAATATTCCTGGAATATAAAACTGGCAACCCAACCACTCATACTGTGTTTCCCTGAAAATAAGACAGCGTCTTACATTAATTTTGGCTCCAAAAAATGCAGTAGGTCTTATTTTCAGGGAGGTCTTATTTTCCCAACCTGTGGCGCGACACACACACACACACACACACACACCCCGGCACTTTGACTGATTAAAGCTTCAATCTTTCCCGAGAGTGCAAGGCTCTGCAAGGCCTGCACTCGAGTCCTCCACCATGGAGTTGACATGCTAGAGAAACTCTGCAAGGTTGCAGCCTCCTTGCAGGCCTTGCTGGCCTCTCTAGCACGTCGTCTCTATGGTGGAGGACTCAAGTGCAGGCCTTCCAGGCCTTGCAGAGCCTTGCACCCTCGGGAAAGAATAAAGCTTAAATCGGTCAAAGTAAGTGCCGAGGGGTCGCGGGGGTGCTAGGGGGGGGTCGTGTCTGGTTGATGATCCTAGCTAGATCTTATTTTCAGGGGAGGTCTTATATTTACGAGTGCCAGCAAAAATCACGCAAAAATGACGGTAGGTCTTATTTCGGGGGAGGTCTTATTTTCAGGGAGTCAGGGTACTCATACTTTTGAGTGTTCATTTCATAACAGGGGCTGAATATATGGTGTTTCTGAACTGAATACTGCTGCTGTCCGTCAGTAGGGAAAGGTTGACTATTACGAGACTAGCAGCCCAATCCTATCCCATAGCATGCAGCACTGCCAACTGAGTATGCACCGCATACTATGGGGGGGGGGGGCAATCAGACCATTGAGAGGTAAATAAAACATTTTTTACTAACTTCCCAGTAGGCCACCTGTTCACCAGTAGGTCTCCTCAGACGTATGCCAGCTATTTTACTGGCTTAAATCTGGGGAAAGGATCCCTGGGCAGGTCGAGGCCAGGAAAGGGGAATAGGATCTGTTGTGTGTGATTGCCACCAAGATTCACCCTGTCCCACCCCCTGGTTCAGCCCACCCTGATCCTCCCACAAACTCCCCCCTCTGCCACTTTACCTGTACCAGCAGAGTGTCTGGGCAGTTCTGGTGTGCGCATGGAGCCTCTGGCCCTTTCCACCGGTGACTCTGTACCGCAAGAAGGCAGTGCAATGTCTTGCGCATTGCAAGGTGACTTATGGCAGCGGATCACTAGATCTGCAACTGTAAGAGGCCCACAGAACTGGACTGTGATATATTACTCAATGTTTGCTTTTGTAGCCTACAGATATTCACTTGAACAAATGTGGCAATCATTTTGATTTCATTCTTGTCCCTAATTGATGCATTAATGTATGCACCTAAGCAAATTTCTCAATTTGCCTTCTACTGAGCCAGATTCTTCTTCTTGGCTAAGGTCCTTTTGAAAAAAAAGTTTTAAAGGCAGCACTTGAGCACGCTTGCTGATGACATCATCACTCCCACTATAGGAGGTGTCCTGGAACTCCACTTCCTAACCACTCCCCTAAACTACAGTCCTGTTTTTATGTCTTCTTATTGCTCCTTGTAAGTTCTTGAGCAAATAATACTGGAGGAAAGTTTCCATTCACTCTCCCTTTGACATCTTAGTTTCTCACCAGTAGGTGTTTATTATTACTTCCACAAACACAAATAACCCCCTTTCCCAATTCCAAGACATGATTGGCCTCCATACAGACAAATTCAAGTGCATGAGAACGGTTTATTTTTAGCTTATGTACCAACTTTCATCTGGGAGTTCTCAATTAAGCTTAAGTTCATAGGCAGGATCAATACAAATCAAATTATATCAAGTAGGCCATTCTTTGCTTTGACGTGTATATGTGGCATTTGGCTTAAATAAAAATGAAGTCTTGGCAATGGGAAGAATTACCATTTTAATTAAAATGGCTTCTGAGTTAAGGAGGAGGAGGAAGAGGAGTCAAGTCAGAACCGATTTGCCTTTGGAGACACAGGAACTTAGTGGTTCAAAAAAGTAAGCAGTGAAATCAAGCACACAGTGGTTTTTGCAAATAGAATACAAGAAAGAGAAGGAAGGACTACTTCACACAACGTATAATTAACTTACAGATCTTTATGTGTTTTTTTTTACCAAAGAATGTGACAATGGCCACAAGGGCTCAAATGGGTGGGTGTGTTAGTATGCCATACTTTCAGGGAAAAAGTCTCCCAAACGTTTTAGTCACAATAATGAAATTAGAACCTTCGTGTTTAGAAGCTGTATACCATAAAGCAGGGGTTCTTAAACAGGGGTATCCTTGGGAATCAAATGATGTATGGGGGTATGGGGATCAAATGATGGGCACATCAGACTAGGTTTCTAAACAATTAAAAACGTTGTTAGATTAGATTATTAAATATCACCATTATCAATACGGATTGAGGCGTTCTGTTCCTAGCTATCCACATGTAAAGTTAAACCAAGCTATTGACATCTTGTGAAGTCATACTGGTACCTAATAGGACTGATGATGATGATTGATGGTGATGATTTTGACAATCTGGTGAAGGGGGACATATTTATTTATTTATTTTTCACATTTTTATACCGCCCTTCCTCCAAGGAGCTCAGAGTGGTGTACATATTTCCTCCCCTCCCTTTTGTCCTCACAACAACCCTGTGAGGTAGGTGGGGCTGAGAGATAGTGACTGGCCCAAGGTCACCCAGGAAGCTTCGTGGCTGAGCGGGGATTTGAACATAATAGGCACTCTATTGGGGGTCTGTGATCATAAAAGGTTAAGAACCCCTGCCATAGACGATGCTCAAAATAGCAAGCGAAGGCAACTTTGTGCCTTGCTTGTAAGCTGCCAGACACATCTGTTTGGCCACTGTTGTAAAGCAAAGGATGGCCTAAATTGACCTTGATTTGATCCAGCAAGGCAATTCATATATCTTTATACCCTTCTGAGTTCCTTCTTGGCTCTCTTATGAGAAGCACACTTGGCTCATTCATTTTCACATCACTGATGTTTCTTATAGGTATTCAATTGGGGAGAGGTCACAGCTCAGTGGTAGAGCTCCTGCCCAGAAGATCCCCGGCATCTTCAAGGTAGGGCAGAGAATGATTCCTGTCTGAAACACTGGAGAGCCTCTCCCAGTCCATGTATATATTGTCTTTGTAACCCTACTCAAGGCTCACTGCTGCCAACACAGGTCTTCATGTCCCTGAAACTAAAGTAGCAGAACTGCTCAAAACCACTTCCTCTATTATGGCTACTGTGGGGCTCTTGAAATCAGAAGCATGCCTTTGATGCTGAGCGTTACTGCACATTTCTATCACAACAGAGGCAGTGGAAATGTTGTTTTATCTGATTAGGTGCTCAGCGTGAACAGCCAAGTGTAATTTCCAGTGCATCGTATCAATAATGCACAGCCGCCTATTGCAGCCATGTTCCACTGTTGATGAAGTGCGCCGTTGTGGGGGTTCATAATTGCCTGTAGATCCTCAGAGCACATTTGCCATATGTTTTGCCCCTGTATTTCGCTTCCATTTTTCAGCATAAAAAGACACCACAGGTTGGGCCACATTCAAAGAGCTGCAAATTTATCTGTAGCCTTTCTCCACCTGTAAAATAACATTTTGAATCAAAGCCAGTGGAGTTGAACAGTACTTTGGAAGTAGAAGGATTGTTTTGAAAACCAGGGCCAGGCTTGGGCCATAGGTGGTGATACCCAAATCCTGTCCTGGAATATGGATCGTCAACCCAGGATCCCTGAGGTCATTTGCCAGAAGTAGCAGGCAGGAAGTATTGCTCTCTTGACCAAACAAGGGCAGAAGGTCAAACTCCGTATATTTTTATTGAGCTCCTATGAGAAAGGGTGGATTACAACAAACAATCAGACATCAGGCTGTATTCCCCAGTCTCCACTTCCTTCCCTTTCCCCTGTTGTCTTTCAGAGGGTTCTTTTTAGAGTATGAGCTCCCTCGGGACAGGGAAGTGTCTTCACATGCTGAGTGAAGCACCATGCGAACACAGACAGTAACATCTTTTGTTGCTTTACTAATTTCTAGTCCACTTTTAAAAACCAAAACAATTTGCAAAGTAGACATCAAAATAGAAAAATAATCATAACGACAATTTTTATCTAAAAATAGCCGTCGTAAAATAGCACAAACCCCAGCATGAGTCAAAACAAGCACAATATTGGGAAAACTTTGCCAAACAGAGAGGTTTTTAGTTTCTTCTTAAAAGTCGTAAGTATAGAGGCTATTTGAACCTCTTTAGGAAGGGGCCGCCCCTTTGAATCCCCTGAAGTTCAACTTTGAGGCAAAAAGTAGGCTTTCAAAGAGGATGACCCCCCCCCCAAACCCTCCTGTGTTGGCAGTATTTTTTCACAGGCCCAAAATCCCATTTCCAGTGCCATTTTTAGGGCTTCCTTCTTCTTCATTTTGTGATCCCAGCCAATCAGGGATCACAACATGAGCATGACGACATAATGGCATGACCTAGCCATTCAGATTAGGCTATGTCACTATATCACCAAAGGCAAATGAGACTCTCCTTCTGACATCATTTTCAATGGGGGAAGGGGAAAGAAAACATTCTCAGTTCCCTTAAAACTAGGTGACTCTGTCTTGTTGTGCCGTGCTGGCAGATTTATTGCCTGTCAGTAGCTGAATAGTAAGATTTCTGCCTCAGTCTAGCTCTAGCCATCTTGGGAAATGGATGTTGTTAATCCACTCTGCATTACTTTCAAGAGGATCTGCATCCAAAGGCACACTCCCATGCCTATCACCCCTGCTCACTGGGCAAAGAGACACCTTTTAAAATGATGTCTCTTTCATATTTAGCAGGAGGAAAATGATTGTTCCTATTCACCCCAGCAGAGTGTCCATCCAAGAGGTGGTTTCCAATGTCTCATTTGTGTTTCTTTACAGATTCTGAGCCCCTTTGGGACAGCGAACACTTTTTTTTAATTCCGATTGCTATGTAAACTACTTTGTGATTTTGCTTGCTTGTTTGCTGAAAAGCAGCATGTCAATGTGCAACATTAACAATGATACCATATGTAGAAAAGGTAATGTCGTAATACAGGGGTTCTCAACCAGTGGTACTAATACCACTAGTGGTACTTCGGCCAACTGCTGGAGGTATTCGGACCACCAGACCACCAGAACCCCGCTCCAACGCAGGGCTTTTGGCAGCATGTTTTTGCTCCCGAGAGGCTCCTGCCTTTGGCCGAGCCTCTCGGGAATGCTGAGAAGGGAACTTCCACCCACCCAGAGCCTCCTTACCTGAAAATCTGGAAGTAACTGGCAATGATGTCATTGTCAGTCACTTCCAGTGGTACACAGCAGGACAGTGGCCCCAGAGGTGGTAGTCAGGAAGGGATTGAGAACCCCTGTCCTAATCAGTTCTCGGGTACCAGTTGTAGATAAGCACTGGGGGCAGGATCAGTCTAATTTTTCAGCACCTCGATTGGAGTTTAGTTAGCACCTCGATTGTAGCACCTTGATTGTAGTTTAGGTAGCACCTCAATTACTATAGGTGCAAATTTGTTGTCACAGTAATAAATTGGAGGTAATAGATATTGCAGCAAAGTGTAAGTAAAGGTTATTGAGACAAACTGGCATATCTCTTTGACCTTCCTTGCACAGTCTGTGCATTTGTATTCCTTAGCTGACAGGATGGGGGGAAAAGTTATTCTAATTTGAAATCTTAGTGAAAAAAAAATATTGCTCTAAAACTCAAAAAGGAGAATCTCCCAGGAGCAAGACTAAATATTGTGAAGAGTTTAGCCACAGGGCAAATGTTTCCTATTTTCAGTTTTCACGGCTCAACCTTCTCCCAGGATGTTTCCTAATGCACTCATTTATAATCCAAATGATCTTTCCTACTGGATGGTTTTACCTAAGCTGTGCTTCTCATACCTGTGAGGTCAGAGAAGCCAATCATCTCAGAGTAAAGCGCTCCAAGAATTTTGAATGACTATTAGTTGGCTCACTGCAGCATGACAAAAAGCTCAGGAAGGATTTTTTACAACCATTTTTTTTTAGTCTGTGGTGTTCACGTTTAACAAAATTGCTCTCCCTTCCTCTGCACTCCAAACAATTAAAATTCTGGGATTGCCAAGTTTGATGTGAGAATGTTTTAGTTTGAGAATCACAGCATGTCAATGTTATCAGAATATGAATTCAAGGTCAAACGTTTCTCCACGCTAGTCATAGTCAAAAGAAGTGTGTCGTGCAGCTCTGATGTGTTTCGTAGAGCAGGTGCTTTCTCAGTGGCTGCGCCATCCTCTGCCACAGGATGAACTCCATCCTTGGCTGGCTTGTAAAGCTGTACCTCGAGCTATACCTCGAGCCACATTACAAAATGTTTCTTCTGTTTTAAGTGCAATCTTGCTTCTTACAATCTTTGACATACCTTCTCCAGTGATGACAGGTCAGGTGTTCCTGATCACTTTGGCCAGTGACGAAAATATCATCAGTCCTCACCACCGCTCCAGCAACCTCCCTCAATAGATTTTCCATGGCTCTCTAGAACATCCCAGATGCTGAAGAAAGTCCATAGGCAGGGCCAGTGCCAGGCTATTTTGCACCCTAAGCAAGGCTAACTACTTGCACCCCACAAAGTGTGACTGTAAGATTAAAAATTATTATTATTATTATTATTATTATTATTATTATTATTATTATTATTATTGAGGGATCAGGGATTGTCCTGGCCAGGTGGGCCCTCTGATGGGGGTGGATACCTGGACAGTGCCCAGTCTGGCCAACTTTTGATGCTACCCATGCTCAAGGTGAAAAACGTGTATCAACAAATGCTTACGAGTTGTTGACCACTATTAAAATTATGACCCCTTAAGTTCTTAAGAGTCTTAAGTTTCAGGGAAAGGACAGTGTATAAAATGGCTGATTTTTAACAAATACTTGGTGTGCTCGATTCCGAAGGCGATATAGTTATAAAGGAATGGAGTTCTTTACAGTATGAAAACTTCTGTTATTAGCTTCTACCTCTGAGCTGTTCGGAGCCGAAATTGCTTCTTAGCATCACGCAGAAATCACATTGTTCAATCATGGGAAAATAATATTGTCCCCATCGGTTTCAGGAATCGGTACGCTGAAACAATGAGGGAGTTGATAAGATATGAACTCTGTAGTTGTCATGTTCTTGCTTCTTAAGAAAGTGTCTAGACAAGTTCATAGTTCCAAAAAGAAAAAAAAAGATGAAGAGGCCTCTAGCACTGAAAGTCTCAGGAGCCCCTCACACACAAACACAGGAACAAAATAAATCAGGAGGAAAAAAAAACTAGTTTCACAATAGCTTAGTTCACTAGTCAACCAGCACAGTTTTTTGGGGATAGGGTTCAACGGACACTGTAAGTCAACTAAAATCTGAAAAAGTGTCTACTCTATTCTAGTGATTTGTTATGTGCCAGCCTTTCAGGATGGTTGGAAGGGGCCTAGGGCTGGCACTGAAAAGTCCAAAAAGTGAAATTGGAAGCAAATTTTAGGATTTTTCCTGTGGCACAACATCTGAGAATTTTCAAGGGAAGCCACACAAATTTTTATAACAGAAGTGAAATTTCTCAGGGGGGTTCTACAGATCCCTGGCTGAAGTCACAAGTGGTTATTAGATAATACAGTTTGCCTTTCTCACACCTCGATACTGACTACTAGATTTACAGTGCAATCCTATCCAACATACACCACCGGTGTAATCAGCGGTTCAATGAGATTTGGAGGCCCCAGAATGAAAAGGGGATTCAAATCCCCTCCAAAGGGGGATCCAAAGGGGATTTGAATCCACTTTCCATTTTGGGGTCTCCCATAAGTTGGATAGGATTGCGCTGTAAAAGAGACATTTTGTCAACTTTGCACCTGTTAAAAAAGGCATTTGCATATTCTAATCTAAACAATCCAATTGTGGTCAGTGAAGAAAATATACATGTTTTCTTGGAATTACCGTTGCTCCAAATAAAAGCAACTGAAAGGCTCAATAACTTTTTCCCATTTCGATACGCAAATTCAAATGTTAGAGCAGCTTTTTAAAAAAAATTACATCATATAACCTCAAATAGAACTTGGTCTTCTGCCCGCAATACATAAATGCAATGACACAATGACAGCCCCACATCAAGTTACCCTCCTTTCTGTCTGTAGCATATTGTAAAACTGATCATATTTCCAGCTGTCATCACACTGTGCATTCCTTCTCTGCTGCATATCCTTGGGCTATCACTGATGGCTGTGGAGAAACACTTGATGGACCTCCTCAGATTTCCACCAGCTAGAGGTAAGAGGAGACTGTGTAAGGGCCACACCAGCCGGAACAGGGACGGTGATATAGTGGCCGCCATCCCCTCCCCAGCCAGATCCACCAATTCCCGACCTCCCTCGCCGCACAGACCGCCCATGCGGCCACCGGAGGATCTCTTACCTCCTCCGGTGGCCACGTGGGCAATTCGGCCATGTGGGTGAGCCTTGCAGCAGCGACCCTTACTTGCGAGTAATCGCAAGTAACATTCAGCATGTTTCCAGCATGTTTGCGACGGCTTCCGGCGGTGGAGCGCTTGCTCCGCCGCCGGTATTTTCCTCAAGATTGCGCTGTGACAGAAGAACTTAAAATGGAGCTGTAGGGTTTTTTTGCAGCAGTCCTGTGTTTCTTGCAGCATGTGGCTCTGTACTTAGGAAGTTACAAAGTTATGTTCAAGGCTTTTATTTTTACTTTCATTTGCATATCCACTGATGAATAAAATTAATCTAATGGAATGAAGATAGTATCAAAGCTCAAACCCTTTGCACAATGACTTGAAAGTAAAGCTCCTTCAACTCTGCTGGATTTACCTATGAGCAAACATGCATAATTGTATGATGGGTCTAAAATATCGAATAGACCAGGGGTGGCCAAACCTGCTTAATGTAAGAGCCACATATGATAAACTTCAGATGTTTGAGAGCCACAATATTTAAGAAGCATTTAAATTCTTAAGTATATTTACTCACCATGAACATTAAACTTATGTTTTAATCCAGTGGACTCTCAGTTTATACCCGGTGAATTATTATAAAGCTTGAACACTTCTTATTTACCTTTTATATTAATTGTGATGCAAAAAGGAGCTCAGCCAACATATTTCTGAGCGCCGCACATTATATGTCAAAGAGCCACGTGTGGTTCAGGAGCCGCAGTTTAGCTACCCCTGGAATAGACAGTCAAGACCAGTCCAGAGCCCCTGATGTTTCCTTTATGACTAGTTGTAGTTTTACTTTATCCAGTATTTCATTTCTTATTTCTTACCACGTTTCCAGACATTTTGTTCGTGCAACCTGACTGTGCTCAATCACCTGAGGGTCTTCTTGATCCTTCTTTCAACAATCATTCTTTCATGCGGTCCTTTGCAACCTGATGCAACATTGTCCCTGAAGGCCGGCTCTGGTTCTTCTTGCTTTGCTCCTTTTCAAACTGTATACAACCAAACAATAATGCAACCATCTGTGTAACTTCATCATCTCCATACCATATTGCACTCTTGCTTTGCTTCCCTTTTGCATTTCTCCAACTTATCTAACACTGAGCTTTTAAACTCTTCCAAGCAGGTATCCATCACTCCCTTTGCTGTGTAAAGCACCATGCATATTGATGGCCCTATCGAAATGATAAATAGTCGCAGATTTCTGAGATGAGCTGGTACAGTTTTTTATTACTTACATGAAAACTCAGCTCAGTCTGAGTACAGACGGGCTTCTGGAGATATCTATTTAATAGAGCTCAAATAGCAACCAACTTCCGTAGATTTGTTTGGCTGGGTGCAGCTCCCCTAAAATGTATGTTCAATCTACTTAGCATAAGGCACTATTTCTCCATGAACTGAATGTGCAGTTCATCTAAGCCTGCCGTTAAACATCTTACTTTGTTGCATGCACATCACGTTTTTTCAACTCCCAATTTACATTTTGCTGTTTAGTTCTGCAATGAAAACATTCGGAGAAACAGGCTTCCTTCATACACATGCAGAGTGGCGGCAAGAGAGCCCCTGATGTGATCCCATGCCATTGAAGAGTAGTTATATATATCTTGACCAGGAGAAATGGACCAATCTCATAGTCTTCAGTATCACACCAATCAGAAATGACGGGCACCCTCCCGGCGCCTGGCATGTGGGGGCGGGGCCTACGTCGCGTCGCGTCGACGTGCCCCTCACGTCACGTCGACGCCCCCCGCCCGTTTTGAGCTCATTTTGGAGCCGACCGGGCTCCAGGGAGGGAGGGAGGCCTGATACAACGTGGCGCTTCGCATTGGTAAGTGCCCCGAGTGCGCCCCCCCGCCCGAGCGCCTGGAGCTCCTGCTCCATGCGCTCCACCCAAGTTCCGCCGCTGACACCAACACTCTCCCTTCTGGAACGGTGTCAAAGGAGAAAGATCCACATGATCCGTCTCATTCACATCCTTAAAACATTCATGTGCAACTTGCTCCTAAGCTGTTGGACATATATATGTCAAGAAGACAAAAAGCAAAAATATGGCAATTAGGAAGTTTGAATACCAGGACACTGTCTTCTGTGCTGGAGCCAAGTACAGATGGTTGCTGGAGCCAACCATCTATTCATAACTTGTATGGGGTTGTTTGGACTCTATGGATATTTCTGTAATGTCAAAAACTTATCAATGACGTTTGTTCACTTTTTACAGGAAGGTAGACTGATTTATCCAAAGAAACATCAACCAATGCTTCCTTCACATCTAGGGAAGTAAAAATGGCAACATCTTAAGGCTTCGATTATCAACAGCAAGGATGCTTTTTAACAGGACAATTCAATACGGTGGGCTGTGGCGAGGAGGGGGAGGGAGGGGGAGGACTGGGTGAGTAACTGGGTGGGGAGGGGGAGGTACTGGGGAGAAAGCAGGAGGGGGTGGATCTGGCAACAATGGAGCACACCAGATCTTATCCCCTCTATTTTCAACCTCCCTGACCCTTTTGTCTCCTCGGACATACGCACCAAAATAGGTGGCAAGGAGACCCATAAGCGGCCCCAGGGCTTACATGACTCCAGAGCTTACTCCCATTTGCCCTTGGGTCACCTCCCCACCATTGGATGCAGCCTGCAACATTTTGGTGCAGCTGCATCGGCGCTGGTGGTGGGGGATAGGATTGGGGCCTTAGAATGTTATTTTACACTCCTTAGACTGAAGTTGCTGAGTAACATATAATGGGCTAGAATGACCCAAGGCATCAATGACATGTTTCACAATTACATTTTAACCATGAAAATAAAGTGATAGGGTCGATCCCAACTCATACTTCTATGAAAGGAAGAAGTACCATTCATGCCATAGAGGAGGTGTGGGCTGCTGCTCTTCCACAACATTTCCTGGCACCAAACCTGTGCCATCATAGCAGTGCCAAGTGCCAGTTGCTGAAGGAAGACAAAATAGAGAGACGTCTCCTTCTTAGTTCTCTTCCATGGTTTATAGGAGCAGCAGCAAAATAAGCCCATGGAGAAGAGGAGGTTGAAGGCTTATGGGTTGGGAGAGAGGTGTTGAATTCTTCTCTGGCTCAAATTTAAACTATTCTAATCATCTAAGGAATGACAAAAAGAAGCATTGGTACATGACTAAAAGAGCACCAGAGATACTTTAGATTGGGTCAAAAAGAAAAATCTGCCCTAGTAGAACATGCCTTAGATTTGAATCATCAGATTGCGTTTGAACAGACAGAACTGCTAGCGAAGGTCTCACAATATTTGCGTCGTCTACATTGTGAGGCAATAGAAATTTTAAAACACAAGGACACTGTCAACAAAAGAGGAATCACTTAAAGTCAATAACGTCCGGCTCCCAGTCCTAAAGAGTCTCAAATTAGTAACAGCAGACATGTAAAAAAAGAAAGGAACTCTCGCATAAATTATTAGTAATTTTTATTGGTTTCTGTGCTTTTAATTTCTACTTTTGTTTTAGCTAGAAGTCTTGACTAACAAGTGACACCTGGGACATCCTTGCGTTGTCAATCTGCACCCCTTTTGGGCTTAATTGGTTGCATCCTGGTCATCTCTGTCAGATTCTAAAGCTGGCAGTTCATGTTCTAAGGAGACCAACGGACGCTTGTATCAGCGGTTTGCTCTTGTAATTCTGATGAAGCCACAAGTACTTACGTGGCGAAACGTCAATTGTTTTTAATATTTTAATAAACCTGTCGAGTCTCTTAAAGCGACGTATTTCCCAGAATATGGAAGTGTTTAACTCAGTATTCTAATCATTGTTATCCATTTTTGTATCCCACCCTTCTTTCAAGAAAAGTAGGGCAACTGATATGGAAATTATATTCTGTCCTCCCAATAACCCTGTAAAGTAGCTTTAGGTTTAGAGAGAGTGAGTGCCCAAACGTCATGATTGGGGTTTTTAGAACCCAAGTCTCATTGGTCCATCCATTAAACATATGAACCTGCCTTCTACAGAGTGAGGGACCCTTGATCCCTCTAACTCACATTTGTATTTACCAACAGGTAGTGACTCTCAAGGTTTTAGACAGGTGACTTTCTCAGTCCTATCTGGAGATGCCTGAACATTCCACACGCAAAGCACGTGCTCTACCCCTGAGCTATGGCCCTGTCCAATGACCTAAGATTGGATTGCTAATATTGAATCCGTTTCTTTATGGCCATGGAATACAGACCAGCTTAATTTGTATGTTCTTGCTGGTTCACTGAGGTCACTTTCAGGTCATATGAATTTGTGCTGAATTGTCAACTCTATTCACCTTTGTTTTCCAGACAAACTATCATTCTATTGTTTATATGCTCACTTAACCAAACACAAAAAAGGTAAGTGAAAAGTTCTAATTAACAAGGGTCTATTTCTCCTTATACACTTCATTCTTTAATTAACCCCTTAATCATGTCAACAAACCAGATATTAAAGTGAGCTAATGGGAAATTAACTGATTGTGGAACAGATCCAATGTCGTTTTCTCTGGTTCTGCCAATGCGTTCGCCAGCCCATTAATCACCACAGTGTTTCTTCCAAGCCCAGCACCATGTCGTTTATGTGATTCTCCTCCTCACAGAAGCAAGCCCTTTGATCCCCTTTAATGTGCTGGGATCCATATGAAACATTATGGGATATTTGCTTTATGGACTGTGAAGTGGCTTTTGGTTCAGGAAATAAAAGCAATTCTCGAGTGAGGCGAGCCCTCAAAAACGAAGACGTTTCTCTTCAACCGGATGTCTGTCAAAATGATGCCACTCCATGCTGCTTCGGGCAATAAAAGCCAGTTTGTAAAACCCTGTGAAATGTATTAACGTGGCTAATGTCAAAGCACCACATGGTGCGACTTTCATCACAAAATGTAATTATTTAGTGTAATCAATTTTTCAAAAAAAAAAAAGAGAGTTAATATTACAGAAATCAGGAAGGGGGCCACAAAGTATACCTATCTCGGCAAGAAAATATTGCAGGAACACCTTGGTTACTAGCCCTCACTTATTTTGAAGACTTAGAACCATCATGACTAAATAAATCAAAATAAAAGTAAGCAATAATTTTCGTAATTTAGACATGTAATCCATCGACTAAAGCATATGTAAATGGAGTTTGGTGGAACGGCATTCAATTTCTCCCAGAAAAATGAAAAACAGCCTCCTGTAGCAATTCTAATTTACATTAAAAACTCATTTTAGCCCGTTTCCATTATGGCAAATGTAACTAAATCTGAGAACTACTCTGCCATTTATTTGGGGGGGGGTGAGTATGTGGCATACCTCATTCATAATGTCAACATGTAGTTTTCTTTATTCATAAACTTTCAAAAAGAACATAAGTAGAACCCCAATGGATCAGACCGAAGGTCCGTCTAGTCTGCCATTTTGCTCCTTTCCCTGATTCTGAATGTGAAGGTTGCCCTGAGAAACCATCCAATCAGTCCCCAAAATAATGAACTTAGATTAATTCTGGGGGAAGCTTCCTGCTTGGAACCAGGGAGGGGAGCTCCTTTGGGGGAACCCCACTTCCTTGGTTGAAGAACAGAAGTGCAGAAAACATGGGGAGAAAGCATGGGAAAAAACTCCCCTGTGAAAGTCAGGGCAAGCAATACAGTACAGTGTATGCCTGAACCAGGAAATATCCTGCCCTGAGAAGGGCAAAGCCTTGGGGAAAACTCCCACCCCTTTCAGCTGGCAGGTGCTGCTGGAATTTCTGCAGATGCAGGACATCTGCCAAGGGACAATTGGCAGCGGAGGAGGAGAGAATGGCACGACTTGTGCCACGAAGGAAGCCCTAGATTGCAGTGATCACAAATCCCATGTGAGTTGAAACTCGTGGATGTGACTCATGGATCCATTTTCCTGCTCCCAGCCCCAGGTGGAATCAATCCACTCCATTGGACGAGAAGCCCAATCCTGTGCGAGCTGCACTGACCAGCCTAAGTGGCCAACCGCTACATTCTGCACAGGATATGGCCTGTGCCGATAGGGCTGGGGGTTACCTCGGGGGAAAGTGACATTCATCCCCTTCCCCCGGTGTAAGTCCCGGTGGCCCCAATTAGCCTCCTTGGATTTGCACCAGCTATTTTGCTGACGCACAATCAAAGAGACCCCTTAAAACTGGCCAGGCCTGGGAAGGGGGGTTGGTTATTGGTGCAGCATGGCACCGATATCTTAGCCCCCTTCCAGGCCTGGTCAGCTAATGGCCCCACCACCCCGGGCTGCCTTCCTGCTGCCTGGCACAGAACTTACCTGTGTCTGGTGTTTGGGATGGCATCGAGCGGTGGTGTGAGCGGTGGTGTGAGCAGCACCAGCCTCGGCACCGACGCTGCTTACACCTGAGGTACTCAAAAGTGTTTTACGGCACTTTCATGACACCTAAGGCTGGCGGAGTGGGCACTCCACCGACCTAACAATAGGGAGCATTGTGCCGTAAGTTTTGTTCAGGCCTCATTCTAATTTACCTTTTGGGGTTGTTCTGAAGATAAATGATTCAGAACAGAATGATTCCACCTGGGGCTGGGAGCAGGCAATAGAATCTAGCTGGAGAAGCCCAATTGGCTTCTGCCTTCCTCCAAAGGTATAGATTCTCTGACTTACTGGAGGTGCAAGCCTCTGGTGCAAGCTGAAGGACAAGAGCCAAAGTGCTCTTTGCCCTGGGCTCTTAGCCCACGGATTCTAGCGCAAGGAGATACCAGCGAGTCAGGCTGACATCAACAGCAGACAGCAGACCACATCAAGATCACCAATCCCTCTCCTCTGCTTGTGGTCATGTTTTGCAGGAGAGACTGAGTAGACCAGCAGCAGTAAATTAGCTGCAGAAGATACCTGTATGCCTCAGGAAAGAGATCTGCCTCCTTATTTGGGTGTTCCAGGTCTGGAGGTCATTACCCTGGGGCAGTTAACACCCAAAATGCCAAAGGGGATTAACCTTCTGAGTGTTGAGTGGAGGGCCCTGTTCTTCCCTGTCTCTATGACCCTGATGAGAGGGGAGAGAGGAGTCAATGGCGGAATAGGGTACAGTAGGATCTCTTCTGGATTTGTACTTTGGTGAGAACATCTCCTGTCTGGTTGGATTCTCCATTGTTTTCCTAACCCTAAAATTCAGAGGCGTCACTGTGGCGTGGCGAGGTGTGCGGGGGGCACCAGGTGACGCGCGTGCACACACGCGCAGAAAGGTGACGCGCGCACAGTTTAGAGTGCGCGAACGTTATTTATAATGTTTGTTTTGCGCATGTGCAGACTGTTACTGAGGGAAAAGGGCAGCCCTTTTCCCTCAGGAAGAGTCTGCCCATGCGCAAACCAACGTTATAAATAACGTTCGCGCAGCGGGCCTTCCTCAGAAGGCCCCGGGCAGCCGGCCGGGGAAGACGTCCCCGAGCCGGCTCTCCCGATTGAGGGGGCGCCCAGAGCGGCGACCCGTCGGTCTCCCCCACCCCCAAATCGCGGAGGAGGTGGTGTGTCCGGGGAGGGGGAGGCGTCACTAGGGTGACGCACGTGCCTGCATTGGGGCAGCGCGTGTCCTAGTGACATCTCTGCTAAAATTGTTAGAAACAATTTGTGTGTGTGTGTGCGCTTGCTTGCTTGCTTGCTTGCTTGCTTTTCTTTTTTCCTTTGCATGTGTTTGTGTGTGGGAACCCTTGCCAAGCTAATGACTTAGGGATGATCAACCACAACTATTTTTATTAATTTGTTTTATTCATTGTAAGGTCCATTTATTTATTTTTTTAAATAAATTTGCCTTAGCAAAGTCGGAATATCCATTTCTTAAACAAATAAACAAAATGGACTGGGGATGTGTATGCTAAATACATTAAAAAAACACAAATTCATGTTGCAATAGTTTCGAATGCTTGGGAATGAACAATGGGCTATATGCAAATTGATGTGCATTGTTAACTAGCTGTGTTCTTGCAAGTGGTCACATCTGAAGAAAGTAGTTTAATATTCAGTAATAAAATGGTGTATGTATGTTCATATACTCCACATGCATCATGTGTACATGGCACTATGGTCCTGAGTCACATACAACTAAAACAAGGACATTGCACCTGGAGAATGAGATGAGTTATGCAGGAGGCCTTAGCCATTCTAACACGCATAAGATGCTTGTATACAAAGTACCAAAGACATTTAAAAAAAAAATCAGCCTTGGAAAATATTACTCATCTTTATTTTGTTTTATTACTCAAAATAAAGTTATAAATTAGTTGAATGCGGAGCAAGAGAAACCGCCTGCCCATAAATCCATGCAACATTTATTACTGTTCATTAGTATGCCACATTTGCTTGTTCCTGCAGTTAAGGAACCATGCTTTAGAGTATAAACAAAAGTCTGACATTGAAAATACTTGAGAGTTTTGACATAAGCTGGAGAAACGAGTGGTTGTAACTCTAAAAAAAAAAAGGTTTCAAAGATCTGACCTCCCACC
Organism: Plestiodon gilberti rubricaudatus; assembly: GCA_026170595.1. Taxonomy (NCBI): domain Eukaryota; kingdom Metazoa; phylum Chordata; class Lepidosauria; order Squamata; family Scincidae; genus Plestiodon; species Plestiodon gilberti. The sequence goes on along the minus strand of JANXHW010000005.1, from coordinate 80,760,625 downwards.
CCCATCTCACCCCCATTTGCTTTCAATAATTCACTGGGAAAATGCGTGACTGCCTAAACTTGATCAAGGCCCAAGAAAGCCTTGTTTAGCAGTGGAGTGGAAATTAAGTCCAGCTTTCCACCACTTGCAGTGCCTGGTATGATGAGAGAACAAGAGGACAAGTGAGGCACTTCTGTGGTAATCCAGGAACTATTTCGTTAGTTACAAGGCCGAGCCTCTGAAAGCATTGAGTGCAACAATAACTAGGCTCTTAAACTAACTAGTCTCTGTCTCTAAATGGAACTCCTGCGTCTGTGAGCTGATGAAGCACCAACTAACTTCTGTCTGAAAGTTTTAGGGGAGAAAACTTCCAAACAGGTGCAGTCAGAAAAGACTTACGACTAAGATGTAACAGCCCAATTTGGCATACATTTTCCTAAAGAAAAGCCAAATAATGGCAGTAAACGCACATCAAGAAAGCATATGCCCTAAAAAAAAAAATACATGCAAGAACATGCATAACAAAGACATATAAAAAACAGAACACTGATCTTTTTTTTTTTTTTTGCTATTCTTGATTTTTTATGGCTTTGTTTTAATGAGTGAATGTCTAGGGATACTTCATTATTTCTGTGGGTTACTGGGTTTAATTATCATTATTGCATTTTGTTCACATGTTTTCAAATACATTTGTAGTGCTATGTGTACTGTCATGATACAATCTTATTTTACATAATCATGAAGAGTTGGGGGTCAATTACTTTTCAGTGTTGTTTTCCCTATTGCCAGTTATTAATTTAGAGAGTTCTGGAGTTATGGGCTGATAATTATTGTTTGTTTAAAAATAGTTTTGTTTTTAATGCCCTGGAGGGAGGCGCATATACCCAATTGCATTGAGCTGATTAACAGCGCAATCCTATCCAACTTACACCACTGGTGTAGTGAGAACGGGAGGCCCCAGAATGGAAAGGGGATTCAAATCCCCTCCAAAGGGGGATTTAAATCTCCCCTCCCCTCCAAAGCCTCCAGCCTTGCCCTCCCCTGCTGGTTACACCAGTGGTGTAAGTTGGATAGGATTGTGCTGTAACTTAAGACACCTTGCTGATGAATCTTTTCATATTGCACCTGTTGGGGCTTTCCTCCATGTTTTCCGTTTTCTTTGCCTCATGGTGCTGCTGCCTCCTTTCTGCTGCGACAGAGATCGACAAACCCTGGCACCTATTAGTTCTATACAAATGGAAGTCTGCAAGAAGCAGAACCCATGGAAACAAGAGGGAACAAGCATCTGATATATGGTTGCATTCTGTAGCAATCCTGACATAACCCTCCAATGTACTTTCAATGTACTGCAGAAAAGACAACAGCTTTGTATGGAGTCATGGGAACTGTGTTTATTTGATATAATACATGGCACAGACTCAGAGGAGCTCTGTCTACTACAACTGAGAATAAGACACCATCTTAGAATAAGTCTAGAAGGTTCTATTTCCCAGATGCCACTAGGAGACAAATGGATTAAGCTAATGTGGGCCCTGTAGCATTATTATTATTATTATTATTATTATTATTATTATTATTATTATTATTATTATTATTATTATTATCAACAACAACAACAACAACAACAACAACAACAACAACAACAACAGTATTTATTAACAGTAACATATGTTACTGGAAGCAACTTCCAGTTTGCTTCCGTGAATTCCAGTCGCTTCCCCAAAGCGTCCTGGGGCCCATGGAGGCAAATGGAGTGCGTCACGGGCCCAGCGCAACCTGGAAGTGGCCTCCAGTGACCTCTGGAGGCACCTCTCACTGGATCAGATCAGGAATTGCGGCGCAACTTCACCATCCGCGGAATTTGTTACCCACGAGGGTTTCTGGAACCCAAACCCTGTGGATAATGAGGGCCCACTGTATACGTAACTAACTCAGTAAAGTTGAATTTGAATGGAATTATTTATTTGTATCATGATATTAGTGAGTTCTTTATGATTATGTACCATGCAGCAGCATGCCCGACATGTAAACAACAGGGTTGCCAGATCATGAGATTCAGATTTCACCAGACAGCTTGCAAGCATCTAGTGTGGGGCCCTCAAAAATGCAGGGCCTGTAGCATATGCTACTTTTGCTACTAGGTTAATCTGGCACCCCAAGTGGCCCTTTCACAACATTGCTCTTCAAAGAACCAGGCAGTTTTTGTTTGTTTTTGCAAATGCTTTACTGCACCCTGGACAATCTCTCCTTTTATAGCTCACAGAATGAATGGCTTGCATATTCCTGCTGACAAGCTCCACCCCCCACTTCCACCCCATTGTTTCCACTTAAGCAGAAAGCCAGAGCAGTTAGACTGAACTACCAAATTTACATTGGATTTGCTGCATAGCGGTTTTCAAGTCGGCAAAGGGGCGATTGCTGCATTTGAGGAGAGAGCCAGTGATTTAGACCTAATCAAATCATAGCTTAAAGAAGGGAGAATCAATTCAGTTTAAAGATTGCCTCACTGCCAAAAAAACACACACCCCACCACACAACAAAACCTTCAACTCAAGCAAACACACTGAAAACCACCTAACAGCCCAGCAACAGAATATAAATCCTTCTGCATATCATCTCATTCTACAGAGCTAAGTGAAACTGAGGGCAGGAGACACATTCGATGGAGGAATGACAGCAGTCTGCTACATCTCAAGAGTAAAAAAATGGTTATTGTCCAGACTCAGTTGCTTGTTAGCCCTCATTAAGAGACTTGCAGCCTCGCTAGGATGGCATGGCGTGCCAGTGTCTTCACCCACCTGGAGGATGACCGTAGAAGTGCTGCAATCTGCCCAGTCATGGCAACTTGACCAAGGTTGCTGCAAGCATGTAGATTGTTATACCTGTGCGTGGGTCCCCCTTTCATCACTGCAAAGGCAGCAGCAGTTCATACCACCAGTGCCTCCATGTGAGCTTCATTAGATTGCAAACCTGCCAGCAGCCCCTGGGTGCTCCTGTAAGTGATGGCTTTGGAGCCAGCCACCCCCTGAAACAAGACAGTGCTTCATACGAAGAGGGTTTTATTGCATGAAGGTGCTTTGGAAAGCAACAGCCGTTTGTGACATGGAGCTACTCGTTAGTCATTTTGCTATTAATTTCTGAAGCACTCTTGTCTATTAGTGTGCTTTCAAACATCTTACAATTGAGCACTTTAGCCTGATAAGATAAATGGGAAGGCGGAAATGTGTTGTTAGTTAGGCACGGATGCCTGAAAGTGCTCTAAGAGCAGCCTTTAGGGCCCTGATGGCGAACCTATGACATGCGTGTCACTGGTGACACGTGAGGTCATTTTGGGTGACACGCCAGTGTTTTCCCCAGGGCCCCGACATTTTTTGTCTTGAACATTTAGGGCAGAGATTTTTGGCAGACCTCTTTTTTTATCTAGTAAAACTCAGCAACAAAAAAGTCACTAATCATGTTAAATAAAATGCAATGTGTTCTATAGTTGTTTTCAGTTCAGTTCAATTCAAAATTACTATTAAAAGTAGCAATAGTCAAAGTACTATTAAAAGTTGGGGGGGGGGGGGCGACACACCAGCAGAGTCGAGTTAGGCATTTTCAAAAATTTTGACACACCAAGCCCAAAAGGTTCGCCATCACTGCTTTAGGGTAAAAGATGAAAAGGAGGACAGGACTCCTAAGGGCATTTTAGAAGCAGGAGCAGCTTGTCATGCAGGGGTGTGAAAAGTTTCATCTGCTGAAATTCCCTCTCACATAAGACTATTAAGCATACAGAAACATCTAGAACCTTCTTGGTTTAGACCGTAGGTATATATCATTCCAGCTCCTTGCCTCTGGAGGCAGTAGGGATCACTCCAGAGCATGTAGAACAGCAGAAGGGACAAACCAGAGGCATATTTAGGGCGGAGCAAGCGGAGCACCCGCTCCGGGCGCCATCGCCCGAAGGGCGCCCCGCCGCTCCGCCCGTGAGTCGGACTCGGACTCGAGTCTCCGAGTCCGACTCGGAGACTTGAGTCCGAGTCCGAGTCGAGTCCGAGTCGGACTCGGAGACTCGAGTCCGAGTCCGACTCGGGCCGGCCCCCTCAATCGGGAGAGCCGGCTGGGGACGTCTTCCCCGGCCGGCTGCCCGGGGCCTTCTAAGGAAGGCCCGCTGCACAATTTTTTGCGCATGCTCAGTCTGTTAACTGAGAGAAAAGGGCTGCCCTTTTCCCTCAGTTAACAGACTGAGCATGCGCAAAAAATTGCGCAGCGGGCCTTCTTTAGAAGGCCCCTGGCAGCCGGCCGGGGAAGACGTCCCCAGCCGGCTCTCCCGATTGGGGGGGTCCCGCCGGGAGCGCGCCCCTCCCTCCCGGAGCACGCCCCTTCCTCCCGGAGTGCACCCCTTCCTCCAGAGTTCCTCCGGAGCACGCCCCTTCCTCCTCACGCTATTCCCTTATAGGGGCGCGGCGACTACCCCCCCCCCGTACACCGGGCGCCGAAAGAGGCTGTTACGCCTCTGGGACAAACAATTTCACCTTCTGTTCAACATCTCCATCTTCTAAGCTGTTAAACATTTAGGGATATCAATCATGTAGTCTCTTTCCTGACAAGTATGAATGGGTCTCTTCATTTTTATTTTATAAAGAATCAACCCGTTGAGTCTTCCCAGATGGGTCATTCTGGGCCAAACTAGATGTGGTATCAGAGTTCTGTGATTGGAACTCCAGACTGTTTTGGTCAAAAAGCATCCAAAGTTGGTGGAGAGGAGGGAGATTTGGATCAGGGCTGTGGTGCAGGGAATGGTGTGTGTGTGTGTGTGTGTGTGTGTGTGTGTGTGTGTGTGTGTGTGTGTGTGTGTAATCCTTTCCCCACTGTGCTCTGGCCCTGATCCAGGTTGCCCCCCAAAAACTGCTATTAGCCATCTGATAGCATCTACAGAGGGGGTATAGCGTGGTATGGGGCAAGGGTTACCCCTCCTCCCCTGCACCACAGCCTCCATACAAATTAGACCTGCCCATAGCTACCTTTCAAAAGAAAAAGACAACAGGAGTTCAGTCACAAAACTCCCACACCACATCTCATTTGGCTCTGAGAAACTTGGATTTTACATAGAATTCACGGAAGCCCACCTTCCTTCTCCTGCTGTGCTTTCTGTCAGTCTTTTGGGGGCTTCCAAAAGCTCATGCAAAGCTAGGCCAGTCACTGCTAAAAGCAAGGAACAAGAAAGATGTTTGAGTGAAAGGGAAACCAGGGGGAAATATACTGTATATACAGGTGGGCCCCCATATCCAGTGATTCGCTGTCCACGGTTTCAGTTATTCACGGATCGTAGGGACCCCCCCAGGCTTTTACTTTTTTCCCAGTAAGCTTCGTTTCTTCCTGAAAGAAACAGGAGAAGCAGCCTCTGGCTGCTTATTACAGGCAAGTAGAATGAGACTAAGTACTAGAGAGGCTCCGCAAGGTTAACAGAAACCTTGCAGAGCCTCTCTAGGACTTAGTCTCGTTCTACTTGCCTGCAATGGAGGCTGCTTCTCTGTTTGTTTTAAGGAAGAAACAAAGCTTGCTGGAAGAAAAATAAGAGCTGAGGGGGGCAAGCATGCCTGCCTGCAGGGGAGACACGGGGGCCCTCAGGAAACCATGGAGGGGGTGTTCGCTCTTATCCATGGTTTCAAGTATCCACGGAAGGGCCTGGAACATATCCCCAGCGGATATGGGGGCCCACCTGTACACTGTATGGAGATTTCTGTACTAGGCCTCTGAGGGAAGGATGTGGAGCCACCCAGCAATTACCCAGAGACAACTGACAGAAGTCTGATCCAGAGGCGTCGTCTGATATGGGGCGGTGCTGCGGTGGGCCCCAGGGCGTAGGGGCGGAGAGGCTCCAGGGGGGGCAGGAGCCTCCCCAAGTTCCGTGGTTTTTTTTCCTTTTTTTTCTTTTTTCAGCGATTTTTCGCCAATTTTAAGTAAAAAAAAAAGCGGGTATTTTAAAAAGTATGTATGCTTTGCCGGTACTAACTTGAATAGGATGTTCCCTCGACGATGTTCTTCCTGCTCCTGGGCGCGCAGCTTCTCCGTGCACCCGGGCGCGGGACTCTGTACCGCCCCCAGCAGCACTTTCCGTAGTTTGCGCATGCGCAGACCCACGGAGTCTCCAGGGACGTTCTGGGCATTCGCAAACTCCCTGGAGCGTCCCTGGAGACGCCGTGGGTCTGCGCACGCGCGATACAGAGTCCCGCGGCCAGGCGCACGGAGGAGCTCCGCCCAGGAGCAGGAAGAACATCGTCGAGGGAACGTCCTATTCAAGTTAGTGCCGGCAAAGCATTGTTGTTGTTCAGTCGTTAAGTCGTGTCCGACCCTTCGTGATCCCATGAACCATATCCCGCCAGGCCTTCCTGTCCTCCACTATCTTCCTGAGTTCGCTCATTTTCATGTTCATTGCATCGGTGATGCTGTCTAACCATCTCATCCTTTGCCTTCCCCTTCTCTTTTTGCCTTCAATCTTTCCCAGGATCAGAGTCTTCTCCAGAGACTCCTCTCTTCACATTAGGTGGCCAAAATATTTGAGCTTCAGTTTGTTGTGATCCACACAATCAAAGGCTTTTGCGTAGTCAATGAAGCAGAACTAGGGTTTTTTTGGAACTCTCGTGCTTTCTCCATGATCCAGCGCATGTTGGCAATTTGATCTCTAGTTCCTCTGCCTCTTCGAAACCCAGCTTGTACGTCCGGTAGTTCTCGGTCCACATACTGCTGAAGTATAGCTTGTAGGATTTTGAGCATAACCTTGCTAGCATGTGAAATGAGTGCAATTGTACGGTACTTTGAACACTCTTTGGCACTGCCCTTCTTTGGAATTGGAACGTAAACTGACCTTTTCCAATCCTTTGGCAAAGCATACATACTTTTTAAAATATCCGCTTTTTTTTTAACTTAAAATCGGCGAAAATAAAAAAAAAAGAAAAAAGGCAATAAAACTGTCAAAAATAGGTTTCGATTTTTGACAGTTTTATTGGGCGGCTTTGCGTTTTCCGCCCCAGATGGGGGGGGCGCCTGGCGACGCCACTGGTCTGATCTCGGTAAAGGCTCCAGTCCACAGCAAGCAGGGCAAAGCTCAAGCAAGGCAAGACAGCTCCCAGGCAGAAAACACATTCCTACAACTTCCTAAGCAGAATAGATTCCCAGGCTGACTCTCAAGCCTGACTGAAGCCTGTCAAGACTGTTGGAAGCCCTGTCCCCTCAGTATGCTGTGAGATTCTTTCAAAGTCCATATTCTGACTTGGAGTTTGATAAAGCTTTCAGCATTTTATAGCCAACTGGGCCTGATGGAATTTCAGGCAAGGAAGGACAGGTGAACACACGAGGCCTTGGCCAAAAGGCCTTGGTTCCTCAAGGCTGGTGCTGTGCTGGTAACTAGGCTCCTATAAGATAAGGGGGCTTGGTGCAGGAGACCACTATTGACATCATCAGATGGGGTTTGGGATGAACATATGAAGCTTCCTTGTACTAGGATTGTTTAACCCAGGGGTGGCCAACGTTTCAACATGAATGCTCCTGGCCCTTTAACGGTTGTATAGGTGAGGGTATTTCAGCAGGTGCAGCTGCTTTAGCAGCACCATCAGCAATTGCGGCTGCCAAGATTCTGTCTTCTACACAACTCTTAAGAACACAGAGGCCCTAATGGTGGAAGGTTGGCCACTCCTGGTATACTGGGGAAATTTATATTAATCTATACTGGGGACACATCTGTGTATCTGAGTACAGTACAATCATTTTTTGTCTGTACCTGGTACAGTTATTCTTATTCTATTCAGTGCAGGTACAATTTAAGTACAGTGTACCTGAATTAATGATCATGTAAAAATGAACACAGGTGCAATCGTTCACATGGAAATGTGTACCTGGGTACAAACATTCTGTACCTGGGACAGCATAATGTGTGAACAGCAGACAATAGGTCTGTCTAGCTCAATATTGTCTACACTGACTGGATGCAGCTCTTCGGGGTTTCAGACAGGGGTCTCTCCCAGTCCCGGAGATACCAGGGACTGAACATGGGATGTTCTGCCTGCAAAGCATGCACTCGACCATCTCTCAAGGTCCCATGAATCTTCTGGTACCACATCCTCCTCCTGGTCCAGATGTGGGTTTCTCCTTTGGATTGTGGATATGCTAGCATCTTCCTTGAACTCATTTTCTGGGTCAGAAGTTAGGGCAATGGCCATGCCTAGTTATGGAATTCACCAACCTGAACAGTTCCAAATCTTCTTCCCCTCTTCAGAATCAACTGTGACACTTCCCTGTTTTATATTTGTTTATTCATCCAAGCTAAACATTTCTTTTCTTTTTTTCGCATCTCTTATTTGCTATCATTATGTTACCATTTGAAAGCACAAAGAAATAGAAGGCTTCTAGAATACTAGGGCCGTGCTGGACATCACCACCACACCAAACATTTGTATTGTTCCCTGGTTGCTGCGGCTCCTCACTGTTTTCTCTCTCTTTTTTTTCCCTCACAGTCCTTGGTCTGATTTGACCACAGCCCCATTTTCAGTTGGCTGAGTAAAGTTCCGCCTGCGGAGCACGCATTCTGCAGGCAGAGGGTGTTGTAAATGTGCCATAAAGCATATTTATGGTACCCAGAGAGTAAGGCCCACCAGCGCAGATGCCGAAAGGTCTCTCTCCGCTGCAGAAAAGATCTGCACCCACTGGAGGATGGTAAGAGTTGCTCTGGTGAGAGTAGGGGCGGACAGGGCGGTGAGGGAGGGTGGCCATTGGCCAAGCCCACCCGGGAGGGGGCGGAGATGTTGGCTGCGATATCCCCGTCCTCATTCCCAGACTCGGCGGCCATTACATGGCCACCTCAGATTTCTGCTGGCTCAATAGCCAGCGGACATCCGAGGAGGCCTCCCAGCCTTACACCGGGGGAAGGGGACGAACATCCCTTTCCCCCGAGGAGACCACAGGCGGCTCTGGAGTGGCCCGGAAAGGGCATAGGATCCTGTGGACCCTTTGCACCGGCTGCGGATCTTTGCTCAGGATTGTGCTGCTCATCTGATTGACTGTGGTGATCTGTGGCTTTTATTTATGTGCATCTGTGATGCTATCACACCAAACATAGGTGCTGTGAGGTTGACAAAAACACTTCAACCAATTACATAGCAGTGTGGGAAAATGAGGCCAAAGACTGACAGGACAAAGGGGAAAAAATGGCAATGAGAACCAAAGCTTCAAAACTCTCTCTCTCTCTCTCTCTCTCTCTCTCTCTCTCTCTCTCTCTCTCTCTCTCTCTCTCTCTCTCTCTCCCCCTCTATCTATCTATCTATCTATCTATCTATCTATCTATCTATCTATCTATCTATCTATCTATCTGTCTGTCTGTCTGTCTGTCTGTCTGTCTGTGTCTCTCTGTGTGTGTGTGTGTGTGTGTGTGTGTGTGTTTGTTTGCAGAAAGTGTGCACATGAGTGTTTGCAGAAAGTGCTGAAAAATCACTGAAAAGGGAAGCTGCTTTTCTACACTTGTGGAAAACAACACAAAATGAGGTACATAATTTCAGCTCGGGCTTAAACAGTAAGTCATCCAAATATTCTCATTAAGAATTATTTGATTAATGAAAGCCCAACATTTTGTTCAAACCAGTGCTATTTGGCCCTGAAAGTAAATATCAGAAATCATCTTAAGAACCGACTAGACATTTTTATGGAGTGGAGGAAGTGAGGGAAACAGCGACATATCAGATGGGTTGGATCAACTTAAACTTAAAAGGTACAGACAGCTCGGGCCAATCTGGCTTTGCGTGCCCCTCGCCTCATCATTCTTCATACTCTTACAACTCTTCTTCCACAATTTTTGCTATGTTTCCCCCCCAAAAAATAAGGCTCACAAATAAAACCAAATGTCGTTTCTGTAAAGCCACCCAACTCTGAAACTAGAATGTCAGGGCAGGTTAAGGGGGACACTCGGAAGATTTAATATTTCAAAAACAAGCTATGCCAGCCAGCTATATGGCAGATTAATGTCTTTGATAAATCACTGTCCCTGATACAATGGGGCTGACATAGCAGGTGTATTCAGAGAAGCCCAAAGGAAACACAGAGCTGAAGATGAATGATATCAAGCAATAGTTTTAATGGAAAACAACTTGAACAGACATGCCCTAAGCAGCCATGATTTCTTTTAAACCACCATGGTGCGGGTTTTTTTAAAAATGTTGTACTGCTTCGGTGATAATTCCTAAAACTTATCAATAGATCTCTGAATGTATTGTGAAAAATAACTGAAAAAACTACTCTCAGAACCTGAGATGCAGAGGCACCACCAGGGGGATGCGGGGGGAGTGGCCCACATTGGGTGTCACCCTCAGGGGGGGTTGACACCAAAGTGCCTGAGACTCTGCTTGGCGATCATCGGCCTGCTCTGGGCCCAGTCACCTGAGGCCAATCCGTGAGAACACAGAGCAACTGGGTCTGAAGCGGGCTGATGAATGCCAAGCGGAGGCGGTCTGGAGGTGAGGGTTTTGCATTAAAAGCATGCTGATGGAAAAAGAAAAAAGGCAGCTGCTACTGCCTCCTCAGTCTCCTCCTTGCCCTCTAAGCAACCGGGAGGGTGAGGGTTTGCGTACGGTAACCCGAAGCCCCCCCCCTCCTTACCTTGAGCTCTGGTATAGTGAATCCGTTATCTGTGCCATCCTATTTGAAAATATCAGGATAAGCAGGGAAATCTAGATAGGAAGCTTTGCATGAGGCTTGTATTCAAAAAGCAAAGACTAAGGAAAATACATCTTTTGTAGGAAAGGATTCTCTGCATGACATGAGAATAGAAAAGAGAGAAATGGCTTGACCCTACCACTATTTAGCTAGCCTTACTGCCCCCTGCTGGTATAGGTGCAACAACACAGCGCTGCTGCATATTGCAACAAAGTTGACCCCTGAACCCTCAGTACTGGTGGTAGTGGTTGCACCCAGTGTGTCATAGGAACACAGAGGGGCATCAAGGGAGGCTCAGTGCAGGGCTTTGCTCCAGGGTTTCCAGCCAACCTGGCACCAGCACCATTACCACCTCTGCCGCAAAACGTATCAACTGTGTCAGTTCCTGTGTTCAGGGCTGGTCTAAACAAACAGCAATGCGGTGATCAAATCATTCCTGAACTGCATCACTTCAAATTGCAGATGAGAGAATTGCACGATTCAACGCTTTCGTGCACATTAAACATTAGGAGCACAGAAGACAAAGCCGTCTTCAAGTATCTGAAGGGCCATCATGCAGAAGAAGGGAAAGACTTGGTTTCTGGGGCTCATGAGGGCAGGACTAGAATCAGTGGGTTAAAACTACAGGGAAGTAGATTGATGGCACAATCCTAAGGTTTCCTTAGGCTGGCACAGCGACCTCTGCACCAGCCTAGGGTGTAGCAAATGTGCTGTAAAGCACATTTGTGGCACCCAGAGAGTAGGCAGCCATCCTGCCAGATCCAGGAGCCCCGTGTGCCAGAGCAGATAAGGCTGCTTCGAGTGGTGCAGGGACTGGGGGAGGGCGGGGAGGGGGTATAATGGGGCGGGGGGAGGGAGGGGTGGGCAGAACAGTCTCAAGAGGGGGAAGGGATTGGTGGCCTCAGCACATGCTGTATCCTATCCCACTTCCTGGGCTTGAAACACAGGACTTCTCGGTTCTGTGCCACTATTGAACTGTCCGGGTTTACCAGGGGTACTGGATAGGGTTGGGCTGTGAGGCTAGGCATGTGGAACGATTTCCTAACTGTTAAGAGCTGTCCATCACTGGAACAGTCTGCCTTATACAGTTGTGAGTTCTCCGTCATTGGAGGTTTTCAAGTAGAGGCTGAATGGCCTTCTGTCAGGGATGATGTAGTCGTGTGTGCTGAGCAGGGGGTTGGACTAGATGAGCTCCAAGATCCCTTCCAGTTCTAACTGGAATCCCTCCACATCAAACACTAGAGACTAGGGAGAACATCTATGATGATTTCTTTTTCCATGAGGAACACTCAGATATATGACCACCTCCATTACTATCTGCAGTGTGCGATATGATGCCGTTTGGGACAGTTTTACACCCCTTTTGCTAGAACCTAGCAAGTCATGAAGGTGATCAAGTAGAACGAAACTGGGTGATCTATATGCATATTTGAACAAGACAGCGAGTGAGAAACTTACTTTTCTTTTAACAAAAGGTGAAATTACATAATGTTTGGTGCAATAGGGAGGTTGAGGGTCTGGAATCAGGGGTGGAGCATTCCTAGATTTTGGGGTGCTGTGGCAACACAGCTTGCATTTAACTGTAGAGTTTAGTATGTTTCAAAAAAGCGCCCAGGCCTAAACCTCTAATGCATTAAATGATGCCGTAGATCTCCCTGTTCATTCAAGTTGCCTTATTTAATTTATCCACAAATGCACTAGCCTCTGCATTATTAATGTAAATTGAAACATACATATGCCTACAAAGCACAGACTATTAGTGAACGTAACGAACTCTGCAGGTTGCTATTTTAATACTTCCCAGCAGGTGTTTTACCTAGCTCTCCACCCCCTGTGCTTCTTTTCAAAGACTTTGCAAATTTCATAGTAAATTCACTCAGCAATTAACATTGGTAGAAAGTATAGACTCTGTAATAGTTGCTACGCTTTATTAAGAAGAGCTGCTCAAACTTCTAGTATAATGTCACTTTAAAAAACATTTTGCAAGTCGTGGATCCTACAACCATTTTGTGATTAATTGCTCCTCCCATGGGACGGTTTGTGGAAATTCCCAGTACAAACAAAAAAAATCTTAAAAGATAAACAACAACAACAACAACAACAACAACAACAACAACAACAACAACAACAACAACAACAATAATAATAATAATAATAATAATAATAATAATAATAATAATAATAATAATAATATACAGTATTTATATACCGCCTTTCTGGTCATTGGATTTCTCCTCCGACTTTATTCAAGGTGGTGTACATGGGCAGGCTGTTCTAAACCCCAAAGGGTTTTTACAATATAATAATGTTCTAATCTTTCATAGAACCCTTCATTCGAGATGTTGCTTTCACAGTCCAGCTCTCTCTCTCTCTCTCTCTCGCTCTCTGGCATTCTCCTCAGCACGCTTCAGCTGACACAGGCAACCTTGACTGCCACTCAAGTGCTGTAGCTTGCAGCTCCACTCCCCCACAGTGGCTCTGCAGCTTATCAGCTCGGCGTGCCAGCAGGTCTCCGACAGACTTCCAGCCATCTTGAACTGCTGTCCTTCAGATCTTCAGGCATTTGTGAGACAAACGCTCTACCAACTGAGCCAGACGAAGCTCTGGAAATGTTAACAGTTATGGTAAAAGAACAGCAACAACATTAATAATTACAGTGGGGGCTCGTTATTCGTGGGTGCTGCTTCCGTGGATCCCAGTATCTGCGGAAGCAGCCTACAAATAATGGTTTGCTGGAGTCCAGGACCCAATGGCCCATTTACTCACTGTGGAGGCCTCCAGAGGCCCATTCCACATCGGCACTAGCCTGGAAAGGCCTGCAGAGGCCTCCATGGGCTTCTGTAAGCCTCTCAGATGCAAATTCAAGTGACTTCCGGGCTCTTTCTCCAACCTCTGGCATGTGGATCTGCCACTTGCGGCTGCGTGGCCATGCTATATGGCATGTCATGTTTTCGGACAGCTGTAAAGGTCCTGTTAGGGTTGGGCTGTAAGCATGCACATGATAGCAGGTGCTTGGTATGAGTAGGATCTATGTGGGGTTCCGGAAAAGTTAGAGAAAGTAGTGTGAGAGATTCGCCCTACTTTTGACATGATTGATGTTCCACCCCACGCATAAATGGTACCAGACTTGATGGATGATGGTGGAAAAATCCCAATCAATGAGGAAGGTGAGGGCAGAGGTGGCATCAGAAGTTGGCCAGGTAAGGCACTGGCTGGAGACCCATACCCATCAGTGGGCCTACCTGGTAGGGCTGACTTCTGAATGCTCCCAATACCTTTGCACCCGTTCACCTTGCTCAGCACTGCAACCCCACCTATAAATGGGAGTGACCTCCAGAGGCCCCAGAGTTATTGCTTTGTGATATTTCCGAGGCTGAGATTTTGAGGCTCAAGATGACAAGGCAAAAGCTTTCCCGGATCCTGAAATATCTTCATTCAATATGCTGGATATACAGAGGCATCGCTCCGGTAGGGGCGGGGCTGTACGTTTCGCTCCGTCCTAGTCCCGTTTACTGAGCGAACAGGAGGCGGCCCCGCCCCCTCACTGTCGGAACTATTCCCGTGCAGAGAAAGCAGCAGGCAGGGTCTCTTACCTGCTGCTTTCTCTGCACGGAATGGCTCCGACAGTGAGGGGGCGGGGCCGCCTCCTGTTCGCTCGGTAAACGGGACTAGGACGGAGCGAAATGTACGGCCCCGCGCCTACCAGAGCGACGCCTCTGTGGATATACTTCGTACTTTACGCTACAAACTTGGCTCCCAACTCTCACAAGTTTAAAAATTGTGATGTAAACTTAGCGGGCTAATAAACAGTGCTGTGAAGTGTCTCAATTTATAACCTCTGAAGAGCAAGTGAACCATAAATTAGAATACTAGCTGCATGATTGTGGTAACTAATGCCAAACTGGGGAACAACTTTACCTAATGGAAATGTAAACAGAAGATTTAATTGGTCCAAGGGGACCGCTAGTGCCATTAAAGATGCAGTAGAGAATGTGTGCAACAAACAAGCTCCTGGTACTGATGAGCACAATAAGACTGAGACTACAGGTACTGAACCTCAGCTTTGGGAGAAGTAGGGAATCGCTTCATTCACACTACCATCACCAGTACACTTGGCACCTTTCAGTGCGGCCCAGAGTCTACACAGATGTCCATATCTCGTTATAATGGCAACATTTTTCTTTTAATCTCTACATTTCAAATGCGAGAAACAAGTCAACTGACATAACAATGGAAATAATTTCCCAAAGCCCGTCACCCTGCCTTTTTTATCCTGATGTTTTAAAATGTTGTTATTATCTGATTTGCAATTACCCAATCATTCCAATCCAGTGAACTTCTCTGATTTCATTGTCTTGCTCTTTCTTTGAGAAAACACCTCTCCTTTTTTTCTTGCTTTCCCTTGTTTCATGTTCATCCCTTTGAGGTGGTAAGCTTCTGCTTCATTCCATGTTTTTAATGTTTGCATTGTACTGAGTATCCTTAGGTGCTGCTGCTGCTGGTGGTGGTTAAAATTACAAAAACAAATGACTCCCATTTTCTTTTTGATGGAAGAATCTGATCCACATAAACATTCCCATTGTAAACACAGATGAGCTTCAGTATGCACCAGATACTGGTTGTAAAATTGTGGTTGCTTGGAAAGATCAAATAGGGTTAAACAGCAGCAATATCAACTGGCAGTGGCATTCCGAGGCTGGTGCGGAAGCATACGTGTAGCAGGATGCCGTTTCATGCGTGAAAGCGCCCCTACCCCTTGCCATTCCCAGAGGGCGTGGAGCAGCATCCTGCTACACGTATGCTTCTGCACCAGCCTCGGAACGCCACTGTCAGCTGGGCAACTACTGATAAGAGAGTATCAGAGTTTTGTGTGAACTCTTGTCATGCAGTAGGGTTGGAGTTTCAGTATTCCAGTTTTTGGAAGAGTGGGAGGGACTCACCTTGATCATAGACATCCTTCAATATACATGTTGTGAGGAACAAAAGGCTGCATATGCAAAGTGCTCCCTTTGTGTGCCAAATGCCATTTCACCATGGTTCCCATCACCTAAGTTCCCCTTTGAGAGACCAGAGAGGTATAGCCCCATGCCATGTGCTCTATCATCAGAGCTGTAGTCTCCCTGGCAGGTTCTTATAACCCAGGGTTGGAGTGCTGTGATTGGATGTCGAATGTAGTCTGTATCCTATGCTCCATCATGAGGATGTGGATGAGGCAGGGGAGTGACGGGGTGCATCTGTCTGCCGTTTTCCCCTGTTCCATTATTCCCTATAGCAGGGACCTTTTTCATCTCATGGCACAGTGACAAGGTGCTAAAATTGTCAAGGCACACCACCAGTTTTGTTGACAATTGACAAGGCACACCACAGTGCCGGTGAGGGACTCACATCCCTCAATGGCCCTATTAATAAATGACCTCCCCCAAACTCCTGTGGCACACCTGCAGACTATTCGCAGCACACCAATGTGCCACATCACATTGGTAAAAAATCGCTGCCCTATACGGTTACTCCTACCTATACCAGCTCTGTTGGTGTAGCATTTCTCTGGCATCAGGGACTTGTCTGTTGTCTGAAGAGGGGTTAGGATATGGTGTACGTTGACCCCCTCCTTCTCATGTCACACTCTAATCTCCTCCCCATTGGTGCATCTGTTGGCAGGCGGACTTCGATGCCATTGGGACTCTTGTTGTGCAATACTCTGGCATATCTTGAGGATAGGACTGGGCTGTTAACCAAATACATGCAGTTTTGTCTGATGCCATTGTGGGCCATATTGGTGCATTAGCTAGATTTGTAACAGGAAAGTCTAAGTTAAAATCCCTGCTCAAGAAACTGACTGAGCAGTCTTGAGTTAGTCAGTATCTTACAACCTGACATGCAGTACAATATATCTGCATGGATAGAGCCATAGTTCTGTTGCAGAGCACTTCCTTTGCATACAGAAGGTTCCATATTCAATCCTTGGCGTCTACAGCTTGGGCTCAGTGAGATCCCTCTCTGAACTCTACATATCTATGTAGATAATTTGAGCTAGAGAGACCAATGGTCTGAACTCAGTATAAGGCAGTTTCCTATGTGAAAATGAACTAGGATTGCTGCCCTAATCTCAAGGGAAGGGTAAGTATAATTGGAAGTATTTAGCTGTTTCTGCTTGTATTGACCAGTGGGATATGTGTGATTGCACATGTTTGTTCATTGAGAAGATAATGTGCATGAATTAGCCCCTATCGGAATAAGCACAAATTCTTTATTAAATGAAATTTGCAAAAGTGCATTTCAAACTAAGTTGGCTAGAACAAAGTGAAGCATTGTCCTATAGGTATTTGGTGGGGGTGAAAAATTGCCTTCAGGCTATATTGTGGATTTGCAACCAACCACCGCTGTGCTTCAGGTGTACAACGAGGAAGTGTCCAACGTGAGCATGAGTTGCCAGAGGCGTTCTGCCTGCAGAGGACACAGCCTCTAGTCTGCCTTCTCTAATTTCCATCAGTAGTACAAAATGTGCACCTTTTTTTGACGCATTAAAGAGAAGCCCATTAAAGAAGTAGCAATCAACGTTTGCTGAGGACCACACACGTCCAATGTCACTTAAATGCTAGTAGAGCTCTTGCAAATTTCTGTTTAGGACAGCTGACAATGAAATTTCACTTCAAAAAATTTACCAACTTGAATTGATGAACAGATGAAGACTATGAACAGTCTGAGAGCTGGTTAGATTTGTTCCTGGGCTAGAGGTCCCAGAAAAACAGATGGGAAAGAAATGCATGCACTTATTTATTCATTTTTATTTTGCACATTTTATTTATTTATTTATTTATTTATTTAAAAAAATTATATCCCGCCTTATCCTATGCCGAAGGCAAATGCCCAAGGCGGCTTACAACAAAAATTAAAATACATAGTTTAAAATACAGAAAATAAATTTAAACAATACATAATTGAAAAACAATAAAATCCACTGGGGGAGGGGGACAGAATGGAGCAGAGAAGCAGCATGGCAGAGCATCTTGGGACACAGGAGGCAGACCACAACCCATCACCCAAACGCTAGATGAAACAAAAACGTTTTGAGCCCTCGCCGAAAAGTCATGAGGGAGGGGGTGGTTCTCAGATCCCCTGGCAGGGAGTTCCACAGTTGTGGCGCCACAGCAGAGAAGGCTCGCCCACGTGTTGCCACTCCCCTAACTTGTGATAGAGGTGGTACCCGCAGGAGAGCCCCCTCAGATGACCTAAGAGAGCGGGCCGGAATGTATGGAAGAAGGCGGTCCCTCAGATATCCTGGACCCAAACCGCGAAGGGCTTTAAAGGTCATTACCAGCACCTTGAATTGGGCTCGGAAACGAATGGGCAGCCAGTGCAGCCGCTGAAGCAGCGGTTCAACAGAGTCAAACCGCCTAGCTCCAGCGACCACCCGGGCTGCCGCATTCTGCACTAACTGCAGCTTCTGAACCGTCTTCAAGGGCAGCCCCACGTAGAGCGTGTTACAGTAATCCAGTCTTGAAGTCACTAAGGCGTGGACCACCGTGGTCAGGTCCGATCAACTCAAGTACAGCAGCAGCTGGCGCACCAGCTGAAGCTGGGCAAACGCACCCCTGGCCACAGCCGCCACCTAGCTTTCCAGGGAGAGCTGTGAATCCAGAAGTACTCCCAAGCTGCGCACCCGTTCCTGCAGGGGGAGTGCAACCCCATTCAGAACCAGAGACTATCCTGCGCCCCCCCGCAGGGGGGGCAGATTTTCGCCGCCCCCCAATAACAAACAAACAAACAATAAAATAAAATAAAAAACACCCCCGGGGGGGTTTCGGAGGTTTATGGGCTTTTTTACGGGGGGGGGTTTCGGAGGTTTATGGGCTCAAGCAGGCAATAGTGAAGCAAATGGACAAGTGCCGAGGCGCCCCCACCCCGCCGTCGCCCCTACGGTCGATCAGCGCCCCCCAGGCAGGCACTGGAAGCTCCCCATAAAGGCAGGCAGCTGAGCGCCCCAAGGTACGCTGGACCGCTCCGTTTTGCAGTGCAGCGCGGTCATTTTAACCTTTGTTTTTTCTTCAGAGCTTCAGTTCGGCTTGCCACCGAATTTCGGCGGCAAGCCGCGAGGGCCATTTTTTCCCCTTCAGCAAGTTCGGCTTGCCGCTGAATTCCGGCGGCAAGCAGCGGAGGCATAACGAAACAACCAAACCTCTGCGCCACCCCCAGCCAAGCCAATGCACCCCGCCCTGGGGCCCTGGGCTCCCGCACCCCCTTGACGACATCTCTGTTCAGAACGGGCAGGTGACTCAGTACCTGCATCGAAGCTTTCCTGTCTTTTCTGGATTCAATCTCAACCTATTAGCCAGACCCCAACCACCTCCAGGCAGCGCTCCAGGACTTCCACAGCCTCCCTGGAGCGAGATGGCAAGGAGAGGTAGAGTTGGGTGTCATCAGCATATTGGTGACACCCAACACCAAATCCCCGGATGATCTCTCCCAGCGGTTTCATGTAGATGTTGAAAAGCATGGGAGACAGAATTGAACCCTGTGGCACCCCACACTGTAAAGGGCATTAAATCAGGAATAAAGATGCTTGTCGGTTACTTCTGAAAAATATTTTTTTTTTCCCACTGAGCAGAGTTCATTTTTCTTCTCCAGCACTAGAGCGAACATCTCCTGAGTTTTGAAATATTTTTAGAGGAGAAAACCGGTTCTCTTTCCCTACAGTAAGCCTATCAGCCCTAAAGCAAGGATCCTCCACTCCTTCATTTTGTCTCTCTACTTATCCGCTATTGAAGCTGAACTGGGGCTAGAGTCACCATAGCTATAAGGGAAAATCGCTCAGAAAATGTGATATTTCTACACAGCCTAGGGATTTCAATAAATTTAAAAATATCGGTGAATAGAAACACCACTAACTGAAAGATTTCTCAGTCACTGGAACAGTCCTAGGATGTGAGGAATCACAGTGCTACTGTATATGAGGTACCTGGCTGTCATAAGGTGGTCTAGGATTGTCTGTGAAAGGATACGCCTTTGCCCTAAATAGCTACACGGCAGAGAAACGTAGGTGCAGCTTCACTCCTTATTGGAGCACTTGTGGTGGAAGGGGCGATAACCACAACTGGAAGTGTGCCAAGAAGCGACATCGCTACTATTGGCAAAAACATTGGGTTATTAAAACAGAGGTATGCGGTGGCAGCTCAGCCATGCGGCTGACTGAAACAGCCGCTTCAAGAAGCAACAAACAACCGGGGGGGCACCCCCCAGCCTGCCACTTGCCTGGCCACTCCACCCAGCCTCTTCACGTTTTTTTTGCCTCAGGAATCCTTTTCCCAAGTGCTCTCCTGAGTGCTCGGGAAAAGGACAGCTGCCTCCCCCACCACTTCTTGTAACGTAGCCATGTGGGGAAGTCCCAAGATCCTCTTGACCCGGCACTTGACAAGAAGTCACAGAAGAGGAGGGTGACATTGACAATGAGGTGCATACTGGTGCAATGTGTGCGCGCGTGTGCATGCATGCAAGTGCATGCATGTGCGTGTGTGTGAGTACATGCGCACATGTGTGAGTGCACGTGAGCGCAGGCACATGCATGTGAGTGCATGCACTGACTGGTATGCTGGGAAGGTGCTGGTGCATGTCCTTTGGGGCAGAAGCGTCGCTCCGGTAGGGGCGGGGCTGTAAGTATCGCTGCGGTTACAGTCGCTTTACCGAGCGAGGAGGAGGCAGCCCCGCCCCCTCACTGTCCGAGCCAGTCCCCTACGTTCTCCGTAGGGGACTGGCTCGGACGGTGAGGGGGCGGGGCTGCCTCCTCCTCGCTCGGTAAAGCGACTGTAACTGCAGCGATACTTACAGCCCCGCCCCTACCGGAGCGACGCCTCTGCTTTGGGGCATGGTAGATGAGCTATTGTTTTGGGAGGTGGATCACCTTGGGCTGCCCCTGAGGAATGCAGCACTCGCCTTCAGTAGAAACTCAGTTTGGAACAAAACATAGCACCGTACATATTTCAAGAGAAGGCCTACTTTACCCTTGAAAAACGAGGTAGGAGTTGATAGTATTTTCAAGAGTCTCTTTGCTTCCAGACACAAAAAATACTGAAGGAGAGCAGATAGTGGATTATGATTACATGTCATCAAAGTTTAAAATGTGGCACTATTTCCTTTCTAAGTTGTAACGTTAGATTTCGCTGCGAGAAATAACTGGAGTTACCCTGAGCTATGTTTTAAGTATGTAATGAAAAATACTTTTTTAGAGTGTTGCGACAGCCATTATTATAGAAACAAAAATTAGGAAGGATATTGACCAAGCAAGTTCAGTCTGAAACTTGGGGGCCAATTTCATGCTACATTTTATGACTTTGAAAGATATGTAATATTTCTGGAAATTTTGCTGCCGTAAGGTACAATTAGTTATCCGATAAAATCATCCTGCTTGAAGTATTAAGGCCTTTTGGCTGCAGTCCTGTATGCACTTTCTGGGAGTAAGCCCCATTGAACTCAGTGGGGCTTACTTCTGTGTAGACATGCATAGGATTGAGTTGTAAAGCCTTACAGCACAATCCTATGCACACTTACCTGGGAGTAAGCTCCATTGAACACGAGACATATTTCTTAGTAGACCTGTTTAGAATTGCGCTGTCACACAATAATTACAAATATACCCGTGTTAGAAAATGAGTGGCAAGATATTGTATCCTAAATATGCTACATGAATAATAACTAATAGAGACAGCCAAATCCTACTATCACAAGCTTCTTTAATCAGAACCAGCTTCTAAAACCTCAATAGCTTTGCATTCTGAATGGTTGTTTGTACCTCCATGGGCTTCAGAGAACTGACTGTTTCCTTGGACCGTTTCCTTGTTTTTTTCATGGGTCCACTTCTTTCCTGTTTTGGTGTGTGTATTTCCTGAGACAGATCTTTTTCCTGAGACAGATCTTTTTCTTTCATACACTGCAAAAGATGAAACACCCCCACAGATTATTTTTTCCCTTTTCCCTACATAGAAAGAGATGTCGGGAAAAGCTTTATACATGTTGAGTATCCCTTATCCGGACTGCTACAATTGCTACTTTCTTTGCTATAGAGTTACTATAATCCATGAGGGAGGAGATAAACGTTTCCTACGATTTCTGCAGATATTTCTGCCTTGCCCAAAACCAGTAGCGTCGCTCCAGGGGCGCGGAGCTCTAAGTTCCGCCACGCACCAACCCTCCTTTAGCGGCACGAGGCGGCCTCGCCCCCTCGCCTTCGGAGCCATTCAAGGCGGCGAAAGCAACAGAAGGAGACTCCCTGCGCGTTGCTTTTGCCGCCTTGAATGGCTCGGAAGGTGAGGGGGCAGGGCCGCCTCATGCCGCTGAGTAAAGGAGGGTCGGAACGCAGCGGAACTTAGAGCTCCGCCCCTCCTGGGGCGAAGCTACTGCCCAAAGCCATATTCCACTGTGTTTTTCATATACAAAAATGGGTTTGCAATTGAGGGGAAGTAGGATTTTCCAAATTCTTTTTCAAATGTTAGTTCACCTCAGTTCTAGGGGCGGGCAGACCACCCCAAAATGACTTTCAATTCTATTTGTTATCGGAGGTGTGAAAACACACCACTGGTAGAAAATGGGTTTTTCCCCTATCCCCACCGTTACTTGTGCAGGGATCACATTTCCCAGGGGGTCTCCACATCATCTAGTCTGGTACGGGAGGAGGTCCATGGGGGTGACACTGTGAATTACCACCCCAGGTGTCACCAACTCTGGTGACAACTCTGCTCAGCTCCCAGCATTAATTCCTTGTTTAAAGGCATATGGACATGGCTTACTTTTGCATTGTTTCCACTATGGACATGAGTAGATCGCCCTCCTCATTTTTTAACCAGCTGTCTAGCATGTTGACCGGCTTGCAGAATACTGGCCTATTGTCCAACAGGCCTGGCGACCATGCAGCTTTCCAGATTCCATGCAATATGCTAAATGACAGAACACCCTATGCAGGCATGGCACTGATTTCTTTGTGACTCCATATAAACCATTTGGAAGCCGATTGCTTTATGCGGGCCATTTATTGACAGCCGTGAATAATGCAATTTTTACATCTAAAAATGAAAATCACTAATATTTACCCTCTTCGATAAGTTTCACTAATATTTGTTGCATCTCTACATTCAGCGTCTACATATCAGAGAAGAAGGAAAGAGCTTCTCGGGCAGGTGGCATGACAGATTTGAGCTCAGGCACATTTCATTAGCAAATTAAGCACAGTTCACTTCTCTGCTAAGTGATTCTACCTTTTTCCGCATTACAAAGAAACCCAGGCCAAGCATGCATAAACGTTTGAGCGGTTTCAACAGTAAACTTAGGGAAATTGTTTTACCTAAGGGGTCAACGGGATGGTGTATTATTACTGACCAATGAGCATCACAATGAGAAAGTATGTAAATTCTCAGCACTTTAACCCATAATTTACATAATGACTCAATGATAATTATAGGGCATTTACAGAATATGCAAATATTTATTTTCTGGATACCCATGTTGGATTTAAACTCTTTTATCTAGGGCTCATTACTTTTGTAATGAAAAGAGCCACTGCCAACATTTTGGAGATATTTTTATGACAAGAAAAAACAGTTGGGCCAGTGGTTCCCAATGTGAGAGCCCAGCGGGGGGGGGGGGTTGGCGTTTTTAGGCCATTTGTGGCCCCCCCCGCTCGCCCCGGGTCCGTAACAGGCCTTTTCTGAGCGAAAAAACGCCCAGGGGGCATTTTTCTACCCGGAAAAGGCAAGGTGGTGACGTCACCCCCAGAGGGGGCAGGGCCAATGACATCACAGTGGTGCATCACTGGCAGCACATCACCACCGCCCCCCCAGCGGCTTGCTACGCCTCTGATCCTTAATGCCTTCCTTGTGCCATCCTTGTAATGTTTGTTTGAATCCAACATGATGATTTGCAAATTTCCCCTGGATATATACAGTCAATCCTCATTATATGCATACTCGTTATATACAGATTTGTTTATCTGTGAAACGAAAGTGCAACTTACGTCGCCCCATTCGGGGTCTCTTCACAGCCATTCGCCAGCAAGAATGACTCTTACATGACTGCCTGATAAAGCTGTTTGTTCAAGTTTACATATTAATGGCAGGTTAACAGCCGATGAATGGAGAAAAAAAAAGAAAGAAAAGAAGCTGTGCGTTTCAGTAAGCCTGCGAAGGACTAGTCACTAGTCCTTAGTGGGCTTACTGAAACGCACAGCTTCTTCTAGTCACCAGTGTTCCAGTTCCTGGGGAAGAAAGGAATGGGCTGGGATTGCAAGCAGCCAATTCTGAGCTGGGTTAAGCAATAAGCTTGTGGTGGATATGTCTTTTAAAAAAAAACCTTGCAGAATTTGTCTGCTTGCTGAGTGTTTGGATAAATCCTGGGATAGACAAAATCTTCAGTTGTTCCCACTTCCATCTGTTTTAAATAACTCTGGACACAACAGAATAACTTTGCTACGCAACAGAAACAAAGATTAAAATATTGGAGATGTTGAGCTGCCCTCACTATTATTCGTCTCATAGAGTTCAAGGTAAGATTCAAGTTCATACAGTCCATATAGAGTATAGTGAAGAGGGTCTGCAGGAACCTAACCCCATTTCCCCCATAGGATCAATGATTCAGTATCCGCTGATTCGGTACCGCTGGGTTTCCCAGGAATGGAATCCCAGCAGATAACAAGAATTGACTGTATATATCTCGAGGAAAAAAATTATATATACATACACTCGATGCAATCTATGGGCAACTATACAAACAAAATTATATGTTAGGTTTTGTTGTTGATTTACTCTATTGCTTTTCCGAGGGTGGGGAGAAGACATGAGAGCAGGTTCCATGTGAATCTTCCCCTCAAGATGACTCCAACGAGCCATTTTGAAGTGAAAAACCGAGTTTCCAAATTTACCCTCCTGGTTATATGTGAGTGAGCTTGCATGGGCCCTTGATCTTTGAAAGGAAGTGCAATTAAAAAAAAGAAATTGACCGCCTGCTGTAAAAGAGGCTGAAGATGCCGTGCCGACACCTTTGGTAACAATACACACCCATCCATGAATGCTTTCCTTATATTGATACACAAAGAGAAATTGCACAATACCATTCTCTCCTTGGAGACTCTCCTTGCATTCAGCGTTGTTGCATATTGGCAGTCTTTTATATTCAGGGTTTGAGTTATCTGGTGCCAGCAACACAAAGGCCCCCAAAGAGTCCATTGTGAAAAGGCTAATATGGAATAATAAGAGAACCAAACAGCTGGAGACGCCAGTGTTTTTGTATTGACGGAACCGCTGGTATTCATGCGCCATGTAAAGGAAAGCCTTGTGTGATCTTTGCTACTCTCCTCAATGAAAAGGGAGCTCCATTCATCCTAAACGCTTCAGTGTATGGGATGCAGATTGTTGCTGTGGGGGGAGAGGGGGCTGGATGGTTGTGCAAAATGATGAAGGTCATAGCAAACATGGGTTTCTTGAAAACGAGGTATATGAGTTTATTTGCCATGCTGAGTGTGACATGGTTTCCTCCTTGGCCCAGGGCAAGGGGTGGAGGACCGTCCACACTAACAGCCCAACCCAGCGTAAAGATACGTGGCTGTCCTAACGGGTCAGCTGCTGTATCCTAAGGTCATTGTGGACTGCACTACCACGGCCTGGATTCTCGGGGGAAGTGGAAGTTCATCTCCTTTCTCCGGTGTCAGCCGCACAGGCCGCAATGGGCCTCCTTGGATGCACACCAGTTCTGAAGCTGGTGTGCAGCTGGGGAGGCCATGTAAATCGACCTGGCATGGGAAGGGGCATAGGATAACGGCAGAGCACTCCCTCCCAGTCCAGGCTGGCCAATGGCCCCCTCCCTCTCTGCCCAGGCCCGCCTGGCCCCTGTACCGAGCGGCACAGGTCCTACCTACGTCAGCCAGTGGTGTCCGCCAGAGGAGTGAGTGGTGCCGGCCTCTGCGCTTACACCCAGCACCAGCAGAGCGCGAGCTCCCCCGGCGCTGAGTGAGGATTGTGCCATATACTACACGGTCCCGCAATATTTGTTCATTTAGATTTTAATATGGTCCGTCCCCAAGGACTCAGAGATGGGTACAGCATTGAAAAGGACCTCCAAAGGGCTAGCAGGCTGCACTTCTCTTGTACTGGGAGTGGTCGGTCGAGTTCTCCTAAGCTTGGCTCCGAGAAAAACTTTGAGGGCTCGTAAAAGCCCTCCTCAACCTAGACACAAACGTTTCGAGCCCTCCCAACCCTCCTTTGTCTTGATCAAGATTGGTATTGGTCCTACCCTAAAACATGCTCCTCCTACTTCCCTTGACTTTCCTGGCGAGTGAGAGCAGCAGCGTGAAAAAAGAGGAGGGAGGTTTGTCGCCCCTCTCTCGACCAGCCTGGCACATTACATAGTGACGTACTGGGGCATAAAGCCCAGGAGACCATGGGAGTGGGACTCTGAAGAACCGCCTCTCCTTTGCCGCCGCCCCCCCCAGCTTTCACACTGCTACTCAACACACCAGGCCAACCTCCTTGTGGACCGCTGTTGCTGGTCCCACCTCTGCTATTTGGCAAGTACATTAAAGCAGAGGGGCAAGGATCTCGATGGGGCGCCCGGAACAAGGGGCGGGGCCTAAATGACGTGACATCATGACGTTGAGGGCGGCTTCATGCGCCCTGTGTAGCCAATAGGAGGTCAGCTGATGTCAGCTGACACGCCCCCCCCGCCAGTTTCATTACCATTTTGGAGCCGTTTGGGCTCCAGGGAGGGAGGGAGGGCCGACAAGAAGACGGCCGAAGCGGAGGCGACGCATCGCGATGGCAAGTACGGCCCAACCCCAATGCTAGATCCCCTGGTGTAGGGTGCGCCCCCGTGCGTGCCCGGAGCAGCTGCTCCGCTCGCTCCGCCCTAGTTACGCTGCTGCATTAAAGGGAAGGAGGGAAAGGAGTTTTCAGGGTGGGGTCTGGCAGGGGTGGGGTGGGAATATTTCTCTAAGCCTTGAATTGGCTTAGAAAAATCCAAATTCTTCCGGTTTTTTAAAAGGACTCAGATTAATTTTGAGTGAATCTGAGGCAAGCTTGAGAGAGCTTGCCCATCAGTCGCATGAAGAGCAGAGTGTTATTGTAGAGTTCTGTGTTTATTTAAAGCAGGGGAGGGGAACCTATTTGCAGTGGGGGGCCATTTTCCCATAGGGAAAATTTGTGGCGGGCCGGCCAGTAGGCCGGCCGTCCCCCCCCGCAAATTTGCCCCCCCACTGCTCGCTCTCCCTCCCTCCCTCCCACCACTCTCTCTCTCTCCCTCCCTTCCACCACGCTCTCTCTCTCCCAACCGCTCGCGCTCGCTCCCTCCCACCCACCCACCCACCCACTCTCCTTACCTTATGGAGGCTTTTGCGCGCCTCCTTCGTTTCAAAGCCTTTCGCACAAAGGAGGCTTTCGCGCGCCTCCTTCGTTTCAAAGCGGCCTTTGCACAGCGCCGCTGAAGCTGAGATTGTGCGCATGTCCAGGAAGGCCGCTTTCCTCCTCCTTCTGAAAGCGGTCTTCCTGGACATGCGCACAGCGCTGCTGAAGCTAAGATTGCCCTCAGGGCACTCAGCTTCAGCGGCGCTGTGCAAAGGCCGCTTTGAAACGAAGGAGGCGCGCGAAAGCAGCAGCGGCGGAGCCTCCGGTCCGGTCCCGCGCGGGCCGGGCCGGATCGTCCCGCGGACCGGATCAGGCCCGCGGGCCGGAGGTTCTCCACACCTGATTTAAAGATTAACAGATTTATTGTGGCACAAGCTTTTGTGAACCAGAATCCATTGTGAATGGTTGCTTTGCTGACCTTTAGACATTTGAGCTTTACATAGAATATCTACCAACTGAGGATAATCAACTGAAAGTCAGGATGGTGTAGTGGTTCGGGAGTTGGACTTAGACCTGGAAAATCCAGGTTCAAATCCCCGCTCAGCCACGAAGCTTCCTGGGTGACCTTGGGCCAGTCACCATCTCTCAGTCTCACCTACGTTGTGAGGATGAAAGAAGGGAAGGAACCATGTACATCACCCTGAGCTCCTTGGAGGAAGGCCGGTATAAAAATGTGAAAAATAAAATAAAAATTTCATCCATCTATTGAAAGGGGCTGTAATCCATGACAATTTGTGCTCAATAAACATGGTAGTCTTTAAGGTGCTGCAGAGCTCTTCAACACTGAAAAGAATAAGTAATAAAACACCTGAAAAGAAGGATAAGTTAAGAGAAACGTGCCGTTAAAAATGCATCTCCCCTTAGGCTGGATTCACACTACACGAATCCCGGCGTGTTACGGAGATGCATGGAGCTCTTTGACAGCATTTCGGAAGCAAGCGGAGCAGCTGCGAGCTCCGCAATGCAGAAGCTGGAAAAATGGTTTCCCCTCATCTTTTGAGGGGGCGGGATTCGCAGAGCTGGGGCGGGTTCGCAGAGCTACTGCAGCCTACCCATCGGATGAGAGGGGGGGAGAGTGGCTGCATGCCAATCAGAACTACCTCCAATCACCTTCATAGGAAGGCGGGACAGCAGGAGGGACAACAGGTGGGAAGACACTCCTTCTGGCCAGCTCTGTGCACTGGGGCAGGGGCATCCGCACCTGGATTCGTGTAGTGTGAATCAGCCCTTAGTGTTGATTCCCACATTACTGCTACTTGTCCCCCCCCCCCATGTTCTCTCTGGCAGCTTCTTGTGACCAAATAGGTGGGAGGGGGAGGAGGGGGGAAGAGAAGCCCATAACATAGAGAACAAGGAAGGAATAGGTGGGGCGTTAATTTGCTTGTTCTCTCCTGCAAGGAAGTGTAAAGGAAAGGAAGTGTGTGTGTGTGCGCAGTATAATTTGGGGAGAACAAAAAGCTTAAATCACTTTTTAGTTCCAACACCCAGCCTTTGATGTTCTTAACAAAACATCTCTGTCAAATATATTCTGCGATAATGAATAATCCTGACTTGCCAGAACAATAATGACAGCTAACCCGTAGCCTTTTGAGATGTAAAGTATTCCATCTTTCCTAATATAGACGATTGGATTAAGTAGTCGTGTACGCATTCCCATTGATTTCACAGGGGTTCATGCACGTCGTCCTATTTCTTGTTCTCTCTGCCTATTTGGAAGACATGTTCAGAGGCATTGCTACAGGGGGGGGGAGGTTCTGTAAGTACCGCGCCATTCTACGTTACGAGGTGCCCCACCCCCTCACCGTTGGAGCCATTCAGAGCGGTGAAGGCAACGCGCAGGAGACTCGCGCAGGAGACAACGAAGAGCATTGCCTTCACTGCTCTGAATGGCTCCGACGGCGAGGGGGTGGGGCCACCTCGTAACGTGTAGAATGGCACGGTACTTACAGAACCTCCCCCCCTGTAGCGACGCCTCTGGACATGTTAACCATCTGTCTTTTAATAAAAAAGACTGTCTTTTTACTCTTGCATCTGCCTGGTCTCAATTCACTCAAGGGAGCATGTTGTGACATCTTCCAGACACCCTATATTCCCCTACTATTTGGAGTTAAGGGACCCTGACTTGGGTGTGTGTGTGTGTCTCTGTCGTACTGGGAAGGAGGTTTCCCCAAGGAGGCCTTGGGCGCTGGCAGCAAACTACCTTTACCCACTTCATTTTCAGTGTACCTGGTTCAAAAGGTGAAGCAGGGAGGTGAGTGCTGGTTGCTAACCACTAGGCACTGTGTCCATCTTGCCCTCTGCCTACCTTTATAGAAGGTTACAGGTTTTGTAGGCCCACTGATGTCGACAGGGGGAAGCGGGGGGGCGGGCCGCCGGGGGGCGTTGCACGTATAGGGGTGACGTGCGATCCCCCCCACTTACAGTTTTTAGTTGGAGGCGGGCCTGCCCGCCCTCCCCTGTGTCCGTTTGGCTCCAAAATGAGCCGAAAACGGAGCGGGGAGGGTGCTCTGCTCCTGCGTGTGATGTCACGCGCGGGGGCGGAGCCTCCCCCTTAAGGGCGACGCGCGACCCCGCTCTGGGGTGTCGCGCATCGTAGCGACGCGACTGTGTAGGCCTGATGTATATGAGATGTAAAATCTTTTTGGGATCCTTTGATACTGCTGAGTGTGTACAGGGGCCCTTTTCTTATTTTTTGTCAATCAACCATCGTATTAAAGAGTCTTCCTTTACTACTTACCACCGTTTCTATACCACTGGGGAGATTACTCCATGCTCATATTAATAACTCCCATTAATTTATGCATTGTGTTCTTAAAAACAAGGAGAGAGGACGCGGTGATAGGTACTTGAAGACGAAAAGATAAATGCCTTTGAAGACTGTGCATTGAAATGCTTATCCCGTGGTTCCTTGGTGCCTCAATTTACATTCACTTTATTCTGCAAAGATATAGGAAACATGATTGAGGAGTACCTTTTGTTTCCCTGTCAGGTTCCCTGGGATATGCAAGGCATATAAGAAACTTAATTGCATTGTCAGTATTCATTAAACTGACTTGCAGTTCCCCTTCCGCCAAGAGTGCATGCACAGAAAATCATCCTTGCTTTTCTAGAAAGGACCGTCTAAATTCCTCTATCCAAGACAACTGTACTAGGAGTGTCTTCAAAGTTTTGGAACCAAATCCTAAAATGCATACTCGGGTTGTAAGGGAGGACGGCGCAAGGCTGGCCTCCCTCACTCCACCACTGGACCGAGGATGCGACCGCCAGAGGAAGGTAAGCTCTCCCACCGGCAGCCACGTGGGTGGTCCGACAGGAAAGGGAGGGGGGCCATTGGCTTAGCTGGTCCGGGAGGAGACAGGGGATGGTGCCTGCCATATCCCCGTCTCTGCTGGGCTGGCTAGGCCGTTATACGGCCTCCGACTTCTGCCAGCTATTTAGCTGGTGGAAATCAGAGGAGGCCCATTGGGCCGGCCCCGTTTACACCTGGGGAAGGGGACGAGTGTCCCCTTCCTTGAGTAGACCTCTGGCCCGCCATGCAATGGGCAGCTTCAGGCTCAGGATCCGGCGGGCGACCCTGGGCCGCCGGTTGGATGATTACACAGGATTGCACTGTGAGAAATACACAGAGCAGTATGAACCAGGAGCACAAAAAGAATTGACAGAGAATATATGGTTTGAAAAGAGGACAGAAAGACTAGAGTGGTTGAACTTCTTGCACATTAAACATTGTTTTGCATTGTACTAGTGGCTAGCTAGAGAGGTGAAGCGAGAACATACATAATTTTTGCAATGTTAATATGTATGTTGAAAAAAATCTATGGCTCGATTTCCCTACAAATACTGTTTCAGCTGAAAAGTTAAAGAACGTGAACTTCATGTCTCCCACTATGAATACCACCTTGAGAGCCAGGATGGTGGAGTGGTTCTGGAGTTGAACTTAGACATGGCAGATCCAGGTTCAAATCTCTGCTCGGTCATGAAGCTTCCTAGGTGACCTTGGGCCAGTCACTATCTCTCAGCCTGAGCTCCTTGGAGGAAAGTCGGTATAAAAATGTGAAAAAGAACTCTGACAGAGCAGTCCGATGCAGGTCTACTCAGAAGTAAGCCCCACTAAGTTCAATGGGACTCAGGCAATCCTATTTGGCTGTAATGCTAGTGAAATGAGTGTTCTGCCAGTGTTAACGGCAGTTGTAAAACCCCTTCCAGCAGCATGTGGGAAGGCTGGAGTGCACTGGAGGATTGTCGTGAGGGTAAGACAATAGGGGAGGTAGGACGGGGTGGGGAAGGGTGGGGCAAGGATGGGTGGAATAAAGTGACAACAGGGTGGATCGGCTTCGGTAAGGGGCGGGTTCGGCTTGCAGCAGCGGCCATCGAGCCCCCTTCCCGGACTTGATCCCACAACCTGGTCCACATGGATCTGCGCCAACAGTTTTGCTAGCGCGGGTCTGAGTAGACACCCCCCCCCCCGGGCAAGGGAACGAATGTTCCTTTACACAGAGGAGACCTCTGCAACTCCCCCCCCCCCGGCAGGATGTAGCGCAAGCCATTGTGGCATCGCTGCAACAACAGGGGGGGGGGGAGGGAGAATAGGATTGGGCTGCGAGTCAATTACATTGATTAATCTCTCAATTACAATTACATACATTTGCTTATGTATCAACACAAACATTCTGAATTCCAGGGTGGGAACCCTGTGTTCTCCTCTTCTAGTTCTGCTCAAAGAATCTCTAAAATGAAGAAAGCCGACAGGTGTTTAGGAATAATTTCAAAGTGAAAAATCAAACAACGTTCAATGTCTTAGGAAGTTTCGTTATACTGAATCAGACCATTGGTCCACATAGGTCAGTTTTGCTAACATAAAACCCTGGAAACCCTGGGGGCAGCAGCTCCAGGAATTCTGCAGCCGCTCAGAAGAATTCAGACAGGAATTTTCTCTGCTGCCCTACGGAGAGGTCAGGATTGAACTTGGGACCCCCTGCATGCAAAGCAGCTGCCCTACCAGTGAACTACAGCCCTTCCTATTTCAGACTTCGTTGGCTTTTCTTCAAGGAATTGCAAGGTGATTTCTTACACAGTGGAGGAGAACAAGAAATATTTCTCCACAAAGTAACCTTAGAATTCCTTGATGGGACAGCAAAACCTGAAATGCACTAGGACCATAGGCGTCGACAGAATGAAGCGAAGGGGCGGGCTGCGGAGGGGGGGGGGTTTGACGTGCGTACAGAGGTGACACACGCACCCACGCACCTCACCTCCGCTCCACGCATCACCCTTCCGGAGGCTGCGAGGCCGGGAGAAGGCCTCGGATCGTCCGCCCCGTCCGGGGCCTTCTGACAAGGCCCAATGCGGAAATACGTGAACGTTTACTTTTTTGCGCATGCGCAGACTGTTTCTGAGGGCAAAAGGGCAGCCCTTGACCTCAGAAACGGTCTGCACATGCGCGAAAAAGGTAGAAGTTCACGTATTTCCGCATTGGGCCTAGTCAGGAGGCCCCGGACCGCTGGAGAACGACGACGCTCGGAGCCGGCAGCAGCGGGGGTAAGTCCTTTGCACCGCCGAAGGTGGTTTGAAAAATTTTGGGGGGAGGTGCACGGGGGGTCACTAGGGCGACGCGCGTGCCCCCGCTCTGGGCGGCGCGCGCCCTAGTGACGCCACTGACTAGGACATTTGTTGATTGCCTGTTATCTGTGGATCTTTGGAAGCATCCCTCTTTTGTGTGTGATTTCATAGCACAGTGCTCTTTGGTCTTTAAGACTACAAATTCGACAAGAAAATGACTACGCACCCTTTGAAACCAACACCATGTTCGTTTTCTTTATTAGGCAAAGCAGAATGGCACTAATCATTTTTACATTACATTATTGTCATGGTCTACAGTTCCAAAATCTTGAGTGGCTTGACCCCCCCCCCCACACACAAATGAAGTCTATACAATTGCAATGTAACAACAAAGCTTTTCCATAATTATTTTAACTTTACTTAAATTCCGTGCCACCAAGCTTATCCCACCCTCATGCTTGTTTATCATATCTTCCATTTAGATACCCACTATTTGCTATGCATTATAAATTAGATGAAACATTCGGTAATAATGTACAAAACCAAAAAAAAAAAAAAACATTCTTCTCCACACGAACGCTAAAATTTATCACAGGAAGCAGATGAACCAAATGCAAAGACTCTTGAAGAAATGTAATGTTGGTAAGCAGATAGTATCAGCAGCTGCTTATCTTCATAGTAAATATGAGCATTATGGAAATCCCACTTGAATTCACTTAATTAAGAAGCTGAAAAGAAAGAAAAAATATGATTAAATGCGGGGGCAAAAAATATACACACGTGTAGCTTTGGCCGCTCTGCTGTTTTGAAAAATTAAGATTTGTAACCCTTGGGAGTGGGGTTAATAGCCATTAACACATCAGAAACAAAGAAAACATACAATTCCAAACTGTACAACAATATACACGATTAATATGTACTTAAAACTAGGCAATTTCAAATAACATTGGGGCTCTATAAAACTGTACAGCGTATCTGTGCTAGAGTTTCTGGGAAAAGAGAACGGATAATAGTTGTAGCCGATTCCGTTGTCCTTTCATATGCAGATTAAGCACCCTGCCGCATTTGCGACCATCTGTTCTTAATCTGTTCTTATCTAAACGTCTAAGATCATGTTCTGGTAAACAGACTATTAAGAATGCACCTTACAAAGCTGTAAATAACCCAAGCTTTTGGGTTGTTTCCAAGGGAAATGAGTCATGACTAAGCACCATTGAAATCGATGGGAGAAGTTCAGCAAAACCAGCTTAAGTGCCATTAATTTCAGTGGGACTTAGTCAGGACTGCTTTCTTTGGATATAACCCATGAAGTTTACCACAGAATCCAGGTATGTTTACTCAGGATCATGTCCCATTAAGGTCAACAGAACATACTCCCTAGTAAATGCTCATAGGACTGAGACCTTCTAGTTACTTCTATGAACCCTACAAAAAGAGCTCCCCGTGCCTGGATATATGTTGTTGTTGTTGGTTGCTTTTACTAGGAGAACTAAGAAATTGATATATGGGCCGGAGGTGTGTTCTGGAGGTTGAGCTGTCGCCTGCCTGAAGAAGCTAAGCAGGATCAGCCTGGGTCTTGCCTTGGATGGGGACTGGAAGCCGCTGACAGATCTCTCTTATGAGGAAAGGCTACAGCGTCTGGGGCTTTTCAGCCTAGAAAAAAGGCGCCTGAGGGGGGACATGATTGAGACTTATAAAATTATGCATGGGATGGAGAGAGTGGATAGAGGGAAATTCTTCTCCCTCTCGCACAACATCAGAACCAGGGGACATGCACTAAAATTGAGTGGAGGGAGAGTTAGAACAGACAAAAGAAAATATTTCTTTACCCAGCGTGTAATTCATCTGTGGAACTCCTTGCCACAGGATGTGGTGATGGCATCTGGCCTAGATGCCTTTAAAAGGGGTTTGGACAGATTCATGGAGGAAAAGACCATCACAGGTTACAAGCCATAAGCAACCTCCTGGTTTTAGAAGTGGGTTTTCTCTGTGCCAGGTGCAAGGGAGTGGCGACTGGACACAGGTATCTTGTTGTCTTGTGTGCTCCCTGAGGCATCTGGTGGGGCCACTGTGTGACACAGGAAGCTGGACTAGATGGGCTTTTGGCCTGATCCAGCAGGGCTCTTCTTATGTTCTTATGTTCTTATCTCACACTGTGAGCGAATGCACTCTGAAGGCACATTGTGGAATGTGTGGAATGCGGAGGAGTCGAACCAATCAAGGGTGATCAGCGGCTGCTGTGAAAGCTTGGAAGCACAGCCAGGATGAGGGCTGCACTTCGAAAGGGAAACATCTGGAGAAATGGAGGGTTCTATGAGTTTCTATCACAGAACATTTGAAAATGGGGTTTATGGTCAGCCTGCTTATGTAAACCACCTAGAGTTTGTGAGAAAGGCGGTATATAAATAGTATCATCAATAAATATATTTCCCAGGTTCTGCTTGGTTAGATTTAGTGGTGCCCTATGTTCCACCCTGATATTCTTTGTAAATGTCTATAATTATACCATCAGTTTCAAAATTTGTGGGATGCATGTAAACACATAGGCAACACGTGTGCACAAGCATTGGTGAGCATTCCAACACTGGGTTTTTTAAAGTTTAAGTGAGCGGACAGTGCAGCAGTTAAAATTTAAGCTCCTTCACAGTCCTTGAACATCCCCAGCAGAGAAATGCGTATGGGGGAAAACCAGTCTCTGGAGAGCAATGTAATTAATGCCAGCACAGGCCAGGCCTGTCTCCTAATTTCACCCTGAACCACATCAGGAGATCCACATCCGAGCACAGTTAGAGAAAGCTAGCTATTCAGCTCCAGTGAGACCTACTTACGCAATTTGCATATCTGTAAAAGAAAGAGCCCCAAGGCACAAAGGAGGGGATATACTGTGTATGAGGAAGATAACATTTCCAAGCAATCTCTTTCCTTTCTATTTGATCACGTGATTGGACATACGAAAGAAGAGCTGGAGGCTATGTTGCACGGAAGTTAACAGGTGGGCGTTGCTCACTGCTTAAATAGACTTCAGTTGACAAAACCTCCAGCGAATCCATCAAGTGCTTTAACTAAAAAGGAAAGTTGATGTGATTGTGCTGTTAAATTTAACCGCCCTGCTGAATGAAAAAAAGAAAAGAAAAGAAAAAGTGTTGTTGTTTTTAAGTTGTTGCTCATGCGCCTAGCTTATCTGCAAGAGAAACAAATAGGCAAAAATGAAAATAAAGGAATGATAGGAGGGGTAGTCAGCAGCAAGGGCAAACCGCACCTGTAGTAGTCATCTTTACAAAACTTGGAATTCCAAACTAAAAAAATGGCAGAAAACTAAGCAACTGGTA
The DNA here is from genome assembly GCA_026170595.1 of Plestiodon gilberti rubricaudatus. Taxonomy (NCBI): domain Eukaryota; kingdom Metazoa; phylum Chordata; class Lepidosauria; order Squamata; family Scincidae; genus Plestiodon; species Plestiodon gilberti. The sequence goes on along the minus strand of JANXHW010000005.1, from coordinate 80,724,705 downwards.
TAACTCTGTACCCAGGAAATTCAGACCCCTCAAATCCATAGGGCAGTGGTTCCCAAACTGGGAGGCGTGGCTCCCAGGGGCACCACGGAAAGCAGCCAGGGGAGCCACGGAGTGCCACAGAATCCTCTTGGAAAACAGTGCAATGCCAATTGGCAGGCATCAACATAATGTAACGGGGAGCCACAGTCAATGGTCACCAATGGTCAAAGAAGCCGCAGGTCAAAAATGTTAGGGAAACACTGCCCTAGGGAACCAAGAGCAGAAGAGGGCTATTAGCCCACAGATCTTGCTTGTGGGCTTTCCCAGGACGCCAGATTAGATGGACAATTTGTCTGATCCAGCAGGGCTCTTATGTTACATTCTTAGATTTGAGGAGAGGGAATTACAGAAGCATCTCTAGGGGAACCATGGAGGATCAATAGATGGAGTTCCACATAACAGTTCTATACAGGTGTCCCCAGCTTAACGATGGGGATACGTTCTGGAAAACCTGTCACAGAGTGAAACCGTCATTAAGCGAGTCCTCAGCACCATCTAGTGGCAATGGAGACTGAAAGCAATGGCTGGGAGGCAGCAGGAAGTAGCGGCAGCAACAGCACGATCTCCCTGGAGGCAATCAGGCAGGCAGGCAGGCAGGCAGACCAGCACAGCACTAGCATGAACGCAGCAAGATCAGAGCAGTCACAGGAAGGCAATCAAGCAGGGGCGGAGCTGGAGCACACGTGGAGCCGCTGGGTAAAGACGCTCCGCTCCTCACCTCCCTCCCCCATGAAGCCTCTGACCAGAAGCTGCCGCTCTGAATGCCGCACTTGGTTGCTTGCCGGTAGGACTGCAGCACTGAACGCTCTGTTGTTGGTAGGAACGCCGTGGGGGGGGGGGAAGAGCAGGATAAGACAGAACATTGTTATGAGACGCAATCCCCCCACCCGCGGCAGCCGCTTTCCCCACTCTCACTCTCTCTCTCTCTCTCTCTCTCTCACACACACACACACACACAGAAAGAGAGAGAGAGAGAGAGAGAGAGCCAGCTGCACTTGGTTGCTTGTTGGTAGACTGCTGCTCCCACCTCCGTCGTATAGGCGGATCGTCGTTAATCGAGTCATCGTTAAGGGGGGCACCTGTAAATGTTCCACTTGTTAGAAAGCCAGGAATGGTTACAGCTCCCTGTCAAGTGTATCCAAAATCCAGGTTTGTTGCATACATAAAAAGGCCCTCATTTTCACAGAGCCAGTGTGGTGCACTGGTTAGAGAACTGGGATTTAGCCAGAGAGACCCGCGTTCAAATCCTCACTCAGCCATGATGGTCCCTGGGTGACCTCGGGCCAGTTGCTCTTTCTTGTCCTGACCCATTTCACAGGGTTGTTGTGAGGATAAATGGAATAGCCCACATCTATGTAGATGTTGCGCTCAACGGAGGAAGGGTGGAATACAAATGTGGAGAACAACTTGTGTGATCCAGTGCATGCATATAGGTTTTCTGACTTCAGGGCATATGCCAGTTGCTGTTGTTGTAAGCCCTGATATTTTCCAAGTAATCATTCAATAGTTTGCATTTGAGCTTTTATTTTCATTATATAAACATTACAAATCCAAAATCAATTTCTGGGCATGAATTTTTTATATTTCTAATGTAGCCCAAGAGATTTGTTCCCCTCTGCTATTTGTCAGTGTTTGACATGGCTCTTTTTCTCCATCTTCCATCACAGCACTCGGCTAAACGCAGGAAAGGAGATGCAGATTGATTTTTATGGCTTCGCCAAGGAGGCTCCCACACTCTCTGCTCTAATTGTTCCCCAGCACTACTGGTAAGAATCCGACAGTAAAACTCTACTTTGCAATTAACTGCAGTAAGATAAACAATGAACAGTAGGTTATTATCACCATATTTTGTTTACAACGATTTGAGAGTTATGGGATTTTCAGCCATGTAAAGTTGGAATGAAGAAATAAAGTTCTTACTAAAACCAGTGGTCTGTAGAAATTCCTTGAGACGAGGTAGCAGCTGTGAGCGCTAGTATCTTCAGGATTATCCAAAGCAGAACCACAGGCAATAACTTCAAACTGACGTTTCAACCCTCGCTTGGGTTTTCTTCAGAGCAATAGCACCAGTCTCAGCTGGTGGATGGTCTGTACCTGGTGATGTGCTTAGCTGAGACTGGTGCTATTGCTCTGAAGAAAACCCAAGCGAGGGTTGAAACGTCAGTTTGAAGTTATTGCCTGTGGTTCTGCTTTGGATAATCCTGAAGATACTAGCGCTCACAGCTGCTACCTCGTCTCAAGGAATTTCTACAGACCACTGGTTTTAGTAAGAACTTTATTTCTTCATTCCAACTTTACATGGCTGAAAATCCCATAACTATCAAATCGTTGCAAATTGTTACATGCCATGGGAACCTCCACACTCGATATTTTGTTTAGTTTATTACACTCTTTTTTTTACTATTGATTATTCAGGAACAGTTTGTCTATAAAGTGAATCAGAACTTTAGTCCATTTATAGCCCAATCCTACTTAACTTTCTGCACAGCAATGCAAGTGCAGATAGTGGGAACTGGGAAGACTCTTAGAGGTAAGGGAAACTTTGTTCCCTTACCCCGGGTAAAGCCCCAGTCCCCGCAACAGGTCTCGTATCTCGTAGTTTCTGTCGTAAGTTCGAGAGGACCTGTGTAAGGAAAACAGGCCGGGAAGGGGGATAGGATTCGTCACGTGCTGCTGCCACTGATCTCGCCCCCCTCCCAGGCCCAATTCATCCACCCCTGCCTCCGTGGCCGCTCCGTTATATCTCTCCCCTCCCCAGCCCCATTCTGTCCCCTGCGCTGGTCTACCTGCTCCAGAGCACGTCTTGTGGAGCATTAGCGTATGCAGGCTTTGCACTGGCCCAGGCCTTACGGCACGTTTTGCGACACTGAGCGCTAGTGCTGCTCGCACTGCGCTGACGCTAGTGTTCACTAGGATTGTGCCATTAGATTCATATTGCTTCCACCAACTGGCAGTGAACCTTCAGGTTTTCAGACAGGGGCCTTTCCCAAGTAGGAGGGTTTGAACTTAGGATCGTCTACCAAGAAAGCATGTGCTTTACCGCTGAGCTAGAGCCCCTTCTAAAGACACTGCACATCTATTAATATGTACACAGCAGAATCACCAGATGTGGTGATCTACACATGGGATTCCCAAATACTCATGGAATCATATCACTATCCCACCACATATGGAGGAACCATCACAGGAGCACTGGAATCTGCCCGAGACCAAGTTAGACCATTGATCCATGTAGTTCAATGTTCTTGACACTGACTGGCAGCAGCTCGTTAGGGACTCAGTGTTGGACATGACTCTGGTTCTCCATTTTCTGTTACAACGCTCGGATAAGGGAGGGACTGTAGCCCAAATGCAAGAATGCTTTGCTTTGTATACAGAAGACCCCAGGTTTAATCCCTGGCATCTTCTTGTAGAGAGGAGAAAAACGCCTGTTGAAAGCCTTGGAGAGCTGTGTGGGGCCAGTATTGGAGAGTCCGTGTTGACTGAGCTAGACAGGCCAAGGGTCTGACAGTGTAAAGCAGCTTCCTATGCAAACACAAGAAAGGAGATGTGGAATGATTTGTGTGGCTTAACCAAGGAATCCCCCTCTCCCCTCTAATCATTCCAGAGCAAATGTACAATTTATTCCATCTACCTATCTGGATCACATGGATTATGCATCAAGCCCGACCCTGATAGAGTTTTAAGGTATGAAGCAGTTTCATCGGCTAAAAACCTTTGTGAGAAATGCAAAATATGTCGAAGGGGGAGGGGAAGAAGGGGAGAATGCAGCACAACAGAAGGATAGCTTTCAGGCAACCGAGCCCCAAAAGAGGCAAAATAAAATGAACGAAAACTCAAACACGTTTCTAGCTATTTCACTGGGAGAGCTTGAATTTTGAAGCTGCAGTTCAAAAGCACGACGGTATGACTTGTGCAATACATGTAAATATATATATGACTGGGATTAGAGAGATCCAGATCAGAGTGTCACTCATCATCGGCTCTACTTTTTCATCTCATTATTTCTCAGCTGTTTTTCTTCAAATTATCAGAAGCAAGAGCAAGTATTTCACCAGGAGTCGAAGATCAGGACATCACAGTGCGCCGCACCCCCTCCCCCATTTTGTTTTATATGACAGTTTTAAATACAGAAGGTGGGGCAATAACCTTCTTTCTAGTCCTCTGTCTTGATTGTAATTTGATTCCATTCTGATGAAGTCTCATGGAGATCAGCAGTGACAAGAGAGGAAGCACAGCAGAAGATGTGGTGTTTTTTGTCCCCTTTATTGATGCTTCAGGGGAAGCTTCTAATGGCTGGTGGGTATTGAATATCTGTGGCGTGTACTTTAGGGTGAACACTGTGTTGAGGTTTGCATTTTTCACGGTGTAGGATCAAATTTGTCTTTATAAGCAACAATATAAACAAATGCAAACAGAAACGTTCTGGCCAGTGAGATCTTGAGGAATCCCTCACATGTTGGCTCTCCACTAAGAGCAAAGGCTACAGAAGGCTTAAGATAACACTATAAGGGACCCTTGTGGGCTGTCCTACAGATCTAGAACTCTCATCTCTAGGTCTCTCAGGCCCATTTCACCCTTCTGTTAAAGAGTGTAGGCCGGAGTCCCTGAACACAGAAGAAAAAATAGGTGGAACATACGATCCTTTCTTTGTTTGATAGACTGTTTTCGACTTCTAGTCCTGTGGAAGTCTCAGATGGGCTGGCAGTGGGTCAACAAGCAACAACAACCTACTCAAGAGACAACAGTTGTGGAAGAAGAAGAAGAAGAACTAAAAGACTATCCATATCACAGCTGAACAAAAAAAAGTGTTTTTTCTCTGGTACTTCTATTTTGGGGTATATTTGGGGCGTTGATTCCAAAAATGTCACCAGCTTTGCCCTATCAGCTCTTGGAGATACGGCATAGCCACTTTATATGCCGATTCAAGCAGCTTCCGCGTGAGGAAGTCATGCGTGGGCTTACTCACAAGGGAGATTCTTGAATCAGCATATAAAGGTGGCTATGCCGTATCTCCAAAACTAGAGCTGATAGGGCAAAACTGAAGCCATTTTTTGGAATCAGCGCTCCAAATATACCCAGGAATAGGTCTAACTTTCAAGGCACCAAAATGTGTGTTGTGTTGTTAATATGGCTAAGGTTATGGTTGAACACTTAATGGTATCAAAGGAGATTTAAAACACCAACACCCCAACCACTTGAGATCCCATTTAAATACAGGGCATCTTAGATTTCCTCTGTTGTGTTTAGTGCAAATACACATATTTTTCATTACAACTAATGCAAGTTATGTGCATGCCTGGTGGAGAATATTTAACCTAGACAGGCAAAACAGCAACACAATAACTGAAGACTGCTCCAGGAAGAAAAAAAAAATGATTTCATGAAAAGCCTAATGAATCTAATAAAGGTTTGCTCAGACACTACAATATCCCCAGAGATTTGGGTAAAAACTCCCCGGGTGGAAGGATGAAACATTGGATGACTTTGACATAGCACTGAAACAGGTAACTAGGCCAGAAGAGTTATAAAATATTGACTGAGCAGCTAGTACATTTATGTATTAATCCTGTAAGGCAGGGGTTCTCAACTGTTGGGAGGCCCGCTTACCCCTAGGTGGGCCTCCGGTCCCCCGCGTATCCCCATTCTTAACCCCCGGCATACCCCCGCATACCCGCCACGTACCCCCCTTAAACTGTAATTATCAAGGGCTGCGGCGGCAGGTGGGTCCACAGTGCTTTTCAACAAAAAGTTCAAAGCGGTTTACAGACAAAATAAAATGATTAGATGGCTCCCTGTCCCAAAAGGGCTAAAAATCTAAAAAAAGATGCAGACCACCACCAGCAACAGCCACCAGAAAAAGACACTGTGCTGGGGTGAAAGGGGGGCAGTTACTCTCTCCCTGCTAAATATAAGAGGAGCACCAATGGAAAAAGTGCCTCTTGCCCAGTTAGCAGGGGTAACATGATGCCTCAACATGAAAGGCGCAACCACTCTCACACTCACATGTGACAGAGCCGAGTGGTCAAATGCACCAGAACCATCCATATTTTCCAGAACATTCCTCCATAGAGAATAGAAAGTTTGGCAAAAATTATGCTTCCATTCCACCCCACAGAGGTTTTTTTTTGAAGCACAGAACTCCTAACACACATGAAAAGCTCTTCGGAAATCTAGATGAATAATATTTCATGCTGCTTACTGGTTTTTATACAGAACCAAAAACAGGAAGTACAAGTTGAAAAGATTGCCCCTCAAAAGAGTTTTTACTGAAAGGCAAGATGGGCATATGAAAGCAATGATAATTCAGAAATACTTTATAATCATACACTATGACGTTCAATTTCAATTCTAACTTCAAGTTTTAAGAAAATTCCAACCCCTGTGCTCCTAGCACAGGGTTCGGACTTTGGCTGGTCTCTCCAGGATCTTCTTCATTTGCAATAAGGAGAAGGGTGGGCCAGTGTTATGGGCCACTGACCACATAAGGTCAGTGCTATGACACATGCAACAGGTCCAATCGCTGGCATCTCCTGGAAGGGCAGAGAAAAATTCCAGTCTGAAGCCCTGGAGACCCACTGCCGTGTTGACGATACTGAGCAAGATGGACCAATGGTTGGACTTGGTATAAGGTAGCTTCCTGTGTACTAGCATGGGAACTCTATGGTTCTCGGCTGCAAGGCAGCCTCTGCTTATGAAGTCACTTCCTAGATTTAAACCTGTCCTATAAAGTTGTCCAAACAGCCCTCTGAGGCCTTGAAAAGCATGTGAATAGTGTCCAGTTGATGTACGTGGTGTGAACTATACATGTACCACTCTCAGGTGAAAGTTTGCCATTTCCAACGCATTTTCTAGAATTTGTCTTTAAGAACATTCTCCGCGTTTGTAAAAGACATGTGCACAAGTTAACGGTAGCTTCCAAAGAGGAGAAGCAGCACTACGACGTTATAACAGTATTTCTGCTAAGCAGAAAACCATTTCAGTGAAATAGAGCTGTCCGGTCTCCCTTAGGAAGCCTGAACATTACCTTGGGAAGGCAGCCATAGCGACACATGCCTCAGTTCCATCAAGACTGGATTACTCTAATGTGCTCTACGTGTGGCTGCCCTTAAAACATGCTTGGAAACTATCCACGTGTCCCAAATGCTGCTGCCAGATTGTGAAACTAAAGTACATTTTTGTAGAGCATGGTTTAACACTGTTGTACCAGCAACACTGGTACTAGCTCTAAAAGGTATCTGTACCTTTATTTTTCCCCTGCAGGGCTGATAGCGAATTCAGAGAAGGGGGGTGAAACACTATCTTCCCAGGAGTCACTGCTCCAACAAAATCTGCAGTATAAGTATAAGGTGCAGAAGAGAGCAACCAAAATAATTAGTGGGCTGGGGCACTTCCCTTATGAGGAAAGGCTACAGTGTTTGGGGCTCTTCAGTCTAGAAAAAAAGGCGCCTGAGGGGGGACATGATTGAGAAATGTAAAATTATGCATGGGATGGAGAGAGTGGATAGGGAGAAGTTCTTTTCCCTCTCGCACAGCACCAGAACTAAAATTGAGTGGTGGGAGAATTAGAACAGACAAAATAAAATAATTCTTTACCCAGCGTGCAATTAATCTGTGGAACTTCTTGCCACAGGATGTGGTGATGGCTCCTGGCCTGGATGTCTTTAAAAGGGGATTGGACAGATTTATGGAGGAAAAGGCCATCACAGGTTACAAGCCATGATGGGTATAAGCAACCTCCTGGTTTTAGTAGTAGGGTACCTCTTAATGCCAGATGCAAGGGAGTGGCGACAGGATATAGGTATCTTGTTGTCTTGTGTGCTCCCCCTGTGGCATCTGGTGGGCCACTGAGATACAGGAAGCTGGCGTCACTAGGGCGTGCACCGCCCTAAAGCGAGGGCGCGCGCGCCGCCCTAATGACCCCCTGATTTGCTGCGCCGCCGCAACAGCCGGCCGGAGAGGATGTCTCCGGAGCCGGCAGCAGTGAAGCCTCCACTGCTGCCGGCTCCGGAGACATTCTCTCCGGCCGGCTGTCCTGGGCCTTCTGACGAGGCCCAATGCAGCGACGTCATATTTATTAGGTTTTTCACATATGCGCAGTACGTTTCTGAGGGCAAAGGGCTGCCCTTTTGCCCTCAAACGTTCTGCGCAGGCGTGAAAAACCTAATATGATGTTGCCGCATTGGGCCTCGTCAGAAGGCCGCGGACTTCCGCTGAGGGCGGACGCTCCGAGGCCTTCTCCTCGAGCGCGGAGGTGATGCGCGCAGCAGCGCGCATCACCGTTTGCGCACGTCACCCCCAGGCGGTCCACCGTCCCTGCCACGCTCCAGTGATGCCAGTGGCTGAATGTGGCCTGATCCAGCAGGGCTTTTCTTATGTTCTTAACTCCTATAACACTGCTTCCTATAACACTGTTTCATTATAGCCCTTTTTGTCCTGGGTATAATTTTCACAGTATTTTTTCATTATAAGTCATTTCATTTAAAGTCACAGTTTCCAAGAAGTACCTTATCAACCACTTTAAGTGAGGACTTGCTGTATTCTCTTCAGTTTTCCTTTTCTTAATCATGGCGTCAACGTCTACAACAGTCCTTCCTTTGCAGAGTTAAGTGCTTCCTTCCATGCACATTAGAGTCAAGATGACCACATCTTTAAAACGGAGTGTGCAGACATGTGTTTGTGCACCGCGACAAAACTATTCCTCCTGCAGTAAGGCTACTTGCTCCCAATCTCATGCGGCCTGTACATGGCGCTAATGCCTTTTTCAATTGGACTTGAAGAGCTATTTTGCAAAGGCTGAAATGCAGCAGTGGCATATTCTGAAGTGATCATCCAGATAAGCCCTCCAAAGACAGGCACAACCGGTTTGTTCACAGATTCATGAATCTCAGAGCAGAAAATTGAGAGCAGGAAACTGACTAGAAAAGGTTATTCGGAAGGATAGTGGTTTTATTGGAGGCTCACCTGTATGGATAGCCGTGGTACTTGGAGCGAAATATCGACAGCAGGAAACTGAAGAAGAAAACCACCAGACCCAGTCCCACCAGGCATATTACTGGGAAGAGACAACAAGATTAAACATTCACTAAAAGGCTACTATAGTCAATATGAGATGCAATAATCATTTATGAAAATATTTTGACGTTTCGTCAAGTTGCCTCTGGGTGTCTGTCCCCTGGTATTGTCTAAAACAGTGTAATGACCTAAGATACAATTCCAACAGATTGCACCCACCCACACTTCTTCGGTCATCACAAATGACAAGGAAATGGCTGTTTAAAAGAGAATGGAAGCTGGAAACACACGCGCACACGCACACGCACACACAACACATTTCACGGTACAGAGACTTTGTTGGAGGAAGCAATGCATTTGGACGGTGGTATAAATCCTGGCACATGTCAAATCCTTGCAGGAGATGGGGAATTGCATCTTAAGTGATCTGTTGCTCCAGGCTGTCAAATTTGCAACGTCCAGATCCCATGCAATAGGAGGGGAAGCACGCGATTCAACCGGTTCTGATGCTGCTGACTAATTGCTTTGGAGGTCTGCACAAAAAGGACAGCCTTGTTTCATAAACAGAATTTATTTTCTGAAGTGCGGCTTTGATCACTTTTGCAGTCATTGCGATACCAGCCTTCTCTCCTCCTGGTCCATTTATCCTTATGCTCTTCAGTCAATTCAGAAATAATCTGCCAAACATTTCTCTTCTGCTTCTAAATTCTGCTACCCTGCTATTCTGATCGGCAAGGGTTCATTGCTATGCTCCAGACTAAAACCAACTTTCTAATCCAGCTTACCTAAGCTGTGACCCACCTCGTCCTCCAGCAGTGGGTCGCGGCTCACCTCTGGAAGTCGCTCCTGCATCTCATTGGGCCCAGGACGGCTTCCGGAGGCCTCCATGGGCCTCAAAATGGTTCCCAGGTGTGACTGGAACTCGCTTCGGCAAAACTGGAAGTGACCTGGAAGTAACTTCCAGAGCTATTCTGAGGCTCACGGACACAACCAGAGGCTGTCCTGGGTCCAGTGCAACGCAGGAGCCGCTTCCAGGGGTGAGTCGCAACCTGGAAGGCTCCAATTTGGAGCCAATCGGAGGCAAGGGTGGGTGGGTGGGCCCAACAGGCATTGCAGCTCAGCATCGGGCCATGACCCAGTTTGAGAAGCGCTCTTCTAATCCTTACCTTTAAGCCTTGACAATTCGCTGCCCCAATTATCTTTTTTAGCTATGAGGGCAGTTCAACAAATGAACAATTCACTTAAGGACTCTTTCATGCTTCATTTGTGAATACAGCATGTTTAACAAAACATGCTCTTGTCCAACTCTGCTAGTGTTGAAAATGTCATTCACAAGTGCACGTGTTCAGATATGAGCAAACACAATGGAGATTATGAATGCGCGTTTTGGAATCTGTGAACATTCATGCAGATCTGTCATAGTCACATGTGTTCGCATGTCGAGAAAACAACTGCAATTACCAGGCCTACTGCATTCAACTTACTTCTCCTTTTCCCAACATCCCCTTTGGAGGTAGCAGCTTCATTCAAAAGAACCATTCCCATGGTGATGGCAGCATCTATACCGTTGTTGTCAAGGAAACAATAGAAACGTGGAAATTGCATAAAGCCAAGAGGCACATCTCTAAACTTAGGTATCGACTGTACATTTTAAAAAGTGTTAAACATGTTCTGTTCCATAATTTATGGACTGTAAATGCATGCAAAAAGCTGCTAGAAGAGAAAGAAGCATTAAACAGGGATAATTTCTATGCATAATCTAAGGCTGCATTCTTTTTTCTGCTTCCAGCACTAGTAGTGCTCAAGAGACTTTTTTCTCTCCTTCTAGTAGCATGCTAGGGTCACATTTGTTTTTCACCTTCTAGCATGCTTGCCACACTAGCAATTTTTCCTTTGAGGTCAAAGCTGTTAAACATGGCGGCCTCGTGCACCAATAGGAAGGCTGTTCAGTTGCAAAGGAGCTTGGGGAGATGTGGTGCGAAGGACGAGGAAATAAAGGTTGTCTTACGGCATGTCGACAGGATATCGATTCATTCAAAACAGCTAAGGTGGCTTGCAACAACAGTTCATTCTCCTCCGATTATTCCAGCTCTTGCAAATACTGTACAAATTTAAATCCATGAAAGCACCCTGAAGTAGGTTCCACACCATTTTCTTTTCCATTCTTTAATGAATCCAGTCAGAGGCATGCTAGAAGCATGCAAGGGGCATGCTGGAAAGTCACTTCCTGTTACTTTTTACTTGAAAAAAAGAACGCAGCCCAGAATTCTATTTTACTTTCCTGTTTGCTTCTTCTAACCATTTAAATTTGAGTGCGATCATTTCCCCCCCCTTTCCTGCTAAATTAGGGAAATATCATAAAGTGTTAAAGAAACCTATGAGATTCTTGAAACTCATGTACCAATTTCGGTACTTCAAAACGAATGTCTCCAGGAGACAGATACAGGGCGCATAAAAATAATTACATTAATCCTCTGATTAACCGATGCATGCGAACCCATTTAGATAGCACACAGTGTGCAGTTTCTCAAGCAATGTTTTCAAGATGAATCGTATCTGTCTACTATGCCACAAGAATGGAGCAAAATCACTGCAGCAGCATGAGTGTTCAGTCACTAGCCATTTTTAGGCTCTTAATTGCTCGCCTTTACAAATGCAAACAAGCACATAATGATAAAATAATTTTAACTAATTTGCCAGGATCCTAAGCCATTCACATAATTGTTTGAAAATGTGCCCATGAAAAGAAACTGTTACTACTGTAATTAACAGCTGTTCCAAGCAGTCGCTGCACAATATTGCAAGTGGGATTGATGTATCATGAGAGCTGTACCTATTTGTAGCCTTCAAAGAGTCTACCATTTAATACACCAGGAAATTCTTTTTGGATCTCATTAGTACTCACAGTGGGCATCACCATTGTTGTAAACACTCAACATTAACTAACTGCGCTGTTTGGCACCAACAGCTGCATCCTATTACGAAACTGTAGTGGTTAAGAGCATGAGATACGAGTGGAAAGTCTCTGGAGAAAGTTTCTCCAGGGTAGCTTCTTCATTACATTGATAACCTGCCTTTCCTCCATGATGGAACTCAAGGCGGTAAACATGGGAGTTCCAGGCGGTCACCTATCCAGGCGCTGATCAAACCCAAACCTGCTTAGCCTCAGCAAGATGGCTGTGGCATTTAGCCGTGCATTTTATTTATTTATTGAATGCATTTATGTCCCAAGCTGAAGCAAATGCCCAAGGCGGCTTACAAAGTTCCATAAGAAAACGTACGATGTATACAAACAATGAGTAAAATCATTAATAAAAACAATAAAACCATTGGGGGGAGGGCGGCTATTTGGTCCAGAAAGAGGCAGCAGAACCAAAAGACTATTATAGAGACTCAGAGGGGAGACATCAACCCGTTACCCAAACACCAGATGGAACAGAAACGTTTAGAGCCCTTGCTGAAAAGCCATGAGCGAGAGGGTAGTTCTTCATGTATTCAGACAAAAAAGACAGGTATAGAGGCAGAGACGCAGCTGCGCCCCCACACGGTAGGGGCCACCGACGCTACACTCCCACGTGACCACGGGCGTGACATCACGCGCCCCCAACCATGTCCCCTGGTGCCGATTTTCAGGCCATTTCAGAGCTGATCGGCAACAGGGAGGGTGGGAGGGCCCAACCTCCGCGCGTCGAAACCGGTGGAGACGCCGACAGACGACCGGCAGGCAAGTCCTGCGCCCTGGGGCCCACCGCACCAACCCCCGCAACGCTTCTTTATAGAGGGCCAAAGGAAGTCTAACCTGGGTAGCACAACATACTCTTCATCACACCACTGAGACACTCAAAAATTGAATTTCTGATTAGGTAGTTAAAACATGTTAATAATGATATGGCCAATCTAAAAGACCCTCTGTATCTCTTCCAAAATTGCATCAAATTCACAAATGCATTGTAATTATGATTGTGACACTGCTTTTATATTTAGCTTGTTATAGTTACTGAGTTTTTGTTTGTAATTCTGTTATTGATGGTTTAGTTTTACTGCTGTTTTGATTCTGACCCCTGTTTTTCATTGAGGAGAGATTTAAGCTTTTTATTATTGAGGTTTAGATTTTGTATTCTGCTTTTATATGCCGCATTTTCTTTGCATGGCTGTTTTTATTATGATAAAATTGTTTATTTTAACTGTATGGCGCTTTGGGTTTACCATAGTTAAAAGAAAAGCAGGATGATAAAAAATAATAATGATATTTCAATATATTTTAAAGTAACAACCCTTGCCTTAATCTCCTTGCTCTTATTGGTTCCGTTGCGTCAAGATCTAGATTGTAAGCCCTTCGCGGCAGTAGTCTTTCTCCTGCTAAAATAAGATGGATAACTTTAAAAGTGCTTAACTTTGGTTGGATCACGTCCAAAATTCACAAGCGTCCCCTTCATAACACAATCTGAAGGCTGTCAATGCTATTGCATTTTTCTTCACTATTCACTGTTCTTTTTTTTTTCCTTTCCAATCCTAAACTGCGACCCTGGCATGTTGCCTTCACTTATCTTTAACAGTCTGAATGAGGAACTGGACAGGGTTACTTGTTCATCATATTTTTTTTATTTACTTTCCTTGACAGGTTTGCAGGTAACATTAAAAAGGTAACCGGATGAAGCACAAAAATCATGATAAAGCGCTCAAAGTAAAATAAAAATTTATAGGTAGGCAGTGTGCATTAGTATGTGCTTAGAAGGGCTCACAGGAACATTTAGGTATCATGAACTTGCATAATTAAAAATAGGGCTGTTATCTAATTAAAGAATTCTGAAATGCTATCCTTTGAGTGTCTACACTGAAATAAGCCTCATGGAGCTCATAGGGGCTAATGCCCTGGTAAGTGTGGGTAGGATTGCAGTCTTACGGTGCAATCCTGCCTAACATTACGCCAGCGGAGCATGCGCTCTGCCGGCCTAAGGAGTCGCAAAAGTGCCATAAAGCACTTTTGTGACTCCTCTGGGATAAGTGGCACCGGGGCGGACGCCAGCACCACTTACTCCACCAACTACCTGGCCCTGCGCCGGCTGACGCAGGTAAGGGCTGCGCTGGTTGGCACAGGTGCATGGGCGTGCAGGGGTGGCAAGGGAGGGAGCAATTGGCTGGCCCAGCCTGGGAGGGGGCGGGGATATCGGCACTGGGTTGTGCCAATATCCAACACCCCTTCCAAGGCCAGGCCAACCTTACACGGATGTGTGTCAGCTAAAGAGATGGCATACATCTGTGGAGGCCTATTAGGGCCTCCGGCACTTATACCAGAGGGGAAGGGGAGGTGGGCCCGAGTTGCGCTGCTGCAGCTTGCATCCTGACTAGGATCAGCGGCGTCATGAGCTGGCGTGTCACCCTGGGCGAGGGGTGAGCCGGCTCAGCACGTCACCCCCCCCCAGCCTTGTCACACCCCCACCCCCACGTCAACCCCCCCGGTACTCACCCCATGTGCCAGGAGAGGGTGACGTGCTGGTAGGCCGAGCTGCATCTTCTTCAGTAGCTTGAATGCTTCTAAGTAGGCCGGGCAAGGCTTCGAGCGCATGCGCCGCCCAGCTTAATTAGAAGCGGTCAAGCCGCCGAGGTAGACGCAGCTCGACCTACCAGTGCGTCATACTCTCTCAGTGGTGACACTCCAGGAAGAGGTGACGCGCCAGGAAGGTGACGTGCCGGGTGTCCCGGCGCATCACCCTCCTGGCACGTCGGCCCCTGCATCCTGCCTCCTGCAACGCGGTAGCAACGCCACTGACTAGGATGCAGTGGCTGGCCCTTTAGGCCGGCCGCTGCATCTTAGGCAGGATCAGGCTATTAGCCAATTAGCCAAATTTTAGTAAAACAATTCATCAATTAGATATGCATAAATTTGCTAGGGGACCCCCCCAATATTTCTAAAGGGAAAAAAGCATATTTCATATTTAGACAGTGCACAAATTTGTCACAGTAGGCATAATTTTAGGAAAGGTATTCCCTCTATCACATGGGAGGAAATGCATGTTCTAATATGGTGCTTGCCAACTGCCAGTTTAGAAGTACTCATATTAAAAAATAATGATTTTTTACAAAGGAATTCTTTTTTAGTTTATTCAACTTTTTAAATCAACGAGTCACCTAAACATTGTCATCTTATTACAATGGACAACAAATTTTAACAAAAGTCATGCCCCCAAGATTAAATCAGTCGTTTCTTATAGATTTTGAGGTGCTGAACACGAATATGACAATGAAAATGCAAAATTGGCTACGGCTTGTGAGAGATCTGCAATAGTTCCATAGACATGTACTGGTAAATGCCCGATGGCACTTACAACACCTACGTATGCAATGCAGACTGCTTCTTCTAAACTAGAACCAATCAACAGATTCTATTGTCATTTTTGTTTTCAGCACATTGAAATTAGTAAAGATTATCTTCATTTTCATTTCAGAGGCAAGATTGTGTGTTGTCCAGTGTTATTTTTATAGCGATTTTATCTCTGTGGTCTGCAATCTCAAAACACACCAGGAAAAGTATGGAAGAGTAAGAAGAGCACATGCACGGTTATTCACTTCGGCTTTCTTATCATGGTAACTTGGTGGTGACATACCAGTGCCCCAGGAGCACATGTGCACATCAATAACACATCCCCCAAAAAGATTTTTGATGTTTCATCATGCCAAACTGCCTTTTTTGCAGTGTTTTATCAATACACATGTTGATAATTTTGTAAGGAAAACACACAGATGAATTGAAAGAATGGAAAAGTTGAAGCAAAAGCATGCACACACAGTCCTCGATACAACGAACGTTCAGGAAGAGAAACGAAAGATGAGACAGACCATGGAGGATTCTAAATGCAGTGGATTCCACTTTTGGAAATAAACACTCCGGTAAACAAATTCCAAAACTGAAAGAGAAATTTGGATGAGGTACATTTCAGGAACATCCGTGAATGGTACCCCCGAAAGCTGCTTCATCAGGAGGAGCAATCCTGCAACTGGACGTTGAAAAGACATTACATCTTCCTGAACATTTTTATTGAGAACTGAAGTTAGGGTAGTGGTTATGCTATGGGGATGCTTATTTAAAATCAAAGATATTAATTCATTTAAATTCATGGCTAAAGGAAATGACCTTCACAGCATTGTAAAGGAAGTTGGCACTTCTGGCCATGGAGTTAAAAAGGCAGGGAAATGAAGCTGGCAGAGTCGCTCCTTCATTGTATGTGAACGGGCAGACACTTGGCCTCCTTGTCCTTCAGGCAACTCAGCTGGAAAATTGAAAAGCAAAATCTCACTGGAAAAAAACCCAAAAAAACGGATGCTACATCTGGGCTTAGATACCCCAAGCAAATAAATTACAAACGTATAAATAAATAAAAAGGACATCGGCTCACTCTGAGTTCGCCACTCAACTATCCATTTTAATTTTTAGAAGACGAGCATTCGGCCAAAGCTAAATCTTCTAGCGGAGTCCAAATTTAAACCAAGTCATTATTTATTGGATGTATTTATTCATAGGGTAATAATTACCAACATTTATCAAATGCTGGCACCATGGAAGAGGTCAGTGGCTAGAAGCATGGCCAACGAGGCAAAGAATGTGGCCAGCTTCCCTCTATTCACAGACTCCCGGCGGTTGCATAATCTCCCCCTTCAGCACTGTCTGGCATTAGCTGAAGAGATAGCAACATCCTTTTGGGAGGAGTGTGTGGTGACATCACTGCAGTGTCAAGAGTGAGGAGCCAATGGCAACTGCCAGGCTGAACCTACATAAGAACATAAGAAGAGCCCTGCTGGATCAGGCCAAAGGCCCATCTAGTCCAGCTTCCTGTATCACACAGTGGCCCCACCAGATGCCTCAGGGAGCACACAGCCAACAAGATAACCTGTTTCCTGCTGCCACTCCTAAGCACCTGACACAGAGAAAACCTATTTCCAAAGCCAGGAGGTTGCTTATGGCTTGTAAACTGTGATGGTCTTTTCCTCCATGAATCTATCCAAACCCCTTTTAAAGGCATCTAGGCCAGGTGCCATCACCACATCCTGTGGCAAGGAGTTCCAAAGATTAATTACATGCTGGATAAATAAATATTTTCTTTTGTCCATTCTAACTCTCCCGCCACTCAATTTTAGTGCATGTCCCTTGGTTCTGGTGTTGTGCGAGAGGGAGAAGAATTTCCCTCTATCCACTCTCTCCATTCCATGCATAATTGTATATGTCTCAATCATGTCCCCCCTCAGGCGCCTTTTTTCTAGACTGAAGAGCGCCAAACGCTGTAGCCTTTCCTCATAAGGGAGGTGCTCCTCTTCAAGCACATGCAGTTTTGCTATGACTAAAAGCAAGTGAGAAGGGGCTGATAAAGCCACACGTCAATCAGGTCTCCACCTGTCCCATAGCTCAATCTTTTCTCTCCTTAACTGATAGATCAACACCACCTTGTACCTGTCAAAACTGACATGGAAGTCACCTTGATTCGGTTCACCATAATTTCCAATCAACCCAGTGAAGGGGAGAAGACATCTTTACAGCTTCAGTTATAAAATAATTGGCTCCGCAGTGAATTGTGAACCACACCATCCCGTTTGGTAAAGTTTATCTTACTGCGACGGAATTGAACAACGCAGAATGTGAACGTTCCTGGCTGCAGAACATTAAACGTGGCTGGTGCGCCGATTGATGCTCTGCTAAAACCCAGGCAAATGGGCAAAAGTCTTAAAGTCTAAGCTTTTCTGCTACCTCAGTGAGACTCTTGTACTCCCTTGAAAAGGTTTGAAACGTCGGGAATTATTAACATCTTTAACTGTTTTTAAGTCATGGCAAGAAACCCGGAAACTTTTGGTTTGGAATATTTGGGCCATGAAACCTTGCGATTGTTTGTAAAAGTCTTAAATGTTTTAACTGAAACCAAGGTGTATTGTCAAAGAATGCAACAAAATTCAAATAATGTGAATTTTGTAATTCAAACAACAACTTAGAAAGACCTTTTGTATTAGCTGATCAAATAGAGGCCCCTTCTCCATACAATACCTTCCTAATATGGAGTGAAAAAGGTACTTACACCCCAATCCTATGCTTCACCCCCATTGATGCAGCCGTGTCAAGACGGCTTGCATTGCATCCTGCAGGGGAGCAGTCCCGGAGATCTCCTCTGGGTAAGAGAACATTTGTTCCCTTAGCCAGGGATAAGCCCCTGAGGCATGAACGGGTCTACTTGGACCTGCACCAGCGAAATCGCTGGCGCAAGTCTGCATGGATCTGGGTTGTGGGATCGGGTCTGGGAAGGGGGTTTAGATTCGATGGACACTGCTGCCGTTGAATCTGCCCCCTTCGCGGACCCAATCCTCCCTGTCCCCATTGCCACCCCATTCCGCACTCCCCGTCCCACCGGCTTATCTGGGTCAGCGAGTCAGCAGCGGTTCGTTGCCATGCACGGGGCCATTCTGTCAGCTTTGTGTTCCAACAGAGACCGTTTTACAACTGCCATAAAGCAGTCTCCACCGGCGGATTAGCCCATTAGAATTGGGCTGTTAATGAGTCAAATGAAAATTTGAGTAAAAAACGAACTAAAAAATGATACCATTTATGTCAACAACTTGAAGAATTCAACATCTATCAAACAGGAAACAGAGGTACATCTTGGTCCTGTTCCCAAAACTGAAAGTCAGAGCAAAAATCCCTTACTTTATGAGACCCCCCCCCCCCCCTACCGAAAGAAATGGAAGGTAAGAAAAGCCCACAGAGAAGAAGTCAGCAACCTGAGAAAAGCGCTAGCAACAAAAAATATAATTGGTGTTCTTTATTTACTACAGATGTTTCTAATACATTTCAGTTAACACCTCTTTCTCAAGCACATTTTTTAATTTAAAAAGCAACTCAAAAACTCCTTAAAAGCAAAAGAATCTGGTTCTGTCAGCTGTTCTCTTGTATTCGCTGAGCACCTGCATCTGTTTCTGTTCTTTCTTTGCCTGGTGGGCAAAAAGGAGATCCTCTCATTCCTTCAGTATCACCATACATTACAAGCAAGTCCAGAAAGTCTGTTTCTTCTCTCAAGTGGAAGAGAGCTGCCAGCACAGGAATTTTGATAGTTCTAATGCCAAGAAGGGGCCATGGTGGCTTAGTGGTTAAGACGCTGAACTGGAGACCGGAAGGTAGGCAGGACAGCAGTTCGAGACCCGAGTGCCGTGTGATGGAGTGAGCTCCCGTCTCCTGTCCCAGCTCCTGCCAACCTAGCAGTTTGAAAGCAAGAAATTGCAAGTAGATAAATAGGTACTGCTGTGGTGGGGAAGTAATAGCGTTCCATTAGTCATGCCGGCCACATGACCACGGAAGTGTCTTCGGACAGCGCTGACTCTTCAGCCTTAGAAACAGAGATGAGCACCACACCCTAGAGTCAGACACGACTGGCTTTCGAGCAGGGGACACCTTTACCTTTACCTAAAGCCAAGAACTTCTGTGGTGCAGACTCCTATGACTACAATATCTTTTGGAGGTCTCATTGTCCAAATGTTGCTTCTGAAGGAGGGGGGGGGGAAGGAATCTATTTGATCCTTTCTGAAAAAATGCACTGACAACCAGGTGGCCACGCAGCATCTCTCATTCAGTTGGGCCCTTTTCTAAAAAGTGGAACCCAAGCAAAGCATGTCACAATACCCTCTGGAGCCTGAAGGTTGCTAGAAGTGTAGGCCAAACCTCTGCCATCAAATGCATTTTCCTACCCAGGTTCAATTTTCTTAATCAGAACAAAAGGCAAATCTGTACTGATGGAGGGGGCCTTGCTTCTGTCCAGACAGGATTTAAGTACCCACCACATTTCCAGTAGTCGACCACATATTTGCTAGTAGTAGGATGACTAATGGTTTCATGTGAACATTTCTGTTCTTTTCCATTCTTAAGAATAATATTAGCATTCCACAGTGACTTGAAGAAATCCACTTGTAGGTCAAAGCTACATAATTTGTTTGCAGAAAAACAAGATCAGATATTTGGTCGTTGGCAACGTTCGCTTTACAGGAGTAGAATTCTTCTAATACCACAGAGCTGAGAATGGGGGATCTTCCACAACAGACTGCTGCTAATATCACATTTGAGTGCATCATCCCAAGGGCAATCTCAAACAGTAAGATTCTTAAGTGCATGTGCATGTATATAGGGGAAATCACCCCTACAATAAGCTTTTATGAAGCCTGACTGTTTCTGATGATCTCTCTTGCAGAGAAGTGATGTTCTACTTAAACCCATCAGATTCGTGAAGATAAAGGTTTTAGAATCTGTTTCAGCCTGGTCCGGCCACAGAAAGCAAGAGCATGGAAGTACAGCTGACTGGATGAATTTCAGATCTTTCCTTCTCAGTGAGATAACGCCAGGACTACTTAGAAAGGTGCCAATCAAACTAGTTGGAGAAAATAGGTTTTGAAAAGCTTTGAAAATAAAAGTTGAGACACGGCTCTACAATTACACTTTAAAAATAATAACCCCAAGTGCACAGAGTAGAAGTGATAAAAAACAACAACATTGATTTGTTTCCTACAGAAAGAAATATTCTGCGGCCGACACTTTGGAGAAACGGGAGCGGAAGTATGCAGTCACCCAATTATGTGGTTTGGTAGGAAACAGCTTTTATTCTTCAAAGATCTCCCTGTTATCCTCTGGTATTCACTGCTACAAGATCTGGCGATAGCCACCTAAACCGATGGTTTTAAAAGGGAATGTGCCAAAGTCACGGTGGAAAGCCCTATCAATATCAATGGGTATTAGTCAGAGTGGCTATATGGAACCATCATGTTCTGAGGGCATATGCCAGTGAATACCAGAGACTGGAGAAAGCTATTGTCCAAGCCCTCTTTTTGGGGTTTTCCACAGGTATCTGTTTGGCTACTGTGAGGAGGAGTATTTCTGGACCTTTGGTCTGATCCAGGAGGGGCTCTTCTTAAATTCATTTCAACTCCCCCCCTTTCCAGTGTTTCACCCACTCTCGAAACTTAGACTGTAAATTCCATAAGGCAAAACACTTTTTTGAGGGGGCTCGTTATTCTGCAAAGATGCTATGCATATATTGCTGGAGCAATGTAAATAATGGTTAATAATACGTTTTTAGGCCAGCGGGTGGCGCAGTGGGTTAAACCGCTGAACCATGAGCTGTCGATCGAAAGGTTGGCAGTTTGAATCCGTGACGGGGTGAGCTCTCGTTGCTTGGCCAGCTCCTGCCAACCTAGCAGTTCCAAAGCATGTTAATGCAAGTAGATAAATAGGTACCGCTTGCAGGAAGGTAAACAGCGCTCTGTGTTCCAGCCGCATGCTACGCGCTGCGGCAAGGAGAGTCATGCCGGCCACATGACCACGGAGGCGTCTTCGGACAACGCTGGCTCTTCGGCTTTGAAATGGGGATGAGCACCACACCCTAGAGTCGGACACGACTGGACTTAATTGTCAGGGGTCACCTTTACCTTTTTTTTTTAAATACGTTTTTAAGACCAAAAAAAAAAAACCCCTCTTGAAGTCCAGCCTCTACAACAGCAATATGCTGCTGTGTTAAAACTGACCTTAAAACATCTAATTAGAAAACGAAATAGTTTTAGTAGCTTAGTTACCAACATTTTATCTGCATTAAGTGTATTTAAGTGAAGGATTAATAATGGGGATGGACGGACCCTGCAGGTTACCGCAAATCTCCATAATAACGACCTTCAAAATTTATCACTTGCTATACAAGGCAATACATTGCTTAAAATGGAAAGTCTTTTGATAAAGAAAATATTTATTACTTGAGCTGCACTAAGTGGAATGCTATTGCAACGGCAAGTATAAAAACGGTACAGATTACAGTTGCTAATCTTCAGTGGTCTGGCGCCAGAAAACTGAAGCAAGAATTGCGAAAAGCTTAGGGTAAGATGTGCTGAGAATTGATGTAAGCTTTTGGCAGGGTGAAAAAGTGTTATCGCATTTCTAGCACAGTGGGTGCACATATGGGGGGGGGAGGGCTGAGAAGAGAGGATTAACCACAGGTTTCCCCTCCCTCCTGCCCTTCACTAACAAAGATATTCAAAGAATGGGGAGGCTGAAAATAAAGGGCAAGCAAGAAAATAGTAAGCTGACTTAAGTTGAATCATTAGGCTACCTAGCTCAGTATTGTCTACAACAGGGGTGGCCAACCTGCCCCCATTAGGGCTACTGTGTTCTTAAGAGTTGTGTAGAAGACAGAATCTTGGCAGCTGCAAGTACTGATGGTGCTGCTAAAGCAGCTGCACCTGCTGAAATGCCTTCATCTATGCAACCATTTTAAGGGGCAAGCATTCATGTTGAAAGGTTAGCCACCACTGGTCTACACTGATTGGCAATTACTCTCCAAGCTTTCAGGCAGGGGGTCCTTCCTCACCCAACCTGGAGATGCCAAGGACTAGACTTCTGCAGGCAAAGTGTGAAGCCACTACAGAACTACAGCACAAGTAGGGAAAGGAATAATACTTCCAATCTGAACACAAATACAGGTTAATTTTAAAAACAGGTCTTTCCCTGTCTATTTTAGTGGAGACTAAGAAGTAATATTGGAACCTTACTACAAGAGCAGAAGAATGACATGGTGAAGCTCTTGCTAGATTCTACCACTTCTGCACACAGGGTGGGGACCATATATGTGAACGTTCCACCACATATTTTTTTTTAATTAGATTGTGTTTCACTGAGAATCTTGCCTGATTCCAAGTTAAGCATTTCTTTTTCTTGCTTGAATTGTTCCTATACAAGAAAACTAGCACTTCAGAGAGAAGGACAGACAAGTATCCTTTTCCCTGGCAGACTTGTTTTCTGTTTGCAAGAAAAAGTACTTCCTCGCCTGTACGCTAAAGAGTCTCTCAAGATGTCATCTCTCTCAAGATGTACCAATTTTCCTCCCTCACAGTGGATGCTGGCTTGTGTAAGGTAAGTGCAGTGTGGTCCTAGAGTTGATGAGGATTTGGCCCCTCTACCACAGAGAAGTCATTTTTCAGGGGAGCTCTTTTTGTTGGTCCTATGAGTTAGTGCAGTAGATATACTGCAGTTGGTCACCGTGGTGGATGACCTGCACTGGGGAATGGTCACGGGGAGTACGTCCCTGTAAGTCTTGTTGGACATCTCGGAGGCTTTCGACACCATTGACCATGGTGTTCTTCTGGGTCAGTTGACTGAATTGGGGATTGGAGGCACCGTTCTGGGGTGGTTCCACTCCTTCCTGGCTCACAGATTCCTGGAAGGTGGTGCTGGGGGATGCTTGTTCGGCATCCTGGCCTTTGAGATGTGGTGTGCCGCAAGGTTCCATTCTATCCCCCATGCTGTTCAACATCTATATGAAGCCTCGGGGAGAGGTCATCTGGAGATTTGGCATGGGGAGCCATTAGTATGCTGATGACACCCAGCTCTTTCTCTCCTTTCCACCTGATTTCAAGGGGGCGGTCGAGGGTCCTGGGTTGTTGTCTGGGGGCAGTTGGGAGCTGGATGAGGGTGAACAAGATGAAATTAAATCCTGATAAGTCAGCGTTTCTCTTGGTCCAGAAGTCTACGACTCAGGTATTGGACTATCACCCTGCTCTGAATGGGGTTGCACTCCCTCTGAAGGAGCAGACTCGCAGCTTATGGGTTCCCCTGGATATGCAGCTGCTCCTGGATTCCCAGGTAGCGGCTGTGGCCAGGGGAGCCTTTAGCTGAGACCATACCCGAGTCGCTAAGACCTGGCCACGGTGACCCACATCTAGATTAGATTACTGCAACACACTCTACATGGGGCTGCCTTTGAAGACTGTCCGGAAACTGCAATTAGCGTAGAATGCAGGCGCCCGTGTGGTTGCCGGGGCTTGTCGGTTCAACTTGGTTGGGCCGCTGCTTCGGTGGCTATACTGGCTGCTAGTTTGTTTCTGGGCATAATTCAAAGTGCTCGTTTTGACTTTTAAAGCCCTTTGTGGCTTGGGACCAGGGTATTTGAGGGACTGCCATATAATCCTACCTGTCCTCTTAGGTCATCAGAGGGAGCCCTTTTAACCATGACACCATTGATGGAGGCGAGGGAAATGGCGGTGATGAATAGGGCCTTCTCGGTGATGGCACCCCAATTATGGAATTCCCTCCCCTGGGAACGACGACCTCCCTGGAGACCTTCTGGCAGGGCCTCAAGACCTTTATATTTAGGATGGCCTTCGACTGCTGACATGATGGGCTGGTGTTTTTAATGAATTGCAATTTTAATCAGTTGTATGTGATCCATTTGGGGTCTGTCTGTCTGTCTGTTTTAAAGTTTAAATGTTTTATTGTTTTAAATTTATAATTTGTATTGTTTTTATGTTGTTAGCCGCCTTGAGTGCCCTTGAGTGTGGGAGTAAGGCCGGGTATAAATTCTTTAAATAAATAAATAAAGCATAAAAAGAAAAACACAGCATTGTTAACGCCAACTGGTGACACGCTATAAGCATCACCAGCATACCACTGATGCATTGTTACAATACAAACTGATCAACGAAAGACAACCAATTACATTGTTTAAAGCAAACTCTCCCTCAGTCATTTGGGGAAGCTTCTAGAACACTAAGTCCAAAAAGAAATAAAATGTTAGTGTATTAAACCATTTCTACCCAAGGGTGTATATACACAACATGAGTTAAATGCGTATACCTGTGGGCTCGGAGGAAATGGGTTAAAAGAAAGCAGCATCCAGTTCAAAACACTCTATTTCACGTAGATTTCCATCTGTTGATCCGTTTTGCTGTACTTTTTGCAACCTATTTGCATTTTGTCTTCTAGGATGATTTATCGATTGCTTAAAAAACAAACAAACATACGATGCAGGGCAGCCAAAATATTGATATAAGCCTGCCTATAAAACACAAACTATTATTTGTGAAAATTATATACAGCACCTTCAGGCAATGATCACCCAACTGAGCTGGTGACAAATATGTTTACAGTACATAAAGCTTCATTCTCAATTGCACCTGATAACAAGCTACTCTTGCTCTTAGGAAAGAAAAAGAGGCCTTATGCCAGTTTAAGATAAATGAGAACAGATGTTGAGGAGAAAAAAATGGCACTACACTGTTGTTCTAATGACAGATTAAAAGTGATCCAAATCTAAAAACAATTCTCAAACTGCGTTCAGCATTAATTTTTTTCTTCGGAAAATATCTGTCCTCGGATGCACTGCATGGAAAGAAGTCTAGCTGCAGAAGCCGTCCTGTTCCCAGGAATAGAATCCGCACTCTGTGGCAGGTTTGCCTTTCAAATTTTGCTGTGCAATAGAAAACTGACATATTGAGCCTTGTTATCCTTTAAGCAAGCTTTAGACAGGCCTAAATGAATACACTTTGACAGAATTATCCTGGATTTACTTTGATGTAAATGAGACATGCATGATGCTCAATACTGTACAGAAACCTGCTAGATGGGAAAGGCAGGAGGAGCGAGAGGGCAATCCCGGTAAGCTTACGGCAGCAGGCTTTGATAGCATCGTAGGAGTACGTTTTCAGACTTAATTCTACACTGCTTGAGAATCGCCTTAAACAAGCATGCTAAGAAAGCTCAAGGGATATTTAGAAGCTGGCGGTACTGATATGGCTTTTTCCTTATCTGGGTGGCTCGTTCAACTGCACACCTCTGCCTGTGGTTGTCACTGGAAAAAATCACAGCCACTGCCAGCAATTCATGCACGAGAACCTACTTCTGAGCTTCTCTCCATACATGCTGGCTCAATCATGCTAATGCTGAACACAACTGGAGTAGTGCACAGGGGTCCCAGAGGTACTCCTTGCATGAACATGACCAGAATGGGTAAGAGCGAGAGGTGTTTGAAACTGGTAAATACGAACTTTCTGCTAAAAAAAACAACTGCAAAAAATAAAAAAATAAAAACCATGTAATTTTGCATCATTCTTTAACTGCTGACACTGTACAACCTATACCACCTATAGTACACTTTTAAAGCAATCAAAACACGTAACACCGCTTCCTGCTATTTCATTTTGGTTAAACACCTCTAGTAAGAGATTTTCAACAACCATCACAGTGTGCAGCTTTGGCCCCCAGGCAGACAGAGCCAAGGTTGGGGTTGCAGAACTCTAGAGAGCCCCAAGTGAGCAACTGGCTCTGACAAAAGCCAGAGGAGGAATGATGTCTAAAATGTCTGTCACCTGGGCTCACACCACCTCTCCAAGGCTCCACCTCCCTGCCTGGAGAGAGAGATTTAAAGGGGCAGACCACTCCACCATCGTTCCGCTGCATTCCTCCTGGGCAACTGCCAGTGCAGATATACATGCTCAGGAGCGTGCAAGGTTCTGGAAGTGAAAGGGCCTGGTTCTTCTAAGTGTTCTGGTTCAGGGGTCTCCAGTTTTGCCTCAGAGCAGGATCTTGATACACAAATGGGGCGGGGTGCATGTTTTGACTGGTCTTGAGACTGCAACTGATTACAGTCCTAAAGGTCAATGCTGCCCTTAATAGCACACTTAGAAGACAGACTTCCATACGCCTGCTTCATTGCGGGATGCACAGGAAGCATCATGGGGGCACGCGTGGGTGGGTGGGAGAAAAGAAAGGCAGGTTCTGCTTTTCCCCGGGAAACCTCTGTGGTCATCACAGGAAACCAGCTGCACAGAAACTGTACAACCTACACTGGTTGGCCTTGTGTATCTGCAGAGGACCAATGCAGGACGAGGTATCCTGAATTACAAGGAACAAGAGCATTAAAACAGCTTTTTAAGAATACTGTATATGTAATTTATATCCCACAGTCATCAATGTGGACCAGAGGGTTTCTATCTGAAACCTTTTCTCACTAGGAACTTGCTGATGCACCTGAGATCCAGGATGGTCTGCTTCCCTCCATGTCTTCTTATGATAAAGCCGGAGCTACCCTGCATGCATTCGCGTTCCGTATGCGTCTGGTGTCCCGCCCCCAGGTCAAACAATGGGCTCTGATTGGCTGAAGGAAACGCAAATGCAGCCAAAGTTGACTTTGGCTGTGTTTGCGTTTCGTTCAGCCAATCAGAGCCCGTTGTTTGACCTGGGGGTAGGACACCAGATGCATACGGAACGCGAACGCGTGCAGTGTAGCTCCGGCTTAAGGGAGAACACGGAGAACACTTCAAAGTATCTTGAATCTGAAAAAAGAAAAACTATCTTGGTGGTACAAAGCTGGAGAAGATAATCTATGGCCTGCACTACATGCTGATCCTTAGCAGGATTCTTTGATTTCAGCATGGGTAGAAATTCATGTCTGGGTACCACTGAAACGCTATTGTGCAATTCTTTCATGCTGTGTCCAGGGGCCAAGTTGTCGGAAATTATCCCCACCCGGAACTGAATGAAAGCCTGGAGGCACCGCCATACCAGGAAAGTGAGGGATGCATTCCACTGCAGTAGTCATTGATAGGAAGCCATACAGTCTTTTCTTACATGGAAGGCTGGGGCACAAAGATGCATAACATAGACAGCAGATAATCAAGTCCATGTCTAAAGATTCAAGCCCTAAAGTAGAGGGGTTCCCAACCTTTTCAGCCCGCGTAACACCTTCGCAGGCCTCCAGCATGGCCGCGTACCACTGGAAGTGCTGATGACGTCATCGGCACTTACTTCTGGATTCACAGCCGCGCCAGAGCTCAGAAAGGCAAGAAGGCACGAGGGAGGGCCATTCCTTGCGCTTAGAGCCCACGCGCTCAAGCTCTGCCCAGCTTGGCAGAGCTTGAGCCGTCGCTTTTCAGGCTCCAATGCAGCACCGCGCGGTCAAGATGATGGCCGCCATCATGGCCACCAGCAACCCGTGTACCACCAGTCTGTGGTCCGCATCCCACCACCACCCCACCGGTTGGGAACCTCTGCCCTAAAGTGCTCTACTACAATTTTTAAAACTCTGGAAACCATGCAGGGATATGCTGTAATATATTTTCAAATTGCTTCTTTCATTAGAAAAAAAAAAGGTATTTGTTTTTCATGGAAGAACGGAACCATCTGCATCATTCATGAAAGAGCCTGTTCCTAAGACAGGCAACACCTTTGTTTGATACAAAAAAGAAGCAGCGTTTCTGCCCAAATCATGGATTAGGCATGGCATTTGCCAAATTCATACAGCAGTAATGATAAGGATGTGAAATTGCTTAATTTAAGGGGAAAAAAGCAAAATAGCACTTGGGTCTTAGCTTCCACACTGGAAGGTAGCCAATGTAATATCAATGCTTTAAAAGGAATCCGGGGGTGGGGGGCAGAAAATCACAGACCCATTAGCCTAATGTCCATCTTGGGTTAGTTAGCGAAAGCATTATTACAGGCAGAATTATTAAATATATAGATTAAACAAGCTTTGGAAGCAGCTGTATACCAAGTCATATCATTGGGCCTTCTAGCTCAGTGTTGTCTATCATTGACAGGCAAATCTAAAGTTTTGGACAGAGGTCCTTGCTCAGCCCTACCTTGAGATGCAAGGGATTGAACTGGGGACCTTCTGCGTGCAAAACATATGCTCTAAGCTACCACCCCCCAAGCTTAGTTGAGGAAGAATCAGCATAGGCTATGCAAAAGGGAATTTCTGCCTCAGCAGCCTTCTGGAGTTCTTTGAAAGTATCTAGAAGCAACACGGCAGGGGGTAAGCTGCTACACATTATAAGAACTTCCTAAAACCTGTTGATAAAGTCTCTTAAAGACTACAAGACACAAGTTTTATGGGTGAAGTAGCCATGTAATTAAAATATAAAATACACAGAACTCCAGGCACATACGTATAAAATCTTCAAAAAGAGCCACTCATAACAAGCAGCCGTTAAGAAAATTAAAACAATGAGTGCGGAGAAGTCCGATATTTACAGGAACCGACGTTTCGTCTTATTCCTAAGACATTTTCTAGGTTGTGACAGCTTGGCTATTAGGATGAGGAGTCTTAAAGACTCCTGTGTAAGCTTAGCAGGTGTGTGTGTGTGTGTGTGTGTGTGTGTGTGTGTGTGTGTGTGTGTGTGTGTGTGTGTGTGTGTGTGTGTGTGTGTGTGTGAGTGAGAGAGAGAGAGAGAGAGAGAGAGAGAGAGAGAGAGAGTGTGTGTTTCTTTCTACAAGGAGACCTTGTACTGTTCTACAAGTTCTCTCTGAGCAGTAACTGGGCAAAGAACAGTATGGAGGGAATAGGAATAAATAGACACTTCTCACAATAAGCAGGGTTCACCAAGGATCTGTATTGGGACTAATGCTACTTGATTTATTCATAGATGCAGGGTTGGCTTTAGGGCGATTGGCCCGATTTGGTCCAATTGGGCAACAGCTGGGGGGGGCACACTCGGTGGATCGCGAGGTGTGGAGCTCTGGGTGTGCTTCGCACCACCAGCGCTGGAAGGGTCCTCCAGCCCTCCCTTGAAGCTGATTGGCCCGAAATCGGGGCAATCCGGAAGCAATTGGACCCTGCAGATCCTAAGGCCGGCACTGCATAGATGCTCTGGAGAGGAGGGTGAGCAGTGAAGAAGTCAGCTTTGCAGATGACACCCAATTGCTCTGGATGGTGATCACCCCAGTACACCGCTAAGAGCTCTACTGAAGAGACAACAAAATGGCAAACAACGTTCAGCAGAATTAAGCGGGAAGTGATGCATGTTAGGGCAAACCACATATACACTAATGGGGGTCTGAATTGGCTGAGATTAATCGTGGAAGTCCTTGGCTCAATGAAAATATCGTGTGCGTGTGAGTGAGTGAGTGTGAGTGTGTGTGTGTGTGTGAGTGTGTGTGTGAGAGAGAACAAAATCCACCAAGAAGGTAAATAACATTCCTCAGGAAACCAATATTTTGTCACTTTCCTCTTTGCAATATACAGTATATATATGCAAAATGAAGCGGGTATTAACTACTGCTGATATAAAGAGGATAATGAAACACAAGTTCTTCCACGTGCAACTGGTAAAAGTCCACATGTAAGACTCCATGCTACTCGCGAAATCTCTTTGCAGCCCAAATGTCAGCTTGACAGTACTAAGCTGTGAAATAAAATCGTAAAGGACTTCTTGCTGGAAGACAGATTAAGACTTCACGTGACGTTGCTTGTTCTATCAACATAATGAGCGCACCAGGCTAGTTTAAAAACTATAGGAAGCAGTGAGAATGATGGCTAGTTCAGGAAAATAAAATATCTCAGCAACCTGTCTGCAACCCAGCAAGTTGCTGCAGGTCTGAGGACATTGATTTCAAAGTCAAATACAACTAATGAGACTTGCTCCCTATAATATCTTGGAAGCCAGCCATGCATGTTCTACACAGAACATGGAATCTCAGGCTTCCTCTTCTTGGTGAGGGCCTTTTCATTTAATTTAATATTTGACAAATAATATGAACTTGGTACTGTTAGCGTCACCACCACCTACGTGAATGCCTCAGATCGAAAGCGGGATTCTCCAAGCCTCCAAATGGCTCATGAAGGCGAATAAAGCCCACTTCCAGTTTTCAGGGAAATGAGGAAGTAAACCGGAAGTGGGCTTTAATAACCTCCAGGAGCCGTTTGGAGGCTTGGGGAGACCTGTTGGGGGGTGCGGGGAGCCCGCATCCCCCCCCAGGCCTGACCCCCAGTAAATCTAAAGATACGCCTTTTGTCCCCGGCAGCGACGTGATGCCCGGATCACTGCCACCACCATCGCAGGTCACCACTCCCCTTAAGGGGGTAGCGACCTGCCCCTTCTCCAAGTGGTGGGTTGTGGCCCACCACTTTGAGAACCCCTGACCTAGATGACATGACACACTTATCTGGGAAAGAACTCTGTGGGAGAAACAGAACCCAGGCAAGCTAAGGACATTGGCCTACAGGTATGAGTAGATACTTCTACTTTTTGCCCACTTTACAAGCTACTATTTTTTTTGTGGCATACGCTTTTGTAGAATTCAACCCACATCACCAGTGTATGAGGAACATGCGGGTGCACGCACCCTGTATATGTACTGTACCTTCAATGTGTGCATACCCACATACTCACACTCACTTATTTTCACATGCACAAAACAAAACAGAGAGCTGGGGTCAGGGAGCCTTACTTTATAAGTCAATTACTTCTCAGTCAATCAAGAATTCCGAGCCACGCTGTTTAGGCGCGAAGCTCGTCCTTGCCAGGCTGTTCCAGGAACACATTTATATACTACTAGTGGTGAAGATGGGCAGAATCTGACAGCTATCGGCAAAACATTAGGGCATGCCAGAAAAAAATATTTATAATGGTACTATGAACTTTGTGATAAATATAGGTTAACATTATGGAAGCTTGGGCAAAATATGTAACCTGCTTTCATGGCTGTATAATACAGGACTTGCATTAGAATTCTCAAAGTTTTCTGCTTATATAGAATACTATAGTGAATGTAAACTCATGTTTTAGCAATCTCATGTTTTAGTGCCAGTAGGAAGCCTAGTTACAAGAACATGTTTATCACTTAACTCAGGGTTCCCAAACGTACTAGAGGCACGACTCCCTCCTGCTGGTGTCGGTCGCAGAACCCGGAAGTAAGTGCGATGACGTAATGACGCGCAACATAATGACATCATCAGCACTTACTTCCAGGTTCCGTGACCAGGAAGCAACCCTGAAATCAGCAGTAAGGAGGTCAGGATTGCCCCAGAAGCTTTGAAAAACACCACGCACAACACGCAGTGTGCAAAACAGAGCCTCTACTCCGTGGTCCCAGTCAGTGCACGTCCCACGATGCCTCTGGGGGTTCACGTGTCTTTCCAAGGAGCCACGCCACACAGTTTGGGAAACACTGACAACTCTATTCTTATCTATTTGTTGAGAATAAAAGGCTAGTTCACACAGACCCAGGCATGCAGACTCTGGAGTGAGTCTGGAGCTCTTTTGCACACCTATCCTATTGTGCACAGAAAGTGTTGCACATATTGTGTGGAAAATATCCCACCCATGTGATCTACTCATTCACTTTGAGCAGTAGACTGATTACAGAGGTAAAGTATGCACATGATTACACCACACGATTTACATATAGGGAAGCACAAGCATGAACCCAAGACTTCTGACTGTGCATCAAACGTCTATATGAACCAGCGCTTTAGACAAGTTCTTCAAGCAAGAAAATTACTGGCTTATCATTTGATCACCACAACCTTCACTGATGCTACAAAGCGATCCTTGGTGCATTCTAAACATTTCGGGCTACCAATAGGAAGGACTAAAACTACAGAGCATAACATCAAGAAACCAATTAGAAAATGAAATAGCTATTCAATAATATTCATAATTGTAATAGGAAAAAAAAAACCCAGCCACTCCAGATTTCTTCAAGAATAGACATCAACAGTATTGGACATCAGCTTAATCATAGAGTAAATAGGCAGGGAATGCAATACCTGTTTCAAAACCTCAATGATATTCACTGTCAGTGCAATTTCATTTAACGGCAGACTCAGTTTTAGCTTGCCTTGTTCCATCCATCAACATTTGAAGGATACTCAGGAGCAATATAATGTGAGACTCTGCAACAAACTGCGCCTGGCTGCTTCCGTGAATGTAACTCTGGAAATGGGGAAAGAGAAAAAATAATTAATAGTCTTATACAAAAGAGTTTTAAAAGGGCGCAATTAGTAACGCTATGTGGGAATGGAATTAAAAAACAAACACAAAAACCCACCTGGCAAACAAGGCATGAAAGAACAGGCTATGAGACACGGTAGATACAGATATGTAAACATAGCTGCTGAGTTGCACCTTAATGAATTCTTGCTTAAAGCAAAACAACTTGAAATGCTGGGGACTACTAGGCAGGAGAGGGCTGCAGCCTCCATGCCTTGTTTGCAAGCTTCCCACAGGCATCTGCCTGGCTGCTCTTGGTAGCACAACACTGGAAGAGAGAAACTTTTGGACTGATGCAGTAAGGGTTCACCATTAAAGATACATTAGCCTGCAAAGCTTTCTTCTAGGTTTACTCGGAATTCCTTTCTTTAAAATATTTATACCCCATCTGTGCATCTAAGTCAGTGGTTCTCAAACTTTTGAGCACCGGGACCCACTTTTTAAAATGACACTATCAGGACCCACCTAGCTTTACGATAATTTAAAATAAAGGTGATCTAGAAATAAATAAATATATTTATTTACAAGTAAAGAGCTCAGCTGCTTGCAGGGTAAATAGCAGCTATCTTGCAAACTGCAGGGGCTCAGCTCTTTGAAGGGCAATTAGTAGCTACTGTATCTGATTTCTGAATAGCCTCAGGGCTTGTGGCAATTACTTATCTGATCTTTCCATCACCTGGGACCCACCAGAAACCAGGTTGCGACCCACCAAGTGGGTCCTGACCCACAGTTTGAGAAACACTGCATTAAGTCATTTTAAAATAGTCACCGTTATCTGGCATGCTAAAAACTGAGGGCCCATTGCTGCCATTGTGTGATCTGGCCCCCGTGTGCTGCTTTTTGGCAGTGGCTGGATGTTATCCAACGTGATTGTACATTTGGCCACGCCCTTCCATATGGACATGCATCTCCACTTTCTCTAGTTTCCAACCATGCAGCTGAGGGAGACTGGGTTGGCCCCTTATTGTGCTGTAGTTTACAATCAACTGGATCAACCCTACACACACACGCACGCGCACACGCACACACACAGAGTTACAGAATATGTCCAATGTAATCTATATTCCTGAACCATGCACATCTTCACATACCCACACTCACTTATTTTCACATGCACAAAACAAAACAGAGAGCTGGGGTCGGGGAGCCATACTTTATAAGTCAATTACTTCTCAGTAAATCAAGAATTCCGAGCCGCGCTGTTTAGGCGTGAAGCTCGTCTTTGCCGGGCTGTTCCAGGAACACATGAGTACCGCCCCCTTGAGTCAGCTAGGGGTGGGGTGGGCAGAGCCTGGTTATATTCTGGCTCCTGCCCCCCCTCTTCCTGTTTTTCCTGGAGCCCACAACAGCTGATGGGGGGGTCCCATGACCTGGATCACGTGATCTGCCCTAGATGCCCTCCGGCTCAGGGGGGTGATACTGTTCCTGCTGCCCTGGCCCGTTAGGGGTTGACGGTGAAGAGCCTGCCTTCTTAGTGAAAAGGTGGTGGCTTGGAGTCCGGGTTGTAACGCTGCCCGGGCAGTCCTTAGGATGTGCCCCTGCTTCTGCGCTTCTCACATGCGTGTGTATCACCCTGACTGAGCCTGCAGATCTCCTGTTTTCTTTCCTTTCTGTATCTATTTCAATAAAGTGGCCCTTTTCATCCATATACTTGACTCATGTGTTTATTGGAGCATACTAGAGCAAATGGTAACTACATATTATTTGATCTTATTTATTTCATTTCCTAAAGAATACTTGTTCTCTCATTGCGAATTGTACTATGCTTTTCAAGGCTCTACTATATTGATGGAGAACTACCTTGGATTTCCAACAGTTTAGGACAATTTTCTTTGCCTACAACGCTTTCAGAACTTCCATAAATTAATTGTTTTTTTAAATTTATTTCAAGCATTTGTACCCCACTCTTCAGTCAACAGGCTTCCAGAGAAGTTTACAGACATCCCCCTCCCCCGCGGACCACGGTTCCCACATCCGTGGTTACACTTAACAGTGCTTCACAAATTCCCCCCATCCGCAAATGACTTACCTGCCTCTGATTGCAGCCCAGCACGACACTGCCTCCTATGTCTTCCTGTCTCTGTGCTGTCTGCAAACGCTAACAGGAAGCAGGTTGTGGGGCTGAAAACAATGTGACGTTCATCGCATTGTTTTCAGTCCCCAATCCACTTCCTGTTAGAGCTTCCTGCTTTCTGTTAGTATTTGCAGGCAGCACAGAGACAGGGAGACTCAGGAGACTGGGCTTCAATCAGAGGCAGGTAAGTCATTTGCATGATGGGGGGGGGGTTGTGACCACTTCTTGTAGGGTTCACTATTATCTGTGGTTTCCGTTTCTGTTAACCATGGTAGGTCAGGGAACGTATCCCCTGCAAAGTTGGGTGGGGGCCGCCGCCGCCTGTACATTAGACCACTGAATAGCAAATCAGAACAAAAGGGGGGAGGGGTAATGCCTCTTTGGTTTCTTCTGTTCATTCTCTTCACAGGGCAGTTGGTGGTTCTAATAATAAAAATAATATCAGTATTTATATACCGCCTTAATTGGTCATTGGATTTCTCCTTGGACTTTAATTCAAGGTGGTGCACATAGGCAGGCAATTCTAAACCCCCAAAGGGTTTTTTACAATACAAAGTTCTCATCTTTCATAGAACGTCTTCATTCCAGCTGATTTCCTTCACGGTCTGACTTGTCTCTGGCATTCGCCTCCCACGCTCGGCTGACGGCAGGTCTGACTCCCTCTTAGAGTGTAACTGGCAGCTTTTCCTCGCTCTCACCAAGGGCTTCTGCAGATTGTCAGAGGCGTGTTGACACCTCTCGGATACTTCCGGTTGTCTCGAGCAGGCATCCTTAGATCTCTTCAGGCATTACAAGGTGGCAACTCTACCACGGAGCCAGATTCTCCTGCCAATATTGTAAAGATCCTTATCGAATCTAGATACGCCTGCCTATGTAAACCACCTTGAATAATATCTGAAGAGCAACCTGAGGAGAAGAAAGGCGGTATAGAGTATAAATACAGAAATAAATATGTTCCAATTACAGGGACTTAGTTCGCATGAGCCATAAGGAAAAAGCAAGAGTCGCATTACATTTCACAAATGCCTGGGGTACTAGAACTCAAACCAATCTACAGACTTGAACAAATTTAAATAGCGGAATCAACAACGAGCTCAAAAATCAGCCGGAACGTAAGCCAAGCCCCCTCCCGCTTATATTTTTGCTTTGCTTATGCAAGTGGCGAGGAACTGCAGTAAGAATTGAAGAAATAAGCTAAGATAACAAGTTAATTTAAGAATAGAAGATTTGTTGTGAAAAGGATATAATTTGGAAGAAAGACAAGATACTACAGTGAAAATCTTAAGTGAAAATATTAAGTAATTTGTTGGTACTTACGGAAGATTGAAGTACCGAAGAAACATTTGGGGGAGATATTTATAAACTGTTGCAATGAGAGAGACTTGTTTTGCTTTTGAATTAGCATTGTGTAGAAGCTGTCATGGCTAGAAACAATGTTGCACAAAAAAGGATTCAAGGGTAAAAAAAGCCATGTAGAAAAATATTTTTATCCAAGCCAAAATGCCTATTAAAAACAATTTAAAATCAAAGTTAAAATGCTCCACGATTTTTAAAAGCATTTGTGATACAAATCATTCCAATAGCGTGGCTGGTCTGACCGACGTTTCGTGCTAAATCATTTTGATTTTAAATTGTTTTTAATAGGCATTTTGGCTTGGATAAAAATATTTTTCTACATGGCTTTTTTACCCTTGAATCCTTTTTTGTGCAACATTGTTTCTAGCCATGACAGCTTCTACACATTAATGCTGAAAAATCCGTTAAAAGATATAGAGTTGTTGATGAGTAAATTGAAAGAATTTGGATCTCTTGCAGGATTTAAAGTTAATAAACAGAAGACAAAAATAGTGACTAAAAATATGAAGATTCAAGATCAACTGAAACTGATGAATAAAACAGGATTTAAGGTGGAAAAAAAAGTTAAATATCTGGGAATTGTATTGACGAGTATGAATTGTACACTATTTCAAAATAATTATGTTAAAGTATGGAATGAAATTAAGAAAGATCTGTTAAGATGGGAAAGATTGAAATTGTCTTTACTAGGAAGGATATCGGTGATTAAGATGAATGTATTGCCAAAAATGATGTTCTTATTTCAAACGATACCAGTGATTATATCTGATGCACCATTTAAAGAATGGCAGAAAGACATTTCTAAATTTATCTGGCAAGGGAAAAAAACCAAGGGTGAAATATAAGATCCTTCAAGATGCAAAGGAGAGAGGAGGATTGGGATTACCGGATTTGAAGGTATATTATGCAGCATGTTGTTTTGTGTGGTTGAAAGACTGGGTGTATTTACAAAATAGAACATTATTGGAGTTAGAAGGCTCTGACTTGAGATTTGGTTGGCATGGGTATTTGTGGTATGATAAAGTGAAAGCGAATTTAGAATTTAAAAATCATTATGTTAGACATGCATTATGGAGAATTTGGAATAGATATAAAATGAGGTTTTATGAGAAAATACCATTATGGGTTGTACCATATGAAGTGCATTTTGGTGGAAGTAGTGTGCCAAAGGAGAAAGGACTACTATACAGAAATTTATTAAATTTTTCACAAGGAGACTGTACAATGAAGTCAAGAGAAAAATTAATGGAAGAAGACTTTAATTGCCAATGGTTTGTATATGCTCAAATTTTGGAGAGATTTAAAGTGGACAAGAAGGCATATGGATTTGTAGAAGAATAATCAATATTGGAGGTACAATTAAAATCTGAAGACCAGGTAATCTCAAAAATGTATAAATTGCTTTTGAAGTTTGAGACAGAAGAAGAACAGGTTAAAGAATGTACGATTCATTGGGCGAAAAATGTAGGTCATGTTATTTTAATGGACCAATGGGAACAACTATGGTTAAAACAGTTGAAATTTAGTTAAATGTTAATATTAAAGAAAATATGTATAAAATGATGTATAGATGGTATATAACCCCAAGCAAATTAGAAAAATGTATGAGAAGGTGACGAATAGATGTTGGAAATGTAAAAACCAAGAAGGAACTTTTTACTTTCTTGTGGACATGCCCCCAAGCAAAGAAGTACTGGACTCAGATTCATAAACAGATTGAGTTGATTTTAAAGATTAAGGTTCAAATGAAACCGGAAACCTTTTTGTTGGGTATGTGGGATGATCATGTAGGCGAAAAATTTCAAACTTTGTTTTTATATATGATAGCTGTGGCAAGAATTTTATATGCACAATATTGGAAGAATTCAGAGATACTTTCGCTGGAAGATTGGTGGCTGAAAGTTTGGATTATGCTGAAATGGATAAACTTACAATTTTAATTAAGGAAAAGTCAGTTAACCTTTTCGTGAATAATTGGAAACCATTTATCGATTTTGTAAGAGAGAGAGAGAGGAACGATGTGATGATATGCAGATTTAATGAATAGAATGTGGGTGTTATTTTGGCTTAGTTGGATATTATATGTAGAAAATAGTGAATAGTATGCTAGTAGGATGTATTGCTTCGTGCTTGCTATAATTTTATGAAATGTGTATTGTTTTTATGTTAATATATCAATAAAATATAAATATACAAGGTAAAAAAATAAAATAAAATAAATAAATAAATAGCGGAATCAGTTATATGTATCTGCATTTGGGACAACTTTGCGATGATACATCCTTGATGCAATCGAGTACACTGGTGCCATGCAGTCAGCTTTAAAATAGTGCAATTCTTCTTCTGTAAATACATAGTGGGGCGTGGCACCAGCAGGTGGAGGTAGTAATGGTGACTTTGCCTTGCTCGTTTTCCCTCCTCCTCATCACTACAGAGCCCAAACCCTCAGAAAGCATCCCAGAAGAGTGTGCCAAATGTTTTGCCCCATAAAATGACACTGATGTTACACTTGGACAGGCAAGCCATGGTCAAGAGACCTGCAATAACTTTACAATCACACAGTAGAAAATGTTCACATTTGATCTAGACCAGAGTTTCTAATGGCACCCCTAGGCCAACTGTAAGTTTTTCACGGCATCCCTGCGAGTTTGCTGCGGTGCCCCAGTTTGGGAACAGCGGATCTAAACAAAACTGAGAATGTATTTTTTTTACTACTACTACTACTACTACTACTACTACTACTACTACTACTACTACTACTACTACTACTACTACTGCTACTACTAGAGAAAGGGAGTGGAAGGAAAAGGTTGAGATGTTAGATCAATGAGAAAGTGTCAGTGTGGAGAGGTGACTCCCTTCTGCGGAGTTTTAAAATAAATGCTTAGAAATGTTTTAATTGATTTGTTACTATGGTGTCCTACTCTCCCACCAAACAGCTGAGGGTGGTGTACAACGTCCCCCTTTGTATTCCTCACAACAACCCTGTAAAGTAGGTTATGCTGAGAGATGGAGACTGCCCAAAGTCACCCAGAAAGCTTTATGACTGAGCAGGGATTTTAGACTCCCCCGTCTATCACTATGCCTCTTCTCCTTCTGTGATTTTTTTTTTTTACTCTATACACCAGGGGTGGCCAACCTTCTACCATTTGGGCCTCTACGTTCTTAAGAGTTGTGTAGAAGACAGAATCTTGGCAGCTGCAATTGCTGATGGTGCTGCTAAAGCAGCTGCACCTACTCAAATGTCCTCACCAATACAACCATTAAAGGGCCAGGAGCATTCGTGTTGAAAGGTTGGCCACCACTGCTTTACACCAAAAAGGACAAAGGGGTTCACTTACATTGAGGACAAGCCTATTTACTGAAGGAACGTGGTATGCATACTCATAACTTAAACTTCTACTAATATTCTCAATTTGTTATTCGAACACGATTTTAAATTGACTTCATTTTCCCCCATGCACTTCTAAAATTTCCCACTTCAATAACCTTCAGGGACCACTAATGACAACCAGTAAGTTAAATACATTAAATACAGTTAAGTTAAAGTCACTTACTTCCTTACTAACCAGGAAGTTAAATTCCACCCCCTTCACCTGCCTCAAATTATATTTTGCATTTTTTCCAGAGTAAGAAAACCTCAAGTAAGTAACATCTGTTCACAACGTTCAGTTTACAATTATTGCAAAGTATATATTTATTACACACTGCATGAAAATCCACTGCAGCTTCGCCAGCTGTATGCAAGCTCTCTTTCAGACCTTCTGCCTTTAAGGGAAAACGGAGATAAAAGACAAGCTCACAGCGATACGCAAGCTGAATGGGAAAACGGTAGTGTCTGGTACTGCAGTGGTTGGAAAATGGAGGTGCAGGACGATTCCTACTTGAAATGCCCAGAACAGGCTGCTGGGTTTGGTGGAGAGTAGTTGACCAAAGACAGTGGAGGAACAGCACAAGCTAGTGGAGGGTTGGCCAACCTTCCACCATGAGGGCCTCTGCATTCTTCAGAGTTGCCAGGAGCATTCAGGTTGAAAGGTTGGCCACCCCTGGGCTAGTGAATGAATGACTCGACAACCACCTCCGAAAAAATTATTTAAGGGGAGGAACCCAGACAATGCTGCTGATGCCAAATTACATCCTACAGAACAGAGTCATAATTAGAGGTGTTTGAAGATGGTGTTGCGTTTTTGAAAATTTGTTGAATTAAAACGCAAAATGTGGTGTTTTGCATTTTTGTTCACAGGTGCCATTTCTTAAGCATCAATATCAGGTTTCATATCATTACACTGCAGTCTTCAATGCTTTTTAAAAATATACTGTTATTAGGGTGTTTTGTGTTTTTATTCGCTTGCTGCATTATGGTGTTTCGTGCTTTTATTGTTATCGACAAAAACAAACACCTCTAGACATAATATACA
Source organism: Plestiodon gilberti rubricaudatus (assembly GCA_026170595.1). Lineage (NCBI taxonomy): Eukaryota > Metazoa > Chordata > Lepidosauria > Squamata > Scincidae > Plestiodon > Plestiodon gilberti. Next base: position 80,684,256 of record JANXHW010000005.1, on the reverse strand, counting down.
GCAGTTTCCTCATTTAAGCACAGTAGCTTTAGCAGCTTATATATTTTTTACACACACACACCATCTCCTCTACACCAAACTTCCTGTATTTGCTGACTCCTTTAAACAAAGTCCCCCACCTCTCTATAAATAGAAGCCTCATTACAATGCTATTGCAACTCGGGATATGTGAAGGGAAGTTGACCTAAGGGATGAAAATTAATGAGGCCTAAATGAAATTAAGCACCCTCTGGAAAGCCAATTACTGTATCCATATAACATTAGCACAGGGTACCTAAACATACAGTACCTTAAGTTACTTATCAAAGGGGGGGTGGAAAGGATACATCTCAAAATGTAAACAATGAAGGCTGCAATCCTATACACACGTAGAAGTGAGCCCCACTGAACACAGTGGGATCTTACTTCTAAGTAAATATTTACACAATTACACTAAATTGCTCAGACAGAGTCTTTTGTGCTCCCCGAGGCATCTGGTGGGCCACTGTGAGATACAGGAAGCTGGACTAGATGGGCCTTGCGCCTGATCCAACATGGCTCTTCTAATGTTCTTAAAAGTACATAAGATCACAACTTTAAATACTGTTGAGTATAGATACTGATTACACACTACTCCCCACCTCCCCATACAGTACGAGCTTTAAAGAAAAACACCAATACTTTTGAATCCATTCTCTATTGGCTGGTCATAGGACCTACCATACACTATGAAATCCTCCATTTAATGTGCCCAGGTCAACACATTGATAGGTGCTGCTTCCTGCTGTCAATCTGGACGAGCCACACAGTTGAAAAATGGGCTGGTGTGCTCATGTGAATCACCACAGGGAAGCGGTACCTGTTGGGGAAAGGCCATCGCTCAGTGGAAGAGTGCATTCTTTGCAGGTAGAAGGCCCACAGTTCAATCCCTGCTATGTCCAGGTAGCACTGAAAAAAAAGACCTCTCTCTGAAACCCTGGAGAGCTGCTGACAGTTGGTGTAAGTAGCCAATGGTTCCTAAACTTACCCTGAGCACGACGCCCTTCTCCTGGCTGGCGCCGGTCACAGAACCCGGAAGTGGCAATGACACGTGACGTGATGACGTCATCGGCGCTTACTTCCAGGTTCTGCGACTGAAGACAACCTTGTAATGGAACGTAAGGCAGTCAGGGCCCCAAAAAGCCACAAAAACACTGCACATGACGGAGCAGACTCTGCTCTGTGATCTGTCACATTGTGATCCCGCCGCAAACTGGCTCAGCCAGCGTGTCCCATGACGCACTTGGGGACTTGTTTCGATGCCCCAGGGGATCGTGACGTCCACTTTGGAAAACTCTGGTGTAGGCAATAATGAGCTAGATCAACCAATGGTCTGACTCTCTGTAAGACAGCTTCACATGCCAACATGGTCATATTTCATGTATTCGTGTGGCTGTGTCCAGAAGGCTGCTCTCCACATACAATTCTGAAGAGTCAGAACCAACCCACAGTCAGGTTCCACTTCACCCAAATCCACTTTCGCGATCAAAGTCACTGCAACAGGAAGCCACAATGGCCACAGGGCCCAACAGACTTCAGCGAGACTTAACTCAGCACTAAGGGTTACTGCTCCCAAACATCTTTTTCTCACAATACTGTGAAAGATAAAGGATTTCGTCTCCTAAATCTTGATATGACTGTGATGCCATTGAAAATAATCGCTAAATCTCTTTCTAGTAAGAGTCTCTCATCTCAAAAGGCTTTACTGTAACCTGTGGAAAGAATTTCAGGTTTTTCTTCATGCAGTCAGTTTTGACTTATTCAAAAGGTGTGGTAAAAACTCATATACAGTACTGCCCCCATATCCACTGGGGATATGTTCCAGGCCCCTCCGTGGATACTTGAAACCGTGGTTAGGGGCAAACGCCCCCTCCATGGTATCCTGAGGGGCCCCCGCCCAGCCTTTCCTGTAGGCAGGCGTGCGCCCCCACCCCAGCTCTTATTTTTCTTTCAGCAAGCTTCGTTTCTTCCTTAAAACAGAGAAGCAGCCTCCATTGCAGGCAAGTAGAACGAGACTAAGTCCTAGAGAGGCTCTGCAAGGTTTCTGTTAACCTTGCAGAGCCTCTCAAGGACTTAGTCTCGTTCTACTTGCCTGCAATAAGTAGCCAGAGGCTGCTTCTCCTGTTTGTTTAAGGAAGAAACGAAGGTTGGGAAAAAAGTAAAAGCCTGGGAGGTCCCCGCGATCCGTGGATAACTGAAACCGTGGATAGCAGATCAGTGGATATGGGGGCCCACCTGTACTCAATGCAATTCAGTATCTAAGATCAACTTATATTACTAGCTGTAGTAAAGTATGACACATAAGCTCATTTACTTCAAACTCTTTCTTCAACTTAAAACACAAAATCACATTAGTACCAGCAAAAAGCTTGTGAAATTCCACAGGTAGGAGGCTAGGATAGTAGGATTACTTTCCCGTGCCCTATCCTTTCCCATTCCTTTTCTTTAGTTATCCTTTTCCATTCCAGCTCTTCTATGCAGAAGTGTCACTGGTCTCTCTGGCACCAGGGGTGGGGTCTGTGACGTCACCCCTGGAAGTGATGTCAGCCCCTCACTTATAAACAAAAGCAAACACACGGCAGCTGGTAGGCGAGACAGAAAGTGACAGTAGCAAAAAAAGTAGGTGCCACTCGCCACCCCCTTGCTCCTGGTCACCCCCCAGCTCCCCCGCAACCACTTTCTTCACTGCGTTCAGGTCCACCCTCCTCTCCGACCAACAGCTGAAAAGTACTTGGACTCATCTCCCAAACAATCGCCTGGCAGATCAGAAACACTGATCTTAGAAGGTCCTAATTTTGTGAATGGAAATACTTTGTAATTCTTAGATTTGACTTTAATCCCATTGAAGGTGATAAGACTAGAATATTCTGCCCAAAGTATCAAAACCAATAAACTCAAATGCATGTACAATATATTTCCGCAGAACCAAATTAAGTATTTATCTGCTCTCCTAGATTTATTTAGCATTCCTGAGCTAGAGATGGTATATACTTTACATGCACTCTCTCAAGTGATCAACGATAGCCATAATGGATTATATTTTTAAATTTCTCTAAATACTGCATATGTTTGTGATCTCCAGAGTGATATCTGTCACGGTTCAGTAAGACACTGGCATTAAATGTAGATTGCACTCATTCCTTTCTCCCTGTTAAACTGTGTAAATAAAATAGAAAACGGTAATTGGAAACAAGACCTGTGTGAGTTACATTTTAGTCCTGAAGGCAATTCAATTAGCTCCTGCAATAGCCCACATTAAAAATTTAAACATGATTGCATATTTTAGACGCCACAATGGTCTGCGGTGCTGTTACCTGAATAAAGCAGCATGGGTTTTGCGCTTCAGTGAGTTGGTGCAGGTGATGGGGAAAAAAAAAACTAAGCAACCAGCTAGAGATGTTTGTGTGGGGGCATTAATTAAACTCCATTTAAATTAATAACTTGGCATCATAGGAGAGCATATCTATCAAGTTTAAAAAAACGTTTCCCATTCTTAAAGAGATAGGAGCACACTATTTTCATGGCTTTCAAAAGTCTACCATTCCTGACATGCTGAAAAATGAAGAACTCTTAAGAGCACAACGCTGGAACAGCTATCTAGAAATTTGTGTTCACTGTCGCCAAAGTCCCACCCTATCTAGCTTCCTAAAACTGAAAAGTGCATACGCTGTTGCACTGACACTGGCAGGTTTTCAAGCCGCTAGGATTGTGCATGAAAAGTTCAAGGCCAAGATAGTCATGTGCAACAGCTCTACATGGCATAAGTGAGAGGGGAAAACAGTGGTGAAGAAGTGAGAATGGTGACTGCTCTGGCCAACACAAAGCATAGGCCTCCTCATTGTCACAAGGGCACCAGTTGTGTCTTCACAGCAGTGGCACTTATATACCACTTTCACATGTTCAGTGCTCAGGGATGTGGATCAAGTCTCTGACTCCAAGTCTCGAGTCAAGTCCCAAGTCTTTGGGTCCAAGTCTTAAGTCAATTCCCAGGTCTTTGCCCCCAAGTCCCGAGTCTTTTGTTTGCGAGTTGCAAGTCCCTATCTATTTAATGGGGGAAAACGGGTTTAAACCTGAATAAAAATGAACTTCTTGTAAAAGGCTCAAAATCTCGAGTCGAATCTTTCACAATCGCTGAGTCAAGTCTGAGTCAAGTCATTGACGCGACTTGAGTCCAACTTGAGTCCAAGTCAATAGACTCAAGTCTACATCATTGTCAGTGCTTCACATATACAATCTCAGCAATTCTTCCAACACTTCACCAAGATGATACTAGTCTATTACCCTATATTGCAAGTGACAAATGTTAGGGAGGCTGAAACGGAGACTTAGGGGCTTGCACGGCCAACTAGTGAGACCAAGCTCTGAGCAGCAATACTTGAACAGGAGACTTCCCAGCTTTCACCCAGTGCAGCAACATGGGTGCTTATCTCATTGCACAATGGCTGCAGCCAAAGGTTGAGATGGCAGCATGCAGTGACCTGGAACTGGACTACAGTCATGCTCCACATAACAACGTTCCGGTCAACAATGGACCACATAAATATAGTGGTCCCATAAGATTATGGTATAATGGAGCTGAAAAATTCCTATCGCCTAGTGACATCGTAGCCGTCACAACGTCATACAGTACAGTATTCACATATATGTGGTGATGCTGGTGTAAACAAATCTACTGTACTGCCAGCCATATAAAAGTATAGCACATGCAATTATGTACAGTTCATAATACTTGATAATGATAATAAACGAAAGGGGATTTGAATCCCCTTTCCGTTCTGGGGCCTCCCATTTTCGCTGGGCCGCTGGTTACAATGGCGGCCTAAGTAGGTTTGGATCGCGCCCTATATTACTGGTTTATGTAATAACTATACAGTAGTAGTCTATACCATCTAGGTTTGCACAACGATAAAATCTACCTAATGACACATTTCTCAGAACACATCCCGCAACACATGCCTGTACTTCAGCTAATTTGGGGAGAGAAGTGATCCAGGTAAATATCTGCTCAAGATACTGCCATCTAAAAACATTAAGACTGGTGGTAGGAAAAGACCATGCAATAGCCCAAAGGCTTCAGAATGAGCTACCAGAGAAGGCATGCCAGCTTGTTTCCCTGGTGAGGTTTAGAAAGCATTACAAAACAATCTTTTAAAGCTGTTTAAGAACTCTTTTGTTGTTTATTTTGTTGTTTTTCCCTCATTGCAATCAGTTATGGATTTTGTGGCTGCTGATTGACATTTGATTGTAATGATCTTCAGAATGGCACACATGCAGTTTTAAATCATGCTGTGGGCCACCTTGAGCTTGGGGGAAAACAATGAAAGGAGGCTTTCTTTAAAAAGAAAAGAAAAGCAGGTTCTGAATATTATAGTACGGCTCAACATCCCTCTGTACACATGCATATTGTTCCTGCCTACTCTGCGCATCTGATTAAGCAGCACTCTCTTGCCAATGAAAACTCATGCCACAATAAGGTCACAACATGCAGGTGTCCCTTCCCATCCACAGGTTCCATATCCGCCGTTTCACTTCTCCGCGGTTCACAAATCCCTCCCCATCGCACAAATTACTTACGTGTTCCTGTTTCCAGCCCCCCCCCCCATCACTGCGTTGTACATTCAACTGGCAAGTTTTTTTTATGGCAACTGAACCTGGCCTTGTTGGGAGCAGCGGAGAGAAAGCTATTATCTGCATTCTCAGCGGCCATTTTGAATTCTCAGCAGTCATTTTGAAGCCACCCTGAAGCTATCTGCTGCCATTCTGAGCTATCTACAGTCTTCAAAGAAGTAAATGATCCACAGTCATTCTGAAGCTATTCTGCAAGTAGTGAAGTACAGGCAGCCCCAGAGTTATCACCCTAGAATGCTTTTGCAGAGCCACAGCCATTACGTTTGCTGCTAAATTCTTGGTAACAGCAGAGTTAGGGGGAACATACAGGTCTCGCTGCCTACTTCCTGCGCAACAGTAAGTACAGGAATCGCTGCTATCCATGGTTTCAGGTATGTATGGTAGCAGCAGAAACCTACCCTCCACGGATATGGGGGGGGGAGCCTGTATTGCAATGGGGACTAATTTCATAGCAAGACTTAAGTGCAGTGATGGCGAACCTTTTGGGCTCGGTGTGTCAAAAATTCAGAACTTGACTCTGCTGGTGTGTCACCCCCCCTCCCAAACAAAAGAGAAACAATTCTTCTTGTTCACGTGATCGAAGCCTGCGAATATGGGGGTGCCCCAGGGCATCCCGGCAACTCGATAGGATACGGTGGCCAGCCCTATAGGCTGGCCACCATATCCTACACAGGATTGGACTGCCTGTCTTATGCAATGGTGTAAAAAGGACTTTGCCATTTCAGGAAAGAACGTGACTTCTTCCCCACCACATTTGAGGTCTCTTGCAGACCTGCAGAAGGCTTTTCAATGTTTTCCTCATTGTCAGCACAAAATCAATCACAGCCAAAACTGCAGTCCCAATGAATGCACTTTGAATACCAATTCCAGGACCATAAGCTGCATCACCTTATTTACCAGATTAGAGAGAAGAAAGCCAAATGAGAACACCACAATAGACACGCAGGCTATCTCTGTGGTCGCCAGAGAGCATGTAGTGTTCATGTTGTGCCTTTGAAGGAAACGTCCGTTGTCAGTTTCTTACAGACCTAAAAATACCATTTCATTACATGACTGGGAAATTTGTTTTTGTCTTCCCAAAGACCTCTAATCGCCAAGTGACAAACACTGCATCCAGTACAGTTTCAGCACAGTTATTAAATCGCCTATAATATTCAACCATATTCAGTTCAAGAAAATGCTTTTTCTCGATTGAGTCTCCTTCCAATTTGGGCAGTTACTATTTGCTTGGATATTACATATTACTAAGATAAGAATAACATCTTCATGTAAAAATTCTAACACTTTCCCCAAAATAAATATAGAAACAAGCGAGTATAAAAAAAGACATGGCAGACATCAGCAGAGACTAAACATAAGACTGGGGGCAGGAGAAAAGAACCATAACTGGGGGCAGGAGAAAAGAACCACATACACAATTATGCATTAACAAATATAGTCTGTATTCAGTTAGCAATGAGAGGAGAATAAAGATACAGTATACAAGTAGATTATGTATACTGTATACTGATCCAACAAAACAGTAGCTGCTGATGGTTGATCTTCTAAAACGCCAGTTCCTCCATATACAGCCCAATGATTAAGGTTGTTCAAACTGGGAATAATGATGTGCAAATTGGGATGCTGGGCTCATCAGGATTTAGCCCAGGCCTAATTTATACAAGACACAGGCCTCAGAGAAAGTCTGGAGTCGGATAAGCTTTCCACAAATAAGACAGGCCTACACACATATTGCTTTCTTGGGTATATTTGGAGCACTGATTCAAAAAATGGCATTGATTTTGTCCTATCACATCTAGTTTTGGGGGTACGGCATTGCCCCCTCATAATGCAAGTCAAGCAGTTTCCTCACGAGGAATCTGCTTGACTAGCATTATTTATTTACTAATTTATTCATTTATTTATTCATATACCACTTTTCAACAAAAAGTTCACAAAGCAGTTTACAGACAAAATCAAATGATTAAATGGCTGCCTGTCCCCAAAGGGCTCACAATCTAAAAAAGATACAGAAGAACACCAGCAACAGCCACAAGAAAAGACATTGTGCTGGGGTGAAAGGGGGCAGTTACTTGAGAGACCCTGCTAAATATAAGAGGAGCACCAATTGAAAAAGTACCTCTTGCCCAGTTAGCAGGGGTAACATGATGCCTCAACATGAAAGGCGCAACAAAACTAGATGTGATAGGGCAAAACCAATGCCATTTTTGGAATCAGCGCCCCAAATTCATATAAAACCACCATAATTAATTTTTTTAAATTGACCCTCACATTTGCAAGCCTGTGTAATCAGTCACTTCTAAACACACTTAACATGTATGCTGCTTACTGGTATGCTAATGTTAGCCAACAGTAGCGCATCCACTCTGGCCATTGATTGTTGGCAAGTTTACTTATTCCATTTATTTTTAAAACATTTAAATCCTGTCCATTCTTGCCTTGGCAGCTCAAGGCGACTTACGATTAATTAAAATATAAAAACTAAACAGGGTTGGCACCAACATGTCATACAAAGGGAAATTCGAAGCACATTTCATGGTTCCCTCAAAGATGAAATATCTGAGAGTTTTCAAGAGAAGCCAAATGAATTTCTATAAGACAAGTTAAACTTCTGAAAGGGCTTCTGCACATCCCTAGTGTGTCAATGTTAACATGTGTGTAGGTCAGGGTAGGTAGACAGTGCATTTAAAAGTGATTGAACACTTACAGAAGTAAGGAGTTTCCCCACAGCCTACATCCTGCATAAATCAAGCATCAGTCTCTCAGTCTGAGGTTTTCAAAGCTCCAATGTCTAGCTTCAGGACAGCCAGCTACAAAATAAACGCTTGGTTCACTTTTCATTTAGATTAACTAACGCCAGAGAATAGGGCAGAGGACATCATGGGCATTTCATACAGAACACCTACATCACAAGACTCAGCATTTCAACTTGCATAACTCATCTGTTGAGAAGCAATACATTTTTTTCCATCCAAAGCAAAAACGTTTTTCTAGCAGAAGTCTGAACTCCTAGATTCAAATTAAAAGCATTTTCGCTGGCCTGAAATCAAGTGCAGCTCTGCTGCCTCACGAGTACACAACCAGCTCTTAGAAGATGCAAGGTACAAAAAGATTTCTAAAGCAGAGCAGTTTGTTTTCCAAATTGTATTTCATACAGTACCCTCCACATCACAGATGCATTTAATGAGCTTACTATAAGTTAGGTCAGGGGTTCTCAACCAGTGGTACTGGCCAACTGCTGGTGGTACTCTGACCACCAGACCACTGGAACCCTGCTCCGACGCAGCGCTTTCGGCGGTGCGTTTTCGCTCCTGGGAGGCTCCTGCCTTTGGCCAAGCCTCTTGGGAACACTGAGAAGGGCCATCCCACCCACCCAGAATCAGCTACCTGCATACCCCAGAAGTAACTGGCGATGATGTCACCAGTCAGCTCCGGTGGTACGCAGCAGGAGAGTGGCGTCAGAGGTGGTACTCAGCGAGGAAGGAGTTGAGAACCCCTGAGTTAGATTGAAAGGAATATGAAAAGCAACACAAGAGCTCAATGCCATGTGTTTATTATGAGAAGCTTCTTCAGGAGAGGGGAATTTAAAAGGGAGAAATAGGTGCCTGTGGTGTATGCCACCCTGTAAACAAAAAGGATCCAGAGGTAACCTTGGTTTCAATCAGAACTTCAGTTAATGGCTGAGCTGCACTAGGGGAGCCTATGAGAAAATCAATATATTGCATGGTCCTTATTGCTGGCAGGCTGTACTGAGGGAGAGAGAGAATTGAACAGGTGCTCTAATTGAACAGGTGACCACTTCAACTGGTTACTGAACATTCCTCCAAGAGTTCTCATTGGCTCTTAACCATGGACCAATGGGCAGGGGGCTTGTGATAATGCATCTTATGATTGGTCACAGAAGCCGAGAGGGACAAAATAAAAGGGACTGCAGAAATAGTGAGACGCACTGGCTGTTGGCTGGTTGTGGTTACTGGGATTTGAGAGGCACTGTTGCCAGAATAATGAGGCAGAAGACAGAAGACCAGGAGAAAAATGTGTGGCTGAAAATCACTGAAGAAGGGAGACAGCTGAAGGAAGGTTTCTCAGAAGTCACATCAGAAATCCTCACTGCTTCTCTGCTCTAAATCCTTCTATCCTGAAACATCATTTCTTTCTTCTTAATGTAGTCCTGGTCTCTTATACACATTTATGCCTAATGAGCAATTAGCTCTTCAGTGTCACGGTCAACTACCAGTATTCTTGTAATCGAGCAATAAGAAATGGCATGTAAATTACCTCCACATTTTGAAGTCTAGTCTACTGCTTTTTTTAACAGTTCGAATCATTACTGGGATAATTTATAATATACTAGTGAATGTGTTTCTTCTCCCTTGCTCTTTGTTTTAAATGCACAATTCAACCATGCAGTGTTTATATCTTAGGTTCTACCTTTTGCATTCCGAACTTCACAGACAGATTATAAATAATAATAATAATAATAATAATAATACAGTATTTATATACCACCTTTCTTGGTCATTGGATTTCTCCTCTGATTTTAATCGAAGGGGCAGGCTTTCCTAACCCCCCTAATATTTTTTTACAATATATAAATGTCCAATCTTTCAGGGACAACTACATTCCAGATGGTATCCTTTTGCAGTTTAGCCTCTCCACTGGCCGTCACCTCCCACAGTCGGCCAATGCAGCTGGCACCTTTTCTCTCTCCTCACAGAGGGTTTCACAACTTTTTGTCGGCAGCGTGTCTCGAACTTGCCATTCACCGATCTTCGGGCTTGCAACGTGGCGGCTCTACCGACAGAAGAATAGTTCTTCTGCTTTGATTCCTTTGAATGTTATTGCTTAAAACTTTTGTTGCTTTATTCCTATACTGCTGTTTGAGCCCATGTTTTGTGATGTTTATTTCATATACTGAATTCTTCTACGCATTTGCACTGCTTCAATCTAAGCTGTTGGAAAAACATGTCAGGCAGCCCGCTGGATAAATGAGATTATTCTTCGCCCTCCACAAAGACCACTTGGCACAAAGGCAGATGTGGATATGAGTTTCACAACTCAGAGCAAACTACAAAGGCATGCTCACTGATTCAGACTTGGTGACTTGTGAAAGACAACATCCAGACCAGAAATGGAGGACTGCAGTAGTACTTGAAAACAGTAACAACAAAATCATGCAAACTAGTAGGTTAGAAGCGATGAAATGGTGTGCCGAGAACTTAGCTGTCTAAATAGAGTGAAAGCATAACACCTTGGGCAGGAGGTGTGGTCTGGAGGTTGAGGTGTGGCCTTGCTTAAAAAGCTAAGCAGGATCAGCTTGGGTTTCACTTTGGATGGGGACTGGGAGCTGCTGGCGGAGAAATGTGGAGGAAGAGTCAGCTGGCAAGAAACGGATAACATCTTGAGAACTGGCCTGAGGCGTGATTTGTAGCTGCTGCCTATGGAAGCTTGGAAAGTGCAGGAGCTGTACAAGCCAAGATGATGACAGCACTATGCAGGGAAACATCTGGAGAAATGGAGGGTTCTATGAGTTTCTTTCTCATAGAACATCACTTGTGAAAACCGCATGGTCAGCCTGCCTATGTAAGCCGCCTTGAGTCTATGAGAAAGGTGGTGTGTAAATATTGTAATAATAAATAAATTTCATCTCAGCTTTCTGATCAGCAGGATCTGAGACATGAATTTAAATACATTGTTTTACCCTCTGTGTTTTATTTTTAGATTGGATAGAATTCACGGGATAAAAGGCCATGGCAACAAAGAAACAGACAGTTAAAAACACAGTAAAACCGAAAAAAGCACATTACAAACAGTATTAAAAACAGTATTTAAAACTGGTAACAGCTTGAAAAAGACCAGTACAATCTGGTTCGAAACGTTGCTGTTACCAGTTTTTAATACTGTTTTAATGTGTTTTTAAACATGTTTTGAACGTGTTTTAAACTGTGTTTCTTTCTTTGTTGCCATGGCCTTTTATCTTGTGAATTCTAACCAAACTAAGATTATTGCTGGCCATGAAAACCTAAAATCGTACTTAATATTTTATTTTTGTTTTGTAAACTGCAGCTTCAGGTTGGTGGTTCGTTGAAGGTGCTCTGGGAACTGCTTCTGCCACTGGTATTTAGGGTTCAAGGGGTTGGGTCCTGCTGGATGGGGCCTCTGATGTGCATGAGCGCTTGGCCCATGCCCAACCTGGCTGACTCATGACACCACTGGTTGTGGAGAATCCTAATCCTAGATTGAGACTGAAGCATGGGATTTAGCCCTTTTCTCTGTGCCAGGTGCAGGGGAGTGGCAGCAGGAAACAGGTTATCTTGTTGTCTGTGTGCTCCCTGAGGCATCTGGTGGGGCCACTGTGTGATACAGGAAGCTGCACTAGATGGGCCTTTGGCCCGATCCAGCAGGGCTCTTCTTATGTTCTTATGTTCTAGCCACAGTCCTGATGTGAATAGGAGCTCTCCATGGCTGATATTTTCCCTGAAAAGGAAGCTGCCACTGGTGCCAAAACAACAGCAACAAAACCCGACAAAAGGACATATTTGAAGGTACATCTAGTTTAGCTTTCAGCCATTTTTTTTGATAAAAAAACATCCTCATTCAGCCTGTAACAGAGATTATTTTTATCCAAAACTACCGACGTCTGATTATGAGATCTGAAAATAGACACTGAAAAGTACTATAAGTGTAAGCAGAGCATTAGTAGTCTGCCTATAAATAAATATACATATTTATTGGAGTTAATGGAAGTACTAGTATGAACAAGGTTTATGAGGGTACAGCTTTATAGCATGAAACTCTTTATTGTACCAATTATTTTAGGCACATAACTACATAAACACTTAGCATATTAAAATTTAAATCATAAAGGATGTGGCCGATTTTCTAGTAGTACAACTGGGTTTTACTATTCCGTTCAAATTTATGCTCAACTCATTATATGGTCATTTTGCTGCAATAAGCTGCTATTTTGATGATTTAAATCTCCATAACCTCTAAATATTGATGTGTAGGGTTTATTATTATGTAGCACAGCTACACAGCATGGCAAAATTAATATTTCTCCAGAGACAGCAAAGAAGAGCAGTTCTATTCAAACATGCAGAGGAATGGGGCTTATATTGGTGGTTCAGGAGTATGTGTGGCATGTAAGAGTAGCTTCACAAAATGCTACTTCTCCTTTAAGGGCCAAAGCATGCATTTCATTACATAGTCTTGAAGTTTACAGACTATTTTTTTTTTTTACTTTCTAAATAGCAACCTCCGAGGATGGGCTGAGTCAGATTGGGATGGTAGTGTGGAGGCTATGTAGGGGTGGCCAAACTTGCTTAACGCAAGAGCCACAGAAGGTAAACTTCAGATGCTTGAGAGCCACAATAGAGATGTTTGAGAGTCGCAATATTTAAGAAGCATTTAAATTCTTAAATATATTTACTCACCATGAACATTAAACTTGTGTTTTATTCCAGTGGATTCTCAGTTTATACCCAGTAAATAATTATAAAGCTCGATTTTTTTTTAATTTACTTTTTGTGATGCAAAAAGGAGTTCAGCCAACATAGTTCCGCAAGCTGCGTATTATATGTCAAGGAGCTGTGTGTGACTCAGGAGGCCAAACTGCTATAAACCCTTTGCCCCTGGCCAAGCAAACACATATAGGCTTTATATCAGTTTAAGTCATGGGTTCCTACAAAGACTCCTGGGCCTCATACTTTGGTGTGATGCTGAGAATCATTTGTCAGAGTAAGTGATTAGTAGCCCTCCCCTCACAGAACTACAATTCCAGGGCTCTCCCCCCCCCCCCCCCCCGGCAAGGAGAGTTCTATAGATATACCCTGTTTTTCTTTGGCTTGGTTCACATTCAAGTATGCATATTGGTGAATATATATATGTCACTGGATTCTTCTACACTTCATGACCAGCACGGGGGTGGTATGAACTGACTCCACAGAAGAGTGTTACATTTGAGATGATGTCAGGAGATAGTGAAGTTCTACCCGAAATTGCCCATTCATAGATGCAAGCCATCACTTCATGTTGGAGTCATCGAGAGATGTGTAAATCAGCCCTTGGAGTAAGATAAATGCTTATGTAGCATGTCCATTCTAATAAGATTGAAATGTCAGAACAATTAAAGATAATTTCCTCCAATTGCTATTTGTGCAGCACCTGTTCTAACACAGCAATATTCTGAATTTATTTCAGGAGTCCATAATACTTATCGTTCAACTAATATTTGAGCTGCGTTACGTACATTTCAGTATATGCAATGAGAAATTGGTTACACTATAAAAAAACACTGATAATGCTGTTATCTTTTCCATTCCAGCAAATATAACCTCAAAAGGAAGCTTCCTCCATTCACAGTTCAAAATCTTCATGAGTACATGCATTATGATTCTGACATTTCCATGACTGATAAGAGACCGAAAGTCGCATGGAAAGTTTGAAGGTTATTCTTTTAATTGTCTTGTTTAAAACTAGTACTTTTAATACTGTGTGATGCACCCTTATCAGACTTGAATGTTCTGAGAGAGAAATTCACTTCGGTTTTGATGGAATTAAAATGCAACCTCTGTTCATTTGAATCTGCTCTCATCTTCTTTGCCAGACCTGACCTGGTGATAACAAAAGCATCACGAACATCCAAGCTTGCATTTTCCAAACGAACAGAGGAAACACTACAGCTGGAAATATATATATAAAATTAACTTAAATTGCATTTATACCAAGAGACAAAGTACTAAGCAAACCAATTTTGGTCCTGTGTTTCATGATGTATCTAAAAAGATGCAAGCTCTTTAAAAAATATCTACATGAACTTTATAAAATTTTACAATTAAAAAGAGCTATGCCCTTTTCCCCGGATCAAAGAAACTTCAGTTGCTGTTCATCTAGGAGTGGAAAGACTGACCCAGATATTCTTAGATGGCCAAAAGGTGGGATGTAAACCTTTAAACACTTATATCCTGTAAGCAGCCATTCTTGGGCTACCACCAGACGCGATTCAGTTTCACGACACCACAATGTAGACCTCAAGTCCCGCACCACCGGAAATGTGACAGATATAGTAAGCAATCTTCACCTCAAATCCACTGGGACAATCAGGAGTGATTAATTCATATCAGTCCTGCACCTCCCTGAACAAAGTATTCCAAGGGCCAGTTCACACATGCACACTTTTGATACAGTCTCCCTCCTGTATGAGATTCCATGGAAAACCTCATTGCAAAAAGGTTTGCAAGACTATCTGAAAATGGCTCCATGCTAATGGTGCCTGCAGAATGCACTGCTGGAAAACGGCTGTGGGCACTCAATCCATAGCCCAGTTCACAAAAAGTGATCCAGTTTATTGCTCTAAGGATGTTCTCCAGTTTCCCAGGAAAGAGAGCGACGACGTAATCCTGCAAAAAAATAGGAGTCACAAACATGCCGGAAAGCACTTTACGGCTCCTTGCATGTACCGCATTTTCGCTCCATAGGACGCATTGCACCATAGGACGCATGCATCCTTTGGAGATAAAAATAGGGGGGGGAAGTTTTCGCTTATCGGGGCTTCTGGTCTCTTTTGGGAGGCCTGCGCGACCCTCTGCAGGCCTCCCCGATCTTCGTTTTGGCGCTAAATGGCCATTTTCATCCATTTCCGGTTTTCGGAAAAACGGAAATGGCCGAAAATGGCCATTTAGCGCCAAAACGAAGATCGGGGAGGCCTGCAGAGGGTCGCGCAGGCCTCCCCGATCTTCATTTCGGCAAAAAACCCGGCCATTTTTGGCCATTTCCGGTTTTCGTGAAGGTCATATTATACAGAATACTGATGTGAGCCACTGCCTGCAATCTGAAGTGGTACAGTCCAGAAAGACGTTTACCATTAGGAAAATTTACTAGGACAATTTTTCCCCTGCCAACATGTCTCCCAAGATTTTGGGTTCTCAAAGTACTGGAAATGTTTCCAGAATGGGGAAAAAACCTGATGATGTAATCCATTCTGGAATTACTACGAATGTTGTAATCCTGTGGTTCTTCCTGATTTGTATTTCTAGAAGCTGGGCTGTGTCTAGAACATGGAACAATTGGAACAACATGGAACAATCTAGAATGATGGAACAATTTTACTTGCACACATACTCTCCTCTCCGAGAGCACTGCTGCAGAAAACCAAGTTCGATTTAGTTGTCGATTTTCCATGTTTGTGTTCTGAATCACATTATCCAACTGGACTCTGATATTCAGTGGTGAATGTACTAAACAAAATAAAGGACATCACCTCTATTTCATTGCTACTGAATTTATTAATGTTTTTTTATGTACCTTCATATTTTCACTCACACAACTTGGTAGGAATTAAGACTTTAACAGAGTTATCTGATGTTTTCTTCAAACACTAAGAGTTTTCCCCACTTGCCCTCAGAGGCGTCGCTCCGGTAGGGGCGGGGCTGTAAGTATCGCTGCGGTCATAGTCTCTTTACCGAGCAAGGAGGAGGCAGCCCCGCCCCCTCATTGTCCGAGCCAGTCCCCTGCGGAAAAACCGGCAGGGAAGAGACCCTGCCTGCTGCTTTCTCCGTAGGGGACTGGCTCGGACAGTGAGGGGGCGGGGCTGCCTCCTCCTCGCTCGGTAAAGAGACTATGACCGCAGCGATACTTACAGCCCCGCCCCTACCGGAGCGACGCTTCTGCTTGCCCTGTATTAACAGATGCCAATGGGCATGCTGTAGGATTATATAAAATAAAATAAAAAAACAAGAAAGGCTGACTATGACCTTGCAAAGTCAATGCTTCTCTTCCTCTCAATAACTTAAACCAGGAGTTCTCAAAGTGGTGGGTAAAACTGACACAGTCAAACTAACATTCAAACTGACACAGTTTCAAACAGGGAGTTACCTTTTCAGGTGTGGTTTTGTTTTGCTTTGAAGCTGCAAGATCTCACTGTCACAAAGCACATTTTTAAAATAACGTTATCCTTTCAGGTCTCAGAAATAACAACGGTCCTTAGCATTTAATTGGGCATTAGGTCACTGGAACTTGACATGATTGCCAGTTTATGACCTGATGTGGCATCTAAAGGGGTGTGTTGCATGTTTGGTGGACAAAGTCACTATCCCCATCAGATTATGGGGTACAAAGTCCCCCATGTCCTTCATGGAAGGGCAATAGCTCAAAACTAAAATTGAAAATTGAAGCTCACTGGATATACCTGACCATGATATTAACAACCTCTCATTTCAAAGAGAGGTTGTTAATCAGCTACAGAATTTATAGGATAACATAAACTTTCACATTTACCAAATTAAATTGGAATGTTATTTTTTATTTCCTTTAATGAAATATTAAGTACCACCTTGTATGCAATATAGAAGTTGAAAAATAACGACGCTTACCTGCAGTGACCTGTCTCTTTTGTATTGCAAAACTATCATTTAATATGGAATGAAAATATACTAGCCCCCTAATGCCACAACTCAACTCAAAACAAGAGACCACTACATTGCAACCTTGTTTTTTTTACATTCAATGGATCATTTTGTGAAGGTATCAAGAGGATCCAAAGAATTACTTATGCACGTCTGAAAGCTTATCCTAGATCAGGAAGATCTGTTACTCCCTTCCCCGCCCCTGGCTTGTGAGGCAAACACCAAAAATGCTTTATACAGTCGGACCTTTTTATCTACTGAAGTTCCTGAAAACCCAGTGGATAAAAAAAAATCAGTGTTATATGAAAACCGGGTTGGGGAGTGGTGCCACGTTACCTTTTTTCCAGAATCTTCGGCGCTTCCCTCCTCCTGTATTTGTTTAAACTGACTGGAAAAAAGAAAAACCGCTACCGGAAGCAACCCGTAGATGGTGCCAGAGACTCCCGGTTGCGTTTTTTCCCCCTTTTTTCAGCGGTTTGGATGCGAGCAGGAGGTGGGCAGGCATGCCCCCGACAATGCTGTAATGTGGTGCAGTCAAAGTCCCTCTTCCATAGTCTTGCCACCCGTGTTGAGTCAAATCCGTGGATGGAAAAACCGTGGATAAAAAGGTCCGACTGTACACTTTCTTGAAACTCCCCCCTCGGTTTCAAAATTGTTTTACCATGTTGCATAGGGAACTCCTGTTCCAGAAACACGCCCAAGGTCTCCTTTGTGCCACAGGACCAGTTGCATGGCTCTGAACCCTAACCTTAAAATTCATGTTGCTCAACTACAGCTCTCCAGCTTCATTGCAAAGACAGGTATTTCACTTCAGTTCTACTGCTCACATCTGCATTGTACATTCTCAGCACATTGTGTACATTCTCAGCTAGGGACATCTAGAGATCGAATGAATGCAAAATTATAGTTAGTGAAAAACCAAAACAGCACTATGTTTAAAAAAAAATGGATACTGTATATGCTAGCAATCAAAAGGAGAATAAGGTCAAGCTCTAAAAAACAGACTTTTTCCCCCTGCAACAGAAAAATTTACATGGAATGAAATTGCTGGCATTTGTGCTATTTCAACTTGGAGGAGGCAAAAATTCCAAAAGCTTCGGCATTGTGTTGCGACATCATTTTAACAGTTGTTTTAACAAGTTGAATCAAAGGGTGTAAGTAATTTAACACCACACACTTGTAATGCACAAATTTATAAGATAACAAGTACATAATGTACTGCCTTGGCAAGGAGGAGTCTCATTAACTATAATAGCGCAACTAATTTAACAAATTTTCATTTTAAGGTAGGTTCCCAATTTTGCAGATTAACCACTGCACCAGAACTGTATTGTATAGAATCCAAGCGAAATCTCTAGCAGGGGCATTTAAAAAAGCACAAAATAAATAGTATATTGACTTTCTTTTTATAGAGCTTACAAATAGATTTCTAAATATTTTTCCTATAGCACATTTGATCAACCTGTAAACCCCCCCCTTTTTAGGGGGGGTATTATAGCTTGAGGGATAGTGCAATTCTAACGCTATGTTCATTCAAGATTTTCTGCATACATGAAAAGCCTACTTTAAATTCACACACACACACACACACACACTTCTCATCAGGGAAATGGAAAGACCAACAAATAAATGTCTGCTGTCTATTCTTAAGTTTTCAAAACCAAGGTGCAGTTTAGTGCATTTCCTAATTTATTTATTTGGAAAGAGACCATAATTTATTTCACACTCAACATATTCTTCTAGTGAGGTGTTTTTTCACTAAAACTTTGTGACCTCTGACCACACATCATTATGACTTGCTTATCGCGCTCGACAGAAAAATGAGAACATTTTTCCCTCCAATTTATGAAACTTTCTGCCCCCAAGTCAGGAATTTCAAACCTTTCTGATAGCTGGTAATATCCAGTTAGATAATGAGGCCATACTGGACACTGAATGCATTTTTGAAGTATTTAAAAGGCCTGCGACAGGGCATTCTTTATGATCATCGCACTGTAGCTAGCCTATTCGCTATTTGAAACTACACACTTCCTCTGGATTGGGGCCAACATTTCTAGGTCATTTGTGCACATCGTACATTCAAACCAACAATCCTTAATTCGGAGAATACTTTTTTTTAATCCCTGAGGAGCTGACGGTGGTGTACATGGGCCTCCCCGTTTTATCCTCATAACTGTGAGACTAGATTAGGCTGAAAGACAGTGACTGGCCCCGGGTCGGACGGCGGAAATGCATACTGAACCCAGGTAAGGAAGGGGTGTCCTTTTGGGAGTGGACTTCATGGCTGAGCAGGAATTAAAACTACATTAACGCTGGCAATGAAAACAAATTCACAAAAGTTATCATCTTGCATGCCAGTGTTTTTCACATTCACAGTACTGTCAAGTTTTGAACTTTGGAACTAGTAGAGCCAGGATGGTGTAGTGGTTTGGGAGTCGGACTTAGACCTGGAAGATCCAGGTTCAAATCCCCGCTCAGCCACAAAGCTTCCTGGGTGACCTTGGGCCAGTCACTATCTCTCAGCCCCACCTAACTCACAGGGTTGTTGTGAGGACAAAAAAAAGGAGGGGAGGAAATATGTACACCACTCTGAGCTCCTTGGAGGAAGTTGGTATAAAAATGTGAAAAATAAAATAAATACATAAACTTAGAAGAAAACGTCTCCTTATTCAGAAATAAACTGAATTTGAAATTTTATGACACTTGTGACTATTCACACAGCATCAAACATGCATCTCGTTTACCTGCATTTATGTATACCTTTAAAATATTTCTGTACCGCAGCTATTCATGCAAGACCTCACAGTGGTGCATACATTTAAAAACAAAATCCACATCACCACCCCCAAAAACAATCCCATTAAAAATTAAATAAATACACACTGAAACAATAGCAGTACTCAAGACATAAAAACAAGACTTACGCAGAACACACGGCAATTATTACCGCCAGTTCTCAAAGGCTTTCTGAAAAATAAAGGTTTCACCAGTCTTAAGAAGTGAATTCCTGCTTGGGGGGGGGGGGTAAATATCTAGATTACAAAGTTCCTTTAATGTGGGGGGGGGGGACACTCCTTCCTTACAGATCATGTATCCAGTATGCATTTCCAAATCAACAATGATCAGAACAACCAACTCTTAGAGATGAAATAACGGGATTAAAAGCCATGATAATTAAAATCTAACGTTAAAAAACAAGAAAACTCCATTTTAAAAACTTTTATAGATTAAAATTTGGATGGGCGACGTTTCGATCATGCATGATCGAAACGTCGCCCATCCAAATTTTAATCTATAAAAGTTTTTAAAACAGAGTTTTATCTTTTTTTTTTTAACATTCGATTTTAATCATCATGGCTTTTAATCCCGTTACTCCTTCTTTAAGAATTACCGCTGGCCATGAAAACCTCAACTCACATCTAGAACAGCTAACATATAACACACATTGTGGATGTTTCTGACAAGGGAACAATTGGGGAGAAATCAGAGGTGGGGCTTGGGTTCCTGTGGCATAAACTCAGTCTTCCATAAGCTCAGGCTTTATTGCATTGTCTTGGATATGTACA
Source organism: Plestiodon gilberti rubricaudatus (assembly GCA_026170595.1). Lineage (NCBI taxonomy): Eukaryota > Metazoa > Chordata > Lepidosauria > Squamata > Scincidae > Plestiodon > Plestiodon gilberti. Next base: position 80,663,639 of record JANXHW010000005.1, on the reverse strand, counting down.
ATCTCCAGTACCTTGGAACGGAACTTTGGGGAGTTCCCCTTTCCACTGGGGGGGGGGGGAGAAGAGAGATGGACAAGGCATAGCAAAAGGCCTTGCAATCAGTAGCACTGTTGCAGTCCTGATCAATGTGAAGAGGCTGACAAGATGCTGCCGCCTGATCCCTTCGCGGAGGCTGTGGGCTCACTGCATGGATGTCCAGTGCTGTATGGCTCCCTGTCAGGCCAGAGTGCCCCCCCCACATCCTATGCTGGCTCCTCCTGGCCTGTCCAGGAGCTGTGACCTCGCCCGGATGAACATAAGCCCTCAGAGTCACAATGCAAGTGGGGGGGGGGCAGGCAGAGAGGACAACCAATCAGGAATGCAGCACATGCCTTGTGAGCGAGGGGAAGGGGTTTGACCTGGCTGGCTGCCCTCATCTTCAGTGCCCTCCCTGCGCCTAGTCAAATAGGTACCCTACCTGAATCCGCTTCTGCACGAAATTGTGAAGTCGCCAGGGTTCAGAGTGCTAAGTCTGCCTGAATCACCCCTGGACAGCATGGCCCACCTGGCTGCTTAAACTGCCTCTTTTTTCCCCTTCTTTCCTGTTTATAATTACTTCTTCACACTTGGTCTGTGAGACAGGTAATAAACTGGACCTAGCAGGCTCCTCCGGTTAAGCTCAAAACCTGCATCTGCCTACTGCAGAGACAAGAAAAAGACGAGTTTTAGAGAGGAAATGGAAAGTGCTTCTCGCCCAACCCTCATCCTTCATTAAAAGAACCTGTCTCCAATTGGACAGATTGGAGAGCATCCCCAGAGTGCTGGATCAGTGAGGGAGCCAACAAGTAGGAGAACATGATGATTTCTGGATGATGATTTCTATTGATGTTCTACTTTGACAAGCAACATTCCTACTTTGCTTGTATAAATACTAATGAGAAGAAATTTCCCTAGGCAACTATTTTCTTATCACCACCACCTTCTGTTGTTGCTCTGGAGTCTTCACCCCCTTTATAAACACTGACTGTCCCCATTCACTCTTTCAATCCTGGCTTCCACGTCATCTCATTGTCTCCTGGCAGGCGTCCCCTGTTGGAGCATTGCCATTTCTTGGCGAGCGGACCGCAGCTTGTCAAGTCGTGAGCTTAGATGTGGGAGTCCCAGTTTCAAGCGCCTGGTAAGCAACAGCATTTACTTGGTGGCACTAAGTCATTAAGATCTTAAATTAAACTCTTCTCAAGGGCTGTTGTGACAAGACGTGAGCTAAGAACATCTGCACGCTAAAGAATGCTCTGTAAGGTATCATTTGCCAGCAACCATCTCAATTGTGCTATCTGGGAGGACCATGAAATGCAGAGAAATGCATTAAGAGTTGGGTTCCATCCAGACTGATCAGTGTTTCCAACGTCACTGGCATGGGCCCAATTCTAAGAGTATCTTTAAAAAAAGGAGGTAGTCATCGGTTTAAGCATCCAGAGCCTGTTTTGAACTGCTTCACATTAAATGCCTGGCAAGATACGGGACACATTGTGATCCTTCCAGTGTAACTATAGAGAATACAAGAGTAAATACCAAAAAGAAAAAAAATTATGACAATATGTGTGTTTCTTACAATATGTCTTACACTACTCCCTCCACACACACACACACACACACACACACACACACACACACACACACACACACACACACACACACACACACACACAGAGTACATGAATAATATTTTACAAGGTCTTTCCCTAACTTATTTGTGTTTTGTTGTGTTATGATGCCAATAAAGGTTTATTATTATTATTATTATTATTATTATTATTATTATTATTATTATTATTATACTAAAAGGTCAAGTTTAAGACTGGTTCTTGACTATAAGTAAAATGAAGAAAAACCAATTTTTCAATGACATTAGTAAGAAAAAAGCACTGGTAATGAGTGAAGCAGACAAAATCTCTCTCTCTCTCTCTCTCTCTCTCTCTCTCTCTCTCTGGGTAAGAATTAAGAAACAAGGTTGGAGTATCACGTTAAAATCATACCGAGAACAATGTATTTCCTGTGGATTCCCTTTCTAAGGATACTGTGAACCTTATTAAATTGTATATTTGGGGGTAGAAGCACACTTGTAGCTATCATGAACGCTTATATATGCCAGTTGAAAGTGATCCAAAAGTTCCATTTCTGTTAAAAAAAATACATTAAACGTTGCCATATCCGGCATGCCCTGATCTGAAGGGTTGCCAGATCTCGCAATTTTCCGGATATTAGACTGTAGGTTTCACCCACCAGTTTCAATAGGGATGTTGTCAGTTCCACTGCAGAGCCGCTCAGAATGCTCCTGAGTGGCTTCTGTAGTCATCAGTAGGCTGCAAACCAGAAGTCAGGGCCGGTGAGCTCACTGTGCCAATTAATAGAGTTTTCTGGATCATCAAGGGCCAGATATTCCAACTTCTGCAATACGATTTCAGCACACAAAAGCATGTAACATTGCAAGGTTCCTATTTTCCACAATTTTTTAATCAGTGTCCAAACGTCATATACTGGTATGTGCAATTTAAGTTATGGATTAACAAGCAGGCAATATTGATTCAGTGTGCCTTTCTACTTCTGTAGAAAGTCCACTACAAGTTACAGAATATTTTGCTGACCATACTTAATCAATTTTGAACAACAGTATTCTTTGAAAGCAATACAGGCACCCCCCCCCCCATATCTGTGGTTCTCAAATCCCCCCGTCCCGCTCATAACTTCTCTCTTCATCTGCAAACGCGGTGCAAAAGGCAGAATTTTCTTCCTTATGCTTTGGAACAGGAAGCAAAGGGCGAGAACCTAGTCTCTCACACTACATAGACTCAATCGCTAGAGGGTGCAATTGTGAGAACGCTAACAGGAAGTGGACAGCAGAGAACTTCCTGTTAGGATTCTCACAATTGCACCCTCTAGCGATTGAGTCTATGTAGTGTATGAGACTAGGTTCTCGCTCTTTGCTTCCTGTTCCAAAGAATAAGGAAGAAAATTCTGCCTTTTGCACAACGTTTGCAGACAAAGAGACACGAGTCATTAGCGCAACGGGGGGGGGGGCTGAGTAGCGTTCACTGTTTTCCGCAGTTTCAGGTAACTGCAGAAGCAGCAGGAATGTATTCCCAGTGGATATGGGGGACGCCTGTACTAATATATGAAGCAAGCAACAAGGATATTGCCCTATACACCAAACAGTTACAGTACCTTCTACGTACAGTATTCTAAAGAACCCCAAAGGGATTGCAGACCTGTGATTTATAAGTGATCACCTGTATTTAATCTCTCCCTAAGAGACACTACTACAAATCTAACTGCCTAAACCCTAACATCACTCCCTCTACTCAATGCAAAGCTTGTGGGAGGATTAGATTGCACACAAAATCTGAGAGTGGGTAAGAGTGTGTGGTCTCACATAGACTGAATTATTGGATTGAGTGTCACCTATAATGTGTTCTTATTTCTGCTCCACATCCTTCCTGAAGGTGAAAGCACAGTAGGTAGAGGCAAAGGGGAAATCTGTTCAAACGTGTACCGAACAATGTGGGGCTGCCCTTGAAGACAGTTTGGAAACTGCAATTAGAGCAGTTTGGTGGCCCGTGTGGTCTAGGAGGCTTTGCGGTTTGATACAGTCTGAACTCTGGTCCTGCAGCTATACTGGTTGCCAGTTAGTTTCCAGGCATGATTCAGGGTGCTGGTTTTAACTGTTAAAGCCCTTTACAGCTTGGGACCACGGTACCTGAGGCCTTCTTCCATATGAACCCTCTCATCCTCTGAGGTCATCTGTGTGGGCCCAGATTCGAATTCTGCTAAAGCCAGATTGACATCAACAAGGGATAGAGCTTTCTCCATTATGACACCATTATTGTGAAATTCCAGGTGAGTTAAGAACCCCGGTTAGCAGTGGGTGCTGAAAACTTTCCTTTTTCTCACATAGACTTTCCCTCTTAGCTTTATGGGGATGTTATTATTATTTTTTATTAATGCTGTTTTAGTTTTATATTCTGGTCATTTCTGTAATTTTTATTGCGATTCATGGTTTTATTAATTTAGTATGCTGCCCTGGTAATCGGGGCAGAAAGGTGGGAATACAAATATTTTAAATAAATAAGGTGTAGAATCTGACACTTGCTCACTGCTGCGCCACATTTTATTTACACCGATTGTATGAAAGGCAGCCTGGCTTTGCCTGCTAAATGTGTCCTGTTGATAGGCAAAGAAACCTGGAGAGAACCAAAGTTACAGGGAAGGAGCTGCTGCTGGGCAGTTTGGCTGTTTATTTCTGGTTCCCTTTCACATTGCAGCTAATTTTCCTGGCCCATGGCCCCTCTCAACTGCCAGGGAAAATTAGCTGCTCAGCATAGAGATAACTGAAAATACGTAACAGGAAGAAGCAACTCTTCAGTAGCTTTTCCTTCTCCAGGTACATAGCTGTAATCTTCCCCATTTCTCTTTCCCTGTTGACAGGAGTCTTCAATGTCCCAACCAGGTAAAATTAGGCTGTTTTTCATACAATAATGTGTTGGCTGGCTCTTAACTCCACTGGTCCCCCTACACTGCCTCTCCAGCAAACCTGAGCACGCACCAATTCTGAACTCTGTTCACAGACTTCTCTCTCCTCAAGAAGAAACAGCCCCTAAGTGCCAAGTGCCACCACATGAAGACCGACGGCACATCATGAGAAGTTAAGAAAAAGGCAAAAAGATGTATCTTTATATTCCAACCTCTAGGCACAAAAAGCCAAACTGGCGATTTCACACACACACACACACACACACACACACACACACACACACACACACACACACACAGAGCACTAATTTAATTGATAATACCAGTGTCTGCTCTCTGCCATCTCTCACCTTTCTGTCACTCTGTATAAAAGACATCATAAATTAAACAGTGAAATGGAGTAATGAAAAAATTCTGAGCTGTTCCAAACACAGTGTTTTAGTGACACGGTTATTTATTGCTTCCTTAGTCCAAGTTCTGCGTAACAAAGCTGCCAGACCAAGTGTGTCATTTTATGTCATCAATCAGCGCCTATCCTCCTGTCACCAAGTAGATCAGTCATCAAATTCAGCCCATCACTTTTTTTTCTTGCTCTAATTAAGATATGAAGCATCAAAGAAAACTAAGAATGGATTTCCTCTTGCAAGACTAAGCAGATTATTCTCCATTAACCAGTAATGAGAGAGCTTGAAAACAGTGGGAAGTTCAACTCAATATGAAAAGGGGAGGGGGGGGGAAGAGATGACAAATCACATTTTTTGCAGACTCCCACTCCTGTTCTAAAAACCATGAAATGTTACCAAACAAAGTACTTCTCTCCAGCTTTCTTCAGAGTGCAATGCTGGAATGTGGCTCAGTTCATTGCTTATATGTTGGGAAGAAAAGCAGGCACAGAAACATCTTTGTGTCAAAATGCTGGCATTAGTTCCTTTGTGACAAACATTTTTTTTTATTTATCTCTTTCCAGAGAGGCAGCCATGGGTGTTGGCCATCTTGTAGCAGCAGCGTCACTGCAGGGGGGGCGGAGCTCCAAGTTCCGTCGGGCTCTGACCCTCCGTTACACGACGGGAGAAAGCGGCCCCGCCCCCTCGCCTTTGGAGCCATTCCGGCCGACGAAAGCAAGTGCTTTCGTCGGCTGGAATGGCTCCAAAGGCGAGGGGGCAGGGCCGCTTTCTCCCGTCGTGTAACGGAGGGTCAGAACCCGACGGAACTTGGAGCTCCGCCCCCCCTGCAGTGACGCTGCTGTCTTGTAGCACCTTAAACACTCATTCAAATTGGTTAGTCCCCAAGGGGCTGCAAGATTCTCTGTTATTTATATATTCTATCTGTCGTCTTCCTTTCCATCCAATCAAGAGGATAGAAGAGTATTGGACTCTGGAAACCATATACCTCAGAGAGAAGTCAAAGCAACAAAGAGAAGAACACGAAACCTCAATAGCCATCTCAGATTCAAAACAGCCTTTGAAGTAAAAAAAAAACCCCATGAGTATGCACTAGCAGCACATCTCATGGGATTTAGTTCCTTGGATATAATGAAAAAATTACAACAACTGGACTAAAAGATCATTCATGATGTGTGTGTGTCAACACTTTTACGTTGGTTTTATAAGGTTTTAGTACCATATTTATAAAGTAAAAAGTATAAAGTATAAACGATAAAGATAAGGTTTTAGTACTTTTTAAATCCTCCTCACATTTTTCTCCATTTACACACCATTCCTTCTTTGTCACAACGTTGCCACCCGTTGCTGTTTTGCTTGACTTGGCAAAACCTTACAGCTGGTTCCCAACTCCAAGAAAACACAAAAATGTGAGACACAAAGTCAGTAGGTCAATCACATTTGTACTGTTTCACTTACACAACTAGCAGTCCAATCCTATCCAGTGCTGGCACAGCAGGGTCGTGCGGCTAACGCTGTATTGAGCACTGGATAGGAGACGGCCAGAGGCCTCCTCTGGGCAAGGGGTCATTTTCCCCTTAACCCCGAGGTAAACCTCCAGCCTGCACAATGGGGCTACTTGGATCTGCGCCAGCTCAATTGCTGGCGCAGAACCGAGACGCCTCGGGTCAGGCTTTCAGGTCCAGGAGGGGGATAGAATATGGCATGCTCTGAGGCCGCCGATCCCTCCCACGACCTGTGCCCAATCCGCCCACCCCGTTACGCCCTTCCTCGCGCTGCTCAGAGTGGCCTTACCGGCTTCAGTGCCTGCGACTCCTGGATCTGGGCAACGGTGTGACGGCGCAGGTCTTTCCATCAGCGCTGCCTACTCACAGGGTGCCGCAAACATGCTTTGCAGCACATTTGCGACACCTTAGGCTAGTGCAGGGGTCACTGCGCCATCCAAAACCTTTGGATATCTTCCAAATATCAAAAAACGTTTGGATATTTTCCAAAATATCAACCATATCACCCACAAAAAAACACCAAAAACCCACCCCTCAATATTTTTTTTCTGAAATCAACTTCTACTTAAGGAAGCATATGACAAAATATACAAGGCATAACTACCAACCATGGCTTGGCATCATCTATTGCTATACAAGGAACATGTACATTTTTGCTGGTTACACCTAGAAAATATGAGTAAGCTGCCCTGAAGTCAGCTCATGATACTTTTCCGCGTTAAATCTAAGGCAGCACTGGAGAAGTTGCTCACACTTTGAATAACACACATACACACCGGACAAAAAGAAGGCCCATAGACCAGTGACAGAACACCAGCTTTGCATGCAGAAGATGCAGTCGCTGGGAAAGTCTCATTCGAAACCCCGGAGAGCCACTGCTTTAGATACTGAGCAAAATGGAACAGATCAGACAAGGATATACAGAACTATAAACAAGTTCAGAACTGCAGTGAAGAATCATAGGGATCATTTAAAGCCCCATCAATGCAATTTGCCCATCCGCTAGGATGGGCGAAACAGCAAGTAGACAACTATCCAAAAGCAATTTCACATGCTGAGCTTTGGTAAGAGACCAGTGGCTTGCTTAACTTAACTGCATATTCCTACAAAAGGAGTCCTTTACATTTATGTGCTATCAAAAGCACATGCTAAGCGAAAGGCTTTTGGGGAAAAAAAACCTGTCCCTTAACATATTTTTCATACTCTGTCCCTCCAGTGCTTGAATTTATAGGCCTCAGCGGCGATATAGTTCATTTTATATACTGATACAATAAGAGCACTTACCACTTGCCCATTCTGAGGATTTTTATGAGCATATGGGGGCCCACGAATATGATTCCACATTTGGCCAGAAGTCATAGCAAATACGACACACTAAAAAACAAGAAAAAAAACAGGAGGGGGGGCGGTAAGTTCACATGTCCAGGAAATCTATGCACATTGAGAACTGATGTTTAAAATTCCTAGAGTTAGAATTTTAGTTATTTTATAGCAAGGCAGGAAACAGAGACAAAATGGGTCTTCACAGATTAGTTTAAGATGTGTTCTAAATTCCGAAAAGAATTTCTAGCCTGAAGCAATGCTTTACAGAATCTCTCTGGTCTTTATGTTCACTGACAATATAGTGTTATAGCTTACACACCATAAATGTCTTAAGTGTGCTTCCTACCATCTACTGCCATAGAAAGTGGTATAGATTGGCTTAAATTTCACTTGTCCTGAACTAAACCCCTGACCACCGACACGGAAGAACATCTGGCACGATACTCGTTTAACGGGGATGTTAGTCTGTCATGTTATTCGGGTGCTAACAGACATAACAATGGCGAATGGCATTGGAGTAAAGAAAATAAATGTGACATTCAGGACTGCCAACTGAAAAATTAGAGTAATAACAAAATCTAAGAAGCCCAGTGATTTGAAAATGCCTACTGGCTAATAAACACACAACCACTGCAAATCGACAATGCTTCAGAAGTGACCATCAAATTATATTATTATTATTATTACTTATTGGATAAATAATTCAATAAATAAGCTTTTCTCCCCTGCTGGGGGACCCAAATTATAGGAATGTGTGTGGATATGGAGACTTTGAATAACAAGCAATGTTGTCTTATTTTGTTGCTATCCAATCCCCTTGAATAATGCATTTTCCCTGCATCTTTTATTGAAATATCATAAATACAAGTATATACACATTTAAAAAAACACAATTTAATGTACAACACAGTCAATAGTATTTATTATTCCAAAAAGCAATAAAACAGATTCCAGTTTGTAATACTTTAAAAAAAAATTCTAATTCACTTCAAATCAATAATAAGTTTTTAAGAAAATACAGTCAGTTCTCATTATCCGCTAGGGTTAGTTTCCTAGAAAACCTAGTGCAGAGGTTCTCTAAGTGTGAGGCGCGACTCCCAAGTGCGTCATCAAAAGCAGCCAGGGGCGTCGCGTTAATCTTTTAATTAACACATATTCTTGCTTGCAAGAGAGAGCAAAAAGAAAGGTCTGGAAAAGCTGCCTTTTCACATCGGGTTACTCAAAGTTAATTTCAAAACACTTCAGGTTTGTTTCCACGTCTTGTGAGCGAAGCCCGCTTATCTTATGTTAAAGAAGATTAACAAGTCGTTAAGTGTAGTATGGAAACTTACATGGCTTGGTACAATTTGTAATGAAGCAGGCATTATGGGTTTTCTAGCCATGTTTATTATTTGAGAAATAAAACTAAAATCGTACTGTCTTCTTAAGAGATTTCTCAGAAGGCTTTACAATCAGCCAAATTGAAACCATCTACGTGGCTAAGATACATCGATGACATTTTTTGTATTTGGGATCACGGGGAAGAAGAACTGAAAGGCTTTTTGGCACATTTAAATTCCTTGTGCCCCGAGATCCAATTCACGATAGAAATTGAAGAAAATGGGACTTTACCTTTCTTGGACGTCTTGGTGACTAGAAAGAAGGATTTAACCTTCGGACATACTGTGTACCGAAAACCGACACACACGGGAAGATACCTGCACAAAACATCCAATCACCACCCACTGCAAAAGAACTCCTTAATAAATTCTTTAATTTTCAGGGCATTACGGGTTTGTGATGAACCATCTTTAGCTGCAGAAAGGCGCATCGTCACAGATTCCTTGTTGGCTAATGGTTATCAGTTGCAGCAAATTAACAAATGCTGGGAGAGACAAGTTAAAAAGAAAAACTATAGCCCTAAGCCGGGAGAGAATGATGAAAACGAGGAGGAAGCTGACAACGAGAAACGATGGTTATCATTGCCTTTCCTACAAGGAACCACGGACAAAATAGCGAGAGTGATGAGAAAATATGGGATCAGGACTTTATTTGCTCCTACAACTAAGATAGAGCAAATACTAAGAAATCCCAAAGATCAAAGACCTACGTTAATGAACCCAGGAGTCTATGAAATAAAATGCGGTTGTGGTCGTGCTTACACTGGAAATACAATGAGACCTATTAAAGTAAGAGTACAAGAACACCAGAGAGCGGTAAAATTGTCACAAGGAGAAAAATCTGCTGTGGCAGCGCACGCCCTGGAATCTGGCCACCAAATTGCTTTTGAGCAGGTCCGTTCGTTGTTTTCGGAAGCCAATCTAAAACGAAGACTAAATCTGGAGGCTATTTCAATCTCCCAAAGGAAACCTGCAAGTCTTCTGAATAGACAGCAAGAGCTGTCATTTGCCAATAAAATCTGGCTACCTATCCTGAAAAGAGCATATTTGCAGCCTAGGAGGAATAGAGCAGAGGTTGATGATTCCGTTGTCAGTTAACGGTTGCCATGGCTTTTACTGGTATATGCTAGCAAGAGCTCCATGTTCTCAGTGTCATCCAGCAGTGTTATGCTGAATTACCTTGACAAGGTCCCTCGTGTGGGATGAAACGTTGGTAGGAGAAATAAAGACTCATCTTCGCCTCTACGCACATCTCCAGAGTGTGTGTGTGTGAGAGAAATCTCTTAAGAAGACAGTACGATTTTAGTTTTATTTCTCAAATAATAAACATGGCTAGAAAACCCATAATGCCTGCTTCATTACAAGTCGTTAAGTACTCAAGCTGAGCGAGAGAGCTGGAGACAGCGAGGTTGTCTCTCGTATGTTTGCAGATAAGGTATTTTCATTCAGGTTTCATTCTGACATTGCAATTGGCAAGTAAAGTATTTTCTTTCCGTTGAATGTTTTTAAGAAAGCAAACACAAAACAAATGCAAGAACTGCAATTGAAAATGGTGCAGAGCAGGTTCTGCTTTACATACAGTCTTTGATTTCTATGTTTAGTTTGGTTGATTAATTATTAGGATTTCTCTCCTCCTTCCTTTCTGACCCACCTCTAAGTTAGTTCCCCACTCTATTTGCTGGGACAACCCCCCCCTCCCTGGAAACTGCCAGGCAGTATAAGAATCTGTTTTTCATCTTGCAAAGATGCTACGAAAAGGAGCTAGCTTTCTCTCTCTTTCTCTCTTGTGCAACTGGGGCTTCCCTCCCATGCTTTGATGTTTCTCTTGCCATGTATAGGACTAACACAGACGACATCAGTGCCCTCTACCCAGGCCTGCCAATGGAGGGAGGGCAGCATCCCAACCCCACCCTGCGCACTCCTGGCTTAGCTGTTGCTCAGCATAAGCATGGAAAATCCACTTTAGGGCTCATTTTGGGAATATACACATACATATACACATACATATAAGAAAGGGTGCCTCTGAGCATGTAAAGAGTGCCTGTTTCTTCCATGCACTGTAATGGGGAGTCACGGCTAACGGTGAGGGAGGTCAAGGGAGCCGCGAGTCAAAAAAGTTTGGGAACCACTGACCTAGTGGATACCAAATTAGCAGATACCGAATCATTGAGCCTATGGAAAAAATTGGGTTAGGTTCCAGGGGACCCTCTTCGCCATGCACTATATGAAATTTGTGAACCTGAATCTTACCTTGAAGTCTATGGGCTGGGTGATAGTGGGGGTGCAGCATCCAGTATACCACATTGGCTCTTTGTTATGGAACAATTCCTAACTAGCAAATTAATTATTATTCCTTCCTAACAACATTAGGTAAGTATAAAAAGTATTGTACAGTATCCTAGAAGACCAGAGAGAGCACAATGACTTCCCATTGTGTTGCAAATGGAACTGAACAGAAAACACACACACAGTAACTCCAGAAGAGACAGATTACCCTTTACAGTAAATGCAGCAAGGCAAGGAAATTTGCTCTCAGAGCAACATGGAGACCTGCAAAAAAAAGCTCAGAGAACAATGGCCCTGATGAGATTACAGATAATGAGAACAGACCGCGGATACGGAGAGATAGGTGGCAATTCTGCCTGTCGCAGATAGCGAATTTGCAGATAGCGAATTCGCATATAAAGAGAACTGACTGTAAGAACATAAGAAAGGTTTTGCTGGACCAGACCAAAAATCATCAGTCATCAGACAAACTGATTCCAGGAAACAGAGCACGAAAAAGATGGCTTCCACAAGCAAATGGAATCCAGCAGTATACTGCCTCTGAACCAGTAGCTTTCAATAAGCAACAAAGGCCAACTGCTGTTGATAGAAGTGGTCCAAGCTGTCCCATTGCGGCTGCTGGGGCTTGCCCTAGGGCATGGGGACAAATGTCCCCCTTTACCCTGCGGAGACCTCCAGCAGTCAAAATTCCCACACAGGATGCAGCGCAGTCCGTGTCGGTGCCGCTGCATTGCTGCATGGGAATTTGCGCTGGATTGGGTTATTTGTCTCCCAGGTTCACAGATTCCCCAAATATAGTCTTTTCCTGCTAAGGGATGGGAAGACTCATTTTATTTATCTCGTAATTATCAATGTTGGTGCAAGGGATCCTCATCCTTATTACTCAGGTCAACGAACAAGAGTGGAGCCAAAGGAACTTGGCTTCTCAACTCTCTTTATCCTCAAATACGTTAATGAATTGTGTTAGCCACCTTAAGGCTTAGTGAACCTAAAATACAGAAGAATATGCTAATCCCAGGTCCAGCAGAGAGTCTCCTGAAGCTTGAGCTTAGTGCCTTTTGAGGCTGCCGGCAGCTTCCAAGAGCAAGCTGCGTATTGATTGACATGAATCAAGCCGAGAGTAGACTTGACAGTTGCATGCCTATTGCATGACAGCCAGTTTGAACTATCTCACAGACTGGACAGGCCTTCTTCACACCACTTTAAAGAATTATCTAGTAATAAACAACAGGCAAGTACATCATTAATGCAGTAACTAAGGGGAAACATGCCTGAGACATTTGAATCCACATATAACCGGGAGGCAAAGAAAGCTCACGCCAGTCTACGGCTTCTCCAAATCCCTCTGTCTGAATGATTAGGGAAGCAGGTTGCATGGAAACTATGAGAAATCGGGGCTCACAGAGGAAGCTGCTCCATACTTCACATGATTCAAGGCTGTTTTCATTTTTGCAAAGTTGCAAGATGCCATTCATTTTATTGTCTGTCTGTCTGTCTGTCTGGGTATTCAATGCCACCTCCCCATTCTCGTTACTGCATCTTTGAACGGCTTCAGATTTCACACAATGAGAATTACAGGCTCACAGCTCCATGTAAAACACACACGACAATAAGCTACTATCCTGTAGTCCACTGTACAAATTAATCATCAGCCTCCTCTTACTTTTGGATTCTATAGCCACCTCTTCAATTTAGTCTAGCTTAGTTGCTGCCTACACCACAATAAAAATGTAACTTTCTTTGTAAATAAAAAAAATTCAAACCCCACTAGACTGGTTATGTTATCCAATTTGTTTTCATCTCAAACATATCTGTGTACTCCAACATTTCACACACTTTTCTTCTATCTCCAAATATATTGTCATCCCACTCTTTTTCCAAGGAGATGGGCAGCCCAATCCTATCCTCCCCTGGCGTAGGCTGTTCTGCATGGGCCGCATGAATCCTATCCGGGGAAGAAGGTGGCTGGAGATCTACTCCGGGTAAGCGGGCATTTGCCCGTTTACCCCAGGTAACCCCCCAGCTGCCATAATGAGGCTATTTGGAAGATCCAGGTTCAAATCTCCATTCAGTCATGAAGCTTCCTGGGTGACCTTGGGCCAGTCACTATCTCTTAGCCTCACCTACCTCACAGGGTTGTTGTGAAGATAAAACAAGCGGAGTAACTATTTATCGAGCTCCTTGGAGGAAGGGCGGTATAAAATGTGGACAATAAATAAATACTCAGTTCTCCGCCAGCTCTTTAGCTGGTGTAGAACTGAACAGCTCCGTGTTGGGGCTCGAGGCCTGGGAGGGAGGATAGGATATGGCGTCCAACAAAGACACCAGTCCCACCCACCCCCCTTCTAGGCCTGATATGCCCACCTACCTGCCTTTGTACACCCCCTCCCTGCCCTCCCCCCCAGCCGCTGCTCGGAGCAGCCTTACCTGCTCTGTCACACAGGGGAGACCTGGATTCAGCACCGGTAGGCCTTCCTACTGGCATTGCTTCCTCTCCAGGTGTCGCAACACACTTTATGGCACGTTTGCAACCACCAGGCGCTGGCACTGATGCCGCAGTGCCAGCGCCTGAAGGCGATAGGATTGCGCCGCAAGCACCATATATAAGTTAGTTCCTTTGATCCGGCAATGGGATACAGAGGTTAAATGTAACAAGCGAATCTACCTTAAGAAGGCTCAAACAGTGACTGGCCAAAGTTCAACCAGTGAGACATGCAACTGATTTTACCAAGTTCACCCTAAATCAAGTTCCACACTACCTACTATACCACTGTGGTTCCTCACAGACATCTTTACATCTTGCCTTTTCATTCTCAAGTAGAGGAGGCCTTTGAATATTCAGGAAGGCTTCCTCCTCTACATTTCAGCTGTGCCAAAATGAATAAAGGCAAGGTTAGGGTTAGGTTAACAACGCTGTAGATGTTTTCAAAGCTTTGCAGCTGAAAGCCGAACTGCTCAATCAGGCTCGTTGAGCTACATTAAGAAAGGAGCTCTGCCTCACAGATCAAGAAAATCTAGGAAGCCTAGCCATGCTTTGACTTGCTTGTTTGACAAACTTTCAACCACAATCCATTACACGGTGGGCATGCAGACATGCTTCCTTATGAGGAAGTCCATTTGTAAACAAATATAAAATAAATGGATGAATAAGAAAGGGCTAAACCGCTGAACCATAAGCTGTCGATCAAAAGGTTGGCAGTTCGATTCCCGCGACGGGGTGAGCGCTCGTTGCTTGGCCAGCTCCTGCCAACCTAGTAGTTCCAAAGCATGTTAATGCAAGTAGATAAATAGGTACCGCTTGCAGGAAGGTAAACAGCGCTCTGTGTTCCAGCCGCATGCTACGCGCTGCGGCAAGGAGAGTCATGCCGGCCACATGACCACAGAGGCGTCTTCGGACAACGCTGGCTCTTTGGCTTTGAAATGGGGATGAGCACCACACCCTAGAGTCGGACACGACTGGAATTAATTGTCAGGGGATACCTTTACCAGGCAAATATTGTCAAAAGACCATTCTGTGATCGCAGGTTGCCAAAGCAATACAGGCCCAGGGGACAGATGCCAGGACTCCAAGATGCCAGGACACCAGTTTTATGAGTATGAGATGGTTTTTCAATTTATCTTCTTGAACCCCCTTCCAACAGTCATTTTTCTCTCACTAGGGCCAAGTGCAAGAGTCTCACTGGGGCCACAAACTGGAAGTAACCCCTCAGGAGAAAGATAGCTGGAGGAAATGCAGTTTTATGGGAGGAGGAACCATTCACCCCTTGCCCCAGCTGTGCTTAAATTTGCTTCCCCCCCGGTTTGCAGGAAAATAAGGGGTGATTCTGATACACATGTTTGCAACTGTCACATCTAGTTTGCCTCCCAAAGAGCAGGAAATAAAACTAATATTGTCAAGCTGAAGACTCTGTCACAGTGGAGTGTGTGGTGGCTTTTTTGAATTTGTAATGAAGCAGGCATTATGGGTTTTCTAGCCATGTTTATTATTTGAGAAATAAAACTAAAATCGTACTGTCTTCTTAAGAGATTTCTCTCTCACACACACTCTGGAGATGTGCGCAGAGGCGAAGATGAGTCTTTATTTCTCCTACCAACGTTTCATCCCACACGAGGGACCTTGTCAAGGTAATTCAGCATAAAGCCGGTGACAGACCAGCTCCGGTACTCCGTGCGCGTCCGTGCGCGTCCGTGCTGCGGGCGCGTTTTCTCAGTCTGTCATGGCTCCGTTGCTGCTCCCGGCTGTCGTCGGCAGACGTCGGCAGCCCCCGGCGCGTAAACGCGTCAGCTGCCCCAAGCCCAGCGCTGGCAACGCTCGTCCCGTTCCGTCCGTGTCCCAGCCCCCTGGGGGCAGGACACAGAGCGGCCAGAGCCAATCAAAGGAAAGAAAGCCAACGTCAATCAAAGGGAAAGAGGGGCAGAATGTTTTCATAAAGCAGCCATTTTTCACCTCGCTTATCGAGCGCTTTGTTTTTCAAACTTTCGAGCGTCAGGTCCCCTCACCTCTTCTCTCCCCCCCTCGCTAGTGTGTGTGTGTGGGTTTACTAAAGCTACAATATAAATGGCAGTCCCCACTAGTCAACAGGTTATGGTTCGTATGTTAGTGGTTTCCCAGCGAGTTCCTTCTCGGCTTATCTCTGACCTCTAGACTCCATGCCTCTCTCTTCAGCTTTCCTGTTGAACTACGCAAGCAAGCAAGCAAGCAAATGGTCTCCAAAATGCAATCATCACCACTAGTCCTGACCTCTTCTGAGGGAAGATCAGCAGCGAGGATCGAGCAGCGAGCGAGCGAAAGAGAGGGGGGGAGAGAAGGGGGATATCTCCTTTATCCAATCACCACCCACTGCAAAAGAACTCCTTAATAAATTCTTTAATTTTCAGGGCATTACGGGTTTGTGATGAACCATCTTTAGCTGCAGAAAGGCGCATCGTCACAGATTCCTTGTTGGCTAATGGTTATCTGTTGCAGCAAATTAACAAATGCTGGGAGAGACAAGTTAAAAAGAAAAACTATATCCCTAAGCCGGGAGAGAATAATGAAAAAGAGGAGGAAGCTGACAACGAGAAACGATGGTTATCATTGCCTTTCCTACACGGAACCACGGACAAAATAGCGAGAGTGATGAGAAAATATGGGATCAGGACTTTATTTGCTCCTACAACTAAGATAGAGCAAATACTAAGAAATCCCAAAGATCAAAGACCTACGTTAATGAACCCAGGAGTCTATGAAATAAAATGCGGTTGTGGTCGTGCTTACATTGGAAATACAATGAGACCTATTAAAGTAAGAGTACACCAGAGAGCGGTAAAATTGTCACAAGGAGAAAAATCTGCTGTGGCAGCGCACGCCCTGGAATCTGGCCACCAAATTGCTTTTGAGCAGGTCCGTTTGTTGTTTTCGGAAGCCAGTCTAAAACGAAGACTAAATCTGGAGGCTATTTCAATCTCCCAAAGGAAACCTGCAAGTCTTCTGAATAGACAGCAAGAGCTGTCATTTGCCAATAAAATCAGGCTACCTATCCTGAAAAGAGTATATTTGCAGCCTAGGAGGAATAGAGCAGAGGTTGATGATTCTGTTGTCAGTTAACGGTTGCCATGGCTTTTACTGGTATATGCTAGCAAGAGCTCCATGTTCTCAGTGTCATCCAGCAGTGTTATGCTGAATTACCTTGACAAGGTCCCTCGTGTGGGATGAAACGTTGGTAGGAGAAATAAAGACTCATCTTCGCCTCTGCGCACATCTCCAGAGTGTGTGTGTGAGAGAGAAATCTCTTAAGAAGACAGTACGATTTTAGTTTTATTTCTCAAATAATAAACATGGCTAGAAAACCCATAATGCCTGCTTCATTACAAATTGTACCAAGCCATGAAAGTTTCCATACTTTTTTTGAATTTGTTATTAGTTATGAATCGTAGACTAAGACATTATTTTATGAACTTTGTTAAGCAACATTTTGTTCTATAGCAAGCATTTGTAATAATGCTATTATGCATTTGTGACTGTAAGTGGCCTAGCTAGCTTCCGCAGGGGGGGGTCAGCACCCGCGTGACACCTCCCATGATGTCATAAGCCCCGCCCCCGCTCATGATGTCACAAGCCCCATCCCTCCAGTGCGTTTTCCATGAAAAAAACCGTCTCCCGGCCTTTTTTTGCCGGAATATTCCTACTACGGGTCCGGGTAGGCAACTCATTCCCCCCCCCGCCACACCAAAAAAGGTCCCTTCTCTCTGCTGCCACCACCCTGCTGCCGAATTTCTGCTGAAGTGGTGGCTTGTGCAACCCCCCCCCACAAAGCACGGGGGGGGTCATCCGCCCTCGCCCCCCCCCCATTCCTACGCCACTGGACTGTGTATATATGTATGCCAATAAAAATACATAATACTATTGTCCCTAGAGACCTTCAATTGACTAACTGGGCAGCAGTTGGCCCTAACATTTTAAACTTCCTGCTTCCCAGCATGTTCTTTTCCACTGCTCTCCTCTTTGGTTCAGCACAGTCCTTCTCACTTCCCTACTCCAACTTCTTCCTTGTTGTCCAAACCTGCCTTCTGCCACCCAGCTACAAGTGACGAGCTGTCAAGACAGCATGTTTGGCAGAAAAACCTGACATGGACTTCAATGGAGAGAAAATCATAGAGTTGGAAGGGACCCACAAGGTCATCTAGTCCAAACCCCTGCCTGTTTCAAGTAATCCTCCCAGTGCATCTCCGGCAGGGGCCTGTCGAGCCTCTGCTTGAAGATCTCCAGTGAGGAGAATCCAGCACCTCCCTCAGCAATCTGCTCCAATGCTGAACCGCCCTTACTGTCAAGAAAGATTGTGTTCAATGGGATTTTTGCCTTGGTATTGAAAATAGATTCATGCTGGGCTATACCCAGGTCTGTGTGCAAAAAAAGAGAACTTGCTGGAGGGGGAAGAGTTCTGGGGAGATTTTTTTTGTGATACAGCTGCTGGACAGAATTTGAGGGGGAAAAAACAGGCAACACTGTTCTTTAGTTGCATAGACTGCAAGGGAGGTGGGGGAAGTTTTTAATTTCTAAAAAAACAGAATTTCAGGGACTCAGGCCAGTTGCCTTTCATTCTGGGTCTAGAGGGACCAGGCTGATCTTGCTCAGTAGAATGAGGCACTCTGCAAGTGCTCAGAGGCAATTTAGAGCATTCTTCATGACTAGTGGCCAACCATTATTTTTACAGGTGTCATCTTTGGGCCACTGATCTTGGGTCTACTTGCTATACAAAACCAGGTCACATTCTGTAGTTCAGGATTTCACAACCTGTAAAACAGTGGGGGATAGAAAAGAGACAAGAGGAACTGGGTGGCACTAAAAGACTGAAATACTTCTAAAGAGAAAAGCTCTAACGTAATACTTTTTAAGGCTGCGCAGCAGTCAGGTACTTCTGAAGAGATACACAATTTTATATGAATAATAAAAGGTCATTTAAAAGCTAACTACAAATCACCACCACTACTCTTATCTTTGAAGATACCACTATGGAGAAGTTCAAGATAGGAAAAGCTGTTTCAACAGACAATTTATCAAATCCTTTAGCTGTATTTTCCTGATTGCTGAGAGAGTGAAATATGACCTAAAATGGCTTCTTTCCATCATCCCAGCTCTGCATGGTTTTCAAAGGTCTGTCTATGGGTAAGGAAACAATACACTTCCCATAAACATGCTGCCAATGTATCCCAAATTCACTACGAGCTGTTAAATACCCTAGAAAACGAACCACGCAAAAAGGCGTCACTGCGGAAATATTTCTTCTTTGTGTGTTCATTTGCTAAAAGCCTTAGACTCTTAGGCATACTGACATGGCTATTTATTACAAGGTGGGCACTCAGGAACATCCTATGTGGTGGTGGTGGCGCTAACTTTGGAAAGAGCTAACCTTCTGGAGGTTCCAGCCATTCAAGACTAAGCGCCAACAGGTGCCCTAAATTTCCAGATGTCTGAATAGCTGCAGAAGTACGGTAATGCTCAACTATTCACATGGCTTCCAGACCAATGGCCTTCTGTGGCCAGAGCTAGACTTCGACATTTATAACCCCTACCCACAACCCTGAGAAACGGAATGAGTCTGACAGAAACACTATTGATGTTTCTTGAAATTCCTCAGATTTCCCCCCCCCCTCCCAAGGAGCAACCTCCGAAGTAGTTTGCTTTCAATTCAGGCCAAATCTGGTGACAGGGAGTGGACAGCAGACAGACATTGAAAATGCTAGACTTCACTTCCTGTTAGCATTTTCACTGATGCCTCCTCTAGCGCTCCTCTAGCAGCTACAAGTCTAGCGTTCAACTGCCTGCTTCCTGTAACAAAAGGCTTCCGTTTTCAAAGTGTTTGCAAATGAAGAGAGGTGAGTTATGAGCATGATGGAGGAATTTGAGAACCACGGATAATCGAAACTGAGGATATGGAAACCGCGGATATGGGGGATGCCTCTCTTCTCTCTCCAGTATATGAGTTAATGGCAAAATCTGGTCCCAGAGCCTGCTAGCTTTGCTATCAGGAGTGGCTGTGGGTGTAAAGAACAATATTTATTTATTTTTCACATTTTTATACCACCCTTCCTCCTCCAAGGAGCTCAGAGTGGTGTACATATTTCCTCCCCTCCTTTTTGTCCTCACAACAACCCTGTGAGGTAGGTGGGGCTGAGAGATAGTGACTCCCAGGAAGCTTCGTGGATGAGCGGGGATTTGAACCTGGATCTTCCAGGTCTAAGTCCAACTCCCAAACCACTACACCATCCTGGTAAGATAATCAGGGCCGAGATAAGGTCTTAGTACAGGACATAGGCACTACTGTTATTGATGCAGGTTCTTGACCTTGGAGTTCTCCTGGGTTCATCATTGCACCTCTTCTTTAGTTGGCCAGGTGGGTAACATTCAAGAGCACTTATTTGTTAACTCCATCATTTAAAAAAAAAAAAAAGACATACAGATCTGGTCCTCGTGACTGTAGAGAACTTTATACACATGGCAGGAATAAAAGAAAAACAGTGAAAACAAGTACGTATTAAAGCACCTTGATTCATTAGAATGAGTGGTGAAAGCTGAGCTAAGACCTTTCAACATGATGATTGAAGCAGTTAAAGCAACAGCTTCAGAGAAAGAAGGCTGTAGAATGAATGCTATATAACCCAACCACTTCAGCTAAGCACTTACTGCAATCATATCGATGACATGTAAACATTTGGTACAAGCATCGAACAAACATTAACTGCACCATGTGGCTTGTTGTAGTCTTCTCAGGCTGACTGCCAAGAAACCTGGCTCTTTCTTATCCACTTCAGTGACTATAAACTAACTTTAAATATCTGATAAATGATCATCGCTGTTTTAACTGCACAAATGTTGGCCCTCCAGTTCAAAGTACCTGCTCCTTGTAATCTCCATGCCTTTGCACTTTTAGGAGGGGGGAAAGTGTCACTTTAACCAAACTTCCACCAACTAGGCTGGCACCAATTACAATTAGCCAGGGTATCAGCAACCTCCTAATTGCACACCCCTATCAACTAGCAGTGTTTACCGCCCTGGAGATTTGGCCCAGCTGTTCTTGTTATGATTTCATAATCAATGCCGTCTCTCTCTAGCCTATTTATTAATGCAGAGCTCTCTCATTAACGGTGCAAATGGGATTAGAACTTTTGCTCTATACACAAAGAAATGCATTATTCAACTGTGAAACATTTTTGAAAAGTTGGCGTACCAGCGCTGCCATTGCCCAACCAGTCTTGTTGTAGATGAACTCCAAGTTATTTCGCCGCAAGTAGAGCAAGCCACCAACCAGTGATACCAAGAGAGCCAACGCAATTGTCCCAGAATAGTTTGGTGGCCTGAACACTCTAATCTGTAGAAGAGGAGAAAAGACAGCAAGTATTCTTCCACTTTCAGATGCAACAATATCTATGAATGCATACATATGTACAAATAAAAGCTATTGTAAACATTGCACTCAATCAGCTGTTCACAGTGAAACCTGTATCCACTGAACTCAAACAAGAAGAATGGCCGAACACTAGATTTAATCAGCTCACTAATTTCCCAAGCTTCTTCTCTGAAAATGCACCCAGCTGACTGAGTTTTACAAAACAAAAATAATAATAATACAAGTTGCTGTCTATGGAGGCACAGGTACTTTATGGAGGGGGGAACTTTGATTGCACTGCACTTTTCTTTAAAAATATGACAAATTTAGATTTGCCAGTGTGTAGGGGGAAAGGTGCCTTATTGTCATATCTTATTGTTATTATATGTACACATCAAATATAAAGATGTGTCCAGTTGCGCTGGTTGTTGGGACCTGGCAGTCATTGCATTGCCAGCCTGCAAGTCACACTTTCATCTCTGTGATGTGGCCTGATATAGCAGAAACATCCGGTAAGGGCTGAAGTCACTGCCCACTCCCAAGTTTTGGCTTATGACTGCCACAGAGGGGCCCAGGCTGTGCTCCTGTGCCACTGTGCGAAAGAAAATGACGATACGTCAAATTCGCAAGCTGTCTAGGTCAGGGGTTCTCAACCCCTTCCCGACCAAGTACCACCTCCGGCGCCACTCTCCTGTTGCGTACCACCGGAAGTAACTGGCAATGACATCATCGCCAGTTACTTCCAGGTTTTCGGAGCCCAGAAAGTACAGGTAGGAGGCTTGGGGTGGGTGCGAGGGCCCTTCTCAGCATTCCCAAGAGGCTCGGCCAAAAGCAGGAGCCTCTCGAGAGCGAAAACGTGCCACTGAAAGCACTGTGTCGGAGCGGGGTTCCGGTGGTCCCAGTACCACCAGCAGTCAACCAAAGTACCACTGGTGGTACTAGTACCACTGGTTGAGAAACCCTGATCTAGGTGAACGCAATGCCAGAAAGTCACCCTAAGAACAGAAGGTAATCCTTGCTAACTGGGCAAACAAGCATCTTTTAAAGCAGTGCTGCTTATTTAGCAGAGGAAGGGTAATTATCCCTATTCACCCCAAGCACAGCGCCCAGTGTCTGTTTCTGATGTCTCCCTTGTGTGTTTTTTCTACACTGCATGCCTTTTTGGGACAAGAAATCATCTTCTTATTCCTTCTGCTATGTAAGCGTGTATTTTAAAGTATATAAACATTCTTAACAACAACTTCATAGAATCATAGAGTTAGAAGGGGACCCATAAGGTCATCTAGTAGAACCCCCTGTCTGCAGCAGGAAATCATACTAGAGCATCTCCAGCAGGTGCCTGTCGAGCCTCTGCTTGAAGATCTCCATCAAGGGAGAATCCACCACCTCCCTCAGCCGAATCGCTTTACCACCGATTTCTTTCTTAAATCCAACCAGAATCTCCTCTCTTGCAGTTTGTACCCAATTGATCTAGTTCTACACTCAGAGGCAGTTGAGAACAAATTTGATCTTTCTTCCATACGACAGCCTTTCAGATATTTGAAGAGCGCTATCATATCCCCTCTAAACCTTCTCTACTCCGGGCTAAACATATCAAGTTCCCTCAACCTTTCCTCGTAGGGCTTGTTCTCCAGTTCTCTGATCATCCTTGTCGCTCTTCTTTGAATCTGTTCCAGTTTGGCAGCACCTTTCCTAAAGTGAGGTGCCCAGAACTGGACACAGTACTCCAGGTGAGGTTTGACCAACGCAGAGTAAAGTAGAACCACAACTTCTCAAGAGTTGGCGACGGTTGCATGGGCCTTTTTTGCAGCTGCATCACACTACTGACTCATGTTCATCTTGTGATCCACTGCAACTCCAAGATCCCTCCTTTCTTGGTGATCTGCGTTCCAATTATTTTTCCACGAGCACAGGACAGATTAATTTGAGAAGTCAATCCAAGACCAACACAATGTTACTTAACCCCAGGTGTTTTGTGTTTGTTTGTTTTAATTTTAAAACTGCTTTCTTGGCATTCTCTCATCTGGGAGTCCAGAACAAGCTGTTTTATAAACTCTACAAAGATTTCACATTTTTCCTTTAATACGTTCATACACTGTTCTTATACGCCACATTTGTAAAACGGTTAAATAAAGTTCTTCAGCATATTTACCGACTGCATTTCTATAGCATTAAAAACAAAACTTCAAAACTTGTGGAGTTATTACTTGCAATAAGTAACATTTCAAGAATGAGCTCGCATTAATCAACTAATTGGTACACGATCATTCCTCATGTTCTGCTAGGAGACAGCCAGATTAATATTTTAGCTACCAAAGCAAGATTGAAATCCATCGTTAATTTTTTTTTAAAGTTACTATAGAGTGATGAAGTAGCACAGCTGGTGCTTTTATTATTTTAATACATTTTGTGGAAGAGTCTTATAGGAAAAAGTCATTTGAAGGTGGTGGTGGGGGAATCCTAGTTCCTGGTGTCAATTTATCACAGGACATGAAGATAAGTGTGGATCAGTCTCTTAACTTTGTCAAATGACTTACATGAACATCAGTTCTGTCAGCTATCCACTTAGCTAACTGTTCTGCTGCGAATCCAATTCTCTGCAGGTCAAACGTGTCAGCTCTCTTGGGCTTACCTTTCGGAGGGAAATTCATGAACGTTGGAGCAGAGTTCATATTGAGCTACAACAGACAATGAAGACAACCATCAAATATTAAATAAGCATATCTGCTTTTCACCATCTTTTTGATAACAGTTATGGTACCTTAAGAAGATTCCCTTAGCTGGGAAACCTGAATCTTTCCATATTTTAGAACTGAGGGAAATATATGACAAAGGCACAATATTTTTTTAAATTATTATTTTATATATCACAGCGGTTTCCAAAGTTCCCACCACTGTGAGCCACCTTGGTCAGCTGCTCCCGCATCGCTCCAGCCCAGGACGGACTCCAGAGGCCTCATAAAGTCCTTCCAACATGACCACAAGTCACATTGCTGAAACCGGAAGTGATTTCTGGGTCAGTTTCAGAGGCCTTCCAAGGTCCGCAGAGACCTCCGGAGGCCGTCCCCAGGCCAGAGAAATGCTCGAGCAGCTGGCTATGGTGAGTCAGGCCCCAGAAGTGGTTTCCAGTTGCTTCCATTTGGTTCCAATTTGGAACCAAACAAAGGCAAGGGTGGGAAGGTGGGCCCAACTGGCGACCCACCTCCGCCTCGGGTCCATGACCCACACTTTGAGAAGCCCTCTGATATATCACATTCAAATCCCCCTTCCCAGCAAAGACTGACTCCCAAAGTTGCTTACAAGTTTGTATCCTACTTTTCTATTTCAAGATTAAGCATTTTAAAAAGGTTAACTTACAACAAACCTACAACCTAACCTAGAATTAAACAACAGTTAAAAACACTACTAACAAACTCAAGAAGAACAGCAACACAATTACTGTTTTGTACAAGAGCTCCAAAATAATTTCAAGGGAGAGTAAAGAAAAACTCAATATAAAAAGCAGGCAAATGGCTCTAGAAACCAAGATATATTTTCAGTGGTGGCATTCTGGGGCAGGAAGTTCCACATTCTGTGGGCTCCAGAAGGTCCTTTCCTTTGGCCCCATGACCCAACTTCTGATGATGGTGGAACACGAAAGGGTGACTCTTCTATTGAACATAGTAGATGAATGGATTTGTATGGGAGGAGGTGGGTCAGGACTTTAAAAGGCCATAGCCAGCACTTTGAATTGTGTCTGGAAATGATGTGGTAATCAGTACAGTTGATATGAGGAGGATCAGGGCCTCTGAGAGGGGAGGTTAAGGGGGTAATTTGTTCTTGGGCCCAGAGTGAAAAACGGGTCAAAAGGGGGGCCCAGGAGCCAAATTCATATGTAGGGAAGGGGCCCAAAAGAAACTTTGTACTCCCTGATAAAATTCCTCTGAATGGCCCTGATGAAGATGAACATGCTCCAAAAACCATCTCTGGTTAAGAGTCTTCCTGTTGAATATAAGCCAGTTGAAGTTTCCAAGCGCTATTCAAAGGGAGCCCTGTATAGAATGCACTACAGTAGTCTAGTCTTGAACTAACCAAGGAATGTGTGAACATGGCCAGATCATATTACAGATCATAAGCATATCTAAGATTCATAGACCTGCACATCATCCTTGAAAATGAGATATGTCAGAGGTTCCCAACCTGTGGTACACGCACCACTAGTGTTACGTGGTGACGCAGCTGGAGGTACATGGGCTGCCAGTGGCCAAGATGGTGGTCGCTATCTCGGCCTCACAGTGCCACACTGCACCGCACCAGAACTTGAGAAGCGGCAGCTCGAGCGCGGGGGCTTCCAGAGCATGGTATGGTCCTCCCGCCCTCCCTTGTGCCTTACTGTGAATTTCTGCGCTCCGGTGTGGCCGTGAACCCATAAGTAAGTGCTGATGATGTCATTATGTAATCGACACTTCCAGAGGTCCGCAGAGAGCCAGAGAGAAAAGGGTTGGGAACCTCTGAGAGATGCCATCCCATGCCCACAATTCCTTCCTATACTTTATACTAGAGAAACAGGGTAGTCTCTTCATAACAGAACAAAGGGATGTGAATCAGACATCAGAAATGGCAAACACAAACCAGTAGGCCAACATATCGGACTCCCATGATGTTATTATTTCATTTATGAAATGCAGTCTCTTATTCACTCATATAATTATAAATAGATGCCAAGGGATGTGGATAAATAAGTGTACACTACGATTTGGGGCTGGGGAGGCAGGCTCTGCTAGCAAAAGGACAGAACAAGATTGGCTCTGATGATATTTTATATATATATATATATATATATATATATATATGCATAGCTATTTTCATTACCAGTGTTGTATGCCTGGTACACAACTAAATTACGTTACATAAATACATTATTTAAATATCGCAAATTCAAATTATGTACAATAATCAAGCTGGATGTTAAATAATTGGATTTATTCCAAGTACAACATATTCTGTTCCTCCACTGAATATTTCTTGACAGCCCAATATGTTGTGCAACAGTAAAATATGAGATACCATAAAATGCAATTTTTTTGTCAAATGTAATCTTTCAGAAGAGAAAGCACAGTCTTGTTGAACTGGACCGCAACTTACTTTATGATCTAGCAAGGGTGAAGTTTAAAAAAAAAATCAAAGTCAAATGATAAGCATTTATGTGAACGCTCCCCTTTCACCCCAGCACAGTGTCTTTTCTGGTGGCTGTTTGCTGGTGGTTTTCTGCATCTTTTTTTAGATTGTGAGCCCTTTGGGGACAGGGAGCCATTTAATAATTTGATTTTGTCTGTAAACCGCTTTGTGAACTTTTTGTTGAAAAGCGGAATATAAATACTGTTAATAATAATAATTAATAATAATAAATCACTGAAGACAATGAAAAAAACAAAACAAAAAAGGTGGTAGTAGCAGCAAGGAAGGGCAAAATTACACATTGCAGCAGACATGGATGACCGCCAAAGATGGCTTTCCTCTGTCATTCTTTGCCCATAATGTATCATTTCACTTATCTGTGATTTGACAATGTCACATCATACATTTCCTTGCCGACAGAAGCCAATGAGCTGGAGAAAACATGACGACATCAAATCATAGGTTAGGATGACATCAAATCAACAGGGAGAGAAGGGAGAATATGAGACAGAGGCCATTCCTGGTGTGGCTATCCCACGTTTGGACACTTCTGAGATGTTCAGGCAATGAAGCATACGAATAAATGGACAGGTTGCTTACCTGTAACTGAAGTACTTCAAGTGATCTTCCGGGCAGATGCATGTAGTGGAGATCTGCGCACATGCAGAACCCACTTTGGCAGCTTTCCGAATTTTGTTCAGCGTTCTGCCCTTGCGCTCAAGAGAAGACGTGCTTACATGGTTGCATTCCTCAACTACAGGTTAAACACCCAATCCCTCAATTCCCTGAGGAGTTCAAATTTTCCTACTCAAGCAAAGTTCTTTCCACTGGAGCCAGACCTCCTGAGGGGATGGGTCAGGTGGGTCGTGTGTCTGCACAGATGACCACTTGAAGAACTATAGTTACACATAAGCAGCCTTCTCCTTCTTCATGGTCTCTGTGCAGTCATACACAGTGGAGAGTAACTAGCTTTAGCCCCTTACCTGGAGGTGGGTGCAAGTCATTCATGACATGATGCTCTGCAGAACAGAGTGCCCAAATGAAATACTGACCTTATGCCCCCTAGCGCATAGTGTCCAATGAAGGTGTAGACCACACAAAGCTCTGGGAGTGGGCCACCTCTCAGTCTGGCAGTGGCAGAGGATACTGCTCTGGTGGAGTCTGCTCTCAAGGTGGTGGCTTCTTCTTAGCTAACTGGATGGTGGCTTTTTCTTAGCTAACTGGTAAACCAGGGAGATAGTCTTGGTCATTCAGTGACCCAGACACTGGGTAGAAACATTTCTGTCCTTACAAGCTGCCCAAAATGATGCAGTCCCATTGACACAGAAAGAAAGAGCTCACTCACTGTCTTGATGTGTGCAGAGAATTCTTTCCCCCTTTGAAGTTAGGCTTTGAAAAAAGAGGCAATATTAGAGATGTGAAATGCATAGATTGGACTCCCTTCCCAGGGAACTAGGAAAGCATCCTCTATGAAGTGGACTCATGTCTAGCTCAGGTGCAGGACACCGTGGCTGGTCTACAATAGTATGACCCCAAAAGACGAGCTGTAACGGAGAAAGCTTTCAGATTCAGGCACCGTTAATGGGTCTTATATTCCACACTGCTGAGGGAATCTGCCAAGTTGGTGAATATCCTGGCTAGATGGACAGCTGTCAGGCTGATATGATTTTGGATACACCATACCCAAATCATGCATGCTAAGGTAACAAGGGGTTTTCAATGCTGGGCCGGCCATTGTGTACTCTGTCGAGACCTATACCACCTGGTCCTTCAAAGATGCTAGGAAGAATATGAGTGCCTTGAAGATGGCCAGCAATTCAAGACTGAGGTGGTCTGTGTTGACATTGCTGGACCAGCCACTCCCCCAGAAAGGGATTTGTGCCACTCACAATGTGCCTTACAACTTTTACCTCAGTCCCAACGACTCTCCAAGGAGGATTTATGCACCCTCTGTCCTGTCCGCGTTGAGGAAACCACCTGCAGTGGTAGTGGAAGAGTAGGCAAGAGGCAACAAGATGCCATTGTGGAAGTTAGGGCTGTCTCCAGTGGCAAAGCTGAGGCGAAGCTGCTGGTTCTTCCTCATCTGCTAGGAGAACGTTTTAAAACGTACACAGATGTCTATGAGGTGGCTTTCTCCCAGGCAGAGGAGACAGGCATCATGCTCATCAGTAGAGGGATGTTTTCCCCCACACTGGGAGCACTTTTTAAATATGACCCTGCTTACCCTATGACAAAACAGGGCTACGAAGCAACTAATTATGATTTTTCTTATAAAAATAAATAAATATACTATACGTATGTGTATATATGCGTGTGTGTGTGTGTGTGTGTGTGTACAACACATATACATACACACAGAAAGATAAAAGTCTGTTTTTGTGAGGGATAAAGTAACAAAAAGGAAGTGTTTCAATGCTGCTTCAGCGGCCATCAAAAAGGAAGTGATGGATTAGACCAGTGCTTCCCAAACATACCAGTGGTGTGGCACCCTTACCGTCACAGACGCGGAGCTCGGAACCCGGAAGTGATGGTGATGATGTGATGACATCATGTCACCGCCATTACTTCCAGATTCGAGACCACAGAGCGACCCCGAAAATGGTGGTAAGAGGCTCAGGGTGGGCAGGCCCTTCAAGCTACAAAAGTGTCACGTGCAGAGCTCTCCCCGCCGAGCCAAGCCTCTGCTCCACAGTCTTCAGCATCGCGTCATGTTCCTGCTTCCGAGCAGCTTGGGAGGTAAGCATCCCACAACTAACCCTGTTCACCACGGCACCCCAAGGAGCCACAATGCACAATTCAGGAAACACTGGGTTAGACATTCTATCTACACTTGACACACAGCCATGCATGAAGTTTCCCCACCTGAGTGCAGGGGCAGAATGCTCAAAGCTATTGAAGTTTCTGAGGTTGGCTTTGCATGTGCAGAACTCCACTACATGTGACTGCGCAGAGAACACAAGGAAGGAAAGATCTACACATAACCATTTTCTCATTGGAGACTCTCACCTGCTGAAAAACATCCGCACCTTCATCATAATCGACTACAGTAAAGAAAAGTTTGTTTGAAAAGGCCGAAGAGTAACGCCAGGAGTTAGCCAGTACTTGATATTCTTCATTAGCTTGCCTGTAATGGAGAGAGTGCACATATTCAGCTTCTTAATAAGTACAGCATTAACCACCACACAGTTTAAAACTAGCATGAGCATTCTTTGTTTTCCACTAACATGTATAAGCAAACCTTGTATCTAAATCCAACTGGAAAACCTCACATATAACAATAAAAAGCATTTATTTGAATGCATTTCATTTTTCTAGCATGAATTTTAACACTCTGAAGTGCTTCACATATAGCTCAGTAATCCTGACAACCCTGCAGGGTAGGTCGGTATTTTCATCCCTATCTTGCAGATGGGGTTGACTTTGGGAGACACTTAGGCATCCCTAAGTTCACTAGAGAGGAGAGCATTGACCCTGGGATTTTTTGCTATTATGCTACATTAACTCTCAATATGTGGCATACAGAGGGACAAAGCTGTGCAAATGGTCCGGGCAACTGCAAAGCATTCAGACAATCAATTTCAGCACGAGTCTGACCTTTTACAAAGAAAGTCAGTCCCATTACATGTGCTCAGTCCAGTGCTGACTCAGCTTTCGGTATCCATGTGTGACTGGCTAAACAGGTACTATAGTTGGATCCGCCTACAGGGGGAAATAAGTAGGATAAAAATCCTAATAATAATACATTTCACTTCTGCACTTGAAACCTCCTGCTTTGGTTAAACAGCAATACCACCTCTGAACTGGATTTCACACCGAATTAAACCTTCATAATTATCTGCGTCTAGTTTAGTACTATGGGTTTATCTTGTTTGCCTTTTCTGACACTTTTCTGTACTTTTCTAAAGCAGAGTCATTTGAAACCTAGAAGAGTAGTGGTATCTCCTTTTTTTGTATTTGCAGCTATTAATTCAGGATGGAAACAAACTGAAAAATGCTTTTTGAATGCAGGTTATTCCAATTCCTATTTCCGACACAAGTCAACTTGGAAGGACATTTCATTGTTTACAGTGGAACTTTACCAAGCAAGTATACAAAGGACTGTAGTAGTATGATAATCCACAAAGGATAATGTGCAGTTGGGCCGCATCTAACACACGACTGACTTGCATGAATTTAAAGTATCACGTTCAGCCCGTCTGCCAAAAAAGACAGAGAAAAATAGTGTGGTCAGCATTTCCCAAACTGTGGGTCGCAACTCACCGGTGGATCGCAACTCGATTTTGGGTGGGTTGCAGGTCTGCTGTGACCAGGAAGCCACCAGGAATTATGGGACATGTCACGATGCAAGTTTGAGAACGCATCGCATTACGCGGTGCGACCCGGAAGTTACTTCTGCATCGCGCCCCGTAATGTCCAGAGGCTTCCTGGTTGTAGCGGGCCTGCAACCCACCATGGACAAGGTGGGTAGCGAAGCAGAAACGTTTGCGAACCACTGGTGTAGGCAATCCCGCATACCATTCAACTTACTCCATTTATGACCCGGAGTAAGCCTGAAATGAGAGAATGAAGCTGCTGGTCCCTCAGCTGTCTCAGTCCCCACATGTCTCTAGTACTGTGCTCTTCTTAAAGAGACAGTACATATTGGTTGGATTTAAGGGAGTTTTGACTATACTCAATTTTGGCTTTACCCACCGAACTCTGAATGTAACCCTCACGTAAGATACAGGCCGACTGTACTTCCACGTAAACCTGAAATGTTCAGCTTGAACCTGCAAAAAAGAAAAAGGGATTTCTATCCCCCCCCCCCATCTTTGGCCTTTTGGGGCTTATTATGACTTATCTCAAATACTAACATTTTTTCTCTCTCGCTCACTTGATTCTTTTTTCATTCCCTAAAAACCCGCTAAACCCCAAACAGCTGTTTTTGTGGTATCATTTTTATGGGTGTGGTATTACAGGAGTTGAAAAGAGTTTGGGGCTTTTCTTAAAGTATATGTAAGGGTGGACAGGAGGACTAGTTTAAAAAACATAGATTGGTAACTTTGTGAATTTATTTTTCGAGCTGGGGTCAATGTACCACTAACTAATCATGCCTGCAAATAACCAGAATGACCTCAAGATCTTAGACTGTGCTGTAAACCCTCACACACTAAAGTTTTTCCTGGTTCTTCATCACCTTCCGATGTCCCATCTCTATCAATGCCCCCAGCTGTCTCCGAGGAAACAAAACACAGTTTTTCATGCAGTTAGAACAGGTTCATTCATCACTTGGTCAGCAACACCACAACACACACACACACACACACACACACACACACACACACGGTCACAGAGCAATGTAGATGCACATATGAACCAGATGTTTGCAGGGCAAAAGCATTCCTGAAAATATAGGTACGTTTTCCTAAGATATGCCAAGTATTTCCCCACCAGAAGGTTTACTTGGCAAGAACTATTTTCTATCTGCCACAGCACATCTGTGCATGGAGGCCCAGAAAAATAACAGACATTCAAGTAAGACAAATGCAGTCACCACCAATCAGGCAGAAATGGGAAAAGAGAGATTGCAGCTATAAGATTTCTAGCCCCATTTTTACAGGAAAAAAATGATCCCCACCCCCATAATAATGAAAGTTCCTATGAGAAGAAAACCAATATTTCCACGTTATGATCAGAAGAAAACAAGTAGTACCAGGCAACAAATACTCTAATCTGGAGTCAAAGGACAGCCAAACATTTGCTTTTTGTTGTCAACTGATGAGCAGAATTATTTCCTTCTTTCAAAATCCCACTTAGGGGGGAAAGGTTGGAAAACAAGGCTGCTCATTGTTACACAGAATCTGTCACTTCCTCTTGAATCGGTGTAGCGCCTTCATGAGCATCCTGTAGAGGGCAGTCAAGCAGCATCAGAAGGAATCTGCCAAGGCTTAAGTAATAACTGTAGGGCATGGTTGCTTTAAACTAACTATAACAGAAATTCGGAAGTTTTAATACAAGAACAAAATGATAACATCAGTTCAGTCCAACGTGATCATTTTCTTCAGTCGTGTTTATTGGAAGCTATTCGTGTAAAACCATCAAAGCAGTTGAGCAATGTATGCCAATAAGTCTATAATGTTAATGCACTCTCCATCTTCAATTTAAAGCTGCTTGCTAATTAATGAATGTTTACTATCCTTTTGCAAAAAAAAAAAAAAGGGGGGGGGACTGCAACCTCTTCTGGAATTCCAAGTTTGTTCTTATGTTTACTTGTGTTTTCAGTAACAGGTCAGATGCAATTTATTCAATGTAAGAGCAAAAGAAAAAAATGGCCAGATACAGCTTTATTGAGAGAGAGAGGACTTACTAAACACCAAAGTGAAATACAAGAGTCACAGGTGAACCACAATATTTGGATGCTAACTCGGGTAATTCAGAAAGAATGTCTGACTTGCTGCAAAACAAAGAAAAGCCATATCTAGTTCTCTTTGCAAAAGATTGAAGGCAAAAGGAGAAGGGGAAGGCAAAGGATGAGATGGTTAGACAGCATCACCGATGCAACGAACATGAAAATGAGCGAACTCAGGAAGATAGTGGAGGACAGGAAGGCCTAGCGGGATATGGTTCATGGGAGCACGAAGGGTCGGACATGACTTAACGACTGAACAACAACAACAACCCTGCAAGTGCGAGGGTGATTTAATATTACTCCATTGTCTACCCAATTTTCTCCATCCCAATTCAGGGAGGTTTTACATTTATGCTTATTCATTTATTTCATAGATTTATACCCCATCTTCCTATCAAAATGACCCCCAAAAGCAACTTACAAGAACAAAACACAACCCAGGAGTCCCTCAATGCTCTGGCAAATGCCTCCACTAACTTCTCATTTGCCATTTCAGAGATGTAGGAGTAATTCAGGCTTAGATACTTGCCTAATTGCCTGTGGTAAAAATATGCCTCTGGGTAGACAAGGGGGGTAGATTTTTTTTTTTTTAAGGCAGTTCTTTGTTCTCTTTTAGGCAACAAATGACTAGCGTAGGTGCAGGGGCAGATGGGCTAGTGAAAAATTCTCTTGAGGGCTAGTACAATTTTGTGGCCTTCTTTGAAAGACAGGAATGGCAACATTGGGCCTGTGCAGTCAAAAGGTGAACAAGCGTTTGGGTTAATGAGCTGAACTACCATTCTAGCAGCATGACCCCTTATACATGTTAATTCAACAGTAAGTTTCACGGTATTCTGTAGGGCTGACTCTCAGGTAGGTGCGTATAGGATTCCAGCCTAGGATTTTGTCTGGCTTTTGCTTCTACCACTCACGGAACCTGGAAAATAGCTAAAGATTTTGAACGAACAGCATTTCTGTCTGTTTTCTCAACATGTTTGAGAGTGTCTTCCACCATCCCGCAGCCTCCATGTCCTTTAACAGAGAAAAGAATGGCCTGTGACACCCTGCAGGGCATTCCACCCATTCAGCCAAGATTTATTCAGTTCTTTGGCCTACCCCATCCCGAATGTCCTATTTCACTGACAGTCTCCTATCCATATATTTTAGTGAAGCCAGTACTGCTGCAAAGAGGACAGAGAGCTGCGTTGTCTCAGCATCTGCTATCAGCTATCTCAAGGGGACATATCCCTCCCCTTCCCCCCACCTCCTGCAAAGGTAAAAATTTCAGCAAGAAAGGGAACTGGAAGTACACAGGCAGGATAGTGTGAAGAACAAAATAGCTGGCAAAGGCCAACTCATTCCTCACTGAGGAATGGTGATTAAGAACATACTGTATGCCGACAGCAGGCACAGCAGGGATCAAGCTACACAGGGCGGTTTGGCACTGGGCACGGGCTTGGCAGTAAGGTGGAGCTCATCCCGTTTTCAGTGTTAACTCAAAGCTCCTCACAGTCACACAGCAGACAGGAGTACTAATTTTATTAAGGTGAAGACCAAAGTGTTGCAATACATTGGGAAGCGATGGTTGTGGAGCAGCTGGACCGAAGTGAGAAGGGGGAGAGTCGCCTCATGCCTTAGGAGAGCGGTTCCCAACCTTTTTAGCACAGAGACCCCCTTTCGTAGAATGAAAATCTGTCCGGACCCCCCCCCCCACATCTAGGGCCGAAAGTGATGTCAGTAAGCAGGAAGTGATGTTATTGTTTTAATAAATTACATTGTTTAATAAATCACACTTTTTAAAATAAATCACATTTTTTTAAAATTGTACTCATAAGCAGCCCCATTCAGGGGGTGAGTGAGCTACAGTAATATTAACAGAGATGCTAAAAGGCAAGTAAAGTAACACAAAGTGAGCAAACAAGCCCTAAGAGAGCATCAGAAGCTTCTTTCTCTGCAGTGTGGGGGGGAGAGGAGTGAGCCACCATCTTAGGTGTGGCCATCCAGTCAACATCCCGCAACCCCCCCCAGAAACAGCTTCACGACCCCCTTGGGGGTCACGACCCCCAGGTTGGGAACCACCGCCTTAGGATACCACGAGGTGAAAAGAAAATCTGTCCCGAGACCCACATCCTCTGCTTACTTGTAGAACATCTGAAGCAAGGTGACATACGATCTCCCCTCGCTCTAAATCCGGAGCTCATGCATCTCAGTGAAGGCGGGATGTAGGATTCCCTGATCCAGACATTGAGGAACTGCCAATAACTCAAGTTTTACCTCCCTTGGCATTGCTTAATGTGCGATGTCACTGACTACTTTCTCCCTCTCTCCTCCCAGGCTCCCCCACCCATCCTCTCCTTCACAGCATGCAAAGCCAGCCTGGCAGTTCGATATAGGAGTAGCAGGGAACATTCTGCCAAGGGACACAATGCAAGTTCCTTCACTTGGCATGTTCATAAGGATGCTGCACGATCAGACTGGTAACCCCCTTCCCCCATCTGTATTAGAAGTCACTAAAATATCAAAATGTTGTGCACTTATGCGGTGATATGCTTCGCTGCAGTGGACTCTACGTGTACGTAAAGATTAGTGCCTAGGCCCAATCCAATAATAACCCAATCCAATAAGCAGGACTGTATGCATCATGCTGCCCCAGTCAGATTAGTAGCAACGACACCAGCCACTAATTCAAATGGAAAGAGAACAGACAGGAGTGAACCAGATCCCCCGCTTCTCTCTCCCACGCCATCTCTCCTAAATAGGTAAACAGCATCCATTTGCATGAAGAGGTCCACAGGAGGTAAGGAGACATGCACGGAAGCCAGCTACCACAAACGTATGGCCCTAACTGGGTTGGAACATCAGCATTTCAGCAGTCCTTTCTAATTCAGAATAATTTCTCCTATTACAATGGGAGAAAGCAGGCATGTTGAGAGGACTTCCCTGTTGATAGAAAAACAATGAAAACATGCAAACAGCACTCGAAAACCTGCAGGCAGCTCGCATCTATGGCGTGCTTCCTTCCTGGTGGCCCCCCGTCAAGATTTCATGGCCTTATATGCCGACTTAATTATGCTGTTCCCTCCTGCAATCACACAGCTCCTTGCAAATTCGCATTTCTGCAAAGCTTCAACTATACAGTTCAGAATAAAGCAGCCACGTTGGGGAACTTTCGGCACAAGGAGATTTACATTCAAAGGGAACATGATCTTGCTTTGGTGCGAAGGCCCACGTTTATAGGATTTGAGATTAATAGACTCAGCAGGGACATAATGCAGGAATCCAGACGATGGAAAGCAATCTGATTGCTCGCAGTCTAGCTGTTGGAGCACTCGGAGCTAAGGAAGGGCACACAAACGTAGTGGAATCCAACACGGGAAGGTACATCAACTTTAAGAGGCATTCTAATTTTTTTATCCCCTTTTTGTGTTTCCCTTTCAACCATTCACTTTTAGCAATATTTAGCCAATATTTTACTTCCTTGAAATGAAGGCTGCATTGTGTCGAAGTGTTCTAAGAAATAATATTACCATAATCCTCCTTACAGGTTATTATAAGAGCGCTTCCAACACTATTACCAACCAGGGAGTGAAAAGTTAACCTTTTTCATTGATTCAGCGTAACCATTTTAATCTCTTATTTCACACGTTTAGCCTGCTCCAGAGCTTTGCCAGTGCTACAAGTGCTCCTGGGGAGCCCCAGGCTAGCCCAGGCGTCCTCATTTATTACACTGTCAGGAAGAGCTACGTGGATGCAATGAGAAGGTACTCCAAGCTGTCCTCAACTCTGCAAGGACTGGGGACAGCTTGGGTGCAACAAAGTTCTTTGTTAACATCAGAAAGTCAGTCTAGCGTTAGACATCGTATTGTTAATTCTTAGGAGACTGCTGATGGTACGCAACTGCTCTAACTCCTCCCCTTAGAGAAGCTGTACACCAGGGGTGGGGAACCTTTTTGGGGTGGGGGGCCATTTTCCCATGGGGAAAATTGGCTGCGGACCGCCCGTAAGGGCGGCCAAAATTTTTGCCCCCCACCGCAAATTTGACCCCCCCGCATGAATTTACAGCGCCCGCCCGGTCGCGGGCCAGATCAGGCGGGCCTGACCGGATCGTCCCGCGGGCCGGGGTTCCCCACCCCTGCTGTACACAATCAGCAGTCTGATAGGACGACCTAGGACAGCATTTTTCAACCTTTTTCTCCCGACGTACCACTTCTCATGTTCTAGTTATCTTAAGTACCACCAATATCTAAAATGCCAAAGGCTATCGGGGTTAATCATTTTTTTAAGACTGACTCTCACTGTGAAAAATTATGAACTCATGCTTAATGACTGGCAGCCCAATCCTGCACAAGTATGCACGGCCGGCCTAAAGGGCGGGCTGCTGCATCCTAAGCCCATTGCGGCTTGCACCGGCTTGCATCAGGGGAGAGTGATGCTACTTCGTTGCATACTAGTGCCAAGAGTGCAACTAGCCCCCATTGCCTTAGAGTGCTCCGTCGCAGTAGGGTCCTCATGGTTGTGCAAGTAGGTCACTCACATTATTGTTCACCAGTCCAATTGGAGCAGGCAGTTTGGTGAAGGCAGTTTGGCTTTCCCCATAGCCTGGAAAGTTTGCAGCTTGTTATGCCCCCCCCCCTTCTGGAGAAGTGGTTCAGTCCTACATTGTTACCAGGGCTTGGTTGCGCTTACTGGTGAAAGGAGAGTGGGCTTATTCTCTGCCGGCCCAAACATGGGCAAGTGGAAATGGATTGTATCAGCAGCGGATTAAGACGAGTCCAAGGGGGCGGCAGATTCAGGGCGAGCTTCACCTCGGGTCTGCCACCACCTCCCTCC
This sequence comes from Plestiodon gilberti rubricaudatus, assembly GCA_026170595.1. Taxonomy (NCBI): domain Eukaryota; kingdom Metazoa; phylum Chordata; class Lepidosauria; order Squamata; family Scincidae; genus Plestiodon; species Plestiodon gilberti. Next base: position 80,626,019 of record JANXHW010000005.1, on the reverse strand, counting down.
AGCCCGCCACTGATGCAAGCCACAAGAATCCACTTCCCGCTTACCCAAAGGAAAAGTGGGTCATCCACCTCCTTACCTTGCTCCCGTGCAGTTTCCTTAAAGTCAGAAGTGCAGGACTTCCAGCTCTATTTACAGGGATAGCAAACAACCTCCATTTAAATAAAACAGAAGTCTCACACTTCCAGATTTGAAAAAACTGTGTGTGGGGCAGAGCTCCAGGTTGTGCCAGCCCTGGGCTTAATACATGTGTGGTGGGGGCCTGTCCAGTTTTGGACCTGTTTTGTAAAACTACACCTATTTAGAATTTCATGTGATATCCATTGTTTCAATTGTGATATCCAACAGTGCTCCAAAATCAAGTCAATAACTGGGGGGGGGGGGGGGAGAGAGAGCGATTGTTAGCAGTGCCCAAGAAGATTCAGAAACAGAACAGCCTCTTTGGAATAGTTCTATATTAATACTTCAAAAATATAATTTTAAAAAGTCTCACTATTTGTCTGCTCTAGAAGACCAAGGTTTAAGAAGAAGGGCAAAAATGATAAAGAATTTAGAACACATTGTATAGAAGGAAAGACTAAAAAAAAGGTACTGGAAACAGCTTCCTTAAAAAGACTGCATTGGTCAGTTTTATAAAAAGCTGGAATGAAACAGAGTAAGAAAAACCATTTACCACACTCACCAAAAGGAGGAAACAATGCTGGGAAGACCACATGAAAAGAATCAGAGGGCAAAGGATAGGTACAGAGATGCCCTATAAATGGCTGTGGATATTCAGCTTGAAAATTGTGGAACATCATGAAACTGTTACAGTTAAGGGCAGTAGCACACTTTTTAGAGGTCTCACCCACATACTTTCCAATATTATGTAGTTCACTTTAACCAGATACAATCAAACTTTCACACAGCTGTAGTTATAATAACTTAGCAGATTTTTGCTGGAGGAGGTAGCTTTTACACTACATTTGCTGAGCAAAATTGATAGTTTCAGTTAGTTACCTTACAGGGGAAAAAAAAAAAAGCAATTTCCATGGAACTAATCATTAGCTCCCAAATGATCAACCGAGAGTTAATGATAAGGGACAGATCTAAAAGGATGCTCTGACTTTCTTCATTAATGTAGACGCCTGAGCCATGGTGAGAGGAATTGCTTCAGATGACCAAAAGATCAACTTCGGGGCTTTGTGATGAGCAGAGAGGAAAATGATTAGATTAAATGGTGTCCCATAGCTTCACAGCCATGCTTAAATCTGGGTTGTGTCTACGCTAAAGAAATCACACTGTGCAGAAATAGACAGAACTATGTGACCTGAATAAGTTGGGGGAAATTAAGTAGGAAAATTATGTAATTTGTTTTTCTTTCACAAGCCTTATGGAAGGGCAAGGAGCAGTGGTGACCACTGAAGCCCTGACCCTTCCAAAGATGCCAGAGATTTTAGCCCTGCAATGCCCATACACCAATACAATTGGAATACAAACATCCGGACTGGTACAGGATTGTATGTATTGGTAGTCATGAGCTGTGGCCATGTTACTTCTGAGGATGCCTCAAATGACTGAGGCGAAACGTAAAGTTTTAACATCCAGTTAATAATAATAAAATTGTATTGAATGACAGAGTTTCCCGGCAGAATGTTTGTTTTTAATTCTAAAATCCATACACTAAGTTTGTCTTCTTCTAGAAGTCTAGAAAGGACCCAGAAAAAGACAATCGCAATACACTGAAGTCTGCACTCCAGTGCTATTCTCACAGACCACAATAACCCAAGGAACAACGGTGCCCATATGAGCCTACCTAAGATCATCATCTCAGAGCCTGCTCTCTGGTTCACCACTTTCAAAATATGGCGGGTGGAGAGTAGAACAGACACAGGATCTTCTTTTCTGTGGTTGCGCCATGACTGTGGAATCCCTCTTTAGAGACCTCTCGGCAGGGCCTCAAGATGTTTTTCTTCAGGTTGGTATTCGATGGCTGACATGGTGGGCTGGCTTTTTAATTAACATAATCTTAAAGTGGCCCACTGGAGTTTAATTATCTGCTTTATTTTTATTGTATTATATTTTATTATGTATTTTTAACATGCTGTAAGCCGCCTTGATTGCCCTTATCAGGAGTAAGGCAGGGTAAAAAAAATTTAAATAAATAAAAATTATTCATTTAATAATTACATGTTACATGCCATGGGAACCTCCACACTCGATTAAAAATTATTCAGTAAAGTTTTGTCAGACCCCCAACTTGTTTTTTTAAATGAACCCTCAAAATGTTTCAATTCCACTGGGCATTAAGTTTATTTTAGTTTAACATTTTCTGCTGACTGTTATGGATTTAGCTGGCATTGGCTTTTACACTGCTGTTTATGGGGGTTTGTATGTCATTCTGTTTCCTTATTCATTTAGATCAGGGGTTCTCAACCAGCGGTACTCGTACCACCAGTGGTACTTTGGCCAACTGCTGGTGGTACGCGGACTGCCGGGCCGGTACCCTGCTCCGAAGCAGCACTTTCAGCACCGCATTTTTGCTCCCAAGAGGCTCCTGCCTTTGGCCAAGCCTCTCGGGAATGCTGAAGAGGGCCCTCCCACCCTCTCAGAGCCTCCTACCTGGCCTCCAAAAACTCGAAAACCCAGGAGTAACTGGCAATGATGTCATCGCCAGTCACTTCTGGTGGTACGCAGCAGGAGAGTGGCGCCGGAGGTGGTACTCGACCAGAAAGGGGTTGAGAACTCCTATTTAGATTTCTTGCTTTATGTTTTTAAACTTATGAGCCACTTTGTGTAATTTTTTTATACATAAAAGTGGTATACTGTATAAATATAAATAAGCAAATGCAGGCGGACAAGTTTAACCATACTTTTATTTTCTTAAAAGTGTCACATCAAGAACTCGTTTCTTTTTCCTCTCTTTTAAAAAATATATTGTGGCATGTCTCATCCCAAGCTGTATCACTGCAGAAGTAACCCAGGCAACAGTTAAGGGGAGACACTGTAAATTTTACATTTAAAAATATTTCCCAACATCTTAGGGGGGGGGAAACCCTTAAAAAACAATGTTTTCAAGCTTCATGTGCCCTTAATATTGGAGTACATAAAACTAAAAGTCTAAAATGAAATACATAAAACCTCTTACATAAATTTACTCCACACCAAACAATGAAAAACATTGGTTCAGAGAGGTTCCATGCCCACACACACACACACACACACACACACACTTTAGCAAAACAATTTTTTTGAAAAGTTTATTGATTCCAAAAAGGTCAAATGAGAAATTACCACGCTGAGATTTCGTGTGCATTTCCTTTTGAAAACACATTGATAGCTGAAAACAAAACCTTACAGTAGAAGTTCAGATGATGACACATTCGGCTGCTCATTTGCAAAACCCACAGTATACACTGAATTTAATGAAGTCTTCATCTTTTGTATACACTTACAACTCCTGTCCTTTAATTACTCAGCAATTTGAATGACTTCAACTCTGCAGTATTATTTTCAGGAGCAACAGCATCAACTTGATTTAATTCATATTGTACCCTACAGCAAAGCCAGACCTTAATTCCACATTTGTTTTAAAGGTTTTGAACTAGAAGCATTGAGTTAATTGTTTCTTATTTTAGATGTCCAGCTGCATTCAGCCTGAAATGACTAAGCCTGCAGTCCTAATATTTACTTGGACGTGAATTTCACTGAAATGAATGGGACGTGCTCAAGGTCTATGTTATTCAGCAGGATGAACCTTAAAGCCTTTTTTTCCCCACTGCAGTAAATGGCATCCCCTTATTAAATGACAATATTTGTACAGCATTAAATCCCAATAACAAAAGATTTACCCACAGACCAACATAGGGGAATTTCTGATTAGCTATTTCATGTAGTAATCGGAACAGCAACCATTTAAAGCTGTTATTATTTCTGAACTTCTGCCTACTGAGGATGGGCAATTTTTTGAGACACAATAGGCTATGTTCCAATTGCCAGGCCAATTCCATCACGTCAACCTGTCATTCTAAAAAGGAGCTACTGTAGCCTGTGGAGAAGAAGTCACCTGCTGAAAAAAGGAGTGAAAAGGTGAATATAACAGTTAGACTGACCTATAGAAAGCCAGCCAATTGAGAAGCTCAAAAACGCACGAGCACGATGGTTCCGTTTATGTATTGCATACACTGGCATCGCTGGACGTGGGGCGGAAAGCTAAGTTCTGCAGCTTTCCGCCACACCGTTACTCTCCGGTACGAGGCGCCCGGCCCCCTCATCATAGGAGCCCATCAGCAGAGAGAAAGCAACGCGTAGGAGTCCTTGCACGTTGCTTTCTCTCCGCCGACGGGCTCCTACGACGAGGGGGCGGGGCGCCGCGTACTGGAGAGTAATGGTGGGGCGGAAAGCTGCAGAACTTAGCTTTCCGCCCCACCTCCAGCGACGCCAGTGATTACATGTATATTCCACCTTTTTTCCTCCACAGAAGTCAAGGCAGCGTATGTGTAAACTCCCAGACTGTCGCCCATCTAAGCACTGACCAGATCTAGACCTGCTTAGCTTCAGCAAGGTGGCTACATCAGTGGCCAGTGATGCCAGTGGTTTCCCAAGTATGCCAGTGGTTCCCAAACTGGGGCGTCACGACGCCCCAGCTGGGAACAATGGGTCACTACTCCCTTAAGGGGAGTGGTGACCCACGGTGACAGTGACTCCGAAATCACACCGCCAACACCGGGGGGGGGGGGGGGACGGACGGAAGTGGGTCATGATCTGGAGCCGTTGTGAGGAGGCCTGTGGAGGGGTCCACAGGCTCCCCGCACCCCCCGCCCGGAGGCCCAGCAAGACCCTTAAGTATGACTAAAACATATTTTCCTCCAGCGGTGGACCAATTCCAGAAGCGATGTCGTAGCCAACCCCCACAAAAACTTACAAGAGGTCCAAAAGTTTGGGAACTTCTGTCATATGCCTTCAGACTATACCCTGGGACAAAGATATGAGCATATGAAAAGTCTCTATCAACCATGACAGCAGATGTCCGAGGGCTGCTTCGCTTGTCAGTGTGCAATCATGTATAATTATTATTAATACAGCAATTATTACCGTATATACCGCTTTTCAACAAAAAGTAGTTCACAAAGCAGTTTACATAGCAAAACAAATCAATAAATGGCGAGAGGCGACGCAGAATAGGGTGCGGTGGGCACCAGGGCGTAGGGCGCTGAGGCTGGGGAAGGGGCGTAGGACCCCTTAGGTTTCGTTTTTATTTTTAAGAAATTTTACTTTTTTTCTGTTTTCGCGGCAGCTGCCACCCCCCGGCTGCTTCGTGGGGCCCCCTGCTGCTTCGTGGCCCCCCCCCAGGGTGTGTGTGTGCTTTTGGGGTACTTAGCTTGTCTCGCTGGGGTGCAGGCAGCATGTTCCCGTTCTGGGCACCACCATCCTGAATGGGCAGGACTCTCTAGGATTCTCTCTCCGTCTCGTTGGCCTGGAGGACTGACGAACCAGCGAGACAGAGAGAGAGTCCTAGAGAGTCCCGCCCATTCAAGATGGCGGTGCCCGGAACGAGAACATGCTGCCTGAACCCCGGCGAGACAAGCTAAGTACCCCAAAAGCACACACACACCCTGGACACCTAAAAAACGTTTGTTCTTTAGCCTAAAAAACCCTCCCCCCAAACTTGATGAGCTTATACTCGTAAGACCAGACCAGCCCTCATTCCAAGGAGAGAGACCAGCCCTCATTCCAAGTCCATTTGAATGGTGCCAGTGATCTTATGTTTTCTGGGAGGGGAGAGAGAGGGATCAGCATTGAAACATATGTGTGTTAGCACCAGCTGATTTTCTTCCCTTGGGCAGATGGCAGCTCTGCTTGGCTTAAATATCAAGCCATCTACAAGAGAAAGTTCAATCAACTAAACAGGCCGATTAGATAACTACTGGAAAGACACTAACAAACACTAACACACTCTTTGTGTGTTATTATATGTCATGAGTTGTCAGGACTCGGGTTGGTGGATGGTCGGGGGGCGTTTTGTGGCGGTCGGGGCGGGGGGCGCAGAGCTTTGGGCACAGAGTTAAAAAAAAAAGCCTGGCTCCTCCTCTGTAAATGGCTCCCAAAGGACTCACAGTCTAAAATGAGATGCAGAAGACACACCAGCAACAGCCACTGGAAAAGAAGCTATGGTGGAGTGAAGAGGAACAGTTCCTCTCCCCCTGCTAAAGATAAGTATAAATACAAGTATCCACAGGTTTTGCATCTGTGGCATCCCCCGTAACATACTGGTGCCCCTAAAACCATTTTGTCCACTTATACATGCCAAAGGGTCTTATGATGCGTATACACAGAGTATGCACAGTTTCAGCAGCATGTGAAGCAGACTTAGAGACACCCAGGTAACTAGAATTCCCTAGTCAACATGACAAATCATTCACCCTATTCCCGATGTCCATCACAACACAACTGGAAATTGGGTGGACAATTTCTTACTGTTTGAAGAGCGCCTCCTTATATAAACTTGGGCTGCAATCCTAGGCACACTTACATGGGAGTAAGACCCCTATAAGCAGATGCAAGCTGTCCAAAAGAGCTCTCGGCAGCAGCAACAACCAGACAGTCAATGTGTAAAACATCCAATGTCTTGAAATGATTTTATGTAGCCCGAAGAACCCAAGATTAAAAAGCACCCAACTGTTGCAACTGGCAAATTAAGCATAATGTTCTTTAAATACAGAAATTAATAAATGAATATTTAACTTGCATCCCACAGATACAAGCAGGAGGAAAGTTCCGTGAGAGCAAATTAGATAAATGAAGGCTCCATGAGATGATTATGTAGTGGGGGGAAAACCGTTATGGGCAAAGTATTTACTGAAGACAGGAGAAGAGAAGACAAGAAAGATCCGCTTCCAAGTGTATAAAACTTACCTGCAAACAGAGCATTGCCTTTGTGGCTGGAGAGCTGTAAACATCACAATCACTGAATAGTTGCGAGGTGGGGCCTTCACAAATCTTCTGAATTTGTCTCCATTCATGCGGATCACCGAGCGCCTTGCACTCCATTCCATAAGTTGTTCCACCTTCTCGGCTAATAGATTCTGTAATGGAGAACAAGAAGGAGGTCGGGTGTTGCATTGCGCCACGCAACCCAAGTCCTAGCACCAGTTCAGACTTCTAATGAGGTATCGCATTAGCAGAAGCCAATATCCTCTTATAGATGTTACTGACTCAGACAGACTTTACAGATGCCTGGGCCCAGCACTTTGTGACCCACCACAAATTGGGCCGTGGTCCACCAAGTGAGTCGCAACCCACGGTTTGGGAAGTGCCGAGTTATCAGTAGAAGTGCCGACAATCAGTTAAAGTCACACCAGGCAAATCAGTTCTTGTTGACTACTTCATACATTTCCGCTCAGTGCTTATAAATACATACCAATAAAACATGCTCTATTTTGTTCTTGGTAAGCTAAAGTTTCAGCATTTTGATACATAAAAATGTTTAGGGAAACATGGGAACAAAATTATACCAAATATAAAGACAAAGTGGATTGGGAGTAAAAACCACTATATTGATACAATTGTAGATTTTCACAACGAGACCATATTTTCGAGTTAGAAACCCACATACTTCCGGGTAAGACTACGTCATTTCCAAATACTTTATTACAAAAACCAGATGTTACAAGTAACTTTACGTTTCACCCCTGACATTAGGGACATGATTATGATGATGCCCCTAATGTCAGGGGTGAAACGTAAAGTTACTTGTAACATCTGGTTTTTGTAATAAAGTACCGTATTTATCGGCGTATAAAACGCACCGGCGTATAAGACGCACCTTCCTTTTGGCCCTGGGTTTCAAGAAAAAAAGATTTAAAGCATTTTTGGGCCACTTGGCCACTTACTGCTTGGCTGCTTAATTAGCTAATTTACATAAATTGCACAAAAATACCAGGATCTCTTTTAAAACACACAGCAATAAGACACATGAACAAAATGCACCAGAACATAAATCCCCAAGTACAAAAAAACCCCAGACTCAACTCTTTTTCCCCCAACCCACCCATGCACAGTTTCCAAAGTAAACAACATAAAAGTACCAAAAAAAAAAAACAACCCAGACTCAACTCTTACCCCACCCCACCTATGCAGTTTCCAAAGCCTCCCCAACTAGGCCCAGTTCAGAAGCTTACCCTTCCGAGGAGAGCTGTGAAGACCACGCCCTCGGCAGCTCAGCTGAACTTAACTGAGGAGCACAGCGCCCTCTGCTGGCTGCTGAGAAGCTCAACTCATGCACGTGCATAAATTAAACCCGACAAACAGCTGTAGATAGGATAGATTAGTTAGGGAAGAAAGCACAAGGGAGCTCTCTGGCTCCGGAAAAACGCGGTAAGCCTGAAAATGCTTTAAAACGGGCAAGGGGGGAAAAGGGATTTTTTAGTATTGGCGTATAAAACGCACCCTACTATTTTGGGTCACAAATGTAGACAAAAACATGCGTCTTATACGCCAATAAATACGGTATTTGGAAACGATGTAGTCTTACCCGGAAGTATGTGGGTTTCTAACTCGAAAACCACTATATTGCTTCAGAAGATCAGAGAGTATAACCAAAAACAAAGACAATTATATGTAGATGTGAAAATGCCACCACCAAATGAAGTTATAAGCAGAATACAAGAACACCGTTACGATAATAATCCCCCCCAAAAAAAGAGTAAGAAGAGCAAACCTATCAATAGATTGTACAACTTACAAAGCACAACTATAATATGGAAATGAATATTGATAAGGTATACAAGACCGGTACACAACAATGACAGCCTGGAACAACTGGTTCCCAATATTGTCTGAAGATGTCATTATTTGGACGGCAACCTATTGGCTTTCTGATTAACTAGAACATTTATAGCAATAATCTGAAACGCACACAGAATATGCCAGTGATACAGCAGCCTTCTTGTAGTTCTGCAGCAACCCACAAAATCACACTGTTACCAATACAAGGTGAAAAGGTACATTAAGATTTTTCATCAAAATATTAATTTGTCTAAAGCATATGGACATACGACTTAGAAGATCAATAAAGCTATGGAATCCAAGCATTTAAGCGTGCCATAAAAAATATGTCATCAAAGTAGACTCTTCAGCCAGATGGCTGCTTACCAAAACTTTACAAAAATGTCATCTGTAGAGTGACTAAGTCACTATTTTGCATACAGAAAGTTCTGCGCTGATGGCTAGTTGTAAGATGCTGCAACAATGGTAACAGGTTTTATATCTCCTGATCAAATACTTGAACTATGCAAGAAGCTGAAGCTAATGTGACAGAACCGCTATTATCTGTGACACACACTCATTTCTTTTGTCATGCTATAATCCCAATCAGATTTTGAAGGTGACTCAAACCAAATCAGATCATTGTTCCCTTTGCTTTCTGTACTTGCCAGAAATGCCTCTCCTAAGCAAATGTATTTCCCCAGTCTTGCTACCCGAGATCCTTTCAACTAGAGATGCCAAGGACTAGACCTGGATCTTCTGAATGAGCCATGACATACACACACCCTTTGACTCAAAACATATTTTTCTTTAGTATCAAGTGCTCTATAAATCCCATCGTGGTTTCTGGAACACTCTAGTTACAGTCGTCCCTTGGTATTCACAGGGAAGTAGGCCTCCAGAAGTAACTTCCGGTTGCTTTGGAGAAGTGTTCTGAGGACCGCGGAGGTCTATGGAGACGGTTGTGGGTCCGGTGTGATGCGAAAGGGGCCTCCGGAGGCCTCTGGGCTTGGCATCCACAGAAGGTTAAATTCGGGGATGCCAAGGGTCAACTGTACTGAAATAGAATTATAGAGTTGGAATGGACCTGCAAGATCGAGTCAACCCCCTGGCCAATGCAGGCATTCCACAACTACAACATCCCCAATAGATGACTAACCAACCTGCTTTAAAGACCTCCAATGATGGAGAGTCTACCACCTTCCGAGGCATCCCGCTCCACTGCCACACACGTCATACCATCAGGATGCTCATCCTAACATTTAATCAAAATCTCCCTTGCTGTAATTTAAACCCATTCTTTCCTAGCCCTACCCTCCAGAGCAACTAAGGACAAATCTGCTCCATCTTCCACATGGCGGCCCTTCAGGTATTTATAGATAATGTTTGCAATGTGATTTGAACACTCAAGAAGCCCTATATGTAAACGCTAAGTAAAGACACAGAATCACTGTAAAAGAAATGGCCATGATCTTGAATCTGAATGCAACCTGCATGCAGTCAGAGGTTGAGACATTGTGAAAAGTGCAGAACATTTGAGGGTCTTCACACAAGCAGTTTTTTACAGACTGTCCTCAAAAACCAACTTCTCAGAGTGCCTCAACTAACTAATCATCCCCTGTTCCAGCAAGGTCGAATTGTTCGTTCAGCTCTCTCTCTCTCTCTCTCTCTCTCTCTCTCTCTCTCTCTGGCCACCAAGCTTAACAACCTGCTCCAGGAACGAGCCAGATTCATTAATCCCATATTTTGCTGCATGACCCATTAAGAATTTTACTATGAAAGTGCTTCAGCCAATACACAGAAATAAAGTGAATTGGGAGGACAGGCTGTTCAGCCCAGAATGATATTAATGCAGCAAGGGCAAAGGGTTGCACTCAATGCCCAAGGAAGAAAGGGCAAGATGATGAAAGATCTTTCGCCACAGCGAAAGGTGAGCAGCTACTCAGAAGTTGTCAACAGAGTATGCAGCTGACTTGAAGACAAGCAAGCTAAACTGCTCCATAGAGGCTACATCCATCACCGAACGGATAAAAAGCAAAAGCATACTGAACATAATGTCTACCTCATATCTGTCCTAAAAAAATTCAGCACATTATTACAGTCAAAAGTAACAAACTTGACTTGTACCATATCATTTTTGTGAGTGCAAGGTATAAATCTAATATATCAATACTGTATATGTAGGTGTAAATATCTTGATTCGGTATGTAAAACATAAATATTGGATATAGGCCTACAATATATAAACCTGCAATATGGTGTTACGTGTATGTTGCAATGTGTTGTCATGTGCATTTGACAAGACTAGAGTAGATTACCCAAGCGCAAGGGGCCCTTAGGCACGGGGCCCAATTGAGAGCAACTGGTCCAATTGGCTTAAAGCCGGCCCTGGCCATCACCTTCCTACACTGCTTACAGTACGAGCTTTCCCAAGGTATCTAGACCAGCATTCTGTTTGAGACAGACCACTAGACTAGATGGACTTTGCTCTGATCCAAAAGGGCTCTTTTTACATTCTTATCAAAGTGAGTGTAACCAACACAAAGTAATATCAAACCTTATTTTTAAGAGAAACACGTTAAGTTTTTGTATGCAGCCAATTAAACTGCAGCCGTTTGGATGAGTTAGAAGGTGCGCAGGAGTCATAAGGATACAGTAAAAGTTGCGGTATCTGGCAGAATAATCCAGAAAATTCTGGAAATTGGTGAAACGGACCATTACATTTTGCTATTTTATTAACCAGCAGCACCCAGAAGCAATACCAACTGGCCATGAGAGTTCAGGAAACCTGTGGCTGCGATAGGCTGCGAGTGGCAGTATCAAAGTGATGAGTAACTTTTTTTGGTGTTTATGGTGTCTTTCTTTGGGTGTGATCCATGAAGATAGGTATAACATTCTGATGCCTGGAAAGTTATGATAGCCAGCAACCCTTTGGTCTCAAAGATGCTAGATATCACAATTTTTTTTACCATAATGCATGTGAAGCGTTTCGCAGCACTCTGAAAATGCTATACAAATGCTTTATTTCCCCAGTGTTCAAGCTGATAGACTGCTCATGAACTTCATCACCAGGATTTTCAGCCCATGCGTCACTGGCAATTCTGTTGTTACCAACAAACATTTGGGTGGTTTAGCCCAGATGGGTCCATTCTCTCCTTCCCCGTCTCCGATACATGCACAACTAAGCAGCTGAATGAAAAATAGTCTGGAATTCCAGTTAGAGTAGAAACAGAGGTGTTAGATCTCTGCATGACAGTCGCTGAAGTAATATTCACAAGTGATACTAATTAAAGGTAATTAGTAAAGGCGGGAATGTAGGAAGTGGAGAATGGAGACCCAGAATAGAACTGTATGTAGAGCCTAGACAGAAAATGGGAGTGTGGAAGATTAAGAACTATTAATAATACACTGAAGAAGCCGTTAAGAGATTTCGGATTGATGCCACAAAGACAGACACGCAACTTAGAGAAGGTGAGCTTTTAGTGGAAATAAATTTGACCTTTTCAGTTTTATGAATGCTACTTGCATATTGGCGGTGGTGTCACTAGGGGGTGTGGGACCGCACTGAGTGACACCTTTTGGGGGGGGGGGTTGTCAGCACTAGTGGCCAAAATTGTGGAAACCTTTTAGAAAATTTGTATTTATAAATAATAATACCAGAAAAGGTATATATCAGGGGTGACCAAACTTGCTTAACGTAAGAGCCACATATGATAAACTTCAGATGTTTGAGAGCCACAAGAGAGATGTTTGAGAACCGCAATATTTAAGAAGCATTTTAATTCTTAAATATATTTACTGACCATGGACATTAAACTTATGTTCTAATCCAGTGGACTCTCAGTTTATACCCAGTAAATAATTATAAAGCTTGAAAATTTCTTCTTTGCCTTTTATATTAATTGTGATGCAAAAAGGAGCTTAGCCAACGTATTTCGGAGAGCCGCACAATGGCTCAGGAGAGCCGCATGTGGCTCAGGAGCCACAGTTTGGCCACCCCTGGTATATATCATTGGAAAGGTAATTTAATGCAGAATGCAATGAAACAAACTGTGTTGAATTATCTGTATTCTATCAAATGCTATGGCCAAAACAACCAGAAAAAAAACACCACAACTAACAAAAAGTGGATTTCCTTAACTCAAAACCGACCAATGAGACTGATTGTTCCGAGAGCCAATGAGGTGGTGTTATGACACAGCATGGAACCACTAAGGTGTTGGTATGAGTCAGCTCTTATTTCTATGTATCAGAGCTAATACTAAAACTCTTATTCAGTTGTGTATTATCAGGTTGGCCCCCTTTTTTTTTTTTTTTTTTTTTTTGGTTACCGGTACTGATTTGTTGGGTGACCTGCACTGTTATATATTAAAAATTAACTTTATTCATTTATGTGGGTGACACCATGAGGTACCACACCGGGTGACAGCAACCCCGATGACACCACTGGGGTGATGCAATGAGCTCTCGCAGTGAGTGACACAAGCCCTAGTGACACCTCTGCATACTGGAAAAGCACTCAAAGCCTACCAGTAAATGCTCATGACCAACTTCATATGCTGATGCATCATATGTATCTATTCCACAGGTCACTGGATTTTCTCCTAGTCCCATGATGGCGAACCTATGACACGCATGTCACAGGTGACACACGAGGTCATTTTGGGTGACACGCCGGCGATTTTCAGCCATTTCCGGTTTTCGCGAAAACCAGAAATGCCCAAAAATTGCTGTTTTTCGCCAAACTGAAGATCAGGGAGGCTTGCAGAGGGTTGCGCAGGCCTCCCTGAAGCTCCCCCAAGCCCAGGTAACGAAGGAAATGGCACTTTCTGACAGGGCCAGAAATGCTATGCAAAGGCAGTGCACTCAGTCATCCTCAGCTGCAGGAGACATGCTGGGGAGAGTTGGTGCTGAGCAGGTAGATTTAATGAAGGGAGGCGAGTCTTACAATTGATGGATTTTTTTTTCCTGCTGGTGGTACTGAAAGTAAAGGTGTGCCTTAGAATCGATGGCGCCTTAGACTCGAAGAAATACGGTAATTGATGTTAAATAAAATGCAATGTGTTCTATAGTTGTTTTCAGTTCAGTTCAATTCAAAATTACTATTAAAAGTAGCAATAGTCAAAGTACACACCAGCAGAATCAAGTTAGGCATTTTCAAAAATTTTGACACACCAAACCCAAATGGTTCAGCATCACAGTCCTTTCCTCCTGGCCTGTGACATTAGGAGGACCCGGTATACAAAATTGATTCCCCACCCCCCGCCCCAGCTGCAGGGTACCACAGCATGCCACAACCAGCATAATTTCATATTTATGCTTCACATATATATTTGATTTCACATTTCCTAGGCAATGATCTGAGACATGGGATGCAGTTACGCTGTTAAAGCTAAGCAGCATCAAGACAGTATACTGCTTAGGAACAGCAGATCTGTTGTAAGCTAATCCGAAACTTCTGAAGAAAGTGTAAGATATAAACACAATTAATAAATGAACAAATCGCTTTTAAATGAGGTCCAGCTGTCTGTCTTCAACATCAGTTTAAAAGATCCCTGATAGTTGGGCTGAGAAGACTCTGCCTGAGGTTGTGGACAGCTGCTTCCAGTCAATACCAGGATCGATGGGCCAGTGGTCGGACTTGGTACTGGCCTCTTCATAGGTCACTATAGGGATTGTGGGAGGAAGGACCCCATAAAACTCTGCCTGTATGAAATACATTCTCAAGTTTTCACAACTCGTCACGATCTCAGCGTTAAAAATATGCATCTTGCCAGGAATCTCCGTCGTTTAATAAATATATTAAAATGTCTAATACATTAAAATGTCCACAGTTCTTAACGTTTCGCCCCCTGTATTGGCAGCATCCTCAGAAGAAAGGTTAAAAATCTAAAGCAAAACAGATCTTATTCATCTATACATGCTGTATTAGCTGTGTGTTGTGGATGTTTTACCTTGCACCAGTTGCAAACGGACAAGATGCCCTTCATTAGATTTGGATGTAATTATCACCGTGCTGTTAGCAAGCATCTGAGCACATTCGGGTGTGGTTTTAGGTTAGTTTTAAATACAGCATATATAGATGAATGAGTAAGATCTGTTTTGCTTTAGATTTTTAACCTTTCTTCGGAGGATGCCACCAATACAGGGGGAGAAACGTTAAGAACTGTGGACATTTTAATGTATTAGACATTTTAATATATTTATTACACGACGGAGATTCTTGGCAAGATGCATATTTTTAACTCTGTCTGTATTGTTTGGGTGGCCCATTAAGACTCCATTACACCTAATTCCAAAGCCATGTTGGATGCTGGTGCTGATTTTTGTTTCACTGGGGCATGCATCATGGCGTGCATGGTGCGATTGTAGATTGCAGAAATCCGTTTACATGTATGTGTCCAATGAAAGAAAACAGATTCATGCTGAAGACAGTATCTGTTGTCAAAGTGTGTTAATGTCACACTGAGCCAGTGGTTAAGTGCTCTAATGCATTTTGCATTAGCGGTAGTTATGGGAAATCATAATATCTTTATGCTCTGATTCGGTTAACTGTATCCATTTCTTATGCTATAATTTTCATATGCACATCTCATAAGGGATTTACAGACTGGCGATACCATTTCCATTCATAGAACAGGCTTACACCTGGATCCCTGTGAGTAACCTTTTTGTGACATTACATATATTGTACACTAGAAATTAAGACCCCCCCCCCAATTCTGCAAATGTTCACCTTCATGAGTCCTTTAGTTCTCCCCCCCTTTTTTTAAATCAGTTTGTCTTGCTTTGCTTTATAAAACGTATGTATTGACTTGAGATCTGGCCATGTGGTATTGCTGACCAGTCTGAATGTGGTGCCTGTGTGCAACTTTCCTAGTTTATTTTCTTCATTAATGTCCCCTTTCACCACTTTTATATTCAGACAATGCGGCATCTGAACCCGGACTATTTGAAAACAGTGAACTTCTAGTAACTACTTTGCTTATCTTTTTAATTTGTGTATGCTACTTATGTGCGACCTGATAGATATACTTCCAGTTCTCTCAGTAAGTGCAGTGTGTACCTCCCTGTTACACCGATTCTATTTTTTTTATTTTTTTTTTTTTGCAAGAAGGGATAAGAGGCAAGACTGCATAAAAATCAGACTTTCTTGCAAGAGTTCCCAAATGGGTGGAAAACAAAAACACAATCAAAAGTGACTTCCAGATTTGCGTCACAACCCACTTTTGATTGATTTTTTTTTTTTACTGTTTACAGCCGTTTGGACAAGTTAGAATGCGTGCAGGAGTAGAGAGGTGGGCGGTGGGCCAGCACAGCTGAAAAATAAGGTACTGTGACTCAGCCCCCCGGCCCCAATGGGACTCCTCCTTCCAGAGTTAGCCATCTGCATTGAGTCAAATCCGCAGGTGGCTAACGTGCAGATGAGGAGGGGCCCACTGTAATATTATCCTCATACTGCCGTACAGGCTTAGAGTGGCTTGCTTAAGGACACCCATTGTTCATGGCAGGGACAAGGCTTGAACTGGGAAAGTCCCGATTCAAAGCTCTGTCTCTTGGTTACTGCACTTCAGCAGCACTGTATGCATATGACGGAAGGAAATGGCAGGAGTAAGAATCAAAAACGAGTCTAACTATTAACCATGTCCTGGGGAAAACGGATTATTTTTGCTGACTATGGAACCATTCCATGGCAAACAAAGCATTTGAGGCCTTGGGTTAAGAAAACTCCTCTCCTATAAGGATACAGATACCTAAACCATCTGTCCTGTGATCCCCCAATTCAACCAAGTCCCTTCCCTCTAACAAAATGCCAAGGACGTGAACAGTACAAAAACTTGTCCAGCTCCACTGCCAGGCCCATGGCAGCATCAGATTGTCCAGCAGACTCTTGTGATAGACGTCCCCCCCATCATCAATGTAAAGACAATGCTCCTTGCAGATAAAACACACACACCACAACAAAAACACACACAAAAAAACACCACAACAGGATGACAACAGTTCCCAGGTGAGGCCCATAAAATGTTCCTACCATCTTGTTCAACCTTCTCCTGGTTCTGTCCACCTTAGCCAGAAACTCAGCAGTCCTCCACACTTCTCACTCCACGAAGTCAAACCACAGCAGGTTTCATAACTGAAAACCGTAGTAGACACCAAGCAAAATCTCTCCAAATTTAACAAGTAAATGGCCTTGTGCTGCTAGAAGTCATTCTCAACCAGTTGATGACCATGAGGTAATCTAATGAACCAATGGTAGTAGCTGCCCTCAACATGGGTCAGGCATACCAAAACATTTAAGCCAGTGGCAATCACCCAATCCTAATTAGTTGGTCTCCAAGGTGCATCACATTCCATTACAGGCACTCTTGGGCTTTTCATCACCGCTCCATTTCTAATTTGGCCAAACTCTCATCTTCAGGAGTTGCGAGATTTTATTTTACTCTGGGCAACAGATATGTCCCGGCTGCTCTGGAAGCCTATAAGGCCAAAGTTGTCTCTCAAGCTTTATATGGTGTCCCGATTTGGTTCAAGGCTTCAGACCTAGCCACGGAGCGTATCCAATCTAATTTCCTCAGGAAAATTTTGGGTATGCCACGTTGTGTTCCGTACTCAGCTCTGTGCCTTGAAACCGGTCTTATAAGGCTGAATACATTGGCGTGGCTAAGATTTGCCAAATTTTGGCTGGGCATTCTTTTTAAAGTGACAAGCGATAGCCTGATTTACCACCTACTATCAGACACATCTTTGCCTTGTGGGGTTTCTAGTCTGCTTACAAAGCTAAAAGCGATGGGGCTTGACAGTGAGATGCTAGGCATGATGGGGTTAGCTGCGGCATTTAGAACTATTAAGGAGAGAACTCTCGACATCGAGCGCCAAGAGTTAATCAGTGCAGCTGATACGTGTTCTCCATTGCATCTCCATCTGCCTATAAAGTTTGGGAAGCTGTCAACTTATCTATATCAGTTGCATAACCCACAACTAAGAAGGGCTTTTATGCTGGCAAGGTGTAACGCTCTCCCTTCTGCCCTTTTATGGGGGCGGTACAAAGGAATACCTGTTTCAGCAAGGCTCTGTTCATGTGGCATGAAGTGTGTGGAGACATCTGAGCATATCTTTTTATCATGCTCTCTGCACGAGTCTTTCCATCAGAAACACCTTAATTCGATACTGACGTGTTTTCAGGGCTGGATGGAGGCGGATATTCTCCGAGCCCTTCTGTCAACAGAAGATGATGGGAGACTTTATGATGTTGCAACTTTTGCTTCTGTGGTGGTGGCTACTCGGGAAATGAGTTTTGATGTATAGATTAATTGTGGGACTGTTTGGGGAGAAATTTTCTGCAGGATTGTGGTTGTTGTCATTGGATCTGTTGGGGGATTTGTGGGTTGTTTGTTTATATTTGTCTGTTTGATGTGTTTATGCCAATAAAAGGTATCTATCTATCTATCTAATGAACCAATGGTAGTAGCTGCCCTCAACATGGGTCAGGCATACCAAAACATTTAAGCCAGTGGCAATCACCCAATCCTAATTAGTTGGTCTCCAAGGTGCATTCGCTCACGCACAGAAGGCCAAGCGGAATTCAGGGTCTCTGGCCTCATTCATGGACAAGCCCCTGGGATAAAATATGTGGTGGGTAATTCATCCAGGGCTTTCTTGGGCACCATACCCAGCAGAGAGATCTTGAGGTTGGCCAAAGAAAAAGCAACTTGCCAGAACAGCACAGTCCATTCTCTTTTACTCCCCAATCTTCTCAACTGCCAGTCACCCCTTCTAAACCTACAACTGAGTTTTCGTTATTCAAAATGTGGTGACTACTCTGATCCTGGTGGAATCCAAAAGCATTTCAGCATAGCCCTGAGCTTATTAACTAATACAGATTAGACAGCAATAGAGAACATCCTAACTTTTCTCTGCACGTATAAGAACTGCTGACAAAGAGTTTTGGTTTTCGCATTTATATTTTCTATAATGCCACAGAGAGACTGTGTTGCAACAATTACAATGAATGATTCAGCTCTCATCCTATCCACTTTTTTAAGAAGCCAGGCTTTAGGGCACGAATTATGCATTTTAAAATCGCATCTGCCCTCCACATTTTTATTAGTATAATTTCTTTGTAAATTAAGTAGTAAGTTTTACTTTTCATTGGATTGTTCCCTTTGAAAAAGATGCTCTGGTAGGTTATGTTTATTGTACAGAACATTAGATTTTAGAGACACAATTGCCAACTCTGGCATTCAGATGCTGGATCTACAATCGACATGGAACAGCCAAGACAGGATTTGCATTATCTTTATGTTTTAACAAAGGGGGAAAAACGGAAAAGGCTGCAACCTTGTCTGGAAATAAAAATAGATTCCTTGATAAACCAGGCACAAGAATGACAGGTGCACGTTCCACAGGCAGCTCCTTTTTAACAGTTCAATTTAGCTTTAATTAAAAGCGGAGGGTTTCCATTTTGTATGAAGCACATTTCGAAACATGCAGAGGTTGGTTTGTCGAGCCTGATTAGCCACTGCACCATTTATTCATTCAAAAAAACAAACTATTTCTGGAAAGAATTACACTCAGAAATAAACACTATTTTGTGTATTGAATTATCTAACTTGTGCAAGGCAAACATCTACAATAGAATTTTACACTGACACGGCATTTTCTCCCTGCATGGCTCTTTGATAACAAAATGCAATACATTTTAAATGCAGGGCCCAACCAAGCAGAATTTGAGCAAACCGCCCTCCAGACTTATTCTACAAGTGTAAAAACATCTTTTTACAGATTTTCTTTTTAATTTACAACAAGTTTTACATTTTGAACCCCCACGACGGGTGAAGACTCACAATCCAACACAGGTTTCTCCACACTGGGAAGTTCAGGATCAAACAGAGTTGACAGTTCATTTAGAAACAAGGTTAATGACTACTACACACAAGTAAATGTAAAATACATTTAATTAAGCAAACATGCCACTAATGGGATGAAATACTTGTCACATGCTTGGCAGATTGATCCTGGCAAATCTATTTGGGAAGGGGGAAAGAAACAAACAGAATGGCCGGGGGTGGTGGTGGAGCTGTACGAACTAGTCGGAAAAGATTTGAAAAGCAAAATCAAAGCAAAATCATTAAAAACCAGTAGACTAACTTGTCTTAAGTAACCTACCTTCAAAAACAAGCAAACAAAAAAACCCATGACTAGAATTATGGCTCTCAAACATGCTTTAAATTTAAAAAAAACAAAAGGACACAGGCAGCTCAATCCTATCTAGCCGCTAGGCCGGCATAGGATGACTGTGCTGGCCCAGGACCGTCGCAAAAGCTACCATAAAGCAGTTGCACCAACCCCTGTGGGCTGGATCCAGATGGCATGCAGCGCAGGTAAGTCGCGGCTGGGCTGAGAGGCTCAGGAATGGGGGGAGGGCATTCCGGGTGTTCCGGTGGTGGTAGGCAGATTGGGCCCCAAGAGGGGAGCAGGATTGGTGGCAGCAGCATACGCCATATCCTATCCCCCTCCCAGGCCCGTTTCTCCTGACACGGGCCTCTCCTTGGCTTGCACCACCAAAATGGCAGGTGCAGAGCCGAGGAGACCCGTTGCGGGGACTGGGGCTTTACCCAGGGTAAGGGAACAAAAGTTATCTTATCTTGAGGAGACCTCCAACCCTCCCTACCCTGCTCAGGATACAGCATTGCCGGCATAGCTGGATCGTTTAGCAGAGCGTAGGATAGGATTGTGCCCTAAGACTTCTCTTAACAGTTAAGGCATAACCAATCTGTGTTAAGCGATACTAAGTATGCATGTTTCCTTAAAACAAATAAAAAAATGTCTTGCTGGATCATATCACATGCCACCTAATACAGCTGGGATTTTTGCAGGTGCTCTCATTGCCCACTAGTAGATTAAAGCCCCTGATTTAGATCTTGGTTCCTTTGAGGGCATCGGCAAAGAAACTGCCAGGAGGGCGCTACTCCCGCCCACTTCTGCTAGCTGCCTCCGCGTTGCTTCCACTGCAGGTGCCTGTCACAGTCGTTTACAGCCAAAATTGGGTCTGGAAAGCCAGAAGAGCGACGCAGACACAGTTGGCATAGCTACATGCAGCATTTCCTCATTTAGAAACAGCGTCACAGGGGCAACCCTGACTTTTTAAACAGCTCAAGCAGGCACCAGGAATAATGCTGAAGATGTGGCAAAAAGGGGGGGGGGGCAGACAAGGCAGCAGGAGGTAAAAAAAATGTTCAATTTTGCCCTCGACTGCTCACCTTCCGGCAACCACTTCTCATCCCAAATGAGCAAGCAAGTGGAGAGCAGCTAATAAACCTGCTCCAAAAAATTCCCATAAGCTTTTGAATGTTACTATCTTTTTTTTTTAATTAAGGCTATGGATTTGGCTATTTGCTGAAATTGTGGTTTTGTTCATAATTCTATTACACGCTTAGGAACTCAGGTCTAGGTGCAAATCACCCCTTTTTGCCCACACTGTGCAATTTCAGAATTTACATACAGGAGTTGTAGATACAAAATAAATCAAACACACACCACGGAGTGGGGCTTAGCACCATCCAGTCGAGGAAAAATAATCGTTTCCCAAGATAATATTGCATATGAATAGTGCTCATTTAATGTCAAAGGGGGGAAGAATATCTTGATGTAACAACAGTACAGAGCTTTAATTGCTTTTAAAAAAATCAAACTGCTGTTTCAGCTAACAAACTTATAATTTACTCTCCGATAGCAAAGTAAGCATGAGTTCTGCATGAAAGCACACTGCATTAACTGTTCTTTTTAAGCAAATGATTTTTTGCTCTGTGCAGACTTGATCCGACAGAAAAGCAAACCCTAAATTTTCTCAACATACACGTGCAATAAATAAATAAATAAATAAATAAATAAATAAATTAAATAAATGCTGAGATAACTTGTGATCCTAAAAAGGCACAAACTCAAATGCTTCAAGACTGCAAACACAAGTGTCCAGAAGCCAACGAGGGCCATTCAATCATAAGCATTCATACAGCACATTTCAGAAGTTCAAAATCAAATATTGTCAAAATTCCCTACAATCAATGGTCATGTAAAACAGTGGTGCACTATTACATATCTTCAGAGTCCTCCACATACAGAGACGTTATTTTCAGGAGGTCTGTACACAACTTGAAACTAACGTAGGTCAGAACAGCCAGTTTGGGCCGGGCCAGGGCTATTGTAGAAACACCAGAAAAGATTGTACTGAGCCGGCATGAAAGCGCCGACACAGACATTCGTCACTTGGTTATCCGTAACTTGGGAAGCATGTGTACTGCCGACATGCCATACATTTTGAAGTGCGGGAGTTTGTCATGATACACATCCCCAACACCACACCCCATTAAGACAATAAAATTAATTTTAAAAAATGTCTTCAGAGCATTTTCTTTTCCTGCCACTTATATCTTCTTTGACACTTACTGAACCTTAAATACCTTAAATAAAGTAAAGTAAAACCTTAAATAAAGTATATTTCACCCCATACTCTTGTTGTTGTTGTTGTTGTTCAGTCGTTAAGTCGTGTCCGACCCTTCGTGATCCCATGAACCATATCCCGCCAGGCCTTCCTGTCCTCCACTATCTTCCTGAGTTCGCTCATTTTCATGTTTGTTGCATCGGTGATGCTGTCTAACCATCTCATCCTTGGCCTTCCCCTTCTCTTTTTGCCTTCAATTTTTCCCAGCATCAGAGTCTTCTCCAGAGAGTCCTCTCTTCGCATTAGGTGGCCAAAATATTTGAGTTTCAGCCTTAGTACCTGTCCTTCCAGGGAACAGTCAGGCTTGATTTCATTTAGAATTGACTGATTTGATCTCCTAGCAGTCCAAGGGACTCTCAGGAGTCTTCTCCAGCACCACAGTTCAAAAGCATCTATTCTTCGGCGCTCAGCCTTCCTTATGGTCCAACTCTCGCAACCATACATTGCTACTGGGAACACCATCGCCCTGACTATACGAACTTTTGTTGGCAGGGTGATATCTCTGCTTTTTATTATGCTGTCTAAGTTTGCCATAGCTTTCCTTCCAAGGAGTAAGCGTCTTTTAATTTCATGGCTGCTGTCTCCGTCTGCAGTGATCTTGGAACCCAGAAAAGTAAAATCTGTTACTGCTTCCATTTCTGCCCCTTCTATTTGCCAGGAATTGATGGGACCAGATGCCATGATCTTAGTTTTATTAATGTTGAGTTTCAAGCCAACTTTTGCACTCTCCTCTTTCACTCTCATCAAGAGGCTCTTTAGTTCTTCTTCACTTTCTGCCATTAGGGTGGTATCGTCTGCATATCTGAGGTTGTTGATATTTCTCCCGGCAATCTTGATTCCGGCTTGTGATTCATTCAGCCCTGCATTTCTCATAATGTACTCTGCATATAAGTTAAATAAGCAGGGTGACAATATACAGCCTTGCCGTACTCCCTTCCCAATTTTGAACCAATCAGTTGTTCCATGACCGGTTCGAACTGTTGCTTCTTGACCCGCATACAGGTTTCTCAGGAGACAGGTAAGGTGGTCTGGTACCCCCATCTCTTTAAGAATTTGCCACAGTTTGTTGTGATCCACACAATCAAAGGCTTTTGCGTAGTCAATGAAGCAGAAGTAGGTGTTTTTTTGGAACTCTCGTGCTTTCTCCATGATCCACCGCATGTTGGCAATTTGATCTCTAGTTCCTCTGCCTCTTCGAAACCCAGCTTGTACATCCGGTAGTTCTCGGTCCACGTACTGCTGAAGCCTAGCTTGTAGGATTTTGAGCATAACCTTGCTAGCATGTGAAATGAGTGCAATTGTACGGTAGTTTGAGCACTCTTTGGCACTGCCCTTCTTTGGAATTGGAACGTAAACTGACCTTTTCCAATCCTTTGGCCACTGCTGAGTTTTCCAAATTTGTTGGCATATTGAATGCAGCACTTTCACAGCATCATCATTTAGGATTTTAAGTAGCTCAGCTGGGATATTATCATCTCCATCCCATACTCTTACAGTAAGTTATGACAGTTAAAACAAATGTATAAAAATTGCTTGTTCCCTTAGCACCAATATAAAAAGGTATATTAGGGTGCAATACTATCATCCAGGTTAACTCAAAAGTCTCACTTACCTCCAATGCCTGCATCTCCCAGGGTTCCTATTCCAAGGAAGTGAAGTAAACAAAACTCCCAACCTGGGGCGTATGATTCAACCTAATCTTCTCCCCACCTTCCATCCACCTGCCTCTTCCCTTACACCTGGAGACAGCCACTTCAGCCCTTAAATAAATGTCTCACTTTGCCTCCTGCTGCACCCGATGCCTCTTCTCACCTCAAGTCAGTTTGAAGAAAAGCTTCAAAGGCATTGTCTGAGCATTCCTGCTGATGATGTCACAATGCCTGCTGTAAGAGCAGTCCCTTCGCCCCAACCCCCAACAACAACTTCACACCAGAAGCTGGAAGGCCAGTTGCTTGTTACAGCTTCCCAATGAACTTATGTTAAGTCAACATTTGAGCTGGGAACTTCGCAGGTCTCATTCTTCACCATTAGAATGCACCAATCCTCTACATGAACCATCATTGTTCCTGAACTACTTAGCTCATTAAAAATATGTGAATATAAGCACATATATAACACATTCCCCTTAACTGAATTGTCAAGTGCCAGATTCCCATACATCAACATTTGCCAGATCAGGGCAATCCATTCTTAAGAAGGCATCTACGGAAATTTATGTGAAAGTCAGTCTGGAGGAGAAAGTAGACGTGGAAGTGGAAGTAGTAGTAGTTGTGGGCACTTAGAACTAGGCAGCATTTAGGTTTTCCAGCCTGATCCTAAAATTTACTCAATATCAGTCCAATTGATTTCAATAGCCAGACCCTCACTTGCAACATCCACAGTGATACCTTCATATCTCCAATTCAGAACCTGCCGAATGGAGGGCACTCTATTCATGCCAGTGGAGGGGTCACCTCTGCACAAGAAACCCCTTTGTGCACCTGCATTTCTTCCTGTTGTCCTGGAAGGGGGGGGACATTGCAGATGGGCACACTGAAGACCACATGCCTACAGGCAACAGCTGGAAAGGTCAAAGAATCCTTCGGTTCAGCAAAAAAGCAAACCAAATTGTGCGATCATACACAAATTAAACATGAAACACCAATGTCAAACACAAAACATATTTGCAAACATCTTTAGTACTGACTTTGTACTTTTATTCTGGCTGAAAGGATAATTTGATGGGGGTGCAGAGTTTAGAGTTGGTTGCCTGCGACTGGGTTGGAAGAAAAACATGCACGTAGGGCACAGACATTCGATTCACATGCAATGCCAATATTGCATATTGCACAGTGTGGCGATATGGGAATGCACCCCGTCAGGGATGGCTGTAGAGACTGGCCAGGTCAGGCACTCGTCAAGGGTCCATGCCTATTAGAGGGTCCACCTAGCCTACACCTTCAACACAGGAGTAACAACCAAGAGGGAAGGCAAGGGGGGAATAGAAGTCAACTGCTGGGCTTTGCTCCAAGGCCACCAGCGATTTAGTGCCTGCACTGGGTACCGTACTTACACACAGAGGCGTCGCTCCGGTAGGGGCGGGGCTGTAAGTATCGCTCCGTCTGAGTCCCTTTACTGAGCGAGCAGGAGGCGGTCCCCGTGCTGAGAAAGCAGCAGGCAAGAGACCCTGCCTGCTGCTTTCTCCGCAGGGGAATGGCTGCGACAGTGAGGGGTGGGGCCGCCTCCTGCTCGCTCGGTAAAGGGACTCGGACGGAGCGATACTTACAGCCCCGCCCCTACCGGAGCCTCTGCTTACACATTGCCTCCTCCCATCGTATGCAGTGCTTTGTGATTACTTGGCAAACCGGAAAACAACCAGTTAAGTGGAATAAACAAGGGGGAGGGAGCAGGCAAGCACAGGGCTTGTTCCCTTGGCACCAAACTATGGTTTCGTTTTATAGGTGTGCACCGCTTAACAATGGGGATACATTCTTCGATCCCCGTTGTTAAGCAACGCAGTCATTAAATAAAATTCAGCCTCCAGAGGCCACTTGCAGGTTGCTCCAGACCCACAATCCACTCTATTGGCCTCACGGGCCACAGAATGGCCCACAGAAGCGTCCAGAAGCGACTTCCGTTAAAACCGGAAGTTGCGTTCGCAAAACAGAAGTAGCTTTTGGACAATTCTGTGGGCCATTCCAAGGCCCGCGGAGGCCAATAGGGGCCAAAAGAGTGGATTGCAGGCCTGGAGCAACCCACAAGCAGCCTCCGGAGGCATCAGAGTCTGAATTTGCTTAACGAGGGAAGGCCATCGTATATTCGGCCTGTTGGTAAAAGGTAGGTCACTAAGCAATGCATACCTGTATATGTGAACTTACCTAATTACCGTAGCTGCATCAAGTGACACAGTTTCACTGGAAACTCCACTGCAACCCTTCTAACTTCAGAGTCAGAGCTTTTGTTAAAATCTTTCCTGTTTTCAGTTTTTATCTCCACAAACAAGAGTTTCCCAAGGGAATTGGTTCAGATTACATATCATTACACAAGTATGACAATTAATTTGTGGTTGATAAATAAGGTATCCCTTGTTTACCTGATGGTTCAAATACATTTGCATGTGACAAAAAACCTCAATATAGGTGCCTTTGAGATATCAAAGCAGTTCAAAGCTTAACTTCAATAAACCAAAGGAACTACTCATCATTAGAAGGTAATATCTTTCATATTTGGTTCCCCCCTCCCATTACACTAAAACCAAAGTAACCTCAAATATTCTCAGCCCACCAATTAAAATCTGTCCTCGCCGATTAAAACTGCCCCCGATTAATCACCTAAATCTTCAGATGATTAATCTACCAATTAAAGTTTCTGCCCTAATTATCTCTTATATTTCTTTGCAAACAGGCTGGATATCTTCAATGGCATTATTTCTCTCTTCCAATTAGTGTTTAGCAGTTACTGGACAGCATCCAGATTATTAGTCCAGGTCATAAAACTTTAAGTAATACTTAGAAGCAGCTGCTAAAGAATATTAAACAGATCTCCTGGCATTAACAACTTGCCTTTGACCAGCCGTTGTTACACTACTGTCAAAATCTTCTGAATTTTACAACTCAGCAGAAGAGCAAATATACGAGGAACATTTTTTCTACAAAAATACAATCTATCGTAGTAAAAAAAATCTTATAACTAAGGGATTCTGATAACTGTTCTCTCTTCACATAGTTTGAATGATTAGTACAAAAATCCTGTTATGTAAATCTTCATAGCTCAAGTTTATAGACAAGCTTACATCTACATTACACTAGACAACAAATTTCAACAAAGGTCATGCCCCCAAGATTAAATTAGTAATGCGGACTGCTTCTTCTAAAATAGAGCCAATCGACAGATTTTATCATCGTTTTTGTTTTCAGCATGTCAACATGAGTAAAAATTAACCATTTTCATTTCAGAGGCAAATTGTTTGGGTGTCATTTGCAAAACTGACTTTTACCCTGGACAACAGTTATTCAGTATGATAAAATCCCAAGCAGAGTGTGAAGAGTGCATAAAGCAGGGGTTCACAACCTGTACTACGGGTACCCCTAGGGGTACATGGACCTCTTGCTGGGGGTATGCCAAGCCCTGCCCTTTATCTGCCCCATCAGCAGCTAATTAAGTGTTAACATGGATTTTAAATTTTAATTACCGTATTTTACGCTCCATAGGACGCATCGGTCCATAGGACGCATGCATCCTATGGAGCATAAAATACAGAAATTTTTTTTTTACTTACCTGGGCTTGGGGGCGCTTCGGGGAGGCCTGTGGGGGCTTCGGGGAGGCCTGCGCGAGGCTCTGCAGGCCTCCCCGATGTTCACTTCGGCCTAAAACAGCGATTTTCGGCCATTTCCGGAAATGGCCGAAAATCACTGTTTTCTCCCGAACTGAAGATCGGGGAGGCCTGTGGGGGCTCGCGCAGGCCTCCCCGAAGCCCCCACAGGCCTCCCCGTAGCGCCCCCAGGCCCAGGCTTCACACCATAGGACGCACGCTTTTTTCCCCCTATGTTTTTTTTTGGGGGGGAGTGCGTCTTATAGTGCAAAAAATATGGTACTTTCGGAGCCCTTCTGTCTCTCTGATTTTGGTTTGGGGTTATTTTTGTACTTTGGAAAATGTACTTTGGAGGGGTGGGGGAGGGAGGAGCTGATTTTGAGAAGTGTGACGTGGAGAAAAAAAAGATCCTTGCATCCCTCCCTGAATTCCTCCTTTTCCCCCCCCCACACACAGAGAGAGTTAAATAAGATGTTTTTTTTTCCACATTTAAAATTGTTTTAGTACTTTTTATTTAATTATTAATTACTTAATTAATCCAATCAATTAGCAGTTAATTAGCAGGGGGCACTTCAGAAAATTGGACCGGGATAAGGGGTACCTGGGCCTCCAAAGGTTGAGAACCCCTGGCCTAAAGGACCTGTGCAAGCAAGGCGAATGGGTAGGCTTACCAGATCCATACCAGGACAGAGTGCTAGACCTTTAGGAGAAGGAATGTGGGCAGGGGTAGCATGTTAAACCCTTAGAGCACAATCCTAGGCATGTCTACTGAGAACACCCATTGATAGGGCTTGCTTCTGAGTAGACATGCCTAGGATTGTGCTCCAAGAGTTTAACAAGCTACACCTGCCCACATTCCTGCTCTTAAAAGGTCTAGCACTTTATCCCGGTATGGATCTGGTAAGCCTACGACTGGGTAACACCATCATAGATGAGAATTAGTGTACAGGTAAAATGGAGCACATCCCCCCTCCGCACGCACGCACAAATCCTAACATTATACCTTGCAGGGAAAAATATCTTCCAGCTATCACTATCACACTCTGGGAATGTGGGATAGTGGAAATTCAGAAACAGAATTCATTTTATGGCCATCTGTAAGGAACAACATTCCAATGGCCATTTTATGCCACATCTTGTTACTCAAGAAACACCAGCACTGTTCCCAGATGGCATCCTGCCAACGGTCTAGGTTGTCCTTCCTCCTTGCTGGCCCCTGGAAGATTGGCCACCTTCACAACACAACCTGTTGGATATGAGAGTACCACTTCAACAAATCTTAAGACTGGTCCATGAGTTTCATACCCCTTTGCAAGCAGCAGGCAAACAATGTTTTGGCTAAGATGTCCTCTCGTGAGCTTCTACTGTAGGTGAAGATAGAGAGGAAGGTATATTCCAATTACATTAAACAGCATGTGGTCACATTTTTCTCTCAGACACTTAATTTAGCCTCCTCTCTCCTCCCACAAAATAATTCTAGCCAACTTTGAAAAATGAAAATTGGCCGGCTCGTTGAAATGAATTTTGAATAATCCTCTACAATAAAGAGAAGGAACCCTCAGGGTGCCAAATCTCGTATCATGTAAAGTACGGCAAAATGAATATGCTAACAAAAAATGGCTCAAGCTTAAAACAATTTGTTCAGAATATTCTCCATCACTCAGAAATGAACAATGCTACACGGTTTGGAGGGTCTGTAGGAACACGTCCGGTCTCAATGGGAGCATACTATAGACATTAACACATAAGGATTTACACCAATTTAGGTGCTGGTTGGTGGAGTACAAGGACTTTGCAGTCATCAAGTGAACAAAAACTAATTGTCTTTATGCAAAATACAGACATTTGAGGCAAACGGGGGTGGGTGGGGGAAGTATATACTTCAGGGCACTTCTGCTCAAATAACTACTTCTGCCATTACGCGAAGGTTCAGCTGTGTGTCGGCTTGGAGGGCCGGAAAGGCAAGGGCTGTCTGGAAAACATGGGCATTTAGTAAACCAATACAGTTTGGCAGGATATTGAAACGTTACAAGTCGATGGTAATTTTGCCTGTACCGGAAGCTTGACAACTCAGACAAGTTGATGGATGCCTGCAGATCCCTTAGTCAATTATGTCAGCGGTGTATAGATGCCAATGGGGAACATTTCAAGCATGGGTTCTAATTCATTAACTAATTAACTGGGCCAAGCGACTGCTTTTGTGTACACCGTATGCAGTATGTGTGTGAACTATAGCTTAATAAATTTGACAGTATAAGGTGTGTGTACATTTTCTTGTAGCTAGATGCAAGAAAACAACAGAGGAAGGGAGGGAAATGAAGACATGGAAGGTAGGGAAGAAAATGCAGTTCATTTTTATCCTTGCTAACTGGGCAAAGAGGCACCTTTCAAAGTGGTCCTCTTATATTTCGCAGGGGGAGAGCAACTGTCCCTATTCACCCCAATATGGTGTCTTTTCCAGTGGCTGTTGCTGGTGTCTCTTTTGTATTATTTTTTAAGATTGTGAGTCCTTTTGGGGACAGGGAACCATTTATTGATTTATTTTACTGTGTAAACTGCTTTGTGAACTACTCCTGATGAAAAGTGATATATAAATATTCTTCATCATCATCATTATTATCATCATCATAATACATACATAAACCTTTATTGGCATACACAGTATCAATATTGATATTAATATTGATAATAATTTAGGTACTTCTAGGCCCCAGCTCCTGCCAACCTAGCAGTTCAAAAGCAAGAAATTGCAAGTAGATTAATAGGTACCGCCTTGGCGAAAAGGTAACAGTTTCTCGTGCGCCTCGGCACTGAGTCATGCCAGCCACATGACCACGGAAGCATCTTTGGACAGCGCTGGCTCTTCAGCTTTGAAACGGAGACTCTAGGGCTGGTAACGACTAGCTTTCGAGCGAGGGGAACCGTTACCTTTTTACTTAAGCTTAGTTACAATAAGTAGGCTGGACTTAAGGCATCATTATTCATTAAGAACATTTATATACTGCTTTTCAGCAAAAAAAAAAAAAAAAGGTTCAAAGCGGTTTACAGACAAAATCAAATAATAGCTCCCTGTCCCCAAAGGGCTCACAACCTAAAAAGATGCAGAACACCACCAGCAACAGCCACTAGAAAAGACACTGTGCTGGGGTGAAAGGGACAGTTACCCTTCTCCTGCTAAATATAAGAGGAGCACCACTTGAAAAGTGCATCTTTGCCCACTTAGTAGGGCATCATGCCAAGGGCTTTGTAGAAAAGCCGAGTTTGAAAGTACAAACAAGCCATCCTATTCCATTAACATTTTTGCTCCAATTAAGGCTAGTGGCAACTGGGGGGGGGCGCCTTGGGCACAGGCCCCAATATATGCATTTGTTGCTATTCTCTCTCTCTCACTGTTAAATAAACCTACCACTAAAATTATAGACTTATCATTTCTTTGTCAGTGGGCAAACATAAAAAATCAGCAGGGGATCAAATACTTTTTCCCCACACTGTATATGTATGGGGGTTTACTACTATCCACGGTTTCAGGTGTCTGGGAACGTATCCCCTGTGGATGTGAGGGGGCTCCTGTATACGTAAAGTTGCCCAGAATGTCTAGCACAATTGCATTTAACTTCAAAAATCACATTTCTCAAAAATGAGGGGATTCATTAAAAAGAGGTTGAAAGGGTGAGCTAACTGGGTCCGATCCCTTCAGGACACCAGGAGATTGTTTAAGTAGAATGGAAATTCAAATCAAATGTACACAACAACATATTAATGTATTTCCGTCAATGCGCATACTGCTTTACACAGAATTAGAGAACTGGCCCCTACCATGAGGGACGTACAATCTACAGATGTCTCAGAAAATGTGCACACACTTTCATGAGCTCTAATTCATACATACATTATTGTAGAAAACTAGTGCTGGTCCGTTTTCGCACCACCAGTAAAAAGTGCAAAATGGCCACCGTGAGTTTCAGAATGGCAATGCAAGGCATTCTGGGGCGCTAATTTAGATCCGTGGATAACTGAAACCACGGGTACAGGACCCACGGATGGGGGGGAGCATCTGTACGTTGAATTTGAAAACACTGTGGTCATTGTTCCTGATTAGTTAAACAAGACTTCTCACACCAGATCCTATTCACCACTCAGGATCAACTCAAGGGTCACCTCTGTGAATAATGGGCATGCCCAACAGGCATGCATCACACCAAGAGATGCTGTGTCTATCACTATTTGAACACATATTTATCCAGTCAACGTGAGGAAGTTGAAAGCCACCCATTATTACAACAATTTCTCCCTGGGCTGCCTCCCCGATTTCGTTCTCCACATCGAAATCACCATCTGTTTTGGTCTGGGAGAGGGGCAATAGTATTCCCCTAGTAATACTCATAACAATTTGTGTAAAATAAGGTTTTAGTCCAAAGTCTTCACTTAGGACCTAATTTTAGCCAGAGCTCACCCCACATAAACAGGGCTTGGTGGTAGAACACCACCTGCTTTTTTCCTACTTCTGGCAAGGGGTTGGACTAGATGACCTTGGTCCCTTCCAACTCTCCGATTCTGCATGCAGCAAAACAGAAACACATTTGCATTAGCCTGCTCTGCTACAGGTGGGCCCCCTTATCCACGGATTCGCTATCCACAGTTTCAGTTATCCACGGATCGCAGGGACTCCCTCAGGCTTTTACTTTTTTCCCCAGTAAGCTTCATTTCTTCCTTAAACAAACAGGAGAAGCAGCCTCTGGCTGCTTATTGCAGGCACGTAGAATGAGACTAAGTCCTAGAGAGGCTCTGCAAGGTTAACAGAAACCTTGCAGAGCCTCTCTAGGACGTAGTCTCTTTCTACTTGCCTGCAATGGAGACCGCTTCCCTGTTTTAAGGAAGAAACAAAGCTTGCTGAAAGAAAAACAAGAGCTGGGGGGGCACATGCCTGCCCGCAGGGGAGGCAGGGCGGGGGGCCCTCAGGAAACCATGGAAGGGGGGTTCACTCTTATCCACGGTTTCAAGTATCCACGGAGGGGCCTGGAACATATCCCCAGCGGATATGGGGGGAGTACTGTACATCCCCACCTTTGGTAATGCATCAACAAAACCTTTCTGTTTTTATTATATCACCTTATAATGGAACACAAAATAAAATCTATCTGTCCTACAAGTTTGCAGCCAGTTACCCAAGGGAACCACAATTTTTAGCTCGGTTTATAGGACCAAGTCACCTTCACAGCAAGAATAAAGGAAATGTTGACGCTTACGTTTATCCAAGATTCACCAGCTTCACGTCCCAAAACTGTACTTTAAAGGCTGATGTCAGCTCCTAGCCCCCATACCTTTCTATAGTAGGCAAGCAGAGGGAGCTGGGGCAGATTTTTCTGTCTACCTACAGGCTAACTACAATCAAGGTCTTTAGTTATGCTCACTGTTGAACTGTGGGCTGCTCCTTGAGCAACTGAATCTTTCTGGAAACTAGAGAACTTTACCAGTTCAACCCTTCCTGCAGCAAGGGTTCATTGCCCTGTCCTGACCCCATAGCACCACCTCCTTCCTGCTGCCGCTACAATGAAGCACCGACTGCAAACAACTCTCAAACTCCTTGTTGCATCCCATTCTGCATCTACCTTGCTTCCTCACTCAGCAAATCCTTCCCTGGCTCTGCCCTTTCTCCACACTTGTCTGGACTGCCTTTTGGGAACTAACCTCAGGTTGTATCTCAGCCTGTGATCTTGCTTTACACCCGCAAGTCGGACACCTCAGCCTGACTAGCTTTCTAAAAAAGACTCAGGGCCCAATCCTATCCAACTTTCCAGCACTGATGCAGCCTGGCCAAAGGGGCGTACGCTGCATCCTGCGGGGGAGGGGGGCAGTAGCGGAGGCCTCCTCAAGGTAAGGGAACGTTTCTTCCCTTACCTCGAGGCTGCATTGCAGCTGCAACGGTGCTGCAAAGTTGGATAGAATTGGGCTCCTAGTCACAGAGTTCTAGATCTTTCTTCTGCCCCCGATCCCACAAAAGGACATGCAACAGGTGCAGAGAAAGTGCTTCTGAACATGCATGGATTGTCCCTTTCCAACCCACTTAGTAACCACAGCTACCCTCTCACTTACACCCTCTCACGCACACACTCACATTCCCAAAACTGCAAACTATTAATTTTCTCCATTCCAGTTTGAAAGAACGCCTCTTTCAAAGAGTATAGATTTTATAGAGGAAGAGTCTCTATTCATTTTTATAATAAAGGGATATCCCACAGATTCTCATTATTCTACTAAGTTTCCAATCTGCCCACTGTATATATGCTCTCAAAGTCCCAGGCACTCCTCTAAGTCCCAAGGCACTTCTGCTTGGGTTTGAGTCTTCTATTATCAGTATACACATACCTACACATTGCATCCCTTTCGAAACCTCCCCATCACTCTGGCCAACTTCTTTAAAAAGTAGAACTCAGAAGGTGCTGCTGCAAAGTGCAATTCTGCAAGAGCAAGGAAAGTAAGTGGTTTGCATTTTCCTGATGCAACTCCTTTTGGACTAAAGAGCCTCCATAAAAAGAGGTACTTCAGTCAGCATGGCAGAATTACCCATTTATTAGCCTCAATTTGCTGTCTCTGAAAAGACCTGACACACAGAGGCAATGCTAATAGTCCGAAGCGCTAAGATTTTATCCAATTCAAATGCCACCTGGAGGGCCACTCTAGGGGCAGGAGTCTCAACATGAAAAGGAGACCCTTTTGGCACCTTGATACACACAAAAAAAGCTACGGATAAAATCCAAGAGACATACAGAAGGCAGAAAGATTCAATAATAAGACACAAGACAAATCACACCCCCAAATCTTATTTTTAAAATGGACTGAATTTCAGTCTACTGGTTTCATGTTCAAAGAGTTCCCTCTTAAAGGGAACCTCTTATTCACCACACCACAAGCAGAGAGGATGGTAGGACAACTTACAAGTCAGTCTCTATACGGTACAATAGGGCCCCAGTATCCGCAGGGATAGGTTCTTCCCCCCCCCCGTGATACTAGAAACCATGGATAAGGGGAATGCTATCCCCGGGGGGACCCTGCAGCCCCCCACACCCATTACCTTTAACATCATAGACCTGGTGCCAAGCCAGCATGTTTCTTTACCAGAATGCTATAAGCAGCTTCCTCATGAGAAATCTGACTCCATGGGGTCCTCACAAGGAAGCTGCTCGACTCATTATGAGCTGGTGATGCCATACCTCCAAAACTAGACAGAACAGGGCAAAACCGATGTCATTTTGGGAATCAGCACCCCAAATTCATATAAAACCACCATAAATTTTGGGAAAAAAAAGGTTTTTTTGATCCTCAAATTTGCAGGCCTGTGTAATTACTCAGTATACATAAAACCCTTCACATGTAAGGATTACGATACAACAACAACTCTGGAAGGGGCCAAGAGAGAGTGGCTCTTCCAAGACAAAGGCAGGATTCAAACCAGGGACTCCCGATTCACAGTTCAGCCTCTTAACCACTACACTACGCTACCTCCCTGCCTGATCCTTTTATAGATCTACAATGTCCAGGAAATTACGGCAGGAAGCTATTATTATCGAACCTTTAGGCACCATTTTTGAACAACAAAGAAGTTCTCAAAGCAATCTGTGCAGCAAAATGAATGAAACGACAGTCCACGGTCCTAAAAAAGGGCTCACTGTTTGAAAAGACAACGAAACAGAGACATCAGCAACAGCCACTGGGAGGGATGCTATGCTGGAATGAATGGAGAAAGTTGCTCTCTCTCGCCCCTTCTCCCTGCTACACCTAAGAGAACAATGGCAAAAAAAATGGTTCTGGAAAATGGCTTAAGCGTGCAGCACGGGGGTTTGCTGCTACTCCAGTTTTGCTCTTGAGATGGTTCTGATCTACTTGCAGTCTTTTGCCCATCTGGCTTCAAACCGTTTCAATTGGATCGGTTCACTCTGGGAACGAACTCACACTTGCCCCAGCCAGCTGGCAGCAACACTATCTTGTAACTGCCCTGCTTGTTGTCTTCTACGCGATCCTGGCACTCTCACTACCTTGGCAATCTGCTAAGTACCAGTTCTGAAGTACCAGTTCTGATGATCTTCTAATCTTCACAACTGTTGGCTTTATCAATCACTAGCATCCGGGGCCCCTATATTGGTACAGGTCATGCTCCTACCTCAGGCATCAGACAGCCACAAGGTCCAAAGTCATTTCCAGCAACAAGACAGACACAGGTTGAGCATCCCTTATCCGGACTGCTTGGGACAGGAAGGTGTCTGGATTTCGGAATACAGTATTTGCATAACTATAATGTGATATCTTGGGGATGGGAACCAAGTCTAAACACAAAATTCATTTATGTCTCATATACACCTTATACACAGCCTGAAGGTAATTTCATAGAATTTTTTTTTAAAATAATGTTGTGCCCCAGCATGCCTTGTGCTATGCCAGTCAGATGCTGGGAAAAATTTTTTAAGTCAGTCTCAAAAATGTCTGGATTTCAGATGTCCGGATAAGGGGTAATCAACCTGCAATACATAAACGTTGCGATATCTGGCATTTCCGAGACCAAAGGGTTGTCAGATATTGGAATTTTCCCACTATCAGAAGGTCTCTGTTGTGGCTGTCAGTTTCACTCTGGATGTTGTCAGTTTTCCATAGCGGTCAGAGGCACTGGCTGCAAACTGGAAGTCAGGGCTCATGAGCTCGCCAAGCCGGTTAATGGAGCTTTCTGGGTCATCAAGTGCTGGATATTGTAGCTTTTGCCACACTTTGCATTTATAGAGCACTTCCAAAGTGCTTAGCATGCATTCCCTCTGCAATCTTTACAACCACCGTGTTAACAGAGGTCTGCACTGCTTATACCCAATTACTGTATTGCACATGGGGACTGAAGGAGAGAGAAGGTGGCTTGCCTAAGGTCACATAAGCAACTTTTACCCAAGAGGTGAGATTTGAATAAGGCCAAATTCATAGTCCAGCCTCGTCACCCACACAACAGTCGCC
Organism: Plestiodon gilberti rubricaudatus; assembly: GCA_026170595.1. Classification (NCBI taxonomy): domain Eukaryota; kingdom Metazoa; phylum Chordata; class Lepidosauria; order Squamata; family Scincidae; genus Plestiodon; species Plestiodon gilberti. The sequence goes on along the minus strand of JANXHW010000005.1, from coordinate 80,589,491 downwards.
TTTAATCTCACACTATACGTTACAAATATAGATTTTTCCAATGTTAAAAAAACAATAGTTCTACCTATTAGAATGCAGTAAACACCACAATTATTTTTTCCCCTTATTGTATTACCAAGCCTGAAGCATCAAACCAAATTTTTTTTAAAGTGGGGTTTTTGCAAGCAACAAGCACCTTTTGCAAGGACTGAAGAGTCCGGTTTGTCACAATGAGATTTACTCACAGCAACCTAATACAGGAGCAAACAATCTGTATTTTCCACGTGGCTGCCCAGGAAGTGCTGCATAAGTACTTGCAGAACAGTTTGGTGGGGAAAGATCAATTAAGTTGCTGATCTGTCTTGCAGCAGCCACACTGCCAACTAGAGACATCTGGGATGGGAACAAAGTTTCAGACAATCCAATTACAGGAGTGCTGTTGGGCTGCTAAAAGCACCGTATTTCATTTATTGGACACGACAAAAAAAAAAAAGTTATGCTGTCAGCTTTTGAAAAATGTTTTCCAAAATAGAACTTGCTCCTACATGCTAAAATTTAACAAAATCCCAATCAGATTACCGTGGGCGGCATCTCAACAAACACGGCCACTGTCTGGATCTCACTGTGCTCACTTTCTTTGTGAATGCAAGTGGCATTCCACTCCCAGCTGGCAACTGGGCACGAGCAGAACACTCCTTGGGTTCACAGAGGAAGTTTCGGTTTGCACAATTTGCTCGGGACAACAGAAGCGCTAAATGGGGGGGGGTCACCCTTTAAGGTCACGGCTGCCCTACTCTGCACTCCCACTTTTTGGTCTAGATCAGTGATGGCGAACCATTTGGGCTTGTTGTGTCAACGTTTTTGAAAATGCCTAACTTGACTCCGCTGGGGGGTGGGTGTGTGTGTGCGTGCGCGTGCGCGTGTGCGTGTGCGTGTGCGTGTGCGTGTGCGTGTGCGTGTGCGTGTGCGTGTGTGTGTCCCCACTTTAATAGCCGCCTTGGGCATTTGCCTCAGCATAGGATAAGGCGGGATATAAATTTTTTAAATAATAATAATAATAATAATAATAGTACTTTGACTATTGCTACTTTTAATAGTAATTTTGAATAGAACTGAACTGAAAACAACTATAGAACACATTGAATTTTATTTAACATCAGTTAGTGACTTTTTTGTTGCTGAGTTTTACTAGATAATAATTTGAAAGAGGTCTGCCAAAATCCCTGCCCTAAATGTTCCAAGACAAGTCAGTAACACTTTTGCGAAAATGTAAGGTGTGTCGGGGCCCTGGGGGAAACGCCGGCGTGTCACCCAAAATGACCTCGCATGTCACCTGTGACACGCATGTCATAGGTTCGCCATCATGGGTCTAGATCAAAGGTTTCCAACCTGTGGGACATGTACCACTAGTGGTATGCGGACTACAGGCTGGTGGTACGCAGGCTGCCCGTGGCCAAGATGGCGGCCGCCATCTTGGTTATGCGGCGCCACACCAGAGCCCGAAAACCAACTGCTTGAGCTCTGCTGAGTCAGCTCAAGCGCATGGGATGGCCCTCCTGCCCTCCCTTGTGCCTTACTGTGCATTTCTGTGCTCCAGCACAGCCATGAACTCGGAGGTTAGTGCCAATCACATCATCAGCACTTACCTCTGGTCGTACACGGCAAGCCAGAGGCCCACAAAGGTGGTACGTGAAGGAAAAAGTTTGGGAACCTCTGGTCTAGATACCTGAACACATTTTATTGCATTACCAGACAAGGCCACATCACGGAAGCATTGTGGATGTAGGCACACATCTGTTTAGAAGGCCATGTGCGCTGCTTCCTTCACACATTACTTTGATTAATCCAGGCAACGATAAAACCCATGATGGGTGATCCCTATCTTCTCACACCACTGTGCACAATTTCTCTGTGCAGTGCTCCGGTGGCTTGCAGTAATGGGATGAGATGTAGAAAACCCACTTTCAAATTTTCCACTTAGCCTTTGGGGTTTTCATAGAAGGCCTGCGCAAATCATCATCTCATAGCTTAACCTACTCCATGGAACCGTTGGCAAAGATGACCTCTTCTTGAACGGCTTAGGGAAAGGGAGATACACAAATGTGACCAACATACAGATATACTACAAATCATTAGATCATGAGCCTAAGGCAGTTGGGAGCCCTAAATGCTGGTTAGTCTTAGATTTACTAAGTGGCCTTGGGCACTTTTAATCAAGTCTCAGTAGAGCTTTCTAAGTTAGACATAAGGGCTGCTTTGGCCACAGCTTTTTACTTATACTAATCTTAAGACTCAAGTCCTGGGACCAATCTAGTTGTTATAGGAAACATGCAAGTGCTGGCAATTCATGCCTTCCCCCATAAAGTGCCTCAAGCAAAAGAAACACATAATGCAACATCACAATCAGCATTTCTTCACACCCTGCAAGGGGCAGCTAATGAACTGGAGTGGGGGGGGGTCAGAGAAACACTAAGCTTTACAATGTCACATATTATTTTTACTTGATGTTACCAGGGAGATGTGAAATAGCCATACATTCTCCATAACGTCTAGTTAAACCATTGTGATCAGCATCAGTGCCACTTTTGAAGGCTTAGCCAAGTATCCGTTTCACACTATGATCGGACGGGAGCTGGACACCGAGAATGGAAGAAACCATTTATAAAACAAATGCGTAAGTAGCCATTCAACAAGGTCAGTGAGATACAAGTCCATTCAAGTAAAAACCTAAATGGAACCTTTAGGATTATACAGGGGGAAATTGTTACTGATGTTTTATGTTCAGAGTTCCAGCACCCCCCAGAAATGAGAGCGCATCATGCTCCATCTTGCTATTTATAGCAACAATGCCACAAAGAGATGGAAAAAGTGATTAGCTCCTCCATCTCATGAACCAAAGTAGATTATACAAAAGCTAAAATTGCACTGTGTAACAAAATTCAAACAATTTTGTGATTGCTGAACATTATGATGTCTCTTTATTAATTTGGTGCGACGATTTCAAAAATGCTGCAATTTGGGGCATGGCATCAGAGTTCAGTCACAATTTATGATACTCGGGGAGAGCTTACAACCTCTTATCGTGGTCATGTTTACCCTAGTGCAGGGTTTCTCAGTCAGCACTGCATACCACCTGCATGGCCGCTGCCATGCTGAGTACCACCAGAAGCACGCAGCAATTATATCGCCGCTTACTTCCGTGTTTTCGGCCCAGTTTTCGGCAGAAGAGGCCGCCAGACATCGTGCAGGGAGGTGGTAAGTGGGCAGGGTGGGCTGTTTTCTTTGCTGCCAAGAGGCTTGGTCAAAGGCAGGAGCCTCTCGGGAGCAAATATGCAGTGCCAAAAGCACCACGTTTTTGCAGGGTTTCAGGTGTCCTGGCGGGGTTCAGGGGGCCTGGTGGTCCAAGCACCACCAGAGGTACCCTAAAGTACCACTGGTGGTACGCGTACCACCGGTTGAGAACCCCTGCACTAGCAAAAAGACAAATGACAGTGTTTCAATACCAAAATTTAACTAAAACATTTTGATTAAAACATGAGACTACTGTTTGAATCAGAGCCTCTGAATTGTATATGACAATTTAGAAATAAGCATTTGTGTGTGTGTTACGCGCAGTGTTATTCCTTCACATCTCATAATTAGCATCCGTGTACGTAGCTTGTTGAATGGGTTCAAGTGTTTCATATGCAGTACTCCAGAATCTTTTACAACTGGACTATTAGGGGAGGTCTGCGTTCCAGTTCTCATACTCATTAGAGGCTGAAAGAGAGTGACGCCCAAAATTACCTACTGAACTCCTGGCTGATGCAAGATTTGACCTGGGGATACCTGGGGGTCACAAGGTTTGACTTGGGGATATCTGCGGTCACACTCTCAGACACTACTCTACACCTGCACTTTTCTTCTTTATGGGCAGCCCGATCCAGCGTAGAATTAGGCCAGCTGTAAAGCACATTTGTGGCTCCTTGGAAGTAAGCTGCGCTGGCGCGGAGGCTGGCACCACTTACTGTGTCATCTACCACAATCTGCGCAGGCCGCCACAGGTAAGTCCCATATCAGTCGGCACAGGGGTGCGGGGATGGTGGGCAGGAGTGGCGAGGGAGGGGGACATTGGCCGGCCCAGCCTGGGAGGGGGCAGGGATATCGGCGTTGAGTTGCGCTGATATCCTGAGCCCCTTCCCAGCCAGGGCTGGGGAGGCCCATTCCCCCAAGGTGAGCCCGCTAGGATGCAGAACCCAACCCTCTAGGCCAGCCACCGCATCTTAGGCAGAATTGTGCCGTACGTCTTTTGTATTCAATTGACTGGCTGCCATGTCACCTCACTAAGCTCATCTCCTTGGTTCTTAAATTGATTTCCCCCGTGATCCATCAGCAAAATTACCATCTCACTTTCTTCTCAGAGCCATCAAGAAATACTTGCCAATGCAATGGGAGGTGTGGCAGATGCTGTTACTTGCTTCGAGATGCAAGAACAGAAGTGGAAATGACGCATCAGCTGCCTTGGGAAAGACAGGTAAGCAAGAAAAGCAGAAAGGTCTTATTATGGTTGAACTTAAACAAAAACAACAGAGAGAGAGAGAGAGAGAGAGAGAGAGAGAGAGAGAGAGGAGAGAAAGAGAGAGAGAGCTTACCTTACAGAAGGGCTGCAAATTATTTAATGTTTTCTTCAAGATTTCTAAGGGGAAAACATTAAAAAGGGTATACGAATTCTAATTTACTTTAATCCATTGTGGGTTCAAATGCTATGAAAAATTAAAAGACACCAGAAGTACATTGCCTCAGGAGCCTTGCAACACTAATCCTAAATATCTTTGATGCAAAAGCAACAGTGATTTCAGTTGGACTGTCTTCCCAGTAAGTACTGCTTAGCATTACAACCGGCATCTTACAGGATAAGCGGTACCTTCCAAGATATATTTAAAAATGCAACTAACAGCCCAATCCCATCCAGCAACAGCACGGATACAGGGACATTGCTGCAGCATCCGCTGCATCTTACATGCTATTCAGGGACGAAGCCGGTAAAGACGGATAAGAGGAGAAATACTTATCTAACTTTCATGGCTGCCGCGTGGTCTCCAATGGGGCTCCTCAGATCAACACCAGCTCTGTTGCTGGCGTAGCTCTGAGGAACCTGCTAGGGGCATGTCTGGCCTGAGATGGGTGTTCAGAATCTGATGGCCACTGGCACCGCTGCAACCCATGTCGCCTGATCCACTCCCATCTCACACCTATCCCTGCCCATGTCCCACCCCTCCGTCAGCAGAACCCCGCCAGTGGCTCGTCTGCACTGAACTGCTGGAAACATGTGGTGTTATGGCTGCTGCACCAGCAGCCATGCAGCAGCTACTGGTAGAGGCCTGCTGCGATGGTGGGACCCTCAGTGCACTGGCATACCTCATGGTACAGCGCAACCAGCCTGCAGAATTGGGTTCTTTGACAAAGGCCACAATCCTACAGAGTTAAATGTACTTACAGCCCACACATTCCCATCCTCTTAAGCACACTTAACTCTGTGCTGAATTGTGGCCCAAATGCAATTATCAGGGGCAACTATCGACACAAAGGTTATATTTAGATCTTACATTAGAGAACAAGAGAGAATACAAGAGATGTAATGAAACAAGTGCATTAATAGTTTTAGCTGGTATATAGTGGTTTTATTCTACATCATTATTTGTGATGTTTTATTTTAGTGTGCCTTATTCCTGTCAGAATATATGCCCACCTGTCATGAGCTAACTGGATCGTCGACGGGAACATTGGATAGGTTTTTTGTGTCTTAGTTTGACCCCAGTGATAGTCAATGAGCAGCTCTTAAATCTGTACATATTTAAAAGAACAAATATAGATACATAGTGGCAGTGTTCCTTTCTATATGACAGGCAACATCTTATTCTTTACTGCTATTTTGAATGCTTGCCTGAACTATTTTGAACTAACAAGATCTACAGGAAAATGGAATCAGCGCTTTTGAGGGATATTGACTGTAATTACTCAGCTGGCTTCCGAAGTAGTGTGCGTGTAGTTTTCACACCTTTTTGTTGTTTAAAGTACAAACTCATCCAGTCTCCGTAGCAACACCTTACAGCTTTTACTGCTCACCTGAAGAGGTCCGCAGATTTGCGGAGGAAACGTAGTGACCTGTGTAAATACGTGACCTGTTTTAAAAGACTGCTTCTAAGAATTAAAATCATTTTTAAACGTCAGTGTTTTGGACTTGTTTTTAACATGTTGCAACTGCTTTTTACATGGCTTTTAAACCCAGATACCCAAGATCTCTCTACATTGTAACGAGCCATGAGGAGAACTTTCGATTGCTTGCCTGTTTGTTTTTTGAGGCACAAGTACTGCTGAGATGAGGGGGGGATTTCCCGGGAAGCCCTCCAAATCAGACAAATCATCATCTTGTTCACTGCCCCTTTGCCACACAATTTTCACAAGCAGCTGTCACTTCAGTGCCATTCTGGGATGTGGTCATCTTCTTAGGAACAGTCACATAGCAATCCCAGCCAGTTAGGGATCACACAGTGAACGCACGGCAATCCCAACCACTTAGGGATTACACGGTGAACACATCGACATCACAACACTAGATCTGGCGAGATGACCCTGTTATAAAGTCAAGTAAAAATGAGCGCAAGGCCTTTTCGGTTGGCATTTCCCTCACTCTGAGTGGCTGATTTTCACCCCAGCTCAGAGCAACTCCACCCCCCCCCAAAAAAAACTGCCTGAAAGTAGACATGCTTTTACTATCACTGAAAAAAATTGGAAGAAACTCCTCACCTTTTCAGCCGAGTCCTAGATACCTTCAAATTCAATCCTGCATTCAACCCTCCTCTCTCAGCCGTGGAGACACATCAAATACAAGGAAAGGTTGAACGAAAAGGAACCCAGAAAAATGTTCCCAAATTTGTTTAGATACTGATCTAAAGATGTGCAAGCAGGAGTTCAAGCGTACAGTGAAGAATCGAAAAATCCCGCCCAATATCATCACCCTGCATTGTACTGTAAGTCACAGTTTAAACAGCTCACGATGCTCAGTAGTTTGACAAAGGTATTTTTTTAAGGAAAAAAAAAAGCTTCACTACAAGTGTTCCTATATCTCTAAAGCTGGGTCAAGATGTGTTTGAAGCATTACACGGATGGATTGCTTCAGTTCTATCATTCTCTGCCCCCTCATCCCACCTCATAGTTTAAAAGATTTGTTGTACAGAATTTAGAAATCCTTTGCGCACTGGGGAAAGGAGCTCTATGAACATGGAAGCAGCAGAGAAGCGCCATTTCTAAATGCTCCCTGCAAAAAAAAAAAATCAGATGACCTACATAAAGGCGGCCTTGGGCGCCCACGCTAATGGGAGGAAGGCGGAGTAAAAAAATATACTAAATAAATAATAAAAGGCAATATGGCACGGAGAACAAATGCAGGTTTTACATCCATGGAAAAATCCAAAAGGAAGTATTTTTTATCATCTCTCCACCGGCTGGTCATCAGTTTTTATTTTATTTTATTTCCCAGTGCTACCTTCATCGAGAATCTCTGCAAGCATCTTCTGACTTGGTTCCCCCCCCCCCCAAAAAAAGGACACCTTAACTTTTTTGTGTTTACTGGCATTCCTTTGGGCACCTGTAATAGCACCCTGAGCCAAGAGTAGCACAAATAAACATTGTATGTAGCACAATTAAACATTGTGTAGCAATGTTTAATGTAGCACAATTAAACACTGATCCAACCGCCGATTCTGATACTTCTCTGCACATGTTGCACTTTGAGCTAGATGGTCTCCTCTAAGGTTTGGAGGTAGTAGGTCTTTTTATGTCTGCAAGAAAGAAGTCTCCCCGCCCCGCCCCCCAAGAGTTTTCCACTTCCTGCATGCATGAAAGGCTTACAGCATGTCACTTGATGGCCGAGAGAGCAGGTAAGTCAAACCAGTTCATTGGATCTACTGCACTCCAGAAAACGGAGCCTAAACTTTTTGCAAGCGAGAAAAAACAGCAGTAAGCTTACAGAGAGAAACCGCGACATGGACAGAGGGGGGACATTGTAGGTAACAAGAGCTACGTATATTATCAAACTTTCGATACTTGGATTAAAACAGGAGCCAAACTCAATGCTAAAAATATAGTTACACACACACACACACACACACACACACACACACACACACACACACAGAGAGATTCTCTCACAATCAACATTGTACTAGGCATCCTCTTGAAATGGAAGGATAGCGCAATTAATGTTGCCTCGCAGCAGCCCACCCCACAGTTTCCTTATTGCTTTCTGGGCAATAGCGATTCAGTAATTCCCCGGCATGTGTCTGCTGTTGCATGGGCTGTTGAAGGGAAACCCCACGGCTTCCTTAATTCCTCCTTCAGGATGAAATCCCTGTATGATTAATGCTGCGTGAAGTGTCCTACTCCAAGGAGCTTACAGTACTGCATACATCAAAAATGGTGGCTTATTTTATCAGCTCTTCCTATGACACACTAGTATGCCGTTACATAATCTGACAATCATTGTTTTAAGGCAGTGTTGTTCGGCCTGTGAGGTCCTTGTTGGTGGTCCGCGGGACGGGAGGCCCACTGCCCAGCAGCGAGGATGCGGCTCGAGCCTAAAAATAGCAGCAGGAGGCTCAGCATGGTAGGCAGAGCTGCTGCACGTGGTATTTCCGTGCTTGGAAAAGCCTTCCCACCCGCCCTGATCTTCTTACCGCAATTTTTAGGCTCACATTGGGTCTCTGAACCTGGAAGCGGTTGTGACATCATCATGTGACATATTTCACGTCATCGCCACCTACTTCCAGGTTCTGTGCAGCCCGCTTTGCCTGCAACGTTGGACCACCCTGATTTAAGGAATGCCTCACACATCAAATCCAACACAGGGCTTGCAGAAATGGGATTTGTGCTTCTGAAGCATGTGCAAAGCAGGGATTTTCAGATGTCACCTGTAGAGAGAGATCTTTGAGTTCCTTCCAAGAGACATCTGGCAGTCACTGTATGCAAGATCTGCATGCTCTAGAATGAAACCTGAACTCTCACTTTGGAACCCATGCATCTTCTGAAATGTACAAATTAACTCTGCAGCTGGAACTAAGGCACCCACTATTATAATCTGTTGTTTCAACAGAACCACTCTTCCACTGAAATAGGCTCAGAAAACCCAAATCCCCAGATGATTACTTTTCACATACCACCTGCGTTTATAAACAGTTACAGCAAAATGGGACTGACCCTCCCCCCCCCAAAAAAAAGCAGATTTCCAGCAATCAAATTATTGTCGCTACTGCCTCGTGAGAAATGCCCTTGTGAAAGATTGCAAGAATGAGGACTTTGTTGCTCCAACGCTCGGCACAAAGGCTCTCTCCTCTGTCATAATTTCTACCTTTCAAATAAGGTGCTTCAATCCAAACAAAAGCATTTGAGGGTGCATGCATGCACACAGACACACTCCTTGAAAGTAACAGAATGAAATACTGTACAACGTGCCTGGAGAAAAGATGAATGGGAGTCATATGGTCGTGAAACCATAACTGCAAACAAATATTGTTCTCAGTACTAAGGCAGGTAAGATCAACGCATTAAAAATAGAACCTGGCATGTCGGATCGCCAAGACCAGATGCAATTCGCCCCATGATCTCTAAGGAACTGAATAAATAGTTGGCTCAGCCATCAGAAAAAACAGGAAGCGTTCCAAAGCTTTGGAAAGCCAATTAAGTATCCATAGCTAATGAATGGAGGGAAGAACGTTAAAGACTTTCAAGTACAAATCTAAGTCCAATAACTGTAGAAGTTTTGATTCTCACCGCACACAAAAGTTTGGAACTTGACATCAATGAAAGGGAGTAAGAAGTTATCATCAAATTTCAAGTTCAGGGGCTTAGAAACCAAAAATTTAGGTCTGGCAACTGGCACATAGTTGACAAAGGCGGCAGAAAACAGCTCTCTCATTTTCCTCCACATGGCATCATTCGAACTACCTGGCTATCACCTCCGTATGTGAAACAGAGTTTTTGCAGTATCGCCATCGTCTTGTATGACAGCTTTTGCAAGTACAAAAACTAAATGATGTCCTATAAAACTTGTGCCCCGGGTTGCCAGATATCTACCCAAGATTTTACCCTTCCTCTAGGCATGCCCTAACAGGAACCGAAGAGACAACTCGTCCACCTCAAAATTCCTACAGGACTAATGGTCAGGACTTGTGGTCTGTATCATTTCATCCATCATAGCCCAGTTGAAATCCCAACACCACTGGCTGTCAAAGTTTTATATGTACAGTTGCTCCAATGTGTTTGGGCAGTGTTTCTCAAACATTTTCATCCTGCGACTTGCTTGATCATTGGCGACCATTGGTAGCGGTTCCCCATTACATTATGTTGGTGCCTGCCAATTGGCATTGCACCGTTTTCCGAGAGGATTCCGTGGCACTCCGCGGCTCCCCTGGCTGGTTTCCGCGGCTCCCCTGGGAGTTGTGCCTCCCAGTTTGGGAACCACTAGACCGGGGCAAGGCCATGACAGTTTCCTGTTCCCTCTCTGTCCCTTTTTCCTTTTGTATAGTATGTACTAGATTGGAAATCTGCTGACAGGACTTGGAGAGTGAACAGCGTATCCTGCACACATGCACGCACGCGCACCCCAAACCCCACCTCCTCCAATGATGCGCACATACTAGCCCCACCTCCACCTTCTGCAGACTTAGCATTTGCCTTCAGAAAGACACTGAATGTGCAGAGGGTGGGGCTGTGCACGCACACCACCAGAGAGGCAGGGATATGACACGTGTTTAGGAGAAGCCCCCCCCCCACTTGTTTGCTTTCCACGAGAGAGCACAAAAGTGAGAAGGGCTTGTGTCACTTTTTAATCTATGAAATGTTAATCTTAGAAGATGTTAAGACGCACCACCACTTCTGACACCCTGGTGCTAAAATCCTTTTACTTGAAAATGCTTTATTTTCAATGAAACATATTAACAGAGCAATCCTATGTACATCTACTAAGAAGTAAGCTCCACTGGGAAGTGCATATAGGATGGCAGCCTAAGGCACACACTCACCTGGGAGTTAGTCCCATTGAACTCAGTAGGGCTTACTTTTGAGTAGACATGCATAGGATTATGCTGTTGGTCTCCTCCCCATACCAAACTGGGGAATAGACAGATGTTGAAGTACTCATGATGGCCTGAAGGCTCTTGCTAAAATCATTACAAATTCTGTTTTCATTTGTAATTAAAGTCACCCACACTCATTTTTAACCAGTACTACAGGCATAAGCATCAGGACTTCATGTTTTTAATTTTTTTCTTCTAATAGCTGCCAAAAACCAGCAATTGCAATGTTTTCCATGATCTTAAATTGCAATGTTTTATTTACATCTAAATCATAATTCCAGTATTTCATGACCACCAGGGACATGTTACGAAAGGGCAAGAGACAGTTATTCAGTGAGAGACGTCCACAAACTAGAAGACACACTGAAAGAGCCATATACTTACTATGCTAAATCTCACCATTTCCAAAATGATGACATTTTACTGAGTCCATGGAATGAATGATTCCAGAGTGTTTATACAGCTACTAACTGGCCAACTGCACCAGGGTGCAATCCTACATAGACTTACTGGGAACATAGTGGGGATTTACTTCTGAGTAAACACACATAGATTTTGTGCTGCAGATCTCACTTACCAGTCAGCACCCTTGAAATAAGGTAAATATTTTCTGCAGTAACTACTAGATGTGAAACATGAGCTCTTTCTCCTTTCAATGAATGCTTACAGGTAAGGTCAGGATTCTAAACCACCATGGTAACTGAATAAGGATCACAGAGATGAGTTACTCTGAATTAATTCACGTCAAGTGCGGGTGTGTTCTTTTACTGTACATATAAAACAATACAGGAGACTCTTTCCATGTGTGTGTGTGTGGGGGGGGGGTCAACTATTGACATTTCCTTCCCATGCAAGGACTATTGGTGCGGGGCAGGGAATTTTCTACCAGAAAACAGAAGGGAGGGAAAGTTAAACCCTCTTCCATTGGTCCCGATATGCTTAGGAGTTTCCCCATGGCTGATTTATTTAATAATGTGAATATATAATGTGAAATTCAACTCTCAAACAAGTTAGGTTGTTAGCCACCTTGAGAATCTTTTTAATGGGACAGAAAGGCAAAATATAGATATTTAAATAAAATATATCAAAAAAAATGATTGTCTGGCATCTAGAAATGTTAAAAACAGTACCAAGCTCAGTGAAGGGCCTACAACAGCAGATCAGAATGCAGCTTTTTTGTTCAACACAAGAGTTGAAATTACCATTAATATTCATTTTGCCCCATTGATTTTACTCTCTAGAATTTTTTGCTGCAGGGAAGGAGGGAGGAAAGAAATGCAAAGGTTCTGAGCCAAGAAATAAGAGTTATATAAGAGAGTCAGATGGTCTTGGGAGTCAAAGAAGAGTTCAAAATAATTCAAGTACGGCAGCAGCAAACAGGAGGACAAGTGTGAGTGGAATAAGTGAGCAATACTTAATTCCTAAAAGAGCAACTGCTTAGAACGCTGGGAAATCAAACCTAGAAACCATCCCCACAATTTCAAAATACAGTATGTGTAAACTACTACTTGCATCATTCCAAAGAAGTCATTCTTCACATGTTTAAAAGCACCATCACACCTGCAGTAGTTCACACATTCTACAGATAAACAGGCTCCAGAGTAATTGATTTTTGAAATAATTTGGAGTCGATGTGCCATTGATTTTGCCTACATGTTCTATACTTTTAAATCACATTATTAATCCCGGTTCTGGGGCTAAGTCCTTCTGAGCCTCTGTCTAATGTGGCTTCCAGCAAACACAATTAATGCAGAAACACACACACACCCTACAAACATATCACAAAATCTCCTGACCTAGGAACACCCAATCGTATATACATTTCTAGGCAGAAAACTTAAGAACCCGTCTTTCTTACATACTCAGCATACTGTGCCATCTTTGGGGATGCCAATCAACTGCCTGTCACAGAAACAAAAAGGGGGGGGGCAGAATTCCTATAATCAAAGATAATCTAAGAAATAATATGTAGAAACAGAAAAAAGTTGAAATAGGAAAAAATACAGAATTATTATGAGTCACAACAACGACAATAATGCAGCAATATAGGGATATATAATAACAGCCCATCCACAAATAATATAAGTCAAACTGATGGCTTAGAGGAGGAGGGAGCTAGGAAGAAGGAGGTGCTGGATTCAGAGACAAGGAGCTTGCAAGCTGCGCGGGGAGGGGGGAGAGCGGGGAGGTCCCCTGGGTATTATTCTTTTTGCACACAGGGGAGGGTCGAGAGTGGAGCTGGATGGAGACAGAGAGAAGCGAACGGTTCTACCTCCTTCTTCTTCTGGCCTCCCCCGAGCTGGACACAAAGGAGGAGGAGGAAAAAAAGCCAGCGCGCCACAGGCAGGTGCAGCGACAGCCGCCGGGATGCTGCCATGGCTCCCAAACAACGCCGCGTCAAGCTCCGGCAGAGCACCTGGAAGCGCCCTCACCCACGCTACCTTCCCCCGCATTGATTGGGCCCAGCCCGAGGCCAATCCAAAAGCAGCCTGCTGCGCAGAGAGATCTGGGATATGTAGTCTCTCTCTCTCCCGTCCCTTCCACTCAAACGAAGACTGCCCCCCTCCTCCTCTCCCATAAGGTTACTTTCATTCATTCTTTGTTTCTTTCTTTACCCTAATCAGTAGTATCCTCAGTGTAATGCTGGCGCAGTCCGATCCTGGGTTGGTTTATTTAGCTGTAGATGATTCTCCCACTTTGTTCAATAGTAGTTAAAGCAAGTTTGCGCAGGAAAGTAACAGTGCAATCCTCGGCATGTCTCCTCAGAAGTAAGTTCCATTGCATTCAATGGGACTTACTCACAGGAAAGTACTGTATATTGCAGTCTAATTCAATATGTGAAAAGAGGGACACTATTTAATACGCCCTCAGGGCATATATTAAGAACATAAAAACATAAGAAGAGCCCTGCTGGATCAGGCCAAAGGCCCATCTAGTCCAGCTTCCTGTATCACACAGTGGCCCCACCAGCTGCCTCAGGGAGTACAAGACAACAAGATACTTGTATCCTGTCGCCACTCCCTTGCACCTGGCACAAAGAAAACCTACTCCTACAACCAGGAGGTTGCTTATCCCTAGGCTTACCATATCCAAAGGGGGACAGGGTGCCTACACCTTTAACCATTGTAAAAAGAGGGAATTTGGGCAGGTGCAGCTTGTTGCACCCTTCCATTATGAGCTGCACCTGCCCAAATTCCCTCTTTTTACAATGGTTAAAGGTGTAGGCACCCTGTCCCCCTTTGGATATGGTAAGCCTACTTATCCCCATCGTGGCTTGTAAGCTGTGATGGACTTTTCCTCCATAAATCTGTCCAATCCCCTTTTAAAGGCATCCAGGCCAGGTGCCATTACCACCTCTTGTGGAAAGGAGTTCCACAAACCAATTACACGCTCGGTAAAGAAATATTTTCTTTTGTCTGTTTTAATACTCCCTCCACTCAATTTGAGTGGATGTCCCCTAGTTCTAGTGTTGTGCGAGAGGGAAAAGAACTTCTCTCTATCCACTTTCTCCATCCCATGCATAATTTTATACGTCTCAATCATGTCCCCCCTCAACCGCCTTTTTTCTAGACTGAAAAGCCCCAAACACTGTATAATTAGGGCATATGAAACGGATGAGGATAAATATGCGTTTTGGGAGTTTAGGAAAAAAAATGTATTTGTGTTATACACACACACACCTTTCTGATGCGGTTCTATGACTGAAGTTGTGTCTTGTGGGGGGATTTTAAAGTGTCCGATCAAGCAGAGCCCCCCCCCCACACCTCCCCTGACTATTTCCCCCTCGTGCAGTTCTATACCACCCCTGAGAAGATCCTAAAATCCTACCCGCTTTAAACACAAGTAAAGCAATTCTTTTTAATAACTGGGGATGAATTCCTTTAAACCCCCCCCCTTCTCTGCTATGGACTCATTTACTGTTGTCAGTATGTACTAAACCCTTTCCCCTGGTAAGGTATGCTGGGATTGATCATATAACCGGCTATTAAATTCAACCAACAAAAACAAATATTGTTTATAAAAATAAATCTTACTTTATTTCTTTAGATGTTCTATATTAAAAGTTACCTTAATACCAGATCAAGTAATACCAATACCATCTAGTAGTAATACCAATACAAGAATGACTAGACCCGACTAGTTTAATTTCCTAAACAATTTCAATAGCCTTATTACCCTTTCCTATCTCTGCCCCAGTCATACTCACACACTGGAGAGCTTCCCTGGAAAACAGGCTGGCTTCAAACCTCTGGCAGATTGAGGATTCTGGAACATCCTTCCTGAAATTTTCCCTCTGGTCCTCATACCACAGGATATTTGTGTTTCTGCTGAATCACCACCCCCAAATGCCACTGAATAGTCAGCTCCTGATTCTTCATTCAGAAGTGGCTTATCAGAAGCCTTCCTTAAGCTGTCCCCCTCCCCCTGTTATTTTCAGCAGTGAGTTTCTCTCTTGGACTTAATGTCTTCTGCTTCTTCCTCCTGGCAACACTGCCTCTCAAAACCCAGTAACCATAACCAACAACCATTGTGTCCCACTGTCCCAGCTGCCTCTTTTATTTTGTCTCTCTCAGCCCCATGTGGTGACCAATCATAATACCACACTTTCAAAGCTACAAACTATTAGTTCATTGTTACAAAACAATGAGACCACCCAGAAAGAATTTTGAGTAACCAATTGGAAGAGGTCATCTGTTGACCAATCAGAACTTCAACTTTACAAAACCTCCTGGACCAGAGCCCAAGTATAGATTGAGTATCCCTTATTAGGCGAAGCTTTATGTTAGCTTCTATGTATGAGTCTGGGGTGATCTGATGGCCTACGTCAGATCAGGAGGTGTGGTCCTGAGGTTGAACTGCCTGAGGACTGCTGGAAGCTAAGCAGGAACAGCCTGTTTTTGTGCTGGAAGGGAGACCACGAAGTCACTGATAAGCTGTTATGACCCTCGGTGGCAGAGAGGAGTCGCTGTTGCGTGCTGCGGTGAGAGAAAACAGACTGGAATGCTGAGAATGTCAGTGACAGTGATGGCAACTGGAAAAATGTTTCCCTGTTCAGCATGATCTGTGGCGTCTTGCGGAGAGCTTGAGGCTTGTGTTCAGCAGCTAGTGAAGATGACCAGCTGGAATTGTAGGGTTCTATACAGAACAATATTGTAAAGATCCTTATCGGATCTAGATAAGCCTGCCTATGTAAACCGCCTTGAATAACATCTGAAGAGCAATCTGAGGATAAGAAAGGCAGTATATAAATACAGAAAAATAAAATAAATAAATTTTGATTGTTATTGTCTCATGAGGGGAGGATATGTTTGTTTTGTGTTATGCATTTCATTTTACTGTATATTAGTCACTGCCTTTTATTGGCATATACAAGTAACAAATAAAGGAATACACTAATAATTACACTATGTATTACTAGTGTATACATAGTGTATACACTAATTGCACTAATTAGTACATATATCCACTAATTAGTGTGTTCTGTTATTTGTTACTTGTATATGCCAATAATAATTAGTGTATTCTGTTATTTGTTACTTGTATATGCCAATAAAAGGTTCTGAAATGAAATGAGTATCCCTTATCCGGACTGCTTGGGACTGGAAGTTGTCTAGATTTGGGATTTGTCTGGATTTTGGAATATTTGCATAAATATGAGATATCTTGGGGATGGGACCCAAGTGTAAACACAACATTCATTTATGTCTCATATACACCATATATACATAGCCTGAAGGTAATTTTATACAATATTTTTCATATTTTTGTGCTCCAGCATGCCTTGTGCTGTGCTTGCCAGGTGCTGGAAAAAGGTTTTGTTTTGTTTTTAAAGTCATAGTACCAAGTATGTCTGCATTTCGGAATAGCCTGGATTTTTGATGTCCGGATAAGGGGTAACCAACCTGTACAATCGGACCTCCATAGTTCTGTCTTTGAGTAGCTGGTGTACATTACTACGACTGACAAAACTTCTCTCTCCTTCAGCACAGTCTGCTAATAATAAGATCCACCCATTTTTACACAGATTCTCCCAGCTCAGCTTTAACCTGCAATATGAAACTGTGTTTACAAAGTTACCTCTGCATGCTGTTTCTTCATTGAAGCTAAACAGGACTAAAGCTGGATTAGTACCAAGATGGGAGCCCTCCTGAAAACTCACTGCATACAGAGGACAATTCCCCTTAGAAGAGTGCAATGCAAATGAGTAACAGCAGCAACAAAAAAAAGTATTCATTTATTCTTCAATACTTTTTTTATTCACTAATGTGACTAACAATTTTGGAATTAAAACACCATCTAGAGAAGAAACAAACATTTATTTAATTAAAAATGAGGGCCCCCCCCTCTTAATGCTCCTAACTAGAGTTTGTGGTTCTCAATGGCACATTTAGAATTGGGCAAGAAAAAGTTAAGTGACATCCTTTTTTCATTCCAAATGATCTATGATATCAGATCTTCTAGAACGACAAAAGAACTGAAATGGAGAATAAGTAGGAAGAAAAATTACATCTGGGTTCGTACCTAAGTGCTTATTTTATAATGAAAATATTAATCATGGCACATCATAGCTAAACGAGTAGCGCTTGATAGAGTACCTGAGTGCAAGATCAGATTTTGCCACCCTTCTTTCCCACCAATCCTGAAGGCTCATCTTCCTTATCAACAAACTGTCATCCCAGGACAACTCGGTTTGGTAGTCATCAGAAATGAAGGCCTTGAACAGAATTCCTCGTCCTGATTTCTCAGTAATTTGGCATAACACTGTCCAATCTGCTAACCATGGTTAGGCAACTGGAAACACTCCACAAGGTGTTTCCTTGCCCCCCTCCCTTCTTGCCTGTACAATATCACCTTCTTGGCGTGATCTATAATAATTAGGGTTACGTCTGCAACAATGTCAAGGATAGCCGTAATTAGTGCAAACACAGCCAACCCAAGCTAATGATGTGGCTCGTGTCAAGCAGTGGGTGGCGGAGGAAGCAGCAGACTTGGGTTTCCCGTCACCCCGCCACCACCTCTCTCCAGTCTGCTATGGACACAGCTGCATCAGTCTGCTTCCCTGCCTGCTCAACTTCCACCCTCCCCCATCCTGCTTCCTGCCACCAACTTACCTGGATCAGTGGGTCTTCTTCTGGCCATCACTCCACATGGGGCCACTCTGGCATTGCCATTGGTGGGCCGGTAGCATGTGGCCCAACATGCTGCTGGAAGGCCATTTGCGATGGCCATCAGAATGCTAGTTCTGGCAGTGGGGGTGGGGATTAGGATTGGGCTCTAATTGTTCACAGATCTTCCATATACTGTATTATGGTAGGTCTACTACACCAACAGGCATTACCCGTTGCCAGAGACTGGCATTTGATATGAATGACCTAATTGCTACAACTCTTCTGTGCTTTCTGAGGTTTCCTTCAAGGGGAATATTCAAAATCCATATCCATCAAAGCAGAAATGGAGACCATCTAATGACAGGTTCAGAATTTTTAACACTTTAACTTTTTTATATATCAGAATTTAAACTCAGCATTCCAAGCAGCTAAAAAGCTGAAAGAGCAAGGGTTTTAGCTTAAATAAACTCTCATTTTCTTCTATGGCCTCTGAAGTGATTGTTTTCTTAAATAATTGCTTCAAGGCACAATCCTGTGTATCTATACGTTGGTGGAGGGTGTGCTCTACCGACCTAGGGTGCCATAAATGTGCCGTAAAGCACGTTTACGGCACCCAGAGTAAGCAGCACTGGCGCGGAGGCCTGCGCTGCTCACTTCCCTAGCAGCCCAGACCTGCGCCGGATGACCCAAGTAAGACCTAGGCCGGTCGGTGCAGGAGTGGGAATGGGCAGGCTGAGGCGGTGAGGGAGGGTGGCCATTGGCCGGCCCAGACTGGGAGAGGGCGGGGATATCGGTGGCACGCTCCGCCGATATCCCCGCCCTGTTGCAGCCCGGGCCAGACTTACATGGCCTCCCCGGAACCACGCCAGCTTCAGAGCTGGAGTGCATGTGAGGAGGCCCATTGCAGCCTGCACAGTTGACACCAGGGGGAAGGGGATGAATGTCCCCTTCTCCCGAGGTGCATCCGGGCTGCGCCGGGGCAAGCCACAATTGCAATAGGATACTGCAGCTGGACCTTTAGGCCGACCGCTTAAAGTTACACAGGATTGGGCTGTCAGGGAGGTGATTTTATGCTTTAAAACAATGCGGGGGAATAAGTGAACCTCTTTCTCCCCACATAATCCAGTCCCAACTGGGGTTGCCTCCCCCCCAAAAAAACAAATTGACTGTTTTTTAATTAAAAAAAGAGCTTCCAGTTGAAAGAACACTTGAATAGAGGGCTGGTCCAATTTGTGCTGCTGCCTGAGGCAAAGGATGAGATACCCCCCCCACACACACACACAATTAGATGAAACCAATACCATAAATGCCAATTATTGTGTTAAAAACACAGTGACAACTAAGGATTTTGTGTTTCCTCCCAGTTCAGAAGTACAAAGACACATTGCTAACAAGTGAGGTTTTTTTAAATGATAGATTTATGGCTTTTGTTTCATTAGAAGGAAGAGTTGCACAAGTCATTATAATAGGTAGCTATTGATCTAAAGGTAGCTATTGATCTAAACGGAGACAACAACAGGAATAATAGTCTCAATTGTTGTTTAGCCTCAGTATGTTCTTGGGTGCCACTTCCACTTTCATAGACATTGATTTTGTCTTAGCTGAAAGCTGAAGACTTATGGAAAGTACAAATGGCTTTTTGCAAATTTCAGAGTCTTGCATAGAATTGAGGGGCTCTTGAACATGTCGGTACATTGCCATTCCTACAAATGCCAAGGACTTGGCTGTACATTCACAAAGCACAAACACAGAGGAGGACTCTTGCAAGTGGGACTTTGAGAGAGCTCATGTATTATGCCCTGCTACTGCCATGCAACACAGATACCAAGGGATAAGCCATAATTCTCATGCAAATTAAGACATGGAAGTGGTGCATACCTAGCCATATTCAACGATATGCAGAACTTTAAAAAGCACAGCTTTTCACATAAGACCATTTGCCAGGATAGACACATAATATAGCAGAGATAGGCGCCAGACTTTGCTTGATAACCTTGGAGAATATTTGCTTCCTACACTTGGAAGTAGTCTTCCAACAAACGAAAAAATCTGGCCGGTTTCTTGGGTGTTCCTTTACGCTTTGGCCATTTTGTTTTCAGTATTGATAATCATCATATACATTTTTTATGTACTGAAATAAAAATGAAAAGATCCATACATATTGCAAGAAATAAATGCAGTGGATTATATTGTATTTTTAAAAACTGTTCATTATGGGTGAAGGACATAGAATTATTGAGAGCTTGGAAAAGCAACAGTTTCCCCTCTGCAATAGCTCCACTAAGAACAAACAAATCCTCTCACCAAAATCACACCTACAATTGCACATGGGTTATGCAGTGGTGTCGCTGCCCGTTTTGACACCTGGTACGGGCCCAGGAGCACAACTGTCGGTGACTTGATGGCGTCATCCCATCAGTAACGATGTCGCTCCGTGTGACAGTTTCAGCTTGTGTCATCATAAAGCTAGCCCTGCTTGAATAGCATGTTTAGCTGGACCCTGAGATTCACAACATAACTAATCTGTCCAAAAAGGGCAGGAGGTCTAGCTCAGTCGGTAGAGCTGCAGCCTCATATGCCTGAAGATCAAGGTCGGCAGTTCAAGACTCCCGGAAGAATCCATGTGCAGTCAGAGCTGTCACTGCTGACGAGCTGCAGAAGCCTCTGTGAGAGAGAGAAAGCTGCAGCCGGCACTCTGTGAGAGGGAGTTGCCTGTCAGTCAACGTGTGGGAGGTAAATGCTAGAGAGAGACTAGACCATGAAAGGAAAAACACTTTGAAGGAAGTGTTCTATGAAAGACTAGAACATTTATTGTAAATGTAAAAACCGCTTGCCTGCCTGTAACCGCCTTGGAGGAGGAGAAATCCAATGACCAAGAAAGGTGGTATGTAAATACTGGTATTATTATTATTTAGTAGTAGTAGAGCACAGTGACCATTCTGAGGCACAGGTTGCACAAGAACTGCAGGGTATATGGTATACGTGGAGAAGAGGAGCAGGTCACATGGATTCGACCATGCAGTCATATCAGGCAACCCTAAACTTCTTTAAAAAGGTACCCCCTGACAATTAAGTCCAGTCGTGTCCGACTCTAGGGTGTGGTGCTCATCTCCATTTCAAAGCCGAAGAGCCAGCGTTGTCCGAAGACGCCTCTGTGGACATGTGGCCGGCATGACTCTCCTTGCCGCAGCGCGTAGCATGCGGCTGGAACACGGAGCGCTGTTTACCTTCCCGCAAGCGGTACCTATTTATCTACTCGCATTGACATGCTTTGGAACTGCTAGGTTGGCAGGAGCTGGCCAAGCAATGAGCGCTCACCCCGTCGCGGGAATCGAACTGCCGACCTTTCGATCGACAGCTTATGGTTCAGCGGTTTAACCCGCTGCGCCACCCGCTCAGAAGTAAATTCCACTGTATTCAATGGGACTCACTCCCAGGGTAATGTATTCAGGATTACAGCCTTTGCTCCTTTCAGCCTCTCCAGTGCTGTGCCCTGGCTTGGTAGACTCAACAGGGGAGCGGGCAGGGACAGGTCCTACACACACTGCAGTATGTACTACAGTGGTATTATCTCTCAAACATGAGACTTCAGCTGTTGACATACCTGCCAAAAAAGGTTGGCCACTACTGCACGGGTAGGCAGTTTTGAGGCGTGCACCCATGAAATTAACTTGTATAAAACCAGTCTTGATCTACTTTAAGTTCTTTTGGCAGGTTCCTGGAACTAATGAAATGAAAATACACATATGTGTATAAGGAAGAGATTCAGCTCTGGATTAGGAAAAGCAAATCAACCTCGGCCATACAAATAGCAAAACTAACAGAAGATTAACTTTCACAAGGGCTTGCCGGCTTATCATTAAGAACGGAAAATGCTGAAAAGAACTGGAATAATACCTAGAATAATGGCCAAGACAAAATATATATATATATATTGAGGATAAAAAGGACTGACTTATTGCCCCAGCACGAAAAATAACTATGAAAAAACCAAGAAGCAATTAATATAAGGTGACATTCTCACAAAGCTATTATTAACAGGGGAACCTTTTGGGGCCCTTCTGAATGAGTAAGGCACTAAAAATTGTTTTACCTGAACTTGAGTTAGAAAAATCTGATACATCTACCTTGATGCTTATTTCAAAAGGTGGTTAGCTGACACTTTCTATTTCCATTAATTAATTTAACAACTACACTTATCTATAATTGATGCAGCTTTCTGTGCCTGCACATAAGTCTCTGATAAAAACATTAAATTTTCAAATGGCCACAGTGCCAGATGGAAAGAGGGAATGGAGGAGACCCAATGGTTAATTTCCCCAAAGAAAGATGCTAATAACAAGTTTGAAAGCCATACAGTTTGAGCTGGAATATTAGCATCTTTAATCTCAGGTTTGTGGCAAGTGGGTTGTGATAAGGGAAATACATTCTGCATATGCTCAAAGACATCCTTTGCGGGGGGGGGGGAGAGGGTTACTTCACATATCTCAGAGCAGGTCTATTGGGATTAAAAATATTTCGAAGTAAAATTCCATACTCATTCCAGGAGAAAATATCGGTTTTATGAACTCTGTTTCAAATTAAACTCTCCCAAGACCTTCTTGTTTTAATTTATTCAGTATGTTTTCATAATATTTTACCACAAGCCATTTACCTAACCAGGATTATCAGGTTTCAGGAAAAATACAATTCTCATTAAAACCACCACCATATTTGGATAATGTGAGGAAAGTTTCAGTTTCTCAGTAGAGGAAAAATGTATCTATACAATTCAGTGTCAACTGTTCCCCACTTTCCCTCCCCACAGCTTTGAAAAGATGTTGAAACTGCAGCTTGGTTCAGACCCCACATTTTGATCCCCCAAACGGATGGTCCAGAAACGCGCTGAAGGCTAATGCATAGAATCATCTCTTCATTTTGAGGCTATTCTAACAATAACTTATCCTGATTTCCCAAAACATTCAAATTATAGTTAGTCCTAACCATTACTAGAAACCAGGGTTTGGAGTGGGTTTTCAAACCATGGGCTGGCCGTCAATGCTAACCATAGTCACCATATCTGGACACCATGGCAAACAATGGTCAGGGAACCTGGGCATGAAGGCAAGAATCCTTGCATGAGAAGAGGGAAGAGGGGAAGAATGTAATATGTGCACCTGCAGCATATTCCCAATCCTTCAAACCAGTGGTTTTCAAACTCTTACATGCAAAAAGAGAACCTGTAAATCGTCGCAGACTCGGCAGCCGCATCAGTGATGAAACTTCCGGGGTGGGTCCTGTGGCCACAGAAAACTTTTTTTACTTACTGGGGGTTATGCTGGCCCTCTGGGGGTTGCAGAGGGGCTCGGCTCCCTCTACCCCCCCCCCCTCGCCTCAGAAGAGCTTCAAATCATTCTTGGAAGCTACTTTCGGTTTTTACCAAAAACCAGAAGTAACTCTCAAACGCACTTGGAAGCGGGGGGGGGGGGGGGTAGAGGGCTCCGGAGGGCCAGTGCGACCCCTGGTAACTGAACGTACCCCCTTTTCTGCAGTGGCAATGGGACCCTGGAAGTGCCATCACAGACGTTGACACACGTCACCGGGGTAGCAATTGCTTCCATCTGGCATGCTGGGTTTGAGAACCACTGCTCCAAACTATTGCCACAGGTGAAAGTTGGCTCCAGTTGAGCCAGTGTGTGACACTACAAGGATCTTAACACTTTTAAATCAAAACTTGTCAGGTGGTCTGGTAGGAATTAAAAAAAAGGTTTTCCCACTCTGGGTTGGAAAGAGTGCAGCAATGAGCAAGGAGAACACACACCCCCTCCACCCCATGGAGGTATTACTGACACATTTTCCTGCTGTTACTCAGCCTCAGTGTTCATTTTCTTCTTTAATCCTGCTGTCTCATTTTTCTTTAATCATTTCTATATTCAACATTGTTTCGGTTGCTAGGTTAATTACCTTCATCTCATCCATTTATGCTGACATAACATCAGTAACAGGCTTGCTGTCTGCACATTCTTCCACTTCTGAGAAGAGTATTCTCAGCCTATCCGAGCATGAAGGCAACTTTATCATTGTTCCTGCATCAGGGGGAAGAATTTGTTTGTGATGTTGCCGTACTTGGAGAGTATGTGTTAGATCAGGGGTTCTCAACCCTTTCCCAGCTTGGAAGTGACTGGTAATGTCGTCATCATCACCAGTTACTCCCAGGTTTTCAGAGGCCAGAAAATGCAGGTTGGAGGCGCTGGGCGGGCCCTTCTCAGCATTCCCAAGACGCTTGGCCAAAGGGAGGAGCCTCTCTGGAGCGAAAATGCCCCGCTGAAAGTGAAATTGGGCTCTCCCATATCATGAAAATATGATCAAGATTTGTATATTTTTTCATCAGTTGATGGCAGCTGTTCCTATGTAAGAACAAAGTGCTTATTTCTGGCCATCATCTGCTTAAGGACGTCACTTCCAGCTTACTGACATCACTTCTGGCCCTCAGCAGGCGCCATGAATGCTATTCAGCCCACTGTATGAAACAAGGAAACAAGTTTGACACTCCTGTTCAGCACTCACTCACTCTCTCACTCGCGCTCTCTCTCTCGCACACACCTGAACAGAAGTGGGTTCTGATTATATTTTTTTATTTCAATATTTATATTCCGCCTTTCTCAAAAGACTCAAGGTGGTTTACATAGGCAAGCTGAATATAAATCCATTTTCAATGAGATTTTTACAAACATTATTCCATGAAATCTACATTTCTCCAGATGTTTCCCTTCATAGTTCAGTTATGTGTAGCTGACAGGGGGCTCACCTCCCTCTCACAGCGGCAGAGTGGTCATTTTCCAGCGTCTCTGCTGGCGAAGGGGGAGCTTGGTGGTGGCACATAGGTTCGGCCCTCCTGCCTGCCCTTTCCTCCGTACAGCTCCAAATTTCCTTCCGTAAATGGAAGTCTTGCCCTAATGAGGAAAATAAACAGGAGCACAAACTGTGGCAAAAGAAATGTAAAAAGATGATACGGGAGGCCAAGAAAGACTTTGAGGAACGTATGGCAGGCAACATAAAAGGGAATAATAAAAGCTTCTTCAAATATGTTAAAAGCAGGAAACCTGCCGGGGAAACGGTTGGTCCGCTGGATGGTGAGGGAGAGAAAGGGGTGATAAAAGGGGACTTGGAGACTGCAGAGAAATTAAATGAGTTCTTTGCATCTGTCTTCACGGCAGAAGACCTCGGGCAAATACCGCTGCCGGAACGGCCTCCCCTGACTAAAG
The DNA here is from genome assembly GCA_026170595.1 of Plestiodon gilberti rubricaudatus. Classification (NCBI taxonomy): domain Eukaryota; kingdom Metazoa; phylum Chordata; class Lepidosauria; order Squamata; family Scincidae; genus Plestiodon; species Plestiodon gilberti. The sequence goes on along the minus strand of JANXHW010000005.1, from coordinate 80,564,048 downwards.
AATTAAGTCAAATAGAGGTTAAAAGAGAAGACGTCTCAGACTTAATTGACAAAATAAAGATCAATAAATCACCAGGCCCGGATGGCATCCACCCAAGAGTTCTGAAGGAACTCAAGAATGAAGTTGCTGACCTCTTGACCAAAATATGCAACTTGTCCCTTAAAACGGCCACTGTGCCAGAGGATTGGAGGATAGCTAATGTCACGCCAATCTTTAAAAAAGGAAGGAGGGGGGACCCGGGAAACTACAGGCCGGTCAGCCTAACATATATTCCAGGGAAGATGATGGAAAGTCTCATAAAGGATAAAATTTTAACATACATAGAAGAACAAGCTCTGCTGAGGGAGAGTCAGCATGGCTTCTGCAAGGGGAAGTCTTGCCTCACAAACCTGTTAGAATTTTTTGAAAAGGTCAACAGGCATGTGGATGCGAGCGAACCCGTGGATATTATATACCTGGATTTTCAGAAGACTTTGACACAGTCCCTCATGAAAGGCTCCTGAGAAAACTCCACAGTCAGGGAATAAGAGGGCAGGTCCTCTTGTGGATTAGGAACTGGTTGAAGACCAGGAAACAGCGAGTGGGAGTCAATGGGCAATTTTCACAATGGCGAGAGGTGAAAAACGGTGTGCCCCAAGGATCGGTCTTGAGACCGGTGCTTTTCAACTTATTCATAAATGACCTGGAGTTGGGGATAGGCAGTGAGGTGGCCAAGTTTGCAGATGACACTAAACTTTTCCGGGTGGTGAAGACCAGCAGGGATTGTGAAGAGCTCCAGAAGGATCTCTCCAAACTGGGAGAATGGGCAGCAAAATGGCAGATGCGCTTCAATGTAAGTAAGTGCAAAGTGATGCACATTGGGGCAAGAAACCAAAATTTCACATATACGCTAATGGGTTCTGAGTTGTCTGTGACGGATCAAGAGAGAGATCTTGGGGTGCTGGTGAACAGGTCGATGAAAGTGTCGACCCAGTGTGCGGCGGCTGTGAAGAAGGCCAATTCCATGCTCGGGATCATTAAAAAAGGGATTGAGAATAAAACGGACAATATCATTATGCCCTTGTACAAATCGATGGTAAGGCCACATCTGGAGTATTGTGCCCAGTTCTGGTCACCACACCTCAAAAAGGATATAGTTGAATTGGAAAAGGTGCAGAAAAGAGTGACCAGATTGATTCGTGGGCTGGAGCACCTCCCTTATGAGGAAAGGCTACAGCGTCTGGGGCTTTTCAGTCTAGAAAAAAGGCGCCTGAGGGGGGACATGATTGAGACGTATAAAATTATGCATGGGATGGAGAGAGTGGATAGAGGGAAATTCTTCTCCCTCTCGCACAACACCAGAACCAGGGGACATGCACTAAAATTGAGTGGAGGGAGAGTTAGAATGGACAAAAGAAATATATTTCTTTACCCAGCGTGTAATTCATCTGTGGAACTCCTTGCTACAGGATGTGATGATGGCATCTGGCCTGGATGCCTTTAAAAGGGTTTGGACAGATTCATGGAGGATAAGACCATCACAGGTTACAAGCCATAAGCAACCTCCTGGTTTTAGAAGTGGGTTTTCTCTGTGCCAGGTGCAAGGGAGTGACAACGGGAAACAGGTTATCTTGTTGTCTTGTGCTCCCTGAGGCATCTGGTGGGGCCACTGTGTGATACAGGAAGCTGGACTAAATGGGCTTTTGGCCTGATCCAGCAGGGCTCTTCTTATGTTCTTATGTAAATGGAGCCATTCCAGAGGTAAGGGCAACATGCAGGTGCGGAGGGCATTGCGAGGCATCTTGATGTCACCCCGGGCAGCAGCCAGGCTAGCAATACCATTGATCCTGGCTGCTGGCTCTTGCACTTTCCAAGGTTTTGCAGGCAGTTGCAACCATGCTTCAGACCATTTGCTCAAAGATGTTATCCTGTTTTTGCCAGCTGACTCCTCCAAATTCCTCCACACAGATACACCAGTGGCCTCCCGATCTTCCGGTCTCCCATCCAGGCAGTTGATCCTACTTAGCTTTTTCAGGCAAGGCAACAGCTCAACCTCCAGACCACTCCTCCTGCCCAGAAGATTTGCTTTTTTACTAACATCTGTTACCTATATAGTCAATTCAAAGCAATGAAGTGGTACAAGTTGGGTTTAGTGGACTTCTCATTCAACAACTCTAAGACATTAAAAGAAGAAGGAAGCCATTTATCAGCCATTTATCAGTTTTTCCAAATTTATGATGCCAGTTTTGACATGATGGCCACTTCCCAGACTGTGGCGAGTTCCTGCAAACCTGAGCCCTGACACGTCACCCATTGTGTTTGTCATCACTCTTGCAGAGCGAGAACTTCCTTAAACTATGGAAGAGTTTTATAGCACGATGTGTGCGGTTGTCCATGTATCATCCTTGGTGTGAAGACTCTCGTCTTATGGAAACATTTCTGACCAGAGCACTGAAAAACAGCATTGTGCCCTGGTGTATGGGGAAAAAAAGAACTTCAGGGCATTTTCAGTGTGGCTTCATTCCATGGGCATCCTTGGTCATAATCCATAAAGAAGAAAAATGTCGCCATTTCAACTCTACAGCTACCCATTGCAAGATGTGAGGTGACAACCATAAAAAGCAGAAGCGTCCTCATCAAACTAAGACAGGTGGCAATGCAGCTGTTTCAAAAACTCATCCAAACATGTGTATCTTTTCTTTTGGCAGTATTAGTATGCTGTACCAAACTGTTACCAGGCAAACTGATGTTAACAGCACCACAGATCACTTATTAATGCAGCACATCTGTCCTTTTTCTGTATAGAGACAAACGGCATTTCCAGCTAGTGAGAAACTCTTGTACAATAAATCCCGGTGAACCAAATGGTGCAGGAGTTTTTTTTTTTTCCCCTTTCTGCAGAAGGGTGGGAGGAGGAGGGAGGCTGGTGTTAAATCCAGACAAACTGAAAGTCAACCTCTCTCATTCTTTCAGTGCCCAGCACCAGATAAGAGCTAATTTTCTTAAAGTATTGGTGTGTATGTTGAATCGACCCTGCCTAAGCAATATATGTTGAATTACATAAACTCAGACTCTTTCCCTTGGTACAATTCTGTGATCAGTGTGGATTTGGAGGGCTCTTAATGGAATCTAAACAAATGATAACTTTTACTCAATTAGAACCAATGCACAATTTACGGCACAATCCTATTCTTTGTGAACACCAGTGTAGCCCCCACCGTGCCGGTGTACGCTGTCATAATCGTGCCATAAAACACATTGGCAACATCTCATGAGCAAGGTGTGCCAGCGGGAAGGCCTGTGCTGTCCCACTGGTGCTGGATCCTGAAGACCGCGCATCAGAGCAGGTACGTTTTGCTACGAGAGGTATGGAGGCTGTGAGAGGGCGGGGAGGGGGTGTTATGGGGAGGAGGAAGGACAGAAATGGGGCCGATTGGGCCTGGGAGGAGGCGGGATCAGTGACACTGGCTTGTGCCATATCCTATGTCCCAGATCTCGCACAATTCAAAATGGCAGCGCCTGGAAAAGCCAGTAAGAAGAAGCCACTGGGGACACCCTGTGGCGCCCCTGTAAATTTAGGAACCACTGCAATAGTATGCGCTTTTGTAAGTATGAAGTGGGTATAGATTGAACTTTGTGGGAGAACTGAAATTGATATGCGTGTAAGCAATAACTTTACATGCAAAGTGACTTTAAAGACACTACTGGTATTCGGAGTCTTATTTTACCCCTGCTGATCCTGCAGAAGTCAGCCATTCCCCCACTTTCATGTGAGTTCCTGTAATTACAAGGAACCCCCATCCTATGCAATTAAAGGAGTTAACCAGAAACCAAGGGCAGGGATAGGATGTGGATGCATCCAGGAGCATCCTGTACTACGTGGTGCCAGTAGGGTTAAAAATATCATCCGAACTGCCCTTTGTGCATAGGCTTTTAAAGCTTCAAGAACAGAAAAGAGAAAATCAAAGAATTTGTCGTTAAAGTGGGTTCCACACTGGAAAAAGCTGGAATTTGCTTGTTTAGTACAGTTAGATGGTAAAGTTAGATGAAAAAGTTTGAACCTTCTTCTGTCATCAGATAATGGTGGCAGGGGAGGGGCTGGGGGAGGGGCTGGGGTGGAGAGAAGGCGGAGGAGGGAGAGAATACCTTTAATGGCATAACATTATAGAGTGCAAATAAATCATTTTGATTGGGGGAACAGTGATAGTGGATTACTAGCCTGGGCACACTTCCCTAGGGGACACCCCTCCCCAACACCAAAAGAGCTGATTTAGTTGCTAGTACAGTCATTTCTATAGAAACCAACGCTTATGTTGTCGTCGTCCCCCTGAGTTGTCTTATCACAATAGTTGCTGCAATAACTTTCATTTCCCATATACATTAAATCATACATTGTTGGTTATTTTTCAGAACTGACTTACATGCAGGTTAATTTTAAATAGTCAGATTTTTTTCATTTTTTGTCATTCTCTTGTTTCCCTGGGAGGCTACAGTATTTCTCTGGGAAGGCTCTTGTTTCCCTGGGAGGCTGAAAGACAGCAATAAGGTCAACCAATGAGTGCCATGGGTTAGGGTCATCACTAGGGCGGGCGAGGGGGGTGAACCACCCTGGGTTTCACCCCAGAGAGGGGTGACACCAAAATGACTTTCTATTCTATTTGTTATCGATGGTGCAACAACGCACCACTGGTAGAAGATTGGTTTTTCCCGATCCTCGCCACGACTTACGCTGGGATCATATTTCCCAGAAGACCTCCACATCATGAAGTCTGGTATGGGAGGAGGTCCATTGGGGTGACACCATGAGATGTCACCCCGCGTATCAACAACCCTAGCAACATCCCTGAATGGAGACTTTGTTCCTCCACTGTTCCAGGAGATAAAAATATGTGTATCTCAGAATAGAAATTGATGGCCTTTCAAAATGAAGAATAGTATTTTCAAAAGATTTCAGACTTTGTATATTACTATCTCAGTTTTCAGTTTATTTTCTTCTTTTGAACTATTGGTGCCAAAGAGCAGGGGGTCAGTGGTGTGTGTGTGGGGGGGAGGAGATTTTTGTATAGACCAGCTTAAGACTGAAGAACTTGGAAGTAAACCTTCTGAAGTGCGCTCTGCGCGTGCGATTTAGAGGTAATAGAAATTTTCAAAGAAAGCAGTGGGAAACGAGAAAAAGTTACCATGCAGAGATAAAGATCTCAATCTTCATACTATACAACTAGAAAAGGAGTGATAATCCAGTTTATATTTTTTTAAAGAATTATCCTAAGTCTCTTTTGAGAAAGGTTATTCCAAACATAAAACACTACTGAGCTCTGAAAGCTCATCCTGCTGACTTATCCTGTTAGAACAATTTAATTAGAGGAAGGCTTATTTTGGAATCATTTGTAATCAACTAGGGAAGGAGAATAAAAGCTACCATATTATCTGAAATTTCAAAGTGCTTGTTTCCCTATTAATGCTAATTACATTTATAAAATGGAAATCACTTCCTTTTCATGGTCTGAAGGCAGATGTTAATATGCCGTTTTCAAGGGGGAGGGCACGCAAACTGAAGCAGATAATCTACGCATAAAACTAAAATACATTAGTTGTAAACCCAACTTGTTGTATTAACCAATGCAGGGAAGAGAAGAGATATGTACCAAATTAAACAGAGATAATCTACCAATATCATTTAGACTCGAGTTGAATTTTTTGTGAGTTTCAATTACCGTATTGTCCCGAGTATAAGATGCACCTGATTATAAGACGCACCCTTAAAGTTTGGTGCTATTAAAAAAATTTAATTAAATCACTGGCATTAAATTGCAACAGCCTGATTATAAGACGCACCCCTAGTTTAAAAACTTAAATTAGGAGAAAAAAGTGAGTCTTATACTCAGACCAATACGGTATTTACTTTGAAATTTGCATGTCTGATGTGGGAGAAACTTTTGATCAACAGTTAAGGGCGCAATCCTGCCTATGTGTAGGCATTTCATGCCAAGTCTGGTCTGCTGCGGGAGCGACTTCCAAAGTTTGGTCGCCATCCACTTGTGTCCGGATGGCTCCAGTTTGAAGCCAAACAGATACAAGGGTGGGTGGGAAGGTCCAACTACGCGACCCACTGCTCATCTGCCACGACACACTGAGTGTGGCATGACCCACAGTTTAGGAAACACTACTGTAGGGAACTGTGCAGTCTCTCTGAGTGAGTCCACAAAGTATAGCTCCCCAAATTTAGAGAGTAAGGGAGTGATGCTATCCCTAACCTTATTTGCTCCCTGAGCTTTTTGGGGACAGTTCACTGCTGGTTGGTGCTAGGCAATTAGTTCCTTTTTTCTTTATTTATTTTTTTTGGGGGGTGGCAGTTTAGAGCAATAGGCTTCCATTGGTTGTCATGAATTTTGCCTCCAAAACGCCTGTTGCAATATAGGGCCATTCCAAGGGGGCTTCTGGGGAAAAATTATAGCCACATATAGCCACAGGTGGTCTGAAGAATTTCTCAGCTCCTAGAATAATTGCCAAAATTGCTCCCCCATTTTATCTGCCTGGGAATGGAGCAGAGAAAATGGGGGGGAGCATTTCGAATGAGCCTTATTTATGTATCGATTTATATCCTGCTTTTGTCCCCGAAGGGCACCCAAGACTGCTTACAACAATATCAAGATACATATAAATTATAAAAAACAAATTTTAAAAACATACATACAGTGTACACACACACACACACACACACACACACACACACACACACACACCACTATGTATGTTTTAAGCTATTGTTAGTGGAAAAAATGTAGGTGATATTCATTTGTCATCTATTTGTAAAATCTAGATTGGGCAAGCAAATTCTTAGCTTCCTTCAATGAATCAGCATTGGATCATTCTTTATCTGCAAACTTCTGCCTTCTCTTTCTCCTCTGACATTACTAAGCAAACTGCTCTCTGCATGGTGTTGGTAAGATGAAAAATGCATCAGATTTGAACAAGAAAAGTTCCCTCTTCCTATGAATGCTTCCCTTAAATATTTCCAGAGGATTTTGATACTGCCTCATTACTGTGTGATCTTTTAACATAGCATGGAATCACCTCTTCATAGAGATATAATGACAATAACAGTTTACGTGTGGGCAATTGGAGTCTAACAAAGAGATAATAAGGCTCTGTGTAATTAAATAGGTCTTCACAGAGTTGCTTTCATTTATGGTTACTATGGAAGGAACACATAATTGGCCTGCAATGAACCAAAAAGAGCATATTTCTTGCAAAGATCACTGAAAAGAAATTTTCTCCATTTCTTGTCTGAGTAATATTCATGTACCTTTTCATTAGAGTGAACTTCAATTTGTATTCACCTTCCCTATGTGAAAACCTCCTTTGTTTTCTACAAAATCATTTGTTATAAAGGCAGGGGGAATACATTAAAAAACATTAATTCCAGAAGTACAACGACGCACGTTGTTACAATTTTCCACAGTGCTAACAAGGACAAAGTTGTCTTCCACCAATAACATTTTTTTAAACTGTCACCACTCTATTAGGACATCTCCGGATTTCAGTTTTCTAAACTTCACTAACAGCCCAATCCTATCCTCCCCCCCCCCGCCGCTGGTGCAGCCAAACCAAAAAGGTGCATGCTGTATCGGGGGGGGGGGGAACAGAGTGGGATGCTTCATAGGGAATAGGGGATTCAAATCTCTTTTCCCCTCTGTAAGCCTCCTGCCCTGCAATGGGTCTCCTCGTACCTGCACCAGTGATTTTGCTGGTGCACGTTGAAGGAGAGAAAAGGAGTGGGGAGACTGCTGCCAGAGGGGTTAGGATCCAGTGCTTGCCATCACCGTCGGATCCACCCCCTCCTGTAGCCTCCCCACCCCATTCCTCTCCCTCCCTACCCAGTTTAGCCTCCTCCCCACCCCCATTCTGCCCTCTCACCTTGCTAGCCTACCTCTCTGCCCTTGCTAGCCTACCTACTTCAGCAGTCCAGCAACAGTGTGGAAAGGCTCCGGCCTTCCCACCGGTGCTCTGGTAGCACACTTTAAACGAAGGAGGGAGAAAAGTGAGAAGGGAAGTCAGACTGCCAGCTGGGCTGAGTTTCATCTGCCAGTGATTCCCCAATGGGAGAAAAAGGAAAAAAAAATAGCAAGAGGTTTAAAACAAGAACTGGGAAATGGAGGGTTTTACAAGGGAGGAGTTGTTATGAGGATTAGAGGGAGAGAGGAGAGGAGGGATTGCCTCTCCTTAACCCGCTGGGTAGACTGGGGTATGTTGTCCTTCTGCAAAGCAAAGTCTGGGCTGCACAGCTTCAGATCCAGGAGATAAAGGAAAAATGTAGCCAAAAGGTGCCCCTTGGTGGGCAGAGAAAGTAGCTCCTCCAAAAACGAGTGTGGCTACCGAAGCAAGAGGCTTTCCAAGAGGGAAAGACTTTGCTGAAACTGGACAGCTTGGACACTTTCAGTGGGGAAGAAAATGCCACAGAATGGTTGAAGTCTCTATGGAGAGAAGAGACCGCCAAAACAGTCTGGACTCCATCACTGACAAAATTCTCCCAGAGCAGCAGTAGAGGACTTTGGACAAAGAATGCAAAGACATTCCTGGGCTGATAATATTCATCTCCTGGCTGAGCATTTGGGGAGAGCATCTCCTGGGTGTGCAGCCAGGAGTTTCCTGGGCTTGATTGAGTTAAGGTGTGTCCTTCCAGGATGGCACAAAAGCTTAAGTGCATCTCAGTCTGAGAGGTTCCTGAGAGACAAGAGGTATGGGAGGGGGTAGACTGCCCCCACGCTTCAGTCGTTGGTGGGAGAGGCTTCCTGAAGAAGGGATCTGAAAAAAAAACTGCCCAAGTGGCCTGACTGCTGGACAGTTAGGCTTATTATGCAGAAAGACTGGTGCTTGTAAATGAGATTGTGTCAGGGTAGAAAGCCCAAATTTGCAAGACCTTCAAGAAAAGTGACACACAGATGTCCAGCAAATGGCCCTTGAGTAGCATGATCTTGTCTAGAGAGTAAGCCATACCTTGCCCCCTCTAGGGCGAAGTTCTGGCTGGCTCTCAGTAAATGTCAGCTAAGGAAAAAAAATGAAGTTAGGAGAGACTGTGCATGTTTTGGAAAGCGATGTCATTGCCATTGGTAACACATATTCCAGGGCAGCCGAACCACCAAGGGGGCATACACATCTGAGCCAAGTGGGCAAGATCCATACCGCCTGCAGGAAGGTGCAGGTGCAGCTGCCAGATCCTGGCCTTCCAAACCACAGCTATGTTTCAGTTCAGGGGGCAAAGTTAGTATATGATTGCTTTAGCCTGAGATGGGGACCATCTAATAGCCTCCCTATTCTTGGTTCCCAAATTCAAGGCACCTGGACCTATAGTATGGGAGGTCCTGATGATTATGGAAGCTTCTCTGAAAGTTCCTCCAGATCTCCTGGAGGAGTGGAGGGCTCAAGTCTCACGGCAGAGGGAGGTTCTGGCTCCCTCCAGGACTCAAAATCATCCTCAAACTCGGAGTCCATGAGTCTCACAGCAGCAACTATGCCTTTGTGAATCTTAAGCTGGACTTCCAACTGGGCAGTTTTCATCTCACACTCTTTATGGCTGACTACGGCTTTAGCCAAGCAATTTTGGTCAGCAAAGAAGAAGGCTGCTAAACATGCTTCCTCTAGCTGTGAACAGAGGTCAATTACCTCCCTATGGCTCTCATCTGCAGTACTTTTAAATCTCTCTCTTGCCTCCTCCTGCACGTCTTTTAAGAGGCTGGTTAAGTTAAGTTTATCAACCACTAGATTATTCTGGTTTCTTTTTATTTCAACCAGGGCCCGATTATAATCCTTTTTAATCTTTTCTATTTGGGACTGGGGATTGGCAGACTTTACCTCAAAACTCTTACCATGGTATGACTCAGATAACATATCACACATATGCATGAACTCCACACAGTCCAAGCGACACACACACACACACGCACAAACTCCACACAGTCCAAGCGACACACACACACACACACACACACACACACACACACACTTAGTTTTTCCAAGTTTAAACTTGCAACAACAGTCCTCAAACATTTCCTCAGCTGCAGCAATTAGTTTCTTGCCTTTAAAACAACCTGGCTGCAGGGGCATGAACCCCAGGGCCGGCTTTAAGCCTTTGGACCAATTGCTCCCAATTGGGCCCCATGCCTAAGGGCCCCCCTGTGCTAGGGTTATCTACTCTAGTCTTGTTGAATACACATGACAGCACATTAAAAGGTAAAGGTGTCCCTTGATATTTAAGTCACAGTTTGGCAATTATGTCCATTGAATCTGAAATTAGCAGGAGTTTAAATTTAGACAAAATCCTAAAAGAATTTGCCTAGAAAAAAAGCAAGAAAGATAGCTTTTTCATAATAAAAGCCAATACTGTAATATGACTTATTTAAAATGTATTAATGTTAAGTGATGTTTAGAAATCCAAAAAAAGATAATTTGTTCCCAACAATGCTGTTCAATTTGTTCCCAACAATGCTGTTCACTTACATTCTAATTTTTCTGATTTTTTTTTCCAAACAAAAATTAAAAATAAAATAAATATTTTTACTGACTCATTCCACAGTCACTAAAACAAGTGGTTTTGGAACTATTTACTTTTCAAAAGGTAATCTACACATTTTTTTGTTTACTTGTAGGCTTACATGTATGCAATTTTATATTAAAATGTGCTTAGATCTACCTGGTCCATTAACTCACGTGCACTTTTTAAGCACACATTTTGATTGCTTTCCATTCTACCATAGAGATATAAAGCCTATAATACATTTTATTTATGTTTAAGATTCTACAAGACCTTGGCTGTGAACCTGGGGCCCTGCAAAAGCTGTCTCCAATTGGGTCCCACAGCTCCTAAGGCTGGCTCTGGTGAACCCTTCCTCAAAATTCAATGCTCCAACTTATACCAACATATCTTGTTAACAAGGAAACTCATGAGTTTGGGCTTCTTGGCCTCAGCCATTGGTACAGAAGACCAAAACACATTTCTGCCAACTATCACAACAATACACTGGGATCCCTCTGCACCAAACTCTGGCTTTAGTACAACCGGCATGGAAACAACTGGTGTAGGCTCACCTCAGCCTTGAAGAACTGACATTTTGCAACCACCATCTTCATGCATATGGTCCCAAAACACAACACACCCAAAAGCACAATTTTCACTATTCATTTCACAATGCAGCTAATACACTTTCCCCAAAACAGTACTTACTCCGATTGCAGAACACAATTTCCTCACAATACACTTCTCTGATCACTGAAAGAAACATGTCTAAGTTCCTAGCACAACTTCACTATCCCAAATGCGAGTACACCTTATGCAGGTCAGGAAATGTGGTCTGGAGGTTGACCCGGTGCCCTGCCTGAAGAAGCTAAGCAGGATCGGCCTCGGTTCTCACCTGGATGGGAGATGGCAGCTAATGCTGGACAACAAGAAGGCACCGTGAGATGGTGTGGAATGTCTGGAACATGGAGAAGTCAGTCAGAGATGTAACACCTTGACAACCATCCAAGGATGAACAGACAACCATCCAAGGAGGCTACTGTGAAGCTTGGAAGGGCAGAGCACAAGCCAGGATGTTGACTGCACTCAGAAGGAAACATCCGGGAAATGAAGGATTCTATGAGTTCTCTCATAGAAAAATATTTGTAAAAAACATTAAAAAAAATGGTGTTTAGATCAGCCTGCCAATAATAATAAAAACAACAACACAGATTCCTCTTTCAACCTATTTTAGCCTCCACACTCCTGCACTTAAGCAAGACACTTTCACTTAGAGCACTATTACACTTCACGCACAATAACTTCACAAAACCCAATAGCAATTGTATACCCCGGCAGCCATTTTAGGGGCCTGGCAGCCATCTTAAGAGGCCTGTTAGCATCTTCTCTCTGTCTCGCATACCCTTTCCCTACTGAGCTGGTTTCCATGAGAAGATGGGCTAAAGGTAATGATCAGCTGCAGCTGCTCAGCATTATCAGGGTGGGAAGGTGGTTATCAGAGTGAAGTAATGAGAAGGTGCATTCTGTAGTGCTCTTCCCAAAACATGCTTATCCTTTATTGGCCCCAGCTGTGCACCCTAATTAACAACATCTGTTCGTTAGGCCCTTCATTAATGATAGGAATATGTTACACATGCCAACTGATTGATCTTTGTTATGGGAAGCAGTGTGAATTGTTATGAGAAGTAGCTATACTTGTATTGTTGCCCACTGTCTAAGTTTTGCTGAACCCATATAAGCCATGCTTTAGCTTAATCCGGCTGCCCTCTTGGGCTAAGGTGTCTGAGATGCCCGTGTCCTCTTGTACCTAGGTGTCCAAGGCACCACTGTCTCTTGGACCTGGGTGTTCGAGGTGCTGGTTGAAAATATCTCTGTAAGTGCTTTATGCTTGAAACCTTAGAAATAAAGCTCTTTATGTGCCTATTTGGAGCCTCATGTGTTTGCTTCCTCAGAGCTCATAAGAACATCCCCAAGCTAGGCTTACCAGATCTCCAACTGGGACAGAGTGCTAGACCTTTAGGAGAAGGAATGTGAGCAGGTGTAGCTTGTTAAACCTTACAGCACAATCTTAGGCATGTCTACTTAGAAGCAAGCCCCATTGTGTTCAGTGGGGCTTGCTTCTGAGTAGACATGCCTAGGATTGTGCTGTAAGGTTTAACAAGCTGCACCTGCCCACATTCCTTCTCCTAAAGGTCTAGCACCCTGTCCCGGTTGGAGATCTGGTAAGCCTATCCCCGAGCCCACAGCTAGGGCCCGGAACAGCAGTACCTCACCATTCCCACAATTTCCTAAGATTCTCACATGACCATGCTGAAGGGGGAGCAGAGAGAGAGAGAGAAATGCAAAGGAAACAGAGCACTTGTTTGCACAACAAAGCCATGCTGATGATGTCACCACTCCTGCTGTAGGAGAAATCCCGGATCCCTGCTCCCTCCCTGATTTTGCCTCCAGTCCTTGACAGCTGCCACTGCAGCGTCTCTTCTCAGGCTGGGTGCTTCCCATTCTACGAAACAGGACGAAAACCTTCATGTTTTAATGACCCACTTCGAAGATGAATGAAAAATGAAACCAAAAAAAGCTAAGCGCTGATTTATCGGAAAGAAAACAGTGGTTTGGCTCCATGACAAAGCTGGTTCTGAGCACATAAGCCACTGATTCTCTGTGAGGTATCGGATTGCTAGGCAGCCCACATTTCTTCTCAACTGGAATTTATTGCCTTTCTCGGTAGTGTTTCAATTATCCCATTGAACGCAAGCATAAATAAAGACGGTCCTGCAAATGTATCAGTTCGTTTGGAGAAATCCACTATAATTATAAATTACTCAGAACAGCTGTATCATATATAATCTTAAAAGTGAGCAATTTAATTGCCAGTCTGTCACAATGAGGATTGATATACCTTTCTTCACTCAAGTATGCTAAATTAAAAGAAATGGTATCATAATGTCCAGTTAACTGAATAACTCATATAAAACCAGACATTTTTTCTCATCTTGTACTGATGGCTGCCGGAATAGACCAAGTTTGCTTCCAGTCTTTGGAAACTTCCAGCCTTGGTAATATACTCTGTTAATGTTGGAGAGCAGCCAGGGGCTCTTAACCAGAACAGAACTGACCCTCTTCAGTTCTCTATATGTCACTTCTTAAGCAATCCTCACAATACTGGCCCAAGGGCTGCCCTCCTGTCCACCAAAGGCTGTGAGATGGATTGACAGTCCCCCATTTCTCCCAATTACCTGGGGTCTCCATTCCCTGCAAACACACACCCCAAATTGTTTTGCTGCATGGTCTGCTGCTGCTCCTCATCTTCTCACGCCCAACAATTTTTAAAAATGAAGAGGACGTGAGGGTGCTATTAGTCTAGATCAGGAGAGTCAATTAGTGCTATTAGTCTAGATCAGGGGTGTCAAACATAAGCCTTCAGGCTGGATACAACCCATGGAAGTGCTTTATCCGGCCCATTCAAACGTTGTTAGCCAAATTCCAGTAAGTTGTAGATGAAAGCCATGTATTCAATATATGCCCATCTCCAAATGTTGCCTTCTGGATCATCTGCACTAGATACATGTTTGCCGTATCTGTGAACAATGACTCTCAATTCAATCTGAATGTACTGTTGTTTTTAAATGCCATTGCATTTCACACTCTCCTCTCCTGTGTGAAGACACTGACAAATGCACTAAAACCACTTCATTTAGAAAGGGGAGTAATAACTTCAAAGGTGGAAACCAGATACGAGGGAAAAGGTGAAACTCAATGCAGCTGAAGGCTAATGGAAATACTTCCATTATTTAAGTATTAAGTTTCTTAGTACTATACTGGGAATGTGACAAAAGAAAAAAAGAAATAGGGGACTTACTTTAACACAGTGAAACACCTCATCTCACGGCACAATCATGTGTAACTTTAGGGTGGCGGAGCGCACGCTCTGCCACCCTAAAGTATTGCAAAAGTGCCATAAGGCACTTTTGCTATGACTTGGGAGTAAGTGGCACCAATGCGGAGGCTGGCACCGCTCACTCCGCTGCGGAACTTACCTGACTCCGGCCGTTGCAGGTACGTCCCGCGCCAGTCGGTGGGAGGGCTGGATAGGGCAGTGAGGGAGGCGGCTGAGATATTGGCAGTGATATCCTAAGCCCCTTCCCGGCCCGCTCCTGCATTACACCGCCTCTCCAAATGTAAACCAGGTCTGGACCTGGCGTACATCCAAGGAGACCCACAGGCCTTGGGCTCGCTTACTTCCGGGGAAGGGGATGAACATCCCCTTCTCCCGAGGTGTGGCCTAGCAGCCCCAGGGCAGCTCACAATGGGTTTAGGATACAGCAGCTGGCCCTTTAGGCTGGCTGCGTATCTTTACACAGGATTCGGCTGCCCGTAACAATATATTTCAACATCAAATATGCAGTTCTTCAAATATACAGAGGGATAGCTCTGTTAGATCTGATTCAAAGATGCCTGAACCATCATTTAGCGTTACATAAACAAACTTCAGGGAGTTGCAGGCTCCCATGTGCTCCCTTTCCTCTGGCCCTGCATGCACATAAGGAGGAAGGTGAAAGTTTCTGCTTTTACTTTAAAACAAACACAGGTCCACGTTTTGTACAAACTCAGGGAACTGTGGTTTGTTAACGAACTGGGGAGAAACCAGGGAGATACAGAAGCAAAGCCAGAATCTGCAAGGTTTTTCCCCAGGCACAGACTGAGGCCTAACCTAAAAGCATTTATTGCTAAGCAAGGAACCAATCAGTTCTCTGGTAAAAGGAACCACCCTACCTAGGACTTGGGAAGACAATAATGCTCCTTCTTCCTTTTCTTGGTAGCCTCAATGGTCAACTCAAGGAGTCTCAGATCACAGACTAGAAGACTCTGTGCTTGACAACGCAATCCTACTAACCAACGTCCCAGCACAGGTGCAGCCTTGCCAACAGGGCGCACACTGCATTTTGCAGTGCAGGGGCAGTCATGATGGAGGCCTCTTCAAGGTTAGGGAACATTTGTTCCCTTACCTCAGGGCTGCATTGTGGCTGCACCAACTCTGGAAAGTTGGTTAGGATTGCGCTGTAAGTCTTGATTGACCCCGACATTGTGCCGTTTCAATAACGTGCAATCAGTGTCAGCCCAATTGCCAATGAGAATGGTGGGACATAACTTCTGGAAGGGGGCTAGCACCTTTTTCTAAAAAAACTAACTAAATGTACAGAAGTCTGCAATGTTCATCTTTTTAATAGTGAATGTCTAAATTTTACCTGGGAAACCCTCTTAGCTGAAGACTTTAGAAGGTTTGCTCTGAAATCTCTTGGCACAGAAGGTCTTGGGTAAAGCTTGAGGTGTTTCTTTAATTAGAATGCGTGGGAAAGGAGTGGATAATAACAGATATATTCTTAAGTTACTAGCTTCAAAAGGTACTAATGCATTTTGCATATTTAACTTTGATGAAGTAGAGCACTTACTTTCATTTTCCAAAATTAGATGTGAAAGTAATCTTGATCATCGTGGAACCTTCAGATGAGGAGCTCATTGTGAGATGTGGTGGTTCTCAAGAGCAATATTCAGTATATGGCAATGAGCCATACAGTTAGTTTCTAGCACTTGTCTTAGATAGCATGTAACTGCATATCGAAGGAATACTGTGAACCTGGGGGTGACAATAAACACAATAGGTTTGCACTTCGTATGAACTTGAGATCCATCACTGTGTCCTTTACTATCAACTCAAGATGCCATTTCCCCTCAAGGAAACACGGGGACACAGATTTGCCATATTGCAGAAAACCTATCTTGGCACTAGCATATCTGTTTACATTGTTTTACAGAACACGATCGATAAATAACATTTGTATTAAATCATTCAAACTAACTTTAGCCATTTTTCATTATTGTAGGAGTGCTGTCTGTCACAGACAGTCTGTGAGTTTGGGTCCAGTCATACAAAGAAATGGAAGCAGATTCCACCCCCACCCCAGTTCATTAACCTATGTATACAGAGTAAGTAAAGGGTAAAGGTGACCCCTGACAATTAAGTCCAGTCATGTCCGACTCTAGGGTGTGGGGCTCATCTCCATTTCAAAGCCGAAGAGCCAGCGTTGTCCGAAGACGCCTCTGTGGACATGTGGCCGGCATGACTCTCCTTGCCACAGCGCGTAGCATGCAGCTGGAACACGGAGCGCTGTTTACCTTCCCGCAAGCGGTACCTATTTATCTACTCATATTAACATGCTTTGGAACTGCTAGGTTGGCAGGAGCTGGCCAATCAATGAGCGCTCACCCCGCGGCGGATTCGAACTGCCGACCTTTCGATCGACAGCTCAAGGTTCAGCAGTTTAACCCACTGCGCCACCCGCTGGCCTATGTATGCAGAGTAGATGTATGCATACATTAACCTATGTATGCAGAGTGGCATCATTAGGGGGTGCGGGGGTGATACCACCCCCTCAGGGGGGTGATACCATGGCCAAAATTGTGGACACCTTTGGAAAATTTGTGTTTATGAATAATACCATAAAGGTATATATCACTGGAAAGGTAATTTAATTTAGTGGGTTTTGACCAGCAGAGGTCTCATCAGAAATATTTTTCTTGTGGGAGCTTGGTGTTAAAAGGATGGATATCTGTCCCCACCCAAACCATCATGCAGATGAAAAACTAGGCCCACCAAAAAATGTCAAATTGAATTATCATATGGATCAATTTAACATTGGTCTGAATGACCCGTTCATTGACACGGTCGATATGGCGCTTCATGTTTTAGAATTACCAGAAAATAGTGTAATGTTTTGTTTTCCAAATGGAGCCTAATTAGAACACTGTTGTTTATCAAATTTATGAATCACATTTTCCACTCAAAAAGGGCTTAAAGCAATGTACAGTACAAATAAAAAGAGACTGAACCATCTGTTTACCACGAGTAGAGGTATCTACAGCACTTCTGAAATCATCTCTTTTGTGTGTGTTTTTTGGCCCTGTTAGACAGAAATAAGGGTCTACAGAAGAATTAAAAAAAAAACCTCCAACCCTATTTAAAAAAAAAAAACTTCAACAATTCTTGGCAAGAATCCCCAAGGACAGGGATAAAATATCTGTGAAGTACCATGAGGCAGATGTCATACTAAGGGAATCACAGGCAATATCAATCTCTGCCTTTTTCGAAAAGATGTTAATATATACACACATACTTTCATGTTTTGGATTTTGAGGTTCAGTCCTGTGGAACACTGAAGAAGAAAAGGTTGAATGTTGTGAAGCTGAGATGCTCTGAACAAAAGGTTGTAACTACCTGGAGATCCAACAGAGTTCCAAAGAAGATAAAATGTCTGTCAAAGATGAACAGCATGAACAACATCTGAACAGACCTATGTGAGGGAAGACAGATTCACCTTTCAGGTACTTTTTTATTCCATGAAAAACAAGAGCCAAAATCCCTATGAACCAAATCTAGGCAGCTGAAGAGACAACACATCTTCATATGAGCAGGTAAAGAGAAGAGTGAGTAACAAGTTTAAATTTCTCTTCATTTACAAAAACAATGTATCCCAAAAAAATTAACTTCTTCACCAACATATAATGCACAGAAAACAACAGAAATTGAGGAGAAACATCTTGCATGTTCACATTTTACAGCACAATCCTGTCTAAGTATAGACCGGTGTAGAAACTGCTCCCAGTCTAGGGTGTTGCAAGAGTATCTCCTCAAGAGTAAGTGGTGCCAGTGGAGACGATTGTACAGATCACAGGACGGATCACTGCTGCGGTGGAGAGGTGAGTCCCCACCAGGCAGGGAAGGGGAGGGCAGAACAGGGTGTTCCGGGGGTGGGGTGAGATTAGTCGGCCAGACCCGGGAAGGGGGAGGGACCGTTGACCTCCGCTGTCATATCCTATCCCCCTTCCCGGGCCTGGCCGGCATTACACAGCTGGCTCAAATGTGCACCAGCAAACATTCGAGTAGACCCATTGGGGCGGCTGGGGCACTACTCAGGGTAAGGGGTGAATGCCACTTTACCCCAAGGAGGTCTCTGGCTGCATTGGGGCAGGCTCCATCCTGGATAGGATGTGGCGGAAACCTTATTTGCACCGCCATGTCCTGCTAGACAGGATTGGGCTGTTAGTCTCAGTTTTAGGCGCCAGAGGTCTGGGTCCAGGGACTGTACCACGTTAATCTCTGTAGCACTGTGGTAACATGACAAAGTTGTTGCTGGCCTGCTCTGTACTCTGCTCTAGTTGCACCTCTACATATGGTGGTATTGGAGGTGCAGGTTTAGCAGGAGCAAACTACCTCTAGACTAGAGAGTGGATAGAGGGAAATTCTTCTCCCTCTCGCACAACATCAGAACCAGGGGACATGCACTAAAATTGAGTGGAGGGAGAGTTAGAACAGACAAAAGAAAATATTTCTTTACCCAGCGTGTAATTCATCTGTGGAACTCCTTGCCACAGGATGTGGTGATGGCACCTGGCCTGGATGCCTTTAAAAGGGGTTTGGACAGATTCATGGAGGAAAAGACCATCACAGGTTACAAGCCATAATCAACCTCCTGGTTTTAGAAGTGGGTTTTCTCTGTGCCAGGTGCAAGGGAGTGGCGACTGGACACAGGTATCTTGTTGTCTTGTGTGCTCCCTGAGGCATCTGGTGGGGCCACTGTGTGACACAGGAAGCTGGACTAGATGGGCTTTTGGCCTGATCCAGCAGGGCTCTTCTTATGTTCTTATGTTCTTATTACCATGAGGCGCCATTGAAGGTTCCACTTGGCCCTAACTTGTCACTCAGGCACAGACTCCAAACCACCAGCCCTCACACTATTACTGAAATACAAGCGTAGGAGAGGCGATTATGCGTTTGTCATATACTCTAGTTTGAACCCTATGACTTGAGCCCTCTTCAGACATTACTGTAACTTTGGGAAACATTCATGGTTACAGGCAATGACTGCAGAATGGTGGCAGCGGAACAGGCAAGTCAATTAATTAATTAATTAAGCTAACTTAAATAAATAAATAAATAAATAAAATTGGGCGCCCGTGGCGGCAAAAGGGCACTTTGCACCCTAGGGTTTTAAAATTTATCTTAGTTCATTATTTAATCCTTTTAATTACTTGTGAGGGGGGGGGTGTCCCGGTTTAGAACCGGGAAAAAAATCTGGTAAGCCTATCCATGGGGCAGTACTTATCTGCAGAGGTGAATGCAATCCTGCGTTCAAAGAGAGTTTCTCCCTGTGATAGAACACTGAATGTCCATCTGCCAAAATGCAAGGAGATTCTCTCCCAGTTACAGCATTTGCCTTTGCATACAAAAGCTGGAGAAGGGGGGGGGGAGCTACACAGCACGTCAGCATTGGGGCAAGGCTTTCTAGCACACTCCTGTAGCTGAACTGGGACAAAGCGTGCTTCCCTACATGAGATGCTTTCCAACATCTACAAGTCTCAGAGGTCTCTAGATCTTGTCGGAGGAGTCAGTAGGGTACAGTAGCCAACCAGTAGCAGAAAGGAGGGCCAAGCACCATATGAGATCCTGGGGACTGTGAGAACAGGTGCTTCTGTTAGGATTTAAAGTCCTCAGAATGGATGCAAGTAAATGAGTGCAGTTTCCTGTCTCCAGATTACCTGGATTAGAAGAACTGACATTAGATCACAGGCACGGGTAACAGCATCAAAAGGGTATTGGTCACTTGCGTATATAGGTTTCCCTCACTTAACGACGGGGATGCATTCCCTGAACCCCATTGTTAGGCGATTTTGTTATTAATTGAATTTGACCCCTGGAGTCCTCCGGAGGCTGCTGCCGCATTGCACCAGGCCAGCAACCCTCTCCATAGACCTCTGCAGGCTTCAGAACGCTTCTCCAAAGTGACAGGACATGACTTCCAGTTTGCTTGTGGTTTTGCGTCCACCACTTCCTGTCACTTTGGAGAAGCATTCTGAGGCCCGCAGAGGTCTATGGAGGGGGTTGCCAGCCCGGCACGATGCAGAGGCTCCAGATAACTCTATAGAAGTTCATGGGGTTTACCGTCATCCTATATCCAGGCAGTCATTAGGCACGCACCAAGAGTAATGCACTCTGGCCCCAAACTGAGGGGCCCAATTCCATTGAATCAGTCAAATCACCCTAAGTTTGGCCCTGATGGAAGGCAGGGCTTTGCCCCAGTGACCCCAGAAACCGGTGCTAACATTGGGAGGAAGGGGCCCATGCTACAACTTTGCGCCAGGCTCAAGGAAATAATGGTTGGGCCATTTCCAAATCATTCGTCCTGCTCAACCTTCTTACAAGTTACACTGTTGCGTTGATAAATGTGAATTTAATCATCCATTTTTTTAAAAAGTGATTTTGTACTTTTTTCCCCCTTTCCAAATTTAGGTTACTAACTCTGAAATATGCCTTGCTGTAGTGGTTTATAACCTCCCACCGCCTTGGTCTGGTATGTCTTCAGTAATGGGTAGTCTTTGACTGCAACAGCTTTTGTGTCCTTTCAGTGTGCACCTTCTTTGAAGTCAAAAGAGTTCATTTTGTTTGAAGCGTTTGACTTTGGGCACTGTACAACTCAATTTCACAGTTTCGTTATTACACATTCCTGCCAATCATATTAAGACTGCACATTACAGAGTTACGGTTTCAAGAGGTTAGGCACACTCTCTGTAATGCTTTGCACAGTTCTGCTGTCGCACTTGCTCCTTTGATTTTTTTTTCTCCCCCCTCTAAGCTAAAGAAACAGCTTGACTTCTTGTCTTAAGAAAGCTCCCATCATATAAGTAGTGGAAAAGTCAC
Source organism: Plestiodon gilberti rubricaudatus (assembly GCA_026170595.1). Classification (NCBI taxonomy): domain Eukaryota; kingdom Metazoa; phylum Chordata; class Lepidosauria; order Squamata; family Scincidae; genus Plestiodon; species Plestiodon gilberti. The sequence continues at coordinate 80,542,803 of JANXHW010000005.1, read as the reverse complement.
CATATAAAGTGCTGGATCGTTGAAACACTTAATACTTCTGCCTTACTTTTATAAGTCTCGTTAACTGCCGCATTTATGTACGTTGTGAAATCTTTCAGTTCATAAAAATCTACGTCGGTTGTATAAATGGCAAGATTTTCAGGCTGGCTCATTTGCAGTGGGCTAAATGGTTTTAAAGATTCATAAAGACAAACTCCTAGAAAACAGCTGAAAATTAAGGGCATGTTCCACCTTTGTGACATCACAGTGGCCCTCACATGGAGGGATTTAGTACAGGATCCAATGGAAAGTTCTTCCCACCTTCTCTGCAATTGGTCCTCAGCAGTCATGGGGTCGTGAATATCCAAATATCCATTGGACGTTTGCTTTTCCCTTATCGCATTCACAGGTTACAAAACCAAACTGATTAGCCGCACTAGAGGCCATTTCACCCTTTAAAAAGAGGGAAACCTGGGTTTGCTGTGGAGTGGACATTTAACAGGAAACAGCTGCCAGTCTTGGTTCTGTACCTGTACAATACATGTGTTTGTTTTATTCGCTTGTGAAGTGACCCTAGGAGGTGTGACTAATTTGGAAAATGGCTGCTCCATTATACAGCAGAACCCTGGAACATCTGTCAGAAGCCATGGGTTATGAGTCACTGCATCAGTACATACCAATACTATTACGGAAGGAATGAGGTGTTGTGGAGTTGACAGGTAATTTCGATGGTAACCTGCTCTTGGTCTTTGTGAGCCCCGTCCTGGGCTCACTCGGCCGACTAGTAAGTCTGGGCAGGAGTTGGATCATCCTGGCCCTAAGTGCCTCCCGGAGCTTGACTCAAACAGGACTAAGTCGCCGCAGGAGTGGCTCCCTTGGAAGCTAGAGTCCCCGCAGGAGCTTCCCCCAGGGAAGAGTCAGTGCTCGCTGGATCCACCCCAGTGGGAGGAACAACTGTCCGCAGCAAGGGCAAGCCTGGCTGGGGAGATAAAAGCCAGCCATAGACCAAGGAAAGGGAGTGGTCTTCAGGCCCGGGTTATTGCAGGCAGATACACCGACCCCATTCCCTGGCCTATTTGGGTATCGCTGATTAGCAGAGGGATAGGGAAGTTCCCTCCCCCTCTCCCAGGAACCCTTTGTGGACAAGCCAGCTGCCCCTGCTCGTCCCTTGCAGCTGAACCGTGATGAGACGGACTTCCTAAGGACATTTCGCCATGCCCTTGTTGTCCCAATCCCCGCTGAAGACTGGGAACCCATCCTGAGTGGTATTGGTGCCCTGCCCCCCAAAGCCCGGCAGCCTACCGCTACACCCCCTACTTGACTCCTGCTTGCTGAGACTTGATCCGTCCAGCCCTTGCAGAGGTCTTCCCAGTGAAGAGAACTAGGGCGCTTCCTGAGAGCTAGGGGCATTCATCAAGCCCATTAGGCATTTCAAGAAATGTCACATGTTAACTACAAAACCGCTACTCTGATCACTGTAGCTGGACCATTCCTCCAAACGTCTTCTTGCCCATGGGCTCCCATTCACAGTCAGGGCAGGGCTGATTATGCCAGATTCAGAGTTCAGTATTAATTGTGAGTTCTTTCAGTGCTAAATCCATCAGCTAATCATGCAACCAATGCATACTCAAGTAATTTTCCAGTCATTTCTCAGAGTCATTTCTCTGAGAATTTCTGTTATTGCAATTCACTGCCCAAATACAATTGATGCCTCATTTCTAACATTGGAATTGATTATAGTCAATTATGGTAAATTGAAAATAAAATCTATTTTAGATTTTAAACTACTTGACATGTTTCTGACAGATAATCCTAAAATGATGTTCTTTCCTTTCTGAAACGGTGTTGAGAATAGCATGACTTATCTCAAGGAGTACCGTGAAATATGCCTCTGTGGACAGTGCAAGTTGTCCTAATTTTATGATATTTTGTGTAGTTAACATATGTGACATTTCTTGAAATGCCTAATGGGCTTGACAAAAGCCCCTAGCTCCTATTTTCCTCAAGTCACAGCCCTCCTACAAGTTCTCTGAATGTTCTCAAATACTTAAATCTTGTTTTATTAATGGTGCAATCCTGCCTACATATAGGCAGCGGAGTGCGTGCTCCGCCGCCCTAAGGAGTCACAAACGTGCCATTAGGCACGTTTGTGGCTCCTTTGGAGTAAGCGATGCCAGCACGGAGGCTGGCACTGCTTACACCGCCACCTAACTATACCTGCATTGGCAGGCCCAGGTAAGGGCTGCGCCGGTCGGCACGGGCGTAGGGAGGGTGAGCAGGGGTGGTGAGGGAGGGGGCCACTGGCCCGGCCTGGGAGGGGGCAGGGATATAGACGCTGGGTTGTGCCGATATCCAAGCCCTTTCCCAGGTTGGGCAGGCTTTACACGGCCTCCCTGGACGTACACCAGCTCCAGAGCTGGCGTGCATCCAAGGAGGACCATTGGGGCCTCTGGCGCTTACACCAGGGGAAGCGGATGAACATCCCCTCCCCCCGAAGTGAGCCCTGGCTGTGCCAGTGCAGTCCGCATCCCGACTAGGATGCAGTGGCCGACCATTTAGGCTGGCCGCCGCATGTTAGGCAGGATCGGGCTGCCCATGTGTTAAAAATGTTTTTATGCTAGGAAGGTGAGTGACTTTTATTTCTCTTTTCCTGGCCTTGTGTAACACTGACCCAGTATGGAAAGCCACATTACCAAGTCATAAGGTTTGGTTGGTCATCTGTATTTATACAACAGAAAATTATTTTTAGGGTGTACTAGATGCCACAGAGGTCATACAGTAAAGGATTAACTACAGAGTACAGATGCTGGCATAGTAATAATTTGAATGCTTCTTTAATAATACATATGCTTTGGTCATGCCCTACACTTATATGTTTTTGAGGAGACTTTATTAATATTATAAACGTAGTGTTAAAACAATCGTTGGCATTCATTGACACATATGTCCTCTTCAATTATCTACCGGTCACTTGGAGGTTGATTACAGATCAGTGAAAACGGACTCTTTGTGCCCTTACAATGACTAAAAAAATTAATTTTAAAACATTGGAAGGACATTGCTCAGTGGATTGAAGGCCTCTTATACCTGTCGAACTTTGAGCAAATGGCATATCGATGACAATTATGATTGGATATCTTGAGCATCCCAATCCTATGCATACTGCCCGATGGCGGTGCGCCTCCCGTGCTGGCACTGATGGCCATAAACCAGTCAGCACCAGTCACAAAGGCCTCCCCAACAGGGGGCTGCTCAGCTCAACAGGGGGATGCTGGCGGAAAGGCCTCTGCCTTTCCAGATGCACTGGAGGATGTCCGGACATGTGCCAGGAAAGGTAAGCCAGCGGGAAGGGGAGGGGAGGGCGGAACAGGGGTGGGGAGGGGTGAAACTGGGTGGGGAGGGGGATGTAACCGGAGGGGCAGGAAGGCTGTGGGAGGGGAGGATCTATCACAGAAGGCCCGTGCCGGATCCAATCCCCTGCAGCCTCCTCACCCCTTTTCTCTCCTCAAATGAGGAGTCCCATTGTGGGTCATGAGGCTTATGTAGGGGTAAGGGGATTGGACATTCCCTTGCACTGTGGAAGCCGCCCCCGCCCCTGCCCCTGCACAGGCTGCAGTGGCTGCCATTTCGGTGCTGCTGCATCAGCAGGGGAGGGGGGTAACGGATAGGATTGGGCACTGAGAATGTTTGGAAGCCATTTCTTGAAGCATGTGTTTGATATATGCTAAGGTATGTAGAAGGTATTATTGTTTTAATATGCTTTTTTAAAAAAATGCTTGCATGTTTTTTTAATACATACTAATTTTAATTATTGTTTTGTTTCAATTTTTTCTTATTTGTTATTTACCAAATTGTATATTCTATTCAAAATATTTACTTATATATTCACATTTATGCACATGTATTTTTCTTGTTATTTTGTTGTTGTTTTCTTTGTATAAAATGAAAATTAAAGCATTTTTAAAAAAATTTAAAGAGAAAGAAGCTAGCATAATCTACAGCAGCAGTTCCCAACCTGTCCGTGCAACCCTATCCAATTTACACCACCGGTGTAACCAGCGGGGGAGGGCAGGGCAGGAGGCTTTGGAGGGGAAGGGAAATTTAAATCCCCTTTGAATCCCCCTTTGGAGGGATTTGAATCCTGTTTCCGTTCTGGGGCCTCCCGATCTCACTGCACTGCTGATTACACTGGTGGTGTAAGTTGGATAGGATTGGGCTGTGTGAGTCACGACCCAACAAGTGAGTTGCGACCCAATTTTTGGTGGGTCATGAACAGCTCGCCGCCCAAACCCGGGTTGCCGAGCTTTCGCTTTTTTAAAGTGAATAGCTGCCCATCTGAGCCTCTGCCTCTGTTGTCTCAGCAAGAACACACGATGAACTGAGGCCTGGAGTGGCCAAAGACCACCAAGCAAAGACTCAGGTGGCCTGCTGGTTGCGTAAAAAACTGGAAAAGCTCAGAAACCCAGAAGACGAGGCTCAGGCGGCAGGTTGCCACCAATGATTGGGTCGCTCACAAACAGCCCACCAGTCATCACGCCACCACAAAAACATCCGGGTTGCAGAGCTCCACGCCGAAAGTGGGTCAAGGGACAGAAAAGATTGGGAACCACTGACCTAAAGTAAATAGAAAATCTTAATGGTACCTCCTAAATAATGTACATTTTGCAAAGGCACATTTTATAGCTATATGGTTCCCCAACATCTCACATACAATAGGCCTAACCCTGTAATGATAGGCCTGGATAGGAAGCAACTTCATACTAAGGATTTGGAACAATATTTGTTAACATAACATATACATTTACATTTCTCAAAGATGTTTTAATGTAACCTTCACTTGACTGAACTCTGGTTCCACATCTATAAAATATTTATCATTGCAGAATTCCTTTCAAACAAGATACATGGTTCCTGATTGTTTGAGGCAATTGTGTGCCAAATTCCTGAGGGAGAATGGCTTCAATGAAGGACATAGTAAAATAAATAACCTTCCATATAAAGATGAGGTATTTATGTAGGACAGTATGGTAAGCAAAACCAACTATATATTTACCAAAATAATAATAAAATAAAATAAGTCAAACAAAGGACTTTAGTTTCTGTGTGTTTATACTTCAGTTTTTATACATATATAAAAATGAAAAAAATGATATGCAAATTTAAAAAATAAAACTGCTATTAGTGCCTGTCAATGAAGTGAAAATAAGAAAAGGGCTTGCTTCAAATTTTGGCATATGGAGCTTAAAAATAATGTAACCAATAGTTCAGTAACCAACCAGTTCAGTTGCTTGTTTGGTTCTGGGTTAGTGGTGTGCATTGCTTTATGGAGTCTGTTTATTGTTATAGTTTTGATCAGTGGTTCTCAAATAGGAGGGTAGTGTCCCACCAAGAAAAATGGATGCAGTCACTCCCCACTTAAGGGGGGTGGTGACGTGCAGTGACGTTGGCGATGTCCCGCCACCAGTGGAAAAAATGTTTACTTACTTACCAGGAGTCATGCCGGTCCTCCGGAGGGTGTGGAGGCTCGCAGGTCCTTCTGTGGGCCTCCCCACACTTCTTATTGGCTCCCTGAAGTGATTGAGTTTCGGACAAAATCTAGAAGTGGGTCTTGATCAGGGAGCCATTTTGAAGCATGGGGAGGCCTGCAGAGGGGGCCATGGCACCCCTGCACCCTCCAGAGGGCCAGAGTGACCCCCAGTAAGTAAAAAAAACCCTTTTTCCCACCGGCGGTGCAATCCCAAGAGCGCCGGTGGCTTGCCCCCGCAAGGCCTTACAACTTCCCCAACTCATGGGGAGAACTTTGAGAACTGCCGGTTTTGATGGTTTTATCGTTGTACTTTTTGTATTTTAAAAAAATAAAAGGCAGGGTGTAAATTGCTAGATAAATTAAAATCAATCAATCAACTCAATCAATGTATAGAATGGTATAAAATAAATGAATCAATGCAGCATTTATTTTGGCAAGAAACGATAAATAGTTGTTGCAACTTGAAACTTTCCAGAGCTGACTCACATGTTTGTGTTTATCACCCAATATCTCATCACTCGGTGTTTCTCATCCTTCATAGATTTCTAGCTGAATGCATGCACTGCCTTTATTGAAAAATATTGCGCTATGAAAGCTCAATTCATGGTTTTGTCTGTACTGGCTGTTTCCTCGGACACAGCATCAATCAACATTGTAGTCACTGAGTGCTAAACATGCGAGTGTGAACTCATACTAACTCTCCCTTTGTGGCTTAGTATCCCCCCCCTCCCATAGGTCAGAAAGCAGGGAGGGAGGTGAATTTCAGTGGACCAAAAGCAGGAGCAGAGAGTTAAGTGGTTCCCCTGCCATTCTTCTTGATCTCAATCAGAGAGTCTGAGATTGCTTTGCATTAAAACAAACAAATAAAAAAAACACCCTGCATTGTCAGGGGGAATCACCACCCACACAAGGACAAAAAGGTACCGGCGGACCACTGTGACAGGTACCCCATGACACATGGATGCCCATGGACTGGCCCATGCAGGGCCCACCCAGAGAAGCCCGGGCGTGGTCCCCTGGCAGTGAGATGCCCCTGCCCAATGGATACATGGATGCAGTAGTGGCACTGTCAAACCACCCCACATGGAACCCAGGGAGCAGCAACAAGGGCAGGCTAGTCACAGGTGGGCGAGAGGGGGGCTGCACCGAGCCACACACACACCCCGCCAGCCTCATGGAGCCTTAAAGTGCCCACTATACCTGGAGCCAGTCAGCAGCCTTGAGGTGCCAGTCGGAAGCCTGGAGGTACTGGTTTACAGTCCATTGTGTGAGGTGACAATGCTAGAATGATGCACCCTCTGCATGGTGCTGGCATCACCAGGATGCCATCTGGGTGATTCAAGAGACCAGTCTGCCCTGTGATGCAGTTGAACATGGCTCAGACATAGGCCAGGCACTATGGGGAGTAAGCAGGGACATTGCCTCATGCTATGGGCTTTAATTCAAAACTCACTGATGGACCAGGCCCTCAGCAGCTCTGGCCAGTGGAAGCTGTTGGAGCCCTGGTCAGGGCAGTGGGACCGAGTCTCAACCTGCCAACCCTGATGGGACATGGTACCGAGATCATAATCTTACCCATTCCCTAAGATCATCAGGCAGGGTTCTGCTTAGGATACCACTGAAATCCGTGGCTAAGGGGATGACAACAATGTGCAGGGCCTTCTCTGCTGTGGCACCACCACATATATGGAACAAGCTTCCACAAGATCTTCTACAAGCCTCTTCTTTGTATAGTTTCCAATGGCTTTAAAAACACATCTATTTTGCTTAGCCTTTGAGGAGGGATAATCCCCCAGGTGATATTTTTTTAATCACTGTTTATGAGTTTTAAATTAAAACTTTTAATGCTGCTTTTATGGTTTTTCTGTTATTTTTTACTTTTACCCACTCATGATATAGTTGTTTGGGTTTTAAAGTACCTGTTATTATTATGTTAATTGTATTTTATATAGTTGTTTTTAGTATAGTGGACCCCCTCTATCCACATCAGCGGCCCAAGTACTGTGCAGTGATGCGTTCCTGGATGGCGATGCCCCTGTGGTCCTGCCCTGGTCACTGGGCTGCCTTCTTATATGTGGGTGGGATCTTCATGGCCCCTGGGCCTTCCACCTCCTCTGCCAGGAGTGGCGTGTCCCTCTGCAGGGCTATGTTGTGCCCAGCCACGGCAGCATCTGTGCGGCATTACTCACTCACTGGGTGATTGCCATACATGCATGGCTCAGTTGCCGGGCTGTTGTTGCGCCAATGCCATGGCATCCAAGAAACATCATTGTTGCTGGGGATACCAGTGATGTTGCTGAGTTCGCTGCACTGGTGGGGCATGGCTCAGGCACTGCTGTCTCCCTTCCTCCCCCACCTTTGCTGGATGGAGTTTGGTTATGATGGACATCACACTGGCATCCAAGCGACCAGTGGTGTAACTAGACTGGAGCGGAGGCAAGTAGTTCTGCAAGACTCCGTTACACCGGAGTCAGCAGCCCCTCCCCCTTGCTGTTGGAGCCATTCTGGCGGCAAAGGCAACACGCAGGACACTCCCCTGTCGCTGCCGGAATGGCTCCAACAGCAAGGGGGAGGGGCTGCTGATTCCGGTGTAACGGAGTCTTGCAGAACTACTTGCCTCCGCTCCAGTCTAGCTACGCCTCTGCAAGCGACACCAGCATGGCGCCCAGATAGGATTGGGCCTTTACAGTGCCTGATATGTCATATGGAAGGAGGTCTGGCTCAGTGGTAGAGCTGCAGTCTCATATGCCTGAACATCTGAGGATATCAGTTCGAGACAGCCAGAGGTATCTGTGAGCTGTAGAGAGTTGGCAGTATGCCGCTGACGATCTGCAGAAGTCCTCAGTGAGAGAGAGGAAAAAAAAATGCAGAGCACTCTGAGTGGGAGACATGTTGCCGTCAATCAAGCGTGGGAGGTGAATGCCAGAGAGAAGCCAGACTGTGAAGGAAACCATCTGGAATGTACTGTTCTAAGCAAGATTAGAACCTTGTATTATATTTGTAAAAAAAACCCTTCGGGGGGTTAGATTGCCTACCTATGTGAACCACCTTTGAATTAAAGTCAGAGGAGAAATCTGATGACCAAGAAAAGACTGTATATAAATACTGTTGCTATTGTCATTGTTGTTATTTCCCACTTAAGTACTCTTGATATTCTCATTCACCCTCCCCCCCCCCTGCCCTTTTCCTATGCCTCTTCCCCTTGCCTCTCATCCGTCTCTCTCCCCTGGGAGCACGTACTGTAGTGACTGACTCTATGTATAGCAGGAAATCATGAACTTTAAACGGAATGCATGGCAGTGACAAGATGAATAGGGGAGCAGCAAGAGATCAAAGCTGGCAGGATGAGGCAATAGCCCCAATCCAAGGCAGCCGGAAAAGTCCTAGAAATAATAATTTGATTAAAACGCAAGGAAATCAAGGCCAGCAGAGTAGCAGGAGAGACACCTAGCAGCTGATGATGAATTATTTAAAACTGTAATATTCGGCGTCGGACTTTGCAATCTCACCTCTAGCGTTACGCACGTTGCCATCCCATTGGCAGTTCTTGGGGAAGAGCTTAGAAATAGCAAGACGTGAATTTGATGCAGTCAGCGATATTTCTAAAACTATTCTGGGCGTCTTAGATATTTTAATACCTTGCCTTCCTCCTGATAAGCAAGCAATCATATCGTTATTGGTACGACTTAATGAAAGTCCACAAGGCGGTGATGATCCGGTGACCTCAACCCAGGCGTGCTAGCGAATGTTTATGAAAGACTTGTCAACTGACAGTTCCTTTCCTGGGCATTATTAATCCAGGGCATTTTTTTCCCCCCCACAATGATCCAGAAGGTAGGCATCCGGATGACCTTTGGGTCGTAGCAGTGGGGCTCTCATTTTAAATATTAAAAAAAGAGAGAAAGAAAGAGAGCATCCCTGATGTGCACATACAGTGATATTATTATGGATGACGAGCAAACAGTGGGAGACTTACTGAAAAGTAACAGAGGCACAAATGAATGAAAAGAAATGTCAGCAACAGCAGTAGCTGTGGTTTCAGCTGAGTGAGTAGAAGCTAATACTGCAGTGGCTTGCTCAGCTTGCTTGCTGCTGCTTTAATGACAACTGATCCCTTCAATTCTCTACCCAGATGGGAATTTAAGCTCAAGTATAACACCCAAGTGTTTGCAGGACTGCTCACCATGTAAGCAGAGCATTTATTTCCTTTTAATTCCCATACCAGTTTATTGGAAAATAGGAGCCAGGGACAGAATAAAACTTGCTTGCTTGACGCTAATGGGTTTTCTGGCATCTGTTTCCTGGAAATCCCACAATGACAGCTGACAGGCTGTTAGTTTTGACACTTTAGAACTAGGAAAGAGGGCCTTGGAAGGAAAAGCCAAGCTGGCCCAACAGCCCAGTTCGAGTTCGACCAAAGCACTTTGAATTATCTGGGATATTTAATCAGCACCATCATCTGTTTCCTTTTGCAACCAAGGTAGAACAGGCATTGTACAAACCTGTTGTAATTATACGTATTCAGGAATAAGGGATGGTAAGTACCTGGGGCAGGCCAGCAGGGGGCAGGCAGATGGTAGTCTGGCAGGAAAAAGAGATGGCTCAGTGGTCATAAGAACATAAGAAGAGCCCTGCTGGATCAGGCCAAAGGCCCATCTAGTCCAGCTTCCTGTATCACACAGTGGCCCCACCAGATGCCTCAGGGAGCACAAGACAACAAGATAACCTGTTTCCTCTTGTCGCTCCCTTGCACCTGGCACCGAGAAAACCTACTTCCAAAGCCAGGAGGTTGCTTATGGCTTGTAACCTGTGATGGTCTTTTCCTCCATGAATCTGTCCAAACCCCTTTTAAAGGCATCTAGGCCAGGTGCCATCACCACATCCTGTGGCAAGGAGTTTCACAGATTAATTACACGCTGGGTAAAGAAATATTTTCTTTTGTCCGTTCGAACTCTCCCTCCACTCAACTTTAGTGCATGTCCCCTGGTTCTGCTGTTGTGCGAGAGGGAGAAGAATTTCCCTCTATCCACTCTCTCCATCCCATGCATAATTTTATACGTCTCAATCATGTCCCCCCTCAGGCGCCTTTTTTCTAGACTGAAAAGCCCCAAACGCTGTAGCCTTTCCTCATAAGGGAGGTGCTCCAGCCCACGAATCATTCTAGTCGCTCTTTTCTGCACCTTTTCCAATTCAACTATATCCTTTTTGAGGTCTTCCACAGCGGCAGGTATCCTAGATTAAGGGGCTGCAGTAGCTTTATAGCAGGTGGTGTTGTGGGATTGGTTCTTTAGTATCACCTGTTTCCCAGGACCAATGGGATTGTGGGCTGAGGTGATAGTGTCCTGGCTTGAACTCCAACAGCCCAGGCACTGGAGGGAATAAGGAAACAATGCTTGAGTCATAGGGCTGTAAATCCTGTGATACCTTATGCAGAAATAGATGTACTTCCAAATAAGGCCTGGTGATTTCAGTTGAACTTGTTTCCAAGTAGTTACACCAGAGCTAGCTCTGACAGTGAAAAGCATCTGGAGTTATCTGGTTCAATGACATCTGAATCGTGACATCAACGGCCAGTAATCATCTGTTCCAGCAATAATGCAAGATGTCATCTAGGAATATGATTCATTTCTCAGAGCTAGAAACAAATCCATGCAAAAATGTAAATAAAAATTCTGATGCAAAGAAGTAAAGTCTTATATGGATTTATTTTCATGGGACTGATTCCAGCTCTAGGCTCATTATATTTTGACATTTTACACAAATGTAGATGTATAAAGACACTGCTTCATTCGCTCATTCAGTGCCTCCCTGCCTGTTGTCTTCAGTCAATCCCCAGTAGATTCATCCCAACTCCATTGACCTCAAGCAGCCAAGAGGGGGCATTCAGTGACGGTGATATCAAAATGATTAGCAGCCCAATCCTATATGAACCTGCCCCCTTCCTGGACCCGATCCTTCCATCCCCTTGCTGCCCCTTGCTGCCCCATTCCGCCCTCCCCCCACCCCGTCACCGCCTCATGATGCCTTCTCCCACCCCTCCTGCCTCCCCTTCCACCATAGCTTCCTCAGTGGGTGGGTGCAGATCCACTGGCGCAGGTTGGAAAGAGCCGGCCTTCCCACCAGTGTCCTGAGCACCTTTTACAACTGGAACTGGCCAGGAACATATCTTGCTGAATGCAAGGCATGTTATACTATTATATACTGCAGGGCCCATGAGAAGGGGTAAAGGGGGTAAATTGTACCCAGGCTCAGGGTCAAAAAAGGGACCCAGGAACCAAAGGAGGGACCCCAGAAATTTCCTGGGACCTCAGCTACCTAAATGGAGAGTGAAAGACGGAAGCTGGGCTAACCAGGAGGCCAGGTCTACTGGGTAGGTAGACCTGAGCACCACATCGGGAAGCCTGGTAGACCTGGACTCCAAAGATTTTCCCGGCCATTGCTGCCCTCCCCCTTTGAGAAGGGGCCTAAAAGAAACTTTGTACCCCCCTGATAAAATTCCTCTCAGAGGCCCTGATAGACTGTATATGCCACCCTACAATCTCATCCTGATACCACTGTCACACTGTGCCTTTTGTGTCTTATATAACCCAAGTAATAATGATTTGCCCAGACAACCTTTTTCCTGAGTCGCTGTTCTCCTGCACGACTTTCACAGGCATAACTGGCAATGCAGTTGGGCACCAGCTGACATTTTTGTTTGCAGATATATCAAAGAGAAAATAACCTCTTCTGTTCTGTCCAATTGTCTCACTTCAGGCATCTCTCGGCTGTTGGCTCCCGAACACAAACAGGTGTAAAAAGTAAGAATAATGTTGTCCTTGGAGGACGCTGGATGCGATGCTGAATGCCGAAAGTGAACAGATATTGAATGGAAAGGTGCTCTCATGTTCTTATTTATTTTGACTAGGACTGAATTCGAGACAGTTTTCAAATAGCCTCTGTCTTTCTGATTCTGAAGGACTAACAAGTAGGCAGTTAAGAAAAGCAGTTGCTTACATTGTAGGCAGACCAGAACAAAAGGATCAGAATGACAGCTGACGCAAAACCGACATCCACTGTTTGGTTGACTTGACTGGTACCGCCATCATTTTCTTGTTTGCACGGCACCCTATTTTGAAAGTGTCTGCTTTTTTTCAAAAGATGTGTTATGCTACCCTGGTACCATGCACTGCACCGTCATATGTTGTGATGTCATATCTAAGACATGGTGACTTTGATTGGATAATACAAAACACCTGGGAGCGTTTATTAGGGAGTAGTCATGTTTTTCTGCTCTTCATTGGAAAACTGCATGGATGTTCACCATTATGGATAAATGTCCAGAAAAGAAAACAGGTTAGAGTCTCTTATTGTCAGAGCCACAAAAAAAAGAAGTCACAATTGAGAGTAAATACAATTATTGGACGTGCAATATGATATGATATCTGTGTTATAGTGTTTAGAGATGTCTTTGCTTTTGAATGGGGAACTTGATGCACAATTAGCCAGCTGCAGACAGCTATGCATGTTATGTGCAACAGCAATTTGGACCTACGTTGCAAAAACCAGATTTTCACTTTCATTGATCAATATCTCAAATATGTGATGCCAGGAAGATGGGAATATCCATGGAAATAAATGAACATGCTTCCTTCTTCTCTAGCATTTATGAATGTAGAAGCCAAAAAGTTAGCAGCAGCAGCTATGAAGCCAGCAACAGAAAGAAGAAGAAACATGACCGAAACATCATTTTTCTGTGGCAAGTGCTGAAACAGGCAGAAGAGTAAGCAAAGAACTTGGCAAAGCAGTACAGTATTAGTGAAGGTACAGGTTTCTTGGGATGCATCAGTTCCATGTGCTAGGGGGGTACGGGCCGCACCGGGTGACACCCTCGGGGGGGGGTGGCACTGCTAGTGGCCAAATTGTGGAAACCTTTTGGAAAATTTGTATTGATGAATAATACCATAAAGGTATATATCATTGGAAAGGTAATTTAATGCAGAATGTAATGAAACAAATTGTATTGAATTATTTGTATTCTATCGAATGTTATGGCCAAATAACCAGAAAAAGAAAACACAACTGCCTTATGTCACAAAAAGTGGGTTTCCTTAACTCAAAACTGACCAATAAGACTGATTGTTCTGAGAGCCAATAAGGTGTTATTATGACACAGAATGGAACCAATAAGGTATTAGTATGAGTCAGCTCTCATTTTTATGCATCAGAGCTAATTCTAGGACTCTTACAGCGCAATCTGACTTATTGTAACTTTTGTGCCGGTTTAACCAGCGGTGCAGCGAGAACAGGAGGCCCCAGAATGGAAAAGGGATTCAAATCCCCTCCAAAAGAGGAATTCAAAGGGGATTTGAATCCCTTTTCTGTTCTGGGGCCTCCCGTTCCCACTGCGCCGCTGGTTAAACCGGCACAAAAGTTAAGTCGGATTGCGCTGTTATTCAGTTGTGTGAGTGTCATCAAGTTGGCCACTATTTTTTTGTTGGTTACTGATTTGTTGGGTGATCCGTACTGTGATATATTTTTTAACTCATTAAATAAACCCATTAAATAAAGTATTTTAAAAAAATAAAACCCAAAATAAGTTAATGGGAGTGACACCATGAGTTACTGCAGCGGGTGACACCAACCTAGTGACACCACTGGGGAGGAGGTCCAGGGGGGTGACGCACCAGGTGACGCAAACCCCAGTGGCAATAAAGAAAGCATGTTCAGGTGGTTTGTAGAAGTTGTCCCATGCTACTCTAGTGATGAAAAGGTCATAATATTGGATGGTTGAGTTCCAAAGCAGCAAGGTAGGAAAAAAGACACCAGACAGTATGAGTTGCATCAAGTATGGTCTAGTATGCTGGGGATGGAGGAAAGCTTAAATGAGCATCTTTGGTGGTAGATGTGTGTTTAACATTACATTTTGTTTGGCCCTAAGAGGAAAATGAATTAGGTGTAATTCCAGGAGGCAAGACGCACGTCTCAAGCACGCATGTCCAAGTGTCTTCGTGAAATCGAATTCCAGATGGCAACTGTGCAATAACATAACATACACATCTTCAAAATGGATTAATTTGTGTAGCTCCATTGAGTGTCTATATTTTGTGAAGAGCTGACCTTCTGTGTCAGTTTTGCTCTGTAATGAGCCTTGTCTAAATTAATGTTATCCCAAATCCACCATGTTGAAGGAGGAAGCTTACTGAACCTTTCATGCTCTTTCCTGTGTTTTTGTTGCTTTATAATTCAGTTTAATACAGCGTGGTTTATCTGGCTAGTCTTGGAACACCTCTGTACCCAGAAGATTAGAAAGTCAGGTTAATATGAGTACTGTGTATACAAACTTGCAAATACAATAAGCTATATGGGGATCAAACAAGGAAGTCAGATAACTGCATTTTGAAAAAGGTGTTACATTATGATGGTATGTGAAAGTATGGCACATAAGAACAATAGAAAATGTATAGGCACAGTAAGCTGGTTTCTTAAACAAGCATGTCTGCCAAGATAGAAGGAACCATCAAAAATATTTCCTGGCACTCCATTCATCATTAAAAAGTCTCCTATTGCACATCTGTTTTTGAACTCTATACATGACAAGATTCCTGCACAAAGCATATAATCATGATCAAAGACCTTTGCCAAAGGTTTTTTTTTTTTTTTAAAGAAACCCATGTCCCTCCAAAAGCTAGCATTGCCTTTGGCAGGGTCACAAAAATCAACATGCGTGCCCAAGAAGAACAACGGAGCATTGATACAGCATTCACGGCCCAATCCTATCTAGGCTGGGGGATGTCGTTTGCGCCTCTCCCACTGGCGCTGACTGCCGTAAATCAGTCAGCGTCAGTCATAAAAGGCACTCCAGCAGTGTGCTCAGTAGCACACTGCCAGATATGTTGGCGAGAAGCCTGGAGCCTTCCCTCCAGCACCAGCAGATCTGGAGCCACCTTCCGCTGAAGGTAAGGTGTCAGAGGGGCTGGGAGAGGGCAGAATGGGGGCGGGGAAGGGTAGAGCAGGGCGGTGGCGGGGGTGGGGGATAGGCCTCTGGGATCAGGTCTCGGATGGGGACTGGTTCAGCGGCAGCAGTGGCCATCAAATCCTAACCCCCTTCCAGACCCGATCCTGCGGTGTGCAATCACGGGGACCTGCACCAGCTATTTAGCTAGTGCAGGTCTGAGTAGACCCCCCCCCTGCACTGTGGAGGCTTACCTCCGGGCAAGGGAATGATTGTTCCCTTACCCAGAGGAGACCTCCGCAACTGCCCCCCCACAGGATGCAGCGGTAGCCATATTGACATCACTGCATCGACGGTGGGGGAGAAGAATATTATTATTTATTTATTAAATTTCTATCCTGCTTTCTCCCCCCACATTGGAGATTGGGCTCTAAGACCACAAAGTCTATGACTGAGTTCACTCTCAAACAAAGCTTTCACACACTACATTTCCAGGCTCTGTTATTCTTCTAAGCAGTGGATAATGCAATGCACAATTTATTTTATCCACAATGCACGCTAGCAGATGGATGTTCTACAGATATTTGCAACCAGGCACAACAAAGACTAGAACGGCAGATGGAATTCCGCTTTCCGTTTCCAAACACCTCTATGCAGAATAAGTACTCTTTAGGGTTCCTTCTTTTCCACAAGACAATAAACATGGACGGCGGCAGATCATAGGTGCATGGAGGCCCTGCGTTATGGAGAACATTGGTGTGGCATTGACTTCTAGAGAACACAATAGGCAGATACTCCCTGATAATGATGAAGAAGACAAGCAAACAATGCTAAGCCCTTTACAGAGAGAGAGCAATACTTTCTCCAGACAGCTCAAGCTGTTTAATTCCTTTCCCCGTTGTTTTTCTGACTCCAAATGTTTCTGTGCTCCCGAAGATAAAAGTTGATTTTGCTTATGTGAAGGGGATATACTGGAAAGCTCTCTCAGGAAAAACAGAAATTACTTGTCTGAAAACACACACACACACACACACACACACACACACACACACACACACACACACACACACACACACACACACACACACACAACCACACTTAACAGACCTCTTTTCCTCTTCCTCTCTCCCTGCAAGTTTCATTAAATGTGACTGCTACTGTTTTCACATCCATAAATGTATGGATTTCTCGACTAACCTAGAACCAAACTGACAGAACCCAACACAGAGCCTGACTTGCGGGAGATCGCTGGGGATGACGTAAACATTGCGCTGAGCTGGAACATGCATGATGCAAAGGAACAAAAGTTTGCATATTGCTGGCTAGCAAAATGGAGACAGCAAGTTTTGGGCTGCCACATCGGAAGAAGTAATTAACATCTGTAGGGTTTGCGCTGGTTTGAAGAAACCCTCTGGATCATGTGGTTCTTCCTCACCTGGAGGCCAGGCCTTAAGAAATCTGTCTTGCCTTGTAAGGTCCTGTTACATGCTCATGTCCCAGTTCTCCCAAGCAATGAGAAGAACCAGAGGCACAACACTACCTGGTTTCTGGCTTCTTTTGGAGGAGAGTCACAGAGCAGCATCAAGAGGTTCTGTCACAGATGCAGCAAGGATGTAGAAGCAATTGAGTTGTTGTTTTTAAAGCAGAAAAAGATCAACATCCTTGGCCTGCCAGAGTCTCCAGTAGCTTGGTCGCTAATCACTAGGAAGAGCCATCCTCTTTACTCCCTGTGGCCTGACAACACTTTTATTTCTTTTTGCTAGCTGCATGTCATGTGTTACACATTGGGATACATGTGTACGTGGTGCTGCGTGCCTGACAGGAGAGCAAAACCCAGGCCAGTGCTGTGTTTTAGAATAGGACTTATGGCAAGAGGCCTCCATTCCCACAGGCCATGAGGAAGGCCACACTTTTAATTTGTCAGAACAATTACTCCTTCCCCATTCTAGCTGGCTGGCTTGGGAGAAGCCTTGCCTGGCTTTAATTTCTTGGAATATGCCATGAGCAGCCATGCTTTGCTTGCACAGCACATTTGAACCTATGAACATCTTGAGAGCCACAACTTGAGAGCTTCCTGACTTGGAGTAAACAAAATCACTCGCAACACAAAAGAAGGCCAATTCTGCCTGCCCTCACCAACCCCGTGGCTAAATTCAATCAAAGAGGTCATGCTAATCGAGCCACTGGCCACCAGAACTAGCAGCTGCACCTTTGGTAGGGTGCGAAACCATGGAAGTACCTATTTCGGACTGGGGATGAGCAAACAAGGGCCACCAAGATGCAAGAGAAGATGCCTTGATGAGCTTGCAACTACAAACGTCCCATAGGATTCTG
The DNA here is from genome assembly GCA_026170595.1 of Plestiodon gilberti rubricaudatus. Lineage (NCBI taxonomy): Eukaryota > Metazoa > Chordata > Lepidosauria > Squamata > Scincidae > Plestiodon > Plestiodon gilberti. The sequence continues at coordinate 80,525,029 of JANXHW010000005.1, read as the reverse complement.
AGGGAAGAAATTTTTTTAAGAAGCTTGGTCACTGAACCTCACGTGTCTTTCATTTGGTCCCCATCTGTCTGCCTTTGTGACCATTTGTGTCTTTGTGACCTGCCAATATTGTATAAACCACCCCATTCCAGCTACTACCTAAGCCAACCAAGTTCCACTAACCCAAGCTGGCACCCAGGACTGATAACTGACAGGCCCCATCTCTTTCCAGAATTTCCCCCTTCTCCTTGCCTCCCTTCCTCAAGAACAACTGAGGAGCTGCTGCTTCAGTGCCTTCCTGAGTGTAAAGCTGCTGCACCGGTGCAGCTATCCTTTTGTGATCCACCTCACAATATACCCCATTCCCCAGGGAAATGGCGGAAATGGCGGAAATGACTACTTTCTCTCCAAGATTGGCATGCGCTAAACAACTGAACAGCCAAACCTGTCCATCTAGGTCAAGGGGTTGGGATGGAGCGACCAGGTGGATTAAGTCCTCCAACCTGATAACTTGATGACTTCATCAAAGCAAAATTATATATTTTCCAGGCCACAGGACATGTGTGTTGTTCTCTGCCAGTTGCCTGACAGCCCAATCCTATTAATTCAATGGGAGCTGAAGGATTTCCTTGTACATCTTCCTGTTAAGCTCTGTTTCCCAGAGTTTCTCTGAAGCCAAGTTCAGCTCCCATCAGAAGTTGCTCTCTTTCTCTCATGGCAATAAATCCCATTCACTCACTCACTCACTCACTCACTCACTCACTCAAACAAACAAACAAACAAACAAACAACATGGAAAAACAAAACCCTTTTGTTATTAGCTCATGCGTTTTCCAAATCCAATTGTGTGTATTTGTCTTTGAAACTAGCGTCTTTATGCTTGTGTTGAAGCTTAATATTAATCTCTGGCCAAGAGAAAGTAAGATCAATTGAAATATAAGGGAATGAAAAGAATCTGGTTGCAGGGAATGTGGCTCAGAAATCAGAACTGAATATGGTTCTATCAGGATATTGTATTTTTTTCTAATTGATATGGGATGACTGCACTGTTATTTTCATGTTATTTTCAGGACCAGTTCGCAGGTTACATTTTTCCAGGCATGGGAGCCATTCCCAGTACACAGATCAACAGAATGTCCATACCAACAGTGTATTAACCTCCTACTCAACCCTCTGTATTTTGTGTCTGTAAATGGCATCAACTGTTGTGGTTTGTGAATGGCCAGTTGTAGGCGGTGCTGCTAGGAGACGACAGGGCTGTCCCAAGAACGTCTGGTGACTGAAGTGGCATGCCAAATGCCATCCTTCTCATCTGGTGGTGTGCCAACTCCTCCCTGCACCTTTCTCCTTGTATTAAAAAAGGGACGAGGGGAATAGAGTGGAAGAAGCATGGAGGAACAGAGAGTGGCGAGCTAGAGTGTCTCCACTCTCCTCCATACACTCCTGTTCTACTCTCCTTTTCCCTTATGAATCCAGGAAGCAGGAGGAGGAGATGTAGTGGAGGCAGGCAGCCCCTGTCAATCTGATGCCTGAGTTGAAGTGCCTCAGTTAGCCTCAATAATGAGACAGCCCTGGGAGAAGACCCAACGAAATCTGCTCAGGTAGTCATACTTAGGTGAGCTTTCAGTGAAGAGAACTAATTAGTGTGACTGTTTTAGTAAATGGTTGTTGTGAGCCCCATGAAGTCTTCTAAGGGTAGCAAGGTGCTAGGAGTGATTCCACAGATGGGGGCTGGTCCTGAAGCAGTGATGGTCTGCTACTGCTTCTGCTTCTCCCCACCACTGCCTGGAAAGCCAGGGTCCAGGGGGTGCTTGCCAGGCAATTGTGGGGGAAACTGTGGCAGGGCAGCAGTGAACCATCTTCTTCTTCCTACAGTGCCATTTTACCATTCCCAGATGTCCTGTCCTCAGTGATACATCAGGGGGAGGCTGTCCAGGAATTGTTAAGGAAATATATACATACATACACCGCCTTTCTTGGTCATTGGATTTCTCCTCTGACTTTAATCCAAGGTGGTGTACATGGGCAGTCTTTCCTAACCCCCTAATGGGATTTTTTTTTTTTTTTACAATATATAAATGTCCAATCTTTCATGGACAACTACATCCCAGATGGTATCCTTTTGAAGTCTGGCCTCTCCACTGGCTGTCGCCTCCCACACTCAACTGACGCAGTTGGCAGCTTTTCTCTCTCCTCACAGAAACTTTCACAGCTTTTTGTCGGCGGTGTGTCTCGAACTTGTCATTCACCGATCTTCGGGCTTGCAAGGTGGCGACTCTACCGACTGAGCCAAAACCCTCTGAAAGAAAGAGGCTGGCCTGCTGCCACCTGCTTCGCACTGTGTCCCAGTAAGCCAACCCCTTGAACCCTTGATCCCAGCTGGCTTACATCGAGACAATGGAGAGCAGTACCACCCTTTTCTTCCCTTGATACCTTTTTACAAATATTGCTGCAGGCATGCTTGCATACATTCAAAAGCATGAAGGAGTATGTCCTAGTGGGGAGGCAGTTTTTCAGGGCTTTTGCTCCAGACCCCCCGCCCCCCCCCCCACAAAGCCGGAACCACCGCTGAAATACAAATACTTCAGAGAAATAAACCATGCAAATTCCATATATACGGGTCCTCTGTTTAATGGCCCAATCCTATTGAGGGCCTGTGCTGGCGGAACACGTGTTCTGCTGGTGTGCTGTGCTGCAAAAGTGTCATAAAGTGCTTTATGGCAACGCAAGGCCCAGGTGTGCTGGCAGGAAAGCCAGACTGGTGGAGTGACAGAGGCCTGTTGGAGCAGGTAAGTCCAGCGCAGAGGTGGGGGGAGGGAGGGGAGGGAACTGAACAGGGTGGGGGAAGGTGGAACAGGATGGAGATGGGGCAGGGTGTGTGTGGATCAAGCCCAGTACGGGGGTTGGATTGCCGGCTCGCACTGAATCCTGAGGCTGTTCCACCTGGAATCCTGGGACTGTTCCACCTGCATGGATTAACGCAGACTTGCACCAGCGATATTGCTGGCGCAGGTCCAAATTGACCCATTGCAGCAGCTGGGGCTTATCCTGGGGCAAGGGGGCAAATGTCCCCTTACTCCGAGGAGACCTCCAGCTCCCCCAAATCCCCCACGGGATGCACTGTAGCCTTCACCAGCGCCTCTGCATCGCCGCACAGGGATTAGGTTGGATTGGGCTGTTATGTTTTGAATGTGACGTGGCCCATCTGCACAATCCTAATTAAAAGAGCCCTAGATGTTTCTTGAGAGGAGCAGCAGACTTTGCATTGGCAATGGAGCTTGACTTTAATAAACTGTGCACTAGAAACCTTTAATTTCCTTGGGAAAAAAATAGTAATTTATTTCATGGTGTTTTCTTTTTTGCTGAACAAGTACCTGCATTTCCTCAATGGTAAAATAAACCAGCTGGGGTTTTAATGTAGGGAATAACTCAGCACTTCAAAACATTGTGCATACGAAGAGGGCTTGGCAGTTTAACAGAGGTCAAAAAAACCATGTTTCTTCTAAATGATATTGGAGAAGGATACCGCCTCTTCCTTTAATCTTCAGCAATAAAGAAGAGACACATTAATTAAAACGTTCATCTACTGAACTGAAAACTCCTTTCTGATTAGAAACTCAAGCCCCAAATGCACTTTGAATGGGTGTTGTGGTCAAATAGCTGCTAACTCACCATGCCGTAACTCCTGCCCTGGAGCTGTCCTTTCTTGGCTGGCATCTGCGGTGTCCAAGACTGATGGTGTTGCAACCAAGTTGAGCCTTGGGAAGAAGCGGAAGGGAAAAGCATTGGAATGCATGATGCAGTGGCGTAGGAATGGGGGGGGGGTGGAGCCGGCCCGGGGGGAGCAGGGGGCATCACTTACCCCCCGTTGCGGCAGTTTTGGCGGCGGTGGCTCCATTCGCACCGCTTTTTTCTTCTCTTGGGCATTTTACGGACCTTGGCAGCAGCAGCGAGCCTCGTAGCACTGTTGCTGAGGCTCCACGAGGCTGGAGAGAGGCGTTTTCAGCCCTCCTGCCCACCCCCGGATCCGTTTCCGGGCCTCTAATGGGCTGCATGATGTCACCCGAGGGTGTGGCTTCCAGGATATGTCACACAGCAGGGGCGGGGCTTCCCGGGGGAATCATCTCAGCCGGCAGCCCCCGGTAGGGGGGCGCTTAGCTACGTCTCTGGCATGATGTGTCCAGGAGGAGCTGGAGCTCAGTGGTGGAGCACATGAAATGCATGCAGTGTGCTGGCATAGTGTAGTGGTGAAGAAATTGGATGATGGATCAGGTTTGCATCTCACCTCTGCATGATGAGGTGGTCTTAGGCAAACCACTCCCTCTTATTGTCAGAAACAACATGGTGATGGTTAGTAATACTTACTCATTTTACAGGCCTAAGGATAACATCAAGATGATACATGTGAAGTGTTTGCACACTCAGAAAGCACTAGATCAGTGGTTCCCAACCTGGGGGGTTGCGAAGTGGTTATTCATCATAAGGCAACTTCATGTATTCATATGAGGGTCGAGTCCCAGCTCAATGCCTGGAGGGGAAACAGGAACTGCAGCTTCTAGGCAGGGTTGCTCACTTATCCAGGGAAGAGCCGGCCTTCGGAGATGTGGGGTCCAACTGGAAACATTTTTTTTGCGGGGTCCCAGGTTCACAGTCAACTTAAGGTCTGTAGAATCATAGAGATATAAATAAAATTTATTATAGACTTTATATCACTATGGTAGAATGGAAAGCGCTTAAAAAGTGCATGTGAGTTAATGAACCAAAAGGATCTAAACACATTTAAATATAAAATTGCAAGACGAGAGTAGATTACCTTAGTGTGGGGCCCCTTAGGCGCGGGGCCCAACTGGGAGCAATTGGTCCAATTGGCTTAAAGCTGGCCCTGATTCAGGGCCCACATAGGCACCAACTGCTTGACAGCAGGTCATCATTTCCCTGCTGCTGAAACCTCAGCAATCCGATGCTGTGATGGGCTTCCCATTCATGAACCTGGAACCACTGGCATCACTTCGGGGGGGCAGAGTTCTAAGTTCCACCGCGATCCGACCCCCCGTTACACAGGTGAACAAAGCGGCCCCGCCCCCTCGCCTTCGGAACGATTCAAGGTGGCGAAAACAATGCACAGGGAGTCTCTGCGGAGCCAGGATGGTGTAGTGGTTTGGGAGTCGGACTTAGACCTGGAAGATCCAGGTTCAAATCCCCGCTCAGCCATGAAGCTTCCTCAGTGACCTTGGGCCAGTCACTATGTCTCAGCCCCACCTATGTCACAGGGTTGTTGTGAGGACAAAAAGGAGGGGAGGAAATATGTACACCACTCTGAGCTCCTTGGAGGAAGGGCGGGATAAAAGTGTGGAAATAAATAAATAAATTTGCCCAGAAAGCTGGACAAGGGCATGCATGCTACTACTACCTCAGCCTGTGCTACTTTCTGGTGGGTGCAAGTAGACTCCAGGTCTTGTAGCGGTGAGGTAGTTTGGACTGATTAAATGTCTTGTCTGAGGAGGAGATTTCCTCAGATGTAGAAGAGAAAGGTCTGAAGGTTGTATTTCTCTCCACACTGCTTGGGCCCAGTCTGAGAAACAAGGTTCAACCCCAGGAACTGTCTTCATGTCTTGCAATGCAGACTGATTCGCCTGTCTATTCATGAAGGAACATTTACTATTCTTGGTGAGCAGATTGAATCCAGTTTCCAGCTTTCAGTGAAGATTTGGTCTTCCAAAACACTACACTTGCACTGAAGATTCAAGACGCAGAAATCATGCCCTGATAAAAGTACAATCATGTGCAGCCCCCGGCCAGAGTATCTGTTATTCATAAGACCCCCTAGGATGGACAATTTTTTGTAGGCATGGTTTGGGGTTCATTACAACAGAAAAGATGAGATTTTAGTAGGTGAAAACAATACATCATCCTTATATCTGTTTCTACGGGATACAGGCAAATGATTCCCATTTGACAAAGAAATAGAAAGAGCAATAACCTGGAAGTCAAGAAGGGAATAAAATAATGACGGGGGGGAAATTGCATTTCAGTAATCTTGTTGCGTGTTTATAAATTCAGTGGAAGCACATGGCAGGTAGGCAGTTTAGTTTAACTGTGAGTTCAATAAGTTCTTTTCCTTAAGAAATGAGGACTGGGAAAGAAAGAGCATGTGTGGTATGAAAGTCTCTCACAACGATGGCTCAATCCACGTTTTCACTGACTGAGGTTGCTTGCTGGTCTTGATGGGATCCTGATTCAGAGTTTCTAGGAGCAGGGCCCAGGTGTCTTGCTTTCTGGGCCACCATGGCAGCATCCTAATGGAAGGGGTGGTTGGACCCTTCTCTGTTATTCTATTGCACCACCACAGCCAATGACCAGAGGGTGGAATGCCAGCAGGGATCAGTTGACCAAAAGAAGCAATAGCATTCCAATTCCACCTGCCTCTATCACTCTGCTAACTCCGGCCTGCCTCGGTCTGAAAGACTCATTGTTTGGCACAGATTGAATTGTTCATGGCCCACCTAGTCCTGTGTGCAGGCTTGGTCACTAGCATGCCTCCTCCAAGCCTGAGGACCGTACTTCTGAAGTGATGTCCACTCTCTTGGCAATAATCTACATGCTGTGATATGCAGGAGTGGGATGCACAAGGGCACCGTTTTCATGCATCCACTCTTACACTTAGGAAGTAACATATGACTTGGACAAATGCATCTGCTTGCAAAATTTTATATGTGGGCCAGAAAGCAACTGGAAAGAAGGATGGCGGTAACAGAGGTGTTTCTCCAAAACGTTAAGTGTCAGACCCTCCAAAAGCCGAAGTCTTGGGTTGAACACCTGAGATCTGCTAGCCTAGTTGGAGAGCCTGAGATGGCCCTCACACTCCTGAGTCAGGTGAAAAAAAATTCAAGACCTGGTAACCTGATAACCCTAAAAACAAGTCATATAGTGCAATCCTATACATATCGACTCAGAAGCAAGCCCCGTTGTGTTCAGTAGGGTTTACTTTTAGGAAATGTGTAGCCTTAAGCACTCCTCCTTTGCTCAGAATCACCCCTCGCTGCAAAGGCTTTGTTTCCTGCAAACCTTTGAAGTGTGTACTGTAGTTTGCCTCTATCCATGTGGGCTCTCCTTCCCCATCTTTCTCCTTCTTGCAAAATCCTGAATAAACTATAAATAAAATGCTGCAGGTGCCCCTGGTGTGAGCCACTGTAAATCACGGTGAACCCTGCTTGTGGCCCTCAAGCCACCAGCTGAAGAGCAATGGAGCGGAGAGATTCAGTTCCCTGTTAATCTGTGACAGGGGTGTCACTAGGGTTGGTGGAACCCGGGGGTGAGATCTCATGGTGTCACCCCCATTAACCTCCTCCCATACCAGACCACATGATGTGGAGGCCTCCTGGGAAATGCTATCCCCTCACAAGTGTGATGGGGATCAGGAAAAACCCATTTTCTACCGGTGGTGCATTTCTGCATCACCGGTAACAAATAGAATAGGAAGTTATTTTGGTGTCACCCCTCTCTGGGGTGACACCCGCAGTAGTCTGTCCCCCCTCGCCCTCTCTAGGGACACTCCTGATCTGTGGCACTCATTGGCTGACATTATCGTTATCTTTCAGGCTAAATACTGTACATAGTGCTTGAGCTTCCCAGGGAAAGAAGAGCAAAAAATAAAAATCCGACAGACCTCGAGTCCATGCTGCTGCGGGGCGGGCGGGAGGGTCCGTACTCCCGCCTGTGCCGCAGTCCAGGAAACAGACCCGTTGGTGGGGCCTGAGGGTTGTGCCCCCCTCTGGGCTTGCACCCAGAGAGGCTGCTCCTCAGGCTCCATCCCAGTTACGCCCCTGTCTATGGCACTCATTGGCTGATCTTATTGCGATCTTTCAGCCTAAATACAGTAGCACTGTAGCCTCCCAGGGAATGAAGAGAATGACAAAAAACGGAAAAAAAAAATCTAACCATTTAAAAATTAACCTGTATGTAAGTCAGTTCTGAAAAATAACCAGAAATGTATGATTCAATGTATATGGAAAATGAAAGTTATTGCAGCAACTATGGTGATAATACAACTCTGGGGAAAAAAAAATACGCGTTGGTTTCTGTAGAAATGACTATACCAGCAACTAGGTCAGCTCTTTTGGTGTTGGGGAGGGGTGTCCCCTAGGGAAGTGTGTCCAGTCAAGTAATCCACTATCTATCACTGTTCCCCCAATCAAAATGATTTATTTGCACTCTATAATGTTATGCCATTGAAGGTATTCTCTCCCTCACCCCCTCCTTCTTTCTATGTTCTGCATTTTCTCAAGGTAGCTGTCACTTGAGCTAAATGCTAATGTAGCCTTTTGTTCAATCCCTCAGCTGATCCATATGTGCAGGGATGGGAGATGTGGGGATATATTTTTGAAGCCATAACATTTCATACATAATAACTGACAGAGGTGCCCTGTACTAGGGATGTAAATGTCATCCGAAATAGGTAAGTCTGCCTGTAGATAATCCCAACTGTATAGGTTACTACATAAATTCGTATTCTGTCTGTTAACTTGCTCGGGGAATAACTGGAGGTAGTAGACACCGGTGGCCTAAATGCATTTTGGATTAATTAATGTTCTTCTCAACTAGATTGCGATATATTTAAATGGTTCTAACCGTTTGGGCTAGAAGGGAAACATTAGCTCTCCTTAAGAGGTGGAATAGAGTATTCTAATCATCATAATTTATATAGTGCATTTAAGTGTTCAAAGGGTTTCACATATAGTAATCCTGCAAAGTAGGCTTATTATTATTATGAAAGTGTATATACCGCTTTTCAACAAAAAGTAGTTCTCAAAGTGGTTTCCATAGCTAAACAAATAAATAACTGGTTCCCTGTCCCCAAAAGTCTCACAGTCTAATAAAGATGGAAAAGCGGCAACAGCAACTGGAAAAGGCGCCATGCTGGAGTAAAGAGGTACAATTGCTTCCCCCTATATATCTTCTCTTATATTTTCCCCAAATATAAAAGGACATCACTTTAAAACGTGTCTCTTTGCCCAGTTAGCAAGGGAGTAATAATAAATATTATTTGCATATGTTGCAGATGGCGGGTACGAGGGCTGAGCTACACTGAACTCAGAGCCCAATCCTAAACGCGCTGCCTGATGGTGGTGTGCCTCCCGCGCTGGCACTGACTGCTGTAAAGCTTGTCCTGACAATGCACTCGTCAGTGTGCTGCTGGGGGCGCCGGCGAGAAGGCCTGTGCCTTCCCAGTCGTGATGGAGGAACTCTGGACGTCCGCTGAGAAAGGTAAGATGGCGGGAAGGCGGGAGAGGGGTGGGGTGGGAGCAAAACTGGGTGGGGAGGGGGCAGAACGGGGGCGGGGAGGCCGCAGGAGGGGGAGGATCCATTGCAGAAGGCCCATGCCAGATCCTATCCCCTGCAGCCTCCCCGCCCCTTTTCTCTCCTCATACGTATGCTAGCAAAATTGCTAGTGTAGTTCCGAGGAGACCCATTGTGGGCTATGAGGCTTACACAGGGATAAGGGGATTTTCCTGCAGAAGGGATAAGGGGATTACACAGGGATAAGGGGATTTTCCTGCAGAAGCTTCCTGGTCCGTCCATCCCCTCGCACAGAATGCAGAGACTGCCATTTTGGCACTGCTGCGATGTCTGGAGGGAGGTGAATAGGATTGGGCTGTCAGTGGGATTTACATCTGCGTAAACATGCCTAGGATCAGGTTGCATGTGAAATCTGAGCAGGACCACAGCCAAGGTGGTGTCAGGGGCAAGCTAGGTTGGGCACTGGCCATGAAGCCACACCCGTTGGCCAGGCCATTGGCCATTGCTTGGCCAGGCCATTTTCTGAGTCTTCAATCGCTGGTGGAAGTCATAGTGCCCAGTGCAAGAAGATAGTGACAACTCCCACTCCAGTGCAGAGGTTTGGTACCAGCACTGATCACAACACAACAGACAACACATGACAATGGGATTGAGGTTCCTTCTGTTTTCCAAACATCTTGGAGTAGCTATGTGGCAACCAAGACTGTGGCACTGAGTGTTGATAGTTTCTACCCATGCTGAGCCCCCAGTGAAAACTTGTAACCCCCCCCCCCCCGCTACAATTAGTCTGGATGGTAACAATACGTACATAAGGTACTATATGGGGATGTGGAGAAAGGTTAACCCACCTCCCCCAGTGATGTGGTCTGAAATGTTTTCTCCCTACCCCAGCAACTATCTTTTTTTAAATAACAGCAGGAGATCTGATCGTGGATCTCCAGCGGTCAGATCTCGTTTGGCCTTTAGCCACCATGCTGGCGCAGCTATTAGTATCCTGTTGTATCCTAGCACCATGTCCTTGAACTGAACAAGAGGCAAATCATATGGACCATTGTATTCCCCAGCACTGAAAAGTTTGCTCTGCTCTTGAATCGCTGTTATTCTCATGTCGGCTGTGAGGGTTACAGAAGTTTGGTTTTCATATATCTCCTTACCATTGTCCTGCAGCCATTCCAAGTAGATTCATTTGGAGACAGTAAAAGAGAGGAATTTGGGTTGAGTTGGGGAATCAGCAGTGGCGTCACTACGGGCATGTGACTGGTGCAGGCTGCACTGGGTGCAAGCCTCGGGGGGGGGGGTGTACCACAACATGGCCCACATGGCCCGAGCCCCCACTCGGCAATCTTCAGGTCCAGTCGCCTTGCGCTCTCATCGGAGATCAAGTTTTTGCCACTCTCCTGGAGCCAAAGCGAGCAACTGGAGCTGAAGATTGCTGAGTGGGGGTGGTCCAGAGGTGAGCTTTTGCATGATAAGTCGTTACATCACCCCCGAGCTTCCAGAACGCCAAGCCTCCATGAGGTAAGCTCCGCACCAGGCAAGAGTCAGCCCAGCAATGCCACTGGGAATAGGCACAACTCTTCAAGGGAAGATATGGGATGGTGAGTTGAGGTTAAAGGGCAGTGACGGTGTTGAGGAGGGTAAGAAGGAAATATGAAAGAATATGAGCAGTCAGGAGATGATGTTGGTGAAGGCCTTTAAAATCAAATGGGAAAACTTACACAATGCATTGGAAAAGGTGTAGACTTCGAGAAAGAAGCCAGGGAATTGTTAGGGTAAGGAAGACTGAAGTCAGCTTGGTAGATCACAAGTTGTGCAGGGCTGGCTGAAAGGGAGATATTTAACTCCACGATCCTAGAATTCCACTTTTGCTATGGTGCAACATACAATAAGTGCAACTTACAATAAGTCAACTAAAGCAGCATATTCAGACTTGCTAGAATGGCTGACGCCTTGCTTGTGGACTGACACCTGATTCTGTTGTTCCAGCTTCCCTGTGGTCTTGGCAGCAAGAATACCAGGGCATTACCTTCCACCCAGCTTCCAGCTGGCACCATGCAAGTGCCTTTGCCAACATCCGTTCTGGGATTGGGTCCAGCTACTGGCCTAGTTTGCATTGCAGCATTATGCCAGCTGAGGACTTCTGGCACACCTGATCCTGGCTAATCCTGCACAGGAGAATTGGTTTATAGGATGAGGCTATATGAATGAAATGTGCTTAGGTGAAATCAGAAATACAAGAGCCATCAAAATGCAGGAGAAGCCTCATTATTCTTTCATTTCCATCCCCTTCTCTATTATGCAGTTAGATATGATACCGTTCATAGTTATCCCATTATAAGGTATTAAGATAAGAGTTTAAAAGAGCAGATGGATTGGCGTTTTTACAATGAACCTCTACCTGGTATGGGAATCTGACACTATTTTAATGCATATTCCTTATAAAGTATATAAAGGATCACAGTCAGTATTCTCAAAGGCAATGCTGTTGCTTAATCAGTATGCTTGGCCTTCCGAGGTATGTGCTATACATCTGAAATAAAATGAAATAATCTTTGCAAGACATTGGCAAATTATATTCTCTACTCATTTCTTTTTGGGGGGGGGCTACTACTCTGTGACAGCAATCTTGCATGTTAGAGGGAGAAAAGTGGAACTGGTAGAAAATAAGAAGAAAAGGGGGGAATTTCATTTCATTTGCGAAACCCAGCTAGAACTGCATTGCTTTGTATTAAATTAGTTCACAGCTGAAAACAACTTGGAAAGCATAAAGCACCTTTCACACATCAAAGTGTGAAGCTCTTTTCTTCATTAGGAATCTAATATCTTCATTCAATTTTTTTGGTGGCCACCCAAAAACCTCTTTTTCATGTAGTTCTACCAAGTCTGAGCTTGATATTTTCAGGATGCACCCCCAACATTTCCTTAAAAATTTGGACTGTCTTTTACTGGCTGGCATTAAATAAGCATGGCATCATTTTGTAATTGTGTGTCGTATTTAATCAGTATTTTTCGTTAAGGCCACAGGAGGAACCACCTTGGATCAGGTCAAAGGCCCATCTACTCCAGCATCCTGTTTCCCACGGTGGACCACCAGCTGCATATGGGTAGCCCAAAAGCAGGTGAAGGTATACCCCTCTCCCCCCCCCCACTGCTCCTCTGCAACAGGGATTTAGAGGCAAATTGCCTTGGAATCTAGAGGCAGCCCTTAGCCACTTACGCATGTTAAACGTTTTGTGCTGCTGTTCCAAATTGTTCAAAGCTGCAGAGGCGTCATTATGGGGGTGTGATTGGTGCAGTCCACTGGTGTTACTACAGGGGGGGCGGAGCTGTAAGTTCTGCTGAAATCAGAGCCTCCCTTACACGGAGCAACGAAGCAGCCCCGCCCCCTCACCGTTCGGAGCCTTTCAGGGAAGCGAAAGCAACGTGCAGGAGATTCCCTGCGCGTTGCTTTCACTTCCCTGAAAGGCTCCGAAGGTGAGGGGACGGGGCCGCTTTGTTGCTCCATGTAAGGGAGGCTCCGATTTCAGCAGAACTTACAGCTCCGCCCCCCCTGTAGTGATGCCAGTGGTGCAGTCCACACTACCCTAGATGCTCTGGGGGGGGGGGTAGCAGCTGCCGGCGTACTCATCGTACAGATGTGGAGTGGATGGGCCTTCCCTCGCCTCTGTTTCGCTCCAAATCAGAGCCATTCTGGAAGCAGGTGACATCGTGACACAGGGGTGATGGCATCATCATGTCGCCCCTCGCCCCAGGCACCAGCCGGCCCAGTGACGCTGCTGCAAAGCTGTTCGCAGCATAAATAACATTGTAAAATAAAAATATATAAAAATATAAAAATATAAAATGAAGTAAAAGAAATGCACATTCAAACAACCACAAAAGAAGACTCAGATCAATGGAAAAGTCGGTCAGAAGACAAGGATTTTACAACCCTTCTGACAATTCAATAAAGTGGTAGCCCTTCAGGAAGCAGGTCCCATAATTTTGGAGCCATCATTGACAGCGGTCCACTCCCAGCCATCACCACCCTGCTAGGATGAAATGGGTAGAAATGCCTGTTGGCTAGATCTCAGTTTGCTAGTGGGCTTGTATGAGGAAAGGCAGCCTTTGAGCTAGGAGAGTCCCCAAGCCATGATAAAGGTTTACAAGGCAAAAAGAAAGAAAGGTTAAAAGCTTTACTTCTACGTTTTATCGCGTTTTATTTGAAGTGTTTTCCTGCCTTGAAACTCTGTGATGGAGGTGGCTGAATAAATGGAGGATACAACAGCAATACTTATACCCATTCCTGTTGATGGATAGGTCAATTATAAAATTGAATAAATAAGGCAAAATATTCCTGATACTGATATTCCGGTATATTTCCTGCGGATATTTGGGGCATGATCCAGTTTCCCTCTGCATAGTCCCCACCTCCTCCGCTGTAAAGGAGTTTCATGCTGCCTGCCCACCCCCATTGGAAGCCCTCTCATAAAGAGAGAGAGAGAGAGAGAGAGAGAGAGAGAGAGAGAGAGAGAGAGAGAGAGAGAGAGAGAGAGAGAGAGAGAGCTGTGCACACAGGAGCATAATTTACCTCCTAGATGATTATGAGCTCAAACATCTGACATCGGAGTTCCACAGTGACTTTTTTTTGTGGGTGAATGTTTTGTCACCAACGTCTAAACACTGGTGCACTGAAGCTGAAATCTGCAGACAAAACCGTGAACGTTCTTTTCAGAACTGCAAACTGAAACATCCGTTTCCACAAGCTGTACTGTGAAAAGAAGCAAACTTTGGAACAAGTGACAAGCACTTCCACATCCAGTTCAAATCAAAAGGTATAAAAACACTGTTTCCCCCCAAAATTATTTCAACTCTGCGTTCCACATCTGGCATTTCCTCACTGTCCATATATGGCAAAGATCTGTTTTGGTGCCTAGATGTTAGCAAGCCCACCTGCATGGTGGGGAAGCACTGAAAAGTGAGTTGAGTTTCATCACCGAATTGCACATGAGTGAGTGGCAAAGCAGGAATATGTGTAAAATCAGGTAGTATTGGAACCAAGACTGACACCACCAGCTTGGTAGACAGACAGTAGTAACTGTGACGTCACAGGTGTGGGTGTGTGGACCAGGGAGGAGTGTCACTCAGGGAGGAGTGACACCAGAAGCCCTACTCATCTCATGCTGAAGGGCTGGGTGGCGAAGGGCCCTCTCAGCATCTCCCTTTCCCTTCACTCTCCCCCCTTTCTCCCTTCTTTTATAAGCCCTCTCTAAAATGCTTATTATTAGCTGCATCATTGCAAGGAGGGAAAGGAGAATTAAAAAAACACACCTCCAAGCGTTCTGTACACATTGCAATACCAACTGATTGATGACTCAGCATCGTCAGCAGAATGGAGAGAACAGCGCTGGGGTGACTCGGAAATGTAGTCTTCTTCCCCGCAATGGCAATGAAGCTGCTATGGGAAAGGGACTACAAGTTCCAGAGGGCATTGCTTGCTGCCTCTCGATAGGCAGCATCCACTTGTTAATGGTGTCACCTGGAAGACAGTCGTGAGTGGGACGCTATGAAATGAGTCCTTCTTGTCTCCTCTAGCATCACTAGTGACTCCAAAATGACTTTGTAAAGCTTGATGCCGAGTACAGGCTCTGGCGGTGGACTTTGCGCATAAAAAATGCAAAAGCTTGGCAACGCAGATGTTTGGCGGTGACATGATGATGTCACCATTACATCATTGCCAAACTTCTGGTTGCCAAGCTTCGCACACTGGGCGACACCAACCCAAGTGACGCCACTGAGTAGTAGCATGAGGAACATGAGCTCAGTTCAGGCTGGTCCATCAAACAGGCCAAATTAGATGGTGGCCAAGCAGGAAAAAGGGCACTGCCCCACAAAGTCTAATCTCCCTGGCTTGCTGAAGGGCAATGGAATGGGTCACACAAGAAATAAGGCACTAAAGGCTGGCTGCTTGGAGTTCTGCTTCAAGACCTACAAACACACCTGGTGCCTTACAGGAACGGAGAGAATACAAGGCGAAGGGATTCAGAACACCAGAGGGGCAGGTAATTTGGCTTATGAAGAACACTTCCGATGCAGTACAGCCATATCCTCAATTGCTGACCATGCTCTTAATAGTTTCTGGAACAGTGTAGTACAACGTCAGTTTGCAATGAACAGTTCACAACTTCTTACCTGCTGTGTACGACCTCCAGTACCGCTCTCCTGCCATGTACCACCAGAAGTAAGTGCTGATGATGTCATTGGCACTTACTTCTGGGCTTTTGCTGTGCTGGAGCCCTTTAAAGGTAAGCAAATGGGCATGGGCAGGAGGGCCTTTCCCAAGCCTGGAAACCTGCACGCTTGAGCTCTGCAGAGCTTGAGACGCTGGTTCCAGGGCATCGTGGTGATCTCACCCGGGCATCACAGGATGTCCCTAGTAGCCCCTTCTACCTGCTCTCCCAGGTGCTGCCATCTTAGCTTGCGCAAGAACTCGCAAGATTTGGGTGCCACAATCTTGGATCTTGCGAGATCTTGTGTGATCCAAGATGGCATCGCCCAGCTGAGCCAGGAAGAAGAGGCTGCTGGGGCATCACGAATCCAGTAGGTTTGGGAGCCACTGGTCTAGGGGTTATCTTCTTTCTGTTACATTTTACTAGTTCAAACACCTACCCTAAGAACCTGGGCCCTTTCTGCATACAAAGCACATGTTCTACCAATGAGCGTAGGTCCCTCCCTTAAGGCAAACTTGCTTTGTCCGACATAAATAATGGTACTTTTTCCAGTTGGGATTTAAGTCTATGGGTCAAACTAAACATTACACAAAATGCATAATGTGGTTGAGGGGGCTACAAAATGGATCCGAACCATGGCAGGGGGTTGGAGGACTTTAGGACTTTGCCCTGCTGCATTTCCACTTCCAGCTGTGCCCTCCCATGCTATTTTAAATGGAGAAAAGCTTTCACTGAAAGTCAATGGAAGCTTTAAAATAGCAGGGGGACAAACAAACAAACCCACCAGGATAATATACAGTATTTATATACCGCCTTTCTTGGTCATTGGATTTTTCCTCCGACTTTAATCCAAGGCGGTGTACATGGGCAGGCTGTCCTAACCCCCCTTGGGGTTTTTTACAATATGTAAATGTCCAGTCTTTCATGAACGGCTACTTTCCAGGTGGTATCCTTTTTACAGTCTGACAATTCTGCTGGCTGGCACCTCCCACACTATACCGACACAGCTGGGAGCTCTTATCTCTCCTCCTGGAGGCTTTCACAGATTTTTGTCGGTGGTGTGTCTCGAACTTATCAAGTTCACCGGTCTTCGGGCTTTACAAGACGGCAGCTCTCCCGACTGAGCCAGACTCTTCTACCCAAACCTACTGAATTCGCAATGTCCCCCTCCCCAAGTCCAGGTGTCTGGAAGGTTAGAATGCTGTGCTCCTTTGTTTTTTATACACAACACTACACACAGCTCCCGGGTGTACAGCTGCCACCAAATATTTCTGCCTTCTCTTTCAAGACCTTTATGACTGGATAATGTTCATCTCATAGCTATTCAGCTACATCCCTCCATTGAGCATCCAGAATAACTGGAAAATGCCAGGATAATATTCTTTTATTATAAACGCAAAACAGAAAATGCTTCTGGCAATAGATGCATGATAGGGCATTGTCAAATGAAACAGATCCAACTTTCACGGTGTCACTACTTTGGGGGGAAATATGCTAAATTTTTGACGAAAAATACCTTTTGACTGAAATGATTTTTCATACCCTGCCTGAAGCTCTTTGCTTTCCAGAAGCGGTGACTGGTGCATCAGTTTTCAGGTAACAGCATATGGCACACAAATAGCCTTCTTCCCATGTCTTGTCATGCTGAATTGTACTACAGTAGGCAGAAATAATCCTCTTTTCAGGAAAGTTCAGTTCCATAACTACAGAAGTTAAACTTGCTCAATGAAGGTCACGCTAAATGTCAGAACCTTTTTGAAGCTGAAAAGCAAACTGATTGCCTCTAATTAAATTACTGCTTATACATTATTTCCTAAAGTACAGCTACTTCGAATGCGGTACACAATGCTGCAGCGGTATCCTCCCCTGCATATAGCAGCTGTATGTAACAGTGGCATAAGGCTGTCTATAGATCAGGCCAGGACAAATGGAGACCCATTAACCAACCATGTATTGCAACCTGCCAGGTGCTTGATAGGCTGGGGCCCCAGCAAGTTGACAAAACATAGATTTATTCATTACAGTATTTATATACTGCCTTTCTCACAGACTCACAGATTCAAGGCTGTTTTACATAGGCAGGCAAGTCATAAACCCCATGTTTTTAAAATGTTTTTTTACAAGTATTGTTCTATGAGAGAACTCACAAAACCCTCAATTTCTCCAGACGTTTCTTTTCCTACCATTGAGCGTAGGTCCCTCATCCTGGCTGTGCTCTGCACTTCCAAGCTTTCACAGGCAGCCATAGATCACACCTTGGCTGGTTCACAAGATGTTCTCTGTCTCTTGCCAGCTGACTCCTCCACATTCCACGCATTCCACAGTCTCTCACAGCGCCTTAGTAAGATCTGTCAGCAGCTTCTGGTCTCCCTTCCAATGCGATGGCCCAGGTTGATCCTACTTAGCTTCTTCAAGGCAGGGCAACGGCTCAACCTCCAGACCACACCTCCTGCACACACCTCCTGGTCAGAGGTCTGTAACAGACCTCTAACCTAGAAGTGGGTTGCAACCTAATCTCTGGCAACCTGTTTCTGCCATTTTGTTTTGAGGCTCTACCATACACAATTTGAACAGTAGCCAGGGCTAGGAGTTCTAGATGAAGATAATCCTGCCTGAGACATTGACTTTGAAGAGGATGGGTCAAGCCTCCCCCCTTAGAAGACCCCCTTGGTCTCTCACCCATTTCCTCAACTGTGGCACTCCCTCTGATCTGCCTTGCCTTGCCTCCCCTTCCTCACACTTCACCACTGGCATTGCTAGAGGTGGGGTGGAATGGTAAGTCTTGCATAGCGGTAGCCGCTCCATTCCATGGTGGCCCCGCCCACTCGCCTTCGGAACCAGTCTGAGTGGCGAAGGCAATGTGCAGAGAGTCTCCTGTGTGTTGCCTTCACCGCTCGACTGGTTCCAACGGCGAGTGGGTGGGGCCACCATGGAACGGAGCAGTTACCACTGTGCAAGACTTACCGTTCCGCCCCACCTCTAGCAACGCCAGTGCACTTCACCTTTGAAAACCGAGTGCATACGTTGCCATGCCACGCTTTGCTTCTCCAATTCCTCTTTGAATTGGAAAAGGAAAAGGGAAACAGAGTAGAAGAGGAACTGTGAAAGAGAGGAGAGTGGTGCACTAGAGTGTTGAGATGCTCTACCACTCTTCTCTTCTCTGTATTTCTTCTTCTGTTTCATCCTCCTCTTCCTTTTCCAGTCCAGGGAGTGGGAGGAAGGAGAGGCTGGAACATCACCAGGGAAAGGGGGTACTATTTGGCATGCTGCCTCTGGCACTGAGTGTGACATTATCCTGATCCAACCTTGTTAACGTGATTAGTGCACAAAAAGAATAGAGGAAGGAGGAAAACCCTGCTGCAGAGGTTTTTTTTTTTTTTAATTCTAATTGCAATCGTCCCATGCATGTCAATGGGACAGTGCAATTAACTGGCATATGGCTTAGTTAATTTCACTGCCTGGGGAAACACCCAAACAATGTCTTGCAATAGTACAAAGAACAAAAAAAGTCTTATAGCACTTTAAAAACTAACCAGTTCATTTCAGCCTAATTTTTCATGGGCTGCGGTTCATCAGATGCAGGAAGTGAAATCCTCCACAGGCAGTAAAATGTACACATGGGTATAACGGGGATGTTTCCTTTGCAGATGCTGCTCAATCATTGATATGGTTCAATAAAATCCTTAACTGGATCTCATTTGTTGTTACTTTGGTATCAGATAGAGATCACTTCCCTTCTTCCCACCCTAGTTGTTTCTAACCTCAGGTGGCCCCAGGGTGCACTTGCCACCGGATTCGGTGGCAATTTGGTGGTGGTGTGGCAAAAATGCACCCCGGTGGTTTTTCGGCTGCTTTTAGGCCATTCGCAGTGATGTGATTCACCCGCCCGGGCTGCAAATGGCCTATAAGCGGCGAAAAAACCACTGGGGGGGGGGGGTCATTTTTGACATGCTGCCAAATTGCTGTCCAAAATGGGCGGGTCTTGTGGCGTCACGCCCCGGGGCGGAGCTTGTGACATCACAGGGGGTGTCATGGCAACCGGTGTTGCCCAGGTGGTGGTGGTCATTTTTGACATGCTGCCAAATTGCTGTCCAAAATGGGCGGGTCTTGTGACGTCACAGGGGGTGTAGCGCTGCCCCTGCAGGGTGGGGCTATGCAGGGAGAGGGGACTCTTGTCCAAATAGGAATGGGCCATTGGTGATTTAACAAGGTAGTGAGACAGGAAGCCTTCATTTTTGTTCAAGCCAAATTGTATAGAATCAAGTTTTTTGATGTATTCTAGGCCAGCAGTTTCTCGCTCAAATCTGCCTCTGCATTTCTGGTGTAAGGTGGTGATGTTCAGGTCAGCAGCAGAATGTTCTGGAAGATGGACATATTCACCCACCAGTTTCTGAAAGTTGCCATGTTTTATGTCAGATTTGTGTCCAGTTCTCCTTTGACAAAGAGGCTGATCTGTTTGTCCTGCGGAGACAGTCAAAAGGTCATTGTTGGCAGGTGCCAACACACAACACATTGGAGGAGGAGCAAGTGAATTGTAGGATATTACTAAGAGAGACAAGCAGCCTTTCACTATCATTTTCTTTTTAAAGAACTATGGTACAGTTGGTGGAAATGTTTTGATAAACTCCTATCCTTTAAAATACCAGTGGCATCACTGGGGGTGTGAGGACTGCACTGGGTGATACCCGGGGTGGGGTGGGGGGTGCCACCACTAGTAGACAAAATTGTGGAAACCTTTTGGAAAATGCATATTTATGAATATATATCATATAAAGTTATATATCATTGGAAAGGTTTATTTAATGCAGAATGTAATGAAACAAACCACGTTGAATTCTCTATGGCCAAATAACCACAAAAAGAAAACACCTTAAGCCTTAAGTAACAAAAAGTGGATTTCCTTAACTCAAAGCTGACCTATGAGACTGATTGTTCCAAGAGCCAATGACGTATTATTATGACACAGCATGGAACCAATAAGGTGTTAGTATGAGTCAGCCCTCATTTCTATGTATCAAAGCTAATCCTAGAATTCTTATTCAGTTGTGTGAATGTCATCAAGTTGGCCACTGGTTTCTTCTTGGATACTGATTTGTTGGTTGATCTGTACTGTGATATATTAAAATAAAGTGAATGGGGGTGACACCATGAGTTACCGCACCGGGTGACGCAAATCCTAGTGACGCCTCTGTAGATACTTAAAAAACCCAAAACTACTCCCGATCTGGTTTGACCATTGTGAAAAAGGAAATTTACTCACAAGAGGCATTGCTCAACACAGGCCTATCACACCAAAGCTGCACATACATCTGTTGTAACGATGCTGGTCATGTTTCTGGGTACAAGGTAAGGCTTTGCCAGGGTACAAATGGACACATTCTGAAAACCAGCAATCCTGGCTGCCTGGGGATATGAAAAAAATGACCCTATATCTGCTGCAATAAAGGGTACCGAGGAATGTTAGCTCTACAGTTCTGCTTCTGACCCTCTGAAAGACTATCATCTGTACGTAGTCACAGAAAACTGCATACTCTTCGCTTGTGCAACATCTGAAACCTATAGCAAACCCCTGGGCTTCTCTATTGACTCTGGCTTTACCCAGATATGTAAGAGTGCCAAACGCAGTCTTCTGTAAGGAGCAAATTACCCAGGCCGCTTTCCCCCTTGTTAAACAAAGCATTATGCCAATCTCCTGACTGGGATTGTCAGGCTCTGGGAAACTCCTCCACAGACCTGCTTCTTCAGCAGTCTCAGTCCTAAATTCCTGGCTCAGTATTATTCACCTGCAGCTGATTAAATTGGACAAGTAACACAGGCACTGAAATGGCTCCTGTTACACGGCCAAGACCTCCCCACAACAATAAGGGGGGCACCGGTATCCACGGATTCCTCAACCGTGATTTCAATTATCCACGGTTGAGGAATCTCCCCCGCACCCTCCACAGCCTCCTCCGCACTTACCTTTAGCAGAAACCTCCGTTCTTTTCTTCAAAAGTTCTGAGTTTCCATCTGTTTTAGGCCTGAGCAACTAGACTTAGGTGATAGCTAGAGTCTCAACAAGGTTGCAGAGACTCTAGCTATTAACTAAGTCTAGTTGCTCAGGCCTAAAACAGATGGAAACTCGGAACTTTTGAAGAGAAGAACGGAGGTTTCTGCTAAAAGTAAGTGCCTAGGGGGGCTGTGCAGGGCGTGGGAGGGTCGCGCTCGCCCCCCCCCCCCCGCACTTACTTTTAACGGACAAAGCTCCATTTTTTTCTTCAAAAGCCTTTGCTGTAGGCCTTACCACCAACAAGTCTTCAGTGCTAGAAAGTCTCAGCAACCTCTCAGCAAGGTTGCTGAGACAGTCTAGCACCGAAGACTTGTTGGTAAGAAGGCCTACAGCAAAGGCTTTTGAAGAAAATAAAAACACGGAGCTTTCTCCGTTAAAAGTAAGTACTTGGGGGGGGGGTTGTGGAGGGTGCGGGGGGGGGGTCGCGCAGGCCCGCGGGGGGGGGTCGGGGGCATTCGCCCATTTCCGCGGTTTCAGGTATCCACGGTGGGGGCTGGAACGTATCCCCCGTGGATACTGGGGTCCCCCTGTACTGAATATCGAATGTGTGTTCTTTTTTTTCCTAATCCATCTTACTCGGGTATCGATTCCCAAATGGTGGGTCAAGGCTCTCCGAGAAAAGGTTACACGGACCTCTTGAGTGAGGCACCAGGATGTTAGCTGTGGGTTGGTTGCAAACCACTTGACCTGAGGTGGGAAAGGGTCTGGAGGATGATGTGCCGGCCTAAGGTAAATATCCCATGGGTGAATATTCGTAACAAATATTTCAGGAATTGTCCTGCTGAGTGGGGGATGAAACCAGTCTATTACTAGAACTAACCATGAGGTAGGTAGCAGGGGTGTTACTAGGGTTGGTGACACATGGGGTCAGATTTATTTATGTATTTATTCACATGTTTATACTGCCCTTCTTCCAAGGAGCTCAGAGTGGTGTACATATTTCCTCCCCTCCTTTTGGTCCTCACAACAACTCTGTGAGGTAGGTGGGGCTGAGAGATAGCGACTAGCCCAAGGTCACCCAGGAAGCTTCGTGGCTGAGCAGGGATTTGAACCTGGATCTTCCAGGTCTAAGTTTGACTCCCAAACCACTACACCATCCTGGCTCCCAAACCACTACACCAGAGGTTCTCTAAGTGTGAGGCGCGACTCCCAAGTGCGTCATCAAAAGCAGCCAGGGGCGTCGTGTTAATCTTTTAATTAACAACTATTCTTGCTTGCAAGAGAGAGAGAGAGAGCAAAAACAAAGATCCGGAAAAGATCTTTTCCCTCTTCACATCGGGTCACTCAACGGCAGTTTCCACATCTTGTTTTAACCACAGCGTGAGCAAAGCCCTTACCTTATGTTAAAGAACGATTTACAACTCTATTGATAAGCTGAGTATCGGTACTTTGGAGCATTTCTCTCCAAATCCTGAGACATTGCAGGTTTGCAAGTAAAGTATTTTCTTTCTGTTGAATGTTTTTAATAAACACAAAACAAATGCAAGAACTGCAATTGAAAATGGTGCAGAGCAGGTTCTGCTTTACATACAGTCTTTGATTTCTATGTTTAGTTTGGTTGATTAATTATTAGGATTTCTCTCCTTCTTCCTTTCTGACCCACCTCTAAGTTAGTTCCCCACTCTAGTTGCTGGGACAACCCCACCCCACCCCCGGAAACTGCCAGGCAGTATAAGAATCTGTTTTTCATCTTGCAAAGATGCTACACCAAAAGGAGCTAGCTTTCTCTCTCTTTCTCTCTTGTGCAACTGGGGCTTCCCTCCCATGCTTTGATGTTTCTCTTGCCATGAATAGGACTAACACAGACAACATCAGTGCCCTCTACCCAGGCCTGCCAATGGAGGGAGGGCAGCATCCCAACCCCACCCTGCGCACTCCTGGCTTAGCTGCTGCTCAGCATAAGCATGGAAAATCCACTTTAGGGCTCGTTTTGGGAATATACACATACATATACACATAAATATAAGAAAGGGTGCCTCTGAGCATGTAAAGAGTGCCTGTTTCTTCCATGCACTGTAATAGGGAGTCACGGCTAACGGCGAGGGAGGTCAAGGGAGCCGCGAGTCAAAAAAGTTTGGGAACCACTGCACTACACCATCTCATGCTGTCACCCCCATGGACTTCCTTCCTCCTATACCAGACCACACAGTGTGGAGAGCTCCGCCAGTCTAAAGTTAGGGAGGATTCTGCTGTTATTCCCTTTTTTAAACAGACCCAAATGGACCACATAAAATAGCAATTCATTAAAAACACCAACCCATTATGTCAGCAATCAAAGGCCATCCTGAGTAGAAAGGGATTGAGGCTCCGCTGGAAGGTCTCCAAAGAGGGAGCCAAGTGATGGTGATAGCACTTGATCACCACCCCACACTTACCTTCGCTGCCATCCCTGCTTCAGTCAGCTGCCCCTGCCCTTTGAAAGAGCAACAGAGAAGGATGGAGGGGAGGTCTCCCCCTGCCTCATACTGCCACCTTTACAAAGGACAGATGCTGCCTGCCTGCTGGGGCAGGGGATGGTAGTTTTGTTGTTCAGTCATTAAGTCGTGTCCAACCCTTCGTGATCCCATGAACCACATCCCGCCAGGCCTTCCTGTCCTCCACTATCTTCCTGAGTTTGCTCATTTAAATGTTCGTTGCATCGGTGAGGCTGTCTAACCATCTCATCCTTTGCCTTCCCCTTCTCCTTTTGCCTTCAATCTTTCCCAGCATCAGAGTCTTTTCCAGAGAGTCCTCTCTTCGCATTAGGTGGCCAAAATATTTGAGTTTCAGCCTCAGTACCTGTCCTTCCAGGGAACAGTCAGGGTTGATTTCATTTAGGATTGACTGATTTGATCTCCTAGCAGTCCGAGGGACTCTCAGGAGTCTTCTCCAGCACCACAGTTCGAAAGCATCTATTCTTTGGCGCTCAGCCTTCCTTATGGTCCAACTCTCGCAACCAGCATAAAGATGGTGGGGGGAGGTGAGTGAAAGTGCTGTACACACCTCCAAATGCCACCTGGCCTCCGGGACACACTGAGTTCAATTGGAGGTCTGGCGCTGGACTGAGGCCCTATTTAAACATGACAGTGGTTCTATAAGACAAATGTATCCATTTACATCCCACTGAAACTGTGGGCCCAATCCTATCCAACCTTCCAGTGCCGATGAAGCCGAACCCTGAAGTAAGGGAGCAAATGTTCCCTTATCTTGGAGAGGCCTCCGTGACTCCCCCCCCCCTGCAGGGTGCAGCGCATGCCCAGTTGGCACAGCTACACCAGCGCTAGAAAGTTGGATAGTGCCCTATCCAGTCTAGTGCCCTACCACAGAAGTACAGCCCTCCTTGGAAAAACAAAGATTAGGTGTCTGTCAAAATGTATAGCTATATTTCAGCTGTATTTAACCATAGTATGGAGAGCATGCTATAGCCAAATATTTAGGAGAAATGGCCCGATAACACTGTTCCAGGGACATGCGTTGCGGGGATGACAGGTGAGAGAGAACTGAGCAGTTTCAGAGTTAGGCTGTTGCTTTTTTCCGTGGACTATGACAAGACGGTTCTGCCTCACCTGCTGCCCCTGCCCCTGCACTGTTCCCTTAGTTGATTACTCTCTCTAGTTGTGGTTCTCAATTAGTATGAGAGGGGATCTCCTATACTTTGAGTGCCCTCCTTCTGAATATGAAAAAAACAAGCAAGCAAATACCGTATTGTCCCGAGTATAAGACGCACCTGATTATAAGACGCACCCTTAAAGTTTGGTGCTATTTAAAAAATTTAATTAAACCACTGGCATTAAATTGCAACAGCCTACTTATAAGACGCACCCCGAGTTTAAAAACTTAAATTAGGAGAAAAAAGTAAGTCTTATACTCAGACCAATACGGTATATTTAGGGCTACAGGCCTGGTAGACCAAATTGGGGCAAACTCCTTCTAACCACAGTCTGCTGCTATCAAGTTCTTATTATGCAGGTCTGGCACCAAGCCATTACGAGCTGAGCCAAAACTTAGAGGGAGCTTAGCTCGGCTCGTTATGGGCTTAGGATTTCCAAACTGGGGGAATTAATTTCCACCACTCCCCTTTTTATTAAATTCTCCACCGTCGCTAATTACAATAACCACCAAGGTGAGCCCTGAAACCTTGGATACTTATGCATGCTCCACATCCTTCCGTTGTGGCCTTGAAGACTTTGTAGGGATATTGCCTTAGTAGGCAATCAATGACTTTTTAAAAATACGTTTCCATTTCAGTTCAGCTCAGCTGAATTTGCAGGCCTGGATGGTGATGTAAAAACCCCTGCACACACTAGCACATCTTATAGCTGCACTGCATCATCCCAGTATCCGTTTGAGTTTGGATTTTTCTTTTCCTTCCAAAAGGCCTTAGAGCTACCTTGGAAACTCATTTGCATGTTGTTAACGGAAACTGACACCTGGTGTCACAATCCTATGGGGCTCTCGCATCTGTGCTTACCTCTTCACATTCCACAAGCCAGAATTCATTGAAGAACCTTCTGCCTAGTGTTACAGCATAGCTGAGAAATTTAATAGATAAAAGTAAGGGATGCATCACACAGAGAGAATTAAGACCATACAGACAAAGGTATTATTTCAGTACCAGCAACATTTATTGGTACCAATTGTTCATTAAGTATTTTTATACCATGCTAAAATCAAATAATGAGATAAAGGTATAAAGGGAAGCAGTACGGGGGGGGGAATAATTTTTGGGAAGTAAGGGTTATAGGGCTTTGGGTGCAATCTAGACACTATCTTAAATACATCCTTAAGAACCACATCTAAGCTTGGAAGTTTCTCTTTTTGAATAAAAAGCAGCTTGGAAGGGGCAATCTAGGTTGGGACTGGGGGGGTAGTAAATTTCTTTGCCCCCTTAGTTTCCTCCCTTTCCTCCCTTTCCCTTGCCCTCTCTGTCCCCTCTCCCTTATGAATAATAATAATAATAATAATAAAACCCCTATGAATATAAAAACTAATTCAATCAATTTTTGAATTTGGGTGAGGAGTATTTTCTATGGAAAAATGGCATGGGGAAAGGGTTAACTACCTTTCCCCATATGCTGTGATCCCAGTCCAGATCCACCCCCTGCAGATCTCTCTTTGCTCAAACCGAAGAAGGTTCCAGCATCTCTTAATAATGCAACTAAAGTAACGTCTAGTTTGGTCCTCGTTTTTCAGTGAAGGGCTGCTTTAATGTCCAACCTTCCTTGCAATATGTAAGCTGTTCATATACAGTGCGTTTGATGAAGTAGCGCCTTGTATGGAAGCAGCTGTGGTAAGTTGCGTGAGAGACTGTGCCGTTGCGGTGCCTTCACGCTAGAAGAATTAGACCTGGGTTGCAATTCTATATTCAGTCCTGAGCTGACGGTGATTTCATCAGCAACTCACCTACAGCAGGTCTATGGAGAATAACTGGGATTCTGTGTTGACATCACCAGAAGCTCTGTTGGTGAACAGAAATCTCTTCTGCAGAGAGGCTCCCAAGAGAACTCTCCTTGAAGAAAAAAAAGAACATTTGACTCTGTTGCACCTAAGAGAGATTTTATTTGGAACACAGTGGGCTTTTTTATATGTATGAGTTTTCTTTGTAAGAAAAAGCCTTCCAGCACAGCACCAGCCTGAGGCTTTTTATATTTTCCATTTTCTGGTGCTTCTTTCCACCCTTTTATTTGCTTTTGCATGGACAAAAATGTCACTCTTTTGAATAGAGGCAAATGTTCTTGGCAAAATTCAACAAGGTAAAATGAAATATGGAGGGAGAAAGAGAGAGGTCTGAGTTAATCCCATGCTTGGCTCTCGCAGTTGCAGATTGTGTGGGCCAAGTGAGCCTGTCCTTGTGCTCTCCCTTGTCTTTCACTCCACTTTCTCTCTTATCTATTCTGCCCAACAAAAAAATAAGACTGGGTACCAGGTAAGTCTATTTTCTAGTTTGCCCTCTCATTTTGCGGTTTATTTTGTGCTATAATGTCTTAACGTTTTAACGTTTCTGTATTCTTGTTTTGCAGAAAAAATACAAAGAAATGTGATTTAAAGGCGGTGGTGGGTAGAACAGGGCAGTGATAGGGGCAGGGAGGAGGGCAGTTTGGGACCAGGAAGGGAGTGTTTTCAGCAGCAGTGGCACATGTCGAAACCTAACCCCCTTCCTAGCCTCAATCCGCCTTCCTGGGTTCACGTGGACTTGCGCCAGCGATATCATAGGCCAGCAGGGGCTTACCCCAGAGCAAGGGAACAAATATTCTCTTTCCCCCAGGAGGCCTCCGGAGGCTGAAACGCCCCTGTGGGATGCAGCGGGAGGTACGTTGGTGCTGCCGCATCACCATGCTGGGAGTTACAGTGGACTTGGCTGCCTGTGTTTGGCAATGATCTTTCTTTATATTAAAAAATTTCCTCCCTCATATCACCATTAAGAGTGAATACGAACAATGGCTTCTGGTGCTCTGGTACACCCATGGTGCTCTAAGGTAAATAAACTTACAGCCCAATCTGATCTGGGCCTTCCACAGACAGAACTTGTATTCTGTCAAGATGGAAGGCCCGGGCCTCTGGCACAGCAGCTACAACAGTGTGCAGGACAGGGCCACCAGTGCAAATGGCTGGTGACTGTGCATGTGTGCCACCAGAGCACCCAGCCACCACCAGTGCCAGTAAGTTGGCAGTGGGGGTGAGTCATGAATGGAGAGGATCAAGGTGGGGATCAGGGCCAGCTGAGGGCATGTTGGGGGTGAATAAGGGGCAAATATCAGTGGCGGCAGCACTTCCTGGCCTCAACGTGCCCCCTTGAGCCTACTCAGATTTGCACAGATCCAAGTAGGCTCATTGGGGACCGTGACAAAATGGAGTAGGTAAGTAAAAGAATTGACTAATTCTTGAAATAAATTATTGTACTTACCTCTCCATTGCGTCATGGTCCCTGGCCGGCGCTGGCGCCACTGCATACGACAGGTCAGCCAAGGATAGAATTGGTTGTTAAATGCATACATTTATGCAGGCGTTCACGTTTGTACACTGGCTCTGTATATTATTCGGGGGATGTTTCTCCTTGGTCAACACTACTGAGTATACCTCAACATTGAAGGGCTTCTGGAGAGCTCCATCTGCATGTTGGACATCAGAGGATGTTCTGGATCAACTGGAGTAAAGCAGCAATGTTTCTCATAAAGTTCACAAGCTGGGCAGCCCGATCCTGCCTAAGATGTGGTGGCCGACCTAAAGGGCCAGCCACTGCATTCTAGGAAGAATGCGGGCTGCACTGGCATGGCCCGGGCTCACCTCGGGGGAAGGGGACCCCCAGTGTATGTGGCACGGACCCCAATGGGCCTCCTTGGATGCGCACCGGCTCTGGAGCTGGCGCGCATCCGGGGAGACTGTGTAAGGCAGGCCCAGCCTGGGACAGGGTGCTGGATATCAGCGCAACCCAGCGTCAATATCCCTGCCCCTTCCCAGGTCGGGTCGGCCAATGGCTCCCTCCCTCGCAACCTCTGCCTGTCCTCACCACACCCCTGTGCCAACTGACGTGGGCCTTACCTGCGTTGACCGACTCAGATCTGGTTCGGCAGCAGAGTGAGCAGTGCCGGCCTCTGTAACTGCGCTGCTTAGTCTGAAGGAGCTGCAAATGTGCTTTACGGCACATTTGCGACTCCTTAGGCCAGTGGAGCGTGCACTCTGCCGGCCTAACTTTGCACAGGATTGTGCTGTAGTTAAATAA
Source organism: Plestiodon gilberti rubricaudatus (assembly GCA_026170595.1). Lineage (NCBI taxonomy): Eukaryota > Metazoa > Chordata > Lepidosauria > Squamata > Scincidae > Plestiodon > Plestiodon gilberti. The sequence goes on along the minus strand of JANXHW010000005.1, from coordinate 80,495,796 downwards.
CGGTCACAATGCAGTGATTGACAACTTTCTGGACTCCATTTGAAATAAATTTGTGGCTAGATCATTACAGAAAATAAAGCGATAGAAAAATTTGCTCAGATGTTTCTGAAACATGAGAAATGTGATTTAAAATTGCCAGAAGAAATATTTCTTAAAAAAAAAAAAACACCACCAAGTGTCCCACAGTGTATAAAAGGAACAAACAAAGTCTAAGTTGGGGTCACTGCTGAAATGCTAGATTAAAATGCCAGCCCACCATTAGAGATGCTTCTTCAGTCTCCTACAGATAATGCTGGGAAGAGAAGATCAGGGAAATGCATGGCAGTGAATTCATGCAGAGCAGAACCTCACTCATTTTCACCTAAGGGGTCGATACTTCAGAAGATTAAAAGTTCTATGAAGAAGCCAACATTAAAGTAAAAAATAGAGAGAAAAAATTGAAAAGAAGAATGTGGGCAACTTCTTACAGGGTGATGTGGCAGTGATTTCCCCAGATGTATTGAGTTGGAGTTCAAATTGAGTGATGGAGCAACCATGATCCCTACCCTAGAGTAGTTGAGTGCAACTAGTTAAGCAATAACAACTCCGATGGAGATGCACAGGTTCCTCATACATTGTAGAGCTCGCATAGCATAGTGGCTCAGAGGTACAAACCAGGACTTCCCTAGTTTGAATCTCATCATCATCATGAATTTTCACTAGGTGGCTCTTGGCAAGCCACTTCCTCTCAGTCTCAGCTCCCCATCGGCAATATTGGAGTAGTAAAACTTTCCTTGCAGGGTTGTTGTAAGAATACATCGATATGATACTTTCCATGCTCAGAAAACACTACCCAAATGCTAAGTGTAATTATATTCAAGATGCTTCAGATTACTTAGGACCATTTCTTGATACTAAGTACTATAAAATCAATGGGCCTTGATCTAGTAATTTAGTTTCTATAAAAGTAAGTTCCTAATGTCATTAGTATCAGCAGTCCATCCCCCCACAATCTTCCTTCTGTATCAGTAATTAAAGTAGACTGATACTGTGACTTAAGGCACAATCCTGTGCAGATTAGCACCACCCTTATAAATGCACCGTAAACCGCGTTTACAGCACCCGGAGAGTAAGTGTTGCTGGTGCAGAGGCTGGAGGCTCGCTCTCCTTCAGCGCACCATCCCTGCACCTGCAGGACCAGCGGGTGCAAGGGTGAGGGGAGGAGAGGGCAGACCAGGCTAAGAGGGAGGGCGGTGGGAGGGCAGAGATATCCGTGGTGAGCTCCGTCGATATCCAAAGCCCTCTCCCAGCCCAGTACAGCCTTACACGCCAGTCTCGAATGTACGTCAGCTCCAGAACTTGCGTACATTCAGGTAGGTCCATAGGGCCTCAGGCCGCTTGCATCAAGGGAAGGAGACAATTATCCCCTTCCCTTGAGGTGCACCCGTGTTGCCCCGGGGCAGTCCAGGACCTGGAAAGGATGCGGCGGGCGGCCAGCCCTTTAGGCTGGCCGCTGCATTTTACACAGGATTGGGATGTTATGCAGGAAGAAGCCCTGACCATAGTTACACAGAAAATAAAGATGCCATTCCCACACACACAACTATTAAATACAAACACTCAAAATCTACTCTAATTTGGCACAGAAGCATCATATGTCCTTACTACTAACAATTGCTTGTACGGAATAGGTGATCTGAGATAAAAATAGAAAGCATTGATCATAAATGGAAATGACAGTAGGGCTTGTTCATATCTATATCTATATCTATCTATCTATCTATCTATCTATCTATCTATCTATCTATCTATCTATCTATCTATATATATATATATATATATATATATATATATATGTGTGTGTGTTTACCATCCATCCCGGAAAACCTGGGACCGTCCCAGGTTCCAGGCTCTGGACCCGGATCGGTCCAGGGCGTTCTGGGAAGCCACCGCCACCACCGCTGCTACTTGTTAAGTGCCAAAAGGCACTTTTTCCCCGGCGCTGCCATCTTGTATCTCGTAAAATGTGCCCTCATGAGATTTGGGTGCTCGCCATCTCGCGAGATTATGGCGGCGCTGGTGTAAAAGTACCTTTTGGCACTCTACAAGCAGCAGTGGCAGCGGCGGCAGCGGCTTCGCAGCGCCAACAGCAGGGGACAGGAGCTGGAGTCCTGGCCAACTTGGATGCAGCCGGCCAGACTCCAAAGACAACAACGACAGCAATGATGGCCACCGCTGAAGATGACAGCAGCAATGGTGGCGGTGGAGGTGGTGGCAGCAGCCACCAAAGACAACAATGATAGCGGCAAAGGCAACGATGGTGGCTGCGGCCACAGCCGCAGCTGGTGGTAAAGACGGTGGTGGTGGCAGCAGAATGGCGGCAATGGCAGCGGCGGCGGGACAGATAAATTAATTGATTTGATTAAAATTAAATAAATAAATAAATATAAATAAATAAATAAAAATTAGATGGGCTTTGCACCCATAAATAAATAAATAAATAAATATTCTGGGCGCCCTTTCGGCACCCTTTGAAATATTTTTATTTTACTTACTTAATTAATTAATTAATTAATTAATTAATTATTCAGGGGGGTGGGTTTCCTGGTTTAGAACATGGAAAATCTGGTAAGCTTACATATATATCCTGCACTTACTTTCTATATACTTGGTCCCTGTACACTTAATGACTGGGCAATGAATATGGGAAATTATTCCCTGAACATTTTCATACAAAATTCTATCTGCTGTATGAGATCTGTAATGACCCATTCGGGAACGCGAACCATTGCTTTGTCATCAAGTGATGTAGACGTGCATATGAACCAGCCCATGTTCTTCTGCCCACTTCTTTATGCAGAACAGTAATGAGTGTCAGCATATCACATCCAATAAAAAAGAAAAACATACAGTTGCTTCCCCCCCCCCGTATCTGCGACTTCAGCATCTGCAGACATCTGGTGGGGCCACTGTGTGATACAGGAAGCTGGACTAGATGGGCCTTTGGCCTGATCCAGCAGGGCTCTTCTTATGTTCGTATGTTCTTATGCGGATTTGTCTCACTGTGGATGTTTTGCAGATACCAGGGCCAATATTAAAATGTTTTGAAAAGGGAGAAAAGATTAAAACGTGGTTTGCTTACCTTTTTACTGCAAACCGCTGCATGTTCTTCCTGGTTCTAGCTGAAATCATGCTTCAGAAGCCTCTTGCGGGTCGCATGACTTCCCCCTCTCCCAAAATAGCTCCAGAATGCATTGCAATGCATTCTGTGGTAAACTTGGGAGAGCGGAGGGGGGAGTCACACAACTCAGAAGAGGCTTCCAGAGCATGATTTCAGCCAGCATGAGGAAGAACATGCAGCGGTTTGTAGTAAAAAGGTAAGCAAACCGCTTTTTAACCTTTTAATATTGGCTCCAGTATCGGTAGATTTCAGTATCTGCAGAGGTTCTGTGAATGGAACCCCCATGGATACTGAGGGCCAACTGTATTTATTTTTTTTCCTGGGCATTTTCACCATCGGACAACTTCTCTCATTTTTATCAGTAAACCTTTCCATTCATATTATCTTTTAATTTTTTTTTTAATTTTGGCCATAAGATTGCAAAGTGCTTTTTGAGGCATGCACCCTTAGTAGTATCTAATATGCCAAAGTGTTTGTATTTGAAATTCTCGTACCTGGTGAAACCGGTTCTACAGTCACCCGAGATGATTGCTGCTCCCAAAATATATAGAGATGGAAAGGTACTGTCATTTTTCCATCTGTTACAACAGGTGGCTGCATAATGGAGCCCTATTGACAGGAAAGAAGACTTGCAAAAGACTGACAATTTATTGGATGTTTATACAGGTGACCATGGCCAACAGGTGACAGCTCTAAACATTCCAAGAGTGAACGGTATTTAAATAACATGAAATGCATCCTTTGTAGGCCATTGGGTGAAGACCATTTTTGTGCTGTTTCTTTTCACCATCTGGGAACTTCTTCCGCTCAATATATTTAGGCACCCAATAGACCCACTGACATTCATCTAAAAATGCTACCAAAATGTCTTACAGTTGCAGTCCTGTGTCGTTTTTGTTTTGTTTTGCCGCATGCATAAAGGTACAGATCTCACTCTATTTGTTTTTAATTTTTTTTGCAATGTATTAATTTAAGAGTTTGGTACCCTAAGACCTGTAGTGTTTGTCTAACTTGGAGACAAGTGCACAAAGTGAATGTGTAGAACAGGGTTGTCAAACATAAGGCCTGTGGGCCAGATGCAGCCCCCAGAAGCTCTTTATCTGATGCCCGTGATAATTGGACTCTCCATGCTTCGCCGCCGCTTCTGCAGAGGCTCTGGGAGAGAGAGATGGAAGGAGGCCTCAGAAGGCAAGAAACACTACAGGGTATGGAACAGACCAAGAGGGGTGAGAGAGGGAGATGCTGCCGAGGTACTGGAAGAGCCCAATTATCACACTGGTCACCCTTTCAGCAGCGCCATTTCTGCCAAGGCATCACTTCACAGAACACCTCTGCAAAGTGAGGTGCTGAGCTGCCAATTGATGCTACGACAAAAGTGGTGCTGCTGAAAGGGCGGCCTGCGTGATAATTGGGCTCTCCCAGAATGATAATTGGGTTCTCTCATATCTTGAAAATATGATCAAGTTTTGCACACTTTCTCTTCTCTCATTTGCAGCAAATGAGTTTCTATGTGAGAACAAAGTGTTTATTTCTGACCATCTTCTGATATCACTTCCTGCTTAATGATGTCACCTCCAGCCCTCAGCAGGCACTGGCAGAGGCGTAACAAGGGTGGAGCGAAGGCAAGTAGTTGTGCAAGACTCCGTTACACTGGAGTCAGCAGCCCCTCCCCCTTGTTGTTGGAGCCATTCTAGCAGCAAAGGCAACACGCAGGACACTCCCCTGTTGCTGCTGGAATGGCTCCAACAATAAGGGGGAGGGGCCGCTGACTCCAGTGTAATGGAGTCTTGCAGAACTACTTGCCTTAGCTCCACCCTTGTTTCACCACTGGGCACTGGTCCATGAATGCTATTTGGCCCACTGTTTGAAACAAGTTTGATGCCCCAGGTATAAAATATTAAAATAATGAACAGAAACATCTTGTAGGAAATGCAGAGTAGACAGTGCAAAATCTGCACAATATGTAAAAAGGTTTTTCTTTTTTTCAGTTGTTGCTTCAGAATAAAATTGTTATGGAAACCAGAGCTTTGGTCCATCTGCTGCGTATGTACACATCAAGGTTTTTGGTTTTTTTAAACCCATTTACAGCGCAATCCTAACCAACTTTCCAGCATCGGTGCAGCCGCAATGCAACCCTGAGGTAAGGGAATAAACGTTTCCTCACCTTGAATAGGCCTCCATGACTGCCCCTGCACCGCACCCCAAAATGCAGTGTGCACCCTATTGGCACAGCTGCATCATTGCTGGAAAGTTGGTTAGTATTGTGCTATTATTTAGGAACTGTGTAATAATCAACCATATCTCTGAGCTCATACAAAACATTAACCAAGTCTTCTTGGTCTATCAGCCTTACTGCTCATCATCCCTTGTACTCCATTTTAATGCCATAGCTCAAATTCCTTTGTTTACCAGTCAAAAGCAGGAAGATGAAGATGCTCAGACAAAGGGCAGCACCCCAGGATAATGGCTACTCCCTCAAGACAAAGCAATAGTCTATTTTGGAAGCTCAAGCATCTCAGAAGCCTCTGGAAGGCTAGAGGGGTCCAAAAATAGGAGGCAATCATCACAAGGATCCACCACCAAAAACCAAAATTAGTGAAGATGGCAAACTCCTAAGACTTCAAATGCCGCCACTTCTATGATTGGCAGCTGCGATGACATCATTTGCACTCCTGCTGAGAGCCCAGCTGTTGCTGACTCTTCTCTCCCACAATTCACCAGGATATTGCACAGATCACATGATCACCCAGCACACTGCAGGACAGAAGATGGCATCCAGCAGTAGCCGGGTGCCTGGTAGTGTTTCTGCTGCTGCCACTCTTCTCAGACGAAACAGCATTTGAAATCGTTAAAAAGAAAAAAAACTCCATTACCTCCAGTAAGTCCCCCCAACCCCCCCCCAATTATTTTTGGATTGCCCACTAAAATGAAGGAAAACACCCACTATTTTCTCCAGAATGTGGGACCATATTAGCGCTAATACAAATATTTGCACACACAGCAGGCTTACAGGCCACATTTAATTGGTATTGCTTTTAATTTCCATTAATCAGAACATGGAAACATCTGGGAAAAAAACATAGACATCCAAGGCGATCGCCATGACAGACTATCAAGATGCATAATTGTCAGTTTAGTAATTAGTCTCAAAGGAAAACATATTTCAATTTCCCTGCCCCAAGCTTACACCTACCTGCTCAAAGTCAGACTCATCAGACATATCACATTTTGAATTACAGGATTAGCTTTTTGTTTGTCAATGTTCTCACGCTTCCCACATATAAATGAGTCTTTGTGCAGGATAGTCTAACAATATTTGCTGCTAGCTACACTGCAATGCCCTAAGCATATTTTCACGTCCTGGTCGTCTCATTATCCAGCACATTTTCTCCTATACCTGCCTTGGCCAGCAAGAGGAAGGACATCCAACCTGTTAGCCATGTGATCACCAGAAGTTGACGGTTTGACTCAGTCTTGCCGTTGCTCCGGTGGCTGCACTGGCTGCTATTGGTTTCCGGGTCCAATTCAAGATGTTGGTTTTTATCTTTAAAGCCCTATACAGTTGGGGGACAGGGTATTTTACAGACCGCCTACTTTGGTACAATCTAGCCTGCCCCCTCCTCAGGTCATCAGAGAAGGCCCTTTTAAAAGTGCTGTCGCCTTTGGAGGTGCAAGGGGCATCAGCAAGAAATAGGGCCTTCTCAGTAGTGTCACCGACCTTATGGAATGCCCTCCTTCTTAACTTATGAACTGCTTCCTCCTTAGAAGCTTTCTGACAGGGCCTAGATAGGCTTACCATCCAAACCAGAAAACCTGGGACAGTCCCGGGTTCCAGGCTCCGGTCCTGGATCGGTCCCAGGCTTTCCAGGCCCGGTAGAGCCTCCGCCGCCCCTGCCGCTTTTAAAAGTGACTTTTTTTCAGCAACACCATCTTGGATCTCGCGGCCAAATCTCGTGAGGGCACATGAGGCTGTAGTACTCATAGTAGTAGTAGCACATGAGCGGCGGGACAGGTAAGTAAAATAATTAATTAATTCGTTAATAAATAAATAAATAAAAATTCCGGATGCCCTTTGGGCGGAAAAAGGACACTTTGCGGCCCCAAAAAGGGTTTATTTTAATTAATTAATTAATTGTTGGGGTGTCCCGGTATACAGCAAGGAAAATCTGGTAAGCCTACCTAAAGACATTTTTTTTGAAAAAGTCCTCTGAGCTGCTGCCTAGCTTAACGATTTTATAGGTTCGACCCTCTCTTATACGGTGGTTGCTGTTGATCTTGCGGGTTTTTTGTATGTGTTTTTAGATTGTATTAATGTTTTAGCTGTTTTAAGGCTATTTAGTAATTGTTTTAATTTATTAGAATGTATATGAATTTTTAATCTTTTGTAAGCCGCATTGGGTCCCCCTACGGGAGGAAAACCAGAATAAAAATCCAATTAATAATGATGATGATGATGATGATGGTGTTGTTGTTGTTGCTAATAATAATAATAATAATAATAATAATAATAATAATAATAATAATAATAATAAGTCAGAGAGTGCTTCATTATACGTAGCAGCCTGGTAATTTGTCCTTTTGCAGAGTTGCCATATAACATCATGAACCAGTGGAATGTTTTTCTCAGGACGTGAAGATGCTGCTGAATGAAATAGCCTGTCTCAGATATGAGTGGCAGACTTTTAGCTGTATATGATGCATGCAATTCCCAAGTCTAGGCTGTGATGACTCTGATAATACTATGCCTTTTCCAAGATCAGTGAAAGTGTCAACGAAGTCTTCACTTTCAGATACCACAGTAAATGCCCTGTAACTCTCCCATTACAGGCATATAAATTTTTCAGTTCTCTGTGCATTGCAGGGGGGGGGGGAGAGAGAGAGAGAGAGAGAGAGAGAGAGAGAGAGAGAGAGGAAAATGCTTAAAAGTTCGGTCTGAAAAGGGAAGCTTCCTGTGTTTGGTTTTGAAAGCCTCCAGCCCTGGCCACTTTTGTGCTTTCCACCAGAATGTGACCCAATTTGGTCACCTACCCTGGGTACAAGCACTTTGATGTACCACAGAGCTTCTTTGTCTGTAACAGCTTCCCCACTAATTTCAGTGAAGAAAGTTGGTCTTCCACACAGTTGCATTGCTAGGGGGGGTGCGCTTGGTGCAGACTGAACCAGGCGGAACGGGGGGGGGATGGAATCACCACCACCGAGGTCCAGAGTGGCAGAAGGCTTGCGAGCAGAGCTCTATGCTCATGCAAGAAAGCCCCCCCCCACCTGCCCTTGCCACCATTTGGCTCCAAATTGGAGTACTCCAGAAGCAAACAGTTTCTGGGTCCATGTAGATTTTCTTGATCTACTGAACAGACATTTGCCAACCTGAGCATAGTAGAGATCAGTGTGAACCTTCCACCATTAGGGCCTCTGCGTTCTTAAGAGTTGTGTAGAAGACAGAATCTTGGCAGCTGAAAGTGCTGATGGTGCTGCTAAAGCAGCTGCACCTGCTGAAATGCCCTCACCTATACAGCCATTAAAGGGCCAGGAGCATTCATGTTGAAAGGCTGGCCACCCCTGGGCTACATAGTGTTTCTCAGGCAGCCCTTGAGAAAAAGGATATCCTATATATAAACGTAAGAGACTAGGCACATTTCTCAGTTTGCCTCCTGTTCAGCCTGATGCTTCTCCTAGGCTCAAGTCCTTTGAAAAATGTTTCAAAGGCAGCTGCTGCTGTCACCACTCCTGGAAATACATGGAAATGAGAGCTGACTCATAGTCACACCTTATTGGTTCCATGCTGTGTCATAACACCACCCCATTGGCTCTTGGAACAATCAGTTTCATTGGTCAGTTTTGAGTTAAGGAAATTCACTTTTTGTGACATAAGGCAGTTGTGTTTTCTTTTTCTGGTTATTTGGCCATACCGTTTGATAGAATACAGATAATTCAACACAGTTTGTTTCATTACATTCTGCATTAAATTACTTTTTCAATGATATATAACACGGATGGCCAAACTGTGGCTGCTGAGTCACATGCGGCTCTTTGACGTATAATGTGCGGCTCTCGGAAATATGTTGACTGAGCTCCTTTTTTTGCAACACAATTAATATAAAAGGTATATAAGAAATTTTCATGCTTTATAATTATTTACCAGGTATAAACTGAGAGTTCACTGGATTAAAACATAAGTTTAATGTTCATGGTGAGTAAATATATTTAAGAATTAAATGCTTCTTAAATATTGCGGCTCTCAAACATCTCTCTTACGGCTCTCAAACATCTGAAGTTTATCATATGTGGCTTTTACATTAAGCAAGTTTGGCCGCCCCTGATATATAACTTTATGGTATTATTTATCAATACAAAATTTCCCAAAAGATTTCCATCATTTTGGCACTAGCGATGTCACCCCTCCTGAGGGTGTCACTCGGTATGGTCTGCACCTTGTCTGTGGTACCCAGGCTTAATCTGAAGAGTTTGGGGCCATTCTCAATAATCTCCCCCTCATCAACAAGATGAAATAATGACTTACTGCACACTCCTACATGTGTTTACTACCAAATCAATCCCACTGAGTTCAATCATTGGGACTTAAAACGCTCAAGTCAGCATGCATTCAGTTCCAGCCTTTGTTTGGGTAGTATATCCGAGCGATTCCTTGCTGTAATACAGGGCTATTCATTTTATCTTTACCCTGCTCTTCCTGCAACGAGCTCAGAGCATCTCACACATTGGTTCCCCAGCCAGTCTCCCATCTGCTTCGCTTCAGCAGCAGAACTGCAAGATGTGCCTTCAGCCTGTTCTCTAGTTTCTAAACATTAGCAGCGCCTTCCACACTAAAGTTACTCAATAGCTCTCCTGATGGTTACCTGTGGAGAAAAATGACTCTGCTTATGGAAAGGAGGGGGGGGGGAGAGAGAAAGAGAGGGAGAGAATAAGGATTAGAGGAACCAGAGGCAGCAACAACAAAAGAGATATTCCTTCAAGTAAACAGGTACCGGGAAGGAAGGCATTATCTTAAAAGTACTGTACTGTGGGAGTATATTCCAAACAGATAAACAAGGCAGCAGGCATCCTCCCACACAGGCAGGAGGAGATTACGACTTGCTAAAACACTTGAGATTAATGACACCTGTTTTACAAAAGAAAATACTATGCCAGAAGAATCTTGAAACACCTTTTGATATTTACACGGTGAGATGTTAAAATGAATGGGTGATTCATTACATTGACAGCACATAAAAGTACAGTTCTAACTTTTCACTTTAGAGGATAAATAGGCCCCTGTGGAAGCAGGAGAGGTCCATCTTCCCTTCTCCAAAGTTTGACTCTGACCCACATTCAGGCATGAATGGTATGCATTTCACAGCACACTCCTACACGTGTGTGCTCAAAACTGAGGTGTTTTGAGCACACATGTTCACACATGAACTCCTACACATGTGTGCTCAAAACTAAAATAAAAAATAAAATCCTATGCACGCTTTTCTGGGATTAAGCCCCATTGACCACAATGGGACTTACTTCTGAGTAGATATGCATAGTAGGATTACTCTGTAGCAACACAATTCTGTCCTTGCTATATGATGGTGGATCTCTCAATCCACCATCACATTGCACAGGCCGCCATTGCACAAACTGCTCAGATGGCAGGCGGCTCACTACTGATGACATGGCAGCCGCTATGCCCTGTGTTGTCAGTAGCGGGCTGCAGACCAGCCATCAGAGCAGGTAAGGTGGTGGCGGGGGAGTGGATCAGGGGTGGATTGGGGTGGGGATTGGACCAGGCCGGGGGCAGGTCAGGGACAGATCTCAGAGGCAGCAGCGTCTGCGAGATCCAGAGCCCATGGCCCAGGCCTGACATACCCACTCCGGCCTAACAGATTTACACCAGCAAAAACGCTGGTGTAAATCTGAGTAGGCCCATTGGGGACAAGGGAGCAGCAGAGGCCTCTCCCCACCAGCCTGGTCCCCAGCAGGCCTGTGGGATGAAGTGGAAGCTGCATCAGCTGCACTGCATCGTGAAGGCTGGCTGAAGATAGAATTGTGTTCAATGGGGCTTATTCCCAGATAGTCTTGAGCTCCCACTGATGGTTCCCATTCATAAAAACAGACTTAAAAGTGCTAGTGAAAATAAGAAGCTGCATCGAGTTTGAAAAATATCATTGTTCCGTTTAACCCAGTCTAGTATTCTTTATTTGGGCTAGTAGTGGCCCTCTCAATGTCTTGGGTTATTGCAGTCATTTCCATCTCTTCTACCTAAAATCCTCAGACGGCTTCTACCTAAAATCCTTTAAATGGGATTGAATTTGGGAACATGTTGTGACCAGTGGTGTCGCTAGGGCGTGGTGGTGGGGGCGGGCCACCAGGGGTAGGCTTACCAGATCTCCAACCATGACACAGTGCTAGACCTTTAGGAGAAGGAATATGGGCAGGTGTAGCTTGTTAAACCTTAGAGCACAATCCTAGGCATGTCTACTCAGAAGCAAGCCCCACAATGGGAGGGGGTGAAGCGCCTGGAAGGGGTGATGCACCTGCTACGTGCGACTGGAAATCTTCGGCTCGTGCTTGCGCCTGCACAAACAGTGGAGGGAAAGTGGCGCCAAGAATCCCTGGCCTTCCTGCCCCTCCCTGTGTATGAATCCCAGGCAGGATGGGAGGGTGCTGGGCGGTGGCGGCGGTGGGTGCAACACCCCCTCCCTGTACCCCTGGGAGGTGAGGGCAACGTGTTGCGGGGTGACGCGCTGACCTCCCACCCCTAGTGACACGCTTATCTCCCAGCTCCCGCCGGGGGTGACGCGCACCCTAGTGACGCCACTGACTTGGACAACACCCGTGTGTACACGACTTGGACCTTCTCTTTCTCTTTAAGAAACTTCATTTGGTTGGATTGTACCCTTACTAGCCAAATGATCCCCCTATCCTGTCAGGTGGTCTCATTATTAAACTGCAGCTCCCTCATCCTCCTCTCCAGGGATGTCACTAGACTAGGCCAGGGAGGGGTGACGGCAACATGACTTTCTATTCTATTTGTTACTGGTGGTGTGAAAATGCACCACGAGTAGAAAATGGGTTTTTCCAGATTCCCTCCGCAACTCGCACAGGGATCGCATTTCCCATGAGGCCTCCACATCATTGGTCTGGTATGGAAGGAAGTCCATGGGAGTGACACCATGAGATACCAACCCTAGTGACACCCCTGCTCCTCCCCCCCCCAATATTTTCCCCAGCTCTGCCAAATATTTGCACTGAATTTGTTTAATGAAAGCCTTCCCTAAACGTGAACAGTTTTTAAAAAAAGGAAATTAGTGTGTCCTATTCTAATCCATCATTAACATTGCATTTGCTCCAGGTTAGGACTCTGTAGACTCCTTCACTGGTGCTTTCAAAACACACACGCACACGCACACGCACACACACACACACACACACACAAATAAATAAATACTTAAAATGATTCAAATTGAAATACGATGAACCAAATGTCAGAAAAGTAAAAAAAAAAATATTTTTTTAATACAGTATCATATAAAATTATGTAACTTAAAGCTGGTTAATAATGCATCATACGCTGCAGGGCATACTGCTTTATTGGATATGTGACAGTCCTGGGCCTTTTCCTTTTTGTTTCCTGAGGACAAATTACATAAATTAAATTAAAACAGAGCACATAGATTTAAAGCCAATTAAACTATTATGAATCTGATGCCAAGTTCTCCAAGGCTGGGAATTCAATTTGAGTATTCATTAGATGAAACCAACACTTGGTTTGTAATTTTTTTTTTAATTGCTCTAACTTGTGTCACCCACCCACCCCTTTTCTAAATTGTTCAAATTCCATTGCGAAATCAGTGACAAGTCCATGTACTTTACTCTCAGAACTATTCCAAGAATGTGAGGTCAAGTCAAGGAAAAACGGATTGATGGGGACTGTACAGAAGTACCCAACAGCAGGGGTTCTCAACCAGTGGTACTAGTACCACAGTGGTACTTTGGCCGACTGCTGGTAGTACTTGAACCGCCGGACCACTGGAATCCCACTCCGACACGTGGTTTCAGTGGCGTGTTTTCACTCCCGAGAGGCTCCTACCTTTGGCTGCGCCTCTTGGGAATGCTGAGAAGGACCCTCCCACACTACCGGCATTTTCTGGCCTCCGAAAAACTGAAAACCCAGAAGTAACTGGTGATGATGTCATCGCCAGTCACTTCTGGTGGTAAGCAGCAGGAGAGTGGCACCAGAGGTGGTACTCGGCCAGGAAGGTGTTGAGAACTCCTTCCCTACAGTGTAGTGAAATGGATTCAGAAGAATCATCTTTCTGATAACACCTGCAGTAATCTGGATTCAGTTGATTCCAGACATCTACATAAGGTTACCATATTTTCCCGGTTCCTAACCAGGACACCCAGAGGCGTCACTACCCCGGAGCAATGGAGGTAGTGACGCCCCGCCGCGGCCAAAGGCCGCGTCGCGATCCGGAGGGGGGTGCGATCCAGAGGGGGGGCTGCGCGCTCCGGGAGGAGGCGGCTGGCGCGCTCCGGGAGGCGGCGACCCCCCCCTCAACCGGGAGAGCCGGCTCGGGCACGTCTTTCCCGGCCGGCTGCCCGGGGCCTTCTAAGGAAGGCACGCGAGAACGGTATTTATACCGTTCTTTTTGCGCATGCTCAGACTTACTGAGGGAAAAAGGGCAGCCTTTTCCCCTCAGTAACAGTCTGAGCATGCGCAAAAAGAACGGTATAAATACCGTTCTCGCGCGCCTTCCTTAGAAGGCCCCGGGCAGCCGGCCGGGAAAGACGTCTCCGAGCCGGCTCCCGATTGAGGGGGCGGTGGGACTCGAGTCCCCGAGTTAACTGTGTTAGCAAGTGCTCCGCCCTAGTTTCGCCTCTGAGGACACCCCCACCGGAATAATTAATTAATTATTCATAATATTAATTAATTATTTTTTCCTGAAATGCTTTAGGAAGTAGTAGTACTACCTCATGTGCTACTTCCCTGAGTAGTACTGTCTCATGTGCCCTCAAGAGATTTGGGTGCCTCCATCTTGGATTTTGCAAGATTTTTCACTATAAAAAAATTAAATTGTAGAAGCGCCGGTGGCGGCACTTACACTGGTGGATCTATTGTTACACCAGTGCAAGAGTTACACAGGATTGGGCTGTTAGAAAAGGGGTAAACAAATAAATGTAACACCATTAAAATGGTGCTTTATGTAGTAGTTTGCATTGTGGTTTTTCCAGCCAAATTTTATATTTTACCTAGGGCTAGATGGCTTTTGATCCCTGGAAAGTAGAGTCCCATCATTTGGTGGTCAAAGATCATCACCCTTACTCCAAAAGTCCTTCTCCTAGGTGACCAGCAATATTTTCAAAGGTGGCCATGTTGGTTCGTTAGAAGAAAAATCCACAATCCAAAGTAGGATAGTGCACTCATTAGAATCAACCAAAAGTAGCAAACATCAAATTTTTGAGTGCAACACCCAATTTAGCTCCAATTGACTTTTAGCCTAGTGCAAACTCTAGGCCCCAATCCTATCCTTTCCCTCCCTTACCAATGCAGATGAGCCTCCGGAGCTTATGCTGAATCCAGCGGGGGTGTGTGTGTGTGTGTGTTAGCCCTGGAGATCTCCTTTGGGTAAGCATCCTCCTGGGTAAGCATCCGGGTAAGCATCCTCCTGGGGGTAAGCATCTGGCTCCGGAATGGATCTACAGTGAGATTTCACTGGTGCAAGTCGGAGTGAACCTAGGAAGGCAGCTCAAGGCCTGGGAAGGGGATAGGATATCAGTGGTTCCATTGCTGCTGATACTACCTCCTTCCAGGCCTTGTTCCGCCCCATGCTTTGCCCCAGTCTCCACCCTGTTCCTTCCTTTCCCTGCCCTGTTCTGCCCCTCTCTGCCTCCCTCTCACTCCCTGAGCTCACCAGTACTGGGGAACATGGAGGATCCACTGGCAGCCATAAAGGACCATACACCACTGGGACTCCAGTTCTAATGGTGTAATTGAGCTGCTAAAATGTTAAGTCCTGCTCTGAGAATAGAATCTTGTCCACTTTCTTGAGCTTCTTTTTTCCTGAATTCTGCCTTGGAAGGAACCTGTGAGTTTCAAATGAGCTCTGAGAACTGAACTGAATTAACTTCCACCCTTTAGATTTCCAAAACATGACAGCAGAAGCTATTTTTTGCTTCCTTTGCCTAAACCTATGTGTGTACTGCAGGGCTTTTCAACCTTTTTTTTTTCTCCCAAGGACCACTTTTTATGAGTACTGCTTTTCCAAGTATACTGTTGCAAGAGTACCATTTCCTCCAGGGATGGCTACAGCGTGGGAGAGAGAGCGGCTCACTGCACAACTGTTTCTGCAGCAAGAGAGCGTTTTCTCCAGTTGCTGCTGCCTCCTGGTCTCTCCTACATTCTGCATCCTCCTCCTCTCCTTGCTCAGTAATCTGCATCTCTTTCGAAAAGAATATTGTGGCCACAGCCAGCACACTGCTGTCCCAACCATCTCCTCTTCCAGTGTTGGGCCAAGCAGAACAGTGCCACGTAGTCTCTATGGCAGCAGTGGCTCTTCACACACATATAAAGTAGGGCCTCCACATCCACTGATTCGGCATCCATGGTTTCACTTATCTGTGGATGGCAAATACCCCTGCATCCCCCCCCCGCGTGCGTGCAACCCCAGCAGATATTTGAAACCGTGGATATGGGTGAACCCCATATCCGCTGTTCTCTGCACCCCCGCGCAACTCCCTGTGTGTGACCCCCGGGCTGTTACCTTTTATGTTTTAAAGTTCATGTCATGCTTAGAACAAACACAAGGAGCAGCCTCCTGCTGCTTATCGGATGGAAGCAGACCAGTATTTTATTTACAGTATTTCTATCCCGCCTTTCTCCCCGAAGGGACCCAGTACTAAATGCTAGAGAGGCTTAGCAAGGTTAACAGGAAGCAGTTTCATGCGGCGTGGGTGTGGCAGTTGAGGCAACCCCGCCCCCTCATAGTTCATGGAAAACAGCCACAGCCTAGCCATGAGATTGCGTGCACACGCTACCCGTTTGCACCCAAGTAGTGCATGCGTGCAATCTCACCGTTAGGCTGTGGCTCTTTTCTGTGAACTATGAGGGGGCTGGGTTGCCTCACCTGCCGTGCCCACACCACACATCCCTGAGTTATATTGAGCATTCCCACATCATTGGCTGCTGGTATTGAGCATTCCCACTTTGAGCATTCCCATATCATTGGCTGCTGGTAGTGGCCGAGAGGGACATAGTAAATGGCATAATATCATAGCATAGATTAGTTGTCCTGGACATTATAGGGGGAGAGATAGGACTGAAAGCGCAATCCTGCACAAGCTAGCACCAGCGAAGCGAGCGCTCTGCTGGTGCAGGGTGTCGTGGCACCGGTGGAATAAGCGGCACCAGCGCCAAGGGAGGCGCTGCTCACTCTGCCTCCTGCCATGGACCATGCCGCCGCACGCAGGTAAATCCTGCACCAGGTGGCAGGAGGGCATGGAGAGGGAGGGCCGGGTAGTGAGGAAGGGGTTGATTGGGCCACTGGGCCCAGAAGAGGGGTGCGGATATCGGCGGCATGCTCTGCTGATATCCAAAGCCCCTTCCTGGGTCAGGGCAGCCTTACACAGCCTCCCCAGAGTTGCACCGGCCATTTTGCCGGTGCACATTCAAGGAAGGCCATTGGGACCGCTGGGGCTGACACAAGGGGAAAGGGATGAACGTCCCTTTCCCCTGATGTGTGCCCCAGCTCCGCTGTGATCCTGCTTAGGATACGCCGCAGCACGCTTTGCCTGCTGCAGTGGATGTTGTGCACGATTGCGCTGTGAAACATGTAGTTGGTGTTTGCAGCAGCATATACATATTTCATATAAATATTCAGCAACATATCCTCTTCTGTCTTACATGTACGTGAAGAAATAGCCATTTAATGGAAATGTGTGTTAAATCCCATAGCATGTAAAAGAAGAGAGAGTTCCATCTCTAAATAATCACAGGAATGGAGAACGAACACTGTCTATTAGCCACTGGGAAGATGGATATGATAAGTCATCCTTTTCCTTTTGCGTGACTGCTACAAGTGAAATGGAGAAAAACATCACTAAGATACATTTCGAAAGTCATACTTATTTTAAAATGCGTTACAGTTCACTCACTGGAAAACTCAACAGTTAACATATTTCCCCTGTTTGGCAATATCATTATCAAACTGGCAACATGCCCTGGCAGAAACTATTTCAAAAGTTCTTGAGCTGAAGAATGCATAATATGAAAAATGCCCTTTTTTGCACATAC
Organism: Plestiodon gilberti rubricaudatus; assembly: GCA_026170595.1. Lineage (NCBI taxonomy): Eukaryota > Metazoa > Chordata > Lepidosauria > Squamata > Scincidae > Plestiodon > Plestiodon gilberti. The sequence goes on along the minus strand of JANXHW010000005.1, from coordinate 80,478,358 downwards.
TGACAAAATGCTAAGCATCTGAATGCATTAAGGATGAAGTTTGCTTCCCCTCCCTTATTGCTGTATATGAAAAATTCACCCTGGGGACACTTTTGTAGAATTTTTAACAGGTTCAATTATTATAAAATATGATCCTGTAGCTGAAAAAACATATGTCTGTATTACCGCAGAATAGATGCTGTTGAGGTCAATTGTGTTTGTTTGACATGGGGCATAAGTGCAGAAGAACATAAACTACCAGGAATTATCTGAGAGGTAGAGCTTAGTGAATACCTCAGAAGCAATGTTTGGGAATTTCAATTCATATCTATTGTCATTACGATCCAGGAATAATGAAATTATTTGTGGCCTTACTTGAAGGTGAAGGTGACCCCTGACAATTAAGTCCAGTCGTGTCCGACTCTAGGGTGTGGTGCTCATCCCCATTTCAAAGCCGAAGAGCCAGCGTTGTCCGAAGACGCCTCCGTGGTCATGTGGCCGGCATGACTCTCCTTGCCGCAGCGCGTAGCACGGAACACGGATCGCTGTTTACCTTCCCGCAAGTGGTACCTATTTATCTACTCGCATTAACATGCTTTGGAACTGGTGGCCCTACTTACAACTGTATTAATCAAAGTTCAACTTAACTTTGTTGATTCATAGCCATTTTTGTTGAATACTTTGGGGAATGACCATGTTTTTTGCTCATGGAAATCTGTGAGTACCTGTGGGCAAGCTTATGAGAATAATGATGGAACCAGAGTTATTCACCATCAGAGCTCTTATTTCAGTCCACAAGACAGGACAGGTGAGGCTTAAAACATGGGCTGCAGTGCTCACGGTAAATTGCAGCTTCCCAAAACGATAGTTCCTGTAGTCCCTTGATTAAATGGAGGGATGCCCTCATGCGAACCTTTGGTAAAGAGGTCAACAGAAGAAAGGTGAAGGAGGCAACCATTAGCTAGGGAATGAGTATGTCCTATCTGAAGCCTTCATCAACATGGTCATGATGGAGGACTGAACAAAATGGAGATGGTAGCAGAAATGAACTACCGGTATGTGACAAGGATGTGCGGTTGTGAAGGGCTGGAAGGTCAAGGACGGACACCTTGATAATGATGAAACTTAGAGAAGCATCTTCCTAGGCAACGGGTCAAATTTTAGGGAACTGTCTAGTCTGAGTTGTGGTCATTATTATTTTGTTGTGGTCATTGGCTATATTCGTTAGCCAATTTAAATTGGCTAAAAAATTGATTTTGCTTGTAAGACAGACAAACTGACTACAGTTCATAACAGTGATGTAGACTTGAGTCTATTGACTCGGACTTGAGTCGGACTCAAGTCACGTCAATGACTCGACTCGGACTTGACTCAGCAATTGTAAAAGACTTGAAAGACTCGACTTGAGACTTGGAGCCTTTTTCAGGTTTAAAACCATTTTCCCCATTAAACAGATGGGGACTTGCAACTTGCAACCAATGACTCGGGACTTGGGGGCAAAGACTTGGGACTTGACTTGAGACTTGGACCCAGAGACTTGGGACTTGGCTCGAGACTTGGAGTCAGAGACTTGATTCACATTCCTGGTTCTTAACTTGATACCTTGTCTTGAAAAATGAATCAGTGAATTAGCCTTGGAAGATTCTACTGTCCAATCAAGTCTGATCAAATAAAATTAAATGAAATAATTTCTTTGCTAAGTTAGAAAACATTTTAACCAATTTGTAATAGAATTATTTAAGCATGGTATCGCTTGAAGTTCTAACTTCACTGCTTCTATATTTCGATGTTATTCATTCTTTTCATTGTCTTAAAAAATCCATTGCTACCATAAACTGGGAGTTTCACTCCTGACTTCTAGTACTCAATAACTAGCGTTCTGCCAGAGTTAATGGCCTTATGGCAGTCATAAAATACATTCCAGCATGCTGCCGGAGCATTGGCTTGGAGGCTGGAGCCTTCCCCCAGGTGTCGGTGAACACATGAAGGTCTATCAATTGAGGTAAGATGGCAAGGGAGGCAGTATGCCGCAGGATGAGGGCAGAATGGGGAGGCGATGAGGCGGCGATGGGAGCAGATCGGGTCTGGGAAGGGGGCGGGTTTGGATGCAGTGACATCCACCAAATCCAAGCCCTCTTCTTGGACCCAATCCCCTGACCAAAACCACGCAGACTTGTGCCAGTGATTTCACTGGTGCAACCCCAAATAGGCCCAGCTGAGCCTTGAAGACTTACCCCTGGGTAAGGGAACATGACTGAGGCAAGATGCCACCAAAGGAAATCAGGTTCATAGCTTATTTATTTTATTTATTTATTTAAAAAAAATTATATCCCGCCTTATCCTATGCCGAAGGCAAATGCCCAAGGTGGCTTACAACAAAAATTAAAATACATAGTTTAAAATAATACAGAAAATAAGTTTAAACAATACATTACTAAATTTAAAAACAATAAAATCCACTGGGGGGGGGCGACCGTATGGAGCACAAAAGCAGCATAAAAGAGCATCTTGAGACACAGGAGGCAGACCACAACCCATCACCAAAACGCTAGACGAAACAAAAAAGTCATGAGGGAGGGGGTGGTTCTCAGATCCCCTGGCAGGGAGTTCGACAGTTGTGGCGCCACGGCAGAGAAGGCTCGCCCACGTGTTGCCACTCCCCTAACTTGCGATAGAGGTGGTACCTGCAGGAGAGTCCCCTCAGATGACCTAAGAGAGCGGGCCGGAATGTATGGGAGAAGGCGGTCCCTCAGATATCCTGGACCCAAACCGTGAAGGGCTTTAAAGGTCATTACGAGCACCTTAAATTGGGCTCGGAAATGAATGAGCAGCCAGTGCAGCCGCTGAAGCAGCGGCTCAACAGAGTCAAACCGCCTAGCTCCAGCGACCACCCGGGCCGCCGCATTCTGCACTAATTGCAGCTTCCGAACCGTCTTCAAGGGCAGCCCCACGTAGAGCGCATTACAGTAATCCAGTCTTGAAGTCACTAAGGCGTGGACCACCGTGGTCAGCTTAGTCTTAGCCACTACCAGTGGCGTCACTGGAGGGGGTGCCGAGCAGTAAGTGTCACATGATGCTGCTACACGGGGGTAAGCAGCCCCATCCCCATGCCAGACGGAGCTAGCGGCGTCACTGGAGCACGGCGCGCGGGGCGGGCTGCCAGGGGTGACGTGCGCCCGCCCCGAGGCTCCGAGCCCCATGCGCGCGCGTCCGCATCACCGTCCAGAGGCTCCGAGTCCCCGGGAGCGTCCCGAGATCTTCTCCTGGGCTCGGAGCCTCTGGACAGGCGACGCGGGCGGGCGATCTGAGGCTTCTCCCGACCTCGGAGCTGGAGAAAGCCCCGAAACGTCCACCATGACCGGCGGCGTTCAGGGCCTTCTGAGAAGGCCCACACCGTCAGCACGCGATATTTTTTTTTAGCGCATGCACAGAATGGAAATGGGCAGCCCTTGCCTCAAAAACATTCTGCGCATGCGCGAAAAAAGAATAAATAGCGCGCCGACGCTGTGGGCCTTCTCAGAAGGCCCCAGACACCGGAAGAAGAAGGTCGCTGGGTGCCGCCCGGGGGCGGGGGTTGACGCGCGTCCCCCCCCTCCTGATCCCGGGTGACTCTACTGGTCGGAGCTATTCCTGGCAGTGACGGCAATGCGCAAACGCTCACAGAACCAAACGGAGCCTCCTGCACGTTAACCATCACCGCCCGGAATGGCTCCTACTGGTGCGGGGGTGGGGCCACTTACCCCTGTGTAGTAGCATCTTGCGCAACTTACTGCTCTGCGCCCCCTCCAGCAACGCCACTGGCCACTACACCCCAGCAGCTCTCTCCTATGTAGATATAACAAATATAAACGTATAAAACAGGGCGTCTTGTAAATAATATATAACTTTGAGGCGGTTCTTAAATCATCTACCCCCACTTATTCGTTCACTAATATGACCAAAGTGTTGTCTGTTTTGAGGGTCTGCTCCATAAAACCTTTAGTTAAGATTTAATCAGCTGCACATTTCAATTAAAAATAGAAGAATTAGGAATGTTGTGCCATTGAAGGAACTGCTGGAGGGCAAAATTGTACTGTAATGACTTCAAATGGCACATAGTAAATTAGTTTGCCCATTTAATCAAAAAGCAAAAAGTGTCCTAGAGTGTGCAGACCAGTAAATGCAAAAGTATAAAACAGTATTGGTGACATCAGTTTAACTTGAAATCGACTCAAATTTGAACAGAGATGGCCCCATATGCATGATATCTTATGTTCAGTGTTATGTTCTGTGTTATGTGCCACTGAAAATGAAATGATGAGAAGGGCTAGTGTTCATCACAATCATTTATGACATGTTTATATTCACACTTTCTCCAAGGAGTTTGGGACAGCGTATACTGTATGGTTTATCTCAGGGTCGCTCAACCTTTGGGGAACCGCGTACCCCCTCCCGGGATCCCCCAAGCACCCCCTGACCCCCCTCAAGCCCCGCGTACCCCTGAGTACCCCCTCCTCAAAAGTGACCCCCCCGAAAGGAGAAAAAAGTGCTTTTTCCGGCTTATGGCGCGGCCGAGCGGGTCCTCCGGCTTGCGGCGCGAGCCAGAGGACTCGCTCGGCTGCGCCGCAGGCCGAAATAGTCCCCCGTAGCTCTCCCTTACCTTTGCTTGCAGCCGCCGCCACGTTGGCTCTCCTGAAGTCTCGCGATATCCATGATTGTGGCTCCCAAATCTCAGGCCTGCTTGTGCAGTTGCATGTGGAACAATGCAAAAGGCCACTTCTTCATGCATGTGCTCCTCAGGATACAGCTGCTTATCCACTACAGGGCAAGGGGGCAAATTCCTCTTACTTTGAGGAGACCTCCAGCATCCAAAACTACCCTGTGGGATACAGGGGAGGCTGCGCCACTGCTGCTGCATTGCCGTGAAGGGAGTTACTGTAGGTAGGATTGGGCTGTTAGTCTTTTATTTGATAGGACTGGTTCACCCAGGAGATCTTTCCAAACTGATGACTGAACGCTTGGTGGTAGAAAAGCAAATTCGTTGACGTTTACAAATTCAGTAAAACAAAACCATATAGAATTAAAATTGTCTGGGTCCGACTGAGTTTGTAGAGCATACAACTAGTTTTTCATTTGAGACGATATCCCAAACCTTTTGGTACCATTCTGTACTGTACTGGTAACTCCCCGTGTTTTCTGATTGCCAGTTATGCTGCTACCTGGGAGCTACTGCTAATCGTCTCAGTATTTTTTCCATCACAAAATAAAACTGGTGACATATGAAATGTCCTGTCTATCTTTGCCAACAGGTAATTAAGTACATGTACAAACTTGTTGACATGCTGGTGTAGACCAGACACTCCTCACCAACATTTTGTTCCCCTCCTTGAAATGCACAGTGACATCACGTTGATGCTGTTAAGATTAACGACCTACTGATTAATACCAGAGAGCACATTTGCCGTCCAACGGTCTATAGCAGTGCAGCATGTGGAGAACATTTTGTACACGAGTTCAACAGTTCATGGAGCCGTGCCATTACTGGAATAGAAACCGCCAGTTATTCACCTCATGATCACTTGCGCAGTGTTTCAGAAGAGCTTAATCATATAAAGCAGTGCTTGGAATCTTTAAAATAAATGCTTTTTTAAAAACGTTGGTTGGAATCGGCACACTGGCAGCCAACCTTGACAGCACTCGAATACCGAATGCGATGCAATATGCTCTCAGTTCTATGACTGCAAGCAGGAAACTACAGGAAAAGGTCAGTGGACATCTTGTCCATTATTCAGATGAAGACATGGATGCAGAGATAAGCATCTGCTATGCCATTATCTTGTAAAGGAGAGTCAGTATCGCCATCCAAATAAAAAGTACTCATTACTATAAGTGCCATTTCAGACTGCAGCTATAGATGCCTCTGTCTACTTCCAAATTTTGGTATAAACTGCCAGAACACTGAGGCTTTGCATAAAGTTTTAGCTACAAAAAAGGAAAGAGAGCTAAATGGATAGATAATTTAATTCCAGGTCTTCCCTTTATATTATCATCTACATGCACGACAAGCAAGCAGAAATGCCTCCATCTTGTACTGAATTCCAGTTTATTTTTTATTTATTCAGTCATTCAAAGAATTTATATCTTGCCTTTCTCCCGACAGGGCAGAGGCGTCACTGGAGGGGGGCGGTACTCTAAGTTCCACACCGTTTCACTCCCGTTACTCCCTGGTACGAGGTGGCCCCGCCCCTTTGCCATTGGAACCATTCCATGCGGCGAAGGCAACGAGCAGGGACTCCTTCCCATTACCTTCGCCGCACAGAATGGCTCCGACAGCAAGGGGGCGGGGCCACCTCGTACCGGGGAGTAAACGGAGAGTGGAACGGTGCGGAACCTACAGTACCGCCCCCCCTCCAGCAATGTCTCTGCAACAGGGCAACCAAGGGCAACCAACAACATTAAAACACCAATGATAAAACAGTTCAAACAGTTCAAACAATTAAAACAATTAAACAAGTAAAACCAGACAATTAAAACAATTAAACAAGTAAAACCAGACCCATTGGGTCACCTAAAGATTAAAATTACATTTGATTGAAAAGTTCAATTCATAAAGTTATTAAATGGGCTTATTAATGGTGGAGATAAATTAGTAGGAAAGCTATTTCATTATGCCTTCCACTGTAACTCAACATAAGAGCATTAAAAGACTGGCTGTAGTTCTATCACATTTCACTGATGACTGTCCACAAATTTAAGGGATAATTTATTGGGCTAAGAATAAATAACTTGCAAACACAATGCAGATCATACGGTAATCAATTCTATCTCAGTGACCGGCTTCAAAATCTGGGTCAAGTCCAAAAATACTATTGAAAAGAGCAGTGATTTTCAACGTTTTTCTTCCCACGGCACACTGACCTCTATGGTCTTCTCTATGGTCTTCACCTCTAGTGATGTCACTTCCAGCTCTTGGGAGACTCTTCCAGGTTCTGCGGCTCTGTTTCTAGGGAAACTGTCTGTAGTAACAAATTGCCTGTCCCTCTTCCTCCGCCGGCAGAGGGACAGAAAATTCCTTACTACAGACAGTTTCCCTTACTGCAAACAGTCGCCCTAGAAGCAGAGCCGCAGAACCCAGAATTTTTTCAGCAATTTTCAACCGCTGTACTCCAAACTCCCGTGGCACACCTGCAGATCTTTCGCAGCACACCAGATGAACATTGCTGGAATAGAGTATGGTGGCATATGGGATGGTATAAGCTTCCTACCATGCCTTTGTGTTTAGTATACTATTCAACATTGCACCGGAGGTTGTGGGGGGTCACCATCCCCAAATACTAACAGCTGCAACCACAGCGAGAAAGAGAGGCTATTCCTTTGAAAGCATAAGAGTTGCATGGAAGCTTGAGTGAATTTACCCTCTCTCCTAGTGCATATGGGTTGAGGACTTCCGGCATCGGAAGACACCACAATCCCACTGACATAGCTGTCAATTGCAATTTTGTATGAGGAAAAGCAGGCTCAATTATTATTATTATTCTCATTTGTTTTCTCAGGAGCTGTGAGCTAGCTGTAGACAAACAGCTAAAACGCACTCAAAACAGATGAATACCCCTTGAGTAATTTACAGTGTACTTGTTTTCTCTGTTCTGGACTTCCAAAGCACTTAACAGATCATTTCAACTGCAGGACTGGAATGAGTCAGCCTTGCAGAATTGTATCATGTACATCTCAAAGGTGTCAGGGCTGGTGGCCTGGAGGAGGTGAAGCAAGAGAGATGAGCCTGGTGGTCAGGTGAACTGCCCAGCAGTTGGACTAGCAAATACCAGGCGAGATCGGAAGCTGAGAGGCAATTTAATGACAGCTTGGTCTTTATCCCAAATGGAAGAACCTCAGCTAGAAGCGAGAACAGAGGCTTTATAGAGCCAGGCAGAAGCCGATTGGCCCTCCTGTTAGGAGTTGTACCACCCTCTGGTCATCTGCAGTGGTTGCAGCAAAGTATAGCCAAGGATAGGCCAGCATTTCCCTTTTCATGCAAGTAGCACAGATAACAAGGGACATAGTTTGAAACCATCAGGATCTTTTGTGCAAGACATGTTGTCCAGAACTCCTCTATTTCTTACTTGCTTTTGGGTGTGTAAAAAATACCAGTGTTTGCATAATTTCTCCAAGTGTTCAAAGCACTTCACATGTACAATCTGATTGTAATCCTTACAAGAACCCTGTATGGTCAGTGAACTTTATTATAATTATATTGTAGAAGGGGGGGGGGTGGTTGGATGATAGGTTGCAGTTTGTCCCAAGCCATGTATTTCCTCTTCACTCCACAACCGTAGCGCAAATGCAGAACACAAAGAAGCACAAACCGTAGTTCTTGAATTCAGCAAAGAAACCAACATGGCCCTCAGAGCACTTCTTAAAATATTATTTTTGCCAATGGGATGCAAACATATTTGGAGCACACTAGATGACAAGTGGAGACTAAAGTCAAATGCACCAAATCTTTTGGAATGCTATATGTCCTCAACATTCACTGTCGTCGGCCCAATCCTATTGGCTGCTTACACCGGTGGAACGTGCATTCCACTGGCATAAACAGCTTTATGGCTGTCACAAATGCAACAGCACCAGTGCTCTCGGCCTGGCTGCTGCCGCAGGTAAGGCAGCACAGGGGTCAGGAGGGAGGTGGGGAGGGGTGGAACGGGGCACGGGTGGGTGGTAAAGGGAGGAGATGGGGAGGGGAGGAGGGTGGATCGGGCCTGGGAAGGGAGTGGGTTCAGTTGTAGTGGTGCCCGTCAAATCCTAACCCCCTTCCTGGGCATGATCCGCCTTCACGGGTCAATGCAGACTTATGCCAGCTATAGAACTGGTGCAGGTCCGAGTTGACCCATGGCAGTTGCTGGGGCTTATCACGGGGCAAGGGAATAAATGTTCCCTTACCCCGAGGAGGCCTCAACATGCCAAAACTACCCCACAGGATACAGCGGAAGCCACGTTGGCACTGCTGCAGTGCTGGGCGGGGAGTTAGGATCGGGCTGTGTTTTGGTGTTGTTTTCTTTAAGTAAACATATTGATCTGTCAAATCATTGGATGTGTTTGTCCTATAAAGAGGCTGGATCAGTTCACACATGATTTCTCATCATGTCATTACTCAACACATGATTCCGAATGGGTCAACCAACTCCAGTGAAAACCACTGTGTTTTAGATAAAGTGAATTTCTCTTTGTGTTGATGCAGATGCTCCTTTTTATTGCTTTGGTGACACTGTCCTCCCCAGTTATTTGAAGAACCAAAGATGGCTCAGCTGAAAAAGCCTGCATCAGGTCCACACTTGATACTACAGCATTCCCTTAAGACTTAGCTAGAAATATGAAAAATATACATTCTTGGAAATAAGCCATGAATTGGGATCTGTGTTAGAATCAGTTACTCTGTTAAACCTTCCTCATGCATCCTGATCAGTGACATAGTGGTAAATTCTAAAGCACAGCCTCCCCCCCCCCCAGCCACATTCCATGGGTAGCCCTATCCTGCCTAACTATATGTGGCTGGACTAAAGGGCCGGCCGCTGTATCCTAGGCCCATTGCTGCCTGCCACAACACTGCCCAGGCACACCTCGGGAAAAGGGGATGTTCATCCCCTTCCCCCAGTGTCAGCCGTGTGGGTCGCAATGGGCCTCCTTGGATGCACGCCAGCTCTGAAGCTGGCATGCATCTGGGGAGGCTGTGTAAGACCAACCCGGGCTGGGAAGGGGCATAGGATATTAGGATATTGGCACATCTCAGCGACGATATCCCCACCCCATTCCAGCCTGGGCCGGCCAATGGCACCCCTCCCTCACCGCCCCAGCCCGCCCACCTCTGCCCCTGCACTAAGCGGCCTAGGTCTTACTTGGGTCGTCCGACGCAGGTCCAGGCCACTGGGGGAGTGAGCAGCGCAGGCTTCTGCATCAGTGCCGCTTACTCTCCGGGTGACGAAAACATGCTTTACGGCACATTTACAGCACCTTAGGCCGGCGGAGCACTAGCTCCACCAGCCTATAGTTGCGCAATATTGCACAGTTATACTTAAACTTCTTCATTATAATGTTTTCTTCTCCTGCTGCTTATTTCTACTTTGAAACTTATTATACTCCATTTAAAGATTGAACTTGCTTCCTCCCTGATTCGTGGAATGGGTTGCCATAGTTTTAAAACAAATGTAGAGAAATTGAAAAATGGGATTAAAATAATTCCAAATAAATACCAAATATACATGAGGATATTAGCCTATGCATGTTAACTCAGAAGCAAGTCCTACGATGTTAAATAGAACTTACTCCCAGATGAATTTGCATTGTAGCCTTAATGAGCTATGTTGTCTCTCAGGTAGCCCTTGGGAAAGACAATAGCCTAGACCAGCAGTTTTCAACTGGTGTGCTGTGAATAGGCCTCAGGTGAGCCGCAGGAGTTTGAAACACAGTGGTTGAAAAACTCCTGAAAATCTCTTCCAGGTTCTGCAGCTCTGTTCTTAGGGCAACTGTCTGTGGTAATGAATTGTCTGTCCCTCTTCCTCTGGCTCTTCATTACTATATACAGTTACCCTAGAAACAGAGTTGCAGAACCCAGAAGAGTCTTCCGGAAGCTGGAAGTGATGTCACAAGAGGCGAAGGCCATAGAGAGCACCATAGAGAAGAACACACACAGGTCAGTGTGCCGTGAGAAGAAAAATGTTGAAAATTTCTGGCCTAGACAATAGCAAATGCCCCTAGGCAAATTTCTTAGTTTGTCTCCTACAGAGCCTGATGCTTCTTCTAGACTGACCTTCTGAAAAAAGGTTCAGCAAAGACAGCACCTGAGTGCTCCCACTGATGACATCATTGCCCCTGCTACAAAAGTCCTGGAATTCTGCTTCTCCTCAACTACACTCCTGTTCCTGAATCACAATGCAAATATGATTGAATTCATTGTGCTGACTGACACAGTTCCTCACTAGCTTATAAAAGAGAGAGTTAAGCTGGAGATACATGTCTCTCTTCTCTGAAGGTATGCAAAACAATAGCCCTCCATCTGCAGATCAACTGGCGAACTCACTACCATATGGCACAATGACAGTGACTTCAGACACGCTTGCTTAAAGCCAGAAACACATGGCACAATGTGTCTCCTGGTGGCAATAATTGGAGAGCTCCTTTGGAACATCCAAGCCTCTGGCCTTCATAAACATAACCTAATGAAACTGGCTTGCCTTGATTATATTTCGGTAAAGATTGCAATGCCTTGAAAGCCTCTGGGGCAGGGTGGCTAATTGGTCTAAGACCCAAGAAAGCCCAACTTTGTATCTCATGTCAGTCAATCACTAGGTGGCCTTATGCAGGGGTGTGCAGTATGGGGGTGGCAGGTGAGGCAGAACCGCCCCGTTGTGGTCCGTGGAAAATAGCTGCAGCCTAACCCTGAGATTAAGGCCAGCGGGTGGCGCAGTGGGTTAAACCACTGAACCATGAGCTGTCGATCGAAAGGTCGGCAGTTCGAATCCGTGACGGGGTGAGCTCTCATTGCTTGGCCAGCTCCTGCCAACCTAGCAGTTCCAAACCATGTTAATGTGAGTAGATAAATAGGTACCGCTTGCGGGAAGGTGAACAGCACTCCTTGTTCCAGCTGCATGTTAAGCGCTGCAGCAAGCAGAGTCATGCCGGTCACATGACCACGGAGGCGTCTTCGGACAACGCTGGCTCTTCGGCTTTGAAATGGGGATGAGCACCACACCCTAGAGTTAGACATGACTGGACTTAATTGTCAGGGGTCACCTTTACCTTTAACCCTGAGATTGCGCACGCATGTCACCTGCTTTCACCCGAGTAAGCGGGTGGCATGCACGCACAATCTCAGGGTTAGGTTGTGGCTATTTTTGGCTGACTACGGCGGGGTGCTTCTGCCTCACCTGCCGCCCCACCTTGCACATTTCTGGCCTTATGAAAGTCACTTCCTCTAAGGCACTGTCCGACCCGTCCACTATCAACAATATGGAAATAAGGATACTGCCAAACCTCACAGGGCTGTTGTGAGGATTACTGAGATACTATACGGCAAATGCTCATAAAATGCAAAATATTATTATTGGTCAGATCAAATCCTGACTTCTAACGTTAAGGGTCTGTGTGGGAGAGGCGCATGTGTCTTCTTAATACATCTGGATTAATTTTTAAAATTGGTCAACTGCCTTTCTGTTCAGAAAGCGCTGGAGGTGGTATATAAATATAATCCATTGTTAAATTGCTGTTAAAGAGAATGATGAATTATATTTTAATGAGGAAAAAAATCCACATTGGGGACATCAGGCAGAAACACTCTATCTTTAATTCATTCTTCATGCCTCTTGAATCTTATCTGCTCATAGGATCCATTTTGGGCCTGCTTTTTTCTGCAAAAAAGAATAGCTTGTTTTAAAGTCAGATGAACTTTTGACAAAAAGTTTGAATCAAGTTGATCATACTTCCTCCTGTCACAGCTGTCCTCCCCTTCAGCCCATCTTCTGTTGTATCATCCTGGGCAGATTGCAAGGCCCCACCTCCACCTGTCTCCATCCTCACAGTTCCACTTCTTCCTGCAGAGGGAACAGCACCTCATTGTGAGACTTCCGATGTATTTGTTCTTCCTAGGATCTGGAAGCTGTGGATGATCCCAGGTGCAGGCCCTCTGCCCTCCTTCCACTCTTGGGCAGCAGAGTTCCTTACAGAACCTTGTTATAGACGTTACTATTACCTATTCCCATTTCGTAGATGCTCTCAACTGAAAATGAGAAATAGAGGATGTTTTTAGGCTACCCATCCTCCATAGCCCAATCTTATGCAATGTTGCCACCGGAACTAGTGTTCTGGTGGCAGAATAGCCACGCGCTTCTGGACTGCTACCAGAGACACTGTGGAGTCCCTGAGCATAGCAGTGTGAAGAAGGCCTGTCGACATAATAAGTTGGTGGGGTGGACGGGATGGGGCAGGGGTGGGCAGAATGGGGCAGAACTGGGGGAGGGCCGGGGCATGGCAGAGGCGGAAGGGGTGGCACCTGGAGTGGGTGACTTGCACCAGATGCTATCCCCTCCAGAGAGAGCCAACACACCCCCTTTGTCTCCTTGGACTTGAGCCAACTAAAGAGACGGTGTAGGTTTGAGGTGACCCACTGGGGGTTGAGGGGCTTATGGAGGGGTAAGGAAAAATATTTTCTCTTTCCCCTCCCAATCCTCCCAATTGCCCCCCTCCCACCATAGCATGCAGCTCAGCCCATTTTGGAGCGGCTACATGCTATGGTGGGGGAAAGCATAGGATTGGGCCCTCAGTTAATCAATGAACTGAGATTTGAACCAGGCTCTTCCTCCTCATAGCACATGCTCTTGTCCTCTATGCTATATTGTACTTTTAAAAAAATAATACCATGTAGTGACTGCTGCTAACTTAAATCCGTTTGGCAGATTAGAGCTAAACTAACAACGCAATTTGATGTGCCTACTCAGAAGCAAATCCAAATGTGTTCAAAATGTGTTTACTCCTAGGCAAGTGAGTATAGGATTTCAGCCTAAATGTGACTCATCATTTCACTTGTACTGACATACTTTTTCTTACGTCAGCACCACATGTCGGGGGCCCTATGTAGACAAGACCCATGGTGTGGGGTAGAGTGCTTTAAGTCTATGCTCTCACCATTGTCCCCGTCTAGATTGATCCCCCCCCCGCGCTGATACTACTGACCAAGGTTTTTTTTAAAACACACACACACACACACACACACACACACACACACACATTCATTGGAATCAATCTAAGCTTTTTTTCCATGCCATGTAGAATGTGTGGGGCCTGAAAGCCCCCTATCCGTGCCTTGTCCAGATTGTTTCCCTCAGAGCATGCTATTGTCAGGGCCAGTGGAATGATGAAAAGCATGTTTTCATTTGCCCTTATTCTACTTTTATTATAGGACCCATGAAGCTTTTCATAGAAGCCCAGGACCATCCTGACCATGAGGTCCACTGTGGTGGTTGTCCGTCGTCTGTCTTCATATGGCTGCCGCCAACACCCCTCTGCCTACCACTCCCTGCAGCAGCGTCACTAGGCGCACACCGCCCTAGTGACCCCCCGTTCCCCCCTCAAAAATTTTCACACCGCCGAAGACCTCCTCCCCGGCCGGCTGGCTCCACACATCCGCGCCGGCCGGCTGGCTCCACGCATCCGCATCGGCCGGCTGTCCGAGGCCTAATGACGAGGCCCAATGCGGCAATACGTAATTTATAACATTTTCGCACATGCGCACAACGAGAAACGTTCTGCACATGCGCGAAAAACGTTATAAATTACGTATTGCCGCATTGGGCCTTCATAAGAAGGCCCTGGAGCGTCAGCTGGGGAGGTTGCTCTGAGGCCTTCTCCCGGCCTCGGAGCCTCCGGAGGGCAACGCGCACAGCGGAGGTGACGCGCGCGCACCACCCTCCAGCGGTCTGCCCCCCGCCTCGCTCTAGCGACGCGCTTGACTCCCTGGATTTTAAAAGGAAGAGAAAAGAGCAGAAGGGAAAATGTGAAGGAGATTAGTGGGCGAGAGAATCTCTGACACTGCAGCCAACCACTCTCTTCTTCACCACACGTGGTGGTCTCCTGCTCAAGTCTCTTCTTTCGTTCCAAAACCAGAGAGTGGTTGTGAAAGGGGGAGGAGCAGCATCAGCTGGTGTACCAAAGGGTAAGGAGGAGCATTTGGCACCTGGCTTCATGAACTGGGAGGTCTTGGGCTGGATGTATAGAAAAGTTTCCTTCAGTAGTATAGCTGGTGGGGAGAGGGGTCCACGGCACACCCTCACAGTAGTAGAGTGGCTATTCTCCGACATCTCCACTGGCGAGCTTAGTAAGGCGACAGCGTGTGAGGTGGGCCCTCCTGCCCGCCATCACCTCCATACGGCTCTAAATGGAGCAATTCCAGAGCTGAGGGAAACATGCAGGTGTGGGGGCATTGCGCAGGTGTGGGGGCGTCATGAGGCTTCGTGACATCACCCCATCCCGGGCAGCAGCTGGCCTAGCAATGCCATTGACTTCTTTGTATATGGCACAAAGCCAAACAAAAACAACACATAATTGGGGCGATCATGAGCACTCTTCGCCCCACAGAAATTAAAGGAATAATTCAGAGGCAAAATCATTCACAACTGAGTGAAAACAACAACAACAACAAAAAGGATAATGCAGATGAGACTGACGACAAATAGATGAGCAATGATTATGCCAT
Organism: Plestiodon gilberti rubricaudatus; assembly: GCA_026170595.1. Lineage (NCBI taxonomy): Eukaryota > Metazoa > Chordata > Lepidosauria > Squamata > Scincidae > Plestiodon > Plestiodon gilberti. Next base: position 80,463,162 of record JANXHW010000005.1, on the reverse strand, counting down.
CTACACAGCGGAGCCAGAAATATAAGCTCTGAATCACTGCTGCTTTGTCAACACCTCAGAGGTTTAAACAATTGTATGTATAAACTATGAGGTGAAAATGAGGACTAATGAAGGATGCGTTTACAGTAATCATGAGTGGCTTCAAGAGGGCTGAAGAAAAATAGGGGTCAGCTCAATAAATAATGGTCTGCATTTTGTCTTTCTTCGATCGGGAAGTGGCATGCAATTGGAGGGAGAGTACGTAAGAACAGGATAGGGATATACACGACTGGACAACGTGCCTATTAGGCCAGAAGAATACACCCTGACATTCCATCATCTAGGAACCAGGACAGGATCCCCATATTCCCCAGTGTGCATGCAATAGCTTCCATGCCTCAATATGGACAGTTTGCTGGCTCTTTCAGTCCTGCTTTATGTTCATGAACCTGGTATATGTATATGGACCTTGGCTGAACACCACCCTTTCTTTTGCCCTCCTTAGGCCCAGATTCCACACTCACTCAAGACAGCTTATGCTCCCCTAAAGGGTGCATGAGAAGGGGGGGTCCAGGGGGGTGCAGGAGGTGCTCCAGAATTAAGAAAAAAGTTTGCCTTGATATACATGTTTTTGACTAGACAAGGTCAATTTTTTTAAAAAAAATGAATTTGGCTTGAATTTTGCCCTGACTGCTGCTGGGCCAACAAATGCCAACAATATGCTTTCTAACCGGCCACAATATGTATTGTTTTCGACCTTCTCATTGATTTTTCTTTGTGAGTTTATTTTGGTGTTTTCAAATTCTAGGAAGCAAACACATTTTTTAAAAAAATGATTGACATTTAATGCTGGGGTGGTGTTGTTTTTTGAAGTTCCACTTTGTGCCATATGTATTCAATGCAGTTTCAGAAAAACAGCAAATTAATATTAATATTAATATTAATATTAATATTAATATTAATATTAATATTAATATTAATATTAATATTAATATTAATATTAATATTAATATTAATAATAATAATATTAATAATAATATTAATAATAATAATAATAAATCAAAAACATTAGGGGGAGGAACAAAAGTAGTTCACATAGATGCAGTAATGGGGGTGGGGGGCAATCCTCCCCTCGGTAGCAAGTCCAGGGGGCAGCAAAATCACCCCTTTTTGGACTGAAACACAGTCGTTTCGGCTGCAAAGAGCCAGCAAAACGTCAAAAAGAGCCGAAAAAACGTGAGTTCCTTTGCAAGATTGTGCCCCTGAGCCCGCGATTTCGCCCTCCTGGGGTTGCCACCCTGGGGCCCTGGGCTCCAGCCCCCCCCAACTACACCTCTGCTGCCCGACCCATTCAGAAGCTGAAGAGAGCCTGAGCAGCAGAGGAGGACAGCAGGGTGGTGAAACGCAGTCGCGAGTTGTGATTCGCGTCCAACGGACAGGCGGTGGCAGAGGGGGCAGTGGTTTCCACCCTCCCCTGGCCCCTGGGGCCGTTTTCGGCCCTTCAGAATGCCATGTGGTGCCACCCAGGGCATGGCTTCCGGGTGAATCACATGGTGGGAGTGGGGCTTCACTGGGGGGAGGCATCACCTTGGCCCTGCCGCCCCCGGTAGGGGGAAGCATCACTATGACACTGGTAGTTCAAAATTCTCCTAGGAATACATGAGCACAAAAAGGGTTTATGTTACAAAGGAGAGAAAAATTGCGATTTGTACATCATACGATACAGGGCAGGGAGGGGGCATGATGGGGCAGGGAGGCTGCAGGAGGGGGTGGATCCAGTGGCAAAGGCACACATCGGATCACTGCCCTCTTTCTTTCCTTGGACTTGCGCCAGCAATTTCACTGGTGCAGGTCTGAGGAGACCCATTGCAGGTCTGGAGGCTTACAGAGATGTAAGGGGATTTAAATCCCCCTTCACCTCTGAAGCTTCCTTATCCCCCCCCCCCCACGCTGGATACAGCATGCCCATTTTGATGTGGCTGCAGCATTGGGGGGGGGAGGGTAGGATTGTAGCAGAGCAGATTTGATCTGTGTGCCTAGATAAAGTTTCCTGTCCTTACTAAGGTTGAACTGAAAGTTCCCAGCTGAGAATTTTTGACTGGCATTTTGGAGAATTTGTGCACAGGTGGGTGTGAATGTGGCTGACCCTTTTCATCATTTTTGTCACTGCTACCTGTTCTGTGATAGCAGTGCTTCTTCCAGAGATTTCTGAATTGATAGCTGTCATTGTTATGTCTTAAAAGAAAGAATATAACCCTTGGAATATTGAGGGTATGGCATCATGCAGCACCGTTCCAATGAAGATTCTGGGGGGAAATTGGCAACCCTTGTTAACTAGAGCTGTCATTTTCACCATTCAGAACAACACATCACTATGTGATGACATAGCTTCATTCCGCGTGGTATTCTGGGATGAAAAAATGTTGACTATCAGGAGGAGTGCCAGAAAATTTGTCTCCCCACCCCACCTCCCAAAAAATGCCCCTGAGAATTTGCTGAACTCCCACACACATTTCTCAGCCATCAAATGAAGCTGTAAAATAGATGGTCAGCTCTAGTTAGGGTTACCATCTGTCCCAGAAATACTTTCCGGAGCCCGGGCCCAGCCAACCGGGCTTGGAACTGGGTCTGTCCCAGTTTTCCAGGGCTGCCCCCTCCTGCCGCAGCTGCTGCTGCCGCTTTCACAACTCTTCTAGCCTTCCTTAGTTCTCCTGGGCACCGTTATCTTGGATCTCGTGAAATCTCGTAAGATCCAAGATGGCGACACCCATTTCTCATGAGATTTGGGTGCCGCCATCTTGAATCTTGCAAAATTTCCCGAGATACAAGATGGTGGTGCCCAGGAAATCTAAGAAGGAAAGATAGAAGAGTCGTGGAAGCAGCGGCGGCGGAAAAAAAGTAGGAGGGTGCCCCAGTTTAGGCACCTCAAAAACTGGTAAGTCTAACCCTAGTTTTACATCAGAACTTGACACACAGGTTCTTTTTGTACTGAACTTTCAGCAGAACTAAAGTGCATATTAGCAGCTTATATTCTGCAGTGTTTACTTCATCAACCTAATGGCTGGCAGGAAGCAGAAATACTAAAGCAGTAATCCTATGCACACTAACCTGGGAGCAAGCCTCATGGAAGATAGTGAGGGCCCAATCCTATCTAACTTACCAGCACTGATGCAGCTGTGCCAGCAGGGTGCGTGCTGTATCCTGCGGTGGGGGGAAGGCAGTCACGGAGGTCTCCCCAAGGTAAGGGAACATTTGTTCCCTTACATTGGGGCTGGATCGGCGCCGGAAAGTTGGATAGGATTGGACCTTGAGACTTACTTCTGATTAAACATATATGTGTATTCACCTGGGCTGGAGCTGAAATACCTTGGTGGAAGAGGAAATGTGAGCCTCCCCTCTCCATGCAAATAATGGTGTGAACTGAATCCTTTGGGTTAATGCCTGATTGCACAGCAGCCTGGTTTATGGTATTCTTAATGCAAGAATATCACCCAGGGGTGGAAATCACACAAACTGGGTTTCTGTGCAATTAGATGTTCTCATGATCTATTTTGTTTCATGCCTTGTTCCAGTCTGGAATGACATTGCTAGAGTACGTTAAAAAAAAACCCAGACCTGATAATTGGCAGATTAAATAGTTATGGAGAGAGAGAGAGAGAGAGAGAGAGAGAGAGAGAGAGAGAGCAGTAAGGAATTATATCATTATGAGGCCTGAAAATAAATAATAAACTATATAACCACTGACTAACTCTACAGATGAAGATTTGTTGTTTTGGTACCTGCTGAGAAACATTACATCTTTGCTGGGGAAACTCAAGCCCCTCTGATAACTGATGCAATCCCTTCTTCCTCACTCTTATTTGAGACACCAAGTACAACTATTATTATTCTTTTTTTTCCCCCAACAGTGATATGGTCAGATCAGCCTGACATCCAGTGTAGTGACATCTTGTTCTGCACTATTATTTGCTACCTGTGTTCTCTTCATTTACTGGATATTTAGCCTTTTCTTCAACGGACTCGGTATTATAAGTTCTCCTCATGGCTTTAGGCTGCCTTTTTCAAAGTGAGTTGGGATTCTTCTAAACTTGATTTTGTCCAAGCCTCATTAAAAACGAAGCAATATTTTGCTAGCCGGGTCTCTGAACCAAGCAATTACAGTTATTACATGTCATTATTACACCTACCTATGGCTCTTGGGTACAGATCCGTTCCTTTTCCAATCCCAAACCTCTTCACCTTCTTCCCCTCCCTTCTCTGAGTGACCTTGAACATTCACAAAACAAAACTGATCCTCACCCACATCAACCTTCAATCAATCAATCAATCAATCAATCAATCAATCAATCAATCAATCAATCAATCAATCAATCCACATCAACCTTGTAACAGTTACAAAGATACAAATACTCTTCCACCTGGAACTCTTTGTCATACTTCAGACAGCAACAGCGTACAAGCGGTAAAATGTTCCAGGGGCCTGTAACTACCTGCCTGGATTCTGACTTCCTTTGGAGGAGGGGCTTACGGTATCATTGTAATATTGCTTTACTTACAAATGTACAGGTTGGACATTGGATGGAGGTATAGCAGAGTACTCCTTACAACCAAATAACAGACTACGTCCATTAACTAGAAAGCAGTACAGGTTGATTACCTCTTATCCGGACATCCGAAATCCAGACTATTCTGAAATCCAGACATTTTTAGGGTTATGACTTTAACCCTAAAGTCATAGGTCATGACTATGCATTTGGTTGGCATTGTGCAAGGCATGCTGGGGCATAAAATTATTAAAAAATATTTGTATAAAATTACATTCAGGCTATGCATATAAGGTGTATATGAGACATACATGAATTTCGTGTTTAGACTTGGGTCCCATCCCCAAGGTATCTCATTATATTTGTGCAAATATTCCAAAATTCAAACAACTCCAAAATTCAGGCAACTTCCCATCCCAAGCAGTCCGGATGGGATACTCAACCTGTATTTGCACTCCAAGGTTTTTGGGTTCTTGACTTGTTCTAAGCCAGATTCAAGATTCTCCATCCCACATCTCTCCTGTCCATCTCTCAGATCAAGACTGTCTATCTGATGTTACCCAGAAGCTGCCAGCAAAAACTTCCTTTGTTCTTTTTACTGATCTCACAAGGACGAAGACCTCACATTCTCATCTCTGCTGTTCCCTTCAGGTTTCTATGTGACTTTTACAAGTTTCTATGTGACTTTTACCAGCCTCCCATTCTCCTAGGGAAGATTTCCATTCAGTCTCCTATTCAAGGAGTCACATGAGACCCAGTTCAGTTGTGTTGGTGACCCCCATGCGAGTGGGGTAATACCCCATGCAACTGGGTGACACCCCATGCGAGTGGGGTGACCCCCATGCAACCCCCATGCGAAGCAGTTCTCACAAACTGCAGCCCCCGTCAGTCCAGCATTATAAGGCCCTGTGTTCTCCCAAGGCTGTCAAGTTTTGCATGACAGCAAAAGATTGCAATGGCATAAATCACAGTGAATCCATGAATAGCCATCTCCCCCACATGCCTCGGAGGGGCTGATGTTGCCTCCAGTGCAGGTGAGTGATGAGGAGCTGTACGTTTGGTAGCTGCCCAGCATGCTCCTGAGGTGCATAGCAGGATCATAGCATGCTCCTGAGGATGACAAAGCAGGAACTGGATTTTGCTTGGAGGTAGGGATGCTTCCAGAGCTCTCTTCATTCAAATTTCTGTGTGGATATTTGAGTTTCTAATTACAAGCCTTATTTCTGAAGTGGAACTGATGCATTAGGAATCTTCCGTGGCCTCATTTTTTATTATTATTATTTGCAAATGTTTATTTGCAAACATGGATACAGTTTGCAGCGTTTCCAGTTTATGCTTGTCTCTTCCCAGCCTCAAATTTACCAATGCATATACGCAAACTGTAGTCTGCCACCCATCGGTAAAACATGACACAAAATGTATCTTGAGGCAATATGTATAATCACATCAAAATTGCTTTTTGTGTGTGTTTCATCAGTGCACATGTGCTCATATCAAGCACATAAATGGGCAGCAAAGGTGAAAATTAGTTGAAGGAACAGACTGCAACAGCAAAGTACACATACTGCAATCCCAGAATTCATTTTAACAACTCTCCAAATAAGCGCCCAGTGTAAGTGCCAGAGGCATCAGTGGGCCTCCTCTGATGTGCGCCACGCCAGCTATTTAGCTGGCGCACATCTGGGGAGACCATGTAATGCCGGTCCGGCTTGGGAAGGGGACGGGGATATTGGCGCAGTCCAGTGCCAATATCCCCACCCCTCCCGGCCCAATGGCCCCCTCCCTTGCCACCTTGGTCTGCTCTCCCACCACCCAGTGCAGGGCTTACCTGGGTCGGGTGGTGTGGAGTCTGGGGATAACGGAGTGAGTGGCGTCGGCCTCTTACTCCAGAGGTGCTGCGAAAGTGCCTTATGGCACTTTCACAACACCTTAGTCCAGCAGAGCATGCACTCCACTGGCCTATATTTAGGATGGATTGCACCCTTAATTTTAGTAGAGCTCTGCAAATTATACCAAGTCAGATTTTGCTCTTGGCCCTAAGGACAGAGAATGCCTAAATTCATTTCAGAAAATTGGAAGAGCTTTCTTTCTTCAGTAATGACATTAGCCAGTAGCCAGTAGTTTTGTTTCCTGTGTCGAACACCAATGCAAAACCAAAATTTTTATACTAGTGCATTTCTTGTTGATGATTACCATACTGGAAGAGTTATATTTACAGCGAGATCCTGTTTAGTCACAACTAAGACCCATTAGGTTCAATGGGACACTCCCAGGAGACTGCAAATAGAAATTCAGCTGGCCCCTAATTTCTGAAAAAAAAAAAAATTGGGTTAAGGATGCTAACCAGAAATTGTGACTGGAGTCTTCTTGTATTTGTGTAATTGTTATGTCTTCCATATGAACTCCTCCTCTTCCCTCCCCATGCTCCTTCTAACATGGTATTTACTGCAGAAAAATCTACAGTTTCCCTGGAAACAAAATTGCATGCCATTCAAGGCACTAAAGTGAAAATAGATTCTTCTTCTGCCCAGAATGTGATGTAAGAAGTTCACAATGGGGGGGGGGGGGAATGTTGTAATGGAAGTAAAATACTTATAAATACCTTTAAAGAGCTCTCAAAACCGAATAAATATTTCTGAATTTTAAGAAACATTTCACAAAATGTTAATAGGTGATAGGCTTCACTTTTGATATAGAACGCCTGTGCAACCTGGTCTCCTCCATGTTCCAAATTCAGCTCAATAGCTGTGACCCACCAGATGACTGACAACTCCCTTCTACTTCTGTAGTATTGGGCAGGTAATGAAAAGATGAGAAGACAGGCCACCGTACATGAATGGTGGTTTGCATTCAGCTTCTTGGGTCACAGGTTTACTATTTAAAAGCGTCATAGACAACTGCATTTCCTATGTGCCAAGTGACGTACAATTAAAGAAATTATAGTGAAAGAGAAAACATAATGTCACAAATTTAACACAGTGCAACCGGATTTCTAACAAAAAAAAAAAACACCAATCAAAAACAAAACAAAAAAACACCCACAAAAGCTTACTAAGGGCCAACCTAAACAAAAACTGTCTACTCTTACAGATTTCATGAAAAGGACATAAAATCCCAGTGAAGAATGGCCACTACTACCCTCCCTAATCACTGTCCCAAGGTGGGTGGTCTCAATAGAGGCCTTTCTATATCAGCTAACAAAGTCTTAGGGTACAATCCTATCCAACTTTCCAGCACTGATGCAGCCGTGCCAACGGGGCGTGCGCTGCATCCTGCAGTGGGGCAGGGGGATAGTCATGGAGGCCTCCTCAAGGTAAGGAGATATTTGTTCCCTTACCTCAGAGCTCCATTGTGGCTGCATCGGCACTGGAAAGTTGGGTAGAATTGGACCCTTAATTACACACATAAGGCCAGCTTGCTCTTCCACCAATAAATTGTGGATGAGAGATGTATTATTTTTTATCAGTCTGGCATTCCAGCTGAGTTGGAAGCACTAGGACTGGCAATATAGACCATGCATTCCCTGAACCAAGCTAAGACCAGTAGGGGCTAGAACTCTTGAATGACTGTCTTATTGTTTCTTCCATTGCTGTATGTCTCCTGCCCAAACACCACTGAAGCCCAAAAATTGCAATCCTTACCCCTTCTTGCTGAACACATCCTGACCCAACTCCAAACAGCTGCCTCAGGATACTCTCTAAAACCAGACACTCATGCTGGATGGTTGCAAATCATCAGCCCCACTCTGCTAGTAACAGGACAGAAAAGTCAAGGGAGGCCTATTCAGAGGGGGTCCACACTCTGTCCAGATGCCTGACCTTTAGAAACGGGATGAAGGCATATGATGGTTATTAGTGAGACCAAACTTCTTGTCACAAGGGCGTGACCAAGCCCTCGAGCACCAAGTAGTTACAGGAGCGCCCCCTCTTATGGCAGCTATGGGGTAGGCCTCAGATATGGTCGGGGAGGGTGTTACCTCACCCTCTCCCTCCTCCCGACCCGTGCCATAGGTTTAGGATCACAGATGTGGGCCACCAGCCTGGTCTCCTCACACTTAGCATCTAGCCATCTACATCCTCATCAGCCTCTTAAATACCTGTTACCTCTCTTGGCCCAGGGCAAGCCCTGCCCCTTCAGGGTGGGTCAGAAAGCTTATGTAGATCCCAGGGCCCTTCCCCCATCCTCCGCCCCTTCCATTTGCATACCGGCGGGGAGGACTGTGGTCACGGCCAGAGCCAAGCTCCCCGCCCCCCAACAAGGGATCCAGGTGTCCCTCCAGTCGGCCCTTCCCTGGTCCGAGTAAGGCTCGGGCCACAAAGCAGCTGGTCGGCTCTGCTGTTGCTCCACCCGCGCTGCTGAAAGTCCCTCTGGGGCCCGTCAGCGCAAGGGCTGGCAAGCAGTGCTGGCCGCAAGTGCCCACCCTCCCTCAACAAGCTGGGCCAGCCAGGCCCAACAGTGCAGCAAGACACCAACAAGGTGAGTAGTCTGAGTAATACAACCAACAACAGTTGCATGGTGTAAAAAGGAACCTACCTGACACCTACCTCTTCTAGCAAAGGGATTCGGTGCAGCTCCTGGATGAACAGAGCTATGCCAGCCAAGGAGACATCTTGGCTGAACCAAAAAAAACCTCCTCCCATTTAGCTACATCATCTGCAGACAGGAAAGTTGGGTATATCATTTGGCGGATGTGGTTAAAACCAGATGAACTTCGTGGTTGTGGTGGCACCCTTCCTAACAGTTACTGGCAACCACCATTTTTCTTACCCAGAAGTCCCCTCACTGCAACATCATCACATAGCATCATGGTGAGAGACGACTGAGTTGGGGAAAAAAAATACTGTAGCAGCCATCAGGAGAAGAACCAGCAAAAGAGGCAGCTGCAAAAGTCGGTGAACGCTGGGGGGGGGGGCACTAGATCGTGGGTTATTAAATGTTTATTTATTGTAGCCTCTTTTAGCCTAATGCTATTTTCTATTTTCTTGCCCCTCCAAATGACACTGGCATTCAAGTTGACTGAGACTGGTACAAAAAAAAAAGTATAACATCAATCAACAGAACTCCAGGGAAGGACCTTTCGGGTGCACTCACTTGTTATATCTTGCGAGGGGCGACACAGCAAGGAAGCAGCAGGCACAGCTTATTTTGAACGTGGCAACATAGTCACTCAGTCTGGCGGCATGTGCTCCCCTTGGAAGATGTTATTTTTAGGGACGCCAAAAATATCTGCGATTTTTTACGCTCAGTGTGAAAAATGCATATTCACTGGTGCAGGTAAGTGTCCCAAGCAGGCAGCAGGTTTGAGCATGTTATTGTCAGAGCAAGAGACCGGAGTGTCCGGAAGTCTAAGACAATGTCCAGCTGAGAGCCAGATCAGCATTACATAGCTTTAAAAGAAATTTGGTGCTTTCAAGGGCGAAGATGGTATGCAATTAAACCTATTGCGAATGAAGATGATGTACATTTGTGATACCATTTGTGTACTGGATATGGTGTGGTGCTTTACAAGTCACAAAAAGACAGGACCCTGCCTGCTCCAGTGAGCTCACAATCTAAAACTGACATAAGGAAACAACAGAGGAAGAGAAAGGGGGGGAATGGAAGCAGGGATACACTGGGGAAGAAAATGCAATTATTTCATGTACAGTACATATACGTGGGCTTCATTACAATATAGTAAGTTACTATAGTTACTAACTTGGAGATCTAGTGCAGCATGCTGGTTAAGGCTGCAATCCTATACATGTTGACATGGGAGTAAGTCCCACTGAGCTGAATAGGACTCACTTCCAAGTAGACATGCATAGGACTGTACTGTGAGAGACTGTGCTGTGAATCAGGACTTCCATGGTTTGAGGTTCACCTTTGCCATGACCTCACCTGGTGTCCTTATGCAAGCCACACCCTCTTGGCTTCACCTGCAATATGAGGATAACACTTCCTTACCTTACTGGGCTGTTGAAAGGACAGCATCAAAGGCATCTGACTTTGCACAGTCAGAAAGCACTACACAAATGCTTATAAGACTGCAGCTATTCCCCCCCCCGTGCCCCATTGTAGCTATGCACATGACCACATCGAACATTTGTAATGTGCATGTGAAACCTGGACAGTGTTTCTGCCTTTTCATGACATGACAGTTGTGGTACGTCAGTTCACTTAAAACAGCTTTACTTTTGCGCCGTCGTTTTTGAGTAACCCTGTATTGTTCAGCCTATATTATAGTATTGCTACTATTGCATCATAGTATTACTACCAGTAGTATTGCTACTACTATAGGATTGCTACTATATTATTAATTGCTAATAATATATTATGAAAAGCAGTATTAATGTTGTAGTAAGAGGACTAAGGGGGAGGGCAAAAGTCAGCTGGCTTGATAGCAATCAGAATCTTACAGCCCAATCCTACCTAATTCCCCGCATGGTGATACAGTGGAGCCAATGTGGTGCCCACTGCATCCTGCAGGGGAGTTTTGCCACCCAGAGGCCTCCTTGGGAGAAGGGAACATTTGTTCCCTTCCACCGAGGTAAGCCCTTGCTGCCCTTATGGGTGAACTCGGACATACAGCAGCAATATCGATGGCGCAAGTCCTTGTGGACCCATGAAGGTGGATTCCATCTCTCCATATCATTAAAAAGTTGGGTGTGTGAGATTCTGATTTTTAGTTTTCCTTCAGGGTGAGGAAAAAAATGTCTAAAAATCCTGCACTGGCTTTCTCAACGGACTAAATCTGTTCCCGTTCGGTCAGCTGCTACTGAAGCATATTTGCCAATGCAATCTTTACAACAGATCAACAACTCAGGTTTTAGGCACTATGAGTAGGAGTGGGACGGGCTCCTGCAGCCTTTACTTCACAGATCATGACAGGCCGAAGGGGACAGCAGGGACGTTGCTACCCTTCATCATTAGCACCGTTTGCTGCCATCTCACCTCCACATCTGGACCTGCCTCCTGCAGCAACGGCAACACTAGAGATTATAGCTTTGGGCGAATGGCAGAAATATTTGATCCTGTGCAGTGACAAACCAGCACAGCACAGCACAGCACAGCACAGCACAGCACACACACACACACACACACACACACACACACACACACACATATATGTTCACAACAACACATTGCAACATACATGTAACACCACAGACATTGCAGGTTTATATATTGTAGGTCTATATTCAGACTCAAGTATTTAAGTTTTACAGACATACGGTAACTCGACTCGAAGAAATACGGAAAGACAGGAGCGTGTCTTTCTCTCAGACTCTGCTCGAGCGTGAGGATCATCAGCTGCAGCTCCACTGAGCAGAGGGGGCGAAAGTGGTGCGGTAAATTTGGATCCTCATTGGCACATCCACTTGGCAAGCGCTTTCATTCGTCAGCTGGGGTGCGGGGCAGGCAGACAACTCTCCTCAGTACGCCCCACACGCCTTTGCTGACAAGTACTAAGGTAGGCCAGCGGGTGGCGCAGCGGGATAAACCGCTGAACCATAAGCTGTCGATCGAAAGGTCGGCAGTTCGATTCCCGCGACGGGGTGAGCGCTCGTTGCTTGGCCAGCTCCTGCCAACCTAGCAGTTCCAAAGCATGTCAATGCGAGTAGATAAATAGGTACCGCTTGCGGGAAGGTAAAATAGCGCACCGTGTTCCAGCTGCATGCTACGCGCTGCGGCAAGGAGAGTCATGCAGGCCACATGACCACGGAGGCGTCTTCGGACAACGCTGGCTCTTCAGCTTTGAAATGGAGATGAGCACCACACCTTAGAGTCGGACACGACTGGACTTAATTGTCAGGGGTCACCTTTGTTGTTGTTGTTGTTCAGTCGTTAAGTCGTGTCCGACCCTTCGTGATCCCATGAACCATATCCCGCCAGGCCTTCCTGTCCTCCACTATCTTCCTGAGTTCGCTCATTTTCATGTTTGTTGCATCGGTGATGCTGTCTAACCATCTCATCCTTTGCCTTCTCCTTCTCCTTTTGCCTTCAATCTTTCCCAGCATCAGAGTCTTCTCCAGAGACTCCTCTCTTTGCATTAGGTGGCCAAAATATTTGAGTTTCAGCCTCAGTACCTGTCCTTCCAGGGAACAGTCAGGCTTGATTTCATTTAGAATTGACTGATTTGATCTCCTAGCAGTCCAAGGGACTCTCAGGAGTCTTCTCCAGCACCACAGTTCAAAAGCATCTATTCTTCGGCGCTCAGCCTTCCTTATGGTCCAACTCTCGCAACCATACATTGCTACTGGGAACACCATCGCCCTGACTATGCGAACTTTTGTTGGCATGGTGATATCTCTGCTTTTTACTATGCTGTCTAAGTTTGCCATAGCTTTCCTTCCAAGGAGTAAGCGTCTTTTAATTTCATGGCTGCTGTCTCCGTCTGCAGTGATCTCGGAACCCAGAAAAGTAAAATCTGTTACTGCTTCCATTTCTGCCCCTTCTATTTGCCAGGAATTGATGGGACCCGATGCCATGATCTTAGTTTTATTAATGTTGAGTTTCAAGCCAACTTTTGCACTCTCCTCTTTCACTCTCATCAAGAGGCTCTTTAGTTCTTCTTCACTTTCTGCCATTAGGGTGGTATCGTCTGCATATCTGAGGTTGTTGATATTTCTCCCGGCAATCTTGATTCCGGCTTGTGATTCATTCAGCCCTGCATTTCTCATAATGTACTCTGCATATAAGTTAAATAAGCAGGGTGACAATATACAGCCTTGCCGTACTCCCTTCCCAATTTTGAACCAATCAGTTGTTCCATGGCCGGTTCGAACTGTTGCTTCTTGACCCGCATACAGGTTTCTCAGGAGACAGGTAAGGTGGTCTGGTACCCCCATCTCTTTAAGAATTTGCTGTGATCCACACAATCAAAGGCTTTTGCGTAGTCAATGAAGCAGAAGTAGGTGGTTTTTTGGAACGCTCGTGCTTTCTCCATGATCCACCGCATGTTGGCAATTTGATCTCTAGTTCCTCTGCCTCTTCGAAACCCAGCTTGTATGTCCGGTAGTTCTCGGTCCACGTACTGCTGAAGCCTAGCTTGTAGGATTTTGAGCATAACCTTGCTAGCATGTGAAATGAGTGCAATTGTGCGGTAGTTTGAACACTCTTTGGCACTGCCCTTCTTTGGAATTGGAACGTAAACTGACCTTTTCCAATCCTTTGGCCACTGCTGAGTTTTCCAAATTTGTTGGCATATTGAGTGCAGCACTTTCACAGCATCATCATTTAGGATTTTAAGTAGCTCAGCTGGGATATTATCATCTCCACTAGCTTTGTTGTTAGTAATGCTACCTAAGGCCCACTTGACTTCACTCTCTAGGATGTCCGGCTCTGGGTCAGTGACCACACCAGCGTGGTCATCAGGAACATTCAGATCTTTCTTGTATAGTTCTTCTGTGTATTCTTGCCATCTCTTCTTAATCTCTTCTGCTTCTGTTAGGTCCTTGCCTTTTTTGTCCTTTATCATGCCCATCTTTGCACAAAACGTTCCCTTGATATCTCCAATTTTCTTGAAGAGATCTCTAGTCCTCCCCATTCTGTTGTTTTCCTCGATTTCCTTGCATTGTTCATTTAAGAAGGCCTTCTTATCTCTCCTTGCTGTTCTCTGGAACTCTGCATTCAGTTGTTTATATCTTTCCCTTTCACCCTTGCTTTTTGCATTCCTTCTTTCCACAGCTATTTGTAAAGCCTCATCTGACAGCCACTTTGCTTTCTTGCATTTCTTTTTCTTTGGGATGGTTTTAGTTGCTGCCTCCTGTACAATGTTACGAACTTCCGTCCATAGTTCTTCAGGCACTCTGTCTACCAGGTCTAATGCCCTAAATCTATTCTTCACCTCCACTGTATACTCATAAGGGATATGGTTTAGGTCATATCTGACTGGTCTAGTGGTGTTCCCTACATTCTTCAGTTTAAGTCTGAATTTTGCAATAAGAAGCTCATGATCTGAGCCATAGTCAGCTCCAGGTCTTGTTTTTACTGATTGTATAGAGCTTCTCCATCTTTGGTTGCAAAGCACATAATCTATCTGGTTTTGGTATTGACCATCTGGTGATGTCCATGTGTAGAGTCGCCTCTTGTGTTGTTGGAAAAGAGTGTTTGCTATGACCAGCGTGTTCTCTTGACAGAACTCCGTTAGCCTTTGCCCTGCTTCATTTTGCGCTCCAAGGCCAAACTTGCCTGTTGTTCCGTTTATTTCTTGATTTCCTACTTTAGCATTCCAGTCTCCTATGATGTAAAGGACATCTTTTTTGGGTGTTAGTTCTAGAAGGTGTTGTAGGTCTTCATAGAACCGGTCAACTTCATCTTCTTCGGCATCAGTGGTTGGGGCATACACTTGGATTACTGTAATGTTGAATGGTTTGCCTTGGATTTGAACTGAAATCATTCTGTCGTTTTTGAGGTTGCACCCCAGTACTGCCTTTCCCACTCTTTTATTGACTATGAGGGCTACTCCATTTCTTCTAAGGGATTCATGCCCACAGTAGTAGATATGATGGTCACCTGACTTAAATTCGCCCATGCCCGTCCATTTTAGTTCGCTGATTCCCAAGATGTCAATGTTCAATCTTATCATCTCATTTTTGACCACATCCAGCTTGCCTTGATTCATAGACCTCACATTCCATGTTCCTAAGCAGTATTGCTCCTTGCAGCATTGGATTTTCCTTTCAACCTCAGACACATCCACAGCTGGACGTCCTATTGGCTTTGGCCCAGCCGCTTCACTCTTTCTGGGTCTACTTGGAATAGTCCTCCGCTCTTCCTCAGTAGCATATTGGACACCTTCCGACCTGAGGGGCTCATCTTCCGGCGTCATATCTTTTAGCCTTTTGGTACTGTTCATAGGATTTTCTTGGCAAGGTTACTGGAGTGGGTTGCCATTTCCTTCTCCAGTGGATCACTTTTAGTCAGAACTCTCTGCTACGACCTGTCCGTCTTGGGTGTCCCTGCACGGCATAGCTCATGGCTTCATTGAGTTACGCAAGCCCCTTCGCCACGACAAGGCAATGATCCATGAAGGAGAGGGTCACCTTTACCTTTTTTTTATACCCTGCACTCACAAAAATGAGATGATACAAGTAAAATGTGTTACTTTTGTCAGTTTTAATGTTATGCCTGCTGAATTTATCTCTCTAAGATTCACCTTGGCTGTGAATCTGGAGCCCCGCAAAAAAATATGTTTCCAATTGGGCCCCATAGCTCCTAAGGCCAGCTCTTTTGCAAGCATCCGGCCCAGCTGAAATGAACAAAACGTTGTTGGGCAATCCTATTTTAATCCTATTTTAATGGAACTTTGGGTAGGAGAAGTGGTTTCCAGGAGAAGATCATGCGTCACAATTACATCCACATGAATAGCCCACAGAACTCTCTATGTGCATTTGAGCAAGGGCCAGACTAGTCATGTTGACAGAAACATGGGGTTCCCCAAGCCCCATGTAATACTAATTCAGGACCTGGCAGAGCGTTTGCATGGGAGAAGGATGCTTATCTCTTTGCACTGTTCAACCATGCATTTATTACATTTATATCCCACTTTTCTTCCACCAGGGAACTTGAGATGGTGTACGTGAACATAACATAAGAACATAAGAAGAGCCCTGCTGGATCATGCCAAAGGCCCATCTAGTCCAGCTTCCTGTATCACACAGTGGCCCCACCAGATGCCTCAGGGAGCACAAGACAACAAGATAACCTGTTTCCTGGCATTCCCAATCCCCGATTCAGGCACCAGAGCTTCAGCAAGATGGCTGTAACATGTGCGCTCAAACCATGCCCTGGGACACGTTTGCCCTACAGGTTTCCCAAGTCCTTCAAAAGGATGGGACCGAGCATTTGCTGAGATCATAATGAATACTGGGGGGGGGGGGGAGTTCTTCTCAGAAATAAAAATTCAGCTTGAGCATCATATTTTTCTAAGCCTGAGAGAAATAGAAACTGCCGTACAGGGTAGTATAGATTTTGTAATGAAAATGTTAAATGTATGTTTATTTAGGAACACGATCAACTTATCAGGACCCAATATGCTGTACTGGTATTATTGATTTTTTTTTTCTTCAACAGAAATTTTGTTTACACATTGTAGAAATGCAGCAAAACCTCATAAAAGAAACCGAGTGTCTTTGGTGTGGTATCATCAACATAAAAATGTTGCTTATAAGAGCAGTCTGAAATAACATTAGTAAAATAGCTTTTTAAGTAGATATTACATAGGCAACTTAAAAAAAAGAAAAGAATTGATCTTTTGAGGTTTGACCTACTTTTTACTGGAATCCAAATCAAACCTCAAAAGATACTGCTAATAAGGGCTTAGCTAGAGCCAGCATTTATTCCCAGAATTTATTGTCAGTTACTGGACTCATATCTGGAGCAAGTGAGGAAATAAGAAAAGCATGTTTTCTGAGCATGTGCAAAATGCCTTTCTATTGCACTGCGAACTACAATCAGCCCTTATATGCCTGGGATATCTATGCATTCTGTTATCTCTTAAATAATTACTGTTGGTTCTATTTATGTTCTGCCAATTGCTTTACAAACCCTCACAGAATCCCCTTGGGTTATCTCACGTTATTCTTGCATTCAGATATTTGTATACATCTTTCTGCCAAGAAACTAGGGGGATGCACCAATGGTCCTCACTTTTTTCTGCACAACAACCCTGCAAGCTAGGTTATGTTGTTGTTGTTCAGTCGTTAAGTCATGTCCGACCCTTCGTGATCCCATGAACCATATCCCGCCAGGCCTTCCTGTCCTCCATGCTGAGTAGCAATGAGTAGACCCCACCCACCCACCAGACCAATCTGAAACGTGACTCTTGAAATGGGATTAAATTGGAAGGCTTCCAGTAAACTCTCTGAATCAGTTCAATTTAAACCTGATTCCATTTCAGGTGCATGATATAGACCCTAGTTCACTGCTCATCTCCACTGTTCATTTCTCCTGCCACCTCCTTCTCAAGTCAAGATAAAGCAAGATAAACTCAGCAATCATTAGTAAGAACAGATCCTCAGCATTTTGGTCCAGGATGCTGCCACAAGTATACACAGAAACATCTAGAGTTCCTGAGATCTATGGGTCCTAATAGCCACAGAAACCAACACACATGGTTGTGTCAACATCTACAGTAGTGCCTAAATCCTGATGCCCAACTCTTACAATGCTCACCTAGAACTTTTCCTATGCCCATCCCTTGCCTTGAACAGTTTCAGAAAGTTTAGGAACAAGATGACAGGGAGGGCTTGATAGGGTGACAGGCAAAAAAATATTGATGACCCAATCCTACAGTGTTCCGCTGTAAAATGGTTGCTGATGGCACGTGCAGCGAGCAGAGGTGATGCAGCCTTGCTGCGGGACCCCCTGCCCCAGCAAAAGCCTGTTAGCCAGTGGTGGGCGGAACAGGATGGGGAGGAAGGGGGCAGAGTCTGGGGTGGATTAAGGCCGGGAAAGGGGCAGTATGAGCGGCATATCCTATCCCTCTTCCTGGCCTCAATCTGCCTCCCTGGGTCCACCCAGACTTCTGCCAGCTAAATCGCTGGCACAGGTCTGAGTAGACCCAGTGGAGCAGTGGAGGCTTACCCCTGGGCAAGGGAATAAATGTTCCCTGACCTGGAGGAGACCGCTGGGGCTGCTCCCCTCACAGGATGCAGCATGTGCTCTGGTCAGTGGCATCCCTAGAGGGGGTTGGTACTGTAAGTTGTGCAGAAGTGTACTCAGCGTTACACAGTGTCCCCGCCCACTCGATGTCGGAGCAAATCAGAGCAGTGAAGGCATCACATAAGAAACTCCCTGTGTGTTGCCTTCGCTTCCCGGAATGGCTCTGACGGCGAGTTGGCAGGGCCACCGTGTAACGCTGAGTAGACCTTGTGCAATTTACAGTACCACCACCACCCCTCTAGGGACGCCACTGGCTCCAGTGGTGCGGCTGCATCAGGGGGAGATTTAGTAAGGATTGGGCTGTGAGTTAGGATCAGCATTCACACTGGAGGGCAAGGCTCCAGATTTGCCCCCATCACCAAGGCTAAGAAATGTTGACTAGCACAAAGTCAGCCAGTGAGCTTCATAGCTAAGTGGGGATTTGAAACTAGCTCTTCCTTGTCCAAACCAGACACACAGTTACACTCCCATGGAATTAACCATTGCTATAAAAACAACAACATAACCTTTCAGAAATATTCATTGGATAAATGGTCCTCCATTTCGTCAGTCTCAAATGCAATTTCTGAATGCCCCGAGGCTGCCACATTGCTTAGAATAGTTCCCACGCATTTTACAGTCCCATCAAGTGAAACATCACTATGTTATATTTGCATTTTGCTGCCGTGCAAGACTCTGTGAATGTATTTACAGTTGCACACCTACACACACTTGCCATTAAAGCCCAGCTTTAAATGGTTTGGCAGCAGCCTGTGAAGCTGCATTTTGAAGCATTACAGTCGTGCAAACATATTTTGCCTGTACGTCATCTCAGTGGGGCAGTGACAAAAATCTGTTCTTTAATTGTATCATGCAAAAGGTCCAGTTCAGTGGCGTCACTAGACGCGCGTCACCCTGGTGCGGGGACGCGCGTCACCCCCCCTAGGGGCGCGACGTTATAGGCGCGGGGGGAGGGGGCCACCCGGCTCCCCCCTGCATCGCGTCGCCCCCCTCCGGACGCTCCAAGGCCAGCCCGGGAGCCGGCCTCGGAGCGTCCGACCCCGTCTTTTTGCCCTCAAAACGGGTCTGGGCATGCGCGAAATCCGGGAAATACCCGGATTGACGCGCTGCCTGGGCCTTCGTTCAGAAGGCCCTGGAGCGCCGACGGGGTCGGACGCTCCGAGGCCGGCCTCGGAGCGTCCGGAGGGCGACGCGCGTCACCCCCTGGCGGCCCGCCCCCCCCGCCACGCCCCAGTGACGCCCGTGGTCCAGTTGTTTATGTTTGTTTCAGCACAGGAGGAAATAAAAAGGACAAGGAAATCGGGAATGTACCTGGAACCGTAGTTTAGATTCCTAATTCCAAGCACTGCTCTGCTGTCAACAAACAGTAGCGATAACTTCTGGCAGAGCATGCCACATTCCCTCTAGTGACCAGTCCAAATAGACAACCTCTTTCTGCCGCCTCTGTTGCCCATAGCTGAAGTGACAGAGGTATCTTCTGGAGAATTAAACTGATGTGCTAAGAAAGCTTCAGGCTGTTTCTGGGCTGATATACCCGTATTGTCCCGAGTATAAGACGCACCTGATTATAAGACGCACCCTTAAAGTTTGGTGCTATTTAAAAAATTTAATTAAACCACTGGCATTAAATTGCAACAGCCTACTTATAAGACGCACCCCGAGTTTAAAAACTTAAATTAGGAGAAAAAAGTGAGTCTTATACTCAGACCAATACGGTATATATAAAAAATTAAGACTATGGCTCTCAGCCAACCTAGCTCTATGTCAGGTTCGATGGAAGTCATGGAAAACTTGTTTCCACATTATGGGTAGCATTCACAGTTTCCCTTCCTCTGCACTGAGGACTTTTCATGCCAGGGGCATCACTAGGCCGGGGCGCTCCGCCCCGAGTGTTACCCCAGGAAGGGGTGACACCAAAATGAATTTCTATTCTATTTGTTACTGGTGGTGCCAAAACAGTCCTGTTTTCCCAAACCTCACCGTGACTCGTGCAGGGATTGCATTCCCTCTGAGGCCTCCACATCATGTGGTCTGGTATGGAGGGAGGTCCAAGGGGGTGAGACCATGAGATCATGCCCCAGGTGTCACCAACACTAGTGATAACTTTGCTTCAAGCATACCACACGCTCTTCCTCCAGAGCATGGAAACTGTGGATGCAAACCCAAATTTTTAGATCTGTTATATGTCATCATTTTAAAACAAAACAGGCATGGATCTCAACAAAATGCTGATCACACACAGAGCTGTAGGCCTAGATCCCCAAAGCGACTTCAGGCATGCAAATAGGGCTTGCACATGCCTCAAGAGATGCCCCAGAAATACCATCTAAAGCAACTCATGCTCGCCAGTTGGATTTCTGTCAGTGGTCGGCCAGAGAGCAGGCCCTTCTATCAGAGGCCAAGCAGATATGAGAGAATGAGAAGATATGAGAGAATGTGGTCCTTCTGGCAACTTGATCCTGATTGTTAAGGGCTTTAAAGGCCGAGACCAGTCCTTTGAATTGGGCTTGGGAGTAAATTGGTAACCAGTGCGGATGGTGCAAAATAGGTGTTATATGTTCCCATCTACACCAAGTCCCCACTTAAAGTTGTCGATAAGTTCTTCTTCTTGGAAACTGCGACTTTAAGTGAAACGACTTATAATGAAACCAATTTTACCATAGGCTAATTCAGAGGTTCCCAAACTGGGGCGTCATGACGCCCCAGTCAGGAAGAATTGGTTGCTACCCCCTTAAGGGGGATGGCAATGTTCAGGCTGGAGGTGGTGGAGTGCTTGGCTCCTTAAGGACCTTCACTTTGGGAGGGAGCCTGGGAGGAGTAGTCATCACAAAAAGTTTCAGTTAGAGTTGGGGTTCTAGGGCTCTTCACACGTTAAGCAGAACCTAGTACATACAGGATATGTAACCAGGTCCAATTATTGTACCTAGGTACAGTGATTTACACATTCTGTTCCGTGTGCAGGTACAATCTGTGCATGGTGTACACGGATTGTTGATCTGCAAAAATGAACTCGGGTATATTCATTTAGAAAAAAATATTTTCAATTAAAAAAACACATACAGTTAGCCCTTGCTATCCACAGGGGATCCGTTCCAGACACCACCACCACCCCACAGATAGCAAGAATTTGCAGATACCAGGGTCCGCGCTAAAATCAGGGGAAAATGGGGGAAAATGGGGGGGGGGTGAAACAGGGTTTTCTACCTTTAAGAACCAAACCACTGCGTGTTCTTGCTTATAACAGCCTGAAATCACGCTTCAGAAGCCTCTTCAGGGTCACGCAACTCCCCCTCCCTCTCCCAAAATAGCTCCAGAATGCATTGCAATGCATTCTGGGGTGATCTTGGGAGAGGGGGGGGGAGTTGCGTGACCCTGAAGAGGCTTCTGAAGCGTGATTTCAGGCTGTTATAAGCAAGAACACGCAGCGGTTTGCTTCTTAAAGGTAAACCCCCCACTTTTCCCCCACTTTTCCTTTTTATTTACTATTATTTATTTATTTAAAGAATTTGTATCCCGCCTTTCTCCCAGCAAGGGCACTCAAGGCGGCTTACAACATTAAAATAAACATGTACATTAAAATAATTAAAAACACATAATTAAAACAATTAAAATAAACAACCCCAGTGGGTCACCTGTATTTACATTTGTTAAAAGCCATTTGTTAAAAAGCCACCATGTCAGACATCGAAAGCTAACCTAAATAAAAACGTCTTAAGGCCCCGCCGAAAGGTCTCTAAAGAGGGAGCCGTTCTTAATTCCAGAGGGAGGGAATTCCACAGTTGAAGCGCCACCACCGAGAAGGCCCTATTCCGCACCGCCATCCTCCTCACCTCCGTCAATGGCAGCACGGTTAACAGGGCCCCCCCTGATGACCTCAGAGTACGGGTCGGATTATAAGGAAGAAGGCGGTCCCTCAAATACCCTGGACCCGAGCCGTTTTTACAGTGGGACCTCGTTGATCCGGGACCCGCAGTGTGACAAATCTGTGGGTCCCATATCTGCAGATGGAAATGGTCCACTGTTCCCATGGAAACATGTATCCAGGTACAGACGTTCTATACAGCAAGTCCTCACTTCAAGTCGTTTCGTTTAAAGTCATTTCATTTTAAAGTTGAAGGGAAACTGCCATAGGAACGCTTACGTTTACAATTAGCCTATGGTAGAATTGGTTTCATTATAAGTCAGTCGCAGTTTCCAAGAAGAACCTATCGAGAACTTTAAGTGAGGACTTGCTGTACTTGTACACAGCATAACACGTAAACAGTCTTTCGAACTGATCAAGTTGCTCACTTGGAACCACCTGAGCAGCGCAATCCTATCCAACTTACATCACCGGTGTAACCAGCGGTTCAGCGAAAACGGAGGGTCCCAGAATGGAAAGGGGATTCAAATCCCCTTTGAATCCCCCTTTGGGGGGGATTTGAACCCCCTTTCCATTCTGGGGCCTCCCGTTCACATTGCACCACTGGTTACACCAGTGGTGTAAGTGGGTTAGGATTGCGCTGGAGGTCCTGCAGCTCTTTGCTCCCTTGCTGCCTCCGTCATCTAGATGCCACATCTAGATGTCCGTGTGGGACAGGATAAAATGGGAGGGCAGCGTAGTGTACTGCCTATTCTTTGCTTCTGCAAGACTTCCAGCAGTCAGAAGCAGGCAGTAGGTGGTCTGCCAGAAATTGGTCAATAGTCAATTGGTCTGAAGTCTAACTTCTGCCAATGCATGCTGAACATGAGTAAAAGAAAACAGCTTCCTGGCAGCAGGCTCATAATCTGAGAATCAAAGAATCTCAACTCTCTTCTTCAATCCACTCCAGGGGAGAAGATTAGTGATGGAAGGGTAAACTGCAGCTCTGTGAGATCTCCAGTAGAACTAAAGTGCAGCTTTCGATCCTATCCCCCCTCCTCTCATATCTCCATCGAAGATTTTTTTTAAAAAAATTCATTTTTTTGAAAGAAAGAAAAATACATTTAAGGATGCAAACAGTTCAAAACGCAAACAGAAACCAAGATATATCTGTTTCTGAAACCCTTGCAGAGAAAAAACTAAGATATATCTTTTTAAATAAATAAATAGGTTAAGTGTGTGTGTGTGTGTGTGTGTGTGTGTGTGTGTGTGTGTGTGTGTGTAATGCAATCTATAGTATTACATATGTCACACTCTATATGTATGTATTGAGGAAAGACTTCCAAATATCCACAAATATATCCGCTTCTAATTGTCGTCTGTAAGCCATTCGCTCGCAAGTTGATAAAGTCAAAAGGTCTTCAATCCATTTGGAAGAATAAATGGAGTATAAGCTGCCCTCAAGTGGAGCCATGTGGCAGGACTGTGGATTTCTTCCCAAATCCCCAGTCCCAAACAAGAGACTGAACTCTATCCCTAGAGCTGATTCCATCCTCAGGAAATTACCGGTACTCCTAAACAAGTGTGCTTAGAGATAAGCCACAGAGCTTCAAAGCCAGTGCAATGCTCTGGGTTTCCATTGGTTTGTTCCATATCTGGACTGGGCTTGAAGCACAAATGTGAACAACCAGGTATAGCACCTTCAGCACAAGCACATCTGTTTCACCTCTATCCTCGACTCTAGAAGCGGTTTGACATACAACTACCCTTCCGCTCAAGGTCCTGGAATCGTATTTGCCCCCAGGAAGCCCAGATAAATGAAGCAATGCCATCAATAACTTTGTGGAGAAATAAAAATAACAGCAGCCTCATTATGAAAGAAAATGAAATGGAATCTTGTTTTCCATCTGCAGGTGATTGTCTCTACCTAAGCAATTGTGAACACTCAGGCTCCAAATTAATTCCCATCTGGAGGTAACCTTATTTGCAATAGAAGCAATATGCTACTTAAAAAGAGCAATCTGGAATCAGTCGGCATTCTCAAGTATTATTTTAAAGCAGTGCTAAACTACAGCCTGCTTATTAGAAACAAGCATGACTTAACAAAGTTTTATTTTCTTTTATTGGGAAATGTAGTTTGGCAATATGCATATGTAACTGCTAGGCGTTTAATGGCCAATATGGGTCAATTAGAATGCCTTGTATTAAAAGGTAATACGGGTATAATCGGCATATAAGAAACCTTAGGAGAACAGTGAACGCTGATGGGACATTTTCATCCCTGCGGAATAAAACCTATAGGAAAGACATAGCAGGTGGTCCTGGCGGTCAAGATGCCTAAGCATTATGCCTAAGCATAAAATCACACGAGACAAACACCTAAGGAGAACAAACCAGAACACAGAATCAATATTGCAGGCCAATAAAGAAGTACAGTATAGCACTGGGGACATACATTGAGCACTGAAGAATATGGTTATCCTTATATGCCTGCAATCCAGAAAAATCAAACAAGCCAAAAAGCAAATAATATGACAATAACAAGCGTGGGAGAGTTCCATTATCATTGAATTGATTGTTCCAGTTCTTTGAAAAAAAGGACAACATAAGAACATAAGAAGAGCTTTGCTGGATCAGGCCAAGGGCCCATCTAATATACTGTAGCTTCCGGTATCTCACAGTGACCCACCAGATGCCTCAGGAAGTACACAAGACAACAAGATACCTATATCCTGTTGCCGCTCCCTTGTGGCATTCAGAGATCAAATGAAATCTGCAAGGAGGAGATTGAAGGCATGTGAATTCATACACACCTGTGCACACACTCTGGGGAGCCCTGATTGGGCCGCAGCTCCCTCATGTGTTCCCATTGATGTTTGAATGGTACCTTTATGCTGCTTTATGCTTTGCCTCATCTACTCAGCATTGTCTCATCTGACTGGTACAGGCTCTCCAGGAGGTCTTAGTTGGGTAACTATTTCCCAGGCCCTGCTATCAACTGGAGATGCCATGTATTAAACCTCCTGCATGCAAAGCATCTTCCTCACCACTGAACTACAGCTTTCCCCATGGTACTCACGTCTGAGTTACCCAATTGCCATATCAAATTTGGAGCCACTCTTACATGAATTAATGACAGGATAATGGATAGATCAGTATCCAAAATATTTAAAAGGCAAATATATAGGCTTAACATCCGTCCCGGAAAACCTGAGAGCATCCCGGGTTCTGGTCGGTCCCGGGCTTTCCGGGCCCGGTGAAGCTTCCACCACCGCTTGTAAAGTGCAAAAAGGCACTTTTCCTGGCGCCGCCATCTTGGATCTCGCGGCTGTTTTAGCAGCACCATCAGCAACTGCAGCTGCCAAGATTCTGTCTTCTACACAACTCTTCAGAACACAGAGGCCCTAATGGTGGAAGGTTAGCCACCCCTGATCTAGATGGAAAAGACCAAAAGGTCAAACCAGAGGTGTCGTTAGGGGGCAGTGGTGGGGTGGGGCTGGGCCCCCCAGGGTGGCAAGGGCAACACGCACTGCGGGGTTGCACTTGCCACCAGATTTGGCAGCAGTTCGGTGGTGGCGCACCAAAAATGCACACACCCCGGCGTTCTTTTGGGCGCTTCTAGGCTGGTCGCTGCAACGGGATTAGCCTGCCTGCCCGCCCGGGCCATTTTTGGCCTAAAAACAGCTGAAAAAAACACCAGGGGTGTCTGCATTTTTGGCAAGCCGCCACCGAATTGCTTCTGAAAGTGGCGGGCCTTGTGACATCAGGCCCCCAGGGTGGGGCTTGTGACATCACAGGGTGTCACAGCATGTCACAGGGGCTTGTGACATCACAGCGTGTCACAGCACGGGGTCAAACAGTCCAATTCTGACAGAAAATTGTAGCATCCCTTTATCATCTCCTCCATATATTACTCTTCAACCAGTTTCCCAACACCAGAAAGCAGGAAGACGTCTGCAAAACAAAACCTATCAGGCAACCTAACAACCGAGCCAAGCCACACACGACATGAGGAACACCAGCCAGTCTACCATGAATCCTTTTCCAAACCCCAGCTTTAGTAATTGGTCCTAGAAAATCAGTCTAATGCACTGAATCATCCCAAAGAAAATTGACACATCTCCACCTACCCAACCACCTATTTCTTGTTTTTTGGTGATCTCGTGTGGCCCAGTGTATCACTCTAGCACAAGGTGACATTTGCATGTTCCTAACATGATGACAGTCACTCCAAGGGAGGATCTGCATGTGTGAATGAGCAATGACAGATGTAATACTACAGACAGAAATTTCATATCACCCTGGGGCGGGGCTGGGACGACGGACCGAAGACGTGATTCCAGAGAGCTCTCTGGAGCCGCGCCGCAAAGCAGTGGAATTCCCTTGATCCAGGCTGGATCGGGGCCATCTGCATCAGGAGAGATGTAGATGAGAGATTGGGGAGCAAACTGAGGGAAACTGGTCAAGGCATTGAGCCAGTTTCTGCTTGGTATTCCCTTTTCTGTCCCTGCTTTGTCGCAGACACCATTTTGGTGACTGTGAAGGCTCGCGTTGCCGCTCACCCGGACAAGAGGAAAAGATTTATTTTAAAGTAGACTCCTTCAACGTACCAACCTTGGACTGGAGTAAGAGTTTCTCTGCTGATCTGGAAGAGGAGCGGTGAGTGGGAAGACAGGAAGGCTGAAATTTATAGGCATCTAAAAGAAGCTAAGGGGATAGGGGTGGATCTCCCCCCCCTTACATGGACTCTGCTTCCCTCTTCTTTGCCTGAGCTGTGCTTGTTAAACTGAGACATATTGAATTACAGAAGGAGCTGCATTCCTTTGATTCAGTCTGGGAAGTTAACCCTGAATGTGCCAAGATGTGGTCTGGGACTATGTACTCAGTGGAATTTGGCTTTGAATCTATTATTAGTTTTAATTTGGATTGTGAACTGTGATGCTTCGTGTGTCTTAAGTGGAAAAGTTGGAAGTTGCAAGCAGGACAGTTGCTTTTCGTTGCAGCAGGAGATGATGGAATTTTTGCAAGATATGTGGGCCAGCATTAATCAATTAAAAGAGACTCTAAATATACTTTTGTTAAATCAAAATAAAGCCTCTGGAGAAAGACAACAGATATTGATGCAATTGAAGCAGATGCAGGATGCAAGACTTTTGAAGACACGGGCTGCAGTAATTACAGAGGAGATTGTAGAAATTCAGATCATGGAAGAAGTATATAAGACCTTTGAACAACTGGAGGCTCCAACCTTTAAACGGCAAACAGAAGAACTTACAGCAATCCAGGTTATGGAAGAATTAGACAAGTGGTCTGAACAACAGGAGGCTGCAACCTTTAAATTGCAGATGGAGAGAGCAAGTTTCATGTTTAGAATACAGAATTTTTTTGCAAAGGACCGAGAAGATTTCTATTGGACTTTTATGGCGTGGTTGATAAAAGATTTGCAGATTCTGGAGGCAGAGGTGTTAGAAATTAGGAAGGGAACAGGTTAGATATAAAGTTTTGTGATAAAATAACTGGCTGGGTAAAAACATTAGAAGTAACGAACAGACCACAGTGGATAATAGATTTTCATAATAGACAATATAAAGAATTGATTGTATGATAAATATGTATGAAGTTTATAATTTTTTTATTGGATTTTGAAACAGTTAAGATATTATGATATTGGGGTTATAAATTTAGGATGAGAGAGTTATCTATAAGAGTAAGATTAGATTTGGAACTTAGGTTATAAAATGGTTAAACTTCTATATAAAGGATTTTATATAAAATATTTTATCGAGGGTGGTTAACATCAAAGAAGTTAAGTAAGATGCTGATGAAAGTGTAAAGTATTTGTTGGAAAGTTAATATGTTTTGGAGGAGGCTTCCTCTGATTTTGGAAGAGATATTATATGGCACGCTGTTGTTTTTATAAGATTTGTTTTTATTCAATATGATGATATTAGTAATGTTTTAAGGAGATAAACATATTGTTGTATATACGCTTATTGATATATGCTCAGCAGTGAAAAGTTGAGATTGAAATTGAGATTATACTAGATATTGAAGAGTTAATGATTAAGATTTATATTTGAGGGATTTGGATGTTTAAACTTAAGGTTTAGGAGATGGAAATGTAAAGAAGAGAACAGACTGGTAGTAATTATTTTATGTATTGATGTCCAGGAGGTGGAAATTGAGTAAATATGGTGCTAACTTAAGTTAATAAGAGAACAGAGTGGTAGTAATTATTTTATTTTGATTAGATGGAAAGGTAATTATAAAAAAGAATATTATCATTATATGTATTGATGTGCAGGAGGTGGAAATTGAGTAAATATGACGGTAACTTTAGTTAGTATAATTGAATAGTTGAAAGAGTCATTCTATGATATATTGATGTCCGGCTTGTTAGTGTTCCTAATGTGTCATGTTGATATCCCCCAGTTTGTCATTCCCTGTTGTATCATTTTTGTTGTTAGGTAGGTAGTTAGTTAGTTAGGTAGTTAGGTAGTTAGTTAGTTAGTATTTTTATTATTGTATTGTCTTGTGTTTTATTGTTGTTAAATAAAATAAAAAATATATTTAAAAAAAAAAAGAAATTTCATATCACCCCATGTAACCTCCAACACAATACGTTTGCAGGTCAAAACACATTAATCATCAAACACGGGGTCATTGTGATGAAATAAAGTGATGCATATATGTACCTGAATCTCTCCCTCCCTCCAGAAAGCTCCTATTGAATGGCTGCTATCAAGCTGGCTCAGCCTACAAGAACGTCTCGATGACTAAGCGCCATCTTCCACAATGTCAGTACTGCCAAGGAGAGGCACACTTAACTTTATCTTCCCAAGTACCATCCTGAGTGACAGCATCCAAGATTCCCTTGTTACCACTAAAGCAACATCATAAGGAGATTTACCAGCTGAAGTTAATTTCTTTCTCCCATCTCTGTCCTCTTAAGCAGCTTCTTTAGAAAATTGGGTTATGCATGAGACCATTTCCAATTGCTCAATTCGAGATGCTTATTTAAAGTCGTCTGCCTTGCTCAAATGGCTTCTTGCCAAATACTACAGTTCCAGTAGGCCAGTTGAGCTGCCTCATGAGTGGCTCAGCTGGTGGTATTTGTACTTCCGTGCATAGCATGGCTGTTGACTATAGCTTTACACCATTAACAGAACACATTTAAAATCTTACTTCAAGCCACTTTCCTGGGCAGCAATGTGTATCCAATCTCTCTCTCTCTCTCTCTCTCTAATTGTACAACATGTCCTCAGAACTCTTTGGCAAATATTTTCACAATCAAGTACTTTGGGAGGATTACCTGAATTACAGCATCAAGACAGTATTTGTATAGTATTTAATTATCAAAATATCCGATAAAAGAAGAAAAGTTTCTTGTTAAATTTATGCAGTTGTCTTCAGCCTCTCTGGAATTCTCTAGAAATGTTGTTCAACGTGATCTCTATTGTCATCCCCTTAACTCTTGCCTTAAAAATGAGATTTTCTGAAGTTTTTTCCCATCCACAAATTATTGAATGTCAGTACAGTTGGCCTTCAGTATCTACGGGGCTTCTGTTCCTGGAACTGCGGATACTGAAATCCGTGGATAGCGAAGTTTGCTATCACGGATACCGTGGCCAACCTGAAAATGGTTTTAAAAGAAACAAAAGATTTAAAAAGCGGTTTCCTTACCTTTTTGCTGCAAACTGCTGCATGTTCTTCCTTCTGGGGCAAACTTGGGAGGGGGGGAGGGAGTTATAAGGCCCAGAAAAGGCTTCTGGAGTGTGATTTCAGCTTGTAGAAGGAAGAACATGCAGTAGCTTGCAGCAAAAAGGTAAGGAAACCGCTTTTTAACCTTTTGTTTCTTTTAAAAACAGTTTCAGGTTGGTCCCGGTATCCATGAAGCATCCGTGGTGAGACAAATCCGTGGATGCTGAAGTCGTGGATACGGGGGGGGGGCAACTGTACACTGAGAATATGTGTGAAATACAATAATATTGCATGGGACTGCCATCCAAAAGGGCATTCTATTAAACCACATTTCCAAAGACTAAATGCAAAGGATTTCTCTCTCTTTCTCTTCAACCAGTATTTCTCCATGCCCATGATCTTGACTGAGTTTGCTGCCCGTGTCTCAGTTTGTTGTTGTGTGTCTCCTAAATTAAGTGGGACGGTACAGTTCTTCCTACTATCATTCATTATTACTAAAACATTATTATTATTATTATTATTATTATTATTATTATTATTATTACCGTATTGGTCTGAGTATAAGACTCACTTTTTTCTCCTAATTTAAGTTTTTAAACTAGAGGTGTGTTTTATAATCAGGCTGTTGCAATTTAATGCCAGTGATTTAATTAATTTTTTTTAATAGCACCAAACTTTAAGGGTGCGTCTTATAATCAGGTGTGTCTTATACTCGGGACAATACAGTATTATTATTATTATTATTATTATTATTATTATTATTATTATTATACGCGTCCTCACTTAAAATTGTTGATAGGTTCTTCTTGGAAACTGCGACTTTAAGCAAAATGACTTATAATGAAACCAATTTTACCATAGGCTAATTGATAAACATAAATGTTCCTATGGCATTTTCACA
Organism: Plestiodon gilberti rubricaudatus; assembly: GCA_026170595.1. Lineage (NCBI taxonomy): Eukaryota > Metazoa > Chordata > Lepidosauria > Squamata > Scincidae > Plestiodon > Plestiodon gilberti. Next base: position 80,432,549 of record JANXHW010000005.1, on the reverse strand, counting down.
ACAACTTTAAAACGAAACGACTTTAAACAAAACGACTTTAAGCGAGCACTTACTGTAATAATTTCCTGCATTTCAGCCCTGCCAGTCGAACACTTTAGTACCTTAACACTTCTTTTGCTTCTTTTAAAAAACATCCCCAATCCATCCCTTTACAATTAAGCCGCATGATTTGATGTTGCAACTCTGCCTGGATTGGGGATGGTGCAGAAATTCAGTTCGGACAGCCGTAGGGCCAAGGGTATGCTTGGATCTGCAGTTGTTGGAAAGCTGCATGCTTAATATTTCAACTCATGTGCTTAAGGCAGGTGCTTGTCGTCGTCTTTTATTTAGCTCAGTCAACTTCTATCCTCTCAAAACCGTGATTTAGGAACAACAAATATGCAGTTATTTACATAACTGTCCCATTCCGGTCTCCCCATTGGGCTCTTAAGTGACGCCTGAAAGCCATTCAAACCATCAACATTTCACTGCAGTTAGACATGTTCTTTGGGATTAACCTGAATTCCTACATTGTCAGAGCTCCTCAGAGTCCAGATGAAACTTTAATCACATATCTATATGAGTCATATGAGAGAAGGCACAAACGCCATATGTATGTATGTATGTATGTATGTATGTATGTATGTATGTATGTATGTACTTTCTCCTCCTGTTGGGGAGACACTCAAAGTGACGTTACTACAAAAAGATAAACTGCTTTGAAACCAAAACTTAAAAACATAAAGCAAAGCAATACAATAACAGCAGCAAACAGAAACAGTGAGGGCAACAAAAACCCAACAGTAAACAGTAGTAAATCATACAGAGAGAGATGAACAGGACAAACGTGTCTTTAACTGGCATCAGAATTGAAATAATGAAGTTCCTGATCCTATCTCCTATAGGAGAGAGTTCCACAACCTGGATGCCACCACGGAGAAGACACTTTCCTATGTGTCATGTCCACCTCCTCCCATGGGGGGGGGGCTCCACTGTCCCAGGTTTGCCCCAAGATAATCTGGATTTGCTGTCCCAAGTAACATACCAGCCAGTACACCACCACACATGCCTTTAGAGCTTCCTCTTCTTTTGTCCATTATGCTGCTGAGAAAACAAAAACGGGAGTCATCTCCTCCATGTCCTTGGGTTCTCTTTGCCCCTCCTCTGGCCAAACACCATGGTTGGGGCCCCTCACTTGGAGGCGTGCCTCCTATAGTGCAGCCCCAGATAGGGTCTCCGGCAGTTCTCCTCTTCCTTTCTTCCACTTTCCTTCCTTTTCCCCCACCTTCCTTCACCCTTTGGTTTTCCCTGCTGGTCCGCGTTCCTCCTTCTCCGTCCTTCCCTTCCTCTTTTCCTGTTCTTTCTCCTCTCCCCCCCCTTCTTCATACCCGGCTTCAGTCTCTCCCCCTGGTCCCAGCCTGAGGGTCCTCTTATGGACTCTACCTCTGCTTGGCTGAGCACCACCACCCTACCCCTCCCATGAGTGAGGCCAACCACTCAAACCCTTGTCATCGGGTGGAATTGCTAGACCTGCCTCCCAGTCATTGGACAGGGTTGTTCCTGCCGCCCCCAACAAGTTTCCACCCTGCTGCCAGCCGAAGCCCTTCCCCCTCTTCCAAGCCTCACTGGTGGCTCATATCATGTCACTACCAAATTCACTTTGGAGTCGCTGGAGGAGATTGTCGCTGGAGGCTCCTATACAAAAGCTAAGTGGGCACAAAGCATACACACGTGGTTAGAAGCCCTGTTAGCGCTACAAGACCCCTAAAAAACTTTAAAAAACCGAAAAAGTAAAAACAAAAACGAAAGTTAATTTATGCTAATTTATGCAAATTATTTTGGGGGCATCGGGGGGTCGGCACCAACCCTAGCTACGCCACTGGTCAGTGGTAGAACAAGTGGAAATATTGCTTAGATAATTTCAGTGCATGGGCAGCTTCATGTGAGGGGCGGTGACCCTTCAGGTACTCTGTCCTTAACGTTTAATCCAGCATCTTGAGCTGCACTCAAAAATATACCAGCAACCAGTACAGATGGTGCCGCGCGGATGTGACATGCTCTCCGGGGATGCAGCTCATCTCTGCTTCGACTTGGAGAGAACATGTTTGATGACTGAAAGAAATATCATTAGGTCCCTACAGGCTGGTAGTCATGAGGGGGCAAAAATCTGAATTGGAGGAGTTTGGAATATGAATCCCTTCAGTCTGGAATGTCTTACTGTAATATGGGATGAACTCAGACCTTTCTAAACTAGGGCCTAGGTTTGTATGGACTCATATTGGGGTCTGTCCCACCACTACCGCCAGCCCTTCCCTGTTGCAAATCCCTTCTCCTCTCCCAGACATACATGGCATGAGGGTAGGGACAGCAGCAGCAGCAGCAAGCTCTCTCTCTCCCCCTCCTCCCTTGCTTCCCTCTGTCAGCTCAGCATGGCAAACACATGATCTCTAGTGCTCCTGAGTGTAGTGATTTTGTACTAGTTGCCTAGCTGGAGGGTTGTGCTGTTGCCATTGCACCTGCCCTGCCAGGTTTGGCAGAAGGGAAAATGAAGTGAGGGCTCATGGGGAGCCATGAAGGGGGGGGGGAACGGACCTAATCCAGTGGCATAGCAAGCGGGGGTGGGGCGGGCATGTACAGAAATAACCTTTTTGCAGCATCATCTTGTATGTCAGCTTTTGCAAGTACAAAAACTAAATGGCGTCCTATAAAACCTTGTGCCCAGGTTGCCAGATGTCTACCCAAGATTTAACCCTTCCTTTAGGGCGGCCTAAACAGGATCTGCCCTAACAGGATCTGAACTCGTCCACCTCAAAATTCCTACAGGACTTAAGGTCAGGGACTGGAGACTAGACTATGTTCTGCATGAATAAAACTTATCCCACACATCAGGTCACATTGCGCATTTCGGCACATGTCTAGTTTAGCCCTTATATCTTGCAAGAGGAGAGCAACTGTCCCTCTTCACCCCAGCATAGCATCTTTTCCAGGGGCTGTTTGCTGGTGTCTCTTCTGCATTTTTTCTTTATGTTGGATTGTGAATCGTCTGAGACAGGGCACCTTCTCATTTATTTTGCTAGTTTACGAACCTGTTTGTTGAAAAACAATATGATGATGATCGTATTTGTCCATAGTTTCACATGTGTCCAAAAGAAAAATGAGTGTAAGTAAGAGATATATTCCACAATGTAATGCCAGCCATCTCTTTTGGATTTTGCATGCATCATGTAAATATATGATCCTAAGGATGGCCTTCTCCTGGATGTACCTTCTCCAGGCCGAAATCTGACCCTTTTGAGAAGTGTTTGCAGTAAGTTGACGCTGGTTTTGTTGCAGTGCTTCTTTCTGGTTGTGCTGTGATGGTTTTGCTTTCATTTTTATTGCTCTTCCGTTCTGGTTTGTTTTAGGTCTTATAGTACTTTGTATTTGGAATGTTTTACAATGTACTGATTTTGCTCACCACTAATGAAAAAGGGAAGGGGCATACAGTACTTTTTCCCCCAAAAAAATAAATAATACATCTATAGTTGCGCTATACCTGAGCATTAACTAAAAGAATCAAGGTTTCATCTATGAAATGCCTTCTGATAGCTTTGCCCCAGGACTAGTTTTCTGTGCCAGAGCTGAGTCCTAAAATATATGGAAGAAAGTAACAACAGGATCAATAGCAGCTACTGCAGAAAGCATTCTGCACCTCTAACCAGCAGAGTTCCAAAATAGCTTTCTGAAGAAGTTGAAGATGCAATCATTTGTGATAATTTTTCCAGCAAGTTGTTTGGCATCACCCTTTCATTTTCATTCTCAACTGAAAGCAAACTTCACGGTTCGGGTCCAGGATATCTGAGGGACCGCCTTCTCCCATACATTCCAGCCCGCTCTCTTAGGTCATCTGAGGGGGGTCTCCTGCGAGTGCCACCTCTATCGCAAGTTAGGGGAGTGGCAACACGTGGGTGAGCCTTCTCTGCTGTGGCACCACAACTGTGGAACTCCCTGCCAGGGGATCTGAGAACCACCCCCTCCCTCATGACTTTTCGGCGAGGGCTCAAAACATTTTTGATTTGTCTAGCGTTTGGGTGATGGGTCGTGGTCTGCCTCTTGTGTCTCAAGATGCTCTGCCATGCTGCTTCTCTGCTCCATACTGTCGCCCCCCTCCCAGTGGATTTTATTGTTTTTAAATTTGTTTAAATTTGTTTACGTATGGTTATGTATTGTTTAAATTTATTTTATGTATTATTTTAAATTATGTATTTTAATCCTTGTTGCAAGCCACCTTGGGCATTTGCCTTTTGGCATAGAAAAAGGCGGGATATAATTTTTTTAAATAAATAAACCTACCAGTAAGTATGGGTAACTCCATTTGCTCATGTTCAGTCCTTGTGACTCTGGCCTCTCCTATTCCTATGGCTCTATACTTTTTGATACTTGTTGTCCACACACACACACACACACACACACACACACACACACACACACACACACACACACACACACACACACACAGTGCTTATCAACTAAAAAACCTTATCAGAGTGGTTTCCATAACAAAAGGATCAAAAAAATATCATTCCCTGTACCCAAAGGGCTCCAAATCTAAAAAAAAAAACACTGAGAAGAGACACCTGTAAAGAGCCACTGGAAAATATGCTATATTGACAGACAGACAGACAGACAGACAGACAGACAGACAGACAGACAGACAGACAGACAGAAAGAAAGAAAGAAAGAAAGAAAGAAAGAAAGAAAGAAAGAAAGATGACACTGCATTCCAGTCCTGAAAGATAGTTAAATCTTCAGGAAATGTGTACATTTCAGAAAAGAAAAGATCGATGCTTTTATATATGCACATGAAATGTCTTTAAAGTGTTTGTTGGCTGTTTTAAACTGAAAGATAATCTCATTGTAAAAAGCCTGAAATTATGTAACTCAATTAGGTTTCTTTTTCGAAAATGGGTGGTGTTTTTTTTTCTTTCCCATTTTGTTTTACAAGAAGACAAACTGATGAGCCATGCAGTAGATTTGTTGAAAAGCCTAAAGGGCACAACTTGAAACACTTAAGTTCTTGGAGGGGGAAAAAAATACTCAGATCCTTTGTGGACTTTGGTTTTGAGAGCTCTCTTTTTGATGGCTAAATACAATGCACAACCAGGGAGGAGATGTAAGTTGAGGGAAAAACAAAAAACCAGTCCCTAGTTTGATTACCCTGTGTAACCCATTTGGCCATCTGGGTAATATTAATAAAGAACAGAATGTCCTTTTGAGTTGGCATTAGGAATCAAACTGTCAGGCCTGAATCCACACAGCCAATGGTTCCGGAGGTCAATCAGTGGAACTGGAGCACTGGGCACAGACTGAGACTGGGAGATGGCAAAGCTGCCACTGGAAGCCCAGCAAATGGAAGACACTGCTCTGTTGACCGGACCAAACCCCTGCTAACTGGGCAAAGAGGCACCTTTCAAAATGACGCCCTCTTATATTTAGTAAGGCCAGCGGGTGGCGCAGTGGGTTAAACCGCTGAACCATAAGCTGTCGATCGAAAGGTCGGCAGTTCGATTCCCGTGACGGGGTGAGCGCTCGTTGCTTGGCCAGCTCCTGCCAACCTAGCAGTTCCAAAGCATGTTAATGCAAGTAGATAAATAGGTACCGCTTGCGGGAAGGTAAACAGCACTCCGTGTTCCAGCTGCATGCTACGCGCTGCGGCAAGGAGAGTCATGCCGGCCACATGACCATGGAGGCGTCTTCAGACAACGCTGGCTCTTCGGCTTTGAAATGGAGATGAGCACCACACCCTAGAGTCGGACACAACTGGACTTAATTGTCAGGGGTTACCTTCACCTTTTATATTTAGCAGGGGGAGAGCAACTGTCCCTCTTCACCCCAGCATGGCATCTTTTCCCATGGCTGTTGCTGGTGTCTCTTCCCTGAGGAAGTCCAGAGCATACTGGATGAAACGTTGGAAGATGGATGTTTTTCATATACAACCATAGTCCTTCAACCTGTTCTTCTGTATTTGTTTTTTGCAATTGTGAGCCCTTTGGGGACAGGGAACCATTGATCGATTGATTTTATTATGTGAACCGCTTTGTGATCTACTCTGGTTGAAAAGTGGTATTCTTATTCTTAATAAAATAAAAAATAAAAAAATAAAAAAATAAAAAATAACAATAACAATAACAATAATAATAACAATAATAATAATAGAGCTGCATGTTTCTTAGGCTACAATCCTATGCACACTTTCCTGGGAGTAGGCCCCACTGCACACAATGGGACTTACTACTGACTACGCCTGCATAAGATTGGACTGTTAGTCCACCTCTGCAGGTCCAGCTCCTGCTGCTTGCATCCTGCTGGACAGTGCTCCTGCTGATCCTCTTGGCTTAGAACCTGCTCCTGCTGCCCATTTTTGCTGGATTGCTGTGCTACCGGTCAAATGGGAAGGAGGACAAGCTGAGGAACAGTCAGGTATGCAGACACAGGAGGTAGGTAAGCAGGGGGGCTGGGGAGAGTAGAGCAGAAAGACCGACACAGTGGAACCATGAAGTCGTGTCTTCCCTTAGTGACGAGTTGCTAGAAACAGCAGCGAGTCCTGGAGGCTGAAGTCAGTGGGAAGAAGAAACGTGTTGGGTTTGTTGTGTCCATGTGATCCATTCCACATCAAGTGAGACACCTTGAGAGCCCTGTGTTGGTACCGTACTTTCTTGACGATAACTCTCATTGCATGTACAAAAAGTATGTCTGCTCAGGAGAACGTCTGCTCAGAAACAGCTGCGAGCCGGCATGAATTGCCTGCAGCACTCCCCTCTAGCTTGCTGTCCCAGTGATGTAATGACTGAGAAGCCAGCAGTCGGCCCTCCAGATTCCTAGTCTGAACCTCACAGTGCTTGACAGCTTCCCTGCCTTCTGGTGACCATGTCGCTAAGTCCTGTCCCCTTGTATAGCACTTGGTTGCTGACGAGTTGGTCTCATGGACTATCCGGTTCCTTTTCATACCAGTGGTCCCACTAGCACATGGCTTTGATGCTGGACTTGCTCATGGAACAGATTTAGCTATCATGTTGTGTGCCAGCCCTGATCCTTCCAAAGCCAGATAGGTCTACACCATTAGAAGCTACAGCAAGGAGACGTCAGGGTCACCTTACATTCCTTTTGGGTTACCAGTACAGCAACTACAAGTACAGTTACCAGTACAGCAATTTTTTAGGAAGACAGAAAGCTGCCGTATACTGAATCAGACCACTGGTCGGTCTAGTACAGAATTGGCTACACAGTCGCTGAGTAGCAGCAGCTCAAAAAGTTAGTTTTTCCCTGCTCTTTCCCTCCACTTCCATGACCTAGAACAGTGGTGGCCAACCTTTCAACATGAATGCTGGCCCTTTAAATGGTTGCATAAGTGAGGGCATTTCAGCAGGTGCAGCTGCTTTAGCAGCACCATCAGCACTTGCAGCTGCCAAGATTCTGTCTTCTACACAACTCTTAAGAACACAGTAGCCCTAATGCTAGAAGGTTGGCCACCCCTGACCTAGAACCACCTTGGAAAACCTGCAATCTAATTGAATGGCCTATTTCTTTATTTTTTTTGTTGTTGCTTTTGCTGACTTCAAAGAAGGGAACCATCTTATGCCTCTCTTTTATTTAAACATTTAGAACACATAATGCAACAGTGAAATGTAGTGAAATGAAACAAAATCTTTGCATTTTGTTTTAAGAATGCACCTCCTTTGATGGTTTGAGCACATGCAAGAGATAAGAGCTGCTGTTACAGATGGGCAGATGTAGATTCATCTTCTTTAATGTTAAGGCTGTAACTGAAGCTTTATGACAGGATAAAAGCTTTTCCTTTGGAGACCACTGTATTGAGAATGATTCGGCACATGTCAAGACAGCAACCTCCAAGTAGGTCTTCTGAGCTGTTGTATTGATTGGAGCCTGGAAGCTAACTGTATGCTATATTTGTCAGCCCAAAAACATTGCCTCCAAAATTAACAGTGCAATCCTAGGCATGCCTGCTCAGAAGTAAGCCCCACTGAGTGCAATGAGACTTACAGCGCAATCCTGCATAACTTTAGGGCGGCGGTAAGTCCCGGGCCAGTCGGCGGGAGGGTGGGATGGGGCATCAAGGGAGGGGGGGCCATTGGCCTGCCCAGGCTAGGAGGGGGCAAAGATAGCGGTAGCGTTATCCTAAGCTCCTTCCCGGCCCAGATCAGCATTACATCACCTCCCCGAATGTACGCCAGGTCCAGACCTGGCGTACATCTGAGGGTGCCCATAGGCCTCCATAGGACGAACATCCCCTTCTCCCGAGGTGCACTCCAATAGCCCCGGGGCAGCACGCAATAGCCTTAGGATACAGTGGCTGGCCCTTTAGGCTGACCGCTTAAACTTACACAGGATTGGGTTGCCCCTCCTAGGTTAGTGTGTATAAGATTGTAGCCTTAAAAGACCTTGGTGGTGTCAAGTTACTTCTTGAAAATGAGATAACACATGGAAATGGAAAGTGTGGTACCTATGCATGAGCTTTGGAATACTGTATATTTTAGATAACATAAGAACATAAGAAGAGCCCTGCTGGATCAGGCCAAAGGCCCATCTAGTCAAGCTTCCTGTATCACACAGTGTCCCCACCAGATGCCTCAGGGAGCACAAGACAACAAGATACTTGTATCCTGTCGCCACTCCCTTGCACCTGGCACAAAGAAAACCTACTCCTACAACCAGGAGGTTGCTTATCCCCATCATGGCTTGTAAGCTGTGATGGACATTTCCTCCATAAATCTGTCCAATCCCCTTTTAAAAGCATCCAGGCCAGGTGCCATCACCACCTCCTACGGCAAGGAGTTCCACAAACCAATTACACGCTGGGTAAAGAAATATTTTCTTTTGTCTGTTTTAATCCTCCCTCCACTCAATTTGAGTGGATGTCCCCTAGTTCTAGTTGTGTGAGAGGGAAAAGAACTTTTCTCTATCCACTCTCTCCATCCCATGCATAATTTTATACGTCTCAATCATTTCCCCCCTCAACCGCCTTTTTTCTAGACTGAAGAGCCCCAAACGCTGTAGCCTTTCCTCCTAAGGGAGATGCCCCAGCCCACTAATCATTTTGGTCGCTCTCTTCTGCACCTTTTCCAGTTCCACTATATCCTTTTTGAGATGCGGCGACCAGAACTGGACGCAATACTCCAGATGCGGCCTTACCATTGATTTGTACAACGGCATAATAATATTGGCCGTTTTATTCTCAATCGCTTTTTTAATGATCCCAAGCATGGAATTGGCCTTCTTCACAGCTGTCGCACACTGGGTCGAGGCTCAGAACCCATGAGCATGTATGTGAAGTTTTGATTTCTTGCCCCAATGTGCATCAGTTTACACTTACTTACATTGAAGCGCATCTGCCATTTTGCTGCCCATTCTCCCAGTTTAGAGAGATCCTTCTGGAGCTCTTCACAATCCCTGCTGGTCTTCACCACCCGGAAAAGTTTAGTGTCGTCCGCAAACTTGGCCACCTCATTGTTTATCCCCAACTCCAGGTCATTTATGAACAAGTTGAAAAGCACCGGTTCCAAGACCGATCCTTGGGGCACACCGCTTTTCACCTCTCGCCATTGTGAAAATTGCCCACTGACACCCACTCTCTGTTTCCTAGTCTTCAACCAGTTCCTTATCCATAGGAGGACCTGCCCCCTTATTCCCTAAGGAGTTTTTTCAGGAGCCTTTGATGAGGGACCGTGTCAAACGCCTTCTGAAAATCCAGGTATATAATATCCACACGGGTTCTCCCACATCCACATGCCTGTTGACTTTTTCAAAAAATTCTAAAAGGTTTGTGAGGCAAGACTTACCCTTGCAGAAGCCATGCTGAGTCTCCCTCAGCAAAGCTTGTTCTTCTATATGTTTTCCGATTTTATCCTTGATGAGGCTTTCCACCATCTTAACTGGAACAGATGTTAGGCTGACCGGCCTGTAGTTTCCCGGGTCCCCTCTCCTTCCTTTTTTAAAGATTGGCGTGACATTAGCTATCCTCCAATCTTCTGGCACAGTGGCCATTTTGAGGGACGAGTTGCATATTTTTGTCAAGATATTTGACTTTTTAACAAATGGTTTTTAACACATGTAAATGCAGGTGACGCACTGGGGTTGTTTATTTTAACTTAAATTGTTTTAATTATTTTAATGTGTTTATTAATTATTTTAATGTGTGTATATGTATTTTTATATGTTGTAAGCCGCCTTGAGTGCCCTCAGGAGAAAGGCGGACTGTAAATTCTTTAAATAAATAAATAAATAAATATCAGCATCTTCATTTTTGAGTTCCTTCAGAACTCTTGGGTGAATGCCATCTGGGCCCGGTGACTTATTGATCTTTAATTGGTCAAATAATTCTAAGATGTCTTTTCTTTTAACCTCTATTTTACTTAATTCTTTAGTCAGGAGTGGCCATTCAGGCAGTGGTATCTGCCTGAGGTCTTCTACCGTGAAGACAGATGCAAAGAACTCATTTAATTTCTCTGCAACCTCCAAGCCCCCTTTTATCTCCCCTTTCCCTCCCTTACTGTCCAGTGGGCCAACCACTTCTCTGGCAGGTTTCCTGCTTCTAACATATTTGAAAAAGCTTTTATTATTCCCCTTAATGTTTCTAGCCATACGATCCTCAAAGTCTTTCTTGGCCTCCTGTATCATCTCTTTACATTTCTTTTGCCAGTTTGTGCTCTTGTTTATTTTCCTCATTAGGGCAAGACTTCTATTTACGGAAGGAAGCTTCCTTGCCTTTTATAGCCTCTTTAACTGTGCTTGTTAGCCATGCCGGCACCCTCCTGGACTTAGTCGAGCCCTTCCTCCTTTGTGGGATACACTCCCGCTGGGCCTCTATGACTGTTGTTTTAAACAGCCTCCATGCACTCTGGAGCGATTGGACTCTTTTTACCTTCCCTTTCAGCTTCTTTCTAACTAGTCTCCTCATATTAGGGAAATCCGCCCTTCGGAAGTCAAGGGTTTTCGTGTCAGATTTGCTTGACACTCTCCCCCCGACATGCATGGCGAAACAGATCGCAGCATGGTCACTGTTCCCCAATGGCTCTGTAACATTTACCTCCCTGACCAGGTCCTGAGTACCACACAATATCAAGTCCAGAGTCGCCTGTCCTCTGGTTGGCTCTGTGAATAGCTGCTCTAAGGCACAGTCATTTAGCATATCCAAAAATCCAGTCTCTCTTTCATGATCAGAGCTTGAATTGACCCAGTCGATATGAGGATAATTGAAGTCCCCCATGATCACAACCCTGTCTCTCACTGACATCTCTCTGATTTGTTTCCTCATCTCGAGGTCCCCTTCAGGTTTTTGATCTGGAGTACGATAACATACCCCCACTATTACATCGCTCCTTGAGCCTGGTAACTTAACCCACAGTGATTCTATGGTGGAGTTGGATCCCCCCCTTCAATCTCTACTCTGCTAGATTCTACCCCTTCTTTGACATAGATGGCCACCCCACCTCCAACACGTCCCTCTCTGTCCTTCCTATAGAGTTTGTAGCCTGGGATTGCGGTATCCCACTGGTTCTCTGCATTCCACCAGGGTGAGCAGGACAAAATAGAGGTTAAAGCAGGGGTGGCCAACCTTTCAACATGAATGATCCTGGCCCTTTAATGGTTGTATAGGTGAGGACATTTCAGCAGGTGCAGCTGCTTTAGCAGCACCATCAGCACTTGCAGCTGCCAAGATTCTGTCTTCTACACAACTCTTAAGAACACAGAGAGAGGCCCTCATGGTGGAAGTTTGGCTAACCCTGGGTAGCTGCATGTGAATGTAACAACCTAATACTAAATTAATCAGCTACTATAATTCTACCATAACATCACTGCATTAAGATAGTATCATATTCTATGATGTTGCAAAAGTGTCAATGGTGTTGTGGGTGAAGCCAGGGGCGTCACTAGGGGGGTGGGGGGGGAAGTGGACTGCACCAGGTGACACCAACATAACTTTCTATTCTATTTCTTCCTGGTGGTTGAAAACATACCACTGGTAGAAAATGGGTTTTTCCCAATCCCCGCCATGACTCGTGCGAGGACCGCATTTCCCAGGAGGCCTCCACATCATGTGGTCTGGTATGGAAGGAGGTCCATGGGGGTGACACCATGAGATCTCACCCTGGGTGTCACCAATCCTAGTGACACCCCTGTTGGTAAAGAACATAAGAGATGAATTGCCTTTTATTTTGTTTTCGTGCTTTTTTTGTCAAGAGCAGCTGAGATACAATTGACCCAAGAATGGAAATGGCCTGGTATCAGCATCTGAAAAAGGCAAATTTGGAAAAGTCTGCTTATGAGCCAATTGAAGGCAGAGAGAGGGAGAGAGAGAGAGAGAGCGAGAGAGCTGTGCTCACAGGAGCATAATTTACCTCCTAGATGATTATGAGACATCTGACATCAGAGTTGGAAGGAAAAGAAGACTCTATTATGAAATGTGTACATGTTCACATTATTTTCACTCTCATAAGACAAATCTTAGCTAAGTATTTTTTTCCCAATTCCTGTTCATGTTGCCTTGTATTTTGTATACAGATATATAACTTTGATAATTTCATTCTCTGTCCTCTATGCAACCTTCGTTCATCTTCTTAGGCTCCAGATCCCATTTCTGTGTGAGGTGGGAAAAGTTGCAGCCTGAATCAAGGCGTTTACATTTTTTTTCTTCAGAGCTGTGGAACGATCTTCCTTGTGATGTCCCCACACTGCATCCTCTCTGGTGACTATTTGGAGGATGTGCAAAACCCAACTCTTGCAGCTGAGCAGGAGTGGAGTTGCCAGTTTTTGGTTTGTTTTGCTGTATTTTGTTGGCTGCAGTTGCCTAGCTAGCCCGTCCCGAGGGGGGGGGGTAAGAACGATGATGTGTTTCGCTTCATCACCCACCCCCTACGCTCCCAGAAGGCTTCATTTCAACCCTTCAAGGACACAGGGCAGGCGGGAGGGCCCCCCAAAACATGCCGTTTTTGACGTATTTATGCTCCACGGCTTTAAATGCTGCCCTCTGGCTGCAAAAAAGCAGCTGTGGAGTGCAAAACTCCCGCTGTAGCTCCTCCTTGCAAGGAGACCGTGGCTGTCACCTAGGAGCACAGCACGCCTGGGCCCCCCCTTTATTGACGCCACTGGTTGGTTGTCACCCTGTTGCACTGCATGGGAATAGGATTGGGCTGTGTTACACTCTATGAAAGGTGGTGGTATATATAGAAAGAAATAAACAAAGTACTAATATACTAATTACAAACACATAAAATACTAATACTATATAAATTAAAAAAACAGAGCACTCTGTGGAAATATATAAATATAGAAACAACCTAACTAGAGATGGCCCTAAGCAAGCAAACAACATGCTAACTCCCCCCCCCCAAAAAAAAACTACTAATCTTACCAATATATACACTCTGTTGATCTCTTTCTCAATCTGTCATTCTCTTTTTCAGTCTCTTTCTCTCTAAGGAGCTTTCTCGCTCTCTCTCTTTCACTCTCCTTAGCAAGACTGAACCAACCAACAGTAAAGTCAAGGGATGGTGATGTCACAGAGAGTGATGTCATAAGGACACATTGCCCTTAAGAAAGTTGTTTCCCAGCAACTGGTTTTCAAAAGTATACTGCCTGTCTGTGAAGTTTCTGTTTAGCCATCAGAGCCAACAGTCATGGATAGACCTCTTCTCCTCCGTGAGATTATCAAATGCCCTTTCAAAGCCCTCTAAAGCTAGCGGCCATCAACACATCCTAGGGTACTGAATGCCATAAATGAATTACCGTATTGGTCTGAGTATAAGACTCACTTTTTTCTCCTAATTTAAGTTTTTAAACTAGGGGTACATCTTATAATCAGGCTGTTGCAATTTAATGCCAGTGATTTAATTAAAAATTTTTAATAGCACCAAACTTTAAGGGTGCATCTTATAATCAGGTGCGTCTTATACTCGGGACAATACAGTATTTTATTTTTTGTTATCAATTGATCTTGTGCCCTTTCATGAAAAGGTAGCTTAGAACACGCTAAAAGAAAGACAAGATCTGACACAAATGTAAATATGATCAACACATATTTTTTTAAAACAGTGAGATAAAGCTGTGAAGATTAACACTCATCAGGTCTTTAAAACCTGGGAAGAAAAAAAGGGCACTTGCCGGGAACTAAGGAAAACATTGTGCACTGGATAAAATAGTTATTCTTTTTGTCTGTCCTGAATTGACTGCAGATCAGTTTTATTGGGTGACTCTATTGGGGGGGGGGGTTTCTTTCTCTCTATTTTCTCCACACTATGCATAAGGAGATAAAAAATTGATCATGGTCCCCCCCCCCCAACACTGTTTTCTAAACTAAAAAGTTCCAAACACTTCAACCATTCATTTTAGGATAGATGTTCCAGCCCCTTGATAATTTTTGTTTCCTATTTCTGCACTTTTTCCAGCTTGATGGTATCCTTTTTCTTTTTAGATAGGGCAACCCAAATTGTATGCAGTATTCTACATATGGCTGTGCCATAGATTTGTATAACAGTGTTACAATATTGGCAGTTTTACTTTTGATCCCTTTCCTATTTTACACTGTTTGTGGGTGCTGTTCATGATTTCCTCTCATTTGTTACCAGTCTTCCACAGTCCTCTGCCCTGGGTTGAAGGTTGGTATATTTGCACCTACCTTGTCCTTTTCCAATTATCATTACTCCATTTCAGCAGTAAACAGGAATATACCTGAAGCTGGTGTGTGTGTGTGTGTGTGTGTGTGTGTGTGTGTGTGTGTGTGTGTGTGTGTTGCTGTAAGACCACTGAGCCATTTAGCACAGTACTATCAACACTAGGGCCAAGCTACACATTACAATTAAGTGTGATCAGACCCTTTATGCAGCAGGCTTTTGTTTAAAAAAATATCACAAGGAAGAGCACACACATGGCAAGAGCAGGGAGCTTTAATCCTTCACCCTACCAGAGGTATCGCTAGGGGGGTGCTGCTGGTGCGGACCACAACGGGTGACACTCATTTGAGGGGGTGACACCACGAAGTCCGCTGCGCCGCCCTGACTCAACTTCTTTGGCCGCTCTGAGCCTTTTACTGTTCTCACGAGCATAGCTCGCGAGAAAAGGAAGTGGCTTGGAGCCGCCAAAAATAGCTGAGAAATCTTAATCCTCGACAGGTTTCACTGAAAGGGGGCCTCATGAGGACAGAAGGATGTGGATTTCTGCAGGGTTAGGCTTTAGGATTTTTGCAGCAGGGTTAGGCTTTTTTGAGTGAGAAGGTTTGGTTGAGGCATCTAACTAAGGGTCAGTAATGCCACTAGCCCTCCCGGCGCCTGGGCCAAGGGGGCGGGGCCTAAGTGACGTGACGTCGTCTCGCCCAGCGCGACTCCGAACACGCCCCCCCCCGCAGGTTTCGGCACCATTTTGGAGCCGAACGAGCTCCAGGGAGGGTGGGAGGGCCGAGACACCATGCGGGTAAGTAAACCCCCCAACGCTGACTGCGCCCCCCCACGCCCACCGCCTGGAGCAGCTGCTCCACGTGCTCCATCCTTCTTCCGCCTCTGCTAAGTGTCATTGATTGGAGGAGGCAAGAGCAGGTCAGTTTCAAAATGCCACCTAGGCAAGTAAGAAGGCTGTGCAAAAAGAGGAAAAAGGACTCAACTAGAACTGGCAAGGAAATGGAAAGATCAGCAAATATCTTAAATACAGAGTTCTAGTTTCAAAAAAACAAAAACAAAAACACAAAAATGTAATCAGTAGCTGGAATGGCAAAGCTAACTATTTTATATATTTAGACTGAGCCAGTGGAAAATAATTAATGACTTTCAGAGAAAACGAGAATAATTGGCTAGATACTAGAATCAGTTTGTGATTACCAATTAGATTCTAAAACAGTCTTCTCTAATATGTAACATTTTTTTTTTGTTCTGAGCATGATGTCATGGGAGCGAAATAATGAATACTGTTTTTTTAAAGAAGAGTGAGAGAACAAACTGACAGTAGTAGTTAAGTGGTCCATGCATCCATGAGGACTGTAGTAGAGGAGGAGCAAGGTTCCAGAACTTCTCCTACAGCAGGAAGAGAGACATCATCAGCAAGAACACTCAGGTGCTGCCTTTGAAACCTTTTTCAAAGGACTTTAGCAGGAGGCTCAGCAAGAGGTAAACTGAGACCCATGTCCAAGGCATCATTTTTCCTAAGGGCTGCCAGAGAGACAGTATGTAGCTCATGTTGCATTAAGGTGGTAACCCTCCACACAGTTAAAGGTGGTAAAGGTGACCCCTGACAATTAAGTCCAGTCGTGTCCGACTCTAGGGTGTGGTGCTCATCTCCATTTCAAAGCCGAAGAGCCAGCGTTGTCCGAAGATGCCTCCGTGGTCATGTGGCCGGCGTGACTCTCCTTGCCGCAGCGCGTAGCATGCAGCTGGAACACGGAGCGCTGTTTACCTTCCCGCAAGCGGTACCTATTTATCTACTCATTGAATACAATGGGACGTACTCCTGAGTAATTATGCCTAGAATTGTGCTGCAAAGCAAATTTACCTGAGAGTAAGTCTTGTTGAACACAATGGGGCTTACTTCAGAGTAGACATACCTAGGATTGTGCTCTAAGGTTTAACAAGCTACACCTGCCCACATTCCTTCGCCTAAAGGTCTAGCACTCTGTCCCGGTTGGAGATATGGTAAGCCTACCATTGTATACGGTGCACCAGGGACAGGGCCCCCACACTCTGTAATGTCCTTTAGTAAGCCATAGGGACAGCCATTGTCATGAAGTCACATATACTTAGGAATGAGAACAGAAGAACAATTGTTTCAGCCTAAGTACCGCTGTATTACTCTGTTGCAATGCAGGTTAAAATTAGGTCAGCTAAACTGTTCAAGGAAGTTGTACTGAATCTGTCATGTAGCCTCATCAAAAACTACAACTGGATGGTAAGGATAATTTTTTTCAAGTGCTTGAGGCTATGTTGAGGCTTGAGGCTTTGTGGACTGTAAACAAGCAAACAAGGAAAAGGAGACAAGTGTGGAAAGGGAGATCTGACTGAGAGGAAACTCACCCTTAAGTTTTAAGCTGAGGGCTAGTGATGGAAGGGAAGGGTGGGTTAAACTAACCCATAATGCAAAGGACGTGTATGGAAGGTTGGCTCTCTATTCATAATTTTGATGATGATGGTGATGATGAATATTTATATACTGCTTTTGAACACAAAGCGTTTTACACGGTAAAATAAACCGATCAAGGATTCCCTGTTCCCAAAGGACTCTCAATCTAAATAAATAAATAAATAAATAAATAAATAAATAAATAAATAAATAAATAAATAAAATAAATAAGAGACACCAGCAATAGCCCTGCTGGGGTGAAGAAGATCACTTACTCTCCCCCTGCTAAATATAAGAGGACATCACTTTGAAAGAGGCCTCTTTGCCCAGTTAGCAAGGGAATGGAAATCGGTATCCCTTTACAATGATAACAGGACTAAACTTAAGTGCCATAAAAGGCAATGCAGAAAATCTCCTCTTACCACACTGGAAAACATGACAAATGCATCTAGAGTGTGAAACTTTTCGGGAAGAATACTAATCCATGCTCCCTCTTTCCGAAGTGGCTCAGGGTAGCCTTATCAGAGCGACAGCGCAATTTGGTACACCAGTACCTGGAAGCAGGGTCCCGTTGAATACCATGAGACTTGCTTCTGAGTAGATATGCTTAGGATTGCACTGAGAGAGTCCTTTGGAGAAGAGAGAATATTTTTGTCATAAATTTACAAATGTGCCAGCTGAACAGGTATTGTACAAGTGCAGAAGGGAATGCAGAAGTAATCAGATTTACAGCAATGTCAATATTGCATTCCTAAATATACAACATCAGCTCTCATTCCAGAAGCGTCGTAGTCATATTTCAGACTTAAACATTCCCTTTTCAAGTCTTACGCAGTAGCAAACTAGATATCCCCATGAGAGGTTTTCCCATTCAAAATTACCCCCAGCCGCTTTTCTCCATAAAGGCTCCACTCACCTGGGCAGGTAGGGTTACCACCTCTGACTGAAGTTATAATTGGAGAGTTCACATGACCTTATTTGATTGATTGATTGATTGATTGCATTTTTATACCACCCTTCCTCCTTGGAATTCAGGGTGGTGTACATGGTTCCTTCCTTCCTTTTGTCCTCACAACAACCCTGTGAGGTAGTGAGGCTGAGAGATGGTGACTGGACCAGGAAGCTCAAGGCCAAGCGTGGATTTAAACTTAGATCTTCCAGGTCTAATTCCAATACCACAACCACTACACCATAGTTGCCTCGGTGCTTCTGTGTGGCACGTATTATTTATTTGTTATACCTGTACTTGTATCCCACTTTTCAGCTTTGACAGGTTCCCAAAATGGTTTGCAATTTGAAGGCATAATACACAGTATTAGATGGAGGTGTTTAGCGAGCCTAGCTGCAGGTGAACTCAGGGACTGGCTAATGTGACCCAGGAAGCTGCCTGTTACTGAATCCACCTGGCCTTTGTCTACACTAGCCAGCAGGGGCTCAGGCTGGTATTTCCCAGCTTTCCCGGAGAGGCCAGGGGTTGACCATGTGGCAAAATATGTACAGGTGGGCCCCCATATCCGCTGGAGATATGTTCCAGGCCCCTCCGTGGATACTTGAAGCCGTGGATAAGAGGAAACACCCCCTCCATGGTTTCCTGAGGGCCCCCCACCCTGCCTCCCCTGCAGGCAGGCATGCTTGCCCCCCTTCAGCTCTTATTTTTCTTTCAGCAAGCTTTGTTTCTTCCTTAAAACAAACAGAGAAGCAGCATCCATTGCTGGCAAGTAGAACGAGACTAAGTCCTAGAGAGGCTCTGCAAGGTTTCTGTTAAGGTTTCTTCTCCTGTTTCTTTAAGGAAGAAACAAAGCTTACTGGGAAAAAGTAAAAGCCTGGGGGGGGGTCCCCACGATCCGTGGATAACTGAAACCGTGGATAGCGAATCAGTGGATATGGGGGGCCCACCTGTACTTTACCACTGAGCTTCACCCCAGTGGACTTTTGAAGGTACACTCACAGGCGTAGCTGGATTTTCTGGCTAGCTCCATAATCTGACATTTTATATGGGCATGAATGCAAACTGGGTATAAAGAGCAGCTAGTGGTCCATTTGAGGGCCAATAGTCACCTTATAGAACTGAACAGGGGTCTCCAAACTACGGCCTGCGGGCCAATTTTATCCAGCCCTGGGTGGCCAGTGTGGCCTGCGGCGGCCTCTAGCTCCCCAAACCTACGTGTGAAGGCCGCGGGAGGCTGCTGCAACCAGCGAGTGGCTCCCCACCTGCTGGCAAGCAGCTCCCCACTGGCTGCTTGTGTTTAACTGATGTGGCCTGAAGGGGCGGGGCTGCTGGAGGGGGCGGGCTGTGGGCCAGATGGGCCTGTCAATCATGCTTGTCTAGCCCACAGCCAGAAAACTTTGGAGCAGAGGCGTGGAAAGACTGGAGCGAACGGAGCAGTGGCTCCGGGCGGCACTGCGGCGCCGGGCAGCGCTGCTCCGCTCGCCCCAGTCTTTCTACTGAGCGAGCGAGCGCTCGCTCGCCCGCCCGTCTGGTGACGCGGGCGGGCGCTCCGAGGCCTCAGAGCCGGAGAAAGCCCTGGAGCGTCCACCACGACCGCTGGACAGGGCTTTCTGAAGGCGGAGCGCTAGTTAGCCTTTTTTGCACATGCGCAATGTAAATGTAACGTAAACGTTTTGAGCATGTGCAAAAAAGGCTAACTAGCGCTCCGCCTTCAGAAAGCCCTGTCCACCGGTCGTGGTGGACGCTCCGGGGCTTTCTCCGGCTCCGAGGCCGGGGAAGAAGGCCTCGGAGCGCCCCGGTAAGCCGGGCCACCCCCCCGGAGCGGCCCCCCCGGAGCGGGAGCGGCGCCTACAGGGGGCGGCGTATCAGGAGCGGTGCTCCAGGCAGCATCCGCTCCTGATATGCCTCTGCTTTGGAGACACCTGTTGTAGAATATGCATCCTCCTCTTCTCTCCCTGAGATTCATTCAACAGTGGAGAAGCACTTTAAAGGTGCACTGAAAGGGATTCTGGCTTAAAATGGCCATTATTTCAACTACTGACTAGTAACTTTAATAATCTGATGGGTTGACTAAGCAGTTCAGGAATTAACACAGAATTGGGCAAAAAGCTGATGCACACAGATTCACCTACTTAATTAGTCAAGCTCTTTACATTTTTTTTCTTCTTAAAGAGAAACAGGAAGTGTTGTGATGTTGGGCTTTGTTTAGTCTCTCACCACTCCTGCTCCCAATCCTGATTGCTTTTAAAGCATATTAACACAGTGAATATTGAAACTGAATTTCACACTCAACTCTCACCACTGCTACCGCATGCAATGTTAAAAGGGAAAATGGAGAAAACTGGGCATAAAATAGGATTTCCTTGAAAGCTGCAGAAACTCACTAAACCCAAGCAGTAGGAGTCAAAAAGCAGATTATTCGTATGGCCATGATGGTTCCCCAAGATCTGTTTCAGCTCTATTTGCTGAGCAATCCAAGATTGATAAAGTCAGTCAGAAAAACTAGTCAGAAAAGTCAGAAAAACAAACCCTGAACAATTTTGGATTCAGTGGCAATTCCACGACCACCACCACCACCACCACCACCCCGCACAGGAAGTGACGTAACGGCTGCAGCCATTATGTACCATACCGAGGCGCAGGGCAGGTGGGAGGGCCAAACACGCAACCAACGCTCCTTGCTCGCCCTGACGAACGGGACGATTCAAGCCTTTGCCGACTGCTATGACATCCCCGCCCGCCTGCCGCCTGGGGGGGGGGAAATCCTGCCACCCGGAGGCCCACCGCCCCAATGCCCCCTCTCTGACGATGCCTCTGCTTGGATAGTTTTTGAGCAATCCAAGATTGATAAAACCAGTCAGCCAGTTTGCACAGTAGAGAATTGCATGAGGAAGGCACAATAGGTTGCTCACACACAGCCTAGGGCTATTTGGGTGGCATGTTTTTGTGGCCTTTTTAATGATGAAAATAGCTGCAGGCTATATCCATTATTAGACACATTCATGGAGGACATGTCTCTCAATGAGTATTAGGCATGGTATTCAAATGGAACCTCCTTGTTCAATAGCAGCATTCTGTTGATTTTCAGGTATGGGCTGAACAACCAAGGAAGACCCATACTTTAACACTCTGCTTGAGAACTCCCTAGATCAGGGGTGGCCAACCTTCCACCATTAGGACCTCTGCATTCTTAAGAGTTGTGTAGAAGACAGAATCTTGGCAGCTGCAAGTGCTGATGGTGATGCTAAACCAGCTGCACCTGCTGAAATGCTCTCACCTATACAGCCATTAAAGGGCCAGGTTCATTCATACTGAAAGGTTGGCCACCCCTGCCCTAGATGCATCTGGCTAATCACAACTGGATACAGTGGGTTCCTACAGGATTGTTCTAGCTATCCCTTAGTGCTGAAAAAGTATGTTATGACTTGAAATGCATTGGGTCTGAATATATTGCTCTTGGTGCAATCGGCCTCTTCTCTCTTGTTTCTGTGTTGGTGCCTCCCCTTCTTTACATTCTTATGGACAACATCTTTTATGCTAAGCTTTTTGCACACAGTTCTGTGCATGGGAACGATTGCATGGAGAGGGGAAAGGGGGCATTTGTCATGGGCATACTGGCCCTATGTTGCTTAATGAAAAGTGTTATCCTAGATAACATGCTATATAAACTAACAGCCCAATGCTGCCCCCCGCCAGTCCATAGCTGATGGAGTGCAACCAAATGACCTGGAAGAGGTAAGTTTAAATATATATTTACTTACCTCCTGGTAGGCTACATAGTAGACAATGGGTCTCCTTGGACCCATGCCAGCTATTTTGCCCTATGAAGCAGGGGTGGGTGGGTGTTGGACCAGGAAAATGGGGATAGCATCCCAGCACTGCTGTCACCAGGATCCACCCCCCTCCTGTCCTTGAAATGCCCCGCCTGTCCCACTCCCCACTTTGCTCCTCCCCCTCCCACCCCGAAAACACCCACACACACGCACACCACCTTACCTGCAGTGACATGGCATCTAACAGCTGCTGCCACATAAACAGGGCCTCCAGCCATTTGTGCCGGCGGCCCTGAAGCACACAGCAGGGGCACCACCTATTACAATGCCGCAACAGCACTTACAGTGGTGGCGGACCAGGAGTTCTGCCACTGTAAGTGGCCCATAGGATTGGGTAGTTAGAGACACGGATGTCATTAACTCTCAGTGACCAATGTTCTTCATGCGGTACTTTTTCTTTTTTACCTCGGAAAGGGAGCCCTTCAACAGTGGTCAGGATCCATAATAAAGTTGGTACCTGTCCGGGACCTGAGAGTCCCTGACTAAGAGAAGCCACAACAACCCCAAAGATGACCCCCACCCACCAGGCCGAGACGCGGGCAAAAGACGTACCTGAGGACAGCAAGCAGGACTCCCGGCGGAAGAGCCTCTTTTTCCATGAAGCACCGACAACTCCAAAACGACCGCAAACGACGATCCGGAGGAACCTGGAAGAAAAGAAAGCCCCAATTGGAACAGCAGCATGTCACTCCAGACTCAGCCGGCCCGCCCCGGAAGGGCCCGGCCACGGACACGTTGCCATTCCCCTAGCAACAGAAGCAACTGGGGAACGACAGAAAGCCCAATGGAAGCAACGCAGGAAGGACCAATGGGAAAGCAGAGGGCAGGCCCAGCGCCTGAGTTACCGTATATAAAACCAACAGAAGCCGATGATGAGACAGAACAGAGCGGACCAGCTTGCGAGGTCGGTCGCAAGCTAGCTAAAGCTCTAACGTTCTGAGAGGAGAGGCGGTTAGAGGTGATGGTAACCTCCACCCTTCCTCGTGCTCTGAGGCAACTAAATATAAGAAAGGATTGCAGTACTTATCTTACTCCCGTTCGAGCGCATCCCGGATTGTCAGCAACAACAGAAGCCTACGACAGCAGGAGGGAAGACCTCACACTCTAGGCCACCCTACCCAGCTCTCCTGAGAGAGGTAACTCACAGTACCATCTTGCAATCAAGGCTTCTCAGACATGAAGCATTTGCAAACACTTCTCAGATATGGTACAGGTATAAATACATATTTATATCTTACATACAAAGGTATATAATTCATAGATGGGGTTGTAGCTCAGTGGTAGAGCCCATACTTTGCATGCAGAAGGCCCCGGGTTCAATCCTGGGTATCTCCAGACAGGACTGGGAAAGACCATCATCTGAAACCCTGGACAGCTGCTGTCAGCCAATGCAGACAAGACCTGACTGTACCAATGTATCAATCTAAGGCAGCTTCATACTTCACAGGGAGTTTATTCCCATTGATGTATATGTGGTATATACATAGGCTTACCATTCGTCCTGGAAAAAACGGGACTGTCCCGATTTCCTTCTGGAGCCTGGTCCCAGCCAGCTGGGCCTGGAACTGGGTCAGTCCCGTTTTTTCCGGGTCTGCCGCCGCTCCGCCGCTGCCGCTTCCACAATGTAATTTTTTTGGCACCGCCATCTTGGATCTCACAAAATCTCGTGAGATCGAAGATGGCGGCACCCAAATCTCATGAGGGCACATAAGGCTCTACTGCCTCATGTGCCCTCACGAGAATTGGGCGCTGCCATCTTGGATCTCGCGAGATTTCACAAGATCCAAGATAGCGACGCCGGAAAACAATTACATTGTGGAAGCAGTGGCAGCAGTGGCGGCTTGAGGGAGTAATTGGATGCAGCCGGTCAGACTCCAGAGATGCAGCCGGTCAGACTCCAGAGATGCGGCAGTGACGGTGACAGCGGTGGTGGGACAGTAAGGCACGTGGCGGCAGTGGCAAAATGGCCATTTTCATGGCCATAAATAAATAAATAAATAAATCAAAATTAATTATTCGGGGGGGGGGTGCCCCGGTTTGGAACCTGGAAAATATGGTAACCCTATATATACAGTACTCTGAAGTATCTGTGTGTAAGATTGCAACCAAAAGAGTAATGTTCATCATAACCAATGGAAGACAATTCAGATTAGAGGTTCCAGGATTCAAGCTGCCGAGATTGTTATATTCTCTGATCTGGAATACCATGACCCTAACCCACTAGTCTTCTCTATTGGAAAGAAGTTGGAGGCCTCAAAGTTGTAATCATATACACACTTATGTGGGAGCAGCCCAATGCTGTGCAGGCCCATGTTGGCGGAGCCGGGGCACACCTCAGAGTGAAAGGGATGTTCGTCCTTTTCTCCCAGTGTAAGCCATAGCGGCCCCAATGGGCCTCCTCAGATGCACTCCAGCTATTTTGCTGGTGCACATCCGGGGAGGCTGTGTAAGACTAGCCAGGCCCAGGAAGAGGGTTAGGGTATCAGAGGAGCATGCCACCAATATCCCTGCCCCCTCCCTGGGCCTGGCCGGTCTTACACAGCCTCCCCCGCCATCTGAGCCCACCCTCCCCATGCCCTCCCGCCTCCCGGTGCAGATCTTACCTGTGTCCGGCAGTGCGGACCGGGCCCGGCGGCAGAGTGAGCAGTGCCAGCCTCAGCACTGGCATCACTTACTCCACAGGTGCCATGAATGTGCTTTACAGCACGTTTGCGACACCCTAGACCTGCATTTTAAATTGTGCAGGATTGCACTGTGAGATGAATAGGACTTACTTCTAAGTAGACATGCATAAGATTGTGCCCTACGTTAAGGCTTTTCAAAGCTAACTGGATGTCCTATTAATGAATACATTAAATTCTTGTTATTCATTGACTCCAATCCCGTGGATTTGCTTATCCACTTTTATAAAAATGTAACCCATTTCACCACACATGCGGTCTTCGCTCCCATTCGTGGCCAGGCTTTACTTACATCCTTCTGAATGACAACAGCTTGGTAGAATTTGCTATCCCTGCTATTCAAATAAAGTACAATATCCCCCAGTGGCGTAGCTAGACTGGAGCGGAGGCAAGTAGTTCTGCAAGACTCCGTTACACCGGAGTCAACGGCCCCTCCCCCTTGCTGTTGGAGCCATTCTGGCGGCAAAGGCAACACGCAGGACACTCCCCTGTCGCTGCCGGAATGGCTCCAACAGCAAAGGGGAGGGGCCTCTGACTCCAGTGTAACGGAGTCTTGCAGAACTACTTGCCTCCGCTCCAGTCTAGTTTCACCTCTGGGGGTGCCATTTTAGGACACCAGTGGCCCGTCACTATGGCAACCAAGAAGGGGTGGGAGTACGGAGAGGTCACTGGAAACCCAGCCCCTCTTTAAGGAGTCAACCCACTCTTGAAGATTAAAATCTCCATCACCCAGCCTATAGAGTGGCAAGAACCTCTCCCTTGTTTCTTTTAGGGGCAGCCAAGGACAAGAGGTTCACAATATTACAACACCACCACCACCCCAGCACCATCACTCACCATTCAAGGTAAGATTCAGGTTCATAAAGTTCATTTAGTGTATAGTGAAGAGGGTCCGCAGGAACCTAACCCCATTTTCCCCATAGGATCAATGATTCTGTAACCGTGGTTTCCGTTACCGCGTGATTTTCCAGGAATGTAACTCCCACGGTTAATGAGGATTGACTGTAGTACAGTTGTCACAAAAATATGGACCCAAACTAGTCAGCAAATAATTAAATATTAATGCAATGGAATGACAAAACTATTCTGATATAGATCGAATCAGGAGTAATTTGCTGGATCGGCAATATTAAAACTTTGGCATAAACAGCATACATTTGGCATGTTAAACGGTGCTTGAATTTTTGTGAATTCTTTAAATCAGTCATTAGCAAATTGACTAACAGTATAAAAATGTCTGAGGCTGTGACCTTCAAGATATCGAAAGGGGAATGTCACCTTCCACCAATGAGACCTTTCTGCATCATCCTGTACAGATCTTGCACTGTTGGTCAGCACCCGGCTATGACTGGAAACTGATCTGAGTAGCCTCAATAAAAAGCAAAAGGAAAAAAAAAAACACTTGTGTACAAGCAAGTAGTAGTGATGCTCATATATCCCAAGTCTTATAATCATCCAGCAGAAATACTGGATACTTCAGCTTGACCTGCACATGTTACATACCTATAAAGCCTTTTCTGGGGTCAACCTGGAACTTCAGGTCTTTGTGTTGTGGAGTTCTTGATACTAGTGATGAACGTTTTGAGGTTTGCACAGATACAAATAGTGGTGGCCCAACTCTTGATGGACTGTCACCACCAGTCGCTTACATGAGTGTTGTGATTCACCTCTAATACTCTAACAGCCCATTCCAACCCAACTCCTCCGCAAGTCTGGCATTAGAGTGGCCTAAGTTCAGCATAAGTTCGACATAAGTTATGTCAGAGTTATGCCTGAGTTAGGCAGGCTGCAGTTTCTGTGGCCCAGCACCACCCCAGGATCCAGGCAACACTTACCTCCCAGGCAGGCAGGCAGGCTCTCCAGGCTCCGTGTCTGGCTCGGGCATGTGCAGGCCTCTGTCTGCATGTGTCAGCGTCCATCCATGGCAGCTGCCATAGGGTCTGCTGCAGCCCGGTCGCAAAGGGGCCGGCCGCAGGCATGGGGGTTGCGCCAGTCATGTGGTGGGCGCAGGGCAGGTGACAGGTGAGCGAGGTCCCCTTGCCAGCTGCCACAGGGCACCCTGTGCATCAGCCAGAGGCGTAACTGCCTCCCTTGGCGCCCGGAGCACGGGGGGAGGCGCCCCTATAATTAAATAGCGTGCCGCGGCCTCTCGGCCGCGGCATGCTCCGGAGGGGGGGCGCGCTCCGGGAGGGGGCGACCTGGCGAGACCCCCCTCAATCGGGAGAGCCAGCTGGGGACGTCGTTCCCAGCCGGCTGCCCGGGGCCTTCTAAGGAAGGCAGCCCTTTTCCCTCAGTAACAGTCTGAGCATGCGCAAAAAATTGCGCAGCGGGCCTTCCTTAGAAGGCCCCGGGCAGCCGGCCGGGGAAGATGTCCCCAGCCGGCTCTCCCGATTGAGGGGGCCGGCCCGAGTCGGCCTTCTGCTCTGTGCCCCGGCCAAGACCGAGAGATGCCTTGGGCTTGTCTGCTGCGAGCGGGAAGGGCTCACGCAGCTCATCACACCCCCAGATGGAGCGACGACGGCGCCTCATGGCAGGTGCTCCGGCGGGGTGGGGGGTGGCCAGCCTCCATCATCAGGGAGTGGGAGGGGAGGCAGACACACAGGCAGGCAGACAGGGGGTGCTGGGGAGGGGCACGGGTGAGTCAGAGACAGACAGACAGACAACAAGGCTGGTGGGAGACAGATTCCGAGAGAGGGGTCTGCAGAGACGGATAGGGACACAGGGGGCGCTCTGCAGATGAAGGTGATGCATGAACAGGCGCCTCTTATGCAGACGGACTTTGGGCGGAAGCGCCTGCATTACGGGCGGACGCCCTGGCTGTCACTGTTTGCCTGCCTGAGAGGCCCCCCAACTCCCCCCTCCCCTCTGTGCCATGGGGGTCTGGCAGCCCCCCTGCTGTGTTCTCCCAGGGAAGACCATGGCAGTCCCTGGATGGGATTCATGTAGGGGCTTCAGTGCTGAGGGCTGTCTTTGTGTGTGGGGCAATGCTTGTGAAAACACTGGGCACATATGTTTCACTGGGGCTCTGCCTGAGGGGCGTCTTTATTGTTCTGGAACGTTAGCAGAGATGGCCAGGCGAGGCTGCCAGGGGTAGTCACAGCAGCCAATCTGAAAGCAGCAGCAGCAGCAGCACACCTGCCCCATGGACCTGGAGATGCCGGCTCTTCCCCTGTGGAACCACAGCCTGCTCCATAGAAAGGGGAGGGGCAGCAAGTAGACAGCCAGGGAGGTGGCACAGCAGCAGCTGAGGAGGGTTGCAGGGCTGGCTCCCTGACCTCTGGCAGCAGCGAGGCAGACGACAGTGGGGCAACCAGACTGCAGGCCCAGGGGTGCTCCCAGGAAGGTAGGTGGTAGTGGACGTTCCTGGGGAGACAAAAAACAAGGGGGAAAATACTATCCAACATTCCGGCACCGTTGCAGCCATGGCAATGGGGCATGCGCTGCAACCTGTGATGGGGGGTGGGTAGTCATGGAGTCCACCTCAAGGTAAAGGAACATTTGTGCCCTTACCTTGGGGCTGCATTGCAGCTGTATCAGTACTGGGAAGTTGGATAGGATTGGGCCCTAACCTGTTTAGTTCCTTTGTATCCATGAGGCTACCCTTCTTCTTAGGGTCCTCCTCCCTCCTGTATCTGTATCAAGGCAGGATACCACCTGTATTATGGCTGGCAATCTTGCTAAATAAGGTCTACTCTGGCATTCACCAGACATGGTTGTCCATCCACGTGCCTGGCAATTTCCATAGCAATAAAGCTCACCCTTGCAGACGGAGACAGCAGCCATGAAATTAAAAGACGCTTACTCCTTGGAAGGAAAGCTATGGCAAATTTAGATAGCATAATAAAAAGCAGAGATATCACCATACCAACAAAAGTTCGTATAGTCAGGGCGATGGTGTTCCCAGTAGCAATGTATGGTTGCGAGAGCTGGACCATAAGGAAGGCTGAGCGCCGAAGAATAGATGCTTTTGAACTGTGGTGCTGGAGAAGACTCCTGAGAGTCCCTTGGACTGCTAGGAGATCAAATCAGTCAATCCTAAATGAAATCAACCCTGACTGTTCCCTGGAAGGACAGGTACTAAGGCTGAAACTCAAATATTTTGGCCACCTAATGCGAAGAGAGGACTCTCTGGAGAAGACTCTGATGCTGGGAAAGACTGAAGGCAAAAGGAGAAGGGGAAGGCCAAGGATGAGATGGTTAGACAGCATCACCGATGCAACGAACATGAAAATGAGCAAACTCAGGAAGATAGTGGAGGATAGGAAGGCCTGGCGGGATATGGTTCATGGGATCACGAAGGGTCGGACACGACTTAACGACTGAACAACAACAACAAAGCTCACCCTGGGCATTTTTAAAAAGTGAAAAACTGATTCAAACAAGATACTCGTTCCGAGCCCAGGACTGTTATTTTGTGCTTTTCCTAGTGCTTGTACAGGACCACAGAGCACACATGTTGCCCCAGATAAGTATCAATCTGAAATCAACCAAGGGCACCCTTTGTCTCTTATCTATTCCATACAGCTATGTAAAAAGACATTCATCTTATTGTTGTGATGAATGGTATCCATATCCTGACCTTCTCTCAAAGAGCTCAGAGCAGAGTAGATGGCTATTCCCCAACCACCTTATCCTCACAACAACCCTTGGGTAGAGTAGGTGGAGGGATAGTGACCCAGTGAGTTTCCTGGCTGAGTGGGAATTTGAACACAGGTGACCCCAGTCCTAGTCCAACACTTGGACCACTATACCATGCTGCCTCTGTTTGCACTGCCTTTTGAAGACTTCCCTTTTCCTGGAGATTAGTCAAAGCCAGAACATTGGAAAGAGGTAGTGTTAAGACCTTTCAGCTGAAACTGAATGTTTCCGTGGGCTGGTACAGACAGTAACCTAAACCAGGTCTCTTAATTGGGTGGGGGAGGAGAACAGGTGCACGTGGCTTCCCCCTTGATATGCCATCACACAGTTGTCTAATTGCACCAAGGCTGGGGTCTCGGTTTGCCCCAAATGCCCCTGAATTTTTGGTTTGAGTGTTGAGACAAGGCTGGCCCTCCTGGCAGTGGGTCAAATGCTGCCCCCACTTTTACCAGATGATATGCCAGCCTCTGTTCCTCCCAGTGGAAGCAAGTGAGGGAGACAGAGGTGGGTGAGACCTGCCAATCTACAACCTGAGGGGACTGCTTCAGTAGGCCCCATGGATGGGCCGGCCCTATGTTGAGAGATGGTTCATATCATTAACCACAATGCACAATTAGGCAACAGTGTACCAATTGAGTGCTCCTCCACCCATACAATTAGGGGGGGGGCAATTCTGCATATCATCCAAACCAACACAATCTTTCTTGTAGAAATTGGATGCTTTTATCACATCTTGGAAAAAATATGTAGCATGCTTTTTCTCCCACATATATTTTATTCTGGTTGTTCCTTGAAGCATTTTCGCCCAACTTGAGCTCTTTAGAAGGGTTCAGAATGTGCAGTTCACATTCCCCACCCCACCCCAAGAACTGTCAACTCACATCTAAAGTTCTATCTTCTTCTCCATGTCAGTATGTGGCAGCCATTTAACAATCCACAGCAGCTGGAGAAATGAAGAAAGGAGAAACAAACGCTTACTCTTTTCAACGTATTATACTTATTTTACAGACTTCAAAGAGGATCTTATTGTGGGAAGCAAATCACCCTGCTAGAGCTTAATGTAAATTATTTCTTTAATCTCTGAATACGTTTAAACAGGACCAATGCTGGGTGCTGTTTTTCAGAGGCTCGTTTCCTACTGTTTGGAAAAGAAAGCTGGGTGAGGAATAGCTAGGCCTCCTATAATGAGATCAGTAAATTATCTGTCAAAACAAATTCTCTTAAACCTCTATTTAAAATAATTACAAAACTTGCTGTCCTGAATGTTTTGTTGTTGTTTTTAAACCAACAACCCACTCCTTCCTTTTGGCGGCACACATGGAAAGCTTAGTGGTGTTATGAGTTTGGCTGCCTTGATTAGCATAAATGGGCCTATTGCTGTTGTTTTGCCTGACAGACCTGATGGGTGATCAGGGACTTAACAAAAGAACATTAGTGTTCCTTAATGGATCCAGCCTTTGGAATATGATACCCATCAGAGTTTGGGGGAGGGACAAAAAGCAGCTAGAAGAACAGTTAAGTTTGAATTGGGACAAAGATCTGGAAAGTCAAATGAAGAGAGCTCTGAATTTTCAGCTGCTGTTGATTATACTGGGTTCCATGTGTTATGGGAATCCAATGTGGAACTGGCAGTTGAGCAATCAACTTGCTTTCAATAAGCTGGGTACATATTTGGAAACAAACAGACCTTCCAAAGACATCATAAGTCTCGTGCAGCATTTCTCATACTGTGGGTCAGGACCCACTTGGTGGGTCGGAAGATGCGCAACCCAATTTCTGGCGGGTCCCGCAGAGCCTCCAATGAAAACAGGGTTGGTGGAAAGATCAGATAACTACTGTAATTGCCACATGCCCTGAGGCCATTTAAAAATCAGATAGCTGCCCATTGCCCTGCAAAGAGCTGAGCTCCTGCAGTTTGCAAGCTTGTGTAAATATAGGGAGATAAATATTTGAGCATCTTTTTTCTGCTGCGTTTTTTCCAAGTCAGTCAATGACAGGTAGTGGGGACAGGTGAAGGCTGGGTTACATAATTAAGTCCCTCAAGCATCGAGGCTATTCATTAGGGCTACCTCATTATGAGAAATGAATTGAGTATTTTGCAAATAAATAAAATGTTACTTGTAAATAAATCCTGTGTAGTCCTAGCCCTGGGACAGCGCACTGATGCAGAAAAATATTTTCCTGGTTTCTGTTCATATCTGCCTCCCCAGGTCACAGGAAAAACCTCACATTTGGCAACTTAATCTTTCCTCCTTTCAAGGAGAGCATACACATTAGGCTGACTCTGGGTGCAGGGAGACTCCCAGAGCTAACTCAATCAAGTCTCCCAGAACTCAAGGATCGGACCATCAAGGACCATCAAGGGTCCTCTGACTAGCTCAGCTCACTATTGTTCCCATTGTGTTCTGTAAAATGTAAATCAAAAGTCTCTTGTTTTTCCTGTATGACTCTGTGACTATGCACATTCTCAGCAACCATGTGATATTCTGCTTGGAAATGTATAAAAACTGTTCTCACATGGAGCAAAGGGTCAGTGCCCCTCTTGGGGTGCTGTCCACTGCGCTGCGTAACAATAAACCCATACTTTTTCCTTGTTCACCAGTCTTCCTGGTCCTATTATCAGTCTGCTTAAAATTCCGCTACAGTTTGGTGTCAGAAGTGGGATCTTAAGCTACACTCCCAGCCTGGCTCCTGGGCTAGGGGGGCTCCTCTCTCCCTCACTGGAGAACCCTAGGTAAGACTTTTTGTCTGAAGGTGGGGTGGAGGTGTGCTTCTTGGACCAGAGAGCTATGCCTGGGCGGACCAGCTGGAAGATCCCTCAGGAAGGAACAGTGGACCCTGCAAGACTGGTGAGAAAAGGGAATTTTATCGGTGGGGGGGGGGGAGTGCATGAAATTGTGTGCAAGTCTATACCTCAGCTGCCCTGTGCTAGGCAATAGCAAGGGGCTCTTTTCTTTCCTCTTTGTTTTTCTCCCTCACTGTTTGCCTGAAAATTACTGGGAAATATGTATGAGTGAAGCCCGGCCGGCTTATTAAGGGAAACCCCTAGGGACCATGAAGGGACCTAGGTCAATACTCGCCTTGAAAGGGTAAAAGGCAGGAAATGGACATAACAACCTAGGTTTAGCTCGCCTTGCAAGGAAAGGAAGGCAGGAAAAGGACAACAAAAGTTAGACTTGCCAGGAGAAATACCTGTAGAGAGTCACCCCCTGACACTCGCAGCTGAATAAGCTAAACCAGGGAGTAATCTTTTTGCCAGGTTCTGGTAGGGACGGGAAAACGGAAACAGGACACCCGACTATGGAACCAGAATGGCAATCCCAGGAGAGGCATGGGGACAAACCAAAGTAAATTCAAATTGTCACAAGGAAGCCCCCTTTCACTTCTTCTCTCTCCTGGGGAAACTTCCAAAAGGGACTCACAGTCAGGAGGGAAACTCTGCTTCACAGAGCTCCTGAACTGATTTAAATTTGGCAAAACTATGGCACCAGCCTGGCCAAAAGAGGGCTCTTTTCAACTAAAAAACGCCCAGGCCAAATGGCATATACTGGACATTATATTAAAAGGAACGTGCCAAAAATGAAAATTTTACAAGCCCAGGTTAAAATCCTGGCACAGGAGGCAGAACCTGTCCAGAGTCCCAGCCAAAAAAGGTAAAATTTGCTAAATCAGGCTAACAAATTATGCCCTCAGCGCTGCCCCTTCATGCGCTTTTCTACAAAAAAAAAAAATAGTCCTGGACAAAAAGGAAGATTTTCCTGTTAAAGAACATAGAAAGGGGGACAAAAGAAAGGCCGTGCCTGTCTGATAAGTGTCTAAATTTATTTATTTGTACCCTTGTTTATATGCTTGTGTGTCATTTTCATGTTTTGTGTCTGTCTTATAAAATTGCATAGGTCTTAGGAGGAAAAGTATTTTTGTTTTTACCTACTTTGTTTTGGCCAAAGAAGGGAATTAAGGATCAGCCTGATCACCTGACCCTTTTCTCCTGAGATTACTGAAAATTTAACTTCCAAAAATGTCTCTTCTCCTACCAGACCATGCTAATAATTGGAAAAAAAAATCATACAAAATTAACCACTACTGTATGGGTACCCCTGGAAAATGAAGGGGAAGTATTTTGTTGTCTCCACCAGTAATTGATTATGCCTTGAAACTCAGTGCTTGAGTGTGTACACTCCTGACATCAACAAATCAAAGAAATATTTAAAAATTGCAATAATGCTTATAAATTGGAGTCTAACTGGTAAATGTTAGTAAATTGTTAAATGTTAATCATGTTTGCTTTCTTCCCATTGGCACAACTGCCCTCACAAACAAAAAGGTAATTTAAGAGATTGCATGAATTAAACAAAAATTCTGAGTTTGATGTTGCCTAATTCTATTTTTTCCAAGGTTTAACTCTGTTTTAGGAACTCTGTTCATGTTCAAAAAATTATGTTATGTCCCTAACCAACTTAGAAGGTTTTTACAAGATATTCAATGGAGCCTCCCTGAGCAGTAGCAGTCTATCCTGCAACATGAATAGGGAATCTTTTCTCCATTTTGCTTCCTATCTAGCAGGCAGAAGGATGAAGCAGGAAGACTCAGCATCCAGTCCTGCAGCCCTTGCATATGACTGCAATAGTGCTCATTCATCATGATACTAAAACCCTGACATTTTGTTTTTCTTTAAAATATTTAACTGCTTGGACTTGCTATGTATTCATTCTGCATTTGATAATACCTTGCATTCGGTTAAATCATGATTTTTGTCTGCCTTATGCCTAACTGTGAGAATCCTTAATTAGTAATCTATTGATAAAAGGTCTCCATAACCATAACAACATTTCTTTGGTTAAACAAAGTTTTCAGTACCACAGGTGCCTCTGCTGCTTTGAATTGTGTGGCCTCCAAGAAGATGGCATCACTGGAAGTAACTTTTGTATACGTGCCCCTGAGCATGTGCAGAGTGCAGTTCAGTTGGTCTCCACACTATTGTTATTTGAGCCTGTTTTTACCACCGTGATGAATTATCTTACATGTGTGTGAGCCCCTGCACTGGGAAAACCCTTATTTGGCTCACGATAAGGTTTCAATAAGGCTTGCCATCTATCTTTCCCCCAAAAATTCTTTTGTGTTCTATGTTGCCTTTATAGTGCTAAGATACCTAGCCTAGGTTTTTATTCATTTCTTCCTTTATGGTGTCAACATTGTTTGTTTCAGCACAGGAAGGAAAAACAACTGATGTGCGCAGTGAGATCTGCAAACGCTGCCCCTGCAAAGTGGGACACCAACTGCTCCCACCTAACATTCTGCTTTAATGCGTACCTTATCCACCTCAAAACAAATACATTGTTCTTAATTTTACTGTTGTATTTCCCACTTGGAACTCCTTGCTCTCTGTGTCCTGTGTTCATATTTCTTTATCTCTGCCACTTTGCCTTTTGTAAAAAGAAAGGTCTGTCATTTGGGTTTTTCCCTCTCTTCTCTCCTGGTGGCCTGAGAAATAAGTACCCAGCAACCTTTGATTTGTACCTCACCTCTTGCCTAATTTGTTTTAGTGAAGAAGGCATCAGAAGAGCCTGAGCATACATGGAGTTCTTTTCAAAATGCCAACCCTGCCAGGCAGACCACCTAAGTCATCTTTACCCTGTTCCTGGATCTGATGAGGGGACTCCTGCTGTGCCCAGACACGGAAGCATGTTTTTCTTCGGTTCTCCTGTTTTAAAATAGCCTCACTATCACTTTAGTTAGATAGTCCTAGTGTTAGTCGCTCCCCCACGGAGCTGGGAAACAGTTCGAGCTTTAGGGGTTGGGAAACAACAATCGCGCAAGACCATTGTACCTTCGAGGAGGCATAGCTAGCGTAAGGACACCCCAAAAATCCCAAGGTTTTTATGCTATTGTTTGTTAAGTGTTGTATATATTTTGTCTTTTTTATTTTCTTGATTGTCAAGTTGGCCCTCTCTCTCTGAGATTTTGCTCCTGCTGAGCACTTCTTAGGCTCCTGGCCACTGGTTGAACCTGGCCTGTTTGTCTGCTCTTCATATTTTGTTTTCTTTATAGCCGCAGGAGCCAACAAAAGGTACTGCAACTTAACCCTCAGAACTGGATCAGAGGTGGGACAGTACAACCTGACACCATTTTATAAAGAGTGGCCAACTCTCTCTCATATACATACTTATAAAGTTTGTGATCCATTTATCTACAACCAGGTTCACAGACTGCACTCAGGACCCTGTGAGATGTTCTTTGTGATTTCTTTGTTTTTATCTCATTATATTCACAGGTTACCCTAGGACCCCAACAACCATATAGTGTGTCCTAGATTTATTTTAGCTGTAACTTTTTGTTCTGCATGGCCACTTCATAGACCATTTTGAACAAAGGGGGGAAGGTAGTAAAATTTGATTTGGTAAATTTGATTTGGTAAATTTGGTAATTTAATTTTAACAGCTGAAGTTCACTATCCCAGTGGCCCTTTCCACCCGCCAACCAAAAAGGAAAAGAAAGTGTAATTTGAAAAATAATTGTGTATAACCAGTTGTGTTTTACATTTCGGAGAAAACCTATCTTACTGCAGGAAGGAAAACCACCACATTCCTGCATCAGACCTGTGCCTCACATCAGGCCAGGAGAAGCACCACAACAACAGCCCTGTGAGGAGGGAAAAGGAGCTTGGTCCCAGGATGATGCTGGATTTTGAAGGACATCAGCCATCTGTAAGGTTAAGGACAACCTCCGCACCAGTGCAACCAGGCCCAAGACTTCAGTCACACTGGGCCCTACCTACCAACCTGGAGCACCACTGGTACCTGTGTCGAGCAACAGCAGCAGCAGCAGCAGCAGCAGCAGCAGCAACACAGCCTAACTAGGCTCCCTTGCATCAGTTTTCACGATACAAGGCCATTATGCCCTAGCCCTGGCTCCTGCACAACTTGTTCCTGCATACCTGCTGCCCAGACTTACCTTCCAGAGATGCTTCCACCTGTCTCCCTGTTCACCAACGAAGAACTAAAGATGAGGGAAGCTTTACCGTCCTTGCCTGAACATTTATTGACAATTATTCACTCTGTGAGCTATCTTGGTTACGCTTGAAGAGTGCCACTAGTTATCGTTAAAGACATTTGTTGCTTTGCTATCTTCACGTGCTCTGGAACATCCTCACTCTGCATAGACTCTGGACAATGAAGTGCTTTCAGCACTCCTTTGAAATGGCAATCTCTTGTGGAGCAACTAAGAGTTTGCATTCAGTTTGCCTATACATTCTGGACAATTGGACTGGAAAGAAAACTTTGTGGACAATGTCATGCCTGCAATCTCAGTCTAACACAAGAAGAACATGCCCCTTGTGTTAACTTGCATGTTTGTCTTCTATTCCATAATTGCAGAACAACTATCTTCCTGGCTAAGGAACCAGAGCCACCTGTCACCTAAGGACTTTGGGAAGGGGTTTGTTGCGACACAACTGAGTAGAAATGCTTGTGATGTTCCTGTTTTCTCTTTGTAGCAATGATGTTTTGCTTTCACTATGCTTTGAGGTTTTACCCTGGCAGGCTAAGTGCTTTTTCCAACAGGGTTGCCACACAGCATTTCACGATCCTGCAATAAGTCCCACAAAAATCTATGGCTAATATGTCTGGATGTTAGAACTGGCAAGAATTAATATTACCTAATTGGTGTTACTGAGAAATTTAGATACTCAGTAACAAAGAAGGGACTGATGCAGAAAAATATTTTCCTGGTTTCTGTTCATATCTGCCTCCCCAGGTCACAGGAAAAACCTCACATTTGGCAACTTAATCTTTCCTCCTTTCAAGGAGAGCATACACATTAGGCTGACTCTGGGTGCAGGGAGACTCCCAGAGCTAACTCAATTAAGTCTCCCAGAACTCAAGGATCGGACCATCAAGGACCATCAAGGACCATCAAGGGTCCTCTGACTAGCTCAGCTCACTATTGTTCCCATTGTGTTCTGTAAAATGTAAATCAAAAGTCTCTTGTTTTTCCTGTATGACTCTGTGACTATGCACATTCTCAGCAACCATGTGATATTCTGCTTGGAAATGTATAAAAACTGTTCTCACATGGAGCAAAGGGTCAGTGCCCCTCTTGGGGTGCTGTCCACTGCGCTGCGTAACAATAAACCCATACTTTTTCCTTGTTCACCAGTCTTCCTGGTCCTATTAATTATCAGTCTGCTTAAAATTCCGCTACAGCACGCTACCCTGAGGCAGGGTATCACGCACGTACCATAGAGCACTTGCGCGACACACAGAGAGCAAGCAGTGCCGGCGCTGCTTGCCCCACCGTCTCCCCGGCCGTGCGGCCACCGGACCAGGTAAGTCCTATGCCGATTGGGGCAGGGGCGGGGGGAGGGTGGACCGGGCAGCAAGGAAGGGCAGTCATTGACCGCCCAGGGCCTGGAGGTAGCGGGGATACCGAGGGGCAAGTTGACTAGTATCCTGAGCTCCCTCTATGCCCCAGGTACGCCGGCACGAGCAACGCGAATGTACGCGAGCTCTGGAGCTCGCGTACATTTGAGTAGGCCCATTGGGCCTACCATTGCTTACACGGGAGGAAGGGGACTATCGTCCCCTTCTCCCAAGTTGTTCCCCTGGGAACAAGATAGGATGTGGTGGTCAGCCCTTTAGGCCGGCCGCCACAGCCTACATCGGATTGGGCTGTAAAAAAAATTTCTTTCTAGATCACCTTTTTTTTTTTTTTTGAAAGCCTCGTAAAGCTAGGTGAGTCCCAATAGAGTGTCATTTTAAAAAGTGGGTCCCAGTTCTAAAACGTTTGGGGACAACTGAGGAAAGAAGGGGCAAAATGATGCAGCAACAATGCATGTTGATCGGCTTCTACTGGGCACAAAGAGAAAAGGAACTATTGAAGTTCATTCACCCACTCTTTTCATCTTCTGGGTTCTTCAAGGTGGACTTCATGTTGTAGGCTGAGGTTGGAAGTGAGACTCTATTGTGGAATCTATTTTGTTTTTATTAGAACACGAGGTCCTCAGACCCAGTGGCGTCACTAGGATGCGCGTCACCCCAAGGTGGGGGGGGCGCACGTCACCCTAGCGAGGCTCTGCTATC
Source organism: Plestiodon gilberti rubricaudatus (assembly GCA_026170595.1). Lineage (NCBI taxonomy): Eukaryota > Metazoa > Chordata > Lepidosauria > Squamata > Scincidae > Plestiodon > Plestiodon gilberti. Next base: position 80,394,298 of record JANXHW010000005.1, on the reverse strand, counting down.
GGCGCAGCCTATGGCCACGCCGCGATTTGGGGGGGGCGACCCAGCTGCACCCTGCCCCGGGTGCCCGCATCGCCCTCCGGACGCTCAGAGGCCGGCCCAGAAGCCGGCCTCGGAGCGTCCGACCCCGCCAGCGCTCCAGGGCCTTCTGAAAGAAGGCCCATGCAGCGCGTTAATACAGGTATTTTTACAATTTTTGCGCATGCGCAGAGACTCTTTTGAGGGCATTTTGTGTCTGGAGGGTGTCCAGCCCGTGGCGCGCGTCACCCTCTGGTGGCCCGCCCCCCCGCCACGCTCCAGTGACGCTAGTGCTCAGACCAGATCATTAAGAGAAAACAGTGGCTCAGGGGTGGATCAAGAAGATGCAAAATGGTGGCTTGGGGGTAGATTCAATTGCTTACTCCACCCTATGAGCCATACAACTCTGAGTTATTATAGATCAGGAATTCCAACATGCAAACCAAGTCTAAAACTTTCCAATAGAGCTGAACAAAACTCTCAGACGCAACCAATGATGAATATCCTATTTTCTAGGCAAGGAACACTATGACTGACAGACAAGCAATTAGCAGAAGGCCAACCATGGCAGAGCTACTGCCAGTCAATGTGGATATGAGTGAGCTCGATGGACAATTGCCTGATTCAGCAGAAGGCAGCTTATTGGATACATAGTGTGATGTTTGTGAGCTGGGAAGTCATAAGAACATAAGAAGAGCCCTGCTGGATCAGGCCAAAGGCCCATCCAGTCCAGCTTCCTGTATCACACAGTGGCCCCACCAGATGCCTCAGGGAGCACACAAGACAACAAGATACCTGTATCCTGTCGCCACTCCCTTGCATCAGGCACACACACAAAAAACCTACTTCGAAAACCAGGAGCTTGCTTATAGCTTGTAACGTATGATGGACTTTTCCTCCATGAATCTATCCAATCCCCAATTCAGTAGGGCTACCATATTTCCCCCACCTCCAACCGGGACTCCCCGTCAATTCATTAATTAATTAATTTAAAAATTAAAAATAAAATTAATAAAAATAATTTTAAAACTAAAGGGGACGCAAAGCGCCCCCTATTGCCACGCGAAGCGCACTTGAAATTTTTAATTATTTAATTAATTTTTCGTAAATAAATAAATTAATTAACTTACCCCATCCATCGTCGCCGTCCGCGCTGCTCCTTGTCCTCGTGCTGCTCCACACATCCGGAGGCTCGCGCGGCATGGAACAAGCAGGCTGTGTGGCCCGGTCTCCCACCGGCACCGCACGGAGCCAGTGGGAGACCGTGCGGACAGCCTGTTGCCCATGCCGCACGAGCCTCCAGCAGGCTCGCACGGCACGGACCAAGCAGGCTGTGCAGCCCGGTCTCCCACCGGCACCGCATGGAGCCGGTGGGAGACCGGGCGAACGACAGCCTGCTGCCCGTGCTGTGCGAACCTGCCGGAGGCTCGCACGGCACAGGCAGCAGGCTGTCGTCCGACCGCTCTCTCACTGGCTCCATGCCGGTGAGAGAGCGGTCGGACGACACCCTCTTGCCGCCTCCGCCACCGCCTTCTTTTTGAAAAACGTACCCGGGCGCCGGCATCATCTTGGATCACGAAATCTCACGTGATCCAAGATGTCGGCGCCCAAATCTCGTGAGGGCATCATGATGCCAGAGCCCGGGTACGTTTTTCAAAAAGAAGATGGCGGCGGCGCTGCCATTCGCCCCGGAAAACCGGACCGGAAGTTTCCCGAAAATGGAGGCCATTTTCCGGGACTGTCCCGGTTTTTTCGGGACGTCTGGCAGCCCTACAATTGAAGTCCTTGTTCAATCTCATCCCAGTGATAAACATTCAAGGCCATCCCTCCCCCTAGCTCCCACTAGACCCGGGACTAAGACCTATCTGCCCCATGTAGCCCTAGTGCAAAAGTAAAGGCAGTCTCTTTGGCTTCCTAGGAAAATGGGTACATAACGTTTGAAGCTCTGCCAATCCTGTTCCAATTCGCAGGGCCCCTGCACAGCATGCTGCATATGTAACCGTTCCTGCTTTTTAGCATGCATATTTTATTTCAATCACTTCTTGTCTTTGGAATAAATGTAAACAGTAATGAGTTCCCACATTCAGCAGATATGCAGTTGTTTCAAGAAAAGGATGTATTTTTCTTAATTTGTTTTTAACTTTCACTTATTTTACAAAGTTAAAAGAACATTACAATTCAGTTAATTCTACCCTCCCCACCCCCAGAGAGGTTGTTATGCGATAAATTATTCCAAAAAATACTTTTAAAGGGAAATACTATGTTTTAGAAGCCAAACTATAGTTATAATAAATTAGGAGGTTTCCAAGACCACCTCCTCCCCTTCTATTAAACATTTTTTCAGCTATACAGGTATTCGTCATTTAACGACGGAGATATGTTCTGAGAATGCGTTGTTAGTCATTTTGTTGTTGTGCAGACATCATAGTGCCTATTGATGCATTTCTCAGAATGTATCCCCATTGCACGAAGTACAGGGCTTAAATAGGCAAAATACAGGCACTCACATTTTTTTCATCTTACCGGGCCCTCCTCTGCTAATTTTCCTCCACCACGGATACAGAAGAGGGCACACAGGACCCGCCTCAGAATAGCTTCTGCTCCCTTATTGAGTAACTTTGCTCTTCTCCTAGTTCACTAAACAATATCTCCTTTCATTGGCCATTCTCGAAACCAATCACTGTCTGCTCTGACTGTCTTTGACATTTACAAAATTTACAAGACTGACAAGCTTGTTGTCAGATAACAGGATCACTTACAGATTAAAAAATAGCAGGGGGGGGGGAGAATATTTATTTATTTTATTTATTTACAATATTTTTACACCGCCTTTCTCCCCGAAGGGATCCAAGGCAGCTTACTACAAAAAAATACAAATACAAAAAACATAAACACTTTTAAAAAACAGCAAAAAGAAGATGATAAAATAGACCACTATTACAATTAAAAGCAAGAACATAAACATATAAGAAGAGCCCTTCTGGACCAGGCCAAGGGTCATTTAGTCCAGCTTACTGTATCTCACAGTGGTCCACTAGATGTCTCAGTGAGCACACAGACAACAAGATACCTATATAGGCATACCAGATTTTGAGGTGACCAAACCAGGGCACCTTCCCTACTTTTTTTCTCCCTCCAGACATTTTTTTTAAAATTTTCATGTCACTTTGCTTCTCTCCCCCCCCCCTTTTTTTGCAGGCACATAAAAAGGCAGTAGCACACTGCCTCACGTGCCCTCACAAGATTTGGGCGCCGCCATCTTGGATCTCGTGAGATTTCGCAAGATCCAAGATGGCCACACAGGAAATGTTTTACAGTTTTAAAATCGTGGAAGTGGCTGCGGCTGGAGGGGGCAGACCCTGTTCTAGCCGGAATGGACCCCCAGAATCCGGGACTATCCCAGTATTTCCAGGACGGATGGTAAGCCCATACCCATATCCTCTTGCCACTCCCTTGCATCTGGCATGCAGAGATAGCTTTTAGAGACTTCTAAAATGACCTCAACTTCTTAATTGAGGAGGCTGCCTATACCCATCATGGCTTGTAACCTGTGATGGACATTTCCTCCATAAATTCCTCCAACCCCCTTTTAAAGGCATCTAGGCCAGGTGCCATCACCACATCCTGTGGCAAGGAGTTCCACAGATGAATTACACGCTGGGTAAAGAAATATATTTGTTTTGTCTGTTCGAACTCTCCCTCTACTCAGTTATAGTGGACATCCCCTGGATCTGATTCTGTGCAAGAGGGAAAAGAGGGGTGGGCAAATTAATAAGTTTAATTCTATGGGACCACCACTGTCATATATGCAAGTCCGATGTTCAGGAACATCGTTATGCGGTGCATACCTGTATTTACGTAGGCATCACAACAGAGAGAAAATGCACACATCTATGGAAGGGGAAGAAAGTGTCAGGACTAGGAATCTAAACCTGGAGGATACACTCATCTCATCATGCCATCTTGAGACTGGCAGCTGGCACTGGGACCTGAAGTGTGGCATGCAGAAGATACTTCTCTGTCGTCAAGGCAAATGCATGAGGTGGCCAGACTCCTGGTAATTATACCAGGCTTGTCAGACTGTCATCACCAAACTTCAGCATAGGTAAAGGTAAAGGTGACCCCTGACAATTAAGTCCAGTCGTGTCCGACTCTAGGGTGTGGTGCTCATCTCCATTTCAAAGCCGAAGAGCCAGCGTTTTTGTCCGAAGACGCCTCCGTGGTCATGTGGCCGGCATGACCCTCCTTGCCGCACCATTGCGTAGCATGCGGCTGGAACACGGAGCGCTGTTTACCTTCCCGCAAGCGGTACCTATTTATCTACTCACATTAACATGCTTTGGAACTACTAGGTTGGCAGGAGCTGGCCAAGCAACGAGAGCTCACCCCATCGCGGATTCGAACTGCCGACCTTTTGATCGACAGCTCATGGTTCAGCAGTTTAACCCACTGCGCCACCCGCTTCAGCATATAGAAGATGAAAAATCATTACTTATCAAGTCATTTGGTCATCTTGGCTTAAGTTGAGCCTGAGGGGCTAATGCATTGATTGAATCTGAAACTGAAAAACATGAAGTATGCCTTTAAGATACAAGGGTGGGGTGGGGGGGAGCTGCAGTTCCACTGAAATGAGGGAGCCAATGTGGTATGATGAGTACAGCATAGAGAATTCCAGATCCAAATCCCTGCTGAGCCGTACAGCTCATGAGTTTACCTTGGGTCCATCATGCTTTCTCAGCCTGAACTACCTCACAGGGGTGTTGCACTGTGGATTGTAAGGACAGAGCATGTACACTGCCCTGAGGTCTGGAGGAAGGTGGCACAGAAACGTAGTATGTTACATGATAAATACATCTTAATAATGGATAATGGAGAGCCAGGATGGTTTGGGAGTTGGACTTAGATCTGGAAGATCCAGGTTCAAATCCCCACTCAGCCACGAAGCTTCCTGGGTGACCTTGGGCCAATCACAATCTCTCAGTCTCACCTACCTCACAGGGTTGTTGTGAGGACAAAAGGAGGGAAGGAACCATGTACACCACCCGGAGCTCCTTGGAGGAAGGGCAGTATAAAAATGTGGAAAAAATAAATATAGATAACCTCAGCTATTTGAAGTTCTGGAAACCCTGCTTTAGTTTGTGTGTAGTAGGTAAATGTGTGGGCACCAAAAGAGTTAATGTCCATTGACAGCCATAAAAATCTTATTACTTAAAGTCACAGCACACTTCAAATCCGTGCTTGCTTTGCATTTTATAGAGTCGCAGGACGTGCAGCATATGGAAATATGAACAGCATTTCATTAGTGCATCCGCAAAATCTCTGCCCAAATCACGATGCATTTGGGATGCTCTTTTGAGGATTCGGAGATTTAAGAAGCAGCTACTCAGCCTCATCCCTAGAGGACATCTCCTCACTTCACACAGTCATCACCAACTTAAAACATAATTTGCTTTCATTGTCAGTTGCGACTTAAAGAATTGCGACTTTTTGAAGTTAATCCTGAAAAACCCTTGCTGAAATGCCATTAGTGCGGCAAACATGTATGTTTCCCATGTTTTCAGATAAGGATGGGAGACCGTCTGAAATGCAAATGACCTCTGGAGGTTTTTGATGTTTCCTTTGGGAGAGGAAAAGATGCTGATTTGAGACTGTCAGCCCTGTGACACCTCCAACAGGGTTGTTAAGTATCAAAATGTCAGAGCAACAATGATATTAAAGAGTATGGACATGTGGTGAAGGGTTTAGAGAAAGATGAGCCTAGAAGTCCATTTCCAAAGTAATTTACAAGTTGCAAATTAAGCCAATCCCAGGTACTGAACTGGAAGAGTGGAGGACTCTGGGAAGACCTGAGAATTTGATTGGGTTGTTTTTTGTTCTGTGATCTGGTTCAAAACTCTTGAAAGTGCCTCAGGGGCACCAACCAGGCTTGTGGCCTAACAGCACTGAGAATATGGCAGGCTTGGTGAGAACAGTGGCCTCCATGTAATACTGTAATTACATGTAATACATGTTATACATATAGGTAAAGGTAAAGGTGACCCCTGACAATTAAGTCCAGTCATGTCCGACTCTAGGGTGTGGTGCTCATCCCCATTTCAAAGCTGAAGAACCAGCGTTGTCCAAAGACGCCTCCGTGGTCATGTGGCCGGCATGACTCTCCTTGCCGCAGTGTGCAGCATGCGGCTGGAACACGGAGCGCTGTTTACCTTCCCGCAAAAGGTACCTATTTATCTACTCGCATTAACATGCTTTGGAACTGCTAGGTTGGCAGGAGCTGGCCAAGCAACGAGAGCTCACCCCATTGCGGATTCGAACTGCCGACCTTTCCATCGACAGCTCATGGTTCAGTGGTTTAACCCACTGCGCCACCCGCTGGCCGTTATACATATAGCTACTGTGTATAGCTACTACAGAAGAGAGCCAGGATGGTGTAGTGGTTCCGGAGTTGGACCTAGACCCGGAAGATCCAGGTTCAAATCCCCGCTCGGCCACGAAGCTTCCTGGGTGACCTTAGGCCAGTCGGGCAGCCCAATCCTACTTAAAGATCCAGTGCTACTTGAGTCTAAGTCTACTCTATGCTCATCCCCTTCCCCGAGTGTAACGGCAGCTAGGGCCAGTAGGCCTCCTTGGATTTCCGCCGGCTCTTTTGCTGGCTGAAGACAGAGGCGGCCGTGTAACGGCCCAGCCGCCCTCCGGAGCCTGGCAGAGCCCGGGATATGGCGGACGCCATGCCTCCGCCCCCATGGCCATCCTCCTGGCTCTGACATCCCTCCCCCCATCCGCTGAACGACCGAGCTATCCGCCAGATCCTGCCTTCCTTGGGTCCGGCGGCTGCCCGAGTCCTCGGCCGGTGTAGCTGTGAAGGCCGGCCTTGCTCCAGCCTTCCTGGCTCTAAAGTAGTCATCAAACCTGCCTGACAGCACATTTGCAACTATTCTGGACGGCAAACGCTAGCTCCACCGCCCGGAAGTTAAGCTGGATTGCGCCCACAATCTTTCAGCCTCACAGGGCTGTTTTCAGGACAAAAGGAGGGAAGGAACCATGTACACCACGCTGAGCTCCTTGGTGGAAAGGTGGTATAAAAATGTGGGGGGAAAATTGTGCCAACGTACCAACTGAAAAACAGGAGAGAAGGGTGAATAACAGGAACAAAACTGAAAGCCCAAGAAGGCCTTTGTAAAAGACATCCACAAGCATACACTAACTGAATATGAGCCAACAGTCCAATGGGAACAGTCCAATGAGGCGACATCCCTCCTCTGGTCTACCTCAGAAATCAGAGCTGCCTTCCAGAGCTGCGTGACTGGAGGGTAGAGTCTCCTCAGCCAGCAATGTGGATTGGGTTGTGGGATCAAGGACTGAGGGGCCATGAGGCTGCCAGCCTCCCCGTTCATCTTATATGTGCTCACTGCACTGCATTATGCACAGAGCAGTGTTCCCTACAGAAGTGACCTTCAACCTTGGGGTCGCGACCCCACGTTCTGGAGAGATATCTTTTCCCTTAAGGGGAGTGCCAAATTGGCCATGACATCAAGGTGGCGGAGACACACACTGCTGGGTTCATGCTGCCTCCGCCTCCAACAGGTAAGTCCAACCCCCCCTTTTTTTACTTAGTCAGATGCGGTAGAGGCACGAACCTGGAAGCCAAAACGCAAAGACTTACAGTGAACTTTACCTTTGGGTAAAGGTTGAAGATCACTGTCCTACAGGATAGCAGAGAATTTGGCATAATTGGGTTTCCATTGGTTCAATTATAAATTTCTTATCAGTCATTTTATGCTGTTTTTATGCTCCTGTTTTAATTGTAGCAATAATCTTTTTAATCAATTTTTAGATACTGTTTTTATTAATTTTCATTAATTGTTTCTTACTATTTTAAAATGTGATTATTTTTGTATTGTCTTTTTTGTATTGTATTTTATTTTTTTCTGTTGTAAGCCGCCTTGGGTCCCTTCTGGGAGAAAGGCGGGATAAAAATATTGTAAATAAAATAAATAAATTAGACGTGTACGCATGCACACGCATGCACACACACACATTTTTGGCTTCAATCAGTGATCACAGATCAGGAAGTCTATTAAAACATGATACTGAAACCTTTTGTATTTGTACTTATATAATATAAACATAAATATATGACATAGTTATGTTGCACAAGGTTGCTCTGTGGTTGTATAATCTGAATCCAAGCCCTGAATCAGTCATCTAAATATCCAAGAGGACCAGAAGTTCCTGCTGCAAAGCAGACTGGGAGGATGACATCTCTTTGAATCAGTTCACCTTTGTCAAAGTCCCACCCACCTCTCACAAATTAATTGACGCCCACACTCATCAATACACCCAGCAGACTGACACAGTATCATTTGCTTTCCTTTTTCTCCCAGCACCCTGCTGTTGGCATGCAATCTATTAATAATTTTGTAGGTATCTGTATATAGAGTGCAGGAATGCAGTGTGGCAATTGTCATTTTGTGGAATTTACAGCCCAATCCTGTCTAATGTTTAGACCAGCGGAGCGCCACTCTGCTGGTCTCGGGTGTCGCAAACGTGTCATATGGCATGTTTGCGACACCCAGCAAGGAGGCCATGCTGGCGAAGAGGCTGGCGCCACTCTCCCCATGCCAGATCCATCGGAGCACCCACCAGGGAAGGTCGGTTCTCCATCAGGTGGCAACGGGGCAGGAGGAGGGTGGAATGGGGCGTTCGGAAGGGGGGGATTGGTCGGCCAGGCCCGGAAAAGGGGAGGGATTGGCAATAGCAGTGGCTCTGCCAGAATCCTATCTCTGTCCCTGTCCGCCGCTACATAGGCCGTTTGAATGTGCACCAGCAACATAGCAACATATTGGGACGGCTTGGGTTTTACATGAGGGAAGGGAACAAACATTCCCTTTCCCCAAGGTTACCTCCCAGGTAGCCTTTTTGTGCCCTGGATGCAGCACAGGCTGCATTGGCCTCGCTGCATCACAGGGCACAGAGTTAGATAGGATTGCGCCATTAATCTCGTAAAAACATAAATGTTAGTTATAGGAAAAGATTTGCAGAATACGGGTGAAGATGCCATGTAATGTTTAATATCCTTCCAGAACGTATTAAAACAAATATAATATTTGTTAAACATTACATGGCATCTTAAACATTACATGGCATCTTCACCCGTATTCTGCAAATCTTTTCCTATAATCTCAGGCCATGAAAGCTTCCGGTTTAGAATAAATGTTAGTTGTTCCTCTGCTCTGAAGTTGCCTCCATGACAAAGTAATACTGAACAAAAGGGAGTTAGGAGAAATCGTTCATGACATTCAAAGTCCCCGAAAGCATTCCAATGTGTGTGGTATACATTATCAGCTTCTTAACTTTATTTGTTCCAACTCAACTCCATATCAGTTATGAGCAAGCTTACCTTGACTCACTTCAGAATTGTATATGTAGCAAACTGAGGTATTTTCCCCCTCCATCCACTCCCCCTCCACTTTTCCCCAAGTCCACTTTGACATTTGAACCCTGGCAAAATCCCAATGTCACTCATCAGGGACATTAGGATGTGAATACCTCCACCAAGCCCCCTACAATCCCCTCCATTCCTGTGAGTCCCTAGACTTTGCCTTACCATCCTCTCCCTGTACCTCCAGGCTCTACTTAGCTGGCAGTAAGATCAACAGCGGTAACAGCAGCAATGGGAATGGAGACAGGGATGGGAAACCTTAATAGAAGGTTTTCTTCACTATCACCAAGGGATCTAGCCATAGGGAGAGCTCACTGGAAAAAGAAAAGCCCCGTAAGCCTCATGCGTCATGCTGGGAGGCACGGAAGCTGTAGTTTCCTTTTACTCCCAATTCAATTTATGAAATTGGGAGGCATAGAAAACAACAACTCTCATGCACTTTGTTATGCTGTTGATCATGCTCAGATGTGGTCATGCTCCTGCTTGGTCATGCCAGTTAAGTGAAGCCTATAAGGCATCTACTTTCTCTAGTGGGTCCTCTCTGCTACCACTCTCCCCACACTCTTTGCAAAGGTTAATTAACTTGGGAAAGGATAGAGAGAAATTGGCAATGGACTGGTGGGTGACCAACTCCATTATGAGCCAGTCCTGAATTCAGAAGGATCTGGGCTCAGCTCGCAATATTATTTTTATGTATTTATATATATATAGTATTAGAAGAAAGTTACATGCATCTGCATGTAAACAGTTTGGCCTTTAACTACCCCTGACATTACAGTGAAATCATAAGAGTACAAAGAATAAAGAGATATGGAGAAATATTACCACCCTTGGATCATGTGGCTCATTATTGGCCTAAATAAATGAACATCTTGGAGTTTAATTACATTCATCGTCTGGGAAAAAGAAAGAATTATTACATGTCACTCTGTTCCATTGAGAAGAAAGGCGATTTGAATGAGTGAAGACTTCTGGCAGAGGCCTTTGCAGATCAGAATGCTAGTTGCTCATTAGCCGCATTGTGCAAAGATACAAGTTGTACAGTGACTGTCAATATCCCTTCTGGCTTTATCCTGCTTTATAAAAACTGTATTATTTTTCTTCAAAATGAATGCCCACATCTATCAAAAATACATGTAGATTAATTTAGCTCAGAAATTTTCAAACTTTCTACCTTAAGGGACTTTTCAGAGAAGTCTAACTGCCCAATTCTACCTATGCATCCAATCTGATGCATCCCGTGGGAGAATTAAGCAGGTGGAAAGTCTGCTTGGGGTAAGGGAATTTGCCCCTTTGCCCTGGGGAAAGCCCCAGCCACCATTATAGGTCAACTTGAACCTGCACCAGCAATATCGCTGGTACAAGCCCGTGTTGACCCATGTTAGCGGATTAGACCAGGGAAGGAGGATATGGCATGCGCTGGCACCACTGATTCTGCCCCCTCCCCTCCCAGGCCTGATCTGCCACGCCACCCACATCACTGCCCTCCCCATCCCATTTCACCCCTCCCCCACACCGTTCCGTCCATCGCATCAGCTTACCTGCTCTGGCGGGCGTTGCTCCACGCGCCAGTGGAATGGCTCCGCCCTTCCCGCCTGGCCTACGCTGTTGCTCTGTCACAAAGTGCTTTACAGCACCAGCGAAGTGTGTGCTCCGGCAGTGCAAGGGCTCAATAGGATGGGGGAATGCTCTAAAATGCATTCTTCACTATCACCAAGGGACCTAGGCATAGGCAGAGCTTTTTATTCATGCAAGGTGTTGGCCAGACCTGATGGTACTCACCTGTTGCATTACATGAACTGAGAGATTAAGCTCACCCCTAGAACATATCTAACACTTCCTTATGGCTTCATGTTGCAGCAAAAAAATCAGCACTGGCCTAGCAAGATGTCTTTCAAGCAAGTTTGTCCACCTTTTCTAATTTTTTGTTCAGAAATTCCAAACAATCTTCTGAAGAACTGGAGGAACCCATGGAAGTTTGAAAACTGCTGCTTTATCCAACAATACTTCATCTGAACACAATTACTGTACTTGGAGGATTAAGTCCAGCTGTGGTACCAGTGTGCCTGTGTGCTGCCTGAATCTCACCCCGAATGCCGCCTCTGTGTACACACATCCTTGCATGAACACCCCCCCCCCATGAATGGGGAGTGTGGGCAGGTGAATGAGCGGGTGTGCCCCATCTTCCCACCCTTTACTTGTGTTAAGCATAGCCTACAGCCTTCCTGTTCCATGCTGCTTCTCTATGAAATGAATGGGAGCGGTGGATGCTGGGAATGGAGCAGGGAGGCTGCACATTGCACACACAGAATCATAGAATCATAGAGTTGGAAGTTATCCACAAGGTCATCTATTCCAGCCCCCTGCCTGTAGCAGGAAATCCTCCTAGAGCAGTGATTCCAAACTTTTTTTGACCAGCAGCTCCCTTAACCTGGTCATTGGCCTGGTCATTGGCCATGGCTCCCCATTAGGGCTACAATCCTATACACTGTATAGGGTGGCGGGTTTTTTTGTGAGGGTTCCATGGCTCCCCTGGCTGGTTTACAGCTCACAATTTGGGAACCGCTGTCCTAGAGCATCTCCAGCAGGTTCCTGTTGAGCCTCTGCTTGAAGATCTCCAGGGAGGGAGAGTCCACCACCTCCCTCAGCAATCTGTTCCACTGCCGAACTGCCCTTACCCTCAAGAATTTCTTCCCGATATCCAACTGAAATCTCCTCTCTTGCAGTCTGTACTCATCATAAAGGAGCGGGCTCCATACTTCAAAAGCACGAAGTAGGGAAAGCAATTTGGAGCCATGGCAGCTTCACCCCTCCTTATTTTCCTCTCCAACAGTGAGAGAAGGAGGCTGCTACTACTGTGATCTTCTTCTGACTTGCTGAGAGCAAATCAGAAGAGGATCAGAGCCCCCAGTAGAGTGGCAGCTTGGAGAGGGCAGGGGGCAAATGGTCTGGGGGCTTGTCCAGTTGCCACCTCTCCAAGTGTGCCACTCCATGAGACCAGTTTAGATCTCTGCATGGCAAGGCCAGCCCTGATTAAATCCCATTGAAATAAATGGAACTTAGGCTGCAATCCTATAGACCAAGGGTTCTCAACCTGTGGTACGGGTACCCCTAGGGGTACGCGGACCAACGGCAGGGGGTACACCAGAACCTGCTTCTTATCAGCATCAATCAGTAGTTAATTACTTGTTAATTAGAACTTAAATGCAATCCCCTGTCTGTCTGTTTGATTCTCTCTCTCTCTCACGCACACACACACTCAAGAATTTTTTCACATTTAAAATTGTTTTAGTACTTTTTAGTACTTTTTATTTAACAATTAATTAGCTAATTAATTAATTGATTAATGAAATTAATTAGAAATTAATTAGCAGGGGTACTTCAGAAAATTGGGCCGTGATAGGGGATACCCGGGTCTCCAAAGGTTGAGAACCCCTACTATAGACATTTCGCTGGGAGTCAGCCCCATTAAACATAATGGGACCTACTTCTGAGTAACCATGCATCAAATTGCACCGTTACTTCTTGGGAAGCATGGTTAGATTGTACTGTTCATATTAAAACTTTGGTAACCCTTAAGAGACCCCTCCCCCCAAAAAAGTGATATTGATCTATTTTAAATAATCCTTATTCTAAAAGTTAACTCATCTATTTTTCTATCACTCCTTTGAAAAACCCTGTACTTTTCATTCCTGGCACTTAGTTATTCTTTCAACTCATACTAAGCTGAACGAAAGTCAATTATTAAAGTACCTCAGTGGAAAAAAAAAAACCTTTTGTGGTATATTCTATTCTTTATGCTGCTGAGTTAGCAGTCCCACAATGGAATCAAGCAGTTTGTTTAGTTTAGTACTTTCTATAGCAGAAAACTCAAAAATCTTACCCGTACCTTGGGAATTGGACAAACTATTTGCAACTCTTCTTATTCACCAGCAGGATCATTGAGCACTTGACATGACAAGATACCCACAACTCATGGTCTCTCTCTTTAGAATATGGCTCCTGAAATGACTTCTATCAGTGCATGTGTGTGTGTGTGCGTGCGTGCGTGCGCATGTGCACAAAGATTAAATTAGACTAGGTCATACATATATCTTGTTTGTAGATGGATACCAGAAGCTGAGGTATCTTCTGTTGGAGGTTATTGATTAATTTAAAACATTTACTGTACACCCTTGTGCTCCGGAGGACTTGGATGAAGTGTAGCTGTGCATTTCCCATGAGTTTCCTGAACAATCCACGGCATTCATAGCGGCTGTATATGCCATGAATTCCCCCTGAACGGTCTAACTCACCGGCGCTATGTGTTTTAATGAAAATTAGCAAAAGCTGAAAGTGTCTGTGTGAACATTTGTCTGCCTCGAGGTATTGAAAGAAATCCTCGATGTGGATAAGACTCAGAGAGGAACAGAGAGGCTGTACAGCAGCTCTCTCTTAAAAGTTACAGCAGAATGTCTCACAGAGATTAAGCAAAATGGCTCCGTTCCAGGCTCCGTTTCTTAGAACAAAAGTATCTCCCTCCAGCACTAAGACTTGATTATGCCCTCAGATATCTGTAGCACCGAACAGAGAAATAATTTATGCATGTGAAGGGCTAGCAGCAGCTTCCATGACGAACTGTTGTTCCTCGGAGATCCAGTCTTCTGCTAAAAGGCGAAGCATTTGCCAGATATGTGCAGTGATTTTAGTTCTGAAAGATTTTTCAAACTAAGGAAGAAGCCTGGCCAAAATTAGGGTCCCTTTTTAAGTGCAAATTCAAACTGCTTCTTTCGAAGGAGAGGCTCTTTGCAAGTCATGTATTCCGAAGCTTTGAGGAAGGAATAATGAATTACCCTCTTTCAGATAATGCTGTGTTGTGACGACCTGTGATTTTGCATGTATTTTAGCAAAATCAAAAATTCTCAAACACAAGGCACAGTGGGATGGCTGAAAGTTGATGGAGTTTGGCTCTCCCATATTTCTAGAACTTGGGGGCAACCCCCTGTGAAACTGATTGAGGATTATTTAATGGTGTTGTAGGCAGGGGTGTCATTAGGGTTGGTGACACCCAGGGCGCGATCTCATAGTGTCACCCCCGTGGACCTCCTCTCAGACCAAACCACACAATGTCAAGGCCTCCTGGGAAATGGGCCCCCCTCACAACTTGTGTGAGGAGCGAGAACTCATTTTCTGCTAGTAGTGTGTTTTCGCATCACCAGTAACAAATAGAATAGAAAGTCATTGAAGGGGCGCCCGGAGCGGCAGCCCGTCGGGTGCCCAGAGCGGCGGCCCCGCCGGGCGCCCCTCCCCCAAATCGCGGCGCGCCCTATGGCCGCGCCAAAGATTTTAAAAGGGTGTGTGTCGGGGGGGAGGTGTCACTAGGGTGATGCGCGCGCCCCACTCTGGGGTGACGCGCGTCTAGTGACACTCGTGGTGTCACCCTTCCTTGGGTGACATCCGGGGCGGTCCATCCCCTCAGTGACACCCCTGGATCTGGGTAACTAATTAACTTGCAGAATTCACCACTGCAAGATGTGGTGATGCCACCAGCATTGATGGCTTGAAAAGAGAATTACAGCCCAATCCTAACACAGATGCAGCTGTGTTAATGGGATGCGCATAGCGCTGTGTGGTAGAGGGGCAGCCACAGAGGCCTCCTCAAAAGGAATGTTTGTTCCCTTACCTCGGGGCTGCATTGCGGTTGCAACATCACTGGAAAGTTGGTTAGGATTGGGCTGTTTAGACACATCTATGCAGACACATTCGTCTATCAACAGGTATGAGCTGTGAGAGGTGAGTGAAGTGGAAACTCCAGAAGCAGTACATTTCTGAATACCTATACAAACCTGTTCTAGGAGAGGGTCTGGCCAGTGGTATGCTGTCCCCAGAATGTCCTTAGTCTGTTCTGCTGCTGATTGGCTCCAGTAAATCCTTCAAGTTCTAGGCACACCATATCGATACACGGAAATAAGTCCGCATAAATATTGACAAGAATGCTCTACAATTTAGCCTCTTTCTTCTTCATGGTACTGGTCTTGCCGCCTAGACTGGGTCCTTCTAAATCTTTGGATTCAGGTAAAACTTTCCACTCTCCCACTCCCATGCTTGGGCTCTGGCTTGCCAGGGGCAGGAGCAGAAACATGATGCATCTTCATATCCAGATACCATGGCTCATATTTCTTTAGCCCAATATATATTGAATACATATTCAGACGCTATTCAGATGCTTTTAGATTGTGAGCCCTTTTGGGATAGGGAGCCATTTAGTCATTTGATTTTGTCTGTAAACCGCTTTTGGAACTTTTTGTTTAAAAGCGGTATATAAATACTGTTAATACAGGATGGTGTAGTGGTTTGGGAGTCGGACTTAGACCTGGAAGATCCAGGTTCAAATCCCTGCTCAGCCACAAAGCTTCCTGGGTGACCTTGGGCCAGTCACTATCTCTCAGCCCCACCTACCTCACAGGGTTGTTGTGAGGACAAAAAGGAGGGGAGGAAATATGTACACCACTCTGAGCTCCTTGGAGGAAGGGCGGTATAAAAATGTGAAAAAATAAATAAAATAAATAATAATAATAATATTCAGATGCTATGGTATTTTGTCAATGCATTAAATAAACTACTACTACCGTATCTCCATGTTCTCGGGCAGTTTCGAATACTGGTTACTGAGGACAAACAACAGGAGGAGACGTGTCTTCATGCCCTTTTTATGTATTTCCCACACAGTCATAGACCTTGATCTTATCCAAAAAGGCAAGTGATCTTGCTTTGGTTTGGGTAAGACATGAGATCATAGAAACATTCAGGGAGACAGCCTGCTCAGGACTGAACTATTAAAAAAAATGCATGGGAGGGGGAAGTAACATATTTGAAAATACACCCACATAAAACTTTATGGGCTCCTGCTATGCTTAATATGTCAGGGACCCAACCCTTCATCTTGATGTGGACAGAAGGAATGTCAGGTGTGGGGCCTTTACTGATTCCCCCATATGCCTTTGGGTGTGTTAGTTCCATGCCCTATGCATGGTGCCACAGCTGATTGTCTGAATCACCCCTTACCCAGTGGCGTTCCCAGCCCTCCCGGCGCCTGGGGGGGCGGGGTTGGAGCGCCCCCACAAGCAGCCGGGCTCGGGGCTGAGTGCCCACTCGCCGTGTCCCCGGCCTCCGGAGGCTGCGCTCCGGAGACCGAGGACAAGCCCTCCAAAGAGACCGCCCAGTTTGGCGGTCGAGGGCTTTCTGAGAGGGATGAACGCGATGCCGGCTTGTATAGGGTCTGCGCATGTGCAGAACCTTTCTGAGGGCAAACGGGCAGCCCGTGTGTGTGTGTGTGTGTGTGTGTGTGTGTGTGTGTGTGTGTGTGTGTGTGTGTGTGTGTGTGTGCTCAGATAGCTGTAGAATAGATGTCAGAGTAGAGGATGATGGATTAAAAACACAGATAACTCAGAACACTAAAGAAGTGGTTTGATAAGATCACATTCTTTGTGTGGAGAAAATCCCCCCATGAGAGAGAGAGAGAGAGAGAGAGAGAGAGAGAGAGAGAGAGAGAGAGAGAGAGAGAGAGAGAGAGAGATATGTTTCAGCTCTGCATGAACCTTAGCTGCTTTCGATTAAAAGGGAAAATTCAATTGTTACAGTAACAGAGATTCTGAATTACATCCATGCATCACCATGAGCTTAATTCTTATTAGGAATGTTACCAGAGGCAGTTTAGATTTGCATATGTAAATCTATCCCTCATGCCCATGTGTATTGGTTGTGGTGGGTGATTCTGTGGAACCTCCTCCTAAGTTCTCATGATTTTACATGGAGTTCTCCGCTCCTGCCCATATCACCATCAAATCGGGTATCGTATTTGTGTCCATGGATTGCACCATCAAAATCATGGATCGGCTATATCCCACTGCTGCACTGGCACAAAAACGTGGCTTTGAAGTATGGATTCTCATTGATTCCCTGGACACAAGGTCCTCCTCAACCCAACATGATATCTAATCACCATTGGCACCTATGACCACTATAAAAATAATGGATCCAGTGTTTCCTAAAACTCACATTGTGAAAAATATTCATCCAAGGCACAGCTCCTAATAGATCCATTGCATTTTTACATAAGTCTTCAGAAAATAGCCATCAAATGACCAATCTCCTATGTGTCCATAGACTAATTCTGAGACATGACTCCTGAATTTCTACACAGATTCCCCTGAAAACCGCTATAACATCACAGTTTACACCTATGTCCATAGACTGAACTCAAAAAAATCATGGATCTAGTGCTTCCTGATGCTTCCATAGTGCAAACACATGGAACGGAGACATGGGTCATCTTGGACTCTCCTAGTTTTTCCATGGTGACACTTCAAATTCATTGTCAAATCACAGCTCCCATATATACTCACTGACTGTACTGCAAAAATAATAGAGATCCGGTGTGCCGTGGCATGGTTATTGCACAAAAACATCCTGGGGGATGACCTCTACTAGAAGATGATTCTGGTATAGTAGTAACAATGTTGAACTTCGGCCAGGATGACCTGGGTTCAAATCCCTGCTCAACCATGAAGCTTGCTGAGTGATCTTGGGCCAATTCACTATCTCCCAATCTAAGGACAAATGGAGGAGGAGGAGGTGTGTACACCACCCTGAGCTCCTTGAAGGAAGGGCAAGATCAAAATAAATAAACCCTTCTGATCTTTCAGTGGCATTTATTGCTACCAACTACAGTAAGTCCTCACTTAAAGTAGTTTCATTTAAAGTCATTTCGTTTACAGTTGATGGGGAAATGCCATGGGAATGTTTACATTTATCAATTAGCCTATGGTAAAATTGGTTTCATTGTAAGTCATTTCGCTTAAAGTTGCAGTTTCCAAGAAGAACCTATCAACAACTTTAAGCAGTGGCGTTGCTCTAGGTGGGGCGGAGCTCTAAGTTCCGCTGCGCTCTGACCCACCGTTACACTCTTGTACAAGGCGGCCCTGCTCCCTCGCCTTCGGAGCCTTTCAGGGCAGCGAAGGCAACGTACAGGAGACTCCCTGTGCGTTGCTTTCGCTGCCCTGAAAGGCTCCAAAGGCAAGAGGGCGGGGCCACCTTGTACGGGCTGGGTCAGAGCGCAGCGGAACTTAGAGCTCCGCCTCACCTAGAGAAACGCCAGTGACTTTAAGTGAGGACTTGTTGTACAGTATTCTTCTGGTAAGTCTTGCTAGGATGAAGCCAATGGGTAATGTTTGACCATAGTTCTAGTTATTCCTGGAGGGCAGGAGGTACTGAGAAACTACTGCCTCCTTCCATGACTGATGGCCTGTTGGTGCTACAGTCGTCCCTCTTTTCTCCCAACACGTAACATCTACAGGAAAATGTGTCTGTCAAATTAATCAGGATCCATGAACTTCCAATGCTGAATGCACAGTGATGTCACAAAGTACTGCATATGACATTTTTATAGTGTGTTATATGGGCATAGGTGTGAGCTGTGTTTATATGGTTTGGGATATTTGTTTGTAAAAAAGAAATATAAGTGGTGGCACAATGCTCATGATTTTTTGCACAAATGCAGGATTTTTGCAATGCAATCCACCATCCTCACAGATATGATGGTGAGTTGTGGGTGTAAGGAAAAGCATACGCCTTAACACCGCATTCGCCTCAAGGAGGTGGATCCATGATTTTTTTTTAAAAAAAATGAAATCTGTAAGCAAGGATGTTAACTGTAATTACATTTTGGAATTTGGAGTGTTCCTATAAAAATCATGGAGATCTAAGGAAATCTGTACCTTGAAACAAGATTGTTGCCCCATAGTGATACTACGAATTGATGTCTCCATAGTTTGAAGATACAGCCTGTAGAGAGGGATTAGACCCATGATGTGATAGTTTGTAGTGCCTAGAAACTAAGAGAATCGAGGAAGATTTGTGCCTTAAATTAAGGTTTTTAGAATACAGCTGCACCATAATGCACTAATTCTGTGATTTTGCTGTGCAGTCCATGAAGATAGGTATGGTCTAAGACAGACGTGGCCAACCTTCCACCATTAGGGCCTCTGTGTTCTTAAGAGTTGTGCAGAAGACAGAATCTTGGCAGCTGCAAGTGCTGATGGTGCTGCTAAAGCAGCTGTACCTGCTGAAATGCCCTCACCTATGTTGTTGTTGTTGTTCAGTCATTAAGTCGTGTCCGACCCTTCGTGATCCCATGAACCACATCCCGCCAGGCCTTCCTGTCCTCCACTATCTTCCTGAGTTCGCTCATTTTCATGTTCGTTGGATCGGTGATGCTGTCTAACCATCTCATTCTTTGCCTTCCCCTTCTCCTTTTGCCTTCAATCTTTCCCAGCATCAGAGTCTTCTCCAGAGAGTCCTCTCTTCGCATTAGGTGGCCAAAATATTTGAGTTTCATCCTTAGTACCTGTCCTTCCAGGGAACAGTCAGGGTTGATTTCATTTAGGATTGACTGATTTGATCTCCTAGCAGTCCAAGGGACTCAGGAGTCTTCTCCAGCACCACAGTTCAAAAGCATCTATTCTTTGGTGCTCAGCCTTCCTTATGGTCCAACTCTCGCAACCATCACCTATACAACCATTTAAAAGGCCAGGAGCATGTTGAAAGGTTGGCCACCACTGGTCTAAGATTTGATGGTGGATGGATTTGAGGACACTTCATCATGAGGATTCCTGAGGATCCATGTATTGGATTCATGTTTTTGAGCCATGGTGGTGCCTTGAAGAGATGGATCTATGATTTTTTTTTTCTCAATTATTTTTGGTGTAATCTCTAGAAACAAGTGTCTGTGATTTGATGATGAGATTTAGAAGAAAGTTATGGAAAAATAAATTATGAACATCCATCAGAATCCAAGTGTTTGCAATGCAGAGGCACCAATCAACACTCTAGAGCCATGATTTTTATGGTGCAGTCCACTCATACAGATGTGATCTGGGACTGGATGGTGGGTTGTGGTTGTATCATAAAAACATGTAGATTCATGAGGATCCATGCCTCAGTTATATGCTGGTCTTTGTAATATGGCAGGTCCATGAAGTAATGATTTTGTGGGGCTCTTTCAGTGGGTCCATAAACCTAGGTATGGTCTGTGATGGTGGATCACAGACCAGCATACAGTATATCTATATTTTAGATATTTTATATTTTAGCTGATGAGGAGCCATGTCTTTGGTCCTTGGTTTTGCTCCATGACTATGCTACAAAATGCTGGATGGATCGATCCATTCTTTTTTTGCTGGGTAATCAGTAGGCACGCACGGATCTCAGCTGCCATTTGATTGGATGGAAGGAATTAAAAATCACGAGGATTCATGTAGATCGGAGTTCTCTCTCTCTCTCTCTCTCTCTCTCTCTCTCTCTCTCTCTCTCTCTCTCTCTCTCTCTCTCTCTCTCTCTCTCTCTCTCTCTCTCTCCAATTCGGAGCGCCAATCTAGCAAGACGCCTATAGAACTACAAAGAGTCTCATCCCAGAGAAACTCCCAAGCCTGAGCTGTCTCACTCTGCCAGGAACCTCCTCCGCTTTCCAAAAAGGCAAACGAGAGAGGCGGCTGCATTAAAATGCATGCCCAGTAATGCTCCGAAATAGCATTGCCGCGGCGAGCTTTAGGACCCGGGGGGCTGTATTTGTCGAGAAAGGAAATGTTGCTTTTTGACAGATGAGAGAAATCCCCTCAGTGCTGGCCGGGAGAAGAGAGAAGTGAAGTCAGTCACCTGGTGGTGAAGGACAGTAAAGCAGGAAAGAAGGGGGAAATCACTTTTCTCCTACTCTCTCTCTCTCTCTCTCTCTCTCTCTCTGCAAGAGATCCTTCTATACCCCCGCCCCCCCCAACTCTTTTTAGCATAACCTTCAAGGGAGAGCATTCCCGGCAGACTTTATGATCTGATTCGCTTCCCCCTCCCTCCTCCGGCGGCTTCCGAGACAGGATAGCTTCGCAGCGCTGCAAAAGAATTTGGGAGTCTATGCAGGACTCGGCTCCGGGTTCCGACGCTGGCCAGGGCAAGCGATCGCCGCTAATGGCTCGGGCTCACGGCGGGCTCAGTTAGCTCGCCGCGGGGAGCAATGCATGAAGGCGAGCTGCGGGCTCCTCTGCTTCTTCGCCCCGGCTCTCGCGCTCCTCAGTTGGAAGGAGAAGAAGGAGACATTTGCTGGCGATTTTGCTGCATTGGTGCCGTCCAGGGAAGGCGCCGCTTTTCGCCTCGGGATGCGGCGATGCTCCGGCTTCTGAAGCGCCTCGCGCAGCAGAGGAAATAATCTTGCACGGAGTGGATTTTGGTGTGTGCTTTTCTCTCCGTCTCTCTCGCCTGCACACCCACCCAGTCACCCACCCTACTCGTCCCTTTTCGTCGGTGACAGGACAAGATTCGGGGCTCATCGGTTGGGAAGATCACCTGTCGCTTGAATCGTTAAGGGAGCTTAAAAAAAAAACCCACAACCAACACAACCCAAAACAAACAGAAACAAAAGAAGGATCGAAAGGGCTGGGGAGCCTGTCTTATTCTCACGAAGACATTTATTTGTTGATCTGGAGCCCAGGGAAGCGTGATTCCCGGAGAATGAAATTGACCAGAGCAGCCAGGGCTTGGAGGACAAGACTGAGTTTAGGCTGGGAACTGAGAGTCTAGACTTATTACAATTTTCTCTCTCTTTTTTTTCTTTTTGGTTAAAAAAAAAGGCAAAGAAATCGGCACAACTTCTAGAGTTTTATTTTTTCCTCCTCCTCCTTCTTCTTCCACCTCTGTTCCGCTTAATTCCGCTCTATGGAAAGATCACCCAATCTGGACATTGAAGAGCTCAAGGTACGTGATCACCTCGCCGGGTGTGTATAGACAGAGATCTGTAGCGATCTATCTGTTTTAGCGAGAGACAAGAGAGAGAGAAAGAGAGAACAGCATTGCTCTCCCGCTTGTTTCTTTGGCTCTGACTGAGAGCCCCAAGGAGTTGAAGGCGCTTTCTGATACCGGTGAGCGGGAATGGGGGGAAAGGGTGGGAATGGAGGAGCGCAACACCGGCCCCTGGAGGAGGAGGAGAAGAAAAAGGAGGAGGAGGAGGCTGTGGTAGTAGTGGGGAGGGGGAGGGGGAGGAAGAGCGCTGGAGATCAGATTGCACTCAAGCCTGCCTGGGTTTCTGCTGCGCCTTAATAATCGCGATAATAAAGATAAACTCCCTCTTCCTCTCGTCAGTTACATCAGCACTTCGGACAGCGCACACGGGGTCTATCAATCGCGCACTAGGAACATATGAAAGGCAGATCCCCCCCTTTCACTAGCTAGCTTGAGCTTCTGCTTCTTCCCCACCCCCACCCCCCAGCAGAACTTCTCTCTCAAAGCTCTCGCCTTTTCCAGTCTTCTTAATATATTTTCAAGCGTATACTGTATCTTAATCTCAAAGGGAGCAATGAGAAGGCAGAAGATTTACGGTGGCCGGTTTCTCCAGCATGCTCCTCTTCCTGCTTCAGTGTTGCTTTCTGGGGTGCCCCCTCCGGATCACCTCGCTCTGTTTCTGTTCCCCTAATCTGTTTTTCCCTCTAGAGTATTCATCTTTTTTAAAAGACTTATGAGTGAAAGCGAAGTGCTCTCTCTCTCTCTCTCTCTCTCTCTCTCTCTCTCTCTCTCTCTCTCTCTCTCTCTCTCTCTCTCTCTCTCTCTCTCTCACACACACACACACACACACACACACACACACACACACACACACACACACCTCAAATTTTAAGGACAAACAAAGCATTCCAGAAAATGATATGAGATTTTCCTGGCATGCAACATGGCCACTCAGTTTTGGGGGAGGGGGCTATAAAACTTTGCATTTGGAACGCGGAGTGGAGGATTTTTAGTTCCCCATCAGATGTTTCCTTTTTGGCTCCCTCCTTCTCAAGGAGCATGCTTGAGAGCTTGGAGCATGCGCAGTGGAGTTAATGCCCCTCCCCCTCCCCTCACTTTCTGGTTTAGAACCTGTGCCCTGCAAAAGGGGAGGGGGCTCCCGGGGAGCAAGCCAGGCAGACGGTAAAAGCGGGAAGAGTCAGGAGAGGGGAGGAGGGGTGCCAATGAGGACGCGTGGAGAGGAAGGGGCTGCTAAGCTCCTGCAGGAGATGAAGCAGAAGGGTGGGGGGGACGGAGGTGAAGCGACCCAAAAAGGGGGGCAGGAGAGAAAAAAGGTGCGAAGCAGCTGGCCAGGAAGCATTCAGCTTGGATGGGGGGGGGGATAAAAAGAAAAGGGAGGAGACTTCAACCCTATATGCTTAAAACATATGTGCAGTGGGTCAAATACTTTGGACGACATACAGTAGTAGAAACAGGAATCCACAATTTTTCATTTATAAAAACCTTAAATGACAAATTGTTTCCTTAGTGGCAGTATTCAGCCATTCTCAAGAGACGTTTCCTTCCCCCAGCTACTGAAGTGCTGCTTTGGGGATGTGCTCATTCCCTGTCCAAACAGAACCGTTCCTTTAAAAAAAAAAAGTCTTCCAGCAGTTTTCCCCACATAAACTTTTAGAGCTCCAGCCTAGTGCCTGTTTATTCAACAGTAAGCCCCCCCCCCCCCAGACTTCCTTGGGACTGGCAACCAAGTCAGCCTGCTACCCCTAGCTATAAAAAGGGGCCTGCAAATCACCTGCTGAAAATGATTTCTAATGCCAACTCTCTATGATTCCATTTGATGTTTAATGCCTGTTTAAGCCAGTCTATTCCAGGCAGTTTCCAGCCTGGTTCAGTGGAGCCCATTAATGAGCCAGGTTCCTTTGCCATCTTCCCAGGAGAAGTACTGCTCTAACTTGGGTTCATGAATAAAGTTTCACTTGAGGACAGTAGAGGAGAAGGGCACCTCCCGTTCCCAGCAGGGAGATTACTTTCTTCCCTGCAAAGTTCTGTGAACATCCGAAACTGGGCTACGTCTTGCAGGTACTGTGTCATCATCACTTAGGGACTGGCAGAGACTCCGCCACAGCATGTGGGCCCTCTGCAGACCACTGGTTGAGGGAGAGGGAGCGGTGTTCCCATTAATCTTCTGGTGAGCAGCTCTGCAATTAAGGCCACTGTTGCCGGCCCGAGTTGATACAGTGGGTGACCTTGAGAACAGGAGCAGGGATGAAAGGGGACTCCCAATGCTCTTTTTGCCTAGGGTACTGGAGAGAAACCGTCAGCATTTCTTAAGGTGAGCTTCCTCCTGGCGCAAAAGTGAAGAGTGCTACGCAGCTGCTTTCTCTTGTGCTGACACTGGCAAAGTTGAGCATGTCTTCCTCCCAGCATTAAGACTTCACCACATGGTGCTACCTGGGTGAATCTGATGTGCTTATGCATGGGGATCTGATCCCTGCAGTGAGCATGGTGAACCAGCACCTTCCTTCAAATCCATGCTGGACTCCTGCCTGTCCACATGTCAGACAGGCATGACGGTGGCAGGATCACTCTGAGGAATTTTATTAGGGGGTACAAAGTTTCTTTTGGGCCCTTTCCCTTCATGTGAATTTGGCTCCTGGGCCCCCTTTTTTTTGCTCCTGGGCCCCCTTTTTGACCCATTTTTGGCCCTGTGCCCCAGTACAATAGTAACCCCTTAACCCTCCCCCCCTCAGAGGCCCTGGACGGTGGGCCTGCTCAGGCCAAGGCAGTTGGCAGGGTTGACTTCTGACTGTTATTTGATTTCCCCCCCCCCCCATTTATATGCTGCTTTTTGATAGCAGACGGTTCTCAGGGCTGACTTGAGCACATATCTCCCTGTTCCAGGGACATACCTCATTCATGCTTCTTCTCATGCACTACAATGTCCAAATGTCCCCTCAGTTAGCTCCTTTTAAGAGCCTGCTATATCCAGCCTTTTAGGCGATACATCAAAGACTGCAACCCTATCAACACTTACCAGGGAGTAAGCCCTATTAACTGTAATGGGACTTACTTCTGAGTAGACATGTCTAGGATTGGGCTCCTCAAAGACAGTTAATACTTCTGACAACTGGCCCGTGTAGTTCTGTTCATTGACAGTAGGGGGTGGTGTGTATGTAAGATACCTTTTTACTTAACCCAGCTGTACATGAGCAACGATACATTTGTGTTTACCTATATTTGCAGTGCATTTCGTCTCCTCAGCAATGTTTAAGTATTGCTACCATCCCTGAGAAATTAAGGTCTAAGGTGGATTAAGTCTGTGTAACAAATATGTCACAAAGATCGGTTTATCTCTCGAGCGCCTATTGCGAATATTGGGAGGGCATTTTCCTTCTCAGATATGTTCTCTTTCTTGTGAAGTATTATTATTATTATTATTATTATTATTATTATTATTATTATTATTATTATTATTATTATTATTATTGGTGTGTGTGTGTGTGTGTGTGTGTGAGAGAGAGAGAGAGAGAGAGAGAGAGAGAGAGAGAGAGATCTGTGATGTGATGCTAACTTAAAGTTGTTAGTATGACTAAGGGTTGGGAAATTTGTGTACTTCTGCTTGCAAGAGCTAATTCATTGCATGGCGGGCATGCAGAGCGTACGGCCACCATTCATTCGAGCTCTGGCTGCATAACTGACGATAGTAAGTGAGGCACGGTAAAAGGGAAGCCTGGAGGCTGCTCAAAGTAGGAAAGCAGTAAATTAAATGCAGTCATAGTCTTGCCTCCTCTCGCTAGTGACATTTAGATTGTAAGCACCTGGGAAGCTTGGACCTTTTTCTTTGCTTATGTTAGTTTGCAAAGTGCTATGTGTACTAATGGCAAATGGCATTATATAAATGATAATAGCAAAACATTATTATTATTATTATTATTATTATTATTATTATTATTATTATTATTATTATTGTAGTAGTAGTAGTAGTAGTAGTAGTAGTAGTAGTAGTAGTAGTACCAGAATACTAAAGATGCAAACATGCATTACGGCAGGGGTGGTCAACCTTTCAACATGAACGCTCCTGGCTCTTTAATGGTTGTATAATTGAGGGCATTTCAGCAGGTGCAGCTGCTTTAGCAGCACCATCAGTACTTGTAGCTGTCAAGAGTCTGTCTTCTACATAACTGTTAAGAACACAGAGACCCTAACGCTTAGCCCTACCAGTGTCCCGGAATCAAGGCTGGCTTCAGCCGCTCTCAAATGTGCACCGCGGCTGCCCATCGGGTTCCAGCTTCCATGTCATCGCATCATTGACCAGAAGTTCCGGAAGCTGGAACCCCATTGGTGCACACTTGGGAGCGGCTCAGGTCTGTTCTAGGCTGAAGCCAGCCTCAATTCCAGGATGCTGGTAAGGCTACTAATGGTGGAAGGTTGGCCACTCCTGCATTACGGTTTAGTTCTGGGGAGGGCTGATTTCTTTCTTGCCTGAATTACCCTTTCTTTACTAGCAGTCACATGATCCACTGATAATGTCTTAAATATGCACAGCAAGATTGTACATTCAGGATCTGTTAACAAGTAAAGTGTAAGTTTTCTCTTAAGTGATCCCCTTATGCATATGTGTTTAAAGACAGAAGTACCATGCTGACTCAGGCCCAGCACCAATTAGTCCAGCATTCTTTGTAGGAATCCCAGTAATAATCAGATGTTATATGGTACATTCCAACCTGATTGATTTTCCATCAATGGACCATGGTCTACCATTGTCCATCCCAGGTTGGTTACTATAACATCTATTTCTTAGGTACCACTGAGAACATCAGCAGAGCCCTGCTGGATCAGACAAAAGATCTATCCAGACCAGCATCCTGTTTCCAACTGTGGTCAGCCCAATACTGGGAAGCCCAAAAGGAGAGCATGAAGACAATAGGCCTTCCAGTGGTGTAGCAAAGCAGGGGCAGTGGGGCAGACTGCCCCAGGGCGGCAGGACACCCAGTGAGGGGGGGGGTGACAAAAAGGCTGCTGCAGCAGCGGGAAACTGAACTGCTAATCAACACTAGATTAGCCCTTTGAAGTTAAGAAGCCCCCCCCCCCCGGTGCCTCCCTTGTTGTATTTCAAGCCTGTGTCTTGCTTTAACAAAAGGTCTGCTTCCATGCTTTAACCAGCACAGAAGCAGATAAGCCGACTGAATGGTAGAGAGGCTCTGCCGAACATTAACAGGAAGCAGTTTCTGCTTCCTGTTAATGTTCAGCCCACCCTCTCTACCATTCAGTCGGCTTGTCTGCTTCTGTGCTGATTAAAGCACGGAAACAGACCTTTTGTTAATGGCAAGCAAGACCCAGGCTTGAAACACAACAGTAATGATGGGGGGGGGTTTAATGACCCTTCTCTTTTCTCTCTGTTCTCTCCCCAGGCAGGAGTCCTTTCCTGCCCCTTGTGCAGAGGTTGTGTTCTGCTCTCAGTCAACCTCGCTCTCTTTTTCTCCCTCTCTGTTTACTTAGCAGGGCCAGGCAGAGTACAGTATGGCTGGGAAACCTTTGGAATCCTTTGGAATAACAAGAGCATGAAGTAAACAAATATTTAAACAAAAATATGAGGTGGGAGGGGAGGTGGGGATCCTCATCCTAAGGAAGGGAGTATACTCTGGCTGCTGGAACAGGTTGTGCTATCGAGGGACTTTAATATAATATGCAGTATTTTGTGCAGACTTGTGCTGATCATATGCGCACCACTTGGACAACTGCCCCCCAAACCCTAATTGTCCTGTGAGGGAGACCCAGGAGAGAGAGGTGAAAACACCATCACACACTTGCTCCGGGATCAGCTCACAGTTGCCCATCGACTGCTCCCCTTCCTCAACTTAAGAGGAACAAAACATTCTCTATGTATTTAGCTGTGTGAGTTTGTTTCTATTTTGGGTTTGTTTTCTGAGTCCATTCTTTTGTTTTTCGGCCTGTCCTCTCCTCTCCTCCCCTTTCCCATCTTTCCTCATGGAGTCATTTCTTGCATGGTTCTAATTTTTAAAGTTTAAAGGTGTCTTCTATGAACATTAGGAATTGCTTTGGGGACTCCAGTCAAAACACATGCTAGTGGCTGAGAATAATGTGCATTTTTTAAAACCAGGAAGAAAACCAAGCAAAGCAGCACAAGCTAAAGTCTGATTCACTACATCTATTTAAAAACATGACCAGCAATGTAAAATGTCTGCTGATGTGTGTCTCTGTAATGCGTGGTTGGTCAGACCTGAGTGCGAGATGTGTGGGATGGTGGAAAATTCTCCCAGAAGTTGCAGACATTTTACATTTGACAAACTGATTGTCTTAGGTACTTTCGTTCCTCCCTGACAGAACTGTCCTTTGAAAAATGGCATAACAGGCAGATGACTTCAGCAGATGAAGCTGGAGATACACTACTGGTTGAATTTCTGCCTGATGATGGGCTATTAGAGGCAAAGGAACTCTGCCAGAAAAAGAAAGGATGAAAATGGATTCCGCTTCAGCTAGAATTTAGGCCAAAACCGTCCGTCTGTCCGTGAGAGAGAGAGAGAGAGAGAGAGAGAGAGAGAGAGAGAGAGAGAGAGAGAGAGAGAGAGACCTACCCCACTCTCTCTCTTCTGGTGGTGCCGTCACTTCCAGGGGTGTCACACAGAAGAGTTACCCTGCCAAATTTTAATCAAGGTGTGGGAAAAATGTTGCTTACAGTTAACACTCATAAGGACAAGAAGCAAGGAGATTATGTGAATTTGACATATGTTTTATGGTATCCCCGTCTCATACATATTCTGGAAAGGTAAAGAACCGCTGCCTGTCCACCTCCTGAGAGGACCTTTCACTCTTCATTTCCCACAATCAGTGATCCTGCAGGCAAGCAGAGCTAAATATTCCTCTTGCTATACATAGAACCATCTTGGAGGAAAGGAGAGCCAAATGCCTCTCTCCCCCCCCCCCCCAATCCAGGCCAGAGCACTTGAAATCAGGATAAACAAAAAGTTAGCAATTTGCATCCAGCAAGAAACTCTACACTTTGAAAGGAGGGAAATTAATTTGTTTAAATATTTTGTTTAAATATTTGTGAGGCTCTTGTCATTTCCTTAATAATGCATATAAGGCATTTCCATGCAGACTAGATCCTAACTTGTGTCTGCTGTTGGTTTTGGCTGTTTATTGTAATTTTTAAGGTTGTTTTCATGTTCAAGGATATTTTAATGGTATGTTGTAATGACTGTTTTAAATATGTTTTTAATGATTTTTTGTAAGCCGCTTTGGGTGCCCTTTGGGGAGAAAAGCGGGATAAAAATTGGGTAAATAAATAAAATGTACTTCATACTTGAAGCCCTTAATTCTAGGGCAGGGGTTCTCAACCCCTTCCCGGCCGAGTACCACCTCCAGCGCCACTCTCCTGCTGTGTACCACCAAATGTGACGTGATGACATCATTGCCAGTTACTTCCAGGTTTTCAGGGTTTTGGAGGCCAGAAAATGCAGGTAGGAGGCTCTGGATGGGTGAGAGGGCCCTTCTCAGTGTTCCCAAGAGGCTTGGCCAAAGGCAGGAGCCTTTCAGGAGCAAAAACGCATCGCCAAAAGAGCTACATCAGAGTGGGTTTCCAGTGGTCCAGCAGTCCAAGTACCACCAGCAGTTGCCCGAAGTACCACTGGTGGTACTAGTATCACTGGTTGAGAACCCCTGTTCTAGGAAATTTCTGTTTTGACTATCCATGATAGAGCTGAATTGTTCAGGAACTCACATTTGGAGAACAGAGAGGTTCCTAAGAATAGAGGTTAAAAACATAAGGAGAGCCCTGCTGGAACAGGCCAAAGGCCCATCTAGTCCAGCTTCCTGTATCACACAGTGGCCCCACCAGATGCCTCAGGGAGCACACAAGACAACAAGATACCTGTATAAGAACATAAGAGGTTGTTCTGTATAAGAGGTCACCCATCTCTGGTTGTGTATTGTCCACAGCAAAATCTACACCTTGTATTCTTTGATGCAGAGTGGGAGAAACCATAACAGGAATTGCCATCTGACTTTGTAAATAGTTTCCAACCAGTCTGTCCATTGAGTCTGTCCATTGCCTAAGAGCACGCTGGATTTTTATTTGTCAGCGTAAAGCTTCCATTAACCCCTTGTCCAAGTCCATTTAGAAGTAAGAGTTTTATTAAGCACTTAGCTGTAGAGGAGATGGTAATAAAGCTCACTGCTGAGCATCTCTTTCAATGTGTGCTGTGATATTTTCAAAAGGTGCCGGGCATATTTGAAAGGTCACTTGGTACAAAACTGAAAACTAACGAGGGGAGGTCTGTTTCACCTTGCTAGTCTGTGCACGAATTTGTGATGAAACAGATCAGAACTGAAATGAGAGAGAGAGAGAGGGAGAGAGTAAGTATTCATCCAGAGATTTGGAGGCTGATGCGCATTTCCTTTGATCTCTCAGCTTCTGTCTCTAACGCATCCATGAACGTTAGTCTTTTTCAATTCACAAACACGTGGTGATTTGCTTTAAAGAAGCCCTGTCATAAAAAAATTAAATAAATTAGGTTTATCTGGTCTGACTCTGCCTTGTCGCCTTCTGTTTTCGCATTTTCAAGCTCATTGTTCTTTTTAACAGTGTATCCACAGAATAGGGATTTTCCTTATGTGCAGGAGCATACTTCCATACTCACATACAATAGGTCAGTGAAATTGAAATAACTCCTACCTCCTACTTATGTATATATTCACAATCATGGTCAGAATTCCATACTTGACCTCTAAGCATGCCCTGAATAGGTATTACGAATGTACCCCTTAACCACTTGTTAACCACTATGGCCATAATCCAGCCCAAGTTAATCATGTTAAGTCTATGGGTTTAACAGAACTCTGGGAGAGACTGTGCGTAACTCATGCACTGAACTTACATGTGGCTAACTTTGGCCGGATTGTGCCTCATGATTAAAAGTGCAGCAGAGAGATCATAGAGTATTCATGGATAGCAAATCCAAGTCATCTTGAGTAACCGCCAATGGACGTATACTTTCACAAATGTGCACTATATAATTTGAAATATTTGGTTGACCGTCATAGGAAGGTGAATTGATGCTTACTGTGTTTATCCTGTGTTTACTGATCAGCACACTGTCGGGGAGTTTTTTTGCAACTGGCACTGACTGCTTTACAGCAGTCAGCGCCAGCATGGGAGGTGCACCGCCATTGGGTTGGGACATGGGTTTAGTTCGGTGATTTATTTGAAGTCCTCACATTAAACTAGTCCATTGCTGATTTTCTAGTGGAGCTACTGAGGAAAGTGCCTAAATGGCATCTCTTGGAAAACAGCTCAGGACACTTAAGTCCCCTCAATTTCAGTGGGAGAATTACCGTATTGTCCCGAGTATAAGACACACCTGATTATAAGACGCACCCTTAAACTTTGGTGCTATTAAAAAAAATTAATTAAATCACTGACATTAAATTGCAACAGCCTGATTATAAGACGCACCCCTAGTTTAAAAACTTAAATTAGGAGAAAAAAGTGAGGTCTTACACTCAGACCAATACGGTAAGTTCAGTGCTGCATACATCCTTCCCACTGAAATCAATGGTTCTTTAAAATGCTTTACCCCACATATAGCGCATTAAGGTAGTCTAAGCAAGATGTTGCTAATGCATGGATAACCATGGCCAGGTTCTCTCTGTCTATGGGATAGCTACTATTTTCTTCTCGGCACAGGGACCAACTTGAGTTTTGTTTTTCAAAAAGCCCTGACAAGGTTTTTTTATTTAGAAGATTTCAATACCGCCTTTCCCCGGTCTCCAAGCCCCGTAGTCTTGTCTAACAATCAACTAGCAGCAGCCTACTGTAGTCTACTAACAGGCTTGTCAGTCTCTTGGTCCAGTCCCCTATTTCCTGATGAAATATGGCTACATCATTACACGAACAGGAGTTTATGAAGCTAGTCACAGATGGAGAGTTTTGAACAACACTATCTCCTGGCACATTGTAGATTGATGGTACTTCGGAGATGGCACATATGGCATGGGGAACGTTAAACGAGCGAGCCACAAGAGGTTGATTCAGCAATTCTGTGGTCCTAAACCCAATGCAGGCTTATAAACCAGTTCACAGTTTTAGATCACAAAGAGGAGCAAATGCTCAGAATGATTTTATTGATTTTTAGCAAAACCGAGCCAAGGAAAGTCAAGCTTGTTGCAGTGTAGGAGGAGTTTTTGATGGCCAAAAGTAAGTAGGCGGCTTTTATTTCTGTTACCTGTTAGTCATTCCATAATGCAAAATACTTCTCTGTAAAAACTGACATATTTTTAGTACAATGTATTCATCCCCGAGTTTGAGGCCAGGGGAGCATCCTCTGGTTAGAGTTGTTAGACTAGGCTGATAAACAAACAGCTCTTCTTTCTTTGTCCTTCCTTCATTTGCCGCCCCAAATCCCATCATTTTCACAAAGCCTGTCATCAACATTGGATAAAAGACAATTAACCTTTGCAGTTCACCTTCAGAATATCCAGCCTTCAAACTCGTCCTAATTAAAGGTCAAGCAGGAATAAAGTAATAAGCTTGCAAATTTCTCTTCTTGTTTTCTGAGAGGATAAGGAGGTTCCATCTTTCCGATAAAGGGCGGATTCACACATCACAGCTTTTAGTCACAGAAGCAGCCAGAGGAATGATTAACTTTTCTAGGGAAACTTGATGGACATGAGCTAGAGATAGCGAAACGTGCATAACGAAGGGAGGCGCTCCATGTCACAATTTCTCACAAGTGGGTGCATGTGGCAAAGCCCTGTACTAGCTCCCCCCCCCCAGGGGTGTCACTTAGGTTGGTGACACCAAGGATGAGATCTCATGGTGTCACCTCCATGGATCTTCTCCCATCACACGATGTGGAGGCCTCCTGGGAAATGTGATCCCTGCGCGAGATCATTTTTGCAACACTGGTCACAAATAGAATCTTCTCGCCCCCGCCTCCGGTGTGTCACCCCCTTGCCACCTGCCCGGGCCCCCCCCCCTGCACCATCCCTTCCTACACTGTTGGCTACTGATGCTGAGGAGTCAGCCTGGCCAGGTGGGCCCTTCAGGAACCTTGACCAGTACCTCACATGACTGAGCTTTGATACCACCCACTCTGCGGGAACCTACCTGCTCTGGCGTGCATCCCCTCTTGCACTGGCGCTGGCGGGACGGTGCAGGCCTCCCCGCTGGTGCTACTTCCTGGAACGCAGTCTCAACGTGCATTCCGCTGTTGCTAGGGATCAATAGGATTGAGCCGTTAGTAGGTAACAAGATTGGGCCCAATGAAATGATGGATGTCATTGTCTCAAAGGAACAAAGCATGTTAAGAGAACAGCAGAGGGGGAAACGTACGTGTACATTTTAGAAAGCCTCTACTTGTTTCATTATTAAGAGTTTGCAGGAACTGCCTGAGTGTTTCAGCCTTGTATTAATATAGAGGTTTTGCTAAGCTCACTACTTTTCCTGCTGAAAAATATATCAACATTTGAAGGCTTGGTTAAAAGGAACATCCTTCCAAGTTGTACTTATTCATGGCTTTTTATTCACACTGTATCTGTACTCTCAGGAACTGTCATATTGTGCAAAAAATGTTGATCATCAAATGGATTTTTTTGGTTTAAAAATGCTATCCCAGTGAGTCCTAAAAGAAAGGCATTTTCTAATGTCATGCACTTACAATGTGGGTGGCGCGCTCCTCACGCGTTGCCCCGCCTTGCCCCCAGCCCGACTGGCGCGCGGGGCAGGAGATTGACAGCCCGGCGTTTTTGCAGGGCGAGCTGAGGGGGCGGGGCTTAGCTGCGCTTGCGCGAGCGGGCCCCGCTCTCCCTCAGTTGTGGGGCTGTCGTCGCTGCAAGAGGACGCGTGAAGGAGCAGCTCCGGTTTAAGGCTGGGCCTTCGCACGTTCTGCTTGTTGCGATCGGCCCTGGGGGGTGCGTCTCGGCTGGCTGGAGCGTCGGATCCGCTCCATTGCTCAATGGACGTCTCAGCTGTTCGGCGCTGGGCCCGCTCTCGTCAGAACAGGGTGAAGAGGTTCATCGGCGGCATCGAGAGTTCCTGCAGGCTCGGCCCGTGTTTCGGCGGACGACGCTTGACTTCGAGGGACACCAGCGGACTTAGAGTGACCCTCATTTCGAAAGGGGGACGTCTTTGGCTGCTGGCAACTGTATCCTATCGTGAATTTGAGACACACAACTGCACTTGGGGGCCCTGGTCATGCCCAAGAAGGGTCAAAAGGCGGGAGGGAAGGCTCCTAAGAGGCCTGCCCCTGCCAGTAGGCCCCCCAAGGGGGATTCCTCGGAGGAGGAAGATGACGGGGTGGAGCTGCGCGCGTTAATCACGCGGGTGGAAGCTCCCGAAAAGGAGAAAGCCCTGCAGGAGGCCGGCATGGGTGACGGGGGGGGGAGGCTTCTGGAACCGCCCCAATGCCACGGCAATTTAATAGGAAGGGTCGTGGTAACCGTCTCAAATCAATGCTTTCCAGGGTGGAGCTGTTAGAGACTGAGCAGAGGGATCCCAAGGGTGTAGCCTTGGCTGACTCCGGACCGGGCGACGAGGGGCAGGGGGAGACCCCCCGTGCCTGCTCGCAGGCGGCGCCAGTTAATACTACAGGTGAGGACTTTAGCAGCCAGTTGAGGGCGGCCAATGTCTGGGGAAGCGGGGTGGTTACCCAAAGGTCCCCCTTCACTTGGTACCCTCCATTATTGGCAGGGCGCCGGCGGGACGCCGGCCGGGTCCCCCGCACAGTTAGGGTGGTTGCCTTGGGCTGGCCCGTGGACAGCTGGCCAGGCTCAAACCATGCCGGACTCCCCGGCGGGTACGGGCGGCGGCGGGCAGCCGACGCCTTTACAATTAGCTTCCCCTGTGGATGGCTTGCCTTATGTGCAGCCTCCGCTTGGGGCCTGGGGTCCCCAGGGTGGCGGGGGCCAGTACTCCCCCTGGGGGGATGCGGCTGACCGGCCCCGCTCCTCTTACGGCGAGCTGGCCCTCCCCTTGGGGGGGGGCACCTCGCCCTGACAGTCAAGGAGAAGATTTGGCGCGACGAATTCGTCGACATATTTAGCTTTCTCCACGCGGAACCTGAGCCGGTGCAGAAGGTTGGGGAGCCCATGAGGGATCAGGAGTTGGTCCATAAGCGGAAAATCGATAAAAATTGGACCAACTGGTTAAACGGTTTCCTGGTCTACATAGCGGTGACCCTCCTGGATTTCGTACGACGAACACTTTCGTCTACGTGCATCACATGATCCAGCCATGGATTGGAGGGTTCCCCAATGGGAACTCTGGGTACAGATAGTCGTCCCTCCGCGGGTCGTTTTGGGCGACAGGTCCGATAGTGGCCATCTTATAGCTAGAAATTCACCGGCAGGGGGGTAAAGGGCCGGGCGGCACTCAGGGGGTTCAAACACCCCAGATGTGCTATGAGTTTAATTCTACCGGAAAATGCGGGAAGGCCACTTACGCCTTTACTCACGAACTGCAGCTTGTGCGGCAGGAGGCACTTTGTTTCAGCCTGTCAGAAGATGGGCTGGTTCAGACAGGGCGCAAAATCCCAGGGAGGACAAGGGAAGAAGGGGGGCGGCGCCCAGGTTGCCCAGCCTGGAAAAGGGCCCCTCCCCGATTAACTTGGTGGCCTTGCGGGCGGTGCTGTGGGCATATCCGCATATGGAAGAGGCGGCTTTTTGGTTAGAAGGTTTTACTCATGGTTTTAAAGTTCCTGTTCCGAAGCCGAACAGTTCCTGGTTTTTTCCGCCTACCCCGAACTGTTGTAGGGTGTGATGCGTTGGTTAGTTAATTCCCAGGGGTCACGGGGCAGGAACCGCATGGGCAAGGGCAGGTAAGGTCTGTTTGGTGTCCGCCTTGGGACAGCAAAGCCACCGTTGGAAGCCAGAACCGCTCAGTCAGGGTACTGGACCGGCCTGGTGAGGCAGGCTGGCAACCTTCGGTGGCTGGGTGAGTGTGCCAGGGCGGGGCGACCGGCTGGTACACTCCCCGGCTGTCTCGATCCCTCTGGGGGTCGGCAAGGAAGGACGCACCGGGGCGCAGCCCTCGTGACGTCATGACACCCATTGTGATCATCCAGATCACCTGGGGAAGTAGACAGCTAGTGCTGTTTCCCCCCTTAGTGCCCGTGCGGTGGGTGGAGTTTTGAGTGCCCTGCCACAGGTCTTAATGTTAGTTGTATTTAATAAAAGTGACCCAGTCTCATTCCAATCTTCTGTCTCGCGTCTTTATTTGTTGGGTATGGGGGTAGTGCTCTTGGCACTGAGAACTTTTAATGCCAGGCCAGGGGATACATGTTGCACTGTTAATAATATACAGGGGGAGAGGTAGCTATAACCTGCCCAGGAATGCAAGCAGCGGATAGCTTCTGAATGGCTGCTGCGGATTCAAAATGGCCACCGCGGATAGCCAAGAACAGATCGTGAATGTTGCACTCTTGTTTCCCGCAGATAAGCAAATCTGTGGGAACTGAGTGCGCTTACAGCAAGGATTGACTGTATATCGTAGTGAACTCTAGAGAGGCATTTTTCTCATGCTTTAGATTGGACCTGTGACTAGGGCTAGCACTGACATTTCAAAAAAGTGAAATTCAATATGAATTTCAGGGTTCCTCTCAAGGAGAAGCATCTGAGCACTTTCAAGGATAGCCAATCACATTTCTGTAAGATGAGCAAAATTTCTCTGAGGGGGTTCTGCACATTGGCACACTGACTCAAAAGCTAGGCCACCCCTACTCTAAACTGGGGTTCATTTTAAGAGCAGTGCAGTGCCAGAAACTCTATTAAACATCAAATATTCAACACAAGACTCCATGGTCTGAGATTTCATACGCATCTTCGAGGCTCCCTCGTATATTTTAGTAGAGCCATGAAAATAGTTTTGCATGCCACCGAGTTTTGATGTTGATTGCATTTGAGAAACATTTGTGTGAACGTTCCTTCGGTGTACAGAATTATTACGAGACCTTTTTAGCATGAATCAATCAAGACAGTAAATGCAAAATTGATTTTAAGCACAGAGTGCTTGATATGAGAGATTTAGTATTCACCACAGCATTTTAAGGTAATGCTATCATTTGCCTCATAGAGACCTACCTGCACATTAGTCATTGCTGCTTCTGGGTAAACAATACAGATTTATAGTGCTTGTGTTCCAGAAAGGGGTCAGACCCTTATGCTCATGAATATTGTTTGCCCACTCAAGTCACTGCCCCACCAAGATCTCCTCATCCAACCAAACAAATGATCTCTGATTGGAGATGGCTTCACTTTTCTCTCACATAAAGGACTTTATGAATTGCCAGCATACCCAGAGCAATAAAAACGAAAGATGCCGAAAATCGATAGGCTCTTCACTTCCTTATAACACTCTGTGTTGATCATTGGCAATGACAAAAGGCAAAGTCAATTTAATTTTTCAGGTGACGAGCTGCTTCAGCTATAACTGAGGAAAAGTGGGACATGACTTATACTGGGCCTTTCTCGACAAAAACGGTACACTTGAGAAGCAATTTGAGGGCAACTCTCCTTAGTATCAAATAGTCTACATCAGAATCCATCGTTTTCTCTTCCATACACATTTTCAAGGTTTTAATTTGATACAGAAATGTTATCAGTACCTATATTAGCAAAGTGGGGTGCATGTTTGTGGGCACCCCAGGAGTCTAAGGCTGCAATCCTATACACACTTACCTGGGAGTAAGCCCCATGAAATACAGTGGGGCTTACTTCTGAGTAAATATGCATAGGATTGTGCAGGAAACGCAGGGGAAGGACAAGGTGTATTACGCTTTCAGAAAAAACCTCAAGTCAGAATGATCCACTGTCTCCCCCAAGCCCCCACCCCTGAAACATGCATGCACTTGTTTTCAGTTAACACTTACCGTAATGGTAAGAGGAGTTTGGCATTAGAACCAATTATGTATGGGGATTACAATTATGTATTATATAATCCCCAATTATGTATGCGGATTACAATTATGTCTCAGCAGCACGCTCTGGATGGGACATGCACCAGTAAAATAACTGGTGCGTATCTGAGGAGGCCCATTGGGGGGCCGCTGGGGCTTACACTGGGGGAAAGGGACGAGTGTTCCTTTCCTCCCAGGGGCGTTAGCTGACTGGGGGCCGGGGGGCGGTGGGCCCCAGGGCGTAAGGGCGGAAGGCTGTCCAGGGGGGCGGGAGGCTCCGGAAAAAAGCGGGAAAAATTTGAATTTTTCCCGCTTTTTTTCGGCGATTTTCGGCGATTTTTTAAAGGATTTTTAAAGTGTGTATGCTTTTACCTGGACTTTAGTGAAATTGGACGGCTCCCACGACGATTTCAAGCCTTCTCCCGGGGGCGCAGCGTCTCCGTTCAGCCGCTCACTTGGTGCGGCACTTGGTGCGCCCCCAGAAGCAATCTCCGTAGTTTGCGCATGCGCAAAACCACGGAGTCTCCAGGGACGTTCTGGGCATGCGCAAACTACTTCCTGGAGTGTCCCTGGAGACTCCGTGGTTTTGCGCATGCGCAAACTACGGAGATTGCTTCTGGGGGCGCACCAAGTGCCGCACCAAGTGAGCGGCTGAACGGAGACGCTGCGCCCCCGGGAGAAGGATTGAAATCGTCGTGGGAGCCGTCCAATTTCACTAAAGTCCAGGTAAAAGCATACACACTTTAAAAATCCTTTAAAAAATCGCCGAAAATCGCCGAAAATCGCCGAAAAAAGCCGGTAAAACTAATTAGCATAAATTATGCTAATTAGTTTTGGGGGGGGCGTAGAGGATGCCGCCCCCCCTGCCAGATCGGCTGGCTCCGCCACTGTTTCCTCCGAGGTGTTCCCCAGCCCCGCCGACACGGGCCTGATTCTACTTAGGATGCAGCAGCCGACCGTTTAGGTAGGCTTATCAGATCTCCAACCGGGACAGAGTGCTAGACCTTTAGGAGAAGGAATGTGGGAAGGTGTAGCTTGTTAAACCTAAGAGCACAATCCTAGGCATGTCTGCTCAGAAGCAAGCCCCATTGAACACAACTCTGTCCCGGCTGGAAATCTGGTAAGCCTATGTTTAGGGCAGCCGGTGCATCCTACGCAGGAATTGCGCTGTTAAGTTGTTAACAGTTCGAAAGCAACTAACAACAATGCCTTTCAAGCACTGGGACATAAACAACAAGGAATGAACCAGAGGTCTGCAGCTTACGAGCATCACTAGTTA
Source organism: Plestiodon gilberti rubricaudatus (assembly GCA_026170595.1). Classification (NCBI taxonomy): domain Eukaryota; kingdom Metazoa; phylum Chordata; class Lepidosauria; order Squamata; family Scincidae; genus Plestiodon; species Plestiodon gilberti. The sequence goes on along the minus strand of JANXHW010000005.1, from coordinate 80,354,850 downwards.
AAAAATGCCATACTAATTTGGGATAAATGGCTTATCAATGTTTCTACAGATGAGTACCTGCCAGTCATATGTCCACCGTAGGCTACCAGTTCTATCCCACCCACCCATCAAATATCTGTAAGGTAAAGAAGTTAAAAGTATACAGCAGGAGCTGAATGACCTCTGCATGGGGTGACTGGTAAAATCTTGGCAAGTTAAGAATGGTTTCAGGGCACTGGTGCTAAAATGTGCTCCAGTAGACATCAAATAGTTGTCTCCTGCTGCTCTACAATGAGTTAGTTCAGAAGCGATTGTGAAAAGCTACTGGGGGGTGTGGCTGTCCAATTAGCAACAGCTGACCAGGGTCCTGTGTCTGATTTGCTCTTACCTCAGGCTTTAATGTCTGAATAGGTTTTGCTGGGATAGGCTGCAGGCATAGAACCAATGACTGAGAAGCTGCCACTAATGTCCTGAAGAAAAGGCTGATTATTCATCCAGCACCTTGCGACATGACACACAGTGCATGCAATCTTCAATGCATGCTTACTCAAGAAGTAAATCTCACTGTGTTCAGTGGGGCTTACTCCCTTGTAACTGTATTTTAGGGTTACGATAAATTCTGGGGAATGACTTGCTTTGCCTGCAGAAATTCCCAGCTTCAATCCCTGGCATCTCCAATGGTCTGACTCAGTATAAAGCAGCTTCCCGGGTCCATAATTTTACCTTATTTGAATGCATGACCTTTGATGCCCATTTTTTGTCCACATCGCTCTCAGAGCAAGCATTCCGGTCACTGCCCTCTCCCCATCCCATTATGGTTGATTTGCCCTCCAAAATAGTAATAGCTTATCTTTCAGTGTTACCCTTGACCAATCAGATAACTTTAAAAGGTGTGAGCTAAGTTAGTGCTTCCCAAACCTTTTTAGCACCGCGACCCAGATTTTAAAATGACAATCTATTGCGACCCACATAGCTTTACTTCTGGCCGCCCATCTGGCCTAAAAGAGGCCCAGCCTCCACCTCCTCATGACTCACCATATCCCTGCTCACACACCCCACCCCTCTCCCATATCCTGCCCGGGGATGAAATTGGCCATGCACAGTTTGCCTGACTGCCATGTAGCATCCCAGACTGCCTTGCACCACGACACTGCCAGAGGCACCACTGTCTTGTCAGAGGCATTGTTAGGGGGGGCACGGCAGGGGTGTCGAGCAGACCGCTGAATTTCGGCGGCAGCACAGCGCGAATGCAACCCCCAGCGTTTTTGTAGCCTTTTTCAGGCCGCATGGAGCCTGGGAGGGTGGTAGGATCGGCCCTCCCACCCTCCATGGCTCTGTACGTCCCAGAAAAGGCTGTGGAAACGTGGGTGGGTGTGTTTTTGCGCCACACTGCCATCAAAATTCAGTGGCGGCGCAGCAAATGTGATGTCAGTCCCTGGGGCCGGGCCTTGTGGTGCCATGCGGGGGGTGTCGCGGCGGCAGCCCCCCATGGGAGGGTATAGAAACACCACTGCAAGTGACCCAGCCTACCTTGCACCGTTTGCAACCCACCAAAAATTGGCTTGCAACACATTGGTGGGTCGCGACCCACAGTTTGGGAAACACTGAGTAGGTTATCTAGCAGAAAACTGGGTACTTCTGGCATATTTCTTTTGAGTTTAGGCAGTGACAGTTACTGTTTGGAGTACTATGCCATTTCAGAGGTGTTGCTGAAGTGGTCCAAAATGTTCTCAGTGGCATTTCCCAATCACTTCTGAAATTAAGGAGGTATGAAAGGAAGAAGAAACCTTGTTTCTTTCACCAAGCACAACATTCCTCATTGCAGACAACTGTTGTACTCACTGTTCCACCACCATGTGTTCTTCTCCCTACGTATGGTAATGTCTTCTAGTAAACTAGATTCTACATCTAAATCTACATCTAGATTCATCCTGGAGAAAGTCAGGATGGCATAGTGGTTCAGAAGTTGGACTTAGACCTGGAAGATCCAGGTTCAAATCCCCGCTCAGCCATGAAGCTTCCTGGGTGACCTTGGACAAGTCACTCTCACCCTTACCTACCTCACAGGGTTGTTGTGAGGATAAAAGGAGGGGAGGAACTATGTATACCACCCTGAGCACCTTGTCTGGTTCCACCCATAAGCTACTAGATTTCATTGTTGCTCTGCCTCTAAATAGCTTGATCATTCCAGGCTCTGCCCTTACCTAGTTTTTTTCTAAACAAACTAAATTATCGCAGTCCTACTTTTCACATGCACCCCCCCCCAACCAATGTCATGGGTGGAATGGCCTTTCGATTCCTCCTTCTCCCCACTTCTGAAAATTGCTTGAACTCCTAATGCTTTCTTTCTTCCCTCCTTTCCTCTCTCTCTCTCTCCGTCTCTCTCTCATGTGATTGGGACATGATCTATTTGCCCAGCTCAGGCCTCTGCCTAGTTAAGCTCCCTATTTCATTCTGTATTAATTTAGATGAGGCGGATAATATTCACTGTTCATGTAAATATGTCATCTACTCAGTCTACCGAGACCACTTGCACTATTGCTTAATAAAATTATGGGGATATGAGTGGTGTTGCTGCATCCCGTGATAAAATTTCCATCATACTGCTGACAAGCATAAAACAAAAGCTTCTCTCTGCCAAGGTGCCGTCTGTCCTATTGAACTTGGGACTTTTCTAGGCCTTGATCAATGAACAGTATCTACCAGGTAGTAAAACTGCAGCAGAATGATAAACGGAGCAAGGATACCTAGTTTGGGCGGATTGAAGTCGAGCACCTGGTGTGTCAGGGATTATAGATTACATGGGCCAAAATTTATTTTATGTGACTGCATCCCACACTAAAGTTCAGCTCTTGCGTGATACACAACCGGCAAGCTCCATTTTTAGAGCAGAGAAGTAAATTGTGAGGGTTTGAGGCCTGACAAGGCACAAATGGAACAGAATGAAACATTTATAAACGAACCAGCCACACAAGAATCATGTGCGGAGCTTCTTCAACCAGGTGGTCCTTAGGTCCTTACATGCAAGGCATACTATGCAAAACTGTAATTATTTGCAGGAAAATGGAGGAACGATTGATTGACTTAGCACTGCCGTTGACTTAGCATGTAGGAGAAGTTAAATAACAAGAGGCTAAAGAAAGAAAATTGATCGGTTTATTAAGAGCGCTCTTGGACAGAGTTCCCCATGAGTGGGAAGTCTGACAACTACATATACAGAATACATGACTTTTATAGGGTCCGGGGATGAGATAATACGCTCTCTTATCATCATATAGAAAAGTTATTCACACCCAAATCTAATCAGCATCTCCTGCATGCAAGAAACACACAAAGAGGTGGACATAATTTAGGACATAATTTAGCTGTAATGATAGCAGGGAGTTAATAAATGTTCCTGGTAATGGCAACAAAAGAGAGAAAGAAACAGGTATAAATGACATCTGAATAGATAGATCAGGGGTGGCCAACCTTCCACCATTAGGGCCTCTGTGTCCTTAAGAGTTGTGTGTAGAATACAGAATCTTGGCAGCTGCAGTTGCTGAAATGCCCTCACCTATGCAACCATGAAAGGGCGAGGAGCATTCCTGTTGAAAGGTGAGATAGCTAGCTAGTTAGCTAGCTAGCTAGATAGATAAAGAGCATAAAAGCAAGAGTAGGACATATCAATACTAAATGTTTACAACATAGTCCCCCTAGTGCAAGGTCTGACCCCCCAACAGCAGACTCTGAGGTCATTTACTGAAGTCAAAGACCGTCATTTACTGAGGTCATTTACTGAAGTTTACTGAGGTCATTTACTCATAGTTCCTAACTCTCAACATGGCAGCCTGAGCTTGCATGGCAACACAGGCTGCAATCCTATAACACTTTCCTGGGAATAAGCCTCATTGAACACAGTACAGCTTACTTCTGAGTAGACATGCCTAGGCTTGTGCTGACAGAGAAATAAGGAATCAAACTTTTTCTTCCACATGCATTATTACAGTGTGGAACATTTTCGGTAACATGTGATAGCCTTTTCAAGGGATTGTGATTGCAACCCCTGGCAAGCAATCACCAGGGGCCCAGCCAGCACTGCCCTCCCAAGACTGATTCAGCAGGAAATTGGGACAGAAGGGGTGGGAACAGGCTACCAAGTAGGAGCAGCTGTGTAGTGGCTTTGTTTAGGCCTGTTAAAATGGAGCAGAGGAGGAAGGAGCCTGTTAGGGCTGGGCTGGTCCCTTCTTGGTTTCAGTCAGCATTTCCAGAATAAAGCTAAGCTTTCTGCTGTTCTCAATAGCAGCAGAGGTTCCTGAGCAATCTGGGACCTGCCAACAGTATCAAAAGAAAAGACCATTTGGTGCTGGGAAACATTTTGTTTCCATTTTCCGGACTTCATTTGTGGCTGAGAGCAGAGCCTGGTCAAAGGGTGTGGAGGCCCTCCAGGGGTCAGGCCTGGTGATCCATCCTCAACAGTGAATATAATCCCAGTTTTAAAGAGATGGGGACTTAGGCCAGTGATGAGGCCAGTGAGATCTGGGTAGGATCTCCAGACCTCGGCTCCATTCCTTGCCTCAGAGGCCCCTATTGTGCTTTATATAGGCTTACCATATCGCCGACCGGGACGTTCCGTTTTGCCCTTAAGGGAGGCGGGGGGAGGGGCGATAGAAGCCGGAGCGACGCTCCGGCTTCTATCGCCCCTCCCCCCGCCTCCCTTAAGGGCAAAACGGAACGTCCCGGTCGGCGATATGGTAAGCCTAGCTTTATAGTGTTTAGTGAATTCACAGACATTATTTGTCATCCTAATTAGCAGCTGGTGAAATAGTTCACTAATAAGAGGGCAAGAAATGGGGCCTTCTCAGTAGTGGCACCAACCTTATGGAATTCCCTCTCTGTTTATGAACTGCTCCCTCCTTACCTTAGAGGCCTTCTGGTGGGGCCTACAAATGCTTCTTTTCAGATTAGCCTTCTGAGTTTATGGCTTTTTAGAATACTGAATACCTGGATTTTATACTGATTAGATTTCACAGGCTTTGCCCTTTCTTAAAAGATAACTGTTCTGGTTCTGTTTTGTTTGGTATATTTTAAGGTTATTTTTAATGTTTAAGGAGGCTTTAATTGCATGTACACTGTTGTGTTTTAATGTGGTTGTAAGCGGCTTTGGGTGCCCTTTGGGGAGAAAAGTGGGATACAAGTTGAGTGAATAAATAAATACATGTCCACCTTATTGGTAACCATCAGGCAATGGTGGAAGCAGAGGATGCCTCGGCAGTGTGTGAGGTTCTAGTTGGTGGCTGTGTAGTTGCTCTTGCTGATGTCGACAGCCCATTCCTACACTAGGGTCCAGAAGTTGGTTGGAAATCCCACATGCATGGTGCTAACTGAAACATCTGGTTGTCCACTGTCATCTCCTACCAGAAAGAGTGGGCATTCCCTTCCCCTCCCCCTTGAATGCCACACAGTAACAGTCCCTGCCAGCAAATTGCTTCAGTGACTGCCAACCTCTTCCCCTCACCTCAGCCAACCTCTTCCCCCTCACCTCAGCTTGACAAAAAAAAAGTCCGAGAAAACCCCCATTACAGACAATACAATGGAGAAAATGAAATTCGGCCCTTGCATCTGCATCAGGAATAACTTTGTTTTCCTTTTTGCACTTTGAGATTAGCCCTTCTTTGTATCAAAAATATGGGTATTTTGCCATAGTTAGCCAGAGTCTGTCCAGAGGGGAAAAACAACAAAACAGGGTTCGACTGAAGTCTTAAACTGCAAAAAACAAAGCCAGAAAACAGAGTTCAACTTTTTAAACAATCAATTTTATTCTGCACACAGCAATTACTTTTGCTGTCAGTAGGGATAAAGTTTACTACTGCAGGAAACCGTAAAAAGTCAAATGTGTTCTTGTAAAACCCACAGTGAGCTACAAAGTCAATGACACCATACCTTGGGAAGGCTGCTTTCAGAAGTTACATTTACCAAGAGGCAATGCAGACGTAAATCAGTCTGGTATTCTATTTTCTTTTAATGTGGGAGCTATTTAGGGTTCCTTTTAATCTCTGAAAGGATGATTTTCCCCGCAGCCAAGGGATCTTCTATCCCAGATTTGCCCCATATGGAGTTCCAGGGGCCAAGTTATGTCTGAACACACCCATTTACTGCAAGGTGAAGTGATACCAGTGTTGGCAACAGATTGCTGGGACAAAACCCTAAACGGGGGTCACCCATGGCTCCCCCTACCCACCCTGAGGGTGAATTGGGTACTGCTCTGCTTACCCAAGCTGCTTCAGCCTTCTTGGAAGGAGGCAAGCTGCTTCAGAGGGCAGCTTAGCCAGATGGGCCCTCTGATGGGTATGGGCCTTTGGCAGTGTCCAATATGGCTGACCCCTGATGTCACCCAAGTAATGCTGCACAGACAATTGGAAAAGCAAGAAGGAAAGAACAGGAGAGACCTTTCAATAACATGGAGAAAGGACATGCAGGTAACAGTACGCAACACATAATACGTTGGAAATTACTTGTTGCACTGAACTGTAATTTGGGGCAGGTGATGCTTACCTTTGAGGCACTTGGTGAGAATGGGACTGGGAAGACATTTGCTGAACCGGAAGTAATTCGCTATGACATGATGATGTCATCATGAATTACTTCCGGTTCTGGTTCAGCTAGATGAAGAAGGCAGATTAGATAAGCTTGCTGCGAGACAAGTACTTGGCAGCTCCGCCATTGAGCCAAAGCTGAAGACATGACTCGGCTTCGGCTTAGAGGTGGAGCCACTGAAGATGGGTGAGCCAAGGGGGTGTCACCCCTAAGAACATAAGAAGAGCCTTGCTGGATCAGGCCAAAGGCCCATCTAGTCCAGCTTCCTGTATCTCACAGTGGCCCCAGCAGATGATTCAGGGAGTACACAGCCAACAAGATAACCTGTTTCCTGTTGTCACTCCCTTGCACCTGGCACAGAGAACCTACTTCTAAAGCCAGGAGGTTGCTTATGGCTTGTAACCTGTGATGGTCTTTTCTTCCATGAATCTGTCCAAACCCCTTTTAAAGGCATCTAGGCCAGGTGCCATCACCACATCCTGTGGCAAGGAGTTCCACAGATGAATTACACGCTGGGTAAAGAAATATTTTATTTTGTCCATTCTAACTCTCCCTCTACTCAATTTTTGCGCATGTCACCTGGTTCTGGTGTTGTGCGAGAGGGAGAAGAATTTCCCTCTATCCACTCTCTCCATCCCATGCATAATTTTATACGTCTCAATCATGTCCCCCCTCAGGCGCCTTTTTTCTAGGCTGAAAAGCCCCAGACGCTGTAGCCTTTCCTCATAAGGGAGGTGCTCCAGCCCACGAATCATTCTGGTCGCTCTTTTCTGCACCTTTTCCAATTCTACTATATCCTTTTTGAGGTGTGGTGACCAGAACAGGACACAGTACTCCAGATGTGGCCTTACCATCAGTTTGTACAAGGGCATAATGATATTGGCCGTTTTACTCTCAATCCCTTTCTTAATGATCCCGAGCATGGAATTGGCCTTCTTCACAGCCGCCGTACACTGGGTCGACACTTTCATCGACCTGTCCACCAGCACCCCAAGATCTCTCTCCTGTTCCATCACAAACAGCTCAGAACTCATTAGTGTATATGTGAAATTTTGGTTTCTTGCCCCAATGTGCATCACTTTACACTTGCTTACCTTCAGGGTGGGGCAACATCCTTGCTTGGCCGTTTTCAACTGCCCCGAGTTGTTTGTTCGTGTTCTTGTGAGCGTTGTGACTCGAAGGGATTTGGTGTGGCTGAGCCTAGGTGACGGGGCACGGTGGCTGTGGTGTCGCCACCAAAGTAGGTGTCACCAGGTGCAGCCCGCACCCCAACTGCCCATAGTGATGCCCGTGACTTGGGGAAACCTGGAGACCCACAGCTAATTCACATGGCCTCTATGGGCTTATTATATTCAGTCCATGGTGAGCTTTTGTTGGCCCATTCTGACCGTGTACGTGGTAAAGTTGGTGTCTGCGACTTCTACGCACCCAGATACTAACCCAGCGTGTTGCTGTATAAGTTGTTGCAGTGTTGTGATAAAGTGAAATCTGGGCCTGTGGTGTCGCGTGCTGGAGACATTCATGGAAGATATACTGAGGGAGTTTCTCTGGTAATTGCAATTGAGAACCGCAAGCTATAAAACAACTCGCTGTGAGTGGAAAGCTAGTTCCCCCAAATGGTTATGGAAATTGGTCTCTTTTCAGTGGAAGCGGAACCAAGCCGTAGATCCATGATGTAGCATGTGGTTTGTATGTTGAGCATCTCGGGTTCTTGGTATCTTTAGTTATAAAAGGGTTTGAAGTAGGTAAATACCTTGGGAGACTCTTCCTCCAGTGTGTTCCCCTCATTCTATTTGGTCATCTGCTGAGGATTTGTGTTCCCTCATTTACTGAAGTCAGGATTTTAGAAGCACAGAGCACGGTCTTCATGATTGTTACACTGGCCCTTTTGTACTTCCTTCCCCAAGAGATATACTTTTGTTGTACTCTGTTTCCCTGAAAGTAAGACCCATCGTGTTTTTGGGAGCCAAAATTAATATAAGACCGTGTCTTATTTTTGGGAAAACAGGGTACTATCTTTGGGGGGGGGCGGTGTTGCAGGTGAACATGTTTCTGATTAATAAGATGTTCCCTGTTTAATAACAGGCTGCTCCTCTAATTGAGCCTATTTTAATGGCAATCCCCTTGCTGCTCATTTGGTGTTCTGCAATCATTCCTTGACACTGCATAGTAGTAGCCTGTGTTTAAGTACTTTGATAAATAAACGACTCAGAAGTTTTGTAAATACTGTAAATAATACCCCTCTCCCTGAGGCCTGGAGGGACTCTCTGCATCGGGAGTACAAAAGGACTAGCGTCATATTTACCAAATTGTGTTTTGGAATTGAAACCGGAGGCATACTTGCGCATGAAAAGGCTGAACAGCAACACCCAAGTGCAGTGACTTGCACATAAAAGCCGCAGAAGAGGGTGTGCAGTTGGCTCACTTGGTTTGTTCACTCCCGTTGAACCAACAAAGCACAAAGACTTGCCTTCAGACGAAGCTGGTTGGAAGGAGGCAAGCCCAGAGCATCACAGGAGGTTTTTGTGATTTAATTCATTTATTTATCATGCAGCACACTAGTGGTTCTCTCGAGTCCCGTAAGTGTACCCTGTGCACAGTTTAGGAATGACTGGGCTAGAGCAATTGGCCACTGTCCCGATTCCACAGAAAGCAGCTCTTTTTGTTCATTGCTTGATTCATTTGTTCTTATTTCAATAAAGGTATCCTGAACAGCATACAACAAAGACTACACACCAATAAACATGTTGTGCCTTTTTAAAATCAAATGTCCACCAGTATCAAAATCAGCAGTGGCCGATTACAGCAGCAGTCTTATGATCGTAGCGGATCATGAAGCCAAGAACCAATAAAATACAAAGCAATCACTTAAAAAGCCTTGGTTAAAAAATAAAGTCTTAACCTGTCAGGGAAATACCAAGAAAGCAACGGCCTCCCCCAAACTGTCTGGAAAGCAAAGATGAGGTGCCACTACCAGTAAGCCTTTCTTGTAGTAGCTGCCTTCCTCACCTTAGAAAACAGGATGTCCTCGGAAGAGGTTGTCCTAGGTTGGGCAGATTTAAATGGGATATGGAGGTCCCTATCCATTTATTAAATGTGCAGTTTCTTCTTCTTGGGGACTGAACGTTATCAGACTCTATATGGCAGCATATTTACGTGTGTCTGTGTGTGTGTGCATGTCTCTCTCTCTCTCTCTCTCTCTCTCTCTCTCTCTCTCTCTCTCTCTCTCTCTCTCTCTCTCTCTCTGGTTAAAGGACTTTTATCTTCTTTAAAAAAATAAATAAATCACCCGGTATCAACTTTCTGTTTGCAAAGAGAGAGAGAGAGAGAGAGAGAGAGAGAGAGAGAGAGAGAGAGAGAGAGAGAGAGAGAACCATGCCCTTTTGTTCTAAAGAAAATATACATCTTAAAAATAACACGCAGATAAAAATTGCAGTGCATCCCCAATGTGCAATCCATATCAGAAGAACTTTAAAGCACTGTTTGCTTTTTATTGATGTCTTCATCTGAAAAACAAACAAGAGGAACCCTAAAGTTGTAAATTCCAGAGACGGGGGATAAGAATGAGATGCTGATACTGTGTACCACAGATAAATCAGGTGGCACTAACAGAATTTCAATACCTAAGGTTAATAATATCGCCATCAGTAGTTCTTGAAAAAGCTTTGACTGCCTTAGAAGCAACTTAATTTTAGATCTCAAGAGAAGTCAATCAGTATACATCTAAAATATGCACTGAAACGTGGGTTGCATACATTAAGAGTCCTGTTTTTCTACCTCTCTGGAAGGCATCTCGTCACAAATGGGAGAGAGAAAATAAAAATTGGGGAAAGGTCATAAGAGTATAGCAAGTCCTCATTTAAAGTTGTCGATAAGTTCTTCTTGGAAACTGCAACTTTAAGTGAAATTGTAATTTTACCATAGGCTAATTTATAAACGTAAAACATTCCTATGGCATTTTCCCATCAACTTTAAAATGAAATGACTTTAAACTAAATGTCTAAGTGAGGACTTACTGTGCTTTCTTTCCCTCTTTGCTAAGTCTATTGCAAGAACTCTATTCAAAACCAGAAATTTCTGGACTTTCTGCCATGTTAAAATGCAAATTAAAAAAGTTGAAATGATGTTATAATGTTTATAAAACGTCGGTGCAGATGAAACGGAACTATAATATCTTAACTCATGAAAGCTTTCATCCATTTGTAAGAACTCTATTGCTTTTCTGACAAACTGTGATCCTGACCTATAAGGAGAATCTGCATTGATTTCGCAAATCTCACTGGTCCAATCTCCCAGGTCATGTGTCCAGTGCTGCCAGTTCCCATAGGTGAGTCCCATGCTAGGAACCAGAAATTCCCAGGTTTTCTGCCATGTTAAAACACAAATTAAAAAAGTTAAGATATTATAGTTCCGTTTCATCTGCACCGACGTTTTATCCGGCAGCATTCTCAAGGTCTTCTCCTTGAAAAGGTCTGCCATAGGTGCAGACGAAACGTCGGAACTATAACATCATTTCAACTTTTTTAATAATGCTGTTCTTTTGGACTGATTCATTTTTCCTTAGTAGCCCTTGTTCTAATGGTAATATGTCTAGATGTGAATTACGGTAATATCCCAGACTGAGCCTACAGAAAATCAAGCTACATGGTCATGCCTGCATCAGGCCAACACATATAATTTGGGCAGTCAAGTGAAGAACCTTCTTTGGCTCTGGATCATAGCTGAAGTTCAGTGGATCACCAGAAAGCAAACTATATGGAGTAATGCTCGCTCTGCTTCTATTGCATGTTACACCATACACGTGTGCACTTGCAGGAGTCCTCCTATGCCTGAAAATTGTTGTTGGAATCAACCCTGTGGGGTAGCTTCAAGTCTGTCTTTTCAGGAAATTGCAGCTGTATACAGAGGCACTGTACAGGGGAGTGATAGGGCAGTGGGCCCCTGGGTGGTGGGATCGGGTGGCAGGCGGGCAGGGGGTGTCAGGGCAGCTGGTGATGACATGACTTGTGCCATTTGTCCGCACAAGTGAGGAGAGGCAGCGGTGGGTTTGGCCCTCCCGCCCGATCTGTGCCTGGGTAGTGTCCTTGATGGCTACAGCTATTACGGCACTTCCGGGGGTTGGGTGGGGGTGGTCGACGCTCTGCCACTGGCTGTATAAATGGAAGGGTGAACATGAGAATTGCAACGTCATTGCTGTGAACAGTCATTGATCTAATGCTCACCGTTTTGCCATGTCGGATGTCGAGCAGCAAAGGGATATACAGTACACCAATTCTTTATTTAACACATGTTCTGTCCAGATGGATCAGGATGGCATATAGAGAGAGCCCATTCTTCTACCCCTGCAAAAATCTTATGGGGCAGGCTAAGCTGAGAACGACTTGCCCAAAGCCAGCTAGTGACTTTCAAGACCAAGGTTAACTTGGAACTCTGGTCTTCTCATCCTTTACCCCACCCTGGTTTTCCGGGAAATCAATTTTAAGCATTTTGCTTTCACATAATACAAAGATTTTGGTAAAGGGTTACTGGAGTAGCCAAGGTGCGGTTTTCTTAGAATTTGGGGCTCAAGGTTTCTCAGCTTTGGATCAGTACATGATGTGGGAGTGAGCATGTATGTTTCAACCTCCCAGTATGCCCTTCCAGTTTTCATAATGGCAGGGAGAGCAGTTGGCTAGAGCACCCACCTCATCCATGACTTAAATATAAATATTAACATTTTTAGATATTGCTTTTTTCACATTGCAAAATAAATGGCAAGATGGTTCTCTAGCCCAGCAGGCTCATAATCTAAAAACAGATGCAAAATAGACACTAGTAATAGCCACTAGAAAGGTGGTTCAAAAATAATGGCTACTAGTGGCTATTCACTCCACTATGCTGGAGGGAATAGGGGCAGTTGCTCCCCCCGCTAAACTTAAGGGGGGGGAACCACTTAAAGTGTTTCTCATGGCCCTATGGAGGGCCTACGGCAGTGGATCTCAAGATCCACTGCCATAAGACTTCTTATGGCATTGCAAAAGTTTTCGTAAGCTGCGGGACCACTGGTGCAAATGGCCAGAGGTGCTGCACATGCACTAGTGGCTCGTAGATGCTGAGCCAGAGCTGGTGTGGTGGTGGCAGGGGGCAGTTTGTGGGAGGATCGGGGCAGGGAGCAGGCTGAACCGGGACTGGGAGGTGGAAGATCTCGTTGGCAGCTGCACATGCCAAGATTCTATTGACCTTTTCCTGGCCTGACATGCCCCCTGAGGCTCCTTGCTTAAAATATCCGGTGTAGTTTTGGGGAGACCTGCAGGCAGCCAAGCAGTCAACATGGAGGTAATTAAAAAAATACTTGTCTATCTCGGGCCCAGGGGCATCGCTGGAGCGTGGCGGGGGGGCGGGGCGCCCCGGGTGACGCGCGCCATGGGGTGACGCGCGCACCCCGCGCGCGCCACCTCCGTGACGCGCGCCACCCTTCGGACACTGCGCATGCACGTGTCTGCGCATGCACGAAAATCCGGGAAATACCCGGATGGATGCGCTGGTCGGGGTCGGACGCTCCGAGGCCGGCTCCCGGGCCGGCCTTGGAGCGTCCGGAGGGCGACGCGGGGGGGAGCCGGGTCCCCCCCGCGCCGATGTAGCGTTACTAGGGTGACGCGCGCCCCCTGCCCCAGGGTGACGCACGTCCTAGTGACGCTACTGCTCGGGCCATCTGGTTGCCTCCCCACGATAGCACACAGTTTGCTCCAGTACCAGCAGTTTGGCTGCATACCATAAATCGGTGGGGGTATAGGATTGGGGCATCTGCCTTGCAGCACAATTCTATGCATGTCTACTCAGAAGTACATCACCTTGAGTTTAATTGGATTTACTCCCAGGTAAGTGAGTATAGAATTGCAGCTTTAGCCTAGTTAGCAGGGATACGTTAAGGCGTAATAGGATGAAAACAGGAGGGGAAACTGAATATTTTAAGTCATACTGAACTTAAATAATTGTGCATTCACATTTTGTCTTTTCACTTTTTCAGCTAAATGTTGATTATTCAGGTAAATGTGCCCATATCAGGGGGATTATGGGGGATGGCATAATTAAACTGCAGCGATAAACGCAAAAAAAGGTCATCCATCACACAAGGCGTGCTGCTGCTTAGACTGGCTTTTAGGTGTTTACTGACACCTGGAAAAGTCTACTTGCTCTCTGATTAAAGTGTGATTATCAATTACAGTGTGAATGCTGTAATTTTGTCAAGCGGTTATGTGCTCAAACTTGACCTTGAGCTAAAGGAACAAAAACAACCATTTGTTGTTTGATGTTTGGCCTGCATTGGTGTCCGTCTTTACAATATCCATCCATGACAAAAGAATTGTAAGCATGTGTGAACAGAAATGGCTCGCCTTCTGTGTCATCGATAATACATCTCTATTAAAAGCATCTCTATTTCAATAATGCATCTCTATTTCAAACGTATGGATATGTTTTTACATTGACTGGTCTGCCAAGGAGCTCCTGAAGGTTGACCATGGAGCCTCTGTCCACTGTAGAATATTCTGGAACATGCTCCTCTCAAGAGAACCAGATCTCAAGCAGTCTCTGATAAGGTGGGGAAGGGATTGCATCGGGGGCTCGCTGGAAGGGCGGGGGGATGGGCCACCCCAAGTGATGCCTATTGGGGTGAAAAAAGCCTGCTGTGCCACCCAGGCCACTTTCTGTTCTTGCAAGCTATGCTCGCAAGAACACAAAGAAGCAGCAATTCGACCGCTCTGAGCTCTGCCGAGTCAGCCAGGCTTGGAGCAGACGAAGGCGGCCTTTGGCCCTCCCTTCACCCTAGTCACGGAAGTAAATGGCAGTGACACGGTGATATCATTGCGTCACCGCCAGTTACTTCCGCATCTGCACCCTGAAGAAGGTGACACCACTAGGACCGCCATGGGGTGACACCAAGGTAAGTGACACCTCTGGGCTGCACCAGTATTCTTCTAAGGCCAGTGCAGGTCCCTATACAGTAGGAGCCGGTGTTATAAGCCCCCTCTGACCTGAACACAACACTACTTCCTCCTACCCCTTCGGGCACGCAGAACTCGAGCAGTCCCTGGGAAGTCCTTTTGTTCCAGTAGAATGTCCAATACTACTTCTAAATGTACTTCAGGTCACAAGTGAAACAATCTTAGCCTAAGACTGGATGAGCCAGTAGAAAAATATAACATCTGGTGCTATTGGAAGTTTCTTGGGTAGCAACTCAAGGTGCATGCAGACAGCCTTAGAAGTGACATGATAAGTGATATGGCAAGGGCCAGCACTAGACCAAATGGTGCCCCAAGTAAAGAATATCCTCTTCCCCCTCTTCTATTTGTTCAACTTTTGAATGCTGCCTTTTTATTGCATCTGGAAACACATTTCATGACTTTATTGCATGTTCTTAACACATGATTTATCCCTAACATAGAAGATGACAAATGTGTATTTGGAAATCTTTCTTTCTTCATGCCATATATAAGCAGATTTGTGTTCTTTAACCATATAGAATCTTTTTAAATTTAAATAACTGGAATGTCTGGTGTACTCCAAACCCAGTGTCCCAGGGGACATTGCCTGGGTTGCCTGCTTCTAAGTCAAAACCGTGAGTGTTGCAATAATCGTGTGATAACTTGGCTGTGAAGCTTTCATTGCATGGTGAATCACAGCAAGATGGTCTTTCTTAATGGGAAATTAGCACATCCAGGATGTGCTAGATGAGGTTGTACACAAAATGTCTGATTTTAATTTTTGTTTAAAAAAACCATTTTCTTGCCTCTTTTTTTGGTATCCTAGCAGCGGGTTAAACCGCTGAACCATAAGCTGTCGATCGAAAGGTCGGCAGTTCGATTTCCGCGATGGGGTGAGCTCTCGTTGCTTGGCCAGCTCCTGCCAATCTAGCAGTTCCAAAGCATGTCAATGCAAGTAGATAAATAGGTACCGCTTGCGGGAAGGTAAACAGCGCTCCGTGTTCCTGCTTCATGCTACGCGCTGCGGCAAGGAGAGTCATGCCGGCCACATGACTACGGAGGCGTCTTCGGACAACGCTGGCTCTTCAGCTTTGAAATGGAGATGAGCACCACACCCTAGAGTCGGACACGACTGGACTTAATTGTCAGGGGATACCGTTACGTTATATAGGTACCAGCAAACTGGTGGTAGTACAAAATGAATGTAAAATAATTTTTGCATTGTAGCTTGCCTGGTTCTCGACCATGACAAGGCGCAGTTGTTATGCAGCTAACTCGGACTTTTACCGCGAGGACATTTTGCTTCTGAGAGAAGTGAAGTAATGGACTACTTCCTGGCGGTGGTAGAATGCTTCTCTCACACATTTTTTAAACCATGTTAAAATCCAAGTTACCAAGAGCAATGCACATGGCGATATCCCCTTTTATGCTCCCAAAACGTTTGGGAGGTAGGTTGGACTGAGAGAGAATGCAGCATATGCAGCATAATCTGGGTCACCCACAGGGCTGCCCAACACCTCCTTGGCACTTGAGTTGGTGTGCCAAATGCCACTTCCTTTACCTGGCAGCATGCCAGCCTGCACCTCCGCTGTTCCTCCTCCGCGTCCTGGATTCGAAAAGGAAGAAAGGAATGGAGCAAAAGAGGAAGTGTGCAGGAGAGGTGAGTGGTGGGCTAGAGTGTTGGCAGTGCATCGGTAAGCCTTATGGACAGATCAGCCACTGAACTTTAAGGTTCACAAACTCGCATCCAGCACTCTGTGTGCTTGACATGCACTGGGATTCCATTCCTGGAAAACACAGCAGATACCGAATCGGCAGATACTGAGTCATCGTCCTATGTGAAAAATGGGGTTAGGTCCCCACCGACCCTCTTTGCTATGCACTATATGAACTTTATGAACCTGAATATTACCGTGAGCTGGGTGATAGCGAGGGCAGTTCAACATCTCTCAACATTTTAATGTTTGTTGTCTGTTTGCGTATCAAGTCCAGAGTTGTTTAAAACAGATGGCAGCGGGGACAACTGAGTATTTAGTCTGTCCCAAGATTTATCCCAAACACTCGGTAAGCAGACCACTTCTGCAAGTTTTTTTAAAGACTTATCCACCACAGGCATATTGCTTGACCCAACTCAATCGGCTTCCTGCAATCGCAGCCCATTCCTTCCTCCTTCCCCAGGAACTGGAACACCAGTCTTTAGCTGGCTTACATAAATACACAGCTTCCCCCCCCCTCCATTCCTTGGCTGTTAACAACCTGTAATATGTAATATGTAAACTTGAACAAACAGCCTTATCAGACAGTCATAAGAGTCATTCCTTGCCCACGAATGGCCGTGAATGTAAGTTACACTTTTGTTCCCGTGGATAAATGAATCCGCAGGAACACTGTGCACATATAATGAGGATTGACTGTACTTGTCCTTAATGTACGGCTCTAGAGTCTAGCCAATAAGGAAAATCTGTCACAGGCAAAGCCTTTTCTGCACCAGTTAGAAAGGCTGGTTCTGGCAAAGTTTGCCAACTCCCCCATAATCCCTGGGATGTGAAAAGACAAGACAGAATGTCATAGCTGTAACTGACAGTGTCAACCATGTGGTAACTGACAATTTGGATGCTGTACATTTAAGCATCTTTTATTTTATTTTTCCGATAGGCTGCATTTTATGTGCCTGATGCTTCAGATTGTCGCAAATTTCATGTCCTGTCTTATTACAGTGCAAAAGAGAATCTACCTCCTAATCTACAGCATAAAGGTATCTTCCCTGGATTCAAAAACCTGTCTTAAGCTAACCAGTAATGATCTGAGTTTTGTGGCAGAGTGCCACTTTGGGTTGCTGAAGGCCCCAAAATGATTTAAAAAACACACCTCAGTATCAGGCCTGACACATTCGGCTCTGGAAACTTTGCTTTCTTGATAAGTGGATTGATCCGCCAGCTCATTTTCATGCACTTTCTGCTGCCTTTGGCTGTGTACGTGTGATTCACCAGGTGGTTTAGAGTGTGATCAGCTGCTGTAAATTGATTTCTTTTTCCAGGAATAGGCCAGTTTATTTCCTCTTTCCAGTTACAGATATTAGGCCTAGCTTCGTGACCAGCGTACAGTGCGCAAAAATAAAAATAAATCTCATTTTTCTACTTTTTGAAGGCTACTCGAGCTGGTATAGTTCAGTGGCTGGGAATAACAGCTCACCTCTGCCAGGAGCCTCAGGCAGGCAAACCACTAACTTGCACCTTCTCAGTCCACCATTTGTAATATGCCAACACTTTCCTTCCCTGTGGGCTGTTGCAATGAATTATGGGACGGGATGGTCTTCAGTCACATCTGGCCCCAGTGATGAACTTGCTAGGTAACACTTATATTTTGGTCCTGCTGCAATGTTTTCCCCAAATATAGTAATATGCCATTTGGACAGCGCAATCTTCACTAAGTACTAGAGCTGCGGAGCGTGTGGTCCGTCGCTCTAAGCTGTTGCAGACGTGCTGTAAAGCACGTTTGTGATGACTCGAGTAAGGGCCACTGGTGTGGAGGCCGGCAGCCCTCACTCCGCTGCACTCCATACCCTGCACCCGCCACTGACGGTAAGTCCAGTGCCGGTGGGCGCAGGGTGGGGGAAGGGCTGGCAGGGGTAGCCAGGGGGGTTGGTCATTGGCCGGCCTGGGAGAGGGTGGGGATATTGGCGGCACACTCCGCCGATATCCTGAGCCCTTTCCCAGCCTGCATAGGCCTTACGCCCCCACCCCGGATGTATGCCAGCTTCAGAGCTGGTGTACATCCGAGAAGGCTGATTGCAGCCCCAACATCCCCTTCCCCTGAGTAGAGCAGGCCACAATGGGCCATACGATACAGCGGCTGGCCCTTTAGGCCAGCTGTGTATAGTTAGGCAGAACTGCACTGTTAATATGGGAGGAAGTAAAGGAATGAACTTGGGGCGACAATGGAGGATTGCCTCTCTGGTTGTCCCAGCCAAAGAGAACGAGATTTGATCCTGTCTGTATAGTCCCATCTTGGGTTTTGTTTCTTGGTTATACCCGACTGTTTGGACAATACCATCTGGGTGTGTGTGCACACGTGCATGTGCATACCACAACTAAGGACATAATGTGCCTTCTCCCAGCACAGCTTTCCTCTGGTTATTTGAGGGTGAGCCCCCCCCCCCCATGCACAATTGGGAGAAGGGGAAAACATATAGGGAAAGACTTGGGACATGCTCATGTACATCTTTAATCACCTTGGGCAAGGTCGGCTCTGTCCTAACCAGCTCTGTGATGAGCTACTGGGAGCGAGATGGAATTGATCTAGAAAGGTTTGGAATGGCTGTTCAGTTTTCAACTCCCCTTCTATGGCACTAACCTCTTGGCACTTATTAAAAATATAGGTACTTCTGGTTCACTGCATTTTCGGACTTTAATTGTACTGGCAAAGAGATTGAAAAGCTTTTAGTTGATTACATACACACATTAGATTAGATTCTTGGATCTTGCAATTGACTTTGGCTATTATTACTATTTCCAGCACTGCAGTATAATTTGTACATTTCCTGTACTTGGGTTATTACAAAAGGTTATACTGTCTTTATTTCACTCTTGGTAACTATTGCTGAGTTATTTGATTGGTATGACTTTTGTGAGAAACAGAACAAAAGGGGAGGGGAAAACTCCTTTATATTCCACAAATACAAGTTTACAAAACTGACCCCAGAAGCTACTAGAAATGAGTGGTAGTTGGACTTTCTTCCAGGAGGTAGTCCCTCCTTGATTCATACAGCATCATTTCATTTGATATACAGGTGGACCCCCGTATCCGCTGGGGATATGTTCCAGGCCCCTCCGTGGATACTTGAAACCGTGGATAAGAGCGAACACCCCCTCCATGGTTTCCTGAGGGCCCCCCACCCTACCTCCCCTGCAGGCAGGCATGCGTGCCCCCCAGCTCTTACTTTTCTTTCAGCAAGCGTTGTTTCTTCCTTAAAACAAACAGAAGCAGCCTCCATTGCAGGCAAGTAGAACGAGACTAAGTCCTAGAGAGGCTCTGCAAGGTTTCTGTTAACCTTGCAGAGCCTCTCTAGTACTTAGTTTCGTTCTACTTGCCTGTAATAAGCAGCCAGAGGCTGCTTCTCCTGTTTGTTTAAGGAAGAAACGAAGCTTACTGGGAAAAAAGTAAAAGCCTGGGGGGGTCCCCACAATCCGTGGATAACTGAAACCGTGGATAGTGAAGGAAAATTCTTGGGAAATATTAGAATACTTGCCTTGCAAAAGACGGACCAAGTTACAGGTGGAGTTCTGGCTTGAAGTCTTTTTTTTTTTTTCTTCTTCTCAAGGCAGTACTAAAGATCACAGTGGAAGTCTCATGTGCCCTGATGGATTTCAGCTGGTTACATATGCACTCCACTGAGTTCCTGTATTTACGATAATCATTTCAGCTCTAGCCATTTGGGTGCTTTCATGCATGCGATCATACTGCATCACTGGCTTTGCAGCCTACAGGTGCACAGTTCTATTGCAACTTTGTCCAACCATGAGGCAAGCTGAAGCGGGTTTGCAGCAGTGGCGGGTTGCAAGGTCCAAGGGGGCGGCAGATTCGGAATGCGTTTTATTCTGCTGCTGCTGGCACCCTCCAGCCTGCTGCTGATGTGAGCCACAATGATCT
Organism: Plestiodon gilberti rubricaudatus; assembly: GCA_026170595.1. Lineage (NCBI taxonomy): Eukaryota > Metazoa > Chordata > Lepidosauria > Squamata > Scincidae > Plestiodon > Plestiodon gilberti. The sequence goes on along the minus strand of JANXHW010000005.1, from coordinate 80,334,685 downwards.
TCTTCCTGCTCATTCCAGTGAGAAGTGAATTGCCCCCTTCGTGCCTTACTCCTCATGTAGTTTTATTAAATAAAGCTGGCTGTGCAGGACTTCCAGCTCTCCTTGCAGGGACAGTGTGCACTGTCTGTTTAAATAAAACTGGAAGTCTCGCACTTCTGGGTTTGGTGAAACCATGCAAGATGCACAGTACAGGGTGTTTTTATAGAGCGTCACAGCAGAGGCAGCAGTCATGGGATTTGCATGGGGCGGTGCTCAAGGTTGGCCCACCCCTGACTTGGTCCCATTGTTCCCTTAACCCCCAAACCAGTGCAACTACCAATTAACCCATCCATCTTTGCTGTGTCTTGCTTTCGTTTGAAGACCTCTGGGTATAAACTTCTTAAGTGCTCCGATAACCTTGTAATGCCACACGACTTAGGATAACGACACCACCAAGAAACTGAAATGGACAAGATGCTGACATTTGGCCTTCATGAGGAAGCAAGGCCTGGCATACATTTGAAAGCTCCAGAGTTCAGTGGCAAATAAATATTGCAGCCCACTCCTAGCTACACAGACAGAATAGCTCAAGGTCAAAAAGCACTGCAGGTGGTTTTAATAGCGTTTGTAAATCGTTGGAAGAAAACATGAATCTGGTATGCTGCATAATGGATTCTCATTCTTGTACTCGGTCTTTGCAGCATACTTCTGCATTCATTGCTCGTTATGTGTCATATATATTCTAATGCAGAAGCTGGGACAAAGTGTGAATACTCTTGGCTAATCAATTTTCGAGACTGGAATGGAAACAAAAGCATTGTAGGGGTTAGTTTTGTAACTCTCATCCAGGGACGTGCGGTACGGGAGGTGAGGCAGAACCGCCCCGTCGTGGTCCGTAGAACATAGCCGCAGCCTAAACCTGTGATTACGCATGTGTGCTACCTGCTTTCACCTGAGTAAGGAGGTGGCGTGCATGTGCAATGTTGGGGTTGGGCTGTGGCCATGTTCCGCAGACTACGATGCGGCGGTTCTGCCTTGCCTGCCGTCCCCGCACCACACATCCCTGCTCTCATCTACGCTATAGTTCCATATAACAAGAGCAAGACTGCCAGGCTTCGGCTCTCTAGGGTCTGGTTCTTGGACCAATAAGTTCATAAACGGTCATCTGGGGGTGCCCATTACATGGCTGCTACCACCAGAGATGGTACGTTTTTCCCTCTTATGCAATTCTTAATCGTCGAGGAGGCCTTTCAGGACCTACAACTCATAAGAACATAAGAAGAGCCCTGCTGGATCAGGCCAAAAGCCCATCTAGTCCAGCTTCATGTATCGCACAGTGGCCCCACCAGATGCCTCAGGGAGCACAAGACAACAAGATAACCTGTTTCCTGTTGTCACTCCTTTGCACCTGGCACAGAGAGAACCCACTTCTAAACTTCTGGGCAGAACTGCCAATCGTATGTGTGCAGCCAAGCAGCATTTGAATGCACACACAAAAGGGAGCTTTTGGAAGGAAGGGTTACTTGTTTTTAAAAGCACACGCTTGAAATTGCGACTCAGAACATGTGTTCTAATAGCATCGTCCTCTCCCGTAACCCTGCCTTGAATCTTTCCTCTTTAGCCCTTTCAAGCCTTCACAGCATCTGTGACTTGAAATAGCAGAACAGCTGTTGACCTTTTCAACACGCAGCACACAGAAGGACCTCTCACAATTCCTAGTAGGTTACAGAGCTGTTTCTTTGACAGCAAACGGTGCTTTAGAATTGTAGCTAGACAGATACCCGTTTCCAAGCATACTGTATTCAAAACTGGGCTCTACCTATCTTAGGGAGCATTCCTTTTCTCATTGGAAACATCGTGCCTGTTAATGGGGCACTAGGAGACAACCTTGCTCCAGGTTCCAAAGATCTGAGGCATGAAGTGGACCTGGGTGCATATCAGGGGCACCTCCATAGCAGCAGCATTGTGGATTCCTTCCGGAAGGAGGACCACCAAAACCTTACAGATGTTCAGAAAGTGATGTAAAGCCTTCCTAGTAAGAAAGGCATTCCATGATTTAATTGGAGAACTATTACTATATCGCAAGTAAGAATTTTGAGACTGCTGTCAAATATGTAGAATTATATATTGTGGCTTCATTTTCTGATAACATGATAACATGAAGTTATGTCTTTCAGCTAGAGAGGCCCTGTTAAAATCTCCAGGATTGCTTTCACTACTCTCCTGAAGTCTTCAGATCAGTCCTGGAGGGTTGACAATCCTAATAGTCGCTTTCCAATTCATTTCTCCAGAGTTTGTCACTACAGGGCCCTTGTAGGAAGGAGGAGGAAATGAGGAATATGAGCTTTTGCCGCCTTCCTCCCTTTTGCCGTGTTGCGGTCTGTGAATAAACAAACATGCTGGCATATAACAATTAAGTTCAGGCTTAATGGCCATGGTCCAAAAATAGCATTGGTTTCCAACATTTTGCTCATTCTGTGATGAGCTTCATCAGGGAAAAATAGTGTGCAGAAACCATACACATTAATCCTGAAAATTTTTAATTGTTATACAGTATATCTGCCGGCCATGAAAGTTTTAGAAATTATAAACATGCTGGCGTCTAAGGATGCAATCCTATACACACGTTCCTGGGAGTAAGCCCCACTGAAGTCAGTTGAACTTACTTCTGAGTAGACATCCATAGACTTGCAGCGCAATCCTATCCAACTTACACCACCGGTGTAACTCTGTGCAATCCTATTCAACTTACACCACCGGTGTAACCAGCAGTGCAGCGAGAACGGGAGGCCCCAGAACAGAAAGGGGAATCAAATCCCCTCCAAAGGGGGATTCATAGGGGATTTGAATCTCCTTTCCGTTCTGGGGCCTCTTGTTCTCGCTGCACCGCTGGGTTATACTGGTGGTGTAAGTTGGATAGGATTGCGCTGTTGGTCTGCAAGTCTTGTCTGCCAAATTCTTCACATTGGGAAAGATGCAACCACTTCCTGTCCACCACAGTCCTGATCAGGGTCCCTTGCAACTATCAACCTTGCAACTGCTGTTGACATTTAAAAAACTACACACACAGAGCCTCCATCATGCAGCCTACATATTGTCTAGTTTGCCTCTCAGATTGTGAGGTTTGTGGTTCATGCTTCAAAGGCTGTGACACCATAGTAAAAAATAAATAAATCGACAGTAACTAAAGTGTTCTTAACCTTTCCCACGACGTGAATAATGTCTTGCTCATGCAGTTCTTTTCTCAGCAGTTAAAAAACATTGTAACAGGAGGAAGGGCCTGCCTTTTGTCACTTGTGAGTCGTAGCACATAAACTTTGCCTGGCTTGGAAACGACTTGTTAAAATTCTAGTACATCACTACTAACTCCAAGGACTTCTTCCTATACATTGCACGTAGTAAAGGTTCACATCAAAAGAGACAAATTTGATTTGAAGCTGAGCTCCAATTGTGTTGGCAATGCTTGACTGTATGATTATTCTAAAAGGATAATAATGTGGTGAAGCTGTTGGTGGCTAAACTAAGGAAGTTGTGTCATGTAAGGAAAATGTACAAAAAGGAAATGGGACGGGGAGATGAGACTAGTTAATTACAAGGAAGATAAAAGGGAATTAATTAAAAGAAACAACCCATGAGCAGTTAAAAAACATTACTATCTATAGGGCAATTGGCACTAATTAGTTGTTGTTTTTTTAAGCCCCAGACTTTTTTGATTTATTCAAAGAAACGTCATCCTGCAATTCATTACAATATTTCACTGAACTTGCAAGCCTACAATACTTGAAACATAATGGACTTTATTCTTAAGGCATTGTAGTGGAAAAGTAATCATGGCTTCCCTTTAAATGTCTGCTGAAAATCTACAGAATGTGGTTGATCAGTGTGAATTTGAAATCACAGGCAAATGAACATTGTGCAATCAACTGTGTTGGAGCCCCAGGGAGCAATCTACTAAGCTTTACCCCCCACCCGAGCACCATTAGAATGAATGGGCGATTCGTGAGATGGTTGCTGACAGATACACCACATGGGGCCTTGATTTTTCAGGTTTGTTTCAAAGCAACAGAAGACCTGTTTCATACGGTACGGATTAAATTGTAAATTGTGGCAATGTTTCAAATAATTCCAGATGTCGATTGACTTGGGCAATCCCTCCAAGATGCCATGCTCAACGTTAGCTTTGGAATCCGATTTAAGCAGCTGGAACAGAAGTGTTTGAATTTCACTTCCGGAGAGCGCCGCCATGATTCTACAGCCTTCAGCCCAGCAAATATGATGTGTTGCTGGCCGCATGTTAACAAGTAGTTGTGTTGCACAGTTGGTTCAAGTTGTGGTGTGGTTTCCTTTCAAAATGCTTCCAAAGACTTTCCTAGCTGAGAAGGCAACTGGTCTGTCACTTGGAAAATTGTCAATTTCATAGTATTTTTATGATAGATTTATTTTTTTGGCACTGATTTTGTGTTTTTGGTCGGATGAATTCATGGCTTGCTTCAGGTCTGTGTTTTAGAGGAAGGCAAGTAGGACCCCAGTCCCATTGGGGCCTTGCACTGCTGGAACAAGAGTTCCAGGAGCAGTGTAAAACCCAGGCCGCTACTGCGTGATGCTGGGCCACTGCTGCAAATGGCAGAACGCCTGGTGTGCGTGGCAGCGGCTCCAGGAGGTTCTGCAGGCACTTATAAAATGCGGGCCATGGGTGGGGAGGGGGAGTAATGGGAAGAGTTGGGGGAGGAACCGGGGGTGTCAGGGAGGGGGTGGATCCGGCGGTAGTTGCGCACACTGGATCGTATCACCGATTTCTCTTCCCACCCCACCCCCAGCTCTCCTCAGACTAGGCTTACCAGATAGCCGACCGGGATGGAGCCTCTTGCCCTTAAGGGGCGGGGCGCGGGAGGGGGCCAGATCGCCGTGGCGATCTGGCCCCCTCCCACGCCCCGCCCTTTAAGGGCAAGAGGCTCCGTCCCGGTCGGCTATCTGGTAAGCCTACCTCAGACCTGTGCCAGCTATATAGCTGGTGTAGGTCTGAGGAGACCCATAGGCTATCAGAAAGCCTACTAGGAGGTAAGTAAAAAATTGCCTCCTGCAGGCTGTCTGAGAACTCTGCCCTCCACCATAGCATGCAGTGCAACTCCCGTTGGCGCGACTGCATTCTGTAACGTGGCAGGGGATCAGATTGGTCGTAGAAGATCTCAGCAACAACAGTAATAAGGATTGAGCTGAAATGACTTGCACGTTTCGTTTTTCTTTTTTAATGGTGTTTCAGCGCTCTTTGAGATATGTTCACCTATTCATTAAGATTGCCCTCAATTGCTGTCCCTCTTAACTGACTGCATTTGTCAATAGTGATGTCAGTAGTTAGTCAAAATCTGACTCTGTGGCAATGACATGCTATTCCATTTAGTGCTTGATCCCTGATTGGATGGAATCAATAAACATCAAATCAAGAACATGTACAAAAGAAGTCTGTCAGCTGACAGACAAAACAAAATGCGTCTTGCAGTTTTGTCCCCAACTATTGCTGTTGAATAAGTCATGTATGTGTTCCTTCCAGACCTTTGGACTGTGCACAGCGAGGACATAGACAGTAATGAGTTGTACTAAATTCTGACATCATTTGTCCGCTGGAATTGAAATGGCAAAGGGCTTGATCCTCGAATAAGAGTTTTGCGAGAAAAGAAGTGTGGATTCAACCTACTGAGTCTATCATAATTAGAGTTCCTATTTACTCATTAATATACTGGAGAGAATTAGGCAGTTTGAACACACTAGGCTTCCACAAAAAGATATAGACTATGTAATTGGAATTTACTGCGTACATGTGGGATAAGAATGGAAAAAAAAATCAGCACTGCAGGAGGAGAGATAAAATGCTTCTTCTCTACTTTTTGTAAGAGCAGACTCGCTGCCCCATTTTCTCCAGAGTATGAAATAAATGTTTTTTAGTTACTTGTATTGGGGGGGGGGTTTGAATTAGAGCCTAAAATTGTGCTATGTACTTTATACAGAAATATGTACTCTCTCTGTATGTTTGTAATACATTTTCTAAAATAATAATTATTGGATAAATCTTTACACCCTATAACAGAATAGGTAACACATAATGTATTATTTGGGGAGGAATAGAATAGGTAACACATAATGGGGAGGTATAGCATGTCTGCATTCGGCAATAATCGCATACTACTTGGAATTAGAATTCAGCTTTCATGTACAGTGGGCCCTCCGTACCTGTGGGGGTTTGGTTCCAGAAACCCCCCCCCCACGGATACCAAAACCAGTGGATGTTCAAGTCTGCTGACAAAATGCTGTAAATTTGCAAAAAAATCACGCAATATTCATACATTGCCTAAAAACATACGTAAATTAACTAAACATGCTGTGAAATGATGGACACAGAGCAAATGAGGTTACAGCAGGGTATGTGGTTTTTTTTTTAATACAGTAAATTTTCAATCCATGGTTGATTAAATCTAGGGAGTGGGAGGAGCAGCAGCGGAGGGTGTAACTGGCACACCGCCAGGCAAATTGTACTGCCTTGGACTTTGTGTTCCCTTCGCCGCCGGAATGGCTCCAGGGGCGAGTGGGAGGGGCCATGTTACACTGGTTTGCAAGGTGCAGTGCCTTGAACCACTTGAGATGCTGAACCCCCTCCAATAACCACCACTGGACCAGCCCTGGTGTCGTGTTGTATCTATTGCTTAGGTACTTGCTGGGGCCCCATAGGTACAAAATACACAATCACAGCCCTGATTTCAGATTTCTTTGTAGACCATATTCCCTAATCCAAGCATTCTCATTTTGTACTTTGTGGTTGGTTATATTGACAATGTCAACTTAGTCGTACAGTGCCATTCCATATTATGCTCAAAGAAGTGTACAGTCATTATGAATGTACAGTAATAGGATGGTGTAGTGGTTTGGGAGTCGGACTTAGACCTGGAAGATCCAGGTTCAAATCCCCGCTCAGCCACAAAGCTTCCTGGGTGACCTTGGGCCAGTCACTGTCTCTCAGCCCCACCTACCTCACAGGGTTGTTGTGAGGACAAAAAGGAGGGGAGGAAATATGTACACCACTCTGAGCTCCTTGGAGGAAGGGCAGTATAAAAATGTGAAAAATAAAAAAAAATGTGAAATGTGAAAATACTAGGCTATTTCAGGAAGACATCTTGTTGCTTAGTTAAGTGGTAATAACCCTTCCTTTTCCTTGAAAGTTGTTATTGATTACATTGAAATTTGTACCAGTTCTTGCTGTTTCTCCTTTAAGACATTACTTCCTTCATGTGTTTGCAGTGTTGCCCTTACCTGGTATTGATTTTCCCCAGGCAAAATGTTCTGTTGGCCAATAATGCACATTGGCCTCAAATTTCACTCTACGTAGATTTTAAAAATGTAGGTGTACAATATGCAGTTTGCTTTTATCCATTTTCAGAATCTTTGCTATTCAAGTTCATGAACGTGAGAGTTTCTTTAGATTTTTCTATACAGTAGATTAAATGAGGGTGCAGTCCACCCTAGTGCTGGGCTGGCGCCGCATGTCCTGTGCTGTAAGGCAGTTGCGCCGGCTCTAGGCTGGTGCAGAGGCCTGCACTGACCCCAATCTGCATGGCGGGGAGAGGGTAAGCCCGTGCCACTTGGTGTAGAGGCATTCCTGGGTGGGGGGAGGTGGGGAGGGGGTGTTCCAGAGTGGCGGAAGGCTGGAGACAGACCAGACTGGGCAGTGGATGGAATTGGTGGCAGCGTCACACACCAAATCCTGTTCCCATATCCCTGTCCGGTTTGCCCTACACAGGGCTCCCGGATTTGTGCCAGAAAATGTGCAGATCTGAAATAGCTGGCATAGATGACTAAATAGCTGGCATAGATCTGAGGAGACCTGTTTGGGTGGCTTGGACTTTGCCCGGAGTAAGGGTACGAACATTCCCTTCCTCTCAGAGGCGTTCTTATATGGGGGGAGCAGGTGTGCTCCCCCCCAGGCGCTGAGTGGGCGAGGGGCGCGGCAGCCGGGCTCGGGGCTGCGCAGAGCGGCACGGCACCAGAGCCTGGCTGCCGCGCCCCTCCGCGTGTCCCCGGCCTCCGGAGGCTGCGCTCCGAAGGCTGGGGATAAGCCCTCCTTAAAGCGACCGCCCCGTTCGGCGGTTGAGAGCTTTATGAAGAAGCCGAACGCGTCGCTGGCTTTTATAGGGTTTGCGCATGCACAAACCCCCAGCGACGCGTTCGGCTTCTTCATAAAGCTCTCGACCGCCGAACGGGGCGGTCGCTTTAAGGAGGGCTTATCCCCAGCCTTCGGAGCGCAGCCTCCGGAGGCCGGGGACACGCGGAGTGGGCGCTCAGCCCCGAGCCCAGCTACTTGGGGGGGGTGCTCCAACCCTGCCCCCCCCCCAGGCGCCGGGAGGGCTGGGAACGCCACTGCTTCCTCTGAAGTGACCTCTTTTACCACCTCTCTGTGCCAGTGATGCAGCATTGGCTGCACTGGCCTCACTGCAGGGCCGGCTGTAAAGTTAGGCAGAATTGAGCTGTGATTGAGTAATATACTCAATATTATACTGCATGTATAAGGTTAATCATGTGGAGGGTGAAATAATTTTGGAGAAGTAAGAATTTAGTCTTACAAATGCAAACTTTCCATTGCTGTATGTGCAGAAAAGAGAACAATGCAGTTTAGTTGGCTGGATGACTGTGTTGACCAGGCTGTGGACGTCAGCAGTTGTACCCAATCTGGACCCCCAGGGTGCGTTCCAGTGAAGCAGGCAGGGGGTATTGTTGACTAGGAAAAGGCAGAAGACCAAACTCCTTTATCTATACCTGACCTGGGCTATCTACAGGTTTCACGATGGTTTCCAATTTTGCAGGGGCTGATTTCACAACTCTTGTTTCATATTGCATCTGAGGTCTGAGTGCAATATGTTGTCTAGGGTAGATCCTAACCTCAGATTAAGGTTTACTGTTCAAGCCCTGGAGCCTAGGACAGAGCAGATGTTACACAGAGAGAGATTAGGGGAAAAAAAGCATTACATAGTATTTATTGGTTTCTCCAGCATGAGTATCTGTTTAAAATAAAACCAGGTATCAAATACCTTCCAAGTTTTAGATGCAGTCTCTGATCTATGGGTGTTAAATTCAAAAATGCAGTACGAGGGAAATCTGGAAAAATAGGGCAAAAGTTGAATTGTAATTGAAGAATCCCCAAAGACCACATAAAACTATGCTGCCATTCAAATTTTGTAGCACAATTCCCCCCCCCCCAACTTCTATTCTTATAGACAACATTTGGGGAAGGTTTCTAATTATATATGTATAAAACCTAACTGAAATAGAGCAGGTCATCTTCATTAATCATCTGGTCAGCTGAAACTCTGTCCTGAATCTGACTGGAGTTCTTCAGCATTAATCATATTATGAAAATATGCAGAATAACATTAGAATCCTAGTCCTGTAGTGGGGTTCTAAAATGTTGCACATCATAAAGAATTTCCAGCAAGGTTCTGAGCCCTGAAATTAGATTTTTTTTTCTGGGAAAAAACTTTTCTAACAGTCCAATCATAACCAACTTTCCAGTGTTGATGCAACCTCAGTACAGCCCCGAGGTGAGGGAACAATTATTCACTTACATTGAGGAGGCCTCTCTGACTCCCTCCCCCCACCGCAGGATGCAGCGCTCTCCCCCCCCCCCCCATTGGCATGGCTGCATCAATCCTTGAAAGTTGGTTGGGATTGGACTGTAAGTAGCTTCAGGGCTTCACATCAATCTGGCGCCCTCTGCAAAGTTTTGCCTGTTAAGTTTCAGAAAAACACAACAACCCTGTTCTGTCTTTAGGGCAGATATCTTGGGAGCTCTGTCTAGGCAGATACCATTTGCAAGACATTTATGGGGGAGCAGAAGCATGGCAAAGGTGGGGTAGGGGGGCAGCCTGCCTTGAACGGCAACCATGGGGGCAGTGATGTTGCTAGGGTGTGGCGGTGGGTGGGCCGCCGGGGGTGATGCGCTGAGGATGACACTCCCAATGTCGCATACCACGCCACCCCCAGACCCGTACGAACCGCTCGCCGTCACCCCCCCCCGGTGCCGCCATGCTACCCCCTGCTGTCGCCCGGTATGAACCCGGAGAGGGTGACTATGCGTCTTCTTTGGCCGGCGGCTCAGCCGCTTCTGACTAGGCCAAAAGCAGTGTTCTTTGCGCATGTGCACAACGCTGCTGAGGGCAAGAGGCTTCAAGTGGTGTTGTGCACATGCACGAAGAATGCTGCTTTTGGCCTAGTCAGAAGTGGCAGAGCCACTGGACGAAGAAGGTGCATCGTCACCCTCTCCCGGATTGTACCGGGTGGCAGCAGGGGGTGAGGCAGTGGCAGGAGGGGTTTGACACGCCGACCAGTGATGCCGCTGCATGGGGGTGATGGTACTGAAGCCTGAGTACGCAGCCTCCATCGTAATTCCATGACAAAACCTGGAATGGTGAGCACGGGTCTCTTTCGGTGGTGGTTTTTTCATTTAAGGGCCCTCCTGCCCACCCTTGGCTCCATTCGGCCCGAAATCCCAATGATCCAGAAGCAATTGGCAGTGATCCGATGACGTGACGACGCCATCACGTCACCACCATACTATTTCTGGGTTGCCAGGCTCCGTGCCTGCGCACCGGGTTCCATTGTGGGGGAGGCAAATTCTGAGGTTCAAAGATACAATCAAGTATATCACTTGATTGAAAGAACGTGTGAACCAACAGTATGGAAAAACATGTTGTTTAAGGTGGTATAACAGTGCTCTGCTTGTAGCTTTAGACCTGGAATGGTGCCTTTACACATGCAAGTTAAAGCAGGGTGCATCAAGTAATGAAAATGAAAATGCATGTGTACATGCATTCCTAGTTTGAATTGGGGGGGGGGTTTACTCCCAGGAAAGTGTGCAGGATTGCAGCCTTGGAGTACTATGCATGTTTCCTCAGATAGTAACATGTATTTTTTTTTTTCTTGACGGGGTGGTGGTGGTGGGAGAAATCCTAGGAATTTGTGTATTACTAATTTCTGCCTGTAAAGTGTAAACATTTTCAGAGATGTTTTGTTTGTAAATATCTGGAAGTTACCGGTATATCCATCAGATACTAAAATGTTAAAAAGGACTGCAGCTAGCAGATATACTTGTTTAAATCAAAGAGAATCCTTTAAGGTTAGTGTACATTTACCTGGGAGTAACCTCATTGAGCAAGACTGGCTGCACACAGGATCAAGACTTACTTGATCCTGACTAGATCTGCTTACTGTACATGATGTGAAAAGTGGCGCTTGGTATATCTGCAGCAAAGTAACGATTCCAGAAGGCTGAATTGGAAAAATTAATTGGAATTGGCTAGATGTCGGTGTTCTGGTGTGATTTGAAGCCTGGCTGAAGGACTGCAAACAAATAGCAACAATAAAGAGCATGTGTATTGCGTTGTGGTAAGAAGGGGTGGAGCATAGTCAGGTACCACGGAGATCAGTTTGTTGTCTCATTCAACGTCTTCATCAGTGATCAGCAACTGAGCCAAACAGATGTTAACAACAATCTGTGATGATGTTACAGTGCAGAGTGCGGCAACTGTGCGGAGACTTGATCCACATCCCTGGGACTAGCAATGAGATGGGGGCACCTCACACTCTGGCGCCAGGGTAGCTTGCCAGAGAAAGGTGGTTCTGATGTGCCTTCTGCTGTGCTTCAATGCTAACCAGTGCAGTTAGGTCACCCAACAAATCAGTAACCAATTTTAAAAAAAACAGTGGCCAACTTGTTGACACTCAACTGAAGAAGAGTTCTAATATTAGCTCTGATACGTGGAAATGAGAGCTGATTCATATTAACACCTTAGTATGTGGTGTAGCTAGCCCTTTTTTGGGTTGGTGCCCCTTTACTTTTTTGCAAACACCCCACTCCATGCCACCACAGATGCAAAATTTACCCCACTGCAAAATTTTCACCCCGCACCGCCATAAGCAAAAAATGAACACGCAAAAAACACGCATCCTAATGTGGGGTGGGGTGGTGGTGGCATGTCATGTCCCTTTCTCATCCCTCCTAAAAAAAATCCTAATCCTTTTTTTTTTTTTGCATCTTTTGTGCGCGTGTGTGTGTGGCATGTCTCTTTTTCTTATACTAAGTCCTCACTCCTACTCCTGACACGTCCTTGCTCCTAGTCCCAGACACGGGGGGAGGGTGCATTTCTTGTCCCTCCTAGGTTTTCCACGCAGCTGCTACCCCCCACTGCACCCCCAGGGCAGCAGCTGCTTCGTGTGCACCCCCCAGGTACGGGGGGCATTTTTGGCAGTGTGCGGGGGCAACATTGCACTTAACTCGGCAGCACTTCAGTCCTCCTACTTCTTCATCGGCATTGCAGTCGGCAGCCATGATGAGGTCGAGACTCTCTAGCACGCACACATACCTAGTCTCGCTGGTCAGTCCTCCAGAGCCTAGAGAGGACTCTGGAAGACCGACCAGCGAGACTAGGTACACGTGCATGCTAGAGTCTCACCCTCATCATGGCTGCCGACTGCAATGCTGAAGAAGAAGTAGGAAGAGTGCTGCCGAGTTAAGTACAATGTTGCCCCCGCGCCACGCCGAAAATGCCCCCGTGCCTGGGGGAGTGCACACGAAGCAGCTGCCGCCCTGGGGGTGCATCAGGGGGCGGCAGCTGCGTGCAAAACAAAAAAACACCCCGGACCAAAACAAAAACCCCGGACATTTTGCCACCGCCCCTGAACTTTCACCCCCTGCGTCCGGGGGCCCAGGGCCACACGCACCCCCCTGATGATGCCTCTGTTTGGTTCCATGCTGTGTCATAACACCTCATTGGCTCTCGGAACAATCAATCTTATTGGTTAGTTTTGAGTTAAGGAAATCCACTTTTTGTTCCATAAGGCAGTTTTCTTCTTCTGGTTATTTGGCCATAACGTTGGTAGAATACAGATAATTCGACACAACTGGTGTCATTACATTCTGCATTTAATTATCTTTCCGATGATATATAACGTTTTGGTATTATTCATAAATACAAACTTTCCAAAAGGTTTCCACAATTTTGGCCACTGGTGATGTTACCCTCCCGCCCGCGGGTGTTGTCCAGTGCGGTCCATACCCCCGACGACTCCTAGTGATGCCCCTGCATGTCCTAATAGGGTTCAATTTGGGCATCTCAAGCTGCCAATCCTGGCCTTATTCCTTAGTTTGAGCCACCTCAGGGCTCAGGAATGAGCGAGTCCTTGAATTGGCCCACCCATCTACGCTGTGTAGTTCTTTACTGACTCATTGCCATAGCATCAAACCTGACACCTTCAGAAAGTCCCCCTGTCTCAGGCTAACCTTGCTCCCAGGGCTGCTGGAGGAAGGAGAGCGTGCGTGTGTCATTTTAAAGAGAGGCGACAGAACTCTCTCGGTAGGAAAAAATCCATTCTGAAGACTCTCATAGGTAGGGTATGTAAATAAGATCAAAGCCCCCGAAACACCAGATAAAACACCCGAGGTATGAAATACATCAACTACAATCACCTTGTTTTTCTTCATCCTATCTGAATGCCCCCTATCAACCGGTGTCACACTCCAATGGGAATACTAACTGGCTCAGATTTATTTGAACAATGGAGGGAGAGTGACATTTATATGGAGAAGGTTTGTTATTGTTTTCTCCCTGTCATTTTAGCTTGATTGTTTCTTCAATCTAAAACGCATCTAATGCGCTCTCTCTCTCTCTCTCGTTGGCATGCTTGGGTAAACTGGTCAAGTGTTAAATCAATTACCCCCCCCCCTTTTATTCAACCAGTAATTGTACTAGAAATAGATTTAATATGTTTGGTAATGTATAACTCAGTCTGATAGCACGGTTGCTCAGAATGCCATTCATCTGCCTCCGCCTGCAGTTCCATTGCAATTAGAACTATTGCAGAGTCTCCCCCCCTTTTTTTGGTTAGATAAACAATACTTGATAATAAATAGCGCTACTGGTTAGATTCAGTCATAAACCTGTTGGTTCATTTAAAAGAGCCCTTTTTCAGAAATGACGCGCACATAGAAAAATCGCATGGGGGCACAAGGAGAACATGGCAGTAAGTCCCACCCTGGTGCTGACAAAGCCTCACCCCTATGTGGTCAGCATTTATCTGCAGAAAAATGCTGAAGACGAGGAGAGTTTCTTCTCTCATTCAGCGTTTACTACTGCAGGAAAAAAATGCCTAATAACGATAATACCTGTATTTGTATACCTCCTTTCTATGTCGTCAGATTTCTCCTTGGACTTTATTCAAGGTGGCTTACACAGGCAGGCTTTTCTAAACCCCCATAGGAATTTTTACAATAAATGTTCTATTTGCATAGAACCCGTCTTCTCCAACTGTTTCCTTTTTAACGGTGTGGTATCTTACTGGCTGCACACGGCTTCGAGCTCTGAGCTTGTTGGCATCTTCTGGTTGTCTCGAACCGATCCCGTTCTAGTTGTTCAGGCAAGGAGGCAGCTCAACCACTAGTCAACACCTCCTGCACTATGTGTGAGAAGGGGGCTTTGGAATCATGTCAGCCTAGGGCAAAGCTATTATGCCATGATACTGGGCACCTTGCACAGAAAGAATGTGTGGAGGAGAAAGTGTGAATAGGGCTGCTTGGATATCAAACCAACTAGACCACATTGTTGTTGTTGTTGTTGTTGTTTTTAAGAAATCGTTTTAGTGCAAGTCCTTGCAGAATCTGGGGGGAAGCAGCTATCTTGGAAGAGGCTTTCTTTTACCCTCTGCCTACAGAACAGAACGCCTCTTCTCAAATGGCACCTTGCTGCAACAGAAGCGTGCATCAAATTCAAGACCCACAACTAAAATGCTTTCTTTCTGAACCGTGACTGTTGTATTGAAATGCAAGTTCGTGCAGGTCTGATTGATTAACCACATGGTTTTTAATCAACTAGGATTTCTGCAGTCAGGAGACGGCTTTCTATTATACTATGAACTGCTCTTTTTATAAAAGCAGGGATCTTTCTTTCTTTCTTTAAAAAAAGACCTGCTCCTGGAAACTTATTAGGACCTCCTAACTAAGGCTCCTGCCGGTGGAATGTGTGTTCCACCGGTGGAAGTGCCTGCCCAGCAGAGGATGTGATGCACTGCCGGCATGCATAATGAGGCTGCCAGTGAACATGGCTGATGGCCATGTACACAGACTGATGGAGAGGCCCTCCAGCTGGTGGAGTGGCCTCCCACCAGCAGTGCCGGTAAGTTGGTGGAGGGAGGAATGAGGAGAGAAAGGAACAGGGGGAGTGTCTGGGCAGGGAGGGGGTGGGTGGGCAGGAGGTGGAATAGGGGAGAGGGGTCTGTCCGGGCAGCACTGGCATGCACCAGGATCCTATCCACATCCTTCTTCCTTGCCTTCCTCTGTTCTGCACCAGCAAATTATGTCTATTAGAGAGCCTGGATCAGGGCAGTGGAATAGATAACCAACCCCACTAAAACCAGTTAGACGAATTTCTATAACTTTTCATATATTTTGGTAAAGTTGCATAACTGGACTTAGTGTGTGTGTGTGTGTGTAAAAATAATCACATGTCTAAGACTTTTCAGTTAATGCAGGGGTTCTCAACCAGTGGTACTAGTACCACCAGTGGTACTTCAGCCGACTGCTGGTGGTACGTGGACTGCCAGACCACCGGAATCCTGCTCCAACGTGGTGGTTTTGGTGGTGCGTTTTTTGCTCCTGAGAGGCTCTTGCCTTTGGCCGAGCCTCTCAGGAGCACTGAGAAGGGCCTTCCCAGAGCCTCCTACCTGCATTTTCTGGCCTCTAAAAACCCGGAAGTAACTGGCAATGTTGTTGTTGCCAGCCACTTCGGATGGTATGCAGCAGGAGAGTGGCGCTGGAGATGGTACTTGACTTGGAAGGGGTTGAGAACCCCTGAGTTAATGTTCAGAGACATCTCCAGAAAGGCTTGACCTGCAGCAATCCTTCCCGTCAGTTCACTCGACTCTGTGTCGTTAACTGCAAAGATACCTTAAAGTTCAGTTCTCTTTCAAAAGTGTCCCCAAGTCTAAATTGGCACCCATTATGACACTTTGCCTAATGCAACCTCTGCCCCTAGTTTAGCTCTAGTCATGGGCTACTAATAGCAATGCTCATACCAGATATGGATATGCATCCTCATTAAAGGAATAATGCATCCATTCCATTAAACAGGGCCTGATGAACAGCACAGTGTGGACAGGGACATGCATCCAGATGCATGTTTGTTCCTATATCGGTTTTGCTGGCAAACCTCTTGCTAGATCATGGCATCTGTCTTTAGAAATCAATCGGCTTCGCATCTGTTCCCTTTTTATAGATAGGTTGTATTCGCTACTCTGTATAAGCCAAAGCAATTGAAAGCATTTTCCTTAGCACTGGGCAACAGAAGGTGGCTACATCCTTAACTTGAACTCTTCTTGAAAGCCAGTGTCAAGATCGATGTGTTGTATAACATCAGTTAAACCAGAGATTAAAGAAATCAGCTATGAAGTCTAAGTTACCAATGCAAGCATCTGCTTGCGACATGATTGACCATTGGC
This sequence comes from Plestiodon gilberti rubricaudatus, assembly GCA_026170595.1. Taxonomy (NCBI): domain Eukaryota; kingdom Metazoa; phylum Chordata; class Lepidosauria; order Squamata; family Scincidae; genus Plestiodon; species Plestiodon gilberti. The sequence goes on along the minus strand of JANXHW010000005.1, from coordinate 80,318,179 downwards.
TGTGGTCTTCTTCCCGATGTGCCACAGCCAGCCTTGGATTCAATATGTCTTTGCCTTTATTACATCCCTCCTGATAGAAGGCATTTTATTCTGGCAAGCTATGACCCATTGGATGACAAACGCAGCATCTTTATATTAAAAACTTGTCCCTGCCTGTGCTGCAGTAGCGTCAACTAACCAGAGGAGGGCGCTTGTGGCACTCCAGTCAACATGTTTCAGCTAAAGCACTTAAATATTATACTCATTTCTAAGGGGGGAAAAAAAGCCATTTTCAACCCCCTTATCTGAGTCGAAGCACTATTAAATAACCATGGACAATGCATGGTTATCGGTATCGAGATTAGCTTGCAGGGTTCTGCAATTAATTGGCATATTTATCATTCAGGTTCCTTTCCAAACAGAGAAAGTAGCCTCTTTTCAGGGCTGCAGCAGTTGGCAGGGGCCGCCTGCTGCTTGTCCCATGAAGGCCATAAGCACTTCCTTTCTACTCAACATTCTGCCCAACCTATTAGTTAGTGTTGGTATTTAGAAAATAATGTATCCCGTTTCCCCATGATCACCCCCCCCCCCCAGGCCATTTAATACAATACTGAATCTTTTTTGACAAGGTGACTTTTGCTTCCTTCGTGCAATAGAAAGAGAGAGAGAAATTGTGAAGCAAAGAATTATGGAACGTCGTCTTTTATTTAGCCTAATTCCACAGGCAAATAGCTTCTCCAATGCAAGGCTAGACTGAATGCAAAATGAGTGGAAAGTGGATCACTTGGAGAAATGGCGTCTTGGTATTGATTCTATGTTTGCATTTTCAAAATCTGTTGGGCGATCTGTGAAATATGTGAGAGACTTTCAGGGAGGGGAAAAATAGTTATGATCATTCATGCACGCCTGGCTACATGAGAGGACATTTATCCAAAAAGATATGCAATAATAAATATATACTCTGTGTGTGTGTGTGTGTGTGTGTGTGTGTGTGTGTGTGTGTGTGTGTGTGTGTAGCCTTGCAGAGTATATAAAAGTTGATGATGCGGGGGGGAACACTGTTCCCCTCTTCTTGAAAATATGTAATCTCTTCTGCAGGATGACAGCTCATAGGATGGGCGAAATGCAGAACGTTAGCATGAATGTAATGTTTGAAGGGGAGATGCATGCATGCATGCATGCATCCATTTGTTAACCCGCAGAGCCAAGAAGTGGAATGTAACAAGGATGATCAGTCTATGCATGCCGTTGCATGTTCACTAACTTGCATCCTTTGAATGCCATGATATTCACTGCATGATGCTCCTATTCAGTGCATATTCACTGATGGTCATGGTAAACATACATTTGCCACATTGCGCATAAACATAGTTGTATATTTCCAAACGAAGTAGCTGTACACTCTTTGTATGGAATAAGGCCTGCTAGCCAAACTGGATACAGTTGCAAGTTTGAGCTCAGACCATCCCAAGTTTAAAAACTGAATAAAGTCATCCACTTCAGATGGTCCGAATCCTTGATTGGATTGAATATATTGGAGATTTGGTTTTTCTTCTTCTTCTTTCCAAATTGATTAGTTGTGTGCCCCAATTCAAAGACAGCCATGCACAACAATGCATGGGGAATCCAAGACGGTGGATGATGCATGTTCTCAAATGTACAGTATGTGAAGTGGCTATAAGTACAAGCCCTTTCCATACCAGGGAGAGACTTATCGTTTAGCACTTCAGGGCATGCTTTGCATGCAGAACGTTCTGAGGTATGACCTCCTGGTCTTCCTGCTAAAAGGATGGAGAGGGGCAGGGAAGACCACCATTTTTGATTCTGGAGAACTGCTACTTGTCCAGTTACTCAGTACTCAACTGGATGGGCCATTGTTTTGACTCGGAATAGGTACCGGTAACTTCTTCTATTCTCGTAATGCTATCAAGAGGATGATGCATCATTTCTTAATGTGCATAGCAATACAAATCCACACCCCATTTGAGGGCCACTTCACACATTACTTTTTTTAAGTGTATCCCTACAATGTTTTAAGTGCACACCTACATATGTGACTGTAACAAAGGCATGTCTGCAAACATTTCTCATACAGATTGATACACTCATCAGGGAATAAATATGATGGACTGTAGGCTCACTGGTGATTGCATGCTCACTGGTTCTGCATAATGTGTGAAGCAGTTTGCAGGTTCTGGTTCACAATCCAACAAATGAATTCATGTACTGCTCTGCTACCATGTATATAGCTCACCTGGATCAGGGCATAAGGCTTGTGCATAAGAAAAGATACTGGAAAGCTATTACTTCTACTTAGCGGTATTCATTATTAATTTTTCGGTGCCTTAGGGGGAGAAACTACTTACTAGAAAATGTCAGTGACAATTTTGCATAGGGGAAAAATGATTCCCCCCCAATTATGCAACTGTATCAAAAAGCATCACAAAAATGAGAGAATCAAGAATGCAAGGTCAAGTAGGAGGAAGTTGCAGATGTCTGAGATCTTTTTACTAATATATAATATAGGGGCATCGGTGCCATCTATACTAGATTATAAGGGAAACTTCAAATTTTATCACTCATTCCTTGAAAATAATACAGCACCTTCCTATATTTAGTGCAGATATGAAACTAGATTTTGTAAAGCAACAACAGATTCCAGTCTTTTTTATCTCCCCCTTTTTGGCATTCATTCATTTAGTCTTTCAGCCACTGCTTCAGTGAATTTCTATTAAACAAATCTGGGTGAGCGACAAGGTGATATCAAAGTTGCTGTGCCTAATTCACAAAAAGAAAAGTGGGAAATGATGCTGTCTTTGTGTTAATGTGAGAAAGGAAAAGGAAACGTTTTAATGAACCATTTTTCTGGATATTCCTCTGAGTTGATAAGAAATATGTGGAAGCAGATACAGATATTAAGCTAACTAGGCTTCTGGTGGGCTCAGGTGACCCCCCCCCAGTAGGAGTGTTATGTGTTTTTGTTCCAAATTTTCCCCATTTCAACTGCTTTAAAAGTGTACAATGGTATAGGTTGTACAGTGTCGGTAGATGAAGAGTGCTGCAAAATTACATGGTTTTGTTTTGTTTTACTGCAGCTTTTTTATAGCAGAATGCCAAACCTGCGCCAGTAGCGCAGGACTAATCTTTGGGCTAGTCTCTCCGGCATCGTGAGGTGAGGGGGCTGCCATTCATGACCCCTCCTGAAGATTGGTGGCCAGTGAGGGGGCGGGGCGTCCAGGGCCTTACCTGGTCGCCCCGCAGCCCGCACGGCCATTATGATTTCCCTCCTGTGGAACAGCAGCGTACCTGACAGTGCACCTGGTTTCCGAACTTGTGTTTTTATGCGGTTACCAACAACAAAATACTCCTACACATAATGGATTGCATCCAAGGGAAGGGATTCCTAATTAAGCACCCTTGAACTTGTCACTCATGATGACTAACTTGTCTAATTGATGTCAGTCAGTCAGGATTCACTTTCTTCGAGTACAACCCAAATATGTAGAACTCCCCTCTCCAATCCAGCTTCGTTCTCCATTGATTTGCCTATAAGAGAAAGGTTTATTATTCTGTGGATTTTTTTTAAAACGCCCTTCTGTGTGTGGGGAGGGAGGGGGCATTCATTTGAGAGTTTCATTTAAAATGGCACTGTGGTCAGTAGTACTCTAGTTAATAAAATAAATTGGGGGGGAGGAAATTAAATATTTCCTTATGTGGCTTGGGGGACGGGTGGGTGGGGTCAGATGTAAACTGATTTGCAATAACTGGTTTATGTTGATGCAGTAGGTAAGATGGAGATGCTAAGATGGAGATGCTAACATTTCATATTTTGCAAGTTTCCATAGTGTGTGTGTGTGTGTGTGTGTGTGTGTGTGTGTGTGTGTGTGTGTGTGTGTGTGTGTGTGTGTGTGTGTGTGTGTGTGTGTGAGATCTACCACTGTACTCAAAATGATCCCTTTTGGAGATTTGAAACCTTTTGTTTTACAAAAGTTGCTTTTCCCAAACTCAGGAGTCCTTAGCAGGTGGCTGTGGTCACAACATACAGAATGTGCTGATTTGGAACTGGCAGGCTTCATCTCATTTCTGTGGGTGTGAAATCTCCATTTGACTTTAAGGAGTAAATGCGTCTCCATTTGAATTTGGAGTGTTGGACTCTCTGGATCAATTACCGAATGAGGGAGGGGTTGATGACCTGGTCTCATCCTAAGTGTGGTCTTCCTGGTTTGTGGATCCTTGACCTCTTGCCACCAGTCCTGTAAACAGTCATGTTCCTGGTCTGGCCATTTGCTCTCCAGGTAGGTTGCCTAGCACCAAGTAGTCAGTAGACATGTGTGTCACCGTTTCCTGCATGCTCTGAATTAAACAGGAATAAAATATTGACCATGCAACACTGGCTCAGTAGGAGCTGGCTCTGGGGTCTCTACTTCTGGGGTCCCTTGTACCAGTTCTCTAGCTCTGGGGTTTCCTGGGCCAGGCTTCAGCCTAGTGTTAAGTCCTGGATCTGGGTCCACGGCTGGTTCATCTTACTTAACCGCCTTCCCTTTTTCAGGGTCAGAATCTCATATCGGGGTCAGAATCTCATGGTCACAGTGTCCTAATGAGGTGGCTTTCTTATACTGTGGATTACCTGGAGGTGGGGCAGGCAGGTGGGGCAGACTGCCCAAACCCCACCATCTTGCCTGCCTGCAGCCACGTCTCAGCATCCGTGGGGGAAAAAAAACCACTGAGTCCTCCATGGGGCAGCATGAAAATGGCAAAGGATGCAACTCTGGGGGGTTATGTTGACATGAGGATGGTTGAGGGGTTGAGTGTCCACTGCTTCAGCTCTGATGAGCTTAAATGTTCCCAGGATGGCACACAGTGGGACTAAGAGAGAGAGTCTGTCTGTGCAGATTTCTTTGGGCAGTACCACTATGATTTCCATTTAGCCTTGAGGTTGACTAGGGTGTGTTGTATAGCGCAACACAGTTCTCAATAGAGTATCCTGTGATCATTAACATCAAAGGGTGGTTTCCCCCCCCCATTCATAAAAGGGTATTAGTTAATCTGTCATTAAACATAGCAAAACAAAAACTGCTAGCAGCTCTTTCTTGCTAAGAAGTACAAAGCTGCCAAAACATCAATTTATTCTTCTCAAGATGTTCTTCCAGACACTCACTAATGGCAGCTACATGCCTGTCTTTGTGGGATAAGCATGCGTCTGGCCCTCGGTGATGTGTGTAATGAATGGAGCCAGCGCTAATTAGTGAATTCCATAGCTCTTGCTGTTTTCAGCTGGTTAGAAGTTTTATCTTTGCTGAGGAAATTGCTTTTCAGCGCAGGAAGCCTTCTGGATCATAAAGGGAGAGGACCCATATTAATTGCCATGACAACGTATTTACTGATTTTTTTAGATAAGCCAACTTTCTGTTTTGTTCGTAAAGGCAGAGGAACAAAAAAAGAAAATTGTGGCCAAAGGCCTACTAACAACCCAATCTTATCCCCCTCCTTGTTTGTGCAGCTGCGCCTAACGCGGATGCGCTGTATCCAGTGGGCAGGTGGATCAGGAGTCTCGGAGGGGAAAGGGGATTTAAATCCCCTTACTTCTCGCATAAGCATCCCACTCCACAGTGGGTCTCCTTGGACCTGTGCTAGCAATGTCGCTAATGCAAGTCCGTGGAAAGGGGGCGGGGAGGCTGCTGCCAGAGGGGATAGGATCCGGCATGTGCCATCGCCACCAGATCCACCTCTCATGCAGCCTCCCCACCCCTGTTCCTCCCCTCCATTTGCATGGAGAACTTGGCATATATGAGGTGTTTGTGTGGTGGAGAGGACAGTGAATTTGGTCTTCCACCATGTGAGGATGGAGCTGAACCTGATTACTGAATCAGTTGGCACTAAGAGAGGATGGAGGCTGCACTCTGAACCCTAGATTCAATAGGATTAGGCTTACCAGATCTCCAACCAGGACAGAGTGCTAGACCTTAAGGAGAAGGAATGTGGGCAGGTGTAGCTTGTTAAATCTTAGAGCACAATAGTAGGCATGTCTACTCAGAAGCAAGCCCCATTGTGTTCAGTGGGGCTTGCTTCTGAGTAGACATGCCTAGGATTGTGCTCTAAGGTTTAACAAGCTACACCTGCCCACATTCCTTCTCCTAAAGGTCTAGCACTCTGTCCCGGTTGGAGATCTGGTAAGCCTAAATAGGATCAACTGGAGACAATGAAGAAAAGAGCCTTGCTGGATTAAGCCAAAGGTAATCTGGTCCAGTATCCTGCTTCACACAGTGGGTATTCAGTTGTTTCCTGGAAACCTGTAAGTAAATCACCAATACTCTCTAGACGCTGGTATTCAATGTATACTGTCTTAAAACATGGAGGTTCTATGTAGCTACCAGCCATTCAGACCCATACTTCATGAGTTTGTCTCATCCCCTTTTAAAGTATTCTAAACCAGGTACCATACTTTGTGGCAGTGACTTCCATGATCTTATACTGAGTGGCAACAAGAGCGAGCCGGGTGAGCGCGGCCCCACGCTCTTGCCCGGCCCGCTCTCACCCGGCCGCCCAGCCCGCTCTCACCTGGCCCACGAGCGGCTGGGCAAGAGTGGGCCGAGCGGCCGGGCAAGAGCGTGGCGCTGGAGGCACCGGTACGGCTGAGCGTAGCGGCAGCAGCGGCAACAAGAGCGAGCTGGGTGAGCGCGGCCCCACTCATTCACCCGGCCATTTGGCCTGCTCTCGCCTGGGCGAGAGCGGGCCGAGCGGCCGGGCAAGAGCGTGGCGCTGGAGGCACCGATCCGGAGCGCGTCGCCCGCTCTCGTCACCGGGAAGAAGAGAAGAAGCAGCAGCATGACGATTCAGAAGGTAAGGTAAGTCAATTAAATTTATTTTACTAGGAAAATAAATAATTAATTAAAAATGTGTGTGCACTTCGTGCGGCAAAGGGGGCGCTTTGCACCCCCTTCCTCTTTTAATTATTTATTTGATTATTGGTTTAATTAATTTAATTATTGGGGGGTAGTGGGTGGGTTGTCCCAGTTGAAAGCTGGGGAAATCTGGTAAGCCTATAAATGCCATTCTTGGGAATTTAAATGGCATTCTTGGGAATTTAACTTGCAACGTTTATTGCAGTGTTGATTTTATCGCACTGTTTAATAATCTCGTAGACACAACACTCCTTTTATGTGTGTGGTGTTTTTTATCCACTGTGTTGATAACTGTATAATTTAGTGGTTGTCCCTTGTATGGGAGATCAGTCAACCATATTAAGAAAGTGGTAATTTGTGGACAAACCTAAAAGATTATATGGAGTGATTAGCGCAGAGGGAGACTCAGGACTGCAGTAGAAATGGTTGAACTGCAGTTGATAATCTGAACATGAGTTTGTGAGTGTGATGCAGCTGTTAAAATCAAACTAGGACAAAGACTAAAGCAGTTTTAGGTTGCATTATCAGAGCCATAGTTTCCAAGTCACAAGAAGCAATAGTTCCACTTTATTCCTCATTAGCCAGACCTCATCTGGAGTTCAGTGTCCAGTTCTGGGCACCACAATTTAAGATCAATGTAGACTAATTAGAACAGGTTCAGAGGAATGAAGCTAGGAACATAAGAAGAGCCCTGCTGGATCAGGCCAAAGGCCCATCTATTCCAGCTTCCTGTATCTCACAGTGCCCCCACCAGATGCCTCAGGGAGCACACAAGACAACAAGATACCTGTATCCTGTTGCTACTCCCTGGCACAGAGAAAACCTACTCCTAAAACCAGGAGGTTGCTTATAACTTATAACTTGTGATGGACTCTTCCTCCATGAATCTATCCAATCCCCTTTTTAAAGGCTTTTAAAGCAGTTTTAGGTTGCATTATCAGAGCCATAGTTTCCAAGTCACAAGAAACAATAGTTCCACTTTATTCCTCATTAGCCAGACCTCATCTGGAGTTCGGTGTCCAGTTCTGGGCACCACAATTTAAGATCAATGTAGACTAATTAGAACAGGTTCAGAGGAATGAAGCTAGGAACATAAGAAGAGCCCTGCTGGATCAGGCCAAAGGCCCATCTATTCCAGCTTCCTGTATCTCACAGTGCCCCCACCAGATGCCTCAGAGAACACACAAGACAACAAGATACCTGTATCCTGTTGCTACTCCCTGGCACAGAGAAAACCTATTCCTAAAACCAGGAGGTTGCTTATAACTTATAACTTGTGATGGACTCTTCCTCCATGAATCTATCCAATCCCCTTTTTAAAGGCATCTAGGCCAGGTGTCATCCTGGCCAGTTGTTCCAGCCTTCTGATCATTTTGGTTGCCATCCTTTTCCAGATGTGCAATATTCTTCTTGAGGTATAACAACCAGAACGGTGCACAGTTTTCCAAAAGTTGCTATGCCATAGATTTGCATAATCTATGCATAAACACAGCACAATCCTATGCATGTTTACTCAGAAGTAACCCCCCATTGTGTTCAATGGGACTTACTCACAGGAAAGTGTGTTTAGGATTGCATCCTTATTCTCAGTCCCTTTCATAATGAACCCCAACATGGAATTTGCCATCTTCACAGCTGCCGGACACTGGGTCAATATTTTCATTGTGCAATCCACCACAACTCAGAGGTCTCTTTCCTGGTTCAGCAGCAGCAGCTCAGACTCCATTAGTGTATATGAGAAGTCAGGATTTTTATTTTGCCCCAATGTGCATCACTTTACATTACTGATGTTGAACTATGATATATTTGCCATTTGGTCCCCCATTCACCCGGTTTGGAGAGTTCCTTCTGGAGCACTTCACAATCTGTTTTGGTTTTTACCACCCTAAATAGTTTAGAGTCATCTGCAAATTTAGCCACCTCGCTGTTTACGCCTAACTCCAGATTTATGAACAAGTTAAAAAGCACCCTTCTCAATACAGATCCTTGGGGGAACCTGCTTCTTACTTCCCTCCATGGTGAAAATTACCCATTTAGTCCTACACTCTGCTTCTTGTCTTTTACCAGTCCAGAAAAGGATCTGATCTTATTCCATGAGTGCTAAGTATACTCTAGAGCAGGGCTTCTCAACCAGTGGTACTAGTAGCACCAGTAGTACTTTGGCCGACTGCTAGTGGTACTTGGACGACTGAAACCCCGCTCCAACGCGGTGCTTTCAGCGGCGCATTCGCTCCTGAGAGGCTCCTGCCTTTAGCTGAGCCTCTTGGGAATGCTGAGAAAGGCCCTCCCACCAGTCCAGAGCCTCCTACCTGCACTTTCTGGCCTCCAAAAACCTGAAAACCCGGAAGTAACTGACAATGTCATTGCCAGTCACTTCCAGTGGTACACACCAGGAGAGTGGTGCCAGAGGTGGTACTCGGCTGTGAAGGGGTTGAGTCTAGAGCCTTTGGTGAAAGATGTTGACACAAGCTTTTTGAAAGACCAGTTATATACACTGTCAGCTGGATCTCCTTGGTCCACACACCTTTTGGCATTCTCACAGAACTCTAGAAGGTCAGCAAAGCAGGTCTTGCTCTTTCTTCTATTTTAGTAAGGATGTTTGTGATAGACTGTTATGTCCCCAAAATGGTAAATTGGAATGAAAACAAAATGGGGAAAAAAACAATTTTGTTTTGATGCTTCTTGCCAAATGTCTGGTATGTAGAAGTTAGGTAACAAAACCAATATTAAAATTTGGCCTGTGGTTCTGGAATGATGTCAAATTATTGATTTTGGCCAGCACAATTGAAAATGAATCTCTGTAGATATGAGAATATCCAGCTGGAGGAACCCGACATATCACGTTTGCTGTATATTGGTGTCCTGTGCACTTATTGATTGGTTTTTCCCCCCACTGCATACCCACGGCGTTTCCCCCCCCCACTGCATACTGAGAAGGGCAAAAAGCCCCCATTACCCCAAAGGGACAACTTGCTTAAATTCAGTGGGTGCATGGTGAACACTAGGCAAGTGAACTTTGGCTTCTGGGTGGTAAACCAAGCATTGTGGTCATTTCTATTAATCAACAAGCAATCAACACAGAGCATTTAACTTGTTCTCACACAGAAGGTGGGGAAAGGATACAAGTTCGTAAAGGGAACACAGTACTTCTCCTTTGCCTGGTCTCTGTAGCCTGGCATGGTGGCAGCGGATACAATCTACCAAGGTGTTTACCCATTCAGCTGCTTGTCCAGTAAAGGGAAAGTGGGAAGCAGGAAGCGTGTGCACATGCGTGTTAACCATTAGGTGCTACTCCCCTAGGCCAGCCTGCCTTCACTTTGGGAGTTCCCTTCCCTGTCAAGGGATTTTCTGATAAAGATAATATTATTAAGGTACAGGGTTGGTACCTTAATAGTACAGGTACAGGATCTGGACATCCGAAATCCAGACTATTCCAAAATCCAGACATTTTGGGGGCTATGACTTAAAAAAAAACCAAAAAACTTTTTTCAGCACCTGGCTGGCTGAAGCAAGGCATGTTGGGGCACAAAATTATTAAAAAAATATTGTATAAAATCACCATAAGGCTATGTGTGTAAGGTGTATATGAGACATACATGAATTTTGTGTTTAGACTTGGGTCCCATCCCCAAGATATCTCATTATATTTATGCAAATATTCCAAAACCCAGACAACTTCCCATCCCAAGCAGTCCGGATAAGGGATACTCAACCTGTATCTAGCAGAGGCATAATGAGAGCCTATTAGTAAAGATGACAGCTGGGAGGGAACTGGAATGAACTCAAGTTGGAGTCATAAACTGGGCTATAGTGTTTTTTTATGCATGCAAAGTAGCTACTAATACTAAATTAAAATTGCTCGTTGTCACTTGTAGCCCAATCCTAAGCATGTTTGCTGAGAAATAAGGTTGCCTTTGTTCAAATTAGGCTTGCTCCTTAGTAACTGAGCATGAGATTGTAGTCCTTCATTCTCGATCCTTGAAATGGTTTGCCTCCCCATGTCTAATTTTTCTGACTTGTGGAAATGAGTTCAGTTGTTTTCAATTCCTGGGGGCTCAGAAATGCCTTCCTTTGACTAAAAAGAGTGTGTTGACTAGGAGAGAAATGAGAACTTGTATTTCTGGCTGAAAGTTCAGATCATAATTGCTTTGAGTGTAATTTTCCAACAGGTGCCTCCTAGCCAAAGAGCCGTCTTTGGAGGAAAATGCAGTCTGCTTTCTAATGTAGACGTTCTGTGAAAGGGGAAGAGGGTAGAGATTTCTATTCAGAGGTAGGCAGGGGCTTCATTCATAGTCATGTACTATCTTCAAAGACAGATATATACCGTAACAGGTAACGATGATTAAAAAAACCCTGAACTTTACTGCAGGTTGATCTGTCATACAGAAATCAGGCTCAGATAAGAGTTGCCAACTGTGAAGTGTTTCTTGGAGATTTTATTTCCCCAATATGACGTAGTGTTGAAAATTCCTGCAGGCCCTATTAAAACCTTCAGGATTGCTTCCAGTAATCACCTGGAAATTGATGCTGATCCCTGGAGATTCCAGATGAGGGTTGGCAACGCTGTGCTCAGAATGTCTCTTAGCTTAAGTACTGCAGGTTCTTTGGGCTTTGGCTAAAATGTTTACATCAAATATTTCGAGTTGTGTTGCCTTATTGAATTAAAGACAATGCCAGTTGACCACATCTTCGATGCAAGTGGTTATTGATTTATCCCTTTCAAGCAATGGTTTTTCAACTTAGGGCCTTGAGGGAACTCTATGGAATCATTGTGTAGTGCAGAGGATTCTGGGGCATGCTCTACAGTGCAGAGGATTCTGGGGCATGCTCTACAGTACACATGTAGTACATGTGGTGACCTGGCAAGGGCCTGTTGGGCTTCATTGTTGCTCTGTTTTAAATGTAACCTAGAGCAAAGATTGCCAACCTTTTTTTGTCCCCGTACCATCTTCGTGGGCCTCGTACCACTGAACATAAGTGCCGATGACATCATCAGCACTTCCGGGTTTGTGGCCGCACTGGAGCAAAGAAATGCATGGTAAGGCACAAGGGAGGGCCATTCCATGTGCTACAAGCCCATGTGCTCCAGCTCTGCCGATTTGGCAGAGCTCAAGCCACCGCTTTTCGGACTCCAGCGTAGCCGAGATGGCGGCCACGATCTTGGCTGCCGGCAGCCCGCATACCACCAGCCTATGTTCCATGTACCACAGGTTAGGGATACTCTGCCCTAAAGCCAAAGCAAGGAAATGTTTCTCGCAGTCGGCCATTGTGGGGAAAGGTTGGAAATATTGGGCATGCTGACCTTGAAGAAGGCTTGCCCGGTTTTACTGATTTACTTACTGAGGAACCATCTCAGAAATTTTCTTGGTACACCACCAGTCTGAAAATGGCCGTTTCTCAACATGAGCACACAATTGAAGTAGGCTTTTATGTGCCGGTTATTCCAGAGAAATGAACAAGGTATTACTAGGTGGAATTCTTTGCCATAGAATGTAGCGATCATCACTGACATTGATGGCTTCAACAAAGGATTAGACAAACTTGTGGAGGGTTCTAACAATGATAGCTGCTATCAAAGCCCCACGGCTGGAGGCAGGTGATCTTTGACTGAGATATGAAGGGCCAAGTAGACACAACTTGATTCCAGTCTCTAAGAGTCGGGTTTGAAGCAGGGAGTGGACCAGAAGTGATATTGTTAAGTCTCTGAACAGCTGCTAGAAGATGACTCAATTTGGCACGGGAGCATGGCATGCCACAAATAGGGGGAGAATTGAATGCTTCCTAATTCTATTTTCACAGAAAAATCACCCCCTGAATTGGTCACTTGCTACTTGAAAGTGATAATTTCTACAGTTTTGGGGACAAATTCCCATGAAGGTAATTTTCACTTCTAAAATGGCTGGGGGTGGGGATTATTTGTGCTCAGACTCCCTCCATCTTTAGATCCCCTGGGGGGAGGCAAAGTCTACCTGGCATTCAAAGGGAGAGGCATGCTGGCACCCCCTTATGATGTACACCTGGGTCAGCCTGCCCCGCCCTTGGTACACCACTAGCCCTAAGCACGAATATTGATGATGTTCTTTTTCAAGTTTACCAGGGAGAGCTGGCTAATGTTAGTGATGTTAATGATGCAGTGCTGGAGCAATTCCTATGTTGTTATGGAGGTGGGATTGGTTGCTAAAGGAAGCACCAGGAGCTCCTTCCTACCATCGTATCTGGACACTACAGACTGATTCCTACTAAAAATCTATGGCTGCTGGACTGTTACAAAAACTCTTGAGGAGTAGGTGACCTGCCCCTTCCCACAGAAGCAAAAGGAACTCATTCTTCCTCCTGAGGGGAGGGAAGTTGCAGAAATTCATGCAGCTACAGATTTATCCTGGAACTCGCCCACCCAAACAAAGCAAGCGAACAATACGAATGAAATGACTTTGTAGCTACAAATACCACTCGCAATCATCTCTAAAAATGGCCGATCCTTCCCCAAATTGTAACAGTCTTATTTGCTTTTAGCTTGCCAAACCCAATCAGGCTTGCGTGTTTCTGAATTGCTCCTGTCACAATACAGCTGCATAACTCTGAAGAACTTGATGGAAGAGAGGGCAGTGCGATTATCTCCATTAGTTTTCATTATTCATGACACTTTGCAGTATATAGTGGAGGCAAAGTAGAGTTCAGTGCTGCTCGTATTTTGTTATATCTCAACATTTTTTTGCACCCAACAGAACCACATTTTCCACCAAGAGATTTAAACTCTGCAGCTTCAAGAAAAGACGCTAATTTTCGTATACTTTTGCAATGGTTTTCTTTCTGGCCACGAGCAAAGAGCTATGCAGGACGACAACTCTCACACCTGACTGCTGCAAATCCCACTGAACCTCATCATTCCATCTGTTGATGTTTCACATAGTATTGTTCACGCAATTTCAAGCCTGTTTTCACAGCTATAGAGGCTAAAAGGTGTTTTTAAAAAGTTTGAAGACTTGCAGGAAGTTGCGTTGTGCGACCAGTACAAAATCCTGTGCTTTGAATGAATCGAGAAATGCACATATATAAGGCTTCGTCCCTCCACGTTAGATTTGCTTCCAGTAAAATCCAGCCTCTCCATTATAAAGAAGCTTCCAAATGTGTTGCATTAGCTGGCTGTTTAAACTTTCCTTAAATAGACAACTTTGGTGTCTAATCGTATGCCATTCATTAATGTATTTATTTATTTAAAGATTTATATTCCATCTTTCTGGAGCTCAAGGCTGCTAACAATGAATAAAATAACACAATAATCCCAACATCGTATATATAAATAAGTTCAGCAATTCAAATCAAATAAACAATTACAATAATTTCATCAATTAAAACCTGAAAACATCAAAGTGCCAGTCCTATTAATCCCTTGGGGCCAAGAGATTAAAACAGCAATACATTCCTAAAACACCACCCTCAAAATAAAACAGTAGAATAAAAATGGCAAAACCAAGAGCAACAAAAAACAAGGTTACCCTATAGAGAGGCAAGGGGGGGGCAGGGAGGAAGGCGAATAGTGCCCGGGAAGGTGGCGGGTTTGGTGGCAGTGGTGCCTGCTGAATCCTGACCCCCCGGGCCCATATCAGCCTTAACCGGTCCATGCGACTTGTGCCAGTGATATTGGTGGCGCAGGTTCAAGTAGACCCAGTGGCTGGGTATGGGCTTACCCCAGGGCAAGGGAACAAATGTTCCCTTAGCCCAAGCAGGCATCCTGAGGCTGAAACTCCCCCAGAGGATGCCATGTTGGCACTGCTGCATTGCCGCGTGGGGAGTTAGGCAGGATTGGGCTGCCATCTCCTCCACAAGCAGATCAACATCACCTTGCCCTGTAGTAAATACCAGACCCAGTATGTGCCCAGGAACATGCATTGGGGCCATAATCAATTGAGATAAGCCCATGTTTACCATGGTAGCCATAAAATCCTGAGCTGCACCTATACCAGGGGCCTCAGCATGAAGGTTGAAGTGCCCAGCATCACTAACTGAGGGCACTCCAATGCCACCACTGAGATCACCCCAGCCAGTTTAGGCAGGGAGACTGTTTAGCAGAAAGGTGAGTGGTACACCAACAGAATCCCAATCCTGTTTGGCCCGATCAGCGTGATGCAAAGGCACTCGAACCCTGCAAAATTGTTGGACAGGGTTAAACAAGGACATGGGAGATATTCTCCTTATAGACCAGCAAAACACCACCTCTGTACATCTGTGGCTGCTGCTGCACGCAGCTGGGGTACACCAACCCCACCCGCCTCTTCCAACCAGGTCTCTGTGATGCATGCCAGATCAGTGTCCTCTCTAGAATCAAATCCTGGATCAAGCTGGTCTAGTTATTAACTGACCTGGCATTCAGCAGCAGCAGTAGTTTCAGGCCAGAGGGGTTGGCAAGCTATCGCACAGGACAGGGATGACTTTGGAGCATGGTCTGATTTATTGAGCAGAGTGCATTAGAATTGTGCACAAAAATAACCAATCCAATCCAAAAGACCTTTAATGGCATATATAAAATAACCAAAATAATATACATTGTCGAACAAGCTGCCATTTTGTGACGAATTCTAACAACATAAGAAGAGCCCTGCTGGATCAGGCCAAAGTCCCATCTAGTTTTAGCTTCTCGTATCTCACAGTGACCCACCGGATGCCTCAGGGAGCACACAAGATAACAAGATTCTACCCCCACACTGCCACTGCATGAAGTTATCCACCTCCCCAAAGTCACAACATGTTCCTCCTCTCCAAACTACTATTTCACACTGGTAACCTTCAAGGCTTTGGGGGGATAAAAGGAGTTCAAGAAGCCTCAAAGCTGCTTATGTCCTAACATAACTCAAATGGGCTCCAAAGTGGTCCTAGAATCATAGAGTCGGGAGGGACCTACAAGATCTCAGAGTCCAACCTCCTGCTGATGCAGGCTGATCACAACTACAACATCCATGATAACATGGCTATCCAGCCACTGCTTAAAGTCCTCCAGTGATGAAGAGTCGACCACCTTCAACTGCTGAACAGTGTGGCGTGGTCCATGGAGTAGAGCTTGGGTGATATGAATCCATGCCCCACCTCTGTGATTAAATTGGGCTGCCAGAATCGGCTCCTTCAGATTGGGCGTGCTCCAGCCCAGCAGGCAAGCTACTGCTCTAAATTTCATCACCACAGGCTGATCCTTACCATAAGCATTCATGTATGCACCCAGTCTTCTGACTGATTAAAGAAGAGAAGGAGGCGGACCAGAAAGAAGAGGCTTACTTTGATTACGCTTGGTTCCCAGAAGATGTGAGAACTCTTTTCTACTTGCTGCTTCGAGATGAATAGGAGTCTGCAGAGAAGAGAACACAGAGCTGTGCGTTGGGGAGCTGTTTGGGCTGACTGTAAATTGGCAGAAGTCCAGATTTAGACTTGAGAATTGACGAGGCTACTTTATGAATAGCATTGATTCCTACTTCAAATGACATTTGTTGGGAGGATAGTGGTCAATTATATTTACATCTTTCACCCAAATATGGAAAGTGAGAAAGTACAAACAGGCTGTAAATTTACATCAAAGAACAGGATAGATTGAAACCTAAAAGATATCATTAAATGTAATTTCCATACAGAGTTTTCAGCTATATCAAATAGAGAACTATTTATTTACTCTCTACATATATATATATATATATACTCTCCTCCTTCCTGGATTTTTATATGGGAAAGAGTAAATGTATCAGACTACTACAGTATAACCCTGTTGATTTTGCTTGGCAAATCAGAAATTAAAGACACAATTGAGCTTCTTTCAATGTATTATAACTGTCCCTTCCCTCTCCCATTCCAGCCTCATGGTAGGGGTAGACTTGCACGGAGAGCAGTTTATCAAGGACCGTCCAGAACTGGCCCCAGAGAATGCCATTGCTTGCCAGGGCTTGGGGAACAGCAGGTTACTGGTTGAATACAGGTGAGGTATGGGGAAAGTCTCACCTTGCTAGGTATGGTCAGGTGTGTTGCAAGCATCTCAGCACAGCGGCAGCCCTGGAAGGAGAATGATTATAATGCATGCGAAGAGGAATCCCTCAGGACTTTATTCTATGCCCGCCTGATAACTGAGGCTGCAATACTGTGTGTGTTTACCTGGAAGTAAGTTTCACTGAACATGGTGGGGCTTACTTCTGAGAAAATGCACATAGGTTTGCACCAGTAGTCTATACATTCTACATTCCCAGAAGTTCACTGAACGTTCAGCTTCTCCATGCCAAAGACAGCTTACAGCAGTGGTTCCCAAACGTTTTAGCACTAGGATCCACATTTTAAAACAAGGGTGGGGAACCTATTTACGGTGGTGGGCCATTTTCCCATGGGGAAAATGTGTCGCAGGCCACTGAAAAGTTGCCCCCCATCGCGTGCACGCACTCCCCCCATATCGCTCTCCTTACCTTAGGCTCCGGGTCACTGCCGGCCCCACGATCCTCAGCGAGTCCTTCTGAAACCGCAGTTCTGGACATGTGCAGAAGACCGCTGAGGCCGAGATTGCCCTCTCTTGGCCTTAGCGGCCTTCTGCGCATGTCCAGAACCGCAGTTTCAGAAGGAGTCGCCGAGGTGAGCGCGGGGATGCAGCGTCACTTCCTTCTAAAGCGGCTTTCGGGTACATGCGCAGAACGTAGCTGTACATGAAAGCCGCTTTAGAAGGAGGAGGCACGCGGCGGCGGCGGTGGTCCGGTCTGGTCTCGCGCGGGCCGGACCTGATCGCCCCACGGGCTGGAAATGGCCCGCAGGCCGCCAGTTCCCCACCGCTGTTTTAAAATGACACTCTATCAGGACCCACCTAGTTTTATGAGACTTAAACAAAACGTTTAAAAATAAATATTTATTTTTATTTATTTACAAGTAATACTTTATTTACAAAAAAAATTGATTCATTCTCGTAATGAGGTAGCCCTAATGAATAGCCTCAAGGCTTGAGGGGCTTACTGGTAGTTATGTGACCCAGTCTTCACCTGCCCTCACTACCTGTCATTGACAGACTTGGGGGGGGGGGGAATGCACCAGAAAAAAGACATTCAAAACATCTATCTCCCTATATTTACACAAGCTTGCAAACTTCAGGAGCTCAGCTCTTTGCAGGGCCATTAGCAGCTATCTGATTTTTGAATGGCCTCGGGGCTTGAGGCAATTATCTGATCTTTCCAGCCCCCGTGTTTTCATTGGAGGCTCTGCTCGCGCCCCACCAGAAATCGGGTCGCGCCCCACCAGTAGGTCCTGACCCAGAGTTATGGAAACGCTGTTTTACAGTATAAATATACCTTTAGGTTAATGTCCAGAATTCTTGCTAGTATACAGGAATCTATTTTCTAGGGTCGGCAGTTCAGTATTCTGGGGTGTTGGAAGAATATTTTACCAATTTGCATGCAGGTACCTAAGGAGCAAGCTGTCGTCTCAGGTGGATGCTGGGAGGGAAGAGCACAGCAGGGCCTCTGAGCCTCATCCTTCTCATAGCAGCATCTGAGATCAGGCCATGGCACTTTAATTGCAAGTGTGCTTTCTTCCACCTCAAAACTGAATGCAGTTACAGTACTTTGAAATAAAAGAAATGGGCTTGAAAATTAAGAATCCTTAGAAAGCACCCTAAGAGGCTTCCCCCCTCCCCCCGTAATGCATGTGCTAACTGCGAATTTACTGACAAAAAGGTAGCATTTCAGCTAACTTGTCAGCTTCTTGATTGCCATTCTGTGTGGAGACTAGAAGCTAAACATTTTCACTAATACTTTTATGGCTGATGACTCATTTGCTCCAAAGAGGAAGGAGCTTCACTGAACAACGTGAGCCCTTGACTGGATGAATTTTGTTCAGAGCAAGGAAGCAATTTTGGGAAAGCATAGGAGAGTCTTCTACCAACAGACCAATTTCTGCAGGTCTACTCAGAAGTAAGTCCCATTGTGTTCAATGGGGTCCACTCCCAGAAACGTGTACATAGGATTGTAACCCAAGGGACTGTGGGAGTTCCTATGACTTTCCTTTAAAAAAAATAAAAAATAAAAATGTAGGTATATAAAAACCTGACATCATAATAAATTCAGCTGATAAATGCAATTGGAATATGAATTGTGCAAACATAAGCAAATATGATTAAAATGTCCTGACAGCCCAATCCTACGTGTAACCCTGCGTGGCGATGCAGCGGTGCCAATGCGGCAGGTTCTTGGTGTGAAGCCAACGTAGCAAACTTGTTTTGTCCAAATGGATAATTAGAAGTCTGGTTAAATAAGAGAGCTAAATAAGAGAGCCCATCAAGGTGTGTTACCAGTTCTTACGGTGGTGTCACCTTATCCCTGGAAAGGGAAAACGGGAGTTTCCACAATACATTTCTGCCAGAAGAAGTTTATAATTAGAACCGCAAGCTATAAACAGTTTAATCAATAGATTAATCAGCTAAAGCTTTAATGCAGGGGTGGCCAACCTTCCACCATTAGGGCTACTGTGCTCTTAAGAGTTGTGTAGAAGACAGAATCTGGGCAGCTGCAAGTGCTGATGGTGCTGCTAAAGCAGCTGCACCTGCTGAAATGCCCTCCCCTATGCAACCATTTAAAGGGCCAGCATTCATGTTGAAAGGTTGGCCACCACTGCTTTAATGAGTTGTGATTATTTCATAGGAGCCAATTCTAATTTGTTAGGCTGTAAGTTACAGGTGTATACATTCAATTTGGGAAACTATTTTGGTTGTGTTGTGCTGTTGTAATCAGGGACATGCAGTGCAGTGGCGGCAGGTGAGGCAGAACCACCCACCCTACCGGAGTCTTTGGAAGCGCGCCGGAGCCTAACCCAGCGTTCGTGCAGGGGTTCCACCTGCTTACTCGGGTGCAAGTGGGTAGCACGTGCACATGTGATCCCCCCAATTAGGTTGTGACAATCTTCCAAGGACTCCAGCAGTGCGGTTCTGCCTCGCCTGCCATCCCGCATGCCCCTGGTTGTAACAGGAGATGAAGAAGAAAAAAATACTTTTCAACATTAACAGAGATTGATAGCTTATGAGAGAGAGGTTTTGATAATATGAAAATATTTACATAGAATTGATTTGTTAAAAGGCAGTTGATTAAATGAAATGATGCTTAAACAGTTAGTGACAGTCCTGTTAATAATACATTATTATGGAAGAGACCACTTTTATTTACCGTATTGGTCTGAGTATAAGACTCACTTTTTTCTCCTAATTTAAGTTTTTTAACTAGGGGTGCGTCTTATAATCAGGCTGTTGCAATTTAATGCCAGTGATTTAATTAATTTTTTTAATAGCACCAAACTTTAAGGGTGCGTCTTATAATCAGGTGCGTCTTATACTCCGGACAATATGGTATTTTTTTTCTCTCCAGTGGCCTGACCCACATACTTTTCCATGGAGGGCTTTGGACCTATAATCAATATTGTGCTCCTTGGTTTTTGAGATGTTCACACCATGGGGTGGGATAGGAGGAGGAAGTTGCATAAAGCAAAGCAAAATGGATTATTCAGCATACAAATATTGGTCTGCTTCTAGGACACTGGGCTTTCCCTCAGGTGAGAGGATTCACTGATTGCCTGTAATTTGGAATTGGATTAGATTTATGGAGTGTCATATTTCTTCACACAAGGCAATTACTGATTTCACGGTTAAATTTGTGTAAGTCATGGCACTTCGGTGCAAAAAGTAGGTATTTTGTGCTCGGGTATGAGGTATTAAAGTAAGGAAATAGGTTTCTGACATTCGGTAGATTTCCTGGAAATGTTAAACACTGTTTTGGAAAGAGAGTCACTACTGTATTTCAATTGTTCTGGCTGCTGAAAAGAGCTACAACCCTGAACTTTCTGGTTGTGCTGCAGACAGCAATGGCCAGCTCTTTATTAAAGCAATATTGCAAGCTCCTTGGTAGACTAATGCTATGAGCATGTTTGTCATACATGACAGCCAGCAATTTGTGAGCTGTTTCTAAATGACATTTTGCATACTTAGTCTTAAAGCTTTATTCTGTCATTTAGCGTTTATCCCCATTTGCAGCGCACATTTATTGCAGAATTGCTTCAAGCATGCCCATTCAAGGTAGTTTCAAGGGTTTTATGTTTTCTGTAGGAAGCAATTACAATACATGTTATTACCAGTCATCTTTTTTTTTTTTTAATTACACTATTCGATCTTTTGGTGGGAGCTTGGAAAAGACTTTCAAGATGAAACATGATTGTGAGCTATTTTATAAGACTTTTCAACTAAAAGCCTTCGAGGTGAAAATCAACCAAATTCCTGTTGCTTCCCTTGGAATTACAATTTTTTGGGGGGAAAAATCCTGTTTTGTCTTTTGTTTCCTGTTATATATCTGACCATGATCATCCCAAAAGAGTAGCTATGTGTTGTCATCAAAGACTACCTTTGCTGTGAAGGCTACGAATTGGTGTACGACCCTTGCGTCCTTTCTCCTGATAACTGGGGAAAAAAAGCTTAAATATATTCAGTTGCATTTGGTCACCATTCGAAGCTGTCTTACGTCCCAATCCTGTGGAACTATATGCGGAGCGTGTGCTCTGCAGGCGGAGGGTGCTGTAAATGTGCCGTAAAGTACGTTTTGGGCACCCTTGGTGTAAGACCCGCCAGCAGACCTCACTCTGCCGTACCAACAACCTGCAGCCACCGGAGCAAGCTAAGGGTTGCACCGGTGGGTGCAGGTGAGGGAGGGCTAGGTGGCGAGGGAGGGTGGTCGTTGGCCAAGCCGGCCCAAGAGGGGGCAGAGATGTCGGCGGTGATATTGCCATTCCCGGACTTGGCGGCCCTTTCCCTGCTGCCCCATAATCTGTTCAAGAGCTGGCGTACGTTCGAGGAGGCCCATTGGGCCCGGGCAGCCCTACACCAGGGGAAGGGGACAAACGTCCCCTTCTCCTGAGGAGTCACCGTGCCAGATCGGCCCAGGAAGGGCTGAGGATACTGTGGCCGGTCCTATGGGCCGTCCACAGATCCTTAGACAGGATCAGGCTGTTAGTTGGACCAATGGTCCATCTAGGTCAGATAGCAGCTCTCCAGGGTTTCAGACAGGGGTATTTTCCAGCCCTACCTGGAGATGTCAGGGATTGAACCTGGGACCTTCTGTATATAAAATGCATGCCTTACCATTGAGTTAGAGTATGTAGACTTACCATCTGTCCTGGAAAACCCCGGGAAGGTCCCAAGATCCGGGCTCTGGTCCCAGATCCGTCCTGGGCTTTCCGGGCCCAGTGGAAGCCTCTGCCACCGCCGCCGCTTGAAAAAGGTAAAAAAGTACCTTTTCCGGGTGTCACCATCTTGGATCTCGCAAAATCTCGTGAGATACAAGATGGCGGCGCCCAAATCCCGTGAGGGCACATGAGACAGTACTACTTGGTGGACCAAAAACTACAGGAACTACAAAAACTACAGGGATGGCAGCGGCCGCCAAAGACGGGTGGTGAGGACGGCAGCGTCAAAATGGCAGCGGCGGGACAAGTGGCGGTGGCTGCAAAACGGCCATTTTCATGGCCAGAAATAAGTAAGTAAAAATTTCGGGCGTCCATTGGGCAGCGAGTGGGCGCTTTGTGCTTGCGAAATAATAAATATTTATTTAATTAAAAATCTGGGTGGGTGTGTCCGGTTTCAAATGGGAAAATATGGTAAACCTAACAGTATGGCTTCATATTGTAGTCACTTCTGGTTTCCCCTTTCATCTCACTCCCCCCCCCCCCCATTCCGGACATGTCTGATGTCTGTAGGAACTTTTGACGGGATATAGAGAAAGACGTACAGGCCACACTTTCAATCTATAGCCTGCATTTTTTTAACGCTCAAATTTGTAGCCTAGTTAAGCCAATCCTGTACCATCCTGACTTCCTTCTAGGGATTTGAAGGTCGTTTCATCGAATCAGTTTAATGCTCCTGGAGGATTGAAGAGAACTGCAGGCAAAGTGCTGCCTCACATATAGTTAGTTTTGGCCTTTCCACACAATTTGGGCCATTTGTCACCTTGATAAAAATAAAAAAAAATCTGGGGGGGAGGGGTTTTTGCTTCCTTTTAAAATGAAAATAAGTGAAATCGCTGCCTTAACTGCACAATTTGCAGAAAATCGCCTTCCATGCCCTTTTCATTGCTAGCAAACTGGGAGTCTTTCAGAGTGACAGCAGCCACTGTGAAAGAGAATCAGACATGAAAGAGAGGTGGATTTCTTTCGATTTTGAACTGCTTCCAGGTACATGCAAACTTTTTCCTGTATTCTAGCCTTAGAAACCACGTAATGATGTAATTTACACACTTAATGTGCATTGCGATTAGCTGTAGCGTCGCTAGGCTGGGGCCGGGTGTGTGTGCTGTGCCCTGGGTGCCGACCGCGGTCTCCTTATGAGGAGTTGATCCTTCATTGCCCTTTGGAAGGACACTTAAACACATGCAACAAATGCATATAAAACTCTCCTTCGATTCACTTTTCAGAAGCTGGTACGTACACAGGACAGACACTTTTGTGAGGCTAAGATGAAATAGGGATGGCATTGCTTGTTGGTGAGGGAATTGCGCTTTGCATATGCTCTGAGGAAGTCTCCTCTTTTCAGATTTCAAAAAACCCACTCGCCTGCATACCACAGCTAGGGCTCCTCCAGAAAAGTGCTTCTACGTTTTCTTCTTGCTTTTGGGGGAGAAGCTATTTTCTTGTCCTCTTCCCTCCCTGCTTTCTAGAGTGGTTGCTTCTGTTCTGATCTGGGTTTTGGAAAAATCCAGCAGGAAGGGAGAGAAGCCTATGGAAAAAGACCCTGTGGTCTTATTCTTCCCTTCCTGTTGGATTTTTACAGATGGGAGCTGCTAGGCATGGTTGTTGCATTCTTGAAAAGACCAAATTGCCACGGAAAACCTGCCTCCCCCCCCCCCCCGATTTATAATAGAATACTATACACTAGGATTGACAATAAACATCAAACCTTTTCATGCCTTCATAACTCATTTTGGGGAAGGCTGTTTATTTCTTTTAGGAAAGTAAGGATGTGTATTTATGAGAAAGAGAACTTGAAGCTAGAGAGCAATGGCTGTGTTTGAACTGATTGCAGAGTATATAGTGCATAAACATAAAGGCCGCTTATACTAGTGGTAAATAGTAAATGATAGTCCTTTTGCCATGTAATTTTTTTCCCCCAGAAACATTTCCAAGATAGAGATGGTTTGAAGGTACAAACGTGGTTTGTCAACAGATGTATCGCAGTAGGGTCAGAGCATCAAACCAATCTATGGCTATCTCCCTTTACAGCCTAAGCAAATATGAAGGTCACACATGCGACCTTTGGGTTATTTTAAAGCAAATCAGTAATTTATGGCATGTTTTGTTTTTTCCCAGCTAAGCATGTTTTAAATTGTTCAATAGATAGGTTAATATAAGGTTCATTTCCATGTTAGTATAAACCTCATTTATTACTCATTTGCTACCTCTAAGTCCCCTGGATGTTTTTCCTCCTCATTAGCCACACATAACACAATTAGGCTTTGGCCAACTTGGGAAAGAAAGAAATTAGCGGGTGAACATTCAGTGCGTGCCACATGGCCTCCAATGTTTCACAGATGAAATTAGAGACCCTCCGGTGTACTTGTAACACCCCTATTTTTACATTAAGGATAATTTCATCAGCAATAGCCGATTTTCAGTGGCTTCTGAAACAGGATGTGTGGGTAAACTGACCATAGTACTTCCCAGCGGGTGGCGCAGTGGGTTAAACCGCTGAACCATGAGCCGTCGATCAAAAAGTCGGCAGTTCGAATCCGCTCTCGTGCTTGGCCAGCTCCTGCCAACCTAGCAGTTCCAAAGCATGTTAATGCAAGTAGATAAATAGGTACTGCTTGCGGGAAGGTAAACAGTGCTCCGTGTTCCAGCCGCATGCTACGCGCTGCGGCAAGGAGAGTCATGCCGGCCACATGACCACGGAGGCGTCTTTGGACAACACTGGCTCTTCAGCTTTGAAATGGGGATGAGCACCACACCCTAGAGTCGGACACGACTGGACTTAATTGTCAGGGGTCACCTTTACCTTTACCTTAAAATAACATATAATAGAATCTTTCCTCTCACAGTGGATTTGGTGTACTAAATGAATTGTTGCAACCCAAACACGTTCAGCAATAGGTGCCATCTCATTATGCAGTTAACAGACAGGAGGCAGTTGGATAGGAGGAGCACACTATCTGGGGCCCAATTATATGATTTACGATGGCGTATATCCAAGGAGACCCATTGCAGGCCATGAGGCTTATGCAGAGGTAAGGGTATTAAGCATCCCCTTTCCCTGCGGAAGCCTCCCGGTCCCCCCCCCTGCACAGGATGCAGCGGCTGCCATTTTGGCGCCACTGCATTGGCGGAGGGTGTAAAGTTTAGGATTGGGCTCTTAATTCTTTAGTCAGGAGGGGTCGTTCAGGCAGTGGTATCTGCCCGAGCTCTTCTGCTGTGAAAACATACAAAGAACTCATTAATGATTTTAAGTTTTCATGGCCCGCAATAATTCTTGAATTAACTGGAGCAAACGGGTATAGAGCCATGGCATAAAAGTTTTAAAATGGTATCAATAAAAACGAGGCAAACTTAAGTGCAGCTAAACACTTAAAACAACACACTAAAAATTAAAACCATCAAATGAACATTGCAACGTTTCGCTCGTCTGCTCAAAGCATTATCAAGCAATAGCCCTCATGTAGTGGGGAGATGTTAGCAAGCCTAAGCTATCAGTTCTACTACGTAAGGGTGAAGGAGCCTCATTTTCAAGCTGCTACAAAGAATCAGCTGTGTGGGAGATAACTCATTAATTTATCTGCAATTTCCCGGTCCCTTTTGTCTCCTCTCCCCCTCCCCCATCCTGCAGCTGACTGCTTTTCTAGCAGGTTTCCTGCTTTTACCATATTTGAAAAAGCTTTTATTATTTCCCTTAATGTTGCTGGCCATACACCCTATGTTGTCTTTTTATTTTATTTATTTATTTATTTATTTTTCACATTTTTATACCGCCCTTCCTCCAAGGAGCTCAGAGTGGTGTACATATTTCCTCCCCTCCTTTTTGTCCTCACAACAACCCTGTGAGGTAGGTGGGGCTGAGAGATAGTGACTGGCCCAAGGTCACCCAGGAAGCTTCGTGGCTGAGCGGGGATTTGAACCTGGATCTTCCAGGTCTAAGTCCTACTCCCAAACCACTACACTTCTTTTGCCAGAGTTTGCATCAGTTTTTATTATCCTCATTAGGTAAAGATTTCCATTTATGGAAGGAAGCCTCATTGCCCTTTATAGCCTTTGCTTGCACCCTCTTGGACTTAGTCAAGCCCTTCCTCCTTCCAGCGGCGTAACGAACTGGCGCGTCACCCGGGTGAGGGCTTAACTAACTCAGCGCATCACACCCACCAACCCAGCCATGTCACCCCCCACTGCTGTGTTGCCCACCACACACTACCGCGTCACCCCCCCGGTACTCGCCATCTCACCCCATGTGCCAGGAGAGGGTGACACGCTGGCAGGCCGAGCTGCGTCGTCTGGCTCGGCTGCTTCTAAGTAGGCCGGGCAAGGCTGAAAGTGGCGCATGTGCACACCACCACTTGAAGCCTTGCCCTCAGAAGGGCCGAATGAAGATGCGTTCGGCCCTTCTGAGGGCAAGGCTTCAAGCAGCGTTGTGCGCATGCCTCTTGAAGCCTTGCCTGGTCCTACTTAGAAGCGGCCAACCCCCCAGGAAGACGCGGCTTGGCCTTCCAGCATGAGGAAGACACGGCTCAGCCTGCCGGCACGTCCCAGGAGTGACGCACCAGGACGGTGATGTGCCAGGACTCCTGGTGCGTCACCCTCCTGGTGCGTCACCCCCTCCCGGTACCTCACCCCCAGCGTCCCACCACGCGGTAGTGACGACACTGCCTCCTTCCTTCCAACTTCCTTCCAGTTGGGCCTCTACTATTACTGTTCTTCTAAACAGCTTCTATGCACTCTGGAGAGATTTGATCGTTTTTACTTTTCCCTTTCAGCTTCTTTTTAACTAGTCCCATTTTTGAGAAGTCCACCCTTTGGAAACCACGGGTTATCATGGCAGATTTGCTTGGCACCTTTCTCCTGACATGAGTGTCAAAATGAATCGTAGCACGGTTGCTGCTACCCAGCGGTTCCATAACATGTACATCCCTCACCAGGTCCTGGGTACCGTACCACACAATAACAATTCCAGAGTAATCTGCCCTCCTGGCTGGCTCCATGACTAGCTTATCTAAGGCATAGTCATTCTTAGCATATCAAGAAATCTGGTCTCTCCTTCATGTTCAGAGCATGAATTGACTCAGTCAATGTGAGGATAATTTCAATGTGAGAATAATTTCAATGTGAGGATAATTGAAGTCCCCCATCCTCACAACAGTGTGTCTCGGGGATGCCTCCCTGATTTGTTTCCTCATCTCAAGGTCCCTTTCAGATTTTTGATAGCATGTCCCCACTATCAAATCACTCCTTGGTCCTGGTAATTTAACCCACATCGATTCTGTGGCAGAGTTGGACACCCCCCCCCTTCAATTTCTAGTCTTCTAGATTCTACCCCGTCTTTGATATAGGCCACTGCATTTCTAATGCACCTCTCCCTGTCCCTGCTATAGAGTCTGTACCTCAAGACTGTGGTATCCTATGGGTACTTCACATTCCACCAGGTTTCCCTTATGCCCACTATATCAGTGTTTTCCCTAGCCATCAAACATTCCAGTTCCCTCATCTTAGCTTATACACTGTGTGTATTTGCATTTAAAAAAATCTATATACTGGGTCCCCTGAGATAGGGTTGCATCTCAGGATTGATATTAGATGTGTTTGAATATAGTGTCTTTTTCTTTTTTGAAAATTGGTTGAATTAAAATGCAAAATGTGCTGGTTTGTGTTTTTTATTGAAATGCAAAATGTGTTGTGAGGTTTTTTTTTTGTATTCAAATACAACGGACATTTTAGTTTTTAAGAAAAAAATACTGTGTTCACAGTTTTGTAGAGGGGATTAAAAGCCATGTATCTTTAAGAAAATAATAATTAATTTAATTTTAAAATAATAATTTTCTTAAAGATATGTGGCTTTTAATCCCGTCTACAAAACTGTGAACATTACTGCTGGCCATGAGAGTTTTAGATCTTTTTTTAAAAATACCGTATTGTTTTCAAACTGGAAAATGGTCTATTTTAACCAGATTGCAGAGTGTAGAGATATTGACGTTCTCTAACCTGGGGCTTTGAAATGAATTTTGGGCATTCAAAATTAGGACGAGCTCTCAAGGGCCACTTCCCGGCCTGAGCTTGGAGATGTTCATTCCTGCTTGACAGTCCTTCTCCCCAGTCTTCCAACCAACCCTCAGTAATGGTCAATAGAAGAGAAGCTGCCTGCTCCATTCAAGACCCTAACCTGGTGCTGGCTCCTTTTCTAACTCCAGCTCTCCTATCTTCTCTCCCATCTGTATAGGATGTACAGCTGCCCATGGCCCATCTGTGGCATCCTAAGGGCTATTGTGGCACCATGGCAGCTGGCACAAGGCTTCTCTTTTTCTGGATAGTCTAAAATGGCAGTCAAAACAAACAGTACAATATACGTATATTGTGTCCATTCCGCTCTTACCCCTAACTGATGCATGGGTGACTGGATAGAAAGCTTTAGATGTTGCTCATTTTCTTTTTTTTTTTAGGAGGCAAACTAATTGGACAGCAGACACAATTCAAACATACCCTAATCAGTATGCAAGCTGCAACGCTTGCAGACAAGCCCTGGATGGAATGGATTTGAACATCAAAACAACACAACGCAAGATGTGATTGGAAACAGACGTTAACCGCAAAGGGTCCCCAGCATGGGTTCTTGATAAAGTCCATTTGGTCTCTCTGCACACAGCTCAGATTTTTTTTTCTCTTTTAATCTTTAACTCTCAACACAGGAGCCCCCCCCCCTCCCGCAAGCTCTTACTCTCACTGAAAGAAGTTAGATTTTTTTTTTTGCCAGCACCTTCGGTGATAAAAAGAAAAAAAAAGCTTTTGTTTTTGCCCTGCCCAAATGTATTAAAGATTTCCATTATGTGCTCTGGGTCATAATCGCCTGCTCTTCATTCTGGAGAAAAATTATGTAACTGTGTTTTGAATCCTATACAGATGGAAGCCAGGATGGTATAGTGGTTTGGGAGTCGGACTTAGATCTGGAAGATCCAGGTTCAAATCCCCGCTCAGCCACGAAGCTTCCTGGGGTGACCTTGGGCCAGTCACTATCTCTCAGCCCCACCTACCTCACAGGGTTGTTGTGAGGACAAAAAGGAGGGGAGGAAATATGTACACCACTCTGAGCTCCTTGGAGGAAGGGCGGGATAAAAATGTGAAAAAAAAGAGTGCACAGTTCAGAACAAAGCTCCACCACTCAGGCTGGGCACAGGCAGTAGTATTTCGGATAACTGACAGAGGGGATGTAATCACTGGCAGCGATCTCTCTTCCCCCATCACTTTCTTGGGTTCTACTGCTACCGTCTCTGGTCAAATAGGTTTTTGAATTGCAGGTTTTTGAAGCAATGTCTGCAAAACCTGGTTAACTAAAGACCACAGAGGGACAGTAAAACCTGAACGTGTGTACCCATAAGCAGTTGTATTTCTCTCATAGAACACCCTCATGCCTCTGATAATGGATCAACTATGCCCAGCTTCACATTCTTGAAGATGGTTTTATCGTATCTCCTCATAGTCTTCTCTCCTCCAGGCTAAACATACCAAGCTACCGTGCAATCCTATCGAAGTAGAGACCAGCGGAGCGGCCGCTCCACTGGTCGAGGGTGTTGTAAACGTGCCGTAAGGCATGTTTGCGGCACCCAGAGAGTAAGTGGCACTGGTGGAGAGTCTTGCGCCACTCCTCTGGCGCCGCAGACAACAGCACTGCTGTGCCGGAGCGGTCACTCACCGCTGGGTGTCAGAGGGGCAGTGGGAGGGCAGAATGGGGCATTCTGGGGAAGAGTGATTGGAGGATTGGGCTTAGGAAGGGGGGGAGGGATCAGCAGAGGCCTCCTCCTCCATATCCTATCCCCCTTCCTGTGCCTGTTGGGCCATACATGGGCCTCTCCAATTTACGCCAGCAAAATTGCTGGTGTGCATTTGAGTAGGCCCATTGGGGCAGCTGGCAAATTACTTGGGGTAAAGGGACAAATGTCCCTTTAGCGCGAGGAGGCCGTCAGCTGCGTCAGGGCAATCCTGCATAGAATGCGGCAGGTGTCTTAGGTGCGCTGACGCCTCCTGCAAGACAGGATTGGGCTGCAAACCATTTCTCATAGGACTTGGTTTCCAGACCTCTCACCATCTCTGAGCCCAATCCTACGCACATCTCAGCAGAAGTGAATCCCATTATAGTGAATGGGGCTTACTCCCAGGTAAGTGTGGATAGGATTGCAGCTTCAATTGCCCTCTTCAGCACCTGCTGCAGCTTCATATTCATCTGGTCCTGAATGAAAGCTAGCCTAATAAGGCTGCCCTCAGCTCTGGAAAATGGGAAGAAAATCTCCTTTATCAAGTGTCCTATAGCTGTGACTTTGTAGGAGGCAGGAAAAAGGACATGGAAAAGGGTTGCAAGATTCAGATGGATGCCAACTGTCCAGCACTAGACATATAGATCCCAGTCCCAAGGGTTGAATGCAGAAATTAAGCACCAGGAACCACGGGTACAGTTCCTGATCAAAATGGGGTATGAGCCCAGAGAATAGCTTTAGTGCATGTATTGGCCTTGCTGTACTGGAGTTCATATGTTCTGTGATACATCAATAAATGCGTATCAAATGTTAACTATGAGGCAACAAAAGAGGTTTTTGAGTCTGCATTTGCTATAAGAAAACGTGTCGATGTTAAGGACACGGGACTCTGGTTGGTTGTGCAAGTGCAAGTGTGTTACACGAGACAATATGCCAGAAGACAGAACCAGCCCCCCCAAATACGGAGATAAACATTTCATGCAGTCGTTAATTGGACCAAGTAGGCTCATTTGCCTAGTTCAGGCTTTGCCTACAAATGCTAATAGACTCATTTTTGTGACAGTAAAAAGTGCAGTCAACTTGAAAATGGTCCATGCAATATTATCTTTACAATTTTAATGTACAATATTGTCTATCTTTACAATTTTAATGTACAATATTGTCTTTGCTTTCAGCCCGACCAAAATCTGTTCTGTAATTCTCTTCCATGTAACGGGGTGTTTTTTTTTTTTAAAGGCTGTCAATAATTCATCCAGCAACACAGTAATGTGGAATGAGTAAGCAGATGAGGGGAAGTTTCTGTATTCATTATGGGCTGAAAATCACATGTCACGCAGACATCCAAATTCTCCATAGTAACGGCTATGTCAGAATCATTCACTCGGATGTGGGAGAAATAATAAAAAAAAGTCAGATATGTCCTAGATTTTTTCTGAAGGATGTATTCTGATCTTTTCACATGGAACCACTGCATCCAATACAGTACTATACCTGTGGAAAACCTAAAAAACAACAAAAACCCTCCCCATTGTTAATTTGGCCTGAATTCAGCAAGCTACACTTTAAGTCAACAAAGTTATTTGCATTATTACCGATGATAATCATGTATATGGTCTGGCAATGCCCCGAGCCAAACTGAGGATGGAGTTTTGCTATGTTCCAAAGTGGATACTCCAGAGAATTCATCCTCTAATTAGGCAGTACAGTCGCACCATGGGATGCCGAAAAAAGCAATGTTGTAGATACAGAGTGTCTCTTAAATTTTAGTTTTGAGGACTGGCTATGTTGGAAAAAAAAATGGAATGGAAGTATGGAAAAAGAAGAGCTTCATTTCCTGGGCAAAACTAGACCTGCCATGGCACAATTCATGTATCAGATGGGCAGCCCAATCCTAACCCGTGCTGGAGCAACAGGACTGTGGGGTCCATGCCAAATCCTATGCTGGTTAGGAGCAGGCTAGAGGTCTCCTCGTGGTAAGGGCAGAGGCGTCGCTCCGGTAGGGGCGGGGCTGTAAGTTTTGCTCAGTCGGAGTCCCGTTTACCGAACGAGCAGGAGGCGGCCCCGCCCCCTCACTGTCAGAGCCATTCCCCTGCGGAGAAAGCAGACCCTGCCTGCTGCTTTCTCCGCAGGGGAATGGCTCTGACAGTGAGGGGGCGGGGCCGCCTCCTGCTCGTTCGGTAAACGGGACTCCGACCGAGCAAAACTTACAGCCCCGCCCCTACCGGAGCGATGCCTCTGGGTAAGGGGACATACCCTCGAGGTAAAGGCCCAGCCTGCACAACGAGGCTACTCGAATCCGCACCAGCTAAATTGCTAGTGCAGGTCCGAGAAGCCCCGTGTTAGGCTTCCAAGCCCAGGAGGGGGAATAGGATTCGGCATGCACCACCCCTCCTGGGTCTGATCTGCCCCTGTCTCAGCCCCCCAGCCCCATTACACCCCTCCCTGCCCTCCCCCAGACCCCGCACCACTTGGAGCAGCTCTTACCTGCTCCAGCACACAGTTCTCTGGATCCGGTGACAGCGCAGGCCTTCCTGCTGGTGCTGCTTGCTCTCCGAGGGTCTTGGAGCACTTTACGGCACTTTTACGACACCCTAGGCTGGTGGAGTGATTGCTGCGCTGGCGTTAGGCACAGTTAGGATTGTGCTGAAGGAGTTGTGTCACTTTTCCTATAAAGCAAAGCTGGGGCATTTTAAAGTGTAGCATGCGCAAGTAGTCTGGAGATGCCAAATCCTTGCCCCAGTTGTGTTTCCACATTTCCCTAGTCATTTCCCCTCCATTACAGATCCCGTCTGAGAGCCCCATGAGGGGAAAAATAGCTAGAAAGAAGCAGTTTAGTTGGATAAAAACGAGTAGGAGGAAACGTTCAGCGTTCCATCTCATCTCACAGTGCAGCTCTTGAAATTGCAGGCTCACCTTCTTGATAGGAAATTGGTGGCAACCCAGTCCAGCAATGTGTATTGTAAACCATCATGTCTAATTGTCCCCAAATTAGGGGGGGACAATTAGACAACGTTTCCTTTGGAGGAGAGAACCCACTAGAAACTTGTGGTAGTTTTCTTTAGAAATTCATTTACAATGTCCAAGGTAAGAGAGAATAAAGGGGGCTTACTTAGCATTAGGTAAAGGTGACCCCTGACAATTAAGTCCAGTCGTGTCCGACTCTAGGGTGTGGTGCTCATCCCCATTTCAAAGCCGAAGAGCCAGCGTTGTCCGAAGACGCCTCCGTGGTCATGTGGCCGGCATGACTCTCCTTGCCGCAGCGCGTAGCGTGACGCTGGAACACGGAGCGCTATTTACCTTCCTGCAAGCGTTACCTATTTATCTACTCGCATTAACATGCTTTGGAACTGCTAGGTTGGCAGGAGCTGGCCAAGCAACGAGAGCTCACCCCGTCGCGGATTCGAACTGCCGACCTTTCGGTCGACAGCTCATGGTTCAGCGGTTTAACCCACTGCGTTACTTAGCATTAGGTTAGTACAAAACTAGTGAAGAGCTGGATCCAGCAAGCTCTGCACACACAACACTGCTTTTCTTTTAGCATATAAGAGCCAAACTAGAGATGACATTAATAGCATCATTGGCCCTGGCACTGGCAGGCTTGATTTTTTTATTTTTTTTATTTTTTTGTTCCTGTAAATGGCATAAGTGCAGGGGCGTCGGCTGATGGGGGCGGGGGGCGGGGGGCCCAGGGCGCAGGGCCCCCGGGGGAGAGCCTGGGAGTGCTCCGGGAATTTTTAAGTTTTTTTTCATGTATTTTCTGTTTTTTCTGGGTTTTGGGGGGGGGGGTTCCGATGTTTCCACCCCCCGCTTCCCAGGGCCCCCCCAGGGCGTGTGACTCCCCCCAGGGCATTTGCATATGCTTTGCCTGCACTTAACTTGTGTTTTCAGGGTGTTTTTCATTCCGTCGGCCATCTTGCCTGCAGGTTCCAGGCAGCAGTGGCAAACTACAAGTCTGTGTTGCATGCTGGGAACTGTAGTTTTTGCTGCCACTCTGTACTCTGGAGTCTGCTTTCCCACTCTGTACTCTGGAGCCTGCTGTTGTAGGTAGTTTTGAGCAGTTTAGAAAATGAGCAGTTTAGTCTCTGGAGATACTGAGTTTGAGAGGGTGGGAAAGCAGACTCCAGAGTACCTGGGGGGGGGGGGAAGGACAATGTTGCAGGGTGGGTGAGGACTTTGGGGGGACTTTGGTGGGCTTCCAAACTGATTTTTGCACACATTAAATTTTTGCGGCGCCGCGCCATGGGGCATATAGGATTACGGCTGCGCGTTTTTTATGGGGGGGCCACGTCAAGGGTTTTGCCCCCGTTGAAAAATGGTCTGGCTACTCCTGTGCATAAGTGAGGACCTCCAATCAAGACCACAGCAGGTCCTGATCTGTATCCGTTCCCCCTGCCCCAGAGTGTGTTGTTTACAGGAAAAGAAGCCAGCCAGCCAGGGGTCAATGCTGTGATTAAAGTTGTGTCTAGTTTAGCCTTTTCACGTTCAGTCCAAAAATTCAGCTTTAAATTAAAGTGCTGATGTGTATACCGTATTGTCCCGAGTATAAGACGCACCTGATTATAAGACGCACCCTTAAAGTTTGGTGCTATTAAAAAAAATTAATTAAATCACTGGCATTAAGTTGCAACAGCCTGATTATAAGACGCACCCCTAGTTTAAAAACTTAAATTAGGAGAAAAAAGTGAGTCTTATACTCAGACCAATATGGTATTTTAAATTCAGTGTGAGTTAAGAGACTGATCGAAGTGGCCAATAAACCTTGAGTACATGATTATTACCTTGCACAACTTGCTGCACCCCATTGCTATAGTATACTGCAGTGGTTCCCAAACTGTGTGCTGTGGTGCCGAAGGGTGCCATGGTGAACTCGCAGCGGTGCCACGGGATGTCCCCGGTGGCCACCATCTTGAACCACATGAAATCTCACACCATTCAAGATGGCGGCGCCCGAGGGAGCCAGGAAATGGTGCTGCTGCGACAGGGTGCTGTGCAAGAAAGGTGCCATGAATGCAATATGTTTGGGAACCGCTGGTCTAGTGGATACTGAATTGGTTTTGCTGCAGGTTAAAATCTTCTTGTCTTTTTGTAGCTTGAGTAGCTCCTTAGTTTCAGACTAGGGACAACTACTACACATTAGCTCCAGAAGTCGTCATATTTTCCATATATCGGATATTTTGGAGCAAACTCATTTTGTGTGACATATGAAGTGGGTGGTATAGACAGTCACCTTGGGCATTGCCATTTATGGCAAACACCTGCTATTTTCTGTCCAGTATAAGCAAATGTCCTTGCTAAGTATGACCTGCAGCAAATAAATAAATAAAATGTTGGTCCCGTTCACTTCATCCTCAAACATCAATCTATTCTAGCACAACTCCTGGCATCTGAGGAAACTGTGCTGGTTGTCACTGGCTGCTAACAGCATGCTCGTGAAGATTAAGGATTGCTACAAGTAATGCAAAGTAATAGTCATATTTAACTGTTTTATTGATACTATTAGAGGTTTGGAGTCATCAATGCATCCTCCAGGTATAATGGCTTTTGGAACTGCAGCCGAGAAATAGATCATGTGGTAATCTATCTAGCCAGCCCCCCTGAAGCATTGCTGGATTGAGAAAATCAATATATGGAAGCAACGTTTTAGCTGCTGTGGCTTTTTAGAATATTCTTCTTTGCCAAGAAACTGAGCCCTTATTTGAAGGTAATTGTAAATGTCATTCTTGAGTAGCTTGGAAGTCATTGTTTTAGACAGGATCCATCAATTCTGAAAAATAGCATGTAGCACAATGTGCCACTTACACATACCCAGACTGATCTGCCTGATTTTCAATAGTGCTATACTGCGTGATGTATGTACATTGGCTTGGCAACACTGATTTTAATTCTGTACGGAAATGTGCTCTCACCAGTTAAGAATAAGGCCCAAGGGCATTCTTGAAGAGCGCTAAGCTCACAGCAGTGGGTTATAGCATTTATCAAGAATAATTACAACACATTACACCATGCCAAAGAAAATGAAAGCTCTTGTTTGTGAGCACCCTGACACATGCCTTATTGATTTGTAGGGGTAAATGCCTGTTTGTATGGAGGCATCAACTTATCAGCTGTGACCTGGTGGCCAGGTACCAAGATCTTATCTTCTGTGGTCTTTGATACATCTGATGCATCACAGAGACTCATGGTCTGTCTTTGGAGCTAAAGAATAACCCATTTTAAATTGACTTGTATGCATGCTACGTTTACGGCCCAGTCCTATGGGCCATTTACGACAACCAATCTGCCATCGTAAATGACCCTGCGACACTGCAAACGTTGCACCGCTGGAGGAAATGGCCAGAGGCTGCATGCGTGCGCACCAGAATTGCCCAGACGCTCTGATGGCTAAGGTGGTAGTTCAGGGGAGGTTCAGGGTGGAGAGGGCAGGGGGCGGGGAGCGGGCTGGAGGGAGTGGATCTCAGTGGCAAAAGCACACGCTGGATCCTATCCCCAATTTTCCAAGCTGTCCCGCCCCCTTCATCTCCTCAGAATTATGCCAGCAAAATAGCTGGTGTGGGTCCAAGGAGACCTATAGGCAATTAGGCAGCCTATTGGGAGATAAGTAAAAAAAGATTTCTACTTACCTCTCGCTTACATTTCTACTTATACTCTGTTGGCACAGCTGCATGCTATGAAGTGGTGGGGGATGGGATTAGGCTGTTAGTTTTTTGGCCTGATCCAAAGTAGGATCAAGCTGACGTGCAGAGCTGGAAGCAGGGAGGGCAGGGTGTGGTTCGAGGGTGGGGTGGCAGTGGTCTCGGAGGCAGCGAAGCATGCCGGCTCCTACCCCCCCTTTGTACTGAAAGGATGCCAGTTGAAGGCTGCCATCCTATACACACTTTCCTGGGAGTAAGCCTCATTTTCATCAATAGAACCGTCTTCTGAGTAGACATGCATAGGATTGGGCTGTAAGTTATCGCAATAGTAATTCTTAGCATTTGTATAGCACTTCAGATGTCTTATCTTGCAATCTAAGGGTTGTTTCTCAGATTTTAAGTGTGCTTTGATTGTCAGAATCTTGGCCTTCAAGAAACATATCTGAAAACAGTCCCACTGGTTTTAAAATGCCCTTATAGTATATTTAGTTGAGGAAACGGCTGTCAAATAACATTACCATTTCAAAAGGTAATTTTTCTAGAGTAAGGACTTTAATTGTTTCAGGCTTAAACTGAAACATCTTGAAATGCTCCAGGCTCATGTAATCAAAAAGGTCAAAAATTACACAGCGTTTAGATGAAACCTGCTAAGTTGATATAAGAAAGCATAAGAAGAAGATTTCCCACTACGAATATCTCACCGCGAAAGATGGGAAGAATGCAGCCTGCCATCGGAGGTTGAAATTTTAACCTGACGAACAAGTAATTCTTTCCTTTTGCCATTAGGGAGAGGACACAAATCAATAGACTTAACCTACCACAAAGAAAATAATAGGACAATGATTTTGATTACAGAAAGGATTGGGAAGTAGACAAGGTTGCCAAGTACATTCTGAAATTCATATTGATGGAAAATGTTTTAACAGTAGGTTGCACAGACCTTTCTCAGGGGTGTTTATTTTTACTGGCTGAGTGCACTGAGATATACAGTATTTGATGACATCCGGAGATGTGTGTCACAAACCTACATATGTATGAACGTGGGATCCAGAAATGTTTCTGAGTGCAAACTATACCCCCTGGAAATGAAAGACCAGTGTCTCTTAATTGTAAAGCTTATGGTCAGTGTCTTGTGGGCTCTTTATGTTTGTTCCTTTCTTTTTCAACTTTAATGTAGAGCCTGACTTTTATGCAGCACTTGCCCTGCAGCGCCTCCTTCACATTGAGGTCTGGGGGGGGGGGTCTGGCAAGAGCGTCACTAGGGGGTGGGCTGCCCCAGGTGTCACCCCAGGGAGGAGTGACACCAAAATGACTTTTTATTCTATTTATTACCGGTGGCATGGAAATGCACCACTGGTAGAAAATGGGTTTTTTCCCCCGATCCCTGCCGCAACTCGCGCAGTGATCGCGTTTCCCAGGAGGCCTCCACATTGTGTGGTCCATGGGGGTGACACCATGAGAAAATTGCCCTTGGTGTCGCCAACCCTAGTGACACCCCTGGGGTCTGATCTCCCAGTTCGGCAGAGCAGTCAGTTTTTATCTCTGCCTCTTGTGCCTCAGTCAGCTGGTGGGAGAGGAGAGGGGACAACACCAGGGCTTGTTCTTTCTCTCCTTGGGGATGGCTTCCTTCTTCAGAGGCTTCTGCAGAGCTCTCAGCCTATATTCCCCTATTTTGATCCCAGGCACAGACTGCCTTTAAATCCCTCCTTGTTGCCATCACATTCACTCTGGGCCTCTCGCCTCTTCTCATCCCTGTATCAGTTGACTTTATTGTCTTAGCAACAGGGAAGCCTGTCTTGAGCACCTTGTGAGATTCTTGCACAGCCTTTGGCTCCAGTATGCCTCTCCCACTGCTCCTTTCTCCTGATGGGGGGGGGGGGAGGACTCTTGCCCAGGACATGAGGCAAGCAATGGTGCACTTGTAGACCATGGGAGATATATTTGGGGGTGCCCAGTGGGGGCAGCAGTGGGGGCATTTGAAGCTTCAGGTGTCCCGACAGCCACAGCAGAATGATGGCCAGAATGTCCGGTGCTCTACTGGCAACGTTAAGGATCCCAGGTACTTTTACTTTTGTAGGTGTTGAGAAAAGTAACTGAGCAGGAAGTGTGTTGGAATGCTGAAATATCTTCTGAGTGATATCTCGTGTTTCTTGGTAGCCCAGAACAATAGTAGATAATTATGGTGATAGCACATTGGAGTGGTTGCTCAGGTTTCTTTGATTGTGGCAATCCAGTAGCAGTATCTTGCCAACGAATTTATCCTAAAGTGAATTTTTTGAGAAAAATGGAGGTTTCTGTCTGGCTGCCAAAGAATTTCAAAGGGAACAAAAAGAGCTTTTAGAGGGCCAGCAAAATGTTCTGGCGAATGACTGATTGCAAATATGACGGTGGTCCCGCCGAGCTCACAGGGCTAGCTTCCTTCCCTCCTTCTTTGCACTCAACCAGCTAACCAGTGCTTTGCGCCCTTTTCGTTCACTCTTTTACCAACTATCTGCCTTCTTCCTGCTTTCTCGGCTCCAGCAAGGCATTCTGGGGCACTACAGGGCTGCTGCAAGGCATTCTGGTGTGCGACCCGGCTGCCATTAGCAGTTGCCCAGGCAACGACGGATGCACCTAACAATGAGGTTTGCAGAACGTATCCCTGTTGTTATGCAGTGCGTACCTGTAGCTGAAGTTTTTTCTTATGTCTCCCAGGAACTCAGATTTAAATCCCAGCCTATCCTTGTCTGGAGCAGAGTAAATTGTATGAGTGTGTTTGTAACAAAAACCAAAATGCCTGAACTACTGTACAAGCCAACATTTTGCAAGATGCTTCACCTTCTCAAGTCACCATTTTGCTCTGGGAGCTTCCAAAGCTCTGGCAAAAGAAACAAAGAACCCCCCCCCCAAAAAAAAGCTCCCAGAACCCTAAGGTCTGCCCATCCTTGACATAGGGAACCAGCTCCTAATGTCTTTGTGAATTAGCAATGTCTCCAGTCTGAAAAGTCGATTCTGCTGTTATAACATCTCAGCACAAAACATGTTGTGAATAGGTCAGCATGTACTGTGGGCGAGTTTACTTGGCTCATTGCCTTTGCCCTGCAAAACTGTAATATCTTCCTATTCTTTGGGCAGTCAATAATGTATCAGCTGACGATTGTATTCCACCTGAAGTTTATATCGATAATATTGAACGGTGGTCAGTCATCTTCTGGAGACTGTTTACTTCTATTAATGAGTCAGGGTTGGTTGCTCTGGTTCCTGGTTAGGAATAATAATTCCTGTATTAAAGACGGGTTGCAATTATCAACCAATCTATATTTCAGATATGGGAAGTAGATTCTGTGTCAAATATCTCCTAGATAAATTGGATACATGGGCTATTACTAGTAAAGTCCTTGCTGTAGAATAAGCAAGAACTAGACTGGTCTTCTCAATAGTGGATACTTAATTTACCCTATGTAATTTAACTTGCCAATATTTCATGCTCGTTACCACCACCAGGGCTAGTTGTGGCTTATGCTAATGTAATGAGGAAAGATGAAATCACCAGAAATTACGCACACATGGAGGAAATGATTTGGATATAACCAACTTTTACATTTATTCATGCATTTATATCACCTTTCCAAAAGAAGGTGGTTTACAGCTGACCACTTTTGAACAAAAGAAAACAGTACAGAATCACCTCTCTTTAAAAATAACAGGAAAGCTAAGAAACCGTCCAAGTGATCTCGTTTGAGCATAAAACTCAAAAGCAATCCCTACAAAAGGCAGCAATTCCTAGAGAGCAAATCTTCCCTAAATGAATGAACCCGGTAAGTGTAATTTTAAATATACAATTACGGGCCATTATAATTTCTGCTTCATATCAAATGCTACCCAAGTATTTTAGAATATATTCTTCTTTGGAACAAAGGCCACTTAATCAAAGAGTCCAGTCAAATTGATCGGACAGTCTGTAGCCCGCCTACTCACTGCTGTCCCATGAGCTTCCATCAAGCTGCATGGAAGTCTGAAAGTTGATTGCCTCCCTTTTGCATTTTAACCTACTGGCAGCAGCTGTGATTTTCATCTCTAGCAGGTAGCATTTTGTTAGCAATTATGTTTTAAACACCAGGGAAGCATGAGGCAGCTGTCACCCTGGTAAAAGATGGATGCTTTTATCTGTTGTGTATATAACTTAAAAATGCTTCCCTTGCTGGGTATGCAGTGTGGCAATGCTACCGCTCTAATGGCACAATCCGATGCTTATCCACTCAGAAGCAAGCCCCACTGAGTTCAATGGGACTTATTTCCAGGGAAGTGTGTATAGGATTGCAGCCTTACCCTTCCTGTAGTATTTCACTTTCTGGATTGACCACAGAATTTGGTGAATCTGATTTAAAATCCAATGTTTTAAAATCTATGGGGATTTATGTGAAGCGTGTCTAGGAAAAAATACAAGAAAGAGAAAGGAATGTATTCATCAGAGAAGCTCTGAATCTTTTGTTCCGGACGCCGGTTTTGTTCCGGACGCCTCCGCGGATACTGAAATACGAGGGTCACTGTAAAAACTTGGGAAAAAAGGTTAAAAATAGTGTTCCTTTCTTTTTCGGTGGCAAACCGCTCCATTTGCAGAGCTGTAGAGAGTGAAATCACGCTCTTCCTGGTCGCTAGAATTCCCCCCTCCTTTCCCCAGGCTTGCCCCAAAGTATTCTGGCGTGACTTGGGGAAGGGAGGGGGGCATTGAGCTACCAGGAAAAGGTTATAGGAGTTTATATGGTTTTATTCTCTACAGCCCTGCAAATGGAGCGGTTTGTCAGCCAAAAGGTAAGGAATGTTACACAGGATGGTGTAGTGGTTTGGGAGTCGGACTTAGACCTGGAAGATCCAGGTTCAAATCCCCGCTCAGCCACGAAGCTTCCTGGGTGACCTTGGGCCAGTCACGATCTCTTAGCCCCACCTACCTCACAGGGTTGTTGTGAGGACACAAAGGAGGGGAGGAAATATGTACACCACTCTGAGCTCCTTGGAGGAAGGGTGGTATAAAAATGTGAAAAATAAATAAAATAAAAAAAATTAAATAAAATCTTTAACCTTTTTTTTTTCTTTTTTCCCGGTTTTTACAGTGTCCTCTGTATCCGCATTGAGACAAATCCGTGGATGCCAGATCCATGGATAATGGGGGTTCACTCTGTGTGTGTGTGTGTGTGTGTGTGTGTGTGTGTGTGTGTGTGTGTGTGTGTGTGTGTGTGTAAGCTTTTTGCAGAAGATTTATGCCATTGCACAGAAAATGCAGAGGGAAGGGAAAAGAAAGGGAGATTTTTTTTCTGAAAAAATGTTTAAACATCTCCCTTTTTCCTTCCCTCTGCATTTTCTGTGCAATGGCATAAATCTACTGCAAAAAAACACTTAAAATTGTTTGAATGGTGGTTCTGAGTTGTGGTTGTGACAGTAGTGCCTTCATTTGGCACAGCTGTCTTGAAAAGTTTGGGAGCCTGTGGGGTCATGTTGTGAGGCACTGATTTTATGTTACTGTTGCATTTATGTGGACTGTCTTTGTGATAAAGCTCATTGCCACTTTGATTCTTCCTTTTGTGGCTACTTCTCATTTCTTGCAATGCCTGTTTTAAAACTCATCCCACTTTAGTAATGTGAAGGGTAGCATAGGAACAAGATATGCCATGAATAACCATGATTGTCCACTTCAAAAGCAAACATTACATCTTTGCTCTTTTGGATAAGTATCCTGAAGAAGTAACAGATTTGCAAATATATTGTTGGACCTATCTTGGGGGGGGGGGGGATTACATGATTGATTGTGCAAGCGTGCAACATGCAACAGTGATTCAGCCCAGATTTCTTTATACTGTTGTCCATGATATTGAATGAGGAACTTGATGGGTTGTTAAGCCAGTTGTGTCTGCAGTGTGCTCTCAAAGGCACCACTGGGGGCAGACCTCCCTGGGTGACACCCCAGGGAAGGGTGACACCAAAATGACTTTCTATTTTATTACATATTCCCATTTGTTACCGTTGGTGCAAAAACACACCAGTGGTAGATGGTTTTTTTTTTATTTTAATGGTTCTGACTGTGTGATTTAATAAAGGAAAGGGACCTTACTTGTTGGCATGCACAAGGTTCCAGATGCCTCCCCTGGCATCTCCAGTTGAAAAGGATCTCCAGTAAGACCATTGCAGTTGGTACAGTTATTTCCCTTGTAGGAATTCTCTGCATGGCCTGTCATGTTTTGTAGTCATGTTTTCTGGAAGTAGGAGCCTGCTGGCGTAAGATTACTTTTAACAGATGCTGTAATCTGTCATTGAGAAGGCTTTGAGTTTTGCCAAAAGTCTTGATGTTTGGGGATTACAGTAGGGCTTCTGTTCTTTCTTTCTGCTGAAGTCTAGCTAGTCAGCGACTGGTTTGGTGGCTGCTCAATGTTGTTGCCCCCCCCATTGAATGCTGGGATCTCCTTAGGGGGTTGACAGGGTTTATGTCACTACTATTGCTATTACATTCAGGGCGCAATTCTGTGTAACTCTTGCACCAGTGTAACAGTAGATCCCCCGATGTAAGAGCACTTATGCCAGTGTAACTTGCCATACGCTGACAGATGCAAGACAGACACCGGCGTAACACACACACCCCCTCAGACACCTCACATGCGCAGTTCAGATGCGGAATGGACTGGTGCAAGAGTTACACAGGATTGGGCTGTCAGTGATATATGGGAATTATGATTTTATGAGTAACATTAGTACACAAACATTACTAAAGGCTTCTGTATTTTCTGGTATGGGAGGAGGTCCATGGGGGTGACACCACGAGATCTCACCTAGGGTGCAGCAAATCCTATTGACACCTCAGCGCTTTTGAAAGGAGATAACAGTATGCACACTCTGTGCCCCAATGATCCAGATCTACTTTCTGAAAAAATTGTGTTCATTTTTGTGGCTATGTGTCTTGAACATGCAAAGCCAGCATATGAGAAGGTGGAGAGACCTTTGAAAATAAAGGAACAGGTTTTCCACATCCCTGATAAGAACCATGAGTCAGTAGTTCTGACATGCGTGCAAGGAATATGATGCATGCATTCTAATCTTATTACAGAGTACACTGAACATACACCAAGAAAGAGGCTATTTTTCCACTGCATTTTTTTTCTCACTCATTTGCACATTTGTATAGGCCCACAACTCGGGGGAAAAAAACCAGGTTCATAATTTTCATATTTTTTGCAGGTCTTCCTTTTATAGAATTCACCTTTTTTTTCCTGCAGTTATGCAAAGAACTAACTTTGATGGTAAAAAATATTGAAATAATGCCTGGTTTTATTACAGCTTCTGTTCAAAGAAGGCGCAAATTAGACTGTGCTCATATAACACCCATTAAAATTCATGTTATGACTCATCAATCATAGAAAGCCT
Organism: Plestiodon gilberti rubricaudatus; assembly: GCA_026170595.1. NCBI lineage: Eukaryota > Metazoa > Chordata > Lepidosauria > Squamata > Scincidae > Plestiodon > Plestiodon gilberti. The sequence goes on along the minus strand of JANXHW010000005.1, from coordinate 80,274,307 downwards.
TAATAGATAAAAATAACAAAAGTTGAAACTGAGAAAAATGAAAGAAAATTAGTTCTAGTCACTGAGGCTTTCCTTCTAATGTATCCTTTTGATGTTGCCTGTACAAAAAAAAAATGTTCAGCTTATCTTTTTTTTCCTCTCCCTCTTTCTCTCCCCTCCCCCCAAACTCGGCATGGCTTTTCAAAGACAATTTCCTTCTTAAAATTATCTGTGGATAGGCAAACATTTTCTCTGTTGCTACGCGACAACTGTTTGTTTCTTTAATGAGAGATCACTTTAGCTGTACTGTATTCCTTTGTTGTTGTTGTTGGTTGTTAAAAACCCTGTCTTAATATATCACTTATTTGAATCTAAAGTAGACCTAAGCTTCTCCACAGCATTACAAACCCAACATTTTAACCTCCAAACAATTGGAACAAAACTAGCATTCCCAGAAATATAAGTTGAATTGTTGAATTTTTCAAGTCATGTCATAGTAAACTTTTTTCAATTGCTGCATTGTGTGTGTGTGTGTGTGTGTGTGTGTGTGTGTGTGTGTGTGTGTGTGTGTGTGTGTGAAAAATAGTAATTTTGAGTAGTGAACCACTTTATGTCAAGCATGAACAGCCTGTAAATAGAATCCTCAACTGCTTTTTAGAATTACTTTGAGTCATTTCTATGTAGAATGTAGGGATTAAGCTTTGGCTTATGTTAGTTGCCCCGAGGACTAAGCAGGACACAATTTTAATGCATCATCGTCTACTTTGGGCTTTGCTTTAAATAAAAATAGCAGCTGCATGGGTTCCTGGTACAGACAGAAATTGTGGTATGGTGGTAAGTGGTGTTTAACCCTTTTCTTCTATGCCATTTTCCTTCCAAAAATTGTCCCTCCCCCCAGCTCCTATAGAACCTTGAAGGTTCCATTGAAACAAGGAGCGCCATACCATGTGCTGCAGTTCTGACCCATATCACATGCCCTCATGGCTTTTATGTTACTTTAAAGTAAAGGCCAAACTAGACAATAATGTACTGATAGTGCAATCCTACCCAGCTCCTCCACTGCTACAGCAGTGGTGGAGGGCAGAACGGGAGGCTTGGGAAGGGAAGGGAAAGGGGATTTAAATCCCCTTTCCCTCCCAAAGCCTCTTGTTCTGCCTCCACCACTGCTGCACCGGTAGAGGAACTGGGTAGGATTGCGCTGTGAGTGTCACATCCAGTTTGGTCTGACAGTGGTGTCCCTGGGGTGGGTGCCACCCGGTGCAGCGCTTACCTGGAGGAGCTCGACATTCTGGAAGTTCAGGGGTGATGTAATGGCGTAATCATGTCACACACACACACACACACACACACACACACACACACACACACACACACACACACACACACACAAAACCTTCCAGGCTTTCACATTGCTTTGAATGCAAAAAGCCTGCCTCTGAACTGCCTCTACTGGGCGATCACTGGCCCATCCCGGAACTCTTTGATGCTTCTTGTTCTCACTGCTGAGTGCAGAAACACACTTGGTAGCGAGAGCGCGAGGCGACCGGGCCTGAAGCGGGCCAGGAGCCGCCGAGCAGAGACTTTGGTGTCAGCTCCCTGAGGGTGGCACCCGGTGCAGCCTGCATCAGCCACACCCCCATTGTAACGACACTGTGGTCTGATACAGCTTCAGTGAACCACATGTGGAAATGGGCTTTTGCTCATATGGTGTTCTTCCAGACTGGATCTCATGTGTGCAAAAGGGTGCTGTGCGCTGTCAAGCACGCAGTACACATTCAGCCCCCAGTGGTGCATCTCCAGTGCTCTTGTAGCACATGGACACCATTGAACTAGGACTGATGCTATTTGACCTGGCTGATCACCTGTTTGGAGGGTACTGAATCCAGGCACACCTGTTCCTCCTTCCATCCCAAACAACAGATCACCAACGCTGGAGAAATTACAGCACCAACCATATTGTGCTAGAAAAAGAGAAGCCTTGCGTAGAATCTGTTCCCTGGGCATAATAATCTAAGTTTTCAAGTCCAAAGCTTTTCAAGTTGTCTTTCAGTCTGTCTTACCCTTTCTTTCCACCCCTTCTACCTCACCTTCTTTGAGATAGCTTGCATCAATTAAAAACACACCCTTAAAAATACAGTAATAACTTTGTAGAACAGGTCAATAAAACGCAAAGTCAGGCACAGTCAGAAGCATGAGTTGTGGGGAGAGAAACTGACACCACATCCTTAAAACCTGAGAATGAGAGAGAGAGAGAGAGAGAGAGAGAGCGCTCCCAGGGAACTTCCTAGCATTCCACAAAGAAGATGTCTCATTAGAGAATCCCTACTCTTGGTAGATGGCTTGGCTTGGCTTGGCTTGGCTTGGCAAGGTAAAGCACATGCTGCTCTAATGAGTGATTGTGATGAATGCACACAATCTTTCCCCTACTTTTTTTTTTGCCTATTTTCCTGTATTTTTGGGACACTTCTAACTCCCCAGAAGCTCCTGTGCAGGTTCAGCAGTCTCAGAGCTGCTGGAAAATCCTCTTGCAGCATTCTTATTCTTTGCAACAATTTGAGAGTTATGGGATTTTCAGCCATGTAAAGTTGAAATGAAGAAATAAAGTCCTTACTAAAACCAGTGGTGTGTAGAAATTCCTTCTAGTGGTCTGTAGAAAACCAGTAGACCACTGGTTTTAGTAAGAACTTTGTTTCTTCATTTCAACTTTACATGGCTGAAAATCCCATAACTCTCAAATCGTTGCAAATTGTTACATGCCATGGGAACCTCCACACTTCTTATTCTTTGTTTGAAACTCCATTATTCCCCAGCAATTGCTGGATGTGGATTGGAGTCCTTCTTCCTATCTGGGGTAGCTGTTTTGCCTAGCAATAAGCCTTCCTTGCCCTAAACCTGTCTGTCCAGGTAGAAGGGGTAGGCTAGAGAAGCCAGGTCGGTTCTACTCCTCCCATCAGGTAACTTGGTGGCATAATTAAACCTAGGTTTTTTTAAGCTCAAACACAGGGAAGCTTGGGTGTGCTTTTCTACTGATCAGCTGTGAGAAGTGCTGGGAAACAGCAGGCACCTACTTACTCTCCAGTAAGCACAAGATTCCTTGGGCAATTTAAATTGCTAGCGATAGGGACTGTATTTTCTTGCTAGCAACATTCAGGAAACTAATTTTTCTCTTCATTTGTTTGCTTTTTGCATTCCAAGCCAGCTTATAAACTCCCCCAGTTTAGTGATGCAACACATGGGCTGGGGAGGGGGGAGGCTTGTGGGCTTTGTTCTTGAGTAGCATCCTAGCTCCATCTGCTGGGTGTTAATGGTTACTATACCCATTGGATCCAGCTTGTACTTTCCAGCCAGGTTCAGGTATTTTCCATCAGTCTGCTTGTTCTTTGTCTCTCCTCCCCCCATTTTGTCTAATTTCTTTTCTTCTCTGTCTCTCACTCCATCTCCTCTATCTTTCTCTCCTGTATTCTTGTTCTCTCTTCCTGCGTACCTGTCTCCCCTGCACTCCCTTTATCAGCTGATACCAGCCGCCCAGCTCCGCATCCGTGAAAGTACCAGCAGCTGATTCCTTGCCAGTCTCTCCAGCCTCGCTCCTCCTATCTGGCCAGCTGGTGCTCAGCGGTGCCATCATTGGTGAGAGTCACGGCATTAGGCTCACAGCCACATCTCTCTGCTCCCATGTCTGGAGCACAGAATGGGGCTCTTAGGGGGGCTGTGCTGTACGGCAGCAGAAAGCAAGCTGACAACTTTTTCTCTAGGAGTTACTGTGGCGATGCAGAAAGTAAGGTGTCTGGACCCTACTCCCAGGATCTCTGGTTCAAGACCCCAGCACTTTCCAAGATCTCCCCCAGCAATTTGAATTTAACCTGGGAACAAAAGTCTCTCAAATTAAAATGCAGTGGTCCTGGTCCACAAAGAACAAGGTGACCAGAATGGCGGTTCTTTGCACAATGCAATGTATGAATCATTGGCTATTCAAATAGTTGAATCTCTTCGTGCATTTATTGAGCGGATGGAAGGTCGCTGCAGTTTCCAGCAAGACATCCTGTGGCACATGTAGATGCTGTAATCTGTTGATGCTGAAGCTTCATTAGCAATTGTGTAGACTGTTGCTCATCCGCTCTCTGAAATCCTCTTCCTCTCTGTCATTCACCCACAAGGCAAGCAATAGCAAAAGGCATTTGTTTGCTCATTGATCTGCGCTGGAATTATTTCAGCTTGCTTAGTTCTATAGTGCTCAGACCCATTTAATGTTCTCTGGCATGTGTCCTGTGCATTCAGGCCAAGGTCTTGATTTTCTTTTCTTTTTTTTAACATTTTCATCAACTCTTTTTTTGCAGTACTGTAGGAAACCATGGATAGGGTTGAACAGCAGGGATATCTCACAATATCCATCTCAAATATCTGTCACTCTTAAATAGAGTCAATGGCAGTGCAATGAGCCAAGATATCTCATGTTAGACATTTGTGTAATAATGAACACATCCATATGACCAGCCTATATAACTCAGCTATCCATCTTGATGGTAAAACTAGCATCAGCAATTAGTTTTGTAACCTTATGGCTCTGCGACCATTTTTTGTTCCAGACGATAATTTGGAAAAGCAAATTTAAAGCTAAATAGCTTTTTAGCTAAATAGCTAAAAAGCTTAATGACCATGTCATTAAACCCCTATTTAATTTTAAAGTTAGTAAATATGGACTGTGAACAATGGTGTCGCTCCCGTCAGGCGACGAGAGCGGGCCGCCATGGGGTGACGCACGCAAAGGGGTGACATGCGCACCCCCGCGCGCGTCACCTCTGTGACACGCGTCGCCCTCCGGACGCTCCAAGGCCGGCCCGGGAGCCGGCCTCAGAGCGTCCGGCCCAGCCGGCGCTCCAGGGCCTGGGTATTTTGCTGTTTTCGCGCATGCGCAGAGACGAAACCGGTCTGCGCATGTGCGAAACAAGTAAAAATACCCGTATTGACGCATTGGGCCTTCTTTCAGAAGGCCCTGGAGCGCCGGCCGGGCTGGACGCTCCGAGGCCGGCTCCCGGGCCGGCCTCGGAGCATCCGGAGGGCGATGCGAAGGGGCGGGGGGCACCCAGGGCAGGGTGCAGCTGGGTCGACCCCCCCAAAAAGCGGCACGGCCTACGCCCACGCCGATGGTTATATAGGGGGGCATCGTTGGGGGCGTCACTAGGGTGATGTGCCCCCCCCGCCTTGGGGTGACGCGCGTCCTAGTGACGCCTCTGACTGTGAATATCTAAGACAGTGTTGGAAAAGGTATTCAGCGTTTCTCTGCCTTTTCTTTAAACTCAGGCTGGTGCGCATGAAACTCCTACATGGAGAGCAGTTGTTTAAGGATTTGGTGCCAGAGCAGTGTAAAGTGAGAATGACTACCTTCTTTATTTATTCTAGCCCCAGGTCATGATGAACAAAATGCAGGCACATACAGAGTTGTGAGGAGTGCACATTCAGAGTAGGAAACAAATGTCCACTGCAAACATCCAATCCAACAGAATGATTGGGAATGCCAGCAGGCTTTGGCATTTTCCTCCTGTGTTTCCATCACACTTTTTTTTGGTGCCAAATGCCCAATGCTATTTGAACAGAGTTTAAAGGGCAATATTGGGCTCTATGTGATCAGTTTCTGAAAAAAAGAATCTAAAATAATAATAATAATAAACTGTGTATCTAAATGACTGCTTTGCAGATTCCAATTTTTCGACTGATCTTGTTTCTCTCATGGTTGATTCAAATTATTCCAAATTCACCCTTGAGCACAGCGATGCATTAAAATATGTCATAGCTGGCCTTGTGGTGAAGCACTTATCCAGCTGTTCCATTTCATGGCCAGATACATTTCCAGCACCTGTTGAGGCTCGTAACTTTTTTTATTTTCTAGTCAACTCATTGTGCACTGAGAATTGATCGGGGCTCAAACAGAGTAATCAGCAATAACATGATCTGAATTTGCCACATGCTCAAGGTCAATTTTAGGTTGGGTGAATTGGGCCTTTTATTTCTCCTTCATGTGAGAGAATCGTCGGATCCACTGTAACATTTTGCAAATTAAGCTCTCCACTGGATGCATTAGACAGGAACCATCCAGGAACAGTTATCTGTAACTTCAGGCCTAGTTTTGAGATAGGAAACCTTTGTGGTAGGTTGTACCACTTCAGACTGAAGGTGGAGGCCTCCACGATTGAATGCTCTTCCTTAGAGAAGGACATTCCTTCTAAACTGAACTCCCACCATAGCGCAAAGTAGCATGTGCCAGAAGCCAAAGCTAAAACTCCCTGATACCTAGCTTTCTACATCCGGGGAATTTTCTTTTAGTATGGAGAATTTAGCCACGTGAGCTTCCACCTACAATCTGAAATGGTACAATTCAGGCATAGTCTCTTTGCTTGTATATGAAGGCCATACTATAAATTCGATGTAGTTCCATTATTGCTTTTTTTTTTTTTAATGTAAAAATGCAGAGTCACCATGACTGGCTGAAATATTGAGCAGGGGAACATGAAGGGGGAAGGGGAGTTGCTTAAACCCATTCCCTGCCACTCCAAATGGTTTCCTTTAGATGCTCTTTTCCTGCAAGGGAAAAGATACGGAGACCTGCATCTTTTCCCACATGTATGGGAATGTAGCTTGAGGGGCATTTTGAATGGACAAACTGATGGCAGAGAGAGAGCGAAACAGCCAGTAGTGTAGCTGGACTCGCGTCAGTGGGGTGGTGGGCGGGGAGCCAAACGGATCAGGAACGTTCGCCGCCCACTGCCCCACTGGTGTGAGTCCAGCTACACTACTAGAAACAGCCCCTTCTCCCCTCTGGTCTTCCACTCAGCCTCACAGCCTCCTGTAGCTGCTTTGCATTTAAAAAAAAGTGCTTGAAAAAGGTCTCTATTCCAGTGACATTACTGGGATTTAGGTCTGGTTCCTACAAGATGTTCGTTGCTTGATTATACAGCAACTCTTGATGAATGTATAAACTGATTTCACTGAAAAGCATTGTATTTGAGATGGTGCGAGTTTATATAACAATCCTGTCTCTGGTTGGTTGTTCCACAATGGCTCACATTCATAAATGCAAGTTGTCCCTGAGCTGCAACTAACATTTGCTGTTCCCACTCTGTTTATACAAAACTAATGGCACTTATGAAGCCAAGGAGGGCTGGTTAATTCCCATCAATTTATTGCAGGCAAACACAACAGGACCTCTGTCTTAACCAGGGCCCCTGGTACCATAGTTGTAAATAATAGAGAGTGATCTGTATTTTTGTTTCTCTATGTCTAATCTCAATGGAAGCTGATTTGTGTGTGCATAACATTATTATGTGTCATTCCCCCCCCCCCTCTTCACTACTGAGTAAGTTTTCATTCTGATGAAGAGATTTTGAAATTTACAGCAGACAGTAATTAACTTTATTGTGCAACCTTCTTCCATAAGTAGCATCTCTTATTGCCGATGATAACATTTATTTGATGGAAAAGCTAGCAGCTGTGACCTAATTGCTCTTAGACTCATTGACTTTCCAAGAACATAGTTTCTTCTATTTATAACAAAAGTTGCACATTATGGGAAAAAAATAGACCAAAGAAAAAGCACAAACCGGCATCCAGCTCCTTACAGGCACGTTAAAAGAAAAGAGTTAAAAGAAAAGAGTGTCTGTACATATGTCCGCTTGCCCTTGGTAAAGCCCCAGCCTGCACTATGGGGCTACTCGGATCTCTACCAGCTCTTTATCTGATGGAGAGCCGAGAAGCCCCATGTCGGGGCAAGAGGTCTGGGAGGGAGGATAGAATAAGGCGTGCCACAGCGATGGCGATCCCTCCCCCTCCTTGGCCTGATATGCCCCCTCCCCACCCTCCCCTGGCCCCCACACCACCCCAATGCAGAACTTATCTGCTCCGTGGCGCAGGGTGCTGGGCTTGATGACGTCACAGGCCTTGGTGCCACCGTCTACTCTCTGAGTGTCAAAAACATGCTTTACATTCACAATCCCCATCTCCGGCACTGAGGACTCAGCACTGGCGCTGTTGGTGGATAGGATTGCGCTTCTGTGTCTGTCATTCATCCACTTGCTTTTATGTCTGTCTTGGTTTTGGTTCTTTGGTTCTTGATAGTTGAGTAGATCAAATATTAGAATTAGTATTTCACACACTGTGTATGGGGGCACACTAGCATGATCTGAAAGAACTGCTAGTGTGCCGCAAAGCAGAAATTATTAATAAAATAATGAGAGCCTCCTGTGAGGTGAGACAGAAAGATTGACAGGACTGGCTGATGGATTTGTAGGGAACCAGTGGACCCATCAGGATCTCAGAAGGGTGGCAGAGGCCTTCAGTCTGGCCAGTGAGCTAGTGTGTTGGTACCTAGACTGGGTGACTGGGCATGGCTTGGCATAAGCTAACTGGGCTATTTCTGCTGTCTTGTCTTTGCTGCATGAGAAACGGGTCCTTTCTGTATGGACGAGATTCCTTCAGCTACAACTGTGTTAAAAGAAGGAGGGGAGAAGTAGTGTGGGCATTGTTCTCCTGTTCTGTGGAGCTGAGTGCTTGTTCTGGCTCTTGTGGTGTTCGACTCACTGAGTCCACGTGGCAGTTTTAGTTTTGGTTTGTTAGGGTGAGCTCTGTCCATGCATTGACTGCATATTTGCAGAGTAAAATGGTACTTGCCTTTGTCCATTCTCAATGCCCTGCCAGTCCATTTCATTGACGTTAAAGCCTTCCTTCCCCTACAAGGAAAACCTATATAAATGTGGCTACCACTGCAAACTCTAGCTCAGCCCTCAATGAAAGAGAGGTCTCTGTCTTTGGTCTAAAGCACGTGGTGGATGTTATAGAAATCTTTCTGACAAGTTCTTGTAGCAGACAATAAGGTTTGTAGCAAGGTTATGTTCAGGGCCGAGCCGACGCATCCATGAGGCCAACTGAAACAGTTTCCTCAGGCAGCAGATTGGTGGGGGGCACTCATCTCGGTCTGCCTACCTGCTTCTATTGCTGCTCCTTCCACTCCCTGGGCGAGAATATGGGGACAGAGATGAAGTGGAAAAGTGTTGGGGAAGAGGGTACTGAGCTAGGAGATTGTAGAGTGGGAGGAGGAACAGAGGCTGGCATATCATCGGGTAAGGGGGGCAGCATTTGCATGCCGCCTTGGGCATCAAGAAGTCTTGGTCCAGACCTGGTTCAGGGCAGGAAAAATCTATCGCATTTTAAAGACACAATATCTGCTTTTTAGGAAGTGTCATGCAGAGTCGTAGGAATACATGGGGCGGGAGGCCACAAGACCCAGGTAGGGGCTGTATGCCCTGCACTGGGCAGCAAGTGGTGGGGTTGAGTGGCAAAAGTGGTGGCGGCGGCCTTTTTCCCGTTGCCGCGGCCGCGAAGTTTGGCCCGCCCAGGCTCTCTGTAGCCTTATCCAGCCGAAAAACACCCGGGGGGGGGGATGTTTTCCGGTCGGAAACAGTGCTGGCGGGGGTAGGAAACAGTGACGCCGCCTGGTGTGCGTCACTGAATCCCGCACCCAGTAGCATGCGACGCTGCCCCAGGCCCCCTAGTGGCTAACTACGCCATTGGTGTCATGTACTGGATAGAGCGGTGATTTTCAACCACTCTGCTGTGGCACATTGGTGTACCGCGAATGGTCTGCAGGTGTGCTGCGGGAGTTTGGGGGAGGGTCATATATTAGTAGGGCCATTGGGCCCCTTGCCGGCAGTGTGGTGTGCCTTGTCAATTGTTAAAAAAAAAGATGGTGTGCCTTGACAAATTTAGTGGACGGATCGGGCCTGGGAGGGGTTGGGACCAGCATCCTTGTCAGATGCTGCATCCTATCCTCCTCTCAGGCCTCGAGCCCTGACATGGGGCTGTTCGGTCCTATGCCAGCTAAAGAGCTGGTGGAGAACTGAGTAGCCCCATTGCGGCAGCTGGGGGTTTTCCTGCTTACCCCGAGTAGACATTCAGCCACCCCCTTCCCAGGATAGAATTCATCATGGGTCATGCAGCCCACACGTAGGATAGGATTGGGCTGTTAGGTGTTAAGGTGCCCTAAGATTATTTTTTTACTGCAGCATGCTACCAGAATAACCTTCAGCAGCTCTTTCGCAGTAAGTTGAGAGAATCTTTCATTTACAGTCTCACATTGTAACCTATCCTGCCCCCACCTAAAATGCTTTTGCTCCTTTATGTTCCCCTGTTTGGAGAGGTTATGCCTTGTCTTTAACAGCTTAATTCTTGAAAATATACTGATGTCTAACATTTCAATGATTTAAAAAGATAATATCCTACTGCCAATAGTGCTGAACGCCATCCCATATTAATAACAGCTAATTAACTTTCATTTGAAGCTTTTCAGCTGGATTACATGATATTTGTGTAAATTTCTGCTCCATAACAACCTGACCTGCATGCTAATCTATCTCATTCCGTTAGAAGCAATAAACATATTTGCTGAAATGGGCCGCCAATTTTTATAATACCCTGGCAGAGTGTCTCGTCTATTTTTAAGGCATGTTAATAGCAGGTTTCCTGGAATAGTAGCTGGTAGGCTTTTATTTTCATTGGAGATTGGAGATTATGCTCTCTGGCATAAATGGTAACAGATGTAAAGGATTTGATACATATTAGGATAGTGAGCATATTTTACCACTTTCTAAATCCAGGTTTCTTGATGAAGCATAGAATTAAATACCCTTATTACACCAGTGAAAACATGTGCAAACACATAATTTTTATCCTAGAATACAACCTGAGAACAAAGGCAAAAAGTGATACTTGCCTACCTGTACTTTGAGATGAACATTTGAAAACAATTTGATTGATTGATTTGATATCCTTATATCCTGCATTTCTCTCACATTGTGAGTGCTCAAAACGGCCAACAAAAATATAAATTATAAATTATTATAAAACCCATTACTAAAAATCAACATAAATGCAAACTATCATATAGCAACTGGCAACATATATAAAAAGCAGCAATAAAAATAAGTAACCCAAGGCCACTGCCAAAATCATCATAAAAGCAACAGGCAACCGACATGGACACGTAAAGCATAAGGTGGCATAAGAGTATATAAGGTCAGCAGTCACATCCTTCAAGAGGTGTAGAATAAGCCTGGGTGAACTGAACGTAGCCTTGTACAAACATAGATATGAGTTGCCCACTATCCGTGTTGATTGCAGGAATTTAGGAAGAAGGGAGTATCATGAGCAACCATAGGCTGCAATTGTATACACACTTGCCTGGAGTAAGCATCATTGAACTCAATGGAACTTACATCTAATAAACCAGTATTTATATACTGCCTTTTCTTTGGTCATCGGATTTCTCCTCTGACTTTACTTCAAAGGTGGTTTACATGGGCAGGCTTTCTAAACCCCAAGGGGTTTTTACAATGCAATAATGTTCTAATCTTTCGTAGAACCCTTCATTCTAGATGTTTCTTTCACAGTCCAGATCTCTCTCTCTCTCCCTCTCTCTCTCTCCCTCTCTCTCTCTCTCTCTCTCTCTCTCTCTCTCTCTCTCTCTCTCTGGCATTCACCTCACCACGCTTCAGCTGACAGGGCAACCTTGACTGCCACTCAAGTGCTGCAGCTGCAGTTCCACTCCCCCACAGAGGCTCTGCAACTTATCAGCTCGGCGTGCTGGCAGCACTCTGACAGACACAGACACTTCCGGCTGTCTTGAACTGCCGTCCTTCAGATCTTCAGGCATATATGAGACGGTCGCTCTACCAACTGAGCCAGATGTCCTGCCCTGTCTACATCTAAGTAGACATGTATAGGACTGTGCTGCTCATCTCCTTACAATGTTCATCCCAAAGCCTCCCTCCCACGTAGGAAAACTCTGACTCTCAGGGACCCTTCTCACCTTTGGATTTGAAAAAGAAGTGGCATTTAACTGTGATTCTAGTAAACAGACTAGGGAAGTGCTCCCCAAACTCGCAGCAGACGTGAAGCTCGGCACCTGGAATTGATGGCAATGACATCATCACATCACCGCCATTACTTCCAGGTTCGGGACCATGCCACAACCTTGCAAATTGAGATAAGAAGCTCAGGGCGGACTTGTAGGCTTTTCAGGTGACAAATACGTCGTGCTCGGACCTCTGCCCACCAAGCCGAGCCTCTGCTTCGTGATCTTCACGGTCATGTCCTGTTCCTGCTGCCGAAAGGCTTGGGTTGCCCCAAGGAGATGTGACACATGCTTCAGAAAGCACTGAACTAGGGAAACAGTTTAGATTGTTTATTTGTCAATAAATAAACACATTCATATCCTGCGTTTCTTGCCAAAGAGGCAACCCAAGGTGGATTTCAGAACAAAGGCTCACACAAGCACACACACACACACACTGATGAATGCAAAAAGTCCAAATGGAAGTTCATCCTAGTAACCTTACCAACACCCCCCCCAAAAAAAAAACACCGGTTAAATAAAAAGCCAGTTTTTAATTAGTCTCCACAAGGAGAGGGGCCAGCTGAAATTCAGTGGGGAGGTTATTCTGCAGGGTCGGAGTTACTTAAGAAGGCCTTGCTCCTGGTGAATGCCTGTCACACGTCTGAGGGTAAGGGCATACAGTACAAGGTCTGAGTTGACCAACAGTGCATACGGGAAGGCACATGTGAGTGATAGTCCTTAAGATATTCAAGTTCAACGTCAACATGACCAGCACGAGTGCTTTTCTAATTAAAATGTGGTTGTAAAACCTGAAATTATTTCTTCTGTATCCTCAACCCTTGAACTTGAATCAAACTGTTTAAACCTTCCTGCTTCTCTCTGATTAAAATTGCTGTCCCACGTGCCAGGTGGCTGGCATAAAAGTTGGGGGGGCGTGAGCAAGCTTCGTTTGTCTATGAATAAGGGCCTGTTTAGATAATACCTATAATGTTCTGACCCATTGTGTGATTAGAAGCAGGGGAGGGAGGAATGAGGCAGTGATGGTGGCGGAGGAGGGTGGAATGGGATGGCGACAGTGGCGGGGGGAGGGCGGATCGTCGCCAGGAAGGGGGTGGGTTTGGTGGCTGTTGTAGCCACCAAATCCTAACCCCCTTCCCAAACCCAATCCTGTGGTGCGCGCAGTGGCGTCATTAGGGCATGGCGGGGGTGCGGGCTGCCTGAGAGGGCGACGCGCCGAGGGCCGTGTAACCCCTGCTGCTGCCGCGTCACCCTCCGAGGCCTCCGCCGGCTCCGCATCACCCTCCAAGGCCACAGCTGGTTCTGCATCACCCCCTGACACCGCCCAGTACGAGACGGGAGAGGGTCTTGACGCGTCCTCTTCGGCCGGCGGCTCAGCCTCTTCTGACTAGGCCCTCAGTGGCGTTTTTGCACATGCGCACAGCGCCGCTTGAAGCCTCATGCCCTCAGCGGCATTGTGCACATGTGCGAAAACGTCGCTGAGGGCCTAGTCAGAAGAGGCCGAGCCGCCAGCCGAAGAGGACGCGTCAAGACCCTCTCCTGGCTCGTACAGGGCGGCCTCAGGGGGTGACACGGATGATGTGTTGGCAGGGGGGGTGATGCACCAGCAGGGGGGTGAGGGAGTGACATGCACCCTCACCCCAGGGTGACATGCACCCTCGCCCAGGGTGATATGCACTGGGTGCGTGTACGCGTGGACCTGCAGCAGCAAATTTGCTAGCGCAGCGAATGGGAATGAGTGTTCCCTTTACCCAGAGGAGACATACGCAACTGCCCCCTGCAGGATGCAGCAGTAGACATTTTGGCATTGCTGCATTGGTGGGGGGGGGAAGAATATGGTTGTCTGAAAGAAGCATATTTGTTACAGAAAGGATCGCAGATCTTGGGTGAATCGTGGTACTTGTTTGTATGTGTGAATGAAGCGTTTTACCACTAGGCCAAATGTCAGAGCCAGTGTACGTTTCATAGTCATCATCAATACTTTCTGTATTAATAGAATACTATTATGAGTAGGTAACAAGCATCTCGAATGTTGCGTCCTTCTCGAGTTGTAATCCTTGGATACGTGTTTCTGTGCCTGGTGTAGACTGTCTTTATATTAATTTGGTATTGATAGGAAATATTTACTTACAGAAAACTGTGACAACTGGCCTTCTTGAATTTGACCAACAGCACAATCCTATGCGTGACTACTCAGAAGTAAATCCCATTGTATGTGCATAGGATTGTAGCCCAAGGACCCGATCCTACCCAACTTTCCAGCACCGATGCAGCTATGCCAATGGGGCGTGTGCTGTATCCTGCGGTGGGGTGGGGCAGTCACGGAGGCCTGCTCAAGGTGAGGGAATGTTTGTCCCCTTACCTCGGGGCTGCATTGCAGCTGCATTGGCACAGGAAAGTTGGGGTTGGGCCCCAAGTCTTGTATGCCCTTCTATGTGTTGAGATGCCAAGGGAACACAGAGGTTTGTCCATGAGGAGAGAGCCAGACTACTTCATAAAATAGAATAGCTCTCAAAATAAGATGCACTTGGTGAATATGACTAAACAAGCCCTTAAACATCTATTCGCTCAAACAAATGCCCTTATAGTAGGAGAGCTATGATGGAGTGATTCTGCCATTCAGAATCAGCACTATGTCTTTTATATTGTCTAGACAAATTTAATCCTCAGTGTGAAAGTAGAGATTTTTTTCCCCCTCTCAAGGCAGATATCAAAGGACTGTGGTCTCTACTTTGTGTCAGAGGTTCTTTATTTTGAAGTTGGGTGATATTTTTAGAATTTCTAGTCGGTTTCCATCATGAGGTGAACATCAGGGCCAAAGTACGTGTGTCCTGGGAGATTGGTGGTTTGACCTCCCGAGATAGTTTTCTTTACTTCACAGCAGTTGTGGGAAGGCTGCTAATTTGATCAGGGCAGCAATGTGGGTGGAGGGGGGGGGACATTAAAATCATACCTTGATGCAGCTATTAGACCAAGTGGGGGGAGGGAATGCAGGTAAAATACAGACAACTGTCTTTTTTTTTTTTTTCCCCAGTAGGCTAACAGTAGCTTCAGGGGTCAATTTCAATTAAGGAAACAGTGTGGTAAGAGAGTATTAAACCCTCCGCACTCACTGCTGTTTCCCTGATTAAATTAGCAGCCCCCTCTGGCTGCTTTGAAGTGAAGCTGTCTGGTGATCTGATCATGGGTCTTTTGCATCATGTCTAATTGGACCTTTGATATGGAGCACACACTTCATATCGAGGCTATTCCTTTATCACGGATGTCTGGCTTATTTTTGACTTGCAACAAATTAAAACATGGTAACATAGTTCCAAAGCATGTCAATGCGAGTAGATAAATAGGTACCGCTTGCGGGAAGGTAAACAGCGCTCCGTGTTCCAGTTGCATGCTACGCGCTGCGGCAAGGAGAGTCATGCCGGCCACATGACCACGGAGGCGTCTTCGGACAACGCTGGCTCTTCGGCTTTGAAATGGGGATGAGCACCACACCCTAGAGTCGGACATGACTGGACTTAATTGTCAGGGGATACCTTTACCTTTTAACGCCAGATAGGTGATTTTCAAACCCACCTCCTCTGCCAAACACAAAACCCTGCATGATGCAATACATATAATGATGTATTATTATGTAATACATAATAATAATAATAATAATAATAATAATAATAATAATAATGTAATGCAGCATATTTAAGGGGTGCATTTTCTAATAGTCCAAATATGCTTTTGTAACCCTTATCCACTAGGTGTGTGATTATTTGCGGTAAGTGCAGGAGGTAGCAATTTGGGTGTTGGAGGGAGACTGTGCAGATCTAAACACAGGTAGACCTCCCTATATTTGTTCCTGGTATTGGAACAATTGACAAACCCTAGAAATTCTGCTGTTTTGTAAAAAAAAAAAAAAGTGCCATTGATGTTTAAGAAATTAAATGTTCTTTTGGATTATTACGTTTTAATAAGCCTTTATTAAAAATACATGTCAAGTTCACCATTCATTGGCCAGAACAAGAAAACTGGGAGGCGGGTGCCGATGTACTTTTTAGAACACTGTCTACATTTGCCAATATGTGTAGTGTCCTTAAGTAGAGTGACGTTCAGAAAATGGGCAGTTATAAGGCAGCTGCCCCTCAAAATGCGAGCCATTCCGAGATTGCTCAAAAGAAGAGAATCTCCATCCTCCAGGAAATATGGCATCCTTATTTGTTGGGGACATTCCAGGTATAAATGAAGACATTTATAAATGAAGACACCCACTAAAAGGGTGTGCAAGTACTCCCTGGGTTCCTTGAGTTCTCAGGTGTACTTATTCTGGCATCAAACTAGAAGTGGAAGGGGTTACCACCGTCACTCAGTAGTACACACACACCACACCACCACCACACCACACACACAACTCAGAACTTTTTGATGGTCTTCAGTGGCACTTTATTTCCATCGGCACTTAAAAGAAAACTACTTGGTCTATTGCCCCGAATTCTTGGATCCTGAGCAACCTCATGCAACCCTTGTAACTCCTCCCAACTAGTAGCCCCTTTCCCTTCTCCCATTTGAGTCTGATTTGCTACCTTTCCTGGCATTGAGGATCTTTTTCAGGCATTTGATATTGGGGGGACCCGTGATGTCAGTTTTGCGCGCGTGCGGCTCCAATCAACACCCCTGCCGTTTTGCTTACCTTTTGGAGCCAAATGGCTCCAGGGCGGGCGGGAGGGCCCAACACCAAGACGGGTCAGCGCAAGGACGACTACGGGAGCCCGCCACCTTGGGGCCCAGGACCCCCCCCCGCCCCTACTCCGACAACACTTCTAGATAGAGTACTGGTTTGTGCAGTCAAGGTAAGGCTGTCTTGAAGCAGGCTGGAGTGGACCATTTCTCAGGGGTAGCACAGCAGCCCACCCAGCAGTTTTGCCTCGGGTGACCTGAGGAATCAGAAATCAGAATATAAGAAGAGCCCAGCTGGATCAGGCCAAAGGCCCATCTAGTCCATCTTCCTGTGTCTCACAGTGGCCCCACCAGATGCCTCAGGGAGCACACAGCCAACAAGATAACCTGTATCCTGTTGCCACTCCCTTGCAACTGGCAGGCAGAGAAAACCTACTTCTAAAAGCAGGGGTTTGCTTATGCCTTGTAGAATGCAGAATGGCCCCATACTGCTTTTCCTCATCCCCTTCCTTTTTTAATAAGAAGGTGGAGAGATTTGGAAGAAAGGATTTGGGGTGTGTGATTTTAATAGAAAAGAAGAGCAATGGGAGGGAAGGGAAGGGACACCATCTTTGCTCTGCTCTAGGCTGCAAAACATCACAGGCTGCAACCGAGGCAAGGCAAAGCAAATCTGTCCCTTACTGAAATGCTGCTGCTCAGATTAAGGAGCTAAGCCTGGACCGACTGTTATGTGATGCCAGTCAATAACTAGACACTATTGGCTCCTCAGGTCACCTGGGATGAAAAACTGTTGCACTGGTTTCAGCCATTATATGGGTGGTGTTGCAGTGCATCGGAGAGTGGGGACCAATTGCTCCTTCAGTCTGGAACTTATGCAGTAGTAGTAAGATCTAGTTGTGGAGGGGTAGGAAGTCAGGCATGTGGCTCTTGCTATTAGAGTTCCTGTTTGGAGACCCCTGGTGCTTTATAGGGGGCTCTCCGTTTAAAAAGGCATGGATCAGGGCAGAGCCTATCACCGAGATGTCACCCTACGGACAGGGTCATTATCTCCTGTTAGGAGTGTTTGAAAAGGGCTTGTGGCCACATTTTCCAGCTTCTGTCGTCTTCTGCTGTGACTGGCTCTTTTTCTGGAACCCGACAGACTGCCAGCTGGCTTTCCTCTATGTGATATTACAAGCCTATTGTTGCATAAGGGCCAAGAATTGCTTTCTTTTCTCAGACAGGAATTTGCGCCAACTAAAGTGGAACATTTGCAGAAGCGAATGAAGCAGGGTGGCGGGGGAGGGGAGGGAGAGGAAGCTAGATAGAGCAGCTATTGACAGCAGTACGAAGCAGAAATAGGGCGGCTTGTTATCGGTACCAACAAGGTTATTATTTATTTATTTTTTGGAACAATGGGTACCGTTAATGCCAGGCAGGTGACGTATCATAGCAACAGCTCTATTCCTCCCCTGAAACGGGTAGCTCGTGGATGGCAATAAAATGCATTTGGGATTCTGTTTAATAAGATGGTGGGAGGAATGGAAGAATAATGCTGTACGTGAAAAATCGAGAAGGGAGAAAAGCAGACTCAAAAAATGGGAGGGGGAAATAAATGATGGTGATAGAGAGATTATAGAACAACAAGCAGAGTGAAGGAGATTAAGAATGACAAACTACTTTGTAATAAATGGATCCATACTTAAACGTGCTCTATGCAGAGGTGCTTTAATTAAAGAGTCACTGATTTTCCACCAATGCCAGCTGCATACGTCTAATTGCATCTGTCAGAAGAAAAGTAAATGATATTCTTCTGAGATTCTTTTTCCAGTGGGGGGAGCTGCGGGCAGATCCATTCCACCTACCCCAATTGTATTTGTTTATTTTTCTGAAGCTCCTGCATGAAACCTCACAGCATAGATTTAATATATTTATTTATTTATTTATTTATTTATTTATTTATTTGCTGTCGTCATATTATTTTGTATGGATCTTTTATTAACCCATTGCTTGTTGAGTTACGCTGGGATTGAGTTTCAATTTACGCTATGTTTTCTATAATTGTTCTAGATTGTAACTTGCCTTGTGCAGTTCTAAAAAAGCTGGAAAACTGCCGATTTGGCAGGGCTGTAGCCTCTCCCTCTGGCTCAAGCTGGAGGACCCGCTCGGAAGTGCCGCATGGCCGGAATCGTTCTCAATAGCTCTCCATTACCTTTGCTTGCAGCTGCCATGTTGGATCTCCTGAAATCTCACGAGATCCAAGATCGCGGCTCCCAAATCTCACGCTGCGATCTTGGATCTCATGAGACTTCGGGAGATCCAACATGGCAGTGGCTGCAAGTAAAGGTACGGGAGAGCTACGGGGGATGATTCAGGCCATGTGGTGCGGCCAAGCAGGTCCTCCGGCTGAATCGACAGGACTGTAGCCTCTCCCTCCGGCTTGCTGTGCGAGCCGGTGGACCCGCTTGGATGCTCCGCATGGCCGATAAAGCACTTTTTCTCTCCTTTTGGGGGGGAATTTGGGGAGGGGGTATGCGGGGGTATGCGGGGGTATGTGGGGCAGCATCTCACATACCACCAACCTGTGGCCCGCATGCCCCTAAAATATTCAAAATATTCAGCTAAATATGGAATTTTGTTAAACAGTGTAATCTCTTATATCACACTGGCTTGGTGGAGAAGACTTACAGCACAATCCTATCCTACTTACACCACCAGTGTAACCAGCAGAGGAGGGCTGGATGAAAGGCTTTGGAGGGAAAGGGAGATTTACATCCCCTTTGAATCCCCCTTTGGAGTGGATTTGAATCCCCTGTCCGTTCTGGGGCCTCTCATTCTCGCTGCACCGCTGGTTATACCGGTGGTGTAAGTTGGATAGGATTGCGCTGTGAGTCCTCCGCAGCTGAAATCAAACTTAAGTTTTTGCAGGGCTGGCCCATCCAGGAGGCCAACTGAAATGGTCGCTTCAGGCAGCAGCTTGATATGGGGGCACCCATCTCTGTCTGCCTACTTGCCACCACTGCTCCTCTTTCTCTTTCCACTCCCTGGATTGGAAAAGAAAGAGGGGGACAGGGTGGAAGAGGAAATGTGGAGGGGAGGAGAATGCTGAGCTGGAAGACTGGAGAGTAGGAGGAGCAGAAGCTGGCACCTCGTTGCATAAGGGGGGCAGCATTTTGCAAAAGGAGGGCCTGACTGTGAGTACATGCAACTGCATTGCTCCAATTTATTTCTTGTTACACTTGCTTTTCTCTCTCCTCCTTCCATTGTCTCTCCCACAGTCTCCTAATTTGAGTTGATAAACTCCTTGGGAAAAAAGGACATATCATTCACTTATATCACTCTGGAAATCTTTAGCTAGGGGAGAATAGTAGCTCAATGGTAGAACACGTGCTTTGTATGCTGGAGGTCCTGGGTTCAATCCGTGGCATGATTGACAGGGGACAAGCCCTTTCTGAAACTCCAAAGAGCAATGATGTAGTGAGGCGAACCCTCACCTGGTGCAGAGCTTACCTCGTGGAGGCTATGCTTTCCGGAAGTAGGCTGTTGGTGACGTGATGACTTCATCACATCACCCCCAATTGCTTCTGGAGTGCCACTATTTTCGACCCAATTGTTGCCAAGGGTGGACCCATCCAGTGCGCAAACTATGTGAGCACAGAGCTCTGCTCCAGGCCTCCAAGGACCTCTGGTGTCACCCCCCACCCCACAGAACATTGTGCCTGTTGCGGCCTGCACCGGTTGCACCTCCCCAACAACGCTACTACCAAAGAGCGTCTGCCACTCAGAGTAGACACTACTAAGCTACATGAACCAATCTGATTCCGTACAAGGCAGCTTCATCCATTTGCCAATGGTTTAGTGCTTTGAACCCTTGGAAAATGCTCTCTTTGTGAAAAAAAAGATTTATTATTATTGCAAGCACAAGAGATCTGCAAATATGGTCAAGACTTTGCTATTTTCTATACTGCCTGTGATATAAGTCTCTTGTTTAAAAAGTCACTAGCATCAGTGCTCATTGTAACTGCTCTGATGAAAAGAGCCGACAAAGTCTTGACACAGCATACCAAGCCCTCTCATTCCTTTGCATGGTGGTATACCTGTTACATGTTGATTGCAGTGATTTGCATTTAAATGACATGGAGACATTGCAGCTGAGATCAGTCTCCCTCTGGGCTGTGTCTTGCATAGTTAAAAAAAATGACTATAAAGAAGTATGCATTCTCATCACTGGCACTTGAAAAAATTAATAATGATAATGATTATATTCCTCCACTGAAAATGGAATTGTTTCTTAATTAACGTGAGTGAGCTATTAAGCCATTGATTTAACAGATAAAGTAACTTTGGCATAGAGATTACCATGCTTATAAAATACTAATTAACATTAGATGCGTTAATTGATATTATAGGAGTCTTGTCAAAATGTCAACTCAAAGTCAAGCAAGTTTGAAGATATGGTTGTGTGTGTTTTTTAATTTTATTATGTAATGTAACGGGACCACAATCTTTGCCCCAGTCCAAAGTTCTGCAGGAATTCTGATGTGTATGTGGAGCACCAGGTAAACAGGGGACTTTCTTATTTGTTTCTTTCTAATGTCAATAATGCTGTGTGCAGAATTGAGCACTTGTAGTTGTTGGTAATTTGCAACTAACACATGGATTTTAATATTTAGAATCTGATCTTAAGTTTATGGTTGAGTTGATACAAAAAAGGCCAATCATCTTCACTTGATGGAGGAGCAGGCACCCCCTTCCTATCAACATTATAATGCAGCGATTTTCAACCACTGTTTCGTGGCACATTGGTGTGCCGTGAATGGTCCACAGGTATGCTGCAGGAGTTTGGGGCAGGGTCATTTATTAGTAGGGCCATTTGGGGATGTGAGCCCCCCCCCGCTGACAATGCAGTGTGCCTTGTCAATTGTCAAAAAAACTGATGGTGTGCCTTGACAATTGTAGCGCCATGAGATGAACAGGGTTGAAAATCTCCGGTATAATGTGTGAAGTGGTTGCCCCACATGGAGGCGTGTGTGGCACAATAGCGCCCCCTTTTCGGAAGGGGGAATAATCACATGAATCAGGGCAGAAGGGTCTGGCTCAGTTGGGAAAACTGCCATCTTGTAAGCCCGAAGACCTGTGAACTTGACAAGTTCGAGACCCGCCGCCTACAAAAAGCTCTAAAAAGCCTCCATGAAAAGAGCTGCCAGCTGCTCTGGTCGAGTGTGAGAGGCGACGGCCAGTGCAAAAAAGCCAGACTGCAAAAGGATACCATCTGGAATGTAGTTGTTCACGAAAGATTGGACATTTATATAATGTTAAAAAAAAACCATTGGGGGGGGGGGTAGGAAAGCCTGCCCATGTACACCGCCTTGGATTAAAGTCAGAGGAGAAATCCAATGACCAAGAAAGGTGGTATATAAATACTGTATAATAATAATAATAATAATAATAATAATAATAATAATAATAATAATAATAATAATATCTATATGCCATTGTCTGCATCACACATTACCTCCGATGTGTGGTGGAGCCAGAACACGCTTGCAGCATGAGCATACATGCCTATAATTGCTTGGGCCCAGTTGGGAAGGGGGTAAAGTTTCCTCTGACCCGGTCAGACCATTGAGAGAGACTCCTGAAAGTTTTATTAAAGAAATTAAATGCAACTATGCTACTTCGTATCCTTTTAAAAGTAGGTCAAAAATAGCCAGAGCATAGTTTATTAGGATGAAAAGAGGGCATCTATAACTATACTATACAGATTCTGAACTTTTATGTGACTTTAGTTATTAGAAGGGACATTTCAGTTAATAGCACCAAAGGAATATCACTGGAAAGCTTGAATGAGTATTGGGGGCAAGTGCACTCTATAAAGCCATTCGGTGAAATAGTGATATTTTAATAGTATACTTAAGAAATGTATGTAGTAGCTGTTCACATAGCATATTTGTGGCAATCTCTTTTTGAACAAATATGTCTGTGTAGCCAACAGCCATTATACTATTTTTATACTACCCTTTCTTCGAGGAGCTCAGGGTGGTGTACATAGTTCCTGCCCTCCTTTTGTCCTCACAGCAACCCTGTGAGGTAGGTGAGGCTGAGAGATAGAGACTGGCCCAAGATCACCCAGGAAGCTTCATGGCTGTGCGGGGATTTGAACCTGGGTCTTCCAAGTCTAAGTCCAACTCCAGAACCACTACATCATGGAAGGTGATTCTAGGAGTATCAAGCTCCATGAGGACGGTAATAGCAATTGTAAAACCCTCTTCGTGCACCAGTTCTGATTACAGTTGGCATATGGAGAGGGAAGTGAGATTGCTGGCCTCATCCCTGACCAAACCTTGATCCGGTCATATCCTAGGTACATGTGTAAACTGTATGTGCAGAGACTGTGTGTGGGCTTGTTATCATGCAAAATGCAGGATACAGATTATGCAGGCAGAGCTTAGGCATGTACCATTTGTATGGGTGTAGGTTCTGTAAAGGTAAAGGTGACCCCTGACAATTAAGTCCAGTCGTGTCCGACTCTAGGGTGTGGTGCTCATCCCCATTTCAAAGCCGAAGAGCCAGCGTTGTCTGAAGACGCCTCCGTGGTCATGTGGTCGGTATGACTCTCCTTGCCCCAGCGCGTAGCATGCAGCTGGAACACGGAGTGCTGTTTACCTTTCCATAAGCGGTACCTATTTATCTACTCGCATTGACATGCTTTGGAACTGTTGACAGGAGCTGGCCAAGCAATGAGCGCTCACCCCGTCGTGGGAATCAAACTGCCGACCTTTCAATCGACAGCTCATGGTTCAGTGGTTTAACCCACTGTGCCACCGTTGAGGATGGAGCCAGAGGGAGGCAATCATGCTCCCCCCCATACACAATATTGATTTTACACTCAATTGTAGTGTGAAAGGGGCCATAAGTGTCTGGGACAGAATGTTACAAATGGTCGGAAGAAGCTACTCAAAGCAGGAAAGGCCAAGGAAAAAATTGGCCCTATTCTGGGAAGAGAAGAAAAGTATGAACAAAATCTGAGGTTGCGATAGGGTTCACCATTGCACTCAGGCTTACCAAGCTAGATGGCAGGTAAAAGAAATTAGGTGAGACTTCCTGGCAAGATATACAGAGAAGTGTCTGCAAAATATCACTATAGTAGTTGCCTGCTCTGAGCAGGGGGTTGCACTAGATGACCTCTAAGGTACCTTCCAACTCTTAACATTCTATGACAGCAGTTCTCAAAGTTCTCCCCACGAGTAGGGGAGAACTTTGAGTACCCGCGGGGGTGGGGTGATGGCGGTGGTAGCGAACCCGGGATCGCACCACTGCCAGGGACAAAAGGGTTTGTTAGACACTTACCAGGTCTTGCGTTGCCCTCTGGAGGGTGCAGGGGGCCTACAGACTCCTCTGCGGGCTTCCCCGCACTTCCAAATGGCCCTCTGTAGCGATTGAGGCCCACTTCCAGTTTTCTTACAAAAACCAGGGATGGGTGGGCCTCAGTCACTTCAGGGGGGGATCACTGCTGCCGCCATCGCAGGTCACCACTTCCCTTAGGGGGGTAGCAACCTGCTGCTTCTCAAGGTGGTGGGTCGCGAACCACCACTTTGAGAGCTACTGTTTATTTTTATTTTATTTTTCACATTTTTATACCACCCTTCCTCCAAGGAGCTCAGAGTGGTGTACCTATTTCCTCCCCTCCTTTTGTCCTCACAACAACCCTGTGAGGTAGGTGGGGCTGAGAGATAGTGACTGGCCCAAGGTCACCCAGGAAGCTTTGTGGCTGAGCGGGGATTTGAACCTGGATCTTCCAGGTCTAAGTCCGACTCCCAAACAACTACACCATCCTGGCTCCTGGTTTATATGATATCTCGCTGTATATAATCTGTAGCGGAAACCCTGGGTTCAGCAGCCACAGCTTCTAACAAAGTACAAGAGCTTTTGTGTATGAAATGGCAGAGCTATCGCTCAATTTCTATAATATATCATCTATGAGTGCTTGGTAGTATGAAACATTATAATAATTGAATTAATTATTTCCTCATTTAAAAGCTAGATAATTAGTCAACCAACAATCATTAATTGGTGGGCAGACCTACTCTGAAGATGGAGAAGTAATTAGTCTATTTGCTTTAAAACTGATGCACAGCTGAATACTTGGCTCTTTTTTTTAACATTTGTTTGTTTGTTTTGGATGCTTTAGTTAAAAGTGATGGAGATAATTTTACCAGAGGGGAAAAAAATGTTTACATTCTGGTGACCTTGCCATAATGCAAAGCTGAACCCAGTGATCGCAGGAGGGAGGGAACAGACCGCTATGGAGGGGACTAATTTACAAGATCATTTAGCCTGATAGGAATTGGCTTCTTCTTCCCATGTGATAAACTGCCACACTTATCAGATTGCTTCTTTGCTTGAAGCATTATCACAGATCAGCTATCACGGAATGTTCTTCTCTTTTATTGCATCAGCTCATCCTCTAACAAGGGGGAGGCAGCCATGACTGCGATAAGAAAGAACAATCCCTGACAGTAGATCTTTGATAATGATTTCGTGTAGGAAAGGGGGGAAAAACCCCCACTGTAGTCATATCTTGCACTTGCAGCAAATCCAACATGGGGCACAGAAGCCTTGTTAAACTGGAAACACTTGTCTCCACTTACCGTATTATGTATGAAAATTTATCCAGGTAGGAGATACAATATTCTCAAATGTAGCGATGTAACATTGCACTGGAATGAAAGTGCAGAAATGTTTAAGTTGTTTCTACCCCAGGCAGCACTGAAAACATGATTCTTCTTCTTAAGAAAAACAAAATATTTTATATACAGTAGGGCCTATAAGCACTATAAGCAGTACTATAAGCAGTAGCATGCTACTTATAGCTAGGCTTACCATATTTTCCTGGTTCCCAACCAGAACACCCTCCTGGAATAATTAATTGATTAATTGATTAATTAATTGATTTTAATTTTTGCCGCAAAGTGCCTCTTTTTTCTTTTTGTTTGTTTTGTGGGCACAAAGCGCCCACTCACTGCCCAAAGGGCACCCAAATTGTTTGTTTAGTTTTATGCCCCCCAAAATGGCCATTTTGCTGTCGCCACTTGCCTTTTTCCTTACCTTGCTGTCGCTTGTTTCCTTGTTTCCCGCTGCCGCCGCATTCTCTCCTGACCAGCTGTGTTCGGGCCGGCCAGGACTCTGACTGCCCCCTCAAGCCGCCGCTTCCGTGACTCTGGAGCCTGGCCAGCTGCGTTCAGGCTTGCCAGGACTCTGATTGCCCCTTCAAGTCGCTGCCGCCGCTTCCACAATTTTAAAACTTTTTCCTCAGCGCCACCATCTTGGATCTCGCAAAATCTTGCGAGATCCAAGATGGCGGTGCCCAAATCTTGTGAGATTTCGTGAGATCCAAGATTGCAGCACCCATTTCTCACACGATTTGGGTGCTGCCATCTTGGATCTTGCATTTGCTTATCCTTCAAACCTACCAGATTGCCTCACCTTTTCTGCCTCTTGAAATTTCCTCATCATTTCATCTTCTAAAGCAGTGTTTCCCAAACTTTTTCGACCTGTGGCTCCCTTGACCTTTGGCCACGCTCCCCATTACATTATGTTGGTGCCCGCCAATTGGCATTGCACTGTTTTCCGAGAGGATTCCATGACACTCCGTGAGTCCCCTGACTGATTTCCGCAGCTCCCCTGGGAGTTGCGCCTCCCAGTTTGGAAACCACTGCTCTAAAGTACAATCAAAATGCAAAGTAATTGGTAGAATAGATTAAAAATCTTTAAAAAATGCTGAGCATTTCTTAATGTACCAGAGGAAAAGACTTCATTTCTTGCAGCATTTTCTTGATTTGCTTGTGTGTGTGTGTGTGTGTGTGTGTGTGTGTGTGTGTGTGTGTTTAAAAAAAAATCAGAAACGTTTTTGCTTGTTTGTAAATATAAAGATGACAGGCTTATGTGAATAAACTCATGAATATGCCATGTCAAGAGCAAATATTCCTCTACTGGATTTCCAATTGTTTGACTTGCAGATGTCAGTATAGTCTTCTGGGGAAGCCATTCTTCTGTGACATGTTTACCAAACTAGATTATGCTGAACCTCTGTACACATTTTCATACATGGTTATTTTAAAATGTTTCTGGGAACATCTAACACAAATGTGATTAGTTGGAATATGTTTCAATTTTAGGATTGAATATGTTTCAATTTTAACTTTTTGTTCACGGGCAGCATCAGAGGTCAACCAGGTTAGACACCCGTCAAGGGCCAACACCTGTCAGGGCTGCCCCCCCCGAACCCCTCAGTACCGGTCAACCACTGATGGAGAGAGTGTGGGAACTGCCATCAGCTTGGGAGGCCCCAATGCAGAGTTTAGCTCCAGGGTTTCCAGTGCCTTAGTGCTGACACTGCCTTTGTTAACCAAGGTTAACCAAGGTTAACAAAGACCTGGGAGATCCAGGTTCAAATCCCCGCTCAGCCACAAAGCTTCTTGGGTGACCTTTGGCCAGTCACTATCTCTCAGCCCCACCTACCTCACAGGGTTGTTGTGAGGACAAAAGGAGGGGAGGAAATATGTACACCACTCTGAGCTCCTTGGAGGAATGGTGGTATAAAAATGTGAAAAATAATAAATAAATAAATAAATAAATAAATAAATAAATAAATAAATAAATAAAAATACAGCAAGTCCTCACTTACCATCATTTCTCTTTCTGTCTTTTTGTTTTAACGTTGTCCTCAGCAGCTGAAGCAGCTTCCGGGTTGTGCCAGCCAGAAATCCACTTCCATGTCCTATTCACATCTCCGAACTCCTTGTGGAGCCTCCTCAATGCTTTCAACAATGCTTGACAATATGGAGGTGCTCAATTGACCCACAAGCCCACACCCTATTGAGCCCACCAGCCCAAGCGATATTGAGACTGCCGGTTGAAACATGCTATTGAGCCCACCAATTGAAACAGTGATATTTCTCCCTATGGGGAAGAAAGGGGGGATAGAAATTTAAAAAAACCCACTGTAATAATAATATTAAGCCAGTTGAGATGGCGCTATTAAACCCGCCACTTGAGAGAGTGTTATTGCGCCTGCCGCTTGACCCAGACTCACCTTTACCCATCACCAGTGATGAGAATTAAGCCTCCCTCCCCATATCACCCACCACCACTATGACTGTCATCACTCACTGATTAATTATTATAATGTTGTTGTTATAGTAAATGTTATTTCAATGTTTAATATTAGAAGTGTTTGGGGTCTTTTATTTAGAAGTTTGGTGATGGTTTTGTGACGAGAAATATGCTGTAGGAACTTAACTCTTGTTTATGCCTAGAAGGAACTTAACTCTTGTTTATGCCTATGATAAAATTGGTTTCGTTATAAGTTGTTTCTCTTAAAGTCTCGATTTCCAAGAACCTATTGACAACTTTAAATGAGGACTTGCTGCATATAGAGGCTCATTACCCTCCCTCGTAGCCAGTTCCATCATGCTAACTTCAATAAACACAGAGAAGTTGAGATCTGGCTGTTGTATACATGATCCTTTGATTTATCGAAGTAAGAATAGGACTCTGCTTATACTTGTTGATGCTCATGTCTTTCATATACCGTATTGTCCCGAGTATAAGACACACCTGATTATAAGACGCACCCTTAAAGTTTGGTGCTATTAAATTTTTTTAAATTAAATCACTGGCATTAAATTGCAACAGCCTGATTATAAGACCCACCCCTAGTTTAAAAACTTAAATTAGGAGAAAAAAAGTGAGTCTTATACTCAGACCAATACGGTAATTGCTGACTGTCTCCATTCTCTGTCATCCTCTTCAGTCTTCACTATGCCCCGTATGACTGAAAAACAGTTACTTTGCTGGATGTGATGCACTAATAATAGTTGTAATTCAATGTTTTCTCAACTATCTTTTGCCAAGGACCACTTTTCAATTTAGATCCAGTTATTCAATGTTTGTGGGGTTAATAACGGGAAAGTAGAGTCAATTCATATCGAGAGCTTCTGTAGAAAACTGACTGAAATCCGGTTATCTTTCTCGGTGCCAAGTTACTGTCTGTCCATTGTAAAAAATCTGGATTGATTAGACGACTGATATGGGGCAGCATATCAAAGTTATATTGCAGAATTTCTATTGTAATCCACGAATCACATGAAATGGGTTGGAGTGCAGAAGAGAGATGAAATCGACACAGCACTGGCGTTGCACTATTGAAATCGTAGCTCTCTATCCGTTGTTACGGGCGTGAAAAGGCAAACACAGGATTGATAGGCAATCCCAGGAAGGCTAGATCTTAGCTAGTTGCCTTAGCTAGTTGCCGGGAGGGAAGCAAGGCAAGGGAGGTGAAGGCGTCCTGGAAGGTGAAGGCGTCTTGGAAGGTGGCTCAGTGGGTGCTTCAGCTGTGGCTTCCAGTAGTACTCAGAGGGAAAAGGGCAGGGGAAGAAGGGGAAAACATTAGAAAAAGCAGTCTCATGCCTGTTCAGGGTGCCGGCTGGGTAGCAGAGGAATGTAGGCAGTCCACAAGTAGCAAGAGCAACCATGAGGAACAGCGGCAGAAGGAAGGTGGGGTGACCCAGCTTTTTCTAGACAAAATCTCTATAGGGCAACATGGAGGTTATGGTGGGGTGAGCTCCTCAAGGACCATTTCTTTCTGTCATGAAGGCCCTTGATGGCCTATCGCTGGCTGGAGAGGGGGGGCCCTCCTATTATTTTGCATCCTGAGGCAGGTGCAGCAAGGGGCTTCTTGATTGCTCTGGAGACCCGTTTCCTGAATATGCAACTCGCGATTCCATTTGCAGTGAAGTTGGTGAGGTCACTAATGAAGTTGGTGAGGTCACGAATGGTCTTGCCGACTGTGAACTCGGAGACTCCCAGGATGTGGCCTTGTTTACAGTTTTGAATTTGCTGGGTGAGGCTGGTCCATGGAATTTTCCAAAGACAAGGCTTGTCACAGGCCAGCCAGTGAGGGGGGAGGGGTTGCTCCTATGTCCCAAAGTTTGGCCCTCTCTCTAAAAACACATTGGACCTGGTGCTTCCTTGTCACCAGCCCAAGTAAAACAACACAAGGCTGTCCTGGGTCATACTCACCTGGCAGGTACCCAAAACCATGTACATGTGTACATAAATGTGTCAGGCAGCATCGTACAACATGCACAAAAAGACAGTTTAAAAACCCATTCTGTTTAGTTTAAAAACCCATGCCATTTGCTGATATTATGACTATGGCCTCATGTATGCATCATAATGGCTACTTATCTGACCACTTTGATATAATTGCAATTATGATTTAGTGACCTTTCCAGTATTAACTCAAGGTGACATACAAAGCAATAAACACATATTCAATAAAAGAAGTGGGTTCAAGTTATTTTGGCTTTTGATTATTTTATTCTGTAGTTTCGTTTGCCATGTTCAATAAATAGACAAGTTAAGATTATTTTAGGTAACACTAAAAACAATCAACAGGCCATTGAAAGCAGCAAAGAATCAGAAAGTTGCCGCAACAATTAAAAAAAAAACATTTGAAAAATAGAGTGAAAGGTGGTGCAAAACACAAGCATCCATGGGATGTCTGCTTTCTAAGATAGGTGTCACAACAGAGAAGGCCCTGCCTGATGCAGTAGTTGATGATCTCACTTCATATTGCGATGACGCATGGAGCAGAACCTCCTCCACACATTGGGGAAGTTCATATGGGAATACTATGGCATTTGATGCAACTTATTACCTATCCTTTGCACATGTTTAGGTTCTTGTCTCTGGATTAATGTATCCTAGTAATTGTTGTGATTCTAACTAGCTATGCTTGTTTTGTTTTTTTAACACGTCTTGCCAAAAAGACCACATGGAAAGCCCAAGGAAATGCCCTCGTGCCCAGAAAATAATCAGGAGGCAAAGCATAATTACATTATCATATTTATAGGGGTAAAGGAAAAGCTATTCCGGTAGCGCAAACATCAGCAGTAACAAATTGCTTGAGTCATTGTAACAAGGGAGCCATACAGGAATGTAATGGAATCTTTAAAGAGGAGACTCAGACATTATCATTATTGCAATAAAGCACGTGTCACTGTTAGGTTAGGGTTGCTTGGTTTTTTTTTTCTTGCCAACATCCTGAAAACAAATAAATGATTGTCCGTGATGCTTCATACAGTTCAGGACTTGATGGCGTAGAGCTGTAGCCCTCCATAAGCAATGAATGCTGGAAATGGGGAAACTGCCTTGAAGATAAAGACCTCTGTGGTTGATTTTTAATCCCCATGTTCATATGCTTTAGCTATAGATCTTCACTTGTAGTCAAAGGTTGCCTCTCTTTTTTCATGATGGGGATCACATTTTGCATTCCCCTTGTTCACAAAATGAATAGCAACATTTTCAGGAAGCACGCTCAACATACGTTTGTGCAATGTATGGAAAGAACAGTCATTTCACTACTAGACTAAAGTCTATATCCGGGGTGGCCAACCTTCCACCCTTAGGGTCTCTGCGTTCTTAAGAGTTGTGTAGAAGAATCTTGGCAGCTGCAAGTGCTGATGGTGCTGCAAAAGCTGCTGCACCTGCTGGAATGCCCTCACCTATACAACCATTAAAGGGCCAGGGTGGGGGCCAAACCAAATGGCTGCGTGGAGGTGGTGGACGGCTTATCTGAGCTGTTCCTCCGCCTTTGCTGCCACTGCCTGTAGCACCGCCGCCACATTCTCTGCCACTGATGCCATTTCCTCACCGTCACCGCCATTTTGGTGCCCCTGTCGCTGGTGAGTCGGCCCCCATGCATGCAGCCCGGGGGCCATCCTCCCCCCACCCCCTAACGACGCCTCTGTCCCCATGGTCTGGTTTCACTGGTCACTTTGACTGAATGGACATATGGAAGACACGTTACTGCTCATTTCAATTAATTGAAGCTACCAGAGAAATCCGTCAACTCACACCAAGGGAGGGGAGGGGAGGGGAGGACAGTCCATCTGAACACTTCCATCCATGTGCTGCTGCCTAATTGCCTCTTCCCTGATTCTGAACCACTGCTCACCATGCATGGCTGTTTAAATACCCCGCCTCCCCACATTAACCCCACCTAACCCACATTTATTCACATTATTATTATTACCGTATTTCTTCGAGTCTAAGGCGCCATCGATTCTAAGGCGCACCTTTACTTTCAGTACCACCAGCAGGGGAAAAAAAATCCATCGATTGTAAGACTCACCTCCCTTCATTGAATCTACCCGCTCAGCACCAACTCTCCCCAGCATGTCTCCTGCAGCTGAGGATGACTGAGTGCACTGCCTTTGCATAGCATTTCTGGCCCCGCCAGAAAGTGCCATTTCCTTCGTTACCTGGGCTTGGGGGAGCTTCAGGGAGGCCTGCGCAACCCTCTGCAGGCCTCCCTGATCTTCAGTTCGGCAAAAAACAGCTATTTTTGGCCATTTCTGGTTTTTGCTGAAAATCACCGGTTTTTGCCGAACTGAAGATCGGGGAGGCCTGCAGAGGGTCGCACAGGTCTCCCTGAAGCTCCCCCAAGCCCCAGTAAGTAAGAAGATAGCATTTTGGGGTGCTTTTTGGAGACCTTTGATTCTAAGACGCACCCCATTTTTTGAAATGCTTAATTGGGAAAAAACATGTGTCTTAGAATTGAAGAAATACAGTATTAAGAATATTTATATATCGCTTTCCAATGAGAGTCATTTCAATGTACAGCTGTTGGCACAGTGTAGCCATGCCAACAGGGCAGACACTGCATTTTGCAGTGCAGGGGCAGTCATGGAGGCCTCTTCAAGGTGAGGGAACATTTGTTCCCGTACCTCGGGGCTGCATTGCGGCTGCACCAGCGCTGGAAAGTTGGTTAGGATTGCGCTGTTACAGAGCAATGCTTATCCCTAATTGTGGTATAAAGCAGATTTAATAAAAAGAGAGCTAAGTATACAGGTAATGGCCCTAGTCTGATTTATGTTTTAACAAATATTCATGGTTATGAAGGTTAATGGCCTGTTAACATCCGATGATGAAGTTCTTATAAACTGTGCAGAACATTGGTAGGCAGAAAGAGGAACAAGGGCAGTGATGTTCAGACAGGAGTTCTGGCTCCAGATACGATGCATAAGCAAGACAACATGAGAGAAATAGAGCCAGGATGGTGTAGTGGTTTGGGAGTTGGACTTAGACCTGGAAGATCCAGGTTCAAATCCCCGCTCAGCCACAAAGCTTCCTGGGTGACCTTGGGCCAGTCACTATCTCTCAGCCCCACCTACCTCACAGGGTTGTTGTGAGGACAAAAAGGAGGGGAGGAAATATGTACACCACTCTGAGCTCTTTGGAGGAAGGGCAGTATAAAAATGTGAAAAATAAATAAATAATTAAATACAAAAAGGGAAATGCAGACCAGAAAGAACTTGCACAATCAGAAAATACCAATTGTGGCAATGCAATGAAAAAGTACAAATGTTCTCCTCTCTCTCTCTCTCTCTCTCTCTCTCTCTCTCTCTCTCTCTCTCTCTCTCTCTCTCTGTATATATTAGTAGAAGTGATTGTTTTCAGAACTCAGATTACAACACAAAGTCATTCTGATCCCATTTCAGCTGTGACAAAAAGGGAGGAAGACGGGAATGGAATTGAAGGTGTGAGGACAACTTGCGCATCATCTCACTGAGATGGATTTCAGACAGGGCAGAGAAATGAAAAATAGTCCCAGTCACCTGTGCTTTCTGGTTCACCCCTCTTCTTGCCAGTCAGAACAGAAATGGCATTCGGTGTATGACATACACTGTTCGAAGCATTGTGTGGTTCTGTCAGGAGCAACCGAGGATTAGGACAACACTTCATAGGCCCTACGACTTAAGAGTCTGATTGCCAGGCCCAGATGCGGTGAATGTTCTTGTATGTTTGAATTGCACAGAACAGAGATCGGGCTTGAACTCATAAATCCACTCTCATATGCTTTAGTCCCCCCCCCCCCATTTCTTCCTCTCCATCCAGTAGTTTGTACTGTGTAACAGATTAAGACACCAGAATAATAAAAGCAAGGAGAAATCCCATTTGATGCCAGTATTTCAGGTCTATTTTCAACTCTCATTTTCAAATCAATGTTTTTTCAACCTTTCTTTTCCTTGATTGTATGTTGCTGTGGGGCTGTTTTCATAGCAGGATAATGAAGCAGTATTGAAATAACTCTGCCAACTGTGCAATGGAAGAGTTTTGAGACGTGAGATGATTGGTTGGACCAACCGACCAATCAATTACAGCCGACATTCGCGTGACAGAATGATGATGACAGAAGACAATCGAAACCAATTAGTTACTTTGGCAGCCACCTTTCTAACTCCTTTTCCTTGTCATTTCTTATGGCACCTCCTTGTCTATGTTTTCTACTAAGGAAAGAAACAACAGATTGTTTTAGCTGTTGACTATGGGGAGTAAAAGGGTGGGATGTTTTTCAAAGCTGTTCTACATTTATACCTCTTTTCCAGGGCAATGTTGGTGCGGTGGGGAGGGGGGGCCTTGAGCATAATGTGCTAAGAGCCATAGATCCCACCACCCCCTGTATTATGACCAATTTGCTTAAAAGACCTACAAAACAGAGAGGTTTCTGTAGCCCCTTGTTGAGTTCCACTGGTATACAATGTATACATTTGCATACAATGAGTCCCTTGTAAACTTGTAATTATAACCGAGATGAAGCCAAGGCTCACAACAGTGCCATTATCTGCCATATTATGGTTGATCTGACCCTTTCTCCAAGGATCTGGTGGTGTCTCATAGCTCTTAGACATGAGATTCATGACTCATCACAGTTTCGAAGCTGGGCCTTCTATGTTCAAACTCAACATTTGTCTAGCCACCCCATTACACTGACTTTGGTTTGGCATAACACTGGAGGTTGAGCTGTTGCCCTGCCTGAAGAAGCTAAGCAGGCTCTGCCTGGGTTCTCACCTTGGAAGGGAAACCAGAAGCCACTGATGGATCTCACAGAGGCACTGTGATATAGTACACTGTGATGGGACACTGTGAGATGGTGTGGAATGCAGAGGAGTCAGCTGGCAAGGGACAGATAACATCTTGTGAACCCACAGAGGTGTGATCTACGACTGCCTGTGAATGCTTAGAAGTGCAGAAGCATGGGCAAGATGATGGCTGCACGTTGAAAGGGAAACAACTGGAGAATTTGAGGGTTCTATGAGTTCCTCTCGTACAATAATACTGGGTAAAAACCCCATTTGGAAAAATGGGCTTTATGATCAGCCTGCCTATGTAAACTGCCTTGAATCTGGGACTCTGTGAAAGGTGGTATATAAATACTGTAATAAACAAATAAGTCAGCCAACAGGATTTCCTCCCAAGATTGAGTACACAGGACGATTGCCTTTCAGCCAAATCTCATGCATATGCATATACCCATGCATATGGGCAGGAGGTCTGGCTCAGTTGGTAGAGTTGCCGCCTTGTAAGCCTGAAGATTGGTGAACGGCCAGTTCGAGACTGCTGACAAAAAGCTGTGAAAAAAAAGCCTCATAGGAGAGATAAAGAGCTGCCAGCTGTGTCGGCTGAGTGTGGGAGGCACCAGCCAGGGAGAGGCCAGACTGCAAAGGATGCCATCTGCCTGGAATGCAGTTCCTGAAAGATTGAACATTTATATATGATTGTAAAAAAACCCCATTAGGGGGGTTGGGAAGGCCTGCCCATGTAAACCGCCTTGAATTAAAGTCAGAGGAGAAATCCAATGACCAAGAAAGGCGGTATATAAATACTGTATATTATTATTATTATTATTATTATTATTATTATTATTATTATTATTATTATTAACTCAGAAGAAAATCCTACTATGCTCCGTGGCCTTACTCTCAGGTAAATGAGCATAGGATTGCAGCCTAAGGTTGCAATCCTATGCACAATTACCAAGAAGTAGGTCCCATTGAACTCAATGAAACTTATTTCTGAGTAGACATGAATAGGATTGGGCTGTAAATCTCTCCCCCCCCCGTACCAGTGATTATCTGCTGATTATTGATCCTTTTTTCAGTACATTGCAATCCATTTGTTCAACCTGTGGTTGTCATATTCTTTCCCCCCCTCCCCTTTTCACAAAATATCTTTTATACGTGGCAATATTTTGTGATTTGGACGGTTAGCATAAGCACAATTAATCTTGCCTCTGTCTGCTTAACTATCGTTTCCCGCACTGCAAGTCCCAGCTTTGCGTTCCATCTGACTTTTTGAGCAATATTTAACAGTTTGTTCTCTATTTGTTTTCTCGGCTAAGCATTTTTCGCGTTGAAAGTTCTTCTAATGAGGAACGATGGCATTTAAAGCGGAGTTCTGCTGGCTGTTTGGGTACATGTTTATGAAGCATTGCATAACGAGTGCCGGCAATTCACACTTGTCAATTGTTTTGAGTTCTGCTGATTGCTGTTTCTGTAATCACCAGGGCGCTTTATTTCTTTTAATATTCTCCTGCAGAAAGACTAATTATTCATTCACTGCTATCCCTCTACTTTCAAATTCTGTTTAAAAAATATTCAAAATTGAGACGTCCGGGCTGCCTGGCAATGAATGCTGTAGCAATGCCTATAAATAAATCATAAATTATCCTCCCAGCTGTATAGAAACATGGGCTATCAAATTATTCTAAAATCTAAATTTAAAAAAAAAATCCCCAGTTCACAGAACCATATGGCATCTTTAACATAATAAATTCATTCAGGCTTGAAAAGACCTATTTAGTGTCATTGGCACTTCTGATCATACTTCCCCTTCAACTCTTGGTACTATTTCCTAATCTCCTTGATGATTAACTCTGAGCAACATTAATTATCAAGCCCTGTTATTAAAATAGGTTGTTTTTTCTCTGTGATTATAGATAGGTTGGCAATTCATTAGCCACAGATTATCAGTACTTGAGAGCAGAGTTAAGGTTAAGGTCATGGCTCCTTGGCTCATAGGGCAGAGCACAGAGTGTGTTCTGGGGCAGAGATAGGGGCAGGGCCTAGAGGTCTATAGTGGAGTCCAATAGTTTTTGCACATTCAGAAATGGATATCACAGTGTTTCTCAAACTGTGGGTTGGGACCCACTTGGTGGGTCGCGATCTGATTTCTGGTGGGTCCCGGGTGATGGAAAGATTAGATAAGTACTGTAATTGCCTCAAGTCCCGAGGCTATTAAAAAACCAGATAGCTGCTAATTGCCCTTCAAAGAGCTGAGCTCCTGCAGTTTGCAAGATAGCTGCTAATTGCCCTGCAAACAGTTGAGCTCCTGCAGTTTGCAAGCTTGTGTAAATATAGGGAGATAAATGTTTGAGCATCTTTTTCCCAGTATTTTTTTTTCCAAGTCTGTCAGTGACAGGTAGTGGGGGCAGGTGAAGGCTGGGTCACATAACTAAGCCTCTCAAGCCTTGAGGCTAGTCATTAGGACTGCCTCATTATAAGAAATGGATTAAGTTCTTTGCAAATAAATAATAATTTATTGTAAAAAATAAATATTTCTTTCTTGATCACTTCTTTTAAGTGATCACTTCTTTTAAGAACGCAATCCTCCGGAAGTGCCCGGCAGCGGAACGAGCGTTCCGTCGCTGGAAGCCGTCGTGAATGTTCTGTAAAGCACGTTTGCGACTACTCTGAAGGGAGGCCGGCACAGGGAAGGCAGCGAGATACGCCTTATCCCAAGCCCTCTCCAGGCCTGGCGTGGCCTTACACGGGCTGCACGGGCTCATTCAATGAGGCCCAATACCCCCCCCCCCGCTGCTTACAATGGGGGAAGGGGACGATTGTCCCCTTCTCCCGAGTTGTTCCCAGGCTGCCCCGGGCCAGCCCAGGAACTTGATAGGATACGGCGTCTGGCCCTTTAGCCCGGGCGCCGTATCTTACACAGGATTGGGTTGCCCAGCGCACATTTTGATTGCTTTCCATTTTACCATAGATATATAAACTAAAAGAGTCCCAATTATGCCTTTCAAATGGTCCCTGTCAGTAAACAGGACTAGAGTCATGAATGGAACTCTCTAGAGTCATGACTTCCCAGATCATGCCTCATTAAGTTTAAATCTCATTATACGCATGCAATAATTTCACTTTAAAATATTACTGCATTGTAATCACGTAGAATTGCACAAAATGTTTTGTTTTATAGCACATATTTAAGTATCATTAGGAAGGTGATAAAATTGATGCTGGCGTTATAAATTTGAATATTTCTTCTTTGCGGTGTGTTAACCTCTCTTCATTGCTGCCTTGTGCATTTTTGCAATAAAAAGGCGGAATATACATTTCTGAAATAAAT
Organism: Plestiodon gilberti rubricaudatus; assembly: GCA_026170595.1. NCBI lineage: Eukaryota > Metazoa > Chordata > Lepidosauria > Squamata > Scincidae > Plestiodon > Plestiodon gilberti. The sequence continues at coordinate 80,236,530 of JANXHW010000005.1, read as the reverse complement.
GCATCACATTTTTGAGGGAACAAGTCAAGGGAGAGGAGACTGCTGGTAGAATTTACTACATTCTTCTTGAGTAGCAGTAGGGGGGATATGTACAGGGGTGAAAAGGGGGATAAAATCTAATAAATAAAAGGGGGATACATTCCAATAAATAATATGTAGGTTTGCCTCCCTGGGGAAAGGGCATACCCCATTTTATCAAATTTACAATTAGTTGTCAAATCAGTTTTTCCAAATGAAAGATACTTGATAACACTACTGCACACCAAGGCTGCATTTCAGAATGTCAGCCAGTTGCAGTCGCTGTCTCTGTTCTTGTGGGTCAGCTACATTTGTCACGGAACTACTTTGGGCAAGACACTTTGATGAGGAAGGTGACATGGTGTCTGTACACTTGAGCCGAGGACACTTACTCATGCAGCACTGCCTTTTGAATATAGCCAACCCACCTCCCCAATACCAGAAACCCACTGGCACGCCGCAAAAGTAATTTTGCGTAAGCACAATTTCTTGGACAAGCGCACCTGTGTTTATAGAGAATCATGAGCTGCTATTTCTCTAGAGATCATGCATCTATAGCTCCCCATAAAACAGGAAGGGCTGTAGCTAAGCTCAGTGACAGCACACCTGCTTTGCATGCAGGAGGCCCCAGGTTCAATCTCTGGCATCTCTAAGTATGGCAGAGAAAAATACCTGCCGGAAACCCTGGAGGGCTGCTGCCAGTCAGTGAGCTAGATAGACCACTGGTCTGACTGGGCTGGAGATAGTTTCTGCGTGAAATGCCTACAGCAGTGATTCCCAACTTTTTCGACCCGCGGCTCCCTTGACCATTGGCGACCATTGGCGACCATTGCCCGCGGCTCCCCATTACATTATGTTGATGCCTGCCAGTTGGCATTGCACTGTTTTCTGAGATGATTCCGTGGCACTCCACGGCTCCCCTGGCTGGTATCTGTGGCTCCCCTGGGAGCCACGCCTCCCAGTTTGGGAACCACTGGCCTATAGAGTGACAAATAGGGACTTATGACACTACTGTAAATAAAGATACCTCATTATTGAATTTAACCAAACTATGCATGATTTGGCAAATGCATTTCCCAAAAGCACATTTGCTGAGACACTGTAAATGCAGTGTCTGGGAGGTATTATTTACAAGCAGGATTAGTGGTATGAGGGCCTACAGGGGTCAGAATAGACTGGGGTTTGATTTCCATGTAGGTTGATGAAGATTAAGGGGCTAGAGGCAGAAGATGAACTAGTGCTCAAGTTTCAGATTAGGCAGGCCAGATCAGAGGACCAGAGACAAGAGACGTGGTTGAAGGCTGGTGGTCCTAGATGAGGTGAGGTTTCAGGGCTGGTTCTGGGTTCCAAGGGAGCCGTTGGGCCCTGAGTTAATCACGCCATAAAATCACTGCATAAAACCTGTGGGCGCATCTGGGGATTGGTAGTGGGCCTTTCTGAAGATCAGCAAGAATGCCAACCCCTGATGCCAGACCTGCAGGGCTGTGCTGTTACTCCACCTGTTTCTCGGATTGAGAAGCCAAAGCCTCAAGCGGGGTGGGTCCTCCTTAGTTCCTTCAGTCACCTGATCTGACTGGGCTGAGGATCAGCTGTACCAGATTGCATCAAAATAATACATGGGAAGCACTTGGCCAACTCAAATGCTTCCTCTTCTTACCAGTTCTGAACACTGCAAAGCTGGAGATGCAGCACAGCAGAGCAGAGGCGTATCTTGAAGTCCTGCCGCCCGGTGCTGCTGCTCCAGGGGGCGCCCCCTCCCCAGGGGGCCCCGCCGCCCCATAGGGGCAGCGGCACCCCGAAGAGGGGCGCCCCGCTCCCCAGGGGGGCGCTGCCGGATTCTGGGGGGCGGGGGCTTTAGTCCGGCGGCAGCAGTAGCAGCAAAACTCACGAGAAGGAGGAGGCGGGAGTGTTGTGCGAGCGAGAGTGCGCCTCTGCCCGCCTCTCCTTTCCCCTCCCGGCTTCGCTGACCGACGAAGCCGGGAAGGGGAAAGGAGAGACAGGCAGGCGCACACGCTCGCTCGCGCGCACACACTCCCCGCCTCCGCCTCTTCCTGCTGCTGCTGCCGCCGGACCGTCCTTACCGTAGGGGTCTTCGGTCCGGCGGCAGTAGTAGCAGCAGCAGCAGGAGGAGGAGGAGGCGGGGAGTGTTGTGTGAGCGAGAGCGAGCGCCTGCCCACCTCTCCTTTCCCCTCCCGGCTTCACTGACCGACAAAGCCGGGAAGGGGAAAGGAGACACAGGCAGGCACACGCTCGCTCGCTCGCACACACACTCCCTGCTTCCACCTCCTGCTGCTGCTGCTGCCGCCGGACCGTCCTTACCGTAGGGGGCTTCAGTCCGGCGGCAGCAGTAGCAGCAGAACTCAGGAGGAGGTGGAGGCGGGGAGTGTTGTGCGAGCGAGAGCGCGTGCCTGCCTGCCTCTCCTTTCCCCTTCCGGCTTCGCTGACCGACGAAGCCGGGAAGGGAAAAGGAGAGATGGGCAGGCGCGCGCACGCGCTCGCTCGCACACACACTCCCCGCCTCCTCCTGCTGCTGCTGCCGCTGCCGGACCAAAGGCAGGTCCTGGGCGGCGTGCAGAGACAGGTCTCCTCTCCTCTCACACGTGGGAGGATGGAGGTGACATGCCGCCCAGAGCCATGGAGCCGCCTGGAGCAGCTGCTCCGGTTGCTCCACTCTATCCTCGCCTCTGCAGCAGAGATAGGGCTAATAACTCCTTTCGCCTACAAGCTGACCTGCTAGTGCAGGGAATAAGGCACCTGGGCTTTGTTGTGTCCCTGGTTTAAGATCCCAGGTACCTTACAGGTGAATAGGATGAAGTACTGGATCCCTTTTATATCCTCTGCAAATGCCCACCACCACCACTTTTCCCCTTGGGTGAACTTATTTCCATTTTCAGATCCCCATCTGGGTAGGAAAAAGATTTAAAATGGCCTAGAGCAGGGGTTCTCAATCTCTTCCCAGCTGAGTACCACCTCCAGTGCCACTCTCTTGCTGAGTACCACTGGAAGTAACCGGCGAGGACATCATCGATGACATCATCGCCAGTTATTTCTGGGTTTTCGAAGGCCAGAAAACACAGGTAGAAGGCTCTGAGCAGGTGGGAGGGCTCCTCTCAGCATTCCTGAGAGGCTCGGCCAAAAGCAGAAGCCTCTCGGGAGTGAAAATGCAGCTCTGACTGTGCTGTATTGGGGCAGGGTTCCAGCGGTTCAGTGGTCTGAGTACCACCAGCAGTTGGCTGAAGTACCACTGGTGGTACGAGTACCACTAGTTGAGAAACCCTGGCCTAGAGGAAAATAATAAGTGAGTGTAAGAGTTAAGAAGCCCCCTCCCACCCTCTGATTTTCCTTGTGAGTGTCCCCATACACCAATGTTGCAAGAAAGCAAAGAGTTGGCAGCATCATGTGTTTGTCCTGCAATATGTAGTTCTCCCTGGAGAGGACTTTCGTTCTTCTGATGGGCTTCTTATTCCTCCAGTGTCTGCGCCATAAAAATAAATAAATAAATAAAAAACTTTGGTGTTGTTCTCTTTGTGCACATTGAAAACCACGGTTGTGTGTGTTTTTAAATTGTAATGCATTTTGCTGAAAAGTGCTCCAGTGGTTGAATTATAACAATATCACAGTTGCGCAATTAAAATCCTTATTAAATTATGAAAGAAAATCAAGCGTTTGTGTAGAAGACAAATAGATTTCATAACCTGTGATTTCATATCGCAGGATAGAGTGTCTAAACAGTCCTAGATCAGGAGCAGCCATTATCCAAGCCACAGGGATGCTAATTATCTATCTATCTAAAGCATTTATACACTGCTTTTCCAACACTCCAAGTGACATACAAACAACAAAAACATATTTTAAATTGCAATTAAACTTTCAAACAATAAGCTTGGCAGATAAACCATTAAAATTGAAGAACAGCTGCCAGACAACCACCAAATGAAAATGTCACCCCCGTTGTGAGTTCTTTCCCTCCCTGTAACAAATACGTTGATTCACCATTAGAAGCAGCAAAAATACAATGTCAGTTTCTCCACCAGTGCCAGCCAACGACATGGAAACGCAACACATGACGGTGCTGTTGGTCAAACTAGATATGTGATTGGGCCCTGTGTCGCTGTATTTTAAAATGAGGACTTGATTTGGATTTGGTCCAGGAGAGGAGAGAGCTTTAACTCTTTGCCCCCACTATGATTCCAATTTGGATTAGCCCTTGTAGTGACTAAGAGGCTCAGCTGCAAATCTTCTCCAGGTTGAATTTCACCTCTCCATGAACTCATTAGGTGGCAAGTAAGCCATTCCCTCTCAGACTCACCTGTTGTCTGGGAATAAAACAGGGCTATTCTAATATCAAAATAATACAGTACATGTGAAGCACTTTGCACACACTGAAAGTGCCATAAAATATTATGCATTATTCATTGTAATAATAATAATTAATAATAAACAAAAAAATCGATGCCGCCATGCCATGCCACATTTTCCATGCCTCCACAAAAGTAGCTGGTGGAGGTGCAAAGGAAAATCCCCATTGGATCTTTCTGACAAATCTCAATTCTGTTTAGTCCAATTCTGTTAGTTCTGTTTAGTACTTAGCTTGTCTCAGCCAGGGCGCAGGCAGCATTTTCCGGATTGGCGGCATCCATCTTGAATGGGTGGGACTCTCTAGGAATCTCTCTCTATCTCATTGGTCTCGCTGGTCGGTCCTCCAGAGACCTAGAGAGACCTGGAGGACTGATGGACCAGCGAGACGGAGAGAGATTCCTAGAGAGTCCAGCCCATTCAAGATGGATGCCGCCGATCTGGAAAATGCCTGCGCCCCGGACGAGACAAGCTAAGTACCCCAAAAGCACCACACACCATAAGAAACATGCACACTAGGCAGCTGCCACCCTGGGGATGCGGGGTGGTGGTGGTGGCAGCTGCCCGTGAAAGTAAAAAATAAACAGAAAAAACCCCAAAAAGCAAAAAATCCACAAAAACCCCTAAAGCGAAAAAAAAACCCAAAAACCCGGAGCACCTCTTACGGCCGTGCCAAAATGTGTTCCGGGGACATAAAGGTGTGTCTGTGTCAAAAAGTGGGTGGGGTGGGGCGTAAGGGGGGTTCCGCCCTCGGTGCCAAATGGCCTGGCTCCTCCTCTGATTATATCCTAGATCTCCAGCCAGTGTGAACTGTCCTCTAGTTAGTATTTATAGACCCCTGATAATGAGTTATCTTATGAACATAGCAAATACAGCTTGGATATTCTTATAATGAACATAATAAAAGCTTTATTTTGCCAATTTTCTCTATTTGTAGAAGCACGTGTGGTATTTTTTTTTTTTGTCTATATCCGGGGTTCTGAATCTTTGGAGGCCTGGGTACCCCCTATCACGGTCCAATTTTCTGAAGTACCCACTGCTAATTAACTGCTAAATAATTGGATTAAACAATTAATTAATTAGGTAATTAATCGTTAAATAAAAATGTACTACAACAATTTTAAATGTGAAAAAATGACTTATTTTACTGTGTGTGTGTGAGAGAGAGAGAGATAGAGAGAAAGACAGACAGACAGACAGACAGACAGAGGCGAAACTAGGGCGGAGCGGGCGGAGCACCCGCTCCGGGCACCATTGCCCGAAGGGCGCCCCGCCTGGCGCCCCGCCCGCGAGTCTGAGTCGCTGCCCTTTTTCCCTCAGTAAGTCTGAGCATGCGCAAAAAGAACGGTATAAATACCGTTCTCGCGCGCCTTCCTTAGAAGGCCCCGGGCAGCCAGCCGGGGAAGACGTCCCCGAGCCGGCTCTCCCGGTTGAGGGGGGGTCGCCACCTCCCGGAGCGTGCAAGCCGCCTCCTCCCGGAGCGCGCCGCCCTCCCTCCGGATCGTGCCGCCCCCCCCCTCCGGATCACGCCATCTCCCCCGGACCGGATTAATTATAGGGGCGCCACACACCCCCATTGCTTCGGGCGCCAACGGGGGTAGTGACGCCCCTGCAGACAGACAGACAGACAGACAAAGATGCAAGGATCTCTTTTTTCTCCAAGTCACCCTACCCAAAATCAGCTCCTCCCTCCCCCACCTCACCAAAGTACATTTTCCAAAGTACAAAAATAAGCCCAAAACCAAAATCAGAAAGACAGAAGGGCTCCAAAAATAATTAAAATTTAAAATTCATGTTAATTAACACTTAATTAGCTGTTGATGGGGCAGATAAGGGGCAGGGCTTGGTGTACCCCCAGCAAGAGGTCCGCATACCCCTAGGGGTACCTGTACCAAAGGTTGAGAACCCCTGGTCTATATCATGGATATCAGAACTTGAGTGGGGAACATCAGAGTCTCCAAGTGTGTGTGTGTGTGTGTGTGTGTGTGTGTGTGTGTGTGTGTGTGTGTGTGTGTGTGTGTGTGTGTGTACGTGCGCGCGCGCGACCTTGATGCTTCCTGCTAGGCACAGTAAAGAATAGGGGTTTGCAGCATCACACCCTTCAGTTGGCAGATAATATCGAGCTTTCGAATTGGTCAGAATTTATACTAGATTTATTCTGATGAAATAGTAAGAGCCAGGCCTTCTTTCTTTTTTTGTGGTGAACGGAGTAGTGCTTTCCATTTGTGCCTTCTCAGGTTGTAGCTCAAGCCGTTTACTTTGGGGACCCTGAGCCGAAGAATGCCCCTCTCTAGGTTTGGGTACAGCTGCCCACTGCTCCAGCCGGGCCCTGATATTCTGTAAGCTTCCCTAGCTGTAATACAAAAGGGAGAAAATCCTTCAGCCACAGCAGGCAGAAGTTGCCGCGAACCCATTTATAAAGTGACAGCCGAATCGCAATGTTGAATTAAAAATGGAGGATTAAAGATCTTTTAAGTCCTAAGGACTCTGTCCTCAGCAGTTGCTTAATGTAGCTTAAATTGCATAATGGAAAACCATCCATCTTTTGGGGTAATAGAAGCAAAACAAGTGTGTGTTTGTCTTGATAATGTTTATTGCAGAGTCTGTATGATTTTGGTGCTTTGCATTCGCTTAAATATTAATGTTAGCATCTGTTCAGTTCTATGCTTCAACAGTTATCCGAAGCAAAGGAGGAAGGTTAAATGCTTTCCTCTTGTCATTGCAAAGCATGTCTCATTTCCTTCTTCCTCCTCTTAAGAATCAACAGTGGGTAAAAAGCGGTGGGGCGGGGCAACGAAAGTGAGGAAAAAGCCTGACGGAAGGACTGGGTGCAGAAATCGACCAGAATCATTTGAGCTTCATATGAAGTATAAACAGCAAGCAGAATTGGTTCGAATCTCATTAAAGAAATGTTCTTAGGTGTGCAACAAGTAGCAGAGAAATGTCTAAAGATCCTATGCATATGTATTCATTAGTAGGCCCCACTGTGTTCAAAGGTGCTTATTCCCACTTCTGGTACATGCTTACTGGTGTGCAAGTTCTATTGAATACAGTTGGGGGTTACACCTGAGTAAACATGCATAGGAACAGGGTTGTACGGCTGCACACTTACTTGGTAGGTATCCACGGGTCCCATATCTGCAGTTTCAGTTATCCACAACTCACAGTCCTGTCCCCCCCGTCCTGCTCCCCCATTCTGCCAGCACCTGGAAGCTATAATACATCCTGAAGCTATTTGCGGTGACCATTTTGAAGGTACTGTATTTGCTGCGTCTGGAGTCATTAGCTACATCTGCAGTCATTCTACAGCTCTCCTCATCATTCTGAGGCTATCAGCATCCATTCTAGTCAATTACACTAGTAGGGCCCCATAATGCCTTGTGGAGCCATAGTAAGCATAGGGTTCCCTACTATCTGTAGTTTCGGATATCCGTGGTGGCAATGGGAACGCATCCTCGCAGATGGGGGGGGGATGCCTGTACTTCTAAGTAAACATTAATACATTGGAGATGTAAACACATTTTGTTAAAAGCAAGAGAACGGGGCATTTTCTTAGGAAACAACATCCATGGTCTGTTGGGTATGCTCTGCTGTCCCAGTTGGGTCCCAGCAACTATCAGCAACACTTATAGTAACCATAACAGTTCCACGGGCATCACCTGCAGGGCTGGCTGTTCTATGGAGGAGCCGCTACCCTTGTGTTTACCAAAGCTGTGTGCTTTTGCCTCTGGTAGCTGTAATCAGCACTACAGTTGTGGACTGCTATAATCTATAGCAGCATGTCTTGGGTGAGGTTAGCTTCTGAGTATGATTTGCATAAGAATGAATGGATCAGCACCCCGGACAGCTGCTGAAAAAAAGGTGAACCCCTGTTCCCAATGAGGGGCAAATGCAACACCTCTGCTTCAGGTATATGGACACACCTTGAATTCTTTCTACAGGCAGTTTTCTCTGTATGGGGGTCCCTTCAAAATGTTGCACAAACTCAACTTTGGGAATATTGTGCAAATGCAACTATGGGAGAACTTAAGGAAGTCACCACTGCAGGCACCATAAGTGCACTTGGTACATTGAATGTGCGCTTGGTGCATTCAAAGCTGATGTGCCATTTGCGCTAGCAAGGTGTAGACTGGGTTTAGTTTGATATGATTACTGTTCTATCCACATAATTGTAGTGTGGTGGGAAACCAGAGGATAGTTAGGGCAATTTTAGCATTTTGTTTAGAAAATACACGTCATGATTGCACTTTGTCTTAGTGCACTGCTTAGTAGACATTTATTCTCCTTAGGATATGCTAATTATGCACTGGCTGATCTGCAACTGTCATTAGACCAATCCCACATGTAACATGCTGTGTCTGATTACCATAAAATATGACTCGGATGCTAATCAAACTTCCCCCAATAGAACTCTGTTGGTCTAAATTGAGTTTACCTGTGTATTGTCTTGTATATAAAATGTACAGTTTGTTACTGTTCCTAATTTAATATATGTGCTTGTTTAGAATCTGATAGTTTCAGATCTGTTGTGACATCACTATTCTGTGCTGGCCGACTTTGTCTATTTAGATAGAGGGTTCATGTTGAAGCACAGTTCATTTCTAAGCTTAGAAATGGGGAAAATCCTATTTGATGGAGTTAAAGGTTTAGGTTAATGGGTATCTTGTGAATTCCACTAGCAAATTGAGCAATCATAATTTATGCTGCCACAAGTAAACAGGCAGCCCAATCATGTCCAAGTCTTCACTGTTCTCAGATGTGGCAAACATGCCATAAGGCACGTTTGCATCACCCGGAGAGGAGACCACACCGGCGAAGAGACCAGCACTGCTCACCCCGCCCCAGATCTATCGGAGTGTCTGTTGGGGAAGGTAGGATCCCTGCAGACAGCGGAGGGGCGGGGGAGGGCGGAATTGGGTGTTCCAGGGGTTTGGTGTGGTCGGCCGGGCCGTGATGAGGGAGGGATTGTCGCCGGCGGCTCCACCAGAATCCTGTCCCTTTCCCCGAGCCTGGCCACTGCTACCCGGGCCACTCGAATGTGCTCCAGCAAAATAGCTGGCGCACATCTGAGTAGCCCCATCAGGCTGGATGGAACTTTACCCGGGGAAAGGGAACAAATGTTCCCTTCCCCCGAGGTGACCTCCCAGGCTGCCTTTTTGTGCCCTGGATGCAGCGCAGGCTGCACTGGCCTCACTGCATCACAGGGCACAAAGTTAGACAGGATTGAACCGTAAACTGCCTAAAGGAGTAGCCTCTTTTTAATTCCTATGGTGTTGCCTAGTGGGGCTTGCTTATCTGTAGCTCAGCCAGTCCCCCAAAGACCGGAGAGCAGACCAAAATACTATTTGGATTAAAGCTGTAAAAACAGAGATTATGGGGATTGGAGAATATATGTGTGTGTGTGTTCTGCGTTCGACTGACAACTTGGCTGGTGAAAAATGTCTGAGGATAAAAGTCCACAACTGAATATAAAAGAACAGTTTAGTAATCTTTAAGTAAACAACCTGAAGTTTACTGTAACTCTGCGGAATTAAGTAGAATGAGCTCACTGTGGTCCTACAGTTTGACTTCTAAGGTGAAGCATGTACAATCCACGTTCCACATCTGTGACAAATGTGGGATGAGAAAAAGAGGCCGTGCTGTGCATTTGATCCTTTGCATTTGATGCATTTGATTGATAATTCCCAGTGTGCAGAACCAGTGAACTGACCAGAGGTGTAATAAGAGTTTCTGATGAATAGCTTGTGGTGATCGGGGGGGGGGGGGTGTTGACCACATGCTGCCCTCTTGCATTCTTGAAATACAGGTTGAGTATCCCTTATCGGGATGGGAAGTTGTCTGGATTTTGAGTTTGTCTGGATTTTGGAATATTTGCATAAATATAATGAGATCTTTTGGATGAGACCCAAATCTAAACACGAAACTCATTTATGTCTCATATACACCTTATACACAGAGCCTGAAGGTAATTTTATACAATATCTTTAATGCCCCAGCATGCCTTGTGCTGTACCAGCCAGGTGCTGGAAAAAGTTTAAAAAGAAAATCATAGCCACAAAAATGTCTGAATTTCAGAATAGTCTGGATTTCGGATGTACGGATAAAGGGGGTAACCAACCTGTAACACATCTGTGAGAGTTCACATAAACAGCTGATAAGAGAGTGAATCTATGCCTGGAGGTCTACTACTTTGGACTGCAGGTGGGTAGTCATACCATGAAATGCACCAGCGTACAATAAAACTAAATTAAAATGATATCTTTCCACATAGAAAACAAAGATGTTGAAGAGAAGTGGTCTACACTAGAACCATTTTCCCTTGATGTGTCAGCTTTCTATGTAACATTGTGCATTATTTTGGTATGTTGGAGCATTCAATCATGTGTCGCACACCCAGGGGCATAACCACGGCGGAGCGCGTGGAGCAGGAGCTCCAGGCGCTCGGTCGTGGGCGGGCGGCAGGAATGGGGGCGGGGGAACTCACCCTCTCCCGAAGCAGCGTCGTGTCTGGGCCCTCCCTCCCTCCCTCGAGCCGATTTGGCTCCGAAATGGGAGCAAAACGGGCGGGGGGGGTGCGTCGACGTGACACGACGCTGGCTCCGCCCCCACGCGCCTGGGCACCCTCCTGGCACCTGTCGCCTCTGCGCGCACCCCTGTTGTTGATACAGCACAGGCACAGGTTTATCACCTTGCTGACAACTAGACCTTAACACTTAAGGTATCCGAAAACTAGGCTGTGTTGCACCGACCCAACTCAGCAGTTAGGCTTCCTGGAGAGCCACTGATAGAGGATGGAGCTGTAACAGGTCAACATTTTGATCCTACTTTCTAAAATGGCTTGTTGGCAAGTCTGGCATCTACCAGTGCCACTTTCTTGGTATCTTGGTTGCCCATATGTTGGCAACCCCCAGTTGCAGGTCCCGAACCTACATCAATCCCCAAATACTTTCATTGCAGACAATGCCAGGTAGATTCAAGGGAAAGTATATATTATATTATGGATATGGCTTTTCACAGCAAGCAAACATTTCCCTTGATCTATCATAGACATCCAGTGCAGAAATGTATAGAAAAGATATATAGCACCCTTCATAATATCTAGCCAAGGGAAAGGAAGATTAAGTTTGGAAACAGGATTTTCTTATAACCATGGCTCAAGGTTCAAAACAATAAGCTAACAGTATTGATTTTGGGGAACAAGAGAACAAATCTTGAAATATAGCCTGAATCTTAGTACTAAAAGCTCTAGTGGAAGTAGAGATTTTACAGTATTGTGGCACGCTGACATTGCAAAGAAACTCTCTGGTGCAAATGTTGGAAATTGGGGTACCAGGTGAACCACACCAATAATTCACAATAGATACCTCCATTTTGATCTATAAAACCCTCCGCTATTAAAGTGAATGGTTAGGTCATAGATTCACATAGCATTTGTCAGCATTGGCTCATCTGTCAAAGACGTCTGAGAAGCTTCTGTTCTGCAGCTAGTCTCCCCTCCAAGCACCTTAGTGCCCACAGTGGAACAGCATCAAGAGTCTTTATAGTATTCTCCGGCACTCATATGCAACACTTGATCTCTCATCAAGTGATTAATAGGGTTGTATGACATGCTGACAGCAAAGCGTTTTTGGTGTGGAAGGAAGGTTTTCGAAGGTCTGAAATGTTCCCTGACCCACATGCCTTCTCCTTCCTTCTTTCTTGCACTGCCTGAATGGCAGCTGATTTGGCACCTTAATTTGATTTGGTACCCAGCCTCTCTTCATCTCAGCCAATCGGGCATCACGCAGCCAGAGTGCTGATGACCAGTGATGATAACCAGAGTGGTCATAGCAGCACATAGCCAATGTTATAATGATGATGCTGTAGTGGAGAACGTGGAAGATTTCCCCGAGGAGATAGTGTATGGTGTCAGCTGTGGCTCCTCGCCTTAATAGGCGAGGGAATCTGGGGTTAACTCCAGGGCCTTTGCTTGTCATGGGTGTGGCTCCACCTCCGAGCTTGACACCCCTGCGCCCGGGGGCCCATGCCCCCCGCCCCCTAACGACGCCTCTGACAGAATTCAGCATGCACTTCTGTCACTGATCCTGTCCCCTCCAGGGCCCAATCCACCCACCCTGGCCCCGTTGCACCCCCTCCCCACCCTCCCCCGCCCCATTACACCCTTGTGGGGCTCGGCACGAAACTTACATTTTCTGGCTCATGCTACTCCATCTGAAGGCATGCATTGGCCAGTACAGGCCTTCACGCCGGCCCAGGCTCCTTCTATTCCATCGCAAAGCGCTTTACGGCATCTGATAGTGTGGATTGCACTGTAACACTTGTAAGTCAATAGGTGATGAGTGTGTGTCTGAACTTACCATGTAGCAGCACATCTCAAACATTTTCCCTGTCTGGTTCCTGTTTCACCGTTTCAGTTCAGTGACGATCCTCGGGGGGGGGGGGGTGCCGACACCACGCTCCCATGTGACCCGGGTGTGACGTCTTGACGCGTGTGCCTGGCACGGCTCCAAACACGCCCCCCGCCGTCTTACGGAGCCGTTCAAGCTCCAGGGTGGGCGGGTGGGCCCAACACCAGGACGACCGAAGCAGACAGAACGCATCCCAGAGCCAGGTATGCCCCTTCTCCGCCACGTCTGGCCCCCCCCACGCCCCCCCCACCCCAACCCCGACGATGCTTCTGTTTCAGTTATCCCAAAGTCCTCCCCCCAATATATTTCTTTTTCCAATGATATGGAAATTGTATCTATACTTTGGCTGCTTTATATGAGATTTTGCCATGGGAGGGGGAGGCTATTTTAAATCTAAGAGTTATTTCCGTAGAAACCTCATGCACAGAAAGGCAAATAGGCTTTTAGCTGTGCAGATAGTATTAGCCAAAGCACAATGCTTAAATGGGGACCAAAAGTTCACAAAGAACATTTTTTCCACCAGACTTAATTTTAGGGATTCTATTTAAAATATGACTTTTTGTATTGCAAAATTACTTCCTGTTCTCTTTTAAAGAAAAAAAGAAGTAGTACACGATTCTGAAGAGAAAGGCATGTGGTTGGAATTGCTAATGTAAAAACTGTCCCCCTTGAGGAATAGGATATACACCACTTTTATGTAATCTTTTCTTGAAAAGCACTTTAAGCGCATGTATTATCATTTCATATAATAGATTTTCCCAAGGGCTTTCTGCGGCAGCCAACATTCTAGCTGAAGATGTACAATACATCTGCCTGTGGATCACCATCTACTTTTTAAATGTATTTCTACCAGATCTTATTTGCATTGAATTGCATGCCGTTGCAAATCGTCTATTGGACCAAAACGTGGACTGGGGAATTATTGGGGAATAAATCAATGGAATCCTTTTTTTTTTTTTTTTAAACCAGTGTAACTGGCAGCAAAAAGTTTTGTACAGATGTCTATGGGATTATGCTGGCAGAATGTAAAGCCATTTTGAAGCCTGTTAGAATTCCTTTCTTGTTACAGAACATGAAAATTGGGACAGGTGTTAAGGCATGGCAGGTGCCTAACTGAAATATTACAAGAGGGAGACGCATCTCCTTGGTTTTCTAATTGAAGACTTTCATTTTTTATTTATTTATTTTTAACTGTGTTCAGTTTAATTTGCCTTTGCTTTGATCATTGTTTCTCCTGAACTGCGTGCAGGAAAAAGAAATTTGAGATGCGTGACCACATGTGTTCCTGTGTCTTCTGTATCGTGTTCCAGGAGTCTTCTGTAGAAGGAAAACCTTGTCAGGGCCAAGCCAAGGGTACTCAAATCTAGCCCCAGAAAGGTGTGCACTCCAGCGGAGAGTCCCTGAGATCACTTGTTGGAGTTGACAACTGATGCCAGTAGCACAGTCAGAAAGTACTGCCATGTTGACTTGGTTTAAATCCATTAAACTTATTATATTCTAGAACTTAGACTACAAACAGCTTCTTCAACTAGCAGTCCAAGGAATGTGCTGCAGAGAACGGTATAGGAGGTGCCCATGCACTGTTAAACAGGTCTGTGTCTAATAATGATAATGATAATGATAATGATAATGATGATGGTGTATAGAAATTATTATTATTATTATTATTATTATTATTATTATTATTATTTGTAAGGTAGGTCTCTCGGGGGACCCTGGAAGGGGTGTGGTCAGGGCGGTCCTGGAGGCTTGGGGTTCAGGTTTGGGTGAGGGCTCCAGCCCTGAGGTGCAGCACGGGTCTGTCGAGACCCCAGGTAAGTTCCCTTCTGTACTGGTGCCTCAAAATAAGCCTGGGGAGGGGGGTTTGCACAAGCACCCTGTTCCCTCTCCCTGGCTGGGCTTGGAGGGTTCCGCTCTGACTGTCGCTCCGAGTCTCCAGTCTACCACTCCAATACTGCCCTCATCATCATCGGCTGTGGTCTGCTCTTTATTGTAACCCTCCTCCCCTAGGAGAGGCCAGCCCGGCCAACCACGCCCACACCCTTTCAGCCACCCCCACCAATCCCTGCTCTTTGTTACTGACCCAGCTGCAATGCATTGGTCTGGCTCAGTGTCGGGACGGCCGGTACAGAGGCTTGCAGGAGGCATGGCGTCCACGAGGTAAGTGGGGTTTGCTGGTGGGCACGAGGGTCCTTTCTTGTTCCCCGGTTCTGGTGGGCCCGGAGGCTAGGCAAGGGTCAGTCGCCCTGGGCTGCCTCCCGGGTCTTCTGAGGCTTCGGACAGGTCCGCACCTGGCCTGCTGAGATGGCCGTGACTAGTGCCGCCGTCAGCGAGGAGGCCAGGGGTGGAGCCGCCCAACCGAGGCCTCCGGCCATCGCCGGGTTCCCCTGTAGCCTCAGGCAAGCTTGCTTCCAGTCCATCGCAGCGGCCGTGATCAGCCCCAGGGTCCACGCCGCCGCCCTGTCCAGTGGAGGCAGGGACCCTGTGGATGGCCGCCCCGCCAGAGGACGAACATGGGGCCGCTAGGGCTGGCTCCTCGTCCGTCGGAGCCGGCTGGAGCCGTCTTTCGGCAAGTCCAGGTTCGGTGGATAGCCCCGGACCCGGACATCATCATCATCATCATCATCATCATCATCATCATCATCATCATCATTATTATTATTATTATTATTATTATTATTGTTGTTGTTGTTGTTGTTGTTGTTGTTGTTGTTGTTGTTGTTGTCAGAAAGCTTTTTGCTTTTGGCAGGTACAAACTTTAAATTTTTCTTCTGTTTCTCCAAATAGTTTTTGTCATCACCTGCCGCATCCAATGCAGGATTGGGCCTGCCCCGTTTGCTGGCATACATTTGAGAGGCCATGTAAGGCCCAACAGACTCGAGAAGGGGGATAGGATATGGCGGATGAGGTCTCCGCTGATTCCTCCTCCTTCCTGGGTCTGATCCTCCAATCCCACTCCACCCCCCCGGAATGCCTCGTTCTGCCCTCCCCCTGCCCCTCCACTGCCTGGCAGTGGCCTTACCTCTCTCCCGCGGCACTGCTCTGTTCTGCGGCGAAAGAGGAGCGGCACAAGCCTCTCCACCAGTGCCGCTTACCCTCCGGGTGACGCAAACATACCTTATGGTGCATTTGTGAAACCCTAGACCTATTTGAAGACTGGATTGCACCGTAAGAATGCTATTTTGTTGTTGTTGTTGGTAATAAAAAAGTGTTTCAGCCTTATGCCTGTTGAGCTCCTTTATGCGGGGAAATGGGATTTTCCAATGTGATTCTTTAATTAAAATGGCATCGGCACCTTAGCTGTGAAGTAGGTCAGCATCAAATGCCCTATTGCAGGGTGTTGGGGTCTATTCCTTCCAGCATCTTGCAACAGTTAAGTGGTTTGATGGTCTGTGAGAGGAAACATTTGATAGCCGAAATGGTATAATCTATAAGGAGAGTGCGCCATTT
The DNA here is from genome assembly GCA_026170595.1 of Plestiodon gilberti rubricaudatus. Taxonomy (NCBI): domain Eukaryota; kingdom Metazoa; phylum Chordata; class Lepidosauria; order Squamata; family Scincidae; genus Plestiodon; species Plestiodon gilberti. The sequence continues at coordinate 80,220,298 of JANXHW010000005.1, read as the reverse complement.
CAATAATGCAGGTTCTTATGGGGATAATGCATACTAAGTCATATCATTCTTGCGGGTGTCTTTTTGTATTCTCCGAATACATGAGAAATATTTCTGTTGATGTTACAGTTGCATTCCTAGGGTTGTCTGGGGCTATTTTGATATGTCTTCCATTGAGGGAGAAGCATAATCGTAAACCATGTTAGCCAACAATCTCTAGGAGACTCTCCCCAGCCAATTACCTGGAGGAGTGGACACTGATATATGATGCCTCTTTTAATATCAACAGGGTACCATATGAAGCATATACAGTGGGCCCTCGCTATATGATTGGGATCTGTTCCGGACCCCCTGTGGATAGCGATGATCCGCAGATACTGGAGTCCACCTTCAAAAACCTGTAAAAAGGAAGAAAAAAGCCTCACAATACCCGTTTGTAACTGCCATTTTCAAGCCTCCACAGGGCCTCTTTAAGCTTAACAACCCACTTCCGGGCCACACGAAGGCTCTTCTCCAAGGCTTGCCCCAGAATGCATTCTAGGGCAAGCCTTGGAGGAGAGAAGAGCCTTCGTGTGGCCCGGAAGTGGGTTGTTAAGCTTGCAGAAGCACTGCAGAGATTTGAAAACAACGCGATTTCACCGCGCAAAAGGTACAAATGGGAATTGGAAGGCTTTTTTCTTCCTTTTTACAGGTTTTTGAAGGTGGACCCAGTAGACTGCCCCCCCCATGCCTTTGTCTTTTCCCTGATCACGGGGAAGAAAAGCCAAAGACACGGGTGCCCCAGTCTGCTGGCCGCCGCATCTTCAGCTTCTCTTCCCCATGATCAGGGAAGAGAAGCCAAAGACGCGACCGCTTGCAGACTGAGGTGCCTGTGTCTTCGGCTTCTTTTCCCTGCAATCGGAGAAAAGAAGCCGAAGACACGGCAGCCCCAGTCACAGCCCGGCTGGATTGCAGTGTTGCCGAGATGGCAACCGCCATCTTGGCCGCAGGCAGCCTGCGTACCACCAGCCTGTTGTCCACGTAACACCAGTGGTCCACATACCACAGATTGGGAACCTCAGTTGTATAGAGGCTATAAAAGGCAAGGAAGCTTCCTTCTGTAAATGGAAGTCTTGCCCTAATGAGGAAAATAAACAGGAGCACAAACTGTGGCAAAAGAAATGTAAAAAGATGATACAGGAGGCCAAGAAAGACTTTGAGGAGCGTATGGCCAGAAACATTAAAGGGAATAATAAAAGCTTCTTCAAATATGTTAGAAGCAGGAAACCTGCCAGAGAAGCGGTTGGCCCGCTGGACAGTGAGGGAGGGAAAGGGGAGATAAAAGGGGACTTGGAGGTTGCAGAGAAATTACATGAGTTCTTTGCATCTGTCTTCACGGCAAAAGACCTCGGGCAGATGCCGCTGCCCAAACAGCCACTCCTGACTAAAGAATTAAGTAAAATAGAGGTTAAAAGAGAAGACATCTTAGACTTAATTGACCAATTAAAGATCAATAAGTCCCGGGCCCAGATGGCATTCACCCAAGAGTGCTTAAGGAACTCAAAAATGAAGTTGCTCATATCTTGACAAAAATATGCAACTTGTCCTTTAAAACGGCCACTGTGCCAGAGGATTGGAGGATAGCTAATGTCACACCAATCTTTAAAAAAGGAAGGAGAGGGGATCCGGGAAACTACAGGCCGGTCAGCCTAACATCTGTTCCAGGGAAGATGGTGGAAAGCCTCATCAAGGATAAAATCGGAAAACATATAGAAGAACAAGCTTTGCTGAGGGAGACTCAGCATGGCTACTGCAAGGGGAAGTCTTGCCTCACAAACCTTTTAGAATTCTTTGAAAAAGTCAACAGGCATGTGGATGCGGGATTACCCGTGGATATTATATACCTGGATTTTCAGAAGGCGTTTGACACGGTCCCTCATCAAAGGCTCCTGAAAAAACTCCATAGTCAGGGAATAAGGGGGCTGGTCCTCCTATGGATAAGGAACTGGTTGAAGACTAGGAAACAGAGAGTGGGTGTCAATGGGCAATTTTCACAATGGCGAGAGGTGAAAAGCGGTGTGCCCCAAGGATCGGTCTTGGGACCGGTGCTTTTCAACTTGTTCATAAATGACCTGGAGTTGGGGATAAGCAGCGAGGTGGCCAGGTTTGTGGATGACACTAAGCTTTTCCGGGTGGTGAAGACCAGCAGGGATTGTGAAGAGCATGATTGAGACTTATAAAATTATGCATGGGATGGAGAGAGTGGATAGAGTAAAGTTCTTTTCCCTCTCACACAACACTAGAACTAGGGGATATCCACTCAAATTGTGTGGAGGGAGTATTAAAACAGACAAAAGAAAATATTTCTTTACCCAGCGTGTAATTGGTTTGTGAAACTCCTTGCCACAGGAGGTGGTGATGGCACCTGGCCTGGATGCCTTTAAAAGGGGATTGGAAAGATTTATGGAGGAAAAGTCCATCACAGCTTACAAGCCATGATGGGGATAAGCAACCTCCTGGTTGTAGGAGTAGGTTTTCTTTGTGCCAGGTGCAAGGGAGTGGGACAGGATACAGGTTACGGTATCTTGTTGGCTGTGTGCTCCCTGAGGCATCTGGTGGGGCCACTGTGTGATACAGGAAGCTGGACTAGATGGGCCTTTGGCCTGATCCAGCATGGCTCTTCTTATGTTCTTATGTTCTTATGAAGATACCTGTTTTGGAAAGAGTTTCATCATGAAAGTTTTAAAACAGAAACGATACAGTATTAAGCATAGTGAAGATCCCTCCATGCAGATTAGGATGCAGTTGAGCTCTTTCACCCTCTTAAAGTAAACCAACCTGTTCTATTCACACTTCAGGTAGTTAAAGCGTTGTAAGACACTTGTTTTGTTTTTATGGCAGCTGATTGATGGGATCACCCAAATGTGAATATGAACCATATTGGTATGTGTACTGTTTATAGTGTGAAATATGACATTGGGTAACAGAAACTTGGATAGCTCCTTCTTGAAAGCTTGAATGGCTACACTGCAGTTTATTTTTATCTGCCCATTGCCTGGGGACCTGGAAGGTATGCACTCAACCTTGTCTTCTCAAAGTTTCTCTCTTTTTCAGCCAATGCTGAAAAAAAAAATCTGCCAGGCTTTGAAGGAGCATTTGAAAGTGGAAAATATTGAGGGGAATTAACCAGGTATTTGAAGTATCCGTTTTTTGAGACTTGGCAGTAAAATTTAAGGGTGGTGTTTTTTTTTTAAAATATAGTTTATTTGCATTTTTATTTTAGAACTATATATACATAAGTACATCTTAACTATTAAATTCCCAAAGTAGAATGAAGATGATGGAAGGGGACGGGGGAAGCAAAGAACACAGGGTGGAGTGGGAGTCAGTTGGGACAGGAAGTAGATCAAGAGGTGAGGAATGATACCCTCATACATCCATAGGAAGCTGCCTTAAACTGAGTCAGGCTATTGGTCTATCTAGCTTACAGACCAATCCTGTCTAGGACCACCACAACATGCAAAAGCATGCTGCGCCGAATCCTTTGCAGATCAGGCTGGTGTAGCTGGAGCACACCTTGGGGGAAAGGGACATGCGTCCGTTTCTCCCAGTTAATGCCCCATCTACATCTATGGGTCTCCTTGTGCGGCAGCAAAATGTGCGGATGTGCGGCAGCAAAATGGCCGGCGCAAATCTGTGGATCCTGTGTAGGGCTCACCAGGCCCGAGATGGGGGCTAGGATTCAGCAGAGCACGCTGCTGAGGATCCCTTCCAGGCCCGGTGGGCCAATCACACACCCCTGTTCCGTCCTCCCCATGCCCCCCCCACTGCCCAGTGCAAGACTTACCTTCGTCCGCCAGTGGTATCCTGTGGATGTTGGAGAGTGAGCGGTGTGTGTGTGTGTGTGTGTGTGTGTGTGTGTGTAAAGCTGGCACTATCCATTTTTACTGTTCGGCCCTGCTTTAGTCCCAAACTAGAATGCAGGAGAAATAAAAGCAGGACACGCTTTGAATGCTTGCTTGAGTACCCAGCTCTTTGTAACCAGCAGTCATAAAAACAAAATATTCATAAAGTGTGTTCAATTCATCTGTTTGGATGTCTCGTATGTCAAGGCTGCTTCTTTATTGTGATATTGATGCTTGGCCGAGCCTTACAGCTTCTCGGTGGTGTGCTGAATTTCAAGCGAGCCTCACTCGTTTCAACAGTGACAGAGAAACCTTGACCATGTCACCCGCAATCTTCAAAGAATAATAAAGAGAGACTCTCATTTTTGTGGGCCCACACAGCTGTGTGTCTGTATGTGTGTTGTATCAGTACTCATCTCTATATATTACAGTTGCTTGATATTAACTTATCAATGAGTGGATATGTTATCTTGCACCAAGTCACTTTTCTTAACTTGCTTGAATGGCGATAAGGAGTGTGTTTACTCTGTGTTGTTTTTTATTCTCTCATTGGGGTTTCTTTCTTTTTGACATTTTCAGTGCCAATTTGTGTCAGACAACAGGTGGAAAATATCCACATTTTTTAAGCATTTTACAAGCATTGGTGGTAAACTACTCTGTTCTCATACAATGGAAAGGAAGAATAATCTGCTGTAGGGAATAATCATGTCCTGAAGCCTAGGCTCTCCCTTCCAGGTACCACCCATCCTGTCTGCATGAGAAAGGGTTTTAAAGTGGCACCTCCCTGGCCTGAACCTTATACTTCTGCTCCTTTCCAGTACATCCCCCCTGCTGGCACAGTGAAGGCACTGCAGGCACAGGCAAGCATGAAATCCCAGCGATGGATGGGGCTAGTTTTTCAGAGGAGTCGTGCTTGGTGGTTGCAGATTCTGAAGATTCTTGTTCCTGGGGCTCTTGGCTAATAAACTCCATCTATAGCCTACTGTTAGGCTCTGGGTCTGGATGCAGCACTGGTCCAGCTGGTTCATCTTCCTCAAGTTCTAAATCTTATGGCCCAATCCTATACTTACTGCACTGGGCCACACGACATTGGTCCTCCTCTTCCACTGGTGCAGACTGCTGGAAAGCAGTCAGTGCCAGTTGCAAAAGGCATTCCATCAACGTGCCACTTAGCGCACTGCTGGGGGTGTCGGTGGGATTGCCTTGCAGATAACCAGTGGATCCCCGCTGCTTGCTGCTGATGGTAAGATGGTGGGGAGGCGGGAGGGTGAAATGGAGAGGTGGAACGGGGCAGGGGTGTGGGGGATGGGTGGACTGGGTCCAGGAGGGGCGGGATTGGCAGTGCTGGCATGTGTCGAAATCGTAAACCCCTTCCCAGTCCTGAACCCACAGCTCATGCAGCTCCGAGTACACTCCCCGTGCTACGTGGGGGGGGGGGAAATGATTGTTCCTTTACTCGGAGGAGACCTCCCAAACTGCCCCCCTACCATAAGATGCAGCAGTCACCACTTTAGCATTGCTGCATCGGTGGGGGAAGGATAGGATTGGGCTGTATGCTACTGCTAGAGATCATGAACCTGGCTGCCCCATGTGCAGACTAGCATTTATGTCCACTTTGCTATCCTGAGATTCATCTCCCTTGTGCTTCCATCAACTGCTATGCAAGAAAGATGCTCATGCATTTCCTGTATGGCTACACTAGGTGCAGGAGAATGAAATGCCCTTGGCTTGAGTAAGTTAGCAAGTGTTTAGAGGTGGAAAAGATTGCAGAGAATGAAGACTATTCATATTGGTTGGGTTGCAGAGAGCAAGCCAATATGGAAGGACGGACATTTTCGGTACAGAGTAAGTCACGTCAGTAGAGAGTGCATCCGAATTCTCTGTTCCTTTGTTTTTAAGTGCACAGATTACTCAAAAGTAATTGCCTAAAAATCTGTGATCCACAGTTCTGTGGTCTCTGTGTTTTGTGTATCGTTTGAGCTGCTGACTTGCGTAATGAAAATTAGCTTTTTGCTGCTTTTCACGTTTGTTATCACTGCTGAGGCATCACATCGCAAAAGGGAAGGAGTTGTTCCTTTCTGTGCGCTAATGGACTCATTTACCAAGTTGCTCTAAGCAAGATGCTGATAGCTACAGAGTTGCATGGTTGTCTTAAATGATGTCCTTGGAGACAATGGGATTGTACAGCTGAAACGGAGGGCCCAATTTGGTCTGCCAACCCTTTGTTACTGGGGTTGATGTGCTTTGTTCTCAAATCCCAGGTCGAATTTACAAGGATGGCAATTGCTTCTAACCTGAACAAAAAATTCACTGAGAGGCAATGAACATGGGGCCCATAAAGCGCCATCAGGTTTTCCTTTGTCAAGGCAAACAGCAGTGTTTGCTCTGTAGAGAATCAAACCTAAAGGTTTATGGTTAAAAAAAAATGCATGTAAACAGCTAGACAGAAAATAGGAACAAAAAGCCCCAAGCATTAGATTTACTTAAGGCTCGTTACTTAGAATCGCTGTTAAAAGGCATAACAAACAAGGAGCCTTTCGGGGAAGTTGGTAGTACCAGTATATAGCTTCTTCACGTACTGCTTTGACAGAAACATTGTGGATTTTTCCAAATGGGGGTAAATCAATGGGGCATGATGATCCAGCTAAGTTGAGCACTTTTAAGACCCACTGCTTTCAGTGGCGCCATTAGGGTTGGTGTCACCCGGTGTGGTAACTCATGGTGTCACTCCCATGGATCTCCTCCTGTACCACCAGCCACGGCTGGAAAAGTCTCCAGAGCCCAGGTCTACTGGGCTTCCTGAGGTGGAGCCCAAGCCTGGTAGACCTGGTTTTGCAGAGAACGAAAGATGGGGGCTTGGGCTCTGGAGACTTTTCCAGCTGCGGCTGGTATGGCAGAAACTGGGCTCCAGAGCTTCTGGTGTCATCGTCCTGATGGTGTCACCTGGTGTGGTCCGTACTCCATGCACCCCCCTAGCGACGCCACTGATGCCAGTTTCAATGGGAAAGTCTTGAGCGTGTGCTAAACTCTTTTAGTGAAAACTATGAGACTTAAAAGTGCTTAGCTTTGATTAGATCCACCATTCTTCATGCATTCCAGGTTTTAAGTCCAGTAGTGCTTTTTCTGACCCTGCATATTATTTGGGGACTACCTTATTAGGTCTTCTTTACAAAAATAATTATGGAGTATGGGTACTTCAGTACTGCAGATATGACAATCCATCTATTACAGGGAACTGTTTAATTGAATTAATATGGATTTTCATATCTGCACTTGAAAATTTAATTTGAAATTAATTTCAGCATTAATTTGAAAACTTAAAGGAGATCCTTCCAAAGCATCAGAAATAGGACCTCTCTCTCTCTCTCTCTCTCTCTCTCTCTCTCTCTCTCTCTCTCTCTCTCTCTCTGGGGGGGGGCAACGATTTACGGTCTGCATGAGCATTTCATGCTTGAGTGATACAAGCAGAGAGCACCCAACTCTCACAATTTGGAGGAAAAGATCACAGAAAAATCATGTTTTCCCCACTGTGGACATGTTAGTTGCGAGGCATTATCCCACAACAATGTTGTAGCCCAGACACCTTTTATAATACCAAAAGGACCTGACAAAGGTTTTGCTGAAAATGATCCCAAAATGAAACCAAAGGGAGCTGGTTATTTGGAGCAAATAAATTTTGGAAGTCAAAGACCTTTAATAAAATTAGTGAAGTAACTGAAGGGTATTGTGAACATTGTTTGGTTTCCATGAGATCTCTAGGTCTGTTCAAGTGGAACGTAAATTCAGTTGTCACCGGCAGTGCTTTTTAGAACATAGGTAACATGTGCATGAGGGAAAAACAATCATGTGCTGGGACCCAGTGCAATGGTCACTGACGTTGACTATATAATTTGACAGCGAAACAAAAGTGGAGCTGAAGTTGATGGTGCACAAAATTTAAGTGCTCAGAAACCAAGAAAGGAGCTTCAAGTTGGGACTAATTAAATTAACTTCCTCGCCCTTATTCTAGACATGGGGAATCTACAGCTAACATTCATACAATGAAGCCCTAAAGAAAGTAATTAGGAAGAGGAAAGAAAAAGCAGAAAAAGCTTGCACTCACCTATGCACCAGAAAACACTCCGAAACAGGAAAGAATGTTAACTAATACATGTGCAGTCAATGTAACTTCACCTGAGACAGAGGCAAGGAAAATAGTGCAGATTTGGTGGGTCTTTGGCAAGGCTCCACCACAGACCAAAGGTGCCGACCCTGTTTCTGTGAGGCTTGAGAGCATTGAGTTGGCAGGGTTTGCAGTGGCAAAAGGCTGACCAAGCAAGTCTTCCTGGGCAAAGAGGGCCCTCAAAGATGAGGAAAGGGCTGTGAAGCAAGTCCTTAACATGCAATAAGGTAGTAGGCTGAAGAGAGCAGGGCAAGGGAGTCGAGCTTCCTTCTTTTGAGGGGAGAGCACCTGAGAAGAGAGCGAAAGCAACAGTGGCCCAAAACCAGTGGCCCAAAAGGTTGGCTGACCAGCTCACGGTGGCTTCAGCAACTTTGGGAGCACTTGGGGAGATCGAGGAAAAACCTGAAAAAGAGAAGGGAGTTGCAGGGTGTTACTGTCTTGGGGTGCTGGTTGGCATAGTGGCTTTTGCATGGAGGCTGGAATGGAATGACGTACGTCATTCCATACTTGCAGCACCAATGGAGTTACTGCTCCACAGTCCCAACAGCAAGGCAGGGAAAATGAACAGCAGAGTGAACAACATGAGGCCCTGGTTTATATAGGATTTTGCCCCATAGTATCCTATGGGGTCCTTAGGTGGAGTGACTCAAATCAGGACGTCCTCTACTGGTAACCCAGGACCCCTGCTGGGTTCCACCTTCATTTTCCCACCCTGTTGAGGGTGCAAATGGTCCATTGAATTGACTTGAACAGATGGTCCATTGAATTGTTCCTAAAAAGGTAAAGGTATCCCTTGACAATTAAGTCCAGTCGTGTCCGACTCTAGGGAGCAGTGCTCATCTTCGTTTCAAAGCCGAAGAGCCAGCGCTGTCCGAAGACGTTTCCATGGTCATGTGGTCGGCACGACTCAACACCGAGGCGCATGGAACGCTGTTACTGTCCTGCTGACGCGGTACCTATTAATCTACTTGCAATTTCTTGCTTTCGAACTGCTAGGTTGGCAGGAGCTGTTGCACGGATTCAAACTGCCGACCTTTCGATCAACAGCTCATCTAGCTTGAGCTTAATCTTGGAGTTTATGAGAACCATTGGATGTGAAGATTTCCCTTTGTTTTACAAACATTGCTTTTCCCATACTCAGAAGTCCAGAGAGAAGGCCCAATACATCAGATATGCTATTCCAGCTGGATTTGGAGCTGGAAGACTTCATCTACATTTGGTGGGGGCATGAAAACTCTATTTGCATGTAAGGAGTAAACAGGTATCCATTCAAATTTGGAGCATTAGGCTCTGTGCACTAGATAGGAGGGTGATCTGTTCAAAGGTTTTCTCAGACTACCTATCTGTCTATCATGTCAGGTTGAGAACGTTTGGGTACTGAAACCCCACCTCCAAAACCTGGATTCCCCACCATATGTGTAAGAACTCTTAGATCCCCCATCAAATATTCAGGAGCACTTAAGGTCCCCCCACACACACACACACACATAGCATTGTGCACAAAAAGCAATTTAAATCCTTGAGAGACTAAAACGTATGGCTATGCTATCTCCCCTCACCCCCCAAAAAAGTGACCAAGCTTTAGCCCAGTCCAGTCCAGGGATCTTTTGAGAGGGTCTTCTTAGCTACTGCTTGAGAGTAAGTTTCAAGACGCACAGATGCTGACCTTATCAGAGGTACCGCTATGGTGGGGGCGGTACCGTAAGTTCCACGCCGTCCTAGTCCCCATTTACTTCCCGGTATGAGGTGGCCCCGCCCCCTCGCCATCGGAGCCATTCAGTGCGGCGAAGGTAACTGGCAGGAGACTCCCTGTCCGTTGCCTTCACTGCATGGAATGGCTCCGACAGCGAGGGGGCAGGGCCAACTCGTACCAGGGAATAAATGGGGATTAACATGGTTCGAAACGTACGGTACCGCCCCCACCGTAGCGACGCCTCTAGACCTTATAAAAAGTTTAATTTTTGTTTCAAGAAGGCATTAATTAATTTCGTTAGCTTGCCTGTTAGGCCCTGTATTAATTTGCCAATACATTGCTTTCCTATTTAGTTGCTATGCAGGTATACAACTAGAGTGGCCAGCTCTAGTGTAGTTTAGTCTTTTAGGTGGACGTTTTTATGTGCACACGGTGCCTCTGTCTTGGTCTGTGATCTCTGTTGAGCTATACTTTGTGGCTCTCTTTTAACCCTGTTTTGCTGACTCTTGCCTCTTGCATCACCCCCTCCTTTTGCCCATCACCAATCTTCCAATCTGGTGTTATCTCTTCCTCCTTCCCAGGCAGGTAATGAGCTTCCATCTTGTTTGACTAGCTGTCTCTTATTCCCCTTATCCTTCATTTGTCCCTGGACAAAGGGTTGTTTAAGGCACCACTAATGTTTATGGTACAATTGATGTTTATGGTACACTTGGAGGTCATTTTGGAGCCACAAGGCAGCCTACATTCCTGGGAATTCAGTTTTGTTTGCAGCTTGAGAATCTCAAGCTGTCTTAAGGCACACCATAACTCCGACTTCTTCAGCCACATTATTTTGTTTATACGAATCCACAACTCCCTTGTTATATTTGTCTAACAACAATTCAAAAATCAAATTCTAACATGACTGGTGACCATACTGTATAGCAGTGGTTCCCAAACTTATCTGGCTCATGACACCCCGCAACCTCTTCTTCCTGGCTAACGATGCGACATCTCAAAATGCCCCTGTGACTGTGCCGCTATGTCCTAAGGCATTGCGACGCACAGGTTGGAGACCACTGCTGTATAGAGTTGTTGTAAGGAGTCAAGATAATACATCGAGATAATACAGTCCGTCCTTGGTATCTGCGGGGGTTTGGTTCTCTCACCTCGTGGATACAGTGAATCTGCGGGTGCTGAAAACCAGCACCCGGTAAAACAATAACTGACTGGATCCTGCAAGGAGGGACCTCCAGAGACCCATGTTGCGCCGAATCTGCAACCACCTCCATAGGCCTCCGTGGGTCTCAGAACAGGTCTTCCAGTTTACCGGAAGTCACTTCTGGATATGTCGGAGAAGCATTATAAGACCTATGGAGGCAGTTGAGGGCCCGGCACAACAGAGTCTTCCAGAGGATGTTGAAATCTGTGAATGCCAAGGGGCCACCGTACTTGTGAAGTACTTTGCACACTCAGAATGTACCATACAAATGCTAAGAACCTCCATGGTGTTACTTGGTCATTGGCTTATGTGTTTTATAAGGCATAAAAGAAGCTAAATTCTGTCTGTGTGGCATTTTGCAGCTCTGCTTGAGAGTTCTGCTTTTAGAAAAATGAGGCAAAAGGTGTAGATAAGGCCTCTATTTCCTGCCCTAAGTTGGTTTTGAAAAACAAAGAAAACTCTGTGTATTGAACCAAAAAGTTTGCTCCTGAAGTTTGGAGTCAGTTACAACCTAGCGGCGAGATGATACGGTACATTTCCTATACAGCTCAATTCTTCGATTCTCACCTAGGGACACATTTCAGAAATCCTCCTTAGTCTCTAAGACTGTGCATGGGAAAAAAAAAAAACCACCCCAAACCCTCTAACTTCCTGTCATAAATCTATCTGATGGAAATGTTATCACAAAGAAGCAGATCATAAGGTAACATTGGCTGATGTTTCTGCGGCATTAAAACCTGCCTATCGAGCACAAGCTCCTTAATCTTGGTTGCAAGATTTTTTAAAAAGATATTAACACTTAAGGTTACCCGTCTTGCAATGTTGATATATCGGAATTTGCCCCAGGTGGGAATTTGCCAATTTCACAGAGAAAGGTTTCTTTTTTCATGGTGGAATGAGTTTTTGTGGATTTCTTAAAACTAAAAAAAAAATGAAAAATGCTTTGCTACGTTTGCACACTCGTTACAATGGGGTCTCTCTGCTTTTTATGGCAGCTGAAATGTTTTATATACCACTAATAAAAAAGTGTGTGGCAGGGGGGATGGTTTCATACATTTGTTCTTAAAGGGACAGGCACTTAATATTCACAATGCTTTCTCTGAAAAATCGCTAGTCTGAGTTTTTGACTCAAAGGAATGGTTTCCACTCCTCGAATTGCCACATAAGCAGTTTCCTTTGGAGTGACATATGAAGCCAAACTATCTACGACAAAATGACTACCATCAGGCAAATGTTCTGTTCTTCCAGCTATGGTATATAATCGTAACCGACATGTCATTCACAATGGTTTAGGAAACTTAAATTTCTGATGGATAATAAGCTACAACGAACAACAACACAGGGGGGAAAATAGTAATCAAAACTGACGCACGGGTCATAAATGTCAAAGGAAAATACCATAGAGGCTCCTTCCTTACTGCTTGTTCCAATCTGCTGCCTGCCTGCCTGCCTGCCTGCCTGCGTGCGTGTGAAATGTAAGGACCAAAATTACTTAGTTTTAGAGCAAAATCAGATTGTTGAGATTTATCAATTCATTACAAGTGCATGTGCCCTTCAGCCACCTTGGTTCACAGATGGACAGTAGAGTTGACCAGTACCTCCAGGCAGAACTCTCTCTCTCTCTCTCTCTCTCTCTCTCTCTCTCTCTCTCTCTCTCTCTCTCTCTCTCTCTCTTTCTCTGGTTGCGATTCCGATCATTTGACGTTATATATTCTCAGTTGAAAGTCTGATACTTAATTGAGATTAAATATTGTTAGATATTCCATAAAGCTCAAAATAGACTTGTGTAGCTTGTGTCTCCCTTTTAAAAAATGCATGGAAATAGGCAAACATTGTGGATGGCTGATGACTTATGTTGCCGCCATTTCCGCTGCCTGTTGCCGCCCATCGTGCCGCCGCTTCCGATTTTAAAGTGAGTAAACGTACCTTTTTTCGGGCGCTGCCATTTTGGATCTTGTGAAATCTTGCGAGATCCAAGATGGCGGCGCCTAAAACTCTTGAGGGCATGAGATTTCATGAGATCCAAGATGGCGGTGCCTGGAAAAAAAAGATAAGTTTACTCACTTTAAAATCGGCGGCGGCTTCCACCGGGCCTGGAATGCCTAGGACGGATCTGGGACCGGATCCATCCCGGATGGCAAGCCTATCCATGGAACGCCCTCTATGTACTAGAACCCATCTGTATCAAGTTTTAGGAGCTGGATAAAAAAAGATGTTTGTATTCTCTGCGGCTTTCCTCTGTGTATTTTAAACTGCTAACGTGGTTTTATTATCTTCATTTTCTGATTTTTTTTAGTGTTGATTGGCCATATTTCGAAAAAGATTCAAGTATGTTTCACTTTCTGTTGAATTGTGACCTTTATATTATTTTATTTAGCTGTGTGTGGTGTTTCATATTAGGAGTCCTAGTTGTTTTGAATGGTTGTATATTATCTTGATCATTTCAAAGTGGAAAAGTGGGTTACCCATTTAAAAAAAAATACTGTTGCAAGTTTAGACATGTGCGCATATTATGTGTGGAATGACTCATTCCTCATTTCCCCATATTATTCTCTTGTTTACAACCAGAGCTAATGCCTTCTATTACCTAACAGATGCGGTATTTCATACACATCATTATTTACACATAACCTGGGGCAAAATATATTATTAGTGAGTCAGAGCAATGTCTCCTTGTGTTGACATTCCCATTGTAAAACATGACAGTACATCATCTACAAAGGAGTGGACTGTGTGTGGACCATTTATTGTTTACAGATTAGCTCACTCAGCCATAGTATTGCTTGTGGAATGGAATGTATAATTGAGACTGGAGTACCATAGAAATCTGAGTGGTGTGGAGGCCAAGCAGACAAGAGAGATGAGCAAGTTCTACTATGGCTGCTTCTACTTAGAATTTTTGGACCATCATTCGTGGATTCCAAACTCTATCAATGAATAATGCGCGTACAAGAACCTTCATTCAAAGTTATAGCCCTGATTTAAGGAGATGTGAAGCATGAACTAATTCTTAAAAGATTCCTTCAAGACACCAATAAAAGATCTTTCAGAATTCTTGAAAGATCAGCACAATCCAGAGACCTATCTGGGACATATACAGTATAGTCATAAATGTTCCATCATAGCACTTCAACAAAAGTCCTTTTGCCGATTTTGGCTCTTCATTTAAGGTTTGTGATCCTTCAAACTTGTCCCAGTTATGGTAATAATGATAGTTTTTAAGGGCCCACTCTTCCGTTCCGACTTTCTGCTGGAATAAGCAAAAGGACTGTAGTTTACAACTGAACACAGCTGATTGTAGAATGGAACTGTAGGCCATATTATGTCAAAATGCTTAGCACTTATGGAAGAAAGGAAGACATAAATGCATTTTCCCTGGGAATGCCCCTGAAAAGAACAGTCCCAAGGGCAGTTTCCCCCCACCTCTCTGCTGTGTCATTTTAAAATCTTTTACAATGTTAATTGGCTCCATCATGTAGTGAGAATGCTACTGCCCCCTTTTTCTGTGGGCTGTAGTGAGATACCAGAAGCAGACTCAAGTGGCCTCAAGAAGACTCAAGTGGTCAAGAGCTTGTAAACATTATGGCACGGAGATGGATCATTGGTCGTGGGATGCCATTTTCGACAGCATCAACATGGCAAATTAATATAGACCAGATCTGAAGCACTTCCTTTGGCCTCATTTCCTCCAAGTTTCACCCTTGATGAAAAAAAGGACAACTGATAGCCCAATAGCCCAAGTAATCAATCATCATGGTGATGTTATTCTTGGAGACTAGATGAACAACACGTGCATGGACTACTAGGGTTCTTGAGAATCATCTTCCATGTGCCATGCTGTACTACCTGTATGGTAATAGTGTAAGAGACATATGTTTCTTTTTTCTAAGCCTAATTTGGGAGGGAAAGAATCCATATACAATGGTCAGTTATGAAATCTTCCTTGCTCAAAATGACCCTAGCCCTACTTTTCAGGTCGAGTAAACCATTACCCTTACACCCCGGAAATAAATACGCCAGACAACGCTTCTTGGATGAAATGGTCACTTTATTTTTGATAATATAAAGACCTGCAAAGGCAACAAATAACTAGGGGCATCTAACCACCCCCTTGGGCGTGCGGATACTGTTCGGGGGAAAATAGCGCTAGCCATTTACCTCCCCCTACTCTTCTGGCGTAAACACCCAGGCTCCAGGCCCCTTCGGTCTCCGCCCGATGGGGCCTATCATGGCCAACCTCGAAAGGTGAAGACAGCGGGGCAGTGCAGTTGACCATACTAGCTACGCCATTGATGGTACCTCCCTGCCACAGCCAGGTGGTTTGCCAGCCAGCCTCACCGACCCGAGGGTAACAGTGTCGTTATGAGCGGTCCTGGCTTATCACCTGACCTTGCCGAACTCCAGGTGCACGCCGAGTCCCTATCACCTTGCCTACCCATTTCCGCATGCCTCCTGCCAGGTGACCAACTGACTGAACCCCCTCCCCAAAACACAGTCCGAGGTAGGCAAAAAGTGAGCCAATTAATTGGCGGCCAAAAATTCCTACCTGGCCCCCCGAAGGGCAACCGGCTAATTCCAAACTATGCCTGGGGAGGGCGGGAGGGTGTCGCTTCCCGAACGCCGACTGAGGGAGCTGCAATAAACGCACAGCTCCCTCGTGCCGGCGCTCGGAGTCAGGTGACCCGGCCAGCCAATCAGCTGGCCAGAATCACGGAAGGGGGAAGCATCGCTGGACGCACCCTCCCGGGAGCAGGGCAAACGCCCCCGGGATGCGAGGTGCGTCCCAGGAGGATTATTTAAATTGCCATCTTTTTTAGAAAAAATGTCTGTGCTTCCATTTCGAGTGGAGCCAATTGCTTTGTGCTTGGGTCACCATATAACCTTATGCATTTGTTAGTTTGGTCCCTTTAAAGATCCTAGGGGAAAACAGCCATAATGCTTCCTTCAATAAGAAGAGTATGCTGTTTTTTAAATACTTTTGCATATTGGCTCTAATAAACGCTCTTGATGAAATACCTTCCCAATTTGAGAGCCTTCAGAAAGTAACATAATCCTTCCTAGAGTGTGAAAGACAATTTCTGCGTCTCATAAATGAACTGGCACAGCTTCCTCCTTCCCCCTATTTCCTCTGCTTTCTTGCTGCTCATTCTTCACTCTCTTGAAGTTTATCTTCTGCAAAGGATAGGATTACGACCATTGTCTTCAAAGTACTACAAGACTCTTTGTTGATTTTTCTTCTTTTCCATTTTTTACTGCTTTCGAAAGAAACGGGTATCACTGAATATAAATACTCCAACAGTTTGTATTTACCTGGAATCATCCCTAATTTTTTTGTATCCCATCCCTGGTGAATAACTGTCCTTGTGTTGTCCCCATTTTGTTTCTGTCTTGAATCCTTGCTCACATTTTATTAGTGCAGCACATCTCAAACTGTGGGTCATGACACACTTGAGCCCCCGCGGGTGGGTCGCAAGAGGGACCCACCTGCTGCCCTTGTCTCCAAATGCTCCAAATTGGAGCTGTTCCAAAAGTTCATCAACTTGTGATTAGTCCTTTTCAACAACTCGTGAGGAGTAGTCCAACTCATGAGTAGTCCTGGAGTCTTTTTTCGGGAACCGGAAGTCGCTTCTGGAGGACTCCAGGGCCTGCCGATGAGTCGTTCCCACATCGCAACCCACCATGGAGAATGAGGTGGGTCGCAGCACAGAAAAGATTGAGAACCCCTGTATTATATATAATAATATAATATGCAGTATTTATATACCGCCTTTCTTGGTCATTGGACTTTAATCCAAGGCGGTGTACATGGGCAGGCTGTCCTAACCCCCCTTGGGTTTTTTTACAATATATATAAATGTCCAATCTTTCATGAACGGCTACTTTCCAGGTGGTATCCTTTTTACAGTCTGACAATTCTGCTGGCTGGCGCCTCCCACACTCGACTGACACAGCTGGAAGCTCTTATCTCTCCTCCTGGAGGCTTTCACAGCTTTTTGCCGGCGGCGTGTCTCGAACTTATCAAGTTCACCGGTCTTTGGGCTTTGAAGGCAGCAGCTCTCCCAACTGAGCCAGACTCTTCTGCCCTATTCTTCTCTTCTATTAGTGCATTTTTAGAGCTATTTTTCAGGGTTCAACATCCTCCACAAAGTTAAAACTTATCTCCTGTTGCCATGCATGTAAATGCGCAATGCACATTCATGAACATTCAGGTGCCATGTTGTGCACAGACTGCTACTTCACACAATGGGTGAAGCTCATCCTTGACTTTTGATAAGATCATTGGACAAGTTGTGGTTTCCTAGTATATCTTTCAACCTAAAGACCCAATGGCTGTTATTAGTGAAGTTTTGGATCTTGTTGAGTAAATAAATGCAGCACTCAGATGATGGAAAAAAATGAACTTATAATTGGGAAGGCCCCTTGGGTAGTAATGCTTAGCCTGAGGGTGGTGGTGGTGGTGGTGGTGGTGGTGGTGGTGGTGGTGTGTGTGTGTGTGTGTGTGTGTGTGTGTGTGTGTAACAATTATGACCACTGACCACCCAAAGCATTTAACAGATGCATTGTAAATATTGCGCTGCTAGATATGGTGTTATGTAGAATAGCAGATTTTTGTTGTTGTTGGGCTCTCAGCTATATTGGAAATTCAGGAGATGAAAAAAATATCTCATGGTTATTATTGCAATAGACCAGTTTTGTTTTTGGGAGGTTTTTGTTTAATAAAGATGAAAAACCATGGGGCATCAAGGCTTACGGCTATCATGGAAATGACTGCATTTCTAATATATTGCAATCAGGAGTGCTTAATTAAGGAGCATCTGGCTTGAAAGCATTTTTCATATTTTTAGACTTCCATTATACTATACTGAGGGATCTGCCTGAGCACTGGTACCACCGAAATGAAGCGAAGGATCTGTATTATAACAAGCACTGCAACGGTTTATGAAAATTTGCATTGGGCCGAGGCTCAGGGTTAAAGAACAGGCAGCTCCGGAACTCTTGCAGAAATGATCATGACATACTGGACCGCACACTTCATGTTGTGGGAATCCTGCAGCCCATGCAAGTCATCACTGACTTCAAATATTCAAGCAGGAATTCATGTTATCAACAACCCCTTAGCAGGGGTTCAAGTAAATAGTAGCAGTAGTAGCATCAGAAAAAAAAGAGACTGGGGTGGTGGTGGTCACAAATGTGACAAAGTGCTTGTCTGAAACGTCATCCCACAAATCAGAGTTTTGTAAGCACAATCACGGTATGTTTCACATTAACTATTGTAATGGTTCTCAAACATTTTAGCACCAGGATCCACTTTTTAAAATGACACTGTATCGGGATCCACCTACCTTTATGAAACTTTAAAAAAGTGTGATCTAGAAATAAATTTATTTATTTATTTACAAGTAAACAGCTCGGCTGCTTGCAGGGTAATTAGCAGCTATCTTGCAAACTGCATGGACTCATCTTTTTGAAGGGCAATTAGTAGCTATCTGATGTTTGAATAGCCTCAGGGATTGTGGCAATTACTTATCTGATCTTTCCATCACCTGGGACCCACCAGAAATCAGGTCGTGACCCACCAAGTGGGTCCTGACCCACAGTTTGAGAAACACTGAACTATTGCATTCTAAAAATACTTTCTGTGAAATAAATCCTATTGATTTTGATGGGACTTCAAAGTGACCTTCCCCATGTTGGTTCCATCTGTCACCGACAGACAGAAATGAGCAGAGGTGAAACTAGACTGGAGCGGAAGCAAGTAGTTCTGCAAGACTCCGTTACACCGGAATCAGTGGCCCCTCCCCTTTTCTGTTGGAGCCATTCCGGCAGCGACAGGGGAGTGTCCTGCGTGTTGCCATTACTGCCAGAATGGCTCCAACAGCAAGGGGGAGGGGCCGCTGACTCCAGTGTAACAGAGTCTTGCAGAACTACTTGCCTCCGCTCTAGTCTAGCTACGCCACTGGAAACGAGACAGTGAAGAGCTGCTATTTATGTACAGATTGCTTGATGATGATAAAGAGAAGCATCCTGAGTACAGTATATGGAAGTGTCTTCCTTCACATAGCCACAGGGGTCCAGCAATGTGCTACCTGCTTAGAGGGAATACAGGTAAATTCAACATGGACTGTCTCTGTACATTGAATGATATATAACATGATGGTTTTATTCCTAAATACAAAGTTTCCACAATTTTGGCCACTAATGGTGTCACACCCTGAGGGTAACACCCAGTGTGATCCGCACCCCGCTAGTGATGCCACTGTGTTTGTTCCTTTACCTCGGGGTTCAATTGCGGCTGCATTGGTGCTGGAAAGTTGGATAGGATTGGGCCCTAAGTACAAATAAGTGTGGGTGATTCTGGAGGATTAATTGTCATGCAGATTTCTCCTTCACATCACATTTCCCTGGACACCAGAGCAGCTATCTGATGAGTAAGGCAGTGTCAGTCAAATGGGTCACAAGCGGTTATGCAAAGAAGCCAGCAAATGGGATCAATTATTAAAGACCACATAGTATTACCTGTACAAAATTATGTGGAAAGAGGATGCCAGGAGAGAAGAGATGGCAGAGTCAGTTGCCATTAAGCTGTGTATCTCCCTCCCCCCCACACTACCAACAGAGCAGCACTAAGCAATTACAGAAGCATTTTGAGTGCTCTGAACAGGTATAATGGTAGTATTAAAGAGAATCAGTATACAGGAATTCAGGCCACAACCATAATATCTGAAGTCTTCCTAATTGGAATAATAGTTCAGGGTATTATTAAGGGTCTTCCCTTAGTAGGGACCGTAAATTATGTGCCTCTCTAACATTCTGTGGCCATTCATGCTTGTATTCCTTGATGGGATAGTACCGTATTGTGAAATTTAAGTAAAACTATCAGTCACACCTCCCCTTTCTGGCACAGCTTCGTTGGATCCTAAGATATGTTTTCCCCCAGAGGAAGCCAGCCTTAGGATCCAACATATTGTCTCTAAGGCTATGTAAAGATATGGGTTACATAGAAAGGTTCCTTACACCAAATCAGACCCTTGGTCCATCCAGCTTAGAATTGTCTACGTCAGTGGTTCCCAATCTTTTTTGCCGCACAATGCACTTTCAGCGTGGAGCTTGGCAATCTTGAAGTTTTGGCAGTGATGTGATGATGTCGTCACGTCACCACCAAAACGTCCAGGTTGCTGAGCTATTGCATTTTTTTATGCAAACAGCCCACCATCCGAGCCTCTGTAGCGATCTTTGGCCGCTTCAGACCTTGTCATGTTGTGTTCTTGCTGATGAGTGATGAAAACAAGCTCGTCAGCGAGAATATGACACAGTGAGGACCGGGGTGGGCCGAAGACTGCCGAGCAGAGGCTTGGGTAGCAGGCTGTTCATGATCCACCAAAAATTAGGTCATGACCCACAGTTTGGGAACTGCTGGTCTACGCTGATCAGCACTGAATTGTCCAGGGGTCTTTTCCAGCCCTACCTGGAGATAGCAGAGACTGACCCTCAGATCTTCTGCTTTAAATCATGTGCTCTACCACTGAGCTTTCTCTGAATAATAAAGCTACCCACTCATTCTATTGGGTTATAGGATATTACAGTCCAGAATCACAGGTTATCAGTGTATCATGTATTATATCAATATAATATTTTCTTATCCCAGCTTCAGTGCTACCTGGATTGTTCACAGAACACTGTGTTTCACTGTAGAATGGTGAATTCTGCAATCCGCAGAGAATTGCTCTGTAGTTGTATCCCAATGTGATGGAAACGTATTGGTATCTCTTACCAACATATCTTCATTTAACTAATGGGGGAAAACTCACTTGAGCCTTGAAAGATATGATCAAAGTGATAATCCCATTATAGGTACTTCTCCTGAGGCTAAGAATATTTCCATTTTACAAGTCTAAGGTTAACCTGTCCTTCCCAACCTGGTTCACACTGAATGTTCCCGCTGTGGTAGGTTGTCATCTTTATGCTGCTTCCAAGAGACTCTCCAGATACCGAGTTGGTACAGTTAAGACTCAACACAGGAAAGCAAAATAATGGCTGAGCCGGCAAAACAAAATATTTTATTTATCACGGAAGAAATGCATTCCTCCTCTGGTGCCTTTTAGCTTCCGTGACTTGTGAGGAAAAAAAAAGGAATCTGAGCAAGATACTCAGCTCCCATTTCCTCACTTCTGATACTCTTTAAAAGCTTGTTTATAATTCATCAGGGAATTCTAAGGCAGAAATGTCCCAGTCAGATCAATATGCAGTCTCTGAGGGAATGCAAAAGTTACAGCATCCTTAATGAGAGAGGCCCAGATTGTTTCTGCCACGTTGCAGCCATGTTGAGCATGACCTGATGCAAAGATTCTCAGTGCTAGAACACGGGAGAATCACTGTCCATTTATTTATGAAACTGTCACTACATGGTTGCTGGAATGCTCTTCTTTCTCCTTGTAGTAGTAGTAGTAGTAGTAGTAGTAGTAGTAGTAGTAGTAGTAGTAGTAGTAGTAGTAGAAGAAGAAGAAGTAGTAATAGTAGTAGTAAAAGAAAAAAAGAAAAAAAGAAGAGAGTAGACATTTTCTTTGAGGCTGTATCATTGACAGTCAATTATCTTTTCAAGACCAGGAATTAAATTTCTAAAGATGAATGTGTCCACTTAAAACGGAAGCACTTCAAAAGACAACAGAGGGAAGTGATAAGAGGGAAGTTCATTTCATTAAAGGTGGCCGATGGTTTATTAAATCATCTCCTGCAGTGTTTCCCTTTGAAATCAAAATGCATCTGGACATGTTGTTTTAACAGAATTCAGAGGAACGAAGGAAACAGAGGGCAGCAGCCCAGAAACAAAAAGAGAGCAGTGAGAGCAATATGTTAATACTCCATGCATTTCAAGATGCAAGACTCATGATGAGGGGCAACTGACTCAATTTATCTGCATGGGAAAGCTGGAACCATCTTGTGTGTTTTCTCATAGAGTAACCTGCAAGTTGTATGTAACTTACTGGTATTTGTAACGGTTCAATCCTATTGGGCTTTAACGCTGGCTGAACAAGCGTTCCACCCAGAGGCGTTTCTGCGTTAGGGGCGGTACCGTAAGTTGTGCCCCGTCCTAGTACCATGTTTACAAACCGGAACGAGGAGGCCCTACCCCCTCGCCATCGGAGCCATTCCATGCGGAGAAAGCAGCGGTCAAGAGACTCCCTGCCCGTTGCTTTCTCCACACGGAATGGCTCAGATGGCAAGGGGGCGGGGCCTCCTCGTTCTGGTTTGTAAGCATGGTACTAGGACGGGGCGCAACTTATGGTTCCGCTCCTACTGCAGAAACACCTCTGGTTCCATCAGTGTTAACGTCCTTACGGCAGTTGCGAAAAGGCACTCTGACAGCACGTGAAGGTGCGTGCTGCTAGAGCGCCAGTGGGAAAGCTGGAGTCTTCCCCCGTGCTCCAGGGGGATCACTGAGGACCCACTGATGCAGGGCGGAACAAGGTGGTGACAGGGACGGGGGAGGGTGGAATGTGGCAGAGATGGGGGCGGGACAAGGGCAAATCGGCTCTGGGAAGGGTCGGGTTCCGTAACAGCAGCGGCTACCAAATCCTAGCCCTGAACCCAATCACATGGCCCGGGTCCATGCAGACCTGCAGCAGTAATTTTGCTAGTGCAGGTCCAAGTACACCCCTCCACATTGCAGAGGCTTTCTCCTGGGTAAGGGAACGAATGTTCTCCCCCCTACACACAGAGAATGAAGCATAACGATTTTAGCATCGCTGCATCAGTGAAGGGGAAAGGATAGGATTGGGCTGTAAGTAATATACTCGTTGCTCTATGTCTGAGATAGCATACAAGACTGTTGTTGTTTTTTTCCTGCCCCTTGAAAATAGTTGACCTGGAAGGAGACGCTTGCATTTTGAAATCTACTGGGCATAAATGTATTGCTCTCAGTGGACCTTTGCTCCCCTCTCCTTTAACATTTTTCTAAACCTCCCTTGAGTTAAGTTGTTACTCCCTTTCCTGAACTTTACCTCAGGTAAATGATAACAAACTGCCTTTCCCGCTGATATTACTCCTCCTGCAATCGTTTTGTGGAAACGAGAGAGGAGTCCTCTTCTTATGCTATGTTCCCAAGATCAGAGAAGCCTTGGGTTGGGTCAGAAAACTATTCATGTTTCTCTCAGTTTCGGGGGGAGGAACTCGGATCATTATTTCTGAGTTACTCTGAGGAAAGCCAGAGAGATTTTGCCATCTCGGTACACAAAACCGTCTTGGCGAATGTTGGTTTAAACATCAGAGCTCCCCTTGCCATTTGAATGAAAAGCGCCATCCACCTGTGCCTCTTGATCTAATGGCGTTCCTGGTCTCAAAGATGAAACCGACGGGAGTCGAGAGCCTGTGAGCTCACAAGGTCTCTTCCTTGTTTTCTGCTTGCTTTATTTTCTGATTAACTCATTGCAAGGCTAAGGACATGAGACACAGAAGTGATTTAGAGGGTTATCTTGGGCTAACCCACACACACTGGTGAGTGTAGAGGAGGAAACAGGCCACTAGACACAGCGCTAACTCGCACAACTATTAATGGATTTATGGGGTGATGAGTGAATGCAAGGCATGTAGGACGCTTCTTAAGGAGCGACAGAACAGGATTTCAAATCACAGCAAGTGAATCCTGAGGGATCTTATGGAAGAGGACTGACCTCTAACTGAAGACCACAACACTGACTTGCTTAACAGCTTAAAGGATTATCTGTGAGTGAGAACGCCAGAAGCCTTGAGATTTATTATGGCTTTACAGAGCAGCTTATCTGGAAGAATCGATCAGATTAAGCTGAGTATGTGGTGGAGAACACTTTCAGGGGCTATGATGTTAACACTTTACCCTTTGCAAGGAGCTCTCACAGGATAGCTAGAAGCACCTGGGCCGAAGCTGTGTTTTTGTGTACAGCCTTGCTTTAAAGAATAGGCTTTTCAGACTTCACAATGAACCCTGCAAATATTAACAGAGTCAATATATAAAAAGTCACAGCCTCCATTGCATATGTACCTCATTCTCCTTTTCGTTTCCTTTTACCATGACTACATGCAGGTGCTTTTTCTTTGAATCATGCCAAAGATGGGTTTAGACAAGCAAAACCAAGGGGGTCACATCATGGCACCTTAATTACCCGAGTACGCCCCACAAAGCACGTGAGAAGCGCTGACACGGGCATACATCCTAAGGACTGCCCCGGGCGGAGTTACGACCCGGACTCCAAGCCGTCGCCCCTCGCCTGAGGAAGCCGACTCATCCACGCCGACCCCTAGCAGGTCAGGGCAGATGCATGAAGTGGCTTGGAAGTGGCCTCTAACACTGAAGGACGTTGTATGCGTGGCCCTAAATGTCTGAAGTCTGATCAACGTTGACTTGCTCACGTTTCTGGGATTGTCAACATTCACGTTTTGTGACTGTGCAAAAGCCCCAGAGACACAGTGGTGAACAACGATCACCTCAAGAGACTTGTCAGCAGGATTCACCTGCGCGTGTTTGAAAAATGGAGAAACAGGGTTTTTTTTATGTTTAGGCACAGACAAATTATCAGCATTCACATGCAAATGTTGACATTTCACCATAACATAGCACAATTAGAACTGCAGAAGGCCACCAAAAATTTCTTGAACAACATTCTGAACTTGTGTGCAGTGACAAAACTCAGTCCTTGTCCTTTTTGGCAACAGCAGTCATGGCAAAATCTTACAGGAGAACAGTATGACATATTAAAAATTTAAAGGAGATTATAAAATGTTCCAAATAAACAGACCTTCAAGCCATGCATAACCATGGTAAATTGTACTGTGGTCTCTTTTCAAGCTGAGATGTCTCAATTTGGCCACTCTTAGTCTGCAATCTTAAATACTCTTCCCTGGGAGTAAACCCCATTGAACACAGTGGAGTTTACTTCTGAGTAAACATGCTTAGGATTGCGCTACCAGGCTTGGTTGAGATATTGGGGCTGTCCAGAATTCCGAGGGCTCTTGTCCACCAGCATTTCAGAGACATTGGGCCAAGACTGGCTTACTGATTAACAGCCCAATCCTATCCATTCCCCCCATCAGAGCAGCGTAGCCAAAATGGTGACCACTGCATCCTATGGTGGGGGTGGGCTGGGAGGCTTCAGCAGAGAAAGGGGATGTTCAATCCCCTTACCCCTGCATAAGCCTCCCAACCCGCAATGAATCTCCTCGGACCTGTGCTAGCGATTTTGCTAGTGCAAGTCTGAGGAGAGAAAGGGGGCAGGGAGACTGCTGCCAGAGGGGTTAGGATCTGGCATGCATCTTCTGTGATGGATCCTTATGCAGGCAAATTTTGTATTGTTTATAGCCTTGTGAAGGATGCCCTAAGGTATGAAATGAAGATCTATGTCCTCCTGACTCATTGATTTCCTGCAGACCTGACAACTCAAAAGGCTGCCTCTTACAAGAGTTGGCAGTTTCATTTCAGCGGAGCGCAACTCTGCATGTACATACCTATATGTTTATATGTGTTATATATGGGACAACTGACACGTGTATTAGAGCATGAACAAGACTCTAGATCAGAGAGCTAGGTTCTCCTATGCTCAAGTTCCAGAAATTGTGGATAATCATTAGCAGTTTTCTCTGTAGTAGCAGTCTTTCAATCTTCAGAGACTCGTGGTCTGATAGAGAAGTGGTTTTTTGGACACCTGCCAACATCAGTGAAAAGACCCCCCCCCAGTGGACATTTGATATCTAACAGCACTATCACATGCATGTTTGCTTGGAAGTAAGTTCCATTAAATTCAGTGTGGCTTACTGTCAGATAAGTGTGCATAGGACTGCAGCCTATTTTACTTCATTTTTAAAAAAATTGGTGATGGTAATAAACCTGTTTGCACCCAACTCTTTATGTTGCTTCATTGTAAGATGGCAGATGCTATGGCTTTGAGCTCTATAAGAACATTTACTCAAGAGGAAAGAACTGTGTTATATGTTTGCCTGTTTCTACTTTGGGATGGAGTAATTTCTCCAACCCTTAACAATACACCAATTTTCAAGCCTGTTTGCTGTCATTGTTTTGCCTTCTGCTGCTAGTTCGCAGCCATTATTTTGGGGTTAGGGTTTCTTTCATATTCCTAGAGGTATCTCTGTCAGTTGAGGATGCCATAGTGAATATGATGTCCTGGTGCTGCATAGCCAATTGAGTTTGGCTACATGACAGTGACAACAACACTGAAGGCAAATAAAGCTAATTGAGAGTGAGGGCATTCTTTTTGTATCAATCACATGCAATCCAATCAGTATCAGTCTGATTGCATTTGGACTGTGGGGGGCATCACTTTTGCCCCTCCTTTGATGCACCTACTGAAAATAATTGAAAGGGAAGTGCTTTTTTATTTCCCCTTTCAGCTCAAAAAGTCCCCCTTTCAGCTCAGTTATTGGAGGAACTAGGGCAGTGGTTCCCAAACTGGAAGGCAAGGCTCCCAGCCAGAGGAGCCGTGGAGTGCCATGGAATCATCTCAAAAAGCAATACAATGCCAATTGGCAGGCATCAACATAATGTAATGCCACAACCAATGGTCGCCAACGGTCAAGGGAATCACAGGTCGAAAAAGTTTGGAAACACTGAACTAGGGAATTATTAGAAAATACAAAGACCACTGGAAAATGTTAGCTTTTACAAAGTATTATTAACTTTGTTAATAATAATAATGCAGTTTTTGGTGTTTACCAACTAAAACTGAATTCATGACTGTTAACATTCTATTTTTTTAAAAGGAAGTTAGTCTTCTATGACAAATTTTCTTCTTGAAAATGGCAATTAAAAATGATCTACATTGATAATCTAGCAGAAAAGGCCAGAGATCAATTAGGACACAAGCCCTATTCAGACTAGTTGCTACTGGACAGTTGGTTTGCAAATCCAAGTAAATCATTATGCCTAATTAAACAATAAAAACTGACAGTAGGGTGGACTCTAATAAGTGAGCCTTCACTTTGGGGGGCATAGCCTATGTGCCCCCAGAGAGTGCTTTACTGGGGCACAGTGCTTTACTGGACGAAGCTTAGGCTGAAAATGCTGAATTGTTTCTTTGGTTAGAGGGTCTAGTTTTCATGCCATTCCATATCTTAATCTATTTTCTGAAGCTTTAAGCCAAGAAGAATACTTTTGAATTTCCAGTGCTATCTGTTGTTTTGATAGCTTCTGTTGTGGCTTCCATAGAAAAGTGACATTGTTTACGCTGGTTTTAAATCACAACTGCAGATACCGCAAGCTGCAGCACACCCAACCCGGCACTTTTGTTCCAGTAAGGTCCCTTTGTGATCACAGATTGGCCACCAAAATGCCGGACCAAATTCCGTACATTTCAAGGAGTTATCACAATGTTCAGCTAAACCAGGGGTGTCACACTTAAGGCCCACAGTCCGGATGCTTATCACCTGCTTAATGACATCCGTTCCTGCTTAATGACATCACTTCCGGCCCCCAGCAGGCGCCATGAATGTTATTCGGCCCGCTGTATGACATGAGTTTGACACCCCTGCGTGAAATCATCAGTCAGTCTACCTATTATAAATTTAGCAACATTTGCCAATATTGTACATTTTAATTTTGAATTCAGCGAGCGGAAGGTATCACTCTTGGAAATTAGCTACTCATATTGATACCATAGGAAGCTGCATTAAACTGAGTCAGAGCAGTGGTTCATCTAGCTCAGGACTGACAACACTGACTGGCAGTGGCTCTCCAGGGTTTTTCTCTGCTGCACCTGAAGATGCCAGCAATACCTAGAACCTTCTGGATGCGTAACTGTTGCCTAATCATCACCAAGTGATGGTCCTCCCTATTACTGTATTTGCAGGCCAGAAGTCACCCAAGCCAGAAACGATGGTTTTAAAAAGCATATTGCACATCTAGCTTTCATTTTTATTTAATATATAAGGATAAATAACAAAATATCCACTTCGATCATATCTATTTCTTTAATTTTTATTTAAAGAATTTTCACTCCGCCTTTCTCTCGATAAGGGCAATCAAGACCTATACATCAATGCAGTATAATAATATTGCAAAGTTTCCCAAACTGTGGGGGTTGCAACCTGTTTTCTGGTGGGTCCCGCAGAGCCTCCAGTGAAAGCACTGGCGATGGAAAGATCAGATAACTAATTGCCTTGAGCCCTGAGGCTATTCAAAAATCAGATATCTGCTAATTGCCCTGCTGAGCTTCTGCAGTTTGCAAGGAGCTGAGCTCCTGCAGTTTGCAAACTTATGTAAGGGAGATAAAGGTTTGAGCTCTTTTTTTCTGGTGTTTTATCCTCAAGTCTGTCAGTGACAGGTAGTGGGGGCAGGTGAAGGCTGGGTCACATAATTAAGTCTCTCAAGCCTTGAGACTATTCATTAGGACTGTCTCATTATGAGAAATGGATTGAGGTTTTTTTGTAAATACATACATACATACATACATACATACATACATACATACATACATACATACATACATACATAAAATATATCTTTCTAGATCTTTTTTTTTAAAAGGCTCATAAAGCTAGGTGGGTTGCAATAGTGTCATTTTAAAAAGTGGGTCCCGGTGCTAAAACGTTTGGGAACCACTGTGATATTGCCTAGACTTATTTGGCAAGCAGCAGCCATTCACAAAACATTCTTTAAAATCCAACAGCATTTAAGCAGGGGTGGCCCATTCATGAAGCTCACTTACAGCTCGTTTGAAGAGTGGGTTGGGGGAGGTCGCAGTCTGATGGGATGTGCCTCACAACCTGTGCACGCCCACCCCCCTCCTTGGCCTGCCACCTGTCCAGCTGCTGCCCCAGAATGGGAAGGTTTGCCTTCCCCTTTAGCTCTGCCACCAATGTGAGACTTTTCTTGAGTACTTTCCTGACAGGTTGCTGCCTTTCTTCTCCTGCCATTTCCTGTAAGGTGGTTGAGGAGGATACTGAGAGTGGAGAAAATCCACTCAGTCTCTCAGGATCCTCCCAGTGCTTTGGAAGAAGCTGTGTCAGCCAAGAAGGAGGAAGAGGAGGAGGATGGTGAGATGCATGCTGATGCACAGGGTGTATAATGGCAAGGAGAGGGCAGGCAACCACATGTGGGGGAGGGAGCAGAATTTTCTTACTGAAAGGCACCGTTGTAATATCCACACCATGATTTGCTCAATCATGACTGCTCTTGTTGGAGCTCTCATGTAGACTCAGCAGATGAATGAACGAACAAACCCTATATGGAGGCACTAATTACAAAGTGTGCTTCAGGAGAATGAGGTGTTGCTGGGTTATAAACTCAGTGGCCCTGTGAGAAATCTGTCCCTTCCTGAGTGTTTGCACGAAGACCACCATTATTTGCATGGTGCTGGGTGCATACACTCCAAGGCCTGAAGTCCGTCTTCTCCATGCAAAGGACATTACCACCCAGGCAATGCCTGAACACCATCCCTTTGTAGCTACTGCAAAGAATACAGTTGTTTCTTGTGGGAGAGCTTGCTCAATTAAATGGGGGCAATGCTATAATGCTATGTAGCAAATATGAGCTCAAATATTCAAGCGCTAATGGATGGTTATTATGCATTACATTAGGAGTTCCAACTACTTTCATAATGTCCCTTTTGAATTTCTACCTGATTTTTGTATAACTCCGGCAGACTCTGTCGAAAACCTTTCAGCACCAAAAGGGGAATATATATCTGAGAAGAATTCCAGAGCAAAAGCCCCTCTGGACCGGTGTGATAACCTCGGCCATATGTTTCAGCAGTTTTGATATCTTCTTAGAGCTGGCTTCCATTAGTCTTTCTAGGCTGATGATGATTAAAAAAAAACGTTCTGTGGCTAGCAGAGGTACCTTGAGATTGAAAGGCCAGAAGTTCACTTTCCAACCAGGGTTTATTTTAAGCTGCATCGGAGCACATCCTGGCATGCCGAGTTCTGTCTTGGAGCAAGAGAAACATGCCCTGATCACTCTCATTTCTTTGTTCACTTCTAACCAGAGCAATTGCTGAGCTTTCTAAGTAGTCAGGTCATTGTCTGGTTCGATCAGACTTGAAATCTGAGAATCTCTTGATCCCACAGTGCTACCTGTGTGACAGAAATGAAATCTGTCCCTTCCATGTATTTCTTCTTCTTTTCTTGTAGTTATAATGTGCAGTGTTGGCCTGACTCCAGTTCCTTTTTGTTCAGTAGCTGTGGTTTTTAATCCAATAATCGGTTAATGCGTACCTTGGAAAATTAACCCACCATGTATGGCTGCCTCCATCCATCGATGCCCAATGGACAGTGATTCTATGCCAAGAAATACAGCAAATATGTACTGGGATTTCTGGTCACAGAAATTATAGCTAAAGGTGCATGGGGGGACCCCAGAAGCATCCACTGTCCAAGAAGGTCAGGTATCACCCCCAAGTCCTGGTGGACTGAGCAGACAGGAGTGTGTCAGAGTCATTGAAAAAATTAAACGGGAGGGGGGCTCTCATTGTTCAGCTGCTGACTGAGAAATATATGAATGAAGTGCTTCATCAGTCTTAATTCAGAAAACCCCCAAATGTTTCAACAGTAAACATTTGGGAAACACTGTTCTAAACGGATCACATCTTGAACTACCTAGTTGTGCCTTCAGAGCCAGACATGCACGATGTTCACATTATTTTTTGTGACCTTGTTCTTTGATATTTGATTTATTTTACTGTGGTCACACAGCAGTAGCATCACAGCTAAACATCCCGCTGAGTGATTAATGTTGCAAAAAGACAGCCACAGTCCTTTTTCAGATATTAGATGCACAAGGAATGGATGCACATGGAGAGTAGGGCAGCAGACTCCATCTCCTGACCCATACACATTCAGTAGAATGCCTGGCCTTTTCTGGTATTTAAGGATCGATCATGCCTCAATCAAAGGGCTGAGGCTGCTACTGCAGCACACACACACACATGCGCACATGCACACACGTTTTCATTCTGCATGCTTATAATCTCTGAAATGGGTTGATGGCTGCCAATGCATGGAACTGCTCTGAGGCGAAGTCTAATTAAAATGAACATACTGATGTGTATATGTTCCTGTGCCATTTCTGTTGGCTTTCTCAGGGAATGTTCCTGGTCCAGATGGTAAAAGGTTAAATCAAACTATTTATTGTGTGTGTGTGTGTGGGGGGGGGGGTGGCTGGCTAAGAAAGGTCCCTGGTTTAACCAATACACAACCAGAGTTAATTCATTTTTTTTTTTAAAGAATCTGGTTATTTTGTTCACACTGCTGCTATATTAAAACCCATTTTTGATGGCTGTTGTTGTATATGGAAGCAATTATTGGGCAACATGCTTTGGTGATTGGGGAGTTTCATGTCTTCCATTCCCTCTCTTCTGCCAATGAACCAGCACATAAGTATCTGGACCTGGGAGAACCCTCAAGTCACCTGCTCCTCAGATCAGAAGGTGATTGTGGCTTTGGTTTGATATTAAACAGCCACAGCACTGCCTGGTCAGAAAGAGCAAGTGTACTAGCCTTTTGCCACGTAAGACCTTGGTTCTCATGGAGCATAGCTTGCCACCTAATGGTTCTGCTGGTCACGTCCCCTTATGGGAAAAACAAACAAACAAACAAATTAACCTTGTTCTCTTATACAGTGTGAAATGGTTAATCACAATGGTCAAGAGGATCTTGGATTAAATTGCTCAGATTACTTGCAGGTAAGCATTGACTTGTGACTTTGGGGGGAGAAGAAAAAACTCACTGAAAACCTGTCATTGGCCATGTCCTGGCAGTTGGATTCCCAAGTATAAGCGTGACTAAGACCTGTAGTTAAATACTCCAATAACGTTTTCTTCAGTTATACTGCTTGAACAAGCGTTGCTGTTTTACAATTACATAAAGGGAGTTTACTGCAGCCTATTTGATCAGAAATGCATTGATCTGAGGTTTTCTGTCTTGTAAATGCCAAACTGAATGTGGAAACCCTGATATAAATGTTTTTAATTTGTCCATGTTTAGTGACTTTTGAAAATCATAATGTTGTCTGTAATGTTCCTGCAGATAGTTTCCTTCATCTCTGCATGTGGTTGTTAGCCAAAATATAACATCACCCCTATACCAACCTAGCTCCAGCAGTAATGTAAATAAAAGTGGTGAACATAGCAATTATCATCTCCCAAGGGTACAGTTCTACCTCCAGGTGGTTCAGGAAGGCCATGGGGCAGAGAGCGCATGCAAGAAACAACCTGAGGGTGCAATCCTCACTAAACTTTAGAGTGGTGGAGTGCACACTCTGCCACTCTAAAGCATCACAAACGTGCCGTAAAGCATGTTTGCGACGACTCGGGTGTAAGCTGCACTGGCGCTGAGGCCAGCACCGCTCACACCCCCAGCGGACCAAACCTGCTCCAGACAACTCTCGGCAAGGCCGCTCGGCACAGGGACAGGACTGCGAGCGAAGGGGGCCATTGGCCGGGATATCAGCGGCGCACTGTGCCAATATTCTATGTCCATTCCCAGAATATACGCCAGGTCTGGACTTGGCATACATCTGAGGAGGCCCGTAGGGCCCTGGCTCGCCTACATCTGGGGAAGTGGATGAACACCCGTCACCCCCTTATCCTGAGGTGCTCCCGGTCTGCCCCAGGGCAGCCCGGGATGGCCATAGGATACAGCAGCCAGGCAGGATTGGGCTGCCTGTCTCTCTATGGTTAATACCGGTTTATTGCTTGGGGTACAGGACAGAAAAAGTCAGGGTCTCCCGCTGCCAGGTTACTTCACTCTTGATGCCAACGAGCTGAGTTCCCTCAGGCAAGTAGAGGTTCTCTATAGAGGATATAGCCCTGGGAGGGGCCTATGTGTATAGCAAAGTACCCAAGCTGTCTGCTGCTGGATGGTTTTCCCCAGGTCAAGGGGAAGCCTTTGAACCAATGCCCTTACCCACCCCCCAGGGACACAAGTGGTTCTCTGCTCAGCCTCTTGTGGTGTCCCCACGCTCACTGGCCTCAGTCCCACCCCAGGTTTGGCTTTGACTGGAGCCTTGGTCCTGCCTTAGGACTGTCCCTTCTGCCTGATCTAGTTCCCTCCTGTTGTTGTTTTTCCAGCCACTTGTTGGCTGTTCCCATCCAATTTTACCAGCTTCCCCCTTCTGGGTCTGCCTCTGATCCTCATCATTATTCCACAGCCAGACTGTCTTCTCCCTCCCTGCTTTTCTCCCCTCGTTTCTCCTGTCATCACTCCTTTATCTACCTCTTTCTCCCTCCTATCTTAGCAATTTGAACTGCAAGCTTGAAGCTAGAAAAGATGGTGGCTTTATGCACCAATAGGGACGCTGTTTGACTGCAAAGAAAACAGGGAGATGTAGTAGGAGGGATGAAGAAATAAGAGTGATCTTTTCAATTGAGGCTTATGTCTACAGCAGGGGTGGCCAACCTTTCAACATGAATGCTCCTGGCCCTTTAGTGGTTGCATAGGTGAGGGCATTTCAGCAGGTGCAGCTGCTTTAGCAGCACCATCAACAATTGCAGCTGCCAAGATTCTTGGCTCAAGCACCTACCAATAAAACACATGCATCAAGTATATGGATGAAAAGGGGCCACTTTTTACTGAAAATACAGAGGAGAAAGAACAGGAGACCCGCAGGCTCAAGGTCAGGGTAACACACCATGCACAGGTCCAGCACTGAAGATGGGGGCTAATCCTAAGGACTGCCCCGGGGGGACATTACAAACCTGACTCCAAGCCACCACCCCTTCATGAAGAAGGCGGGCTCTTCACCGTCAACCCCTAATGGGCCAAGGCAGCCGGAACAGTTGCAGTTGCACCACCCTGAGCTGGAGGCCATCTAAGGCAGCTCACGTGATCCAGGCCAGGGACCCCCCATCTGACCCCCACACACACACACACACCAGAGGGCAGCTGGGAGATAGAAAACGAGGGGGGCATTCCCTGCCCTTGCTGCCCCAGAGTTCATGCCAGTAGCCCAACTTCCAGCCTTCTTTCCCATGCTAACTTGCAAAATAAGTGACCAATTAGTGTATGAAATAGAACAGAGTCCAACTGCAGTCAGAGGTAGGTGAAAAAAACTACACACCACAGCCAATCAGGTACACAGAAAAAATTGTACCTGGCCCCCAAATGGGCGAGCAGCATAGCCCAGACTGCAGATAAGGGAGGGTGGGAGGGTTAATGGCTGCTTGCAGGCGAAGAGGAGGAAACAGGAAGGAGTGTGGCCGGGAGTGTTACCGCCCCTTCCCATGTGCTCATGGAGCGGCCGAGCAAAGACCTATCCATGCGCTAAAGGCGCGGATCAGAAGTCTTCTACACAACTCTTAACAACACAGAGGCCATAATGGTAGAAAAATGGCCACCCCTGGTCTACAGGATTCATTCATAATGTGGCTTGCAGCAACACTTCATCATCTTCAGTTTCCCATCCAGCTCTTGCAAATAAATATTTAATGCTGTAAAAGCAACCTGAACTAAAGTAAGGCTAAAACTAAAGTAATCTGTCATTTTTTTAAAATGAATGAGAATTTTAGCATGCTAGAGGCATGCTAGAATCGACACTTCCTGCTGTCTCCGAGGTGAAAAACTAACACAGCCATAGATATACCAATATCATGTGACCCAAAGAATCATTCTCTAAATGGAATCCTATGGCAGACGCCAATTGCAACTAGTTATTTGCTAGGCTGTTAATTCTCCAGTTTGCTCAATGCTCATGCTTGGACATGTTCTTTCCAACCAACATATTTCCAACAAGCCTACACCAAAACTATGCCAGGCATTTGTAGATTTCAGGGTGAATTCCATCATGCTATTCCCTGTAGAGTTCCCCACATGAAGTCACATTATCCACGCTCGTTTCAGTGAGGGTAAATTTCACCCTTAATGAACTTTTCTTCATTTTCAATTGTTCGGCAACCAAACACAATGTCTCATGCTGAGAAACAGCAAGGCAACGGATCCCTTTTTAAATTAAAAATGGGGACGTAGACGAAACAACAGATTGGGGAAACATAGCTAGGAATAAATGACAAGTATCAGAGCAGAACACACACCTCCCGTTCTGGAGAGAAAATGACAATATTTGTGTCATCCTTTTGAACACTCTCAAGGCTCGTTCACACAAGCAGGCTCGTGACTTGATGCCCCTTCACTCGATAACTTGCAACAGATTGAGTGTGAACCTGCTTTCATTGGGATACGTTGTGCTTATGCCTGGCGATGACAACCTCCTGTCTGTTGCGTTGACTTCTGACTGCTAATTTACATATAGGTAAAGGTGACCCCTGACAATTAAGTCCAGTCGTGTCTGACTCTAGGGTGTGGTGCTCATCCCAATTTAAAAGCCGAAGAGCCAGCGTTGTCCGAAGACGCCTCCGTGGTCATGTGGCCGGCATGACTCTCCATGCCGCAGCGCGTAGCATGCGGCTGGAACACGGAGCGCTGTTTTACCTTCCCGCAAGCGGTACCTATTTATCTACTCGCATTAACATGCTTTGGAACTGCTAGGTTGGCAGGAGCTGGCCAAGCAACGAGAGCTCACCCCGTCGCGGATTCGAACTGCCGACCTTTTGATCGACAGCTCATGGTTCAGTGGTTTAACCCACTGTGCCACCTGCTGGGTATTTACATATACAAGTCAGCAATTGATGATTCCCAGTCCTGTGCTTGCCTTCAGTACGTAGAGCAGGAGGAGCGTTGTGTGTGTTTGTAGGTGAAGTGTGGTGGCAATGAGGGTGCTTAACCCTTTCCCCACTTGGTGTTCTTCCTCTGCAAATCGAGAATGTCTGGGAATGGCTGTGAACAAAATGCATGTACTGTACAGTATACCTCATGAAGGAGACAACGTCCGAGACTTGTTGTGTTAATTGGCATGCAATGTACTTTCCATAGGAGGTGTTTTGTCAGGAGCCCGTGCCTCTACAACTTTGCAAAGTATCATGTTGCTTTCAGGTTTCAATGAGCGAGCCTGATAATTGCACGAGTTCATATTTTAATTTGACGTGACTGACTTCGAAGTACAACAATAAAAGAGGTAACTGAGTTAGATCATTAAATCCTCTGTTTAAACAGGCTATAAATCTCGAGGCATGTGAAGAAGCAGTTTATTGTTCTTTTTTACCCCTCTAGTCACTCATTTATTATTATTATTGTTATTATTATTATTATTATTATTAGTAGTAGTAGTAGTAGTAGTAGTAGTAGTAGTAGTAGTAGTAGTGATTCCTCTTGCTGTTTCTTTCTATAACTAAGGCAGGGGTGGCCAGCCTTTCCACAGGAATGCTCCTGGCCCTTTAATGTTTGTATAGGTGAGGGCATTTCAGCAGGTGCAGCTGCTTTAGCAGCACCATCAGCACTTGCAGCTGCCAAATTTCTGTCTTCTACACAACTCTTAAGAATGCAGAGGCCCTAATGGTGGAAGGTTGGCCACCCCTGCTATACATCCTTACCTGGGATTAATTCCCATTGAATTCAGTGGTGCTTACTTCTGAGTAGATATGCATAGGATTGCACTAGAAGAGTCAGGCAATTCAAGCATCTATGTTGCATTTCTGTTCATTGTGCAGGTTGTTTTGTTTTGCAGATATTCTGTGATATACGTTTGATCATATAACCTGTGTAGGGTATGCCCACACACAAACTTTTCCTGCTGTTTTCCCCAGGCAATGTTGTTACTTGGATCCAATGGCGTCACTGCAGCGTGGTGGGAGGGCGGGGCGCATGGGGTGACAGGCCGGGAGGCAGCCAGAGGGGGTGACGCACCGGGAGTCCCATCACATCAACCCCCTGGTACTCACCCCATCCCGGCGCGTCACCCCAGCAGCTGGCAGGCCGAGCCGCATCTTCCTCAGCAGCTCAGCCACTTCTAAATAGGCCAGCCGGCAAGGCTTCGAGCAGCATGCGCACAATGCCGCTCGAAGCCTTGCCCTCAGAAGGGCCGAACGAAGACCTAATTGGTTCTTTGTTCGGCCCTTCTGAGGGTAAGGCTTTGAGCGACGTTGTACACATGCGCTGCTCAAAGCCTTGCCTGGCCTATTTAGAAGCGGCCAAGCCGCCGAGGAAGACGCAGCTTGGCCAGCCAGCTACTGGGGTGACGCGACAGTGGGGGTGGGGGGTGACACGCCGCCAAGCCGGCCAATCCTGCACAGGGTGACGTGCCGGCTTGTGATGCCGCTGCTTGGATTCATGGCAGCATATCAAAATTAACAATACACAGATATGTTGAGTGGTTGGTCTCCTATTTTTCCCCATGATCACTAAGTCAGTCCTTTTACCCAAGTTCAACATGCTTACTCCATGAGGGTTTACTTGGTTATGTAACCACATGGAGCGCAGAGTAAGAAAATATGTGAACTAGCTCTTCAACTTCTTGATGAAAACTGGTCCATGATCTTAGTGAAAAGGCTAAATGATTCTCAGATGCAAGGGAGTGACCACAGGATACAGGTATCTTGATGTCTTGTGTGTTCCCTGAGGCATCTGGTGGGACACTGTGAGATACAGGAAGCTGGACTAGATGGGCCTTTGGCCTGATCCAGCAGGGCTCTTCTTATGTTCAGATTGGGATCTACCAATCTGAATGAAGATGCACGTAGGATAGCAAAAGTGGCAAAGCAGTGAACATCTTCTGAATCAGGGATTGGTACCTGCAAATATGGTGACCAAATTTGAGTGTCCTTTATGAAAACTGGTGTAATCAGCACTGTCAGCATAAACTACCAGCCTTTATACCATCATCAATTAGGGCTCTATGATTAATCCACCTGGATGTCTCAATTAGAGAAAATGGTCTCTGTCTCACTCAGACTTGGCTTTGACTATCCATGCCTTCTTTGGGGTACTGTAATGTGCTTTTGGTGAGGCTGCTCTTGAAGACCCCTTTGAAGTTTTGTCTGAACCTTAAAAATGTTAACCAGTGCTTCTGGCTGCATGAGTGGTTACCGTATTTTTCGCTCCATAAGACACACTCCCCCCCCCAAAAAAATAGGGGGAAATTTCTGTGCATCTTATGGAATGAATACTTAAAAAATGGGGTCCTCTTACCTGTTTTCGCGGCGCTTGGCCGCTTACCACGTTCTTGCTGTCCACCTTTCTCTTTGTCCTGGGGGCCGGCTGCATCGCAGCCCGGCTGGGACTGCCCCCATTCCAGCTGCGAGCCTCATAGACGCTGTACGCTGTACGCGACTGCAAAGCTCTCCGGAAGCGTCCGTCCGATTAACTCGGAGGCTTCCGGAGACCTTTGCAGCCGGGTACAGCATCTCTGAAGTTCGCACAGATGCTGTACAAAGCTGAAAGCTCTCCAGAAACATCCGGTTAACTCGGAGGTAAAAGCAATTAACATCCGATTAACTCGGAGGTAAAAGCAAGACATTTTTTCCCCTTTTTATTTGCTCCAAAATACACGTGCGTCTTAAGGTCCAGTGTGTGTTATGGAGTGAAAAATACGGTAGTTTGCTTCAAGGTGGTGGTTAGGAACTTAGGACAAAGGCACCTGAAGACCTGCATTTCTCCAGGTGAATCTGCCCCTGCCCTAAATCTGCTGGGGAGTTGCTCTTGTCTGTTTGACTCCTGTTTGAAGTACAGTTGGGGGGTAGGTGACTTTCTCTGTGGTGGTTCCTCCCCCCTGGTCTTCCCTCCTGCAGGAGGTTGTGTGTGTTTGCTCCTCCCCCCCCAGGCAACTGAGAATATATCTGTTTATACAGGCTTTATCTGATTGTTTGGTTGTGTCTCTCTGTTGGGTTTTGTTGTTGTTAAAGTGGATCATGTTTTTGAAGTGTGGTCTGCTGGTTTGTTTTTTAGGATTTTTATTGTATGTTACCGTGTCTAGATCTCTTTTGCAAGCTGCCTTGAATATCAGGAAAAAGATAGGGTATAAATCTTTTAAGACAAATAGAACAGATTGTAATAAAGGTTTTTGTGTCCTAACATTTGTGACTCCTGTTTGTACAATACATTGTATTGTATTTATTTTTATTTTGCATTTTCTGGCAGCATACACATATGTTACATTTTCTACTAAATCTACTGTGTGGTACTCCTTTTGCAGTTCAGATGTAGATTGAAGGCAAGCATCCGCCTGAGCAATATGCAGATTATGCTGTCACAGTAAATTTACTGGGAGGATACCTTGGAATCATGCTATGTAATCAAATGCATAACAGAATCTCTTACAGCAAACCAGTGAGTCAATCTGAGGTCAATTCTTTCCCATCAGTAGTCTTGTGGGGACAAGACACGTTTCAGGCTTGAAGAGCACGTGAATCCCTTTGGAACACGGACGTTTTGTAATGATGCTTAGCGCTGGGATGCTATATCAAAAGTCAGATAGTAGTAATGTTTATTTGCCCTTTGCTTGTAGGGTGAGGCACATCAAATGAGCCACTCTCACAGTGGAACCCTATGCATATCTACTCAGAAATAAGTTCCATTGAGTTCATGGGACTTACTCCCAGGCAGAGGCGTAGCTAGCCCATTTGGTACCCGGGGCGGGTTGCCAATGTGTCCCCCGTGACATCACAAGCCCCGCCCACAGGGTGTGATGTCACAAGCCCTGCCCCAAATAAGCCCTGCCCCAAATAAAACATTGAAAAAGCCCCCCTGGCACCCCCTTCCAAAGCATGCTTCCTTCAGGACAAGGTCTCTACGCATGTACAGAGTTCCCCCTAACTTCCTCCCCTCTAAGAAGCTGATTGGTGGTTGTTCCCTTTTAGCTCTTTAGCCCTATGGATCCTTCGTTCCAAAACAGGACAAGCCTGTTCACGCGGGCGGGCATATCGAAAGCAGCCAGGGTTTTGTGTGTTCTGTTGTTACCGTGTTCGTTGCACAGTGCACACCGAAGTTCGGCGGCGCTGCGGTGGCATGGTGCCCCCTCCAGAGCTCGAGGAGTCACCCGCAAGCACCTCGGGGTGTGTGGTGCACTCGGGGCGTAATACCGTGTTCGGAATTGTGCCAACTCCCCAAGGGTGGCGGCCGGCGGCCAGACGCATCCTTTCTGGCCGGACAGCAATGTCGAATGTGAGGCTGGAGAGGCTGCACCTGCGCAAACTTGCTAGAGCCTCTCTAGCACCCTCCTTAGTCTCGCTGGTTGGAGGACTCAGCCAGCGAGACTAAGGGTGCTAGAGAGGCTGCAGCCAGTTTGAGCAGGCGCAGCCTCTCCAACCTCGCATTCAATACTGCCGGCCGGCCAGAAAGGACGTGTGTAGCCGGCGGCCGCTGCCCGCCAGCTGGGGGGTTTGCACGATTCTGAACGCAGTATTAACCCCCCCTGGAGTGCACCACACCCCCGGGGTCCTCACTGGCATCTCCTCAAGCTCCGGAGGGGGCGCCATGCCACTGCAGCACCGCTGAACTTTGGCAGTGCCACGGCGAGCATGACACCCCCTCCGAGATTCACACCTGGGGCTCAGGGCCCCCCACCCCCTGACGACGGCTCTGCTCCCAGCTAACTGTGTAGAGGATTTCAGCCTTAAAACATTACTGCATCAGTTCAAAACAAGATGTGATTTACTATGAGCCTGTACATGCTTTTCTGTACTTGGGCTCTCTCTCTCTCTCTCTCTCTCTCTCTCTCTCTCTCTCAGTGTGAGTGTGAGTGAGTATTATTGTTTGTAATTACTGATGTAAGGCCACCTTAGGCTGCCTTGGCAGGAAAGCTGGTATATAAACTTTCTAAAATAAAAATTAGAAATTATTGAAGTTCAAGGTAAGGTTTCAGGGACACTCTGCATGTGTTTTGTGGGCAAATCTGCATGGAGAAACCCATTGGACTGCCTCCATGTGGCAGAGCTATGCATGGCAAGGGTTTGTGCTGCTTCAATGGGTGTGGAGCAGGACTAGCAAGGATCTCACTGTGTTTCTGAGGTTATTAGGCCAGAGTACATAGCAGCCATGCATGTTTAAAGAGAAAGTGTGTTCACTTTTATGGATTGCTGATTGATATTTTCCAGATTCAGAGGCAGTGTGCCTTTTGAATATGGCTTGCAGGGGAGTAGTAGTGGGAGGGGGCTACCAACTTCTTGTAGGTATCTCAGAGGCATCTCGGAGGCATTTTGTTGGCCATTGTGTGAAACAGGATGCTGGCCTAGGACTGCAGTCCTTTAACACTTTCCTGTATGTAAGCCCCAGGCCATTGGACACATTATTTATTTATTTTTGGCCATGAAAATGGCCGTTTTACCGCCGCTGCCACTTACCCATTGCACTTTGGATGCAGCGACGGTGGCGGTGGCTTCACCTGGCCCGGAAAGTCTGGAACTGACCAGGGGCCGGAACCCGGGACAATTCCGGGTTTTCCAGGATGGATGGTAAGCCTAGTAATGTCCCATTTACTACTTTTTCCATTGTACATTTTATTGACAGATGTTAGATGTATATTATTTACCTGATTGAGAAATAAGTCCAGTTCCTGTTCTCTATGTTCCCAAATGATAAAGGTGTCATCCACGTATCTCCACCATGGTTTGAGCTTTGTTGTGTTAAACATGGTGTGTTCCAATTATTCCATATATAGGTCTGCTTTTAGTGGGCTCAATGAACTTCCCATAGCCACACCAAATCTCTTCATCCCAGGTAAAATTGGTGAACATTAGACAATGTAAAAACAAGTCTGCCTCTTCTTTGGGAAATGCGTTTATAATAAGTTGTGTTACTTCTGTGAGCGGCGCTTTCGTGAATAGTGATACTACATCAAAACTGACCAAGATTCTGCTGTCTGTTATCCGACATTGTTTGAGCTTGTCAATAAAATGAAAAGTATTCTTGATGTGCGTTTCTGTTGATCATGTACAGTATATTCTTTTAATTGTGTGGCAAGATACTTTGCTACCCCATAAGTAGGTGAATCAATGGTGCTTACTATAGGACGTAATGGTACCCCTGTTTTATGTATTTTGGGAAGTCTGTATAGTCACTGTGGTAGTGTCTCACTTCTGTGAGCGGCGCTTTCGTGAATAGTGAT
This sequence comes from Plestiodon gilberti rubricaudatus, assembly GCA_026170595.1. NCBI lineage: Eukaryota > Metazoa > Chordata > Lepidosauria > Squamata > Scincidae > Plestiodon > Plestiodon gilberti. The sequence goes on along the minus strand of JANXHW010000005.1, from coordinate 80,178,472 downwards.
ACTACATCAAAACTGACCAAGATTCTGCTGTCTGTTATCCGACATTGTTTGAGCTTGTCAATAAAATGAAAAGTATTCTTGATGTGCGTTTCTGTTGATCATGTACAGTATATTCTTTTAATTGTGTGGCAAGATACTTTGCTACCCCATAAGTAGGTGAGTCAATGGTGCTTACTATACGACGTAATGGTACCCCTGTTTTATGTATTTTGGGAAGTCTGTATAGTCACTGTGGTAGTGTCTCAGATTTTAATAACCTTTGTCTTTCTGCAGTCCAAGTTGTTCTCTTAATGAGATCCCTGGTGGTGTGTAAAACTCGCACTGTGGGGTCTTTTTCAGCTTCTTATAGGTTTTAGGGGGAGCAGCTGTGTGATCTTATCCTGATAATCTGTAGTGGACATGACTACAGTTGCATTGCCTTTATCCGCCGGTGTAATCAAAATAGCCTCGTTTTAGAGCTTGCCATTCATTCTGTGTGATGCTGCTTTTCTTGCCGGGGGGGGGGGGGGGAAGAGGCTATACCTGCTGTTATAATTCTTACTTTCTCTGCCTCTGTCAGGTTGAACTCCTGCCTCCCCACTGAATATGTTGATTTGTCATCGTTGTTTCTTAAATCAAATGATGAAAGAACGTTGCCTGTTTTCAAACCACTTGTTGTGTAAAGCAGTGGTCTCCAAACTCCCCCCCCCCACAACCCACCTCGTTCTCTTACGGTGTGGGATGCACTCCATGGGCCTCCACAGGCCTTAGAATGCTTCTGGCAGTGACTGGAAGTCATGGATGAGAAACAGGTAAACAGGAAGTCACATCCGTTGCTTCTGGAGGTGTTCTGGGGCCTACAGAGGCCTATGGAGTGCATCGCGGGCCTGGAGTGGCCTCCAATTGCATCCGGAGGGCTCCTATTTGGAGCCAACCAGACGCAAGGGCAGGTGGAATGGTTCAACTGCCTGACGCACCATACATCAGGCCACGACCCACCAAGTGGGTTGTGACCCACAGTTTAGAAAGCGCTGGTGTAAAGGATGCCACTGCAACTTAAGATCTAGTGCATCAGTTTGTAAGATTGGGAGTAAAAGTTTTGTCAGTTGCTTAAAAATGTAACCCTTTTGAGACAGGGAACTTCATATTTCAAATGTCACGTACACTGTTGACGCTGGGAATAGTGACAGTAAATGGTCTGTATCTTTTCTGCACTCTGAAGTGGGTGTGAAGCACTTTCTATTGCAATCTCTTTCTTTTTTTTGCCATATGTTTTCAGCAGTCTATGCAAGACAGTAGAACAACTGAGTACGTTAATTAGCCAGAAAATAATAACCAGAAGTTATTAAGGCTTTCCTAAGAATAATTTTAATACAGCCATAGATCATCCTGATTATTATTAGTATTAGTATTAGTGTTAGTATTTGTGGAATAACCAACAACATTCTATGGCTCTGTCTTGTTTTCCTGATCTGCTTTCCCTTCCTTCCCTGAAACTCTGCAGAGTTAAATAGGCAAATAGCCACATAATATTCTAATCAAGATATTCTGATTTTTTTTATCATTGAAATTATTTTAAATCATTACTATGCCATTAAATTTATAGAGATGCTATTTGCTGTATTAGCATCACACACACACCCCTTAGTTTTCTAGTCAAGATTGGCTTTTGATGACAGTACAACATCAGTAATGCAAACAAGTGACCTTACAGTGTGTGTGTGTGTGTGTGTGTGTGTGTGTGTGTGTGTGCGCGCGCGCGTGCACGCGTGCGCACATGCTCACGTAACACACACACACACTTCTACAACTATATCTAAAATATTCTATGTAAAAATATAAATACCTTCATTTCTGGGTCACTAGCATATTAGTCTCCTAGCACGATAATATGCTTTCCTGATGTATTTATGCTTACAAGTCTCTCATGGATTCTAAAAAGCATGTTTATCTGCATTAAGGTAATATGTAGGCTCTGTGATTTTCCTGGCATTTAGCTCCTAACAAGATTTCTTTAGACGTGTTCATCAAAGCTTGGTAAGTTTGTGCTGTAAATGTTATTAAAGTGGAAGTTCCTGATTTAAGGAAGTGTGCCTTCTTTCATATAAATGTGACCTACTCATAGCAGTAAATTTGAGCAGACGCAGTTAACTGCAGTTCAACAAAACTTTGATGTCCTTTAACTCCGGTTCTCATTAAATTCCAATTCACATGAATCAGCATGGTTGTCCCTGAAAACCATTTCAGTAGAGATGGGATGGATTGCTCTGTTCTCATTTCATCCAGACTTTGCACGGTTTCTCTGCTCTCTTTTACTAAAAATTCCCTTTGTTGCTTCTCCATCACTGAAAAAAAAATATGCATGTTTAAAATGTATTTTAAAAATGTATACTGTATATTTAAATGTATTTTAAAAATGCATGTATTCAAAAGTATTTTATATGCGTCCTGATTAAATAGATGGTGTGACAGTGCATTGCAAATGTGTTTTTAGGCAAATGAATGGAACACATAGAAATCCGTAGACGTCTCCATATCCTATAAAACCTGATTGGCTGGAGTGTGGTGGTGGCGGGGATCCAGAACTAAGTGATCACATCAAATGTTGGCAAGAGAGGAATTTAGCCAACATTTCAACATGGTACATGTTGTTTGTATGTTACTGCTAGGAACATATGAATTGTTTGCCAGATTGCTCCACCCCAATAATATGGAATGTCAGAGCAGCTGGACTTCAACCAAATGCAACCAAAAGAGGCTATGTTTGTGGTGCACCAGGATGAACATGGGTGAGCTATGTAGGGGTATGGTGTCCAAGGTTGGGTACTGGTTTAGGACTTAATGTGCCCATGTAGCTGGGCCAACCCTTGAACCCTTAGTACCAGTGGTACTATCCAGTGTGCCACCAGGAGATGAGATGGGAGCCCCATGGTGAGAGCTCAGTCTAGGGCTTTGCCCAGGTCCCCCAGCAGCTTGTTATCAGCACAGGTCGTATATATACACTTCGGAATTCAAAATGTAAACTCACCTTCTTACCCATTCCTACTCTGCGACATTGGTGGTGAATTGCCTCATTAGTGAGATGGTTGTTGAGTATCAACCAAGCAATGTAAGAGCCACATATGATAAACTTCAGAAGTTTGAGAGCCACAAGATATGAATAAATATTTATGGTACTTGTCTTAGTAAATATCTTGTCAAAAATGGAGGGAAATATGTAAACCAATACAATTAGAGATTTTAATCAGATACCACCTTACGTCTTCACAAACAGACATTACAAACCGTGCTTTGTAATGGTAAAAGATCTTCTTAAGAAAAGTAGCTGTAACTGAACTTTCAGAAATAATTTGCAGTTAGTTTTGACTCGTAACTTATGAGGTATGAAAGATATATGACTCTCTGCACTATCATTCCCCAACACGAGGCTTGAACAGGACGGCAACGGGATTCAAATACGCGTTGTCTTGACTTAAACACTGTACCTTAAACACTGTGATTCTGCCTCTGGAGGAGAGATGCCTGGAGACTCCTGTGTTCCCTGCCAGGCTTTTATGTGTGCTGGCTGGGCAATTGAGCCTTGATTGGTTGAGGCTCAGAGTAGAAGTCAGATGATTGAAGTCATATGATTGAAGAGCCGCAATCGATTGCTTATCACAGCAGGAGATTCGCGCCTCATTCCCTGCAGAGCTTTTGTGCATGCTGGCTGGGCAATTGAGGATTGGTTATCACACCAGGAGATATACACCTCATTAGAAGATGTGTCAGGGTTTTTCATGCTCTTTTTGGGAGCCACAAAATAAAGTCAAAGAGCCACATGTGGTTCATGAGATGCCATTTGGCCACCCCTGTACTAGAGGGACTTTCCATATCCCATTTGTGATGCAGGAAATAATATAGCAGCCTCATAAGATCAATAATTGAAACCGTATATCACTACAATGATACCGTACTCAATGAAACCATACTCAGGAAGATAGTGGAGGACAGGAAGGCCTGGCGGGATATGGTTCATGGGATCACGAAGGGTCGGACACGACTTAACGACTGAACAACAACAACATCACTACAATGGGGAGAACATACCTGTATTTGTATCTAGCTTACTATCTAGCATTTGTATCTAGCTTACTCCAAGGACATAAATGGAAAGGAAGAATCTCTTGGAGAAACAGCTGTTCACGAGAAATGAAGACGACCATTATCAGGTTGCCAAGTCTGGAAATTATGTTCCTGTTTTTATTTTTCAGGCATTCTCAGAATAAATAAAATACAATACCTCAAGATTGATGTCCTTTCTTAAGAAGAGGAATAGCAAAGGATGATTTCATGTAGCAATAAAAGGAATAAGTGCCCTATTTTCAAGCTTGTGGATGCACATATTCTGCAGACTTGGAATAGGAAATGTGCCAGCCGGCATTAGAATTCAGAGCAATTTATCAAGAGTGGAACATTGGTGATGCATTACACTGGGGAAAGCAAACTGTTCGGAGACCTTTTGCTTTGCAGATGTAATTTAGATAAATTAAGCAGAGTCAAAGTTCCTTTGTTTTGGTCTTTATAAAGAAACATTTGGTCTGAAAGCAGGCATTGATTAGAGCCATGCAGATCTCATACTTATGACTGTACAAAACCAAATTCCTGACCCACTTTAGATCTTGACTGACCTGTGGGATTAAGGACTGAGGGAAATGTACTGTCTGTATCACACCCTTTTTAAAAATTGAAATAGCTTCTTTTTAAAGTAGCAAACTTTATTTACAGCCCAATCCTATCAGCCATGCTACCAGAGCATGCACTGCATCCTGTGGGGAGGGGGCAGTCCCGGAGATCTCTTCCAGGTAAGGGAACATTTGTTCCGGGTAAGCGAGCATAAGCCCTTGCCTCACTGGGTCTACTCGGACCTGCACCAGCAATTTAACTGGTGCAAGTCCAAGTGGACCTGGGAAGGCGGATACAATATCGGCAGCACCACTACCAACGATACCGCCCCCTTCCTGGCCTTGATCTACCCTCCTCTACGTCCTGGTCTCCTCCATGTTCCCTCTGCCCCATTCCACTCACCACCCTTCTCCCTCCTGCCCCCCCCCCCCATGCTGACTTACTGGCACAAGGGGTTGTTGACGGGCTGCTAGTGCACGGTTGCTTACAGTGGCAGCCTGGCTGCATGAAATGGCCTGTTGCCTTTTGCAACAGCAGCAGAGGACCTTGTGCTGCCAGAATGCTCCAGTTCCAGCAGCTCAAGGCCCCCCTAGGATTGGAGCCTCAGATACATAGGAAGCTTCCTTCTGCTGAATCAGACCCTTTGTTCCACCTAGCGTAGCACTGCCTGTACAGAAAGCAGGGGGCTTTCCAGGATTTCGGACAGGAATGTTTCTTTGACTGGAGATACCTGGGACTGAATTTGGGACCTTCTGCATGCACAGCATGTGCTGTACCACTGACTGACAGCCCCATCCCTTATATGAAATTCACAGCACAATCCCATGCATGTCTACCTAAAAGCACCATTTATGTCAACGGGACTTAGAGGTCAGTGTTATAGGATGGTGGCTTTCAATGATTATTCATTGTCTGTGCAGAACTCTGAGATGATCAACCGTTCATACTGTTACAAGCTAGGTTTTTGAGCAGTGATGTACAGAAAATGGATCCATACAGAGCCCTGCACCTATAATTCATAGTCATCAGGTTGCCTTGGCACATGGAACCTGCTCCCTCCAGCACATAGAACTCACTGCAGTGGAGGTGGTCCTGAATCTCTGTTGTGAGGTCATTACATTTCCCATGCCGATCCTTGTGGCAATTTTCCCCCTACCTCTAGTGCCTTCTGTCCTATATCTTACTGTGTGGATCTAGATCACGATTCAGTGATTTCTCATGTCGCAGCGAGCAAATGCTATTGATCAGGATTGTATGTGGCAAAGCTCAGAATAGTTTCTATCTGTCACTGTGTAATACTATAATTAGGCTGTAGTTATCCCCACTGCAAAAGTTTTCTTTTCTGTAGTAGATTATCTGCATTCACTGCTTCAAGGTAGACTTGCAGCTACCCAGAAGTAAACCCAGCATCCCAAGCAGCAATCAAGGAAAAGAGCAATTTGTTCACAAGCCTTTAATTTAGAATTTGTGTATAAGGTTCCAATCACATTAAGCTGAAGTAGGTTTGTGAGGTTTTTTTTTAAGTAGTTATTCTGTCAGATGAGCTTCTGAAGGCCCAATAGCCAGATGTTGAAGGGGAATTTCTGGCGGTGGCATGACAGAATGAACGAGATTAGCCCCAGTAATCATTCTGAAACTCTTTAAACCATTATTTAATTCACTATGCTGACAAAAAGGATCGATACAGATACATGCACATATCTAATGGCACCGGGAGAAAGTAAGTGTGGGTGATGTGGTCTGCCCCACCCCAACTTGCCAGGAAGATCCTCAGTCTCCTCAAGGTCTTAGTTCCTTTCTATACTGAATAGGAGAAAAAAACTGAGGTCAAGTGGGGTAGGCAATATTACAGCGTCGGAGTTGTAGCTCAGTGGTTGAGCTTTGCATGCTGAAAACCTAGGCTTACCAGAGTCCCGGTACTCACCGGGACATTCCTGATTTGGAAGTCACCAACCCAGCCGGGCCCAACTGTCCCCGCCTTTCCCAGCCCGCCCGCTGCATCGCGACAGGCCAGGACTCTTCTGAGTCTGACCAGTGCATTCGGTCCGGCCAAGGTTCCTTGAACGCCTGCACGAGCGTCACGCAGCGCACAACACCTCTCTCCCAGGCATCGTGCACTGCGCAATGCTCGTGCAGGCATGTGAGGAGCCCTGGCCAGGCTCTACAGTCCTGGGCCACCACGATGCAGCCGGTGGGTCAGGGTGAAGACGCGACAGTGGGAAGATGCGGCGGCAGCAGGGCGATCGGAACGAGGCAAGCGAGGGAAAAGTCAAGCGAGGCAAAGTGGCGAAAGCGGGGAAAATTAATAAATAATTTTAAAATTTTATTTTTTTGCTCTGCGACCGCAAAAATAAATAAATCCTGGCAGGCAATATATATATATATATATATATATATATATATATATATATATATATATATATATATATATATATATATATATATATATATATATATATATATATATATATATATATATATATATATATATATATATATATATATATATATATATATTGGGGGGGCAATATATATATATATATATTGGGGGGGGAAGGGGGTCCCGATTGGAGATGGCCAAAATCTGGTAAGCCTAAGAGCCTCGGATTCAATCCTTGGCACCTTCAGAGGGGGCTGGGAGATTTGGAAGCCAGCCAGATCTTGGGGAGTTCCAAGTGAGAACTTTCTCCAAGGAGCAGAGAAGAAATGAGGTCTCGGTACCTCCAGGCCTAGACTACCCCTCAGGCTCTGCCGATGGATGTAATCATTCTTCCCGGCCCACAGGTTTATACATTTGACTTCTGTTGCGTATATACACCCTTGAGGAGAAATGCCTTAAAGGGACAACCCTTTGATGTAGAGTCTTGCCTTGTTCTGTTGTCTTTCTTCTAACTTATTGCTGGTGGTGGTGTGTGTGCTCAGGGGAGGTTGAGGTTCTGGGCTCTGGAGTGGCTGGTTTCTCGAGGGGCTCTGGCTGGCTCTGGGATCACCAGGTCTGTGGTCTTCGGGTTCATCATCTTCAGCTCCAGGGTTTCCTGACAGGCAGGCTCAGATTCAGGCTTTAGCCTGGTGTTGAGGCCTGAGGCTGCTTCTGGGGTTGGTCCTTCTTCGAACCCAACTATTTGCCTGCTCTTCCTCAGGGGTGGAGTTCGAGTGCAGGCAGGGGAAGGTGGGATAGGGGCAGGCCAGGGCATAAAATATAAAGGCTGAGGACAGATACGGCTGTGGAGGAGAGTGAGTCACAGCTACAAATACCAATAAGCCAGAAGGGGCAGGGCTGCCGCAACTTCTACCTCCTCTCACTTAAGGTCATTCCCCTCTCTGCTTGTGGGGCAGGTTAGGTGGGAGGAGACCTGAACACTCTCCTACATTTGGTACAAAAATTACTGTAGATGGTACTGCAGTGCTAAACATTACAAATGAAAACACACACAGACAGGGCCTCTGAGAGGGGGGTTAAGGGGGTACATTGTACCTGGGCTCAGGGCCAAAAGGGGGGGTCCAGGAGCCAAACTTACATGAAGTGAAGGAGCCCAAAAGAAACTTTGTATCCCCTGATAAAATTCCGCTGAGTGACCCTGCACGCAGAGCTTGTTCTTATCTGTAGCAATGTAATACTGTACTTGCTGATGGTCATTCCAAGATTTTTCACATGCCTCTGTTTTACTCTGTTAACCTTTGATGAAAAGTGGTCAAAATCATAGGTGCTTTCCATTTCTGTTATGATTGCAATGTTATTCTTGGAGGTTATGCTTTCCAGATGTAACATGGTTAGCAAAAAAGGGAAAAAAAATACTCCCAAGTGTTTTAGTAATACTGAACTTTCAATTGCTTAGGAGAAAATTGTCCCCTTTACCATGGGGATATATCCATATTACCATAGTAGTATGGTAAACATATTTTACCATATGGAAAAAAAATTACAGTAAGTCCTCACTTAGTTGTTTCATTTAAAGTTGATGGGAAAATGCCAAGTTTCACATGCACATTACAAATATTCAGTGTTTCAAAATGCTCATGAGGAGACTGTGGCTGTCACCTGGGGCATTTGCCCCCCCCCCGCCCCATTGTAGCTATGCACGTGCCCACATCAAACATCTGTGATGTGCATGTGAAACTTGGACAGTTTTTCTGTCTTTTCATGTCATGACAGTTGTGGTATGTCAGTTCACTTAAGAATAAATCAACTTTACTTTTGCACCATCCTTTTTGAATAACCCTGTATAATGCAATCCTTTTTGCCTGGTCCCATCCTCGAGATTCTGCTTCTTGTTCATGCAAGGTTGTGCGATAGATTGTTTGGAGCCATCATTGCATATACCGACTGGCAAACCTAATAAGGATGCTTTTTTTTTAGTAGTAGTAGTACTTTAATCAACTGGTTTGTTGACACATTTCTAGACTGGAGAGGCACTCTCTCCCCCTCATTATTAATCACATGCTGTTTAAATACTAATTTAAACTCTATATCTCATGATGATTATAATATAGTATCTAACACTCCAGCATAGTTTGAAGTTCCACTTTAAGATGAAAAGGTCAACAAAATCTTGGCTTCCCAAGAACATTTCTGAATAAAACACTGTATATCTTCCAGTTTTGAAAAGCATGAACTAAACATATACACATACAGCCAGTGGCCCCCAAACAGCCATGTACTGCATTTGGGCCTCTAGTTATACATTCCTCAATTCAGTTTAATTTTGGGATGGGCAAAACCAGACCTGAGATTCTGCATACTTGCACATGTATTGGTAGACATGTGTGCATGTATAGGAAAGCAGCATTGGCAACACTCTGAAATGTGGATATCTTTTTGACAGGACATAAACCGTGTTACAAAAAGGGAGCTCCCATCATTGCTCAATCACACGGCTCTGTCGCATTCACATGAGTTGTGCCCCAATCTAATCCCCCTCCCCACCGGCGTAACTACATTGCGCCAGTGGGTGTTGCTTACGGCAGTTGCAGAGCAACCTCCACCGGTGATTGCAGTGGGCTTGCTGGTGGGGAGCCCGGAGCGGTCTCCTGTGTGTTGGCAGAAATGTGGAGACCTGCTGGAGCAGATAAGCCTGCACAGGGGGTTGGAGGGAGGTGGGCAGAGAATTGAATGGGGTGAGGGGTGGGTGGAATGGGGAGGGCGGAACGGGGTGGACTGGGGAGGAGTGCTGATCAGACCTGGGAGGAGGGCAGTGGCAGTGCATGTCGAATCCCAACCCCCTTCCCAGGTCTGATCCACCTTCCTGGGTGAACACAGACTTGTGGGTCAACACAGACTTGTGTCAGCTATAGAGCTGACACATAGTGGCTACTGTGGCTTACCCCGAGGAGACATCCAGCAGCCAAAAATCCCCTGCGGGATACAGCAGTAGCCATGCTGGAGAGTCTGCATCGCCGTGTGGGGATTTAGATAGGGTTGGGCTGGCCTGACCGGTTACAGAGCTCATGCCATCAATTTGTGTATTTTTGCGTTAGATGCATGGGCACGGTAGTTCATAGTGCTGCTGCGCATAGTCTCTACGAAGTTAAACACCCTTAAGTGTAGTTCAGATCAGTGGGTGATTTATCATGTGCTTAACTGCCATTGCAATAAATGGAACCTAAAAGTGCTTAACTTTGGCAGAATAGCACCTACTGTTACATGATGCCGGACTGGAACCTTTGCATGTTTAAACCAATATGCATCAGAGTTAACCTGTAAATTTTTTTTAAAAAATGTATAGTAGCAGAGCAACCTTTTGTGGTCTTGGCATTCTAGTGTGTCGTAGGACCCAGGGTTAAGTTGAAGATGCAATGCAGGAGTGGGACAATGTGAAAATGCCTTCTATGGCCACTGTATCGACACCTTGGCTTTTCTGATGCTGTCTCGTGAGAGTGCAAACGGTCCATTGCTAAGCAGTATCGGAAATGTGATAAAACTCTTTTTTATTGTGCAATAAAGGATGACATGATATTTAGTTACTATCAACGCACATCATGACCAAGGCTTCACTTCACAACCCACTTGACTTGAAGTACTTTTTACGGAAGTCAACGGGATAGCTCTGGGACAACTCTGGAGTAAGTGGGTTGTAAATTAAAGCCTAAATGCCTATTCTCTCTCTCTCCCCATCCTCTAATCTCTCTCTCTCTCTCTCTCTCTCTCTCTCTCTCTCTCTCTCTCTCTCTCTCTCTCTCTCTCTCTCTCTCTCTCTCTCTCTTTGTCTGTCTTGACATTTAACTTGCTAGCTAGCTACATTAGAGTAATGAATTCCATTTAACAGTGGAGTTTTTTTTAATGGATAAAGAACAGAACTTAAATTCCCTTAACTAAAAATATGAATGTAGATTGCAATGCAGCCAGAATACATTAAGTGCTCTCTCTCTCTCTCTCTCTCTCTCTCTCTCTCTCTCTCTCTCTCTCTCTCTCTCTCTCTCTCTCTCTCTGAAATAAAATTAATAAAATATGTTTTATGAACTAGGACTATAGCCAGACCAAAAAAAAGCTCTATAAATTTTCACAACACTGGTAAACATATTCCAGTTATCATTGAGCTAGATACTGGGAGACAGAATCTTCCCTAGCTCATTTGGTGTTCCGAATAGAGAATCTCAATTTAAATACAGATTTGGCATCATTCCAGTGAGTTCTGGGGGGGGGGGGAAGGGGCAGAAAGTAGTGGCTTCCAACCCCAACAGATCTGCTCTTATAGTTCCATTAAAAAGCCAACTCTGTGTGTGGCAGTGGTGAAGAAGGAGCAAATTCGATGTTCGTGTTGATTAGGAAATGAATTGAAAATACAACACCCGATATTTATTGTTAATCCCCTTATTATACAGAACTATGGTGCAGCTACACATGTGTAATTTGGTCACCCCGTCTCAAAAAAGAATACAGGTGGGTCCCCATATCCACTGATTCTCTATCCACGGTTTCAGTTATCCACGGATCATGGGGACCCCCCCCCCCCAGGCTTTTACTTTTTTCCCAGTAAGCTTCGTTTCTTCCTTAAAGAAACAGGAGAAGCAGCCTCTGGCTGCTTATTACAGGCAAGTAGAATGAGACTAAGTACTAGAGTGGCTCTGCAAGGTTAATAGAAACCTTGCAGAGCCTCTCTAGGACTTAGTCTTGTTCTACTTGCCTGCAATGGAGGCTGCTTCTCTGTTTGTTTTAAGGAAGAAATAAAGCTTGCTGAAAGAAAAATAAGAGCTGGCGGGGGGCAAGCATGCCTGCCTGCAGGGGAGGCAGGGTGGGGTGGGGCCCTCAGGAAACCATGGAGGGGGTGTTCGCTCTTATCCACGGTTTCAAGTATCCACGGAGGGGCCTGGAACATATCCCCAGCGGATATGGGGGCCCACCTGTATTTTAGAATTGGGGGAAAAGTGCAGAAGTGGGCAGCCAAAGCAATCAGGGGGTTGGCGTATCTTTGCTATGAGGAACGGTGGAAACGTTTGAGGTTTTGTAGTTTCGAAAAGATGGCTGTTGGGGAAGGGAGCGCACAAATGATAAACGTTTACAAAATTATGCGTGACGTGCAGCAACAATATTACTTTCTTGCTCTCTCCGTATAACAATCACTTGAGTAGCTGGGATGCTGTGCTTCCTTCGCAAGTATTGCGCCTTTCTCTAAGGAAAGGAGTTGCTCGGAAAGAGGCTTAAGTAAAGACATGAACATGTGAAATGTGCGCTGCAGATGGTTGAGCACAGAGGATGATAATGTCTCTCCTGGTACATTTGTTGTTTCAGTTTGCATATATTAAGTGTACAGATTTCAGTGGTGGCATTTGCCTCCCAGTTCTTGTTGATGCACATAAAATGAATTCTTTGCTTATGTTTGCCGGTGATATTAATCTTCCACTGTAGCAATTTCAGTGTGTCATGCTCCACATCTCCATCCTTCTCTAAAACCAGGTTGCAGGTGGCTTTATTGGAACGGTACAAATATTACCAGCTGCTCTGGAGTTTTTCAGTTCTCATAAGTAATATGACATGTCTCTCGTATCCGAGTCGCTTGTTTAATGATGGGGATGTAGAGAAACAAAAAGGATAATTTAATGTTTCAGAAGATTTCACTGGGTGCGTTTTTGGTAGGGTTTTTTTTGTTTGTTTGTTTCACATTTTCGGGCTCTGTGGATGCAGATGGTGTGTAGATTGGCTTGGTTTGAGAATCCTATAGAATACCAGCTGCTGTTCCATCCAATATTTCATCCTTTACCTGACTCTAGCATTTATTTATTTGTTTATTTGTTTATTTGTTTATTTGTTTATTTACTTACCGCCTTTCTCAGCCTCTGATTACTCCTCAGATATTACTCAAGGCGGTTTACATAGGCAGGCAGTCCTAGACCCCAATAAGGATCTTTACATTATTGTTCTATATACAGTCAGACCTCGCTATCTGCGGGGGATTCGTTCTGGATGCCCCACCCCGGTGGATAGTGAGGATCCGTGGATACCGGCATCCACATTAAAAACTGGAAAAAGTTTTTAAAAAAGGAAAAAAGTGTTTATCTCCCTTTATTTATTTATTTATTTATTTATTTGTTTGTTTGTTTGTTTGTTTGTTTGTTTAAAAAAATTATACCCCGCCTTATCCCATGCCAAGGCAAATGCCCAAGGTGGCTTACAACAAAGTTAAAAATACATAATTTAAAACAATACATAAAATAAATTAAAAACAATAAAAAACCACTGGGGAGGGGGCGACAATATACAGCAGAGAAGCAACGGAGCAAAACCTCTTGAGACCCAGAAGTCAGACATGGTGAAAACGCTGTGTATTCTTGCTTAAACATGCTGAAATTGCACTCCGGAAGCCTCTTCTAGGTCGTGAGATTCCCTCCCTCCCCTCTCCCAAGGTCGCCCTAGAGTGCATTGCAATGCATTTTAAAGCTATTTTGGAAGAGTGAGGGGGAGTTGAGTGACCCAGAAGAGGCTTCTGGAGCGCGATTTCAGCATGTTAAAACAAGAATACACCGCAGTTTTGCCCTAAAAGGTTAAAAAAAAAACCTCTTTCCCCCCCATTCTCTCTCTCTCTCTCTCTCTCTCTCTCTCTCTCTCTCTCTCTCTCTCTTTTACAGTTTTTAACGTTGACCTCGTGGATCCAGAATCTGCGGTGAGTCAAATCCGCGAATCCTGGACCTGCAGGGAAAAAGGAATCCACTGTCTATAGAACCCTTCCTACCAGATGTTTTTCCTTCACCGGTGTAGTTAGTCAAGTCAAGTCAAGTTTATTAGGTTAAATAGCACATTGCCATACACCTATAGAATTAAAAGTTAAAAACACATTGAAACAAAATTTGCCATACACCTATGAAGTTGAACTTATACACACAATAAAACAGACATTTGCCACATCTACCACACATTCTTTACAAAAACTACTTAAGAATATTTTCAGCCTTAAAGAATCAGAGAACGTTGAATATCTTTGCAACCATTTCTTTAAAAAACGTTCTCTAGCTGTTTCATATTTAGGACAATAGAAAAAAACATGTAGCAATGAGTCTAATTCATTCAAAGAACAGTCACAATATCGTTGGTCAGATGGTATCTTTTGAAAATGACCTTTCATATGCGCAGTTGGTAATGCGTTACAACGTGCAATCATATAAGCCCGCCTAAATTTAGGCACTGTAAGCATATTGAAGTATAAAGGTAGAGTAAATTCTACCGGAAACCTTATTCCTGAATAAGATGGAGAACATGTCCGCTTAGCCTCTAATTGGAGACAATCCCAATCCAAAGTGGTTAATTTTCCCACTAATGATGAACGTTGTCTTTCGTTCAGATCTCCTATTCTCAGTAGACCCAATTCATGTAGTTTTTTTTTATCAGTCTCATTGTTCCATTTTGTCCAACAACGCTCTTGTGCAGCTAATTTAGTAAAAATAGGGAGATCATCTGCATTGGCTAATCGACATTTAAAATTAATGATGACTTTCCATATCAATGTAAGGATCTTTGGAAGCCCTAATTCAAGCCGTAATACTGCAGAGGCTATACATGGAGGTGTGGCCAGCACTTTCCGAAAGAAAGCTTGTGGAAGTCTTTCAAGATTTTCTATTGGTCCCAAGAACCAAATTTGAGAGCCATATAATATCCGCGGCAGTATAGTGGCTTTATAAACTTTTAAGAGCTTGTCACAGTCAGGCCTTGCATCACACGCCAAGGAGGGGATTTTTGAGTTATCGCTCCTGTCACTGACATTCTCAGCATTCCAGTCTGCACTCTCACTGCAGCACACAACAGCGACTCCTCTCTGACAATGCGGGTCACAACAGCTTATCAGGTAATCAGGTACCTTCTGTTCTCTCCTCCAGTTGCAAATTGGCTCTCTCCTGCTTAGTTTCAGGCAGTCTTCAGGCAGCTGAACCTCCGACCACACCTCCTGCCTGTTGTCAGGTCAGGCGCATTCCAAATCTTGAGATAACTTAGATCAGTTTGGTGACATCACAATACTGCCAACCCTTGAGAACATGAGTAATTATGTACCAGGGTGGAGAGCAGTAGCCAAGTGTAGCTTAGCAGTGACCCCAGAATAGCCTAAGAACCTTTACCATTTGTTCTTCTGGAGAAGAATACAAGGCCAAAAAACTCAAGGGTCATATTTGTCAAACTGACCACCCTACTGCAGACTCTTGAATCACCATAACCATTTACATAGCTGCGAGATCTTGGGTGATCTTTGTAGACTGTACCCTGAGCTGTAATGAGAGATTATGGGGGCCGCATATTCTTTCCCATTGCACCAGCATGTGCATGACCCATATACGTATTTTGAAGGTCCCAGTGGCTGGCTGCTATTCCTTTCTTCCTACCACTAACTCCGGCATAACAAGCCAGTCATTTTGTCTCAAGGAGGAATTAAATGATTGTACTCACTGCCATCGCAGTAAGAGTTAGCAAGTAAATACGGGAGTCTTGTCGGCTAATTCCCCTGGCATTTCTGTCTACATCGCAGCCATGCTGGGTTCTTTCATTAAAGATATGATGACTTTTTAACGAAGATTAAAGATATTCCATGACCTTTAAACACATTATTCCTTTGCTCAATTAAAGCACTGAAATGAAATATATTCCACAGTGTTAAAATGTAAAGTACCTTTGTTTTATTATGGCCATGCTCATGCATTCAAGAAGGGTGGTGTGTGTGTGTGTGTGTGTGTGTGTGTGTGTGTGTGTGTGTGTGTGTGTGTGTGTGTGTGTTTGACCTGCACAATGTGCCATTTCAGCCCTCAGCATTTTTGTGATGTGCCATTAAGATCCATGGTATTTTATTAGAGCCCTAGTGTTCTCATAGAGTCCATCTTACTCCTGCCAACCTAGCAGTTCCAAAGCATGTTAATGCGACTAGATAAATAGGTACCGTACCGCTGCGGGAAGGTAAACAGCGCTCCGTGTTCCAGCCGCATGCTATGCGCTGCGGCAAGGAGAGTCATGCCGGCCACATGACCACGGAGGCGTCTTCGGACAACGCTGGCTCTTCGGCTTTGAAATGGGGATGAGCACCACACCCTAGAGCCGTGATGGCGAACCTATGACACGCGTGTCACAAGTGACACGCGAGGTCATTTTGGGTGGCACGCCAGCATTTCCCCCAGGGCCCGACATGCCTTAAATTTTCACAGAAGTTTTACATTTTTCAAGCTTATCTTGAGGGCAGGGATTGCTGCAGACGTTTTAAAAATCCTGCAGGGGGCTTCTGTTGCTATCGCAAAGACTTCTGGGGAGAGAGCGAGCGATACTGAATGCAGTGGGAAGCAGGGAAAGAGCGCGTGCGTGCGTGCGTGCGAAAATGAATGCAGCGGGAAACAGAGAGAGAGAGAACTAACTAACTAACTCATACACGTGGAAGCAGGAGCTGATAGTGAAGGAGGAAGAAAGAGGGAGCGTTGGTGAGTTGGAAGGAGGGGGTCGTTAGGGCGGGCACTAGCCCGTAGCGAGAAAAGAAAGAAATCTCTCTTTAAGATTTGGTGTTATGGGGCTGATGCAATGCTGCAGAGTAACTGGATGGATGGGTGGTGCGGGGGTTACATTCGGCAATCTGTGCTTCCAGCTTCCCCACCCCCCACTCAGCGGTTTTCATCCCCACCCCCAATTCAATCCAGTCTCTTCCCCCACACCACACCTCACACAGCCCTTTCCTCATTTAAGTGTGAAAAATGCCTCAAAACGAGGGTGGGAAAGCACGAGGGGAGCACAGACAAGTCGAGCAAGAGGCTGTGAAACGAACTAACAAAAAGCATACACACACCCCTCCAGAGTTTCTTCTGCAATGCTTCCCTGGCTCCTGCTCCTCCCTCACCGTGGTGCTCAAAATCACTTGCAAGAGTCCGGAGTGTATGTGTGTCAGTGTGTGTGTGTGTGTGTAGGGGGGGGGAGAGAGTAGAGAGATCGTTTGGAAAGAAAGGGATGCAAAGGTAGCCCTGGGTAGACACTAATTTTCGTTGTACATTTGGTAATCTCTGCTTCCAGCTTTCCCCCCTCTCTCTGTGTAGTACCCACCATCCACAACCCCTTTAAAATGCCATCCATGTTAAATACAATGCAATATTAACTAAAATACCATGTTAAATAAAATGTAATGTGTTCTATATGTTTTCAGTTCAATTCAAAATTACTATTAAAAGTAGCAATAGTAAAGGTACTATTAAAAGTTCGGGGTGGGGGGGCGGGGCGACACACCAGCAGAGTCAAGTTAGGCATTTTCAAAAATGTTGACACACCAAGCCCAAAAGGTTCACCGTCACTGCCCTAGAGTCAGACACGACTGGACTTAATCGTCAGGGGTCACCTTTACTAGTGTTCTCATGTAGGTATGGGTATTGTATAATGGAACTGAGCCATTGGGGAGACAGAGGAGCAAGGTTTTAGAGGATGGACAGAATTTGTCCATGTATTAGTTTTCTGAAAGAAAAATAAGAGTGCATTTCACATTCATGCTTCCCTCTAAAACTCAGATGGAAATGAGTTCCAAGGGGAACTGCTCTTTAGATAGATTGATTGATAGATTAGGAAGGGTAGTATAAAAATGTGAAAAAAATTAAGAAAAGCATACTGTGAAAAGTTTCTTCCCCCCCCAAAAAAACCCAAGCTCCACTCATAATTTATTTATTTATTTTATTTAAAGAATTTTTACCCCGCCTTTCTCCCGATTAGTGCAATCAAGGCGGCTTACAATTAAAAACATGTTAAAATACATAATACAATACATAATACAATACAATAAAAACAATTAAAACAGGTATTTAAAACAATTAAAACAAACAAACCCAGTGGGTCACCTTATTGCATTTATTAAAAAGTGAGCTCACCATGTCGTCCATCGAATGCCAACCTGAATAAAAACGGCTTGAGGCCCCGTCGAAAGGTCTCTAAGTAGGGAGCCGTTCTTAATTCCAGGGGGAGGGAATTCCATAGTTGGGGCGCCACTGTTGAGAAGGCCCTATTCCTCGCAGCCATCTCCCTCACCTCCGTCAATGGCGGCAAGGTTAACAGGGCCCCCCCATGACCTCGGAGTATGGGTCGGATTATAAGAAAGGAGGCGGTCCCTCAAATACCCTGGTCCCGAGCCGTAAAGGGCTTTAAAAGTCAAAACTAGCACTTTGAATTGTGCCCGGAAATGAACCGGCAGCCAGTGTAGCCGCCGAAGCAACGGCCCAATTGAGTCGAACCAACAAGCCCAGGCAACCACCCGGACAGCCACATTCTGCACTAGTTGCAGTTTCCGAACAGTCTTCAAAAGCAGCCCCATGTAGAGCGCACTGCAGTAATCTAATCTAGATGTCACTAGGGCATGGGTCACTGTGGCCAGGTCTGCATGATCCAAGTACGGGCACAGCTGGCGCACCAGTCGAAGCTGGGCAAAAGCCCCCCTGGCCACCGCTGCCACCTGGGAATCCAGGAGCAGCTGTGCATTCAGGAGAACCTCAAAGCTGTGGACCTGCTCCTTCAGAGGGAGTACAACCCCATTCAGAGCAGGGCGATGGTCCAATACCTGAATTGTAGACTTCTGGACCAAAAGAACCTCTGCCTTATCAGGATATAGTCTCAGTTTGTTTGCCCCCATCCAGCTCCCAACTGCCTCCAGATAACGATTCAGTTTCATCACTGAATCCAGTGATGAATTCAGTTTCATCACTGGCACTAGACGGTTCAAATGCCTTTTTCACAACTCCCTACCTCCATGCCTCATACCACACATGTCTTATGCTTTACCCCCACTTAAATACTAGCTCACATGACAGTGAGCATAGTGTGTAGCGCAGAGAATAGCAATGAAGGAGTCTCAGGTGGAAGTGAAGGGATGGTTTAATGAAACTATCCCGGAAATCTGCCTGACTGTTCTGCAGGGTCAGCCACTTAATCATTTATGTTTCTACCCTGGAGTGAAGAACAAGTGAACTGTCCATCTTTGTACCTCTTAAATCATGTTGATGTAGCAGATTGCTAAAGGTTTCCCAGATGCATCACAGCAAATATTGTTTGGTGCTGTCAGTTTGCGTTGTCGTTTTTCTTGCATTTTGCACAGCGTCTGAATTGTAGCTGAGAAGAAGAGGCCTGGTTTGTGCTCACTTTGCTTTGTTTTTACTTGCAGAGCATTAAAAGGGGGAGGGGCTCTTGAGGCCACCTGAGGAGCCCCCCCCCCGCTTGAGATCATTACTGGAGGAAGGCTATAGAGGCTGGGCCTCAGCAACAGAGGGGCAGGAGTGGTTTGAAAACGGGCCCATGCATTTGGCTTTGAGATTGAAATAGGCCCTGACTGAGCACGTTCTAGTCTTTCCTGAATTTATGCAGATAGTTTCAAGGTTTAACTAATTCTTCAGTACAGGTATGCACCGTGTGATGGAGGGGATATGTTCAGCAAACCCCGCTGTTAGGTGTGTCAGTTGTTGCCTGGACAATCGCTAATGGCAGTCGTGTCGTGCCCCATAATGCCTTGGGGCAGCCCTGTAGTGCCCCAGAATGCCCTGCGGGGACTGGAAAACAAGAAGAAAGCAGCTAGCCAGTGAAAGCACAAATAGAAAGCGCACTTCGTGCCAGGAGGGAAAGAAGCTGGCCCGGTAAGTTTGGTGGGACCACCGTCTTATGTGCAATTGGTCATTCGCCCCAGAACATTGCTACGCGGTGCATACCTGTACTGTATTGTCAAGACACTGAGCCCAGTCTGCCCCCTCGGCTTGCAATCTGATGCTTTGTTAGAGAACATTTACAAAGAAGGGGTGAAAGAGCCGAGGGTCAGGTTATGAATCTGAGCAATTGTTGTTATATGTGTATAGGCTGCTCATGTCTGTGTGGTTGGCAGTGAACACTCTGGCTGTGTTCCAAAGAGGATCTTTGACTTCTTCGTTTGAAGAAGATTGGTGACAGATCTTCTCTTGCCATCTCGCAAATTGCTTTTCAAACTTGTCTCAGTTTTAGAAGAGGTTTACCATGTGTCATGGGGGGGGAGAGGGAATGGGCAGCTGCTGTTCACGGAACAGAATTCCAAATCTCCCTTAAAGCAGCTCATGTGGTTCTTCGGATCTGTGTTATGGAAAAAGGTGGGTTTTGTAGAGAAATCTGAAGGAAGATTGTTAGGGGAAATTCTCTGAAGTTGAAAGATCTGACCAGCTTGCAGGTCTTGTGCCCTCAGACATCTCGCCAGTGGCATAATTGGTGAAAGAGACCAAGCAAAGGCTACTAAGCTGTATTTTATATATTCAGATTTAAACCCTGCCTTATCCAAAGAACCTCAGGACAAGTAATCAGTCTTATATGATCTCAGCGGCGTAAGCAGGGCAGAGCGCGTGGAGCAGCTGCTCCAGGCGTGGGCGGGCTCGCCCGCCGGGTCTCTTACCCGTCATCGCTTCGACCGGCTTCTTATCGGCCCTCCCGCCCTCCCTGGAGCCCGTTCGACTCCAAAATGAGAGCAAAACTGGTGGGGGGCGGGTTAGGAGCCATGCTGCGCGCGCAGCTGCCTCCCTCCGCCCTCCTATTGGCTGCAGAGGGTGCACGCCCCGCCCCCTTACCCAGTCGCCCTTCGTGATCCTTGCACCTCTGTATGATCTGAATGAGCAATAAGTCCTGTGTAGGTCTTGGCACTGTGTTTGCTCTGGTGAAAAATATTTGAGAGGCTATGGCAGTGGTGGCCAACCTCCACCATTAGGGCCTCTGTGTCGTTAAGAGTTGTACTGTAGAAGACAGAATCTTGGCAGCTGCAATTGCTGATGGTGCTGCTAAAACAGCTGCACCTGCTGAAATGCCCTCACGGTATGCAAACATTAAAGGGCCAGGAGCATTCATGTTGAAAGGTTGGCCACCCCTGGGCTATGGATTGTGCACAAGCCCTTCTTCCCCATCACTTCTCTCTCTCTCTCTCTCCCTCCGTCCCACCCCCTCTATTTTCTGCTCTTGCATTAGGGCTGTTGCATGAGTTACAAGAGGGAACAGTGTGGATGCTTGAACAATATGTGCACTAATTAGAATGAGATGTAATGCCAGTATAGGAAGCCCCCCCCCCCAACCAAAAGCTGAGGCTGTCTAACAGTTCCCAGTGCTGGTGTTACCCCAGATAATTATCTTGTGTCTATGTCCAATTAAAGGAGGAAGCAAAAGTGCGGACTGTGCTGGTGGGCAAAATTACTGTGTTGCTGTCCGAGACTACAACACAACAGCTCCATATGCTTAAGCCTTGATGAAAGTGTGCAATGAAGCCGACGAACAGAGACTCTCACTCAATTTAATAGGCTTGGGGCAACCATTACTGCGGTGCTGTATTGTTTGTTCTAGGCTACGATCTACACCTCGGCTTTAATATACAGTTGAACTTTCCAGGGTGCCCGAAGTGGCATTTGAGTTCTAGTATAATGGCATTTTTGGCACCGGCCTCAAGTTTAATATCTTAAATCAAAGGGGAACGTCTTTAACAATACGGCCCAGCTGTCTAAGCTAGGCTGCGGCGCCAGTACTGGATATGAACTCAGCTGCTACAGCTGCCTCTTTGGCATGGCATGCAAGTGAAAATGCTATGATACTTAAGACTTGACTGTTCCCTAGATTGCTTAAGCATCTCATGCACTGGTGTAGCGGGGGAAATGCTTACAATATGTGTATTACTGAACTGCTGTGGAAGACTTTCTAAGAATCTGAGGCCAGGGCCAGGGCCAGAAGAGCAATAACTGAAGCTTTTCGAAGAGAGGGAAAAATTAGTATGACAGCATCAAATATTACCGTGTGGTGTGCCAAGGTTAATTGTTTATAATAGTCTTCTTATTCGGAATGCTGTAGGAAAAGTAGTGCTTTGCATATACAGTCCCTGTCACAGCCTGCAGTTTCAGGTTGTCAGCTCATGATTTCTCCATTCCTTTTCCTACTTGGAATAAATTCGCAAGACCAAACGCGGCCATGGTAGCTACAAAGATTGAGTGGCTCACAACCAGGTCTATCGTGCGCCAAAGGGGTCATCTTCGCAGCTAGCTAGCGCAACCCACATTTTCTCTGCCATTGCAGCCCACTTTTTTTGTTTCCAATTTCATAAAGCAGACACATTAACCGTGATGCCTGGGAGATCCCAGTCTGTGATCCCTTGTTCTCATGCTAGTTGAAAAGTGGTACATAAATACTCTTAATAATAAAAGTACTAAAATGCCACTTCATGGAATGCGGCTCATAGAAAAGAGGCCCTTTTAAAAGTGGTGCCCTGTTACCGGTATATTTAGCAGTGGGAGAGCAACTGTCCCTCTTCACCCCAGCAATCACATCTTTTTCCAGTGGCTGTTGCTGGTGTCTTTTCTGTTAGTTTGTTTGGGGACAGGGAACCATTTGAATAATTTTATTATGTAAACCGCATTGTGATCTACTCTTGTTGAAAAATGGTATATAAAAATTCTTAACAATAATAGAACTGTACGAAGCTGCCTGCTGAGCCATTGGTCCTTCTGAGTCAGTACACTGACTCTGCGCGCATCACCCTCCGGCGGTCCACTCCCCTGCCCCGCTCCAGCAACGCGGGTGCACTGACTGACAGCAGCTCTCCAGGGTTTCCACCCCGGTAGTAAGATGCTGCTGGTTGGGACCTTTTTCATGCAGAGCATGTGCTCTACACTGAGCGATGGCCCCTCCCCCAGTTCACCACTGCAAAGCACTGACCGGGTTTTATTGCTCCTCATTCATTCCCCATTCATACGCACACTCTAATGCTATTCTGAATCAGTGGCCAACAGTTGTATTAACGGCGCAACAACTTGTGCACTGAGTTCTGCTTTTCTCGCCTTGCCTCACAAATCGGGAGACAGCTTGGAAAAACGATTAGCGTGCTTGGGATACTTACCCACAGTGGCAAAAAAAAAAATTGTGAGTGGACAACTGCAGTCAATTTTGATGTTCCTAGAACTAGGTTTATGGTCAAGGCAGATATCTGTGAATCTGAATTTCCAAAGAAAAGCTAGGAGACTGGCAGCAGCTGTACATGTGTGAATTAAAGCTAGTACCTACACTTTGTGGTTGGTTTTTTCCCTTCGTCCTACCTGATGATTCCAGGAATTGAAACTTGGACCTTCTGCAGCGCAAAACAGATGTTCTGCTTCTGAGTTATGCCCCTATCAGGGTTGAGCTGAAATGTGGAAGTGTGTGTGTGTGTGTGTGTGTGTGTGCAAATGTTGCTGAGGACGCTAGCAAGAATTAGGAAAAGACCTGCTTGAGGTTGTCTGTGCCCACTGTGACTCGACAATGTGTAACATTTCATGCTTTAATTTCTCACCCCATCCTTTACTGAATGTGTCCCGCTGTGTGTTCTTGGTGTTTGGACAAGGCCCATTGCTTTCCCAGTTTAGAGGGAAATTTGAAAGTTGAGCAGTTGGCACACGCTCTATTGTTAAATCACTTCTGGCAGTGGCTGTTCCTAATGTCTCCATGTTGCAAGCAGTTTGTGTGCTTTGACGTTCTGTACAGATTGGGTATTTTTTTTCCCTATACCTAATACCTAATAATAATATTTAACATTTGCTTAGTGCTTTCTGAGTTTGTCAAACACCTCACATATTGATGTAATCCTTATGGGCTGTTACTCACAGAGTAACAATCTTCACAATTCTGTCCCCCGCCAGTCCATAGAATGCAGCGCTGTCAACAGAATATGTGCTGCATGGTTGGGGTGGTGGTGGTCACCAGACGGTTTGAGAGAAGTAACTAGAAATATTTTATACTTACCTCTCTGTAGGCCACCTGGCCATCAATGGGTCTCGTCAGACCCATGCCAACTCTTTTGCTGGCATACGTTGAGGGTAGGTCCAGGTCCGGAAAAGGAGATAGGATCCAGCATGCACTGCCGCCGTCAAGATCATTGCTGAACTGCCCTGAACCTCCCCCAAACTGCCCATGACCTGCCCCAGCCATCGCCTTACTTGCTCCAGTGCAGCCTGGGTGGGTCATTGGTGGACGCATGGAGCCTCTGGACATCTGCAGTGGTGGCTTCGGACCACCTGATGGCGGTTCGCCTTTCACGCTGCCATTACTGGACGTACAGCAACGGATCGTGAGATTGGCTGCCGTAGGTTCAGGATAGGATTGGACCATTAGTATTATCCCCGTGTTGCAGATGGAGAAGACTGAGGCTGAGAGGAAGTGGCTTTCCAAAGACAACCTAGTGAGTTAATGGCAGAAGTGCAATTCAAACCAGAGAAGCCCTGGGTTGCAGCTCAGACTCTTAGCTACTATGCTACACCATCCAGGTCTGGCAGCAATGACATTTGGGATTTACTGTAAGTCTGCAGTACTTGATGCGCATGGCAAGCTGGTGCACAGAAATGTCACAAAACTATTGGAAAGCCAGCCTCAAAGGATTTTTTTAAATTATTACTAAGCCCTGTGAGTTGCTACCATTCTTCAGAGGCATCAATGAAGCAGAGTAGCCTGCTGTATTGTCTCAAATTCATTGCTTTGAGATTTTTTTTTCTGTACTGAACATATCCGAAAGCAGACCTTTAGTCCTTGGTTAGAATCTTGCCAGTCCCCACCCCCAATTTCTTTCAGCACAACCCTATAGTATGCATGTCTACTCAGAAGTAAGTCCCATTGTGCTCAATGGGGCTTACTCCCGGGAAAGTATGCATAGGATTGCAGCCTCAGTCTTGTCCCCGGGTTGTGGTCATTAATTTTTCTCAATAATTCTTTCCAGGCTGTATGAAATTAATTTTCTGAGTTCCAGGGGTAATAAAATCCCCCCCCCCAGGTAGATAGTGGAGTTTCTTAAACCTAGGTTGTCAGAGTAAAATCAACGAATACCATACTTATTCTTCCATTATATATGGATTCTGCTGGTTTTTACATGACACTGTCAAATACTTTGGAGAAGCTCCATTTCCTCCCGGCTTGATTAGTCTCTCATGCTTTCCAGCCAAACAAAATCACATAATTGCGGATTCTAATTTTGTGGTTACTTGAATCCGCACTGATTATGTGATTAGATGTAATGACAATAATTACTGTATGAAAAGTGGACAACGGTCTTTGAAGAGGAAAAAATAATTACAATCATTTAACAAGATAATACCTAGCGCACAAGGACAGGCAAACTTTGTTTGCTCTTGTTGTGAATTTATTCAGATATCCTGGGCAACAGCTTGAACTGTTCATGCTCCGTTTATAAGATATTCCATATTCAAGGAATGCAAGTGGAAACTCTTTACCGTAGAGCAACATCTGCAAGAAGATTAGACAGATGTCTCTCCGTCCCCTGCAGAAGGATTCAGATAGGCATCCAGAAGGGAGAAGAGCCAGAGACTATATCGTATCCTCTGAGGACTAAACATTGATTGGGAAACATTTCAGTTACCGTAACGACAGGTGGCGGAGGAAACTCCTTAAGGCTGAAATCCTATGCACACTTTCCTGTGAGTAAGCCCCATTGAAGTCAATGGGACTTAACTTCTGAGTAGAAAAATATTCAATTGTGCTCTAAGTAAATAAACTCAAGTCGGTTGGTGATGCAGAGGATGTGTTGGCTTCTCGACCATTGAGCACGGTAGAAATTTGTGGGCACTGCTCTTTCCTTTTCCTTCATACACTCTATTGAACATGGCAGTGCTTTTTCTTCATTTATTATAAGTCTAAAATAAGCATGTGTTCAGCCTATTTTAAATTGCCCCAGAAGTTCATAAAGCCTTAACATCTGTCGATCTCATCTTGTCGTCTATTTGTCTTTCGAGCCAAATGGATTCTTCATGCTGAGAGTTGGTGAACCTTTGAACAGCAGAGGCTGGAGACAAACCGAGTATAGCTGTCACCTTTAAGGGTGCACTACTTGCCCAGGATTTCACAGATTTAAACAGGGACACATTTGTGTTCTTGTAGCTAATCTCATGCCCAAGATCCCTCTGTCCACTACACATTAATGAGGGCTCTTCTTCACCTGCTCTATCCTGTATTAATTTGCTGTACCAGCCATCCTGCACTCAGAAACATTCAGCAATCTCTGGATAGACAGTTATTTGTGGTGGAGAGAAATGGTTTAAAGAACCGAGACCAAAAATCTTCTCCATCACAGCTTATCTGGTCACATAATTTAAAAGCAAAAGAGAAAGTGTACTTTAATGCAAATATATGCAACAGAAGGTAGGTGTCCTATTGCAAGTTAAAATTAGCAGATCAGAATGCCAATCACCACCTGCAATGACAGTTTGCACACGACATGGTGCCTTAGTGTTAATTTGCGCACATTGGCATGTATGTGTACTAGTTAATCACACACACACACACACACACACACACACACACACACACACACACACACACACACACACACACACACACACACACCCTGCATTTACCTTCAAGAGGTTTCGGGGAAAGAAGACTGAAATCGCAAGAATGGTTACTCTTGTGCATGTGTGCATACATCCACAACATCCTTAAACATTTCCTGAAAAGCCACTACAGGAACAAAACAGGGGAAATGATTGATCAGGAACAAAACTTTTAAAAAAGGGGGATCTGCCTGTCACTGTTAATTAGGAATGTGGGTGGGTTGGTGTATGTGCACGCGTGCTCTTCAGAGGCAGGCAGCTCTCACCACTACTAGAAACGGGAAAAGGTTTTGGACTAATTGGGACCAAATGGCCAACAGATCTCTTTTTGTATTCGTATCACAGGACATGTTTGGGGCTTAGTTCTGGATCCTGTGGTACAGCAATTGAAGAAGGCATAGGAGAGACAGGTTAATTCAGTAGAAGTAGAGGGATGATCTTGGCCCTCTGAAGTTTGAGCAAAAGTTGCAGTCTCCTGCTTTAGAGATGAAATTTTGTCTGGACCTTCAGCAGTCTTACCATATTTCAGTCAAAGTGTGAAGAGTTTAGATGTAGCTTTGTTCATGATGAGAAAAAGGAACGTGGTTTCCATGGTGAGAGGAAAAAAAGGCTGCTTCAGACAATTCCACATGAATGGCCAAATGAAAAAGCATAAGTAATTGGCACTTCTGTGATCCCTTGTGAATTTTCTCAGTCTCAGCTCAAACTTCAGAGGGCCAAGATCATCCCTCTAGTTCTACTGAATTAACCTATGCCTTCTTCAACTTGGCCAAGGGGCCAGCCTATTTAGTGGTTTGCAGCCCAAAGCAGAGGTGGTACGTGAGTTGGGCCCACCTGCCCGCCTGGCCTCCGTTTGGCTTCAAATTAGAGCCAAACAGAGGCAACCGGAACCCACTTCCAGGGCCCAACCCACCTCCTGGCACTGCTCCCTCATTGCTCCAGCTCAGGGACAGTCTCAGCAGGCCTTGGAAGGCTTCCTGAAGTGAACCAGAGGTCACTTGCGGTTTCGCCGACGTGTCTTCCGGTCATGTCGGGAGGCCTTTCTGAGGCCTGAGGAGGTCTCCAGAGGCCGTCTGAGGGCTGGAGCGACAAGGGAGCAGTGTCAGGAGGTGGGTCGTGACCTACCTCCTGGAGGACAGAGGTTGGTGTCTGAGAACTGCTCGAGTAGGGAATCGAACCTGGGTCTTCCAGGTCCTAGTCCAATGGTCTAACCCCTGCAAAATACTGTGGCACAGCCAAGAAGAGTTCTATTCATAGGATGGACAGAAAGTTCTGCTGTCTTGGAATTGTCTCAAAATGTGAAGTTAATCATCGTGACATATTCCTTTTGGCTAATTTATTTTCATTCCTCCACCCCAACCATTGCTTGATTTACAGTTTGCCACCACTTATAATGCAGACCAGTGCTTCTCTTAACAGTCTAGTGGCCTCATTCGAGAGGAGTTGACAGACTTCCAAGGCTTGTCATGATCGGGTAACTCTCCTCTGATTCATAAGGGATTAATTGCCCCTTAGCACTGGTGAGCTGTAATGCTGTCACCAAGGCTGTAGATCTGACACTTTGATACATAAGATAATCAAGTGCTATAATAGACTCTCCATGCATGTTAATAGCTTTGGAAGATGCGAGCAAGAAACGAAGAAAATGTAGCAAACATGTATATTGGCAAACAACACAGAACAGACTTTTGATCAAGATCGGCCCCAATATGTCCTGAATAGTGTTGAAATAATATTTTGCCCATCTGGTATTTGAATGGTGACTGTTCTTGCACTTTGCAGATGTGATGCTAAACAGAAAAAAAAGAATCGAAATAACTAAATAACATTTTCCCTATGGGGAAGAAAGGCAGGATAGAAATTCAATAAATAATAGTCAGTAGATTAATGCAGTGTGCAACTATGATCTTTTTATACAGTATATTTTTCAAGTGAAAAAAAGCTTTAGGAAAACATGGTGTGGAGCAGGGGTGTCACTAGGGTTGGTGATACTGGGAACGAGATCTCATGGTGTCACCCCCATGGACATCCTCCAGTACCAGACCACATGATGGGGAGGCCTCCTGGGAAACGTGATCTCTGTGCGCGTCGTGGTGAGTATCGGGGAAAATTTTAAACCATTTTCTACCAGTGGTGTGTTTTCGCACCACTGGTAACAAATAGAATAGAAAGTCTTTTTGTGTCACCCTTACCTGGGATGACATCCAGGGCGGTCTCTTCCCCCCCCCCCCGTGATGCCCCTGGTGTGGAGGTTATTAATCACTCGGGTTGATTTTAATATTCATGGTTTTGGAGCATTAAGACTTCAATCCTAGGTACACTTACTTGGAGGTAAGCTCCATTGAGCTTTAGTGGGACTTACTTCTGAGTAAACAAGTATAGGATAGTGCTGTCAGACTGTAAAACTGGGGAGCTCTTCAGTGTTGACCCCACAACAATGTTCATTAGCATTTGAGGGGGCGGTTTTTGCAAAATCGGGCAAAACAGCTGCTCATCTTGCATGGAAATGAACACACAACTGTGCTCGCCCACACTCCATTGACCCAACTTGGTGCATGCTTTACTCCATTGATGTGGCCTGGCACATGCTTTGATGTGCATTCTGATGTGCCATCCCCACCTTATGTAGTCCTCTGTCACAATTTCCAGTATACAACCGGTTTCTAATGTCTCCAGCGTAGGCAGCACTAGAGTCTTAAAAGGGCAGGGATGAATGCCATGTTCTGTATGTCCTGAAGGAAGATTATAATAAGGTTTGCTTTCACGGTTTCGTAAGTTATGCCCTTTCTTAGATAGTGTATTTCTATTCTGTGTTCTGCCAAGAACTTCTGGTATCTGACGTGGTTATTATTTCCCTCCTTTGCAGTCTATTTTCATTAGGACTGTGGGATTTTAGGCATTTTCTTAATAACAGTGCCAAAATCTGACATTGCAGTGGACATTCATGAATTCTTGAGAGTGATATGTATTTTTACAAGAAGCCATCACTGCCGCAGAATAGACAGATGTTGTGGGTATGAGAATCAATCTGATGCAGCAATTCTTTTTTCTGAGCACTGGTACCTTTTTCACTTGGGTTTTGAATGCTACCTAGAGGCACTCTGTTCTGTTGACAAGATTGTGAGCATAATCAAGTAGGCATCATGGGATTTAGCTGTCCCTTTCTCCACTTTTCCATCAGTTCTGTTTCTGACTATCTTAAGCAGGTGTTCTCCATCACCATAATGACCCTTCCCATGACAACGTCTATCCAAGCACACCCAAATATAGTTGGACCTTGCATTGTCCCTTTTGGTCCTTCATTCTGGAGGATCTAATTGGATCAAAGGTGCAGAGATAGGAAGCGAAAGGCATGTGGATCCATGATGGGATGCTATAATATTCCTTATTGGAAACCAAAAGTCTCAAGGAAACCACCTGGCTTGTGCCAGTGATACACAAGCAGTGCATCCCCATTAACATAGGGGTGGAGCACAAAGATTCTGGTATTGTATTGATTGGAGGAACCTGAGAGGATCTGGGTTGATAACACTTTGGCAGTGTTCAGAGCAGACACGTCTTGGGGGGGGTGTCATCTGGGTTGGCGTCACCCCCATGGCTTGTTGTCACCCCCAAGGGTTGGCCCCACCCGCTCTGGGCTGCATCTGTATGCTAATCACTTCCAGGACTGCCTGGCTCTTGCACGATTTTGGGCGTCCCGAAGGCCCAGTCAGTCGTGCCACTCCACCTTGAGCCCAAACTTGCCAGTGTCTGTCCCTGTCCAGGATCCGGCTTACCTGTCTGGGCCATATGCCACACCCCAACTCCCGGACTTCCTGCCATGGCTTCAGACGCTTATGGAGGTGGGCAGGCTAATGGGGCCTCTGTCGGTGCGTCGCATCTCCAGATTGCCCAGGTGCAGGGAAGAGCCGCAGAACGCCCTGCGGCATGGTGGCTGAGGCCCAATTCGCCTGCCTGCCTCGATAAGCATCTGCAGCGGCAGGCTTCCCCCATGGTGTCACCCCTTAATTGAATGTCACTGGGGGCAGCTTGCCCCCCCACCCCGCCCTAGTGAAGCCCCTGGTTCAGAGATACTCTTGCATCTTCCCTGGACAAAGTCTGTCTTACCATTTCAAAATCACTCCTGCTTTTATGTTATCGTTGTTTTATATTTTAATCTTCTCTTGTGTCGTTTTTAATTGTTTTATTCTAATGTTTTAGTTAAATGTTTTTATCTTCTGTATGACTAACTTTGATGTTGTACACCACTTTGAGTACCAGAAAAGCGGTATATAAATCACTAATGTACCCTATAATGATAGCTCTGCTGCTATCATTATAGGGTCTGTTGAGGTCTGTTGAAATGGGACCTCTTTTGCATGCAAAGCACATGTTCTTCCACTGAACTATGGCTTCTTTTGAGCTATGGCCCATTACTGATTCCAAAGATCCATGAACACCAGCTATTCTGCCATCACAATGGAGAAGTTCTGGTTGAGTTTGGGATACTCAGTGTGGAAAGACTCACTGGCATCGCTGCAGGGGGGGTGGAGCTCTAAGTTCCGCCGCGGTTCAACCCTCCGTTACACTGGTGCATGAAGCGGGCCCGCCCCCTCGCCTTTGGAGCCATTCAAGGCGGTGAAAGCAACGTGCAGGGAGTCTCATGTGCGTTGCTTTCACCACCTTGAGTGGTTCTGAAGGAGAGGGGATGGGGCCGCTTCATGCACCGTTGTAACGGAGGGTCGAACCGCGGCGGAACTTAGAGCTCTGCCCCCCCCCCACAGTGACGCCAGTGGAAAGACTGCCGTCATCTGATCCTCTGCGTATAAAGTACATTTCTGAGAAGAATGGGTGGGGGGGGGGAGAGTCTTTAAGGATGGCTTTGTCTTAACTTTATGTTCCTGATTGAAAGGGAAATAAAAGCTATAACAACAACAATAAATCTGAAACACTTCCATTAAATGTAAGGCTCACACACGCACACACAAAATATACAAAAGCTCTGATTCCTTTTTTTCTTATGTGCTGAAATCCCATTGAGAAGCAACTCGCATCCTATAACAATGGCAGCTTTCATATTTAGAAAAGGAATGCAATTTTAATTTAGCCTATAATGATGCTTTAATAGGCACGTCTGTTATTAGCCATGTCAGCCTGATTGCTTTCCTGACTGCAGTTTTCAATTAAGCATAATGTGTCCTATTCATGGGCCGAGGAGAAGAGAGGAAAGGGGTGGGGACTATTTTCGTTGGCAAATCATGGGCTTGAATAGGCACTTAGAGAAAATACATCTTGTGAAGCTGTTCTGGGTTTCAATGAGACTGATTTTTCTAGATTTAGCTAAATGCATCTAACTTGATTAAAGGTGCTTTCCCTGCTATGTCCTGTATAAACGGTGTTCTTAATTCCATTTTCTGTCTGCAAGTGTCCATCACAGGACCACGGGGTGGGTGGGAAGATTAAGGCTGTAATTTTATACACACTTACCTGGAGGTAAGTCCCATTGACGTCAGGGGGTTTATGTCTGAGTAAGCTGAGTAAAACTTTATTTCTGAGTGAACATTCATAGGATTGTGCTGTAAGAGCATGAGATGTTCAAACTTTCCCCTAATCCCAGACTTCTCAAATTGTGGGTCGCAACCTTTGCCTCCATTTGGCTTCACATTGGAGCCAAATGGAGGCAATCAAGCAGAGGCTGCTCCTAGGTCACAACTCGCCACCTGCAGCTGCTTCAGGCCCAGGATGGCCTCCTTCCTTGGGCCTCAGGAGGCCGTCAGAAGTGACTTCCGGGTAGGCTTACCAGATCTCCAACCGGGACAAAGTGCTAGACCTTTAGGAGAAGAAATGTGGGCAGGTGTAGTTTGTTAAACCTTTGAGCACAATCCTAGGCATGTCTGCTCAGAAGTAAGCCCCATTGTGTTCAGTGGGGCTTGCTTCTGAGTAGGCAAGCCTAGGGTTGTGCTCAAAGGTTTACAAGCTACACCTGCCCACATTCCTTCTCCTAAAGGTCTAGCACTCTGTCCCGGTTGGAGATCTGGTAAGCCTACTTCTGGGTCGCTTCTGGTTTCGCCAACGCAACTTCTGGTCATGTTGGGAGGCCTCTCTTGAGACCTGAGGAGGCCTCTGGAGACTGTCCTGGGCCAGGAGCAGCTGCAGGAGGTGGGTTGTGCCACCACTGCTGGAGGACAAGGTGGGTCATGACCGCACCAAGACTGAGAACCACTGCCCTAATTCATTTTGTGTGTTGCTTTAAGATATCCATACTGGGTTTCAGATACTTAATCACAATACAGGTATCATTTGCTTATTTTAACAGGTATGGGACTGGAGCATTGTCGGAACCCAGAAACTGTCAAAAAGCAGAACCTGGTCTTGCAAATGCAAAACAATTAGCTTGCAACAAAATTGCTGCAAATGGACTCTCATTAATGCCTTCAGAAATACCTTCAGAGGTTTAGAAATGGACCTCGAGCCAAAGTTGGGTGCGCGCTCTCTCCCTCCCACTCTCTCCCTCCACACACACACACACACACACACACACACACATACACACACGCACACACACACACACACACACAGATAGATAGATAGAGAGAGAGAGAGAGAGAGAGAGAGAGAGAGAGAGAGAGAGAGAGATATTGAATCACCATGTCACATGCAAATCAACATGGGGGAAATTTTGCCTTTAGAACAGCACAGAGAGGGTGTAAACATGATGAGACGGGTTGAAAGAGAGGAGCATGCATCAAATGACTTCTGGTAATAATTGAAAGGGGTCAAAAGAGCGGATTGTTAAGAAATGATCTGTCAAAAAGCAAGGGATATGTATACTTTGGGGCAAGAGTCCCATCCATACTTCCTCTGCAGAAAAAAAGAGAAAGGGGAGGGCACACATACTCTTGTCATGTGTATATAGCAGAAATCTTCTCCCTGCATACAACTGGTTCCTTGCGGAGTATTTATCATGTGGAATGGGGCATCACTATTTACCATATTCGTTTTGATATTTGATATCCCACCTTCCCACTAAACATCACAATTTCTAAACATCACAATTTCTACAAAACAGTAGAATTTTCTAAACATCAGCCAGTAAAAATCAGCAGGCCATAAAAGAAAATGCAATTTCAGAAGGAAACAAATCACGCGGCAAATGGGTCAAACACTTTTTGAAGGACCTCCCAGGGCAAAATGTTTCACTTCCTAGGTGCTACGACTGAGAAGGCCCTTCCCCTCACTGTAAAAGTATTTCTCTTCTCTTGTCAATAGGCTGAGCTGAGCATGTCTACATGTGGATGAAATTCAGCGAAGCAATGGAATACTAAGACTGTTTACTCAGAAGTAAGTCCCACTGAGTTCAGTGGGACATACTGTATATGATAGCAACCCAAATTAGGCACAGTTAAACCCCAGTGAAATCAGCAGACCTTTATGAACGCCAATCCACTGACTCTCAAAGGGACATAACACTTCTAACAGCTGAATCCCCATGATGTAGACTTGAGACTATTGACTTGGACTTGACTTGGTGATTGTAAAAGACTCGAAAGACTTGACTTGAGACTTGGAGCCTTTTACGACTGAAATTTTATTCAGGTTTAAACTCTCCTTCCCCATTAAATAGATAGGGATTCGCAACTCACAACCAAAGACGTGGGACTTGGGGGCATAGACTTGGACCCAGAGACTTGGGACTTGTTTCGAGACTTGGAGTCAGAGACTTGATCCACATCCCTGCCGAATCCTATCGAAACCCCACCACACCACTGGATTGCACACGGTATCCTGTGGGGGAGGGCAGCCCTGCTAGGTCTACTCAGACCTGTGCCAGCTATATAGCTGGTGCAAATCTGAGTGGACCCAGGAAGGCAGTTCAAGGTCAAGAAATGGGTTTAGATATTGGCAGCTCCACTTCCGCTGATACCACTCCCTTCCCGGTCTCAATCCCCCATCCTATTCTCTGCCCCATTCTAACCACCTCCCTCCTGCCCCCTGTGCTGACTTGCTGGCTCTGGAGTTCATCGATGGGCAACTGACGTGTGGCCACTGGCTGCTGATGGCGATGCAGCCATGTTGAACGGCATGTCGCATTTTGCCACAGCTGTAAAGGACTTTGCGCTGCTGGAACGCCCTCATAGGACTGGGCCTTAACCTTCTCAGACTTGCCCTCCCTGGGTAAGTGCTTGTAATACCCATTGATTTCACGAACAAAAAGAAGTGCGTGTTTAATTCTCATGTAGAAATTGACTTAAATGTGCAGTCTATTGACTGGATTATGCACAACAGATTTCATACATCTGGGGATTGTTATATTTGTAGGGTTGCTATGTATTATCAAACGAAGCTAAATTTTCACATGGTGAAAATATGCATGTTTTCTTGGGAGGTTCTTCTTCAGTCTCCGCTGAGGTTTTGTTGCAATGACTGCTGGCATGTAGTATCCTTTTGCTCTCAAGTCAGCGTACTGCCAAGCCATCCATCCAACAATAGTTTGTCAGTCCCAAGACGCATTTAATTCACTCTTGCTTGTAAAAACTAGATTGTGGCCTGTTCGGTATTCCCAACATAGTGTGTGTGAGTAGAGAGCTGAAAGAGATAGTTGCACAAGATAACCACCCCTTTAAAGAACCATTGTGGAGTAAAGAGAGTTTCGTGAGTATCCCAGGAAGCTTTTCAGAAAGGGTTATATTCAGTACAGTGAGTGCAATCCACCTAAAAGAGAGTGACCAAAATGATTGGTGGGTTGGGACACCTCCTTTAGGAGGAAAGGCTACAATGTTTGGGGCACTTCAGTCTAGAAAGATGGAGCCTGAGGGGGGAACATGATTGAGACAGATAAAGTTATGCATGGAATGGATAGGGAGAAGTTCTTTTCCCTCTTGCGCGCAACACCAAAACCAGAATGGTTCTGGCGGGTGAGTTAGAACAGACAAAAGGAAATATTTCTTTCCCAGCAGGTAATTAAGCAAATAGAAGGGGCAGAAATGGAAGCAGTAACAGATTTCACTTTTTTGGGCTCCAAGATCACTGCAGACGGAGACAGCAGCCATGAAATTAAAAGACGCTTACTCCTTGGAAGGAAAGCTATGGCAAATGTAGATAGCATAATAAAAAGCAGAGATATCACCATGCCAACAAAAGTTCGCATAGTCAGGGCGATGGTGTTCCCAGTAGCAATGTATGGTTGCGAGAGTTGGACCATAAGGAAGGCTGAGCGACGAAGAATAGATGCTTTCGAACTGTGGTGCTGGAGAAGACTCCTGAGAGTCCCTTGGACTGCTAGGAGATCAAATCAGTCAATCCTAAATGAAATCAAGCCTGACTGTTCCCTGGAAGGACAGGTACTGAGGCTGAAACTCAAATATTTTGGCCACCTAATGCAAAGAGAGGAGTCTCTGGAGAAGACTCTGATGCTGGGAAAGATTGAAGGCAAAAGGAGAAGGGGAAGGCCAAGGATGAGATGGTTAGACAGCATCACCGATGCAACGAACATGAAAATGAGCGAACTCAGGAATATAGTGGAGGACAGGAAGGCCTGGCGGGATATGGTTCATGGGATCACAAAGGGTCGGACACGACATAACGACTGAACAACAACAACAAAATTAAGCTGTATAACTCCTTGCCACAGGACATTGTGATGGCACCTGGCCTAGATGCCTTTAACAGAGGATTGGGCAGATTTATGGAGGAAAGGTCCATCACAGGTTATAAGCCATGGTGACTGTTTGCAGCCTCTGGCTGCATACATAGGTAGCCTGTCTCTGAATGCTAGATGCAAGGGAGTGGCAGCAGAATACCAGTTATGTTGTGTTGAGTGCTCTCGGACTACTGGTGGGCCATTGTCGGATACAGGAATTTGGACTAGATGAGCCTTTGGCTTGATCCAGCAAGGCTCTTCTTATGTTCTTATGTAGAACTTAACATTTTTAAGACCAGCTGATTTCTGTGGGAGAGTCTTAGGCTTAAGTCCATCATTGAAATCAGTAGGATTTCCTGTACTGAGCATGAGTGGGAGCCTATGGGGCAAATGGGCAGCAGGACCCCATAGGCAGGCAGCTGTCCAAACCACTGGAGAGTAGCAATCTGGCTCCCTCACATTGCTCATTCCTCCACTGGGCTCTTGAGTGATCTCAGCATGCTCCACGTCTCCTGCCTCCTGCCTATCCAACTTTCCAGTGCTGATACAGCCACAATGCACCCTCAGGTAAGGGAACAAATGTTCCCTTACCTTGAGGAGGCCTCCATGACTCCTGCCCCCCCCCCGATGCAGTGCATGCCTCATTAGCATGGCTGCATCAGTCCTGGAAGGCTGGATAGGATCGGACCCTGAGTCAAGGAGGAAGGAGCCAGGTAAGGGGTGTAGGGGTTGGGGGGACCGTGGCACTTGCAAGGGGGGCAGTTATGCTATTGGGCTGCCAAGAGGTCCTTGGAGGTTCCAACATTCACCAAAGGGGATGCTACCTTGGAGGAAGTTGTGTCTTTGAATGCTCTGGGTGATTAGGCTTCAATCCTATAGTGCTTTCCTGGGAGTAAGCCCTATAGAATTCAGCAAAGCTGAGTAATGTGCCCACAGCTCCGTCACTTCATTTGAATGCACTCCTGGTTTTAGTAATAGGCAATCTCTGAATGCCAGATGCAAGGGAGTGGCAACAGGATATAGGAATCTTGTTGTCTTGTGTGCTCCCTGAGGCATCTGGTGGGACCACTGAGATACAGGAAGTTGGACTAGATGGGCCTTTGGCCTGATCCAGCAGGGCTCTTCTTATGATCTTAAGGAGTAGCGTTGTCTGCCCATCCGTTTGTAGCCTGTAGGAGTTCCAAGTGTGCTAGAAGCCACCAAGGACGTCTGATCAGAACATACAAATTTGCTCTTAATGAATGATCAAAGACCATTGAATTATCTTGTTATTAATTATTGATGTACTGTATTCTACTTCTTGGAGATTTTGAAGTCAGCCAGGGAAGTAGCGTTCCTAAAATCTGTTTATTCCGGGAACTATTGACATGGTCCATTCAAAGGTAAGCATTTCTAAGCCCCATTGATTTCTGTTGGAGGGTTAAGCATGGGTTTAAATCTCTCCCACTGAAAATCAATGGGCATTAGAAGCTCTTAGCTTTGTCTAGATTGTGCCCTATATTTCTCTCCTCGATATATTTGCTTTAACTGCAGCAAATGCAGCAACAGCACCAGGTTTATCACAGCCTACACATTTCACTTGAAATGATTAATGTTGACTCTGTACTGTTTTTTGGTATAAAATGTGAAATCAGCCTTGTGGTCTTCTTTAAAGTGATTAGTTTTCCCTGATAGAGTGTGAATGTGTGGGGAGATGACATATATTTCATTGATGAGATGTCAGATCTTCAGGCGTGCAGCTCTGACAGTAAGGCTTAACTTAGGTTTAACTAAGCGGCACAATGGGGCTCTTACTCCCTCTCTTCATTCTGGTAACCAATAGAGGCAGATTCCGAGGTGGTAAAGCTGTGGCCGGGGCCATAAACATCATATCCTTTGCATGGAGAAGGTCCATGCTTCAATCCTAGAATTTCCAGGTAGTTCTGGGGGGGGGGGGAGCCCATCTGAAACCATGGGCAGCCACAGCTAGTAGTACAGTTGGCCCTCGCTCTCCACAGGGGATCCGTTCCGACCGACCTCCCCCCCCCCCCCCCGTGGATAGCGAGGATCTGCAGATACTGGGGTCCATGCTAAAAACCCTGTTAAAAGGAAAAAATCCCCCGAATAACTGTTTTTACCTTTAAATATCCAAATGATGCTGTATTCAAGCCTACACGGGGCTTTTGGGTCATGCGAAGGCTCTTCCCTCCTCCCAGCCTTGCCCAGGGTGCATTCTGGGACAAGACTGAGAGGAGGGAAGAGCCTTCGTGCATCCCAGAAGTGGGGTGATAAGCTTGCAGAAGCCCTGTGGAGGCTTGAAAATGCAATAGTTTGGTCGTTTAAAGGTAGAAGGGGATTTGGGGGCTTCCCCCCCCTAAACTGGGTTTTTAGATGGACCCTGCGGATCCAGGACCTGAGGTAAATCAAATCTGTGGATCCCGAATCCGTGGATAGAAAGGGCCCACTGTAGTTAATCTGTAGAAGATAGTGGTGTAGCAAATATTGACCTAGATGGACCAATGATCCATGGCATAGGGAAAAACCCTGGAGGAATGACTCTCATTCTATAGTGGTCATGCGAGTTAAGCCTTACACCCATTCCAATCTCTTTCACCAGTGGCTCTAAATAAAAGTGGGGCATTTCTCCAGAGGATCCCCCATATGTCAAATGCGTATATGCATTTCTACAAAGAAATGGTGGACAATTTGTTTTATCTGAAAATCAACCTAAATATCTAAAGCTGTAACTGAGCATTGGTTCAGCAAAATTAAATGAGTGGTGATTTTGGTGGAAAGTAATAGGTATTTAATTTTTTTAAATGAGGAGCTAATGAGTATTACACCTCTGCAGGTGTAGCAGATGAATCTTTTATTAGTTGGGATGCAGATGTCATATTATATCTCTCAACCTCCTAGTAAGCTGATGCATCTAAATTTAGAGTAGGCTTTGCAATCTGTGAAATATTAATATTGAGGTAGTCTCTGGTACTGAGACACGATCAGACATTTTTGATAGTATTTACATTGGCCACCTTTTTCAGAAAACAGTTGCATGGAAACAGAAAGGGAATGTGTATGGAAAAGCACCTAGATATATAGTTGCCATGCCAAACGGAACATGGTTAGTGGATGCAGTTTCCCTTTTGAAACTGCTTGCTGCTGTTCCATCTCTTGAAAGTACCGCTTCTCCTCTTTCAATGGGGGAGGGGAAAGAATGCTACTTTCTGTAAGCTCTGACATGCACGAATGCATGGACGGGGGGGGCGTATCCACGGGGGATACATTCTAGACCACCTGTGGATAGTTCAAACCGCGGAAGCCGAATCAGCAGATACGGTGGCCCTACTTGTGCGTGCGTGCGTGCGTGCATAATGTTAGAAATGCAAGAGCTCATCATAACACCCTTCCATAGTCATGTTCCCATAGTCACCCCCTCCACTACGACTATACAACAAAAAGATCAACATTAAATTCACCATTTTTCTTCTCCCTGCACTTTTACTTGAAACTTATTTGACTACATTTAGCGATCTAGGTCATTTCATCTCAGACTCTTGGATTGCAATATTCAATGGGTTGCAATGGTTTAAAAACTGATGTATAAAAATAGAGAAAAATAACATTTAAAAAAATCCCAGTATATTGGAGTGCTTATGCGGCATTTCTAGCTTATGCATGCTTACTCAGAAGTAAACAGTAGGTCTTAAACCCCGGTAGATCCGCATACGATTGTAGCCTTAATTTATACTGTCTCTCAGGTAGCCCTTGAGAGAGATGATGGCCTAGATTTTAACATATACCCTTAGGCAAGCTTCTGCTGTTACTTCCTGCTGAGCCTGATGCTTCTTCTCAACTCACGTCCTTTGAAAAAAGTTTCAACGGCAGAACCTGAGCACTCCTGCTGATGTTACCACTCCTGCTGGAGGAGATGTCCCAGAGTTCCATTCCTTATCAACCACACCTCTACTTCAAACACATAGAATCTCTACCAATCAGGAAACTGTCTCCTAACTCACTGAAGATGCACCAACCTACCATTCTGGACTGTTAACTAGGAATCTGCCTAACAAAGGAAATTGCCAGCTAGCAACCATAATGAAATCATGCTTTCTTGTATCATTCAGTTGCCACAGATGATTGTTGTTGTTTTATGTATTTATTCAAAACTTTCAGATAGATAAAAGTGTCAGATAGATACAAGTGTCATTGCCTGGTGCTAAGCAGTGGATACAAGTTTCAACCTGAAACCTAAGTATCAACTAGGTCAGTGATGGTGAACCATTTGGGCTTGGTATGTCAACGATTTTGAAAATGCCTAACTTGACTCTGCTGGTGTGTCGACCCCCCCCCCTAACTTTTAATAGTACTTTGACTATTGCTACTTTTAATAGTAATTTTGAATTGAACTGAACTGAAAACAACTATAGAACACATTGCATTTTATGTTACATCAATTACAGTGCAATCCTATACATGTCTACTCGGAAATAATCCCCATTGAGTTCAATGGAACTTACTCCCAGGTAAGTGTGTACAGGATTGCAGCCTTAGGCCTCAGTCCAGCCCAACACAGGCACAATTGAGGCACAGTTGAGGCACAGTTGAGGCCAAAAATAGGCCTGAGTTAGGCTGCAACTGTGCCTGAGTTAGGCAGGAGGCAAGAGCAGTGGGCCAGGATCGAGGCAACACTTACCACAGAGGCAGGCAGGCTCCTGTGGTGAGTGAAGAGCCCCCTCCTGAGCTCGTCTGTGTGTACCTACCACAGCTGCTGCAGCGTTAGCAGCAGATGGGCAGCCACAGGTGGGCCTGCAGGCACTGGGCATGCGACAGTCAGCTGAAGGGCAGAGCTTGTGCCAGTGCCAGCTGCCCCAGGGCACCCTGGGCATTAGCCACCTGCTGCAGGGGGGAGTGCCACTGCCCTCCCTCCTGCAGAAGGCGATGCCACCCCCAAGCCACGGCGAGGCTGCACGTGGGAGTCATGGGGGGGTGAGCGGGGGAGAGAAGGGAAGGAGGGGGTGGGAACGGCATGCACAAGGGGGGTCTCATGAAGTCTGGAACCGCCTCTGCCATGACATGCCCGTGCGCTGCCTGAAGCCCTGGGCCTCCAGGGCCGTGGCAATGCCCACAAAGAAGGTATCCCGGCATGCCTTCTGCTCCGTGCCCTGGCCAAGACCGAGAGAGGCCTTGGGCTTGTCTGCTGCGAGCGGGAAGGGCTCACGCAGCTCATCACGCCCCCAGATGGGGCAACATCAGCACGTCGCGGCAGGCGCTCTGGCGGGGTGGGTGGTGGCCAACTTCCATCATCAGGGAGTGGGAGGGGAGGCAGACAGACAGGCAGACAGTGGGTGCTGGGGAGGGGCACGGGTGGGTCAGAAACAGACAGACAACAAGGCTGGTGGGAGAGGGATACAGGGAGAGGGGTCTGCAGAGACCAATAGGGACACAGGGGTCACTTCGCAGATGGAGGCAATGCAGGAACGGGCGCCTCTTATGCAGACGGACCTTGGGCAGAACGGACGCCGGTGACGGGCGGAAACGGACGCCGTTGACGGGCGGACCGAGGGCGGAAACAGACGCCGTTGACGGGCGGACCGAGGGCGGGTGAGAGCCCCGGTTGCCGAAAGGGCTCTTCACGGACGTGGCGGACGTGCGCCATGTCGCCTGTCAGTGTTTGCCTGCCTGAGAGCCCCCCCAACTCCCCACTCCCCTCTGAGCCCTGAGGGTCTGGCAGCCCCCCTGCTGTGGTCTCCCTGGGCTGGCTATGGCAGGCCCTGGCTAGGATTCATGCAGGGGCTTGTGTGCTGGGGACTGTCTCTGTGTGTGGGGGGCAGTGCTTGTGTAACATTGGGGACATGTGTTTCCAGGGGCATCTTTATTGTTTGGAACAGTGGCAGAGATGGCCAGGCGAGGCTGCCAGGGGTAGTCACAGCGGCCACTCGGACCACATCATCATCATCATCAGCAGCAGCAGCAGCAGGCGTGCCCCATGGACCAGGGGATGCAGGCCCTTCCCCTGTGGAACCACAGCCTGCACCATGGAAAGGGGAGGGACAGCAAGTAGGCAGCCAGGGAGGTGGAGCAGCAGCAGCGCCGGCAGCTGAGGAGGGTTGCAGGGCAGGCTCCAGGACCTCTGGCAGCATCGAGGCAGACGACCATGGGGCAACCAGACTGCAGGCCCAGGGGTGCTCCCAGGAAGGTAGGTGGTAGTGGACGTTTCTGGGGAGGCAAAAAACACGGGGGTGTTCCATGGCAGCTGCTGCGTGGTAGCAATCGCCATTGAAGAAATGCCAGTGTGCCGGTTGCAAAGGCCTGCAGGGAGAGAAATTAAACATAGCTTAGAGGTGTGAGACACATACCATGGTCTGCGCTCCTTCCCTGGGTGTCAGGAGAACATGATCCTGTAAGGGAAAAGGGTCACAGAGAGAGAAGACAACAACACAACGTGTGGGTCACAACCATGGCAAACCTACCAATACTGACCTGTGAGTAGACCCTGTGGAGAAAAGGGGGGGGGGAACAGCTGGTGTCTACATAAGGCTAACAGTTCCACACTTGTGGCATTGTGTGCTCACATTACTACAGGCAGCAATCAGACACAACATTGGTAAAGAGGCATATCATGGCAGGCATTGCAGGCAGCTATGAGACAAGACATTGGTAAAGAGGCATATCATGGCAGGCATTGCAGGCAGCTATGAGACAAGACATTGGTAAAGAGGCATATCATGGCAGGCATTGCAGGCAGCTATGAGACAAGACATTGGTAAAGAGGCATATCATGGCAGGCATTGCAGGCAGCTATGAGACACAACATTGGTAAAGAGGCATATCATGGCAGGCATTGCAGGCAGCTATGAGACAAGACATTGGTAAAGAGGCATGTATCCTACCTATATTTCTATATGCAAAGAGGCAGAAGTCAGACCACATGTCAGCATGAACCCTGCTCTTACCTGCACTTACCTGCTGGTGTTGTTGCCTGTGGGGGGGGGAGAGGGGCTGGGAGAAAGACATGGGTTAGCAAACACTTGCATGGAGACAGCTGCCCAGGCACAGCAGTAAACAGTTTGGCCACAGGCGGCACAGCCCTCTCTCCCCTAGAGGGGGGCAGAGAGGAGAGAGGAGAAGGGAAGAGAGAAGTGGGGTGTTTGAAATTTTTCAAAGTCCCACTTTGTGGCTGCTGGGGGACAGGACCCCACGCCACGTGCTCAGAGAGAGAGAGAGAGAGAGAGAGAGAGAGAGAGTGGAGGGCTGGGGCTGGGCTTTTGTGGGAAAGAGGCTGGGTGGGGCTGGGTGCTGATAGGGTAACTATTTGGGTCCGTGTCAAGAGTTAGGCCACAACTGTTCCGTCCTAACTCAGGCACAACTCGGGACCAGGGTGTTAGAACTTTTCAGGAGAGGGCTGGTGTGGGTAAGGTAAAATGACT
The DNA here is from genome assembly GCA_026170595.1 of Plestiodon gilberti rubricaudatus. Classification (NCBI taxonomy): domain Eukaryota; kingdom Metazoa; phylum Chordata; class Lepidosauria; order Squamata; family Scincidae; genus Plestiodon; species Plestiodon gilberti. The sequence continues at coordinate 80,135,041 of JANXHW010000005.1, read as the reverse complement.
CCTATGGGTCTCCTCACATTTGAGTCCACCCTTTTTGTTGACCCAAATTTTGTGCCTGAGTTGTGCTCGAGGGGGCGTGTCAGGGGGTCGCCAGTGTCTGGAACCGGAACAAATTTCGTAACTGCCCCCGTCACTCCCCCGACACGCCCCCAACACGCCCACTTTTAGGCCAAACTTAGGACGGAATAGCTCTTATGCCGAACTTAGGACTGAATTGGTCAACTTTCCTTAACCCGTCCTATGTCAGTCACAATTGCAGCACAAATTCGGCCTCTGCGGCACAATTCAGGCACAACTCGAGCCTAAGGCGCTTAGGCTGCAGTTGTGCCTGAATTGTGCCGCTGAGGCCTTAGGCTAGACTGGGCTGCAAGTGACTTTTTTTGCAAAAATATAAAGTGTGTTGGGGCCCTGGGGGAAAGGGTAGCATGTCACCCAAAATGACCTCGTGTGTCACCTGTGACACGCGTGTCATAGGTTTGCCATCACAGGACTAGGTGGTGGTGGTGGTGGTGGTGGTGGTGATGTATCCCACCTTTCTCCTCTTTAGGGGGATTATCAGAGAACCGATTTCTAAACTTCTTTCTAGATAAGTACAGAATTCGGAGGGGTCCAGTTGGCAGGACAGGAAGCTCCTGTCAAATGTTCTGTCTGGACTTGCCATGGGAATTTTGTGGCAGCAAAACATCCCTGACAAAGACAAGAGTTTATGCAGATGAGAACGGATCGATGGCCAGTGCCTCTAGGCGTGAGTTAGTTAGAATGGCAATTGCAGCACTCAAAAGTCACACAGCCCTTGCCAAGTACAGTAAACTTCCCAGGGCAATGGTGCAATGGATGTGGTCCACGTGATCATATGATTAATGATTGTTATGGACGAAGGCAATTATTGAGGGAGAAACATGTTGAAATATGCTCCAAGTAGCTTTCAAATAGCTGCTGCTATCATTGTGAAAAACAAACAAACACAAGCTCGTTTTGTTTCCCTTGCAAACAAAGGCGGGGGTCAGCATTGGCAATTACATTGGCTCGAACTCCCTTAACAGCGGCATCCTGCCCTTTTCACTTGACATTTCTGAAGTCCAACTTCTCCTGAACTGTCGGCCATTTCCATTACAGCAGGTCACAAGACCTTACATTGGTGACATGCAGATTACCCAAGGAAACACTTGTAAAGCGCGTGAACACACTTTGTGAATCGTTAGAATTCTCACCTTTGACATTCTGAAGCATTGACTCCTTGCGCTGATGGCACCGCTACAGGGCTCTTTTCTCTCTTCTTGGCTGCTTTTGAAATCTGCCATTTACGTACTGCAAGGGCCAGTGTTCAACAATTGTTGGTGGGCTTTGCTTGCCAAGCTACAATTATGGTCACCTCCATAAATCAATTTCCCGCTCCGTCCTCTCCATCCTTTGGAGCAGGAGAGAAAAGTGCAGGGCTTGACTCTTTGGCCGCGCTCAGCTGAGGTGTCCAGGGCACCTTGACTGACTGCAGTCAAAACGTGCTCACCACCCTCGCCCCAGAAGGCACCATTCCACTTGTCATGATGGCTCCCGAAGTTGTGGAAACCTAGCAGAAGGAGCAATCCAGACTTGAATAAACCAAACTTACTGAGTTAAACACTTCCATATTCCGGGAAATACGTCATTTCAGAGAAAACGGAATATTTCCCGGAATATGGAAGTGTTTAACTCAGTAATCTACACTAGTCTGTGAACCTCAAAATGTATATAAACCAAACTTGTTTGACCTGAGTTGTGATGCGTGGGCTTATTTACTAATGAGGTATGTACAGGTGCTTTGTATACATCAGGCCTGCACAAGGTATCATCCAGTGAACCAAACACAGCCTCCCAGTCAACCAGGACCCTGCCTGGGACTGCAAAAAAGGGAGGCTGTTATCAAGCCACTGGCAGGCTATGTTGATCTTGATAGGTCACAAGTGTTCATAGGTGCATTCAGGAACCTATGAACCATGAAAGGACTGTGCATGAAAGAGGCAGTATCAAGCAAAGCTACTGGTCCTGGGCAGACACAAGATGTTCCCGAAAGGAAGGTGACCTATAGAACCAGTCAGCATCACCCGTCAACTATCGAAATGTATTCAATTATAAAAGGATTACAGGAGGTTGGAAAATGGAGGCAGGCTGCTTCAGGATAAGAGGTCATAGCATTTGGTTAAACCCAATAAACCCATTGTGTTTTAGTCCTTACCCATGATGAGCTAAGATTGGAACATGACATATGCATGATTGAGAGCTGCTTCATACATGGTTTTTTTTTTCATCACTCGAATAATCTCTGTAAGAGAAAAGCATGTGTTTTTAATCACTTAGGAAGTGCAAACAGACAGCCCAATCCTGTCTAGCTAGGCTGCAGCGCGGGTGTAGAGCCCACAATGCATCCTATCCAGATAGGACCAAGCACTGGTTTGGGGGCAAAACCTGCCTCCTGACAGAAGAGCCCTGCTGGATTTGGCTCAAGGGCCATCTAGTCCAGCAGCCTGTTTCTCACTGTGGTCAACTAGCTGCCTCTGAGAAGCCCACAAGATGGCTGGACCCATCTCTTGCTGATGCTCCCTTGCACCTAGTAGTTAGAGCCATACTGTCTCTGAACCTTGCTTTCCCTCTTTCTGTCAGGTGTTTTGGGCGCTCTGCTATTCTCTCGCTACACGCGGTCCCTCATCCAACTCATCAAATCCCACGGTTCTCAGGACCATCTCTATGCTGATGACTCCCAGCTCAACCTCTCTCAGGTTGACACATCATTGGGTAGGGCCGGCTTTAAGCCAATTGAACCAATTGCTTCCAATTGGGCCCCGTGCCTAAGGGGCCCCTGCACTAGGGTAATTTACTCTAGTCTTGTCAAATACACATGACATTGCAACGTACACGTAACACCACATTGCAGGTTTATATATCATCGGGCTATATTAGGTGCACATTTTGATTGCTTTCCATTCTACCATAGAGCTCTAAAGTCTATAATAATTTTTATTTATATCGCAAAGATATCTCTCAGATTCTACAGACCGTAGCTGTGAACCTGGGGCCCTCCAAACATTTTTTTTCTGATTGCGCCCCACAGCTCCTAAGTCCGGCTCTGGGGAGGGGGCAGCATTGGGCATGCCACCTTTAGTAGTTTGGCCAACCCTGCTTGCCGTCAGTGGGTCTTCTTTGTCTACTCTGACATTACAGCATTTCATTGAATAGCTGCGTAAATACAAAAGTACTATCTTTTCCATGTTTGTTTGACAGTATTTGTTGGGCAACTCATCATATGCATCATTTCTGAGAGAGCTGAAAATGCCAGTTAAAATATTCTACTTGGCCAGATTGGAAGGTTACATCTGTGTAGGCGAATGAAGGAACCATGTGGCGATTGACGTGAATTAACTGTTGTGAATTTGACAGGGAACGTTGCTGGCAACATGGGACCACGTGGTACCATTGATCTATTAACCTGGAGAATGTGGCATTGATGCTAATTTTAAAGTGTGCATGTGTGGTTTTTTAGAGTTATTTCAGAGGTGTTTGAACATGGTGTTATTTTTTTGAAAATTTGTTGAATTAAAAATGCAAAATGTGGTGTTTTTATTCACAGGTGTATATTCTTAAGCATCAGTATCAGGTTTAATATCATTACGTTATAGTCTTCAGTGCAAAAATAACATTTCTAGCTGGAAAAGTAATCTGTTTCGACTAGAAGCATTCCACAACCAGTAGAGAGTTGGTAATTTGGTTCCAATTTTGTTTGAGAATGTGGTGTTTTGTGTTTGATTTGAAAAGGTTGAAAAGGTGGTGTTTTGTATTTTTATGCGCTGATTAACAAAAACAAACACCCCTATTTATAGTTTTTGTGACACATCTGTATTTTTGTGGGTATTTCATGCTGGTATCACACTCAGAATAATTATCCTGCAGAATTTAATATAAGTTCTTCACAAAGCAAATCCAAACTATCATCTGCATATGATTACCACCCAAAATGCATCATGTTTCCCTTTCAAAAGCACAGACAGAGAGATACGTTCATGAAAATCTGGATTGTTTCCAGTTACATTGCCAGTTTGGATCATTTATCTTCCATTCAGACTAGATGGTAAGCATGCGATTGGTCCTTGCATGTTTTTCCCCCCAAGCAGAAGCCATAAGAGGGGCACCTGACTGGAATCAGGACCATAGTGTGGAGAGAAGGAGCCTTAATCTTTTGACCCCACTCCACAAATGTCCGCAGTTCAATCTGAATTGATAATTAGGATTATCTTCTGTGACCACTATGTTCCCTGATGGAAATTTTGGGAAAATGGGAGCTGCCTGCCTAGGGAAAATAGCAGCTGTGTGGTGGTAGCTGATTAAGGGGGGGTGGGATGATTGAGACGTATAAAATTATGAATGGGGTGGATAGAGGGATGTTCTGTTTCCCTCTTACACAGCACCAGAACCAGGAGACATCCACTAAAATGAACTGGCCGGAGAGTTAGAGCAGACAAAATTAAATATTTCTTTACCCAGCAAGTAATTAATCTGTGGAACTCCTTGCCACAGGATGTAGTGATGGCACTACCCCTTTAAAAGGGGTTTGGACAGATTTATGGAGGAAAAGTCCATCGCAGTTTACAAACCATGATGGGTATAAGCAACCTCCTGGTTTTAGAAGTAGGCCATCTCTGATGCCAGATGCAAGGGAGCAGCAACAGGTGACATCTGGTGGGGCCACTGTGAGTTAAGGAAGCTGTACTAGATGGGCCTTTGGCCTGATCCAGTAGGGCTCTTTGTACGTTCTTATGGGGATCCAGATTGAGACTGTGGTGCGACCACAAGATTAAAGCTCCCCTCCCCACAACTGCTGTTTAGCAAAAAAAGAAAGAAAGGCATCAAGGGCCAGTCACGTGCGTAACTTAAAATAACACGTAGTTTGACTCATCCACACTTGCCCAAGCTCATGCGTTTCTGCCTAGCATGCCTCCAAGTATCTTCATTATATACATAATCTCAGAAGGTTTCGTAGTGACAAGATCTGCAATGATGGCAGACAAGTTTCCTTGGAAGGCAAACTGCCCACCACCACCACCACCACCACAACCACCAGTCCAGGATGCATTTTCAGTTCACAGTTCAGGACGATGATGAGACTGAACAGGCATGGCTGCACTCCATGTGCGAACTGTTTGTGAGAGATCCTAAAGCAGGCCGAGCATTTTGGTACCCCTCAGAATTCTTAGCACTATGGCTCACAGATTCATGTGGGAAGGATTTCCTGAAGGTTTGAGAACTACCGCTCTAATATTGTACATTTCTTACATTGCTTCTTCAGTTGGATAATTCTAGGTCTGGGCACTCGGAATGTTTGGAAACCCACCTAGAACTCTGTTTCCTTGTGTTTATTTCACCTCAAGTTGTCAGTTGCGGGGGGGACGGGGACTGGTATGAATATTACATTTGGACAAGGGCAGTCCAATCAGCGCAAATTCCTGTGCAGCAATGCAGCAGCACCAGCTAAGCTTGCATCCTGTGTGGGAATTTTGGCTGCTGGAGGTCTCTGCAGGGTAACGGGAAATTGATCCCCTTGACCCGGGATTAGCCCTAGTGGCCACAATGGGGCAACTTGGAGCTACACGAGCTATATAGATAGCTGGCACAAGTCCGCGTTGCCCCATGTCGGTGGATCAGGCCCGGGAAGGGGGTTAGGATGCGGCACACTAATATTAGAGACTTAACCAATGGTAAAATGCAATTGATGATTTCCTGCATTGCTTTGGTACATTGTGGAGGTCATAGGAGATCAGGGGACAACACAATGGAGAAATCATATAGGAGAGTCCATCCTATTCAGCTAGAGGGCCTTACACTGTTTCATTGGGGGTAGACTGGGAGAAGGTGACCATCTTCCTCCCTTTCCTCTGCTAAGAGCCTGCTTTGCCAGCACTGGAAAGCCTGTGTTGTAATGCTAGGACTGGATAGTATTTCTTCCTTTCTGCTCTTCTTCCCTGAAAATGTTTCACTTGAGCCAAGTAGTGATTACAACTGTTTAATGAAATCTGAATGGAATTCTGCAGGGGTGGTTTCATTTCTCACCATTCTTGGTTGAGAACTTCAAACCATTTGTTTTTGCTGAAGCACCGTCTTTTTTTGGGGGGGGGAGTGCATACCATTTGTTTTTAGGTTTATTTTCAAAAACCTATGATTTGTTGTTAGAAGTGGCTGGGGGGGAGGGCTTCCTCCCAATGCTCCTTTTAAGGATTGTGCTTGAGACGTTCCACTGATCTTGTCTGCCTTCCAAGGTTGGTTGTCACAAGGCATTTAATTATTTCACTCTGTGTACGTTACCCTTGTCAAACGTCACTTTGACTTTTTGATCGACTCTCATTACTATTGCTACTGCTGTTACTGTGTCAAAGCATTTTCATGGTGTGTAATTGCTAAGTGTCGTATTTGGCTGGCTTCGCTGAAATCTGAAATAAAAAAAACAAAACAGCAGTAGCGCAGAATATCAAATGCTTTTCCCAAAAATCAGATTTGTTTCTCAGGGTGGTAAAATATAAACATCTTATAGGAGGAGACCATATTGCAGTGTTTCCCAAATGTTTTCGACCTGCGGCTCCCTTGACCATTGACGATGGCTCCCCATTACATTATGTTGATGCCTGCCAATTAGCATTGCACTGTATTCCAAGAGGATTCTGTTGTACTCCGTGGCTCCCCGGCTGGTGTCCGTGGCTCCCCTGGGAGCCGCACCTCCCAGTTTGGGAGCCACTGCCATATTGGATTGTGCAACGCAACGGTGCTTTTGGCCTATGGCACAGGCCCTGTGCTGTTAATTTCTAGCCATTTGTCATCCCAACACCTGCACTGTGCTGTCTTAGATGTCCCCTGTGCCACCAGTATGGATTCAGGTTCTAAGGCTGAAGTCCTATACAGTAGCGTTTCTCAACCGGTGGCATGCGTACCACCGGTGGTATGCAAGCAGGTGCCCAATGGTACGCGTGGCACCCGTGGACACCCACTGCCTGGCAGTGAGCCCCAATGAGCAGTGGTAAGAGGCTCACCTCAGTGGGTAGAGCTCCAGTGCGTGATTTTCATGTGCTTGAAAAAAAAAAACCGCCTGCCCTTGGCCTCTTACCGCTGTTTGTTGGGGCTTGCTGCTGAGCGTCTGGCCTCCCAACTCAGGAGAAACTGGCAATGATGTCATTACCAGTTACTTCTGGTGGTATGCCGGCTTTGTGGCACCTTGGGAGATGGTACCTCGGGATACGCTGCTATACAACAATACCTTGACTTTCATCCACTTGAGTTTCATCGCTTTGCTCTTTCAGCCGTTTTCTATTATACCCACATTTCAAATTTTGCCCCCATGCTCTTTCGTTTGATTTCATCCAACCAAAGATGACCTTATGTATGTTTTTCTTCTTTTTCTGTGTGTTTTGATATTGCTCGCATGTGTTATAGAGTTTTCATTTTTCACTGGCCCAAACAAATGTGCGAGCTAAATAAGGCTATGCTTTGATATTCATCCATTGTTGACTTTCATCCATGCTCTGGTCCCTAACCAGATGAAAGTGCAAGGTATTGCTGTACATAACTGGAAGTAAGCCTCATTGAAAACTGTAAGGCTTACTTCTGAGTAAACTTGCATAGGATATGCTAGTACCCTTGTTGCTGCTCAGTCATGCACAACCACATGCACAACCACAGATTATCTTGATTCAGACCCTGTTGGATACTACTCAGAGTAAGTTTCTGTGCTGTAGAAGTTTTTATATGAAGTGCAAAGTACAATAGTCTGTGAAGGAGTCCCTGTTTTGCAACAAGAAGAAGTAAAATTATCCTTCTGGGGCAAATAAAAGGATCTCTCCGGGCCAAGGAACATATTACAGTGAATGTGGCATTAAGAGATGTGCAGGAAGCAGGGATGGGGACTCGAGTCAAATGACTCGACTCGCAAGTGCGACTGAGCCACTTTTTCCCTGACTTGTACTCGTACTCATACTTGTGACCCACTGACTCGCACTCGCACTCATACCCGTGACCCACAGTACTCGCACTTGACTCGCACTCGTGGGGGTAACGACTTGCCATTTCCAAGTCATTTTCCAAGTCATAGGGGAAGCCAAGTGGGTGCTTTAAAAGCCTCAGAGGTCCCCACACACACCCCACACAGACACCCACCCACCCCATTTTCCCCAAAGTGACTCGACTCGTGGTTTTTGGTCTTACTCGTACTCGACTTGCACTCGTGCAAAAATGACTCGCACTTGACTCGTACTTGCCCAAAATTTTTCACTGACTCGCACTCGGACTCGCACTCGTGCAAAAATGACTCGTACTCGCACTCGTGACCTAGTTACTTAGATACATCACTGGCAGGAAGCTTCTTTTAGTTAACAAAAAACAAATAAATTCAGATGAGGGCCATATAGGAAGCTGGGGGGGGGATTAGCCCTTGCATCATTTCTCTGCTGAAAATCACTGTCCAAAGCAGCTACATGCTCTCAAAGTAGTCATTTGCTTCAAAAAGCCACATAGGAAATATTTAGCAGCTTTGGGTGGTGATTTCAGTGGGAAAACAGCATGGGGAAAAGGACATGGTGGTCCCAATCTGGAGAGGGCTTTCTGTGACTGCTTTTATTTTTTTCCAACAAGAGAAACTTCCAGGTTTCAGTGTAGCACTGTTCAGGCACCAGACCTCAAATAAACAAAGTCTACGCATTGGGGAGGGGGGGGGGAGAGCAAGACTGCACTGCTTAGCCCTGCCCCCAATCCTGATGTGCTGCCAAAGCCCAACCCTTCCCTCCCATTGGTCAGCAATAAACACTGAGCACAGGGAGAGATGCTTCTTGTGGTTTCTACTCTGGAATGTTTCATAGAGGGGCATAGTCAGATTTGAGTAGCATCAAAGCGGGTCTGCATCAGGATAATCTGTGGTGGAATGCTCAAGGTAGTACATGACTGAGCACCCAAAGGTGGAACAGCCTGCATCCCTACAGAGTGTGCGTGTGTGCACATGCGCACACTCCTTTCTTTAGGTTGATACACACCTGTGCATACAAATATTAATTGGATCACAGATTGCATTGGATTGTAGCGAGGCTAAAACTCTATCCTGAGATGGCTGGTTGGAAATGTAGGACACAAACTTATGAGAGAAATAAATACCTGAAAGTGTCTGCTTGTAAAAGGAAGGTCTTAATCTTTGGCCAGAATCTAAAATCAAAGGCTGTGGTTTTTAACGATATTATTCTACCAAACAAAAATACTTTTGAAAATGACATAGCTTTGAAACTCTACCTTCTGGTTTTTGGAGAGTGGAAAATGGAATGGGAACTATTGGAGGGGGGGATGAAGATCTAACATATTTAAGTTCTTTTTCTTTAATTCGCTAACATTTCCTGAGAAGTTACTCAGAAGCAAGTCACACTGTGTTCAATGGGACCTACTCCCAGATAAATGTGCATAGGATTGTAGCCAACATTTCCAAATAATGTAGCATGCTGTAAATATTGTAAAAATCTTCTATTGGTACATCTTTTATTTTTCCTTTTTTAAAGCCATCTAATGGCAAGTTCAGCTTTCATTTTAGCACATTGACTTTTAGAAAATCAAACATCTGGAGTGCTATATATCTGTACATTATTAGACAAGAGTGCACAAAGTATATTGAATCTATAACGGCAATATTTCATCTGAATGACAGAACTGTGTCAGCTAATGCAGTACCACAGGAAAAAAAAGAACATGTTCTGAGCCTGAAGTTGCTCATATATTAAACTGAGTCATTTGTACTGTATGCAAATACATGTGTTTACTTTATTCAACAATATAAAATATAAAGCATCACAGCTTATTATCTTAGCGCCATTATGCTTCATTTCTCAACTTGTTGTTGTTGTTGTTCAGTCGCACAGTCGGGTCCGACTCTTCACGACTCCGTGGACCACATCACGCCAAGCCCTCCTGTCTTCCACCGTCCTCCGAAGTGTGCTCAGTTCCATGATCGTTGCCTTCATAACACTATCTAACCATCTCATCCTTTGTCGTCCCCTTCTTCTTTTGCCTTCAGTCTTTCCCAGCATCAGGGTCTTCTCCAGCGAGTGCTCCCTTCTCATTTGGTGGCCAAAGTATTTGAGCTTCAGCCTCAGTACCTGTCCTTCCAGGGAACATTCAGGGTTGATTTCCTTTTAGGATTGACTGATTTGATCTCCTGGCAGTCCAAGGAACTCTCCGTAGTCTTCACCAGCATCACAATTCGAAAGCATCTATTCTTCGGTGCATTTACTTTTAACATTATCTAAAGAGGCACTTGTCCCCCCGGATATATTCGATAATAAGCTGTTTCTTTAAATGCAATATAAACTCCTTGTAGAGTTGATACTGGGATTGGGAAGGCCTAAAAGCTTTGCTGAAATGGATTTGAATAACTGTTTTATCACGTTTCTTTCCTTGTGTATTTCTCTTGTTATGGTTCATAGGTAGGGACTTCAGCCCTCTTCTCTTTATGGGGAAAAATCCACTGAAATCAGTGAGTAAGGGTTTTGAAATAAAAATCTCTGAAGTCAGAAAACTCTCCTCTGTGTTTTTTTTTCCTAATTCTTCTTTGTTTTGCTAAATAATATTCCCCTAGTGTTTTGATTATTTCCTATTGAGCTTTACCCTCTAACCCAATTGTCTTCAGACATTGCCTTTCTTATCACGTTGACTTGTCTAAGGAACCCTGTGCACTGCAGAGGATTCTGGGACATGTTCTAAGGAGCAAACTATGTTCATGGATGGCATCAACCCAGCCTCTTAGACCAATAGTTCCTAAACAGTGCACCACAGCATCTTGAGGGTGCCACAGCGAGCTCACAAGGGCACCGTGGGATGTTCCCGGTGGCCTCTTCTTCCACTGCCATCTTGGATCGCATATGATTCTTGCTAGATCTTGAGAAAACTTGCATGGCTCTTGTGAGATCTTGTGCAATTCTCATGAGATCTTGCGTGATCCAAGATGGTGGCGCCAAGGAGAGCCAGGAAGAAGAGGCTGCTGGAAGAAGGGTACCATGACTCCATGCTTCCAAGGAAGGCGAACAACAATGCTATTCAACATATTCAAAGTCTCTCAGTCACTAGAATCAGCCATTGATTCTTCTTCAGGAATAGACTGTGTAAATAAGTTGAAAGCTTTAGCTTCTTCTTTTTTGCGTTAGCTTTCAACTTATTTACACTGTCCATTCCCGAAGAACCGATGGCTATAACAATGCTATTGCCAGTGCGCCTACTTGCAGCAGGTGGGCAAATGTACCATCAGCTCCTCTTTGCTTTGCCACCGCTGTGCTGCTCCTCTTCTTCTGGTGTGGAAGCACAGGAGGAGGGCAGAACAGTGCAATAGCTGCTGGCACGACAAGGAAAATCATGGCACAGGAGGAGTAGGGGGTGGGCAGCTGCACAGTGCAGCACAACGTTTGGCTCAGCAGGCACAGGGCTTGCTTAAATGAAATGGCAAAGGACAGTAGGGCAGTCAGACAGGTGCTTGCAAGTGAGCAGCAAAGTGAGTTCAAACGTTTTGGGCCAATGTTGGGTGCTGTGCTGCCTCCCCCAATCCACTGCTTGAGGCCACCAACTCAACTTGCTTCATTGGTGGGCTGGTTGTGAGTCCGATGCACCAACCCAACGAAAGTGATCTGCAGGCACAAGCAGACTTTTATCCATGTGTCACTAGCTAGGTTGGGAACTGTGAATGTAAATTGGATCCCAATCTTTTTTTGGCCACAAATGCAGCCTCTCGGGACTACATTGCATTTCGATGAACGTCGAGAACATGGGTGGGAAGCAGGGCCGACCTTACCAGATGCAGGGCCTGATTGGACTCACCCAGACGTGTTTGGCAGTGATGTGATGATGCCATAATGTCATTGCGTCACAGCCAATTGCTTCTGGATTGCCCCGATTTCGGACCAATTGGAAGCGAGGGAGGACCCTCCCAACAGAATGAAGTGTACCTGGAACTTCACGATTCACCGAGCATGTGCCCCCCTAGCTGCACCAGGTCCAACTGGACCAAATGGGTCCAATTGCCCTAAAGCTGGCCCTGATGGGAAGGTACACCCCATTCCCATTTGAGAGCAATGCAGTATGAATAGATTGCACCGTCACTCAGATGAGCTTCCACTTCTGTATTTGGCAGACATACCTCATACGTAGGCCTGTTTTAATTGTTTGTGACACAATCACTCCATGTATAGAACCAGTGAACTGGTCCCAGTATTGGTGCTCTGGAGCCATAATTACACACCGTGTGAAATGGGGGAAGGCAGCTGCCCCCCACCCTTTCTAAATGGCACCCCTAATGAAAAGCTAAAAAATGTCTTTAATGCATTTCAAGAAGCTACGAGTGAACTTGAAAGCCTGGCAATCAAAGAGAACTTTTGACACCACACACATTACTGAAATATGACAGAATGATAGAGGTGAATTGGAAGCGAATTATATTCAAGCAGGTTGCAATTCACCTCTGTCCACCTGGCATTGCTTTCGGTGGCACGTGCTTCCAGAATCTTGAATACAAGTCAGGAGACAATGGGGTGCAGTGGAGGGTCAACTCTCAACCACAGAGAAGTTGAATAGGCAGGCTTTGTGAATGATAAATTCAGTTACAGTGGATCGTGAGGGGGAATATGTTATGCAACAACGAGACAGACAATCTGGAAGTCGTAGGGTGTTCTTCATAGTGAATAAACTTGAAAGCAACTTGGAACAAAATCTCACTTCCCCCCCCCCTCAAAGAAGAGTGTTCCAGGAAACTGTTATTCAGCCTCCTGAGTGACTAGGGTTTAAAGAAGGATCATTGAAAAGTAGACAGTAATTCAAAGATGGTAAATAGAGTTGCTGTCGAATTTCACCTTGACTAGATTTGTGGTGAATTTGGACAGTATGAAAAACAGTCCGCCCTCAGTGTCCGCAGGGGGGGGTTCTGCCCCCCCCACAGATACCATGAATCTGTGGTACTGAAACCCTGTACCCGGTAAAAACAATAACTTACTAGGTCCTGTGATGCCTGGATGCCTCTTCTGCGTTGTGCCAGACCCACAACCGCCTCCATAGGCCTCTGCAGGCTTCAGAACGGATCTTGGAAGCAACCGGAAGTCACTTCCAGTTTACCAGAAATCACTTCCGGTCACGTTGGAGACACGTTCTGAGGCCCACCAAGGCCTATGGAAGCAGTTGTGGGCCTGGTGCAACATGGAACAGGCCTCCGGAGGTAAAATCCGCAAATGCCGAGACCGTGGATGCCAAGGTGACACTGTATCAGTAAGAGTTTTGGGGAGAGTAAAAGCATCTACACGAGACTGAAGACATTTGCAGATCCCTTGAGTTATCACCCAAAGCAAAATCTCACGCAAATTTGTGGGACCCTGATCAGGTGAAACATCTGTAGGGAGGGTTAAATAACAGTTCAGAGGGTTAAATAACAATATACAAATGAGCAACCTGACCACAGTAATTCATGTCTTTCTCTAGCTCACTTTTATATACAGCCCTTCCCTCAAAGAGCTCAGGTTAGCACACATCCCCCCCTTTTATCCTCACAACAAGCCTGTGAGGCAGGGTAGACGTAGAGATAGTGACTGATCCACCCAGCCTGTAACAGAAAGCTAGAGGAGGAACGCAAGAAGCAGTCAGCTGGAATGCTAGAGGAGGGAGACAGCCAGAATGCTAACAGGAAGCTTCCTGCTAGTGTTCTCTTAGTCGCCCTCCTCTAGCATTCCAGCTGACTGCTTCTTGCGTTCCTCCTCTAACATTCTGTTAGCAGGGGCAGGGAACCTTTTCCCTGGCGAGGGCCGTTTAAGATATTCTAAATATGTTTGCGGGCCGGCCGTAAGGCCGCTCGGAATTATTTATTTATTTATTTAATAAATTTTACCAAATAAATAAATAAACCCTCGCCAGGGAAATGGAAGAAACTGGGGCTGCCGCCACATCGGCCTCTCCACGCTCACCCTCCCGGAGCCCGGGAGAGTGAGCGCAGAGGCCAGGGAGGTTATCGGCCGGGCGCGAGGGACACTTACCTTGTATCGGCGTGCAGCAACTATGAGGGTGATCGTCGATCAGGAAGAGGAAAGTGCCTCTCTAGGAATTGCCTCCCTAATCTCACTGCTGAGTCACCAGTGAGATTAGGTGATTCCTAGAGGGGCGTGCCGCTTCCTCTTCCTGATTGCCCTCATGGTTGCGCGCCGATACCTGGTAAGTGCTTGAGCTCATTCTGTCCGGCCTGCCGAGGTCCACCGAGAGGAAAAGGTTTTCCTCTCGGTGGGGTGGGCCTCAGCGGGCCGGACGGAATGAGCTTGGGGGGTGGGCCTCGGCAGGCCATACCGGATGGCCTCTGGGCCCGAATCTGGCCCATGGGCCGTAGGTTCCCCACCCATGTGTTACAGGCTGCAAAAGAAAAGGCATGAGTGCTTGGCGCCACAATAAAAGGAATACAGATAATTAATGGTCGTGCAGGGGGATGGAGAAGTGTGGATAAGGAGATCTGCGGATACGGAGGGACACCTGTAGTTGACTGTGCAGGGTAGGACTTGCTTAGCAGTGGCTGAGGTACTGTGAAGTTATCTTCCTAGGGATATATCCCTTGCTCCTTCCTTCCCCGTTGTCCTTTCGACAAGTTATCAAGCCAGTGCTATTGTGGTGGACTTTGGGAACTGTAAAGTGCCCTGGACTCTGATTGGTACTCATTAGCAGTTGCTAATTGTTTTTGATGCTCTAATAATGTGCTGCTACTTGTTTTAAATATTTTTGTATTGGATTTCAAGCCCCCCTCCCTGGATTTTTGAATGGAAAAGCAGGGTATAAATGTTTAAATAAATCAATAAAGCTCCTTAAAATGACAGAAGATATACTCCTGAGAGAGAGAGAGAGAGAGAGAGAGAGAGAGAGAGAGAGAGAGAGAGAGAGAGAGAGAGAGAGAGAGAGAGAGAGAGAATACTAATATAAAATACTTCTAAGGACATCGAGTCATTGGGACTGAATAGTGCATATCACAGTGTGTCCTTTCGGAACCCAAAGTATAGTTACCATGCAAGTGAAGCAATCCCTCATTAACAGCTTTGCAGTATTACTAGCAACACCACAAGAGGGGAGTTTATGAAAGAGACGTACCTTTTATCAAAGTAACTCATCCTGGGAAGCACACCCTGCTGCGTTTGACTTTGTTAGAAGAAACTGTATCTGAAAACATCTTATCAAAAGGGAACGATAAAGCAAGTCTATAATTAGTGTGTAATAGAGATAAACCAGCAGGAAATTTGTAAGAAAAATGTGTGGCTTAAATAGAAATTAATTATGAAAGTGTTGACAAGTTGTTGGAGAGAGGGTGGTGAAAGGCGCACAGGAGATATAACCGCTTGAGGAATGCCTCCCTCTTTGCAGAATTCTTCATGCAAGAAATAGGGGGAAAAAAGGAAAACCCCAAAGGGTGTCTTTGTGACTGATCATTGGGAGGCAGCTTATGAAAGGGCCACTCTCTGCCCAGCAATTTCCTGCTGCATGAGGATCTCTTCTTTAATAAAAGCGGCGGCCATTGAAAGAAGAATACACAAGCCCTTTTCAGCCACTGAGTCTGGAGCTAATGAACCCACAGGGGGTGCATGTTCAGGTGTTACTCAACGTTCCAATGCCACGTACCACTTCCCATGCTGAGGACCTCTCCACATACCACCGGAAGTAACTGGCGATGATGTCATCACCAGTTACTTCTGGATTGGAGACTGTGATACGACTCTGCACATGCCGGTAAGAGGCTCAGGGCGGGTGGACCGGTTTTTTCAAGCGCGATATCGATATACCCACCAACCTACGCGATGCAGTGGTGTTGAATCGGAGCATGTGCTGCATCCTATGGTGGGCGGTGTGACCAGACAGCCCAGGAGAAGCAAGTAAAAACCTACAGACCTACAATAGCCATTTAGCAGGTGTAAGTCTGAGGAGCCTCAGGAGGTGTGTCAGGCTAGAAAAAGGGGGATAGGATCCTGGCATGTGCAACTGCTGCCGAGATCCACCCCTTCTTGACTTCAAACCACTCCCTGCCCACCCTACTCCTTCCCACTCTTCTCCTGAACCATCCACAACCTGCCCCAGTGCCTGATTACTTGCTCTGGCACAGCCTGGGTGAGTCATTGGACTGCGTGCGTGTTGGACTGTCTCCAGCCACTTTCACTGGTGGTCCCACAGCGTACAACAGTGCACCTTTTGCGGCACTGCACCGGGACTTATGGCAGTGGATCGCGAGTCCCCAATAGGATTGGGGCATACGTGTTAGCAACGTTCAATTTAGTCCAGTTCACTCCACTCAGTAAAAAGGGACAGATAGAGAGTCTGGGCACAGTAGCATGCAGGGAACAGCGAAGCTGTTTCCCATATTTACCACTAAGCTTAGAGTCATATAGGAGTTCATCCCTGTTCAGGGACAAATGGGATAGAGATGCAGGTGAGCCTTTCAGACCAGTCAGGAGAAGCACTTACTGAGAGGAGTTCAGGGGAAAGGATGTGCCAGGAAAAGGCTGGATGTCCTAGCTTTGGAAATCATAGAGGAAGTTTTTTCCTCCCTGACATAATTGTTGCATGCAGAACATTTTTGGGTATGGAGGAATACTGTGTTGTGTGACCTCCACCTGCAACCTGAAGTGGTCCAGCCCAGACAACCAGGTCTACCACCTTAATCAGAACTAGGACTTATTCTATTGTTTACACCCTTTGTGCATTCAAAAGTGCCGCAATCCTGGACAATCCTTCTTTGGAAGCATATTCCACTGAAACCAATGGGACCTACTTCTGAGTAAACATTTACGTGCATTGCATTGCTGCACTTGTATGCTAATTTGGGAGTTGAACTCTGAGGTTAAGCTGCAAAGCATGTTATGTGCCTTTGGTGTCTCTTACTACCTGTTGGATCCATCGTCTCATCTTTCTACCCTTGCATTCTCTTAAAACAAACAAATAAAAACAAGCCCACTGCAATTAGGACCCTACGGATGAAACAAAGATTCAAACTTGAAATGGGGAGTTGCAATTTTTTCAGTGTCAACCATGTTCAAGATGCAACTCCATGCTTTTCAACTCAGGGATGTATCACGGCCTGCTTGTTCTTAAATTCTGTGAAATATTTCATCGCGAGAGATGTTCTTTCATGGCTTGAAGATTGTCTAGATGGGGATGATTCAAAGGCATCAGATGTCTGAGCAGTGGGAGTGGATTCTCAAGGATGATTTCCTATGAGGAATTGAAAAGTTGGCTGCTTCTCTCTAAAGCAGGTGAAATTACCAGGTAGAAAACATCCAAAGCAAGGACAGCCATTGTCAGTTTATTTAATCCAAACCTGCAATTCTGCTGTCCTTGCATTTAGAATTCATACTCAAGTGTAGCTCTGTTGAAAGGATGCCCACGCATTGGCAGGCAACAATATATTACCTTCCATTTTGTGTTACGGTTCTCTAGATGAAGAGTTTGGCTGTCACTTGCAAAAGTAAAGAAAATTTCACTAAGAATTCTATACATGCCAGAAAACTATTGTTCACACCTGCATTTGAGAGATAATCTTCAGAGCTCCAATTGTTGCAGTTTATATTTCAAGATGAATATGAATGCGCTGATGCTGTTTTTTCCCTTGTAACCTTCCAAATGATTTTTCCCCATAAAGTAAGCTCTCAAATGACTATAGAGCAGAGTTGCCCAAACTAGGGTGTTGCGACGCCCCAGTTGGGAAGAATCGGCCGCTACCCGCTTAAGGGTGGTGGTGACATGTGACAGCAATCCCGGGATTGTGCTGGTGAAAAAAGTTTTTTTTTCACTCACTGGGGGTCATGCCGGCCCTCCAGAGGGTGCAGGGGGGCTGCGGACCCCTCTGTGGGCCTTCCTGCACCCCAGATTAGCTTCCAAACGCGATTTGAAGCTACTTCCAGTTTACTTCTGGGTTTTGGCAAAACCCAGAAGTAGCTTCAAATTGCATTTGGAAGGCAATCTGTAGCAGAGGGAGGGCCTGTAAAAGGGGCCGTTGGCCCCGCACACCCTCAGGAGGTCCGGCGCGACCCCTGGTAAGTGAATAAACATTTCTCGGTTTCTCCCCAGCGCTGGCGTGATTCTAGGAGTGCAATCGCTGCTGTCGCCCCCTCCCCCCGCAACTAGTTACAACATTCCCTACCTTCTTGTAAAGTTTGGAACTGCTGTTATAGGGTGTGTCTGAACCAGCCCTCCTCAAATAATTTTATTTCAGTGTGTCTTTTGTTGTTCCAGTAGTAGTATATTTATTTATTTATTTATTTATCACATTTTTATACCACCCTTCCTCTAAGGAGCTCAGAGTGATGTACATGGTTCCTCCCCTCCTTTTGTCCTCACAACAACCCTGTGAGGTAGCCAAGGCTGAGAGATAGTGACTGGTCCAATGTCACCTAGAAAGCTTCATGGCTGAGGTCTTAAGTCCAACTCCAGAACCACTACATCATCCTTTCTCTCATGTGTCCCACGTCCTCTTGGGATTGTGGGATTAGTTTTAAAAACAAAGCCATTCGAATACGAATACCTTTATTGGCATATCAAAAACAAAAGCATATTATTTAAAATATGAATTTGTGCAATCGTACCATACATTGGATTATAACCTAACAGAATGAGCCTGTGCATGTCCGCTCAGAAGTCCCATTGTGTTCAATGGGGCTTACTCCCAGGAAAGTGTGTATATGATTGTAGTTTAAGAAAGTTATGTCATGACTAAGACCCATTTAAATTGATGGGATTTAAATGAGTCACAACTCATTGATTTCCATGGCACTT
Organism: Plestiodon gilberti rubricaudatus; assembly: GCA_026170595.1. Lineage (NCBI taxonomy): Eukaryota > Metazoa > Chordata > Lepidosauria > Squamata > Scincidae > Plestiodon > Plestiodon gilberti. The sequence continues at coordinate 80,116,240 of JANXHW010000005.1, read as the reverse complement.
AGTCATAACTAACTTTCTTAGAGGCGTACAACCCACTGCATTTGATCGGATGCCTTTGAGCAAAATCAGCTTACACTTAAAAAAAATAAATAAGGAAGAACGCTCCAATGGCATAAGGGGAGAAGTGGGGCAACAGCGATGAGGAAAGGCTGCTGTAAAACATCTTACACCAAGGTGTCAGTGTTATGACAGCTGACAAATATGCTGATTCAGAGCCTAACAATCCACCATATGTTCAGGCTGAAGGAGTGGTCTGATATCTGCTCCACTCTCTGTTAGGTCGTATGGACAAGAAGCACTGAAGGCTAAACATTGACTGTAATTCAGACCTTGTGAGACATTTGCCTAGATAGATTACAGGAAAATGTGTACAGTAAGGCACAAATGTTGTACAGATAGGTTCCTAGCATTTGGTTAAAGCAAGGCACACAACAAAGTTAATGCCTGTGGGCGCGCAGAACCATGAAAAGTGAAACCGTGGATAATCTGCAGATAGCGGGGGGGGGCCCTGTTCTGCTGAAATTAGATGCTTTCACTTTTTTAAAAAATAGTGACAAGTTAAATAGAAGCACATAAAACAACTCCTCCTTGATCATCTCCCTAATTGCCTTCTGACTTCTGCCAGAAAGTGAAAAATTATTTCTGAAATGTGTTTTCTGGTGGTTGGACTGTTGAGACCTCTCTGGGTTTATCTTCTGGTTTTAACATGATACGATGGTCTGCTCGTTCTACGCTATTTTTAAGCATCTTAGGTTTTATTGACTTTTTTTTAATGGGTTTTAGGTAGTGTACACTGCTTCCTATAACTTTGGGCTGTGGACAAGACCCAATAAATGCCATAAATGTCAAGTCTCACAACAAAATATCAGACTGGACACACCTTTACAGGCTTATAAAACCAGCTCGTACCTGGTAACATGTGACAAGAAGACTGAGCCTGCTGTTTTGCAATTATAAAGCTGATCAGCCGTTGACAAGAACATCGCCTGCGTCCAGGTCTCTTGCAAAGTGAACTACCATTAACATATTTTATTACCTGTGAATCGTTGTAGATTGTATGGAGAGGTTCCATTCTGTGCCTTTTCATTTCTGGGCAGCCAGATCCTGACTAAGGACATCTCAGTTTGCCTGAATATCTCCAACCTTTTTTCGATTTTGCTTTACAAAATCACGGGGGGGGGGGGGGGGAAGTGTCCGGAATGGAACTCCCTTGGATACAGAGGTCCAACTGTACCTCCAACCTTTTCTCTTATGGCTACAGTCAGCTTTCCTCCACAATCTCTCAGAGAGATTCACTCTCCTACTTTGATGTCCTGGATCCCACAAACTCTCTGATGCGTTATCAATTAGTCTTTGATATCTCCGCCCTTGCATTTGGCACTTAGCAACTTTAGGCGGCAATCCTATTCACACTTACATGGGAGTAAGTTCCTTTGAATTCAATGGGACTTACTTCTGAGTAGACATGTCTAGGATTGTGCTGTTAAGCTTGTACAGTACTCTTCAACACTTTCCCCTGTGGCTAGATCCGGAGTAAAAAGGGTTATATTTTTCTATGATTCCATTTTTCCTGAGTTTGCGATCAGCATCAAATAGCCTATTACTGTAGCTAAGCGCACTATGTTTGAAAGATGTTTGTACGGAATGTCTCACTTCTCTGTCTTCCTTTTCTCCAATCGAATATAAAAAACAGTTTCATGTTTACAGCCTCTTTTTTATCTTCTGTGATGATGTTGACAGACAGACTGAACTCCTCTTTCCAGATCAGTGCTTTCAGGTTTAATGTCCCTGGTGGTCTCAGGCCCTTGATATTTTTTCCCACCATAAGAACATAAGAAGAGCCCTGCTGGATCAGGCCAAAGGCCCATCTAGTCCAGTATTCCTGTATCTCAAGTGGGCCCCACCAGATGCCTCAGGGAGCACACAAGACAACAATATACCTGTATCTTGCCACCACTCTCTTGCATCTGCATCTGGCATTAAGAGATAGGGTCTTAGCACCCCTTCCTGAGGAGTTTGTTCTTTTAAGCAAACAGTCTCCATTGCCACCAAATTTTAAGACTGTGGGATTGGTTACCAAGGTTTCCCAAACTGTGGTCCGCAACCTACTTGGTGGGTTGTGACCCTTTTGCGGGCCTCAGAAGGCCTCCAGAAGCAGCCAGAAGTCACTTCCAGGTGACTTCCAGTTTTGTGAAAGTGACATCCAGTTGCTTCCGGTGGTCTTCTGAGGCCCACAGAAGCCCACCGGAGGGGCCCACCACAGGAGAACGAGGTGGGTCACAGTGCCCTCTGCCAGAGAACAGGTGTGTTGCGGCTGGGGGAAGTTTGAGGACCACTGGGTTAGAGCAATGGTCTTAAGCTTGCTCAAACCCTACCTTGAAATGTGGGACCACCACCATTGACTGCCTTCAAGAGTCCTGCAGGCAAGAGGTTCCTCTTCTTTTCCCACCCAGAGGAGCTCTTCAACCTGTTCTGCTACTGTGTCAGTCTGCCCCTTCATTCTTTCCGTGCCATTTAGAAGGAGATGAGGAGCAAAGAGTGGCAGCAGCATGCACTTTTGAAAAGGGAGAAAGGGAGGAGGAGGAGGAAGTTAGGTGAGTCAAGACTGCGAACAAAGGGAGTGTCATGGCAGGGCAGGCAGATGGGTGGAAGTAGACTGAGGAGAGGGGCACTGAAGATTGTGCACCTTGGCCAAAGTTTCCAGAAGGGGTTACCTTGTCTAGCAGCCCAAACCTAGGCAAGTCTACTCAGATGTAAGTCCTATTGTGTACAATGGGGCTTACCCCCAGGAAATTGTGTAAAGGATTGCTGCCTAGAATCCCTAGTCCTGGCTTACTGTTCAAACAGTGCAGGCCTGAGCCTGAAAACAAAATGGCGGCAGTAGCACTACCACACAATCCACATGGCGTTGGATTGCAATCCACTTTTTGATCGTGACCCACCTATTGAAGACCTCTGGATTAGGGCATCAAATATGTTCTGCTTCCCAAACCAGATTCATTGTATGGAGCTTCCTTAATCTGTGAGTCTTCCCTTCTCAGGTCAAAGGAAGAGGGTGATGCCAACTTCTGCAAGGAAGGGTCATACTACCTGACTGCATCTCATTGCTCTTTCTCATATTGTTACTACTACAAAGTTACAATGGTTCATTGTCAATGGATATCTATACAGGGCCAGTAAAACAATACCTTTAGTAGGACCAACCCCTGCCCACCCCCACACAAATCACAAAATAGTGTATTCACCAGAACTCTCTCTCTCTTTTTTTCCCCAAGGCCAATAATTTGATGCATTATTTGTTAGCTGGAAAGCAGCCTAGCTTCCCAAAAGTGGTAGTTTTGATGCTAATGCAGCCTTAGAGAAATTAGATTTTCTGTAAAGCTTTAGTGGCAAAGAAGATAAATATACAGGGTAATAAGCGGCGTAATGATCTTAGGATCTGCAGCTTCATCCTACCCAGTATCTCAGAAGGCTAATGTAATTTCAGAGGAAAAGATACTAAGATGTATCATTTATCTTTCTCTCCCCTTCCTTTCCTATCAGCTGCAATGTAGGACATTAACATTTGAATGGAAACTTTTGTCAATCACTAGAGAGAGAGATAAAGCGGGATCCTTTTGAGAACAGAAGAAGAAAAGAAAAAGACACACAGGCAGGCCTGCTCTCAATTACATTATAGATTTTCATACATATTAAGGCAGTTATAAATGGAACACTGAAACATGTTTTATTACACTTTCTGAGACCATAATATTGATTCATAATATTTTTTCACCTGTGTGTGTGTGTGAGAGAGAGAGAGAGAGAGAGACAGACAGACAGACAGACAGACAGAAGCGTAACAAGGGTGGAGCGAAGGCAAGTAGTTCTGCAAGACTCCGTTACACTGGAGTCAGCGGCCCCTCCCCCTTGCTGTTGGAGCCATTCTGGCAGCAAAGGCAACACGCAGGACACTCCCCTGTTGCTGCTGGAATGGCTCCAACAGCAAGGGGGAGGGGCCGCTGACTCCAGTGTAATGGAGTCTTGCAGAACTACTTGCCTCCGCTCCACCCTTGTTTCACCTCTGGAGAGAGAGAATCTTTTTGCAATTCCTTTGTGAAGGTGAATTTACAAGTAGAATGCTAAGTAGGATGTGTTGATCAAACTTTTTAAAGGACTTTGAATGACAGGGCTGTCCCATCTAGGAAGCAGACTTAGGGGGTCACCTCTAGCAGATTGGCAGGGAATGCCTCCTCCTGCCATTGCTGCTACTCTTGATAATAGGGCTCTCCCAATACCACCCTTTTAGCAGCAACGCTTCTGCTGAGGCTATGGGAGGGAGATATGGAAAAATGCCTCAGAAGGTAAGGAATGCTATGGTGGAAGAGGCGGACCAAGAGGGATGAGAGAGACAATTAGTCCCTACTGTGTCCCAGCAGCATTTGCCAGCTGAAAGGGGTGGGAACTTCCCCTCTGAGGGTTTGCCCTTCTGAGGGCAGAAAATGTCCTGCACTTGTCAGTGACAGCAGAATTCAAATGATGTTTGATGTCTCTGTGCCAGCATTCACAGGGCTGCCCAGCTTGCATGGGAGCAAACTGCCAGCCACTCCTTTGGATCTTCCAAACAAGCAGGCATAGGATGGTGCCCCAAAGCAGGCACCCTCTCGCCCCCATTCCCATCCACAACCCAGAAGCATGTGAAGCCCATAGAAAACCATGCTGACATGGGCACTTCCTGGCCAATGTATGTCTGACAGCCCAATCCTGTGTAACTCTTGCACCAGTGTAACAGTAGATCCCCTGGTGTAAGAGCACTTATGCCAGTGTAACTTGCCGTATGCCAACGGACGCAGGATGGACACCGGCTTAACCCCTCTCGGCACCTCACATGCAGCGACGGATCTCCGCCCCCACATGGGGAGGCCATGACTTCAGCGCGTTGCTCCAATCACGCCCCCCCCCCCGGCCATTTGGCTTCCTTTTTGTAGCCAAACAGTGCCCGGGCAGGCGGGCAGGCCGAAACACAGCTGTCTCGGCTGCGAAGAAACAATGACAGAACGGGTAAGCGGCCCGCGAAATTGAGCCCCCCTGAAGCTGCACCCACTCAGCACCAGGGCCCCCCACCGATTGACACCTCTGCTCACACGCACAGTTTGGACACAGAACGGATGCCGACACAACTCCACTGGTGCAGGGGGCATTCTGGGGGCATCTGAATGCCCCCAGAATGCCCCCTGCACCTGCGGAGTTGCACCAGTGTTCGTTCCGCGTCTGAACTGCACGTGTGAGTTGTCTGAAGGGGGTTATGCCGGTGTCCGTTCTGCGTCCATTGGCATACGGCAAGTTACACTGGCATAAGTGCTCTTACACCGGGGGATCTACTGTTACACCGGTGCAAGAGTTACACAGGATTGCGCCCAGAGTGAGATTAAAATAATGCCAGTATGTAGAATAGTGTACTGTAAAGTGTTTATCCCCCCCCCCTTACACTTCCATTAATATTGTAGCATACTTTGTATTTTAATTTAGGCATGTCAGCTAAGAAATAGGATGGCTTTGCATGAAGGTGACCATAATTTTTTCTGATTAAATGATGTGCGTTACACTCGTAGCAGCACTGATAAAAATGGAATGTGAGGATTTCTGCTCTTGTAAATGATGTGAGGAATGTTAAACCTTCATCAAGCATTCATGAATTTGTACAGCTAGAAGTTGTGATGGTTAATGAACTGCAAAAGTATCAATTCTTTTGGGGAAAAGACATGCTGTAGGATTTTTTTGCTCTGTAAGCTATGTGGAAAATACAACGATATGAAAAATAAATGCAGCATTCCTTGTTTAGCTGTAAAATGTTCATTGGGGCACCATACTGTAAATACAAAAACAAAGATTCAACAGTGCTCAGTTAGGACACTGGCCAGTCTGTTACATGGATATTTTTTTTCCTGAGCGTACGTCACAATGATGAAACATTACTATGTTACAATAGCAAAATGAATTTTAAAAATAATTACCGGCAGGTATACTTTATTGTTCGAAACAAGAAAATGGTGATACTGTTTTAATGGAAACATGTGAAGCCCAAAGAAAACCATGCTGACATGTGATAGCACAGAGGCGTCATGGGGGGGGGCTCGGTGGCAGGAGGGGTCAAGCGGCGGGGGGGTGCACTTTCGTCGAAAGCACATACCCGTCAATGTTGTTCGTTCCGTATAAACCTCTGAACTCTCTGTAGAAGTAGTGGCACCCCATGCACCATCAGAGGGGCGGAACTAGGGCGGAGCGCGTGGAGCAGCAGCTCCGGGCGGGGGCGGTGTGCTCATCGTCCTTACCGCGATCTCCGTCGGTCGTCCTTCGTCGGACCCTACCTGGAGCTCGTTCGGCTCCAAAATGACCAGGAAACCGGCAGGGGGGGGGGCATGTGCGGAGCCGCGCAGGGCGCGTCGACATCACAGGCCACGTCCCCTTGGTCCGGGCGCCGGGAGGGCTCGCTTCCCCGCTGGGCGGACCCATTGCAGGGATTTTCCCCAGGACCCTAAGGAACCTGGTATGACTCTGCCTTCAGGTACCCAGGCCTCATGCTAAACAGTGTTATCTCCATCTTTATCTTAATACTTGTCAGGCAGAAGATTTTCATATAAACAATTAATGTTGTTTGTGCTATCATGGTCAAGCACACCACTTAAAAATGCTTAGCATGACTCTGCAGAAAATAATGCACTTGAAAAACAAGACAGAAGGACATACAAAATTAAAAGAACTGTAAATGATATTTAGAAGATGAAATTTAACTCTGCATTTTTACATATTTCTTTTTCATTATGTCCTTCAATAATCTATTGCCAACAAAACTGAGGCTGCAATTTGATACACACTTTCATGGGAGTAATCCCCACTGAACACAATGATGCTTACTTCTGAGTAGACATGCCTAGAATTGTGCTGGAACTTTATGAAAAATCTAATAGCATTATCACAGTCCAGATTAATTTAAATGGTGTGTGTGTGTGTGTGTGTGTGTGTGTGTGTGTGTGTGTGTGTGTGTGTGTAAAATCTCACTAACCTTATCCATATTCCTTTTGCTTCTCTAGAATTCCTTGGAAACCTTGTTTGGGAAAGAACTTTCAACTTCTCCAATATTTTGCTTTGGGCAAAACCTGGGGGCAATGTAGAGACTATTAACTTTCCTTTCCCCTCCCACATCTAAAGCCAAAATTTAGTAGCAATTATTTAAATGTTGAATGAATTGTCTGTACTTGAAGCTAAGGGAAGTGTACCTCCAACTGTTTTGACTCTGATCTGCCTTGATTTTATATTGTGATTTTCTGCATTGTAATTTGCGCTACTCTTCAAACCACTGAATGTAACATAAGCATATTTGAAGACCCAAGTTTAAGTGCAGCTTCTGTGCTGCATTAAATACAGTTATCTGCCACCAGAGAAAAGAAAATGACAGCTTCATATGTTTGAGTTAAGGGGTGTCTCGTTTCTATGGCAGACTAGAAAATTGATAGCTTGTCTCTAAGGTTTTGCAGGGAAATGATTACAGGTGGACGGTGAAGGCCATCTTTTCTTTTCTTTTCTTTAACTCCATTGACACATGATCAGCCTTTATCTTTTTTTTCAGCTTGCATTCTACACATCAGCTCTTTGTAGAGACATTCAGAATAAAAAAGATGAGTTTAGAGATTTCATTCCCTTAGGGTGGCCATGGCCCATTGTTTTGGTGTACTAATTCATGTTTTAGTGACATATTTGCCATCATCTCTTTCATTTCTCTATGTCATCCTTTACCAGAAACTGAGTATAATTATCTTGATACCTCTTCGATTTTTTTTAATTAGATGCTGGTTTGCTCTTCTGTTTAATGCGTTAAGAAAAATAATAATCCAGTTGTTTGTCTAAGAGCTGTATCTCTTATCATATTGGCCAAACATGATGCTCTGAACTCTAAAAATACAAAGAACCTGAATTCTCACCTGGCTACTGCAGTTATGATTGTGAATTTGGTTTGATAAAAGCTAGACTTCTGGTTAATCCATTCTGGTGGACCAGCGAGTGTGTGTGTGTGTGTGTGTGTGTGTGTGTGTGTGTGTGTGTGTGTCCACACACACACGAACACGAATAGAGTACAGTAGTTCACAAAGTCCCCCCTTTCATGAGATCTGATCAGGCTTCAGTGTGTGGAGTACCTGCTTCATAATAAGGATGTTTGTCTGATGGATGGGAAGGGAATAAACTGACTCCTATACAGACAAAAGTATTGCCTTGTGTAATTTATGAACCAGCACCAAGTGATATCATAAAACTAGAACTGGAAAAGAGATTCTTCTAAGTTAACAACCAATACAATTTTCGAGCTTTTCTGACAATGTCAGTGGCAATGTTTATATGAGTTGAGTTTTTTTTTTTGGGGGGGGGACTTCAACTGAACAAGGGCTGGACTAGGAGCTTGTGAAAGGAGATACTAATAATGCCTGTGTAGAGAAGGTAATGTTGTTTGATCTCCTTGCAGACCCTGGTACATATCAGTGACTTATTTGGTTCCTGTTTGCCAGCACAGACTTGGGAATTGTGTTCCTTAATGGGGACGGCAACATGCGAGGACAATTGGAGAGTCAGTGTATGGCTTGCTCCAGGCAATGTTCCAGGGTTCTCATAAGTTACAGTCCAGACTGGGGGTCTGGGAGCAAAACAAGTCCTAAACAGGCAAGCAGATATAGAGCAGCTTGTCTTGACTCATACAACAAATTGATCAGACTGAGAAACTGGGTCAGACAGAACAGGGATATCACTAAGGGGTGCAAACTGCACCAGGTGACATTCCAGGGGGAGGGGCGACATTTGTTACCAGTAGTGCGAAAACACACCATTTCTAACACTGGTGCATTTTCGCCAGAAGAAGGTGGGTTTGAGAGTCCTGATAGCATTGCCATCATAGCAAAGGAGGCTTTGGAAAGGGAGCTTAGAAAGGATCTCAAGTAGCTGCTGTGGAAAGTCAGTGCAGTCAGTAAAGTTATTTCCCTTATACGCATTCTTTGCATGCCCTGTAATGTTTTGTAGTCATGTTTCCTGGAAGTAGGAGCCTGCTGGTGTATGATTACTTTTAACAGATGCTGTAATCTGTTGGATAAGGCAGGAACGCAGACGTTGGGATTGATTTTGGAGGATTGCAGAAGGGCTTCTGTTCCTTCTGTCTGCTGGAGTCTAGCTAGTTAGTGACAGGTATGGTGTCTGCTCAATGTTATTGCCCCTGGTGAATGCTGGGATCTATTAGGGGGCTGATGGGGTTTATGTCACTACTATTGAACATTAGTACAAAAAGCATTAATAAGGATTCTGTATGGTCTGGTACAGGAGGTAGTCCGTGGAGGTAACATCATGAGTTCTCTCACTGAGTGCACCAAACCCTAGTGACACCTCTGAGACAGAACAGTATGAGCCTCTTTGGGCCACCTGATGAACTAGTAGCTCCAGTACCACCCTCTTGCCAGCGGTATGGATGCTGGCCTAAGTACAGTAGACCATCAACCAACAGCTCTTGCAAGTGGCTACATTGACCTAGAGCAACGGTTCTCAAACTGTGGGTTGCGACCTACCATTGAAAACTTTAGCTGCCCTCTGCCCCCTTAAGGGGCGGGGACAGCATGGTTGCGGCAATCCAGAGGATCGCCACCATTGCAAAGTTGCCCAAAATCGGTCCCGCTGCACTTACCGGGGCTTCGGGGAGGCCTGCGCAACCCTCTGCAGGCCTCCCCAATCTTCGGATCGCCGCAAGACGGCGATCTTCGGGTACTTCTGGTTTTCTCGCCTTGCAGGGAGAACTTTGAGAACCGCTGACCTAGAGAGTTAGGTGTCTGACAAATTCTTGCGTTTGATATCATCAGAGCTTTGTATTTGCATAGATATTTGAGCCCAGGGCACTGTCCTAGAATACATGAAGGAAGATACGAGTGTTCTTGCTTTGGTATCTCTTGCTAAAGGAGAACAGACTTTTCTGTAGAGTTCTACATGGATATGGGATAGGGACTAGAATAGACTGTGGAACAAGATGCATAAACATAATACTGAATCTACCTATCCAGTGTGTCATGACTAACTCCCACTGGAACAGTTCATATTCTCCAGCTATGTTTATCTGTACTTTTCAAGCAACTGTGGTGGAACGCTAGACTTCGGTGCTGGATTTCAGCTAGAGCCCAAGAGTGTAAACCTTGGAATCCCTTTTAGAAACCTGTGAAAATGGATAGCTTTTGCTTTCAACACTGTTGTATTGGAACAGAATGTCACAGCAGAAAAAGTTCTCAAAGTGTGTGTGTGTGTGTGTGTTAGCATGGGAACAGCAAGGATGGTTTGTATATCCTGGAAATTCAGTGTACTCAAAGCAAAAACACCTGAGTGTGTATATACAGTGTATATTTTTTCAATTGAACCCGGCACACTGTGAGCTTTCATTAGTTCTAATTATAGTTAGTTTACTTAGATCCCCATGAAAATAACTTAATAGGTTGGAAACTATTATATTGTGCTTAGTTAATTACTTTTTTTTTCCTTGCAAAAATGAGCAACTTGGGAACTGCACAATGGCACAGCAAAGAAAGACATTTGTCATTGCAACTTGCTATTGCTAAAATGTAGATAGCTGCAGTCTCTGAACTGCTGGTCCACTTACTAATTAGTTCTTAACACTTGTAGAGTCCGGGCACATCCTGCAATCTCAGCTGTGGCATTTCCTTCCTGGATGGAAAATTACACAGCTCTTCCATCAAAGTGAACTAAATTTAACAATGTGAGCTTGGGGAGTGTCCAACAACTTGAGTTGCTACTGAAGTCAGTTTAAGTTCAAAGATATAATTGGGAGAATGAAGATAGGTGCGTTGATGCTGTTTAAACTTTTTAATGCTGTTTAAACTTTTTAATGTATTTTTTTAAGTTGTGTATTTTAACTTCTGTTGTAAGCCGCCTTGGGCATTTGCCTTGGCATGGGAAAGGCGGGATATATTTTTTAAATAAATAAATAAATAAATAAATAAATTTAATGTTTTCATAATTTCAATGGAAAGTTTATAGCTAGATTTCCCCCCTGCACTGTAGATGATCAGAAATATCACGATAACGTCCATAACAAGTGTCTCGCAACCATGCTGAAAAGTGCTCATGGGGATTTCTTTCGTTTGATAGAACACAGATAATTCAACACGGTTTGTTTCATGACATTTTGCATTAAGATTTAGGTAGGACGGTGCTTTTGTAGTCTGTTTTATTGCCCGTCCAATTTGTGTCTGCATAAACGTTTGCACTAGTTTGGCATTCTTGACAGCTATAACTTTAAAGTGTTGAACTTTAAAGTTATATCTGGTTATCTTTTTGACTGCAACCCAGTTTCTTTTGGTTGGTGAATTAGTTTTCCTGCACAGTATTCCTGCTGCCCCAGCTACATCTGGTCTTGTGGTGGTGTTTAGGTACCTGAGCTGACCTATTTTTTCACCATACTGCCAATTATCTGGCAGAGACTCACTGTTCCTACCATCCCTGAGGTAATTGATCTCCGTGGGACTAGCCACTTCCTTAACTTCTTATGGGCCTAAATGGTCTAATGCCATCCATTAGTACATATTTGATTCTGCCTGAGGTGTTGGTGTGCATTATCCCACAAATGTCACTGTGTATCAACTATAGACGATGCTTTGTCTTTCTCTCATTTTGCGTCGGAAAGCTTGGTTTCATCCCTTATGCTGTGATACAGCATGGATACATGTGATACACTTGCTTCCACTACTGCTATGCTTTATTTCTATGCCTTTGGCCCAAACTCCCTACTTAATTTTGTTTATGACATTCACATCTCTATGCCCAAATTTTCTGTGCCATAGATGTGTGCATTTGTCATTCAGACAGGCCTCTATAGCAGAGGTTCTCAACCTGTGGTACAGGTACCCCTAGGGGTACGCGGACCTCTTGCTGGGGGTATGCCAAGCCCTGCCCTTTATCTGCCCCATCAGCAGCTAATTAAGTGTTAATTAACATGGATTTTAAATTTTAATTATTTTCTCTCTGATTTTGGTTTGGGAATTATTTTTTGTAGTACTTTGGTGGGGTGGGGGAGGGAGGGGCTGATTTTGGGAAGTGTGACTTGGAGAAAAAAAGAGGTGTGCGTGTGTGTGTGCTGTGTGTCTCACACACACAGAGTTAAATAAGACATTTTTTCACATTTAAAATTGTTTTAGTACTTTTTATTTAACGATTAATTACCTAATTAATTAATTGATTCATCCAATTAATTAGCAGGGGGTACTTCAGAAAAACTGTGATAGGGGGTACCCGGGCCTCCAAAGGTTGATTACCCCAGCTCTATAGTCCTTGCCTGTACATTGTATTGTTATACAATGGGTTTATACAATGGATTGGGATTACCCAATCCTATCCCCTGCCACGTTATACCATGCAGCTGCGTCAATGGAGCGCGTGCTGCATTATCTGGTCGGGGAGGGGAAGTGACCAGAAGACCAACCAGAGGTAAGATCCTATGATAGCTAGGATCTGGAAAGGAGTAACCACATTAACTGGGTTATTTAAAGGAACTGTGCAAACTTCAATAACCTGCATTTCTGTATTGGGGAATTTGGGTTCAAGATAATGGAAATGGTGGAAGTGCTATTCCACCCATCTTGGACACTATTTTTATATGACATGGAGGAATATGAAACAGAGAATATGTCGCATCTTTATTGACTTCTGTAAATTGGCTAACTTAAACCTTAATGAATGTTCTCCTGTTTCTGCTAAAGGAGAAGTCAATCCTATGCATATTTATCTGGGAGTAAGCCCCATTTGATTTTAGTAGGCCTTACTTCTGAGTAACCTTAGATTCAAAATTCAGTGAAATTTTGGAATTTGCTTGCACTTCTGCAATTTGACTTTGATGAAAACAGCTCAGTCTTAAAATGTGTTGGTTAACTATGAGGTAGTAATGCAACAAGCCAACTTGCCACATTCTATATCTTGTCTTTTGTCTACATCCAGTAAATTAAGCAAAATCCATAATGGGGAATCTTGGGGGGGGGGGAGAGAATTGAACTATTGTATTTCCATTCAGATTTTCCAAACAGATTTCAAACAGGTGAATTTCCTTGAGAATTTTCCTCAACATTGGCCCAGCTCTTGCCTAGAAAGATCACCAAAGAATCACTAGAGAGCATCTTAAATCAATAAGTCTCTTTAAGCCCAAAGAGCAATTGCTCTAGGTAGCATATGGTTGGACACAGCTGGATGACAACTGACATAGTTTCTAAATGAGGGAAAGGGCCAAGGACAAGGAAAATTGACTGGTGAACAGATGTTATAGCTGCTGTCACACTGACTAGCAAAATTGAGTTCCTGCCTAAACCAACCCTAAATCAGGTAATGAATGAAGTCAAGGAAAGGGCAGGACATACTATTCCAATTACTTTCCCCACTCGCCATAGTGATTTGTGTTGTTGGGGTGATAAACATTTTCATTGAACCACTCAGGGTTATATTTTATAGTTAGATTGCCCTATATAATGGTGAGGCTTTGTTCTCAGCAACATTTTACTCTGTGCCTGCATTTATTTATTCTTCAATATATTCTTAGCCAGATAATACCTACAAACTATGATCTAGTCTAGTGCAATCTTTTATATATCAGTTGCCTTGAAGTCCAAGTGATTACACAGCCATACCAAGACACTTGTGGAAATTGACATTGGAGAGTTGGTTTGGACATGAGCTATGAGATCATCTTTTCATGGCATCTACTGAAGATCCTCATCTATTAGTTGATCTCATAGATAAGTCGAGGGCAAGCTTTGAACCAAAAATCACGGAATTTGCTGTGACCTGTGAATAAGTCAAATGTAAAACTTAGGGACGGTCATTCACACACATCAAATGATGGGCACTGCCGCTTCTGCCACCTGGTATCACTGCCGGGTGCAAAGGTCCCTTGTGGTGGGATAGTCTTCGCGGCTCCGCACCATAGCACCAGGGCACTGCCTCTTTTGCCATCCAGTCTTCTCGGCAGCTACACCAGCCAAGGAGCACCTCAGCACGCCTTGTGCTGACCGGTGCTCGGCTCACTCACTCCCACTTGGAGGCAGGCTGGCCTCCTTATCCATTGACCCGAGGACAGGTCGACCCAGATTTTCAGGATAAATGTTAAGACCTAAATTTCTATACTTATACACACGTATGCACAGTATGCCAGAAATATTATGTGGAGAACTTTCTCCAGTGTTGCGTTCTGGCACTCATTGGAACACTTCAAAAAGTTAGCAATAAGCTCTTTCAGTGTCTTTTGGTATCACTGGCGTCGCTTCGGTTGGGCCGGGGCTGTAAGTAACGCTCCGTCGTAGTCTCTTTACCGAGTGAGCAGGAGGCAGCCCCGCCCCCTCACTGTCAGAGCCTTTCCCGTGCGGAGAAAGCAGCAGGCAAGAGACCCTGCCTGCTGCTTTCTCCGCAGGGGACTGGCTCCGACAGTGAGGGGGCGGGGCTGCCTCCTGCTCGCTCGGTAAAGAGACTACGACGGAGCGTTACTTACAGCCCCGCCCTTACCGAAGCGACGCCACTGCTTGGTATGTTGCACTGGGAACATAATACCCAGAGTGGAATGGTATGCTCTTCTTAATGTAAATTTCCTTTAAAACTGGATTTCCAAAAGCTTATTGCAACAATACTCAAACTTTAGCTTCCAATAGCCATCTAAGATATGTCACCATCCTCATCTCTATCCTAAAGCACCAAAGAACTTGAAACTGCTGTACTTCAGAGAGCAGGGCAACATAAGCAAGATCACTTGTAATAAGCTTAGAAAATGAAACTTTAAAAATGGGCTCTCAAAATTTCCATGTAAACATACAATAATGGGGGGGGGGATACAACGTAATGCTAGAAAGCACGTAAAATACATTTAAAAACACAGGATTATTTAAAAACAGCCAAGTCACCCTCATAGAAATAGTGAATCTGCAAAAAATATGTGTTTCGAATTATATATTTACAAACACATGAAAAAATGTAGTAGCCCAAAGTCATTCTGAGGTTTTAGAAAGCGGTGGGCACTGAGCTTAATAATATGATAGAGGAATTTAAAGCTGCAATCCTATGCACACTCACCTGGGAGTAAGTTTCCTTGAACTCGATGGGACTGACTTCTGAGTAGAAATGCATAGCATTGTACTGTAAGTAAGGTAATAAATGCCTCCTGCAGCCACTGTCCCGTACATTGCAATAGCAAAATGTAATTTTATTGCCACTCAAATTAATTACAGAGGAGGTGGATTTTTTAAAAAATAGAGAGAGACAAACTCAGCAGTTACAGCAGTCATCATTCTGAACATCTGGCAGCTTTTCTCTTGTTCCCAGTTCCATTCAGTCAGTGAAGATTATAGTTCTTTAAGAGTACAAGTCCCTTAGTCTTCTGATGCTTCAATAATATCCCATTCCCTGATGTGTTCCGTCGCTAGGCATTTAATTATCTGTTAATTAAATCACACAGTTTAGAGATGTGTTAGATTAAGCAGTAATGGCTAATTCAAAAGGTTGCTTCAAAAAAAAAAAAAAGGCTACCACCAAAAGTGGGTCAAATAACATGAAATATTAAGCCTACCCCAACATGAGAATGGAAGTCTCTAAAGGCCCAATCCTATCCAACATTCCAGCACCAATGCAACTGTGTGCGTGCTGCATCCTGTGGTGAGGGGGCAGTCACAGAGGCCTCCTCAAGGTAAGGGAGTGTTTGGTCCTTTACCTCGAGGCTGCTTTGCAGATGCATCAGTGCTGGAATGCTGGATAGGATTGGGCCCTAAGTATGTTCGAGAATGTACACAAAACCCTGATAACTCTTAGCAACCCAACAGCACAGCAAACCTGCAGGTAGATAATACCTTGAGAACATACCTGCCCTCCTGAGAAGACTGCAGGACCAGAAGGAACTCATGGGCAGTACAGAATCTTCTAAAATTGAAATGGCACCACAGGAGACAAGAGTTCCACTTCTATTGGAATGCTGACAATAAGTAGCAGAGGCGTAGCTTGCGCCCCCGGCGCCTGGCGCGCCCGGGGGCGGGGGGCCTCGGCTCAGCGCCCCCGGAAGTGAGGTCACGTGACGTAAGGTCATGTGACATCACGTGGTGCGCAACGAGGGCGGGCTTCTTGCGCCCTGTAGCCAATGAGGAGGGCGGAGGACCCCCCTCCGCCCTCATTAGCTACAGGGCGCAAGAAGCCCGCCCTCGTCGCTCGTGTTCGTCTACAGGGAGGGAGGGCGAGCTTCTTGCGCCCTGTAGCCAATGAGGAGGGCGGAGGGAGGCGAGTTCCCCCTCCGCCCTCCTCATTGGCTACAGGGCGCAAGAAGCCCGCCCTCCCTCCCTGTAGACGAACACGAGCAACGAGGGCGGGCTTCTTGCGCCCTGTAGCCAATGAGGAGGGCGGAGGGACGCGAGTTCCCCCTCCGCCCTCTTCATTGGCTACAGGGCGCAAGAAGCCCTCCCTCCCTCCCTGTAGACGAACACGAGCGACGAGGGGGGTCCTCCGCCCTCCTCATTGGCTACATGGCACAAGAAGCCCGCCCTCGTTGCTCGTGTTCGTCTACAGGGAGGGAGGGCGGGCTTCTTGCGCCCTGTAGCCAATGAGGAGGGCGGAGGGAGGCGAGTTCCTCCTCCGCCCTCCTCATTGGCTACAGGGTGCAAGAAGCCCGCCCTCGTCGCTCGTGTTCGACTCCGACGAGCCCTGGTGGTGGGCACCCGGCCGGCTGGCCGGCACCGCGGCGCACCGCGGCTTTGCCACGGCGCTCCCTCAGCCACGGCGCCTGGCTCAGCTGAGCCACTGGATCCACCGTTGTTACACCTCTGATAAGTAGAGTTCTTTTCTCTTCCTTCACTGCATTGCATTTTCATTTAAATTCACCTTGATAGATTATAAGGTTGTAAGTTATCCTGAACCTTATCGTTCCTGAAAAGCATAAAAAAGCTCCATTTTAAAATTAAAATAGTTGTATGTTGACTTTCCCAAATTCTTGGCGCCTTTCTTGATTGACTGTGCCATACCTCAAAGTGTATATACACATTTTGATATGGTAGGATTCTTTTTTTTTTCTGTCGACAGCTAACTAGTAATAATTTATTCAACTTCCAACAAAACAAAGAATAATACAGAGTCAGATAACTAACAAATCACTTGCTATATATCATGACCCATCATGTCCGGAATCAACACCCTAATGTGTACTGTCTTATGGTCCCATAAATCTATTTACAAACTTATTTCTGATACGTTGCTTCCTTTTGGGTCCATTTCACCTGGTTCTCATGCCAACAGTCTGTAAGTGGAAGAATGTAAAAAGAGGTCTTAAAACATTTTGATAAGGACTCTGCAATTCTCTCTCTCTCTTTTAATTGTAGGAAGCCATATATTAAGATATCAATAAATACTCTTATTTCTAAAGTGCCTTTGTTTCTGCCCATGGAAGTGACTTTCCAGACACGCCAGTTTCTAATGGATTATTTTTTTACTGTTCTCATAAGCAATTAAAGTAATTATATGGTACCTGCCTTTCTACTCATTTCATCAGCTCTCATTCTGGCATTCATCCCAAACCCTATCATTAAATCTTTAAAAACTTTGTGAGTTTCTGTTTTCTTAAAATGCAACTATTCTGATCTGAAGTGCATATAAGTTACAGAACTGGAAGGCTCTAAAACTTCTGAATGCATAATCAAAATGTTTAATCCAGGGCTTTTCACATGCAAAATCCTAAATTACAATTATACCTTTTCACAGACCCATAGAAGTTATCTTATTCATT
The DNA here is from genome assembly GCA_026170595.1 of Plestiodon gilberti rubricaudatus. Lineage (NCBI taxonomy): Eukaryota > Metazoa > Chordata > Lepidosauria > Squamata > Scincidae > Plestiodon > Plestiodon gilberti. Next base: position 80,098,440 of record JANXHW010000005.1, on the reverse strand, counting down.
TCATACTGAGCATTATATAGATCAAATTTCAAGTTACATCTGAAATGCAGGGTATGGTACTAAAAGTGGTGTCATGTATTAGTTTCTTACAGATATTTTGGTGTTGTGTTTTGTTATGTGGGTTTTCTGCTGCAACTTTTATTAACTACGCTTGCCATGAAAGACCATAATCCATCAGATTTAACCTGAAATGTCAACTGTTTAATACAGCAGATCTACCCCCCCCCCAAAAAAAGTTGATAAATAATGCTATATTTTCTTTGCTTTGATGTTCAATCATGCATTTTTATTATTTAGAAATTAATTCACTAGGCTTCTTATTTGTAGAAATGGAGAAACGGAAAATGAGCAAAAGAGAAAATATACCTAGATATGCTAGACTTTCACAATAACTACTGGGTCAAAACTGACTCATCACAAAGAACCAAAAGAGGGGGGGGGGGGTTTGCTGAGAATGCTTTGTTAGGCTTTCCGTAACCAGATTTGCAAAATTTCAGCATCCAGAGTTCATTGGTTGAGAGCCATGCCAGTGAAGCAGACTTGAAACTGCTTGGCTTTGACAGTCTAGAGCAGTGGTGCCACAGGCTTGGAAAGGTGCGCTGGGGTCAAGAAAGAGAGTGACTTCAGCGCTCAACTCAGGCAGAAACGGTGGCGTGTGCACTTCAAAGGGCTCGGTGTGCCAATAAGGGCTCAGTCCAGCCCAACTCAGCACAAGTCAGGCACAACTGAGGCCCAAGTGTGGCATAACTGTGGCCTAAGATAGGGCTGAGTTAGGCTGCAACTATGCCTGAGGTAGGCAGGAGGCAAGAGCAGTGGGCCAGCACCAGCCCAGGATCGAGGCAAAACTTACCACAGAGGCAAGCAGGCTCCTGTGGTGAGGTGTCAGTCTTGTGGAAGAGAAGAGCCCCCTCCTGAGCTCATCTGTGTGCACCTACCACAGCTGCTGCAGCGTTCGCAGCAGATGGGCAGCCACAGGTGGGCCTGCAGGCACTGGGCGTGCGACAGTCAGCTGAAGGGCAGAGGTTGTGCCAGTGCCAGCTGCCCCAGGGCACCCTGTGCATTAGCCACCTGCTGCAGGGGGGAGTGCCACAGCCCTCCTACCTGCAACAGGTGTTGCCACCCCCATGCCACGTTGAGGCTGCACGTGGGATTAATGGGGGGAAGCGGGGGAGAGAAGGGAAGGAGGGGGGTGGGAACGTCACACACAAGGGGGTCTCATGATGGCTGGAACTGCCTCTGACATGACTTGCCCGTGCGCTGCCTAAAGCCCTGGGCCTCCAGGGCCGTGGCTATGCCCACAAAGAAGGCATCCCGGCGTGCCTTCTGCTCTGTGCCCCGGCCAAGACCGAGAGATGCCTTGGGACTGTCTGCTGCGAGCGAGAAGGGCTCACGCAGCTCATCACACCCCCAGATGGGGCGACGTCGGCGCCTCGCGGCAGGCGCTCTGGCGGGGTGGGGGGTGGCCAGCTTCCATCATCAGGGAGTGGGAGGGGAGGCAGACACACAGGCAGGCGGACAGAGGATGCTGGGGAGGGACACGGGTGGGTCAGAAACAGACAGACAACAAGGCTGATGGGAGAGGGATACAGGGAGAGGGGTCTGCAGAGACCAATAGGGACACAGGGGTCACTTCGCAGATGAAGGCAATGCAGGAATGGGCGCCTCTTATGCAGACGGACCTTGGGCGGAACGGATGCCGTTGACGGGCGGACCGTGGGCGGAACGGACGCCGTTGACGGGCGGAACGTGGGCGGGTGAGAGCCCCGGTTGCCGAAAGGGCTCTTCACGGACGTGGCGGACGCGAGCGGATCCAGTATGGGCGCCATGTCACCTGTCATTGTTTGCCTGCCTGAGAGGCCCCCCAACTCCCCACTCCCCTCTGAGCCCTGAGGGTCTGGCAGCCCCCCTGCTGTGGTCTCCCTGGGAAGGAAGTGGCAGTCCCTGGATTTGATTCATGCAGGGGCTTATGTGCTGGGCGCTGTCTCTCTGTGTGTGGGGCAATGCTTGTGTAACACTGGTCACAAGGGGGCTCTGCCCGAGGGGCATCTTTATTGTTCTGGAACGGTAGCAGAGATGGCCAGGCGAGGTTGCCAGGGGTAGTCACAGCAGCCAATCTGAAAGCAGCAGCAGCAGCACACGTGCCCCATGGACCTGGAGACGCAGGCTCTTCCCCTGTGGAACCACAGCCTGCTCCATAGAAAGGGGAGGGACAGCAAGTAGGCAGCCAGGGAGGTGGAGCAGCAGCAGCAGCAGCAGCTGAGTAGGGTTGCAGGGCTGGCACCCTGAACTCTGGCAGCATCGAGGCAGACGACAGTGGGGCACCCTGCCTGGAGCCCCAGGGGTGCTCCCAGGAAGGTAGGTGGTAGTGGACGTTCCTGGGGAGACAAAAAACAAGAGGGAGTTACATGTCAGCTGGTGTGTGGTAGCAGTCGCCATTGAAGACAAGCCAGTGTGTCGGTTGCAAAAGCCTGCAGGGAGAGATCAGATTACACAGCTGCTAGGTATAACAAGCTTGTCCCAGTGTGAGGAGCTTACCTGGACGTCAGAAGGGCATGATCCTGCAAAGGACAACAGTGAAGGAGAGAAAACACAGCACAACTACATACATGGCTAGCACATCATAACTGACCTGTTGTAGACCCTCTGGGGGCAAGGCTGCGGGTTAGTAAACACACCTTTGTTAACAGGCAAGTCACATTTACACAAACACATATTTGTCTGCTCACATGGCAATGGGCAGCTATCAGAGGACACATTGGTAAAGAGGCAGCTATCATGTATATGTGTGCTGACAGGCAGACGTACTACATAAAGGTGAACACAGGCAGAAGTCCTACATATAGGCATGAACAGGCTAAAGTCAAACATATATTGGCATGAACAGGCAGAAGTTATAACACATGCCATCCCAGACCCTGCTCTTACCTCCTGGTGTTGTTGCCTGTGGGGGGGGGGAGAGACAGAGCCTGGGAGAAAGACATGGGTTAGCAAATGTTTGCAAGGAGGAAGCTGCCCAGGCACATCTGTAAACAGTTTGGCCACAGCCTGAACAGCCCTCTCTGCCCTAGAGGGAGGCAGAGAGGAGAGGAGAAGAGAGAAGTGGGGTGTTTGTGAAATTTGCCCTCCACTAACAAAGTTCCACTTTGTGGCTGCTGGGGGACAAGACCCCACGCCACGTGCTCAGAGAAAGAGAGAGAATGGAGGCCTGGGGCTGGGCTTTTGTGAGAAAGAGGCTGGGTGCGGCTGCCTTCAGATAGGGTAACTATCTGTGTCCATGTCCAGAGTTATGCCACAGCTATTCCGTCCTAACTCAGGCATAACTCAGGAGTAGGGTGTTAGAACTTTTCAGGAGAGGGCTGGAGTGTGTAAGGTAAAATGGCTCCCATGGGTCTCCTCAAATTTGAGTCCACCTTTTTTGTCGACTTAAATTTTGTTCCTTAGCTGTGCTTGAGGGGGCGTGTCGGAGCTCTCCAGTGTCTGGACTTGGACCCAAATTCGTAACCGCCCCCGTCACTCCCCTGACACGCCCACTTTTAGGCCAAACTTAGGATGGAATAGCTCTTAGGCCGAACTTAGGACGGAATTGGTCAACTTTCCTTAACCCGTCCTATGTCTGTCACAATTGCAGCACAAGTTCGGCCTCAATGGCACAATTCAGTCCTAACTTCAGCCTAAGGTACTTAGGCTGCTTTTGTGACTGAATTGTGCCACTCTGGCCTTAGGCTGGACTGGGCTGTAAGTGACACCCATGCCGTGGGTTGGACACCTATGGTCTAGAGTGACTAGATTTAAAATGGCAGCAACTTTTTGCTTGTGTGGTGCTGAATGCAGGACTTGGTCTCAAGCTCTTTTGAAGGTTCTTGGGTCTGTACATCCCTTGGCTTCAGTCTTCCACAAATGTGGTTGGAAAGAACTACCAGAGATGTCAGGGCACAGTATCGTACAGTGCACACTGAAACCACATTTTGATGAACGTTAATGCTAAAGAGCCGTCTTAGGCATAACGTGAAAGACAGAGGCATCATGTTAAAGAAATCAAATGAAGCATTGGGCCTTATATTGCAGAAAAAAGAGAAATATGAAGAATAATGATCCACTTCCCCTTTCTACTGTAATACGCAAAGTGGAAAGTCGCACATGTGAATAGTGTACAAGACCCTATTTTGTATTTAATAGAAGGGCAGGCAAAAGAATACTTCCTGTAACATGTGATCCTGGTCTGTAGAAGAGATAGGATCATTGATTCAAATTTTATCATTGCCCAAATACCATACTTTACAATCATCATGTATTTATTTACTTAGAGCGCAATCCTGTGCAACTATCTTGTTTGTGCAATCCTGCGCAACAAAGCACATTTACAACAACTCGGGAGTAAGGGTGGCCGGCGCAGAGGCCGGCCGCCTTCACTATGGCACCGTTTTATCCCTGTGGATCATCCCGGAACGGGGATAGGATCCGGCGGGCGGCCCTGGGCTGCCCGTCGGATAGGTAGGCAGGATTGTGCTGTTACTTATAAATAAATTTATATCCCTCATATATATATATATATATATATATATATATATATATATATATATATATATATATATATATATATATATATATATACACACACACACACACACACACACACACACACACACACACACACAACAACAACAACAACAACAACAATCATCTTCACATACATCAAACACATGTATAAATGAACGTGAGTTTGCCATCTTCTTGCAAACATTCTTCCATTTTTTGAGGTTGGTAAAAAAACACATATGCCTGGGCCGCACATAACTTTGTATGGAGCGGTGTCGCTGGGGAGGATGACAGTGTGGTGCCCGCCCTGAAGAGGAAGGTCAGGGTGATGCAGTGACACATCACGTCACCCCTGACCTACTGGGCTTTCTGCATTGCTTATATATGTGGAAGCCCACCTCCACTTGGCAGGCTTCGGCTTGCCCTGGAATCCTTTGGCACTTTGTGTTCTTGCCAGCCAATGGCAAATACACACTCATCGGTGGGAGTGCATGAGGTGGTTGGGCTTGGAGTGGGCTGGGGCCACTGACCGGAGGCGCAGTGGCACACCCCCCCTCTGAGGGTGGTGCACAGTGCGGCCTGCACTCCCCTTGGTACACCTCGATTGTACGCATGGGGTGTATGCCCAGTCTGGCTGCCCCACCATGTCACTAGTTTGAAAAGTTTGTAAAGTGACCTAATGTTGTACATCTATCAGTATTCCTGTAAGTGTCCTTTACCTGAATGTGTTGAAAAGGGATTTAAAAGAAATCTATTGCTATAGATTCAAAGTCTTTTTCTTTTCTTGACCCTATTAAGCAAAATCACAAAATAAGCCACCGTGTCTAGTGCTAGCTGACGAGGATTAATTATATATTATAGAACGGGTTGGTGTCATTCATTTTGGGATCTCAAAACCAGTGAGGCAGTAAAACTATCTACTAGAGACATGATGCAGTCGATAGAAGTAAGATAGATAATATTCATAAAATTCTATTGATTATGGAATACATTGTTGTTTTTACTTCGTCAGGCTGCTTATACTGTCTGTGTTGTGCCTGTTTCTCTTGTATGTATGGACTGTAAAATTATTTTCCTTTTACGGGGAGCAGTGCTGTTTTGTATTCCCAGTGGAGTGGGGAAGGCACATCATACAATATAAAGCTTTATGATAAAAGCCACTTGATGTTTCTCACACAGACATCTATAAAGGGATCAATGGCTGGGGGAAATATACGACAGAAGTGTGCTTGTCCATATTTTGACATCAAGTTACTGCAAGGTATTTTGAAATTAACATGACAGTTTTAAGGGCTGGGGGGGGGGAAGCGCTGTCCAGTTGAGGGACACTTGCCATATCACTGCTGAGATGCTGTATTTATTTCTATTTATTTTTTAAAACTTCTCAAGCACACGTTTCCCATAAGACCCAAGGTAGTTTATAACAACAACAGAAATAGACATGCAAAATAATAATAAAAAAGAGTCAAGACTATACAGTGTATGAGTACTTGCCTGGCCTCCATCAGGAAGATGTACCAAGACAAATGCCTCTCCCAAAAATAGGCCCTGCTTCTCACGGATGCCTGTGGAACTTCAAACAGGCCGGATACCTGAAGCGGGAGCTAAACCAATGAAAACATTAGTGCACTCTGAAGAGGTTGAAGAAGCTTTGAAAATGTAATGTGAGACTTACAGTATAGTACATACGGGTTGATTTCTAAGAACAGTGAGGTGTGTACAATAAATATTGTAGATCCTCCCCCAGAGAAGCCTCATGGTGGAGGCAGCCCTGCCTCATTCCCCCCCAGAAATTTCGTGCAAGTGAGGCAATCCATTCCAAAGCATCACAAAACCAGACTCCAGAGGCTAGTTGGCCCAGGGATGTCGAATGGGATCCCCTTGAATGATGGGTGCAAAGTCTGCTTCAGGGCTAATCAGCTTGGAGTGGATGATGCAACCCCTGAGCTGTCTTGACTCCATTGGGGGGGGGGTTGGCAGTGATAAACTGGGATTGTCAGGAGATGATCTGCAGCTTGGAGGCAGTGGGAGGAGCCCAAGTGGAAAGGGGGGAGATGCAGTGGTGGGGATAGCTGAGCTGTTCCCCCCCCCCACGGTGAGGAACTGGACTGAAAAGGAGATCAGAGCTGGCAGGATGACACCCATTGCCATTCTTGTTATTGTCAAGCAAAGATTTGTATTCTAAAGCTATGTGTGTGTGTGCGTGTGTGAGTGAGAGAGAGAGAGAGAGAGAGAGAGAGAGAGAGAGAGAGAGAGAGAGAGAGAGAGCGCAATTTATAATTCACTGAGCAAAGGACAGACACCATCCACCTGCTGTGCCTGGCAGGGGCTCAGTAAGCCTCAATTTTTACTACTTACTTGGCAACACAAAGGCAACACAAAGGATGTTCTCAGCAAGTGGTAGGCCACAAGACCAGGATGTTGGCTACAAATTGTGCAAAATTCTGGAAAAAAAAAGTGGGTTCAAAGCATGGAGAGGGCAGTGGTTCCCAAATGTTTGAGTGCTGTGCCCCACCTCATCCTCCACAGTGGGTCACAACCCAATGCTCAATGCTTCACCCACAAAGCATTTTTGGGAGCCTCTGGGGGTCACACCAAGCCTGCAGCCCACTGCATTAGCCTCCGCAGGCCTCAGAATGCCTCCCGGAAATGACTGGAAGTTGCAGACACAAACCAGAAGTAATCCAGAAGTCACTTTGGGTTGCTTTTGGGAGACGTTCTGAGGCCTGGTGGAGACCAGTGGAGTGGGGGTTGTGGGCCCGGTGCAACCCAAAAATAGGCTCCAGAGGCTCCCAAATGTGCTTTGCAGGTGAAGCATTGAGCATCAGGGCGTGACCCACCACGCATTGGGGCACGACCCACAGTTTGGGAAACGCTGGAATAGGGTATGTGGACTGGACCCAGCCCCCAACTAAAAAAAGGACTGTTATCCCAGAAGCCAGACAAATTGCATTCCTTGGTTCATAGGCTGAATTAGGACCCAGTGAACTGCATGTCGTTGTCCGGTTCTTTAAAATAATAATCAAAAGACCAGCTCAGCCCTCAACACACTTTTCCAGAGCAATCTTCCATGACAGGGATGAGAATTGTGGTGCTAGAACGACATGAGACAGCTCCAGAGAAGAAGCAGCTTTCCCCTCCGTCCATGATAGATGGGTTTGCTGAGCACTTGATACACAAGTGTGACTTCCAAGATTGCACCTGTATCTTTCAAACATAACGAGACAAGCAGCCTACACCTATTCTTTGTATTGTTTTTTCTCCTTTAATGAAGCAACCTTCCACTTGGTTTACCTTTGTCACAGGCGCAATCTGCCATAGTTTGACCTCGGTGGAATTCATCACCGTAAAGAATATGAAGGCGTAATCTTTCCTTTGTGAGGTTCATACCTTGGTGCAGAACGCCACCCAATTTACCGTTTCCAGAGGGGAAAAAAGAGGTGCTTTTCTTGCTGCCCTTTGCGACCTCGTTCTCTCCTGGAAACCAGGGCAATTCAACAGATGGGGATTCTCTCTAACGATGCCTCTGTTGTATTCCTGGGTTGAATCTTCAAGAACTGACAGTGATTACACAGTCTAATGTAACAAATGAGAGCAGGTGCAGCTGTAAATAGTCCCTGATTAACAATTTCATTTAAATGTTATAACAGATTTCTGTAGGGCAAATTACTCCCACTGGCAAGGAGGGCGTTGCTGCTTTTTTATAATATAATTTAGTAAACCTAGAATTTAATTATGCCAGCAATAACAAAGATCCTTTCTGTGCCAAAAACGTCAAAATGTATTGGCCCCCACCATTGAAGTGACAACAATAAAACTTGAATTGTTGTTTGAAACGTTCCTAAAGGACCTCAAAAGGGAATTGTATCTTCTGAGGCTGCATTTTGTATATACTGAACTGTGCCAGAGAAGAAAGGCTGAAAATGCAGAATAAATTAAAATGCACCCAGTGCATTCCTTGGTTGGATGGAAGTCAGTTTGAAGTTGTTGTCAGACGTGGTATTTATATGGGAATGAAACTTCGACACGAATCATCCCACTTTGGGGGCCACTTTGGAGAGAGCCCCAAATGAAGAGGGGTCCCTCTGAAGTACTCTGAACCAAAGCAAAGCCAGCCATCATGGCTCTAGGCCGATAATAATAGTTTAGAGACCAAACAGAGAAACCAAATCCCAGAAAAGTTGTCGGGAGTGCAATACCAGGATTTATATCAAAAGCTGGAATACAAAGGCAAGAAACAACAATCAAAACTGAAAGAGAGCCAGAGAGGCTATAGCAGAGGAGGACTGGATTGATGGCTTCAGAGGGGGCAGGGAGTGGAGACGAGAGGACAGACATTTGTGAATGCCTCAAAGAATTGGGGCTGCAGGCAGAACCCTGCGATTCATCTTGAGAAGACAAAAGCAGCCATTTCAGGTGTCTGAATAAAGAGGCTTTTTCTAGGTCTTTAGATTTGAAGTTAACAGTCCTATACATTTGGCAAAATAAATATATGGGGGAAGAGAACTATGGTTCTTATGCAAGTTGTGCCATGTTGCGTCATGCTCTTCTGCACCATGCTTTTCAGCATACAAGTCACACACACACACACACTTCTGATTAATCAGCTGATCCCGACACAACAGGCAAAGGATGATGCCATTTCATGTGTATTTGCATGGTGTTGTGTGAATTTTCAGTGGCTCAGGGTGTTTTTGTAGATTAGGCTGCAGGGAGGCTACTCTGAGGGTCCATAATGTTGCAGGATGTTAGAATGATGTAAAGATGGGGAAAGACAGATGGGACTGTTGTCCAAACAGAGGAGCTTGGCAAGTTATTAAATGTAATAGATGGGAAAGGCAAGTGGTTTCTTGCTTCCTGCTCTTCCTTTGTGCTGTTCGGAGTGAGGTCAGTTCATTACTGGCTTTGGAAGTAGGTTTTCTCTGTGCCAGGTGCAAGGGAGTGACAACAGGAAACAGGTTATCTTGTTGGCTGTGTACTCACTGAGGCATCTGGTGGGGCCACTGTATGATACAGGAAGCTGGACTAGATGGGCCTTTGGCCTGATCCAGCAGGGCTCTTCTTATGTTCTTATTACCTACTGCTCAAGCGGATGGCTGCAGAAGCTGTATCCTAATTTTGAGCTTTCATTGGACATGCTCGTCACCTTCTACACCCCCCCTGCTTCCCTCAGATCGAGTGGCAACACTAGGGGGGGTGCACCGCAACAGGTGACAACCAAATTGTGGAAACCTTTTGGAATATGTGTATTTATGAATACAGTTGGCCCTTGGCATCTGCAGGGGTTCAGTTCAAGCTGTACAGAGAGGCCCGTAGGGTGGGCCACAGTCCTCCCCATGCCTCAGAACAGTTCTGAGATGTGGTTGGAACCCAGTTCCGTTTTCAGCTTCCAATCGTGCGTCACCCATCCCCAGCGCCTTACCTGGTGCATAGGGGTGACGCGCTAACCTCCCGCACTGGGTGACGCAAACTCCAGGGATGCCTCTGCTTAAAAGAAGCGTTCTCCTTCTTTGACATGGGGTTCCACAAGCCCCCAGTGCTCTTCTCCAAGTCTGAGCTCCAAATTCAATAGACTCTATTCCACTGACCCTCTTGGACATGACAAGATTTGGCTGGATGTAATAAAGAAGCACAGAACATCCTGAGAGCCAGGATGGTGTAGTGGTTCTGGTGTTTGACTTAGACCTGGAAGATCCAGGTTCAAATCCCCTCTCAGCTACGAAGCTTCCTGGGTGACCTTGGGCCAGTCACTATCTCTCACCTACCTCACAGGGTTGTTATGAGGACAAAAGGAGGGAAGGCATCATGTACACCACCCTGAGCTCCTTGGAGGAAGGGCAGCATAAAAAATGTGAAAAATAAATAAAATGGGAAATACACAAACCATTCAGTAATGCTCATTAGACACTCTTACATTCCTTTGCGTATAAGCTACAGCAAAGGACACATGAACATAGGCAGTCCTAATGACCTTTCTGAATGACAGGAGCATTACATATGTATTCCAACCTTTATACATGCTGGTTGAAAACTGTTGCCAAATCTGAATTTCATAGCTAGGACCAGCACAGATAAGGGACAGTAGCTGCAGAACAATGAAGCTACTTGGCATGTATGCTGTGGTTTTTCCTGAGTGAATGTTGTGGTCGTCTGCATGGCATCCATTCCCTTGTTGGTAGTCCAAAGTACAGCTGAATGACGAGATACCCTGGCAGTGAGATGCGTTCTCTGAACTGCATGAAATTAGGACTTTGGAAGACGTTTAGGTGGCATAATTCATAGGTTCATCCCCAATCTTACTTTACTTGGAAGCATGTTTGTTTCTGTAATGCATCTAGAATCAGTTTGCCTCTATTTGGTTACCCCAATAAAAAGAGAAACAGTATAAATGTAGTCATGACACTGGATAACAAATATCTGAACCCTAAGTCCCAATGGGATACATCATTCCATAGCAGTAGCAGTCTTAACAAAAGAGAGAATACCTCTCCCTGTTTTTGAAAGTTTATCAGTTGTCTGATGCTCTACTTAAGACATCCCTTTTACTTACCTGAGTTGCTTACTTGATTTGTTGCATTTGTACCTTGCCCTTCTTCTAAGCAGCTCAAAGTGGTGTAGATAGAGTTGCACCGTGTGTATGTTAACTTCGCAACAACATGGTGAGGTAGGGTAGACTGAGAAATAGCATTTGCCCAAGATCAACCAGCAAGCTTTTGGATTTGGCTTTCTCCAGCCTAAAACAAAAACTGTAACTACTAGAACCGAGAACTACTAGGGCCACATCATGTGGTAGTTATATTCCGGTCAGGTTGTGAAGAAACGTAGAATAAGAATGTATTGTATTTTTTATGATTAAGGATGCTTATGTACTGCTTCCCCCCTCCCAAATGTTCACATAGCAAAAGAATAAGCAAAAAGGCTCCCCATCCCAAAGGGACTCACAATGTAAAAAATAAATAAAAAAGAAGAGAGATACAGTGGTGTCCCGGCCGCCACCCACGGATCCATGGATGCTCGAGTCTACTTTAAAAACCTCTAAAAAATGAAAACCAACAACGTTTTTACCTCGCGCGGCAAACCGTACTGGCTGCAGGGCAGTCTCTGGTGCTCCCAGAAGCCACTGCTGGGTCGCACTGAGGTCTGTAACCACCCTCCCTTGTCCCTGGGTTGCCCTAGAATGCATCACATGGACCTCTGTGCAACCTGGAAATGACTTCCGGGAGCACCAGAGACTGCCCTCTAGCTCTGCAGCCAGTGCGGTTTGCAACGTGAAGGTAAAAAAAAATGTTTTGTTTTTTACTGTTTTAAAGGTTTCTTAAGCAGACTTCATCATCCATGGATTTGCATTATATGTGAGGAGGGGCAGAACGAAATGGGGCCAGTTGCTCACCCCCTGCTAAATGTTAGAGAATTGCCACTGTAAAAAGTGCACAGTGTATAGCACAGGGAGTTAGTCAAAAAAAAGAGCGATAAAAAGAGCACAGGAAATCAGTTGCCACTTCTAGACATTCCAAGCCTCTCACTTCTAGGAATACTCACTGCACTGGAAAAGCAAGCCACCACCACACTCGCTATGTAAACTAACAGCCCAATCCTTATCATTGGGCTGTGCTGCTGGAACTTGCATTCCATCAGTGCAGCCTGACTTACGGCATTGCAAAAGGCAACACTCTATAGTGCGCTGCCGGGCTGCTGCCGGAAATGGTGAGTAGTGCAGGCCATGTGACAGTGGCCTTTCTGGATCCCTGGCGCTGGTATGTCAGCAGCATGGATGTGCCATGGGTAGGGAAGGGGAGGGACAGGGCATTTCATGGAAGGAAACGGGGTGTGGGTTGGGGGAGGGAGGGGGTGGATCAAGCAGCAGTTGCGCATGCCAGATCTTGCCCCTTTTTAAAAACCTCCCCATCCCTTTTCCCTCCTTGGACATTCACCACCAAAATAGGTGGCGCATGCCCGAGGAGACCCATATGCAGCCTGAAGGCTTCCATGGAAGTAAGTAAAAATGTATCCCTGCCACAGCATGCCGTGCATGGCAGGGGATAGGATTGGGCTCTGAAACCATGGAAGAAGTGGCTAGATCCAAAATGTAATCTATTGGAAGAGTGTGATATGTCATCACTACTTTTTCTGTTTGGTTTTGCAAAACATTCAAAGTGTTGTTTTATCTGTAAACCATATCTGCTTTATATGGCTGCTATGTGATTGCTTTACGTTGCATTTTGGTTGTTTGGTTGTTTGTTTTGATATGTATAATTTATTATTTCTGATTTTTTTTCCCACAAAGAAAGGTGGGATACAAATCCTTGAAATGAATAAACATTTGTTATACAAATCCGTTTCTCCTAGCGAGAAGGCAGAACTGGATTTCAGCTTCAGTGTCAGAGGAGAGTATTGTGGATCCAGCTTACCTCTCTGTCTGTAATATTTGCCTTGGATTTTGCTAGAACAGTGGATGGATTCACAGTTCAGTTTGCTGCTGGCTTAGAATGATGCTGTGAAATACTTCGCACCAGAATGCAAATGTATCTTCATCCCTTTGTACTAATGCTTACTGATGAAGCTCGCGGAAGGCCCATTCATAGAGTTGCCAGCTGAAAATTGTGGGCACATTTATTTATTTTCCACATTTTTATACCGCCCTTCCTCCAAGGAGCTCAGAGTGGTGTACATATTTCCTACCCTCCTTTTTGTCCTCACAACAACCCTGTGAGGTAGGTGGGGCTGAGAGATAGTGACTGGCCCAAGGTCACCCAGAAAGCTTTGTGGCTGAGCGGGGATTTGAACCTGGATCTTCCAGGTCTAAGTCCGACTCCCAAACCACTACACCATCCTGGCTACACATGGGACTGTGGGGCTCATGTGTTCAAAAGCATCATTGTGACCATCATTTATTATGATGTATACCTTGCCTGTTGCTCTACTGGCAGCCCTATCCTATTCAGACACTGCACTGATGGCACACAGAAGCCAGCACGATGTCCTGGCAATGCTACACCAATGACACACTGACACTGGCACAACAAGGCCAAGGCCAAGCCTGTCCTGGCAAACTAGTGCAGGCACAGCCCTTTACAGTAACACCCCCAGCATCCATGGAAACACCAACACAGCCTGTTATCCATGAAGTGGTCTCCTGATGGCAGCGCATCGTCACCATGTTATTGGCGTGTCATCACTGTGACATTGGTACATCATTGCTGTGACATCCATGCGTCATCACCGTGAAGTTAGTGTGTCATCCGTGAGGCATCAGTGTAATATCCAAGGAGCCAATCACTGCATCCAATCAGACCCAACACTGGTGGACAGAGAAGCACTGCCTGGGTGAACTGAACAGGGCGCAAGGGCAGATGCAGGACCAATGAGTGGCCAACGCTGGGGAGACGCACACACGCCCCTGCCAGCCACTAGGTATGAGCAACACAGAAACAGGCACCCACCAACAATGGGGAGATGCCCCAAGGACACTAGACACAAACACCCACATACAACATGACACAAGGATGCCACAGCACTTCCACCTCCGACAGGAGTTACAGTGGCAAAAACAAAGAACTGCTAGGGGCTCCCGCATGTAGGGTTCAAGTCCTTTCATCCCACTCACACAGACATACACTTCCAATGAATGCCCTTTTGACCACAGCAGAACAAGGGTAGAAAGACAGCTCCCTTGAAAGAGGGCAGCCACGTTGAAAGAAACATACAAGTCTCTCCATGGCGAGGGTTTGAGTCCATATAATGGCACCCACAAGCTGGAAGGAGCCCTTGTGCCAGGGGAGGGACTAGATTAGAACAAGTCACAAAGGGAAAGTCAACAGCAAGGAGGCAAAGCAGGGTGGTGTTAGCTCACTGCACAAAGACACAGGCTGGGAGCCAGGCAAGAGGGCCTCTTCTAACCCCCTTAACTACTGTCTAAAAGTACACCAGGATGGTGTAGTGGTTTGGGAGTCGGACTTAGACCTGGAAGATCCAGGTTCAAATCCCCGCTCAGCCATGAAGCTTCCTGGGTGACCTTGGGCCAGTCACTATCTCTCAGCCCCACCTACCTCACAGGGTTGTTGTGAGGACAAAAAGGAGGGGAGGAAATATGTACACCACTCTGAGCTCCTTGGAGGAAGGGCGGTATAAAAATGTGAAGAATAAATAAATAAAATAAATATTTGCCGGTGTATGTTTTAAACGTTCCGCTAACTTCTCTCATATTGAGTCATCTCTGGTGGAGGAAACTCAGCCCCGCTGCTAGTCTATTACTTTTTCTCTTCCCCTCCTTCATTTAACCCATGCCTGTCCACACAGAGCTATTAACAAATATGTTTTCACTATTGGGGGCACTTTGAGGTTGCTGCTCCACGATCCAGTCCATGGTTCCAAACAGCCATACAGGGTGAGTCATTACTGTCCTTGGGATTTCAGCGAGCCGTAACACCAAAACGGTAAGGGACACGAAACACAGCGCATGGTGATAGAAAGAAAAAGTCTCCAAGTTTTGTATGTGTGCAGAGGTGCGTCCTTGACCGGTAAGGGGAGTTCCCGTCAGTCAGCATTACGCATTACCACGGCTATCACGCAGGTGAACCAGGAAAGGTTGCTGCGAGTGTAGGGCGAATTGGATTACAGGATAGACATTTGCCATGTCACGAAGGATGGATGCACCCAGCATTTGTAAGGTCTGTAAAAAAGACTTTGAAAGTTTCTCTTTCCTTTACCATGAACAATGTTACCTTATCCCTTTCTGTTATGATGTAGTGGTACACTAAAATCCCAGACACCATTATGACTCGCTCTGTATATTGTGTTTTGACGTCTCGTGCTATAAATTCCAAAACTGAGTTTAATTCTGGGTCAGGCCTGAGACCATGTGTGTGTTGGTAGACATGTGTATATGGGGGTGGGGAGAGAGAGAGAGAGAGAGAGAGAGAGAGAGAGAGAGAGAGAGAGAGAGAGAGAGAGAGAGAGCAGTTTTGACAACAGTAATCCCTACTATTGAAGGGAGAGCAAAGAAGTGATGTCTAAGAATCTAAGAAGGCAAATGTCTACACTGGAAACACTACTGGTTAACAGCTCATGCAGAAGATTTGGACTGGCGTGTTTTCTTAGCCTAATTAATTTGTTCAATGCAGCCCGACTTTGAATATAGTTAGCAAAGATGAGGAGAGTGCGTTCTTTGCTGTCAACCGGAATGTAATAATTCTTCGCTTTGAAGGGAGCAGGACAAACCCAGCAGTGAGTATTTAGGGCAATGCAGCCTTTAAATCAAAACAAGTCGGGTCTCAAATATTTGTGTAAGTTGTTACAATTCAGGTTGTAATAGGTGTATAAAGTTTCCCAAGTGAAAAATACAGGTCTTTTAATGTACTCTTTGTATCTAAGGTTGATATATCTTTACATAAATCATAGCAGCTATAATTTTTAATCTTGAAAAATCCTTTTGACACCAAAAACTATCATGAGGTTAACATCTAAAGCTTTTATGGCCAGCAACAATATAACACGAACGTAGCATCTCTTCGAGATTAAAAGCCATACAAAAGTATACAATGAAAACAATTTAAAAACACATTTAATACTGCAACGTTTCGTTCATTCCCATGAACATTTTCAAGCAGAAGAAACAGAGCCAGCTGACAAAAGATGTTAAATCTGAATTGCCTCAAGGTAGACAAAGATTACACCATGAGGTAATTCAGATTTTTAAACACAGGAATATTTTAATGAACCGGAAACCAGAATTGGCGTTTATTAATAAGATTTGGACAACCTCGCTAAATAAGACTGCTGTAGTTTTAAATGGCAGTTAGAATGTTCTTCATATGCCGGTTGTGGAGCTCCCTCCATTAACATCTTTTGCCGGCTGGGTCTGTTTCTTCTGCTTGAAAATGTTCATGGGGACCAGTGGCATCACTAGGGCGTGCACCGCCCTAAAGCGAGGGTGCGCGCGCTGCCCTAATGACCCCCTGACTCCCTGCACATACCCCAAAATTGAAGTCTTGCCACCGCAGCGGTATCCTCCCCAGCAACATCCTTCCCGGCCGGCTGTCCTCGGCCTTCTGATGAAGGCCCAATGCGTCAATATGCGATTTTTTTAGGTTTTTCGCGCATACGCAGACCGTTTCTGAGGGCAAGGGCTGCCCTTTTGTCCTCAGAAATGTTCTACGCAGGCGCGAAAACCGTAATAAATGATGTGGTGCCGCATTGGGCCTCGTCAGAACGCTGTGGACCGCTGCCCGGGGGCGACGCTCCACGGCCGTGCGCGAGAGTGCGTGCGTGGGTGTGCGCGTCACCCTTTGCGCGCGTCCCCCCGGCAGTCCGCCCCCCCACGCTTCAGTGACGCGCATGATGGGAATGAACGAAACGTTGCAGTATTAGATGTGTTTTTAAATTGTTTTCATTGTATACTTTTGTATGGCCTTTAATCCCAAAGAGATGCTACATTCGTGTTATATCATGAAGTTGCTGAAAATAATGGAGTATTCTATGTGGAAGAGAGAAATTTTTCTTCTAGCCTCCTACAATGGCTCTGTTCTACAGCTGCTGACCAGAGCATACAATGGCAGAGGGATAAATTGCTCACCTTTGTTACATGACAGAAATCTGTGACATCTTGAAGGCTGCGTGGCGCATTTCTGCACATCTTTCTTGCAAATTAAAAACACAGCCTCTCCTTTGATGTGAATTAAGTTTGTGTTAGGACTTGAGCCAAAGATCTCGCCTCCTTTCACTGAGACACAAATGGCAAACTCTTCCTTTCAGGAGTGAGGGCTTCACCTTGTGTGGCTGGATCAACAACATTTTCAAAATACCAGCTTAAAAAAAAAAATGAAAGGAGCCATTTTTGTGCCCTTGTGTTCATCAACATAATTGTCCCTTCTTATCGTCATGCTCATTAGTACTGATTAGACAACTTCTAAAGCGGTTCTCCTATAAATCACAGCAGCCTTGATCTCTGCAGTGAAAATAAAATTAGCAGTAGGTGAAAGTCACATTTTTTTTACTCAAGACTAGTTGAAAATGGTAATTAGATATCATTCACTTCTCTCTCTCTCTCTCTCTCTCTCTCTCTCTCTCTCTCTCTCTGTGTGTGTGTGTGTGTGTGTGTGTGTGTGTGTGTGTGTGTACACACACACACACACACACACACACACACACACACACACGAGGGCTCTTGTTAGCCATGGGGGATCCATTCCGGACCCCCCCCCCCGGTGAATAATGAGGATCCGCAGATGCTGGAGTCCAGCACCCAATGTCTCCTCCAGAAGCCTGTTCCATGTTGTACCAGCCTGCAAACCCCTCTGTGGGCCTTTGAAACCTCTCCCAAGCGACAGCACAAAGGGCCCGGGCGGGCCAATCCTCGACCTGCCGCCGAGCCAAAAACGTGCTGTTTTCACTGTCACCGCAGCCATTTTCGCCGCCATCACCGGGTAAGTTGCGCCGCCCTAGCACCCTCTCACCTAGGGTGGTGAGGTCCCATGCCCCCCTAACGACGCCTCTGGAAAGCAGCATTGTCAGACAACTGGCTGGGGGTCCATGCGTATCAGAAGGCACACCTGGTCAGTTTCACTGCCGAACCATCACTGGCAGTGTCTAATGTACCGTCACGTGACAGATGAGGGTACCGTAGGGGCCAAGGGCAAGGTGTTGCCCCAGGGCACCCAGCGACTTGGTACCCACACTGTAAGAGATTATACAAAAGGGAAGAGGAAAATAATCCATTTTGGGTACCAAGTCGTTCATAATGCAAATGAAGTTAGACTGTGGGAACTTCAAGAGACAGAGTTGCAAGAGAAGGAGCCAAAATGACAGTTGGTTCCAGGTGAATCAATGGAAAGATCCTCATTGTGGGACGGTGCTCCTGTGCCTTTAGGATGCTGCAAACAAAGTGACGTTTCAGTTGATGCAGCTTCTTAAATAGAACAACAACAACAACAACAAAACCAGAACTCCTCATACAGTAGCTTTTTTTTTAGCATTTGCACCTCTCAAGTTTCAATTTCTTTCTCAGCAGTATCTAGCAATTTGTTCATGATCTTAGAATTTTATCACAGCAAAACAGCTTCCTTTGTATGCCACACCCAGGTAGTCATCCCAGATGCAGACCTGCCAGGGTAAATGACTGGTAACAAATTAATGCTGAATTTTTTTGCTTTAGTATTAAAAATCCCTGAAGGGGAAAAAAAAAGTTTTTTGCCTTAATTAGGTCAGCTACGATGGGGGGACGGACCTCTTCTGTGTAAATAACATGATTGATGCTATGCAAATAATTGTTTTCTGTGATAAGTGGCGCTCTGAGGTAACCCAATTGACATAAACTGATCACGCAGTGGTTTCTGGTGCTAACAGAAATGAAACTAGTAATTCATGAGAATATTACTTTCTATTAGACTGTGACTCAGAGTAGATTTGTAGGGCCTTTTGCAGCTATGTGTAGAATTCTCCTACTCTTGCAAGGCAGGGTAAGAAAGAAGAAGTGTTGATGGGGGGGGGAGTGAAAGGGTAGTATAAAAAACCTGTATATCCTCTGTAGATTTTAAAGCAAGGGGTACTGCTTAGTATTGAAAAAACAACCAAGTCAAAAATTCTTGATCTGTGAAAACAAAATAAATTTCGTAGGATTATTTAAGGGTGGGGTGAGGCAAAACCAGCCAGCTCTGGTTTGTGTTTTTTTTTAACTCATTAATCAAATTCATAACGACATATGATTTGTACTTAATTTACAGCCCAATCCTATCCACTACCTTTGGTTGCCACGGCGCTGCCAAAATGGCGACCGCTGCATCCTATGGTGGGGGCAGTCCGGGAGGTCTCCTCTGGGTAAGGGGATGTTTGTTCCCCTACCTGGGGGTAATCCGCCTTGGTGCAGATGGGTCTACTCAGACCTGCAACAGCTAAATAGTTGGCTCAGGTCAGCATGGACCTGCACAGCAGGATCAGATCCAGGAAGGGGGATAGGATATTGGTGGCACCCCCTCCCAGGCCCGATCCACCCTCCCCTGCCCCTATTCAGCCAACACATTCAAAGATGAGTACTGTATTCATATGTAGAGGGGAGCAGCAGGATCATGTTATAGGTCCTACCACAACCTACGCATAGTCAAGCTGAACATCTGTATGCAGGTTACATGTGTACAATGCACAGGGGCGGCGGAAGGTGATCCGCCACCTCCACTGTGTCCTGCACTTCCTGTTTTGTATAAAGGGCCTGTGAAGAAGGAGAAAGGTAAGGGATGGGACGCAGGCTTGCTGCCATGTGATTTTCTTCCCACTTGCTTTTGGTGAGTGGGAAGCAGGTTAGAGCAGCTCTATCTGTGGCAGGTAGCAGGGAGGAGGAGGCAGGCTGAGAATGAAAAGCACCAGGAGTTTTTGCCGCTCCCCGTAGTTCACCACTCAATGTGAATTTCAACAGTCTCCTCACCCTTGGGTCACCCCTAGCAATGGGGCTCCTGCCAATACAGATTACAAGCCTTGATGGGTATAAGCAACCTCCTGGTTTTAGTAGTAGCTATCTCTGAATGCCAGATGCAAGAGAGTGGCAACAGGATACACAGGTATCTTGTTGTCTTGTGCACTCCCAGAGGCATCTGGTGGGCCATTGTGAGATACAGGGAGCTCAGCTGGACTAGATAGGCCCTTGGCCTGATCCAGCAAGGCTCTTCTTATGTTCTATACATGTAGGGTTTTCTGTACATCACCAGAAATCCTGTAGGTTACCTGATCGTGGGGAGAGAGCCCCATGTACATACAATTGCATCTGTGTAGATACATATACAGTATCTATGGTAGAACATGCAAATGTTCAACTGATATGCCTAACCCACCCTGTCCCTCATGTAAACACACACACACATATTCACTTTCTCCCCTGCTAACTGGGCACTTTTTCAATTGGGGTCCTCTTATACCCTGTTTCCCCGAAAATAAGACCGGGTCTTATATTAATTTTGGCTCCCCCAAAACACGGTAGGTCTTATTTTCAGGGGAGGTCTTATATTTATGAGTGCCAGCAAAAATCATGCAAAAAATTTTTTTATGTACAACCTTCAGAACAGAGGATGATTTCACAGCAGCTAAAATGGGAGCCTGGGGGCTTGCTGCAGCCTCGGGCCACCTGCCCATCTCCCCACTCCCCTCGGAGCACGAAAGCCAGAAAGCCATTCTTTCAAAAGCCACACAAGGGGAGGTGGGGGGGGGAGAAATGGGGCCATTCTGCCCTGTTAAGGAATCAGGCTAACCCAGGAGCTAGTGGGATTACGAAGCGTTCTTCCTCACTTGCCTTCTCTCTCTCTATCCCTCTCTCTGGCTCTCTCTGTGTTATAAGGAGGCTGTTGTGCCACTACCAGCAACAGTGTTGTCGGGCGGGGCTGAGCAACAGTGTTGTCAGGCGGAGCTGAACATGAGCATGCCCTGGGACTAGGCCGCACAGGGTGGCAATGACGAGGAGGCAGGGGAGAGCTCACGACGGGAGGCGACAACACGAGACAGCCTCAACCGCCCGATGTTCGTCGGCAGTAGCTGCGTCGTCCCCCAGCACAAAGATCCAGTTCCCTTTCCCCTCAGATCTCCAGCCGCGCGACCAGCTGGTCGCCGCTAACTGAGGCCCCTCGCACTGATTGTGGCACACAAACACCCTGCCCCCATACAGGCACGGTAGGTCTGAGATGAAGGGGGGGAGGAAGACAAACGAAGGGAACCCAGCAGGCTGGTAGAAGGAAAAAAGGCGATGATCTGCAAGGAAAAAAGCTGAGCTCACAGGGCTCTGCGAAAAGACAGTTGGACGTAGTGACGCTTCTGAGGCTCAGTACAGTAAAACCTTGGATTGCGAGTAACTTGGTGTGCGAGTGCTTTGCAAGATGAGCAAAACTGTTTTATAAATTTTGACTTGATAAACGAACAAGGTCTTGCAATACATGTACATTGTATTCTGCAAGAGATCTCTGTGTGTGTCTGCAGAGATATAGCAGCGTCTCCCAGTCTCAGCTCATTAATAAGCTGCTTTCCCCCCTCCCCCCTCATGTCTCTGCCATTTTGCTCTTACAAACCTTGCTCATTAACCAGCTGTTCTCTCCCTTCCCCCTCCCCCCTCATGTCCCTGCCTCTTGCAAAGACTTTTTCTCTGCAGAACAAGGCTCCGGTTCTGCAGATTGGACTTTGCAAGAGGCAGGGACATGAGGGGGAGGGGGAAGGGGGAGAAGAGCTTGTTAATGAGCTAGGTTTGCAAGATCAAAACGGCAGGGACATGAGGGGGGAAAGCAGCTTGTTATTTAGCTGAGCCCAGGAGATGCTATTGTTCCTCTGCAGACACACACAGAGATCTCTTGCAGAATAATGAATCATTTTTCCATTATTTCTTATGGGGAAAATTGCTTTGATATACGAGTGCTTTGGATTACAAGCACATTCCTGGAACGAACTATGCTCGCAATCCAAGGTTTTACTGTACAGTAGAGTGCCGGCAACCACACTGAGCAGTCAACCGCGGCACAGATCTCTAATGAGTCACGCTAGGTCTTACTTTCAGGGAAACACGGTATTTAGTAGGGGGAGAGTAACTGCCCCCTTTCACCTCAGCACAGTGTTAGTGAATGTTCCCTTCTTAGAAACATAGCAGAGGTCTGGAAAGAAAGTGTATGATGTAGGGACTGCAGCTTTGCATTCCATGGGGTCTGATGCTTTCTGTATCCTGGAAGACTGGCATATTATGAGAAAGCACACCATTCTTCCTTTGCTCAGTTCTGCCTTCTCCCCTGAGACCTAACTATTGGTGCAAAGCAGTAGAATTTCTTTTAAAAAAACATAGTGCGATTGGCAGAGTGTATCTCACAAAGCTGGGCTTTTCCAGTTCCGGGGTTTGTCATGTCATTTCCTCTCAGAAGGGTAGCATACGTCCTTACCTAACCATGATTACTTTACAGTTAATAAGCGCAACGCACAGAAGCTGTGAGGAATGGAAACAGGCTTAGTACAACAAGGTCCTGATTTATTTTACATTTGCAAGACGGATCAAAGCCAAACATGCCATCTGTTGCCAGAGGAGAAAAGTTATTGCTGGCACTTTAAAGCTAGTTGAGCATGGGAGGCTGTTAGTACCTGGCCTGGCTATTCACTCCCAGTGCCGAGTGTGGAAATGGCATTGACTGCCCTTTCTAGCTTGCACAAGACTTTTGTTATCCTTCAGCAACAGCTGCAGTGAATAGTGATACCAGGCACTCAGCAATTGGCACTCCAAAAGGTTTTCCCCTTAAAGCAGCACTAGGCAGAATACCAAGTGCATTGTTTTCGGTGTGCGGCGGATACATTCAGAAGTGGAGAATAAAATGCTTGTCCTAGCAAGTGCTCTTTGACAAATTCCTGCAGATTGCCTTGACAGGTTGGCTTGTTAAAAAAAAGGGGGGGTATCCCTTACCTGGGGACAGCTTGATGAGTTCCATTTGTGGGGTGGTTTTTGTTTTGTTTTTTTTCGCGGAGAAAAGATCGCTCTGCTTGATTTAGTACACAGGACAGGGGAATCTGTCTCGACTTTGTTAACTTTGAAAGGCTTTTTGTCACATTTGGCAGGCGTTTTTCTCTCGCATCTGTTGATTTGCAGAAGAAACTGTTACAGAGTTCAAGGCTGCAATCCCAAATGTACTTACTTGGCTTGACCAGATTTATTAGGAACCAGAGGCTTGGAAGACATCTGCTGTGGAAAGGACCAACCATAGTTTAGTTATATGTGAGTTGCTGACACAGGGGCTTGCCTGCCCTGTAGGTGGACAGCTGCTGGGTACTCCCAGAATGCTTCATTCCAAGCCTGCACATGTTGCCAGGTTCATGAGAATGGGAGGATAATGAAACAACATTGTTGCTCCAGCTGTATTCTGGGAGAGCGGTGACAGTTCAATTGAATCGCACAATAGAAAGCACTTGAGGAACTTGGAGAATTTTAGAGGTTGATTCCAGATCCCATGTCAGGACTATTTTCATTGATCTGTCAGTGCAGCAATGAGTGGAGGAAGCATAAGAATGGAAGTTTTATTTGTTTGGAAAATAAGCTTGTAGGAAGGATGCAGGGGCATAATGCCCTTCTCCTACCTGTATGGGGCCAATGAGGATTTCTGGGTAAGGATGGTGACAAGTACCGTGATGGTCAAACTGAGAGCCCTATAGGTCAGGCCCATGTTCTCTGCTTCATGCATTGTTTTTGGACTGCAGGTTGGAGAAGAGAAAATGGTAAGCAGTTCAAACTGGGGCACTGCCATTGCAGCTCAGAATCCCTCATCCTGGGAATCAGGTGATACTAGGGGGGCAGGGGTAGTAGGACTGCCCCGGATGTCACCCCAGGGAGGGGTGACACCAATGTGACTTTCTAATCTGTTACTGGTGGTGCAAAAACACACCACTGATAGAAAAAAGGGTTTTTCCCGTCCCTTGCATAGGGATCGCATTTCCCAGGAGGCCTCCACATCATGTGGTCTGGTATGGGAGGAGGTCCATGGGGGTGACACCATGAGATCTCGCCCTGGGTGTTACCAACCCTAGTGACACCCCTGTACTAGGGAGTCAATCCCATGCAACTAACTGCTAGAAAATAGGGCTATGTGACACTCACATTTTATATTGCTGCCAAAAGGAATTCTGATACAATTTATAATTATATTTTCCAAGTAACATCTAGAGAATTATGTCAAAAATTCAATGCAGCATAGCCCAATTTCTTTAGATGAGTCAGTGTGCGTTCTGCTTTCCAGGAAAAAAAAAACTAAATAAGGATAATTAAGAGGAAACATGGAAGACACCGTAATGGATGTTGAAGCACTTGTATGGATGCAAGAGAGCCATTTTCGAAGTTAATCAGCGTATGCTGAAAATTGTTTATGGGGCTATCCTGTTCCATTTTTAAGCACTGTAAATCAGTAAGCATTATATTGCCTTGTCACTCTCTTGTCAATGGATTGCCTGAAGTACTGCGGAACTTCATTCAGTACACGGAGCTATGAATGCACATCTGAGCGTAAAGAGCTGTAGTTAAAATAACTTGTTTTGCCTTTTCATATAGCAAAGCATCTCAATGAAATAAACAGTTATCTTGAGAGCTGCTTCTTTGTACTCAGGAACAGCTACGTACAATTCTATGTGGCACGTTTGTTAAAAGGGGTACTTATATGTTTCAAGCTGTGTATTACTATTTAATCATCGTCCTTTTGGAAAGAAGACATTGCTAATATGATGTTGGGGCCAAACAGACCCAAAATAACTAATAGGGTTTTGAGGGTACTTTTGTTTAAAATGAGAATATTTGACAAAGGCGAATGTTTATGAAGGGTTATTGAATATAGTACTGGAGTACAGTGATACTCTCAGATTCCCCAGTTTACTGATAACACTGTGTAACACAAAAAATGTTTGTTTATTTCTAAATGTTTCTTATACAATTCAGAGGCGCCAATTCCAATGGCACTCTCGGGGGGGGGGGTTGTATCATCAAGACATTTTTAGTTATCTTAAATTTTGAGTTGGTATTGAAACTCTGTCATTCACCTTTACACCAGGGAAAACATGACCATGATAAGAGGTTGTAATCTCTCCCTGAGTAGTGTAAATTGTGGCTGAACTATTGGTGCTATGCCAGAATAGTGACATTTTTTAGATCCTTGAACCGAAACTAATACCGGTGGACCCGCGTTATTTGTGGGTCCAGCATCCGTGGATCTCAGTATCCATGGAGGTCGTGGATATGGGGGAACCTTTTAAAAACATTATAAAAAGTAAAAATAAGTAAGGAAATGACCTTCCCTGCCTTTTGTGTGGCAAAATCGCTCTGTTTGCAGGACAGTCTTCTGTGCTCCTGAAAGCCACTTCCAGGTAACGCGATCTCCCTCTCTTCACCCTGGCTTGCCCCAGACTGAATCATGCTGGGCGAGTCAAGAAGTTGGGGTTGTCCAGGAGAAAAAAGCAAGCCCAGTGTGGGACTCCACCCAGGCTTGACTCCCTGGGCTCAATTGCTGGACTTGGCCAACAGGATCCTTGCACTGGAATTCCAGGCCTGAGGGCCTCTGCCAGGAATGGAAGCCCTGGGTCTCACCTCTCCTAGGAATCTCCTTGCACCTCCTCAGCAGTCTCCATGTTCTTCTTTCTGCTTCAAGCCGTCCCCTCTGTTCCCTTCTGTCACTTTCTGGTCTTCACCTGCTCCTTTGCCCCCATCATCTCCCCATGTGGCTGATTTCCCTTGATAATCTTCCCTCTTCCTCAGTCTCCCCTCTCTGTACCTTGCTCCAGCTTGTTCTTTCTCTTCTGTCTGTCTGTCTGT
Source organism: Plestiodon gilberti rubricaudatus (assembly GCA_026170595.1). NCBI lineage: Eukaryota > Metazoa > Chordata > Lepidosauria > Squamata > Scincidae > Plestiodon > Plestiodon gilberti. Next base: position 80,072,621 of record JANXHW010000005.1, on the reverse strand, counting down.
CTGTCTGTCTGTCTGTCTGTCTGTCTGTCTGTCTCATTGGTTCTGTCCTCTTTCTCTCTTTTTCTCTCATTGCTTTTGTCTTCTCTTTCTCTCACCATTCCTTCTCTCCTGCCTGTCCTGTTTTTGAGGCTTCTTGCCTCTCTCTACTCCTCCCAATTAGTTGACTTGGCCAGCCCCTCTTGGCCTCTGTTGGTTCTGCAGGGCCCAGCAATGACATCACCATCGGTTGCGTCAGAGCAGAGCAGATGGCCCTGCCAGCATACCCCAACCCTCTAAGACAGAGTGATACACCACAGCGCAGTACAGACCTGCATGATCTAAAAACAATTTGGGAGGGGAATGTCGAAGCAGGCGAATACATCTTAGGCCTTATATGTTTCTTCCTGCCATAATTAGTGTTCATTAGTGAAGGAAAAATGACAAAGGCACTCTTTTATATATTTAACAGTAGTCCTTTTGTGATGACACTCATGCAGGGAGATGTTCTTGGGGAAAGCAGGATTGCATGTACCCTCCCTGCACTTTGCTTATTCATCGAACAGTCTGAAGAGAGGCTACACACACAGTGAGATGTGTAGGGGACTGTCTGCAAGATTGGAAACCTGCTTTCTCAAGGTTCTTGCTCATGTAAAGAGAGTCCTGCATATGTACATTCAGATGAATGTGGTTCTCTTGGGCTGTACTGCTGCTGAAACTAGCATTCTGGCAGTGATAGATGGTTTATGGCCATCGCAAATGGCACTCTAGAAGCGCATGGAGCCATGCACTTCTGGACCGCTGCCAGAGAGTCCAGAGCAGCCCTGCGTGCAGCGGTACAGAAAGGAGTGTCCACCTATGAAGTGAGCTGATGGGGAGGGTGGAATGGAGAGAGGATGGGAGGCTGGTCGGAGGCGGGAGAGGGTGACACCCAGTGCGGGCAGATTGTGCCAGATGCTGTCCTCTCCAGTAGCAGCTAACACACTCCTTTGTCTCCTTGGACTTGCGCCAGCTAAAGAGTTGATGAAGGTCCAAGGAGACCCACTGGCGATCGGGAGGCTTATGGAGGGGTAAGGGAACATACTTTCTCTTTCCCCTCCCAAGCCTCCCAATCTGACTGTCACCATAGCATACAACGTAGCCATTTGGTGCAACTGCATGCTATTGTGGGGGGGGGGAGTGCTATTAGTTGGATATGGGGTTGCTTGCTGGGATGCCACATCCCCTTCATCGTGGGTTAGATCCAAACACTGTCTTGCATGTATAGAAACATAGAATCGTAGAGTTGGAAGGGTCATTCAAGGCCATCTAGTCCAACCCCTGCTAAAATCAGGAAGGCCTCTCACTCATGCAAGAGCAGGAAGGATATGATTTTGGGCAATTTACTATTCCCTTTGTAGCTGTCCTCATCTGTCCTGCAAGTGCATGCATTTGAGGCAAGGCAAGGATTGTCAGTGTTTCAGGACCCTGGAAAGCTCCATGTGCACAGCTTGCTCTGACAAGGGTCAGAGCAGGAAGGAGGCCTTATGTGCCTCCAGATCCAAAATACCCCTCCCAGGCTCTGCTTTCTTGCTTGGAGAGTGGAGAGTTTTTAAGGGGACATCCTCTGGCCTGGAGTCTCATGCTCCAACTTCATTATACTCCTCCTGGCCTGTTGCCAGTACTGAGGTGCAGGATCAAGGGAGCACAGGGTTCTGTGCTTTGGTGAGGCTGGTTCCTTGGAAAGCTCTGGTTTTAACTCAGGGTGTGCTGTCTCTGGGGTATCCATTCTGGAGTCTGTAGCAACATTGTGACTGAGCCACATGCCTTCTGGGTTCTTAGGGTCCCCCAGCCCTTAGGAGCAGTTTTTCATGGGGTGCAGAGGTCTGGAGAGGGAAGGGTGACTCACTCAACTTTGGATCTCTCTTGTGTGAGTGGGAGGTGGTGCTTGCATTGGGTCCACCCCAATATACACACATTAAACAACTGAAAAGCGGCAATTTAAAGTAATTATCAAGGTATGTATTTGTATTCCAACAGAGATCTGTTCAGAATAATATGTGCTCTGTTGATTGCTTCCTGATTAGCTTTGTTTCTTGAGGTCAGGTCCTTCCACATGCTGTGCCAGCAGCAACGAAATTATCGGATGAGATATACTGCCTGCTTTGCTAACACAACATCATGCATCAGGTTACACTAGCATTACAGGAATGCTGTACTGGTGAAATGTGTTTAGGGTTAGGTACCAGTATCAATCACTGTTCACCTTGCTTCACATGCCCATTAGTGTTCTTTCCAGCAAAAGGTTGTGAGCATGTCTAACAAGCTCTGAAACAGGTCATGAAAGTGCGGTATATGCCCTGTTTTCAGGGGTTTTCTTATGGGAGAAATGTGTGAACTCCTTTGCAAAGATTCTTGTAGGTTGCAAACATTATTGTAGGAGGGCAAAGCAGCGAAGCCAATTCACAGCCCAGTTCTAACCATCCCCCCCACCAATGTGGCAGCACCAAAATGGCAGCCGCTACATCCTGTTGGGGGGCAGATTGGGAGGCTTTGGCAGGAAAAAGTCCCTTAGCCCCACGTAAGCCTCCAGATCTGCAATGGGTCTTCTCGGACCTGCGCTAGCAATTTTGCTAGCCGAAGTCCTAGGAAAGAAAGGGGCGGGGAGGCTGCCTGCCAGAGGGGATAGGATCCATGAAGCACCTTTGGCACCAGATCCACCCCTTTACACAGCCTCCTCACCCTTGTTATGCCCCTTCCCATCCCTCCCCCTCTTCTCCCGCCTCTCCCAATGTCTTGCCTCCTCTGATGAGCAGGAGAGCTGGCGAGTTTTATTATGCTATAAATGTATGACTGTAGACTGTAATTATATTATACTGACAAAAGTTGAAAATGATCTTGACGATAACTGATTTCTTCAGTCTTTGTTGACATGTATTGCAGAATTATAATGAAAGCATCCAACATCAGTGTGAACTTGTTCCTTTCCTTGGGAATGGCAGATGGTTCAAGCAGTAGCCATAGGCATTGCTGTGTATAACAAAGCATTACCAGTTTTTTTCATTATAGTGGACAAACCACTGACCATTATAACCAAAGAAATACTCTCCTAGTCAAAGCAACTCCTGCAAAATAAATTGTGTCATAAATTGTGTTCCATCTGATAAACGTTGTCCTGTGCATACATTGTAATGCACATATAGTACTTTTAAGTAAAGTGTTCTCTGTCATGGTGGGTGGAGGTAAAATGAAAAAGGAAGGATTCTAACCGGCATAAAAACTACCATGGTATTGAATATCTCAGAGGTGAATTGGCTTACAGCATCTTCAATTTTTTTCGTCAAAATAAAGTGAATTAAAATTGGACTGTTAAAAGGTGCAAGAGCTACTCTTAAGAATAAAAAATATTATTTAGGGGGGAAAAGGTAGCATGACTGCAGGAACAGATAATCTGGTAATCTACTTCCATTCTGAGTTAGGTGCTCACAATCAAATTTGCCTTTGCTCTATAGCAAAAAAAAAAAGTTGCTTGGAGAATGCTTTCAGAACAGCAGGAGGTTGAAAGGGTTGTAGTGCATTTGCTATCTTTTTTACGATGTTTGGCTCATTTGGGCTATAGTTCTAAGCGCACTTAAAATGGAATTAGGTTCCATCAAATTCAGTGACCATTATCTCTAAGGAAATATGTTCAGAATTCGAGTGGCTGTTTCTGTCTGGAGGAGCTCCAGAAATAGGAGCGACAGTGTTTTTTTCAAGACTTATTTGGTTTCATTTGAATATATGTTCATTCATCCTCTAGACACCATTCGCATGGGAATGGAATTCTGAAATCTAAGACTCACCATGATAAGACAAATATTTAAACTTGGGACAAACACCTGTACATTGCCCATGCATTCCCCCAATAAACACACAAGAAACGCTGCTTGGAATATAAATGGACCACTTTATGGAAAACCAAGGAACCCTGCAGAAAGGTTGGAGTTATATACATCATAGATGTAACATGGAAGAACTTTAAGAGGAAAGAAAGCCTAGTAATTTGGAAGTAAGCAGAGTCATAGCAATAGATGGTGCGGAGGTGGCACGCCCACCCCCGCACCGGGCAGCAAGTGGGGGGAGCACATGGCAAAAGCGGCGTTGGCGGCCTTTTTTCCTCCGCCGCGGCAGTGAAGTTTAGTCCTCCTGCCCGTGTGTGTGTGTGTGTGTGTGTGTGTGTGTTAAGGCTGGAAACAGCGCTGGTGGGGCATGATTCAGTGACGCCGCCCAGGGGAGCATCACTGAATACTGCCCCCTGTAGCACGCGACACTGCCCCAGGCCCCTAGTGACTAACTACGCCACTGGGAGCAAGGGAAATCTTAAATTTTGGGATTCAAAATGGAAATACTGCAGTCATTAATTTCGTCACAATGCTTGCACATTTTCCAAAAAAGGCCTATTTCTCTACTTCGAAAAGTCAAGGGGAAGAAAGTTAAAATTATTTCTGTCCCTAATTTTCAGGTCTTTACATCTCTGGTCCAAACAACAATATTCTGAAATAACATTTTGCTGCTTACTCCAGGGGAAAAACATGCTAAGTTGTAGGAACAAAATAAGTAGATATATCCAGTAATGCACGACTAGGTTACTACAAGATTATAGAATATTCTCGAAAAGGAGAGCTTTTTTTTTCTTTTTCTTTTTAGAAGATCCCCTATTTAAATTCCAAATTTCTTCTTGCTTGTAGAAATGGTCTTTTCATTGATGAAAAGCTTAAGAAACTGCATATTGTCAGAAGGGTTTTAAAGATGCTCTTGAAATACTAATGCAATGAGGAGATGGCAGGCAATGCAAACTAGTGAAGGAGAAAGTGAGAAATGTTGGTTTTATTGTTTATGTAGCAGGGGAAACTGTGGAGAACCAAGCAAAAGGAACAGAAGGAAAAAAAACAAGAACTAAGTGCACATCTACATTGAAGCTAATATATTCAGACTACAGATGTACCGTATTTTCCAGCGTACAAGACTACTTTTTGACACAGGAAAATCTTCCAAAACGTTGGGGGTCGTCTTATATGCCCAGTGGTCTTGAACGCCGGAAAATATGGGTACGCTAACATCATTCACACAATGGAACTACGACTCCCACAATCCATCGCGGTGTAAAGTCTCCCGGGACACACCGCGTCTGGAATGATAGCAGACGTTCCAGTCAGGAAAAGTAGGTAGAGAGTTTTATTTTCTCCAACGGAGACTCGTTTTCCCGGCATGCCCTGCCCACCCCGTGATCCGAGCATGCGCCTTGCCTCCTGAGCTGTCGCTTGCTGGGTAGTGACTGAGACTGCGGCGGCGGCGCAGAGGACGCTCGCTATGGAATCCTACGATGTGATCGCGAACCAGCCAGTGGTGATTGATAACGTGAGTCCGGCCCTGACTGGGCCCCTCAGTCCTGCCCTGTGAGGAGGTGGGGGAGGGAAAGTACAGCCGTTATTCCTGTGGGCCATTGCCGCTTACTCCCTATATTAATCCAGTCGATGGATTCTCCTGTGCAGGTGTCTCGCCCTCATTTCATTCGGTGTCTTCAGCCACCGTCATTTGCTATCTGAACATGGTCACTCTTTTCTTCCTCTCGATGACCCAGCCTTCACTCTCATTCTCACTCTCATCTCGATGACCCAGCCCTCACTCTCATATCCCAAACTTTATATTTTACCTGGAAGAGTTGGGGGGTCGTCTTATACGCCCAGTCGTCTTGTATGCCAGAAAATACGGGTAATTGAAAAAGAGGGATTGCAAATAAACTAGGTATTTCAGGCAACTTTCCAATAAAAAAAGATGTTGGCTGCTGCAAAACAAGCTTCATCTTCTGAATCCTCCAACCAAATTTTCAACCAAATTGCTCTGAACAATCCTGGGAAAAATTCCAGAAATGGTGACTGTGATATCCCTTTGATACTTGTAATCTGGTTTGCAGTGCAGCACATAATTTTGTTGTGTTTGCATGTATTTGGAATGAAGCCTCTGAAATTGCTAACTTATGGTATCAACCCATTAACTGACTTGTTTGGCATTACATGAAACCAACGTTGGGCTCACGTGCTCCCCTTCCCTTCCCCCACTCCTGCTCCAAATTATTCACTTGCTCCTTGTGAGTGAATTCCTTTCTCGCGAGGAAAGGCAGTCGTATTATGCTTATGAAATTTTGCATGGTGTGGAGAAAGTACGTAAAGGGAAGTCTCTCTCTCTCTCTCTCTCTCTCTCTCTCTCTCTCTCTCTCTCTCTCTCTCTCTCTCTCTCTCTCTCTCTCTATCAACACTAGACCCAGGTATCATCCAGTGAAACTGGTTGGTGGGATGTCTCTGGCAGCCAAAAGGAAGTACTCTTTTACTAAGCTCATAATTAATCGGTAGGATCAGCTATCGCAAAGTGAGGTGATGGCCACTAGGTTAGATGGCTTTAAAGGAGGATTAGATACATTCAGAGTGGAGGTCATCAATGGCTAGTTACCATGGTGGTTGTATGTGTTTTCAGCACAGCTATCCCTCACTATCCATGATCACAGCATCCGCGGATTTCACCATCTGTGGATGCCGAGCCTGGAGGCCTCCAGAGGCCTCTTCTGAGTCGCACTGGACCTGCAAGCCCCTCTATACAATGCTTCTCCGAAGCCATCGGAAGCAACTGTGGATCCATGGTCACAGCATCTGTGGATTTGCGGTATCCGCGCGGGGGGGAATCAAACCCCATGGATACCGAGGGACAGCTATATGCCTCTGAATATTAGTTGCAGGGGAGCAACAGCAGGGAAAGGGTATGCCTAACTTGTGTTTCTAGTCTTCTTAGACACATCTGGTTGGTCACTGTAGGAAACAGGATGCTGGGGTAGATGAACAAACCTTTGATCTTATCCACAAAGGCTCCTCTCATGTTCTTATGTTTACTGCAAACAATATATATAGTTTGCCATTTCATACCAGCCAGCAAACTGTGGTTTACAATCATCCTCCACTTCCGATTTGGAGGGCAAATGCAAACTGTAGATTGCTGGTTTTGATGGAACAGCAACATATGATTTTCATGAAATAGGAAGTAAGGAACTGAGTTGGAGCATATGATGGGGGGGATGAGGAAAGGGAGAAAACATGATCCTGAGGCTCATTCATGTAATGTTAAATTATGGATTGGGAATGTACGTGAACCAACCCTAAATCTATTTCAGCTTGGAGTGTGTACTTTGGGAGAGCTTCCAAAGGTGCAGCGATCAATTACATCTTTAGGTAGTTAGTAATTAGTGTCATTAATTTATATGCTCCAAATTTTCGTTTTAATTATGTACACGGAGAAAAGTGGATAATGCAAGCAGGTAAAGGAAATGAACAGTGAATGAAGAGTTCCCAGCGTTTAATTATGCAAATAAGGACCACTGTGGATAAATTATTTAGGAAACAGTGTGCTTAGAATTGAAAATCCATTTCCATCGTTTGTGTCTTTCTTTCTTGCAATGAAGAAAATGATTTTTTCCCCCATGTTCATATCTTTGCTATATAATCTGATACCGCTGAGGATTCTTGACTCAAATCATGACATCCTCTGTTCATGGGTATCCACTTGGGATTTCACCTCCACAATGTTCTAGTAATGAACTGGTGAGCAAGCTTGTTCTGTGATCCTGCTCCCCTCTTTATTCTCCAATAACTGGCCACAAACAACATGAGCTTCAGGTATTCTGGCTGGGCATTGGGCAACTAGATCCTATGCTCCTTGCGCAATAGATGGTACTGTGCTTCTGTTTTTATTCGTGCCAGCTAGTCAGTTGCTGCAATTCAGCAACACCCAAATAATGTTACAAGAATAACCTCATGCAACAATTTGTGACAACTACCCGTAGTATAGAATTCTGACTGCAGTGCTAAGCATTCTTTGTAGGTACTGTGAGGGGACTGAATGATGGCTTACCAGGAGCCATCATTCAGTCGCTATGATAATTCTCTATGAGGAGACTGAATGATGGTTGGTGTTGGAGATGGCTTACGACAGTGTTTCCCAAACCTTTTCACCCTGTAGCTCTCTTGACCATTGGCAACCATTGGCCGCGGCTCCCCATTGCATTACGTTGATGCCTGCCAATTGGCATTGCACTGTTTTCTGAGAGAATTCCATGGCACTCCACAACTCCCCTGGGGAGCCACGCCTCCCAGTTTGGGAACCTCTGGCTTATGAGATAAACTTTATGTTATGGAAACTTGCCAAGTGAAAGGGGCTAAACTGCTTGGCATGTGTTGTCTTGTGCAAGGTGTTGCACAAATGCCGTGCAAGGAGAAAGCCAAGCCAGCATTCCATTTGGATTTTTGAGTGCAAGACCCTTGTGCTATCACTCCATGGAAGTCCCTTGATGCCTTTTGGGCAGCTAATTTAGGACCCAGTCCAGTGAAACTGTCATGAATAGAAACTTTCATTTGAATGCTACAATAGGCTCCAACGTTAACCTTACAGCACAGTCCTACACATGCTTACCCTGAAGTCCCACTGTGTTCAGTGGGGCTTACTCTCAGGTAAGTGTGTATGGGATTGCAGTTTGGGGCTGCAATCCTAGGCACACATTCCTGGTAGTAAGGCCCATTAAAGACAGTGACACTTCTGAGTAAGCATGCATAGGATTGTGCTGTTGGTTGCATAGTTGTGACTTCCCTGTGGCTGCTTGCAATGTTCCTTTATTGATTTAACATACTTATATACAGCCCTTCAACAGAGATGGTGTGTACAGCATATGTGCAATGTTGAGATCACCACGTGAGAGTGGCTTATGATATCTCTTCATGAGCCATTTCCCCGGAGCAACTGGGACAACTCGGCATAGCTTATTACAAAACTTTTGGAACCCATTGGCTTTTATTTTCCTTTTCCATTATAATAGCAGTAGGCTGATTCCAGAATCTGCGAGAAATGTGCGAGTGCTTTAATTTGTCGACCATTCAGATTTATTTTTAAGCTGCCTTTTATTTTGTATTATTCGGTTCTCTAAGAAACCTAGCAGGACGCAGAGCTTTATATGAAAGAAACGGCGTGAAGTAACAGCATGCCTAAGTCTGCAATGGCACCCTGGTTGGCTTGTGACTGTCGCTCGCTTATTTCCCAGGCTGCTGATCAAGAAAGGATATTCCGCCACTATCTCTCTTGGGCCCTAAACTCAGCACTGTTAGCCACAGACCAAAATAAACTCTTCAGTTTTCGTATGTGCTGTCTTGATAAATCTTTGCTACTTTAGAATAATGTTTACATCTGTTCCAATGTCCTTTCTTTCCCCATCTGCTCTTTGCGTATAATTTATCTTTATAGAGCTTTCCCCCCTTTAATAGTTACATTCTTCTAGCCTGCTGTATTTACTCCTACATTTAACTACATTTACTACCCCTTCTGTTACTTGATATTTCCTGCATGGTTTTTGTGTTTCGTTTTGCTTTTTTCTCCCCCTTCAAATATCAAAGCAGTCACAGCTTCATTTTTGCAGCAGATATAATTTCTGAGGCAAATGTAGGTGCTTACTGTATTCTGCCTCAAGACTCACCCATCTCTGCCAAATCAGGGCCAAACTGGACACGTGAGGCATGTGTCCAGGATGGTGTAGTGGTTTGGGAGTCGGACTTAGACCTGGAAGATCCAGGTTCAAATCCCCGCTCAGCCACGAAGCTTCCTGGGTGACCTTGGGCCAGTCACTATCTCTCAGCCCCACCTACCTCACAGGGTTGTTGTGAGGACAAAAAAAGGAAATATGTACACCACTCTGAGCTCCTTGGAGGAAGGGCGGTATAAAAATGTGAAAAATAAATAAATAAATAAATAAATAATAAACAAACAATCAGCCCAATCCAGCGTAAATCCCGGTGTGGTGGTGATGCAGCGTTGCTGGCACAGGCTTGTGCAGCATCCCGTGGGGGGAGTTTTGGCTGCTAGAGGTCTCCTTGGGGCAAGGGGACATTTGTCCTCTTGCCCCAGGGTAAGCCCAAGCAGCCACAATGGGTCAACTTGAACCTGCACCAGAAATATCGCTGGCTCAAGATTGCACTGATTCGTGCAGGCAGATTGAGCCTGGGAAGGGGAATGTGGATACGACGTCCCCCATTGCTGCCCTATTCTGCCCCCCTGCACTGGACTTACCTGGTCCAGCGGGCATCCCAACGATTGCTTCAACCTTCCCACCAGCATGCCTATTGCGCTGTCGCAAAGTGCCTTACAGTGTTTTTTGCAGCAGCGTGCGCCAGCGGAACACGTGTTCCGCCAGTGCGTCAGTTAGTAAAGATTGGGTGGTTAGTGTATATTAAACAAGTGTTTGCCCTGTTCACACACAAAGTGGTGTTGCAGGGTCTATCTTGTATTTGTACTTTTTTTTTTTAAGGAACCTGCAGGATTGTAGAGCAAAATCTGCTTCTCTTTTCAGTTTTTTCTGATACTGAAAGTGAGCTGGAAAGGGAAAATATTGTCATGGAACTGGGCTTTTCAACTTTTCCTTTGAGAGTGCCACTTTTGCAAGTACCAGCATTTGTGACTACCACTGCCTCTAGGCACAGCTACCAAGTGTGAGAATCAGTGGTGAAACAAGGGTGGAGCGAAGGCAAGTAGTTCTGCAAGACTCCGTTACACTGGAGTCAGCGGCCCCTCCCCCTTGCTGTTGGAGCCATTCCAGCAGCAACAGGGGAGTGTCCTGCGTGTTGCCTTTGCTGCCAGAATGGCTCCAACAGCAAGGGGGAGGGGCCGCTGACTCCAGTGTAACGGAGTCTTGCAGAACTACTTGCCTTCGCTCCACCCTTGTTACGCCTCTGGTGGGAATGACTGGTTCCTCGCACAGTCTGGCCTGCAGCAAGTCACAGACTAGCTGCTGCTGCTGCTGCAGGCCTTTGGTCTTGCTTTTGGTTCTTCCTTCCTTGCCCCAAAATGTGCCTTGTTTGAAGGGCAGGGTCCATCCATCATACAGCCATACCTTATCGCCAGAGCACTACTGCCTCAGCTGTCCCACTTTTGGAGGCATTGAGCCAGGCAGAGCCAGGCCACATTACCCCCCCCCCCGCGGTAGGGGTGGCACTTCACACACATGTAGGATAATCTAGAAGAGCTAAGTACCCCTCTGCCATACTCTGAAGTACCACAAATGTTACCTATAGCACTGATTGAAAATCACTGCTATGGTGCACAGCAAGGTCAGACAAGGGAGGGTTAGGTTTCGCTCCCCTCTCCTCCCCCACACTCCTTTTTATGTAAAGAGAAGACCCCCCCTACTTCATATGTGCATGTTTAACATACATGTGGTTACCCTGCTTATCTAATTTGGCCCTCAGACCGGAGGAATTGCTCCTCATACTTTCCTAGTGAGAAATGTAGAAAAAGAAGGGAGCAGCAGCGTCACTACAGGGGGGGGCGGAGCTCCAAGTTCCGCCGGGCTCTGAGCCTCCGTTACATGACGGGAGAAAGCGGCCCCGCCCCCTCGCCTTTGGAGCCATTCCGGCTGATGAAAGCAAGTGCTCAGAGCCCGGCGGAACTTGGAGCTCCGCCCCCCCTGCAGTGACGCTGCTGGAAGGGAGGGCTGTTTATTGAAAGTCATTTAATTTTCCTTTGTGCAGACACTTGGCCTGAGAAGGGACCTCCACATGTGCCTTCAGTTTCACTTCAGGTGAAATTCAGTGGCTACTCTGACCAAACACGGCATTTATTATCATGGATAGTTCCACCTTCGTGCATGCTGGCATTGCATGTTAGGGGCACTGCAAATCCGAATCCTAGCACAATGGGTGCATATTGTCACCTGCATTAGCCGAACAGCACAATCCTATGCATGTCTCCTCAGTCTCATTGTGTTCAATAGGACTTGATCCCAGGAAGGTGTGTAGAGGGCTGCAGCCATAATTGTGTATCCTGCCCTTTCAGACACGCAATATAGATTTAAATAATTCAGATGCAGAGTTGGTAATTGCATATTACCAGTAGATCTTCCTGCACATTCGTTTTCATTTTCATTTTTAACAGATTTTTATAACATTTTCATCCATTTGTGGGGGTAGGGTCTTTTACAGTATTGGGCATCAAGTGACAGTCACCAGAAAAAAAATATGGTTGCCATTGACAACTTGAGTGCTGCGTTTGTGGATGCACTCTGGATGTGTTTTAGAGGGGGTCAACATGCTATGAAAGGCTAGCAATGTTCATCCAGAACCATTTCTAGCTAACCCCTCCTTGCCTTTAAGTGGGACTGGTGCAAAAGCAGAGCTTCACTTTCTGTAACAGGTACAAGCTTCCTCTGCGAAGAACAAGCAACACATATAATTCTCAGTGTTGTTGGCAGCTATTCCCGCCTATTGTTAGCAAGCTTCAATATTATAAGAAGCAGGCACTGGTTGCATCCAAGCCAAGGTATTCAAACTCACCTAACACCTTTGGAGGAAGTGAGGTATTCCTTTCACAGGCCAAGTTTGATTAGCATGCATGGAAGTGCATGAGACCTGTTCAATATTTCATTCATTTCTCGACATGTCAAGCTACATAAATTGTGACTTTGTTTTCCCTTTTGCCGACAAGGTCCCGGAGCCGCCCCTGAATTATTTATGCCGGCAGCCGTGGATGCAGTCCAGTGGCAACAGCCATGTTCGTATTCATCTGTGGGCAGGCAGGTGGGAGCCTGGTAATTGGAAGGAGACGTTTTTCTGTGGGTGTGAGTTACACAGCCATGGGAAAACACGTGCGCCTCCATGTACGGGATGGTGTTAAAGACAGCGTGTGCATTCTCCAGCTTCGATTTCTATTGAAGATTAGTTGTTGGGTTTCTCTGTGTAGTGAAATACAAATGTTGCAAACCTGTCCTGGTTTAGGTAGACTTGCGGATGGTTTCTGGTGTGTGTGTGTGTGTGTGTGTGTGTGTGTGTGTGTGTGTGTGTGTGTGTGTGTGTGTGTGTGTGTGTTGTTCAGGAAAAACAAATTTAAGAGAATGACGTTTGCAAACAAGATTGCTAGAACTGGCTCTCTGCTCTTGCGGCAAGGTTTATTAGCAGCTGCCTGCTTATTCTTGGAAAGGCTACAGAAAGTGGTTATTACTCAGAGAGTTATTTTAAGAGATTAGCTGGCACAGTGCAGTTGCTATTGTTGCCATGGTCTGCTGCTGTGGCTATCTAAAGACTGTGAAAGCAACGGGGATATGTCAAAGAATGGCAAATTAACTTACCGAGTTGCATCGGACAAATTGGGTTCTGGTCCATGAAAGCTGATGCCGCACTGCATTTCTTAGTTTGTAAGGGACCACAGGAGTCTTTTGCTACATGATTGGAATTGGCCATTGAGACTTTAGATATTAACGGTAAAGAGGAGACAAATATATTCTGCGTTTAAACTACATTATATTTAACTGCACAATTTAGAAGAACTGTCTAGCACCTCCTATTGGTTATAGGGATGGCCTTTATTCATTGCAATTTTTTTGCCCTGTTTTTCTGATAGAGACTCACAAAATACAGTACTCCCCCCATATCCGCTGGGGATATGTTCCAGGCCCCTCCGTGGATACTTGAAACCGTGGATAGGAGCGAACACCCCCTCCATGGTTTCCTGAGGGGCCCCCGCCCTGCCTCCCCTGCGGGCAGGCATGCACGCCCCCCAGTTCTTTTTTTCTTTCAGCAAGCTTTGTTTCTTCCTTAAAACAAACAGAGAAGCAGTCGCCATTGCAGGCAAGTGGAACGAAACTAAGTCCTAGAGAGGCTCTGCAAGGTTTCTGTTAACCTTGCAGAGCCTCTCTAGGACTTAGTCTCATTCTACTTGCCTGCAATAAGCAGCCAGAGGCTGCTTCTCCTGTTTGTTTAAGGAAGAAACTGAGCTTACTGGGGGAAAAATAACAGCCTGGGGGGGTCCCCGCGATCCGTGGATAACTGAAACCATGGATAGCGAATTCGTGGATACGGGGGCCCACCTGTAATGCAGCATCATGCATTGGCAATCACAGATGCCAGATAGGAAACCCAAATTGCAAAGATTTGTGGGGAATATTTGCAAAGTGGCACAGATTAATGTTCCCAGTGAGATTACTTAACATGGTTACCAACGGCATCCCTACTGGGAACTTACTGCCAGCAGATGACAACTAGATCATTTTGATCATCTGTTGGGGTGCAAGCTGAATTCTGTTCAGGCAACTTCTTCCATCTTGCTAACGGAAGATGGACACTGTACTGCCCCTCGAATACATACTGAGTTCGGTAACCAGCTTTATGTTGCCTCAATCAGCGGCCAGCCTGTGTGCTTAGAAAATGAATAAGTCAAGTCAAAAACCAACAAGTAGACCACTGCATAAAAAGAAGCCAATGTAACATATGTGGAAATGAGGGGAAGCCCCTATCTGATAGAACCAATATTTTCTGACAGAGAAACCCTTATCTGATAGAACAGGGGTGGCCAACCTTTCAATGTGAATGCTCCTGGCCCTTTAATGGTTGCATAGGTGAGGGCATTTCAGCAGGTGCAGCTGCTTTAGCAGCACCATCAGCACTTGCAGCTGCCAAGATTCTGTCTTCTACACAACTCATAAGAACGCACAGGCCCTAATGGTGGAAGGTTGGCCACCCCTGTGATAGAACATCTGATACTTCTTCTTAGAGAAGAAGGCATCCACTTTAAGCCTAACCTGAACATCCTGTAGTTCTGTTGCACAGCACACCATTCGTATATGGTAGCTGTGATGAGGTTGAGGTGTGTGAAGTGTCTACTCTGATGAAAACATAAGTACCTCTGTATTGGAGTCCTATCCTAGTCTCCAAGCCTTGGTAGTCAACTTCTACCTAAGCGGTTCTTGGAAACTATGTTTGAAGAAGAGGCATCTGTTATGCAAGCTTCTGTTGTGTTTGAGGGCAAAGTTAAGAAACCATGATCAAGATACAGCAATAACTTGCACTTCCATCTGGTTAGGGAACAGAACATGGATGAAAGTCAACAATGGATGAATGTCAAAGCATAGCCTTATTTAGCTTGCAAATTTATTTGGGCTGGCGAAAAACGTAAATAACTGACTATATTATAACACATGCGAATGAGTACGAAACATAAATAAAAGAAAAATAAACATAAGAACATTGACAAATGTTAGGGAAGGTGGGATAAAACTGGACAAAACAGGAAAGCCCACGGATGAAATTTGAAATGTGGTTATAATTGAAAATGGCTGAAAGAGCAAAATGATGATAGTCAAGTGGATGAAAGTCAAAGTCTTGCTGTACCATGAAGCCAAAGGCAAGGGTGAAGATACTCAACAGCCGCTCTTCAGCAGCTCTCCTAAGTGCTGGGCAGGAAATTCAGAGTTTGGCCACAATGGGTCCTGTGTCTTTAACTGTCACAGAATGTTACTTCCGAGATAAATACTCGCTGAAAAAAGACACCACATGAATAATTATTACCCAGCCAATGAAGAATATTACTGTAATGATATGCAGGACGCAGGCAATGAAGGCTGTGAACGTTTGTAAGTAGCGGAAACCATTTCCAGTCCTGGCCTTGGTTCATTTTGCATTCATGAATTCCTGATCTATTTACAGCTAAGCTGAACGGTAAGCCTTTTATGAAAAAGTGCAGCAAAGCTTGATTTTTGAAAGCTCGTTAGGCAGCTCCAGGACTCAAAACAACAGCAAGGCCATTAGGGGAGGATATAAAACCACTTTCACCCAGGAAACTATTTGAAGATGTACACTGCACAGGCATTTGTTTTCATACTGCTAAAAAAAAAAAAAAATCGGGGGGGGGAATGACCCTACTTTTTCATCTAGTTGAAGTCTTCCTCTTATTGAAAAGAGATGCAGTTTGAGAAGTTGTAGCGACTGGTGTGTTTAAACTAAATTCTAATATAGCATTTTGATTGTTTGAAGTCTGGTGTTTGAAGTGTGGAATCCTGTGCTCTAAAATGCTACATACTGTATAAGAGGGATTGGGCAACGGTCCTAGGAGATCCACTGGCAACCAGGCAGTAAGTAAAAAGAAATGAAAATTCTTCTCACTGGTCATCTGATTTCCCACCCACCCACCCATAGCATACAGCACACGCTCCGTTGGCGGCACTGCATGCTATGGCCTGCTGGGGGGTAGGATTGGGCGGACCGTATCGTATGTGAATATGAAGGAGAAAGCAACACATGTACTGTATTTGGAAGCACTTGTGTCATGTGGGGACCCTGATCTGGAAGCCAGAATTGACTGTGGCTCCCTGCCTAGCATACATTCAGTGGTAACTCTGGGTTTGCTATTATATAATATATAGCTTGATCCCCTAACTTTCACTTTGAAAGAGTATCTAATTTGTGAGGAAGGAAACGGCAATCTCCTCAAGACTTGCCCCAAGAAAAAAACAGTACTGGATTAGGTTTCAGAAGGCTCTGGTATAATACATTTGAAATCAGGCAGCCCCTCTTCATGATAACAGCGAAGATGTCAGAATCATTATTCCAGAAAGCATTTTAGCATCGCAGGTGGAATGTTGGCTACAGAACCTGGTTTCAGCTGCCTGTGCTGACCAGAAATACTGTGAAATAATTCAACACAGCAGTCTGAGCAAGTAGAGATGCCTTTTCCTCCAGGTTACGGGCTGGCAAACCATCAACACCTTTCCTCAGGACTGAGAAAAAGTGAGATTGACTCATTCTTCCTGCATTCAGAATTAAACCCAAATGCATGCTGAATTTTAAAAATAGGGGGAGACTCTTCCTGTCCTTGATTAATGTAAGCTGGTCTTTTGCCGTCCCTCACCATCTCTTTGTGAACCCCCCACCCACCCCCAAAAAGCTTCTTTACTTCTATAGCAATTCCTGGGTTTGGCTTTTCTCTGCATTCTCATGAATGTATTGAGCAATATCCCTCAGACTGAAGCTGATGGTGGAGGACGTTGGTGTCACATGTTGTCTCTGGCCCCTTTCCATCACTAGACGAGGTGCAAAATTCTGCACTACTTGAAGCTCCTGAATAGTTGTTTATACAGTTTTATGTCTATTTTGTGGTTCTAGCTTATGATTGTTGTTGTTCAGTCGTTAAGTCGTGTCCGACCCTTCGTGATCCCATGAACCATATCCCGCCAGGCCTTCCTGTCCTCCACTATCTTCCTGAGTTCGCTCATTCTAGCTTATGATAGGCATCTATTTAAGACGTTTTTCGGTGAAACGGGGAAAAGCGTTGAGAAGTCCATGAACTTCATAGCCTTTGAGACTGGGATGTCAGCTGTTAACTACTGTATATATTTTGCTCATAATTTCTGTTAGAGACACATGAAACATAAATTTATGTTATGAGGAACACTCTGTTTCCCACAATAAAGGTGATTGCTGTGGGGTAGATGTCTGGATCTCCTTTGACAACAGAATTAACAGCAGTAAGAAGTTGAACGGAAAGTCTTACGGGGTCACTTTAGTTGTGCAGAGAGAGTACTGGTGTAGTTTGGTCAGTACAGGGGAGAATCAGCCTCTAAATTAGCCAATACTTAATACTATTATGAAAATAATAGCGTCAGTCCCACAAAAGAAGGAGCACTTTGTACCGGTTGAAAGCTGCTTCTGGCCAGCCAGCTGCAAAATTGTCATCTTTCTCTTTCTCTGATCAGACTGAAATGGCAAAATTCTGTCCTTGGTTCCTCAATGCCTAGGAGGTGGGAGTATGACACAAACAAGGGTGGTGCTAGATGTTGGCCTGATCAGGCACAGGCCAATGGCCCACTTCTACTAGATAGAACACCTGGCCATGCTGACTCCTAAGCTCCCCCTTCTGGTAGTAGTGGTAGCATCCGGTGCACCACCAGGAGGCAAGTGGGGAGCTCCATAGGGCCCACAGCAACCTATCACTGGACATAAATCCCTGTGACTTGGAGTTGCCACCCAACCATCAGTAGACTTAGACTCTCAGGCTATTAGAAAATAGTACCACTTACAAGAAAATGAGACTTTCCCTCCAATTTGCACAATAGAATAAGCATGGCCTACACAGATGTGCTGGCTTCCTTTCAATAAAATAAAATAATCAAATTGACTGCTGTCTGCTGTTCCTGTGCATGTTCACGTTTGTACTTTTGCTGTTGAAACAATAGCCATTTCAAATCAGAAAGGGGGGGGGAGAGAAAGATAATCAAGAGTTCCTTTACTTTCTTATTTCATTAGAATGTGCAAGGTGTTTTTTTTTCTTTTTAATGCTGTTATGAATAGACATTTCTAATTTGGATCAAATCAGTAGCTGAAGTAGTACTTTTTTGAGCCTGAGTTACTCTTCCTTACCTTTTGGATATTCCTTTATGTAACAGACAAACGCTAAAGCTGACATTTAACTGACAGCTTCTATGAAGCACAGAAGATGTTCCATGGACCAATTTCCTCCTAAATCGCTGCCTTCCTAAATTGATATTCTCTGTTCCCTTTTCCTCCCCCACCCCTTACACCTACTAGAACTACAGTGATGGTTTTATAATGAAGGGTTCCATCAGGTTTTCCATTTTCCATTTAGCTGCTGGAATTAATAAACCATCGGTAATCATACACGTTGGGATATGTCTTGGCCCAGGCTATTCTGTTCTACTACTATTAAGCAAAAATATGATTTAAATCAAATTGACTCTTTGCATTTTTTTTTAAAAAAGCTCCATATCATGGATTATGTGCTGTAGGAGTTAAAGCTACTATCGTTAATAAGATGGAAAATGGAAATTTGTTGTTCCCTTAGCTCTTTTAGGATCAACATCAAAGTATTAATATGCAGAACTAGGGGTGGAACGAAATGTTACAAGCAACATGTGTCTACTGCTAATCATGGAAATCCTACTTGGCATCCCCCCTCATTTTTAACATCTGGCACAGTTTATGTTGTTGCTTGACCAGGGAGGGGGAGGGCAGAGCTCTGAGATTTCTCCTATAGGAGGGGTGACATCGTCAACATCGTCAACAGCAAATGCTCCCTTTCAAACTACTTTCTAAAATACAGTACCTTAGCCAAGAAGAAGCATCATGCTCAGCAGGAAGCAACTGAGAAATTTGCCTAAGGGCACATGTTAATGTCTGGGCCATCATCATTCTCAAAGGGTACCAGAGAGACAGTATGTACGGTAGTTTATGTTGCTTTAAGACTACAATGCTATGCAAATTTATTTGGGTGGAAGTCCTGTTGAACACAGTGGGATTTACTTCCAAGTAAGCATGCATAGACTAGCACTCTTATAGTGTGTTCCTACACACTACACTACACACTACAGTGGGTGGCGCAGTGGGTTAAACCGCTGAACCATGAGCTGTTGATCGAAAGGTCGGCAGTTCGAATCCGCGACGGGGTGAGCTCTCGTTGCTTGGCCAGCTCCTGCCAACCTAGCAGTTCCAAAGCACGTTAATGCGAGTAGATAAATAGGTACCGCTTACGGAAAGGTAAACAGCGCTCCGTGGTCCAGCTGCATGCTACGCGCTGCGGCAAGGAGAGTCATGCCGGCCACATGACCACGGAGGCGTCTTCGGACAACGCTGGCTCTTCTGCTTTGAAATGGGGATGAGCACCATACCCTAGAGTCGGACATGACTGGACTTAATTGTCAGGGGTCACCTTTACCTTTACCTTACACATATCTACTTAAAAATAAGCTCCACTGAGTTCAATGAGACTTACTTCTAGGGCAGTATTTATCAGCTTGCAGCCTAATTTTTCTTTTTTAATTTATTTGGGGTATTTTTTTTCAATTCCAGTTTTTCAAAGTTTATGGGTTTCTTTTAAAACTATTGCAACCTACTCCAAGAGTTTGAGATTAACAGAGCCTACCCTTGGCACTGTGCCTGTCTACCCTTGGAACAGCGGAGCAACCCGGGCCTGGCAGGTGTTACATGGCTGTCTCGAATGTGCACCAGCAAAATAGCTGGCGCACATTTGGGTAGGCCTATTGCGGCGGCTGGGGCTCTACTCAGAGGATGAACATCCCTTTACCCCAAGGAGGCCTCCAGCTGTGTTGGGGCAGGACCCATCCTGCACAGGATGTAGCGGGTGCTTTATTTGCGCTGCCGCATCCTGGTAGACAGGATTGGGCTGTGAATGAACCAGATATTTAAATGAAGTATGATAAGTTTCAAAGTAAAATAGGTGGCAGGAGAAGAAAACAGTATAAAGTTGATTTGGGGGAGGGGCTATAGTCATCTTGGGATGTGGCTATGGGGTCACAACTACAGATGGCTTGACATCATTGTGCTGTGCAGTGATTTGGAGCAGTGACTGGGAAGCATAATGGTGAAATGATTATTTTAGAATATGGGGTATAAGAACATAAGAAAAGCCTGCTGGTTCCAGTCTTAGTCCTGCATCCTATTTTCTGCAGTGGTATTCCAGATGCCTCTACAAAGTCCATAAGAAGACAAAGCATACCCGTCCCGTGAAAGTGCTATGCAGCAGCATATTATCTCTGACTGTGGGGGCAGCATGTAGTGAACATGACTAGTAGTCATTGACAGACTTGCCCTCCATGAATTTATGTTATCCCAACAGAGTCCCTGGGGGAGAGTGCACCCATGGTGGCAGCCATGACTCCGGGGTCAATGGCGTTGGGTGCACACGGTGACCCAGAAGTAGGTTGGCGGTGATGTGATGACGTTGCATGTCATCACGTCACCACCAATTGCTTACAGGTTACTGCAATTTGGGAGTGTACCAAGCCAAGGGCACGAGCCCTTCAGCCACGGAGTTCTGCTCGCCACTCCAGGTCTTGGTGAAGACTTGGATGGCAGTGCTGTCCCCCTGAGCCTCCTGCACCCCCTTACCTCCTGCGTCCAGGGCAGACTGCCCCACCCGCCCTGCCCTTGCTATGCTACTGTTATCCTCCTTTTATAAGTTGGAAAACATAAAGGGGACTGATATTGGGGGTACAGTAATCCTCTCTTGCTTGTAATGTTTAGTTTGTCCTATGGTTTTTCCGTATGGAAAGAAACTTGTCCAACTAGCTAACTTAGGGTAAAAGTGGAATTTATTTTATTTATTTTTCATATTTTTATACCACCCTTCCTCCAAGGAGCTCAGAGTGGTGTACATATTTCCTCCACTCCTTTTTGTTCTCACAACAACCCTGTGAGGTAGGTGGGGCTGAGAGATAGTGACTGGCCCAAGGTCACCCAGGAAGCTTCATGGCTGAGCGGGGATTTGAACCTGGATCTTCCAGGTCTAAGTCCGACTCCCAAACCACTACACCATCCTGGAATTTATATGGCAAATTGTTGGTTTGCAGTTTTTGTTTTGGACTACAGTGTCAGTCATTTAAATATAAATTCCATTGGGCTCTGGAGAACGAGCACATACACAGCCAGAGGTTCCTTTGATGTTTCATTGATTGACTCTTGTCTTGGTGGCACAATGGGTTACTGGGCTTGGCCGGGGGGGGGAGGCACCAGTAGTGAGACAAAACCTGGAGAACCCGGGCAACTTATCTCAGATTAGGAGGCGCAGTTGAACTCTGTGAAGCATGGGGTTCCCCTGACTGTGTGAACAAGCATTTCATGGATAGCTTTTTTCAGTACTGTGCTCAAAGACCATAGTGTTCCTCACTTCTGCCTGTGCCTCATTGCAGCAATTCTTTTCTTTTCTTTTCCGTGTAGCTCTAGACTCCAATTTTACATTCTTTGAAGCTTTTATTACTCCAGATAAAAGACCAAAGTCCTAGGCCTTTTGAGGACTGACTGCTTAGCTAGTGCCATCTGGGAGTGGTGCTGACTGCCTGTAGAGTACTTCTATTCAAGCAAACTCAGGACATGCCCAATTTAGCAGAGGAATCCTGCCAGATGCATTTTAACCTGTTCTTTTGAAAAACGATTAGCATGCTGCTTGAAAGGTTCCTGGTTGCCGTCAGTGGCCTTTCCTGGCTTTCACCAATGGCAACTCGGTGAGACCATATTCTCTTGCAGCTGTGACAGCCACAAAAGCCCTATGTGCCTTCAATTATCCCCGTGTATTGTATTGTTCCGCTGGGACCCTGGCTGACCTACTGTCACATAGGATAATGAACAGAGTGCAGAGCAGGTATTTGAGAGCTATGCGCCAGTGCTGCTGCCATGGTATTAGAGGCCCTGGGGCAAAGTCTTGACTGGGCCCTCCAGACTTACCTGTGGCAGGTGGTGGCAGCTGTTGGTGACTCTTCCTAGCTATGTGGGAGAGGGGGAATCTGCAGCAGCCGACTGGTACTAAGGAGTTCAGGAGGTTGACCCAGCTAGGTGGACCCATTGATGGGCATGGCCCATCAATTGATGAGCATGGACCATTTCCCAACCTGGCAGTGCCCCTGCTTTAATCTGTCCAGCTCTCTCAGATGTTAAACCTGCGGCAGCCTTTGCATATGCTGTAACTGTGATGAGAATGGCAATATTTGTCCATGAGCCACCATGGGAGTTGGTTCACGCCATGTGGCGGTGTGGCAGGGACAATACAGGCTTGTTATGGTTTTTGGCAAGCTGTGGATCTCGAGAGATGGAAAAGACATGACAGCAACGCAGAACTCTTTGCCTTTGCTGTGTTATAACACAGCCCGACATAACACATCATTTCATGAACCAATTAAGTAGCCCTTAGCTTCTCCTTTTGTTGAAAGGTTATGAATGATGCACTGGTTGGAAAAAGAAATGAGAAATTTTTATTTCGTCAGGTCTGATACCAGCAGCGTCACTAGTTGTCTGGGCGCCCAGTGCGTGTGACTCTAGCATCACCCCACCGAGTGTGCAGATGTAGAGGTAATCGGTGGTGATGTGATGACATTTTACACAGGCCCCGGCGAAGGCCCAAAGGTGCCCAAGCAGCCTTGCACACCTGCACGAGCAGAGGAAGGAAGCGTACTTGTTTTCATTGGTGCATCACCTCCTCCTGGCACACCTCCTCCTGGCACCTCCCACACCCTCCTAGTGATGCCAGTGTCTGATACTCTGCTAATACAGTATATTCTTAACACCTACTTCCCCACTAAGTTACCTAAACACAGAAAGAAGATGCAATTGCAGGGGGGGGGGGAGAAAGAGAGAAAGATGTAAACCAAAATTATTCACATGCTAATGTAAATTTGGGCATATGGTAGATGCCAACCACCTGTTCAAAATACCAACATTAACTGTTGACATTTTAAACACATATTTATTTATTTATATATGTATATATTCATAAATATATATATATGTATAGATGACATAAATCCACTAGGTCCTCCTATGGGGGAGAAAAGCAGGATAAAAATTATTATTATTATTATTATTATTATTATTATTATTATTATTATTATTTCTTTGTAAAATCATTATTAGCCATCCTTTTCCCAGATAAATAAATAAATGAGGGCCATCCCTAGATATGATGATACTCTGTTGGTTTTTTAAGGTTTTTTTTTCCCACACCTGCTGGGCTTCCAATCCAGATCAATATCACAGGTTAATGTCCCATCTAGTTTGGCCTTAGTGAACTAATGGTGTACTTTTACATGGAAGAGAAAATGGGACCAGGTCTACATTACAGACCTGGTGCGGCTTAGTGGCTAAGAGACAGCCCAATCCTATTCCCTGCCTGCCCATAACATGCAGCCATGCCAGCAGAGCACACCCTGCATGTTATTGGGGGGGGGGGAATCAGACAGCCAGCAAGAGATAAGTAAAAAATAACTTTTCTTTACCTCCTGGTAGACTGCCTAATTGCCAGTGGGTCTCCTTGGACCCATGCCAGCTATTTTGCTGGCATAAGTTCAAGGACAAGAAGGGACAGTTCTGGGCAGGAAAAGGGGGATGAGACCCAGCATGAGCAACTGCTGCTGAGATCCTCCCCATCCCTTTCCCCAAACTACCCCCTGCCCTCCCCCTTCCCACCCTGAACCTCCCCCAAAGTGTCCATGCCCCCCCACCTTACTTGCTGGGCCAGGTTTATCGGTGGCAGGTGGGCGGAGCTGCTGGGTGTTTGTGCCAGCGGCTCTAACGTGCTCAGCAGCACGCTGTTTACAGTGCCGCAGAAACACTTACAATGAGTTCCACCATTGTAAATGCCCAATAGGATTGGACCATAAGCTGCAAATCAGGATTTCCTCAGTTGCTGTCATTAACTCACTAGGTGATCTTCAGGGAGCCCTTCCCTCTCATCCTTAGTTGTAATATAGGAATTTTAAAAAAAACACTAATGGCCCAATCCTTTCCTGGGCCAGTCAGCATGGTGCAGGAATGCATCCTGCTGGCTGGCTGGGGACCAGGTTGGCTGGGAGAGAAAAAAAAAAATACTTAGCTCCTCAGCCACTCAGTGGTCACCATGGAGCCTCAAACCACAGCTGCTCTTTTTGTGGCATAGACTTGAGGAGCCTTCTGGGGATGTGCCCAGGCTGGGACAGGGTTTCCAGATCTGGTACATGCCACTGCCGCTGAGATCTGCCCCCATCCTGCCCCTGATTCACCCCATCCAAGACTGATCCGCCCCAATCCACCTCCAGCAGAGACCCACTGACAGCTGATTTGTGGGGTGCTGTCAGATGCATGCGGCCACCTTGCACTGGCAGCAGCTCAGAGAAGGTGCCATGATGGTGGCCCATGAGGTACACTAGCATATCTCGCAGTCTTGACAGCATACCGCTTGAATAAGATTGGGCCATATGTCCCCTTCTGCTATTTGACATGTCATCACAGTATTGATGTCGCATTGTAAAAATTATTAGATATCTTTGTTAGGGAGGTGCAAAGAAAAATATTCATTTTGAATTTCACTTCATTTTTTCTGTTTGGTGGTGTGTTTCACTTTGTTGGCTCATTCTACAATTTGCTTCTCTTCGTGCCTGATTCAAATGATTGCTTTGTTCCAATTTTCATTCTTTTTTTTTGTTTGTTTCCAATTGATGTCAGTTGGCAATAAGAAATTCACTGCAACTTTTTAAATTACGTTTTAGAATTGGATGAAATGCACAGGGATGTAAACATTCCATAAGGAGACAAAGGGCCTGATCCTATCCAACTTTCCAGCACTGATGCAGATGTGCCAATGGGGCATGTGATGCACCCTGCAATGGGGGGCAGTAACAGTGGCCTCCTCCAGGAAAGGGGACATTTGTTCCCTTACCTCGGGGCTGCATCGGCGTTGGAAAGTTTGATAGGATTGGGCCCAAAGCCAGCTAAAGCTCAAAGGTTTTCATTCAAAAGGCAATCAAAGTTAGATAGTAAAAAGATGGTTGCAGGACTTCCCTGGGATGGGAGATATATATTCTAGATATTGTAGTTTAGATGCTGTAGTTAGTGCAAAACTAGCATAGGTGCAGAGATGGGAAATTGTCTGGGATGGTTGGATTGAACTAGAAATTGGGGAAATGGATCTGGGGACAAAGTAACAGAGAAAAACATAATTGAATTGCACCAACAAAAAAACCAAGGTAATTTTGATGGGAAGGAATGGATCATTTGGGAGCAATGGGATGGAAAGGAATTTATTGATTGAAAGAACACACTAAAAGCACCTGCAAGCATTCCCTCCAGGAGAGAGGACAGAGGAAACAGTTGGCCTAAGTCCTACATGCTTTCCTATGTTCATAGTTCCCTCCCAAGAATCACACTGATTAGAAGGAAAAATTGCACCAATTAGCAGCTTCCCTGATCTCCACCCCCTCACACCCCCTAACTGCTTCCAAGTTACCTTCCATATATGAATAAGAAGGTTCCAGGCAGTGAGAGATGGACAAAGAAAAGAAGCAAACAAAGCAAGCAGCCATCTGAAGCTGCTTCAGATGACTTTGCTTCTGTGGAGAGTGCTTCAGAATGACCTTGAAGGAGCTCCGAAGTGGGGTAACACATTTTGGAGGTGATTTTTTCCGAATCAAACAACACCTCATGTTTGTCACAACTGATATGCCTTAGAAATATACAGCCCAATCCTACCTAACGTTCCCTGCACCAATGCAGCAGTGCCAGCGTGGACTACGCTGCATCCTGCAGGGGAATTTAGAAGGTGGGGAGATCTCCTTGAGGAATGGATCATTCCAGGGAAAGCCCCAGTCCACTCAACAGGTTTACTTGGATCTGCACCTACCATATAGCTTGTGCAAGTCGACATGTACCTGTGTTGGTGGATCGGGCCAAAGAAGGGGGCTAAGATATGGCCCCCTTCTCAGGCCCGATCCACCACTCCCCGAGTCCCGTTCCACCCCCTATGTCAGCTTACCTGCTCTGTCGCACATCCCTGGAAGCTCTAGCCGGAAGACGCAGGCCTTCCTGCTGCTGCTGCAATCTGGCTCGCTGTTGCAATGTGCTTTATGACACGTTTGCAACAGTCTGCACCGGTGGAGTGCACACTCTGCCAGCGCTAGCACCAGATAGAATTATGCCGCTAGTTCCAGCGGAAGCAGCTGTCACTACTTTCATTGATGTACTGACCCAAAATTAAGATCCAGAGGAAGGTTGATACCTGTTGCAACTTTCTCAATGACAGTAACCAAAGACAGCAGCATAATATACTCTTTTCAAGTTCCATAGCTTTTATTTAATTCAGTGGATAGGTTTCAACCACCTTCAGGGTTGAAAAATACTTTCTGCTTTTTGAAAGGGGAAGTGATATTTTGCAAGGATGGGACTCGCGACTCGCGGTGGACTCGGACTTAAGTTGCAGCTGTGGGCAGCTCCTACTTGACTCAAGACTCGATGGTTTTGAATTCCCTTCCCCCCCCCCGACTCGAGATTAGGCCTCTTTTGGCCGACCCATGTTTTCAAGCCCCTATCTAAATAGTGCAGTACTTACTGGAACCTGGAAGAATGCAGCAACGCTGGAAAGAAGAGGAGGCAGGGACTGTCAAGGAAGGAATACAGGAAGTGATGGGAGGGAGGGATTGAGGGGCAGGGGCGGGAGGGGGTGAGTGAAGGCAAGCTTTCCAGCAGTTGGGCCACATGCACGAGGAGGGGACAGAGGGAGGGCTGGACAAAGGCAGGGGCAGCAAATAATAAAAACCAAGGCTCAGTGGTTTTTCCTGCATTTCCACTTTCATTTTCTCAGTTGGGGTGGTCAGTTAGGGAAAGAGAGAGAGAGAGAGAGAGAGAGAGAGAGAGAGAGAGAGAGAGAGAGAGATTTACCAGGGTACGCCCCATGAAACACACAAGACATGATATGGATGAAAAGGGTTAACAGGGGCTCCCCTGATGACCTCAGAGTATGGGTCGGATTATAAGGAAGGAGGCGGTCCCCTTTCCATTCGGGGGCCTCCTGCTCTCGCTGCACCACTGGTTACACTGGTGGTGTAAATTGGATAGGATTGCACTGTTAAAGAGTTATCAGAGGCATTGATTTTTCTCAGGATGACACAATCAAGCCCCATTGAATGACTACAGTGGGACTTAGAGAAGTGCAGATGGGAACATCAGGAGAGGATTACAACCCTCCCACCCTCACCCACCCATCCCACCCCACTTTTTCCATAAAAAAGGTAGAGAATTGAAATGGAATTTGAGACTTGGGACTTGACATGCAAAAAGACTAGACTTGGGACTTGACAGAAGACTCAGAGTCTCAGACTCAAGTCTTTTGGGGCCAAGACTTGGAACTTGACTTGAGACTCGGAGCCAAAGACTTTTCCATATCACTGATATTTTTCATGTAATTCACTTATGGCAGACCTGGCCACAGTGACCCATGCACTAGTGGCATCTAGATTAGATTACTGCAATGCGATCTACGTGTGGCTGCCTTTGAAGACTGTTCAGAATCTGCAACTAGTGCAGAATGCGGCTGCCTGGGTGGTTGCCGGGGCTTGTCGGTTCGACTCAGTCGGGCCGTTGCTTCGGCAGCTATACTGGCTGCCGGTTCGTTTCTGGGCACAATTCAAAGTGCTAACTTTGACTTTTTAAAGCCCTTTATGGCTCGGGTCCAGGGTGTTTTAGGGACCGCCTCCTTCCTTATAATCCGACCCATACTCTGAGGTCATCAGGGGAGCCCCTGTTAACCGTGGCGCCATTGACGGAGGTGAGGGGGATGGCTGCGAGGAATAGGGCCTTCTCGACAGTGGCGCCCCAACTATAGAATTCCCTCCCCCTGGAATTAAGAACAGCTCCCTCCTTAGAGACCTTTCGGCAGGGCCTCAAGACGTTTTTATTCAGGTTGGCGTTCAATGGCTGACATGATGAGCTGGCTTTTTAATAAATGTAATCATAAGGTGACCCACTGGGGTTGTTTGTTTTAATTGTTTTAATTATTTGTTTTAATTATTTTTATTGTTGTATTTTATTATGTATTTTAACATGTTTTAATTGTAAGCCGCCTTGATTGCCCTTACTGGGAGAAAGGTGGGATAAAAATTCTTTTAAATAAATAAATAAATTATAAATAAGAATGGCACCAAAAATTTTAAAAGTGAAATTCGAAGTGCATCTCAGGGTTCCTCCTAAAAAGGAAACATCTGAGAATTTCCCAGGAAAGCCAAATGAGATTCTGTTTGACAAATGAAATTTCTTGTGGCGGGGTGGGGGGGATGGACGGACGCGTTCTGAACATCTCTAGTTTTTGGCCATGTGTGAAACTCTGAAATAACTGAAAAAGAGGTTTCCTTTTAACAGTTTGGAAACAAAAGCACTGCAAATAGTTTGTGCTGAAAATACTAAGACAAACATGCTGCTGGATTAATGCTGAGATGGCCATCTTCTGTATTCCAAGGGCCATTACATTCTCCAGCTTTTTTTTTTCCATTTGTTCAAGATTTTAAATTTCCAAACCAAAACAGGAGATTACAGATACAGATACCTTTATTGGCATAAACCAAAACAGGAGTTAATAAACCAAACCAATAAGCAAGATTTAAAGTAACTGCTGCCCAAAATAAAATAATGTAAGGCCAACTGAAATGCAAGATTTTATTTATTTATTTATTTATTTATTTATTTATTTATTTATTTATTTATTTATTATAAGTTATAATACAGTAAGTCCTCACTTAAAGTCATTTAGGATGCAATCCAGCTTAACTTCCATGCGACGGACCTAGTGAACCACCGCCCGGAGTAGTCGCAAACGTGCTGGAAAGCATGTTTGCTGACTACTTTAGAGCAGGGCAGGCCGGCGCAAAGCCAGCCTGCCCTGCTCCACCAGCCGAGGACTCAGGCTGCTGCTGGACCCAAGCAAGGTAGGATCCTGTGGACGGTTCAGGTGCTCGGTGGATGGGGTGGGAGGAACAGTGGAGCCAGGAGGGCGGTCATAGACCCAGCCATCCCGGGCAGGGGCGGGGACATGGTGTTCGCCATATCCCGGGTTCCGGAGGGCGGCTGGGCCGTTACATGGCCGCCTCTGACTTCCGCCAGCAAAAGAGCTGGCAGAAATCCAAGGAGGCCTACTGGCCCCAGCCGCCATTACACTCGGGGAAGGGGACAAGCGTCCCCTTCCTCGAGTAGACATTCCGCCACTGGCTGCCTGCTGCAGGCAGCCCGCAGCAGAGCACAGAATCGGGCAGACAGCCTCGGACTAGCTGCCCGATCTTTAAGTGGGATTGCGCTACTTCCATATTCCAGGAAATACATTGTTTAAGATAGGTGACAAGATTATTAAAACACTAAAAACAATTGACATTTCGCCACGTAAGTACTCATGGCTTCATCTGAATAACAAGAGCGAACAGCTGATACAAGCATCTGTTGGTCTCCTTAGAGCATGAACTGCCAGCTTTAGAACCTGACCAGAGATGACATGGATGCAACCAATAAAGCTCAAAAGAGGGTTGCAGATTGACAAGATGTGGATGTCTTGAGAGCAACTTGCTAGTCAAGACTTCTAGCTATAGAAGTCATAGGAATGTTTACATTTATTAATTAGCCTATGTAAAATTGGTTTCATTAGAAGTTGTTTCACTTAAAGTCGCAGCAGTTTCCAAGAAGAACCTATCGACAACTTCTAAGTGAGGGTTTGCTGTATGCCTGTATGTATATATCATCAGTATCCTCGTCATCATCATCAACCAATACTGTATTAACTTATGGCAGTATAAGGGTAGCAGCTTCTTAGCTGAGTGTAGAAAGATCAGTCTAACAATCTGGTTAGGGGCCAGAGCATGGATGAATGTCAAAAATGGATGAATGTCAAAGCATAGCCTTATTTGGCATGCAAATTTATTCTGGCCAGCAAACAAATAACTAACTCTACATGTGAAGAATCAAACATGTGAATGTGTGCAAATCCTAAAGAATCAGAAATAAAAGAAAAAGAGACCTAAGAACATCATGGGAGGTTGGATACAATCGGACGAAAGAGGAAAGCCCATGGACGAAATTTGAAATGTGCTTATAATTATATAATTGTGGTCATAATTGAAAACGGCTGAAAGAGCAAAGCAATGAAAGTCAAGGTATTGCTGTACTTTGCATGATTTACAGGAATCCTTCCTTCAGGGTCAGGGCTGAAGAATCCCTCCATCTTTGAGCTAAAAGCTTTTTCAACTTGTACTGTTGGTGCTATTGGAGCCTTTGGCTACAGTTGCCTTATTGCATTGCTCAGTGAAATTTCCCTGAAGGTCCAGCTTAAATAGCTAATGGACCTTGGCAGTTGGTTTGTGTAGCACTCAAGCCATGCTGCTGACGGCCGCAGCTGAAGTTGCATTCAGACATGGGATGAAATGGGGCTTATTGATAATGGAGAGAGCGGGTATTAGAAAAGGCACCCTTTGAAAGTGGATTCTGCAGTGCTTTGTGTAGCTTTGCTTAATGAAGATAAGGAGATGAATAGAAAATGAAATTGGTGTCCTTTGTTTATTCCAAGGCCAGACTAAAGTGACCACAAGCCAGCAAAGAGCCTTGCCAATTCTCTATCTCGAGCTGGAAGGTTCCGACAGCAGCAGGAAGCACGTTAATGGCCTTGGAAATGCATTTATTTCTGCTTTCAATAGTCGCTTATTTTGTCCGTGTAATGCACAAGCATGAAATGTCCAAGGCAAGCCAAGAGACAAAGCTGGCCCAAGATGCCCCTGCACCTGAGGTGGTGCTGGTGCACCAAAATGCTGCCTTGCTGGTGCGCCAGCTGATGCCGCCTTTGGCATTCCTCCCCCCTCCCCCCAGTCCCTGGATTCTAAAAGGGTAAGGGAATGGAGCAAAAATGGAACAGGCTAGAAGAGCATCACCACCACTCTCCTCTCCTCCACACTTCCTCTTCCAGGGACAGGTAGGGGAGTGCCAGAGGCAGGCAGCTAGACTAGGGCAGGTGCCCCTGGCCAGTCTGCTACCCAAGGCGACCACTTCAGTCAGCCTTATGGATGGGCCAGCCCTGCCAAGAGATCCGGAGTAGGAGGTCCCCAATATGCATCTTACTGTTGCAAAACCCCTGCTGTCTATACTGAAGCTTATGACCATGGCGAATGTGGTGGTCTTTTGTGGGAGGGTTTTGGGATTGTCTTTAGTATGACTGCTAGTCTAATTTTAATTGTTGGCTTATATGATGGTGGTGATGAGGTTCTTTTTGGCTCTGGCCTTTGTCTCACTTTGAAGGGAGAATATGTAACAAATATTTTGTATGAATAAGGGTCCAATCCTATTCTTACCTGCTGTCGTCACGCGCCATCCTCTGCTGGCGCTGACTGCCGTAAAGCAATCAGCACAAGTTGCAAAAGGCGCTCCAAAAGGCGCACCTACGCCTTCCCACCTACTCCAGCTGATCTCCTGATGCTCGCCAGAGGAGGAAAGATGTTGGTGGAGGTGGGAGAGGGTGGAGCGTGGGCAGAGAGGGGGCGAAATGGGGTGGGGAGGCTGCAGGACGGGGTGGGTCCATTGTGGAAGGTGCGTGCCCTATCCCCTGCCCCCTTTCTCTCCTCAGACTTGTGCTAGCAAAATGGCTAGCGCAAGTCCAAGGAGACCCATTGCGGGTTGGGAGTCTTATGCGGGGTTAAGGGGATTTAAAATCCCCTTTCCCTGCTGAAGCCTCCCTGCCTGTGCGTCCCCCCCGCCCCTTGGATGCAGCGGTTGCCATGCTGGCACCATTGCAATGAAGGAGGGAGGATATGATTGGGCTGAAAATAGATGATACTACAGAGGACAACACAGATCACCTTTTGTTCCAAGCATGATCCTGCCAAGCTGCTTGCTGGATCCGCAGTCTTTCCAAGTCTGTGGTGTGAATGAGTGGGGTCAGGTGGCACTCGCAGATGCTAAATGGATCAGAGCCCCTGTGCATTGTGGGGGATTACTCTGTATTGGATGAACATTCTGCGTCCTTTAAAAGAGCCACGCTGCTGATGTACCACTGAGTTGTGTCAAGTGACCTGTGACTCTGAGTTGCCACCAAATTTGACCTACAGTGAATGCAGTGGCTGCTCATTAACAGGAACCTTTTGAGGAGAGCGAGAGGCATGAGAAGTGTTTTGGTACAACTAGCGACATTACTTGAGTGGGGTGTGTGTGTGTGTGTGTGTGTGTGTGTGTGTGTGTGTGTGTGTGTGTGTGTGTGTGCTCTGTGCATCATCCCAGTTATCCGATTTCACCAAAGGCAGAATTAGAAGTCAGCTTGGGAGACTTCCCAAGAAAGATCTCTAAGGAATTTTTGAGGGGAACAAAGTTTTTATAAGATGCATTGTATTAGAAATCACGCTGCAGTGGTGCATTTTGTCATACATGTGGTGTACAAGCACTGGATCCGTCTTGTAACCTCCTTCAGGCAAAGCCTGTTTTTTTTTAATTTCACCTAGAATAACTGGAACACTTTGCAGCTGGTATGTAAATAACCTGACTCTCGAAGCCTAGTGGTGCTAATAACAGTCTGCTTAGAAAATGCACAAAGGTTAAATTCACTGTGATCTTTCACTGAGTTTTTCATAACTGTGGCGCGCCTGCAGTAATTCATGCTACTCATGATCTCCAATAAACAAAAGTTATTAAATCAGTCTCTCTCACACATGCACACACGCACACAGAAATCCATTAGCTGGAATATCCGTCGAGACCACGAGAGGCATGCCAAAGCAATGCCTCGAAACCCTTTGAAGTATGGCAGATATGAACTAGGCTGCTGCAGACCTCATCCATTATGTAAGATTGCAAGCCGAGGCATTGATATTTCAATATTCGAATGCGTAGGAACCTGGGCTCCCCAGAATAAATATGCTGGCTGAATATTTTAATCAAGAGACCGTCATAACCACGTTTGGCAATTGGAAGTGCAAAGAGATTGTCCCTCAACTTAGACTGTCAACTTTGTATGATGGAGACATTATTTCTTCCAAAACGGATTAATTTATTTCTCTCAACAGGCAATTTATTAAAGGTTATGTACAATTGATGACCGTTTTCTCCCTTAAGAGATTCACAAATGACCATATCCTGAGGAGGTAATAGAATGCATTGCATTGTCGAGCTTTCTTGTTTATTACAGAATACGCCACAAATGCACACAGTGACTTTTCGCACTATTGTAGCTCTCACTCTAGCTCTTTCTGTTCTGGGGATTGGTGCTATTGTGGTTCCCTCTTCAGGGCTAAAAGGGCTGGACAAGCAGATACAATCATAGCCCTGTATTTTTTATTCAGTAGTGGAGAGGGAAGGGTTTTAATTAACTTGTGGAATCCACTGCCACATGATTGCTGATAATAATTTAGATGGCTTTAAAAAAGGGATTCAACAAATTTGTGAAGGACGAGTGTATCATTCGTTACTAGTCATTATAGCTATATGGCATCTTCTCTCTTGTTTATGTACTTCCCAGAGGCAGCTGGTGGGCTACTGCGGAAAACAGGATGGGAGAGACACCCCTGTAGTGTAGTCTCTTGCAGTCACCCAAACTCCACAAAGGGCGCAATCCTATCCTACATACGCCACCACTGTAACCAGCGACACAGTGAAAACGGGAGGCCCCAGAACGGAAAGGGGATTCAAATCACCTTTGAATTCCCCTTTTGGAGGGGATTTGAATCCCCTTTCCGTTCTGGGGCCTCCCGTTCTTGCTGTGCCGTTGGTTACACCGGTGGAATAAATAGGATAGGATTGTGCCGAAAGTCTCCCACATGACGAGGGAAACACCCCTATAGCGCAAGGCTGAACCTCTAATTTTTCAGGGGGAAATGTATGAGGATGGGTTGCGGGATGAAGCAAAGGTCAGCTTGATTAGATGCAGCTCCCCCTGGTTTTAAAAAAGCAAACATGATGCCCCTTAAAATGAAGGGTGGACTAGGTGTATAGTTTTCATACCCGCATTACTCTTTGTTTTCTTATATTTTTATGCCACTTGTGCAGCAGCTCCTTGGCAGTGGTCTAGAGGGGAATGAAGATAAGGACTATTACTGCCATGCTTGGTGCTCAGAGTGGTTAGCCAAAGGAAGGAGTCCCACAGACCGAAGTACCATCAGGGGTTCTGGACCCCCTCACCTTGGCGAGACTCAGCAGCAGCTGGTGCTGGCCCTATTGACACCATTTCATATTTTTAAATTGTGAGCCTCTTAGGGCAGAGACTGTCTTTTCCATTATAAAGTGCCCTATATATCATCAGTATCCTCATCATCATCATCAACCAAAGCCTCTTGAATACAGTTTGCACCTGCTGGGAGCTTTTGAGGAACAGAATCACACACACCTTTTCGCAGAATGAGCATTTTAAGCGCAAAAAGGGACTCAGAGGTTCAAAAGTGTAAACTGCAAGACAAGGCTATTCTCTTTCCAACGTTGGTTTGCAATTCATGGCACCCAAAATACAAAAGCAATCTAAAAGGCAATCCATGTACTTATGCATTTCGTACATTCCCGTTGCGCACAAAGGCTGACAATTGGGAAGAGTTTGTTGTGACTGAAATGGGCCACAGTTTCTAAAAGAAAAACATTCTTGTTTTGAATCTGCAAAGACACCGGTGGAATGCAGAATCTCACATTGCTTAGAGTAAATCAGCAGGAGTCTGAAGACCTTTTTATATATAATCAAGGAAAACTGCATGAGAACGAAAGGTAGAGTGAAGGAAAGTAGGCAGTTGAAGCTGTATGTCTTATAAAACGGGGAAAACATGCAGATTTTGAATGACGATATAATTTCTCCGTGGAATCCTGTTGGTTGAATCAACAACGCCAAATGCTTTCTCCCCAGGTACATAATGCTCTCTAAACTGAACGCTGGAATTACAATCTCAGCATTCGCTGTTGTACCTTGGCCTATAGTTATTGTCTCTTAGTTTTTATTTAGCGTACTGTAACTTTTAAGAAAATAGAAACTCGTGAATCTGGAAGACCTGCCCCTAAACAGTGATGCATATCTTTGCTTGCTTGCTTGCATGCTTAGTTATTTACCGTATTGTCCCGAGTATAAGACACACCTGATTATAAAACGCACCCTTAAAGTTTGGTGCTTTTAAAAAAAAATTAATTAAATCACTGGCATTAAATTGCAACAGCCTGATTATAAGACGCACCCCTAGTTTAAAAACTTAAATTAGGAGAAAAAAGTGAGTCTTATACTCAGACCAATACGGTATTTTAGGTTTTGCATCACTTCTACACAAGCAGCTGTTCAAGGAGGCAATAAATCTATGTATAAAACAATGAACAATCCAATAATGTGCTGTCTGTATGGTCAAAGGTAGTCTAATTTTTCTTAACCTAATGCACCAGAAGGCATTTGTGTACCCAACACCCTAGTCCATCTTCCAACTCTGTGAAACTATGGAAATTATAGGATTATTCATTCCTGAGTGCATGTCGTGAATTTGATTGTATGACACACATTATAATTAAATATGTTAAATACAGAGCACCAGTAAATGTTCTCACTAAGTGGTACCGCTAATAGCAGCATTGAACGTACAATCGTTCCCCCTCATTCAACTCCCTTTTCCTTTCAGCGCAATAATGGCATTGGAAAACAATATTTAAGATAGAGGCATTTATTGTCCGTTCATAGACAATTGTTCCAATAACTGTTTAGTGGATCTGGCATCATAGGGCGAAAATTGTATACCTCAGCGGCTATCCTGCCTGTGGCTGTAATGAAGTCTCGGTAGTAATCTAATTGTATTGACTTAGCAAGCAAGTGGAATTTTCATCGACAACGGAAAGCCAACAAATTGCAGCATTGGAAGACACATGCTGACATCAGCCCTGTTGACACTGATGTCAAAAAAAAGTCATCCGAAATTTTTGATGGGGAGAATGCTGGAAGAAAACAAAAATAGATTCCTCTGAATGAAGTAACTTTAAAAAAAATGCGTTATGCATGGAACTTTTCCCAGGCAGAAATTTTGGGTCCAAATTCTATAAAATTTCCAGGTTATATAGAATTTTCAATCTTTTGCACTTGCAGAGCATATTTCCCACACCAGCTTGTCGGGAAATCAGCTTGCAACCCCTATGCATTGCCGAGGATTCTGGAGTATATCCTAGATGTAATATAAGGAGCACTGACTGTCCTTAGGGCCTCACTGGACTGTATCCTAAGTTTAGTTAGGCGTATGACTATCTAAGTTCCCAATCCTATCTAAGTTCCCCCGTGCCAATGCAGCGACGCTGCGCGCTGGCACAGGTTACGCTGCATCCTCTGGGGGAATTTCGGCTGCTGGAGGTCTTGAGGCAAGGGGACATTTGTCCCCTTGCCCCAGGTTAAGCCCCAGTAGCTGCAATAGGGCAAATCGGGCCTGCGCCAGCGAAATCGCTGGCGCAAGTCCACATTGTCCCATGCCAGTGGATCAGGCCTGGGAAGGGCGATTAGATATGGCACGCACCAGCACCGCCCTGTTGCCAGGTCCAATACACCTGCCCTGTTGCCAGCCTCCCCGCCCCGTTCCACCCCTGCATCCCATTCCACCCCCACGCCAGTTTACCTGAGTTGGTGCGCGTCGCTCCTTGCACTGTTGCTGGCAGGAAGGATATAGCATTCCCGTCGAGGCTGCTTCCTGGTGCTCTGTTGCAACATGCTTTATGGCGCATTTGCAACTGTGCACGCCAGCGCAGCATGTGCTACACCGGCACAGAGGTAAGTTAGGATTGGGCCATTCGTCATGACAAAGTCAACTGATGTCAATGGAACTTCATCATGACTAATGACATGTGATATGTAACACGTATTTTGGCCTCTTGATCTCCTTTAAAAAAAAAGAATACTGGGTTTAGTGCAACAAAACCACAGTGAGGAGTGGATGGGGCTTTAACGCCTTGCCCCTGTCATGACTCCAATAGGGATCATGCCTCCCCCATGTGCTAATTATGGAAGAAAAAAGCTTTCATGAAAGTCAATAAAAGCTACTTTTCTTCAAATAGTAAATCAGAACCACAATTCCAGTTGGAACCATATTGAGGGCAAAGTATTAAAAAAACCCTCTATTCCCTGTGCTGGCTTCTCTACTCCCTATGCTATTTTATGGGGGGGGGGGAAACTAGAAGTCAAGAGTTCAAAAACTCATTATGTGTATGTTTGGCCCTTAGAATTAGAATGTCCCCTTCCCCCGATGTGAACCCGGGCTGTGCCGGTGCAGACCGCAATGGGCTTAGGATGCAGCGGCCAGCCCTTTAGGGCATGCATATTTACACAGAATTGGGCTGTCAATAATGTAATTAGGGACACGGTTGGTTCAGGATAAGCCAAGGATGGGGGGCGGGCTCAGCTTGCTAAGTCCAATTATGAATCAAACCCAGATAAAAGTGTGTGGGTTGCCCAAACTGTACTGATAAGTTCAACTGTTAATAATTCGATGTTTGCAACCCTCTTTATCCAGGAGTGCTTGAGTACCTTGTGAAACAGAAACAGCTTATCTGTTATGAAAACAGAACTATATTTACACATAGTAAAAGGTCCTAGAGTTCAGCTACAGGAAACAAAGCCCTGGCTGCGAAAGTGAGAATAAATCAGTTTGAGCATCATTATGTGTGTCTGAAAAACCGACAAGACTAGATATATTGAAGGTGTTTGGCTTTGACGGAGCATGGTAAATCTATCCATTGGACTCTCAGAGCCTTTGACAAATCCATCCAGAGCAAGAAGAAGAACTAGCTATTAAATTCTGTTAAATTTTAAAAGGCCCATTTTTACCCCTCTTGCCCAAAATGTGCCATTTTTCACCCGCAACGTATGAATTTTGCCGCCTGAAATATGACCGCAGTGCTGTTCTGCACGGTCAGCGACACAATGCGAGGTGCATTGCCCTGTGTGTGGCGGGTTGCTAGCCAGCCAAAGAGTTCAAGGGAAATGTGCAATAATTCTTCATCTATAAGTTTAATTAATGCCCCATGCTGCACGAACCAGAAGAGGGGTGAGTGACTTGCCGGCATGTTGAAGAGAGATGCCCACAGCGTGGACTTCATAGCTGGAGGGCATGTTGCTGTCAGGGGGAGTAAAGGAAGCCAGCTGGTTCTGGTAAATTACCTGTCTAACGTTTTGAAAGAGCTCTCCCGAGCTGCAGTGGCTGGTTAGCTGTGGTTTTGTTTTTTTTTTTTTTTGCTGCTTCAGACTTGCCCTGAATACTAATGTAGGCCCTGTTTGCCTCAGTGAGCATATTACAGGTGCTCCCCCCCCCCCCAGTTTATTGTGATGTGTTTCAGCTTGCATTGCAGCATGTTTCTGGCTTGCCTAAATCACGGTGTGATCTAAATACTTGGGTCCCTTTTGGGGAGAAAAATACTGTAAATAAATACTGATGAATGTAGGGTTGCACTTCTATTCCAAAGTACTGTATCTTCATTGAGAAAATGATCAGGGAAGGTGAGGCGAAAGGGGGAAGTTACTTTGGCTGAATCTAAGTCATGAGATTTGGATATAACTCCCGTAGACCAAAATTCTGCCAACTTGGCCTAGATTTGAAACGTTGATTTCTATATGAAAACAAAAACGAAAAACATCACCTCTTATTTATTTATTTTTCACATTTTTATACCGCCCTTCCTCCAAGGAGCTCAGAGTGGTGTACATATTTCCTCCCCTCCTTTTTGTCCTCACAACAACCCTGTGAGGTAGGTGGGGCTGAGAGATAGTGACTGGCCCAAGGTCACCCAGGAAGCTTTCGTGGCTGAGCGGGGATTTGAACCTGGATCTTCCAGGTCTAAGTCCGACTCCCAAACCACTACACCATCCTGGCACCTCTTCACCTTCCAGCACTGTGGGGTGGTTCTTGCTGTCCCAGAGGGGAACAAAGAAGGCGTAGTGCTGCACCAGAGTGGCAGGGGCTACAGCTGACTGTAGTAGTGTTTGTCAAAAATCCGTGCTACAGGCAGCAAGGGGCTTTGGGCCATGTAAGGCTCTTTTCCTTTTTTTCCTCATTCTGTGCTGAATGGAAGTATTGTAGGTGGAGTACAAGAGCGCTTAGAAACAGATCCAGTCCTAGCCGAAGCAAGATCTGGGCACAGCACATACAGCACTCCCTCCATCTCCTTTTCAGGCCTGGCCCACGCATGGTAGATTGTTCTGGATTTAGTTATTTTAAAAAAAACCCGTCAGGAGGAGCTTCGTCTCCTCCTGCCAGACCAAGGTGCCTTCCTGGGCTACTAGTAGTGGTAGAAGTACCATGGATAAAATGTAGGTGGTTGCTTATTTGGAAGAGGATAGATTTATCTACCCAAATTTGGGAGCTAACAACCCAATCCTACCCATTTTCCCTTGCGCCAATGAAGCAGCGCCAGCATGGCTTCCACTGCATCTTGTGGGGGGATTTTGCAGGCTGGAGGTATCCTCGGGGTAAGGGGATATTTGTCTCCTTGCCCCCGGGGAAAGCCAGCTGTGGCAACGGGTCAACTTGGACCCATGTCAGCAACAGAAGCGTTGTTGGGGTTGAGGCGGGGGGGCCATGGGCCCCAGGGCGTGGGTCAAACGCGGCGGCGAAAAGGCATACCTGCCTTCGGGACGCGTCTCCTCAGCTGGGCTTGCTTTGGTGCTGGGCCCTCCCGCCTGCCCTGGAGCCTGTACGGCTCCAAAATAGCAAGTAAATGGCGTGTGTGTGTGTGTGTTTGGAGCCGCGCCGGGCACGAGTGCGAGGCTGACGTCACGCCCAGTTCAATTTTGCTGGCACTAGTCCAAGTTGATCCGTGTCATTGGGTCAAGCCTAAAAAGGGGGATAGGATGCAGCATGCGGCAGTGTTGCTGATCCCGCCCTTTCCCAGGACCGATCCTCCCTCCCTCGCCCTGTTCCACCCCTCCTCGCCCTCCTGTCACCCCTCCTCCTGTCACCCCTGCGCAGAACAGCGCTGGGCGTACCTGCTCCAGCGGGTGTCCGCTGAGCTGGCACAAACGGGAAGGCTCTGCCTTTCTGCCGGCACTCCTGGAGAGCGCACTGTCGCAAAGTGCTTTACGGCACTTTTGTGACAGCATGCGCCAGCAGAGTACGGACTCTGCTGGCATTAGAAGTCGGATAGGATTGTGCCATGAATCTATCATATCCTCCTTTTTTATAATCTCTTTCTGTGACTTTGTATATTGGTCCCACTCCACTTCCACTTTTCCAAACTGTGATATGGTCACAAAAGTACCACTATTGTCACCCACCCATCCCATCTCTTGCTACATATTATGTCAATAATTTTAGCTGGATACATTACAGGAAAAGAAATGTATTGTGTGTTAGTACGTTGGAGGGAGAGAGTGCATGTTTATTGGTTTGTCCCTTAAATTTAAGATGAGTCAAAAATGTTGTATCTTTTTTTGTTAATGAAGAAGCTTGCTCTAAGACAACAAAAGCCTTCATTTCATTCTAGTCTAATATTGAACCACTTTTGTACAAAGAAAAAAATGTGGGCATGCATACTGAGCACATCATAAATTTCTGTTAGAATAAAAGGAAGTGGAAATGAAGGAATATCATAAAAGTTAATCCAGAAATCATTAAAGCAATTTTTGCTAAATACCAGAAGATTAGCAATCTAGTGAATACATGTGCCCTGACATTCTCAGTTATTAACTTTTCAAATTGCCATATATTGAGACTAGTTTAAAATGAAGACTGGAATTGTTTTAATAGAGAACCATGAACTATTTTCCCCTGGAGGTTTTATCAGAGTAATTTCCTTTTTACCTCTCCTGACTGTGTGAATGTCTGGAGTGAGAGGCCCAACGTATGAGGCAAATTCTTGCTTACTGTTGCTGCTTTCAACCTTTATTTCAAGCCATTTATGGGTAGTGGGTTTGAATCCTGTACTCGGGTCAAGTCAAGGCCTTGGGAAACTACCCCAAACTAGGCTGGAAGTGATGATTGTCTTTGAGGCAAGGGCAGCGCCAGTGGACAGGTCCACTCAGGCATGTGTTGGGGGCCCCTGGTCAGATGCCACTCATTAGAATGGGGGGAAGGACCTGCATGAGAAGTACCTTCCTTCCTTGTTCCCTCCAACCAATGGGAACGTTGCTTCTAAGTGGCAGCAGCCTAGGGGAACAATGTCCTCATCCCATTAGCAAAAAAGAGATGAAGGGCAGGAGCAAGAAATATAATAATAATATACAGTTCTAAACCAGAAGCTTAGACACGCCATAAGCACCGGTCATAAGATCAACTTTGAAGATGCGGAGTCTCATTCTAAAGCTTTCATGGCCAGCTATCAATTGACAATGTTTAAGGAATACGGGAATTAAAGCCATGTAGTAAAAGAATCTTGAACTTTAATTGGAATAAAAATCACATTAAAATCCAAGGAACTGAGCCCAACGTTTCGTTCCAGCCCCGTGGAACCTCTTCATAGGAATCTTGACAGATCATAGATGGTGCTGTCCTCAATTCATCATAGTAAATTTAAACCAAAAAACGCAGGGAAACCCCAGCGGTCTTCACTCTCCCTTTCTTTCC
The DNA here is from genome assembly GCA_026170595.1 of Plestiodon gilberti rubricaudatus. Classification (NCBI taxonomy): domain Eukaryota; kingdom Metazoa; phylum Chordata; class Lepidosauria; order Squamata; family Scincidae; genus Plestiodon; species Plestiodon gilberti. Next base: position 80,031,013 of record JANXHW010000005.1, on the reverse strand, counting down.
ATGCTGGATAGTTCTGCTGTTACAGTGGGAAATCAGACTTGGGAGGGGGAATGGAATCCGAGGTGACTGACAGTGGAGATACTGCAACTGACACTGCAGCAGTAGAACGAACTGTAACTGACACTGACACTGTAACAGCAGAACTATCCAGCATGGAAAGAAAGGGAGAGTGAAGACCGCTGGGGTTTCCCTGCGTTTTTTGGTTTAAATTTACTATGATGAATTGAGGACAGCACCATCTATGATCTTTCAAGATTCCTATGAAGAGGTTCCACGGGGCTGGAACGAAACGTTGGGCTCAGTTCCTTGGATTTTAATGTGATTTTTATTCCAATTAAAGTTCAAGATTCTTTTACTACATGGCTTTAATTCCCGTATTCCTTAAACATTGTCAAGATGCGGAGTGTTTAAAGAGTGAGAGCAACATCAAATCACTTCGTAACCTTGAAGCACTTGAGATCAGCAAGAGACCTATAGGGGTACTTATGAACAAACAGCAAGACCTAAATTTTGTGAATAAAATATGGTTGCCCATTATACACAAGTCCTTTCAAACCATAAGCGAAAAGAAGAGAAAGAACGAGGGCCTCTAGTGGTCACCTATGGTCAGCGCAATTGAAAATCTGGATTCTGCTTCCGTTGCTAATTAGCATTTTAACTGAAGGCTCAATAGCAGTTCTTTTTTCCATCTTCAATCTCTGGGTTGTACCCAAGAAGAAGTTCCAAGAATTGGAACGAAACGTTGGTTTTACCACCTTCTTTCTTTCCTTGGACTTTAAATAGTATTCTTGGCTGTCAGTGAATACTCTGCAAGCAAGTTTCCTCGGACAGTTCTGAATATTGTTTTAATACGTTCTGGAAGGATAGTAAACATTACATGGCATCTTCACCCGTATTCTGCAAATCTTTTCCAATAATATACAGTATTTATATACCGCCTTTCTTGGTCATTGGATTTCTCCTCCGACGTTAATCCAAGGTGGTGTACATGGGCAGGCTGACCTAACCCCCCTTAGGGTTTTTTACAATATATAAATGTCCAATCTTTCATGAATGGCTACATTCCAGGTGGTATCCTTTTTGCAGTCTGACTATTCTGCTGGCTGGCGCCTCCCACACTCGACCAACACAGCTGGGAGCTCTTATCTCTCCTCCCGGAGGCTTTTCACAGCTTTTTTGTTGGCGGCGTGTCTCGAACTTCGAAGTTCACTGGTCTTCGGGCTTACAAGACGGCAGCTCTCCCGACTGAGCCAGACTCTTCTGCAAGAGTTCTTGTGGGTTTTAAGTGGGTGCTTCCTCCCCCCCCCCCAATTCCCCTCATTCCTCCCAGCCAGTTGGGATGCTGGGTTCTGGTGGATGCCGGTAGGGATGCTGCAACTTTGGGAGTTGGCAGGTGGGTGAGGAGGAAGGGAAAGCAAGCAAGCTAGTGAGGAAGTGGGGGATGAGGAGCAGGTGGGAGGGTAAGCCAGGGGGCCTCCAGGCATGTGTTGGAGAAACCCACCTGCTCTTCCTGATGCCCACCTTGCTTTGAAGTCAGCTTCTAGAACTGGAGGTGAAAGTTGAAAACACCTGAAGTGCATCAGGTAGAAGTGTGCTGTTCTGTTGACCAGATGAACTAGCTCCTAGTATGCATCTCAGGTGTGTTCAGTCACACTGACCACTGGGCTTCATATAGCCACCAATTGTTGTATACCTCTATTCATGTTTGTGCTCTGAGGCCTGAGCCCACTGGACTAGGGGCCCAATCCTATCCAACGTTCCAGTGCTGATGCAGCCCCGAGGTAAAGGAACAAGCGTTCCCATACCTTGTGGAGGCCTCCATGCATCAGCACTGGAAATTTGGATAGGGTTGGGTCCTAAGTCTTCATTGCCTCAGACCATGAAATTATCGGCGCCAGACTGTAGAGCCCTGTGAAATGACGTATCTACCCAAGAGGGCATGTAACCTGCATTGGAAGTCCAGATGGCATTATGGAAAAAGCAGTTTGTCCTGGACGTCCAAGAAAAGTAGGATTGCTTCTGCAGTTCTTGCGTTGGTTTATCTGTATGGCTTTAGTAAGAAACTGCTACAACTCTGGATGCATTAGGCGCATACCTTCAGAGACAAAGGTGTTTTGTCATTGTGGTGTTGTGAGGCAGCCTTATTTGTCCTTTGTTGAGAGTTGTGAGTAGGGTTGCTGTCTAGCCTATGGTGCCGAGGAACTGGTTAAAACCACATTTTCTATCAATGGTGTGGTTTTGCACCACTGGTAACAAATAGAATAGAAAGTCATTTTGGTGTCACCCCTCCCTGTTGTGACTCCCAGGGTGGTCCATCCCCATCCCCCCAGTGATGCCCCTGGTCACATGTGAAGTCACATAGGAAGATGTCACCTGGAAATAAATGTGCCTTCTGATGGGATTGATTAACAAACCGTTTTTACACTATATTGCATTTTTCTCTGTGTGTTTAAGATGTCTTCTGCATTTGCATTGGGTGGTGGTATAAGGCCTAAAAGGCCTGGTTACTACTCCATATGACCACCTTAGAACAGGCCCAAGATTCCTCTACAATGCTTCAGGATTCAGGTCCACAGCTAGGCTTACCATCGTCCCGGAATCTAGGCAGGCTTCAGCCTAGTCTGGGCCCGAGCAGCTCCCAAGGATGCACCTTGGCTGGCCAACGGCGTACCAGCTTCGGTTTCGTCATTGACAGGAAGTTCAGGAAGCCCATTGGCCAGCCGAGGTGCATCCTTGGGAGCTGCTTGGGCCCGGACTAGGCCGAAGCCTGCCTAGATTCCGGGACGATGGTAAGCCTATCCACAGCAGACAGATCAATGTGGAAGGTGAAAAGAAAAACCATGCTAATTGGCCAAAGAGGAACCTTTCAAAATGGCGTCCTCTTACATTTAGCAGGGGGAGAGCAACTGTCCCTCTTCACCCCAGCATGGCTGTTGCGGGTGTTTCTTCTGTATGTTTTTAGATTGTGAGCCCTTTGGGGATAGGGAACCATTTATTGATTTATTTTACTGTGTAAACCACTTTGTCAACTACTCCTGATGAAAAGCAGAATATAAATATTATTATATTAATAAATTAATATATTAATAAATTAATAATAATAATAATTTCTGAAAGGTGGAACAACTGAAAACCATTGGACAAAGGAAATGGAGGGGAATGAAACCTGAACTCATAGATGTAGACAATAAGTCAAGTACATTCAAAGATAAATATCAGGATCCAGAGAGGGGTTCCAGTGTCCACACGCTGCTTCAGGACAGTAGCGTCTAGGGGTGCTCACTCCCTTCCCTTTCCCCTCTCTTTCCCTTTGGTTTGGACACAGAGCTTACTGGGGACACACCTTGGTAGTTCAAATCTGCTGCCACCCACCAGCCCAGGTTATCAGGCTAACCAAGGGGTTCCCCTGCCACCCTCCCAACCCCTCCTGGAACAATGCTGAGCCTCAAGGTTCTTTATAAGATTCACTCTCACAGTAGCATCTGCAGCGGGAGGAGCCCCTTGGATAACAAGCTGAAATTATGGTTCTAGTGCAGGAATATGAAAAATGCATCTTTTTCTTTTTGATCACTCAAGTAAAGACAATGTTTTCATTTTTTTTAATAGATGACACGAGAACAGTATATACTGGCAACACAACAAAACAGTCTGCCAAGAACAGAAAACCCTCAACTTTATCCAGTAGGAATTTATGGTTGGCGAAAGAGGTGCCTCTACTTTTTTGTCCTCTTGCTATTGGTAACCATGATCGTTAACTTAGCAATGACGATATGGATACTGAAAGTTATGAATTTCACAGTGGTAAGTAGCCCCAAGATGTTGTTTCTTTGTCATCCATTGTTAAGAGCTGGGGTGGCGGTACTTTGGTCTTATATTTCAGGGACATCTGTTCTTTGAAGGAGGGGGCAATGCTTGTTTTTTTTAGCAGGGATGTCAGCAGCGGGACTCCTTCTGGACTTGGGGTTGGTGAGAGTGCCTCTTGTCTGGGTGATTTCCTGGTTGTTTTTCCCTACCCCTTAAACTGCTATAGAGACACTGGAGGCAGTGTTACTGTCTTGTGTTGGGGTTATATTTGTTTAAGTGTGTGTTTGTGTTGTGTGAGCCCTTTCTGGGAAGATGTGTTGGGATGTTCGAGGGAGTAGTGGTGCCACCATAAAAAGTGTAACGGGCCGAGGGCGATATGGCGGTGGGGGCTGGCCTGGCCGTTCCAGGAGAAGGTGGGATGGTCATAGGCAGACCATCCCTCTTTCTAGGCCTTCCCCCAACCCCGGAGCCTGGGGAGCGCCTGGGAGAAACCCCTGTGGCCTTAAACTGCTGCTATTAAATGCCAGGTCGGTTAATAACAAGATCTCCCTAATTCGGGATTTAATCCTGGAGGAGGGTGCCGACCTGGCTTGCATCACGGAGACCTGGTTGGATGCAGCTGGTGGTGTGAACCTTTCCCAGCTGTGTCCGTCGGGATACCGGGTAATGCAGCAGCCGCGGCTACAGGGGCGAGGGGGTGGTGTTGCTGTGGTCTACCAAGATTACATCTCCCTCACCAGATACCCTGTCCCACAGTGTACCGGGTTTGAGTGTCTCCGCATCGTGCTACAGGGGCGAGACAGGATGGGATTGCTGTTGGTGTACCACCTGGTTGCCCATCGGCTTCCCTACCTGAGCTGATCAGGGTGATCTCGCCGGTGGCACTGGAGTCCCCCCGCCTGTTAGTGCTGGGGGACTTCAATGTTCATGCCGAGGCCCCTGTGACAGTGGCGGCTCAGGACTTCATGGCCGCCATGGCGACCATGGGCCTGTCTCAATGGATCAAGGACCCAACGCATGGTGCGGGGCACACATTGGACTTGGTGTTCACTGGTGGGTATGGGGATGGTGATCTGCCCATGGAGGAGATTAAGATCACTCCTCTGTCTTGGACGGATCACTATCTGGTAAGTTTTAGACTGGCAACGTTTAATCTCCCCTGCAGAGCTGGGAGACCAAATTTTATGGTCCGCCCTCGGAGACTGATGGATCCGGATGGTTTCCTGAGGGCTCTGGGGGAATTCCCAGCTTCCCGGGTCAGTGATTCATCTGATGCTCTGGCTGCCCTGTGATATGGGGAGGCAGCTAGAGCCTTGTCGTCGAGCCAAGGCGGCTCCTTGGTTTACTGAGGAGCTGCAGGCAATGAAACGACTGGGCCGACGCCTAGAGCGACGGTGGGGGAAAACTTGTGATGAATCTGACTGAACACGGGCTCGAGCCCATTTCAGGGCCTACTCCGTGGCAGTGATGGCAGCGAAGAAGGCATTTTTCTCTGCCACCATTGCGTCTGCAAGTAGCCGACCAGCGGAGCTCTTTCGAGTTGTCCAGGATCTGCTCCACTCGGCTCCTGTAGCGAGTGAGTTGGAGTGTTCGACGGACCGCTGCAATGAGATCGCACGGCACTTTGCAGATAAAATTGCTCAGATTCGCCACGACTTGGACTCTGGTTTAACAGTTCCAGAAGTTGTCCCTACGGCATCTGTCAATTCCATCGTTTTGGATTCTTTTCACCTTATACAGCCTGAGGATGTGGATAGGGTCCTCTGTAGTTTGAGATCATCTTCGTGCCCGCTTGACCCTTGCCCAGCTTGGCTAATACCATCTGCGCGGGTTGGGCTGGCCGACTGGGTGGAACCTATTGTGAATTCATCATTGCGGGAGGGAGTGATACCTAGCATCCTGAAGACTGCAATTGTGCGTCCCCTCCTGAAAAAACCATCTTTGGATTCCTCCAATTTAAATAACTATCGGCCAGTTTCCAATCTGCCTTTTTTGGGTAAGGTGATTGAGCGGGTGGTGGCGTCTCAGCTCCAGGGGATACTAGATGAAACGGAGTATCTGGACCCTTTTCAGTCTGGCTTCAGGCGGGGCTTTGGGACGGAGACAGCCTTGGTCGCCCTGCTGGATGATCTTCGCCGAGGACTGGACAGGGGGAGTGCATCCCTGCTGGTCCTTTTGGACCTCTCAGCGATTTTCGATACCATCGACCATGGTATCCTTCTGGGCCGACTGGCCGAGTTGGGACTAGGGGGCACTGCGTTGCAGTGGTTCCATTCCTACTTGGCTGACAGGTCCCAGATGGTGATGCTGGGAGATGCCTGTTCGGCGCCCTGCCCTTTACAGTGTGGGGTGCCACAGGGTTCTATTCTGTCTCCCATGCTTTTCAACATCTACATGAAACCGTTGGGAGAGATCATCCGGGGATTTGGAGTTCGGTGTCACCAATATGCTGATGACACCCAACTCTACCTCTCCTTGCCATCTCGCTCCAGGGAGGCTGTGGAAGTCCTAGAGCGCTGCCTGGAGGCGGTTGGCGTCTGGATGAGGGCTAATAGGTTGAGATTGAATCCAGAAAAGACAGAGGTCCTACTGGTCAGGAAAGCTTCGATGCAGGTACTGAGTCATCTGCCCGTTCTGAATGGGGTTGCACTTCCCCTGCAGGAATGGGTGCGCAGCTTGGGAGTACTTCTGGATTCACAGGTCTCCCTGGAAAGCCAGGTGGCGGCTGTGGACAGGGGTGCGTTTGCCCAGCTTCGGCTGGTGCGCCAGCTGCGGCCGTACCTGAGTCGATCGGACCTGACCACGGTGGTCCACGCCTTAGTGACTTCAAGACTGGATTACTGCAATGCGCTCTACGTGGGGCTGCCCTTGAAGACGGTTCGGAAGCTGTAATTAGTGCAGAATGCGGCGGCCCGGGTGGTCACTGGAGCTAGGCGGTTTGACTTTGTTGAGCCGCTGCTTCAGCGGCTGCACTGGCTGCCCATTCGTTTCCGAGCCCAATTCAAGGTGCTGGTAATGATCTTTAAAGCCCTTCACGGTTTGGGTCCAGGATATCTGAGGGACCGCCTTCTCCCATACATTCCGGCCCGCTCTCTTAGGTCATCTGAGGGGGCTCTCCTGCGTGTACCACCTCTATCGCAAGTTAGGGGAGTGGCAACACGTGGGCGAGCTTTCTCCGCTGTGGCACCACAACTGTGGAACTCCCTGCCAGGGGATCTGAGAACCACCCCCTCCCTCATGACTTTTCGGCGAGGGCTCAAAACGTTTTTGTTTCGTCTCGCGTTTGGGTGATGGGTTGTAGCCTGCCTCCTGTGTCTCAAGATGCTCTGCCATGCTGCTTTTGTGCTCCCTACTGTTGCCCCCCCCAGTGGATTTTATTGATATTATTGTTTTTATTGTTTTTAAATTATGTATTGTTTAAACTTTCTGTATTTTAAACTGTTTTTAATTTTTGTTGTAAGCCGCCTTGGGCATTTTCCTCGGCATGGGATAAGGCAAAGGGATTTTAGCAGCAGGTGAGGGTGGAAATTCACAGCATAGTTCAAAAGCCTGCTCTTGGATACATTCTAAATTCTACAACATCAGTGTCATTTCATGATCATTTGTTAGGGGTACTTTTGTTATAGTTCATAGTTCAACATCAGGAATGCAGGCAACACAAATGGAACAGTCCAGCCCCGTCTCCATTCCCCAGCTTTTTCTTCAACTACATCTAACTCGTTCGTAAGCCGTTACTGGCATAACATACAAACAGAATCTACAGAGCTAAGCACCATTTGCCATAACTGTGAAGCACCACCAGTGATACTCTTATAACAATACTGTTCATAGCAACAATACTGAGGGCGCAATCCTGTCCAACTTATGCCGCCAGCTGAGCTCTGCTCAATCCTATCCAACTTATGCCACTGGTGTAACCAGCAGTGCAGCGAGAACAGGAAGCCCTAAAACGGAAAGGGGATTCAAATCCCCTTTTGAATCCCCCTTTGAAGGGGACTTGAATCCCCTTTCCGTTCTGGGGCCTCCTGTTCTCGCTGCACCACTGGTTACACTGGTGGCATAAGTTGGATAGGAGTGAGCAGAGCTCAACCGGTAGTATAAATTGGATAGGATTGCACTGTCAATGATGTAGTGGAGTTCTACCTCCTCAGAGTCCAGGTCAGAACTATGACTTCTGGTGGGGACAGAAGCATTTCTGAAGTGGACCAAGAATCTTCTACTTTCTGATAGGACCCCAATTCCCTCTGGAAATAAAAGAAGATCTCTTGTGCAAGGAGTGGAGGTACACTTGCCCCTTTCACATGCAAAAGTGCTCCAATTCAGCAAATGGGCAATGTTTTTACTTATGCTTTTCTGTACTGGATACCTAATGAGATGCAAGGGGGCATGCAAGGCATGAGCTAGGCACAGTCCCAGCCTGCTGTAATACCCCCACCTGACCCCAAAAATATCTGATCCAGGAAGGAGGTTGCGTTTTCTCCTATTCTTCCCTGGATTGGAGACCTTCCATGATGGGATGCAGAGTGGACTCTGCATCTTGCAACTAAATGTCTCTGGTGCTGAAAAGAACATTGAAACATCCTTTGGAGGGCCATTGTGATATAAGGCAGGGTCTCTAGTGTATGTTGGGGCTCTGCCTCATGTTTTTCCTCAACTTCTGAAGATCTCGCATCCTATTAAGGATAGATAAAACACTGCCCTTTCACTGGAGTATAGACTTTCTTAAGCTGAAGGGCTGCAGCTCAGTGCTATGCTAGGCCTCTTCTGGCATTACTCCTCTCATCCTCAAGGTTTTCCATGCCTAAGAGGGGAACAGTTTTCATCAAGCCCTTGCTGCAGTGGAGATACCTTAAGTGCCTGCCGTGACTTGTGGAAGTTCCTCAGTCCATTCTGGAGTTCTGACAGAGAGGCATGATTTTGTCCCGCTATTGACCATAACTTTGCAAAGTGGTACTTATTCACTCAGTGTGTGCAACCAATAGGCTGACCAGAAACCCAGTCCCTGGGAAATTATCACATGAAACAAAGGGGGGTGACTTGCCACCTCTTCACCCACTGGCATACCTAGGGGGTTGGTTGTACAAATCGCCCCGGGTGCCAGTCACATGGGGGGGGTGCCACATGAGGCCCTGCCAAAATGGTGGCCACTTCTTGGTGGCATCCCCCACTTCTGGCCAGACTTCCCATGGCCTTTAGAGCATCCAGGGGGAAGGAGTGGGGGGGCAGCCGGACTGCAGGGCTGCCGCCACTGCCGCTTAACCCTCCTGGTATTTTGGCAGGCTGTGGCACCTATTCCTAAATGGTATTCCTGGTATTCGGAAGTTATACTTTCTGTGCAGTGAGGAGCACATAGCTATTCAGTAGGGAAGCACTGTGCTTTTATTTGTATAAGTTTTTAAAAAATGAGATGTACAGTTTTTCTTTGATTTTTGTCTGATAAAGTATTATTTTGCTTTAGAGAGCTTTTTTTATCTGTTTTTAACGTACAGATCTATAGAATGTGCACTTTGACAATCCCTTGTCTTTATTATTATCCTTACATACATCAGGGTATTTTATGGATCATAACAACTGTTCTTAAGCAGCCATTAGTATCCTCCTTATCTCTATAGATCTACAATGTCTTGCTTTTGTATTAAAATTTGGTGTTTAATGACGGCACTAAAAATGATACAGTGCTTTTCCTTTGCATTAAACAACTGAGTACAGAAATGGTTCTATTCAAAGCATAGATATATGTATCTATGAAGCAGTGGCATCACTAGGGGATGCAGATTCCACCAGGTGACACCCTCGGGGGGGGGGGCCGACACCACTAGTCTCCAAAATTGTGGCAAACTTTTGGAAAATTTGTACTTATGAATAATGCCATAATGTTACATAGCACTGGAAAGGTAATTTAATGCAGAATGTAATGAATCAAACCATATTGAAATACAGTATCTGTATTCCATCATTTGTTATGGCCAAATAACAAAAAAAAGAAAGAAAAAGAAAACACAACTGTCTTATACAGTATAACAAAAACTGGATTTCCTTAACTCAAAACTGACCAGTGAGACTCACTGGCGTCGCTTCGGTAGGGGCGGGGCTGTAAGTATCACTCCGTTGTAGTCTCTTTACCGAGCGAGCAGGAGGCAGCCCCGCCCCCTCACTGTTGGAGCCATTCCCCTGCGGAGAAAGCAGCAGGCAAGAGACCCTGCCTGCTGCTTTCTCCGCAGGGGAATGGCTCCGACAGTGAGGGGGCGGGGCTGCCTCCTGCTCGCTCGGTAAAGGGACTACAATGGAGCGATACTTACAGCCCCGCCCCTACCGAAGCGACGCCACTGGTGAGACTGATTGTTCTGAGAGAGAATGAGGCTCTCATAATGACACAGCATGGAACCAATAGTTAGTATGAGTCAGCTCTCATTTCTATGTATCAGAGCTAATACCAGAACTCTTACAGCTCAATCCTATCCAAACCCCCATGCTTGGATGCAGTGGCACCGGGGCAGGCTCCACTGTATCCAGCACGGGGCTGGAGGTCTCCTCCCTTTCCCCCATGCCAAGCCCCAGCAGCCTCTATGGGGCTACTCAGAGGCATGCCAGCTAAATGGCCAGCACAGCTTTGAGTATCCTATGTCAGGCTTTCATGTCCGGGGATAGGATTTGGCAGAGGCCTTCTCCTCCAAGCCCGCCCCCTCCCAAGCCTAACCCGCCCTCCTCCACACCTCCCCACTGCGCGGCGCAGAGCTTACCTGCCCCGGTGGGTGCCACTCCTCCTTCACCAGTGGAAGCCTGCCGGCGCTGACCTCCATGCAGGCAGGACTGACTTCCATGCTGTTGCAATACGCTTTATGGCATGTTTGTGACAGCATGGAGCCCAGTACCACTGGCAGGGGCCGGCATAGGTTTGGGCTGCTATTCAGTTGTGTGAGTATCATCAAGTTGGCCACTGGTTTTTTGTTGGTTACTGATTTGTTGGGTAACCTGTGCTGTGATATATTCAAATAAATAAAGATAATGGGGGTGGCACCTTGAGTTACTGCACCGAGTGCAGTAGTGACAAGCACTGAGGTGACGCGATGAGCTCTCGCACTGGGTGATGCAATCCCTAGTGACGCCTCTGTCTATGAGCATAAAATATGCAACCAAAGCTATAGTGTTCATTTAAAAACAATTTAGCTATATTTTTAGTGTTCTCTGAATCTGGCCATTTCTATATTCTGTCTTGCATCCTAATGCATAGGACTAATTGCAATCAATTGAATAGCATAAAGATGCATTTCAAATCGATGAAGACTCCGTGTATTGGCTCAAATGGCATATAATCTCATATGGTCTGGAGAAGTCATTTACATTTCACAATCATAAAAGATGTCAAGGTTATCCAGTGAGATTGATTGACTGTGGCTTGAGGACGGATAAAAATGATTTCTTCACAGGGGTATCACTAGGTTTGGTGAGACCTTGGCAAGATCTCATGGTGTCACCCCCATGGACCTTCTCCAATACTAGACCACACGATTTGGAGGCCTCCTGGGAAATGCGATCCCCGCATGAGTCGCGATGGCTATCGGGAAAAATTTAATACCCATTTTCTATCAGTGGTGCTTTTTCGCATCACTGGTAACAAAAAGAATAGAAAGTATTTCTATTTCTTCATAGCTTGCATAATTTATGAAATTCATCCCAGCAACATGTGCTTTTAATCACTAGCTCATATGGTTTTAAACATATTTAAGAGAACATGGAAGAAACACCTGACAGTCACTATACCTATTAAGCAGGTAAACAGAATTTCCATGTTCAGAGGAGTTCTGACTGATCCCAGATCAGTCATAAAGACATGGCTCAAGTTCTGCCCGTGCTTTTGCCAGCGCTCTCAGGGAGCTGGCTGGGCATCATTAGGAACCAGAATCTGTGCTGGGGTCCTGGGGCATAGTCCTGCAATAGGTCCCACATCCCCCCCTTTGTTGGTGGAGAAAAACATAACCAAAACAAAACCACAAAATAGATCCCTGATGGTGCCTTGGGTGCTACCCCTGCCACCAGTACCGAGCTGGGAGAGCCCTCTGGTGGATGTGGATGCCTGATCTTGCCAGTCTCTGATGCCACCCCTAGCCAGAATACTGATTGATATTCAACAGTGATCACTGGTCTTATCCAGTAAGGCAATTCTTCTGTTCGATGACCCTAATGAAGCATTTGGAACAACCACAATTGCTTATTTTGGCTTTTGAGACAGCTGCACAAAGTCCTGACCTAAAGTAAATCAAAGTCAATTGGACCTAGAATGGAGCAACAGGTCTGCATGTGCTTTCTCTCCTTAGCTGGGAGGATTGTTGGAAAACAACAGTCCCCAGAGTGAAGTCACGTGGTAGCACATAACCTCTCCCTAGGCAGGGATGGATGTGGCTGTATAGCCCCCAGTAGACCAAAAGGCCTGGAGCTGCACCTTCCAGCTCCTCTAGCTATGCCTGCTGGCTCTTCTACTGGTTCATTCATAAATGGGTGGGGCTTAGACTTTGAATGCCAAAATAATGCAAGTTAGATTTCTATAACTACACCTTCTTCGGTTAACCTATATGCCACAGAGAATCCTCCAATGCTGGTTAGAGAAGAGGCACTTGCTTCTCATTCCAGCTATCTGAAATGTCAATCATTGTAGTTAGGGTTGTTTAGAAATGACTCTTTATTAAGACACAGATCTGTGCAAAGAAGCCTCGGAAGAAAGTTACAGCCCAATCCAGCAGAGAGCTATGCTGTCCTTTATGACAGTGGAACACAGTTTTGAGTCTTGACGCCGCAAATGGCGGAGGTGCCGGAGGCCCGCTGCCCCTGCTGGCTACGTCCGGCAGTGAAGGTAAGCTGGCAGCAGGGGCAGGGACTGGCAGGGGGTGAGCAGAACAGGGCAGGGAGGGGAGGAACGGGGAAGTTTCTGGGGGAGGCATGAGGCAGAACAGGAGAGGGAGGGTTTGGATCTCAGCAGCAGTAGCATAGGAACGAGGGGCGGTACGCCCCCGGGCGACACGGTGGGGGGGAATGAGTCGCCCACCCAGACCCCTAGTGGCCTTTTTCAGTAAAAAAAAAAATGCCGGGCTGTGTGTTTGCCATAACACCATCAGGGGCGGGGCTTATGATGGCACGTGCGGGGGCAGGCTTATGGTTTCATGGGGGGTGTGACGGGGTTCCATCCCCAGCAGAGGCTAGCTACGCCTCTGCTCAGCACCACCAGCATGTGCTCGATTCTAACCCCCTTCTAGCAAAATAGCTTGCATATATCTGAGGAGATCCATTAGGGCAGCAGAGGTTCCCTTATTTCAAGGTGGCCTCTGGACTGCCCCTCTGTAGAGTACAGTGCACACTCCATTGGCGCAGCTGTATCAGCAGGAGAGGGGACTTAGATAGGATTGGGCTGTTAGTCTTCCATAATGGCATATAGAATCGACTTTCAAATTTAGTGTACGGGGGAAAAGCCCATGTCCTTTCCACTGCCTGTTGTTTAGTGAATGGAATAGATTGCTTCACTAGCTTAAGTCATATACAGGCGGCTGCAATAATTATACAACAGAGGCTTAATGATTTCCAAAGATAACATTTGAAGTGAAATGCACTTTATATCTAAATCCAGTCTTTTGTGACTGAGCTAGCTATGGAATTTCAAGAAATCACTTAGCTATTGTGGATTTTAAGTGTCCCTTCACTTCTAAATCCAATTAGATAGTACACAGTTGACAAGTGAAAATTAATCTTTAATCCTCCTTTGTTACTCCATGAAAATGAACCAGCTTCTTTCGTCCTCTGTTCAAACAAACAAAAAATTCTAGAATGCACCGAAGGAAAATAAACTAACCGCAATATTACAAAGCAGAAAACCATGTGCAAATTGTTCAGCGAACCTTATTGATCTGCTGCAATTATATTTCACTTTCGTTATTGGTCTTTGCTATCCCACAAGTGCAGGTTTGTAGTTAACATTTTGTGTTTAAACAAGCTGGACATGTTGTGATCAATTGATTCTGTACCTAGGAAGGCTAACAAGATTGTCTGGTGTATTTCTTTAATGATAGGAACTATAATTTATACAGAGTGCATTGTTGGCATGAGATTATTATCCTTTATTTCTTACATAGTGGAATTCATAGAAGTTTGGTTGAGAATCACAGGCTTGTGGGGCACTGGTTTATTGTGGGGCACCCCCTTTATTTTAGGGGTGTTTTTTTCAGTCGAAGTTTTGTTTACCTCAGTAAATTGATAGTTTTCCAAAACTGACTGAAGAGAACATGTGCACAGATGAATTGACACTTCTAGACACTGAAGTGTTAAAGCCGTTTGTCTCTAAATGTTCACAATTAAGTTGCTGTTGGTTTTAGAATCTGAATTTTTATGGAGTAAGCCCAATTCAAGTGTCGCCGCAATGGCATAGAAGTTGCTTCCCTGTAGAAAAGTTTCAGGCAACTCTGTTAACGTCTCTGTCACCCTCCTCAGGAGCCTGGAGAGTGTGACAGGAGAAGGAACTGTGTTGTTACACACACACACACACACACACACACACACGAACGAACGAACGAACGAACGAACGAACGAACGAACGAACGAACGAACGAACGAACGAACGAACGAACGAACGAACTAGTGTTCCGGCAGAAGAGTTTGGGAGAAGGAACTGTGTTGTTGTTATACACACACACACACACACACACACACACACACACACACACACACACACACACACACACACACACACACACCAGAACTAGTGTTTCGGCAGAAGAGTTTGCTTTACAGCTTCCAGAGAGGCGTCACACATAGCAGCAGGGTCCAGAGTAGCCAATGGTAAAATTTTAAACTATAAACAGTATGAACAAATACTTCTGACTTTTTAAGAATTCAGAAGAAAATTAAGATAATTGCTGTTCTCTATAAGACCTGCAATGTGGTGTTATTTGTATGTTGCAATGTGGTGTCTTGTCTTGAAAAGACTAGAGTAGATTACCCAAGTGTAGGACCCCCTTAGGTGCTGGGCCCAATTGGAAGCAATTGGTCCAATTGACATAAAGCCAGCCCTGCATAGTAACTAAGGAGGCTTGCGAAGGGTTAGGAGGTCAGAACATAAGGACATGAGAGCAGCTCTACTGGATCAGATTGAAGGTGTGTCTAATAATTCGTTTCCACCAGTGACCAACCAAATATGCCTGGGGACTCACAAGTAGGGCATGAAGGCAGCAGCTTTGCCTGTGCACCCCCAAAACACACACAAGACAAGTTGCTTGGAATAGAAACTGGGCCATTTTATTGAAAAGTCACACATTTGAGCAACTCTGCAGCAGACCCAGCCTCACAACTCCTCCCCTCTTTAGTGCAAACATCTAGCCTGGTGGAGAGAGCAAACCACCATCGACTGACTCCCCTATCAGGCATTCCCACACTGGTGCAAAGCTGTGACTTGTCAATTGATGGCCCAAGCTTCTCTATACCAACCCCAAAGACCTGCACAACACCTGCCACAAGTAGCTACCCTGGCTACAAAAAAACCAACAAACCCAAAGAAAACAATCTGAGGTAAGCGAAAAGGTACCAGTTGGAAAAAAAAATACCAACTGGAACTCAGCTACCAGTTCTCAACCAGTGGTACTCATACCACCAGTGGTACTTTGGCTGACGGCTGGACTGGTGGTCCAACATGGCACTTTCGATGCCATATTTTTGCTCCTGCCTTTCGATGCCATATTTTTGCTCCTGCCTTTGGCCAAGTCTCTCGGAAATGCTGAATAGGCCCTCCCACCTGCCTAGAGCCTCCTACCTGCATTTTCTGGCCTCCAAAAACCCAGGAATAACTGGCGATGATGTCATTGCCAGTCACTTCCGGTGATACGCAGCAGGAGAGTGGAGCCGGAAGTGGTACTCGGCTGGGAAGGTATTGAGAACCCCTGGCTTAGTACATTTCAGGGACAGAAAATAGTGCCTGGAACGAACTGGGCCCTGGGAAGACAAGTGACATTTTCAGTACTGTTGCTGCCACCCTCAGTAGCAGCGTCTTTTCCTCCCGAAGAAAGAAATAACATCTCTGTTACCATCCCCAATAAGCTCCCCCCCCACACACACACACATACACAGAAAATGATTATTTTTACTTCTGGCGAAAGCCTTCAAAACGGACCCCCCCCCCCAATCACAAACGTTCTGGAGTTGAAAAGCTCAACCTAGCACTAGTTTCAGATCTCATAGTACAACACCCTTTTGTTTTTCTAAAAGGGGTTAGGGATGAATAACTTTGAATATTGGGTTTATTCACAACGGGAGTTCTATTTTGCAATGATTTTGCACAGAGTAGGATGGAGGGGGTGGAATCCAGGGTACATGGATGTATTCTAGACCTCCAGGTTTTGATGGATGACATTCACTTAATGGATTTTGCTATATATAAGTTAATGATAATGGAATGTTGTACTGCATTATAATGGAATTACCTTACTTGTTCCCATTTTCCCATTTACCATTTAACGCGCAAATGGAATAGATCACTGCATTGCTTTTGTTCAGTTTCAGTTATTCAGCTGTTTTCCTTTACAGTCCTTGTCCATTAGATCCTCAAAGGTGATGCATTGAGCACAATGTGTTCTTACAGCTCTGGTGCCATCAGTAAGGCTCAGAAATGCCACCACGTAGATGGAAGGGGAAAGTGTCAGATTTTATTCTGTTTGGTGTTATCCTTTACCAGAAAGGAAATGTGTGTTTATTGTCACTGGACAAGTGATAGAATAGAGAATACTTTTTTTTTTCATTGAACTGCCTGCAGGTAGGTCAAATACTGTAACAATGTGTGTTTAAAAGAAAATGCTAACTTGTATTTCTCATTTGGAAGTTATTTTGTCCCCTCTTTCTCTTGACTATATTCCATGGTTCATTTCTCATTTCTCTTCTCTTGGCTTTTCCTTAGGGCCCAATCCTATTCGCCCCCCCCCTTGCCGCACCAAAAAGGCACATGCTGTATCCAGCGGGGGGAGGGGGTTGGGAGGCTTTGGAGAGGAAAGGGGATTTCCCCTTACCCCTCCGTAAGCCTCCCGCTCCACAATAGATCTCCTTGGACCTGCACCAGCTCTTCAGCTGTCCAAGGAGAGAAAGAGGGCAGGGAGGCTGCAAAAAATGATAGGATACAGTGCGTGCCATCACTGCCAGATCCACCCCCTCCCACAGCCTCCCACCCCCATTCCTCACCCCCCTTTTCTCTCCCTCCCAGTCCCATTTCTCCCCGCCCCTGCTGCAGCCTTACCTGCTCCAGCAGGTGTGACGGGGTCCAGTGACATCCTGGGAGTCTCTTCCACTGTCGTAAGTTGCTGTGCACAGCTGCCCAATCCAGGATAGGATTGGGCTGTTAGTCTCTGTCCTTTTCCAAACTGGCATTGTTGCACTCACTCCATTGTCCAATAAAAGGGAACATGAGTACTTTAAGAGAATACAATAGAACCTTAATGCCTAGATAGTCTCCATAATTATGAGCTTGGAATGCAGACTTGGCCAGCGAAGCAGCCTGCTGCTAACACCGGCCCTTTGACCCATTGTTATGCTGGAACTTTGCTTATAGTCAGAGATGCAAATGCCAGAGCAGGTTTTGTGGCCTCGAGGCCTACAAATCCATAGTATGCAATCCTGAGATGGATAGCAGGAGACTCAACACACCTCTTGCATGTGGAAAGTCTTACAGGTGTTCAAAAACATCATGTGAGTAGAGAAGAAATCATCATTGTAATGATTATATTAGCTGTAAGTTGCTGGCGGTACCATCGCTTGTTGGGAGGATCTCTTTACTGGACCAAGAATATTGAATATATTGGGTGGGGCAGAGGAGTTATCTTAAAATATGTTTATTGATGTTCAACACTTTGTACGTGTTTGAACAAGCTGTATACAGATGTGAAAGCACATTTGTACAGGTGCAACCCCCATATCTGCAAATCTGCTTATCCCCGGTTCACTGTGGCCCCAATATTTAGCTTCATAGAGCTGGCACCAAGCCAGCATGTTTCAGCATGAAAGGAGCATGCTTATACCCAGCATACTGCTTATAGGTAACGGGCATTCCCCCTTATCTGCGGTTTCTGGTACCCGCGGGGGGTCAGTAACCTATCCCTGGCGGATACTGGGGTCCTACTGTAATTTATTAAACCAGCTCTAAGCAAAAAACAAACAAACAAAAAAACCTGAGAATTAACAGCTGTTTTGATTTTCCTGGCTGGGATTCTTCTTTCAAGCTCATAACTGAGTGTGCATTTTTGGTGATTATCGGATTCGTGTCTATTGCTTGGATGGAGTGATGCCAACCGACTTGTTGGAGGCGTGCCCTCGGTTTTACTTGCCAGCCATGCCATGTGTTTAATAACTGGTCAGTAAGCACAGCAATGCAACTGCATTTAACATTTGCCCCACCCCCTCTGGCTCTTCATGCTGCCCGGCTCTCTGTGTGCTCGCCCTTCAACAAATCTGTTAACGTATTTCCGATTCTCTGCCATAGAATCGGTGAGCTCAAGATCTCACAACCGCTTTGCACAATCTGGAAGCACTTGGATTTACATCACAAGACATTACAATAATCGTGAGGTTTTGGAATGCAAGGAGCAACACAGCCATGGAACAAGTTTTGCATGGAACTTGAGTATACATAATAGCAGAAGCGCCCTGGTTCGCTTTGTATTTGTCTGTTAGTATGTGCTGCCTTTCAGGACAAAGAAGCATGCATTGATACAACAATGTATTAGGTTTCAAAGGTGCCTAGCTGAGATTGAATAAAAAATTCAAGCTGAATGCACTGAAATGGTTATGAGCACTGACCTAATGCTGCTCTCTAATATCTCTATCTCTCCCTCTGCATCATGTAGATTAAAACAACATTGTCACAGATACTTCCCAGACATTTCTGTTTTTGTATTGTGTCAACCGCCCAGAGGTGTCACTGGAGGGGTGGTGGTACTGTAAGTTCCGCACCGTTTACTCCCCGGTATGAGGTGGCCCCACCTCCTCGCCATCGGAGCCATTCCGTGTGGCGAAGGCAACGGGCAGGGAGTCTCCTGCCCATTGCCTTCACCACAGCGGTTGCATGGAATGGCTCCGACAGCGAGGGGGCGGGGCCTCCTTGTACCAGGGAGTAAATGGGGAGTGAACAGGGTGGAACTTGCAGTACCGCCCCCCCTCCAGCGACGCCTCTGCAACTGCCCTGTGATGCATATGTGCAGTCAGCTCAGCTGAAAAGAGCCTCACATGAGTCAGCCATAAAATAACTGGCATACAGAAACGTAGCTAGGCGTTGAGTGTGGTCAGAGAGCAAGTTGGATGAGTTCTGGTTGGGCACTACTTGAGGGCCTACACCAGCGATTCTGTATTGGAGAACATGGAAGAATTCCCTAAAGAGCTAGTTTCCCTAGGGGTGCTGTGGGATGTCCCCAGTGGTCCCTCTTACTGGCTGCTTCAGGCACTGCCATCTCGGATCCTGTGAAATCTCACAGGATTTGGGCACTGCCATCTTGGATCTCATGAGATTTTGCAAGATCCAAACTGTCACTGGCAAAAGTAATGCTTTGCTTCCTCTCTCTTTCTGGAGAGCTGCAGAAATAGGCTTCACAATGCTGTGCTATGTTAATGTATCTGGTATGCAGATTCTCTCTCTTTTCTATAAAGAGCTACAAGAACTTAAGTGCATAGCTTTGTTAGGGATAAGATTTAAATGTGATACCCCATTATCCATATAGAATCAAAATGAAGTTAAACATTGGTTCATAACATTGGTTCATAAGGCCTGTGGCCTAACAGTATAAGAGCAAACTCTGAGTGAACCAATGTCCTTGGATGACAGCCACTAGTCCTCACTAACAAACATTTGGAAAACATGACATGTTCTTGGCTAAACGAATGAGGGTCGATCTGACCCAGACCAGAGATGATTGATACCATGAAAGTAATGATCTTGTTATTGTAATAATCATACCATGGTCACATGATTCTTATACAACTGTTATACAACCACATGTATAAAAACCTCTTCCTTCTCTGTATTAGAGGTGGGTGATATTACATCACCTGCCCTATGCATACCATACATGTATATTGTGTGCATAGAATAATGAATAAAGACTCCATGCTTTGAGTTCTGATTCTGTCTGTTTGTTCACTTCGACTGAAGTATCATGCAGAGACAGTTAGTTACGGAATTTGGGTTTTTGTCTATGACAAATTGGAGGTTCCACCGAGATTTGCCTGCTGGCGGTCCTTACCACGGCAACAACGAGCTCATGTGAACCCTGATTCTGTAGTTTTGTTTGAGTACTAGCAGTCGGAGTCAACAAACGTTGGGCCTTGGGGTGCTGTGGCTTATTGTTCAATGCAGTGCTAGCCGGCCTTTTGTGAACAGCTCATACCACTACTTCAGTGTTGCCCTGCATAGCCAGTGGCGTTCCCAGCCCTCCCGGCGCCTGGGGGGGTGGGGTTGGAGCGCCCCCCCAAGTAGCCGGGCTTGGGGCTGAGCGCCCACTCCGCGTGTCCCCGGCCTCTGGAGGCTGCGCTCCGAAGGCTGGGGACAAGCCCTCCTTAAAGCGACCGCCCCGTTCGGCGGTCGAGAGCTTTATGAAGAAGCCGAACGCGTCGCTGGCTTTTATAGGGTTTGCGCATGCGCAAACCCCCAGCGACGCGTTCGGCTTCTTCATAAAGCTCTCGACCGCCGAACGGGGCGGTCGCTTTAAGGAGGGCTTATCCCCAGCCTTCGGAGCGCAGCCTCCGGAGGCCGGGGACACGCGGAGTGGGCGCGCTGCTTCGGAGGGGCGCGCCAGCCGGGCTCTGGTGCCGCGCCGCTCTGCGCAGCCCCAAGCCCGGCTGCCGCGCCCCTCGCCCACTCAGCGCCTGGGGGGGAGCACACCTGCTCCCCCCATATAAGAACGCCTCTGTGCATAGCTAGTAGTCCTTCAAAGGAGGAAGAGGGAGAAGCAGAGCCCCTGGGCCGTATCATGCATCAGAAGTGGTAGGGTAGGAAGGTGACATGCAACGACTGTGTCGCATATCTCCCACATGAGAGGATGTGGTTATTACTTATAGGCCAACTATTTTCAACCAGTGTGCTGTGGCACATGAACCATAGGAACCATGGTTCGCAGGTTGCCACGGGAGTATGGGGGAGGGTCATTTTATTAGTAGGGCCTTTAAGGGATGTGAGCCCCCCACCAACAGCATAATGTGCCTTGTCAATTGTCAAAAAACCGATGGTGTGTCTTGACAATTTTAGTGCCTTGTCAGTGTGCCGTGAGATGAAAAAGGTTGAAAATCGCTGCTAAATTGTGCAAGAGAAATGCATAATTTCTCTCTTTACATATTGCTCTGGAAATATGAACATGCAGCTGTCTTCTGCTTGTGGTTTCAATGTTTCACATGTGATTTAAAACCAGCCTTTGGCTTCTACAGACCTATTTAGATTATTTTCATTTGTTATCAAAGTTCATGGTGTTCATATTGTATTAGCAGGTGTTTTTGTTTTGTTTTTTACTTGGTTAAGATATTTGTTTTTGTAAAGGGGCTGGTATTGCAAATATTACATTATCTTGGCGATGCCTGCTATTCATTTGCTCCGATTTAATATTCAGTACAAGTAGGGATGGTGGTTATCTAGCATTGTACAGTAAATTCCCTGGGAGGGTGAGAGGCATCCTAGCATTTGCTGAGAAGATTGTCGACTTGGAGCTGCTTCAAACTAGATGTGGCAACATGTGCATGCTGCTGATGTGCTATGGCCACTATTTTACATGCTAGGTGAGACATGTGCCCCAAACCCACTAGCAGTGTACCTTTTAACAAACCTTGACTGAACTGGTTACTGATTACCTTTAATCAAATGTAATTTGAATTTTTAGGTGACCCATTGGCGTTTGTCTGGTTTTACAGCAAGTTGTTGAGGGAAAAAAAAAATATTCCTGACCAGGGCTGCTGTCTGTGTGGAGTTTGAACGTTCTCCCCATGTCTGCATGGGTTTTCTCTGGCCCAGAAAGCTCGCATTTTATACTAGAAGTGTTTTGTGTCTTTATTTAGAAGTTTGGTGATTTTTTGTGACCAGAAATATGTTGTAAACTCTTGCTTACGTATATCAATTAGCCTAAATCAAAATTGGTTTCTTTATAAGTAATTTTGCTTAAAGTTGCAGTTTCCAAGAACCTATCGACAACTTTGAGGACTTGCTGTACTTGTTTGAACTGCTTGAACATTGTGTTTGAGCCCAGTCCTATCCAACTTTCCAGTGCCGATGCAGCCGTGCCAATGGGGTGTGTGCTGCATCCTGCTCTCTCTCTCTCTCTCTCTCTCTCTCTCTCTCTCTCTCTCTCTCTGTAGGGGGGGGCATTCACGGATTCCTCTTCAAGGTAAAGGAACATTTCTTCCCTTACCTCTGGGCTGCATTGCAGCTGCATCGGTGCTGGAAAGCTAGATAGGATTGGGCTCTTTATTTTGTAAGTCACCTTGGTTGCCCTGTTGTAAGTCACCTTGGTTGCCCTGTTGAGAGAGAGGTGGGATATAAATTCTTTAAATAAAATAAACTGTCTGAATCTGAATCCAGTTCCAGAGCAGGCAGATGAGAATCAAAGGGGTCCAGAATCGGGAGAGTTGGTTGAGAGTAAATGGGGTAGTTTAGTATCGGACCAGGTAAATCTGAGTCAAACAAGATGCTGAAGACATAGTCAAAGATGTTCTGGTGGTTGGGTACTGGTTGGGGTGAGGCAGGAAGGTAAGACAGTGCTGTTGTTCAGACTGAGGAACCAAGCCTGGAGCATCTGCTGTATAGGACAAGCCAGCCCCCTTTGGTTCCACAGGTCACCTGAACTGAAGAGTTGCAATACCAGCTCTGTCCACATATGTGTGGCACTGTAGTGCAGTTGACACCAGTCCATCTGCTTGGGAGCTGCCATGGGTGTGGTGTGCAAAGAGTGATACAGTGAGCCCTACTGTAAGCGCCCCAGCTCAAAAACCCCACTGCCTCCTGTCACAGAAATTGGAGGCCTAAGACAGTATTGTGATTATTGGGTGATCCTGAAATTGACTCATTCGGTTTGTTAAATGTCTCAAGCTTCCCCACTGAATTATAATGTCCATATTGGCCTCTGGGCTGCTATTTTCTTGCTACAAGCTGAAAGAAAAGGGGCCCCTAAGAATGCCCTTTGACCTTGCTGCAGGAATGGTTTGCATACTGTATTTAGGTAACCGAAAGTTGCATGATTCCAAGAAAAATGAAATGTAGAGGCTTGACTTTACAGTATATGGTAATGTCATAAGAATATGTACTAAGTCTTTGCATAATGGTATAAGGGCCTTACGCTCTTTGTCCAGGGAGTGCACAACCTATCATCTAATCCAGGGGTTCTCAACCTTTGAAGGCCTGGGTACCCCCTATCAGGGTCCAATTTTCTGAAGTACCCCCTGCTAATTAATTGGATTGATCAATTAATTAATTAGCTAATCATTTAAAATAAAGTACTAAAACAATTTTAAATGTGAAAAATGCCTTATTTAACTGTGTGTGTGTGTGTGTGTGTGTGTGCGTGTGTGCGCGCGCGCAGAGCAGTTTGAATTTAAAATTACTTGGCTCGCCAAGACTCGGCTGATCCAGGGAGATAAGGAGCAGCCTCTCGCATACCCCCACCAGTGGGAGGCCAAGCTAGGAGCTTGGCGGCGGGGCAATTTTTTCAAAAAACTTCTGGTCCCCAACAATCAGCTGATCTTAGCTGATAAGGGGAAGCCTCTTGCATACCCCAGCCTGATGGTCCGCATACCCCTAGGGGTGCCCGTACCACAGGTTGAGAACCCCTGATTTAATCTGTGCACCAGGACAGCTGTTCTTATCAAAGGAAAAGAGAAGATCTCTGAACTGGAGCTTGCTTGTGTCTCTCAGCCCAATCCTATCCTTCCCTGGCGTAAGCTGTGCAGCATGGGCTGTATGGCCCATGCCGTTTTCTATCCGGGGAAGGAGGCAGCTGGAGGGTCTCCCCCGTTGCGGCAATGTGGCTACTCAAATCCCCACTGGCTCTTTGGCTGGCGGAGAACCGAGAAGCCCCGTGTCGGGGTTCGAGACCTGGAAGGAGGATAGAATACGGCATCCGGTGAGGCCCGATCCACCCACCCCTGCCACGTTATGGTCCCTTCTCCAGCCCATGCACTGCTCGGAGAGAGACTTACATGCTCCACGGAGCTGGGTCCTGCATTGCTCGGTGGGTGGCACCAGCCTTGGCACTGGTGCAGCCTACTCACTGGGTGTTGCAGTGCAGTGCACTTTATATTGCATTTGTGGCACCCAGCGCTGGTCACTGAGGCTGCAGCACCAGTGCAAGGTAAGCATACGATTGCACCATCAGTGTGTGATTGTTTTCAGATCAGAACCCCAGGGAAGCAGTTGGTTCTCTAGCACTCTCTCTACACTGTAGTTTGGCTGTAGGTAGCCCCCACTACATGTTCATTCCACAGGGCTCCCCTTCACACTTCATAGGTTTATTGCAAAATGTGTACCAGCTAGCAGTGCTGCCAAAGTCTGTAATTACCTGGTTTGCTATATAAAATTGTCAAGCTTACAGTGCTTGGCAGAATTACAAGTCAAACGCAATTCCTCCAAAAATGTTCTTCTCTGACTTGGAATGTTTTTAACACAAGTATGTGAATGAATGGACAGCAGTCGGCAAACCAAATGCCTAAAGCCAGCACACATACAGGGAAATCATTTACTGTTAATCCTTACTCTTGCCGAAAACCTCATTAATTACTGGGAAACTGCATCAGCTCCAAAGACAACTGCTTTGTAGGTGCATGCGCAGATCTTCAATAATACCCTCTTAAAATAAGTGAAATTGTCCAATTTTTTTTGGTTCCTTCTAAAATGCACAGGAAAAGAATTTGTGCCGTAATGGTTTAACAGAGTTTGCACACACGTCTAGCATTACAAGAGATTCTTTTTTAAACTCAAGGAACACTTAAGGCTCTTACGATGCAGCCCAGGGCAAGGTAGGAGAAAGAACATAAAACCCCATTCACACACCCTAAATTAGGACTCAATGCTCTGAAAATCAAAAGTTTGTATCTTCCTTGCGCTGTCTACAGTGGCCTGGAAAGAATCTGCCTGATACATTTCTGCTGCTTAAAATCTCCCTGTATTCATTAATCCTTTTGAGTAGCAAGCGCAATTAACCTCTCGCTTCCGTTCTCTTTTTTGCTTGTTTTTCTTCTAGTCATTGTGCTGACACATGTTATTATATGCAGACCTCTGTTGCTTGTTGGAAAGAGGAGCTCTTGTAACATTATCCTTTCCCTAAGGACAACTGTCACCTTGTCATTCTGAGATCTTTTCTACTAACCTGTGAGCATTTGAAATTTGGACTTTGATGCCTTGCTATTTCCTCCTGTTGTACTGTGCCAGTTCATATGACTATTTAGAAATAGAGAAGATAGATTTTATGCTGTTTCTCTATTAATTAGAGAGTGAGAAGGTAAATATGTTAAGAGCATCATTTTAATGCGTATTCGTACAGATTATTTGTAATTACACTAACGGCCCAACCCTATGGGGGCCAGCCAGCAGCAGTCGTAAAGCGGCCGCTGATGGTGTGCGCTGCCAGGCTACTGGCGGGGAGGCTGTAGTGGCCTCCTATGCGCTGGTGGTTGGCCAAAGATCTGCCAAATAAGGGAGGCTGGTGAGGGAGGCAGGATGGGGCAGGGAGAGGGCAGAGGCAGGGTGGAAAGGGGGAGGGTGGAACGGGGCGGTGACAGAGCAGGGAGGAGGGCAGATTGGGCCTGGGAAGGGGTGGGTTCTGTGGTGGCAGCGCCTGCCAAATCCTAACCCCCTTCCCGAGCCCGATCCACATTTACGGGTCGATGCGGATGTGTGCCAGCTATGAGCTGGCGCAGGTCTGACTTGACCCATGGGACTTGGCTGCTGCTGGGACTTACCCCAGGAAAAGGGAACAAATGTTCCCTTACCCCGAGGAGGCTTCAGTATGTCAAAACTCCCCAACAGGATGCAGCGTAAGCTACATTGGTGCTGCTGCATCACAGCGTGGGCCGCTGTATAGGATTGGGCTGTAACTTGAGTTGTTTATTGTAAGTGGAAAACCTCAAGTGGTAATCTTAGGATTTGTGCCTAGAAAGGCTCAGTAGCAACGGACTGGTTTGATGTGATATCAAGGTACCTGCGCCAAGTACCAATGCAGACAGATGGGGTATATTCTTCAGAACTCCAGAAAAGACAATATGAATACTGAGGCTTTTTACTTGTAAGAAAAGGGGAAGCAAGACACTTTTATTTCTGTCCCCCCCGAACCTCTTCTAGTTTCCTTCAAACTTGATCAAATATATCATTTGAGAAGGAACCCCCAAATGAATGCCACATTTTGCTCAACACACCACTAAATGTTTCTCTGTTAATCTTATTGGTGGTGTTTGATTCCCTCCCCTCAGCTTATCCCAAATACAACTCGGAGAAATCATGGCTCCTCAGCTTTGGCTTTTGGACAGTAGAGCTTTGGACAGTAGCAGAGCAAGTGACAACTAGATAACTCTATTTCCTTCTTGGGAATGAACCCAGACGTGAAGGGGGACCATTGTAAGTCAGGAATATGGTAATTCAAGACCAGTCAAGATTCTCTTGGACCTGTGAGGCCTAATGGTTGTAAATTTGTACAATCCACTGAGGGTAGCCTCTGGGGTAGCACTTGTAGCTCTAGCTGAGTGGTGCATTGGTGACTAATTTGGTCTGAAATATGCTGTAATTAAATGGTGTTCGAGGCTTTGGGCTGCCTCGTAAACGTATGTGAACTCGCATTGTATTGATTTCTTAAATCTTAAAAAAGAATTAAGTAGTGCCTCTGACAAACCATTTGCTTTCAAGAAAACAAGACTGCACATCGGATGAAGATTTCTGGTATAGCGTGGAAACATTTCGAAGGGAAATAATGAGGGATTTTGGATTTCTGGTGCGTGTGAGTGATAATTACTTCAGGTGCCCTATGGTTCAGCTTCGAAGTGAGTCAGTTAAATAAATCAACTGTACAAAGGGACATGCCTTGAAAATGATTTCATTGCAATGGGTTTGTAAAGGGGAAAGTGTTTAAGAGCGTTCCCTCACTCATTGCCTCATTTTGTAAAATGAAAGTGAGCATGCATTACAGAATGTTTCATAAAAGGCTAATCTCAGCAGAAAGAGTCAGCCACATTATTAGTATATCTCGAAATGGGATTGCACACACAAAAAAGGAAATGGGATTGCAGAAGGCAATTTAAGCAATCAAGGCCTATAAATATTTCACAATAGTGTGCCCTACTTATCTGAATTTTTTTTTTTGGCGGGGGTTGTATTTCAAATGGTTGATAATAAGCCTATAAAATACAGCTGCTTATTAACAGCCCTGAAAAGACTTCCTCAAATATTAATTGCTACATCATGGAGCGCATTCCATTAGCAACGCAGAGTGAACCTTTGTATAAATTCTGTATTGATAGCTTGATAATTGCATTGGGAAACTGATTGTATTTATCAACCTGTTGCAAATTCCGCTGAAAACAATTAGAGGTAAGTATTCTCATATTCTGTGACCCTGTCTAAAGTAAGGGAGAGCACTTGCACAGGAAATTTTTGTTCTGTGTCCTGTGGTTAGAAAAGAGCCAGTAGAATAAATCAAATGTGCAAAGGAATATATTCTACAGATAACTTTATTGAAATAGCCCTACGGATAACTTTATTGAAATAGCCTTACAAAGGAAAATAACATTTACTCACTTTTTTATACAAAACGTGTCATCTCTCTTTATGGTGCACTAACGCCCTGATGATCTTGGCAGAGTCTGAACGAGGGAAAACATCAAGGAAGACTTGCCTCAACAGAATTGATTGTGGTCTGTGGCAAACGTTCAAAAGTACAGCGCTGGGCCTTTATCAGAAGCTCATTATGGTTTGGAGTAGACGTGGATTAGATGCCAGATAACTCAATAGAAGCTGCCCACCCCACACACATGGCCAGCAATATGACAAATCATTCTCTGTGACAGGATTCCATGTCTCTGAAGACGATGTGTGAATATTTCCATCGTGTGGTTGGGGCTGGTTGTGTCGGTCTTTTCCCACCCAATCAGCAGTCCTCTCAGAAACCCTGAACTGGAGGCATGTGTTGGGATCGATGGAGGCAAACAAACTGAAACCTAATCCAGATGAGATGGAGATTCTGTTTTGGTGCTGCTGACCTGGTGGCTGGTGTTAAGCCTGTCTTTGAGGCCGGTTCCTCTGAAAGACCAAGTAAGCACATATGTTCTCAAATTTTCATGGCTGGACAAAACATATACAGCTGGCCATGAAAGCTTCCACTCAAGATTATATACAGTTAAAATACCTGGGTTTAAGGACCATGTGGACGTACATTAAAAGAATCCATATTCCAATGTTTCATGCAGTATACTCTGGACTTCCTCGGGGAATATGTGAGAAACCTCACATAGAACTGAAGTTCTTAGAGAAGACTTCATTAAATAGTACACTTCTGATAGCTTAATGAACACCCAAAAGCTGTGAAATTCAGGTTGAATATCCCTTAAATGGACTCCTTTGGACGGGAAGTTATCTGAATTTTGAAATATTTGCATAAATATGAGATATCTTGGAGGATGGGACCCAAGTCTAAACACAAAATTCATTTATGCCTCATATACGCTTTATACACATTGCCTGAAGGTAATTTTATATAATATTTTTTAATAATTTTGGGCCCTGGCATGCCTTGCGTTATGCCAGCCAGGTCCTGGCATGCCTTGCGTAATGCCAGCCAAGTGCTGGAAAACGTTTTTTTTTTTTTTTGAAAAATTCATAGTCCCCTCAATGTCTGATTTTGGAATAGTGTGGATTTTGGATGTCCGGATAAGGGATAAATGTTCTAATCTTACAAGAACGCTCATTCCAGGTGGTTTCCTTCACCGTCTGGCCTCTTTCTGTCATTTGCCTCCCACGCATCGACTTGGTGTGCCAGCTGCAGAGTACTCTCTCCCACCCAGGCTTCTGCAGCTCATCAGCGGTGTGACGACAGCTCTCGACCAGTCTCAAACCGTCCTTCAGATCTTCAGGCACATGAGGCAGCCGCTCTACCAACTGAGCCAGACCCCCTGCCCCCATTTATGCTCCTTCTCCTTCCCCACTGCTGTTTTTCAGCCAAATAACATGGAGTAAAAATCTTTGTTTGCAAATCCCAGAACTGCCTCGACATCCTTTACAGACCTTACAGTCAGAAAGCTGGGAGTGCTTTAACCTGCCCTCACATTTAGAAGAATATCATCGCTTGAAGAACTTGGATAGCGTTGGCCCAGTATTAGAACTGTAATCTGTTCTCTGTCTCACCATCAGACAGGGATTCTCGTGTAACTCTCGTGTTCTTTCCGTCTAGCCACTTAAAGATTCAGGTCCTGTGTCCTTTCTAGTGTTTGTGCCGCATGGACTTGCTGATATGAAGCCTGAGGTGAGGGGTGAGTAGGATCCAAGACTTTATTCACAGCGCAAGAAACTGAACGAGATATTGCCACTCAAAGACAACAACAAAAAAATGTGGTACACCAAGACTGTTCCTTTAGTTTCTACCTCAAGAATAAAACAATACAGTCAATCAAGAGCCTTCTTGTGCAAGGAGTCGGAATGCCTTCTCAAGCTGAGGATAGTATCTGATGCCAGTAGTTGGAACTCTTCAAACTACCAGTATGTTTCAGCGCACATATTGTGTCCAAGCAAACTCGGATGATTCATCTGATGGGTCCAACACTTTGAGATCAGTTCTGAGAAGCGGAACAGATGGATTTAGACTTGCAACGCTGGAACCGTAGGAGCTGTTGTGTAATAGGTACCGCTTATATGCTTTGAAGTTTTGTTTTGCTCTATAGCTTTAAAAATGACATTTCTTTTCTTTTGTTTTTCCTGTAAGTCCATGGACTGTATTTGAAGTTGTTGTTTCCAGTAACCAATTACTTGCTGAGAAGCAACCTCTAATAGGAATGGCTGGACAAGGCTCTGGAAGATAAATGGATTGCTGATCTAGCAATGGCTTGTTTTTTCCCATTTATGAGCATGTGATGTGTCAAGCTGCTTTAGTTACATTTGTTTGGGGCTTTTGAGAAATGGTGTTAATTTTTACACTAGTATTACCCATAAGGAAAAGACATGGTTATAAATCTTATTTTAAATGTCAAGAAATACATGGAGTCATGGAGACTTGTATTATTCTTTGTGAGAATCATTGCCTCACCCTGGAAAATGTGTCCTATCAGATTCTTTATTATTTTTACAAACCTTTTATTCTTTTTATAATGTACCTTTTTTATAAATATATGAAGATGGCATATGATCTTCACGTTAGAATGTTTCTTCCCTTGGATAAAAGTAGTTTGGACTTTATAGTTTTCTCATTCATGTCCTATATATAAAGGTATGCACCACTGATAGTCAGCATAGACAATATTAATCAAGAAGGACCAATAGGCTGATAAAGCAGCATCCTACAATCCTAGAAGCAGTGTATAACTTTTGATGCATGATCAATACTTCCAAAGTATTAACAAAGATCACTGTAAACGAAGCTCTAATGGTAAAAGATAAAAGAAAAGGGAACTAATCATACTCTTCCTGATTTACAATGTAGCCTGAGAAGCGACAAGGAATCAGAGGCAAAGAGGAACAGTTAAGTTGTACCCAACTGTATTGGCTAGAACTAAGAAGGATGATAGAGTATATAACCCAGTCAAGATGGTGTAGTGGTTTGGAAACTGGACTTAGACTAGATAACTTTATTTCCTTCTTGTGAATGGACCCAGACATGAAGGGGGACCACTGTAAGTCAGGAAGATCTAGGTTCAAATCTCTGCTCAGCCATGAAGCTTCCTGGGTGATCCTGGGCCAGTCACTATCTCTCAGCCTGACCTACCTCACAGGGTTGTTGTGAGCAGGGCCTCTGAGAGGAATTTTATCAGGGGGTACAAAGTTTATTTGGGCCCTTTCTCAAAGGGGGAGGGGTCAAAACAGGGTGGGGGTAGGGCAGCAATTGCTGGAAAAGTCTCCAGAGCCCAGGTCTACCAGGCTTCCTGATGCAGCATCCAGGTCTACCCGCCCAGTAGACCTGGCCCAGCCACCGTCTTTCACTCTCCATGAGGCCAGCTGAGGTTCCAGGAAATTTCTGGGGCCCCTCCTTTGGTTCCTGGGCCCCCTTTTTTTACCCTGGGCCCTGGTACAATTTACCCCCTTTTCATGGGCCCTGGGCTGGTTGTGAGGACATAAGGAGGAGAGGAACCATGTATACCACCTTGAGCTCCTTGGAGGAAGGGCAGCATAAAAAATGTGAATAAATAAATAAGTGACTCAACTCTAATTCAAATGAATCATCATTCAGGACTCATTCCTTAGAAGTTTCAGAACGTGAGCCCAGAAGCAGATCCGACGCACCAGGCATATCGATCATGTTAAATTCACCTCATGGCCATCCATCACCACGACAAATGGACACTCTGGGAATAACTTCACAACAAACTTACATTAATGTTATCTCTCTTTAAATTGTCATGGCTACCTCCCCCCCCCCCAAGAATATTGTGAATTCTATTAGAAATCACATGTAATTAAAGCATTAGCATGGCTCTTTTATACAGTTATTACACTTTATTCAAAGAGCTATTCATTTATATTAAATATGTAGTGGTTTCCAGAGGCGTTGCTGTTCCGTGGCGAGGCGGGCGGGGGCCCCCCAGGTGATGCGCGCAGAAAAGGTGACATGCGTGCGCACACGCCGCCTCCCCTGCGCGTGCCGCCACCCGGGAGCCGACTCCGGGGACGTCTTCCCTGGTCGGCTGCCCGGGGCCTTCTGACGAGGCTGCGCGCCGAATGTTATTTATAACGTGTTTTTGCGCATGCACAGACCGTTCCTGAGGGAAAAGGGCAGCCAGAAGGCCCCGGACAGCCAGCCAGGGAAGACGTCCCCAAGCTGGCTGCAACGATTAAAGGTGGGGGGCGCCCGGAGCAGCGGCCCATCGGGCGCCCGGAGCAGTGCCCATCGGCCCGGCCCCCCCAAATCGCGGCGTGGCATAATGGCCGCACCAAAGATTTCAATAACGGGGTGTGTGTGGGGGATCACTTGGGAGACGCGAGGCCCCCGCCCTGGGGCCGCGCGTCCTAGTGACGCTCCTGTTGGTTTCAGAATTGAATTTAAACCTAGAAGATCCAGGTTCAAATCCCTGCTCGGCCACGAAGCTTCCTAGGTGACCTTGGGCCAGTCACTATCTCTCGGTCTCCCTTGCCTCACAGGGGTTGTTGTGAGGACAAAAGGAGGGAAGGAACCATGTACACCACCCTGAGCTCCTTGGAGGAAGGGCAGTATAAAAATGTGGAAAAAAATAAATAAATTGGAAGGGATCAAAATGGAGTGTGGGGATAAGGAGATGAATACAAACTACAGGCTTGCCTGTTCTTGACTTGTCCGTTTTTTTTTTTTTTTTGACTTGGCTGACTAGAGCGACAGTAATCAAGTGCAAAACCAGTAAAATGTTCAAAACATTTACCGTTCCTGGCAAAATGGAAACAATGCCCTGTCACAGAATGTGATGGAAAATATATTCTGGAAAGGCCTTGTTGCTGAAGAAATCAATCACTGTCCAAAGTTACAGGTATTGGGTTGATGTGTTGCTTGTACAGAGGGTGCTAGAGTTGACAAGGGCTTTCCATAAGAGTTACAATCACCCTGCAATGCACTACTTGTTTGACAATGTCCCTCGAAGCGGTTTTAACAGCTACGAGAACAAAAAGGGTGTTCTTAGGTCTCTATCCATTAGTTGAGCCAACTCGCTTGTTTAGTCGAAGGACACTCTTGGGTCATTGCAGAGCTGGCCTTAGGAGCTGCGGGGCTCAACTGGAAACATGTTTGCAGGGCCCGCCTTCACAGTCAAGGTCTGTAGATGTAGAAGAATAAATAACATTTATTATAGACTTTATATCCCTATGATAGAATGGAAAGCAATCAAAATGTGTTCTTGAAAAGTGCATGTGAGTTAATGGATCTAAGCACATTTTAATATAAAATTGCATACATGTAAATCTATGAGTAAACAAAATGCATAGATTACCTTTGAAAAGTACATTGTTGCAAAACTACCCTAGCGCAGGGGGCCATTAGGCACAGGGCCCAATTGGGAACAATTGGTCCTATTGGCTTAAAGCCAGCCCTGGGTCACTTCCAAGGTGAGATTATGTGTGTGTTCAGCAAGTAGAAAAAAAAATGTATATGCCTATATACCATTGAACCTTTCCAGTATTAACTCTGATTTTCAGTTCTTTGACCTCTATAAATATTTATGTCGGTTGTGGTTAATGCATGGAGAATGTGCATGAACACCAAGTATTGAGTACATAGCTAGTTGCTTTGTGCCAAGTCAGATAATTGGCCCATCAAGCTCAGCACTGGTAGCAACTCCCAATGGTTTCAGACAGGGAGTCTTGCCCAGCCCTGCCTAGAGATGCCAGTGACTGAACCAGGGACAATTTGCATACAAAGCTATGGCCCTGTCTCTCTTATTGTGCTTTAGTCACCTCTAGACTTGACTACTGTAACTTGTTCTACATGAACCTGCTTCTGGAAAATTCAGCTTGTCCAACATTTGGTGCATCAAAGGTTCTGTTTGGGACCAGTCCAGTAGAGATACCTTCTTGCATGTCCCACCTATATCTGATGTTCATGTAGCAAGAATGCATAAGAGTGTCTTCTCCATGGCAGTGCCCAGGTTGTGGAACTCCCTACCCCAGGAGATGTGTTTGTGCTATTGTTTTGTCACCTGTTAAAGACATTTCTGTTTAAGCAAGTGTTTAATCTTGCATACAGCCCAATCCTGTGTAACTCTTGCACCAGTGCAACAGTAGATCCACCTGTGTGAGCACTTACGCCAGTGTAACTTGCCATATGCCAATGGACGCAAGACGGACACCGGCGTAACCCCCCTCGAATGCCGTGCATGTGCAGTTTGAACGTGGGATGGATACTGCCACAACAGCAATGCCCCCTGCGCTGGTGGAGTGGCGGCTGCCGTCCCGTGTCCGAAATGTGCATGTGCGGCATCCAAGGGGGTTATGCCGGTGTCCGTCTGTCCATTGGCGTATGGCAAGTTACACTGGCATAAGTGCTCTTACACTGGTGGATCTACTGTTACACCAGTGCAAGAGTTACACAGGATTGGGTTGTCAGTTGTAGTTTTTTTATTGCAAGAAAGAAACTTTATAGGTTTAAAAGTCATGTAAAAATATAATTAAATATGAGGAATTCCAATGTATTTTAAAACAAAGTAAAATCACCAAAAGTCCACACATTAAAAATATAGGTCCGACATTTCGTTCATCTCTCTGAACATTCTCAAGGAAACATACAAGAGTCTATGTGGAGATATAGCTAACTATTGGAGTAAAACTGCTGACTTAAATACAACACAGCACTGAAAAGCACAGGAAGTCACAAGCCCTAAATTAGCATAAGAACTACACTTGTGCTCAATAACAACAATCCCTTAAAGCACTAGGAGCATAAAGGTCCATAGAACAGGCCGATAGTAATCCTGCAAATTCCTTTTCCAAGGCCAATCAGCGCTTTACTTAAAGGAAAAGGAACGCACAGCCGGCGTGAGAAGTCACGAGCCCTGAAAATATCCATTCTACAGGTTTTTTTTATTGTTAGTTTGTTCTGCCACTTTTTTATGTAGTAGTTTTGGTGTTTTAGAATATTAACTATCGCATCATAGTTTTGCATAGTAACAACAAATGTATTGCTGTTCATGTTTCTGTGAGCTGTTATGAACTCCTATTTTTAAGGTGGTAAGACACTCACTGTGCAAGCTACACTAGAAGAGAATACATTAGTTTAAAATAATATTGAATGCTGACAAAAAGCCCAAGTACCCACATTGTTCAAAAGGCTAAAAAATACATGCTCTTTCTATAGAAAATTAAGATTCATATGTTTCCTATATTAAATATGGAATTACCATTTGTTGCTATTTTAAAAATGAGTAGTACCTTGCTCCTCCTTCCCCAAGAGGTGACAAGATCATTCAAGACAGCTTTCAGACGACCATTTTCCTTGACAATTGTTAGCTACTCTAATTTCTACTAAAGATTAAACACCAATCCTTCACTAATAGGTTGGGTATTAGGATCACTGTCCATTGGTGAACAAGAACTCTGTGGTGGACCTAGAGTGGACAACTCTAGGTGGACCAATGGACAACTTAGAGCAGTGTTTCTCAAACTGTGGGTCAGGACCCATTTGGTGGGTTGCGACCTGATTTCTGGTGGGTCCCAGGTGATGGAAAGATCAGATAAATGCCACAAGCCCTGAGACTATTCAAAAATCAGATAGTTGCTAATTACCCTGCAAACAGCTGAGCTCCTGCAGTTTGCAAGCTTGTGTAGATATAGGGAGATAAATGTTGGAGAGTCTTTCTTTGGGGGGGAGGGTTCCAAGTCTGTCAATGACAGGTAGTTGGGGCAGGTCACATAACTAAGCCCTTCAAGTCTTGAGGCTATTCATTAGGGCTGCCTCATTACAAGAAATGGATTGAGTTTCTTTGCAAACAAATAAATAAAATATTACTTGTAAGTAAACAAATATATTATTTCTTTCTAGATCAACCTTTTTTGTAAATTTTCGTAAAGCTAGGTGGGTCTCGATAGAGTGTCATTTTAAAAAGTGGGTTCCGGTGCTAAAATGTTTGAGAACCACTGACTTAGAGCATTTTGAGAATCTTTCAAAGAATACGGAACAATGTCAACTGTGGTCTGAACCATAAAGGTTCATTTTAATGCTCTTAAGAGAACAGCCTAAGACTAGAATCCTAAACACACTTACCCTTGAGTAAGCCCCATTGAAGAAGGGGAAACTGACTTCTGAGTAATCATCCTTAGCCTTGCACTGTAAATTCTATTGAAGTGACTCTCATGTCTGCACAGAATCATTCAAGATAAATTAGTTATACCTTTGGTGTTAACAGTTCCTGACTATGTTCTTTTGCTGTGTAATTGTAAAGCATATTGGGAGACCTTGGGAATTCTAATATCGAAAACGTAGACCACAGAAGACTGTGTAGTCAGTTCAGCCCTGCTTTGACAACCAGTATTTGATTACCCTTTTTAATCCAAGCCTTTGGGGTAGGCAATGTTCTTCTAGTTACACATCATGCATGGGATAATGGGGAAGTTGAAGGACATAATGTCTAAAATTTTCTATGATTTAGAAGGATCTTTAAATATTTAAATTTTCTATGGAGGTCTTGAATATCCCACAGCCATTAATTAGCTCTTTCTTTATTACCCTGTCCAATTAATGAGTGCCTATAAATTTTATATTAATATAAAACCGCTTTTGGCCTCAAACAATTATGATCATTCACGATGTGGTGCTGCTGCAAAATAAATACAATTGCTGGATTCATAAACAGTGCAGGAAATATTTATTACTTGCAATAAAACTTCCTCTGGTCAAGATAATGATACAGTGAAAAGTGATGATGAAGGATGAGAGTCTTCAGGAAGAATAGGTTATAGTTTCCGAAACTTTTTTGCCTTGCAGCTCCCTTGACCATTGGTGACCATTGGCCATGACTCCCCATTACATTATGTTGATGCCTGCCAATTGGCATTGCACTGTTTTCCGAGAGGATTCCGTGGCACTCCGCGGCTTCCCTGGCTGGTTTCCATGACTCCCATGGGAGACATACCTCCCATTTTGGGAACCACTGAATTAATCAAGGTCCATGACAAAGAAGGAACTGAAATAATGAAAACAATGTCCATGCCTTAAAAGTGCATGCTGAGAAAATATCTTGATTGAAGATAACATGGAAGCTTATAAGTGGGTTGCCCTGATTATCAAGACTGAGCTGCCATCCTATTGGGAGAACGGAGGGCATCCTCCTTCACTTGAGATCGTCCTTTAGCCAGGATAGATCTATCGGAGAATTGCTTCCTTGGCCAGGCTGTTATATTGGTTAACAATCCAGCAATGCTTTTTGTCTTCATCCCAAAGTCTTGAGATTGAAACAGGACCTGGAGCTCCACATGCCACAGTACTGTGATTATATCCTTTCTCTTGGCTGTCTGGACAGAATTCACCCAGATACTACATAGACTGTGTACGGTACCTTGTGTCGGCGAAGAAGGGGGCGGGGTCCGGAAGTCCTCCTCTTCTTCGGAACTATCCTGGGTCGCCCTGTAAGCGGCTGGTAACCTTACCCCTGACGGCTTAGATGCTCCTGCGATGCGGGCCCCGAAGGCCAGGGAGGGACGGACGGCCAGGCGGGCTTGGGGTGCGGGAGCAGCAACCCCTTTCTCAGGAGGGTCGACCTCCAGAACTGTTACCCGTCCTAATTCCGAGTGGGTGCTCGAGCCGTAGTGCGTGCCTCAGAGCGGCAGGGTGGGGGCTGCTTGGCCCTAGTCCACCTCTGCCCAGCCTCACAGGAGCTCTCTCTGTTCCACCGGCACTCTGCTCACTCGCGACCAGCCTTCTGCTCCTCCACCTTCTCATCATCGGCTTGCCTCGGCTTTAAATACCCTACCCCTTCCACCTGTTCCTGCCTCCACCCATGCTTGCTGTCACCCTGCCCCTTCCGGGGTCCTAGTGCCCGTCCTGTTGCCTCTTCCTGCTCTGCCTCGTTGTACTGGCCAGTTCCCCTTCCCCCTCTTTTCCTCCATAGTAGCGTGGCGGCGCCTGCCTGGGGTATCCCGACTGGCAGGCCCCCGATCGTGGCCCACCGTTCTCGGTCGGGGGCCAGCCAGTCTGTTCCTCGGCCTTTCTGTCGTCTCCCTCCAGCTGCGTCCTTCCCCCCTCTTGCCGGCTCTATGCAGGGAGGCGGGACTTCCGCTCCGCCCTGAGGGCTTGGTTGTTTGTGCTCCGTGGCCTGGCTCCCCGGCGTGAGGGCCGGCCCGTCTGGCCTTCCCGTCCCCGTCGGAGCCCCCGGCGATGCGGTGCCCTCCCTCGCCGTCTCTCCCCCGCCTGCGTGCTCTGCTGAAGCCTCTTGGTCCGTTCGTCTCGCCGCCGCCTCGGGGTCTGGTAAGTGGGGTGGCTGCGGGACGTCCGAGCTCCTGGGTGGGCTCGGACAGACTGGTTGGCCACCTTTTTATTAGATTACCAATGATGGCCCAGAAGACAATTTCATTGTCTTGGAAATGAACAGAAATGGCTCTGGAGTGTTCTGAAATGGGAAGAACTATCATGGTGTGTAAGGTGACACATTTTAACCCCCCTCCTACACATAGAGCTGATGGGAGAGGCTGTTTTATTTATTTATTTATTTATTTATTTATTTATTTATTTAAAATATGTGTACCCTGCCTTCCTTCCTCCAGTTGTGTGAGTGTGAAGGAAGAATGAGAGAGACCGCAGTGTTTGCAACTTCAGACACAGAAAAAAAAAAGAGTTTTGGAGGAAGCAGGTGGCTGAAGCAGCCTGGGGTGCCAGGCTGCTCTCTGAGAACCTGTTGTGGTCAGTTACTGACTTGTAGGTGTCTGCATGCTGCTTGTGTCCACCTGATGCTCAACGTGTATATTTGTAAATAAACCTATTATTATAAAGGCAGCATAAGCTTCCAGTGACCTGTCATCCCAAGGATAGTGGATTCTGAGAACTGTTCCCCTTCCCCGGAACGTCCTTTCCTTTGGGGCAGTGAGAGCATTTAAAGTATTAAAGCAAAGGAGATTAGGAATTAGGATCCCCACGCAGTGGTACTTCTTATTGGTCCACAACGTCTGATAACTTATAAACAAAATGTGTTTGGATAGATGGATGGATAGACTTACTATATACCCCACCTGTCATTTAGAATACGTGAATTTCATTATAAGTGGTTAATTTTGGTTGGGTTGTGCCCTTTGCCTGAAGCCATTGTCATGCAAGACCTCACCACCCCACTCATCCTACCACTGCAAACATACTGGGTTTAGACAGATTTGCAATGGTGCGATACCACTGGGTTTGTCTATGTGGCAGACTGTCGTAGGAAGGTGTGGCATAGTGGGTTGGCCAGTTTGAACATTGGCTGAGGACCCATGCCTGTCAAAGGGTCTACCTGACCCGGCCAACCCCTGAACCTTCAGTACCAGTGGCAGTGGTAGCATCCAATGTGCCAAAGGGACAACCGAGATGGTTCCGTGGGGGGCCCAGGGCAGGGTTTTGTCCTGTGGTTTGCAGCAAACCTGTGAGGTCACTGGTTCTCACAAATGGTTCACCAGATCATGGCAGCTTCCATGCAATGCAATGTAAATCAGTCTCCAAGTAGTGGTTCCCTGTTGCATCCCAGTGTGGCTTGAGCCTTTCCATGCTTACTCAGAAGTTCCACTAATAGAACTTCTACACTAATGGTGTAGTGGTTTGGGAGTCGGACTTAGACCTGGAAGATCCAGGTTCAAATCCCCGCTCAGCCACGAAGCTTCCTGGGTGACCTTGGGCCAGTCACTATCTCTCAGCCCCACCTACCTCACAGGGTTGTTGTGAGGACAAAAGGGAGGGGAGGAACTATATACACCACTCTGAGCTCCTTGGAGGAAGGGCAATATAACAATGTGAAAAATAAATAAATAAATAAATCAGTTGGGCTGATTCCCAAGTTAGAGTGTAAGATTTTAATGTGATAAAGATTTGAGAAAGATTAAAAACTGCCCCCCCACCTGCATAGCACAGTGCCACTTTTTTAAATAAATAAATAAATGGAACATCAACTTTTGTTGCCTTTGCTCTGTTTAAAAATATGCCACAACACAGTTTGGAACATTTGCAAAAGGACAAGGAAGGTAGGTTAAGAGTTCTGGAGGACTTGGAAGGACTGGTGAGCAATACAATCATTTATCATGAATGGGAGAGAAGTTAGAATGGCTGTAATTGAGAAAATGACAAATGTTCAGGCGAAGTTTAAAGTAATTAAGCCCTTTTCACATGCAGACAAATAGTTACCCAATGGAGCTAAAAGGAAGTAAATTTTGAGCAAATGTCAAGAGAACCCGTCGCATGCAGCAGCTAATCAACGCAGACAATCCTTGCTGTATGCAGTGCAGCATCTGGGGGTGGGAGTGGGGGTGTCTGAATTCTTTTTGAATAGGGCCTAATTCGTATTGTCTTTGCTCCCAATTGTGGCTTTGTAAGCAAAGTAATAAGCAGTTGTTTAATATATAGTTGGGGCGGGAAGTTATGACTTTTGACACTGTGCTCATAGTTTCGGTTCGATCTAGTGAAAGTTAAGAATGTTCAAAGCCCATTGATTTCAGTGAAAGAATGATGGGAGTGGGCTGGGATGAGAGCTGAAGTCCTGTTGATTTCAGTGTGTGCTAGTTCTACTGAAATCAATCAGGCTTGGAAAATGCTTAACGTCGGCTGAATCATGACCTATTTTCCCAATGGTCGCACATATAGTTGTCGGCAATTTCGGCTCTGAATGCTGCCATTTTGACTTTAAATATTATCGTGTGTGATCCTGTCTAATGGTGTCTAATTAATCCTGTCTAATTAATGGTGTGATCCTGTCTAATGTTAGGCCAGCAGAGCACACACTCTGCTGGCCTAAGGTGTTGCAAAAGTACCATAAGGCAGTTTCGCAGCACCAGAGTAAGTGGTGTCGGCGCAGAGACCGACAACACTCACTCCGCCTCCCTCTTCCTGCGCCACTGGCCGCAGGTAGGTGCTGCACCGGGCGGCGGGAGGGTGTGGGGAGGGAGGGGCGGGGTGGCAGGGGAGGGGACCATTGGCCAGCCCGGTATGGGAGGGGGCAGCGATATCGGCACCGGGCTGTGCTGATATCCCAAGCCCCTTCCTGGGCCGGGCCGGTCTTGCATGGCCTCCCTGGTTGTGTACCAGCTCCAGAGCTGGCGCTCATCTGAAGAAGCCCATTAGGGCCTGCAGGGCTTACACTGGGGGGAGCGGATGAATGCCCCCTTCCCCCAAGGTGAGCCCCGGCTACGCTGGTGTGGGATGCATCCTGCGCAGGATGCAGTTAGGCCAGCTGCTGCAATTTGCACAGGATTGGGCTGCCAGTGTGTTTCTAAAGAATAAAATAAGCAACAGAGAGTGATTCTTCACATTGCACATTAAGAGAATAAGAAATTAATCTAGACTGTTTTCTCAATTATTTTCTTTGGGAGTTCAATAATAAATCTATGCAAATCGTGGGGAAAAATAATTGAACAAGGATTAGTTAATTGAGCCTTGTTATGGCAAGCAAGCCTGCCCCTATATAGGAACCTAATTGCAAGAGATAAAAGAAAACAATAACAACAACATAATTTAAAGGACTGCAGAGGGATAAAGATTATAGGCTGAGTTTATGATAAATTAAACTCTAAACTTTTCCTATGACAAAGTAATTTCTAATTACTGCCCTGAGCATATAAACAGATGAGCAAGTATGATATATCTTGGATTTGCTTACTAGAATATTTTCAAGGACAGAAAGGAAAATGTACCTTTTTTGATCAAGGGGGGGCAATTAAAAGATACCTGGGATAAACGCAA
Source organism: Plestiodon gilberti rubricaudatus (assembly GCA_026170595.1). Classification (NCBI taxonomy): domain Eukaryota; kingdom Metazoa; phylum Chordata; class Lepidosauria; order Squamata; family Scincidae; genus Plestiodon; species Plestiodon gilberti. The sequence continues at coordinate 79,989,677 of JANXHW010000005.1, read as the reverse complement.
TTTGCAATTTGCAATTAAAAGATACCTGGGATCATCTATTTTGATCAATTTGTGATAATCCATTATTTCTGTGTGTGTGTGTGTGTGTGTGTGTGTGTGTGTGTGAGAGAGAGAGAGAGAGAGAGAGAGAGAGAGAGAGAGAGAGAGAGAGAGAAGAAACCCCTCTAATTCCTGGACTGAAAAGCAATAGCAACCTATGCAAACAGGTTCTTCCACATAAGCCTCTTTGAGTCCAGCGCAGTGTTCTCATCTGTATTTGATTTTACAATTATGTTTTCTTTCCTTATCAGTTGAACGTAGGAACGCTGCTGTCTATTGCATGCCCAGAAATCCAGTAAGAGCAGACTTTTTAAACTGATAAGGTTCATCTGGCCCTAATTAGGCTGCTGAAAAACTAGCAATTTCTAACTTAGTTATAAATCCCTCCAAACTCTACACACTTCTGATAACTATGGCATCTCATACCTGGCACACCGAGCTGTCACTTCTAGGGTTGCCTTTTTCCCCAAAATGACCCTGTTTGTCCTGTAGTCATTTTCCTGGATAGGCAGCAAAGATTAATCTGAGGCCATTCTAGAGTCCCCGCTAGGCACTGTCTCTGTGTACCAGATTCCTCCCCCCCCCTTTTCAAGCCTTGCCAGTCTTGTGACATCACTAGACCCATTTTTTAACCAGTGTTCTCTGTAAAAATCACAGTGACTGTGTGGAGCTTTCCCTTTGCCGTGCTGGGGCTGCTCATCATATCCCAAGCCCCTTGACATCATCGTCATTGCCGAGCTCTGGAGTGCTGCAGGACCAGCGGCATTGCTTGCCATCCAGGCACCCAGTGTGGTGACTCTGGCATCACTCACCAAGTGTGCAGACCTGGAAGTAATTGGCGGTGATGTAACCACCAATTATTTCTGGCTCGCCCGCAGCTGAAAAACAGGTGCTCGCAGCGCTCCGACTCGGTTGTAGCTTGCTTGGCTCTGAGCCGAGTCAGAAGCGTCGCTCCGGTAGGGGCGGGGCTGTAAGTTTTGCTCGGTCGGAGTCCCGTTTACTGAACGAGCAGGAGGTGGCCCCGCCCCCTCACTGTCAGAGCCATTCCCCTGCGGAGAAAGCAGCAGGCAAGAGACCCTGCCTGCTGCTTTCTCCGCAGGGGAATGGCTCTGACAGTGAGGGCGCGGGGCCGCCTCCTGCTCGTTCTGTAAATGGGACTCCGACCGAGCAAAACTTACAGCCCCGCCCCTACCGGAGCGACGCCTCTGAGCCGAGTTGCCCAGTCAGACCGGGTGAAAGCAGCTGAGCTGCTTTCGGCAGCTCCGAACCCCCAACTCGGCTCAGTCGAGTGAGCCGAGTCGGAGCTGGCGAAACCGGACAAGCAAGGGTGATACGCCCATGAAGGAGCAGTGTCCCCCTTGCTCGGCTGCTTTCTGCTGCTCCGATTTGCCGACTCGGTTCGAAGACAAGCAAGCCAAGCTGAGTCAGAGTGGCAGAAAGCAGGCAATCCTGGGCCGCGTGGTGGGCTACAGAGGCTGCCGTGTGTGTCACCCTTCAAATGTGTGTCACCCGGAATGGGCTGCACCCTTCACATCCCTGTAGTTTTGCCATTGCACAGATTCTAGCTGTGCGGCTTAGAGGGAACGGTGCTTGTAACATCACCTCAGGACTGGCCTTGCCATGCAGTGACTTGGTCGTGAGGAGCAGCAACCTTGGAGGGCGGTGAATGAACGAGCCCCCAGGCCATCAGTCCACCACCCTCTCCAAGCTGATACTCCACTGGGGGCTCTGATCATCATCCGAATTGCTGAGAGAAAGTTGGAAGAAGATCCCGGCAGTGGCAGCCTCCTTCTCTCGCCAGCACTGTTGGAAGAAGAAAGAGGGGGTGGGGAATGCAATTTGCAGGCAGCTCCAAATTGCTTCTCCCAACCTACTGTACTTGATACTTATGAAGTACCAAGAAGGCAGGGGAAGTTGATTTGGAGCTTGCCCCTTTTCCTTGACTTACAATGAGCGCCACAGGCCATGCTCCGTGCTGCTTCTCGTTGCATTTCAAAGAGAAGCGGTGCAGAGCAGGGAGGCCACCGGCCACACTTGTCAAGTAAAGGGAAGGGGGGATAGGGCATGCCCAGTCTTTCACCCACCCAACCTCCCCTCTAATGTATGGGGGGGGGTGCACGCTTGCGATTGTGCCTGCATGCAGAGGTGACATTCAGGGTGGGATTCAGGCAGTGTGGAGGCACTGTGTCTGCATCACTTGGCCCCACCTCTGAAATCACAGGTTTAGATGCATCCAACAGGGCCACCCTATAAAAGACACATTATTCTTGATTGCCCTGCTGTAAGGATCAGTGTATACCAGGGGTGGCCAAACTTTCAACAGGAATGCTCCTGGACCATGGTTGTATAGGTGAGGGCATTTCAGCAGAGGCAGCTGCTTTCGCAGCACCATCAGCACTTGCAGTTGCCAAGGTTCTGTCTTCTACACAACTCTTAAGAACGCAGAGACCCTAATGGTGGAAGGTTGGCCGCCCCTGATGTATACAGTCAGCGGAATGAAGGAAGTGTTTTTGGGGTTTTCCTGGACTGTAACCCTTCAGGCTGCAGCTGAGAAGTATCAGTTGGACATTAGGAAGAAACACTTGACTGTAAGGGTGATTCGGCAGTGGAACAGATTGCTGAGGGAGGTGGTGGATTCTCCTTCACTTAAGATCTTCAAGCAGAGGCTCAACAGGCACCTGCTGGAGATGCTCTAGGTGGAGAATTTCCTGCTACAAGCAGGAGGTTGGACTGGATGACCTTGTGGGTTCCTTCCAACTCTATGATTCTATGTATCATGTTTGACTGTTGCCCTGTAAAAAAAAGAGAAAAAAATGCTCTGAACACTGAAAAATAGCATATCAAGAAAAAGAAAAATGAAACCTTTTCCCAATACCTGCTAGCTTTCTGCATTTAGGGACTTTAATTCAGTATGAAAATACCCCACCTGAAGCCTGGGGGAAAACGTTACCACCAGATTGCACCAACTGCATAAAATTGGCCCTAGATTCGAATTATAGTGTCGTGGTAAAAACAAAAATCACATTCTCTAAACGGGAATGAAATACTGAAAACCACATTAGTTTATTGGCTTGCCAAGCTGAAGGAAAAGAACAATGAATGTGCTGTCAGCAATTATCTGAAGTTATAAAAGCTACACATTTTAATGAAGGTAAATGTATTTGCATTTTCAAGGTTTTACCTAAAGCAATAATTTACTGTGGTTTGTTTTCCTAATTGTGGCTAATGAATGGTAAATAATTCATATTCAAATGAAGAATGAATTTGAAGAAAAACAACCCCATACAACTGCATGAAAAAGTGAAATGTACTTTAACTGATCTTATAAATAAAGTTAACCACTGGACTCATAGTATTCAATTCATTTTTAATCAATATTTCCAGTTTCTAAGACAATATATAAGAACAAATATTGTTTCCCAAACAATACAGCTGAAAGCTTTTTTTGTTGTTGTTCTAAGTGGAAGCTTGTAGCTACAGTTAAGAAGATTAACTTTGAGGGAGAGTGTGACAAAGTGGATTTTTCAAAAGCAAGCCAACAAAGTATTTGCATTTGAAGCAAAATTATCACATTCCTCAGTATCATCACTGTGTTAAATTTGTTTGGGTTCCCCCCCCCAAAAAAATAGCTAGCATTGAATCACTAAACTGCCAGTTGCTGAAGCCTTACATTAAAAGCTCCTTAGACCTTTTAAGCCAAAGCTGTTTCATATCTATAGTTTGTTTACTTGTTCTCTACAAGCTGTTCTTTTTTTCTTGCTTTCTGTTCTTGCTTTCCTGCTGAAAAGCATGAAGCTGGTATTTACTATATATGCCATTTTCATAAATCTACTAGGAAGGCCTGTTAACTAAATGCCTCAAAGCTGCTTCTAGTCCACAGTTTTCACTTACAGTGCTAGCTTTCCTTAACAGCGCAATCCTGTGTAAATTTACGGTGCTGGCCTAAAGGGCCGGCTGCTGTATCCAGATTACGCGCTGCCCCAGGGCTGCTAGGCCGCACCTTGGGTGAAGGGGATGGTCACCTCTTCCCTGGGTGTAAGCGAGCCTGGGGCCTACAGGCCTCCTCGAATGCACACCGGGTCCAGACTTGACGTACATTCACGGAGGCGGTGGCAGGGTGGCGCGGGTGAGGAAGGGGCCTAAGATATCAGCGCCGATATCCACGGCCCCTCCGAGCCCGGGCTGGCCAATAGCCCCCCCTCCCTTGCCGCCCTGCCCTCCCACAGACGGGTGTGGGGCTTACCTCTGGCGGCCGAAGTCAGGTGAGTTACGCGAGGTATGAGCAGTGCCGGCCTCTGCGGCAGTGCCACTTACACCCGAGTCGTCGAAAAAGTGCCTCATGGCACTCCCCCTACCCTTACCCTCCATGGCCAGGAAACACCCTGCCACCCACATACCTGACCTGGTGCAGTCCGGTGTCCATTGGCATCATGATTCCGATACGACTGCCACTTAGCAGCCGTGGCTTGGACTGGCCCAGCAGCGGTGCTCTCCATGCGCCGTCACAGGGACTTTGTAGACATTTGTTCCAAATGACCCATAATTTTGGGCTGTTACTCCCAAGTAAGCACCTGTAGCCAGCCGTCCGGAGGGTGGGGGACCGGGCCCCCCTCTGTGGGCCTCCCTTCACTTCGGTAGCGGCTGCTTCCGGTTTCCCTGGAGGGTCGCGTTTGAGAACCACTGTGCTTGTGGAAGGAAAACTATGGATGCCACCTGTAGTTTGGAAGGAGGGCTGTTTTGGAAGGCATTCACGATTAGGTGATGATCTTTTGTGTTTTTGTTTTGCTGCTTGCAGTAGTTCTGTTAATGAGCAGCGTAATTATGGCTTTAATTATGATTAATTTTATATTAATGGATTTTACTTTTACTACTGTTCAAATTGCTTGGATTTTATTATTTCCATTGTTCTTGTTCTTTTTGATGAAGGTCACTTTGTGTCACTACATCACAAGAAAGCAGGGTACACATTATTTTGCATTTAACATAAAAGATAAATAATGGGGGGGGAAACATGTTTGACAAAGTGCAAATGTGAACAAATTGATAGGAACTGGTTGATCAAATACTTCTCATTTAGTGATAAGCTCACCCAAAGCCACATGTCTGCTTTCATCCAAACTCTGGTTGCACCAAATCATACGTTGTATCGCTGTTCAGTGTCATCTAGCTGCAAAGAGGTCATTAAACAGCAAGTGAAATAGGACTGCAGCTGTATTGCTTTAACTTTTGTTTGAGCTATAAAATAAAAAAAAGTTCAATTTGACTTCAAATTCGCATCATGTACAAGTTTTGTCATTTAAACTATGTATTCTAGTGAAATAATTTTAGATATTTTTGGGATACAAAGAAAATAGATGAACGTTATTCAGTAATGTGAAATATGCCAATATGGGAGTTGATGTTTTATTGTTCTCTGAAAGAGAAATATGTTTTGGATACCTTTTTGATGACCCTTCGCAGTGAAATTGGCATATGAATAAACGTCATAGATACATAGTGTTAGATCAGTGGGATGACCGAGTCACAGCCCAGTCCTGCCTAAGTTCCCCAGGGCTTACACTGCATCCTGCAGGGGAATTTAACAGGTGGGAGATCTCTTCGAGCTCAGGGGAGATTTGTCCTCTGGCCCTAGGAAATGCCCCAGCCTGTGCAATGGGTCTATGTGGACCCACTCTAGTCATATGGCTGGCGCTAGTCTGTTTGCACCCATGTCGGCGCATCAGACCTAGAAAGGGGGATAGGATATGGTGCGTGCTGACGCCACAGATCCTGCCCCCCTCCTGGGCCCAATCCTCCCTCCCCCTGCCCCATTTTGCCCTCCCTCCTCCTTCCCCCGCCCCTGTGCTGCTCAGCACAGCACGTACCTCCTCCAGTGGGCATTTCTCCTTTTGCCGGCGCCAGCAGGTAGACTCTGGCCTTCCCACCACCGGGCCTGGAAGGCACGCTGTTGAAAGTGCTTTAGGGCACATCTGCGACGGAGCACACTGGCAGAGCACATGCTCCGCCAGAGCACACAGACCGTAGCATTGGGCTCTCAGTTATGCTAGGGACCGTTCACAAAGTGTTACTTTCACGCCAAATTAATTCAGACATCAAATCTTATGAGCCCTGGGTGGCAGTCTGGAAAAGCCTGAGGTGAATGGGAGGGTAGAGTGTCTGGCCACAGAGCAAGGGCACATATCAGCCTGTCCCTGCATGCTCACAGTGGTGCCCTTCCCTGCTTGGTGTTGCAAAACATGGCTGGCTGGGGACAGGACACTATTAGGGACAGGAAACGTCTTTCTGCTCTACAGGTAGATGATATGGAGGTGTGCCCCTAGGAAGGACATCGGTTCTAGGCACACATTAGCTTCTGTGTCTCCTCCCTGCCAGGGGTGTATTAACCCATGGCTGGGCCCCTAGGCTTTCAGGTATTCCAAGCCCCCTCCAGCACTTCAATCTTTCGCCAAAGAGATCGGAAAGATAAGGGGGTTCACTGGATCAGCTGAATCGCAGCGAATTCCTCTCGCTCTATAGAGGTTTAACAGGCAGAAGTTAGTGCAGCGTTGCTGACTGTGATCCATAACTGGGGCATTCTGGGATATTGATGAGTGATGCGGGGACCTGTCCCTGCTGGCCCCTAGGTTGAAGCCTAGTCAGCCTTATGGATAATACACCCCTGCTTCCCACTGTAACCTGGGTGGCCTCAGAGGGGCACTAACAAATTTACCACTATACCACAGCTTAAGTGAAGATGTTGTTTCTCTCCCCCCCCCCGCCTCCCGCAGAATGCAATTTAAATATTTTAGTTGTACTTTGCCAAGCATCTCTAACTAGCATATGAAACTATGAGGGCCATTTTAGCATAAATTGGAGCAGAATCTATCTTTAATAATTGTGTTGATGGTAGCAGTTCCTCAGGAGATTCTTCCTTAATCTAATTGATTTCAGCATTCAGAAAGTATTTTCCTGCAGATCATGCACTCTTTTCACTATTTAAATTGATCCATTTTTCTTTGCTTTTACATCTTCTACCTGTCTTTTGGGGGAACAATGTGGTTAGTGACCCTGAGGCAACATTCCAATGAATTAAATTCTAGTGTTTTTAAACTCCAGTGGCTTCCCCCCCCCTCTTCTGGTGATTGCAATGTGCCCAATATCTTAAAGTCCCAAAGCAATAAATTACTACTTAATAAATAAGTCGTGTGAATTTAACCCTTTTCAAATTAGTTCCATAATATTCAACGCACCATATAATTGTACATTTGCACAGGAAATTGCATGGTGCTGTTTTAACACTTTGCCTTGAACAAAACTTCAGGTTCTTGGTCAATTTCTTAGTCATGAGCAATGCTGTTGCAGTGGCTTAAGCAATAATGACAGCACATTTCTGGTATTTTTTTTTCCTGTATCTGTGCAGATCAGTGGTTTTATTTTGGCGAGTTTAGACACAAGCAGCCCAATCCTATCCGCCGGCACTGCATGATGATGCAGCGAGTGCAACCAGCGCAATGGCCACATGTGCAGGCTGGTGGAGAGAACACTGTCCACTGGTGCTGGTGAATTGGGGGGTGGGTGGACCAGGGGCGTTTCTAGCAGGGATGTGCAGTGTGGGGACGAGAGGTGAGGCAACCCCGCCCCCTCCTACTCTACTGAAAATCAGCATAGCAGACCTTTGAAGTGCACTTGCACGCTGCCCGCTACTCGAGTGCAGCGGACGGTGCGCATGCACACTTGAAAGTCTGCTGCAGTGATTTTCGGTAGAGTAGGAGAGGTGGGGTTGCCTCACCTCTCGCCCCTCACTGCATGTCCCTGGTTTCTAGGCAGTGAGGGGGAGGAACTGGGGGGCGGGGGGGGGGAGGCAGGAGGGGATGGATCCAGCATCAGTGGTGCAAACCAGATGTCCTGGTATTAGTAGTAGGCTTTTTCTGAATGCCAGATACAAGGGAGTGGTGACAGGATACAGGTATCTTGTTGTCTTGTGTGCTCTCTGAGGCATCTGTTGGGGCCACTGAGACACAGCAAGCTGGACTAGATGGGCTTTTGGCCTGATCCAGCAGGGCCAGAGGCGTTTCTACAGTAGGGGCGGTACCGTAAGTTGCGCCCCGTCCTAGTACCATGTTTACAAACCGGAACGGGGAGGCCCTGCCCCCTCACCGTCGGAGCCATTCCGCGCAGCGAAGGTGACGGGCAGGGAGTCTCCAGCCCGTTGCCTTCGCACCTCTTTCGCACCTCCTCGTTCTGGTTTGTAAATATGGTACTAGGACGGGGCGCAACTTACGGTACCGCAGAAACACCTCTGAGCAGGGCTCTTCTTACGTTCTTATAATGTTATCCCGTCTTTTGTAAACCTCCCCCCTTTTCCCTCCTCAGACATACATCACCAAAATAGGTGATATATGTCCTCTCCTACCAGAGGAAAGCCATAGGCAGCCTTACTTGGAAGTAAGTACAAATGTTTTTACTTAGCTCCAGTTTGCCTTCAAGTTGACATGCCCCCATTCCATACTGTAACCAAGTCCAAGTATATATGACTGAAACTATCACATATTTACCCGACTGCCACCACTTCCCTCTGCTGTCTTCGTTGTGTCAATATGTGGATTATAAGACCTTTGGGGGCAGGAACCTGCCTTTCCCTGTAAAGGACCATGTATATTGATGGTGCTATAAATATACAGTGGGCCCTCCGTATTCCTGTGTTCCTTTATCTGCGGATTCCACCAACCATGGATCATGTAGAGCAGTAGTTGGTGCTCCCAGAAGCCACTTCTGGGTCATGTCAAGGCCATGACCCGCTCTGTTGGTCCTGGCACACACCTGAATGCATTGCAGAAGCGTTTCCAAATGCTTCTACAACGCATTCTGGGGTGCACCAGGGCCAGCAGAGCGGGTTGCTGGCCTCGACATGACCTGGAAGCAGCTTCTGGGAGCACCAGATACTGCCCACAGTGCTGCAGCCGGCGCAGTGTGACCCACAGGTAGAAAAAAAACACTGTTTTATATTTTATGGAACTCGACCATTTGTTGAATTTCTTATCCATGGGGGGGTGGGTTTCTGGACAGAGGTATCATTAGGGGTGGTGGTGGGCCGACTGCCCCCAGGTGCCAGGGTGCCTGGGCACCAGGGGGTGCACTTACCTGGTGCCAGTGGCAAAAATGGTGGTTGTGGCAGAGGAAACGCATATTTTCGGCCCGACGGGCCATTTGCACTCTCTAAATTGGGTGGAAAAAAAACCCCAGGGGGTGTTTTTTCGCATCGGAAAAAACGGAAGTGGGCCATTCAGGCTGAGGGGGGCTGGGCTTGGGTGGTCATGTGGGGGCATCACATGACCACCCCCGTGGGGGCGGTCTGGCTACGCCACTAGTTCTGGAACCAAGCTCCTGTGGTTAAGGAGGTCCCACTCTAATAAAGCTGGAATGGTAAAAGCACTGTAGAAATGAAATCAAAAGGCTTCCAAAAGAGAGATTCATTTGCAATCTCAGGCTCTTTCCATTTTGTTATGTTCTTCTAATGGCTGGTTAAAAAACATTACGACGTTGAGGTTTTTTTTAAAAGAAAGGCATGATTATCTCCCTCATCGGTAGTATGATAGGCAATAAGAATCATATTCTATTTTTTATGAAGGGAGAATAACAATGAAATTCACCGAACAGTATTTCCATACAGGCAGAGTCTCCGGACACAAAAGGAACTTCTTGCCCTTCATTACCAGCGGAGATCCCACTTCATGAAACGATTCCAAACTGTCCATTTGTAACGGTGTTAAAGTTCTTATACTGTGTAATTTGTGGATAAGATCTAGTACATTATCTCCTTCTTTACTGTCTATTACATAAAGACCTGGGAGAGAGAGAGGGAGGGAGACAAAGACAGAGAGGGATGCTGGCAAGAATTTATCAGTAAATAATCAGATTTCACAGCGGCTCTGCTACCACCTTGCTGCTTTACGTAGTTTTTGTAACCTACAGAGCAGAGTTATTTGCCAAAGCACCTAAGCAACCAAAGGCAAGTTTCTGAAATGCATCATCATTCCTTGTGCTAAAGACCAGTTGCTGTAATTATATCATATTACTCTGAATATCTTATCGCCCAGGGGTTCTCAACCCCTTCCTGGCCGAGTACCACGTCCGGCGCCAATCTCTTGGTGCGTAACATTGGAAGTGACTGGTGATGACATCATCTCCAGTTACTTCTGGGTTTTCAGGTTTTCGGAGGCCAGAAAACGCAGGTAGAAGGCTCTGGGCGGATGGGAAGGCCCTTCTCAGCATTCATGAGAGGCTCAGCCAAAGGCAGGAGCCTCTCAGGAGTGAAAATGTGCTGCCACGTCGGAGCAGGGTTCCAATGGTCTGGCGGTTCGAGTACCACCAACAGTCGGCCAAAGTACAACTGGTGGTACTAGTACCACTGGTTAAGAACCCCTGTTAATGGTTTTATGATGAGTGATGGTGGATACAAATACACTAACTGAATGGCCCTGTATAATATCAATATCAGTTCCTGTGTTCGTCTCTCACTGCGACTGCCAGGCCCTCTGCAGTTGTTTCCAGATTAGACCTGGTAGATACAAACAACAAATCACACTCTTGCAAGTTAGATTGTAAATTGTAAATGAATATATAAAATTCAGCATCCTAAAAATTTAATTTATCAGGTTATGGTATAATAAACACCCATATTTCACTGACTCTTGAGTGAGGTGAAAGATGGATGTTTATTGGATCCTTAGCTGAAAAATTTATATATCAATATTGTGGCTGACCTGATTAAGAGGCCAACATTATTCAAGTAATATGAGGATATATAAAGTTGCAGATTCCTGGGTCCGATGAAAGGTCTTCTAAATACACAAGCACCTCTGCCATGATTAAACTACACACCAGCACAGGTTTTTAATTTAATTTGACTGTACTAACTGCCATCACCAGAGGTCACATTGAGGGCCTTGGAGAAAGCTAAGAAAACAGCTGCTTGCTGCCTTAGGGTCAAATTGCACGTTTTCAGCAATGTTTAATGTGGTCTGGTGATTTTTGTTCTGTCTTAAAAGAAAAAAAAAAGCTAGCAACTGGAGGGACCACAAAACAGGACAGAACTGCGGGGGGCGGTGTGTTTTGGACCTGACCACGTTCCAATCTTGATTATACTTCCCCGCTATTTTAAACAGAAAAAAAAAATCATTTGAAAACTAATTGAAGTTTCTCTTTATTTAAAATAGCGTATGGGGGAGAGTGCATTCCCCATAGACTGGAACCATGATGGGTGCAAAGTCCTAGAACCCTCTATCCTCCCCTAATTCTGCCCTGTTTTGTGCTTCCCCAGCTGCTCTTTAAAACAGCAATAAAACCGCTGGGCCACCTTGTACATTTCCAGTAAAGTGTGATTTAGCCCTATGATTCTCCCATCAGGGTGCTTCTTTCAGTGAAAGTTCTATAGCTCCCAACCTGCTCCACTTAGATCCATTTAAAATGTCAGTGAAGCAGTAGGACAATCAGTGTAGGAAGGGGTGTCTAATCTCTTAAATACTGATGCACGCACACATGTGCAATTTAACCCCAAAAGCTGGCACAAGTACACTAGGTTGTACTAAAGAATTTGAATTCTGGCTAAGCACCGTTAGCTGATTGGAACTAAGCAACCCAATCCCACTTAAAGTGGCTTCCACTGCATCCCACAGAGGAGTTTTGACTACTGGAGGTCTCCTTGAGGTAAGGGAACATTTGTCCCCTTGCTCTGGGGTAAGCCCCAGCAGCCACTATGGATCAACTTGGACCTGCGCCAACAATATTGCAAGTCCACATTGATCTGTGTGGGTGGATCAGGCCCGGGAAGGGGTTTTGGATTTGGCAGGCACCGCCATTGTCAAACCCGCACCCTCTCAGGCCTGATCCACCCCATCCCCCACTCCATCTCCACCCTGTTCTGCTGATATCTTATCGCCTTTCCCAGCCTCAATCCACCTCCTTGGGACCACTCAGAGTTGCGCCAGCCAAAGATCTGGCACAGGTCTGAGTAGACCTAATGGGGAAGTGGTGTCTTGCTTTGAGAAGCCTCCGGAACTCCCCCCCCCCCCGCAGGATACAGTGCAGTCCATTGGCACAGCTGCATCAATGAGGGTTGGTGGTTTTTTTTAGTTAGTATTGGACTGTTACTTTCTAAGCTGAAGTCAAGTGCATTTTTTTTTCTTCAGTTGCTTGCCTAGGTGCAGCCAGTCGATATTCTTGGTTTGCTAAACTGTAAAATGAGGAAACAGAATTGTAAATTAAGTGTGAGACATTTCCTCAAACTAAAACCTAACAATTATGAAGCATGTCCCATAGTGTACTAGAGTGGCTGGACGAATAATGCAAAACAAAAGCCCACTCTGTTTCAGGAGCATCCCCTTGGAAAAGTTGCACGAAATATTATGCAATCGCTCACTAACGTTCACCACTGAATACTCCGCTTTGAATATTTAAATAATGTTGCCTGTGAATGTGTTTTGTCTACACAGGATATTTGTGAGTTGAGGTGCAGTTGCACATTATAAGCAGCTGCAGGTGGAATTCCAAACACAAAGTCCAATTCTCTGTTTCTAAATTTATTCAACTTCATCTGCCGTCTTAAAAAAGAAGAAGAAGAAGCTCATTTCTGGATGTTGTTTCTCTTCTAAACTCTCTTGTTGTATCAGCTTTCTCAAGGGGGGAAAAGCCCCATTTCACGTTTCAATTGGCATGTGACAAACCGTTTTCTGTCTAATCCCGTTCTTTGCTCTACTGCAAGCTTGCTTTATTGGCACATTCTAAGAAAAAATAATCAGAAAAGAGTTTGCATTAATACTGGATTTTTTCTGGGTTTTTTTTTTAGGAGGGGGGGAAGGCCCTAATTGATTCCGTGGGTTTGTGCTGAGTTAAGAAATTCTTCCACCAGCAGTTATTTTTCCATCCTACGTGTCCCTTTCACAAAGCACTAGAGAGTCACTTAAATTACTACAGACTAATGTTCCTTGCTTATATAAATTGACACTGCAGCACTATTAAGTGTTCCACTGTCCTCTGAAACCTAGAGTAAAATTAAATAAAAATTATGAGGGGAAAGAAGTCCTTGGAGAGCAGTAGTCGATCATGGCTGCTAATTTAAAATGCTTACCTAAACCACAGAAGCATGAATGTACAGTAGCTGCTAAGTGGTAAAGACAGCATTATTTAAAATGCTGCTCTTAATAATAAATGACCCACTTGCAGACTGATGCCTGCTTACCATATACGTGGGACGAGATGCTTGCCCAGATGTCTTCTCTTTGTTCCTGTTTAGGAGATAGGGCCTTCTTTTCCAACATCTAAGGCAGGGGTGGCCTACCTTTTCAGCACAACTGCTCCTGGCCCTTTAATGGTTGTGTAGGTGAGGACATTTCAGCAGGTGCAGCTGTTTTAGCAGCACCATCAGCACTTGCAGCTGCCAGGATTCTGTCTTCTACACAACTCTTAAGAACGCAGAGGCCCTAATGGATGGTGGAAGGTTTGTCCACCCCTGATCTACAGCAACGTTTTTCATTAGTAGTGTAGCTGGCGCTGAACATTACGTTTCTTTGATGGTTCATCTTTCCTTCCCAGTTGTCCATTTTGCCTCGTGTGCGGGAGGGTTTATTTGGCAATTAGCCAGTGCAAAGGCCAACAACTTCATTTGAACAAGAATGACTTGGGCACAATCTTGGTGTCTGCAATGAGTCGCATGATACAGTGCTGTTTTTGTGTTTAAAAAAAAATGCACGGATTCTCATGAGCCACATTGACTCAAGTCTGTTTTCTTTTAATGTGTTCATCATGGTTTTTGGGGGTGTGTTTTGTTACTAATGGTTCCAGGACATAATCCATGAACTAGTAATAGTGAATTAACCCTATGCACAAGAAATCCTCCCTGCATTCAGTAAACATGGCAAGGGGAGCATGCAGCCCAGTAGCCCCCCCCCCACGGCTGGCATGTCCGCTGGCGACAACACCGATTCCCAATTGGAACCTCCGGAGTTCCTCTGTTCTCACATTATTCCACTCTGCCACTTGCTGAATATGCAGCCATTTGGGGTGTGTGGCTAGTGGGTATGGTCTCATGTCTCCTACCTTGTGGCATGCATTAAATGTGGGGATAATGTTTTTGTGAATAGGGCTGCTGTCTTTTACTCCTCACTTCGTCAATGGTAGGAAATTCCAGAATCATCCTACTACCAGATAAGTTCCATTGTTGTTCCAGGATTGAGTATCAGAGGCTTATGATATACCTGGAACATCTATTTTAAAGTACACATTGAGCATCAGTGATGGGGGAGCAGGCAAGGGCTGTAGACAGTGCTAGTCATTAAAGCAGCATAAGGTCTCCCAAAGCAAGCAGCACTTTCTGGGGTCCTTGCCTTTGGGGGCTTTGCCTTCCCCCACAAAAACTCCTTGTCAGACAGCTGCAAACATTTAGAAATCCAGTTTCTTTTGCTGGCACATTTTCATCTGTTTCTCTCTAGCCCTAATCCAGTCTGATAAGGTGCATCTGGTAGTTTGTAATCCATAATAAACCATAATGGAGCAACACTATTCTCTCTCTCTCTCTCTCTCTCTCTCTCTCTTTTTTAAGCAAACAATTATTTAGAGACCAATCCTGTGTAAGATGTGGTGGCCGGCCTAAAGTGCCGGCTGTCAAATCCTATCCAGGTCCCGGGCTGCCCCGTCTCTGTGCCAGCGGCCCTTACTCTCCGGGTGCCACAAAAGTATTTTACGGCACTTTTGCAACACCCTGCGCAGGGGGAGCACGTGCTCCCCTGGCGCTAATCTACACTAGATTGCGCCATTAAGCAGTGCGATATGCTGTGGCCACATACTTGGCTAATAAGCTGAGCAAAACCTAGAGCAGAGGTAATCTCCTTCCTTGATGGCCATCTTTAAACAATATTTTGCCTAGAGACCAGCTTCAAGACACACAGCACCTCCTATTGCATCATTCCCTCCTTCCTTCCAACAGCTCCTTATGGATAACTGGAAAATAACCCAATAATTCCATGTGGAAGAATTGACCTGCAACCTTTCTCTTTTGCTGTTCAGCAGAGAAAGGTTGAGGCCTGCTTAGATGTCATAGATGATGACTTTTTCAAGATGACTATTGGGGGATGTTGACATGGCCACTGAGGTAGAAGAGAAGACGGAGTGAGGACAGAAGAAGAAGACTTGGAGCAAAGAGGAAGGCAGCAGAAACGTGAACACAACAGGAGCCAACAGTACAGAAGGACCTTTGATAGGGGCATGCTCCTCCCAATGTCTTGTATTCCAATGAGAATAGGGAATGCCATGAATGGGAAGTGTTGTCTGATCCTTATTGGTTTCCATGATTGTAGACCCTTCCATTTACATGACACAAATCAGTCCAATGCTGCTTGCTTCAAATGCCTTGGCAGGGAGAAAAAAACTTATGAAGTGGGGGCTACACATGCTGTCACCATGAAGATTTTACACTGTGCCTGAGTCAGGCCCCAACTAAAATCCCGTTTCAGAAACAGTGTTATAAACGCCGAATGAGAAAATGAAGGGGTCTGGGTTCACCAAACATGAATGCAGTTCCTACTTTATAAAATAAGCTGTTGGACAATACAACCCATGCTTTACATGTCATTGCGGATTGCATAGATATTAACTTAGTTCTTGTTAAAAGGTGTCTTAAAAGAACAATACATAAAGTATAATACTTTTAATACACCAGAGTGCTCTCTATTGAAATTCAATTTTTAAAAAACCACAGCTGTTAATAGTCCAAATGCGAGAGTAAATTATTCTTGTAGATGGTTCTCTGAAATGAGTGCAGGAAGGTGATGCTGCAAAATTATAAAAGCAGGAGAGAAGTTGGTACACTAGTTCAGGGTGCAATTGACCTCAGACCTTCCCACGCAGATCACGTTGTGCTAATGGTGTTCAATTTTTAGTTTTATTTTAAATTAAGAAAACTAATTTGCATTAAAGTCACAAGCAGGAACGCGAATCGGGCCTGCATGCTTGGAGCCAAATGAAGTTGTTTTCTTTTTCGTTGTAATCCTCTTTGCCGTCTCGGCAGCCTGTGTTGTCAGCATTTATAAAGCAAATAGACTAAATACTCCAAGACTAACTTTCCCTAGAGTAATGTTAGTGGGATTAAGCTTTACAATTTCAGCCTTTGGGAAATCAAAGTCTTGAATTTTTCAGTGCGACTGATTCATGGGATGCTTCGTCTGCTCAAATCTTTCCCAAGGAAGAATGTCTTACATCTGTGAGATCAGTCTTAAAGGATTTAAAAACTATATTTTTTAAAAAAAAGAACTTGATTTTTTCCCTTTTTCTTTCCTCTTTTTTTTAAACAAACCCCCTCATCAAACCCCTGCAGTTGGTGATTGCCAATAACCTGCAACTGCAGGAACACTAGTAAAGCATCCCTTTAATTAGGGAGGTATTAAAAAATGCCCTTGGGAACCAACCATGCATAAATGTAGCTGAGACGTTTTGTTTTTTCCTGACAGGTTTCAAGATTAGTAGCCAAATCAGTGAGAAAACTCTGAGCAGAAAATACCCTGAATCAACCTCCCTAGAACATTCTGTTGTTCACATTACACAGTTGTGCGTCTGTGTGTGTGTGTTTTCTTTTTTCCTTTTCACCTTCAAAAACAATTCTCTATCATTACTGAGAGCTTGATATATGCGTGGCGGGGGGGGGGGGGCTTGTTCTTATAGTTCTTCTGAGCACCTGTATGTCCCAGAGGCAGTATTCAAGTCCCTTAACTGTGCATATTTCCATCAGCAAGAAAGTTACTAAAAACTGTGGAATTGTCGGTTTCTTTAGGACAGCAGTTCTCAAACTTATCGGTCTCTGGAGCCTTTTGTGCTCCTAATCTCTGGGAACTCCACTGGCGCATGTGCAGAGTCTTGGGCAGCCCCAAAGTGGAGCAGCACCGAATACATGGCAGCTACTTATGGTGTGCTTGTGGAGCCCCCGAAGGGGTCTCAGGGAGCCCCAGGGCTCCTACGAGCACACTTTGAAAAATGCTGCTCTAGAAGAAACAAGAGTATAGTTTCATGCTCTCCACACTGCGTATGTGTGGTGAGACGTTCTATGGGCAGCACTACCTGAGTTTGGCTTTGTTTGCAGAGGAAATAATATTTGGTTTATTGCATAATTGGCAAGGAGAACACCTTTTGGGGGCAAATAGAATATGCTTTCCAGTCAGGCACCTCATCGCCTATCTCATATCGGTTCCCCATAGAAAGGTCCTGCACACCAAGATGTTTTCAGGTCTCGGCTCCATCCACTCTCTTTGTTCTGACTGCCGGGCCGCCGGCTCTGGTTTCTTTACACACACCCACACACACATTCCTTACATAACCCTCTCCGCTTAGCTTGGAGGTCACCTCTCATAAATTCTGGTGCCTCTCCACATTCCAGGACAATCTCTGTACCTAGAGGCTCCCACTAAGAAACACCTACTGACCATTAAAGAAGATTAAGTAGGCATCATGGACTGTGAGCCAAGAATCTGCCATACCAAAGAAATGGTCATCTAGGAGCTTTTTCAGCATTTCACATATTTTGCTATCTATGTGCAGTTCTTTTTTAAAGAAACTGCTGTTTTCTTCACACAGCAGATGACTGAGATATGGAATATACTGGCAAAGATGTCATGGCCATTTGCCCAGATGGCTTTTAAAAGAGAATTAGATCAGAGATAAACTAGACCAGTGTTTCTCAAACTGTGGGCCGGGAGGGACCCACTTGGTGGGTTGCAACCTGATTTCCGGTGGGTCCCACAGAGCCTCCAATGAAAACATGGCTGATGGAAAGATAAGATAAGTAATTGCTTCAAGCCCTGAGGCTATTCAGAAACCAGATAGCTGCTAATTGCCCTGCAAAAAGCTGCACTCCTGTAGTTTGCAAGTTAGTGTAAATAGAGGGAGATAAATGTTTGAGTATCTTGGGGGGGGGGTTCCCCCTAGTATGTCAATGACAAGTTGTTGGGGCAAAACTGGGTCGCATAACTAAGCCCCTTTAAGTCTTGAAACTATTCATTAGGGATGCCTTATTACCAGAAAAGGATTTAGCTTTTTGTAAGTAAATATGTGTGGTTCCTAGTAGAATGTGGCTGCCCCCTGTTGGAAGCAGGATGCTGGACTAGATGAGTCCTTGATCTGATCCATTTGAGCCATTCTTACATTAATTAAAAACCCTAATAGTCGCCCCACGCTCAGTGTCACACAGCCAATACCTTTTGAAACAGGAAATTTGAGTCAACTATTATATTTCTGACCTTTATAAAAGCAATAGCGGGGCGGGGGGGAAGCTAGTTTAGGGCCATAGCTCAGGTGGAGGGTAGTTTGACCTTTTTCGCCTTGTCATGATTCTGATGAAAATTCTCCCATTCCTGAAACTGCTATTTGCCCTGGGCAAATAACAAAGCAAAGAACAGTTATTAAAAATAAATCCCACTGACCATTCCTAAGCCCTCAGGTGTACTTAAAGTAACTCTTTTGATCCCAGAAACTGGGATAAGGGACCTTACCTCATTGGAAGAGCACCTGCTTTTCATGAAGAAGGACCCAGGTTCAATCCCTGGTATCTCCAGGTAGGGCAGAGAACAATTCCTGTCTGATACCCTAGAGCAGTGGTTCCCAAGCTGGGAGGCGTGGCTCCCAGGGGAGCCGCGGAAACCAGCCAGGGGAGCCGCAGAGTGCCATGGAATCCTCTCAGAAAATGGAGCAGTGCCAGTTGGCAGGCATCAACATAATGTAATGGGGAACCGTCGCCAATGGTCAAGTGAGCTGCAGGTCGAAAAAGATTGGGAAACACTGCCCTAGAGAGTCACTTCCAGTCTGCACTGACGACATGAAGCAAGTTGGTTTCCTATGCTCCTTTGTGTCCCACAGTTTCTGAGATGGCGTAGAACAATTTCATCATTATAAAAACAAAAACTAATGCAAACAAATAAATACGAAAATGGAGAGTAAAAACAGCAGCAAGTTTTGTTTTGTTAATGGTTAAATCCCATTAGAAACTCTGGGTGAATAGCCGTGCCTTCAACTGATAATAGAACTGATTCTGGAAGTGGAAAGCTCCTGACCATGTTTTTGCAGATGTAAATCCCATGGATTTTAATGGAAATGATTGCCACTGAAGTTGACTTCAGATTTCTACCTAGAACAGTTAATTCAAAAGAAGAATATAATTTGCATTTGGGGGAAACAAAGAAAGATACATGGCTTGGAGTTATATAAATACTGAGAAAACATTAGGGGTACGTATTTACTGACGTTTGACACAATCTTGATTTCTCAACCACTGCCTTAGTTTCTTATCTTTTGCATTTTTATTAAGAATTAACCACTTTCCTTGGAGGAAAGTTTAGAAGGTAAATTAAGGCACCAATGTTCATCTCTGCAGGCAAGTTAGGAAGACAACATATAGCAAACTTTATAAAAGTAATTGGTTTCCAGCTGTAATGTTTTTTGTTTGTGTTCTGACAATTTTTTTAAGCAAGGGACACTGGAAGAATATTAAAATATTTTTTAATTGGGCAACTTGTCATTCTGCCTTTAACCTTAATGAAATTCACAGTCATTAATGAGACTACGTTTCATCTCTTTGCAACATAAAACTAGAACATGAGGTCAAATTCTTAATAGCTCGACATGCTGGCATGCAGGAAGTTGCTTCAGTTATATTTCTAGGTTTAGAGTAGGCTTGAGACAAGTGGTCTAAAGCAGGGGATTCACCTTGTCTGGCAGGCGTCACTCCAGCCACCAGCGGGAAGCAGCACAGCTGCTAGAAGGCGCACTGTTGCAAAGTGCTTTACGGCAGTGTTTCTCAAACTGTGGGTCGGGACCCTCATGACCTGATTTCTGGTGAGTCCCAGGTGATGGAAAGATCAGGTAAGTAATTGCCACAAGCCCTGAGGCTATTCAAAAATCAGATAGCTGCTAATTGCCTTTCAAAGAGCTGAGTCCCTGCAGTTTGCAAGATAGCTGTTAATTACCCTGCAAGCAGCTGAGCTCTTTCCTTGTAAATAAATCAATAAATATATTTCTAGATCACTTTTTTTAAGTCTCGTAAAGCTAGGTGGGTCCCGATAGAGTGTCATTTTAAAAAGTGGGTCCTGGTGCTAAAAAATTTGAGAACCACTGCTTTTCGCTGTTTTTGCGACAGCACACTCCACCGGTGTAAGATAAGGTTAGGATTGTGCCATAGGGCTGCAATCCTATCCACAGGAGTAAGTCCTATTGACTATATAATGGGATATACTTCTGAGTAGACTTGCCCAGGATTGGGCTCCTTTGCCTAGTATAGACAAGGGGAAGGCACCTCCTTCGTCCACCTGCCTGCCCACCTCCACTGCTCCTCCCTGCTCTCTAGACTTGCAAAGGAAGGGAGAATGGAGTGAAAGAGGGCATGTGGAGGAGAGGAGAATGCTGGGCTAGAGTGTATTCTGTGTCCTGCTGCATTCGCCTCTTTTTGAAACCAGGAAGTGGGAGGAGGCGCAGCATTTAGCGAATCATCTCGGGCACCAGGAAGTCGGGGGGGGGCAGCCCTGGAAAAGACTTTGCACTTCCTCTAGCAACTATGTCTATTTGTACCTCCATAGGGAATACACACTTCATACTTTGGGAACCACAGTTCCAATTAGGGCTAACCCGTAACTGCTCTTCTTGCATGTTTATTGCTTTTCTTTTCCTGCAAACTGCTGTTCCTCTTTCAAAATATTAGTTTGTTTTCTGCAGCTGTCTGAAGTGTATTGAACTGAATGTCGTGGTGCCACATATGTGGTGAGGTAACATTAATGTGTTTGCTGCCATGGTATTGACGATACAGACACTATTTTTTTTTCTTTTTTAAAAAATAAAAGCAATCTTTACCGGGAAGAGGGAGCAGCTGTGCCAAAAGGCGTGCCAAACTGTTTCAAAAACTAAACTTTTTGTGTGTGTGTGTTTTAGAGTAAGCCATTTATTTTGCAAATAAAAAAGCACTTTCTAAATCCCAGACTGTGAAATGAAAATCAGAAACTACGAAAACCGTGACATTTATGTAGTAAGAGAGACGGTATGCAGTGCCTGCTTATTATGCTTAATGTAACTCTTCATCAGGCTAACTGACGCCTTATACAGTATTTACAAATAATTCAATATTTCCTAGAACTCACTTAATTCAGTGTGCCGAACAAACTGAGTAATCTGCCAATCTTCATCCTTTTTGGCACCAACTTTTAAATATGTCGCAATAAAATAGATGAATGACTCCTTTTAACTTCAGGAATACAAATGACTGTGTCATTATTAAACTTACAGAAGAGAAATATACTTTTCATTTTCCAAAGCAACTATCAAAATGCTCAGACTGGGGTACTCACAAATACATCTAACTGATTGAAAGCATATTAAATATTTACCCGAAACAGCTGCAAATCTCTCTTCCCTTATTAAGCTAGATCTTAGTTGACAGCTACTTTTGTATACATTTCTTTCCTAGGCTTCCCCTGCTGTCTCATATGCCCACTGACAAAACCTGCCTAGTTGTGTCTCTACTGGCAACAGAAATGGGTTATTTGACCACACCGTTTTACGTATGGTACCAATCCAGGGGTGTGGCTAAGTGGTCAGCGGGTTCAGCAGACAGGCAATCAGCTGTCTGCTAAACCTAACGTTAAGCACTTCAGGGCTCTGCAGGACTACATATCCACAAATATTTTTCTGCAGCCTCCCAGAAAATGGCTGTGATTGTTTTTCAACTAGAAACTAGCAGGAAGTGACATCGCAAGCATGCTCCGAGCTGGATTCCAAACCAAACGACAACAGGGCATCAAACGTTACTTCAGGGTGCTTTCGCTTGCATAGAGGCCACCATGATCACGTTATGCATGGAGGCCGCCATGTTTAATAGCTTCGAGCTCAAAGGAAAGGTTGCGAGAGTGGCGAGCGTACTAGAAGCTGAACAACATATGTGATTGTGCTAGGAGGAGATTAACGTAGACCTCTCCAGTGGTGCTGCTAGCTGAAAAGCCAATTTTTATCATTGAAGCAGTTCCCCGTTCAGCTTGCTACGCTGTAGCTGCCCCAAGAGATCATCCACAAAATAGAGCTGGCTGGCTATTCTGATGTATGGTTAATGTATAACAATGTACTCTTTAAAGAACAGTCGCCTAACGTCAAGAATATTTCTAAAGATGTAGCATCTGTGCTCTTCCTAGGCTAGAAGGAGCTAACGGCTTATAGAGCTGGGAAGAAATTTATTCAGAATGGCATCAATCAGCTAATGTTTCTTATCTGGTGCACCTCAGCAGTGGCGTTTTAAGCCACTCCGGCGCCCGGGGGGGCGGGGGCTGGAGCACCCCCCTCGCGCCAGAGCCCGGCTGCCGCCTCCCCCAAACAGAGCATCACCGGCTTGAAGGAGCGAGCGCGCAGCCAGCAGATCAGCTGGCTGGCGCTGAAGTCGGCTTGGCTTTAGGCCGAGCTGCCCTGGAGGGAGGGACTCAGGGAGACGACGAGGGATGGATCGAGGAACGACGAGGGGAAAGCAGCGGGCGCGCGGGCAGCCAGGCTAGAGGCAGATCAGCTGGCTGGCGCTGTTTATGTCGGAGGGGAGGGCCGCGGTCTACCTCCGACATGAGCAAGCTGACTTTAGCGCCAGCCAGCTGATCTGCGGGCTGCCGGGAGGAGGGAGAGGACGAGGAGGAGCGTGCAGCAGCGGCAGTCTGCTCGGGAGCTGCTCGGCTGCACTTTTTTCTAAGAACAAGAGGCGCGAGCGGGCGCCCCTCGGAGGTAGCGTGCCCGCTCGCGCCTGGGGCGCTGCACACCTGAACCCCATATATTTGTACGCCTCTGCACCTCAGATGTCATTGGCAAGTGTCTATATTGCCTGTCGTTGGTGCTTCCTGCGTTGCTGTTTGCTGCGGAACTCAGATTTAAGGTCTGTATCCCACAAATGTACTTCCAATAATATCATAGGAGCTTCTTAATACGAAGCAAAGTACAATGTAAAGAGGACCCGGAATAGAAATAAATTACCAGGTCAGCCCAGAAGTGCACCTATAGTCAAATAGCAATCAGAACCATTTGCTGTGTTCTGTGAAGACTTCCTTGAGGGATTGATTAGGAAACCGCTTGCAACAACCCTCCAGCGCAGCCAGCAGAGGTGATGATTTGCTAATAAGTAGAGTGGCTCAGGGGCAGCCTTTATGACACCAATTACTGCGGTGTGCAGTGACTCACTGGTGCACTGTAGCTTGTTAAGTGTGTCGGCTCATGTGTTACTTAGCTTGCAGGAGGCTGGAGAACCAAATCCCTGCATTGGCTAAGTCAGGCCAGATATGTATGGTATGTGGCTGAAACAGATGATCTGTATCCATTTCTGGCTGGGGTTCGGGACAGAAACTGCCTTGGTTGCCCTTGTGGATGTCCTGTGCCAGAAACTGAATCGGGGGGGGGGGGGGAATATAATCCCTGTTGGTTCTGCTGAAACTTTCAGTGGCACTCAGTACCATTGGCCATGATATCCTTCTGGATCATCCTGCCAGGATGGAACATGGGGGCATTGTTTTGTACTGGCTATGATCCTTCCTGGAAGGCAGACTACAGAAAAGTGGTGCTGGTAGGGAATTCCTGCTTGTCTCGCTGGCCATTGCCTTCTGGGGTCCAGCAATGCTCAGTCATGTTCGCCATGCTCTTTGACATCTACATGGAACCACTGGGTATAGTTGGATGTCATCAATATATGGATGATACTTGGCTCTAAATCTCTATTCTAGTGGTTCCCAACCTTTTTAGCTCTGGAACCCCCTTTTGTAGAATAACAATCTGTCGGGACTACCCTAAGACCTAGGACCGGAAGTGATGTCAGTAAGCAGGAAGTGATGTCATTGTTTTTTTTTAACAAGTTACACTGTTGAATAAGTCACACTTGAATCTGTGCATTGGCTACATCTCAGTTGGGCTACTGTAATACACTCTATGTGGGACTACCTTGAAGACCAGAAATTTCAGCTCATGCAGAATGCTGCTGCAATTCAAGGTGCTGTGTTTGATCTTTAAGGTCTTAAAGTGGTTGGGGGTAACATTCCCTCTAAGGGATCTATGCTGGTGCAGGGACCCCTTTAACCGCTGCACAGCATCACAACGCCGCCTCGGGACGTTCAGTGATGATGTCCGGGATGCCAAGTTCCACACTGCACGGAGCATGGCTGGGAAGAGGGAACCTTAGAGGGAACACAGTTTATGCCTTGAGTATTTGAAGGACCACCTGCTCCCATATGAAAATCTTCAGCCCCTGAGACAACCAGAGAGGGCCCTTTTTCATATCTCTCCACCAGGGCCAACACAGCTATGATGAGGTTGCCTGAAGTGGCCACGTTGATCGGCAAGTTGGGTGCAGCAGCCAACTGATGAGGGGTGCCTTGCAAACCCACCCAAGCGCTACTGTCAGCTCTCTGATCCTCTTCTCGCTCCATGAGCAAGCAGGGATAGGAAGAGGGCAGCCCACCTCTTCCTCCAGCAAAATCTCTTCCAGCGATCTCAGCGGCAGAGTTGTGAGAAGCTGCAGCAGAGCAATCCTGTGCGGATAGTTGCCTATCACGAGCGATCAGAACAGGACAGCACAGCTCTGCCTCCTTCTCTGGAAGACTGGGAAGGGAAGTAACTTTGTTCCCAACGGAAACCAGTCTTTCTCCAGGCCAGAAGTGTTTCGTGGTGAGGCTTTGTTTGGTGAGGTTCTTTTAAACTCTATTTGGAAGTACTTATGGAAGTTCATTCATTTCCAGGAGAGAGACTGGTTTCAGTTAAAGCATAGCAGGAATAAAGCGACTCCCCTTCCAGGTGTACCATAAGAACATAAGAACATAAGAAGAGCCCTGCTGGATCAGGCCAAAGGCCCATCTAGTCCAGCTTCCTGTATCACACAGTGGCCCCACCAGATGCCTCAGGGAGCACACAGCCAACAAGATAACCTGTTTCCTGTTGCCACTCCCTTGCACCTGGCACAAAGAAAACCTACTCCTACAACCAGGAGGTTGCTTATGGCTTGTAACCTGTGATGGTCTTTTCCTCCACGAATCTGTCCAAACCCCTTTTAAAAGCATCTAGGCCAGGTGCCATCACCACATCCTGTGGCAAGGAGTTCCACAGATGAATTACACGCTGGGTAAAGAAATATTTTCTTTTGTCTGTTCTAACTCTCCCTCCACTCAATTTTAGTGCATGTCCCCTGGTTCTGGTGTTGTGCGAGAGGGAGAAGAATTTCCCTCTATCCACTCTCTCCATCCCATGCATAATTTTATACCAGCTGTTGCAGCTGCTGTTTTGGCAAGGCTTCCTCAGACTGGCTTCTCCTTTCTCCATTTTTTTTTTTAAATGGAAGTTGAGAAAATCAAGTGATGGTTTACCAGATCAAGTGCTGAAAACAATATGCAAGGTTTCAGGTTTCACAGAACGCATTTCAGGCAGAAAAGAAGTTCATGCACCTCGTCTACAGATTTTTTTTTCAGCTACTTCAATCATTTGCTTTTTCCTGGGTTTTCACAGCAGCTGCTTATTCTTCATTTGCATCCTGATCTCTTGAATACATAATAGGCACTGGGTGGCAGGCATTACTGCTATTGCATCTTGAAATATACTCGGGTGTCAGCGGCAAGGGAATGAATTGGCAATATTGCAGATTTTCCTCTCGGAGCTGACATTTGAGTTTGTGCTGCGGCGCCCGTTCCATGAATTGAGTACCTGTAGCGTGTAATGGTATCGGAAACAAATCGGACTCTGTGCATTGCGGGCCTGTTAGATGAGCTGTGGTTCTTCAGTGGAGTTGATTTATACCTGAGCAAGGACATGCTATGATGCTAGAAGACGAAAATATCATCATAAATTCGAACTCAATTTTTGCAAGCGACTCAGGGTTTATTGCTGTAGAGATTCAGAAGCATGATTTGATATGCATGTACAGGCAGGTCATTTATTTGCTCGCTCGCTGGTTGGCTTTGCTGTGTGACTTGATCTCTAGCCACTGGACCATCTGGAAATTATCGCTTATATCCGTATCTACAGGTTGTCGTGCATTCGAGGGCTTTCTCTGCCTCCTGCCATTTCAGGGTCTCCTGGGGAGATGCAGTGACCTGTATTTCCAAGGGCCCAAGCTTTTCAGCAAAGTTGCCAATCTAGGGTGTCTGACCAAGGTAGGGTTGCCAGCTCTTGACATACAAAATTTTTGGTAACTGGGGATCAGGGGGCAGGACACAACAAAAAATGGGCAAGTGACTGAAGTGACCAGTCTTAGAAAAGCAAGCCAGTGTGACTTCCTTTTCTCACCCAGCAAGCCCACCTGTCCTTTTCTGCTGCTGCTTGCAGTCTAAAGCAGGGGTTCCCAACCTGTGGTACTAATACCACCAGTGGTACTTCGGCTGACTATTGGTAGTACTCAGACCGCTAGATCACTGGAATCACGCTCTGATGCAGAGCTTTTGGTGGCGCATTGTTGCTCCCAAGAGCCTTTGGCCGAGCCTCTCAAGAATGCTGAGAACAAATTCCCACCTGACCAGAGCCTCCTATCTGTGTTTTCGGGCTTATGAAAACCTGGAAGTAACTGGCGATAATGTCATTGCCAGTCACTTCCATTGGTACTCCGGAGAGAGGCGCCGAAGGTGGTACTCGACCAGGAAGAGGTTGGGCATCTGCCTCCCCAATTGGCAAGACCAGGTGTTTCTCCAGTCAGTTGGCCACTGTAGACAAAAGGGACAAGATGAAACAGCAAGTGAAGGGAATAATCCAAGCAGAGCAGGGAGAAAAGCAGATGGAAGGAGTGCTTGGAGCAAGGAAGTGGGACCAGCCAAGGAGGAGAGTTTGTGGGCTGCCAGTAGATGCTTTGTTGCCCCAAGACTGATAACAGTAAGGGGAAGTTTACCTGGGGACCATAAGGGGCAAGATCCAATCATAGGTGAGTGGACTGGAGCAAAACATTTGGGCCCAATGAAGCTTCAGGATTGTCCTGCACACACCTGGAGAGAAGTAAATCCAATTGAACATAGTAGGAATTACTTTGAGTAAAAATGCATAGGATTGTGCTGTGCTGAGCTGCCAGTTGCTCAAGAAGCAAGGCTGTAGTCCAGCTCATGTGAGGTTTGTGGATTGATCCCCTCATGGCCTTCTCTCATGTATTTGCATCTGTTTCTTAGAGGTTCCATGCTTCCTAAAACCAAATACAGTTGGCCCTCGTTATCTGTGGAGGATCCGTTCCAGACCCACCTGCAGATAGTGAGGTTCCGTGGATACTGGGGTCAGTGCTAAAATCAGTAAAAAAAGGGGAAGGGCAAAAGGCAAAAACCGCACTGTTTCCAAGCCTCGGGAGGGCTTCTCTAAGTTTACCGTGTTACACCTGGATCATTTACCCCCTGTTTCATTCCTCAATATACTATTTTATGAACTCTGATATCAAGCAACATGATATTTCATATGACAACACCAAGGAATACTAAGGTGCAAAATGAACTGTTTTACTGGCACCTCTTCCTCCAAATGAACTTTGAACTGTTACAAGCCATGTTTTTCTCAAAAAACTTTGGTTCAGGCCTAAGTGAACTCTTACCCCACAAACGCACATCCTGGAAGAAGAAAAGATAATCCCATCATATCTCAAGTGGACTGCAACTTTTAATCCTTTACTCATCCTTTGTTTCTGCAGCTATGTTTGCTTTTCTGAATGCAATTTCAGTAATTTGTAACTTTGTAACAAAATGATTGTATTATACTGTACCTGTATGTTTGCATTAACTTGGGTAAACTTCTGTTTTGGGTGCGAGACATCTCTCTGGCACCAGTGTTTTACTCCATTTGCATGTTAGCTGACACATGAAGCAACAAAAGATTACCTACATCCTGCAAGGATTAGGGAAGCCCCTTTCTATTCTCATCCCAAGTTATCAATTTACACATCAAACATAGCATCCCCAGAGTTACACATTTATCCTGAATAAGCTAGCCTGCACATAGCAGCAACTCTAAAACTCCTTAAAAAGGAAAAGCTTTTCCCCTTACATTTTGTAACTCATCTGAGTTTCCAAACTACCATCTGCTATGCTAGCAAGGCTCTCATCTTCAAAGAACAGGTAGCTATGAAAAGCTGATTTCTGCCTTCCCCCCCTTCCTCCCCTCTCCCTATTCTTAGCTGTTAGGAATTGGGTTGGAAGAAGCAGGGACACCCAGAATTCTCTCCCTGACCCCCCCCCCCTTTCCTTTGCACCAAATACACTCTGCATTACAAGCAACCACCATCATCAAGACAGGAACACCTACACTATGTTTAAGACAATAGAAACGTATTTTTCCATTATTGGTGTCCAACCATGGGCATATTATTATTGCTGAATATATTATTTCTCTGTATGCAATAATTTTACCTTTGTCCTCTCTTAATAAATCCATAAACTTTTATTGGAAGTTATTTCTCTCAGTCTCTCTCTTTGCTAAGTTAAAAAGGAAACTGCTTTACGCTGATTTGTTATCCAGTATACAAGATCCCTTGTTCCATTGGGCTGTGCTAATTTCCCCTAAGAACCAGCTCTTTTGGTAACAACCGGCCCACTTCTGGGTCACACAAAGGATCTTCCCTCCTTCCAGCCTTGTCCCTGAATGGATTCTGGGACAGGGCTGGGAGGGGGAAGAGCCTTCGTGCGACTCGTAAGTGGGTCGGTACGCTTAGAGAAGCCCTCCAGAGGCTTGGAAATGGCACGGTTTGCTGCTAAAGGTTAAAAACCCACAGGGTTTTTCCTTTTTTTTCTTTACTGATTTTAACGTGGACCCCGCAGATCCTGGACCCACGGTGTGACAAATCTGCAGGTCTCGAATCCATGGGTAGAAAGGGTCCACTGTACATAAATTACCTAGATTTGGAATGAGATCTCAGGATAGTTTATGAGTTTGCTATACTATCTTACTAAAAAAAGAAGAATGTTTTAGAGTTAAATTTTTTGCTAGAAGTGGGCTATTAGAAAAGGTGATCCTGGAAATTCTGGTTTTCTAATTGAAAACAATTGCTCAAGTTTAATGTCTGGCTTACTATGCAAATGGTTTGGTAGTTTTACAAAATATAACACATGCTTTAAAATTAATTTCCTGGGATTATGTAACCTTTAGTCTGATCAATGGTCTAAGAAGGTACCGGCCAGGTAGATTTTTGAGTTGTTTTCAACAGAGAGTTGAATGTCAGATGGCTTAGAAAAACCAAGCCATTTTTAATTAAAATCATGCCATATTTGCTCTCTCTACAGAGAATGCTGATGCCTCACCAACTCGGTCCGAGAGGGATTTTTTTAAATATCTCTCCTATAGATTCAAACGTGTTAGCTCTGCAAAAGCTTTCATGTATAAGTTGTCAAAATATTGGATTAAAATTAATAGTACTTGGAAAAGAAAGCTATATTATGCATCTGATTGCTCGTTAAAATGCCCATTAGGAAGAGTAAATGTTATGGAATGCTACAAGCATAGAAAGTAATATATAATACACACGAACGAACGAACGAACGAACGAACGACAGGGTCATTTCTTACAACTGTCTCCAGCACACTAGCTCATTCTGATCTCAATCCAGAATATAAGAAGAGCCTTGCTAGGTTGATCTAGAAGTCCAGGACAGAGGCGTCGTCTGATATGGGGCAGTGGGGCGGTGGGCCCCAGGGCGTAGGGGCGGAAGGGCTCCGGGGAGGGGGCACAAGGCTCCTTGAGTTTCGGGTTTTTTGTCTTTTTCTGGTTTTTTTAAAGCTTTTTACGGGTTTTTTTTAGCGCTAGTGGGGCTTGTAAACGTTAGTGTATGCTTTGCTGCAACTTATCTTGTTTATAGGACCCTCCCGCGACGATCAGGGGCGACGCTCTCTCCAGGGGGTGCAGATCGCTCCTCTGCTCCAAGCGCTTTGCAGAGTTCACGCACGTGCAGACCGTCGATTGGAAACATCATAAGAACATAAGAACATAAGAAGAGCCCTGCTGGATCAGGCCAAAAGCCCATCTAGTCCAGCTTCCTGTGTCACACAGTGGCCCCACCAGATGCCTCAGGGAGCACACGAGACAACAAGATACCTGTGTCCAGTCGCCACTCCCTTGCACCTGGCACAGAGAAAACCCACTTCTAAAAAAAAAAAAAAAAAAAAGTCGTCGCTCTACACGTGCATGAACTCTGCAAAGCGCTCCTGGGCGCTTTACAGAGTTCGCGCCCGGAGCAGAGGAGCGATCTGCGCCCCCTGGAGAGAGCGTCGCCCCGGATCGTCACGGGAGGGTCCTATAAACAAGATAAGTTGCAGCAAAGCATACACTAACGTTTACAAGCCCCGCTAGCGCTAAAAAAACCCCGTAAAAAGCTTTAAAAAAACCCGGGGAAAATGCAAAAAAATAGCATAAATTATGCTAATTAGTTTGGGGGCGTCGGGGTTTTCCGCCCCAGTAGCAGGGGCGCCGGGCTACCCCTCTGGTCCAGGATCCTGTTTTCCTCATTGGCCAACAAGATGTATCTGGAGAGTCCTCAAGTAGGAGTGATCAGCAAGTAGCCCTCTCCTGGCCTTGCGTCCCTGCAACTGCCCAGAAGAGGCATATGCTGCTTCTGAGCTTGGACTTGATAGACTTGTTCTCCAGAACTTTGTATAATACCCTTTTTAAAGTTATCCAGGCTAGTAGTGGCTATCATCTCATCTCGTGGTAGCACATTCCATATACCGTATTGGTCTGAGTATAAGACTCACTTTTTTCTCCTAATTTAAGTTTTTAAACTAGGGATGCGTCTTATAATCAGGCATAAATTTAATGCCAGTGATTTAATTAAATTTTTTAATAGCACCAAACTTTAAGGGTGCGTCTTATAATCAGGTGCGTCTTATACTCGGGACAATATGGTATATCCAAAGTTATATGCTTTTACTTAAATCCAGTTTGAATCTGTAGGTGTTCCTTTAATTTCAGCAAACGTTAAGCTCAATTTACTTTCTTTTAGCCACCGGTGTTGCACGCAGAGTTAGTTGTAAGCAAGCCAGTGGTATTCACAGAATTCTGCAAACACCACTCTAAGTGCACAGAAAGCCCATTTCAAGAATAATGAAAGAAAATCATATATTGTCGTGTTTTCCGCCTTTTGTTTACTTTCTTGTAAATATTCTGCTTGTGGTGATCTGTTATGCTGATCTTTTTAAATATTTTCCCATTTTGATTAAGTTAAATATGCATAATGTACTTCCATGCTGGTGGCTTGCAAATGGCTATTCTCGGCTCTAGTGGCTTAAATATACACAATAAAGGAGGTTGTAAGGTCTGATCATGACAGTCACTCAGAGTGTGAGAAAGACCAACAAATAACAACAACGTGGATAGCATGGTCACCTGGAACCCCAGTGTAGAGGAAGAGACATCGGCTAAGGGCTGCTCTTTGAGGCCTAGAGGAGGAGAAGCCCTGCCCCCATGACTGACGTCTACTGCCATGTTTTCCTGGTAGCATTTCAGGGGAGGGGATATTGGAGGGAGAGGAGTATTAGATCTGGTAGTCATATTTCTCGGAGGCTTGCATGTGTATGTACAGGCATCACTAG
The DNA here is from genome assembly GCA_026170595.1 of Plestiodon gilberti rubricaudatus. Lineage (NCBI taxonomy): Eukaryota > Metazoa > Chordata > Lepidosauria > Squamata > Scincidae > Plestiodon > Plestiodon gilberti. The sequence continues at coordinate 79,958,096 of JANXHW010000005.1, read as the reverse complement.
GGTTTGCGTCATCAGGTGCAGGTGCATGAGCTCATCACGTCGCCCCAGTGGTGTCACTTGGTTTGGTGTCACCCAGTGCAGTAACTCGTGGTGTCATTAACTTTCTTTTAATATATAACAGTACAGGTCACCCCCCAAAAAATCAGTAACCAACAAAAAATAAGTGGCCAACTTGATGTCACTCACACAACTGAATGACAGTTCTAGTATTAGCTCTGATACATAGAAATGAGAGCTGACTAACATCTTATTGGTTCCTTGCTGTGTCATAATAATAACACCTCATTAGCTCTTGGAACAATAAATCTCATTGGCCATTTTTGAGATTAGGAAATCCACTTTTTGTTAAGGCAGTTGTTGTCTTTTTCCGGTTATTTGGCCATAATGTTTGATAGAATACAGATATTTCAACATGGTTTGTTTCATTACATTCTAACTTAAATTACCTTTCCAATTATATATACCTTTTATGGTATTATTCATAAATACAAATTTTCCAAAATTTTGGCCACTAGTGGTGTCACCACCCCCCAAGTGTTTTACCTGATATGGTTCGCAACCCCATATCCCCTAGTGATGCCACTGCATATGAGAGTGTGTGGGGGTGAACTAATTGTTAGCATTAATGCTAGTGTTCTAATTGTTGTGAGCTGCCTTGAAGTCAACAGTGATGTGGATCAAGTCTCTGACTCCAAGTCTCAAGTCAAGTCCCAAGTCTTTTCCCTCAAGTACCGAGTCTTTGGTTGCGAGTCCCTGCCTATTTAATGGAGAAAACTGGTTTAAACCTGAATAAAATTCAACTTGTCATAAAAGGCTCCAAGTCTCGAATCGAGTCTTTCAAGTCTTTTACAATCGGTGAGTCAAGTTCGAGTCAAGTCACTGACTGACTTGACATGAGTCCGACTTGAGTCCAAGTCAATAGACTCAAGTCTACATCACTGGAAGTCAAGTTCAGAAACTCCCCTATTTATGAACTTGTTAAGTTCCAGGGGTCTGTTCTGCTTATAAGTTCAGAGGTCCTTAAGTTCAGTATCTGCAGGAGGTAGGGGTCCGCCCCCCCATGTGGATACCGCAAATCTGTGGATGCTGGAGTCCGCGGGGGCTGGGTCATGGCGCCGCAAATACTTCACGACCACTGGGCCCTCCGGAGGTTGCACAAGGGTCTGCAGCCCACTCCATGGGCCTCCCTGCACCTCGGAACACCTCCTGGACATGACCAGAAGCTACTTCCAGTTCATGGACGTGACTTCCAGTCATGTCCTGGAGGTGTTCTGAGGCACAGGGTGGCCACTGGCAGTTATGCAGGGGCATGAGGAGGCCATCCACAGTTGGTCAAATCTGTGAATGGCTAACCCGCGGATAATGTGGGGCCACTGTACAGTAATGCCCCTGTCTCTATTTCTATAGCTGTCAGTTTCACTTGGGATACAGTCAGTGTTGTCAGTTTCACTCCTCACTTTATCAGGTTCACTCAGGAAGCTGTCAGTGTTGTCTGCCTCACTCCCAATGTTGTCAGTTACACTGCGGAGCCATTGGGAATGTTTCTGAGTGGCTTCCATACTCAGCAGCATCAGCTATAAATCAGAAATTGGAGCTGAAAGTGTTTGTTCATAAGTTGAACATTCTTAAGCATGGGGAGCTTCTTTATGGTTGAAAAGGTGGGGTACAAATATTTCAACTTTTCCTTTTTTTCCCCCTTTCAATGTGTATATCCTACATGAGTTTCACAGATTGTAATCCACAGTGAATTAGGTGAGCTGCAGAGGCGTCGCTCCGGTAGGGGCAGGGCTGTAAGTTTTGCTCGGTCGGAGTCCCGTTTACCGAACGAGCAGGAGGCGGCCCCGCCCCCTCACTGTCAGAGCCATTCCCCTGCGGAGAAAGCAGCAGGCAAGAGACCCTGCCTGCTGCTTTCTCTGCAGGGGAATGGCTCTGACAGTGAGGGGGCGGGGCCGCCTCCTGCTCGTTCGGTAAACGGGACTCCGACCGAGCAAAACTTACAGCCCCGCCCCTACCGGAGCGACGCCTCTGGTGAGCTGAGCTGCAAAAGTCATTTGGGGCCTACAGATCTTGAGTCCTACTTTGGACTCAAGCAGGGAAAGGAGAAGAACACGTTATTTGCCCTTTGGTTCCCGCTCCTCTTTGTCCTTTTTGAACTAGCTCTAAGTAGGTTATTTAAAGTAAACCCAACAAGGTAGTGTCCCAAACCATTTCTGATAAGGTTGATTTGATTTGAAAGGTTTTAAGCTGGCAAAGGCTTGCTTTTGAAGCCTTGTGACACTTTACATTTTGAAATGTATAAATCAAAAGCAGCGTTTGTATTCCATTTTTACATATCAAATACTGCGTTGGCTTGGCCCGATAAATAATTAATCCCATCAAGAATTTAAGAATTGGGATGATGACTGACACTTGGAAGTAATAATGCATTGTTTTTGGAGCTAAGCATATTTCAGTCAGTGAGATGGACTATGTAGCCGAATAAGCTGCAGTCCCTCATTTGATTGACCCTTAAGGGCAGGATTGGAGATCAAACTATGTAGACCCAAAACAGAGGTGCCTTAGCACTTCTGTAATATTTATAGCATAGGAACTGCCCTGCTAGAGATCAGACAAGGGTGGCATCCTGTCCTCAATAATGGTTCTAGGCATTACTATGCGCTTAAGGTGGAGAATAGCTCTGCAACAGAAGCCTTGCTTACAGTGGCGTAGGAATAGGGGGCGGGGCGGGGTGGATTGCCCCCAGGCAGCAGGGGTCATCACGTACCCCCCCCCGACGTGGCAGTTGCGGCGGCAGCTCCATTCGCACTGCTTTTTTCACTGTTTTCGGGTCTCGGCAGTGGCAGTGAGCCTCGTAGCACCGGTGCTGAGGCTCCACGAGGCCGGGGGAGGCATTTTTGACCCTCCCACCCACCCCTGGGGCCATTTCTGGGCCTCTGACAGGCTGCGTGACATCATCCCAGGGGCGTGGCTTCTGGGATACATCACGCGGCAGGGCACTGGCGTCGCTGCAGGGGGGGCGGAGCTCTAAGTTCTGCCGAGGCTCCGACCCTCCGTTACACCGGAGCACGAAGCGGCCCCGCCCCCTCACCTTCGGATCCATTCAAGCAATGCTTTCACCGCCTTGAATGGTTCCGAAGGCGAGGGGGTGGGGCCGCTTCGTGCTCCGGTGTAACGGAGGGTCGGAGCCTCGGCGGAACTTAGAGCTCCGCCCCTTGCAGCGATGCTAGTGTGGCAGGGGCGTGGCCTCTCTTGGGGCATCATCTTAGCCGGCGGTCCCCGGTAGGGGCGCGCCTGGCTATGCCCCTGCTTGCTTATGCATACACAGTCAAGACTCCTTCCGCAATGCCTGGCTCCCAGATGGGACTTGAGGGAACTTTGTCAGATGTCAGGTCATGTAGAATAATTTCAAACTGGTCCCTGATAGAATGCTTTACAGCCAGCTTTTATAGCCTGACAGCTAAACAGAATTATTGGCCAGCTTGCCCAGGTATTCCCCCAAACAAACACACGTGACACAGACATTGGGTAGAAATTAAGGCCATGTTTATTGATTGATTAGCCAGATAACCATCCGTAAATGCAATGGGTTCTGTCTAGAACCCTAACCTCCCCCCCCCCATTGCAGGTTCCTAACTTGGAGGGGCCAGCTATTCTGCCATAGCCCTCATTTGGGCAAAACCACCCTGGCTCTGAACCCAAGATCACCTTACAGGTCTCCCATCTTCATCGCCGCCAACCCTTGTGAAAGGAGGTCAAGGAACCTAAACTGCTTCACCTGCCCCAAGCCGGGCAGTCTCTAAGGCAAGCATTCCAGTTCAAGCCTGAGGCTTTACGAGCCTGCATTCTTGAGCCAGGCAGCATCTGGAGACCAGTTCTGGTTATTCCTCTGACTCTTGCTTGTGTAAAGGCAGACACCATATCCCTAATCCTCTTCCCTGTCCAGCCAGTCATGGCCTAACTGGAGTATGCCTTTTTGTGTTCATTCAGTCATTTCCGACTCTTCGTGACTTCATGAACCAGCCCACGTCAAAGCTTCCTGTCGACCGTCGCCACCCCTAAATCGAGTCCGTCACCTCCAGAGCATGCCTACCCTTGAGCATAGTCTGGGATAGGGGGAAAAAACCAACCTCAACTCCCATGCCAATCTGGAGTAAAGCGAAAAATCCCTACCCGGTCCCCATAAGCGACCAGCTAATCTCAGACTGTATAAAAAGGGTGGGTGAGTTGTCTTGGTTCATCGTTCGCCAAGACAAAAATGGCACAGGGAGGCCACAATGCTGCCTAGCAGCCTTTAAGGAACCTCCCCTGTGCCCTCCTCGTCAATTGCTGCCCAGCTATCCCCACACATGGTGCAAGTCACGTCTGAGGGTGGAACCAAGCAAGGAGCACTCCCCCCCCCCATGTGCATGGGAGGTGGAGCAACATTTTTTGTGACCCAAACAATAGGTTGTCTTTCACCTGAAAATTGCACAAGCTAAAACTTGAACTTCTTCCTTGGATAAATCACATGTTCTAATTGTGTATTCTGAAAATGTATAAGCTCTGAAGCACAGCTTTGACCTGCTAAATACAGTGGACCCGCCATATCCTTGTGGGTTTATTTATTTACAATATTTTTTATCCCGCCTTTCTCCCCGAAGGGACCGGGACTCCATGCGGATATCAAAAGCGTGCATGCTTAAGTCCATTAGTAAAATGTCATAAATTACATAACATCACGTAAATTGCGTAAAAATACATAAGTTGTGTGAAATTATGTAAATTGCCTAAAATTTTGTACAAGTATTTACTAGCTGAAATGGGTGCAAGGAGAATGCCAGTGTGATAATTCGACTCTCCCATATGAAAATATGATCAAAAATTACACATTTTCTCTTACGTCATTTGCAGCTAATAAGTTTCTATGTAAGAACAAAGTGCTCATCATCTGCTTAATGACATCACTTCCTGCTTAATGATCGTCACTTCCAGCCCTCAGCAGGCGCCATGAATGTTATTTGGCCCACTGTGTGAAATGGGTTTGACACCCCTGGCATAGTAGAAGAAAAAAAATGTTACTGAGAATAGCACCATGAATGAGTTTGCAACCAGTGCCAAAAAGCAGGGGGTGCTTTTTGGCACACACACAAAATGGGACAAATCGTTTAGCCTCCAGCTTTACACTTTGTACATCACCGGCAGGTTTGCAGAGCCAAGTCATGTGATTTGTGTCCACCATGTGTTTTCAACACCTGGTCACTCAATAGCTTATTGTTTTCCTAAGACTTAAATTGCACGATATTGTTTATGTACTAGAACTGGAAATTCTGTTGAATAGTGAATTTCCTTCTCAAAATGTAGTTGAGTTATACCGCTCTGTGATGATGATCCCACTATGTGACATGTTTGTAATGCGCTCGTATAATCTCAGTATGCTTCCGCTATCTGACATGCTTTCCCACATCAATTTTTGGAGGAGACATGCTGTTACCACCCCGTCAACCAGATTCACACCCTCCAGGACTTTGCTTAAGTCTTTGGCTAACAGAACATAATCAAACAGACCTTTCACACAGTAATCCATGCAAAACTGCCAACCAGGAAATAGTGGGGGAAATCATGTATTTAATATAATTATCACCATAGGAGTGCCTCTCAAAGTGTATAATGGCACAAAGTTAGAACAGTCGATAATACTGTACTATTTAAGTCTGCAATCCTCAAACCCCTCATTCCATATTAGATGGTTTCAGAAATTTTGCCAAAGTTTGCTTATATTTATTTCAATAGAAATGCTCATCAGGGAATCATGCATATCCTCACACTAGACATAACATCGCATTTTGCCTGATACCAGGGCAACAGTCCAGGACTGACAGTGCCAGCCTATGAATGTCTACTCAGAAACAAGTCCCATTCACGTCGATGGGACTTACTCCCAGGTAAGTGTGCTGTTAACGAGAATGCTCTGGGCATTGAGCGTTAACATGTGCCCTCAAGCATGCAAGCATAGGGATCTTGTAGTCACACTGTAACCAGGGCTGGCTGGCTGGCTGATGAAGCAAGCTGAAACATGAATGTAGGGAGGTGAAATCCACCACCATGTTAAGCTGCTTGAGGTCAATGCTGTTCCCAGCCCAGCCATGCTGGCAGAACAATGCCCTGGTCTCACTTCAGCCAGAGCCTCGTGCACATGTCAGCTGGGAGCTCTGCAAAAGCTCTGAAGCTGGTCAAGTGGCAGTGACCACAGCATAGGAAAGCAGCAGTTGCTAGCTGCTAGGTGGGTCTTGCTATGGGGCCTCGTCAGCATCCTTCTCCCTTTTTCCTCTCAATGGACTGCAGGGAAGCAATTGAAGTCCCAGCCTAAATGAGCAGCCTCAAATTCTCCCACTGCTGGGCAGAGAGAACTGAGCTTGATCAGATCTCTGAGGGTCTGATAGGAGGCAGTGAATTTGCCAAGCAGAAGTGCATGTGTTTGTTTCCACCTGATGTTTAACTAAATCAAATATTACAAAGACACTATAATTCTCCAGTAAGCTTTTCTCCAAAGGAATTCAAAACCCAGCTCCTGGAACTTCTCATCACTCAAGGGAAGTAGGGTGCATGTAGTTCTAGCATACACTTACCTAAAGGTTGTTGGTTTTTTTTTTAAAACCGTTCTCCAAGCCCTTCACTTTTCATGTGCTATAACAATAAATAAGGTTCATTCAAAGCACTCTGTGTGTGTACCCAGCAATAAAAATATAGATTATATTCAAGTCATAAAAACTAAGAATAAAGGCTTTGAGCTCTTTCATTCCAATAAAGTTTTTGTCTCTGTTTCACTGCTGATAGAATACCATAAATTTTGTCATATTCATGACACAATTATAGCCAAACATCTGTTTGTAGTTACAAACCGACAAAGTATACATACTTTTTGCCGATCAGTAGAATGCACAATAAATGTCAGGAAAGTTGACATCATAAATTAAACCTAATGATAAGATATTTGGATTCAAGGACAGGTTAGGACAAACTCTAATGCTTATAGCAGCGAAAAGGAGAGGGACTAAAAATTGATTTGGGAGAACTTATCTATAAACCCTCTTAAAATCCTTTTTCATTGACACTCTTCTAACTTTTCCTTATCTGTTTTAAGCATGGTGAAAAAAAATGTTTTTGGGTAAAGTAGCAGAACATGCCTAGCTTTGATTTTTGTCAAGGTTATATTTGGAAAGCTTTTAACTTTATAGGAACTTTACAGAAATCTTTAGAGGAATTTTTCATGAGATTAACACAGTGCGACAATCAACCAACATCGTATCTAGTTTAGCATTGCCAATGAAATGATGGTACCTTTACATGTGAGTAATAGTTTTTGGAAACCAATGGTGCAGTCCCATCTGCCTGTGCCGGCTGCTTTGCTGCTCGTGGGTGTCTCATACGTGCCATAAGGCATGTTTTCGACACCTGAAGAGTAAGTGGCGCCGGCGCCAAGTCTGGCGCTGCTCACTCTCCACCAGAGATAGGCCGCTGTCGGCAGACACAGGTAAGTCCTGTGCTGGGCATGGGGAGGGTGGAACAGGAGGAGGGGATTGGCCTGCCTGGCCCGGAGGGGAGGGATCCTCAGCGGCACACTGCACCGGATTCTATCCTCCATCGGATTTGTGCTGGCCATTTTGCCAGCACACAGTCGAGGAAATCCATTGGGGCAGCTGGGGCATTATCAGAGGGAAAGGGATGAACATTCCTTTCCCTCGAAAAGGCCTCCAGATGCACCAGCCCGATCCTGGATAGGATCCTGTGCAGCATGCTTTTGCATATTGCGGTGATCCTAGAGAGGTTGGGCTGGAAGCCTCATTACTCTGCTCAGTTTAGATTGTTTTCAAGTAATGTCAAAAAGGTTTTTAAAAAAAACCAGTACTTTTAACCTTGTTGATATTTCTTGAAAAATTGCATATTCAATATAACAGTATTCTCTCCCAAATGTTTGTTTTTTCCCTATATATAGATTACAGACAACTTTCACTCAAAAATAATCAGGGAGGTGCAGAAACCTCTTGAGAAATGTCTCTTGTCTTGTAGAAATGTATTTGGCCTTCCTTAAACGCTCTGGGGAATGATATGTTTCTCCTTGCAAGAAACCCTGACATTCACTTCTGAGTTTCATATTTTAGAAATATTGGTGCCAACCCTGAAAATGCGTGTTCTCAGTCAGCCCCAACAACAATGTGCAGGTGTCCTCCTTGTATCTGCAGGAAAGCCCAATTAACATCCCATCTTCTCCTTTGTCTGGTTAGGACTTAGATATGAGACCTTTTTAGGCAATGGTGATGTTTCTAGGATTCCCCCATGCTGATCAGAGACACCATAAACTGTCCCAGTCTGCCCTTCCTCCCTGAGGTTGATTTCTCTGTGGTTGATTTCATTGGCAGGGGCAGGAAGAGATCCATACTAGTTAGATCCAGGGGATCTCAACCAGTGGTACTCATAGTGATACTTCAGTGATACCATAGTGATACCAGTGATACTTCAGCCGACTGCTGGTGATACTCAGAATGCCAGCCCAGTGGAGCCCCGCTCTGACGTGGTGTTTTCGGCAGCATGTTTTCACTCCCGAGAGGCTCCTGCCTTTGGCCGAGCCTCTCGGGAATGCTGAGAAGGGCCTTCCCACCCGTCCAGAGCCTCCTACCTGCATTTTCTGGCCTTCCCAAACCCAGGAGTAACTGGCAATAATGTCATTGCCAGTCACTTTCCATTTGGTACGCAGCAGGAGAGTAGCACCAGAGGTGGTACTCGGCTGGAAAGGGGTTCAGTAACCCCTGAGCTAGATCCTCCCAACTTCTAGAGCAATGGTAAATCTTTGCTGCCCCTCAACCCACCTTGGCAACCTGGAAGTTTTGGCACCTTGGCAACCTGGAGCTTGGCAACTTGGAAGTTTTGGTGATAATGTGATTGTCATCACTTCATCATGTCAATGCCAAAACGTATGGGTTGCCAGCTGTTTACATTTTTATGCAAATATCTAGCCACCTGAGCCTCTGGTCGCAGAGAACACGACGTGACAAGGCCAAAGAGGCTTGGGTGGCTGGCTGTTCCCATAAGAAAAATGTAAACAGCTGAGCCAGCAACCTGGAAGTTGAGACTTGTCTTGACTGGATGTTCGCGATCCACACAAAATTGGGTCATGACCCACTTTTGGGTCATGACCTGGAGTTTGAGAAACACTGTTCTAGAGGCATAAGTGTAGCAGCATCCAGCAGTTCAGAATCACTGATTTAAAAGTTAACTAGGATGTGCGTATTCTCCTTTCTGCAAAACTACGCATTGTAGATATCTATTTCTCTCACAACTAAATGTAAATGTTATTTAGTAGCAGCCCCAGTGCCATTTTCTATATTTAATAAATCAGAGACACTTTTGTGAAAATGCATTAGTGTCATCAACTTTGAAGACAAACATTAGTAACAAAGTCTTAATCTTAATAATGTCACAATGGAAAGTGATTATTTTAACTGATTACTTCTGAGTTAGAAGAAAATGCTATATCAAATTTGACAAAGGCAATTTTTTTTAACTTCTCAAGGAGAGTTTAATCAATTTAATGTGTCATTAAATTAATTGACAACATTAAGATCCCAGTACAACCACTGATACTTCCTTTGTTCATTTACCCAAAGCCCTGACATGTTAAAAGTTCAGCTAAGATTTTTGTAGAAGGATGAGTAGTAGAAATCTTTTGCCATAGTTCTTAATGTAGGGCACAATCAATCAGTACATTGTTGTTGATCCTTTTCAGTCCCATTGATTTGAATTGGACATGTCAGGGAAGCTGACTGAGGGAAATAATGCCTAGTGGTTAGCACTTAACATACTCCTTCCTGCTCTCCACTTCCTGAATGTACTGAGCCAGCAGCTGAATGGGGGAGGATGGGGGACGGCTAGTAGATCTGTCATTGCCACCATCCCAGATTAAGAAACTCAGGTAGAGGAAGGCTGTCTGGGAAAAATCTCCCTTCCAATGAGAGTGCAGAGCCCCATGGTTCTTGTATAAAATGCAATCTCACAGCTCAGTCCTAACTCCCCATGCAGTGGTGCCAATGTGGCTACTGCTGTATCCTGCCTGGGGGGGAGGGGGTGTAATTTACTAAATTTACAGTTTAGTAAATGCTGTACTAGATGTAACGGGGGGGGGGGGGAGAGGAGCTAGATATGCTGCTTCCATATTTGGCAGCATCCATGTGCCAATCGTAGCATCTATGCCGACAACCTCGCATGATTTGTTGAGGATTCATAGTAAATTACTTGTGTGTTTTTTCGTTATTCTGTTCCTCTTGGCGTTTAGCTAAGGTGTTAAAGTATGATCCGTTGTCCTCAGAGGTTTAGCATATTTTATAACGTACATGAAATACATATATGCATGCTGTCAGTTCTTTTGTCCTTTGTTATATCTGGTGGTTTCAATGGAGTCCCCAGAAATGTCTTGAATAGAAAACGAGGTTCATAATTTGCCTAGATTGTCGTCTGCTCGGTTTACTGGTGTGTATAAAATACAACCATATTCAATTAGGTTTATCAAAAGAAAAGGAATATTCTTCAGGCATTACACATGGCTTTGTTGCTTGAAGGGATTTTCAATGCATGGATTAAAAAGAATTAAACTAGTCCTACTTCTCTTTGCCCCATGCCATAATATACTTTTGTTTCCTTAAAAATATACCATAGTCATTTTACCTTCACAGTCCTATATATTAAATCCATTTAGGAAGCCCGTAAAATACGTAGCAGCAGCACCCACTTTTGCAGATCCAGAGACATAAAGGTTCTTTGGGGTTAGCATGAGTAGCATGATTAAATTCCACAAACTCATTATTTTTCATTTTTGTTGCTTTCTTCAGGCCATAATTCATCTTCTTCTTTTCATGAGAGAGGAAATGGCTCTCTTAAGGATCTCAATGTATCTCTTGTAGATTAAATAAATCTAAATCCCACTGGATTAATACACTTCATTAATCCTGGGAGAGTAGCTTTTCTTTCCAACAATTTATAATAATAAAGGCCTTTACTTGGACCTGATACATTTCTGGTGGAACAACCTGCAAATGGAAGACAATTACTGTTCAATTAACATTTTTTCATGTATCTTATAGAACGTTCCCTTCTGTGGGCAGACTTCACTCCAGAAAAACTCCCTAGTCTAAATGCAACTTTACCTCTGTCTCCCCAAAACTGCAACCTTCCTCTAATAACCCTGCTCCTCACAGCTATAATGATAGGGACTCAACCACACTGGTCTTCAGAGGAGAATGACACTCTATCCAAGCTAGAAACCTCCAAGCTGGTCACAGAAGGAGGGGAGACTGTCTGCCTGGGGGTTACCTAAGGACAGGGTGACCAGATACAATGGAAGACAAAGTGCCTATACCTTTAACCATTGTATAGAAGAGGGAATTTGGACAGGTGCAGCTTTTTGCACCCTTCCATGATGAGCTGCATCTCCCCAAATTCCCTCTTCTATACAATAGTTAAAGGTATAGGCACTTTGTCCTCCATTGTACCTGGTCACCCTGCCTAAGAAACATGACGGCTCAGGCAGCCATTGCAAGAGGCAATACAGGTCCCGCACATCCCCTGCCCACACTAGAGGGTCAGTGTGACCATTGATAGAAGTGGCAACCTATTTTTATGGCAACATAGTTAGGATCAGGCCGTAAGTGTGCTTCATGATTTATATGGCAGTCAGGTTTGCCATAATACACTGGTGTTGCATTAATGTTGACTGTGGCTCACTGACACATATCCAGAAACATGTCTGTCCACACAGCGTGTATTGATTATGCTCTAGTATAGCTGCAACAAATTCAATTGCCATGTAAAGTTCTTTTGGAATTTGAGCCCTTCCCAAGTCCCTCTAGTCCAGGGTTTCCCAACCCCTTCCTTGCCAAGTACCACCTCCGGCACCACTCTCCTGTTGTATACCACCGGAAGTGACTGGCAATGACATCATTGCCAGTTACTTCCTGGTTTTCAGGTTTTTGGAGGCTAGAAAACGCAGATAGGAGGTTCTGGGCAGGTGGGAGGGCCCTACTCAGCATTTCCGAGAGGCTTGGCCAAAGGCAGGAGCCTCTTGGGACCAAAAACACAGTGCCAAAAGTGCCACATTGGAGCAGGGTTCTAGCAGTCCAGGGATCAAAGTACCACCAGCAGTCGGACAAAAGTACCACTGGTGGTCCAAGTACCACTGGTTGAGAACCCCTGCTCTAGTCCAAGCCTGATACTGTAATACACTGTACCAGGGGCGTCGCTGGAGCGTGGCGGGGTGGGCGGGGCACCCCCGGGTGGCGTGCTCCACCTCCGTGACACGCAACACCCTTCGGACGCTCCGAGGCCGGCCCGGGAGCCAGCCTTGGAGCGTACGACCCCGTCGGCGCTCCAGGGCCTTCTAAAAGAAGGCCAAGGCAGCGCGTCCATCCGGGTATTTCCCAGATTTTCGCGCATGCGCAGACCCGTTTTGAGGACTTTTTGCCCTCAAAACGGGTCTGCGCATGCGCGAAAATCCAGGAAATACCCGGATGGACGCGCTGCCTTGGCCTTCTTTCAGAAGGCCCTGGTGCGCTGACGGGGTCGGATGCTCCGTGGCTGGCTCCCGGGCCGGCCTCGGAGCGTCTGGAGGGCGACGCGGAGGGGGGGAGCCGGGTCGCCCCCCCGCGTCACGATATCGTAGCATCACTAGGGTGACGTGCGCCCCCTGCCCCAGGGTGACGCGCGTCCTAGTGACGCTACTGCACTGTACAACTTTACACTTCTCAATAGCTGACTTGCTGTTTCAATAGAGCAGAAGTACGGAAGGTGACAACATCAGAACTAGACATCAGGCTAGGTATAAGGGCCCAGTTGGATTTTAGAACTGAGTAGATGACTCTCTGACCTTTTCAAGTCTTCAGAGGTGAAGTATCGTCTGACATTTTTGAAACTTTGCATGTATTCCTCCTGGTGCACACAAGCCTTTCACGTAGTTTTGACTGCTGGTCTTCAAGTTAAATATGGGTACCTGTCGTAGAAATTCCCAATTTTCAGATCTACATGGACCCATGTTTTTATACATGGAAAGATATCTTGTAACATCGAATGTTTTGAACTAGGTAGCCCAGAATATGGAAGGGCTTATGTTAAAGAGGTTTGCAGTGAAGGGCTTTTAAGTATGTTGTCTAGCAGCCCAAGTGCCTATCAAAAACCTTGTCAAATATGTATTTATGTCATGAACATTGTGTAACCAGACACTTTCACTTTCCCCTTTTAGCATTAACCATCTCAGCTTGAGGCTTGGTGGCAGTGAGTAATGCATTGTATATAGCAATTAGCCTCCCAAGTGAGATGCATATACACACATTTGTATATTATTGCTTCTAGGATGGAATGGGGAATCTGAGAGTCACCAAAAATGGAATTCGGCTCGAAGGTATATCTGAATTTCTACTTCCGTTGTATGTGAAAGAAATCCATTCCCGAAAGGTAGGTTCCAAGATCTGCTTTGCTTACACACATACGTAGGTTTAAGTGACTTTTAAAAGCTAAGCCACTGGATTCCCAGGACCCCTTTTAATTGACATATATGTCCAATTCCAAATAAGAAGTCATTTTGACAGAACCGGCTAGGGAATGTAAAGGTTCCGCTTACATGAAAGAATAGTATTAATTTGACTATATCCTCCAGTATTTCCCAGATAAAAATCAGTGCACTTGTTTATGTTGTATGTAAATGGAGTTCCTCAAAATGAAGTAGAAGAAGCATCATCGTAAGTGGCTGATGTATGCTATGGGCCAATAAATTACAGCATCTTCTCTTCAAAGTTGTGCTTTCTCCTACTACTTGTAAAACACAGGCTTATAAACAGGCTTTGTGATATTTCATTTTTTAAAAGAATTTCATCCAAATCTTGCTCCCAAATGCTACTAATATCAAAACTCATTCTGTACTAGCAATTGTATTATACGTGGCAACAAGATAATAAAATCCATTTAATTATTTAATCAAGGAATCATGAAAGCTCGTGCTCTAGCAGAAAACTCGATAGATAAACTTTGGTAGATAGGCATCAGTTTTCAACACTGGGAAGATACTGAATGCACAGCCACATCTAGTAGACATAGTGGAGAAGATCTATTGGCCTGTGGGTAGCTGTTTTGAGAAATCCTGCATTGATGGTATAGCAGGTACCATCCTTCTTATGGGTATAGCCAAGAAGAATAGTCTGTCTTTTGAGGGAAATGCTGCATTTTGTATGAAAAAAACATTCAGATCATCCCAATTCAATTGAGCAGTGTTATATGGCCAGGTTGCTCAACCTCAATACTATACTGTGACAGTCTGATCATAGCCATGTTTATTGGAAAGTAAGTTCCTTTCATGACCATGGATTTGCTTCTATGTAAGAATGCACCTATAGGCCATAATTCAACACAGACTAATGGCACAAAGTCTGTCCCCCTCTAGCACCAGCAGAGTGTGCACTCTGCCGGCGCTAGACATCACAAAAATGCACCTGAAAACAGTGCCATTGGGAAGGCTGAAGCCTTCCTGCGCACACGGTGCTTCCAGGGATGCCCGGCAGAGCAGGTAAGCCAACGAGATGGGCAAAATGGGACAAGGGCCTCCCCTTGGAGGGGGCCCCCTCCCAGGAGGGGGCAGAATCAGTGACACAGGCGCACACCATGTCCTGTCCCCCTTCCCTGGCTTGATCCGCCGACACAGGGCAACATAGATTTGCACCACTGGTGCAAGGTCGAGTTGCCCCATCGCGGCTCCAGGGGTTTACCCCAGGACAAATGTCCCCTGATCCCAAGGAGACCTCCAGCAGCCAAAATTCCCCCACAGGATGCAGCATAGCTCATGCCAGTGCCGCTGAATCAGCATGGGGGAGTTTAGGTAGGATTGGGCTATTCGGGATGTAGTCCTATGCACACTCACCTGGTAGTGAACACATTGAACACAGTGGAATTTACTTCCAGGTAAACATGCATAGGATTGCAATGTAAAATAAGTTTTCAGTCAGTTTAGGCATGCATTGGATTTTGGCATTAGTGTGTGGCAGATATTTTAATGGGTAAACCATTTCATTCAAGATATAAATTATCCATTACATTATTGTTTAATATCTAATTGTTTTACCTCTTAAACTAGGCTGTTATTTTTTAAAAAGTCACTCCGATCATGACACTGAATTATACAGAGCAGGACAACTTATTTCAGTTCATTCATGTGGGAATGAAATCCTTAAACATATATTTTTAGATCTGCTTCTCTCAGTTCCTGCGCTTTCTCTAGCATACCGTACGCTAACAGGTAATCAAAGAGCGATGCGGAAATGTTTTGAGTCAGTGAACTGTGGAGAATTTTGAGATGCGGAACCGCTCCAAAGTTGTAGGAAGGGATTGCTATTTAAATAATTGCCTGCACCAGGAAGGCTACAATAAGCTCTGGTTCTAATGTCCTCGGAAGTTAATTGTATACTTTTTTATAATGTGCCCCCATCCAACATTGTTCAGAAGGTACAGCCACATCCTGACTTGTTTTTCTTGTCCTGCTAGCATGTGGTAGAACAGCAGTTCTCAACCCCAGCGGCACAGCGTACCATATCCTGGGCAGCGTCCACACCACATACCACCAGAAGTAAGTGCCGATGACATCATCGGCACTTATGTCTGAGATTTTGTTGCTCCAGAGGGCTGGTAAAGTAAGCTACAGAGGCGCGGGCGGGCGGGTGGGCCTTTTCTGACACTGGAAAGTCGCATTCTCACACTCTGCAGGCTCTGCAGAGCTCGAGCCACCAATTCCAGAGCTCCGCCGTGGGGCGGTGTGGGCACCCTGGTGGCCGCCATCTTGGCCGCCAGGGACCCACGTTCCACCAACCGGTGGGCCGCGTACCACTAGTGGTATGTGTACCACTGGTTGAGAACCCCTGTGGTAGAATTGTTTCTTACTATTTTAAAATGTGATTATTTTTGTATTGTATTTTCTTTTTTTCTGTTGTAAGCCACCTTGGGTCCCTTCAGGGAGAAAGGCGGGATAAAAATAAATAAATATTGGGAGCAAGCTTTTAGATAGATGGATTGTCCTCCTTCAACCTTTTCCACCCTGTCCTTCCTCACTTGAGGTCTCCAATTCCTGTCACCCCAAAACACACTACCCTGGTTCTCTTTCTCTCACACACACTCTTCCACAGCCCCCCCCTTTTGGTCTCTCCCCTCTCCAATATTTCACTGTCTCCACTCCATCACTCTTGCTCTTCTTCACTCTTCCCTCTAAAACTCAAACTAAGCAAGTTACCTATTGCATTGTTGAGGTCTACGTGTTTCAAAGTATTTACCAGCATGCAAGGGTGGGTCCCGTTCAGATCAGGACCATGATTGGAGCAAAGGGCAAAAGCCCCTTCTCCCCACCCTGATCCTAATGTAGATTGCATGCTATTTATTTTCGAAAAAATCAACCATCCAGGTCCCAGACATGCAGTAGATGTTACCATCTAGTTAAATCAAATCTGACACGAAAACCCTTGACTTCCGAAGGGCAGATTTCCCCAAAATGAGGAGACTAGTTAAAAAAAAAGCTGAAAGGGAAGGTAAAAAGAGTCCAATCGCTCCAGAGTGCATGGAGGCTGTTTAAAACAACAGTCATAGAGGCCCAGCGGGAGTGTATCCCACAAAGGAGGAAGGGCTCGACCAAGTCCAGGAGGGTGCCGGCATGGCTAACAAGCACAGTTAAGGAGGCTATAAAAGGCAAGGAAGCTTCCTTCCGTAAATGGAAGTCTTGCCCTAATGAGGAAAAGAAACAGGAGCACAAACTGTGGCAAAAGAAATGTAAAAAGATGATACGGGAGGCCAAGAAAGACTTTGAGGAACGTATGGCAGGCAACATAAAAGGGAATAATAAAAGATAATGCATTGGGCACCCCTTCTAATATGTTAGAAGCAGGAAACCTGCCAGGGAAACGGTTGGTCCGCTGGATGGTGAGGGAGAGAAAGGGGTGATAAAAGGGGACTTGGAGACTGCAGAGAAATTAAACAAGTTCTTTGCATCTGTCTTCACGGCAGAAGACCTCGGGCAAATACCGTTGCCGGAATGGTCTCCCCTGACTAAAGAATTAAGTCAAATAGAGGTTAAAAGAGAGGACGTCTCAGACTTAATTGACAAAATAAAGATCAATAAATCACCAGGCCCGGATGGCATCCACCCAAGAGTTCTGAAGGAACTCAAGAATGAAGTTGCTGACCTCTTGACCAAAATATGCAACTTGTCCCTTAAAACGGCCACTGTGCCAGAGGATTGGAGGATAGCTAATGTCACGCCAATCTTTAAAAAAGGAAGGAGGGGGGACCCGGGAAACTACAGGCCGGTCAGCCTAACATCTGTTCCAGGGAAGATGGTGGAAAGTCTCATTCAGGATAAAATCTTAAAATACATAGAAGAACAAGCTCTGCTGAGGGAGAGTCAGCATGGCTTCTGCAAGGGGAAGTCTTGCCTCACAAACCTGTTAGAATTTTTTGAAAAGGTCAACAGGCATGTGGATGCGAGCGAACCTGTGGATATTATATATCTGGATTTTCAGAAGGCGTTTGACACGGTCCCTCATGAAAGGCTCCTGAGAAAACTCCACAGTCAGGGAATAGGAGGGCAGGTCCTCTTGTGGATTAGGAACTGGTTGAAGACCAGGAAACAGTGAGTGGGAGTCAATGGGCAATTTTCACAATGGCGAGAGGTGAAAAGCGGTGTGCCCCAAGGATTGGTCTTGAGACCGGTGCTTTTCAACTTATTCATAAATGACCTGGAGTTGGGGATAGGCAGTGAGGTGGCCAAGTTTGCAGATGACACTAAACTTTTCCGGGTGGTGAAGACCAGCAGGGATTGTGAAGAGCTCCAGAAGGATCTCTCCAAACTGGGAGAATGGGCAGCAAAATGGCAGATGCGCTTCAATGTAAGTAAGTGCAAAGTGATGCACATTGGGGCAAGAAACCAAAATTTCACATATACGCTAATGGGTTCTGAGTTGTCTGTGACGGATCAAGAGAGAGATCTTGGGGTGCTGGTGGACAGGTCGATGAAAGTGTTGACCCAGTGTGCGGCGGCTGTGAAGAAGGCCAATTCCATGCTCGGGATCATTAAAAAAGGGATTGAGAATAAAACGGCCAATATCATTATGCCTTTGTACAAATCGATGGTAAGGCCGCATCTGGAGTATTGTGTCCAGTTCTGGTCACCACACCTCAAAAAGGATATAGTTGAATTGGAAAAGGTGCAGAAAAGAGCGACCAGAATGATTCGTGGGCTGGAGCACCTCCCTTATGAGGAAAGGCTACAGCGTCTGGGGCTTTTCAGCCTAGAAAAAAGGCACCTGAGGGGGGACATGATTGAGACGTATAAAATTATGCATGGGATGGAGAGAGTGGATAGAGGGAAATTCTTCTCCCTCTCGCACAACACCAGAACCAGGGGACATGCACTAAAATTGAGTGGAGGGAGAGTTAGAACAGACAAAAGAAAATATTTCTTTACCCAGCGTGTAATTCATCTGTGGAACTCCTTGCCACAGGATGTGGTGATGGCACCTGGCCTAGATGCCTTTAAAAGGGGTTTGGACAGATTCATGGAGGAAAAGACCATCACAGGTTACAAGCCATAAGCAACCTCCTAGTTTTAGAAGTGGGTTTTCTCTGTGCCAGGTGCAAGGGAATGTCAACGGGAAACAGGTTATCTCATTGTCTTGTGCTCCCTGAGGCATCTGGTGGGGCCACTGTGTGATACAGGAAGCTGGACTAGATGGGCTTTTGGCCTGATCCAGCAGGGCTCTTCTTATGTTCTTATGTTCTTATGTTCTAGTTTGGTCTTTTATTTTTCATATGAATTGATGTTGTCTATTCAGTTACATTGCAGAAAGCGAAGGGATGCACTCAGGGGCACTGTTAAGTCAGGGAAGACTGTGCTTCTTCATGGACTCTGTGAATTCTTATTGAGGGGATCTGTGCCTGTATGGAGCAACTTTAGGGACATTCTAGAGCTCTGGGCAAGAACTGTTGCTTGTACTCCCTTGCCTCATTTATTTATTTTATTTCTATATTTATATACCACCTTTCTTATCCTCAGATTGCTCTTCAGATGTTACTCAAGGCAGTTTACGTAGGCAGGCTTATCTAGATCCGATAAGCATCTTTACAATGTTGTTCTATATAGAACCCTACAATTCCAGATGGTTTCCTCCACGGTGTAGTCATCTTCACTAGCTGCCGAACACAAGCCTCAAACGTTCTGCAGGCAGCCACAAATCATGCAGGACAGGGGAACTTTCCAGTTGCAATTCCTCTATCACTGACATTCTCAGCATTCCAATCCATTCACTCACCACGGCACGCAACAGCGACTCCTCTCCGTCACTGAGGGTCATGACAGCTTATCAGTGACTTCCTGGTCTCCCTTCCAGCATGAAACGGCTGCTCCTGCTTTGCTTCCAGAAGTCTTCAGGCAGTTCAACCTCAGGACCACACCTCATGCAATTTGCATGTACCTCAGTTGTTATGTAAGCGCCTTCTTGCTTAGTTCTCTTTTGCGGACACATTAGCCAGCAGCTGCAAAAACATTCTCCAAGAATATCTTCCTCTGAAACATTTTGCATCTTGTCTTTGATGTTTGGACAGAGCGACCTTTCTTTGTTTTCATAGTTCATATCATTGGGCATTGCCCTGTATTTTTATGTTTTGCAGATTTTTTGTTCTCCATTTGGTTTTTCCCATATAATTATGGCACAGCGACTGTCATGGAAGATGTACTAGACTTGTGGGAGAAAACATATGAGGGATAAAGACAGTGGTGTACAGACTCATCAAATCCAACGACCACCACCCCTTCCTTCTGTTTCATGTAGGAAAAAAATGGTACTGCCAGAAGTAGTTTCAAAAGGATCTCGAGCGACTATGAGGTTCTGGGAAGGGAAATAAAGAAGTTGGCAGCAGAAGTGGTGTTTTCATTTGTCTAACCTTCCTATTGAAGGCAAAGCAGGAGAAAGCAGGTTCCTGGCAGTGAATAGCTGGCTACAAAGAATGTGTTATTGGAACAGTTAGGTTTCTTGGATCGTGGCCTACGCTATGAGATAGCTTGCACCTCGGAATGTGTTTGGCAGGATCTTGCAAACCTCTTCAGGAGGCCTTACACTAAATACAAAAGGGACAGAGACAAAAACACAGAACCAAATAGAAAGACAGGTACTAGGGACAAGAATGCAAGAGACACAGGAAGAAGCAGGCTTGTAGAGCCGCACACACTGAGCTCTTATCCCCTTTTCCCAGCCTGGACCCACCCCTGGAGTCTCCTCAGACTTATATCAGTTAAAGAGCTGGCCAGGTAGAGACCAGGTGGCCTATGAAGAGGTAAATATACAGGTTTTTGTCTTACCTCTCCTGGGCTATCTGTCAGCGGTGCTGCATGATCTGGGCTGGTGGGGGGTAGGATTGGGCTACCCATGGACCACAAGCTGAATGTGAGCCAGCAGTATCATGCAGCTGCAAACAAAGCTAAGACAATGCTGGATTAATAGAGGCATAGAGTCCAGATCATATGAAGTTATAGTTCTACTCTGTTCTGCACTAGTCAGAACTCACTTGGAAGACTGTGTCCAGTTTTGAAGACCACACTTTAAGAAGGACCTGATAAGCTGGAGCTTCAGAGGAGGGTAAGGTGGGCTCAAAGGAGGGCAACAAGAGTGTTGAGGGGTCTGGACACCAAGTACTATGAGGGATGTTGAAAAGAGTGTGGCATCTCTTACATGGAGAAGAGAAGACTAAGGGGACATATTATAGCCATCTTCCAATGTTTGAAGGGCTGTTGAGCAGAAGAAAGGGAGGACGCTGTTTGTGGCTCCTGATGGCAAGACTAGAAGCAGTGGGTTGAAAGTACAGAGAAGCAGATTTCGGCTGGCCATGAGGAAGAATTCCATAGCTGTAAGAGCTGGCTGGCACTGGAACAGTCTGCCATGTGCAGTAGTGAGCTTTCTTTGGAGGTTTTCGAGCAGAGGCTAAATGGCCATCTGTCAGGGATATTGTAGTTGCCTGCGCTTAGGGGGTTGGACTAGATGACCTCCGAGATCCCTTCCAACTCTAGCTTTCTGTGATTCTTTGCTTCATTTTTGTGTTTGGTTGCATCCTGCAAGGTTACATGGCCCCCTTGAATGAAGATGTTCATTGTTTTTAGAAGATATATTCCTATTAAGTGTCCAGTTGCACCATTAAGACTCTGTGATTGTTATATATCCCCATACACAACTCGGGGGGGGGGATTGAAACCAATGCTAATAAATAGATAATGGTGGATGATGTTTTCTGCTCACAGTTGGTTTGATATTCCTTATTAATTCTGACCGTGTGAAAAGAACCCGTTAGAACATTGACGCTTAAAACAGGAAAAGCTAATTAAGCATAATCTTTAAGTAAATCGTCGGGTAATGAGGTCGCTTGAGTGTATTCAGAAAATGCAAATACCATAACTCTGATGTAGTACTTGACACAATCAAAAGTTTATAGTTACATAAATGACCTCTATATAATTTATTTGATTTTATAGTTACATAAATGAACCTCTATGTGATTAGATTTTTCTTTTGCAAAAATGGAAATGCATTTTAATTGAAATGCAATCCCCATGAGTGTGAGTCAAAGTAGAAATTAAGTTACTCCTAAACAAAAAAACCTCAATATTCTAAGGCACCAAGTCTCTCTTAATCATTTTATTAAAATATCTATCTATCTATCTATCTATCTATCTATCTATCTATCTATCTATCTATCTATCTATCTATCTATCTAGAGATAGATAGATAGATAGATAGATAGATAGATAGATAGATAGATAGATAGATAGATAGATCAAACTGGAGCACAGAGGGCCAAAGAACAGAAAATAACTGAGGGTTAGATATAGGCTTACCAGATCTCCAACCGGGACAGAGTGCTAGACCTTTAGGAGAAGGAATGTGGGCAAGTGCAGCTTGTTAAACCTTAGAGCACAATCCTAGGCTTCTTAAACCTTAGAGCACAATCCCATTGAACACAATGGGGCTTGCTTCTGAGTAGACATGCCTACGATTGTGCTCTAAGGGTTTAACAAGCTACACCTGCCCACATTCCTTCTCCTAAAGGTCTAGCACTCTGTCCCAGTTGGAGATCTGATAAGCCTATCTTTAAAAGAGAAACCGCTCTGACATTTCAGAGGTGGCATGACTTTGTTGTACATTGGTTGGTTTGTGCAGGAGCTACAGCAAAAGAAAGCAGCTGGGAAACACCTTTTCAGTGGAGTCTGAGAACTGTGCAAGACTGTTTATGGTTACCCGATGAATGAAAAAGGCACTTTACTAATGCAGTTCTTTGCCCAAGTCCTGGCAGTAAAAATAAGTTCTGACTTGAGTTCTCAAATTAGTGGAATTTTGGGGGAGGGGTGGGGAAAGGAAACATGGATACTGACCTTATTTTGTCCAGTTTTTTGCCTTTTACTCAGGTAGATAGGTAGCAAACAGCGGCAGACCCGGGGTCACTGGTACCTAGTGCGTAGGCATGGCTCACGGCAACCGGAAGTAGGTTGGCGGTGTCGTGATGATGCCATCATGTCATCGCATCACCTCCAATTGCTTCCAGAGTGCCAGGATTTGGAGCTAAACAGGTTCCATGGTGGGCGGGAGGTCCCTTCTGCTCAACACTCAGGAGGGCCGAAGGCGCGGCTGAACCCCCTGGAGTGTTGTGCCTGGTGCGGTCTGCACCAGTTGCCCCCCCTCCAGGGGTACTGGTAGCAAAGGTTAATTTCAGTCCATATTTGGCCACTGCAGGGCCCCGCTTCTTCACCAGTGGGTCACACTTCTTTACTGCTGGCCCCTACCCTGGTAGCAGACTTTTTATTTATTTTTCAATAAGGGTCAAACTGCAAGTTATACAGAATGCATAATGTGGGAAAAACCTTTTTTGGGTTTTATATTTTGGTCAGGAGACAAAATGGGGTGGGACTATTGCAGGAGGATAGGGAGGCTTAGAACTGTACTCCACTGTGTTTCTGGTCTCCCTCCTATATGTGCGTGTTTATGCATACATCTATGTGTGCATGCGCATACAGGTGTGTATACATAAAGCTTCCATTTGCTTTCAAAGGAAGTTTTTTATGTATAAAATAGTACACGAGGAGGGGGCACAATCAAAATTGGGACGGTAGCAGGGGTAAAATCCAAAAACTTCTCTGATCTCCTTCTCCGTGGTTTGACCTGATGTTCCAGATCCTCCCTGTCACTATTTAAACCAAAACCCACCATTCCATATTATGCATTCCACACAGGGGCGTCACTAAGTGCATGGGGGCAGACCACACCAGGTGTCACCCCAGGGTGGGGTGACACCAAAATGACTTCCTATTCTATTTGTTACCGGTGGTGCGGAAATGCACCACTGGCACAAAATATTTATTTATTTATTTATTTATTTATTTATTCACATTTTTATACTGCCCTTCCTCCAAGGAGTTCAGAGTGGTGTACACATTTCCTCCTCTCCTTTTGTCCTCACAACAACCCTGTGAGGTAGGTGGGGCTGAGAGATAGTGACTGGCCCAAGGTCACCCAGGAAGCTTCGTGGCTGAGCGGGGATTTGAACCTGGATCTTCCAGGTCTAAGTCCGACTCCCAAACCACTACACCATCCCCACCGTGACTTGCGTGGATATCACATTTCCCAGGAGGTCTCCACATCCTGTAGTCTGGTATAGGAGGAGGTCCATGGGGGTGACACCATGAGATGTCGCCCCAGGAGTCACCAACCCTAGTGACACCTCTGATTCCACATAATGTCTGCTTGGACTCTTGCAGTACAATCCTATGCATGTCTACTTAGAAGTAAGTCCCATTGTGTTCAATGAGGTTTACTCCCAGGAAAGTGAGTATAGGATGGCAGCCTTAGAGTCGTCTCCCCAGCCTGTCATTGTTTCTAAAACATGATCTCTTTCATTAGATGTATGCACACTTTACACTGCCAACTCCTTGCACTGAACCGTTGGTTAAAGAAAACAAACAGCTGGGTGAAAGGAGCAGTTCTTACACCTCCGTTCAATTGTGAAATCACAGTGCTAAAAAAAAAATGCACTGTGAAATGACAGTTCTCCACAATACTGAAAAGGGTTCAGCGAGGCAGATTGCAGCTTCCAAAGCTCATGTATCCACATGCGCTTGCCTGTCCTTCAATACAAAGTTTTGGGGCAGATGGTCTTAACACTGTCAGGTACTGTACATCACTGATGTTTGCATTGGAACCCCCCCCCCAAAAAAAAAAGTATTTCTGTTGAACCTAATAGACAAAGGCGAACAAAGCTGTCCAAACGAGAGGTTGGTTTTATATTTCCTAGCAGTCAGGAGGATGCTCATAGCCTCAAAGCAGAATCAGTCACCTCCTCCTTCCAACACAGAGGCATGGGATGTCACTCCAATGGAAAGTCTTACCCATCAAATAGGAACCTCTCAAGGTCATTTTTTTTAAGCTCTTTGAAACCTGGCTATCCTTTCTAACACTCTTCAAAAACATTTCAGCCCACTTCAGACCCTCTCAGTGCAAATTCCTGTTTAATATGATCCATAAAATACAGCACCCTGGATCTGTGGTTGATTTTTGTTTTATTGTTGGTTTTTTTTTTTTTTGCTGGAAAGTGTGCTTTGAACCTCTGTAACAGAGGTACTTTGTTAGCTTCACCTGGGTAAGCTGTCATAACTACTTGTATGGGAAATTATCTGAAAGAAAGGCTTGTTTTGATTCACTAGCTCTCTCTAGAGTTGCTGCAATTCTGTTTATGACCTTAGTTATTGCATTGGAGAATTTTCTGAGGAGGATATTTATAGGCAAGCTTACCAGATCTCCAACTGGGACAGAGTGCTAGACCTTTAGGAGAAGGAATGTGGGCAGGTGTAGCTTGTTAAACCTTGGAGCACAACCCTAGGCATGTCTACTCAGAAGCAAGCCCCACTGAACACAATGGGGCTTGCTTCTGAGTAGACATGCCTAGGATTGTGCTCTAGGACTTAACAAGCTACACCTGCCCACATTCCTTCTCCTAAAGGTCTAGCACTCTGTCCCGGTTGGAGATCTGGTAAGCCTATTTATAGGTAAGCAGAGAACAGAGTTCCTTCTGTATGTTGTCTACTTTTTTTGGGGTAGGCTATGCTTACCATCATGGTTTGTTGATTTATACAAAGCACTTTGCCCATAATAGTCAATAAAAAAATAAAGTGAAAATAAGAATAGAAACAGATTAACAGCCTGCTCCTGCCTAAGATGCAGTGGCCAGCCTAAAGGGCCAGCTGCTGCATCCTAGTCAGGACATGGGCCACACCGTCCCCTTCCCCGGTGTAAGCCCCGGAGGCCCCAATGGGCCTCCTTGGATGCGCACCAGCTTTGGGGTTGGCGCATGTCTGGGGAGGCCGTGTAAGGCTGGCCCGGCCTGGGAAGGGGCGTTGGATAGATACCCACACCTCCGCGTCGGCACCGCTTCCACTAGAAGTGCCGGAAAAGTGCCTTATGGCACTTTTGTGACACTTTAGGCCCACGGTACACTTGCTCCGGCGGCTTATGTTTACGCAGGATTACGCTATAAGAGAGGACAGGCAAAGTCAATAGCTCTTGTTCTGCTTCAGTTTAAGGCTGTTGGAGCCAAATAGCACAAGCACAACAGCATGATCCTTTCTATCTTTACTTTACTTGGATGTAGGCCCATTGATTACAAATGGTGTAGCTACGCCATGCGGGGGGGGGGGGCGCAGCGTGGGATGATACCCCCTGTGATGTTACACCAGGATGTGTCATCACTTGACCCACCCCCTGAGTGATGTAATCCTGAGCCAAATGTCCCTTGGGTGGGTGGGTGGGTGGGAGGGGGACACAAATTGGGGCTCACCACTCTGCTGGAAGGCCTCTGCAACATGTTTCGCCACCTTTCTCGCCGCCGCCATTTTGCAGTCAGTCCGGCGGCTTTGACCCCCCCCCCCCATTCCTACACCTCAGTAGGCTTACTCTCGAAACATGGCTGGGGCGCAGCCTGCTGTTAATTGACAGTCACTTCAATGTAATTCTCATTATTCACTTGTGTATGATGGAAATGTGAGGAAATATATATAGTTCTGGCTGTTCACAAAATGCATCAGAGCATTCACATGTAGATGCCAACATTCACTACATTTTAGATATTCATTATAATGTTGATACTTCAGTGACTGACGTATGGCCCAATCTTAAAGCGCCTTTATGCCGTCGGAATGAGTGGTCAGGTCTGCACTACAGCGGTTGCCCGCTGGACCAGGTAAAGCCTGCGCAGGGGTTGGGAGGGAGGCGGGGAGGGGTAGAACGGGGCAGGGAGGAGGGCAAATCAGACCTGGGAATGGGATGAGTTCAGCGGTGGTAGCGCCCGCCAAATCCTAACCCCCTTCCCAGGCCTAATCAACATTCCCGTGTCAATGCAGACTGGACCCATGGCGATGATGTGGCTTACACCAGGGCAAGGGAACAAATGTTCTTTTACCCTAAGGAGGCCTCCAGAGGCCATAACTCCCCCACGGATACAGCAGAGATCACGTTGGCACCACTGCATTGCCACGTGGCGAGTTACCTAGGATTGTGCAGCCCGTGTGGCCCAGGCACTGTTGTGCATTCAAAACCTTAGGCTGCAATCCTATACACACTTAGAGTAAGCCCTATCGAGCCCAATGTAACTTACTTCTAAGTAGACATGTATAGAATTGTACTGTAAATCTGCCTTTCAAAACCTGAAGCCCACTGCCCTGTTTACGGCAAAAAAATAATAATGCCAGAATGAAACTGTCTGGTATAAAGAAAACAAGAGAGCTGTTGTAGAATTCTGGCATAGCATCATGTTGTGTCTGTGTGAGTTAGCGTATGTGCAAATCTTGCTAATTTTAGTAGTTCTGAACTTGACTACCCAGAGTAACGTATCAGAAAATTATTCTCTGGGATACCCAAATAGTTCAAGAATGCCAGAACACTGCTAAAAATATGCCTGTGTGTTCTTAATTGCTTATCTTTTTCAACTCATCTGTTTACATTGTTCCTTTGATTATACAATAGCAGTGCGGTTGCTGAAACCGATTGTCCCCCAAAAGACGCACTACTGAAGTAGGCAAAATGTATTATATATAACTGAAAAAAATGGATTCTTTCCAGTCTGGCTTATCAACAGCAATTTGTATTGTATTAGTATAATGACTGTAGTTGTTTTGTTTACTGATTGTACACATGATGCTTGGAACGTATCCATAATATGCTTCTGATGTGCAGGAAATTCGCTTTAGCATTTAATTAATTAGCTTTTATCTCATTATTGAGTAAATGTTCATTTTTTTGACAAAGTATTTTCCTTCGTGTGCACGTCCAAAGGCAAATTCTTTGCTGATATCAACCTTTGGCGTTGATGACTAGCATTGTTATGGTAGTGTCACGATGAATGTGCTGTTTGATTTCATGTTTATAATGATTGGCATAGCCTTCTGTGTCGACATTCCAGTATAAGCATGCAGATCCCCTGCTAGTAAGTAAGTGCTGACTTGCTATACATTCCGAATCACTGCATTATGTACCAAAATTCGAACAATTTCGTGTTTAGCTAGATACTATCTTTCGATGTATCTTTATTAATTTTGGTGCAAGGATTTCAAAAATGTCGCTCTTTTTGGCATAGTTTCCAATAGTTCAGCTACCATTTATGCTACTTAGGGAGAACTTACAACTTCTTGTTGTGGCCATGTTTACCCTGGTGTAAAGGCGATTTGACAGCGTTTCAATACCAACACAAAATTTAAGATAACTTAAAATGTTTTGATGATACAATAAAACCTGGAGTACCATTGGAATCAGCGCCTCTGAGTTGTATAAGAAACATTTAGAAATAAACATACATAGTGTTTGTGTTACACAGTGTTAACGTTGGCAAGTTTCAGCTTGAGAGGCAAACTGTGCACTTTCTAAACTCTTATTCTCAGCTGCAGCCCTCATACGTTCAGACAATGTCTGACATCATCAGTGTAAAACCGTTTCACAAATTGTCTGCATGTGCATTCCAAGATTATACTTTTAATGCACAGAAGCATAATAGTTTCATGTGTGCTCCTTCAGACATGCAGGTAACCTTTTGAGAATGCACTTACAGCAAAATCCTATACCGGCCTATCCTATACTCAGAAATAATTCCCATTGAGTTCAATGAGATTTACTCCCAGGCATGCTATGCGCTGCGGCAAGGAGAGTCATGCTGGCAGAGGCGTAACAAGGGTGGAGCGAAGGCAAGTAGTTCTGCAAGACTCCGTTACACTGGAGTCAGCGGCCCCTCCCCCTTGCTGTTGGAGCCATTCTGGCAGCAAAGGCAACATGCAGGACACTCCCCTGTTGCTGCTGGAATGGCTCCAACAGCAAGGGGGAGGGGCCGCTGACTCCAGTGTAACGGAGTCTTGCAGAACTACTTGCCTTCGCTCCACCCTTGTTTCACCTCTGCATGCCGGCCACATGACCACGGAGGCGTCTTCGGACAACGCTGGCTCTTCGGCTTTGAAATGGAGATGAGCACCACACCCTAGAGTCGGACACGACTGGACTTAATTGTCAGGGGTCACCTTTACCTTTAAGTGAACATGGGATTGCAGGCTTAAAGTAACAACCAAAGCCTCTCTGTGCTCCTTGCAAGTCTTTGGTTGATATCTGTGACTGGATAAAGGGTAGACCATCATGTCCATTTGGGCTCTGTTAGGAGTATCTCTTTTTTTTTTTTTTAACTTGGAGAATCTTCTAGACCTTAGACAAATACTTGCCATGGTCTTCACCAGCATCAATATTCTGCCAACAGTGTGATGCAGCTGTGCCAAAAAGGCGCACACTGCATCCAATGGTGGGGGACGACCCAAGGGCAAACAGGAAGTATAAAACATTTATACTTACCCCTACGCAAGCCTTGGGCCACCTATGAGTCTCCTCAGATATCGCACTGTCGATATCCCTGCCACCTCGCAGTCCTGGCCGGCCAATGGTCCCCCTCCCTCGCCATCCCACCCATCCCTGCCCCTGCACCGAGTGGCACAGAGCTTTAGTGAGGATTGCACTGTAAATAGTAGATAAATAACTTTTATTTCCACTGGACTGCATGATTTTTTTTTTCATTTTTAAGGGTTATTGGTGCATGATTCTGTGCACACACACAAATCTATTCCACATAATTCTTGCCCATAATGATTGCTTCTAAATATATCAAACCCTATTATTTGATATCATTTTTCTTTCATTATGTGACAAAATTGCAATAGTAGTATCTTCTGTCCCATATAATCCATAGTGGCCAACATTATTTTTTCCTGGTTAACTCACAGGATTTTGTAAAAACAAAGTCATCAATACCAGTATGACTCCCAGCTTGATAGGACATCACTCTAATGAGTTGGTTCATTGTCAGTGAGCATTATAAATAATGTTGCCTTAATCACAAACTCTGCCAATGGAGACCACTCATTCACACTTTTACTGGGGCCTGCACAATATTTTCCATGAAATTAAGTTGGCTAAACTCCACAGATCTTGATGATTCATGATGTTGCCCTTGATCTTTTATACTTCACAACAGCTTCTCTGAGGTCATTCATTAGCAAAACCATACCTTTTGAGCACATCATTTTTAGTGTCACTGTGGCACTTCTTTTATGAGTTCACTGAATTATCGCTCATTTGTACAGATGTCTGCCTCTTTTACTGGAAATTGTGGAATATTATTGCCCAGAATGTTCACTTGGACAGAATGACGTCTGGTGTAATCATCAGTGATCTAATCCCATCTTCTCATGTACTGAATCAGAGTGCCAGGATATCTGAAGTGGAGAAAAATGGTTATAAAAACTACTTTTCCAATTAAGGATTTGACCAAAAGTTACTTTTGTGCAATTATTTAAGCTGTTAATGTTAGTTGATGATAATAGTTTGTTAGCATCGTAGTTTGCTCAGTATGTGTCAAGTATTGGGGCTTGGGTGCTACTATGAAGAGCAAGTTCTCATATGTACAGTGGGTCCTCAGTATCTGCGGATACCAGAATCTGCGGATACTGAATTCGCGCCGCAATGCCTTACCACATTGAGACATGCCTCTGGAGCCTGCTTCCAGGTCACGGCAGGCTCATGACACACTCCATTGACCTCCACAGGCCCAGGATGCCTTGGGGAAACGAACAGAAGTTACAGGTGCGAATCCAGAA
The DNA here is from genome assembly GCA_026170595.1 of Plestiodon gilberti rubricaudatus. Classification (NCBI taxonomy): domain Eukaryota; kingdom Metazoa; phylum Chordata; class Lepidosauria; order Squamata; family Scincidae; genus Plestiodon; species Plestiodon gilberti. Next base: position 79,927,840 of record JANXHW010000005.1, on the reverse strand, counting down.
GTTGCTTCCAGTTGCTTCCCCAAGGTGTCCTGGGACCTGCAGAGGCTAATGGAGTGCATCACAGGCCCGGTGCGACCTGGAAGCGACCTCCGGAGGCACTTCTCGCTCAATCCACGAATGGTGAAATCTGCGGATATGGAACCTGCGGATGCGGGGGGTCCAGTGTAGAGCTTTCTGAGTCCTGTGTTTCAGCTAACTGAACAGGCACAGAGTATACAAGCAAAGATACTTGGCTAAGTAATCGGGCTAGCCAGATCAAACTGTTGGCATATAATAGAGCCTTGCTAGATCAGGTCAAAGGCCTATCTAGTCCAGCATCCTGTTTCCCTTAGTGGCACTCCAACTGCCTCTAGAAAGCCCACAAAGCAGGAGAGAGAGAGAGAGGTATATTTTCCATCATTGTGCCTCTGCAACTGGAGTTCAGAAGTATAATGCCACTGAACCTGGAGATGATAAAATGATAATGACTTGCAGGTATTGATAGACCTGACCGTCAGGAATTTATCCAATCTGCTTTTTTATTTATTGAATTGATTGATTTTTATCCGCTTCCTCCCCCCACAATGGAGGCACCCAAGGTGGCTCACAGAACACAGAACATAATCAATCAATATAAACATAACATTACAAAAATATAAACAAACATTAAAACATTATCAAATTATAAAACTATACAACTATAAAAATATATACGATTGACAGCACAAAAGCTATATAGCAGCAGGACACAGTATCAAAGAACAATCCCTGGCGCACACAAAATAAAACAGAAGCAGCAACATAAAACCAACAATACAAGACAGTGGCATAAAACCACCATTAAATCATAGAATAGACGGTACTAAATGAAACAGCCATCCTAAGCTAGTGATGGCTTATTCCAGAGACTAATGATGCAGTGTGTGAAGAAGTACAGGTGGGCCCCCATATCCGCTGGGGATATGTTCCAGGCCCCTCCGTGGATACTTGAAACCGTGGATAAGAGCGAAACCCCCTCCATGGTTTCCTGAGGGGCCCCCCACCCTGCCTCCCCTGCAGGCAGGCATGCTTGCCCCCCCCAGCTCTTATTTTTCTTTCAGCAAGCTTTGTTTCTTCCTTAAAACAAACAGAGAAGCAGCCTCCATTGCAGGCAAGTAGAACGAGACTAAGTCCTAGAGAGGCTCTGCAAGGTTTCTGTTAACCTTGCAGAGGCTCTCTAGTACTTAGTCTCGTTCTACTTGCCTGTAATAAGCAGCCAGAGGCTGCTTCTCCTGTTTCTTTAAGGAAGAAATGAAGCTTACTGGGAAAAAGTAAAAGCCTGGGGGGTCCCCACGATCCATGGATAACTGAAACCGTGGATAGCGAATCAGTGGATATGGGGGCCCACCTGTACATACTTCCTTTTGTGAATCCTAAATCTTCTGCAAATCAGTTCCATTAGAAACTGATCCTAGTATTGGTTCTAGTATTATGAGAGATGGAGAAAAACTTCTCTCTCTCCACACCATGCATAATTTTAAATGTCTCATGGCCCAACCCCATACTTACCAGCTGTCATCGTCGTGCCTCTTCTGCTGGTGCTGACTGCCGTAAAGCAGTCAGTGCCAGTCGTAAAAGGTTGTACGGCAGCACACTGCTTAGTGTGCTGCCCAGGATGCTGGCAGGAAGGCCAGAGCCTTCCAGCTGGTGCCAGCGGATCCGGAGCTGCCTGCCAATCCAGGTAAGATGGTCAGGGAGGGGTGGCGAGAGGGTGGAATGAGGGAGGGTGAAACAAGTTAGCAACAGGGGCAGGGAGGTTGGAATGGGGTGGGGGATGTCTAGATCGGGTCCAGGAAAGGGATGGGTTCGGTGGCAGCTGAATCCTAACCCCTTCCTGGTCCTGATCTCGTGGTGCAGGTCCACGTAGACCTGTGCCAGCTATTTAGCTAGTGCAGGTTCGAGTAGATCCCCGTACCATGGAGGCATACCCATGAGTCAGGGAAAAATTGTTCCCTTACCCAGAGGAGACCTCCTGGACTGCTCCTCCACCATTGGATGCAGTGGTTGCCATTTTGGTGCTGCTGCATAGGCAGGGGACACACAACAGGATTGGGCTCTCAGTCACGTCCTATCTTAATCGCCTTTCTTTCAAGCTAAAAAGCCCGGAGCATTACAGTCTTTCTTCATATAAAGACTCCAGCCTTCTGATCATTGTTCTCTTCTGCACTTTTTCCACTCTATATATCCTTCGTGAGGTGTGATGGTCAGAACTGTACACAGTATTTCAAATGTGACCACACCATGGATTTGAATAGGGGCATTATAAGGCCAGCGGGTGGCGCAGTGCAGTGGGTTAAACCGCTGAACCATGAGCTGTCGATCGAAAGGTCGGCAGTTCAAATCCGCGACGGGGTGAGCTCTCGTTGCTTGGCCAGCTCCTGCCAACCTAGCAGTTCCAAAGCATGTTAATGTGAGTAGATAAATAGGTACCGCTTGCGGGAAGGTAAACAGCGCTCTGTGTTCCAGCCGCATGCTACGCGCTGCGGCAAGGAGAGTCATGCCGGCCATATGACCACGGAGGCGTCTTCGGACAACGCTGGCTCTTCGGCTTTGAAATGGGGATGAGCACCACACCCTAGAGTCGGACACGACTGGACTTAATTGTCAGGGGTCACCTTTACCTTTACCTATTATAACATTAACAGTTTTATTCTCAATCCCTTTCCTAATGATCCCTAGCATGGGATTGCCTCCTTCACAGGTGCCGCTCACTGGGCCAACATTTTCCTTGTGTTATCCACCATGACCCCAATATGTCTTTCGTGGTTCATCATAGACAGCTCAGACACATGTTTATGGTGTAGATTTGAAGCTGGGATTTCTTGTTCCAATGTGCATCACTTTACACTTAGGTATTGAACCACATCAGCAATTTGGTTGCCCATGCACTCAGTTTGGAGAGGTCCTGTTGGAGCACTTCGCGGTCTACTTTGCGTTTTACCCTCTTGCTGATAACGCCTATCTCCAAATCATTTTTGAACAAGTTAATATGCACCAATCCCAAGGCTGGACCTTGAGAGACCACACTTCTGATATCTAGTGTGAATATTTCCAATTTATTCTGACTCTCTGCTGTTTGTTCTTTAACCGGTCACCAATCCATAAAAGGACCTGCCCTCTAATTCTATGATAGCTACGTTTACTCAAGAGTCTTTGGTGAAGGACTTTGTTCAAGTATACTGTACAGTGTCAGCTGGATCCCCTCTGTCTACATGCCTGCTGACATTCCCAAAAAATTTCAAGGAGGTTAGTGAGGCTTACGTTTGCAGAAACCATGCTGATTGTCTTTCAGCAGGACTCATTCTTCTAGATACTTAATAATGTTGTCTTTCATTATGCTTTCCTCTAGTTTGCCCAGAACAGACGTTAAGCTGACTGACCTGTAATTTCCCAAATCCCCTGTGGATTCCTTTTTAAATACCAATGTTACATTGGCTACCGTCCAGTCCATTGGCACAGAGGGTGGTTTCAAGAACAAGTACCATATCTACTCGAGTATAAGTCGATCTCATGGATTAGTCAAGGGCAAGTTTTAAGCCAAAAATCATGGAATTCCCTCTAACCCATGGATAAATTGAAGGTAAAACTTAGGTGTGTATGAAATTCTTTGAAAATGACTTACCAGTAATTGTTCTGAGGCAGCAACAAAAGTTTGGGGAAGGTAAAAAAAAAAAAGGAACCATTTTACATTGTTCTGAAGCAGCACAGAACGGAGCTCTTCTCCAAACAGGAAGGAAGGTGAAGGAGCTTATGGGGGTTGTAGTCTTTGTGAGGGCTAGTGCTGTGGAAGTATTGTACTCTTCACAAAGCCTACCTAAGTTTTACTTGGGTATGAGTCGGTATCTGTTGTTCTATTTAATTACAGTTTCATGCAATGGTTCCCAAACTGTGCGCCACAGTGCCTGAGGGCGCCATGGTGAACTCACAGGGGTGCAGTGGGATGTCCCCAGTGACCCCTTCTTCCTGGCTCTCCTGGGCGTCACCATCTTGGATCATGCGAGATCTTGCCCAAATTCACAAGATCTTGTGCGATCCAAGATGGCAGTGCCCGGGAAAGTCAGGAAGAAGAGACCACCGGCGACATCCCAATAGGGCATCGTGGAAGAAAGATGCTGTGACCGTGGTATGTTTGGGAACCACTGGTATTATGGGTTGACTTTGTTTTCATTTCACTGCACCCTGAAGAATATCTAAAATTAATTTTGCACCGGGTGTGATTGCAATTTGCTGCAATGTTCACATCTTTCTTTTTTTACAAGTTAAGAAAGTACATGTATGCATTGATTGAAGCACTTCTCCCAGTGGGATCATAATGTGATTGTACTGTACATATGCACTTGCATGCATACGTGCACACTAATGAAAGGTGGGGGGAGGGGGAGCCACGAATTGAGAACTGCAGCAAATTGCACATGTTCAGTATTCTGCATGAAGACCAGAAATGAACCAAATGGAATCAAATGGCTGATTGCTAATTCATCAGTGCTTCTTATTGAAGTTGGGGTAATCTGGAACCTCAAACTCCAGGAAGCCATTTTGATGAGAATTTCATAACCCTCCAGAGACATAGGGAGAATACTGTCGCTACTGTTATGTATAAAGGTAAAGGTAGCCCCTGACAATTAAGTCCAGTTGTGTCCAACTCTAGGGTGTGGTGCTCATCTCCATGGTTCAGCGGTTTAACCCGCTGCACCACCCGCTATAGTCAGAACCAAAAATGTTTCTAAATATGAAACGAACATTAAATCAATACTAGTGAAATTGGGGTATTTATAATCTCAACTATTTCTGAAGCTACTAATGCTGGCAAGCGGCTTAATCTTTCCCTAAACGTCCAGGTTATTCTTTAGCTGCAAAAATATTTTGTAGAATCCAATTAACTACTAAACGTTTGAGTGGCAAAAAAGGAGTTCCTACTACTCGTGCCGTTGCCTTTAAAAACACACACATAACTATGTGGACATTTTAGAATACTAATTAGCTTTCCTAATTAACCCAAGCCACAGAAATGACAGAAGTCAGTTAATCAACATTCTGGCACAGTGTTGGTGTCCCTAGAAGTCAGCAGCCTTATTTGGCAGTTGCACGTTGTGCACTGGAGGTAAATCTGCTTCTCAAAATATTTTTGAAAAATCAAATCGTATCACAGGAGATCTATGACCAGGTGCGTTTCTGCATCAAGAAGCGGCAAAATATGTTTCAGTTAAATAGGAGTATGTTATATTTAAGGAAAACTTCAATATAAGGTTGTGAGGACGTCTCGCAAACCCTCTTTGGGTTTGCAACACACTGAATACTTTGCTGGCTGAGCAATGGAACTGTGAAAGAAGCAGGAGCACAAGACTATTGCAGACAATACAGAAAGACTTGGCAGTGCTCCTTGTATCGTGGCCAATGTTTGCCACAGTTTCTAAGACAGTATTTTGTACCCCAGTATTTGCTGTCTGTCTCTCAGAAAATGCATACGATCCAGTTGAATGCTGAACAAACCACCCAGCAGCATTTTGAATAACAGACTGAGGAAAAGAGACAGCCTATCAACTAAACACCCATATGCCATGATATCTACTGAACAATACTTGCTGATTTCAGCTAGAGTGGCAAGTTTATTCTTGAAAAGCAAGCTCTGAGATTGTAAGCCTTTCTGTACATAGAATTAAGTCCTCCTTAGACAGAAGTCTTACTATTATTTATTGGCTGGCAGGCAGTTTTTATGAAAATACAAATACATAGAGGAGAATTTTGTTTTCATGATTCGTTGCCATGTCTACAAACTCTCCTCAGAGCATGCTGGAATTATACCCCCTATTTGAAGGGCTGTTCAAACCTGATGCTGAACCTGGTAGACATTTCTGTGTGAATGACTGTACCTGGGTTCATTTTTATAGATCAACAATCCATGTACACTGCACATAGGTTATAGCGGTATTGCATGGAGTGTGCAAATAAAGGTACCCATGTACAAACTAACAATGATTTTCCCTGGGTACCTGGGTTTTTGCTCTAAGATTTAAAATTAAGGAAAATGAGATCGTCAAGCATGGAAGTGAGTAAAAGTCCTTTATGGGGGGTGGCCAGCTCCAATGTCGGGGGTGGTGCTGCAGGATCGCGCCTGCCCTGACTCCAAAACGCTTTTAAAAACATATCTGGTTGTCCTGCCAGCTCCCCAAAGGGTCTGGGGGGGGGGGCTGCTGCCACCTCCACAGGCCTCATCAAGGCTCTAAACCACACTGATCGTGTCAAAAACCCACTTCTGGTTTTCACCTAAAATCGGAAGTGGACTTTGCAGCGCTATCAGCACCGTTTAGAGCCTTGGGGAGGTCTGTGGAGGCAGCGGCATCCCCTCCGAACCGTTTGGGGAGCTGGTAGAACCCCATGGGGAGCTGGCAGGACAACCATGTTTAAAAAAGCATTTTGGAGTTGGGGCGGGCACGATCCTGAAGCTCCTCCTCCAACATTGACCTGGCCCCGCAAAGACTTACAGTGTTTGAATTTTTGTACATGAAACTGGTGAACCCGAGTGCAATAAACAGAGTTCCACGTCCTTTTGGGATTATCATGTCACAGCCTGGTGTTTGTTTTTGTTGTCGGATTGTGGCCTAGGTCTAACGTTCTCAGTATTTCTGCCACCCTATTACTCTCCAGTCAAAAGCATCTCCAGTGAAAAGTGAACATAAGAACATAAGAACATAAGAACATAAGAAGAGCCCTGCTGGATCAGGCCAAAAGCCCATCTAGTCCAGCTTCCTGTGTCACACAGTGGCCCCACCAGATGCCTCAGGGAGCACACGAGACAACAAGATACCTGTGTCCAGTCGCCACTCCCTTGCACCTGGCACAGAGAAAACCCACTTCTAAAAAAAAAAAAAAAAAAACAAACCAGGAGGTTGCTTATGGCTTGTAACCTGTGATGGTCTTTTCCTCCATGAATCTGTCCAAACCCCTTTTAAAGGCATCTAGGCCAGGTGCCATCACCACATCCTGTGGCAAGGAGTTCCACAGATGAATCACACGCTGGGTAAAGACATATTTTCTTTTGTCTGTTCTAACTCTCCCTCCACTCAATTTTAGTGCGTGTCCCCTGGTTCTGGTGTTGTGCGAGAGGGAGAAGAATTTCCCTCTATCCACTCTCTCCATCCCATGCATAATTTTATATGTCTCAATCATGTCCCCCCTCAGGCGCCTTTTTTCTAGGCTGAAAAGCCCCAGACGCTGTAGCCTTTCCTCGTAAGGGAGGTGCTCCAGCCCACAAATCATTCCGGTCGCTCTTTCCTGCACCTTTTCCAATTCAACTATATCCTTCCTGAGGTATGGTGACCAGAACTGGACACAATACTCCAGATGTGGCCTTACCATCGATTTGTACAAAGGCATAATGATATTGGCCGTTTTATTCTCAATCCCCTTTTTAATGATCCCGAGCATGGAATTGGCCTTCTTCACAGCCGCCGCACACTGGGTCGACACTTTCATTGACCTGTCCACCAGCACCCCAAGATCTCTCTCTTGATCGGTGACAGACAACTCAGAACCCATTAGCGTATATGTGAAATTTTGGTTTCTTGCCCCAATGTGCATCACTTTGCACTTACTTACATTGAAGCGCATCTGCCATTTTGCTGCCCATTCTCCCAGTTTGGAGAGATCCTTCTGGAGCTCTTCACAATCCCTGCTGGTCTTTACCACCCGGAAAAGTTTAGTGTCATCCGCAAACTTGGCCACCTCACTGCCTATCCCCAACTCCAGGTCATTTATGAATAAGTTGAAAAGCACCGGTCCCAAGACCGATCCTTGGGGCACACCGCTTTTCACCTCTCGCCATTGTGAAAATTGCCCATTGACTCCCACTCGCTGTTTCCTGGTCTTCAACCAGTTCCTAATCCACAAGAGGACCTGCCCTCTTATTCCCTGACTGTGGAGTTTTCGCAGGAGCCTTTCATGAGGGACCGTGTCAAACGCTTTCTGAAAATCCAGATATATAATATCCACGGGTTCGCTCGCATCCACATGCCTGTTGACCTTTTCAAAAAATTCTAACAGGTTTGTGAGGCAAGACTTCCCCTTGCAGAAGCCATGCTGACTCTCCCTCAGCAGAGCTTGTTCTTCTATGTATTTTAAGATTTTATCCTGAATGAGACTTTCCACCATCTTCCCTGGAACAGATGTTAGGCTGACCGGCCTGTAGTTTCCCGGGTCCCCCCTCCTTCCTTTTTTAAAGATTGGCGTGACATTAGCTATCCTCCAATCCTCTGGCACAGTGGCCGTTTTAAGGGACAAGTTGCATATTTGGGTCAAGAGGTCAGCAACTTCATTCTTGAGTTCCTTCAGAACTCTTGGGTGGATGCCATCCGGGCCTGGTGATTTATTGATCTTTATTTTGTCAATTAAGTCTGAGACATCTTCTCTTTTAACCTCTATTTGACTTAATTCTTTAGTCAGGGGAGACCGTTCTGGCAGCGGTATTTGCCCAAGGTCTTCTGCCGTGAAGACAGATGCAAAGAACTCATTTAATTTCTCTGCAGTCTCCAAGTCCCCTTTTATCACCCCTTTCTCTCCCTCACCATCCAGCGGACCCACCGTTTCCCTGGCAGGTTTCCTGCTTCTAACATATTTGAAGAAGCTTTTATTATTCCCTTTTATGTTGCCTGCCATACGTTCCTCAAAGTCTTTCTTGGCCTCCCGTATCATCTTTTTACATTTCTTTTGCCACAGTTTGTGCTCCTGTTTCTTTTCCTCATTAGGGCAAGACTTCCATTTACGGAAGGAAGCTTCCTTGCCTTTTATAGCCTCCTTAACTGTGCTTGTTAGCCATGCCGGCATCCTCCTGGACTTGGTCAAGCCCTTCCTCCTTTGTGGGATACACTCCCGCTGGGCCTCTATGACTGTTGTTTTAAACAGCCTCCATGCACTCTGGAGCGATTGGACTCTTTTTACCTTCCCTTTCAGCTTTTTCTTAACTAGTCTCCTCATTTTGGGGAAGTCTGCCCTTCGGAAGTCAAGGGTTTTCATGTCAGATTTGCTCGGCACTCTCCCTCCGACATGCATGGCGAAACAGATCGCAGCATGGTCACTGTTCCCCAACGGTTCGGTAACATTTACCTCCCTGACCAGATCTTGAGTGCCACACAATATCAAGTCCAGAGTCACCTGTCCTCTGGTCGGTTCCGTGACAAGCTGCTCTAAGGCACAGTCATTTAACATATCCAGAAATCCAGTCTCTCTTTCATGACCTGAGCATGAATTGACCCAGTCGATGTGAGGATAATTGAAGTCCCCCATGACTACAACCCTGTCTCTCGTTGACACCTCCCTGATTTGCTTCCTTATTTCAAGATCCCCTTCAGGTTTTTGATCTGGAGGACGGTAGCATGCCCCTACTATTACATCACTCTTTGAGCCTGGTAATCTAACCCACAGTGATTCTACGGAGGAGTCAGAGCCCCCCTCCAGCTCTACTCTGGTGGATTCTACCCCCTCTTTGACATAGATGGCCACCCCACCTCCAACACGCCCCTCTCTGTCCCTCCTATAGAGTTTATATCCTGGAATTGCAGTATCCCACTGGTTCTCCGCATTCCACCAGGTTTCTGTTATACCTACTATGTCAATGTTTTCCCTAGCCACCAAACATTCCAGTTCTCCCATCTTTGCCCGAAGACTTCGGGCATTTGCATAAAAGCACTTATATACCTGGTCCCCCAAGAAGGGCTGCATGTTTGCCCCTTTATTCCTGCAGCCTTCTGTCTTGCTAGACTGGCTGTCATGTCCCATCACGCTACCACTCCCAATTCTTACTCTGTTATTACTTGACTGTTCCCCATCCTCTGCACCCTCATTCCCGAGGGATGAGGAGTCCCGAACCGGATGCCCCTCGGCTCCTGTCGGCTTTCCCCCAGGAGTCAGTTTAAAAGCTGCTCTGCCACCTTCTTAATGTTACGCGCCAGCAGTCTGGTTCCGGATTGGTTCAAGTGAAGCCCGTCCCTCTTGTACAGGCCTGGCTTGTCCCAAAACGTTCCCCAGTGCCTAACAAACTTAAACCCCTCTTCCTGACACCAGTGTCTCATCCACGCATTGAGACCCCTGAGCTCCGCCTGCCTGTGTACCTACTGTGTGCCTCTCATGTACCTTACATGCATTTGTGGGCAAAGTCAAGCAGTCAAGAGCAAATCAAGGTTGTTGTTCTTAAAAGAAAGCTGGTCGGCTGCCTGGGTCATGATAAAGTGCTGACTGATACCCTTTGCTATATTTTGTGTACCCTCTGTGCAAGTCACCAAATCCAATATAGGGCTGTATATGTACAAGCTGATTTGTAAAGTTTCTTATAGTTTCACAAGTGGCTGTAAACTAGGGATGTGCAGAAAATACTACCACTCCAAGACATTTCATTTGTTTTATAGACACTCGTTTGGCTTCTGTTTCTCCTTGGGATTAACCTTGAAATATGCTATGTAGTTCCCTTTCTTGACAACCTCAAGATAGGGGATATGTGCAAGCGTGTGTGTGTCCATGTGTGGGCTGTAATGAATGAAAATCTCTCTCTCTCTCTCTCTCTCTCTCTCTCTCTCTCTCTCTCTCTCTCTCTCTCTCTCTGTGTGTGTGTGTGTGTGTGTGTGTGTGTGTGTGTGTGTGTGTGTGTGTGTGTGTGCGTGCACATTAATAGTGAAGGGCTCATTGAAATTTGCAGCCAGCATTGTATTTTTTTATCCTCTTTGAAGGTAAAAGGTGAGTAGATGTTCCAAATGCTCATTTCCAGGCTTCCTGTTAATTAGTGTGAAAATATACTTACCTCCAGAGAACCTGGCAAAAATCAGTAAATGAGTTCTCATTGAGGACAAGGAGGCCTAGAATTAAAACCTCCACCATCAAGAGACTGAAAATGGAAACGAAGGCTGGAGGAACCAAATACAGGCCTTTAAAAAAAAGCAGTTCAACAAAGGCCTCACTGAGGGAGGGGGGCCATTGGCCTAGCCGGCCCAGGAGGGGGCGGGGGATGGCGGCCATATCCCTTTCCCTGCCGGGCTGGTTACACCATTACACGGCCTCCTCTACTTCTTCCAGCTATTTAGCTGACAGAAATCCAAGGAGACCGATAGGGCCGGCCCGGGTTTACACTCGGGGAAGGGGGCAAGCATCCCCTTCCCTGAGTAGACCTCCGACCCGCCGGTCGATGGGCAGCCCATGCACAGGATCTGGCGGGCAGTCCTGGGCAGCCTGCTGGATCCTTAGTCAGGATTGTGCTGCCCATGCCACAGTGATTCGAGCCTATTATCCATAGCATGATAATTTTCTATATGGTTTTTTCCCTTTTGGAATGGAAAAAAAAATCAGTCACATGAGATTTCATCTGTGCTTTGAAGTGATAAAGCCCAGAGACAGGTTTACCACCCCTGGCTTAATCAACTTAGTGCAGTGATTCCCAAACTTACCACGATCACAGTGCCCTTCTTGCACAGCAACCTGTCGCGGCGGCACCATCACCCGCTGCTCCTGGGCACCACCATCTTGAGTCGCGTGAGATTCAAGATGGTGGTGCCCAGGAAAGCCACCAAGAAGAAGCCACCGGGAACATCCTGCGGCATCCTGCGAGTTCTCCGCAGTACCCTTAGGCACAGTTTGAGAACCTCTGACCTAGAGATAAATACTGAAGGAAAATGGAAGGAATGGAGGCCCAGAATCAGAGGGCCATATACTTCAAAAATATAATATTGCGCAACACAGGGTGATAAAGTGCTTAACCCTTTCCCCATGACCCATGGGCTGTGTTCCCCAATCAAAATCTTTCACAAGGGAAAATATATTGGGTCAGTGCTCCCCTGTGATAGAAAAGCCGCTGGGGGGGGGGGTGATTTTGACAGAGAAAACGGCTAATTGGAAAAGCTGATAAGTATCTCCTTTGTCACCAGTGCTCCAATCAAATTTCCAGTACCATCCCATTCCCCCAGCTACACTATAAAACTACAGAGCTGTTGTAATGTAGTATCTTAGAGACTGAACTGCAATTTAGGACTTTCCTGGTTCACATCTCACCTTTGTCATAAACTCACGAGGTGGCCTTGGACCAGCCAATCCCACTCAGCCTCAGTTCTCCAGCTGCAATAAGAGAGTAGCAATATTAGCAATATTACTAATAAGGAACTAAGAAGTAAGTATTACTTATTATTACTAATAATAATTAGCAATATTACTAATAGGTAAAGGTATCCTCTGCTTGAAAGCCAGTCATGTCCGACTCTGGAGTGCGGCCGAAGAGCCACCGCTGTCCGAAGATGCTTCCGTGGTCATGTGGCCGTCATGACTAACAGAATGCTGTTACCTTTCTGTCGCAGCGGTACCTATTTATCTACTTGCAATTCCTTGCTTTCAAACTGCTAGGTTTGGGTCTTGAACTGCTGTCCTACTGACCTTCCGGTCTGCAGTTCAGTGTCTTAACCACTAAGCACTGCAGCTCTATTACTAATAAGGGACTAGTAATATTTACGTCCCTTACAGGCAGGGCTGTGGAGCTGCAGTCAGAAGCAATTTTGGGTGGAGTCGGAGGTTTTGTGTACCCAACCCCACATCCCTGCTTACAGCATTTTTGTAAGGACCACATTAAAATAATGCATGTGAAGCACTTTGCACACTGAAAAAGTGCTACTTAATGTTAAGCATAATTAATGCGGCTGCATTAAAGTACAAACAAAATCCATGGACATTTCCCACATCATGGCATCATTTCCCACATGAGGTATCTGGTGGGGCCACAGTGAGATACAGGAAGCTGGACTAGATGGGCCTTTGGCTTGATCCAGCAGGGCTCTTCTGATGTTCTTATGGCTAGTTTGGCCCTCAGGTGGATGTGATCTGATTATCCAGATGGCCAGGCGCGTCACCAGGACGCGCGTCACCGGGGAGCGGGGCGTGCGCGTCACCCTTAACGACGCGGCCCCGCCCCCGCGCGTGATGTCACGCACATGCCCGGAACACCCCCCCCCCGCGCCATTTTTGGCTCATTTCAGAGCCAAACGAACGCGAGGGCGGGCGGGCGGGCGGGCCCAGCTCCACCGGCAAAAAGTAAGGGGGGTCGCGCGTCACCCCTATGCGCGCGACACCCCCCGGCGGCCCGCCCCCCGCGCTTCCCCCCGTCGACGCCCATGCAGATGGCTACTTTGATTTCCCATTAATTAGCATTCATTCTTAGTAACAAAGCCATGCAAATCCAAAAGAGAATGAAAAACAAGACTGAAATAAAAGTTAAGGTACATATTTTTTTGATAATAATAATCCTAGACTTTTGCCTACGAAAGACTGGCAGATGCAGCTAAAGAATAATTGGCATCTGTGTTGATCAGTAGTTCTTTTCTTGCCACCAACCTCAATCACCACTTTTGTTCTTTTAAAAGCCCAGCATAATTGTTGCCAGCTAGACTGTGTGACATTTGCATCGTAGAACAAATGACTTCATTTGCTTGCCCATTATTGTTAACCCATGGGGGGGGGAGCACAATGAAATGGAACACTCCTCATTCCATTTCACACAATTGTTATCCTGTGTTACAAAAGTTCACTATCATTTCTTATGTTTAAAAAAATCCCAAAACTATGTTGACTAGAGATGAGTCACTCTTGACTGAGTCACTCTCTTGATTCTACTCCAGAAAGTTTTGGTAGAGTTGGAAAAGAACAAATTTCCATTGTCCAAAATTCCAGTCTGGTAGAATCCAGGATTCCACTGGATTGTAGAACTAAGGTTGGGCCTGTACTTCAGTCATGAAGAAGTCCCAGGTTCAAGCTCTGATATCTTCAGGTAGGGCTGGGAAAAGGCCTCTGCCTGAATCCTTGGAGAGGCACTGACAGCCAATGTAGAGAACATCAACCTTGCCGGACCAATGATCTGATTCACCATAAGGCAGCTTCATACGTTGATATATATAAGAACATAAGAAGAGCTGCTGGATCAGACCAAAGGCCCATCTAGTCCAGCTTCCTGTATCTCACAGTGGCCCCACCGGATGCCTCCGAGAGCACACAAGACAACAAGATACCTGTATCATGTTGCCACTCCCTTGCACCTGGCACAGAAAAAACCTACTTCTAAAGCCAGGAGGTTGCTTATGGCTTGTAACCTGTGGTGGTCTTTTCCTCCATGAATCTACCCAAACCCCTTTTACAGGCATCTAGGCCAGGTGCCATAACCACATCCTATAGCAGGGAGTTCCACAAATGAACTTTTGTCAGTTCTAACTCTCCCTTCCACTCAATTTTAGTGCATGTAAAATATGAATCTGAATAGTTCCACAATCTGGCAGTGTGTGTGTTCTGAAGCTTCCAGGGTTACATCACTTTGCCCTCAACATGTATGCCTGTGGGCATGCAACGTAGACTTAGCCTAGGTTTGAATCGTGTGAGATTCAAGTTATGTTATGGCTACTCAAGTTATGTTATGGCTACTCAAGTTATGTTATGGCTACTCAAGTTATGTTATGGCTACTCAAGTTATGTTATGGCTACCTTTTGCAATTTTCAGAAAGAGACCCAGGACCCAACACTTTCCTTTACACTGACCTCTCTGATTCACCAGTATTCTCACTTATGCAAGGGCTTGGGAATTGACCCCACCTCAAAATACATGGCGATAGTCTTGTTAACAAATGTTTCTTCTAGATAAGCTTGCAAACAGAATGTAATGCCTTCCTAATTTAGCAGCCAAATCCTGGCCCTCGCCACTCCATAGCTCGCAGCTGCACCAATGGAGTGCACGCTGCTTGTTATGGGGTGCTACGGTATGGCCGAGGTGGGCCCTAAGCACATGCAGGGGAGCTGCCTCTCATTTCCGCCGGCAGCTTCCTCACACTTGGCAGTGGTGTGCCATTTACAGTGGCCCCGTGCTGTTTACGAAAGCAGAACGTGAGTTCCGCTGTCGTTACCTTCATGATAGGATTGGGCTATATAAGATATCTGTTTTAAATGCACGTCTGGTTTTCACTGTGGAAAAGTGACTTTAATTAGCCCTATGTGACCTTCTCTTTTTCTCAGAATATTATGGAACAAAGTATTGAATATCATGCTCAGTGCTGCTCTCTTACACTAAATTGAATCTTAATCTAATTAACTTTTTTTGTCAAAGGGCACTTATAATAAGAGACAACCCTTGCTTTTCATCAAAGGTCTCTACTTCCCCCATATAAATGCATAGACTACGAAAGAAATAAGATTGGAAATATGTCATGCTGGCGCGCACACAATACTGCAGCCGTAGAGACCTACAGTGCTGGTCTCTGTAAAGATTTGGTAGGTTATTTAAAATCACATACACTTCAACATTTTCTGAATAATGGCAGAACACTCCTGTTCATGCTGCCATAGTGGGTTGAGTCAGGAGTGGAGTTTAGCAGCCCAAAGGTGTGGCCTGATAGGTTATGGGGGTGGGGGGAGAGAGAGAGAGAGAGAGAGAGAGAGAGAGAGAGAGAGAGAGAGATGTCCAGTCAGCATTTGTTGAATTACTATAACATCTGATAGTTGCATTTTAGCTGATACTGTGAAGCAACAGGAGATTACCTGTTTACCTACATCCTGCAAGGATTAGGAAAGTTCCTTTGCCATTCTCATCCCAAGCTACCTATTGATACATCAAACATAGCATCCAAAAGTTACACATTTATCCTGGATAGTTAGCCTGCACATAGCAGCAACTCTAAAAATCCTTAAAAAGGAAAGTTTTTTCCCCTTATCAATTGTCACTCTACTTCTGGTACAACACTTCTGTGTTTGTCACAACCATCAGGATAGGGTTTCCACGCCACTGACCTCCTACGCTGGCAAGGCTCTCCTCTCCAAGAAAGGTAGCTATGAGAAAAAGCTGAAACTCCCCCCCCTTCTCTCCCCATTTTTAGCTGTTAGAAACTGGGTTGGAAGAGGCAGGGACTCCTGAAATCCGCTCCCTGAACCCCCCTTTTTTCCTTGCACCAGATACACTCTGCACCACAAGCAACCACCATAAGACAGGAACACCTACACTATTGTTAGGGCAAAAGAAACGTATTTTCCTATTATTGGCGTCCAACTGTGGACATATTATTGCTGAAGGTATTATTTATCTGGTATTATTTATCTTCTGGAGAAGACTCTGATGCTGGGAAAGATTGAAGGCAAAAGGAGAAGAGGAAGGCAAAGGATGAGATGGTTCGACAGCATCACCGATGCAACGAACATGAAAATGAGCGAACTCAGGAAGATAGTGGAGGACAGGAAGGCCTGGCGGGATATGGTTCATGGGATCACGAAGGGTGGGACATGACTTAACGACTGAACAACAACAACAACAACATTATTTATCTGTATGCAATAATTCTCTCTATCTATCTATCTATCTATCTATCTATCTTTGTGTGTGTGTGTGTGTGTGTGTGTGTGTGTGTGTGTGTGTGTGTGTGTCCCAGTGTGTTCCTGTCAATTTATACGTGCATTGCAAGAGTGTATCAGATGTGTATAATTTGGTAGCCTGCAGTAAGAACATCATTCTTATAGCCTATTTTCAGTGGCGTAGGAACACCGCCCCTGGCTGGGTGCCGCAAGCCGCAATTACACACCCGCGGAAGCCATGCCCCTCGGAGATGTCAGCGGCCTGTCGCAGGCTGAAAATGACAGAACAGGGTGGAAGGGAGGTCTGGAAACATCCCCCCCACCCTCCAGAAGCCTCAGCAGTGGTGCTGCGAGTTTCACCACTGCTATCGACGTGCCGCAAAAGTGGCGCAAAAAACTCACCATCACTCCAGCTGCTGATTTGCGGGTAGTCATGCACCCCCCCTGGTGTGCCGCCTGGTGACAGACCGCTCCCACCCCCCATTCCTACGCCACTGCCTATTTTAACCTAAATTGTCCATGGAACACACAGTTTGGCTGAAGGAAACAGTCACAGAAGCGACCGGAAGTTGCAGTTGTGAAACCAGAAGTCAGTTCCAGTTGCTTCCCAAAGGCATCATGAGGCCCATGGAGGCCAGTGGAGTGCCAGGTGCAAGGGAGTGGCGACAGGATACAAGTATCTTGTTGTCTTGTGCTCCCTGAGGCATCTGGTGGGCAGAGGCGTCACTAGGACGTGCGTCACTCCAAGGCGGGGGGGGGCGCGTCACCCTAGTGACGCCCCCAACTGTGCCCCCCTATATAACCATCGCCGCGATTTTTTTGGGGGGGGCGATCCGGCTGCACCCTGCCCCGGTTGCCCCCCACCCCTTCGCATACTTTTACTTGTTTTGCGCATGCGCAGACCGGTTTCGTCTCTGCGCATGCGCAAAAACAGTAAAATACCCGTATTGACACATTGGGCCTTCTTTCAGAAGGCCCTGGAGCGCCGGCCAGGCCGGACGCTCCGAGGCCGGCTCCCGGGCCGACCTTGGAGCGTCCGGAGGGCGACGCGCGTCACCCCTTTGCGCGCGTCATCCCATGGCGGCCCGCTCCCGTCACCTGACGGGAGCGACGCCATTGCTGGTGGGGGCACTGTGTGATACAGGAAGCTGGACTAGATGGGCCTTTGGCCTGATCCAGCAGGGCTCTTCTTATGTTCTTATGACATAGAAGCGGCCTCTGGAGGCATCCGCAGACGTGCAAGGTCCACTGTAATGTGAAATCATGTGTTTTGCCTTACTAAGTGTTAATAAGAAAGAGAAGAGAAGGAAATGTGGAGGGGCTGATTACAATGACAGTCCCCCTTCCCGGCCGAGAACCACCTCCGGCACCACTCTCCTGCTGTGTACCACCAGAAGTGACTGGTGATGACATCATCGCCAGTTACTTTTATGTTTTCGGAGGCCAGAAAATGCAGGTAGGAGGCTTCGGGCAGGTGGGAGGGCCCTTCTTAGCATTCCCGAGAGGCTCAGCCAAAGGCAGGAGCCTCTTAGGAGTGAAAATGCGGCACCGAAAGTGCTGTGTCGGAGTGGAGTTCTGGTAGGCCAACGGGTCGAGTACCACCTGCAGTCACCCAAAGTACCAGTGGTGGTTCAATTACCACTGGTTGAGAAACCCTGATCTAAGTTGTCCTACCAAGTGTTACAGACAATGTTACCATGCTTCTGGCCCTGGCTAGGCTGGAGAATCGGGGAAGTGATAATATTACACTTTATATTTACAATATATATAAAAAAATTCTCCATCACCACTTGGCAGCATGTTGCATTTCATGTTTGTGTGCAGTTCCTAAGGCTGAAAACCCGCATGCAGAAACAAGGACTGTATCCATTCGATTCTTGGCGATAATGCCTATCTGTGGCTTAGGAGCAGGAAGGGGGAGCAGGGATTTCAGTGGGGAGCAGGTGCATTGCTAAGCATACATAGCTTGTAATATTTGTGAAGCACCTCAACTAGATGCATGGAAAAATTATGAAACTATTATTAACTGATGGTATTTGCACATCCCGCTCTGGAAGAGGTCATTTGGTATTCTTTTTTAACAGCAATAAATGTTTTATGCCTCAGAACTTTTTCAATCAGAAAGGCAGTTAAGGTGATACTACTTCGATGTGTGATGCAAAATGCAGTCTGTTTGATAGAAATCTTTTTTAATAATAATCTCACCTTTTCGGCTGCATAATGGCTGTTGCCCGCTTCCTTTCACCTACGTTCTCTTCTTTAAGAAGGTTCAGCACTGTAAAGAAATACAGCAAAGTAGAGGTTTTCAATGCTGAAGAAACTAACAGCACAATCCTAGACATGTTTACTCAGAAGTAAGTCCCACTGTGTTCAATGGTGCTTACTCTTGGGTAAGTGTGTGTAGGATTGCAGCCTAAGCCGTGAAGGTGCTTTTTGCTGAATCAGGCCATCAGTATTGTCTCGACTGACTGGTGATGGTTCTCCACAGTTTTGGACAGGGGTCTTTCCCAACCCGCTCTGGATGTGCCAGAAATGTTAACCTGGGACTTCTTGCATGCAAAGCATGTGCTCTACCACTGAAATATGGGCCCTAACACAGGGTTAGCCAGCCCCTCCAGCCCACAGCTCTCATCTCAGCCACTCTGCACTTCCAAAGAGGAGGAGCTGTTAATTTTCAACTCAACACAGGTTACTTCTTAGATACCTTCAAAGCTCATGGTAAAAGAGTTGCTGTGGTTGATTTTCTTCTGGGGCCCTTCTTGATAACATTTGAAAACACCGTGGGCAGTTTATGCTCCATAATTCTCAGAAATGTTAATGTGTTCATAGTCAGTATTTAATGTTCAACTATATCCAACCAGAGATAACCTGGATGATAAGTTTAGAGTACCTTCTTGATGCTTCCTAATCTAGCAATAGGTAACCTTACGAACTAGAATTGCTTGCTTTAGAAGCTGATTCAGATGTAATAAATTGGAAGGTGACACTGTTCTTTAAAAATAGATCGCTGCTAATATTTGTAAACATGGCTGAGCCAGCTCTGTTTCCTTCATGATTGGGGGGGGGGGCAGGGAAGGGATATGTTTATGCATTACCTAGGCAAGGTACTTCCAGTTCTTCCTTTTTATATTTCTTTTCTTTCCCCGTTAATTGTGGTGCCCACCCCAGAAAATATACGTCAAAAATAAGACATAGAAAACAGCTGAGAAATGGGGGGGGGGTCAGATTAGCAATTGTGGACTGGCACCTTGTGGAAGTGTTTTTCTCTGGAAATGGGGCCATCGCTGTCCTGTATCAAGTAAAGTAAATGGAAAGGAGCTAGAAAATGTATCATCTCTTTTGCCTTTTTTCTTCTTTTTTATGAAATATTTATTTTAAGTTGAATGTTTATTTTTATATTGGGGGAAAAAAAGTTCATTCAATGTCCTTACCCTCATTTTCATTCTGTTTAGCCAGGGAGAAGCTGTGAGAAACATTTAATGTCAGGCTGTCTGACGTTTCTTTTGACAGCATGGAACACTTCAGTAATCTCCAGTTATCCAGGCCATTAGAAAAGCCTACGATCACTTCATCGGATTAAAAAGGTGCAGGTTTGCTTGGGTTGCCCATCCCTAAAGTGGAAAGAAAGAGCCTTGCAATTGACATGCTGCCAAAAGATAAGAGAGCACATTTCGGAGTTATTTGAGATCACTGAAGACAGGATGGAATGTGTGGTGGAGGCATGGAATTCTTACCATGGGACTGTCGTGGGGCTTCTGCAAGCTCATCACGTGGGGCTTCTGCAAGCTCATCACTGTGTGAATGAGACCTATATCTGTATAGATTGTGCAGGTTTGGGATGACTCCTACAATCATAGCAGCTCCACGATCCTCAGGGAGGGAATTTGCTGGCCACCATACATGTGAACTAGCCCTGCCGCGCCTTATGGAGGGAAATGAATGGAGGGTCTTCCGTCGACTTGGCAGTTCTGAGTGTGCATTGAGGAACACTTAAAGCATCTGAACTGGAAGTCGCATGCAGGCAAGGCCTGAGCCCAAGTGTCACATGAGCCAGGGCACAAGTACTGCTGCTGCCCCATCCAACCTCCCTTAAATGCTCCCTTTGGGACGGCTGCTCCCTTTGGGACGGCAGCAGCCCCCGTCTTCATCCAGCAATGCTGGCGGTGCCACGGGTGCCTCCATCTCCTCTCCTCGCTCTCTGTGCTTGATTTAGCTCAGACAAGCTGGCAAGGAGGAACAGAGCATGACGATGCTACCCCTTACATCCTCTGCAGCACTGTCTCCTTGCTTGTCCTCCTCATGATGGTTCTTTAAATTGAAGATGAGGAGCAGAGCATCCTGGGCTTTTTCTGTTCATGTTCAAGAAGTCTCACAAGCAGGATGAGCAAGGGAAGGGGAGGTAAGGGATGGAGTTGCCATGCCCCGCCTCTGCCCACTCAGCTGCACATGGAAGAGGCACACAGAGAGTGGGGAGGAGACAGCAGGGAACACAGCACCCTTTTCCCCTCCTCCCTCCAGCTGCTGCACCGGATCCTCTTCTCACTCACTGTCAGTGAACAGGTAGAAGTTCAAAGCATTGACTGGAGTGATCTCCATTGTTAGTAGGCTGGAAGAGGGTGGTGAGCAGGTGGAAGCATTCACCATTGGTGGCATTGACTGTAGGCCAGCAGTTCACAAACTGATGGGTCGCAACCCACCAGGATAACTGGATGCTTCCCCTGCCCTCTTAAGGGGCAGGGAAAGCATGGCAGCAGCAATCCTAGGGATTGCTGCCACCAGGACAAAAATGTCCCAAAAAGGGAGGTTGTACTTACCGGGGGCCTCCAGGGTCGCCACTCCGTGATGATTTACAACCACTTCCAGTTCTCTGAAAACCAAAGCCGCGGAGCAGCAATCTGAAGCTCGGGAGGCCTGTAGAGGGGTCCGCAGACCTCCCCACACCCTCCAGAGGGTATACAAAAAAAAGTACAACAAACCTACCTTTTTGGGACATTCTCCCCCCCAGCGGTGATCACTGTCGGTGCTGTCCCCACCCCCACAAGCACTCAAAGTTCTCCCCGCCATGGAATTGCCACTTGGGGTTCTATATATTAAGGTTGGCACCAGAATTTCAAAAAAAAAGTGAAATTAGAAGCATATGTCCAGGTTCCCTGCTAAGGAGAAACATCCGAGAATTTGTAAGAGAAGTCCACACGTTTCTGTAAAAGAAGTGAGCTTTCTCCAGGGGTTTCTGTACGTCCCTTCAAAATGTATATTTTGTGTGAATTGGGTGGATGTTTTCAGCCAGCTGATATCGCAAAAAGCCTTATACCCTTAGATTACTACAACAGACTCCTGATAATCCAGCATCCAATTGTATGGCACTTCCAATAGTCCTGCATCAAAATGGATTTAAAATTGCCATCAAAGCAATGTGCCCATTTTGTTTCTCTACGCTTTTTTCTTAAGAACTGTGCCTTTCCTTATGAGATTGTTGTGAGGGGAAACCCAACACAAATTGTAAGGTACTACAGCCTTCAAAAATGGTCCAGATGACTGGCGATTGCTGTGGCCACCCAAGTGACATCTATGGTGCCTCGGCTTGGCACAGGCTTCTGCCTCCTCCAGGTCTGTCTTCCAGTAGTCCTGGCCCTGCTGGGGGGGGGGATAAGCTGGGGGCCCAATAAGCTGGGGGCCCTGCTGGGGGCCCAATTATGGAATTCCCTCCCCTTGGAATTAAGAACGGCTCTCTCTTTAGAGACCTTTCGGCGGGGCCTTAAGACGTTTTTATTTAGGTTAGCATTCGATGTCTGACATGGTGAGCTGGCTTTTTAACAAATGGCTTTTTAACAAATGTAAATATAAGTGACCCACTGGGGTTGGTTGTTTTAATTGTTTTTAATTATTTTAATGTATATATGTATTTTAATGTTTTTATTGTAAGCCGCCTTGAGTGCCCTTGCTGGGAGAAAGGCGGGGTATAAATTCTTTAAATAAATAAATAAATAAATAAATAAATAAGAGGAGTCACCCATGCTCACGGCTAAGGGCCACCTCAGCCCACAATAGCACAGCTGGCTTCTTCCACCCTCTCAGCACTTCCAGTTTACTTCTTGATACTCTGGAACCACCTAGGCCCCAAAAGTGCGGAACCATTGGAAGTCTACTCTGTATACAACTGTTCAAAGCAAAGTAGATGCTTGCCGAGCAAAACTCACTAGTCATGTGTTGTGCCATTCCAGTTGCCTAACTGTCCCTGGTGGACAAAAAACCCAGGTTCCTCAGTCAGTTGGTGGGCTGCCATACATAGCTGCTGCGTACGGGTTGGTGGTCCTGCAACAGGAGGACAGCATGTTTTCCTTTCAAGAGCAAGGGCGGAAGGGAAATATGGAACTTAACTGAGTGAGTGTTTTAACTTTGCTCTCTGGAAGCAAATATTGTGTGAATCCCATTTGAGATTCTTGTTTTAAGGATTGAAAGTGATCCTTTTTATTTTTGTTTAATTTCTGACTGGTTACCCACAACCCAGTCCTAACCAACTTTCCTGCACCAATGCAGACATGCCAACAGGGTGCGCTCTGCATCCTTATCCTGTGGTGCAGGGTCAATCATGGAGGCCTCCTCAAGGTAACAGAGCATTTGTTTCCTTACCTCAGGACTGCATTTAGGCTGCATTGGTGCTGGAAGTTGGTTAGGGATGGGCCCTCAGTCACTTGGGGCCAAATCATATTCAACTTTCCAGTGCTGATGCAGCCATGCCAATGGGGCGTGCTCTGCATCCTGCATGGTGGGGACAGTCACAGAGGTCTCCTCAAGGTAAGGGAACGTTTGTTCCCCTACCTTGGGACTGCATTGTGTCTGCATTGGCGCTGGAAGTTGGTTAGGGTTGGGCTGTCCATCACTTATTATTTTACTTGATTTTATACCATGATATTATGTTAGGGGTTCATAGTTTAGTTAATTGTTCAGACCTTAGGTCTGGGTAAGGCATATGTGTACTCCTCCCTAGGACCAGAGGCCATTGTCCAGTCAGGATCCTGCCTTCAGTTCAAGAGGGAGGGCACTCTCCACTCACTTGTTGGACTGTCTGCATCTGGAGAGCACAGAAAGGAGAGTCAACAGTGAGTACTAATTTTCCTTTTCAGAGCCCGTTTACATCAACCATTTAGTTTACAGTGGCTGCTAGACCACATTGCTACTATTACTGCTGCTTAACACACAGACACAGACACACACTTTTAATGGACAGGATCCAAAGAGCCTGGTTTTCGCAACCACCCTGCCTACTGCAGCCCCCCATGTCCTTGCAAAGCTGAGAGTGTGGCATACCATTAAGTGTGAGGGAGCAAAGTGGGGAAATCAGCAACTCCCCTGAGTCTGCACACATAGGCCTCTTGATCCCAGCCAACATATATTTATATTAAGCAACCAGGTAAAAATCACTTCATAATGGGGTGGCAACGAGCAGAGGCGTCGCTGGAGCATGGCGGGAAGGGCGGACCGCCTGGGGGCGACGCGCGCAATGGGTGATGCGCGGTCCCGCACGTGCACCCGCGTGTCACGCGCAGGCGGTCCTCCCTTCCCGCCGCGTTCCAGCGACGCCTCGGAGGAGGCCTCGGAGCGTCCGCCCTCGGCGGAGCTCCAAGGCCTTCTGAAGGAACCCCAATGCGCGACATCATATTTACAAGGTTTAGCGCATGCGCAGAACGTTTGAGGGCAAATTTGCCCTCAGAAACGTATTGCGCATGCGCAAAACCTTATAAATATGTCGTCACGCATCGGGCCTCCCTCAGAAGGCCTTGGAGCTCCTCCGAGGGCGGACGCTCCGAGGCCTCCTACTGCCCAAGACAGTCGGCCGGCGAGGATGTCTCCGGAGCCGGCAGCAGTGGAGGCTCCGCTGCTGTCGGCTCCGGAGACATCCTTGCCGGCCGGCTGTCGGGCGGCACGGGGGTCATTAGGGCGGCGCGCGCGCCCTCGCACAGGGCGGCGCGCGCGCCCTAGTGACGCTGCTGGCAACGAGGGCAGGGTGGGCAGATTGAGCCTGGGAGGGGGCGGGTTCGGTGATGCGTGCCACACATTCTGCCCCCCTTCTTGGGCCTGTTTCCCCAACATGGCTCACCTTAGACCTGCGCCAGCCATTTAGCTTGAGGAGGTCCGAGGAGACCCATTGCCACGGCTGGAGCTTTCCCTTACGAATGTTCCCTTACCTCAGGGAGATCTCCAGCCTGCTCACTTTCTGCACAGGATGCAGCGCAGCACACACTGGCCTCACTGCACTGCTGGGCAGAACGTTATGTAGGATTGTTTGAAAGTCATCTTGTGAACTAAGGCAAATATTTCACAATGTTTTGGGGAGGCTAGAGTCTGATGTTACTTTTCCTTATAACTATCTTTTAAGGTGAAAATAGGAAAGAGGATAGCAATATGATAATGTCAGGATGGTCTGGCACAAATATACAGCAAGTCCTCACTTAAAGTTGTTGATAGGTTCTTCTTGGAAACTGTGACTTTAAGCGAAACGACTTACAATGAAACCAATTTTGCCATAGGTTAATTGATAAACGTAAATGTTACTATGGCATTTTCCCATCAACTTTAAAATGAAACGACTTTAAACGAAACAACGTTAAGACCAAAATCCTGTGTAAGGATCCGGCCGGCAGCCCGGGGTCGCCCATCAGATCCCATCCCCTATCGCAGCCCGCCACGCAGGTCTACTTGGGGAAGGGGATGTCCGTCCCCTTCCCTGGGTGTATACTGGGGCCGGCCCTATCGGCCTCCTCAGATTTCCGCCAGCTAAATAGCTGGCGGAAGTAGGACGAGGCCGTGTAACAGCCGAGCCGGCACAGCGGGGATGGGGATATGGCCGACACCATCCCCGCCCTCTCCTGGACTGGCTCACCCAATGGCCCCCTCCCTCGCTGTCTGGACCCCCCATGCGGCCACCAGCAGGAGCCTAAAGCCGGAGCTACACCACATGTGTCCCATATGCGTCTGGTGTCCTGTCCACAGGTTCAAACAACAGGTTCTGATTGGCTGAACTCCACTTTGCTCACGGTCGTGTTTTGTTCAGCCAATCAGAGCCCGTTGTTTGAATCTGGGGGTGGGACACAAAACGAATATGGAACACAAACATGTGTGGTGTAGCTCCGGCTTTACCTGCCTCTGGCAGCCACATGCTCGTTCTGGCGGCGGAGTGAGGGAGGCCGGCCTTGCACCAGCCTCCCTTATTCCAAGGTAGGTGCAAACATGCCTTACGGCATGTTTGTGACTGCTTCCAGCGCCGGAAATTTACACTGGATCTTGCTGCAAGTGCGGACTTACTGTACTACACACCAAGAGCTTGTAGACAGGTTTCATACTGCCGACAAATTCATGTTTTGGAATTTGTTTTTGGCTTTACCAGACGTGTGCTTCAGGAGGAGATTCAGAGGTATCCATGGCCTTTAAAATTAGTGTAAGAAACACTCAGATGCAAACAAATCACAAAAGTGACTTCCTGCCCTAGAAGTTAGAAGCAAGGCCAGCCCTACCATCAGGCAGAGTTAATTGCCCAGCTTCAGACAGCAAATGTGGGGGTACCATTAAAAGGCTTCAAGTTATCAATTATTTTGTTTACTATCATATTTTTAATGACCATGGAAGAAATAATTTTGTATTTCTTCCTCAGGCACCAAAATGTCTTGGGCTATCTGGTTAGAAACACCATTCGTTATATTCCTACATGTTTGCCTAGTTCAATGTTTCTCAAACACTCAAATTTTCTCAAATTTTGGTCGGTCATGAAGCCTAAACTTCCGGGGTCCCAGCCGTTTGCATTTTTAATATGAACAGCTGGCTGCCTGAGCCTCTTTGGCCCACTCCAGGCCTCGTCGCATTGTGTTCTCAACTAGCAGAGGCTCGGGCAACCGGCTGTTCATGTAAAAAATATGCAAACAGCTGGCAACTTGGACATTTTGGTGGTGACATGATGACATCATCATGTCATCGCTAAAACTTCCAGGTTACCAAGCTCTGTGCTACAGGTGGGTCGTGGGGAGGCAAAGATTGTGAACCACTGACCTACTTTCTTGATGAATGACTGATGAGCCTGTTTGATTCCTAGATGCTCTGGAGGAATTAGAGGTGGTGTTGATTATTAAAATATATTCCGCTCCAGGAGTCAACTGTGCTTAAATGCCTGCTGTTAAAACAGTAAAAATGCATCCTGAAAATAAAAACCCTCAAGTGAATTGAAAAATAGCACTTCTCATAGTTTGTGTTAAGTTAAAAAAAATAGAAGATCATGGCATCATTAAAAGTGGATGTTCTAAAAATGTCAAGCCAATTGATTTAAGAGAGTTTGCAAATGTATTACACAAATATTTGTACCCTAGTTAGCATAACTCCTACATTCTAGATTTCTTCATCAAAGAAGTTAGTTTTTTATGTTATATAAATGCCAGGGAGCTGCTTTTCATTGTGCCTTTCATCTTACCTATACATTTCATTGATTATTTTGTATCTATTAAGTTCCATTTGTTTCCTGACTGCAGCCAATATCTTAGATATTTGAAGGAAACGGCCTAATCAGAATTAGTTGGAATGATGTAATTATGTGAGCCAGCTGGGTGTATTCACCTGTGCATTTCTAATCATAAATCCCAGGAGAGCAGAAAGATGTACTACTGCCAAATACTATACAACTACCGAACTATTAAAATACCATGAAGGTGTACGGTTAATTTAACCACTTTCATTTGAACTACGATAATTTACTTGGACTTCTGGATGATTTTATATAGAGGTAAAGATAACATTTTATGGATGAGTCATTTTAAATATTAGAATAGTTTAAGAAATATGATACATGAACAGAAAGAACCAAGGATGTTGTGCATGAAAAAAATGTGTATGTGTTTGTGGGTATATATGAGTAGAGAGTTGGAGATAGGACAGGACCAAAATAGCTACTTCAAGCATGGAAAAGGGTGTGGACATGCCCGGTGTCATTTTAATTTGCTTTTGTTAACAATCTGCTTTGAAAGCTGTCATAAGTGGGGTGGGAACTGCTGGTTCAGGAAAGCCCAAAGCTTATGTGGATGCATAGAACATGTTGGATTCTTTAGATCCCAATCAGAGAGATGGTCCTGACCGAAAGTCCTGATGCGTATATGGCAGTTTATATGATTGTAACTGACATGGCACCAGAACTTGCGATCCGCTGCTGTTAGTCCCAGTCCAACGTTGCAAAAGCCATGCCGCTGTTGTGCACTG
This sequence comes from Plestiodon gilberti rubricaudatus, assembly GCA_026170595.1. Lineage (NCBI taxonomy): Eukaryota > Metazoa > Chordata > Lepidosauria > Squamata > Scincidae > Plestiodon > Plestiodon gilberti. The sequence continues at coordinate 79,900,246 of JANXHW010000005.1, read as the reverse complement.
GGGGACCACTGGTGCAAATGGCTGGAGGCCCCACATGCATGCCCAATCGCTCACCCAGGCCGCACCGGAGCAGGTCAGGTGGTGGCAGGAACGGTTTGGGGAGGAGCAGGGGGCAGTTTGATGGGATGGATCCCAGTGGCAGTCACACATGCCAGGATCCTACCCCCCTTTTCCCAGCCTAACACACCCCCTGAGGCTTCTTGGACTTGCACCATAAAAATAGCTAGCATAGATCAAAGGAGAGACCCATTGGCGACTAAGCTGCTCACTGGGAAGTAGGTAAAAATGTTTTTACTTACCTTTTTACTTACCTATAGTTTTTACTATGGTGGCCTCCCCACCATAAGATGAAGTGTGCACTCCATTGGCACCACTACATTGCTTAAAATTGGTGGGGGAATAGGATTGGGGCATAAATGTCTTCATTGCTATCAGTGTAATGCACTATTATGTGATATTTACTGTAGGTTTACCAAGAAATGAAGGAAATGCTGTCGTAGTAGTAAATGGGGCGGCCCATCCATTAGGCAAGGTGATGCTGGTCTCATCAGTGGCAGATTGTGAAGAAGCAAGAGGGCAGCAGATTCGGGGTGGAGGCTCCCTCCAGCCTGCTGTCGATGCAACCTGCACTGATTCGCTTTCCACTAAAAGCAAGCACAAAGTGGATCATCACCTGCCTCCTTACCTTACTCCTGACACCGTTTCATAAGAACATAAGAACATAAGAAGAGCCCTGCTGGATCAGGCCAAAGGCCCATCTAGTCCAGCTTCCTGTATCACACAGTGGCCCCACCAGATGCCTCAGGGAGCACAAGACAACAAGATACTTGTATCCTGTCGCCACTCCCTTGCACCTGGCACAAAGAAAACCTACTCCTACAACCAGGAGGTTGCTTATCCCCATCATGGCTTGTAAGCCATGTTTCTTCAAACATGGAACTGCACACGTTTTGATTTGATTTACAGAGGCCATGCAAATGAAGACCTTAATTCGTGTGGTCCCATTGATTCAAACCAGAAGTCCTGCACGTCTTCTGCCGTTGAAGAAACTGCATGAGGAGCGTGGTACATGGTTGCTTTTAATTTTAATTGTGCAGAGGCTGCTGACCTGACGTGTCACCGGGCAATGTTCCAGGTCGCACCACCGCCAGCTATAAAAGGAGAGCACACTGCTAGCACCTAAGGAGAGCCCTTTCCATTATTAGAAAGGCCTGGCTAAACCTCAAGCTCTTTCTAACTTTTGAAAGGTTAAGAGGGGCTAGGCAGGCCTCTTGTGGGAGAGAGTTCCAAAGTCTGGGCACGATGACTTAGAAAGCCCTGACTCGTGTACTCACCAACTGCTCTCCAGACATCAGTGGGACACAGAGCAGAGCCTTCCAGTAGTTCTCAACTGTGCAGCGCCCCTCTCTGCACATACACTTTTCAGTCATTCTGACATTCTGTTCAAGGTTTTTGTGTCTTCAAAAAACCCTTGATAACTGGCCTTGGGATAAAGGCAGGCTTTGCTTTATGAAGGGGTGCTTGCAAATGATTTATTGGCCAAGGTAATTTTCTACTAGATTATGGCAATTAGAATAAATTTGAACTGTCAGTATGCCAGCCAATTTTGTGTTGACCTTTCAAAAGCCAAGTGCACGTAGGCGTATAGGACAATTGGCACAAAGGCGACTCAAAGGCATAGGTATGTAATATGATACTTATCATCTTCTCTCCTTCAGAGACCATAACTCTGAATAATTATTAACCATTTCTTCAAGTCCCCACTTTCTGGAATTGTAGTGTTTTAGAGAGCTGGTGTAGCATAGTAACTCAGACCAGGGATGTACGGTTTGGGGCGGCAGGTGAGGCAGAACCGTCCCGTCTTAGTCCATAGAAAAAAGCCGCAGCCTAACCCTGTGATTGCACACATGTGCTACCTGCTTGCTCAGGTGCAAGCGGGTAAGTGTGAGAGCGCAATCACAGGGTTAGGCTGCAGTGTTTTTCCATGGACTACGATGGGGCGGTTCTCCCTCACCTGCCGCCCCCCACACCGCACATCCCTGACTCAGGCTGCAATCCTATACACACTTCCTTGGGAAGCAGCAGGGCACTGTGGTGATCCTCACTCCACTTCCCTGAGTAATCCACCCAGGACAGCTCCAGCAAGAAGGAGAAGGTGGTACAGCCATCTCACCTCCTGCTCACCTGTCTATCCATTGCCCCCTGCTTCTTCTCACCCAGCCATGTTCAGACAGGGAAGTGGAGCCATCACCACAGTGCCCTGCCGTTTCTTTTTGCAGCACCGTCACCACAATGGCTTCAGGCAGTGGCCATGCTGGAAGAGGTGGGTGGCCGCTGCCCCACTCCTCAATCCCTGATCACTTGCTTACAGTGAGCTCTGATTGGAGCACTAGTTGAAGGAATCCTCTTGATTGGAGCACCAGTTGAAGCAGTCAGGTGGGCGGTGGGCCAGAGGAGGGCAAGTCGGACCTGTGGCAGCTAAATTGCTGGCACAAGTTCACATTGCCCTGTTGGCAGATGAAGGGGGGATAGGATGGAGGGGGAATAGGCCTGGGAGGGGGGATAGGATGCAGGGCGTGCCAGCATCGCTTATCCTGCCCCTCCCGGGCCTGATCCACCCGCCACCCTGTTCACTGAAACGTACAGAGCAGGGTGCCATGTGGCTGATACCTTCAGAATGATCTGAACGGTCGACAGGTATTGTGCTCAGAAAGTAAACCTCTTTTGGAATGGACGGAATTTGCCGTACAGCTTTGCCAACAGCGACTTGCATCAGATACACAAAGAAAAGCCACAGGCAAATGTCACTGAAATAAAGCCATTGTTCCAACAGAACCAATAGTTATATTTAATTATTATAATAGTTTGAAAGTCTAAATTCAGTTGGAATGTCTCAGGCATGGGTGAGGCATGTGACCTTAAAGACACAACTGGATAATATGGGCAGAATTCACAGTTTACCTGCCTCTGGAGCAAGGTCTTCTTTGGAAAGAAGCCAGAACGGGGCCACAGCGAGAATGCCCCACCTGCCGCCCCCTCCTGCTTCCAGCTGCAACCCGTAAGTAATTGGCAGTTACATGGTGACCACATCACGTCACTGCCAATTACTTCCACATCTGCACACTCGGGGGGTGATGCTAGGAGACACTGCCCTGGGCGCCAGACAGGCTTGGTACGTGACTGGTCTCAGGGAAGGCTTTGTTGCTGTAAAGAAATACCCCTAGGGCTATCCCCCCACCCACCCTGTGATACATAAATTTTATAGTTATAACAAATTTGGCATGCTCCACTCAAAGTTAAATTACGTTGAAGCCCCACTGATTTCAGTGGAAGATTAGTGTATGTGTAAATCTTTCTCAGTGAAACCAATGTGATGTCAAAGTACTGTAGTTAACTTTGATTGGATCGTACCCACAGTGTTGATGGTCTTTTATATTGGAGTCTGAGGCAACTGTAACTCATGAAATGTTTTCACCTTTGTATGTACTCTTCAATTATTATTGTTTTTCCCTCTGGGTTTTCCCCTAAAATGTAATATCAGAAGACCGAATGCAGATAAGAACTGCCACACATGGGCGCACAAGTGTCTACAAAATTTGCCCCCAAAGGTATTTGCTCCTAGAGGGAAGGTGCTATGGCGGATTATGGAAATTAACCACCACCATCACCCTCTGTGTCCCAAACTGGAACTCCCTCACAGCTACTATTTGAAAAGAAAAAAAACAATGATAGGTTTCACGACACATCTAGTTTGACCGTTATTTAAGAGCATTCCTTTGCTGTAGAGGAGTGATGATTTTTCTTGGCGCAGTTGTAATAATTATTTAATTGGAAAGATGAATAGCTGCCCACCATCATTTCTGGCCATTCATGCCGCTGATGAAGTAGGTTGTTGCCAAAGGAAGCATAAAACGGAATGAGCAGATGTTTCCTTTCCGTGCATGGAGGCGTTTGGCATGCTCCATGTAGGGTCCCCTGTGAGGCCACCACTGCTATGGTGGGCATGTTGCAATGTGTCTAGCGATGTGTGGCAGATTGAGACCCTTGCTGGGTCCAGGAGCCAGTTCTCTCCAAGTATCCTTCCTGCTTCTGCTGCAGGTAGCTTGTATTCAAGAGGCTTGAAAGGCGACTTGGCTGCGGCTGGACATAGCGCAGGATGGTAGAAGAGAAGCTTGCTCTGTGCAAATGGCTAGCCATGCTACGGTGTGCTCACACAACAGCAGCGCACCCTGATCTACCCTTGGAGGGTCAATCCTGCCGGGGACAAGAGTGTTCTGTTCAGGGGACATGCACTAAAATTGAGTGGAGGGAGAGTTAGAACGGATAAAAGAAAATATTTCTTTAACCAGCGTGTAATTCATCTGTGGAACTCCTTGCCACAGGATGTGGTGATGGCACCTGGCCTAGATGCCTTTAAAAAGGGTTTGGACAGATTCATGGAGGAAACGACCATCACAGGTTACAAGCCATAAGCAACCTCCTGGTTATAGAAGTGGGTTTTCTCTGTGCCAGGTGCAAGGGAGTGGCGACTGGACACAGGTATCTTGTTGTCTTGTGCTCCCTGAGGCATCTGGTGGGGCCACTGTGTGATACAGGAAGCTGGACTAGATGGGCCTTTGGCCTGATCCAGCAGGGCTCTTCTTATGTTCTTATGTTCTGTTTACGAACAGAAGCTGTCATGATCGGCAACTATCTTCAAGGAACAAAGCATTGTCATCGGGATTACAGTCATAAAAGGAAAATTTACACACACACACACCTGCAAAAAAAATGCTCAAAATAGAATATAAGACTACAGTATTTAATGCCAGTTTAAATATCTTGAAGTCAGTGTGTTTGACTTTTTTAAAAATCGTATCTTAAAAGTTTTTGGCTAACATCATCAGTACAACATATCCATAGATCTAAACACAATGGTGAATTAAAACTATTCAGCTTTTAATGAGCTGAATGCAATTTGATTTTAAAGGGAAACATAAGTATTGAACATTTCAGCTACAAGAGACCTCTATTTGACAGGTATTAATAGAGGTTATAACAAATGCATAATTATGTTTGTTGCTACTGGCAACTGGCTATATGTCCTTTATGAAGAGATATCTGCAAAGATGTTTGAGAAACATTTCTTCTTCACTAAAACTGGCCCACACACCAAGAACATCACATAGTGACAGTGCAATCTTATCCAACTTACACTACCAGTGTAACCAGCGGTGCAGCAAGAATGGGAGGCCCCAGAACAGAAAGGGGATTCAAATCCCCTCCAAGGGGGGGGGGTTCAAAGGGGATTTGAATCCCCTTTCTGTTCTGGGGCCTCCCGTTCTCGCTGCACCGCTGGGTTACACCAGTGGCGTATGTTGGATAAGATTGAGCTGTGTTACACCAGTGGCGTAAGTTGGATAGGATTGCGCTGTTACTGCCTTAAAAATAGTTGCTACAGTAAAGGCAGTGAAATTTTGATTTAGGTATAATAATGCAGATTTTCTTAAAAACCTGTTTTGAAGTTGCAATTTGTCAGTTATTCCAAACACCTTATATGTGCTTGAAAAATTGTGGTGATTGGCTAAAATTACAGAGAGAGAGAGAGAGAGAGAGAGAGAGAGAGAGAGAGAGAGAGAGAGATTGGCCTCACTAAAACTCACAATGTGAAAGTATTTGTTTCCTGCAGTATCAGAAACAGGACAGGATTAAAACGTATACAGTACTACGCACGCCAGACGTTTAAAATGATACACTGATGGATATCATTTTACTGGTGGCTATTTAGCCATTGTTGCTAAGGAGGAGACTTATATCATTTAGAAGCAATGACTTTGATGCCCAGGTGTTTAATCTGAGCATCTATTTAACAATAGAGGATGCGGATCTCTGTCTTTTCCCTGCATGTGAGCGTGTCTGGGACATCTGGCTAACCACTGCATGGCTAGATAAAACTGTGGTCTTGTGGTTGTGACCCTTCATGATAATTTTTATTCCTAAGGCTCTCTTCTCACTGTATGTGGGGAAAAATTACCTCCTTTGGGGGAAAAAATCTAACTGTTCAGAAACTGGAACAAACAAAAGATGCCTTTCTCCATCAATGTGAATATTGTCATTGTTTTTCTATCCACCAGCACAGGGTTTCTGTGGGCCTTGGGATATAGCCCAACACACACACACACACCCTGATCCAGCCAACCTCTGACCCACCTAATCTTGAGCTCTTGTGTGGGGTCAGAGGCCCATAAGAAGTTCTAACTGGCCAAGCTGACCCCTGAACCCTCAATACCCATGGCAGTGGTTGTGTGTGGTCAATGAGCATCACAAGGATGGCAAGCACCGGGGGGGGGGGGGGGGCTGTCATTGCTCAATCTCATGGATAGGTTTGGGCCTTTCTTTATGGAAATTCTTGCTTAAAATAATCTCACCATCTTTTCCATCCATTGCTAAACTAATCAGTGGAAAAAAATAATTCATTTCAGGGGAAGCAGATTTTCATCTGAGTTCTGATTTGCAAATTAGATGTATGCATATTGACCACTTTATGTTCATGTCATTCCACCAACCGTCATGGTTTACTGTTATACAATTATTATGTCTATGATCCAGACATGAGCTAATGTGGATTACATGGATTTAATTGATTATGTCCAACTTAATTGTTGTAAATATCAGGTCTCTGGCTGCAATCTGCACACACTTACCCAGGAGGAAAACTTATTTAATGCAGTGTGACTTTTAAGCAGCTGTAGAATTGCCTGGTGCTTTAAGTTCAGTTGGTTTGGTGATGAGCCTGCTTGCAATCCCATAAAAGTTGATAACCTGGCTCAGCGTGTACGTTCGGCTGCAACCTTATACACACTTACCTGGGACGGGAGTAAGTCTCATTAAACTCAGTGAGACTTACTTTTGAGTAGACATGCATACAATTGGGCTGTTAGTATTATAATCGTAAAACGTTTTGATTGTTCAGAATGTCTTTACTCATTATGAATGAGAAACCTGAGTTGATAGGTTAGTTAAAATGCTATCCTAATACAAGTTTTTTTCTCTTTGCAATTTGCTATGCTCTGGCAATTTATCCATCTTTGATGAAATGAATTCTTTATATTCAGTCCTTAACAGGCAACCCAATTCTGCCTAGAGCCGCCGCAGCGTGCAAAAGCACACTGCGCCAGATCCTAGGCAGGATCAGGCCAGCGCCGGTGGGGCTGGAAGCCACCTCGGGGGGGGGAAGGGACATCTCTTCCCCCTGGGTAGCACTGATGCAAACCCAATGGGTCTTCTCAGATGTGCATCAGCCGTGTAAGGACCAACAGTCCAGGGAAGGGGCACTGGGTATTGGCAGAGCGCATCGCCGATATTCTCTCCCCCCCCGGGCCCGGCGGCCCAATCTCAAACCTCCCCCTCCCCCACCCTGTCCTGGCCTTACCTGTTTTGGGTGCCACTCCGCCGGTCTGTGGCTGGGGGAGCAGCAGCGCCAGCCTCAATGCTGGTGCCACTTACTCCCTGGGTGCCGCAAATGTGCCTTATGGCACGTTTGCAACACCCAGCCACTGGCAGAGCCGTCATTCCACCTGCGCTTATGTAGTCAGGATTGTACCATTAATCAATTGGTAACTTATCTGAACATCTAATATTTTGTTATAATTTGAATGATTAACACAGGTACTCTCTTCCCTTGTTTCCTGCACCTAATATGGCCCTTGTAGCAAAAATCCAACATTCCAAAGTCATCCCAAGTTCACCCCAAACTCTCCCTAGGAGCTAAATACCACCAGGAAAAAGTTGTGTGGCAGGATAAAATACAATAACAACAACCAAGTGTTAAACATTGTATCTTTAAAGCGATACTGTTAGGCAGAGGAGGATGTAAATTTCACATCTCCCAAATGTAACTTTTGTAAGCTTATCACCACCAACCACAGTTTGAGCTCTTGCTTTAATTTGTTCTCTTGATACATAAACTGTGTTCACTGTAGATTTCAATAAACCTAAAGCAAGAGATATCATGTCTTTCTGTCTTTCACCATGTTCCATACACTTCAGCATCTCTCAAGCTTTAGCTCCAAACTGTGAGCAGCTCTCTTACATTTCACCTGTTTTTTCCATTAGCTTTTTCATCTTCTTCTGTTCTTTAGGACTCATATTCACAACAATTTGCACAAACACAGCAGAAAAAAACAGATAAAAGAGAGCGTGTTCTGCACTTGCCTTGGAATCCAGTATGAATCCACACACACACACACACACACACACACACACACACACACACACACACACGCACACACACGAGTTCTACCATCAAACTGGGAGCATGGGGGCGGAATTTCTGTAGGTGTGTCCTCAGTGAATGCCTTATCAATGAATTTTCTGGAAAGTACTGTATAACAAAGACACTGTACTGTATTTTCTCATCAATAAGAGCATAACTCGGTGACAGAGAGCATGTCAGTTTGAATCCTTGTGATCTGCAAGAAGGGTTGACAAGGACTCCTACCTGAAACCCTGGAGGGCCACTGCTAGTCTATGGAGACCATAGTGACCTAGATGGACAATGATCTGATACAGCACACAGCAACGTTATACATTCTTAAGTACAAGTTGAGGTTTTCATGGCCAGCGAAGATTGTAGAAGATAAAAAGGACGGGATTAAAAGCCATGATGACGAACAAATCTTTAAGTTAAAAACAAAAATAAAACTTCGTTTATAACATTAAAAACCATGTATAAAATCTTTGCGACGTTTCAGTTGCCCTTTGGCAATCTTCTTCAGGCAGCAGGCTGTCAGATGGTAGACAAAGATTCTTTGTCGCAAAGATTTTATACACGGTTTTTAATGTTATAAATGAAGGGGTTTTTTTTTAGTTTTTAACTTAAAGATTTGTTCGTCATCATGGCTTTTAATCCCGTCATTTTATCTTCTACAGTTACACGTTCTCATGAATTCCCAGACATAGGTGGATTATGGGTGGGCACTGAGAGACAGTGGCGTTCCTGCGGTAGGGGCTCGACCGTAAGTCGCGCCCCGTCCTAGTACCGTGTTCACGAACTGGAGCGAGGAGGCCCCGCCCCTCGCCTTCGGAACCATTCCGCGCAGCGAAGCCAAACGGGCAGGGCAGGTTACGGCGAGGGGCGGGGCCTCCTCGCTCCGGTTCGTGAACATGGTACTAGGACGGGGCGTGACTTACGGTCGAGCCCCTACTGCAGGAACGCCACTGCTGAGAGGGTAGCAAGAGCAGCTTCAGTGCACACTGGTGGTGAGAGAAGGTGGTGAGAGAAGGAGTAGGGATGGTGAAAGCACCAGGGAACCAGAACACACATGCCATTTTAATGCCACACATGTCCAGTGCCTGGCCCCAACACAGCATCACTCTGGAATTATGTTACATTGGGGCCAGGCACTCAGTGTCAACGGTGCTGACAGGTCTAGATAGGACCCAGCACTGGCGCAGCACTGACATTTGTCCCCTTACACCGAGGAGAGCCCCAGCCGCCCCAAAGGGTCTACTCGAGCTGGCCGTGTAATGGCGGCCAGGACTGGGGGATGGATAGGATTTGACAGAGGAGGCCACCACTGATCCCTCCCTCTTCCTGGGCTCAATCGACCAATCCCCCCGGAACACCCCATTCTGCCATTCCCCACATCCCTCCATCACCTAGCGAGGACCCACCTCTCCTTTGCGGTGCTCCACCATTCCACGGCGCTGGAGGAGTCGCGCAAGCCTCTCCGCTGGTGCCACTTACTCTTAGGGTGACGCAAATGTACCTTACGGCACATTTGCAGCACCCTAGACCGATGGAGCAGTCACTCCGCCAGTCCAAGATTAGACAGGATTGTACCGTTGACAGGCGTCGCACACTGAGTGCTGAATTTGTAACTGATCTTTTTAACCCAGCTTATCTTCTGATGTTTTCTGCTGGTGGGACTGGCATATAATATGAGAAGTCCTTAGAGTTTGGTATAAAGCTTGAGGTCCTGGATGCATCGAAAGCAGAAAAAGTTTTCTTTAATTGGGGAAAGTGCAGGAAATTGCCATGGCCAGTTACCTCTCACACACTAAATTCCTTCCATATGAAATGATCTGTTCTCACACATTTAAGCAGCTCATACGTTCAGTTTAAGAATAGTAATTTCCGGAGCCGAGAAACTGTAGACTGTGCATTTTATTTCCAGAGCCTCACAGCTTTTACCTGTTAAATTATTTGGATCCTGAAGTACTTTCAAGAGGAAATAAAAGCCCAGATAATTTCACCTACTGCAATCCACTCCTTAAATCTTTTTAAAGCTGTTAAGTGGATGATTCACCTGAGAGAAGAATACCATGCTAAAGTGATTGGCTGCCCTAGGCATGCAGAAAGGGAATACAAATGAAATCTTCATGTGGTTGTCATGACTTGTTCCACTTAAAGGGATTTCACAAGCTTTGTGCTGCCTAGGAAACTACACCCATACTTCACAACTACTGGCAATTGGATACAAATGCATACACAGCATATTATCTGCTGCATTTTATTCATAAATCTTTACAGCCTTAAGGAGAGAGGGCTGGTGTTTTCAAGGATGCCATTTTTGTGATCTCTGGCATACTGAAATATATGTGATCATGGCACTTGTGGTTGAGATCCATGAGCTAGCAATTCAAGTATTAGCCCAGTGATTTCCAAACTGGGAGCCATGGAAAGCAGCCAGGGGAGCTGTGGAGTGCCACAGAATCCTCTCGGAAAACAGTGCAATGCCAATTGGCAGGCATCAACATAATGTCATGGGGAGCCATGGCCAATGGTCACCAAGGGAGCCGCAGGTCGAAAAAGTTTGGGAAACCCTGTTAGCCAATTGTCCAGTACGATATAGACTCATCGTGTTACAAAGATGTGGCACGAGAGAACTAATGAGCCTGCAATCATAAGCATGCTTACTAGAGCCCCACTGAACACACTTCTAAGCAAACACATATAGGACAGCTGGTTATCTCTTTGATTTAAGCTTGCCTTGCAGGATTTCAGTGTAAGACTGCTTTCAGATGGAATGCACTCACCAGACATTTGCTAGCTACTCAAGGTCCATGTATGGTGATGGGTTTTCAGACAAGGAAATCTGCCAGTGGAAGCTCCTCTTTACGCTACTGTTTAGTTTGTCTAACTGCAAGCTTGCTTTCTGCTGCACTGTAGTGCCATCACTGCAGGTGGCCAGAGGTGGTATTGCTGCTACCAAATTAGCAGGGCCAAGCGACTTTTGCTGCACTCAGGGTCTCCGCTGGTCGCATAAAGCATCTCACTCTGTCCTGCCTTCTCAATCAGAGCAAATAATCAGTCAGTTACAGATTGAGCTGATCCCAGATTGCCCACCGTGTGGCTTACCTGGTGCGACTCACTTGACAGCCCATCTGCTTCCCAGCTCAATTACCTGTCTGGCTTTTTGTCTGCTGCTTGCCTCCAGGCTGCCATCCCTGACAGTCTGTGCCAATCCCCTGCTGATCGTTTCAAATCCAAACAGACGAGCAGGACCAACACAGGTGGCCAAGTCCAAATGAGCAACTGGAGTGCCAAACCCTCAAACTAGATGCGATGTCTGCAGCGAAGGTACCATTCCCCCCAACTGCCACTTTAGCAGCAGTCACTGCCATCTGGAAACACCTAAGATGCTCCATAGCGTTGCACGTCGAGTCTCAAAAGTAGATTAAAGTCTTTGTTATCGCTGTTGTTCTGCTGTGTTTGTAGGTTCTAATCGTTTGCAAAAACCGAGCTTCCTTTTGTTCATTAGCTTCAGATTTGCTAATTGTTTTAGCTAACCTGCAATGAAAGTAAACTCTGGTTTCATCTAGCAATTTGGCTCTTTCAGAGCCTAATTGCTAATTATGTTGTTTAGGAAACCTGATGGAAGAGATAAACACTGAGGGGAAAAAACAACAACAACAGATGAAACTGATCATAGCAAAGGCAAAGAATAAAGCGATAGATCATGGCCAACAATAGTACAGAGAGAGATGGCTTCCTTTAGCCGAGCTAGTTTGTCACTTGGAAAAAGTTAAATTGACAGTCTGGAAATATGCTGCCTTATCCCTCATCTGTAACAAGCCAGCTTTCAGGAAAAGAGAGATTTTCTTGTCCTCATTTTCTATATTATTATTATTATTATTATTATTATTATTATTATTATTATTATTATTATTACCGTATTATTGTCAAACGAGGTAGAATTTATAGGTTTAAAAGCCATGTATAGGATAATTTTTTTTTAAATCGCATGAAATATCCCAACGTTTTAAAAATACATATAAAAATACACACAATTAAAATAATCAAGGATCCACATGAGTTAAAATCTAAGTCCAACGTTTCATCCTAAGCACAGGACGATTACGTGCTTAGGATGAAACGTTGGACTTAGATTTTAACTCGTGTGGATCCTTGATGATTTTAATTGTGTGTATTTTTATATGTATTTTTAAAACGTTGGGATCTTTCATGTGATTTTTTAAAAAATATCCTATACATGGCTTTTAAACCTATAAATTCTACCTCGTTTGACAATATGTCTGGCCATGAAAATATCCATGCTACATCATCGTCGTCATCATCATCATCATCATCATCATCATCATTATTATTATTATTATTATTAAAAACCTCATAGAACACAGTCAAATAGCGAAAAGTTGTCATTGACTGGTGCTAAATAGTGGATACATGTTTTGGCCTGAAACCTAAGTATCAACCAGGTATCAATGCAATATACAAGATATTTCTAAAAGTGCCGTTTTTTGCAATTCTAATGGTGTTACATCAGTACGTTGTAGCTGCATAAAATGATTCCCAATTTTTTTTTCCGAGATTATTCCAAGCACTTCGATGACCATGGGGACTACCTTCGCATGTTTTCTCCGTAGCCGTGTGATTTCAATAGCCAAGTCTTGATATTTTGTCATTTTTCCAGTTCTTTTCTGTCGACTCTGGCGTTTCCAGGAATTGCATTATCAATTATCCCAACACTTCTATTTTCTACTATAGTTATATCAGGCATGTTATGTTCAAGGTGTCTATCCATTTGGATTATAAAATATCACAATAATGTTGAGATCCAATCTTAAATCAGGTACAGGTACATATGTTTGATACTGTGGGCAGAGTTTGTCCTAGCAGCTAAAGCAACTCTCTGAAAAGCAACAACAAAGCAGAAAAGAAAGGATTCTTTTTTTTAGGTTGGATTTTGATACCTCAACCATTCAATCATTTATTACCACAATCTCTTTTTGCAGTCACTAGGGCTAATGGTTTTCAAACATCCACTAGGGATGTGAAAATCTAATCAGTACTTAGGAAAAATATCCTTAGCAGCTGCTTTTGTTGCCACCAAGTCTCTTGGTAATGTTCATATTCTCAGCCCAAATGATTGCTTTGGACATGATGTCTCCCGAACAGCCATGTCCCTGCATCTGGAAAGATGGACAAGCCAAAATTCACCTTTCATCTGCCAAGCTACAGGAGGACAAGCTGTTTGACAAACCATTAAATAAGTCAACTGCAGAAGAGAAAGAGCAATATATATATATATATATATAACACACTTGACATCCTATAAGCAAGATTTCCCTATCTTCGGACTTGGTTATACATTATACCAGGGGTGGCCAAACTGTGGCTCCTGAGCCTCATGCGGATCTTTGACATATAATGTGCGGCTCTCAGAACTATGTTGGCTGAGCTCCTTTTTTGCATCACAATTAATATAAAAGGCAAATAAGAAATTTTCAAGCTTTATAATTATTTACCAGGTATAAACTGAGAGTCCACTGGATTAAAACATAAGTTTTAATGTTCATGGTGAGTAAATATATTTAAGAATTTTAATGCTACTTAAATATTGCGGCTCTCAAACATCTGAAGTTTATTGTGTGTGGCTCTTACATTAAGCAAGTTTGGCCTCCCCTGCATTATACGCAAATTAATGAACAAACATTAAGAAAATGGAAAGATATTCGTGTTGGGTTTGGGGGCTCAAGAAGCTCACAAGAGTAATGCTGAACCGTTATCCAACATCTAGTGTAATTTACAAATCTTCTTTACTGGGAAGAAAGATTTTTCTACTCAGAAGAAAGCAAGTCAGCTCATCCAGGATTTCCGTCTTACTAAGGTTTCCGTCTTAATCATTCTCCTTCACGCTTTAATCCTGTGCACACTTTCTCAGGAGTAAGTCCCACTGAACATGGTAGGACATACCTCTGAATACACAAAGGTTTGTGCTTTTGGTTCTTACTGTAGTGTGGTTGAGGAGCAAGAAAAAAGAACTAATGAAAACGCTCACCACTGGCCGTGATGTTCATTTTTCTTTTCCTTTTTTAATTTAGAGAAATAAAAAATATCCATAGAAAAGGCCAGATTGCTTTAAATTGTTTTAAATTACCAAGCAAATATGTGCTTTGCTCACGGGACCCTTTTTGCCAAAAGCCATTGACTATAAACACCATCATGGGTCTGGAAGGGTTTTCTGAGGGTCCAACCTTTTGCAGTAAGATGTTCCATATGCAATACAAGCAACAGCTCAGCTGTGGTTTCCAAATTATACTTTGCCAAACTTTGACTGCTCCAAAGGCTGGGCTCGTCTTGTAGGATATTCTAGGTTTTGTGTGCCAAGTGGCACACAAAATAAAATAAAACATTTCATGTGGAATGAAATCTGGTTATCTTTTACCCAAATGGATGAGGACATTTTTTATAGTTCCAGTGTTTATAGAGAAGGGTATAGCGATTGCAAATGCCTCACAAACTATGGGAGCTATATCATAGAGTTGCAGCCCAATCCTATCCTCCCCTCCCCCAACCGCTGATGCAGCCACGCCAAAAACAGGAGTGCTGTATCAGCATGGGGAGTGGATTGGGAGACTTCAGCAGGGAAAGGGGATTTAAATCTCCTTACTCCTGCATAAGCTTCCTACTCCGCAAGGGGTCTCCTCCGACCTGTGCTAGCGATTTTGCTAACGCAAGTCCAAGGAAAGGGGACAGGGAGGCTGCTGCCGGAGGGGAATGGGTACGCGTGTCACCTTTTCTGCGCGCGTCACCTGGGGGCGACCCTCTGACAGCACGTAGCATGCAGCTGGAACACGGAGTGCTGTTTACCTTCCCGCAAGCGGTACCTATTTGTCTACTCGCATTAACATGCTTTGGAACTGCTAGGTTGGCAGGAGCTGACCAAGCAACAAGAGCTCACCCCGTCGCGGATTCGAACTCCCGACCTTTCAATCAACAGCTCATGGTTCAGCGGTTTAGGCAATATAATAAAAAGGGGAAATCCTTGGAACGAGAAGAACATTCAAAGTGAAGGAGGGAGGAGAGGGGGAAAGATAATGTTTATTGGGAGGCAAAATCGTGACATGGGGGAGATGACCCAGATGGGCCAGGGGATAGGGACCAGGATTTATGCAGTATCACGGCATGTAGAGGAAGGGTATTGCTGGAGGAAGAACCTAGAAAGAAAGTTCCAGCTGCAGTGTGAGAACCTGCCTTAGGTTGGAGATGATTGCTCGCCGGGGCTATAGGAAAGGAGTGAGCCCCTCAACAGAGTGAGCCCCTCAACAGCCCCTTTCCCAACACTTGCGGTGGGGAACTTTGCCTCTTCCGTCATGCAGTTCTTCTTAACTGTCATGACAGGCTCTTGAAAGATGCCTCTTACACTACTGGGCATCTAAGTCATTTGAGCAGCTGTTGTGACCGTCTTGCCGTGAGCCCAAGCAAAACAACGCATGACTGGCCTGGCTCCCAGCATGGACCCTTCATCCCTTTTATATGTGCACATACATGTCAGGCTATATAAGGTGTGTTCTGGGGATCGAGGGGAGGTGCAAATGCTGGAGGGGGTAGAGGGTGGGCAGTGGAATCTTGACGAGAGGGGGGGGCTTCAGATAGCAGATCAGCTTGGATGGCCTCTGCATCCAGGCGCTTGCATATATCTGACTGAAATCACAGAGAACCAATTGCTTCTGTACCGTTTTGTTTTTTTTAAGAGCCCTGTTTTCAAGGATGAGAATTAATGTTGAAATATCCAACCACTGATCAGGCTGCAAATGAAGAGCAAAGTGATAGATAACAGCACCGGCTTGACTGACTAGCCACTCACCTCCTATGCCGTGCCAAGTTAAAAAGTGCCTCCCAAGCTACCAGAACAAGTGTTTTACAAATATCGGTTTTATTCCTTTTTGGACCCAAATGACTCGTATAAGCATATGTGAGCAGGTGGGCTAGTAGTAGTACACATTTTTATTGGCTAGTAACTTTTGTGCACTTATTTACAAAGCTCTTATTGCATCCGCACAATATTCTGTCTCTGTCCAGTGAGACGAATGGGTAGGGAAGTGCTCCAGAGTTCCTCATTCAAATGCCAAGTGATTACTTGCAAGAAGATGTATTGATCAAAACCTCCTTATTATACATGAACCGACTTCTGGTTCCAGTCTATTCAGCAGGGTGTCCTTTTCCCTAAGTTCCTTCTCTCCCCCTCCCCACCTCAATTGCTACCACAGAGGTTTGCTTCTAGAGTACAGGTAGGACCATTGACAAGTGTCATACTTGCTTGGTCGGGGCAAAGGGGAAGTGCATGCTCTTGCTATGGCTTTTGAGAATGCAAAAATTCATGCACACACCTCTGTTACCTTCTCATCTTTGCTAAACAGTTAGGTACAGTGTGAACGTGTGTGTGTGTGTGTGTGTGTGTGTGTGTGTGTGTGAGAGAGAGAGAGAGAGAGAGAGAGAGAGAGAGAGAGAGTGAGAGAGTGAGAGAGTGAGTGAGTGAGTGAAAGATGGGATTTTAAACACTCTAACCCCCCCCACACACACACACACAAACACACACACACAGACAACTACATCAGAGCCACTTTCCTATAGTCGGTTGCAATGTGGGTAGGCCAATCAGATGGCTATTTATCACAAGCTAATCAGATGGCTATTTATAGGGAATGGATTTATTTCAGATTGTTTTAAAAGGAAGTGTACAATAAATAAGTACAGTAAATAAGGATATTTGGTTGGTTTTTTTAACCTCATAGCATTGCCCAATTATAATTCAAGTTGATTACCCCTTATCGAGACATCTGAAATCCAGACTATTCCGAAATCCAGACATTTTTGTGACTATGACATTTAAAAAAAAAAAAACCCTTTCCCAGCACCTGACTGGCATAGTGCAAGGCATGCCGGAGCACAAAGTTATTTAAAATATTGTATAAAATTATCTGTATATGAGACATATATGTATTTTGTGTTTAGAGTTGGGTCCCATCTTCAAAATATCCCGAAATCCGACAAATCCGAAATCCAGACAACTTCCCGTCCCAAGCAGTCCGGATAAGGGATACTCAACCTGTATTAACAGAAATTAGTCACCTTTCCCCTCCTCCAAACATTTTTTTGAGCTAGAGGATTTGTGTCGTTAGCATGTCTAGTGTATAGACTCCTTTGGTTGTGGGATGGAGGAATAGGAACTCAGTGTATAGAACTGGTGAGTTGGTCAGAAATATTTTTGAACTACCCTCTCACTCATGGCTTTTCGGTGAGGGCTCCAAACGTTGCTCCAAACGTTTCTGATCCATCTGGCGTTTGGGTGACGGGTTGATGTCTGTGTCTCTGTAATAGTGTTTTGGTTCTGCTGCCTCTTTCTGGACCAAATATCTCTTCCCCCCCCCCACCGGTTTTATTGTTGCTTTATTAATTATTTTACTCATTGTTTGTATACATTGTTACATTTTCTTATTAAACTTTGTAAGCCGCCATGGGCATTTGCTTCGGCTTGGGAAAGGCGGAATATAAATTCATTCAATAAATAATATTTTTAATTCGGCATTGAACTTACACAATCATCTCAACTGTGACAGATTCAACCATAAAAGAAAAGTTATTCCAATGGTCTTAAAATGCGTATGGTCACATACTATGTTGTACATTGTCATTCTAAAACCATTAGGACCGCAATCCTATACATGTTTACCTGGGAGTAGGTCCCATTGGACACAATGGGAATTACTTCTGAGTAGACATACCTAGGACTGTGCTTGAGGAATCTTACCCGGTTCTGATCAAACGTATGGTCTATCTGGAGTGTCTACTTCCTCTAACCCCACAGTGTTTATCCATTTGATCATAGGCAACCCACACTCTAAATAATCATGCTGTTATAGATGATGGATCTGTCTTTGAGCAATTGACATTCTGGTGGCTGCCAAAATATGTACAGAGTCATTTCCAGATTGTTAGATGCAACTATATATATTTTTGCTATTCAAACAGAACCAGGTGTGAATTCAACAGCATATCATATAATCAGTCATCTCTCTACTGTTTGATCTGCCTTTTCATATGGTATAATAATCTTAGGGCAATTTCAAAATTGGCATTCTTAGAACTCTTAGTTCTAAGTTCTTAGAACTGATTTCCTCTATGGTATAATCTTAGGCAATTCCAAAAATCACGAGGCAAATTAGCCTACAATCTAACATACCTCCAATATATAGTATGTCATATCCTGAACAGTTAAACAGGATATTAGATTGGAATAAGCCACTATTAGTATTGCATTTTAAACACACCTTTTCTGGTATTTGAACACCGTGCTTTGTTTCCTTACATACGCTTAAACCGTTTTTACCTAAGAGTGTTTATACACAAATGCATGAGTTAAATGCATACACCTGTGGGCTCGGAGGAAATGGGTTAAATCTTATTGGCCAGAAATATACAGAGGTGTCATGGGCATTCAGCTAGGAGGACCAATCGTAATATCAAACATCCTGATTTGAATGCATCTACACAAATTTGCAACCAACACAGCCCTGCTTGCTGAGCTGGGCCACAACCAGCTTGCCTCTGCTGTCTTTCTTTGCCTCTGATGCCTTCCCTTTCCCCTGGCCCAACCCCCAGAAGCATATGTTGAACCAGAAGGAAGGTAGTGCCAGTGAAGGCAGCCATTGAGGCTCCAAGCCCTTGCAGTATTTCTTCTTGCTGAGGACTAGACTAGGACTACATGTCCCAGCAGCCCCAACAGAGAAATTATGCTCTGGCCGCGTTTGTTTTTCAAATTGGAAATAGCAGAAAGTGACGTTCCTAGTATGCTTGATATCGCTGCTACCGGCGGCTCCCAAAGTGAACGGAAATGACCAAAATCAGAATGACTGCTGTTGCTCCTCGTCCCGTCCACTACATCTCCCACTTTCCTATTGGTGCATGAGGCTGTCATCGTTATTTCCTCATCCCTCATATTACATCTCCCAAGCTCCTTTGCAGCCAAGCAGCCTTCCTATTGGTGCAGGAGGCCGCCATTTTTTCTAGCTTGGAGCTTGGATTTGAAACTTCAAGCGTGGAGAGAGGGCTGGAAGGCGGAAAAAAAAAACCCGTGACCAGAACGCCATAGAAGGTGGAAAAAAAAAAAACAGCTCTCAAGCACTCCAAGCGCTCGAAGCTGAAAAACAAACGCAACCTCTGTGTGCCATGGCTCTGGTAGAGAATATGCCCAAGGGCCTTCTGTTCAGTTTTAGTGGAAATCATGCTGTGCTGAGGCCTGAATCTCCTACAGCTGTCATCACCCTCCTCGCTTCCCCCTGGCCCAAGGTATGTTTCTTGAGGGCCTTATGGTCAGGGAAAGGTGGGGGAGGCAGAAGCAGTTGTGTACAGTTTCCGAGCATCAACTTGAAGACTTGTGTACACCCAACTGGAATGAGCACAGATCATCAAGCCCTTTTTGTGCAAAGCAGAGGGATGTTCGGGCATTCCTAGAACTATCCCATGCAGACCAGGCTAGCATTGCCAACTTTGGAAACCGCCGACATAGTTGTCCCTATAGCAGACGTTTTCTCTGCATCAATTAGCAGGTGATGGTGTTTCGCTCCATTCCATAAAACGGCGCACCTGCTAATTTTGCCCATCATGCCTCTGTGAAAAGGACAGGAGTTGGCCGACCAGTTTTTGTTGG
This sequence comes from Plestiodon gilberti rubricaudatus, assembly GCA_026170595.1. NCBI lineage: Eukaryota > Metazoa > Chordata > Lepidosauria > Squamata > Scincidae > Plestiodon > Plestiodon gilberti. The sequence goes on along the minus strand of JANXHW010000005.1, from coordinate 79,880,309 downwards.
ACTAGTTTTTGTTGGATTTTGCAATCCTCTCTGAAAAGTGGGTGTGGGGAGAATTGATCCCTCCTACCTTTCTTAAATTACATTAACATTACAGGGAATACGTAATTTGCTCCCATCATGATTCTGATTGCAATTGTGCCCCTTCTCCCCATGATATTTATATTTATCTACAGTATATGCCTCATTTCCACCAGCAAAGGCTCACAAGCTGGCTTGCAGCAGAACAATAAAAACCTACTATAAAAACATTATTTCAACGAATAATCATAGTGAAATTCTTAAAACTAACAATATAAAGTTAACAGGAGCAATAGCATCAGAATGCATTAAATAAGCATGAGAATCATCGAAAGCCTGCCAGAAAAAGATAATGTTTTAGCCATTCCCCTAAAAGCACCAATAAAGCAGACCATCCAACCATGTTTTCCTTCCAACAGATTTATGCTCACAGCTGGGTAGACTGGAGGAAGCCATTCCAAATGGCTGCTTAGAATGTGCTACTCCTACCCTGCCTGCCTTCAACCAGTTGCCAGGTGTTCAGGCAGGTGAACAACTAGAGGTGTCACTAGGGTTTGGCGCACCCAGTGTGAGAACTCACGGTGTCACCCCCATGGACCCCCTCCTGTACCAGACCATACAGAATCCTTAGTAATGTTTTTGGTACTAATGTTACTCGTAAATAGTAATTCCCATATATTACTGAATGTAATGGCAATAGTAGGGACACCCCATCATACACCCCAGCTATACACCCCATCAACCCCCTCAGAGATGGGGGGCAATAACTTCAAGCAGCCACCAAACTGGTCGTTGACTAGCTAGACTCCAGCAGACAAAAGGAACGGAAGCCGTACTGCAGTCCCCCCAAATCATGCCTCTTGGCAAAAAAAAAAAAAGACCTGCTCAATCCCAGTGCCTACCTTACCCAGCAACAGATTTCAGCATCTGTTAACTGGGGGAGAAATTGGGTGTGTGTGCACAGGTTGGTTGGTTTGGGGTTATAATTTCCCCATGGAGTTTGGAGGTGAAATGTTGGGTGTTTAAATAGGGCTCAGGAGAGAGATCAGAAATTTCCTTCAGAAGAAGGCGGGTTTGAGAGTCATGATAGCAAAGGCAGCTTTGGAAAGGGAGGCTAGAAAGAATCTCAGGTAGCTGCAGTGGTAAAGAGCATTGCAGTAGGCAAAGTTATTTCCCTTGTAGGAATTCTCTGCTGCCCTGTCATGTTTTGTAGTCATGTTTCCTGGAAGTAGGAGCCTGCTGGCATAAGATTACTAATTAATTTGTTACGGAAACACACCAGTGGTAGAAAACGGGTTTCTACCACTGGTGCATTTTCGTATCACCGGTAACAAATAGAATAGAAAGTCATTTTGGTGTGTCACCCCTCCCTGGGGTGTCACCCAGTGTGGTCCGCAAACCCCTGCTAGTGATGCCCCTGCCACGTTCTCCTACCCACTTCTGATGCCTTAATGACAGTCCTCTAAGACCAGCGTTGCCTCGAAGGTGTCAGAAATATGCCAGAAAAAAAGTGTCTCTGGTTGCCATTTGAAAGCCCAATGACAGGTTTTCAAGTGGGCATTTGCATGCAATGGCATCAAATCATGACACCACGTTGCAGGCCTGTTGCTGGGACACAGGCTGCAGTGGTAAGAGGGAGCAACTTTCCAAATTAGCAACCTGAATATCTGAGAACTCACCTTCTGCATCTCGCATTTCATATAATTATGGCCGGGATCAAGCCAAACCGTCCTGTTTTTTTGACCAGACCTCACCAAGGTGCTTGAGTGTGAGTAGTAATAGCTTGACTCTGCCTCTGTATTTGTTTCCCTCTCATTTCCTTGTCTTATACATGTTTCCCAGGATAGCCCACTGGTCTTACAGTCTGACAGGAATGTTACAGTGAATGCAAGGAATCACATGGGACAGTTAACGGGACAACTGACTGTAGGTAAGTCCTATTTTCTAAAGAAGCTTTTGTGTATTGTTTTAAAGTTGTAAACCTCATTTTTTTAAAAAAAAAAATCAGTGATATTTTAATAATAATCTTTATTTATATACCGCCTTTCTTGTCATCGGATTTCTCCTCCGACTTTATTCAAGGCGGTTTACATAGGCAGGCTTTTCTACCCCCCCATAGGGGTTTTTCGCATAGAACTTTCGCATAGGGGATATTCGCATAGAACTTTTTCCTTCTCCAAATGTTTCTTTTCAACAGTGATGTATCTCACTGACTGCACAGCACACGCCTTCCAAGCTTGCTCGACAGCAACCCTCTCTCACATAGAGAGTTAACACTTCAGCTTGTCGGCAGCTTCCAGTTGACTCGAACTGGCCTCGTCTTAGCTGTTTGTTCAGGCGGCGGCAGCTCAACCACTAGACCACACCTCCTGCCCTCTTGCCTCCTAATATAATAGGAAAAGTGCAGGGATGTGGGTCAAGTCTGACTTCAAGTCTCGAGTCAAGTCTCAAGTCTCTGGGTCCAAGTCTCAAGTCTTTGCCCCCAAGTCCTGAGTCTTTGGTTGCAAGTTGCGAGTTCCTATCTATTTAATGGAAAAAAATGAGTTTAAAACTGAATAAAATTAGACTTATCATGAAAGGCTCCAAGTCTCAAGTCAAGTATTTCAAGTTTTTTACAATTGCCGCATCAAGTCCGAGTCAAGTCATTGACACGACTCGTGTCCGAGTTAATAGACTCGAGTCTACATCACTGGAAAAATACAGGCAAAGATGTATCCAGTTCAGTGCACTCCCAATGTTATGATTTCCAGATAGGTGCCACTGTGGTAGAATTAGCTCTGCAGTGGTAATTGAATTTTTAAAGGATCATTGATGGCAACAAATACACAATCAGGTAAAATAGAGACTTAGCCTAATTTCAGGATCTTCTTGTACTTCAGTGTTTTCTCACAGCTAGATTAATCTCCCTTATTTACGGAATTATTTTGGGCTTTTCATTAAGTACCTAATGTGTTTGCATGGAACCACAGAGAAAGCAAAATCTGCAGACAATTATTTCCATCTTTGCAAACAACAGGGAATGTTCTGTTACATCTGTATGCAGATAGTATATGATTCTTTAAAAAACACCAAAAAAAACCTGAAGCACAGACCTTGGAGATTCTGGTTGAGATGGGAAGCCCTTGGAATTTGTTTCCGTGTATGGTAGGAATGCTCTGCAATTAAAATATACATATTAGATGTCAGTTTTAGATGTCATAGATGCCGTTACAGGGGATATGGTCTCATGGATATTTCTGGTATTGAAGAGACAAGACTCACTTAGGCCTGATATGTTTATTTTTCTAATATTGAACAAAGTTTTTTCAAACCACTAGAAGGCTTATAAGAGGTAGTGTAATTTAGTGGTTAATGTCACACTTGAACTGGGACAAGGTGGGTTCAAATGCCCAGTGGTTTAGCTAGGAGGGGCGGTGGTGCGGACTGCCCTGGGTGACAGGCTCTCCAGTCACAAGGGGGGTACCATCTCTTGCCACCCCTCCTGCACATGATTGGCTTTTTGAGCCAAAGGGCAACCAATCACGAGGAGGAGGGGCAGCAATTGGCTGCCCTTTGCCTTCGGCTCAGAGACCAGCGAAAAAAACAGCTGCACTCTGAGCTGAAAGGCAGCCGATCACCGACCCACATCCTCATCCGGGAGAACCTTACTTGACTTCACAACGTCATGGGCCCTGGGTGGCTTGGCCTCCAACAACACCACTGCTAATCCACATTCAGCCATGAAGCTCACTGGGTCCCAGTCACCGTCTCACAGGGTTGTTGCAAGGATAAAATGCCGGAATGGGAGATAACCTTTATGCCTAGGCTTACCAGATCTCCAACCAGGACAGAGTGCTAGACCTTTAGGAGAAGGAATGTGGGCAGGTGTGGCTTGTTAAACCCTTAGAGCACAATCCTAAGCATGTCTACTCAGAAGCAAGCTCCATTGTGTTTAGTGGGGCTTGCTTCTGAGTAGACATACCTAGGATTGTGCTCTAAGGTTTAACAAGCTACACCTGCCCACATTCCCTTCTCCTAAAGGCAGGCTTACCAGATCGTTGCCGGGACGGGAGCGGTCTACCCTTAAGGGGGCGGGGCATGGGGAGCCAAAACGCGTCGCGTTCTGGCCCCCCCACACCCCGCCCCCTTAAGGGTAGACCGCTCCCGTCCCGGCGACGATCTGGTAAGCCTGCCTAAAGGTCTAGTACTCCGTCCCTGTTGGAGACCTGGTAAGCGTATTTATGCCACCCTGAGCTCCTTGGAGTAAAAGGAAGGCAAAACTAGAATAAGTCAATCCTATATGCACTTCCCTGGGAGTACCATTGAACTCACTGGAACTTACTTCTGAATAAACATGCATAGGGTTTCACTGTATGGAAACGTAGCCCAAATAGAGTTTGTGAAGTTCAGGAGGCAATGATCCATGGTGGCACTCCAACAATTATTTATTTATTTATTTATTTATTTATTTAAAGAATTTATACCCCGCCTTTCTCCCGAGGGCACTCACGGTGGCTTACAACACATTAAAATACAGATATACACATTAAAATAATTAATTAAAACAATTTAAAATAAACACCCCAGTGTGTCACCTGGGTTTACATATGTTAAAAGCCATTTGTTAAAAGGTTAAAAGGTCAGCCACCATGTCAGACATCAAACGCTGTCCTAAATAAAAACGTCTTAAGGCCCCGCCGAAAGGTCTCTAAAGAGGGAGTCGTTCTTAATTCCAGGGGGAGGGAGTTCCATAATTGGGGCGCCACAGCCGAGAAGGCCCTATTCCGTGCCGCCATCCCCCTCACTTCCGCCAATGGCGGCACGGTTAACAGGGCTCCCCCTGATGACCTCAGAGTACGGGTCGGATTATAAGGAAGGCACAACAATTATTGTGCCATGTTTAGGATGTACGGCTTATTAACCCATCAAGGTGTCCCAGGAAAAGCTGGTGCGTACGTTTCTACTTTGCTAGCTTCTAAAGTTGTCTCTTCCTCCTTCTCCTGCACAGTTAAGGGGATCGTCAAATCCTTTCCTTTCCTGCTATGACAGCAGCTGAAAAAAATTAAAATAATGTATATAAAAGGCAAAGTAACGACCCTATTCGGTATTACCCTTTTTTGGCGTTTGGATTTTTATTCTAATGGACCAACACAGCTACCTATACTTTTAAAATGATGACTGGCCACTCAAGTTTCTATCGTTGGAGTAAGATGAAGTCATTGTTTACTTTTCCAGGAAATAATTACGTTGGTGTATCATAGTTTTGTTTTTTCGTTTTTGTTTTTTTGTTTCGTTTTTGTTTCGTTTAGCGTTTGTGTGATGGGTTGTGGTCTGCCTCCTATGTCTCAAGATGCTCTGCCATGCTGCTTTTGTGCTCCATACTGTCGCCCCCCCCCGTGGATTTTATTGTTTTTAAATTTAGTTATGTATTGTTTAAACATTTTCTGTTTTATTTTAAACTATGTATTTTAATTTTTGTTGTAAGCCGCCTTGGGCATTTGCCTTCGGCATAGGATAAGGCGGGATACAATTTTTTAAAATAAATAAAATAAATAATAAATAGTGGTTTAAGGCACAATCCTATGCATGCCTACTCTGAATTGTGTTCAATGGGGCTTACTCGCAGGAGAGTGTTTATAGTAGGAACGTAGAGTGTGGGGGGCAACAGGTGGGGCAGAAGCATCCTGCTGTCATTCACAGAAAATCACCGCAGCCGAACCCAGAGATTGTGTGCATCCACCCCTGAGTTCGGCTGCGGCGATTTTCCATGGACGACGGCAAGGCAGATAGGGCGATCCTACCTCACCTGACGCCCCCGCACTCTACATCCCTGCTATATACTCTCTCTTGGGAGTAAGCCCCATTGAACACAATGGAACTTCCTTCAGAGTAGACATGCATAGGCTTGTGCTGTGATGCTGTAATCCTATACACACTTTCCTGCGAGTAAGCCCCATTCAGCACAATGTGACTTACTCCTTAGACATGCAGAGGCTTGCGCTGTAAGTTGGAAGCCAGGATTACTTTAGGTTTCTCAGTTTCCACTTATAGTTTGTGATCTCTGTTATTACAATGCCTTCACTTTGCTCATTTCACAATAATGGGTAGTTTGCTATTGCCATGGCTATTTTTCAAGTGATCTGTAGCTTTCACTTTAAGTTTGAATAGTATTTCAGCTTTGTAGAACTAAAAAAAAAAATCTGAAAAAGCTTGAACCTGCAATATTTAAATAATGACTTCTCTAGTAAGCATTTGTCATGCAGTATTTTAGGTTTTTATTAATATTCCAGGTCTGTTGTTCTGGTTCTTGATGATTTCTCTCATAAATCATCCTCTGATATCAGGCTTTTGTACTTTTTCTGTTCCCTTTCTATCCTTCCTGATTGTCCCAATTCAGTTACCTTCACTTGAATGCCTTTATCAAAATGGTTCTGTTCCTTCCTTAGAGGTCATATGACAGATTAACCTTAGGGCCACACTGTTTAGTTGAGTAACTGCGCAATCCTGCGCAGGTTGTGGTGGCTGGCTAAAATGGCGGGCCGTTGCATCCTCCGCAGGATGCGGGCTGTGCCAGCATAGCCTGGGCTTACCCTGGTGTAAACACCAGATACCCCAATGGGCCTCCTCAGATGCGTGTCAGCTCTTTAACTGGCATGCGTCTGGGGAGGCCATGTAAGGCTGGCCAGGTACAGGAAGGGGCTTGGGATATTGGTGCCAATATCCCCACCCCCTCCAAGCCTGGTCCGGCCAATGTCCACCCCCACCACCCGAGCCCGCCCTCTCCATGTCCCTCCCAATCTACGAATTACTTGGGTTGGCCGGCACAGAGTCCTGGGAACGGCGGAGTGAGCAGTTCCGAACTCCGTACCAACACAGTTTACTCTTGAGGAGCTGCAAAAGTGCTTTCCAGCACTTTTGCGACGCCTTAGGCTGACGGAGTGTGCGCTCCGCCAACCGATAATTAGGCAGGATTGGGCTGCCCATCAAGTTACTTCTGAGGAAATATGCACAAGACTGCGCTGTGTGATTTTTTTTAGTGACAGTCCTAATTAACATCACATATTAATCACTGGAAATCTCCCTTCAAAGCGGCTTTTGAATAATATAATCGTTAAATAGGGACGTTGTGCTAAGGTGTTTTTTTTTCTACATGAGACTTCCTAAATCCTCCAAACTTGATCCAGTTACTTTCTCCCCTTCCGCATTATTTTGAAAAACAAACAAACTAAACAGCGTAATTATAGCTTGAAACAAGGTCTGGCTCCAGGTTTGGGGGACACTTTGCTTTTTTACATTAGTGGGCTGCAGGTTTACTTGCTGGTGGTGAGAACAGCAGTAGGACAGGCTAGTGGTGAGAGAAGGAGTAGGGGTTCAGAAAGTGGAAGTCAACCCCCCTGGGAGACTGGAGTATACATGCCATTTTAATTTACTCAGTGCATTGGGTCCAGGGATTGAGTGAAATAAAATGGGGCATGCACTCCAACCTCCTTTTGCTCCCCCCATCCCATTGGGTGCAGCCATATGATCTGGGTGAGGGCCAGCACCTAGATGGGGGAGCACCTGGAAACTATGCATCCAACCATCTTCAAGGAAGAAAGGCAGTCTTTAGAACAGCGGTTCTCAACCTGTGGTACGTGTACCCCTAGGGGTACGTGGACCGCAGGTTGGGGGTACGTGAGATTTCCCCTGTTATCAGCTGCTGCGATCAGCAGCTGATAATGGGCAGAGGAAAATGGGGGGAAGGTGTTTTTTCCGGCTTGCGGCGCTGCCAAGCGGGTCCTCCAGCTCGCGCCACGAGCCGGAGGGAAAGGCTACAGTCCTGCCGAATTGGCAGGGCTGTAGCCTTTCCCTCCAGCTTGCGGCGTGACCCAGAGGACCCGCTCAACCGTGCTTCAGGCTGGAAAAATGGACAAATTGTCCCCCGTAGCTCTCCCTACCTTTCTTCACAGCCGCCACCATGTTGGATCTCCCAAAATCTCGTGAGATCCAAGATCACGGCTTCCAAATCCCACGCCGCAATCTTGGATCTCGCGAGATTTCAGGAGATCCAACATGGCGGCTGTGAGGAAAGGAAGTGAGAGCTACGGGGGTCAATTTACCCATTTTTCCAGCCTGCGGCGCGGCCGAGCAGATTCTCCAGCTTGCGCCGCAAGCCAGAGGGAAAGGCTACAGCCCTGCCGATTTGGTTTGCCTCTGGCTTGCGGCGCGAGCTGGAGAACCCACTCAGCCGTGCCACAGGCTGGAAAAACCCACTTTGGGGTACACATTTGGGGGGTACACAGGGGTACACAGGAATTGGGGGTACGGGGGTATGCCAACCTTTGGGGGCCTGCCTAGGGGGTACGCGGACCCCAAAGGTTGAGAAACCCTGCTTTAGAAGTTAGGGGGGATAGCTCAGTGAGTTGAGCACATACCTTGCAAGCAAGTCTCAGGTTCAGGTGTTGGTATCTTCAGGGAGGACTGAGAGAGACTCCTGCCTGAAACTCTGGAGAGCTGCTGTCAGTCAGTGATAACAATACTGAGCTAGATGGTCCAATGATCTGACTCGGTTTGGCAGCTTCCTCCACCTCTGACTGCCACGAAGCTGCAGGGAGAGGAGGTGTCAGCAAAAGCACTGTTTGAATAGCTAATGCGAGGACCAAAATAGGGACCCACAAATTGGTGGTGGACCATTCCAAGGCAGGTAGACACCATGGCTTCTTGAAAGGTGTGGATCCTGAGAGCTGTCTTTCTAGAGATGAATCCTTGCCCCCCCCCCTTCATTTCAAAGGGTATGTTGCTGCATTCTTATAGTTACTGTGCTTAATGCATGGCGATGTAATATGCCAAGACATGCCATCTGTGGTTATTCCCCTAAATGATCATGTCAAAGGTACCCAGGCTACCTAGCAGATACAAATGGACAGAAATTAAGCTAACACCTGTGCTGGCCATATTGTACTTGCCAGTGCTTTTCAGGAACACTCTTCTAGCTGCTTCTAATAAATTATATCCTTTAAACCTTTGGTGTCGGCAATGTTTAAAGCCCAGTTTCCTCTTGCCCCCCAGTCGAGTTTGACACTAGAAAGCAATCTGAACTTCTAGTTGAAGTCAGGGCAAACGTGGAGAGTGATTCTGTAAGCGGAGACACGAGTCTGAGAGCACGGTCCAATCTGCTTGAAGTGACTGCATTTGAGCTTAATACTATAAATATTTCAAGTGCCCTAAAGAAACATATGTTCCTGTGTTAGTCATTACTGCAAACACCTGTGAACTATTTAATTAGTCTACACAGTTGGTGCATATTGTACGATGAGCCTCATCATTTGCTGATTAAAATATATCATATTTGCATTTCATTCCACTTCTCTTACTTTCAAGTATTTGGTGGAAAAGGCTCTCCAGGAATGGTAAATTGACTTTGCAGTGGTATCAGGCCCTCACAACTCTCACAGTCAATGGTGCACATCTTGGGGGCATGCATAATAAATAATATATAGCAATTTTTGAGAGTTCATATACCTGAGTTCAGTAATCCTGTCGAGAGGTTAGAAACTGTTTCTTGAGTTAGTGCCATGGCCCATGTCCGGGATCATTGTTGGGCAACTGCCAAAGATAATAGAATCACATAATCATAGAGGTGAAAGGTACCCACAAGGTCATCTAGTCCAATCCCCTGCCTGTAGCAGGACACCCTCCTAGAACAGGGGTGGGCCCGGTGGCCAACTTTCAGCATGAATGCTCCTGGCCCTTTAATAGGTGAGGGTATTTCAGCAGGTGCAGCTGCTTTAGCAGCACCATCAGCACTTGCAGCATTCTGTCTTCTACACAACGCTTAAGAACGCAGAGGCCCTAATGGTGGAAGGTTGGCCACCCCTGTCCTAGAACATCTCCAGGAGGTGCCTGTTGAGCTTCTGCTTGAAGTTCTCCAGGGCCTTCAAAAGAGCCACTCCTGATCCTTGAGACCACTGCTGAGCCCATAACCTTTGTGTAGCAGTGGTGACAGAGTGACTCTCTTGGGACTCACCCAGGAAGAAGGGGACCTAGGAAGGGCATATTTGCTTGAAGGTCTTCTTCTTCAATTCAGTGGCGGCGGTGTGATGCAAACCCACCCCCTGCGTTTTTTGGGCCGTTTTTGGGCCGTATGAAGCCCAGGAGGGCCAATCCCCCCACACCCTCCCAGGCTCCATATGGCCGAAAAATGCCAGGGGCTGCTGGCGCTCCGTGCCGCTGCCAAATTTGGGAAGCGGCACAGCAAAAGTGCACCCCCCGCCACCCGGGGATCCACCACCCCACGCCCCCCCAACGACGTCTCTGCACTTCCCAAATGTACCTTGTTCACAGCACCCTGTCACACCACAGGAGGACAAGACGGTCTCTTCTTCCTGGCTCTCCTGGGTGCCGCCATCTTGTCTGGGCTGAGTTCTCATGAGATCTCACATGGTCTCAGCCCGGACAAGATGGCAGTGCCCAGGAGACAACTCCAGAAAACTCCCGTGTTACCCCTGTGAGTTTGCCGCGATGCACAGTTTGGGAACCACTGAGCAAAGGGATGGCTTTATGCCTCTGCTGGTCTTTGGGGTTCTTTAACATTTTATCGATGTTTTTGTTTGATTGATTGATGGAAGCTATATTTTAATCCTTGAAAGACAGTCATTGTGAGCATTTAGGAAAGGCAGGATTTATATTAATAAGGACAAGACGAGGATGTCCGATGGCAGTACCCTAATGTTCAGTACTTAGTTACTGTTCTGAAACCCACTGCTAGTACTGCAAACAAGGACTATTCGTTTTAGTGCAGGGCGGTGTGCTGTTTTGAGGAGCAAACTGCCTCTTGTTTAAATGGTACAATGTGAATCGATAGCATTGGGTAAACATTTTTTAATAACTGCAAAGCTCTGCCTGGTATCACCATCTAGCTCTAGCTGTCCTGATGTTATCGCCGCAAGACCTGCGGGTGCAGCTTCTCTTTGTCTGCTCCTTTGGTCTGTGCTCTGGGGGGGGGCGGTGAGGGGGGGAGAGAAACCAAACCAGTTGTATAATGTGGAAAATATGTGGGGTGTGTGTGTGTGTGAGTGTGAGTGTCTGTGTCTGTGTCTGTGTCTGTGTGCACGCGCGTGTATTCTCAATAAAAGCATGTTATTCGCAATAAAAGCATTTTGTGTAATGAAAGCCTGGCTTTAGTTTATAGGTCTGCTATAAGAGTCACAATAATGCAGAGATTAGTTTCAGTGACTGAACAGAACGGGCACAGAGAACTCGTGTAGCATAACAATGCACTTGCGAGTGAGGCATTGATCATTCAGCGGCTTTGTGCTTAAAACGAAGCAAGGGAAAGAATTCTAATGTTGTGCAGATCACATTTTTCATTGTGCGCGTGGACCACTGAAATGAAAAGATCTTCTCTCTCAGGATAGACCCATGATATTCAATAAGAGGTATTTAAAGCCATGTTCAGGAAGTCATGGAACATTGGAGCGACATCAATTGTGTGCATTCAAGGTCTATCAGAGAGACGAGATGACAGGAGAACTTTCCCATGTATTGGGATCATGCTGTATGCACCAAAATGATCTAAAGTTGGGAGCATCACTAGGGGTGGGGAGGACTGCACTGAGTGACACCCCAGGGACAGGTGACACCAAAATGACTTTCTATTATATTAAATACATCCCATTTGTTCCTGGTGGTGCGAAAATGGAAAATTAGACAGGTGAAACTATTTTTTAAAACAATTTTCAGAGCTCTATTTATTATGGTTGCAGGGTACCCCCTCCCCACTGAAATTAGAAATGAAACTTTGGCTTTTTTTCATGGCCAGGGCCCTGGCTTTTGAATCCACTTTGTTTGGAGCACCTCAGGTGCAGGTGATCAGCTGTACACAGCTGTAAGCAGGAGCAACACCAGGCGTTGCTCAAAGCACTCACTGGGATTATATGGGAAACAGAATAGACCTATGCAGCCATTTTCATCATATTGCATCATTTCCTATACTTTGTGAGTGGATTTCTGGCTTTTTTTCTCATGGCCAGGGCACTGGCTTTTGAATCCACTTTGTTTCCAACACCTCAGGTGCAGGTGATCAATTTTACAGAGCTGTAAGTAGGAGCAACACAAGGTGTTGCTCAAACAACTCATTGGTCCTTAGAGGGTAATCTAATGTTGTTCCTGTAAGTTGGCTGTTTGTTTCTGGGTTTGTTTTTTCTATTCCCCCCTCAGGCTGAGCCTAGCAGGGGGTGAAGATTGGGGTACTAAGAATTCTGTCTCCAGCCCCAAACTGACTGTTTCCAGGGATCTGCCAGGTGGCTGTCTTATACTGATTTTCAGCAGGATTTTTACAGGCAGCTCAATGTAGATGTTTATTTCTAGGGGTTTTTTCTTTTCCCCCTCATCAGGCTGAGCCTATCAGGGCAGGGTTGAAGGCTGGGCTACTCAGAATTATGTCTCCAGCCTCAACTGAGTGTTTGCAAGAACCTTGCAGGTAGCTGTCGTTATATACTGATTTTTAGCTGGATTGTTCCAGGGAGCTCAGTTTAGCTGTTTATTTCTGGGGGGGGGGGTTCTTCCCCCCCCCCCAAGGCTGAGCCCAGGGCATGCTGAGGACAGGGGGTGAAGGTTGGAGTAATCAGAATTCTGTCTCCAGCCTCATGCAGCTACTGCAAGGTGCCTGTTGCTTTTGAGCAACACAGCTACGGTGAGCTCATTGCTAAGATATATATCATTGTAAAACATAGTAATTTTCAACTGACATTCTTCTACTAAGAAGTGCATTCAAAGGTCAGGAACTAGCCTGCAGCTAAATGGGGAACAGCTGCCTCTCTGTATAACTGATTGCTGCCGTTACGTTTGATGGCCAAGGCATTTAAATACCTGTCTCTTAAAAAAATTAAAGGGCAAGAACCAAGACGATCTTGCAAAAACTAACTCTAAGAGCTATTAAAAAAAACCCTGGCAGGTAGTGACTTGTAACTTGGGGTGCACAGTGCTGAGACATACCCCTACAGACCCCTAAAGCACAGAAGTTGTGTGCACAACACAACTATGTTTTTTTAGCGTTTTTGTGCTGAACTCACAACTAAGGCTGCAGCATTTCAAGGATTTGAAGGGTCATTAAAAAAAAAACCTTGGCAGGTAGTGACTTGTAACTTGGGGTACACTGTGCTGAGACATACCCCTACAGACCCCTAAAGCACAGAAGTTGTGTGCACAACACAACTATGTGTGTGTTTGAAAACTTGTGTTGTCAGGTCTATGCTTTACATAGGAATGAATGGACACATTTGTTATGCCTTAAACCCCAATGAGTGGTGATTGCAACGCCTATGCTACAGGTATATGTAACACCTGGGAATTTGTTTTTTTTGGGGGGAAGGTGGTTATATCTCTTTGGGGGTCCCTTAAAAACGTGGAACACACTGACATTTGGGAATTCTGGGAAAATCTGACCTTGGGGCAAAAGGGTTTAAAGTTACACAGGATCACACTGTAAGATTACTTAACAGATGCTGTAAACTGTTGTTGGATAATGCAGGAGCGCAGACGCTGGGATTGAGAAGGCTTTGATTTTTTGCCAAGAGGCTTGATTTTGGGAATTGCAGTACGGCTTCCGTTCCTTCTATCTGCTGGAGTCTAGCTAGTCAGTGACCAGTTTGGTGCCTTCTTGATGTTATTGCCCCCCATTAAATGCTGGAATCTCTTAGAGGGTTGACGGTGTTTCTGTCATTGCATTCTGTGACAATTTTACTTTTGCCATTACATTCAGTGATATACAGGAATTATGATTTACTAGTAACATTAGTACAAAAAATATTACTAAGGATTCTGTATGGTCTGGTACGGGAGGAGGTCCATGGGGGTGACTCCATGAGATACCCCAGGTGCGGCAAACCTCAGGGGCACCTCTGCCTAATGTCTACCACCTGAAGGACTGTGCTAATTTGAATAACTTACTTATGTGTCAAGTATCTGCTTAGCTGTACATAATTTGTCCTGCCCCCATCATTCTAGCTTTTAGCTAATTTTGAACTGTTGTGGGTGGAAGAGTGGTGACTGAATAAAGTAAAAGGGAAGACTATGGCACGTGAACATTTTCATTCATGTCGGCTAGAAAACTTTTTTGATGGATGGATGGAAGCAGACATTTTTCCTCCCAAATACTCAGTTCTATGCAATGTAGTCTCAGCGGAGTCACAGACATGTCCAGGGCTGTAATCAAGGGGTAACGGCTATCCGGGACTTCTCCTACAACAGGAGTAGTGATGTCATCCACAAAAGCTCTCAGGTGCTGCCTCTTAAATGATATTCAAAGGACCTTAACAAGGAATAAGCATAAGGTCCAATAGGAGGCAAACTGATAATTTTGCCTAAGGAGATATGTCAGTGATTAGGCCATTATCTTTCCCAAGGCCTACTTGAGATCAAGGCTACAGTCCTGTGCAATTTTACCTGAGAGTGTTCTAGTGAACACAGTGGGATGTATTTGTGAGTAAACATGCATATGCTGGCAGCCTAAGACTGAAATCCTATATATGCATGCACACTTATCTGGAAGTAAGTTGCATTATGGCGCAATACTATCCCCAACGGGCACTGGTGTTGGGTGTTGCAAACATGCCGTAAGGCATGTCTCGACACCTGGAAAGGAAGCAGTGCCTGCGCCCTTCTTACGGTGCTGAATCCAGGCCCCACGCACGCTGGGTGTATTCTGAGACAAGGCTGGGAGGGGGGAAGAGCCTTTGCACAACCCAGAAGTGGGTCATGAAGCTTCAAGAAGCCTCGTGGAGGCTTGAAAATGCCGCGTTGTTGCTATTTAAAGTAAAACGGTGCTTTGGGGACTTTTTTCTTCAGGGTTTTAATGCAGACCCCGGTATCTGTTGACCTTCACTATCTGCAGGGGGTCCAGAACGGAGCCCCGCGGATAGCAAGGTCCAACTGTATTATCTTAATCTAGTCCCTGCAACTTCCTTTCTGTAAGGTAAGTATTCTTACCCACGCATTGCAGCTGAGGCTGAGAGGGAGCAGCTTGCCCAAGGCCACCTAATGACTTGAGTTTGTGACAGAGACGAGATCTAAACCAGGAAAGTCCTGATTTGTAGCTCTGTCTCCTACCACTATGTTATACCAACTCTTTTTTTTTTTCATCGCAGTTTGCTTTAACGTTAGGGTTCCCAACTCTAAGGCAATCAACACAGATAGTGAACTTTTACTACAAAAATCATTTATCCCCACTTACACATTAAAATTTTCTAACCACTGAGACCTCAAAACTGAGAAATGTGATTTAGGAAGCTTCCGGTCTCTTTTGGGTAGCGCTTAGGGAGATTCCCTGTTAGACGGCTTGCTTCAGATACATTAACTACAAATGCTTTAACTGCTAAGGCAGATGCTGTGTTCCTGTCATGACTTTCACAAAGTGGCTGTTGTGTGCTAAGCACCGTTGAATTATTTGCAGCATCTGGCCCTATAACAAGTCTCTGACAGGACATTAAAATTTTATTTTTCTCTCTCCTCCCCACCTCACTTTTGACATTCAGAAATCACATTTATTTTTGCAAAACTCTATCCTGCATGCAAAATGCCGGAGAAGCTCACTAAAGAGGGCAAGCTAATTCAGTGCCACAGTATAACTTAGGTTATATTGAGAAACTGTGGTGCCATTCACGTGTCCTTCAGAGTTAAGCTTTGATTGGCAAACAGGACTGTGTGATGGTGAAATGGCAGTGAAGTGCTACATCACTGGAAAAGGACTGCATTTACTCTATCCATAAATGCAAGTAGGACAGGATGCAAGCCTTTGGTTAGATGAATATTGTATGTCACTGAGACCAGTATTAAACTGCGAATAAGCATGGAATACCTGCAGAACATTATACAGTATAGGGTACCAGGCATTCTTTCTCCTCTGGTTCCAGGCTTTTTCAGTCTTTGCATGGGAGAAGCTCCTCCTTTTGGTCACATGATTTGAAGAACACCAAGCGGACGGGCTGGGCTGTCCCTTGGTCCCCAGACTGACCTTGCCTGGCTAGCAGGCTACAGGGCCTTTGCTAGTCTCCTGCTGATCTGCGTTATTTGCAGCAGTTTAGCTTCATTTACGGCCCAATCCTACCCTCCCTCCCCACTGCCCGAACTAGTGTTCCAGTAGCAGAGCGTGCTTTCGGAACACCGCCGGAGAGTGACATTTTGAATGTATGTGTAAAACAAAGGTGGCCTCTACATAGTTTAAAATATATAATTCCAGACAGACCATTGAGGCAAAAGTGACATGCAGAGGGGGAGGAGCAGGTAATGGAACTGGTGGGAACAAGGAACCCATTTCTATTTAACTCTCCACTAAATGTTACCATCTTGCTCCAGCTGGATTTCCAATTTCTCAACAGTATTTAATTGTGGGAAATGCCAGGCATTTGAAAAGAATTGAAAAATGCACAATGAGCCCTGCTGAAATTTGTTTGAAGCAAAACGCTGAAGAGCAAGGCTGAAAAATGTCAAGCGATGGAATCGGGAAAGAAAAGTGAGAGAAGACTTAAGGGGAGTGTATTTCAAAACCTCAGGTCCTGTGGTTGAAATCCCGCTTACAACGTTAAAGCAGCCAGTGTGGACAGGATTGAGGACTTGGGGGTGACAGGTACGGTCTCAGAGGGCTGCAGCAGGTCGAACTCCATGCCTGTTTTTAAGAAGGGGGAGGAAGCAAGGACCCAGGGATTTCATTCAGGCACATTTAATCTAACACCTGGCAACTTTTTAGAGTAACTAATAGCTCAGTCAGTCAGTCAGTCAGTCAGCACTGCGCCTGGAGGAAAATAAGGTGAACCACCGTATGAGAATGTGACTGGGCTCTGTTGCAATGTGAGCAGTATAACGAACCGTGAGAATATTTCTGGGTTTTCCAAGGAGTAGTGTGGGCTTGGGTGAGACTTTGAATGTGTATCATGCAGCCTTTAGTAATCAATGAGAGTAAGCACTTTGAAGGTTGGATGCTAGGGACTCCATTTTATTCTTATTTTTATTTTCACATTTTTATACCGCCCTTCCTCCAAGGAGCTCAGAGTGGTGTACATATTTCCTCCCCTCCTTTTTGTCCTCACAACAACCCTGTGAGGTAGGTGGGGCTGAGAGAGAGTGACTGGCCCAAGGTCACCCAGGAAGCTTCGTGGCTGAGCGGGGATTTGAACCTGGATCTTCCAGGTCTAAGTCCGACTCCCAAACCACTACACCATCCTTAGCAGTAGTAGCACCTAGGGCATAATTAGGGGGCAGGTAGCGGTCTATTGCAACGTTCAGCACTCTCCTAGGATACCTCCTGGTCACGCGCAGACATGTGCCTTACACATCTACTGTTCAAACATGTAAAGGCTCTTCCACTCCTTCAGCCAAGCATGCTGTGATGAGTGCCCTGTTTGTTCCTCTATTTTTTCCCTTATTTTGGATGAACTCCCCAGAAGCTCATGTGCAGGTTCTGCGGTCTAAAAAGCTGCTGGGACATCATTCTACAGCAGTCTTTGTCCTTTTGGGAAGTTTTGGGAGGGAAATGAATGGGACTGGGAGGCTGGTTGACCCACCCATGCCTGCAGTCAGCAGCAAGTCATCGCAATGCAGAGTGAGGAAGTTCCAACGAGTTCTACATCCCCAGCGGATGTAGCAGAGCTAGCCACCACCATCTTTGGGGAGGCCAGCTGACATCCCGCAACCCCTAAGAAACTGCTCCCCGACCCGCAGGTTGGGAACCACTGATCTAAGTAAAGGGGATGGAGTGGCCAGGTGGGTTCCACTCCCCCACTTGATGACATCATCAAAAATAAGTTACTGTGTTCAAGCACAGGGTTACTCGTGTGCATTTCTGCCAGGTCTGCCATGATATCTAATGTTGGCTTGCGGAAGGCACACCCACTTACTCTCCTGTAAGTGGAAGGACCAGGATTCCTGGAACAATGTATGTAGTTAGTGATAGGGGCTGTAATCCTAACTGTATGTATCAGGAAATTATCTCAGCTCCATCTGCTGAGCAATACTGGTTATTGATCAAAGTTTTTGTGTGTGTCCATCCAGCCGAGTTCAGACATTTTCCATTAAGCTGCTTGTATTTTTTTCTACCCCCCTTCCATTTTGTTAAATTTCTTTTCTTCTAGATTTTTAATAAACTAGTTACATTTTAACACTTTGCCTGCCTAGTCTATTACCATGGGTAATTCAATGGATTGTCACGTCTCTTCTCCCTGAAGACCCTGCTGTGGTTTGATTTTCAATAAGAAGCCCTGGGGTTCAGTGCTCTCCTGAGAGGGGCGTTTTTCCCAGGTGGCCCCACTCTGCCTGGTCTCTTTAGCATGGAATAGTGGCAGAAGATAGAAATGACTAGTTTTGCCCCATTCAGCTGCTGACCCTGTACAAAAGGAAAGCAGAGAGCAGGAATGTGTGAGTGCTAACCAGTAGGCCTTACTCCCATCAGCCTGCCTTCTCCTCTTCTCCTGACATATGTATACAGGCCAGGTAGCCCAGAGGCCATAAGCAGGTTCGATCCCACTCCCCTTGTACATGCATTTATCTGAAAATACTAATGTCAGTCTATTTCATCATAGCCTACATCTCCTGAAGTATAAATAAAATGTTTACCTTACTCCAGTGTTTCCCAAACTTTTTCGACCCTTGAGCATTGACCACGGCTCCCCATTACATTATGTTGATGCCTGCCAATTGGCATTGTGCTGTTTTCCGAGAGGATTCCGTGGCACTCTGCGGCTCCCCTGGAGGGTTTTCGTGGCTCCCAGTTTGGGAACCACTGCTTTACTCCTTTAATTGTATTTAAGGTTCTGGGCAGCATGTTCTGTTCTCCATATTTATACAAAAATAAAATGCATAAGTAGTTTTACTTTATAAAATTGTTGATCATCTTACGCTATTGACATAATGCCCTTCTCTTGCCTCATCACTTTCTTTGCGTTTTAACGGCCTGTAAATGAAGCATTTCTTTCCAGGAATTTTGTAAACAAAATATCGCAAGCATAGCATAACTAGATTAATTTTATTAATCTGTTACCCTTACCCAATTTCACTGGAGCAAGCTGTATTTGCTTTTTGGTAGCACTGTTGCTGACCCAGCACTAGAAGGATCAGGCTTGACATCTATTAAAGCCTATGAGAAAAATCTAATTGCATTGAATGGGAGTCAGATCAAGATCAAGAACGTATACAGGAAATGCAGAGTATACTCTGTGTGCTTTGGAATTTAATAAGGTGTTTGCTGTGGTTTCACAACAGAGTCTCAAGAGGATACACTTTCTTGGCAAAGACGGCGCTGTGTTAGGCGCTTCTAGATGAAATCCAGGCGAAAGCCTCCCTGAGTAATGCAGAATTCTTCCTTGGCCATGCACCCGTTAACTCTATGTGCCACAATCCAAATCCCGTTGAGGGTTTATCTAAATAATAGATGCTAGGTAGAGGAGAAATTCATCCAAGGATTTATTTGTTCGTGTCCTCAGAACAGCTGATTTGGGAAATAGCAGTACTGCTTTGAATGGCATACAGATGGTGTTCAGAGTGTGTGAGAAAAGAAACGAAAATATTTATTCACCCATCATGTAGTTAACCTGTGGAACTCCTTGCCACTGGCCTAGATGCCTTTTCAAAGGGGATTGAATAGATTCATGGAGGAAACGTCCATCACAAGTTACAAGCCATAAGCAACCTCCTGGTCTTAGTAATAGGCTCTCTCTTAATGCCAGATGCAAGGGAATGACAACAGGATACAGGATCTTGTTGTCTTGTGTGCTCCCTGAGGCATCTGGTGGGGCCACTGTGAGATACAGGAAGTTGGACTAGGTGGGCCTTTGGCCTGATCCAGCAGGGCTCTTCTTATGTTCTTATGAGTTCCTATTCCTCCATTCCACAACTGAACGAGTCTATACACTAGACATGCTAATGATACAAATCCTCTAGCTCAAAACCATGTGTGGAGGAGGGGAAAGGTGACTGATTTCTGTTAATACAGGTTGAGTATCCCTTATCTGGACTGCTTGTGACGGGAAGTTGTCTGGATTTTGGATTTGTCTGGATTTAAGATGTCTGGATAAGGGGTAATCAACCTGTATTATCATTGGGCAATGCTATGAAGTTTAAACACAACCAAATATTCTTATGTACTGTACTGTACTTCTTTACTAATAAGTAAATCCTTTTAAAAAAAAGTCTCCTTTAAAAATTATGAAATAAATCCATTCCCTATAAATAGCCATCTGATGAGCTTGTGATAAATAGCCATCTGATTGGCTATTTGTGGATAATTGGGAACCATATTTTATTAATAAAGTTCAAATCCTGTTGTTTGTTCATCAAGTCTCCTATCGGTCTTACTGATTTCAAGTGCTTCCAGATTTCGTAATATTTTGATGTTATTTTCACTTTTTAAGCACTCCGTATTTTCGAAACGGATAGTGTGACCTGTGCTCACTGGCGTCACTACAGGGGGGGGCGGAGCTGTAAGTTCTGCTGAAATCGGAGCCTCCCTTACACGGAGGAACGAAGCGGCCCCGCCCCCTCACCTTCGGAGCCTTTCAGGGAAGCGAAAGCAATGCGCAGGGAGTCTCCTGCACGTTGCTTTCGCTTCCCTGAAAGGCTCCGAAGGTGAGGGGGCGGGGCCGATTCGTTCCTCCGTGTAAGGGAGGCTCCGATTACAGCAGAACTTACAGCTCCGCCCCCCCGTAGTGACGCCAGTGCCTGTGCTGATAGCGTGTTCAGCAATCGATGATCCCTTTCTTTTGTCTCCCACTTCACACATAGTGTGCAGTATGTGTATGTGTGTATATAATATACAACTGACTGATGCTTAGGAAAACATTTCTTTAGAGCATTGGTTCCCAACCCGTGGTCCGTGGGTAATCCATAGTGCCTTGAGTTTCGCCATACCGGTCCATGGTCTCCCAACACTTGGGAACTACTGGTTTAGTGAATGGATTCTGGGTTCCAAGACACACAAAACCAATGATAAATACCTCCCTAACCAGTGTTTAGCTAATCCTCTAGCTCTAGCTAATTTCACGTACAGAGTCGTCTGACTATTCTAACTGAAAGATGCCATCTTTGGTTTTCCTGAGTGTCATGAATCTATTTTATTCCAAACACAGTCATAGGCCTGCAAATTTTTATCCAGAGTTGATGGCTTACAACTATGTTGATCAAGTATTCTAGGATCTCCTGCATTTATACCTTAAACTGGGTCCTAGTTTCCTTATAGTAGTATGAGTAGTAGACATTTCCTGCATGCCAGGGAAATACCTTTAAAAAGTGATACTTTTATATTCAGTTCATGCGTTATCTGTGATGCTTTCATATTGGCATTGCATCCACTAAAAAACAACAAAGCCCTCTGGTGGCCGATCATACCTGAAGTTTCATCAATATTAACCAAAAGCCATGCAGCCTAGAAAAAGCTTGAAACACTGAACTTAGATTCTCTCGAGGGTTACCTCTTTATTAAAACACATTTCTCTTATGAGTCCTCCTGTCTCCAAAGAATCAATATATTATTGAACTGACACCCACTCATCAGGTTCATAATAAATGATGACTTTTTAGCTATATGACTGTGCTCCGACGTGCTTGAATAATTAAAGAACTCTTTTTAATGCCTCTTCTGGAGATCTGTCAATGTTGTGGACTCAATCTTCTAAATGTTTCTTCTGAAGATGTATCACAACTTGTCGCCTTTATAAAAACAATACTCCAATGTCTCTGTGGATAACTTCAGCTACAGTAAGTAGCATTTCTTTCCTCTAGTGACTAAAGAGGTCAGAAGTAGAGAAGGGTAGAGAAGACCTACTGCTAGTCTTAGATTTTCACTTTCAAGAGAAGCTTGTGGCTGATGCTCTGCTTCTTAGGCTTCTTATGGAACTGTAGGGGCTATTTGTTGTCCGAAGTTTGTGTGCCAACCAAGAATCTATGGTGCCAGATGTCCCCATGATATGCTATTTTTCAACTCAATGATGTCAGAGCCAATTTAAATGTGACCTCTGCCATGTGGAGGTTGACAACAGCCACTTGGACACATAGATGCCCTATGCTGTGGATGGCATGTGTAGAATGCTTTTAGCCTGTGTACCAGCCCATAACGTGACCTGTTTCATGCCAGCATTATGAATCACCTGATGAGCTCTTCACCGCTGTTTATACCCCAACTTTCAGTCACTCATTTCGTAACCTTTATTGGCATAACAAATACAAACACAAACACACAGAACAACAAATACTAGACCCAGCACAACACAGTATAAAACCAAAAGTCATCCCCTTGCCCCTGTGCCAGTTAACTAAAGGTTACACTTCCGTCAGGCAGCCATCAACTCAACAACTCAGTCACTCATGAATCAGTCAGAATCTCTTATAGGAATATTTATTATTTATTTATTTAAAGAATTTATATCCCGCCTTTCTCCCAGCAAGGGCACTCAAGGCGGCTTTCAACATTAAAATAAACATGTACATAAAATAAGTAAAAACAAATAATTAAAACAATTAAAATAAACAAACCCAGTGGGTCACCTGTATTTACATTTGTTAAAAGCCATTTGTTAAAAAGCCACCATGTCAGACATCGAAAGCTAACCTAACTAAAAATGTCTTAAGGCCCCGCCGAAAGGTCTCTAAAGAGGGAACCGTTCTCAATTCCAAGGGGAGGGAGTTCCATAATTGGGGCGCCACAGCTGAGAAAGCCCTATTCCGCGCCGCCATCCTACTCACCTCTGTAAATGGCGGCACGGTTAACAGGCCCCCCCCCCGATGACCTCAGAGTACGGGTCGGATTATAAGGACAATTGTATCTTCTTAGGATGCTTGCATAAGTGTGAAAGAGTGAGTGTTTGACCAGTGGCGCATAAGTGTGAAAGAGTGAGTGTTTGACCAGTCACTCTGGGGTGAGTGCTGCCCGATGCAGCACTTACTTTGCGGGTCCTGGTGTTCCAGAAATCTGGGGGTGACGTAATGATGTATTCATGTCGCCCCCTACCTTCTGGGCTTTTGTATTGCTTTTATGCAAAAGCCCACTTCTGGACTGCCTCTACTTGGCAATCTTTGGCCTGCCCCGAAGATTGGAACTCTTCTGAACTCTTTGTCGCTTTTTGTTCTCACTGTGGAGAGGCAGAAACACACTTGGCAGCAGGAGCGTGAGGCAACTGGGCCCGGAGCAAGCCCGCTCTGGTGTCACCCCCCCCCCCCGAGGGTGGCACCCAGTGTGGCCTGCACCAGTCACACCTCTGTTGCGATGCCACTGTGTCTGACAAACCCTTAGTGAGAACTGCTGTGTGGTTGGCACTAGAGCCTCTGGTACCTTGTGGAGTGTCTGCTGCTGAGGCTATGAAGATGTGATAAATAACACAGTGATTGCGAAAAGGGAGGGGTGGTCTGGCATCAAAGGACTCTTCACAGTGCAATTTCTTATTATTGAAACCCTATCAAAGGGCACTAAGAAATTCACAATATGCATGTAAGTGTATGAAGTGAAAATGTACTGCTTTCCCCTTCTCATTAGCCCTTTGGAAATGTCAATAAGAATGAATAATATCATTGAAAGAATTTGAGTGGGATCTGTAGAACATAAACTGATTCTATATGCAGATAATAGCCTATCATCAGTCATGGATTTCCACTTTAGAAATGGGAAGGTTATGGACTTAACATAGAGAGCAGCGTATTATATTGGGCTATAAAGTAAATTATTCTAAATGCCCTTATCTATTACTTTGCGTTCAGCCGTGCTTTGCAATCAGAAAATCTAAATGGAGAGAGATCTAGGAAATCAATTCAAAAGGAAGCTTGGTAACATTGTAAAACACTTGCAAAACAATTACTGCGAGGATTAATGGCTATATTGAGAGGTGGGGAACTGTCAGTCTCTATCTTGATAGAGAAAATGAATGTTCAACTGGAACGAGCTTCTAAGAGTAAAATATAATAAAATTGATTCTACTTAATATTCCAAACCTTGGTTTTAGGAAAATGGCCTGATCTTGCTCCAATTTGCACAGCATAAAGGGAAACACAAACTGATAACCCATCTAGGGCATTCAATTTGGGGGACTTGACTGTGCTCTTTCCGTATTCTTAATCCCTGTGCCTCAGACCAAGTTTACGATCCACACAGCGAAAGGGAGTAGCACAGAATTCGTGATGTGTGGGCTCCCCTCAGCTCGCCTCATAACTAGCTCAGTTTTCTCCAATCGTTCTCAGAAAATGCTTGGCAAAACTGTTTTTGAATGAGAATCCTCCAAGTTTATAATATTGGTGCAATCATGGAGCTCCCCGCCTGCCCCCCCCCTCTGCTTGTTGCCCCTTTTCCCAAAACTTCCCTTTGCATCAGAGAGGAAGTCTTGTGGCAGTGGTGGATAATTTATCTTTAATGCCTGGACCATTAATATTTGTTTAGCCAGTAGCATCCTTGGGAACCTAGGAAATGGACTTCCCAATGACTCTTGGCTCAGAGGACTGAACCAGACGATATCAGCAACTCCATTACTCAGGCCCACTTTTCTTTATTATTAGCCTTTTTAATAACCTTTTGCATCATCACACGGAATCTTGCCTTGTTCTGAGAAACCAGTAGGTTGTGTCAAGTCTCCTCGCTCTGCAAGTGCTACTGTGAGAGTGAATTTTATTGAGACCCTTGAGGCTCAGTATTGTTCTAGGAGGGTTTTGTTTTGCTTTGTTTTTGCCCAGGGGAGCCCCCTGGTTAGCCTGATATCCTGCACTGGTGGCAACAGATTTAAACTACCTAGGTGTGTCCCCAGTAAGCCACATGTTCAGCCTTGTGGTGGCACAGACCAAGGAGGGACCTCAGAGAGCCGTAAGCAACAAATTGCAAGAGAGGGAACTAGTATTGTGAAATGTGTTAGAGAGAATTTGGAGTTGCATGTGAATGGACAAAGTATATATCATAGAATGATCGACATCTGCAATTTATCCAAAACATACATGTAGGTCTTTCACCTGTCTGGGCACAATTTGCCAGGAGCCTGAAAATTTTTAAGAAGTTTTGGCAATATGAAATGTTGTAAAGTTCTACAAAATTGTATGCATTTGGTTGCTTTCAAGAAGTTTGCATTTCAAGCTTATCGTATGGATTCATTTGTTTAGCCTTGCCTGTGTTTTTATCCATTGTTCCTATTGACACACAACCAAAATGTATATAAAATGATGTAGTACATTTTAATTACTGGTAAAGTAAGAATCTGATACGTTTAAAAACTGTACACAATTTTATTAGGTTTTATGTTGCATTATGTATAGCAGACACATTTTTGTTATGGCGTGAATGTTTTACAACACTTTTATAAATATTAATGCTGCAAAATATCAGGGTTGGGATTGGGCTTATGTGGTTTATCTCCAGTTATAAACCATAAAACCAAAAGAGTTGAATCATATCCAGAATGTAGAGATAGATAAATGGGTTTGATATTTACTTGGGACATTGAAATATTACTATACAGGGATCAAACAGTGAATTTGGCTAACAAGAAGTTTTAGATGACCAAGAATGAAATAGTTAGGGGTCATTCATTCTCAGTGTTTGCAGTATGAAGAAGATTCATGTGTGGAATCAGGTTTAACTGCACAAAAGAGGGGTATAAATAAACTACATTCTACACAGGAATGTTCATATTAAAGAGGTTGAGGGGTACATAGCAGCAACATATTAAAGAGGTTGAAGGGTACATAGGGGTACCTTTGACACAGTACATAGCAGCAAACTTGGATTTGCAACCCAATGGATGCTTAAGAGGGACCTGTAGTCAACCCTGGCCCTATGATTAATGCACCTTTGATAGGTAAACATGTTTCCAAATATGCATTTTTTTCATGTACCTGTTCCATTTTTAGGTGCACATTTCAAAAATTTGGGTGCACACTTTTTTTTAAAGAGTATTTTAGTCCTTTTTTAGTACATTTTTGAAGAGCTCCCTGAGATCCAGGCAGTTGCAAAGGGGAGCCCATGCAGAGTGCTTTGGATTGTTCTGCAGCTTCATGAAAGGCTGGACAATGCTTTGAGCTGTTATAAAGACATCTGAAGCCAAGAGCTGTGATCTCACAGTATTTTTGTATGCATTCAACTACGTCTGTTGCTTTTATTGTGGATACCAGCCATCCCCCTCCCCCCCCCACACACACTTCATTTTTAGTTCCCTAAAAAAGAAATTGCTGCTTCTTTTATGTATGTAGACAAAAATCCCAGCTGTGAGTGTTGATGTGACAGATGCAGATTGTTCTCAATTAAGGCCACTGTGCATACATCAACAAATGTTGAAGGCAGTTAAACTTCACTCATAAACCACTTAAGTCTTGCTTGGCCCCAGTGAAATCAATGACTGCAAAAAAAATATAATTATTTGAGGCATTCAGTTTTAATAGCTTTAAGAAGCACAATCATAGAAAAAGCACATTCACAATCTGGCAGGGGTGTCACTGGGGTTGGTGGCACACAGGGCGAGATCTCATGATGTCCACTCCCATGGACCTCGTCCTATACCAGACCACATGATGTGGAGGCCTCCTGAGAAATGTGATCCCCGTGGAAGTCAAGGCAGGGATTAGGAATAGTTCCATTTTCTACCAGTGGTGCATTTTTGCACCACTTGTAACAAATAGAATAGAAAGTCATTTGGGTGTCACCCCTCCTTGGGGTGTCATCTGGTGCAGTCTGCACCCCCCCCCCCACATCCCCCTAGTGACGCCCCTGCAGTCTGGCACATTAACTGGAACTCCCTTGTAAACTAGAGGCTTCCAATTTCCCTTTTCACAACACAATCCCTAGTGACCTTCCCAAAAGCTCCCCTCCCCTAGAAGATTGGGGGATCAGCTGCAGCTGCATTTGAAGTCAGAGAGAAGTTGCAATCAAAACTGAAAAATAAGACAAGCCCTGGGCAGAATTAAAAGACCTTGGGAGCATGCAAAGGGCAATTTGAGACATGGCCTCAGACTTCATTTTCTCTATTTCAGGAGCCGATGCTGTAGAAGCTCAGTGTAAAAGGTTTGAAGTGAGCTCAAGTGAAGATGGGAGGGTGCTCTTCTCCGCTGATGAAGAAGAGATCGTCATTGGAGCTGACAGGTTGAAAGTAACAGGTAGGTACTAATGGCAGAAGAATGCCTAACATTGTCCTCCTTTTGAACAATGAGTTGTATCCTAAGAAGCACATCTGAAGGGAGGAACACGTTTGGTTTGGTTGCACAAGCACATGCAGAAAGTAGTGCACAACAATGACTTTAACACTTTATGCTCTCTAGCAGCATGCTGCGCACCATGTTGTGCAACGCAATGTGGAACATGTTGTGCAATGTGTCGCTCATACGCAGAGCTTACTCAATATTCCATTCTGATTTCTGGGTGCAACAGCCTGCCGCTAACACTTGCATGCGCACAAGCGTTCTTATGCAAGCAGAAAGAGAACTTAGAATAGAACCCAAAGAGTTAATTCTACCAAAGGCAGAGGCATCGCTCCGGTAGGGGCCTACCATAAGTTGCGCCCTGTCCTAGTCCTGTTTACCAAGCCGGCAGGAGGCGGCCCCGCCCACTCACTGTCGGAGCCATTCCCGAGCGGAGAAAGCAACGGGCAGAGAGTCTCTTGCCTGCTGCTTTCTCCGCACGGAATGGCTCCGACAGTGAGGGGGCAGGGCCGCCTCCTGCCGGCTTGGTAAATGGGACTAGGACAGGGCGCAACTTATGGTACCGCCCCTACCGGAGCGACGCCTCTGATCAAAGGTTATGTGTCTGTAAGGTTTGTATGAGTGTACCATAGTTTATTTTAATGGACCAGAGACTATGTTAGACATCAGTCTGCACAGCAAGAGCATCGCCAACAGATATCTCATTTATTTATTTAGTACCATGTATGTTGACACTAACAGATGAGAGGACAGGTCCCTGATATAAGGGGCTCTTAACTTACAAATACAATGGACCCTCTGCATCCATGGATTTAACCATGTGTGGATGCCTCTGGAGGTGGCTTCCAGGTTGCGCCAGGCCCACAATGGACTTCATTGGTCGCTTCCTCAAGGCATCCTGAGGTCCATGAAGGCCAATGGAACCCAGCGCAACCCGGAAGCGGCCTCCGGAGGCTCCCAGGTAAGGCATTATGGCGTGAGGTTCTGGACCTTATCATCTGTGGAATTCGGTGTTCACGGGGTGGTGGTGGTGGTTCTGGAATCAAACTCCTGCAGATACTGAGGGCACACTGTAGACACAATGGAGAAAGGGAAGGGGAGTAGGAGCAAGTTAAACTTAAAGTTAAACTTTAATGCTTAAAGTTAGGTAGAGTAGGGTAAAGAGATTAGGGTTACAGTCCTATGCACACCTTCCTGGAAGTAAATCCCATTGAATTCAGTGAGACTTACTTCTGAGTAGACATGCACAGACTTTCACTGCAAGAGTGTACAGTATGTGAAAGACTTCACAGAAAAGGGTTTTGTTTCTTGAGAAGAGATTTGAAGGAAGGGAGGATTATCTTGAACCTTGTTTTCTTGTGAATCTGATTCACATCATGTTGTGAAGAAGGGACATTTTTCTTAGGCTGAGAAGAATAATTTTTTTTTGCAGTCAAAGTTTATTTTGGAGTAAAGCTGTTGCTACCGTCTACTATAAAATTAGACTTTTCAAAAGCAGCTTTGTTTTATATGCCACCGTTCATGCAGCATTGATTTATTGTTCTTTTGCCATTTTGAAAGGTTTACTTAGGTAATGCTCGCCTCATAATCGTAAAAGCTGCCATTAGAGAGCATGCTTGATAGTTCTACGTACTCAAAATGTCAGATCTAATTTCTTGGCAACTTAAGGGTACATACTTAAAGTACTCTACCAAGAGTACTTGAAGAAGATTCACCTTGAACGGGTGAAGTCAAAACCTATTTCTTGCTAGATGTCTACTCTGTGCACTGGAATATTTTAAGGAGTGGCTTTCCCTCAAGTGGTTTAGTCTTCAGTGGAAGATAGCACTTCGGAAAACCCGAAACTTCCAAAGACTCCTTGGGATGCGTAGGAATGCATTAAATCAATTTGATAGCAGTGGCTAACAGTTGATATTGATTTAGCATATATTTGTTTTGTGTTTTACATGGCAATGGGCGGGAAGCAAAAAGATTGCTTATCCAGTGATCCCGGTTCAATGATAGTGAAGGTCTGGTTATTATAAATACAATACATTATACAGTATCTATACTGATAAGCAACTTTGAGGCCTTTATTGCACTTCAAAAATGTTTTTATTGTGATATGATCTGGAATAAGGATGCATAAAGGCAGAGGTTCCCAAACTCCGAGGCAGAGTTTTCCGTGCTGCAAGTTGCTGTGAGGCCCACCGGACAGCAGCTACAGCACTCCAGGAATCGTATTGGAACCAGGGTAAAAGGGGCTTTTTTGACTCACCAGGGGTTGTGCTCGCCTTCCGGAGGATGCAGGGGGACCGCAGACCCCTCTGCGGGCCTCCCCGCACCCCAGATTAGCTTCCAAATGCGGTTTTCGCCAGTTTTCGCTGAAACCAGGAAGTAAACTGGAAGTAGCTTTAAAGTGCTTTTAGAAGCTAAAATTGGCAGGAGCTGGGATCGAAGACAGTAGCTCACACCGTCACGCGGCACTTCGATCTTAACATAAGAACATAAGAAGAGCCCTGCTGGATCAGGCCAAAAGCCCATCTAGTCCAGCTTCCTGTGTCACACAGTGGCCCCACCAGATGCCTCAGGGAGCACACAAGACAACAAGATACCTGTGTCCAGTCGCCACTCCCTTGCACAACTGCTTGATCCCTTGATCTTGAACTGCTGTTCTGCCCACCTTCCGGTCTGCAGTTCAGCATCTTAACCACTAAGGCACCATGGCGCCTCTCTGTGTGCTTACAAATGTGTAAGTTGAGCAGGAAGACAAAGTGCTAGTTTTAAAGCCATGTCAGTCCCACAAAGCAGCCGCACCTCCCCAAGCCTGCTTCTTGCTAACCAGCTGCAAAAAACTAAGACTACATCGCTTCCTCCTCCCCCACAAGCACAACCATCACCTTTACATGAGGGTTGTATATCCCCCCCCACTATTTGTGTTATCATAGGCTTACCATATTTTTCAAACTTCAAACCGGGACACCCCCCCCATACCCCCCCCGAGGAAATTAATTAATTAATTAATTAATGTGAAAGCAACGAAAAAGCAAGGTCAAAGAACCGCAACCAATCGTAAACCAAAAAGCAATCGTAAACAGGGCAAACGAAGGCCAAAGTCCCCTCCAGAAGGAAAAAGCCACTCTAAAGCACACCGAAAATCAATCCTAAGCAGCCCAAACGAAGGCCAAAGTCCCATTCAGAATCACAACGAAAAAGCCATTCTCAAGCACAACGAATAAAAAGCCAATAAAAGCCAATAAAAAAGCCAATAAAACTCGCAACAAAGCATTAATCCAAAAATAAGAAACCCTTTTAATGAATAAAATGTAAAAGAAAGGGGGCGCGAAGCGCGTCCGCATTTTTTTAAAATCAATAATCCATTTAAAATAATTAATTAATAAAGTAAAGGGGGCGCGAAGCGCGGCCGAAAATTTTAAATAAATAATTAATATTTCTATTAAAAATATATAATTTAAAAATAAGCTTACCTGGTCGCTGCTGGTCACTGGTCCGTGGTCGCTGCTGCTGCTGCTGCTGGTGCCGCGGCAAGCAGGCTGGGGCCGCGGCAAGGCAAAGCAAGGCAAGAAGTAGGCTGTGCTTCTCCCAGTGCCGCTGCGAGACCAGCGGCACCGGGAGAAGCACAGCCTGCTCGCCTGCGTTGCGCAGCCCTGGAGAACACAAGGTAAGAAGCAGGCTGTGCTTCTCCCGGTGCCGCTGGTCTCGCAGCGGCACCGGGAGAAGCACAGCCTGCTCGCCTGCATTGCGCGAGCCCTGGAGCTCGCGCAACACGGGCAAAAAGAAGGCTGTGCTTCTCCCGGTGCCGCTGCGAGACCAGCGGCACCGGGAGAAGCACAGCCTGCTTCTTGCCCGTGTTGCGCGAGCCTGCTGGAGGCTCGCGCTGGCCGGGCAAGCAGGCTGTGCTTCTCCGGTCTCCCAGCGGCACCGCATGGAGCCGCTGGGAGACCGGAGAAGCACAGCCTGCTTGCCCGGCCAGCGCGAGCCTCCAGCAGGCTCGCGCAACACGGGCAAGAAGCAGGCTGTGCTTCTCCCGGTGCCGCTGGTCTCGCAGCGGCACCGGGAGAAGCACAGCCTGCTCGCCTACATTGCGCGAGCCCTGGAGCTCGCGCAACACGGGCAAAAAGCAGGCTGTGCTTCTCCCGGTGCTGCTGCGAGACCAGCGGCACGGAGAGAAGCACAGCCTGCTTGCCCGCGTTGTTCGAGCCTGCTAGAGGCTCGCGCTGGCCGGGCAAGCAGGCTGTGCTTCTCCGGTCTCCCAGCGGCACCGCATGGAGCCGCTGGGAGACCGGAGAAGCACAGCCTGCTTGCCCGGCCAGCGCGAGCCTCCAGTAGGCTCGCGCAACGCGGGCAAGCACTGTGCTTCTCCCGGTGGCGCTGACGACCGGGAGAAGCACCCGCTCGCTGCACCGCCATCTTTTTTTTAAATTTCAAACTTCCCGGGCAGCATCTTGGGTCACGAAATCTCGCGTGATCCAAGATGTCGGCGCCCAAATCTCGTGAGGGCATCATGCCCTCACGAGATTTGGGTGCCGACATCTTGGATCACGCGAGATTTCGTGACCCAAGATGCTGCCCGGTAAGTTTGAAATTAAAAAAAAAGATGGCGGCGCCCATTCGTCCCCTGGACACGACCAGGAATCGGGTCCGATTTCCGGGACTGTCCCGGCGAAACCGGGACGAATGGTAAGCCTATGTTATCATGGAGGCCTTTTTTCAAACTACTGTGTTTGCACAAATTGCATCAAGCCACGTGTACAGTTCCTACATGAAGTTGCCTGTTCATATAGTTGGTGCCTCCATGTAAAATTGCAGATTTCAGTGCCAAGTGTTTAGTTCCACCACAGCTCGTAACCATTGTTGCACACTTTTCTCAGTATTAAGCAACACATTGCATGCAGTCTCTACTTCAAAAGCTACGAATAACAGTGGCGAAATTGTCCCACTTCCGCTGGGAAAAACCCCATCCATGGTAGGGGTGAAACTGACAAGGTGCTTTTATATATATATATATATACCGTATTTATCGGCGTATAAGACGCACCTGCGTATAAGTCGCACCTTCCTTTTGTCCCTGGGTTTCAAGAAAAAAAGATTTAAAGCATTTTTGGGCCACTTGGCCAATTACTGCTTGGCTGCTTAATTAGCTAATTTACATAAATTGCACAAAAATACCAGGATCTCTTTTAAAACACACAGCAATAAGACACATGAACAAAATGCACCAGAACATAAATGTACAAGTACAAAAAAAACCCCAGACTCAACTCTTTTCCCCCCAACCCACCCATGCAGTTTCCAAAGTAAAAAACATTTACTCCAAGTACAAAAAAACCCCAGACTAAACTCTTTCACCCCACCCCACCCCATCCATGCACAGTTTCCAAAGTAAAAAACATAAAAGTACCAAAAAAAAAAAAAAACCAGACTCAACCCTTACCCCACCCCACCTATGCAAACTTTCCAAAGCCTCCCAACTAGGCCCAGTTCAGAAGCTTACCCTTCCGAGGAGAGCTGGGAAGACCACGCCCTCTGCAGCTCAGCTGAACACTTTTCCCCCACCCAAACTCTTTTCCCCCACCCCACCTAACCCAGCGCTTCTCAATTTTTTTTCTGTCATGCCCCCCCTAGGAAGAAGAAAAAATTTCGCGCCCCCCTAATACAACTAATGCAATAGTTAGTGTATGCTTTGCTCCACTTAACTAGATTGTAGGAGCCTCCAGCGACGATCTACTTCACCGACGATCTCTTCCGGGGAGCAGATCGTTCCTCTGCTCCCCGGTGCGAACTCTGGAACGCGCCTAGGAGCGCTCTGCAGAGTTCACGCTGTGAATCACGCATGCGCAAGACGACGATGTTGCCAATCGTCGTCATGCGCAAGACGACGATGTTGCCAATCGTCGTCTTGCGCATGCGTGATTCACAGCGTGAACTCTGCAGAGCGCTCCTAGGCGCGTTACAGAGTTCGCGCCGGGGAACAGAGGAACGATCTGCTCCCCGGAAGAGATCGTCGGTGAAGTAGATCGTCGCTGGAGGCTCCTACAATCTAGTTAAGTGGCGCAAAGCATACACTAACTATTGCAACGAGCCCCCCTTTACGGAGCCTCACGCCCCCCCTGGGGGGCGCGCCCCACTATTTGAGAACCGCTGACCTAACCTAACCTAAGCACAGTTTCCAAAGCCTCCCCAACTAGGCCCAGTTCAGAAGCTTACCAAGGCTGATTCAGCATCGGAGGTAAGGCCTTCTGCAGCTCAGCTGAACTGAACTGAGCACAGCGCCCTCTGCTGGCTGCTGAGAAGCTCAACTCAAGCTCGTGCATAAATTAAACCAGACAAACAGCTGTAGATCGGATAGATTAGCCAGGGAAGAAAGCACAAGGGAGCTCTCCTGCTCCGGAAAAACCCCGGTAAGCCCAAAAATGCTTTAAAATGGGCGGGGGAGGGAGGGATTTTTTTAGTATTGGCGTATAAGACGCACCCTACTATTTTGGGTCACAAATTTAGACAAAAAAGTGCATCTTATATGCCAATAAATACGGTATATCTTGTCAGTTTCACCTGTCCATAAAATATTTGCTAATCTCACTGCAGAGTTTGGTGGAAAGCTTGTCAATTTGACTCTGAGCTTCTGAAATATGCTGCATTTTTTTCCTCTGAGAAGCATGCGTCGGAGTTATGTATATCGAACTCCTGATTCATTTTTTCCCCCAAAGGAAATTTAAGTTAGATAGACTACAAGGAGCGTTTGGCATACTTGTCTATACTAGCAGAACTACGTTATTCATGTAGTACATTCAGAAATTGAACTTGGAAAGTTATCACAGCATTTTTTTAAAAAAAAATTGTTTTAATAATTCTGAATGATCCAAGACAATGAACGATAGTGTTAACCTCATTTGCCCTTGCTTGCACTACAGAGCCATAGCAACGCATGCACCAGTGAAGGCTGACGTCATTCGCCCCGCCCCGAGTGATGTCAGCCTGAGCCAAAGGTCCCTCGGAGGTTGGGCGGGATGGTGGGGGCCAAAACAAATGGCCGCACGGAGCCGGCAGATGGCTTCTCCTTCCTTCTCCAAGCTGTTCCACCACCTGCATCGCCACAGCCGATGCATTCGCCACTGCCGACAACGCCGTCTTCTCACCACCGCCATTTTGTTACCCCCGCCACCAGTAAGTCGCCCCATCCCTTCCTACTGCCCTGCTGCACTACAATAGTGATTTTTCCCCTGCCTCTGATGTTTCAAGGAATCAGTGAATGTTTCTCCTTGTCTTTCTATTTACACTCCCTTCCCCCCCCCCCTGATTATAGCTGAGAAATACAGGATATTTTAATCCGGATATATCCGGATATGGATATAAACCTTTGAAAACCTATGTTTTTCTTAGTTGACAAATTAGCAGTTGTTTTATAAGCAGTGAAATAGTGTGAATTCTCTCTCTTTGCTAGACTTCAAAAACCAAGGGGGAGAAAACATTTCTGGATCTTTTATCAAAAGGAAATCTTGAGAGGCGGATATTTTTTATTAGGAAAGAAAATAAAAGCAAACAGAACTTGCAAAAAAAAAACACACAACCAAGAATAAAAACAAAACAAAAACTTAAAAAATCAACTCGGCATCATGCTGGCAGATAACCTCACAGTTAGACTGCTAAATATTCAGAGGTTCAGTCTTAAGCAAACAATTGATAAAATCTTTCAAAACAACCATTAAAAATTTCCCCAAATAAAGAATACAAAATAGATAAGAGTTGGAACTACTAGGAAAGCCAGTCTGTGGTAAACTAGTTAATAGATGTTGTTTCTGGAAATGATTTAAATTTAACCTTGAGGACCAGAGTGATTCTTTTTAAATTAGCTGAATATGAAGCTTCCATTGGAGGAAGAGGGGAGGGTATTTAAAAACTTGACGAAAAAAAAAGATAATGGCTATTTATTTTCTGATGCATCCTGTGCATGCAGGCCAGCTTTTCAATCTTCAAATGCCAGATGTGTGCATACGGATCTGCCTCATACAGTTTTATCATCTGTAGCCAAATTTTAAGATACTAATAGCCCAATCCCATGCATGTTTACTCAGGAGTAGGTCCCATTACATTAAATGGAGCTTACTCCCAGGTAAGGGTGTATAGGATTGTAATCAGGTAGCCCAATCCTATCCAGCACCAGCACAGCATGGCCGCCAGGCACACACTGTATCCTATGCTGCATAGGAGCGGGCCTGAGGTCTCCTCGAGATAAGCAGACATTTGTTCGCTTACCCCGGGTAAAGCCCAAGAACTATGGGGCTACTCGGACCTCAAACAGCTGTTGGGTGGGAAAGGCTCGGGAGGGGGGGGATAGGATATGGTGAGCAGCAGCGGCACTGAACCCTCCCCCTTCCTGGGCCCGGGCACCCTCCCCCTGTTACGACCCCTCCCCAGGCCCCCATGCTGTTTGGAGCAGACCTTAACGTGCTCTGTGACACAGGGCACTCCGCTCAGCATTGCAGTGGCGGCACAGGCCTTGGCACCGCCTACTCCCCAGGTGCCACAAACGTGCTTTATGGCACATTTGCAACACCTTAGGCTGGTGCTGAGGCTGCAGCACCAGCTGTGGGTAGGAATGCGCAGAAAGTGTGTTTTCTATGAAGAAATCAAACTCTAAGAACATAAGAAGAGCCCTGCTGGATCAGGCCAAAGGCCCATCTAGTCCAGCTTCCTGTATCTCTAAGTATCCTGTATTACTAAGACCAGGAGGTTACTTATCCCCATCATGGCTTGTAAGCTGTGATGGACTTTTCCTCCACAAATCTGTCAAATCCCCTTTTAAAGGCATCCA
Source organism: Plestiodon gilberti rubricaudatus (assembly GCA_026170595.1). NCBI lineage: Eukaryota > Metazoa > Chordata > Lepidosauria > Squamata > Scincidae > Plestiodon > Plestiodon gilberti. The sequence goes on along the minus strand of JANXHW010000005.1, from coordinate 79,844,380 downwards.
GGCCAGGTGCCATCACCACATCCTGTGGCAAGAAGTTCCACAAACTAATTACACACTGGGTAAAGAAATATTTTCTTTTATCTGTTTAATACTCCCTCCACTCAATGTTAGTGGATGTCCCCTAGTTCTAGTGTTGTGTGAGAGGGAAAAGAACTTCGCTCTATCCCAGTGGTGGCCAACCTTTCAGCATGAATGCTGGCCCTTTAAATGGTTGTATAGGTGAGGGCCTTTCAGCAGGTGCAGCTGCTTTAGCAGCACCATCAGCACTTGCAGCTGCCAAGATTCTGTTTTTTGCACAACTCTTAAGAACACAGAGGCCCTAATGGTGGAAGGTTGGCCACCCCTGCTCTATCCACTCTCTCCATCCCGTGCCTAATTTTATACGTCTCAATAATTCCCCCCCCCGGGGCTTTTTTCTAGACTGAAGAGCCCCAAATGCTATAGTCTTTCCTCATAAGGGAGGTGCTCCAGTCCATGAATCATTTTGGTTGCTCTTTTCTGCACCTTTTGCAGTTCCACTATATCCTTTTTGAGATGTGGCGACCAGAACTGGACGCAATTCTCCAGATGTGGCCTTACCATTGATTTGTACAACGGCATAATAATATTGGCCGTTTTATTCTCAATCCCTTTTTTAATGATCCCAAGCATGGAATTGGCCTTCTTCACAGCCGCCGCACACTTTCATCAACCTGTCCACCAGTACCCCAAGATCTCTCTCCTAATTCGTCACAGACAGCTCAGAACCCATTAGCACAGGGGTTCTCAACCTTTGGAGGCCCGGGTACCCCCCTATCACAGTCCAATTTTCTGAAGTGCCCCCTTCTAATTAACTGCTAATTAATTGGATTAATCAATTAATTAATTAGATAATTAATCGTTAAATAAAAAGTACTAAAACAATTTTAAATGTGAAAAATGTCTTATTTAACTCGTGTGTGTGTGTGTGTGTGTGTGTGTGTGAGAGAGAGAGAGAGAGAGAGAGAGAGAGAGAGAGAGAGAGAGTGGGGAGGGGGAGGGATGGATCTCTTTTTCTCTTCCCAAGTCACACTTCCCAAAATCAGCTCCTCCCTCCCCCACCCCACCAAAGTACAAAAATAAGCCCAAAACCAAAATCAGAGAGACAGAAGGGCTCCGAAAGCAATTAAAACTTAAAATCCATGTTACTTAACACTTAATTACCTGCTGATGGGGCAGATAATGGGCAAGGCTTGGCGTATCCCCAGCAAGAGATCTGTGTACCCCTAGGGCAGTGGTTCCCAAACATTTTTGACTCGCGGCTCCCTTGACCTCCCTCGCCATTAGCTGTGACTCCCCATTACAGTGCATGGAAGAAACAGGCACTCTTTACATGCTCAAAGGCACCCTTTCTTATATGTATGTGTATATGTATGTGTATATTCCCAAAACGAGCCCTAAAGTGGATTTTCCATGCTTATGCTGAGCAGCAGCTAAGCCAGGAGTGCGCAGGGTGGGGTTGGGATGCTGCCCTCCCTCCATTGGCAGGCCTGGGTAGAGGGCACTGATGTCGTCTGTGTTAGTCCTATACATGGCAAGAGAAACATCAAAGCATGGGAGGGAAGCATTGGTCATGCCTCACCCCAGTTGCATGAGAGAGAAAGAGAGAGAAAGCTAGCTCCTTTTGGTAGCATCTTTGCAAGATGAAAAACAGATTCTTATACTGCCTGGCAGTTTCCGGGGGGGGGGGGTTGTCCCAGCAAATAGAGTGGGGAACTAACTTAGAGGTGGGTCAGAAAGGAAGAAGGAGAGAAATCCTAATAATTAATCAACCAAACAAAACATAGAAATCAAAGACTGTATGTAAAGCAGAACCTGCTCTGCACCATTTTCAATTGCAGTTCTTGCGTAGCTTGCTGTCTCCAGCTCAGCTTGAGTGTTGTTGTTCAGACGTTAAGTCGTTAGCAGGCTTATCAATTGTTCTTTAACATAAGATAAGCAAGGGCTTCCCTCATGCTGTGGTTAAAAACAAGACGTGGAAACTGCCTAGTGCCTACAAACCTGAAGTGTTTTGAAATTAACTTTGAGTGACCCCTTTTCCCGGCACTTTGTTTTTGCTCTCTCTCTCTTGCAAGCAAGAATATGTGTTAATTAAAAGACTAATGCCCCTGGCTGCTTTCGATGATGATGCACTTGGGAGTCGAGCCTCACACTTGGAGAACCTCTGCCCTAGGGGTACCTGTACCACAGGTTGAGAACCTCTGCATTAGCGTATATGTGAAGTTTTGATTTCTTGCCCCAATGTGCATCATTTTACACTTACTTACATTGAAGCGCATCTGCCATTTTGCTGCCCAAACTCTAATTGGGTTAAGGAGTTTTTTAAATAATTTGTTCACAAAGACTGGGAAAACTGGGGTTGCTACTGTGTCAGTATATTTCAATAAGTGTAAATGAAGGCTTGAATAAACGAAGCTGCTTTGTACTGAGTTAAGCCATCGATATACCTAGCTGCATACTGTCAACTCAGTCTCAGGCACAGGGTTTTCCCAGCTCTATTAACTGGACAGGCTGGGAATTGAAGCTGGGACTTCCTCCATACAAAATATATGTTCTTCCATGGTGATGTAATCTCTCTCAGCAACAAACTGAGTGAGTGGGTTGGGAGAATATCTGCAGGCTTCCTTGTGTACAGAATCTTCCACCCGAGCCTTGTATCACCAAGCATTGAAAAGAAATTGTCTTGGAATCATGGAATGAGAAGAAAAGGCTGAGAGGGGCGATATGATAGTGCTCTTTAAATCCCTGAAGGGCTGTCATGTGGAAGAAGGAACAAATGTGTTCTTGACTGCCTCTGAGAATAGATCCAATGAGTACAAACTGCAAGAGAGGAGATTCCGGCTGGACATCAGGAAGAAATTCTTGACAGTAAGGGCGATTCAGCTGTGGAACAGATTGCCGAGGGAGGTGGTGGATTCTCACTGGAGATCTTCAAGCAGAGGCTCAACAGGCACCTGCTGGTGATGCTCTAGGAGGATTTCCTGCTACAGGCAGGGGGTTGGACTAGATGACCTTTTGGTTCCCTTCCAACTTGATGGTTTTATGACCCATCGCTACTCTGGGTTAAACTGTTGACCAAGAATACTCTTGCAGCACTAGTAAGAGGGACAGGTTCACATGCTGATAATGATGTAAGAGTAGTAAGTAATCAGAGCGCCACAGTTGTGGAGCATGTGCTGAAGCATAGCCAAGGCATTGTATAAAAAATGCGTACATTTCCATTAGATCCAAATGGTGAATTTAGCATGAAAGATTTGTTTCCCTTACTAGTGGAACTTAGTGGAACGCTCAGTTTTTACTGACCTTTGCTTCAAACTGTCGCCCAAGGCTTGATAGTAGACCATGGGCCACCAGTTCTGGTCTCAACGAAGCTTCGACCTCTTCTTCCCTTACTTCAAAGTGAAGGTGCTTATTGAATGTATATCTGAAGGGGGGGGGGGAGAAAGGGATTTTTAAAATAAAAAGGCCTTCTCTCCGAGACACTTGGTACTCCAGCGCCTTGCCAGATTTCATCAGATATATCATGTCACAGGACATAATGTAAACCGACTGATGCAAACCACAGGGACTCGAACGTGTTTGCTGAAAAATGTTAAAGGAACACAATTTGGGGGTCAGAACTCAAAGGCAGACTACAAGGAGAAAGTTATCTCTGTGTTCCTAGCTTGGGGAATAGAATGCCTTTTGGCAGTGTTCTAGTTCTACCTTGCAACCATCATTCATTCCTTCGTAACCTCGAGGCTAGATGACACGCGGCTGCCCTTGATGACGACTAGAAAGCTGCAGACTGTGCAGAATACAACAAGGGGGAGATCACGCCACTGCTGCAGGTCTGCTTTGGAGTCCCTACAGGATACTGGTTGCTTTTGTTACCCAGGCACCTTGGGCTCCGTGTTCTTGAAAGACGGTTTCCTGCCCTTTGTCCTCTTCCGATTCCTGGAGATGATCCCGAGGTGATCCATTCTATCTCCACTATACTACAAATGTTTGTTTATTAACATTTACTTTATAATAAACCTGTTGTATTTCTTAGTATAGTTTGTAAAGATGTATCGTTTGCCATTCTTTTGGAAAAGGGGGAGGAGAGGAAGGAAAATTCAAAGCAGCTAAAAATAATCACATTTAAAACAGGGAAATAATCGGCCGGGGGGGGGGGGAGAATAAAACCACAAAGAGATTACAAGACCAAAACAAGCAAGCAAGCAAACTAGAACTGATTTGAAACCCTCCCCATTTTCTTGGGCAACAAAAACACCACAGTAACTTTGCAGCTTTTGTGCATAGCCCCACAAAAAAGGCAATGTTTAAAGGGGCTTATGAGGTTGTGGGGACTTATTATTTTACTGATAAAAATTGCTGTCTGACTGGTGGTGGCAGTAGCAGCTTCTGGTGCCTGGCTTCTGTGGGACACCATTTTCTGTCCCAGAGTGCGCTACGGCACCCACACCCATGGTTGGCCATGTTGATTACTTACCCGTCATTACTGGTAGCAGTGAGTGGTAGCACCCAGTGAATCATCAGGGAGTGGGGAGCACCATGGGGGCCCAGTGCAAGGCCCTCATTGCACCAATACTGCCCACTTGCCTCTATCCCCCCCTCTTCCAACCAACAACTTTCTGTTTCCCAGTTTCTGAGAAAATAGTCTGGTTTACTCTGAGTCGATATGAAATAAGCCAAAGTGAATGCAGAGGAAGGCATTGTCCCTACCTTCTACGTGCACATCCTGAGAAAACCTGGCACATAGAGGTTATCATTAAGATTTTCTGCCCCAGGGTGCACTGGGGCATCATAGTGCACTGTGGGAAAGAAACAGTGGAAGCACCTCAGTGAACCATTGGGGAACGGGGAGCACCGTGGGGGTTCACTGCATCCTTGTGGATTTCAGAGATTGCATAAACATATGTGAGGCAAAAAAAGGGCTGGAGTTAACTTTTATTTGCATCCTAATATAATGGGTTTAAAATTATATAGAAGGGATGTGTAGAATTATCAACAGATTATTATATGCTTAGTTGGTTAATAATACAGGCCTGCACACATTTTAGCACATTTAAACCTATTCTTGGGTATATTTGGGATGCTGATTCCAAAAATGGCATCGGTTTTGCCTTATGTCTAGCTTTTGGGGTACGGCATTGCCACCTTATAATGCGAGTGGAGCAGCTTCCTCGTGAGGAAGCTGCTTGACTCGCATTATAAGGTGGCGATGCTGTACCCCCAAAACTAGACATGATAGGGCAAAACCAGTGCCATCATTAGGAATCAGTGCCCCAAATTCATATAAAACCACCATAAATTTTGAAAAAAAGTTTTTGGGACCCTCAAATTTGTAGGTCTGTGTAATCCACCTTTTAAGTTTCAATACATTTTCATATTATCCAAACTTCTCTATGGACCCGGTACCGAGAGATGTCAGGAAGTGGAAGATAATTTGGAATTTAATAAATGAAGACGCACATTTGTTGTTAGACGGAAAGGTCACCTTCAGTATTTTCTTTTTCACGCCCAATTGTCGTTAACGTGCCACAACCAAAAGAGCCTCAACAAATAAGACAGTGTGCCCCTAGCTCACAGCCTTGCTGATTAAAATTTGTCCTCACTGATTAAAGTTGTGCTGCCCACTAATTAATCAATTCATCCACCAATTAGAGGTTTCAACCCCAGAGGTGTGTGGCACCAAAGGGTACACTCGCATGTAAAGTCAGATGTTGAGACACAGTGTGTACAAACATATGTACGCTTCCAGGATTAACAAAACATGAATACAAACAGCTTCAGCAATACTTTTTTTTTTTTGTTAGGAATATTCATTTTCTAAGAAAATGTGTCCATATTATAATTGAAAGATGGGCATTTGAACCTTAGGTAGTGGTTGTTGTTTTTTAATCCAAGAAAAGCAAGTACTGTATAGATCTTGACAAACTATCATGCAAGGAGACTCAGTCGGCAGAGCGAGCGCTCCGTCGGCCTAAGAAGTCGCAAGTGTGCCAGAAAGTACATTTGCGGCTCCTTGTGTGTAAGTGGTGCCGGCGCGGAGGCCAGCACCACTCACTGTTCCCCCTGACCTGCACCAGCCACCGCAAGTGAGTCCTGCACCAGTCGGTGCAGGGGCAGGAGGAGGGCAGTCAGGGGTGGCGAGGGAAGGGACCATTGGCTAGCCTGGGCTGTGATGGGGCAGGGATATCGACGCTGAGTTGTGCCGATATCCTATGCCCCATCACAGCTCGGGCCGGCCTTACAGGGCCTCTCCAGGTGCACACCAGCTAAAGAGCTGGCGTGCATCTGAGGAGGCCCATTGCGGCCCGCGCCACTTACACCGGGGTAAGGGGACAAACATCCCCTTCCCCCAAGGTGAGCCCTGGCTGCGCCAGAGGAGGCTGCAATGGGCCTAGGATGCAGCGGCCGGCCCTGCATGTTAGGCAAGATTGGGCTGTAAGTATTGTACTTTCCCAGGTATAATTTAGAAAATTGCTTTGTCTCCTAAGCTTTTCAGTGCTTGTCTTTCAATTAGATTATTTTTTTCTGTGCTCAATGACACAAATGGTTTGTCAGTTTCCAAAACTTGTGTCCTTTAAACATTTTTTAAAAGCTCCTAATCTTCAGTCTTATTTTAAAACTTCAGCCTTGAAAGAGAGAAAAATTGCTTCAAAGAACAGTCTTCTGGGAACTGAAGGGAAGAGTAAACTTCAGCTTTTATTTATCCAGTGTTTCTTTGAATATCTGATCTCTCAAACAGATTCGGCAAAACAAGCAACTTTGATTTTTCCCTATCTCCTCAAAAGGAAGACACAAAGCATGTTATGGAATTAATAAAGGGTCACTACTTTATTAAAGCGGTGGGATCTGCATTGAGCAAAAATAAGCTTTAAAAAATCCTAGTTCCAACCCGGCATGGTGGGCTGCCTTCCTTTTTAAGGCAAGAGCTGGGAGACACAGCTCCCACTGTTAATCTTGCATGAACAATGCTATGGCTCAAAATGGCAGATAAGTCATTGGAATGATCTGTACTTTTCCCAACCAACTCCCCAAAAAGTGTGCCAAGGGGGACAAAGCCCACTTCACCATACCTGAACTGCTCAGCCTTGTGTGTGATGAGGGAGCCAGGGACCATGGGCAGTTCATTTCCCATGTCCCCCTGAGCCAGTCAGCCTTGAGAAGTTGGTATGGGAAGCCACCCTTCACCATGCTGATACCTCAGGCTGCTCTTCAGCATAGCCTTTTAATTATCACCCCATCTGCTCTGAACCTGCCAATCGTGATAAAATTCAAAGCCAATCAGATTACGTCAACCTAGGATACCCACAGTAGATAGTAGGCCCAAAGGGCAATTAGGAGGCACCCCCAAAAAAACTACCCAGCCCCAGGAAGGGTGCTGGCTAACCCACACTGTGAGATGCTTAGGGAGGGTAGGTGGGGCCGCAGGCATATGAACACTGAGGAAGAGGGAGGGTCAGTGCAACAACTAGACCACCCCTGGTTCTGATTGGTCAAGCAGCCATTCAGATGGCTGCAGGCCAAGGCAGCATCTCATGCTCCATCCATGGCTAAAGGGGTGGGGTAAGTAGGTTCCCGTTCCTCAAGTCACTGTCAGGCTAGTGACAATATTCTGACTAGCCTCTCCGTAGAAGTAGGAGTTTCTGTTTAGGGCCAACACTCACATGACGTTATTCATGTCATTTGACCCTGCATGACCTTTGTTGTTGTTGTTAAATATCCTCTGCAGGGGGACTCTGATCTGCTCCATAGTGGAACACGAATCCAACAAAAGGGACGTTCCTTCACTTGAACAGAAACTGAACCAGACAGCTGGTGCTCACAATCAAAAAGTTTACAGAGCAGCTTGGGGAAAAGCTGACAGGAGCTGGGCAGCATCCAGTTCAGGCCCAATCGTCCCTAAGGGATGGCAGCGTAAATGTGCTAGATCATCCAGATGGACACTTTGAACATGGCCATACAGTAGGGCAGGACAGCTGGTCATAGAGAGTGAAAGGCCCCAGAGGAAAAGGCACATGTCAACATCATTTTGGAAGAGGACACAATGTAGAAATGTCGATATGCAAATGCCAGGTGCCTCCAAGCCGAGAGGAAGGAGCTGGCATGCTTGGTTGCTATGGAGAACATAGATACAGCAGGCATACTGGAAAGCAGGTGAAAACGAGAGAACCAGTGTTATATGGTTATTCCAGGATAGAAGTTCTATAGAAAGGACATTAGGGGTGGCAAAAAAACATAGGGGGACCATACTGTGGACATTATAGCACCCTTAAGTGTTCACTCTAAGCTGTGTGGCTATGTGGCACCACTGCTCAAATTAGGGCCCAAAGTCGCTCCCATCCTAGCACTCCGGAGCTTGGACGATGACAATGACGCCGTCAACGAGCACTCTAGAGCTGCCCCCGTGCAGCTCCATTAGGGCTCTGCACAGTCCCTGCAAACTATAAACCCCATTTTTTTTTCAAATGGGTTTTTTACAAGTGTTATTCTATGAGAGATTACCTGAGCACCCACGAAATGAGCATACCAGACAGAGGCTTGAGATGAAAGCTCATTTTCTTGAACTGAATGACAAAACATCAGGGAGAGCAGTAGGGAGAGAAAAACCAGACTCAACCCCCCTGCGTGTCGGGCACTAAATTGGGGGAAAACGGTAGTAACTGTCTGCCTCCCCCCCCCCGGTAACCCATGGGCGTAACATTCTGACTCCAAGCTGCTGTCAGTCATAGACTGAGAGAGCTTATCCTTGCCAACCCGAAGGGTCAAGGCAGCTGGACAGGGCAGACACACACCCCCGGGGAGACCCCAATGGTGGTCTTTGCTTATACTAGCCAAGGGGCTTGCCAGCCAGCCTCACCAATCTGGACAGGCATCGTCTGAGCGGTCCTGGCTCGCTTCCTGACATTGCTTACCTCAGAATGTATGGCAAATATAAAGTCCTGTCTACCCAGCAGACAGGCCACCTGCCTAAAGTGACAAGGAGAACAAAAAGGATGGAACCCTAACCACAAACACCAGTCTGGGGTAGGCGGAAACAATGGCACCCTAAGGCCAATTCAGTTGATGGCAAAATATTTCTACCCAGTCCCCATAAAGGGTGACCAGCTAATCTCAGACTGCATGAAGGGCAGGGAGGGTAGGGCTCAGCTGAACTCCCAGGCCAGGGCTGGGCAGAGCAACAGCTCTGCAAGCAGCCCCAGTTCCCATGCCCCCCAGAGCACTTGCAGCCAATAAGAGGCCACCAATTTTACACCTTTGCAAGGAGAATGCCACCCCAAAACTCATAGAAGCCTCCGATTCTCCAGATGTTTCCCTTCATAGTGCAATCGTCATCCTGGCTGCACAGGTCTTGCGTTTTCCAAGCTTCCACAGGCAGCTTCCTTCCTCTCTTGCCAGTGGCTTCTGTCTCCCATCCAAGGCAAGACCGAGGCTGATCCTGCTTAGCTTTTTCAGGCAAGGTGGCCGGTCAACCTCCAGACCACTCCACTTATAAAAGACACTTTGGGAGTGAGGGGATAAATTTCAATGTGATCGCTTCAAATGTGATCGCTATAGTGGAGAAAGGCTGAAAGTTTCAACTTAGAATAAGCATTGTGCATCGCAAGAACATCAGTTCAAACTGACCGTCACATTTCTGTCTCTGCAGCATCTTCCATTTAGGCAGCTTAAAACCCAAATATATTAATTCAGTCAAGGAAACTTGCACAGTTAACTGATTTGAAGTTGGCAACACTATCTCCTGGCTTGTGCCCCTTGGGCCTTTATGCTTGTGTGTTGACAGCAACTGCTAACTGCAGCTATTAGAACCAAAATACATTTTATCAAGTATTCCCCAAGTAGCACAGAACTATATAGTGTAACATTTTAATTCTAGCAGTCACCTAAATTAAACAAACAAATATATATATTTTTTTCCTCATTTATTTAATGCATTTTTATCCCTCTCTTCAGTCAGCAGGGCTTCCAGAGCACTTTACATAAATTCAATAAACACAATAACAAATCATTTAAACAGTAAAAGGTTACTTGGTCTTGAAATTGCCTATTTAAAGAGTTAGTTATGATGACACTCTGCCTCACTGGCTTCTTCTCCTCATCTGTTTTACAGATTGGCAGCACAATCCTACATAAGGATCCGGCCGGCTGCCCAGGGCCGCCCGCTGAATCCTGTTCCCCAGCGGCGAGGCTGCCGCTGGGGCGGAGGTGTACTCGGGGAAGGGGACACTCGTCCCCTTCCCCGAGTGTAAACGCAGGCCGCCCTGACCGGCCTCCTCAGATATCCGCCAGCAAAACTGCTGGTGGAAGTAGGAGGAGGCCGTGTAACGACTCAGCCGCCAGGCGGGGTCTGGGATACGGCAGAAGCCATCCCCCACCCCCTCCGGGCTGACTGGGCCAATGGCCCCTCTCCAATGGCCCCCCCTTTGTGGTGGAAAGTTGGATAGCATTGGGCTGAAATATAATCTTATTTCTCAAGGTTCAACAGTGTTTTAATACATTGACAGTGTCATACTGTCTAGAAATAGACCGGCGGAACAACCGCAAACATTTGCATCACCCAGAGAGTAAGCTGCGCCGGTGGAGAGGGTTGCACTGCTCCTTTGGCACCGCAGCAGTGCTGCAAGCGGGAAGGTAAGGCCTCGCCGGGCAGCAGAGGGGCATGGGGAGGGCAGAACAGGGTGTCGGGGGGGGGGTTAGGATTGGTCGGTCAGGACCGGGAAGGTGGAGGGATCATCGGTGTCCTCCTCCACTGATCCTATCCAACTTCCTGGTCCTGGCCGCCATTACATATCTGAGTAGCTGGCATGTTACTTGGGGTAAAGGGACTAACGGCCCTTTACCTCGAGGAGGCTGCCAACTGCACCAGGGCAGGCCCAATCCTGATTAGGATGCGGCAGGCACCTTATGTGCGCCTCTGCATCCTGCTAGATAGATAATAGAGCTTACTTTTGAGTAGACATGCCTACGACTGCGCTGTGAAATAACCCACAATTCAGGTAACTGGAAGAGCTACGTTTTTCTAAACTGTAGCTAAACTGACCTAGGTTAGATTGAGTTCACAAAACTGAATTTTAAATAACTAATATTTTGATGGAGTGTGATGTCATGTGGATTCTAGACTAGGAAATCAATTAATAATTATTGATATCTGATTATACATTGAAGGCTCTTCTGACTGTTGGATCTAGTCAGACTCCCATTTGTGTGAAGACAAATGTTATGCCTGGGTTTCAAAAGAGACTAGCACAGGCACTTCATAACGAGCCACTCCACACTAGCACCATAATGTCCAACACAATTTTAATGTGTATAGAAGTACTAGATTTGCTTTTTAAGACTGCATAAATGTGCAGGTAATTGGAAGTAATGTACAAAGCACCACTATAACAGCTAAAATGAGATGATAAAGTAGAAATATTGTTTGAGGTTGTAAAAAGGAAATATGACAGAATTATGGGAAATGAGGAATATGTGTGAATTGCAAATGAGGTTCGAGGAGTATAAATAAACCATTTAGAACAAGCTCTGCGATGTAGAGAAAATAAATGATATGATATATGCTGTTATGGGAGTAGATGGTATATGTTTGCCCTCAATGGCTGACTTGGCATTTCATCGTCAATGAATGAAGTCTCTCTCACACTTGCCCTGCTCTGAAGACAGGTCATAATTCAAGCTTGATATGTTATGGCGGGCGGAAGAAAGGTGGGAGGAAAAACACTTAATAATATAAACCTGACTGACTCAGCTAAATTATAAGTGGCATTTGTAATCACTACTTTGCTGACCGGGGTTAGGTGTGATCCAAATTCCTCCTAGTACAGCCTAGGGAAGCATTTGGTAGATGTTTTGCAAACAGGTTGCAATCCTAGAAACCCTAATGAGTCAACCAGAGAAAATGCAACTTGCCCCCAAACCTCTGAGGACACGACATAATTAGCCACCAAATTATGCCTACATTAAAAACGTCAGTCGTCAGGCAAATTTGGAGGGTTCCTGCTTGGAAACATCGGAGGCCAATAGACAGTTTTGAATGATAGTGTGTATTGTGAGTCCATTAACACTCTGTTTTGACATGAAAGTTCTATCTGTAGTCTCTGAGTTGTGATGGCTCATTCAAACATGCAAGCTACCTCTCGATGCGGCAGTCATCAAGTGAAGAAACATGCATGTGTGAAGTTGCAAATACCCATGCCTCGCTACCCCTGTTCATGTGGTCAAAATCTTGGAATAGTGAATGCATGAAGGGAAAGGGGGGCCACACTTGATCTCAGGCCGGGTGGGAGGGGAAGATCTTGGCAGCAGCAGTGCACGCCAAAATCCTGTTCCCTTTTCCCCACCCCAAACCCCACTCTGAATCTCCTTGGACTTATGCCAGCAAAATAGCTCACATGGGTCCGAGGAGATCCACTGGAAGTCAGGCACCCTACAGGGAGATAAACAAGAAAAGTTTTGCTTACCTCTTCTAGGTCATCTGGTCACACACACCCCCATAGCATGCAGCACACACTCCATTAGTGGTTCTGTGTGCCATGGGCTGGTGGGGGGATAGGATTGGGCTCCTAGAAGCATACAATGTGGGTGCTTGCCTGGACTCCAGAGGGAGGTGTCACTTCCAGAAAGGTCCTGCTGCTTATGGATGCCTGCTGAAAAAAATGGCAGTCACCTGACGCAAGGCCTCAGGTGATGACCCCAGCACATGGGGAAGGGGATACATATGGAAGAAGGCAATCCTTCAACCAGTGTAACACCAATCACTCTCTCTAGGGTATGTCTAAAGAACTGAAAAGACAGCAAACCCTAGTTTGACTTCATTTGGGCCCACTGGCAAGACCTTTGTGTCCTAGGAGAAGGTTGTTGGTATGTAAGCCCACAAATTCTCATTTGAAGCAAAGATCCATTGGTGAGAATACTTGTAGTTTTGCTTCAGAAACCTCCTTCCTGTCCCAAGCACAAGCAAATGTAGAACTGGAGAGGAATTTGAGATTCAAGTAATTGAAATTCTTTCACCCATGGAAAGCCTAACTAGACCAGAATTAGGTCACCCCCATAAATGTAACTTGATAACTTTCTTTTGCTGCATTGTAAAGTTGAATAGCCCCCTTGATGGAGGATAATAATGGCTTCACAGTTTTCAAGCTGATAGCAGTAAATTCAATGCAATGTTTTTAACCAGGCATTATAAGAACTCATTTTTATTCTTATAACACAAAATATATGCGAGTTCCTCCATTAGTATTGTAAATGAGCGCCATTAAGACATGGGAATGATCTCTCAAGGTATGTGTTTCATACATCGAATATATAGTCACTTTAGGATTTTTTTTCTGGGAAGAAACTTAAATCTTAAATTGAATAAAGTCAAGAACTAGGAACACACTGTAGAGAGAATACATTTCTAAAGGAATATGGTAAACCAGAAAGTTATGTTGAGTGGGTGGAGGAAGTTGGAACTGCCAACTTTAATGGACCCCATTAAAGCTGCAGGATCCTTCTCGTAATTCTTAGGGGGGATTTCTTTTAGGGGAAGCTCCAATAAATTTAACAGAAAAGTAGAAGCTTTCCTTAAACATAGGTCTTTAGATTTTCACGGTCGGCATAGATAAGTTAAAAAACTTATCTATGTTTAAAGTTTAAAATGTCAGGGTTTTCTTGACATTTGACATTTAAAATGTCAAGTTTAAAATGTCAGGGTTTTCTGACCATTTTATTAAAAGAATAAAAACACGGCCGAATCGCGTCTTCTTCTGATGTTTCGCATGTCTTCTTGCTGTCCCATTGCTGCCTTGAAGATGTTGGTGATACTCGCCAACGAAACATCGGAAGAAGTCGCAACTTGGCCGTGTTTTTATTTTTTTAATAAAACGGGCAGAAAACCCTGACATTTTTAACTCAACTTTCCTTAAACATTTGTGAAATATACTTTTCTGACAACCTGTCAAATGTTTAAGGTGGTATTTCCCCCAAAATCTTTAACATGTAGTTTAATGTGAGAAGCACAAAGATGCTCCGAGTCACCAAAGCAAGGTGACCACAGGCTGGAAAATAATTCATTGAAAGTTACACTATGGATCATGAGGTTGAGATGATACCAGGTAGGGAATATACAACTGATGAGGAGCTCGAGGGGAAAGGCAGTAAACCTGGTTTTTGTGTGTGCAATCTTACTGCATAATCCTATGCATGTCTGTTCAGAAGTAATTGGACTCAGCGGGATTTACTCCAAGGTAAGAGTGCATAGGATAGCAGCCTTACTGGGTTAAACTTCTTGAAAAAATATTTCTGCAATATTGACTGGTATCTCCCAATCTTATTCATTAACTGTTAGCCCAATCCTAACGATGGGCTGTGCCAGCAGAACGTGTGTTCCGCCAGTGTGTGCTGCCGCAAAAGCACCATTAGGCGCTTTGCCACAGCACAAGGCTCAAGCACGCCGGCTGGAAAGCTGGAGCCTTCCCGATGGTGCCGGTGGAGTGACAGAGGCCTGCCGGAACAGGTACGTCCAGCGCCGGAGAAGGGGGATTCTATCTAACTTTCGATAGAATACAGATAATTCAATATGGTTTGTTTCATTACATTCTGCATTAAATTACCTTCCCAATAATGTATAACAGTTTGATATTATTCATAAATACAGTTTTTTCAAAAGGTTTCCACAATTTTGGCCTCCCCGGAGGGTGTCACCCTGTGCGGTTCGCACACACACACCCCGCACCCCTCTGGCTAGTGGCGTGGATGTAAGCAGAGATGAGCAGACCAAGACAAGCTCAGTCTGTGCCTGAGCAATGCATTGTTTAGCGCGACAGCCTAGCGTCAGCTACGTTACAGGAGTGGAGGAGGAGTCCTCTTGGCTCTGTCTGTTACATGGTACCTGTTGAACTGGTCGCTGCATCACCACCTTCTGACCATCAGGAGTAATGGCACCCTGCAGGGCAATAGAGAACTCAGCAACCTAATTTTAGGATTCAAAGGAACCAAATTAACATTTTATTTCACTTCTGTTCCCCCTTGTTTCCATCTTGGAACTCAAGGGGAGCACACATGGATTTCACAGGTGGTCACCCCTCGAGGCATTGACCAGACATTGCCTTGCTCAGTTTCAGCAAACCAGCTATAGCGTGAAGGCTTCAGATCATACATGCGCTGGGGCTAGTCAGTGATGCTTCTCACCACATTATTGGTGACATTTCCGAAGCAGCCAGCCGTTATATTCTTTAATGCTGCAATAGTGATATTTTATCATGCGTTGACCAATGCTATTGTGGTAAATGGCACCTTGACTGTAGTAAGCAAGCCCCCTGCTTGATTAATCAAGGCCACATGCCCACTCCTCTGAACGCTTTGGCGGCCATGGCTGCTTCGGTTTCCCAGTCTCTGCAGTTAATTGCTTCACAATGAATACACCGGCTTCCCTTGTGCTGCTGAATTAAGAGCCTTACTTTGCGGCTCTGCTGAACTGAGAGGGAGGCGGAAGTGGCGGAGTCCCTGTTCGACATGTGCAGCTTCTTTGCTCACTGCTGCGGGACTCCCATTTTGAACCAGAACAGGAGCATTTCTCAACAAGTCATTTTCCTTTTTTGCATTTTGATAATGTACGGTGTGATTTTTGCTTTCTAGATCTCTTGTTGTTCAGCTCTGTGGGTAGCACGCGTTGGGAAGAGAATGGCTAGGAATCCATTATACGGGTAATAATCAAGAGTGCTAATGGCAATATCGAAATAGAACCTTCTTAATAGCCTTCTTGGAAAATATCTAAGGTAAAGGTATCCCCTGACAATTAAGTCCAGTCGTGTCCGACTCTAGGGTGTGGTGCTCATCCCTATTTCAAAGCCGAAGAGCCAGCGTTGTCCGAAGACGCCTCCGTGGTCATGTGGCCAGCATGACTCTCCTTGCTGCAGCGCGTAGCATGCAGCTGGAACACGGAGTGCTGTTTACCTTCCTGCAAACGGTTCCTATTTATCTACTCGCATTGACATGCTTTGGAACTGCTAGGTTGGCAGGAGCTGGCCAAGCAATGAGCGCTCACCCCGTCGCGGGAATCGAACTGCCGACCTTTCGATCGACAGCTTATGGTTCTCTATTCCAACATTACAAATGAAGTTTTGTGCTTTTCAGTCATCTAATATTTTGGGTTCTACATGGAAATAATTCAACCACTCTACATGGTAGCTGTGTTGTTCATGCAGTAAGCTGATTGTGTTAAAACAGTATACTGTGCAGACTGAGTGCTTCCTTATCTTCACTTTATGATCAACTCAAGTGAAGGATATGCCATTTCCCTAGCAAAGTTAAATGTGATCCCTTCTGAGGTTACATCTGGGAGATATTGTAAGACCCCTTATTTAGAACAGCATTGCCCTTGCAATCTAGGATCTATTGAGACTCTTTTTCATATACTTTTTTATTGTTCAATGCACGCTGTGAACCTGGGACCATTTCTGACCAAAAAGGTTGGCTGCTCTGATTCTGTGAAAGTGATAGTCCTGTGGAAGTCAGGAAAATAAAAACAGTAGCATGAAACTATTATTATAGTTATTATTTCTCGATTACTTTTTGCCTCACGGGGTGAGGGTATAGTAGTTGTGAGGGTATACTGCTGTGTGAGCCAACTGTAACATCCAGCAGCTTGGTGCTCTTAGCTACCTGAAGAAGTTCATGGAGATGAACGAAATGTTGTAGCCTGTATTTTTGTGTTTTTAACTTGTTGAACTTTTAACTAGCTTTTAATACTCTATGTTTTAAAAGGTTCAGAATATTATTGAACTTTTATCTTCGTTTGAATTCAATTTTAACTTATTTTCTCACGTATAGTTTTCTCACTCATAGTTTCAATTCTTTCAACCTTTATCCTACTTGTTTTTAACATAAAGACACATTGTTTAAAATTTTTACATGGCTTTTAAACCCGTGACAACCCAGTCTTTGTATAGAACTGGATTTGTTTCGTGATCAGTATTCCACTATCCTTTTTTTTCAACAAAAATCGCTTAATAATGTTGAATAATTTAATATTGTAGTCACTTGAAAATGGCCCTAAATAATTAAATTCTACATCTACATTAATACAAGTATCCCCACTTTTCAATGGGCCACTCTTCAACACATTTCAATTTTTACTGGAAGTCAGTCATTCGACACATGCTCATCTCTTTCGACCTATCTCGTCATGTTTACATGACCGACCAGGCGCTGCTTTTTCTCTCTTAATCAACTTGGCGCCATCTCTTCGTTCAGTCTATTGTACTTATCATACAGTACAGTATTCATACAGTGCAGATTTCTGCTTATTCTGTTCATTTATTTATATTTGGTATATATAGTGTGTTATTTAGATTTTCTCATGCATTTGCAAGTGATAATTGACATTTTCCAGTGGACATTTTGCATTTGCAAGCTAAAAATTGACTGGGTTCCGGTTTTTGATGGTTTCTGGGTTTTGACAGTGCTTCGGTCCCTAACCTGGCAAATAAACGGGAAACGAATAAACTAATAGTACAATAAACTAATAGTATTGTTAATAGTTAATAATACAATAGTATTGTACTATAACTAACAGTATAGTACAATAAACTAATAGTACAACCTGATGCATGTTTACTAAGAAGTATGTCCCACTGAGTCCCATGGGGCTTACATGCGTGTAAAATGTGCATAGGATTGTAGCCTAAGGGATTTTTGTAGCACTTTTTGAGCCCAATCTGTGTTTAAGATCCACCTGCAGATCCTTACCTTGCTACAGTAATACTTGACTGACAACTTCTTGTTGCAGACATACACAACTGAGGCAGTAATTCTATAAACACTTACCTGACAGTAAGCCACATTGAACACAATGGGACTTCCTTTGGAGTAGATGTGCAGAGGATAGTGCTGTAAGGTTCCTTATTTGCTTTATTTGGGCAATCACACTCCAAGTACTATCCACTATGTATTCCACTATTCAGGAATGTGAGGTTCCCGCCCTGGCCTTATCCATGGGGTGGGAATAAGTCTCAGACAGGGCAGGGGACAGGGCACCCGCGGTCTCTTGCTCCTGGTCTTAGGCAGCCAGGGAGCTCCTAAGCTCCTCGGGGTGAGATCCTGCCAACACTCGTAGGGCTCAGTGGGGTAGTGGTGGCCCCGCCAAGGGCTCTACACACTCCAGCCGGAAAGGCCACCCTAGAGGGGTCCCTGGAGTGGGGGCAGTATGGCGTGATGGCGATGCTGGCGACGAGACACTGGAGGGCCGTGGTGGAGGTGAGTCGGGGGCGACAGGGACGGCGGATCCCCAATAGAAATAAAATTCCCTACCATTCACTTTTCAGTTCATTTTTCAGCCCAAATCAAGTGCCTGCCAATTGGAGCAATCTACTGTAGCTTTTTCAACCATTACACCTGTCAAAAAAAAAAACCAACTAAGTATCAAAAAAGAAAGAAAGCACCCTTGCTGTTTGTCCTTTTTCTGGACCGAACAATGCGACGTTGGGTTTGGTTTTCATTTCCTGTAACCATGAAGTTATAGCTGAATTATAGTTGAATTTTCAGCATACAGAGTTCGCCCAATAAAAGACTGTAATTGCACCGTTTCGCCTGCATTTGTTGCTGTGCTAGGCTGCCATTTTTCTTTGGAGAGCAAGCTGATACATTGCGCAATGCCCTGTTTTGTTGTTTACATAACAAGTACCCGCTCATTATGTTCATTCTCTGGGTACACAGCTAACATCATCTATCTCCAAACTTTCAGCTCTATAATTTGTAATGTATGCGCCTTCCAGTGATATTAATAAAAACCATATTCATTGTCATTTTCCAAGGACTGAATCTCAGTAACTGGTAAATTGAGCAGAAATAAGTAGTTTACACCAGTCAGTCTCTGAGAGTACTAAATTTTCAGTTTCTATAGTTTCAGGGGAGTGCAATTTGCGAATGCATGACTAGCTGTGGCCTGCACTGAATTAGGATGGATATGATGTATGCTGAGCTCCGTGTCAGAGAAATATCTTTTAGAACCTTGCCATTTATAAAACTTCCATGTGTCCTGGGGATTTCTTGCCTTATTTAAATGATACCTCTTGGAAGATTTTCCACGGTCTGTCTACTTTAATCTCTAACTTCTTTATGAACAATCCCACCATCTCCAGGATAAGGCTGTTTAAGAAAGTGCATCGAATTAACTCATTGCTGCTCCGTGCCGCTGGCTGAGAGTTGAATATATCGCATTGACTAGAACACAGGTCCTCAGCCGATGGGTCAGACCCAGAAGTGTGTTATGACCCAACCTCAGGTGGGCTATGGCACTGCTGGCACTGCCATTTTGTTTTGAGGCTCAATCCAGTCATGGTTAGGCAGTGGCGTCACTTACCTGGGTGTCACCTGGTCTGGGAACCCGGAAGAAATTGCTGAACCGGAAGTAATTCATGGTGCCGTGACCGCAACTTACTTCCGGTGTGGCAGACACGAAGGCAACAGAAGATGGGTGAGCTCTTGCTGTACTGTGCAAAAGGAGTTAAGTGCCCATGGCAGTTCTGTCTGAGCTGAAGCCACCGTGCCAAAGGGGTGTCTCCCCTCCTTGCAGCCTCTAGGGAGGGGTGACACATTTGCTCAGCTGATCTTGGAGGTGGAGCCGCCGGGTCAAGGCAATGTAACCCCTCACCAAGGGCGTGTCCCTCCTCCCTGCTGCCTCCAGGGAGGGATGACACCCTTGCTTGGCCGTTTTCAGCCGCTACAAGTCACTTCTTCATGTTCTCCGACTCAGAGTGGCCGAAGAAGACCGCGGTACTGAGTCTGGGCAACATGACAGGGTATGGTGACCATACATACACCCCTCAAATTGGGGTCACCTGGTGTGCCCGGCACCAGCCGTAGTCCCCTTAGGACACCTGTGTGGTTAGGGTCCTAGATAGGACGAATCCCACTAGCAGGTTTGACTTTGGGGGGGTCTTCTTTGGATCTCAGTCTCCCACCCACTCACCTATTCTCCCCTGCTGCAGTACTGCTTTCTCCCTGTCTCACTTTGCTTCCTCTTTTCTCTCCCCCCCCCACCTTTCAAACCTGAGTGCCCTCTGTCGCCATGGCACTCTCTGCCCCTTCTCTCTTTCCAGTTCACCTGGAAGGAAAGAAGGAGCAGAATGGTGCAGTAGCAGTGCATGCTGATTGGCCACCACCAGGCAGGAAGAGAAACTCTGGCCATTCATTTGCCACTAATGAGAGAAACTTCACTCCAAGCTAACAATGCAGATACATTCTCAAACGAATTCAGTCAAATATATTTGCTTTTGGAAAATGGATACCTTTTTTTTTTAATGTGATATCATAAAATACGACTATCCTGTTTCCTATTTATGTCTGTATTTCAGGTACCGAAGGGGCAGTGTTTGAGCACTCTGTGGAGACACCCCATATCAGAGCAGAACCTTCTCAAGACCTCAAGTAAGTGTTTCAAGAGCGCTTTTTCAGTTTTTTCTTCAAGCAAGAACAGAGAGAATAATGATGCTTTAATTTCTAAACTAAGTGATACTGTATTGTTGAGTTTAATGTAAATGAATCGTATCTGTCTGGTTCACAAATAAACAAAAATCAGCATATTTTACCGATAAATGAAAAGCAATTAGTCACTGATCAATATAAACTTTCTCACAAAAGAAGAGCAGTTATTTTCTTTTCATCGTGTATCTGTATCTTGCATCAAAGTTATCAGAAGCTATGGGAGCTGAGGATTAATATGTTACCATCTTGCTTTGAAAATTGAGTTGGAAATTAATTTAAAATTGGGTTGGCTTCTTATTTCTCACAAAACAGAAGACTTATTCTTCCTGATCACTCATTTACGACACAATCCTCCGTAAGCATGGGTGTTGAAAATGTGCCATAAGGCACGTTCCCAACACCTGATGAGTAAGCCGTGCGAGCAGAGTGGCTCACTCAGTCCCAGTCTCCAGCCACCGCCAGCAGACAAAGATAGGTCTTACGCCAAGTGGTGGGGGCGTGGGGAGGGCAGACCGAAGAGGAATGGGAGGGGGTATTGGCCTGACTGGCTGGGAGGAGGGAGGGATTATCGCTGGCGCACTCCACCAAATCCTATCCCCCGTCCCTGGCCTGTTGTTGCATGTGACACAGGCTCCTCGGATTTACACCTGGCCATTTTGCTGGCACATATCACCTGGGGGCACTGCACGACCCCCCCCAGCCCCGACCAGGCTATGCTGCTGAACTCAGCTGCAAATGACAGAAGAGAAAATGTGCAAATCTTGATCATATTTTCAAGATATGGAAGAGCCCAATTATCTTGCATGCCACACTTTTAGCAGTGCCGCTTCTGCCAAGGCATCACTTCTCAACTCAGCAACCAAGAGGCTGTTTACGAATTGATGCCTCAGCAGGTGGCATTGCCGAAAAGGCAGCCTGCATGATAATTGGGCTCTCCCAGCACCACAGCAGTGCCTCCCTCTCTCACCCTTCTTGGTCTGCTCCTTCCCCAATAGGGTTCTTTGCCTTCTGAGTCCTCCTTCCATCTCTCCCTCCCAGAGCCTCGGCAGAAGCACTGTTGCTGAATGGGCAGTGCTGGAAGATCCCAATTATTTCATGGCACTAGCGTACCAAGGGTGGTGCAGAAGCGAAAGTATAGCAGGATGCCGCTACATGTATGTAAGTGCCTCTCCCCCTCGCCGATCTGCGGGCGGCGGTTGCCGCGTGGGCGGAACGGCTGCCCGTGCGATAGCCATCGCCTGCTGGGAATGGCTCAGATCGGCAAGGGGGAGGGGCACTTACACACGTGTAGCAGCGTCCTGCTGTACTTTTGCTTCCGCACCACCCTCAGTATGCCAGTGTTTCATGGGCTGGATAAAGAGCTTCCTGGGGACGTATCCGGCCCATGGGCCTTACGTTTGACACCCCTGGGTTAGAGCTGTGAAGCAGATACGAAGCATCTATGTGTTGCAGCTTGAGATTGCCTTCTCTCCCTTGCTTCTCTGTGTGGGGTGCATTGTCCTTCCTTGCTCCCCTTGTTGAAGTGGTGGAGTGAAGGTTCCACTTGGGTGTTTCTGTGTGGAGTCCTAGGGCAAAATGCAGTACACGCAGTAGGAATTCTGAAACAAGTCTTAACAAGGTATCTTGCCATAAATGCTATGAGGGAAGCAGGCTGTTTGTGCAAAGTGTTCCCTTTGTGTGCAAAGTGCCCTTTTGCTATAGTCCCATCACCAAACTTTGTGTGTGTGCTCTAAGTGTGCACATGATGACTGGAGGCCAGAGAGGTATATTCCCATGCCATGCACCTTATCATCTGAGGTTTGGTCTGCTTAGCAGGAGTTTAAGTACCAGTGTTGGTGTGCTGTGGTTGACTGTGGAGTCTAGTCTGTACCCTGTGCTCCATCATGGACAACTGAGTGGGATGGGGGTTGGGTTGGGTTTTTCCCTTCTTATTGGTTTCTGTGGGTTTTTGTGGGCCAGCTCCAATGTCGGCACAGCATTCTACCAATATTTGGAGCATGTCTTCCATCTGGAGGAGGTGTAAGATATGGTGGCCACCAGCTCCTCCATATCCTGTCCACATCTCCTACCTGTTTGGGGACTTAAGTGACATGGGGCTGACTAGAGTTATGTCAGTAGTGAGCACACACCACTGTAGTGTTGCCCAGGGCATCCAGGGCACCCCCTGAGTCCTAGAAGGCTTCAAATGAAGCCTTCTGGGAGTGCATGGGGCAGGGCGATGATGCACAACGTCATCTGGGGGGGCCCCACGTGACAGGACTAACAACACAACTGGTGTCAGCAGTGAGAGTACACCACTGTAGTGTTGCCCCAACATCCAGGACACGTGCACTCGTGGAACTGGAGCTGTGCTGGTGGGCCTTTGGCTCCATCACTGTGGCTATTCAAGGTGGCTATTCAATGCTATTCAATGCACACAGGCATTCAAGGTTTGTGTCATATCCTGTAGTACTCAGAACCGTGTTTTTGAAGTTCAGGATTGGGCTGTGAATGAATCGAGTAGTCCAACTTCCTTTCCTAAAGCAAGATAACCATAGCTGTGAGGGGGCACCACTTTCTGGCTGTGCAGTGCACCAGATGAGTGGCCACAAGCAAAGGGTTGGTGCAGATCCAATCAGGCCATGTTCTCAAACAAGCTGGGCTGAGAAGGTCTTCTCCCTCGCCTGGATTGCCAGGTGACAGCAGTGACCTCCATGAACCGTTCAGCCTCCTGCAGCCTAGGGTGACTTAGAGCTGAGTCACATTCCCATGGGAGGTGGGAAAACGCAAACAGCACCCTCGCAACTGTATGATAACCATCCTTTCTGAGCACCTATATAGCCGTTCCTTGAAAACCTGCCAGAGAAGTGTTTCTACAACCTCTTGACGTTACCTAGTATATTATTGAACTGGATTAGTAATGATGACGTCCTTCTTAATGTTTTATTGCAAATGTGAGGGCTGAACTAGATGTGACATTACATGCACCATTGTGTTATTTGGGATTGATTTCAAAATAAAAATAATAGCCATGAGGGGACCTAATCCAGACTCCCCCCGAAATACTATTTGTTTAACCTTTTTCTTCCGTGCCATTTTCTTGCCAAAACTTCCTCTGAAGCTATTACCTCCCCATTTCCCCAAAGCTGCCTTTGCAGAAAATTGAAAGTGCCATTGCAGATTATCACTGTCATCTAGACCAAGCCCCCATGTGGTTGGTATTTGTGCTGAAAAATCAACCCCAGACTAGACAACGGCACGTTTAAGGTCTCGTCTAGTTTGGCCCTTAGCTTTGGATAAGTTTGATCCGCTGCTTCTTGTCCTTGAAATTGG
Organism: Plestiodon gilberti rubricaudatus; assembly: GCA_026170595.1. Lineage (NCBI taxonomy): Eukaryota > Metazoa > Chordata > Lepidosauria > Squamata > Scincidae > Plestiodon > Plestiodon gilberti. The sequence continues at coordinate 79,820,593 of JANXHW010000005.1, read as the reverse complement.
TCAACATCGCTTACATGCCCTTTTCATCCATGTCACTTTAAAAAAAAAAACCCAAGCTATACTGTTGGCAGCATTGTTTCACTTGACAATGTTTCATCGCTCCATTATTTGAGTTAGGGAGGTTAATATGACAGGAACTCCTTGCCACAGGATGTGGTGATGGTACCTGGCCTAGATGCCTTTAAAAGGGGAGTGGACAGATTACTGGAGGAAAAGTCCATCACACGTTACAAGCCATGATGGGTAGATGTAAGCTCCTGGTTTTAGAAGTTGGCTATCTCTGAATGCCAGATGCAAGGGAGTGGCGACAGGATCCATGTATAGGCTTACCATATCGCCGACCGGTATGCTCCGTCTTGCCCTTAAGGGGCGGGGCGGGGGGAGGGAGTCAGAGCGCACGCGCTCTGACTCCCTCCCCCGCCCCGCCCCTTAAGGGCAAGACGGAGCGTCCCGGTCGGCGATATGGTAAGCCTATACATGTATATCTTGTTGTCTTCTGTGCTCCCTGAGGATTATTATTTCCTCAGGGAGCCACTGTGGGCCACTGGAAGCTGGATTAGATGGGAAGCTGGACTAGATGGGCCTTAGGTCTGATCCAGCATGGCTCTTCTTATGCACTTATGATCTCAAAATCTAGCAAAACAAGAGGACAGGTTTCTGTGTGCCATACTAGTTATTCTAGGATTTAAAAAAAAAAAACTCTACAGTTTACGAGAAGAGTTAAGGCCCTTACAGATTCTTCCTTGCACAAAAAAGCATGGGGATTGTAAGTAGGGCAAACTTTTTGAGTCCTTCAGTATCAGGTGATTCTTTTGGCATTCATGGGATTTTAAAGATAAAAATAGAAAGAATGGCACTTGCTTTCCTTTGTCCAGGCACACATTCTCACCTTTCCCCCCATCATCAGTAACACAACATTATTTTAATATATTCTATTTTACTTGAATCATATTATATATCGTACTGTTGCTTATCTGATTCACAACAAAAGTCTTAAGTATTGGGTACAACACAACCTCCATACCTTAGAAAGTGTACATATCCATACTTACCTGGGAGTAAGCCCCATTGGCTACAATGAGACTAACAGCCCAATCCTATGTAAAGATCGGGCGGCCGGCCGAGGCTGCCCGCCTGATCCTGTGCTCCGACGCAAGCAGCCTGCAGCAGGCAGCCCATGGCAGAAGGTCTACTCGGGGAAGGGGACGCTCGTCCCCTTCCCTGAGTGTAACGACAGCTGGGGCCGATAGGCCTCCTTGGATTTCCGCCAGCTATTTTGCTGGCGGAAGTCAGAGGAGGCCGTGTAACGGCCCAGCCACCCAGCAGGGACCGGGATATGGCAGATGCCATGCCCCCACCCGGGGCAGCGGGGCCTATGGACGCCCTCCCAGCTCCGCCGTCCCTCCCCCCCATCCACCTACCCACCCCGCCCGCTGGATCCAAACCTACCTGGGTCCGGCGGCAAACCGAGGGCTCTGGTGGCGGAGCTGGGAAGGCTGGCCTTGCGCCGGCCTTCCCGGATTTAAAGTAGTCTGCAAACGTGCCTTAGGGCACGTTTGCGACTATTACGGGTGGCAGAATGCTAGGTCCGCCTCCCATAACTTGCACAGGATTGCGCCGTTAACTTCTGAGTACATGCACAGGATTGGACTCTGAATCAACTTAAAATACCTCCCATACTAGTCAACCATTCTTTTCAATTCATAGATAACAGCTATAGAGGCAAATCTTTGCTGTCTAGATTTTTTTTTGTGCTGTAATCCTTTTTGCAAGCAGATAAACCCAGTTACATTGAGTTCCCTGTCCAACAAAACCTTAGCGAACCCAAATTTCATTAGCAGAGACAAGCAGGGTGAAAGAATCATGCTTTGGAGTCAGTGAAATGGATTACATCTTAATAATTTAATCATCATTGCCCATTGTCATAAAGGGCATGGCTTCCCGAGCAGATTATAAACCCCCAAATATTGGTTTTAATGATGTTGATGTAGCATTACCAGGTATGCATCCAGAGGTAATGTCTTCTGTGCACAATAAATGCTGCTGTGGCATTTATGCCCTCAATCACCTTCTTAATAAGAGCCAGGGGGTAAGTTGCTTTGTTGTCTCGTGCCTCTGGGGAAAATGTGACCATCAAATTCAATAGCTTTCTTCCCTTATGCCAGTGTCAAGGCTACTGTACCACTGACTATAAGGCTAATCCTGAAAACCAACACGGGGCATAATGAGATGGAAAATTGATCAAGCAGCAAGGAACCAGCAAAGATAGTAGGGTCCCCTTTTAACTCTGATCTGTATTGAAGATACACAAATCTTGCACAATAGTTTTGTGTTTTCTACAAAGCTGTAGCTGCATGGCGTCCGTAAGAGCTTTTCTTCAAAAAGACTGAGGGAATAAGAAAGAGCACCACCATGGGAGCCTGCCCTTTCATTAAAAGCCTGAGCTGGAAAGTAGTCAAATGTGATTTCTCTTCCCCCCCCCCCCATTAAAAAGATACAGAACTTGAAAGAACACCCATTGATCTGAGGCTATGAGAAAGAAGAGCACTTCTGTGTCCATCCAATCTACTTAAGGAGGAAAAAAAAATCAGCAAAGCAGCCATCTACATAAATTATGTAGTGTGTTTAAGTCTGAGTGTGTATCTGTGCTTCTGTATATTCATGTGACAAAGGGAACTTCTGGGGTACAGCATTGATAGCACAGTGGACGAAACAGGAGGCACGTGTCAGCACTGGTTGTCTGGAGACAAGCAGGAACCAATCATGCAGGTTAGGTAGGCGGGTAAGTGGGGACGGACTGAGAACAGCAGCTGAGTCTGTGCAAGCTAAATGACATTCAGAAACTTTATAGGACAGGTGGAACCCTATTGAAGAAATAAGTGACTCGGCTCGGAGTGGGTGGAAGAAAACCACTGAGCCTGGGCGGTGCGGCGGGCTTTTCCCGTGGTGTCACCCAATCGTGTAGTTGGACTCATGCCAGTGGAGCGGTGGGCGGGGCAACGTGTCATCCCCCTGTCTGCCCTGCCCCCGGAATGGCCCTGAGCTGAGCAGGCCGAGTCCGAGCGGCAGGAAGTGGCCGAACAAAGCTGACACCCCTCCCTGATTGTCAAAAGTAATTGGTGGTCACGTCACCGCCAATTGCTTCTAGCTCAGTGAGCCAGAAGTTATTGGCAGTGTCATGATGCCCTCAATTAGTTCCGGGTTTGTGCACTCGGTGGGTGACGCCAGAGTAACCGCACCAGGTGTTCAGACGGACAGCGGCTGATAACAATGACACTTTTCGAGAATTTGAGAAGTCAACTTTATGTCCCCCCCCCCCCCACCTTGGTAACAAACTACGCTTGTAACACAGGCACTGTTGCTTCCCCTCTTCATTCTCTTTTTAGGGCTGTTAATATTACAGTAGTCTATTATGTTCCATAGCTCCTTCTAGGCTACAGTGAACCAGCTATGCCAAAAGTAATGGAGTGTTCAGTTCAATTAGTGTTCCGCTTTGCGATGTCTAGGTTAATGAGAGCTTTAGGATTGATAATAAGTTAACTGTGACAGGCCCTGCAGGAAATAATATGAGGAAGATATAGAGGCGGCCATATATTAGATTCAGGAGGAACTTTGAATGGGGCTGTGTTGGTGTCTCACTTTCCTGATCCTGACAGCCAAAAATGAAAGTCGGCAGGGAAGCAAGTGTGATTGGAGGAGAGAAGCGGTATGCCAAGGAGACATGTTTCCCCCTTCTCTCTTGTATGCTCTGACACCAACTGCTATTCTTCCAACCACAGAAGCCCATGTCTGAACACTGGCTGAAGGAGACACAGCCTGGGTAGGGTGTGTCAGGAGAAAAACAGCTGATAGGGGAAAGGTAAACATGACCCTCTTGAGCCCAGGGAAAAGAGAGTGCATCACCACTTCCTTTTCATATATTGTACCCCCTATTGGCTGAGCTTTCAAACTGTGGTCCCCTTACATGTCTGGTTTATCAGTAAAGATGTGCAGAAGCCCCCTGAGAAATTTCACTTGTCTTTTAGAAATTCCTTTGACTTTCCTTTTTTCCCTTGAAAATTCTCATGTTTCCCCTTGGAAGGAAACCTGAAATTGGTTTGAAATTTCACATTTCCAAAATTACAGTGCCTATCTTATTTGTGGTTCCACCCTGAATGCCTGATCGTTGAATTGGTTTTGAACCAAGAACCGGTTTTTGTGCTTAGGGGTTTGACTCCAGTTCAGGTTCAATGCATCTTGACCAAGGGTATTTTGAGTTCAGGTTCAGTTCCAATTCACTTTAAAAAGAAAAAAAAACCCTCTCTGAATCAGTTTTTGAATTTAGATTTGGGTTCAGTTCAACTCCCTGCTCTCTCTCTCTCTCTCTCTCTCTCTCTCTCTCTCTCTCTCTCTCTCTCTCTCTGTGTGTGTGTGTGTGTGTGTGTGTGTGTGTGTGTGTGTGTGTGTGTGTGTGAGAGAGAGAGAGAGAGAGAGAGAGAGAGAGAGAGAGAGAGAGAGAGAGAGAGATATTACAAACAAACATTCATCCATCCATGCTTGGCCAAGGAACAGTTCTCATCTCTTCATATAAGGCTTTTTTCCCACTTGTGTTTCTTTCAGTAATAATGGATAAAGATAGAATACTAGACCTTTGCCAGCATTTTCTGCATTCTCAAACAGTTCCAAAGCTATTAGGGATCTATTTACTTGCAACCATAGCAAATCATTTTTCCTCCTCATAATGCCTTGTATTTGTAGATATTCCAGCCCAGACAGACATCTCTGAAGTCTTTTGCTGCAGAGTGTCCAATAGACGTAAGTTATTGTTGTGACAGGTACCTTGACAATAGACAAAACCCACTTGTATCCAGGAGGAGGACTGCCCTTGATAAAGCTTTTTATGAAACAATAAATGCATTAAACATTAAAAACCATACTGGTTGCAGACATGCTTGGCAAGGGAAAAAAAAAATTCTCCAAGTGTCCCAGTATTGCTGGGTAGAGCCAGGATGGTGTGGTGGTTTGGGAGTCAGACTTAGACCTGGAAGATCCAGGTTCAAATCCCCGCTCAGCCACGAAGCTTCCTGGGTGACCTTGGGCCAGTCACTATCTCTCAGCTACCTACCTCACAGGGTTGTTGTGTGAGGACAAAAAGGAGGGGAGGAAATATGTACACCACTCTGAGCTCCTTGGAGGAAGGGCGGTATAAGAATGTGAAAAATAAATAAATAAATAATAGGATGCCTACAATGGCATGAACATTTTGGGGGATTTGGCTATCCAAGAAGTCGACCTGAACAGTACAGGGCTGTTTCCTGCTAGTTTTGGATCCATGGTGGATCCACTGCACAAGTGCCAACCCATAAAATGGAAAGGGTAGGCATTTCACACAGCGCTTTTCTGTACCCAAAGTTTTGGCTTCTCCTTGAGGTTTCCATTTGCACCAAACAAAAAGTTATCCCTGTCATCTGTGAAGAGTTACTGAACCATAGTAACTCGTTCTGAACCATAATTTGGAAGCATCTGAAATTAATAGGAAAACAATGGCTCCACCATAATTTAGAGTCCTATGATATTTCTAAATCATGACAAGTGTCCTTTCATCCAATCCACAAAGTCTTTTGATGCCCTTTTGAGAAGTGGATCATGGTTGCATTCATAAAGATCTAGTAAATTTCATTTGCAGATATATTTATTCATTACAGCATTGAATATCCTGCATTTTCAGTCTTGAGGGGAAGACCTATTTAAAATTAAAGTGGTCTCATTGCAAATACACGACCAGCTTTTGGAAAAGCTGTCACCCATGATACTGCAGATTTTTTTTAAAAAAAATTAAACATGGATGTTGAGCCATAATAAGACATACAGGTGTCCTCCTGTATCCACAGGGGATACGTTTCCAACCACCCGCAGATAATAAAACAGCAGATAAAAGCAAACCCTACCCTACTCAAATCCCCCCATCCTGCTCATAACTCACCTCTCTTCATTTGCAAATGCTGTGCAAAAGGCAGCATTCACTTTCTTTCACTTGGAACAGAAAGAAAACAGCAAGATTCCGAAACGAAGAGTTCAAGGGTAAAAAAGCCATGTGAGAAATTTTTATCCAAGCCACAAATCGTATTAAAAACAATTTAAAAATACAGGTTTTCAAATTACTCCACGTTGTTAAAACAACTAGATATGAATTAAAAATAGGCTTACCAGATCGTCGCTGGGACGGGAGCGGTCTACCCTTAAGGGGGCGGGGCGTGGGGGGGCCAGAACGCGATGTGTTCTGGCCCCCCCACACCCCGCCCCCTTAAGGGTAGACCGCTCCCATCCCGGCGACGATCTGGTAAGCCTGATTAAAAATCATTTCCATACGAAGGCTGATGAGACCGACGTTTCATCCTAAATCATAGGACATTTACTTAGGTCAGAAATGGCGAACATGATGGTAGACACTCCATAACGAACACGGGTATAAAAGTATCCAAAAAAGCGCGCAAAGAGTAATCAAGCCGGAGAAAAGAGGAATAGATAAAATAAAATAGAGTTCATCTGGTGCATAGTCTCAAACAACCTCTTGGGGCAGCCGTCCAAGGAATGATCTCTTAAAGAGCCAGACCTAAAATTTATGGCAGCAAGAAAAAAACAACAAGAACCTAGACTCATACACTACGTAGACTCAATCGCTACAGGGGTCAATTGTGAGAACGCTAACAGAAAGTTCTCTGCTGTCCACTTCCTGTTAGCATTCTCACAATCACCCCTTGTAACGATTGAGTCTATGTAGTGTATGAGTCTAGGTTCTTGCTGTTTGTTTCCTGTTCCAAAGTGAATGGAAGAAAATGCTGCCTTTTGCACAACATTTGCAGACGAAGAGAGGCGAGTTATGAGTGGAACGGGGGGGGGGATTTGAGAACCTCAGATAAGTGAAACCGCGGATACGGGGATGCCTGTGTCTTGTAAAACTATGATGGGCATTTTAGACTCAACAGCAAAGAGGACTGTCCTCTTGCAATCCTATGTGCTGAGTTTGTCCAAGAAGAATTGTTTTAACCTTTATTTCTGATAACAGTGACTATCTGCACCACTGACAATGCAAACAAAATTGGTGATGGGGCAACCCAGTCTCCCACCCCAAGTTAATGAGGACCAATTACAGGCAGTGGGTTGTAGCCAAAGGAAAGTGAATGGGACAAGTTAGTAACAACTAACCTTTCTCATGTATTTCAATGGTGCTTAGCTTTTGCATACAATCCAGTTGTTTCTTTGGATATGTTAACTGGTACACAGGATTGCGTTGTTGATGACAGTAAATCAATCACTCTACAAAGCCTTGAACTCAAATTGTTAAATTTCAATACAATTTTAAGAAAAGACCACTCTAATCTATCAAAGACCTTGTCTGAATCTTTGAGAATCAGTCTGGTTGTTGAATCTACATATGTGTTTTGGCCCACATGTATTTCGATGTATTTTTGAATAAATGCATCCAGCTTAATGCAGTCACTTACAAAAGTGACTATTTCCGCAACCTGACTGACACTGGGCAGTTATGGATATGGTGGTCAGTTTTTCTCAGACTAAGCAGAATAGTAGCAATACTTGTAATTTTCTACAATTCTGAAGCATGGGGGAGAAAAATGTAAGTGAAAGACTATCAAACTGGGGTAAAAAATATCCATTCTCAAATTTCTTAATTACATCCACCAGCACCACCTCGATTGACTGTTCCATTAATCCATTTCAAGCTTAGGCATTTACTTTCTATATTGGAAAAACTGCTGAATACAGAAGTTTGTCAGATGATGAGTCTTTATAAAAAAAACTCTTTATAATAAGAAGCAATCATTATCTCTCTGAAATGAATTACCAAGGTTCCCTGTTTGTTTTTGATAGTTGACACATAATGGCACTGTTGATTTTATTCTTACATAGCGAGCTAATAATTTGGAGACTTTGGCATATTCAAAATAAGCCTATTTGGCAAGAAATGCTGCTTTCTCGATTTTTTTTTCCCATTTCTAGAGTTTTCATTTCCTAGCTGCAATCAGCTTCTGATCACATCTGACAAAGACTGTATATTAACATTTTCATTTTAAATTTTAAAACTTGTTTTAATTATTTCCTGTCTCTCATCTCCCCATTCTTCTTTGCTATATACAAGGCTAAAGTGATTGAACACTCACATATAACAGCTTTAAAAATGTGTCTATCTGAATTTTGCCACTGTTTGCAAGGGTATGTTTTCTTCAAAAGAAATGTCTGTAACTTTTGATAAATTTTAAATCTTTGTTGCAAAGCAGTGAGTTAATTTCTAACTCCTGAGAGTCCCTTGGACTGCTAGGAGATCAAATCAGTCAATCCTAAATGAAATCAACCCTGACTGGTCCCTGGAAGGACTGGTACTGAGGCTGAAACTCAAATATTTTGGCCACCTAATGCGAAGAGAGGAGTCTCTGGAGAAGACTCTGATGCTGGGAAAGATTGAAGGCAAAAGGAGAAGGGGAAGGCAAAGGATGAGATGGTTAGACAGCATCACCGATGCAATGAACATGAAAATGAGCGAACTCAGGAATATAGTGGAGGACAGGAAGGCCTGGCGGGATATGGTTCATGGGATCACTTAGGGTCGGACACGACTGAACAACAACAACATAAATCTGTTTTTGAGGTTACGGGGTTTCTCAACCAGTGGTACTTGTACCACCAGTGGTACTTCGGGCGACCGCTGGTGGTACTCAGACCTCTAGACCACTGGAACCCCGCTCCGACACAGCAATTTCAGTGATGCGTTATCACTCCCAAGAGGCTCCTGCCATTGGCCAAGCTTCTCGGGAATGCTGAGAAGGGCTCTCTCACCTGCCAAGATCTCCTACCTGCGTTTTCTGGCCTCTGAAAACCTGAAACCCAGAAGTAACTGGTGATGATGTCATCACCAGTCACTTCCGGTGGTACGCAGCAGAAACGTGGAGGGTGGGCAGATCGGGCCCGGGAGCGGGAGGGGTCAGCAGCGCAGCATAAGCCGTATCCAACCCCCCTTCCTGGGCCTTATCCGCCTACACAGATCAACACGGACTTGTGCCACTGATATTGTTGGTGCAGGTCCAAGATGATCTGTTGCGGCTGCTGAGGCTTACCCAGGGGGCAAGGGGACAAATGTCCCCTTACTCCGAGGAGACCTCCAGCAACACAAGATCCCCCACTGTATCACCACACCTGGGATTTAGGTAGGATTGGGCTGTGTATATGTCTTACTATCCTCCTATGGATTGTATAGTGCAGAATCACAAAATGTTGCTGATGTAAATATGCGTGTTTCCATCTTGCTGCCCTGGTCGCAGAGTGAGCCAAGGTCCACACAGGCCCTCCTGGGTTCCCCGATGGTCAACCCTCCCATGGTCAGCCCGTCTTCTGAGCTAACCCTGTCCTTCAAGGCCTCAGAAAAGGCCCTATAGGAGGGGTATATACACCACCACAAAACCTCCTCCTGTCACTGGGCTGTTCTCTTGTGTTTCCCAAAGCTCAGAAGCCTGGTTGCCCTCTATCTAGAGACTGTTCTCCTCATTGACCTGCCTCAGGTGTCTTATATCCCTGGGGCTAATGGTTATCCCCGCCCCTTCCTGCCTCATTCTCCTTCTTAACAGCCCTCCCTCACCTGCTCCTACTTCTCTACCCACGTGGAAGTGGTCAGGCTGACTCCCTCTCCCTCCTGGTAATCTCATCCCCTTCAGATGTGCCCCCAAGCCAAGAGGACAGAATCAGAATTCTATTGCATAATATTTGGCAGAGGAGCAGCAGGGAGTGCAGTAGCATCTTTGAATTTCAAATTGGGTTTGGTGCATTTTCCTAATCAGATTTGTTCTTAAATTAATACCTCAAAGTGTAAATAAACCAGAATTTCATGCCTATGTTTTAAGAACTGGTTTGTGATGGATGAAGATCTTGAAGCCCCTGCTTCTTCACCCACCTTCCCTTCTATGGTTCTGTGTTTTCTTAGCCTCTCTTTTACATTGAATATGGGGTGCAGTCAAAAAGACTTCCTCTAAGCCTGAGATGCTGAAAAATGTGGAAGTGTAATGAGAGCTGACTTGTAAATAGCCACTTGCCTAGTTTCCTATGGCAAACAAGACTTTTCTCTAGGCAATGTTATAAATTAGAAGACAGCACTTCCCCCCCTTCTTTTTCTTTTAATTTTCTTTCTTTCAAGCTGTCAGTGTGCCATAAAACTGACACAGATAAGCGTGAGAACTTTGTGATGTCTTAACAGATAATATGTGTCCTTCCTTCTACAAATCCTGTTCCAGCAAGTTTAGGGTTGCAGTACATATAGCAAGCATGATCAGCCACAGTGAAGTGCATTCAAAGCCCATTGATTTCAGCGGAGAGCTCGGCACCTTTGCAAATCTCTCCAACTGAAATCAATGGAACTTAAATATCCTTAATGTTGCAGCTGATGGTGCCCAGCCTTTCCACTTACATTTTCATCTAAGTGGTGATGGCTTTGATCCCCAATAAAGGTTTTTGGCTAGCAGGTTTTCTCTTGTGCTGTTTATAGTCAGAAGTATTCTTCTTTTAAACCACACATATTCTAAGTTTCATGTACATTAGATGAACGTCAGGCGGGGGGGGGGGGAGAGTAGCTCTCTGTTTTATGATATGATGGCATGCATACCAGTTTGCTGTCTGAGGAGAAAATAAACCCAACATCGCTGAGTTGTTACAGTGAAGTAAAGATCACCTGATAAGCCATTCATTCTGAAAGAAAGTGTTCTTTCTTTCTTTCTTTCTTTCTTTCTTTCTTTCTTTCTTTCTTTCTTTCTTTCTTTCTTTCTTTCTAAGTGTTGAAAAGAGTTTTTTTTTCTGCAATAACTGGCCTTTTTATGGGACAGGTGTGTGTGTGTGGGGTGGTGGTGGTTGTGTGTAGAGAGAGAGAGCTTTGTAGATAAGACCAACACTTTTTGAAATCAGAAAGACCAATAACTAATCTTATTTCTAATATTATTTCTACAAGTCCTAATGGTGTTGAGAGAGCATGAAATCAATGCATGAAATCAATTACAGCAAAATCCTGTGTGTGTGTGTGTGTGTGTGTGTGTGTGTGTGTGTGTGTGTGTGTGTGTGTGTACTCAGAAGTAAGTACCATTGTGTTCAGTAGGGTTTACTGTCAAGAAAATGTGTATAGACAGCCCAATCCAATGTTAATCCCTGTGTGGCTATGCAGCAGCACCAGCATGGGCTACGCTCCCGCGGGGGATTTTTGGCTGCTGAAGGTCTCCTTGGGGTAAGGGGACATTTGCTTCTGCAGAAAAGCAATGAACATGTGAAGAACCAGGAGTGTGGCCATGATGGCGCACATCAGCATAAGGGGCATGGCTACCCCCCTCACACAGTGTGCTCCCATTCGCCGCCACCACTACCCCCATGTTCATCCCCCACTCGATGAGGCCAAAGCACATAAAGAGGGCTTTAGCTGGTAAGATAAGATTTGTTTCCTTTCAGGGCTGTGATGTGTAATCTGATGTAATTTTTTTTTGGTGGAGCACCAGCTCTTGGCATATTTCCATTGTTATGCCCTGTGGTTAGTTCTGCAGCAAAGTTTTCCCTGCTTCTTATATGCGCATACTAGAGCTCTGCTTGTTTGCTTCAGGAAGGTTAGGGTGGCCCCACATTATCTGCAGGTTAGCCATCCACGGATTTGACCAATGGCCTCCTCGCACCCCACATAACCATGGGTGGCCTCCCTGTACCTCAGAACACCTCCCGGAGGTGACCAGAAGTTGCGTCTGTGAAGTGAAAGTAGCTTCTGCTTGCATCTGCAAGGTGTTCTGTGGCACGGGGAGGCTCATGGAGTGGGCCGTGGGCCCAGCATGACCTCCAAAGGCCCTGGCAAGGCCGCAAGGTATTTGTGGTGCTGAGCCCTGCACATGCACAACTCCAGCATCTGCAGATATATGGTATACGCTGAGGAGCTGGTCCCAACCCCCCACGGGATGCTGAGGGTCCACTGTATTTTCATTTACCTCCAGCCCTTTTCTTTTTAAAAATGATTCTGCAATCAGACTTAAGAGCATAAGTGTGTCTTTGTTTTCCTTACATAAAATAATCCAGAGCAAAGAATGTTATGTGTATTTAAAACGAGCTTTCCAAGCTCAGTAGTAGATAAATGTCTTCATATTTTGTATTAACTGTTGCATGCATAGTATAGAATTGCAAATGATTTCATAGAGGAAGCCTCTAATTCAGCAGCGACATGCTGCATGGCCGTATTGTTGTTTTTAAATTCATTCCTGTTGTGTTCCATTGACATCCAGCAGTCAGAAATATATCAAAGATGTGTTACCCAGTATCCTTTTAAAATGAGAACTGTGGCAAAAGGAAACTGTTTATTGCCATGAGGCTTTTGAGATAACCTGTGAGCTGTGACTTTGGATGAACATGTGCCAGACTGGACTGTGTTGTGACACAATGCGAGGGTCCTGCCGCTTGTGTTCCTGCCAGGAGCCATGCTGTAAGGATTTCCCCTAGGAACCAGAGGGAAGGAATACCTGAGCAGCAGACTCCATTTTAACATGTGTCCAAGAAGTTCTCACTGACTCTATTCTGCATTCCACACACACCCCACACTGATCCCGGAGACGATCTGTATTGAGAAGACAATACAGAAGACATTCCAGAGACTTGGTTTTGTCAGCAGACTCCATTTCGCCATTTGGTCAAGCTCTCACAGGATCTACTCTGCATCTCCCCCCCCCCACTGTGATGCTAAGTATGTTCCTAGAAGAAACAATACAGAGGACCACCTGGAATGACTCCACCCAGCCTCTGCTTTTGTCTTCTCAAGTACCGGATCATCAAACCATCTCCCCTCATCTCCCCTCATCCTCCCTCCCAATGTATGTGTATGTATGTCTCCACCCCCACAGTTCTACCTCCTTTTGCAGCGTAAGACCCCAAGAACTCCTCCCCTGTGGGTAGGCTTAAAACGCAGGCTACCAGCCTGCCACCTCTCTTCTTTTTGCATTCTGGAAATAGGTGTAAGGTGAGCTCCGTGCTTCATCTTATCTCCCTCTCTCTGCTTCCCTCTCTTTTCCCCCTTTCCTTCCCCCCCCCCTCTTGACTTGACTTCGTTCTCAGTTCAGACCCAATTTGCTTCTTCCTCCTTTTTCATTCACTGGTGTGCCAGAACTACAGCATGTGCAGCCAAGGTGAACTCTCCAGGATTATTAGGTGACTATGACCCAAGTAAATCAAGATCCCTTCTAATTCTTTGTACTTCTACCTAAGTTCCTAGATCTGTATGCTTTGGAGTATGATTGAAGTGATGCATATTGAACTGTATTTTCTTTTTGTATGATTCTTGCCTGAACTATTTAGTAAACATTGGAAAGCAACCACGTGTGTTCTCAATATTATTTAAAACGGAATTCTGTGAAGCTGGACTCTGGTATACACAGGTAAAGATCCCAGAACATGCCAAATTGCTATATTTAAAGCTATTCCCCAAAATAACAAGGCATTTTGGCTAACAGATGCAAATTCTGGAGTATTTCACCACCACTATAGGATTCAAAAATAGATTAGTTTTAAGGAAGTCTTCAAGGGTACTCATGTGTGGAAAGAAAGAGATTCATAGTTTGAGCTCCAGGACTTTCTGATATGAAGGTAGCATTACCCTTGAGGAGGGCAGAGAGGTAGCTGACAAGTGACTTTGTTAGTCAGGGTCTAGAACCTAGGAAAAACTGTTGGATCACAGTCTAGGTCTATTGCAGATAAACCTGTGAATTGTTTGGGAAGAGGTAAATGCTATGGGAGAGGGCAGATAGAAGGGAATCTGTGGGTCTGTGTGTGTGCTTATCCCCCACTTAGCTTGTATATAGGAAGCTTCCAGCGATTATCTTCTGCCTGCGCCGGGCACATGTTCTGCCTGCGCCGGCGCGAACTCCGTAAAGTGCCCACAACGCTTTCCACAGTTTGCGTAGGCGAAGAACGTCGATTGGAAACTTCGTCATTCTGCACATGCGCGAACTGTGTAAGACTTGTGCAAGCGCAGAACGGGTTTCCAATCGACGTTCTGTGCCTGCGCGAACTGTGAAAAGCACTGCTGGGCACTTTACGGAGTTCACCCCGGCGCAGGCAGAAGATGTGCCCGGCGCAGACAGAAGAACATTGCTGGAAGCTCCCTATATACAAGCTAAGTGGGGGAAAAGCGTGCGTGCGCACACACACACACACACACACACACACACACACACACACAGATGCCCCGTTAACACTAAAACCCCCTGGAAACCAGTTAAAAAAAAGCAAAAAAACGGAAAAACAAAAACAAAACTTAGGGAGCCCCGCCCAGCACCCGAGGCCCTGCGCCCGGGGGTCCACCGCCCCCCCGCCCCACATCAGCCGACGCCTTTGGACGCAACTCTGCAAACACCAGTAGGAGACTTGGCTCAGCGGAAAGAGCTCCAGCTTGTGAGGTTCACATGCTTGAAAGAGCCCGTCCGCCCTGAGCCTCTTACCGGCGTTTGCAGAGGTGCATTGCAGTCTCTGATTTGGAAATACAATAACTGGTGATGACGTCATCGCCAGTTACTTCTGGTGGTATGCAGAGAGGTCCATGGCGTCGGAAGTGGTATGTTGCGCCGGGATGTTGTGGAACGCTGGTCTATGCCAATAATGATGTGGCAAGTTTGTTTGTTGTGTGTGGAGTGGTTGTTGAACACATAATTTATGTTGGTGAATCAGAAAGCTGAAAAAAGGTGTTCTAACAATGTTCTATGTTGTATGCATATCTACTCAGAAGTGAGCCCCCATTGAATTCAGTGGGACTTATGTTGCATACGTGTTTATTGAATTGCAGCCTAAATCTCTGGTGATGCTGATGATCCATAATAATCAAGTGTGTGATGTGTTTAAGGTTGTTTGTGGGGCGAATTGGGATGCTGACTTTTGTGTTGCTGAATCTGAGAGACACAGATGTAGGTCAAAATGCAAACACCTTTTTTATATATATATTTATATTTTATTAATATATTAAAACATAAAAACAATACATATGTCATAAAGTTATAGCAAGCACGAAGCAATACATCCTACTAGCATACTATTCACCATTTTCTACATATAATATCCAACTAAGCCAAAATAACACTCACATTCTATTCATTAAATCCGCATATCATCACATCGTTCTTCTCTCTCTCTCTCTTAAAAAATCGATAAATGGTTTCCAGTTATTCTCGAAAAGGTTAACTGACTTTTCCTTAATTAAAATTGTAAGTTTATCCATTTCAGCATAATCCAAAACTTTCAGCCACCAATCTTCCAGCGAAGGTATCTCCCAATTCTTCCAATATTGTGCATACAAAATTCTTGCCGCAGCTATCATATATAAGAACAAAGTTTGAAATTTTTCGCCTACATGATCATCCCTCATACCCAACAAAAAGGTTTCCGGTTTCATTTGAACCTTAATCTTTAAAATCAACTCAATCTGTTTATGAATCTGAGTCCAATACTTCTTTGCTTGGGGGCATGTCCACCACATATGGTAAAAAGTTCCTTCTTGCTTTTTACATTTCCAACAGCTATTCGTCACCTTTTCATACATTTTTGCTAATTTGCTTGGGGTTATATACCAATACATCATTTTATACATATTTTCTTTAATATTAACATTTAACGTAAACTTCAACTGCTTTAACCATAGTTGTTCCCATTGTTCCATTAAAATAACATGACCTACATTTTTCGCCCAGTGAATCGTACATTCTTTAACCTGTTCTTCTTCTGTCTCGAACTTCAAAAGCAATTTATACATTTTTGAGATTACCTGGTCTTCAGATTTTAATTGTACCTCCACTATTGATTCTTCTTCTACAAATCCATATGCCTTCTTGTCCACTTTAAATCTCTCCAAAATTTGAGCATATACAAACCATTGGCAATTAAAGTCTTCTTCCATTAATTTTTCTCTTGACTTTATGGTACAGTCTCCTTGTGAAAAATTTAATAAATTTCTGTATAATAGTCCTTTCTCTTTTGGCACGCTGCTTCCACCAAAGTGCGCTTCATATGGTGCAACCCATAATGGTATTTTCTCATAAAACCTCATTTTATACCTATTCCAAATTCTCCATAATGCATGTCTAACATAGTGATTTTTAAATTCTAAATTTGCTTTCACTTTATCATACCACAAATACCCATGCCAACCAAATCTCAGGTCGGAGCCTTCTAACTCCAATAATCTTCTATTTTGTAAATACACCCACTCTTTCAACCATACAAAACAACATGCTGCATAATATACTTTCAAATCCGGTAGTCCTAATCTTCCTCTCTCCTTTGCATCTTGAAGGATCTTGTATTTCACCCTTGGTTTTTTCCCATGCCAAATAAATTTAGAAATGTCTTTCTGCCATTCTTTAAATGGTGCATCAGATATAATCACTGGTATCGTTTGAAATAAGAACATCATTTTTGGCAATACATTCATCTTAATCACCGACATCCTTCCTAGTAAAGACAATTTCAATCTTTTCCATCTTAACAGATCTTTCTTAATTTCATTCCATACTTTAACATAATTATTTTGAAATAATGTACAATTCATACTCGTCAATACAATTCCCAAATATTTAACTTTTTTTCCACCTTAAATCCTGTTTTATTCATCAGTTTCAATTGATCTTGAATCTTCATATTTTAGTCACTATTTTTGTCTTCTGTTTATTAACTTTAAATCCTGCAAGAGATCCAAATTCTTTTAATTTACTCATCAACAACTCTATATCTTTTAACGGATTTTCCAGCATTAATACCAAGTCATCCGCGAAGGCTCTTAACTTGAATGTTTCTTTCTTAATCTTCACACCATGTATTCTTTCATCTTGTCTAATATTTCTATTCAAAACTTCTAACACCAATATAAACAGCAATGGTGATAACGGACATCCTTGTCGCGTACCTTTTTGAATTTCAAATGTCTTAGTCAGCTCACCATTCACTAATACTCTTGCAGTTTGTGCAAACACCTTGAAGAAACGTCCTAGCCCAGTTTTTCAGTATCCTCGCTCAAAATTCACTTCTGAACGAAGTGTGTTGTGCAAGGTTAGCCTTCAGACTCCATACGTAAGGTAAAGGTAAAGGTGACCCCTGACAATTAAGTCCAGTCGTGTCCGACTCTAGGGTGTGGTGCTCATCCCCATTTCAAAGCCGAAGAGCCAGCGTTGTCCGAAGACGCCTCCGTGGTCATGTGGCCAGCATGACTCTCCTTGCCGCAGCGCGTAGCATGCAGCTGGAACACGGAGCGCTGTTTACCTTCCCACAAGCGGTACCTATTTATCTACTCACATTGACATGCTTTGGAACTGCTAGGTTGGCAGGAGCTGGCCAAGCAACGAGCGCTCACCCTGTCGCGGGAATCGAACTGCCGACCTTTCGATCGACAGCTTATTGTTCAGCAGTTTAACCCACTCAAAATTCACTTCTGAATGAAGTGTGTTGTGCAAGGTTAGCCTTCAGACTCCATACGTACTGGTGGCTAATGGTTGTCACTAGACTTCTTTCTTAGAATCACATAGTGTGTGTTTTCACAACCCACATGGTGAAAGCCAGGCATACTGACTGTGAGGCGTCACTATCACAAGGAGACGTTGATCTTTAGCGTGTCCCTGCAGTTTGCCGCAACTGGCTGTTTGCAGGGGTGTGATGACAATCAACAAGTTCTGCGTGTCCCATTGCTTCTCATCTGATCACTTGCATAAGTGGTGCTGGGAGCTCCTCCTCAGGAAATGGTCGTAAAACCAGTTTCTTCTTTGAGACAATGGTCCCTCTTAGATGCAACCACTTGTTATAGAAAATATCTTGACTATACAGTGAAGTATTGTGCATTAGGAGGGGGGAAAGTCAAGGCTTGCTTTCAAAGCATTAGAGAAACAAAAATGGTGTGCCTCACAAAGGTCTGAATCAAGTTCTAAAAGAATAGTGAATGGCGTATGAATATTGGATGAAGTCACGTTTCTTAGCTTGAAAGTGAATCTTCCAAAACACACGGTGAGACTCCAAACCCACTGAAGTCAGTGGAAGTTTTATTTTTCCATTGTCTTGGGGAAGATATATAATCTATGCTGTTCGGGCATGTGTGGAACATGCCATCTTTGTAAAAAAAAAATTCTTTGTTTTTACTTTCAGGCTCGAATCTCCAACTAGATCTTTGATAATGGAAGCTCCCAGGGGAATACAAGTGAGTGCTGCTGCAGGGGACTTAAAAGCCACCTGTAGGAAAGAACTACACTTGCAGTCCACAGAAGGGGAGGTAAGCATGATCAGAGTAGCATCCTCTCACCAATAGAAAACATATCATTGGGTTACACCACTCAAACGGTGCATGTGCGATATACCCAATTACTACTGCCATGGGCCGCCCAATCTAATCTGGGGCTTGTGACGGCGGATCTCACGATCTGAAACCGTAAGTCCTGGTTCACTGTTGCAAAAGACACACCACTGTTGTGTGCTGTACTGCAGGCCCTCCATGGATGCCAACAGCTCAGCCAGACCACGCCAGAGCAGGTAAGGTGGCGGTAGGGACAGTTGGGGAAAGGAGCAGGCCTTAGAGCAGGGCGGACAGGGAATGGTTTGAGGGCAGGAGGTGGTGGATCTCAGTGATAGCTGCACATGCCAGGATCCTATCCCTCTTTTCCCAGCCCGACACACAGCCCTGAGGCTCCTTGGACGTATGCCAGCTAAATAACTGCCATAGGTTTGAGGAGCCTCTTTGGCGGCCAGGCAGTTTACGGGGAGGGATTATGGGATTACGGTTTTACAGGATCCTTACTCGCCTCTCCTGGACTGCCCCACCATAGGATGCAGTGCTCACTCCGTTGGCACCGCTGCATCGCGTAGGCTGATGGGGGATATGATTGGGGCAAAAGTCATGTGTTCACTCAGAATAAAGCCACTGTCCAAAGCTTGCTTTCTCCAGATACAGTATCTCCATTTATAAAGAAGCATCACATCTCCAGATACCTGTACCTGAAGAACAGTGCAATCCTATCCAGCTTACACCACCGATGTAACCAGTGGGGGAGGGCAGGGCGGGAGACTTTGGAGGGTAGATTTAAATCCCCTTTGAATCCCCCTTTTGAGGGGATTTGAATCCCCTTTCCAGTCTGGGGCCTCCCGTTTTCGCTGCACCGCTGGTTACACCAGTGGTGTAATTTGGATAGGATTGCACTGGGAATGTATTGCATAGTATGGGGACCAATAGCATTTAACATAGCCACCCAAGGTTGTCAGGACAAATACATGTGCCTGAAAGAATGTTCTACCTTGTGTGGGAAATAGCCACTTCATTTTTAATATTCTGGTTCAGACACAAACGTTACAAACTGGTTCAGTTACCACTTTGGATATTTTGATTTTTTTTTAAAACCAGTATATATGTAGTTCATGCAGAATGTCACACTCCTTGGCCTGTAGTGTAATACTGTAAAATGAATAGATATAGATATAGATATGGATATGGATATAGATATAGATATGAGAGAGAGAGAGAGAGAGAGAGAGAGAGAGAGAGATTTAAAACTGCTTATTTTTCAATTAAAAATCTTTACAAACAAAAACAACAACAGGAAAATAAAATGTTAATCGTATAAACCAAAGCTCTGTGCTTAATATTTGAGCCACTTATTTTGAACCACTTACCACTACTTTGTGTTTAGGCATTTTCAGATTCAAGGAAACAAAAGGATTTGAAATGTGGATTCCGTTTTGGTTCTCTGAGAAAAAAAAAAGTCCCTCTGAACTGGTTAGTGCTTTTAGATTCCAGTTCATATCAACTCCCTGATCCCATCTCAGTTTCAGTGCCCTTCTCAAGCTTCGCTGTACTGAGGCATGCTTAATGTACAAATATAATTGCTCCATTAGTAATGAAAAATGCATAACTTGGGACTGATAAATGGGCCACAGTTAAATCAATATCGCCCAAGAATCAAGTGTTGAAATGTAAGTCTTATATGGTGGTTTTCATTTTCAAAGCACTCCACAAGCTTTGATGTGCTTATGCAGTGTGCTCCAGCCTGCAGCTTTATATCAATATTTAAGCATCAGCCCAAGCCATAAGTACACAACAAGAGTCTTGATGGATCAAGCCAAAGGCCCATCTAGTCCAGCATTCTGGTTCCTGCAGTGGCCATCAGCTGCCTCTGGGAAGCCCAAAAGCAAGAGAGAAAGGTGTGCTTCTCTTCCACCACCGTTTGCTACCCTACAGCTGGTATTCAGAGGCATAGTGCCACAGAACCCAGGAGTAGAACATAGCTTCATGATTAATAGCCATCGATCAACTTGTTCTCCGTGAATTTGTCCAATGTCCCTTTAAAGCCATCCAAGCTAGTGGCCATCACCGCATCTTGTGGGAGTGAATTTCAGAGACTAATTATGCTCCATGTGAAGAATTACTTCCTTTTGTCCATCCAGAATCCCCCATCAGTTTCATTGGAGGACTCCTGGCTCTCTAGTATTGCAAGAAAAGGAGAAAACCTTCCCTCTCTCCACTCTCGCCAATTAATCATGCCCCCCTCACCTTTCTTCCAAGCTAAAAAGCTCTAGATCAGAGGTTCCCAACTGATGGTACACATACCACTGATGGTACGCGGACGACAGGCTGGTGGTATGTGGGCTGCTGGTGGCCAAGATGGCGGCCGCCATCTTGGCCCTGCGGCGCCACGACCGAGCCTGAAAAGTGGCGCTTCGATCTCTGCTGAGCCGGCAGAGCTTGAGCACGTGGTCTGTAAGGCCCTTCTGCCCTCCCCTGCGTCTTACCTTCCCTTTCTCTCCTTTTCCAAGCTCTGACTGGCCTCAGACCCAGAAGAAAGTGCTGATGACATCATCGGCACTTTCTTCCGGTGATATGCAGGCCAGCAAAGGTTGGGAAACACTGCTCTAGATATCATAGCCTTTCTTCAGAAGGAAGGTACTCCAGCACACTCATTGTTTTGGTTGCTGTCTTTTGCACTTTTCCCAGCTCTACAATACCCTTCTTGGAGTATGACACCCCAAACTGTACACAGTATTCCAAATGTGGCTGCACCATAGATTTGTGTAGGAGCATTATAATGCTCGCAGTCTTATTCTCACTCCTTTTCCTAATGATACGTAGCATGGAATCTTGCCCCAAGGTGCGTCACTTTACATTTATGGACATTGAAATGCACTTGCCATTTGGTTGCCCATTTACCCTGTTGCAGAGGTCCTTTTGAAGCATTTCACAATCTGCTTTGGTTCTTACTACCCTAAAAAGTTTAGTGTCAACTATGAACTTGGCCTACCTTACTGTTCACCCCTAACTCCAAATCGTTTATGAACATGTTAGCAAGCACAAGTCCAAATGCACCAATCCTTGGGGGATCTCACCTCTAACTTCCCTCTTCTGTGAATATTGCCCATTTATTTCTACTTTCTGCTTCCTGTTCTTTAACTAGTTATCAGTCCATAAAAGGACCTGTTCTCTCATTCCATGACTGCTACATTTACTCAAGAGCCTTTGGTGAGGGACTTTGTCAAAGATGTTTTGAAAACTCAAGTATTCAGTGTCAACGAGACTGCCATCTTTTGGCAATCTCTCCACATTCCTGTTGACCCTCTCAAGAACTCTAACTCTTGAGTGTTAGTGAGGCAGAACTTACCTTTGCAGAAACCATGTTGATTCTCCTTCGGCAAAGCTAGCTCTTCTTATGCTTAACAATTTTATCCTTAATTATGCTTTCCACCAGGTTAACTGAAGCAGACATAGGCAGCACAATCCAGCGTAAAGAGGCTGGTCACTGTATCCTAAACCCGTTGCGGTCTGCCCCCCTGGGCTACTAGGTCGCGCCTTGGGAGAAGGGGGTGTTCATCCCCTTCCCCTGGTGTAAGCGAGCCTGAGGCCTATGGGCCTCCTCGGATGTACGCCAGGTCCTGGCGTAAGTTTGGGGAGGCGGAGTAAGGCTGGCCCAGGCTGGGAAGGGGCTTAGGATATCGGCGGAGAGCACCGCTGATATCCCTGCCCCCTCCCAGCCCAGGCCAGCCAAAGGTCACCCCCTGGCTGCCCCATTCCGCCCTCCCCCTGCTCCGACTGGCACAGGACTTAGCTTTGTTGGTGGCTGCGGGGTCTGGAGGCCTCTGCGCCGATGGCCCTTACTCCTGAGTTGTTGCAAACATGCTTTGTGGCACATTTGCAACGCTTTAAAGCAGTGGAGCATGCACTCTGCCACTCTAAAGTTAGTGAGGAGAGGATTGCTCCGTAAGCTGACCAGCCTGTAATTTCCTGGATCATTCCTGAATCCCTTTTTAAATATTGGTGTTATATTGTCTACCTTCCAGTCCTCTGGCACAGAGGCTGTTTATGCTGGCTGTTCATAATCAAAAGGTAACGAGAGTGGCCCACTGGAGCTGTGCAGAAACGTTTTAGACCCTGGCGTGTGGAAGTGACATCATCACCATGCAGTGCCCAAGCATCATTTCAGGGGCCCAATACACACTTCCAACAGGGGCCCTCTTCCCCCTACCCTACGGCAGTACTGTACATTCCTATTTCAAAATATTGGATGGAAGATTGGTGGTCTTTAGGTTCCTTCAGTTTAAGCTCCTGGCATTTCTGGCTGTCCGGTTTTTATTTAAAGCTAGGCATGGCAGTGTGGCATGACTGTACATGAACGGGCGATACGTTTCGACATTATTCCAGGTCCTTGGGATCTAGTGTCAGTTCTTCTTTACATGCTGAAGACTAGAGGCTTAATTCATTTTCTCACACCCATTCTGAGGTCTAGAAGTCCTATCAACGGCACTGTTTTCCACAGTCCCTAGGATCTTCATGTCCTTGATTATTATGGTAATTATCCCTTCCTACTGCTGCCAGTTCATTGCCACTGTTGTTCCATTATGGTTCTCTTCTGAAATCCAGCCCCCCCCCCCATCTTAGCTCGGAGGCTTCTATTATTTGCATGTAAACATATATACATTGTGTCCTGTGCCAAATGTCCCTTCTCACCCCCCCCCACAAGCCTTTTGCTTTCCTTAACCAGCTGTCCTGTTCTATGATATGCTCATCCTCAAATTACACCTTTTCTTCTTCTAGATGATTTTCTAGAATCTAGATCATTTACACGCTCATCCCTTAGGAATGATTTGGCCGGAACCCTGATGTGAGGTGGGTGTGCCTACCTCGCGTACCACCGGTGGTAACGCATACCACCGGTTGAGAAACACTGCGCTAAAGCAAGGTGCTTAAATATTGATAGAAAGCTGAGCTTTGAAAACAACTTCAGTGATACCTTTACACCAAGAGCGCTATTGCTATCTCTCTAAAGATCATAAAAGCCTAAGGAGGAAAAGTGAGTCTTGGTTATAGGAGCAAGCGCCAGCTAATGATGTCATTGGCCTATACTGGCTGCCACAGATCTAGTTCTATAGTTTCTGGTGGGTTAATCGGCATTTTGAGGACATTAGGTTGACCAATGGGAGCCCCAAATGCCAAGTGACTATCAGCTTGTGTGTGTGGACAGGCATAGCAATTGCACCGCTAGATGTTACAGGAAGCCATAACATTGATTTAATCCCTGCTTTAAAAAAAAAAAAAAAAACCTGTTGTACCACTCTGAACGTAAGGGTGATCAGTACTCCAAAGCAAAGCCCATTCAACCTTTCTCTTACAAAAAGCTTAATTACAGCGCAGTCCGACTTAACTTTTGTGCCGGTGTAACCAGCGGCGCAGCGAGAACGGGAGGCCCCAGAACGGAAAAGGGATTCAAAACCCCTCCAAAAGAGGAATTCAAAGGGGATTTGAATCCCTTTCCTGTTCTGAGGCCTCCCGTTCTCGCTGTGCCGCTGGTTAAACCGGCACAAAAGTTAAGTCGGATTGCGCTGTTAGTCTCCCACTCCTCCTCCTTGACATTAAACCTCTCTAGGCCCTTTCTCTTTTCTCAGTGGCTCACATGCTGACAAATCTAGGAACTGGAAGAAAAAACAAAGCTGCTTGCTGCTGGAACACAGCTCTGTGAGGTTCCAGTATATGCAAACACAACGCAAAGGAACTTTCAAAAGTTCCCAGTCTGTATTTCTCTTGACAGCACATCTAATGTAGTAAAAGTCTGTTTTACTGGCATCCCAATCCGAAATATTTGCATTGACCCATCTGCTTGCAGGACAAGATGAACAGCTCAAGAGAAATGGTGTGCAGAAAGACAAAACACAACTTCAGTTGATTAGCATTTATCTAATCCTAGCAGTGTGTTCTGTTATAACCGGCAACTATTTTTGTAGAAGAAGGTAACACGGGTAGCGCAGTCATAGTAGAAAGTGAAAGTAGCGATCCAGCCGATAAAAAACACACTGACGATTTTATCCGGTTTGGACAATGACAGCCCAAAAATCCAGACAAACGGAAATGTTTAAAATCAAAGAACTGGAACTCAAGGACCCAACGTTTCGTGTCTAATCCAGACACATCTTCTGGGGCATTTCCAAAGTCAATTGGTAGCTGTTAGAGTACTCAGCGTCTCGCTCTGTTCTTTTTATTTTTCAAAAAAGCGCGGGAAACTCCCGCTGTCAAACGGAAGCTGTTGCGGAGACAGTCTTTGCGGAGACTGGTGATCCTGTCAAAACTCAGTGGAAATTGTGTTCAATTGTCCTAAGAAAACCTTTTCTCAATACAACTGTTGCCAAACAGTTTCAAGCCCTTTGAGAAAAGGTTTTCTTAGGACAATTGAACACAATTTCCACTGAGTTCCACTCAGGTCATGAAAGAGAGACAGGATTTCTGGATATGTTAAATGACTGTGCCTTAGAGCAGCTTGTCACGGAACCGACCAGAGGACAGGTGACTCTGGATTTGATATTGTGTGGCACTCAAGATCTGGTCAGGGAGGTAAATGTTACCGAACCGTTGGGGAACAGTGACCATGCTGCGATCTGTTTTGCCATGCATGTTGGAGGGAGAGTGCCGAGCAAATCTGACACGAAAACCCTTCCGAAGGGCTGACTTCCCCAAAATGAGGAGACTAGTTAAAAAAAAGCTGAAAGGGAAGGTAAAAAGAGTCCAATCGCTCCAGAGTGCATGGAGGCTGTTTAAAACAACAGTCATAGAGGCCCAGCGGGAGTGTATCCCACAAAAGAGGAAGAGCTCGACCAAGTCCAGGAGGGTGCCAGCATGGCTAACAAGCACAGTTAAGGAGGCTGTAAAAGGCAAGGAAGCTTCCTTCCGAAAATGGAAGTCTTGCCCTAATGAGGAAAATAAACAGGAGCACAAACTGTGGCAAAAGAAATGTAAAAAGACGATACGGGAGGCCAAGCAAGACTTTGAGGAACGTATGGCAGACAACATAAAAGGGAATAATAAAAGCTTCTTCAAATATGTTAGAAGCAGGAAACCTGCCAGGGAAACGGTTGGTCTGCTGGATGGTGAGGGAGAGAAAGGGGTGATAAAAGGGGACTTGGAGACTACAGAGAAATTAAATGAGTTCTTTGCATCTGTTTTCACGGCAGAAGACCTCGGGCAAATACCGCTGCCGGAACGGTCTCCCCTGACTAAAGAATTAAGTCAAATAGAGGTTAAAAGAGAAGACGTCTCAGACTTAATTGACAAAATAAAGATCAATAAATCACCAGGCCCGGATGGCATCCACCCAAGAGTTCTGAAGGAACTCAAGAATGAAGTTGCTGACCTCTTGACCAAAATATGCAACTTGTCCCTTAAAACGGCCACTGTGCCAGAGGATTGGAGGATAGCTAATGTCACGCCAATCTTTAAAAAAGGAAGGAGGGGGGACCCGGGAAACTACAGGCTGGTCAGCCTAACATCTGTTCCAGGGAAGATGGTGGAAAGTCTCATTAAGGATAAAATCTTAAAATACATAGAAGAACAAGCTCTGCTGAGGGAGAGTCAGCATGGCTTCTGCAAGGGGAAGTCTTGCCTCACAAACCTGTTAGAATTTTTTGAAAAGGTCAACAGGCATGTGGATGCGAGCGAACCCGTGGATATTATATATCTGGATTTTCAGAAGGCGTTTGACACAGTCCCTCATGAAAGGCTCCTGAGAAAACTCCACAGTCAGGGAATAAGAGGGCAGGTCCTCTTGTAGATTAGGAACTGGTTGAAGACCAGGAAACAGCGAGTGGGAGTCAATGGGCAATTTTCACAATGGCGAGAGGTGAAAAGCGGTGTGCCCCAAGGATCGGTCTTGGGACCGGTGCTTTTCAACTTATTCATAAATGACCTGGAGTCGGGGATAGGCAGTGAGGTGGCCAAGTTTGCAGATGATACTAAACTTTTCCGGGTGGTGAAGACCAGCAGGGATTGTGAAGAGCTCCAGAAGGATCTCTCCAAACTGGGAGAATGGGCAGCAAAATGGCAGATGCGCTTCAATGTAAGTAAGTGCAAAGTGATGCACATTGGGGCAAGAAACCAAAATTTCACATATACGCTAATGGGTTCTGAGTTGTCTGTGACGGATCAAGAGAGAGATCTTGGGGTGCTGGTGGACAGGTCGATGAAAGTGTCGACCCAGTGTGCGGCGGCTCTGAAGAAGGCCAATTCCATGCTCGGGATCATTAAAAAAGGGATTGAGAATAAAATGGCCAATATCATTATGCCTTTGTACAAATCGATGGTAAGGCCACATCTGGAGTATTGTGTCCAGTTCTGGTCACCACACCTCAAAAAGGATATAGTTGAATTGGAAAAGGTGCAGAACAGTGCGACCAGAATGATTCGTGGGCTGGAGCACCTCCCTTATGAGGAAAGGCTACAGCGTCTGGGGCTTTTCAGCCTAGAAAAAAGGCACCTGAGGGGGGACATGATTGAGACTTATAAAATTATGCATGGGATGGAGAGAGTGGATAGAGGGAAATTCTTCTCCCTCTCGCACAACACCAGAACCAGGGGACATGCACTAAAATTGAGTGGAGGGAGAGTTCGAACAGACAAAAGAAAATATTTCTTTACCCAGCATGTAATTCATCTGTGGAACTCCTTGCCACAGGATGTGGTGATGGCATCTGGCCTAGATGCCTTTTAAAAGGGGTTTGGACAGATTCATGGAGGAAAAGACCATCACAGGTTACAAGCCATAAGCAACCTCCTGGTTTTAGAAGTGGGTTTTCTCTGTGCCAGGTGCAAGGGAGTGGCGACTGGACACAGGTATCTTGTTGTCTTGTGTGCTCCCTGAGGCATCTGGTGGGGCCACTGTGTGTCACAGGAAGCTGGACTAGATGGGCTTTTGGCCTGATCCAGCAGGGCTCTTCTTATGTTCTTATGTTCTTATGAGTTTTGACAGGATCACCGGTCTCCGCAAAGACTGTCTTCGCAACAGCTTCCATTTGACAGCGGGAGTTTCCCGCGCTTTTTTGAAAAATAAAAAGAACAGAGCGAGACGCTGAGTACCCTAACAGCTACCAATTGACTTTGGAAATGCCCCAGAAGATGTGTCTGGATTAGACACGAAACGTTGGGTCCTTGAGTTCCAGTTCTTTGATTTTAAACATTTCTGTTTGTCCGGATTTCTGGGCTGTCATTGTCCAAACCGGATAAAATCGTCAGTGTGTTTTTTATCGGCTGGATCGCTACTTTCACTTTCTACTATGACTGCACTACCCGTGTTACCTTCTTCTACAAAAATTATTTATTTTTATTTATTTTTCACATTTTTATACCACCCTTCCTCCAAGGAGCTCAGAGTGGTGTACATATTTCCTCCCCTCCTTTTTGTCCTCACAACAACCCTGTGAGGTAGATGGGGCTGAGAGATAGTGACTGGCCCAAGGTCACCCAGGAAGCTTCGTGGCTGAGCGGGGATTTGAACCTGGATCTTCCAGGTCTATGTCCGACTCCCAAACCACTACACCATCCTGGCTTGAGGCCCTTCTCCACCTCCCCTTGAAGCATTTGGTGGGCTACTCTTCCCTGTCACATCTGCCACGCCTTCTTTTTGGAGTCTCCTGCATGTCAATGACCAGACAGGACCAGGCCGCTGGTTGTCACACAATCATACGCAGAAGGAGCTTCAGTCTGAATAGACATGTTGCAATGAACTTGCCAGTGGTACACCTAGCATGAGAAAATCAAGGCAGGCAAGAGGAGGACAATGGTGGGCTCCAGTGATGATGTGCCAGCCCCTGCTCCTCTCACTCTCCAGTGTTCCATCTGAGTGCTCTCCTTCCAAGGAATGGAAGGAGGAGGAGGAGCAGTGGAGGCAAGTTGGCGGACAGAGATGGGCATGCCTCCCTACCAATCTGCTGCTTGAGGCCGGCGGTTGGTCTCATGGATGGGCCAATCCTGAATGTACTCACAAAAGAGCAGCTGCAAAAAATTATAATGGAAGTATTTCATAGTGATAAAGTGGGACTAGATCCACCCACCTGATGTACAAGATCCATTTCTGTGTCTTGTTGGGGTGTGTGTGTTTTGTTTTCTCTAGGGCTCCATTTCAGAATTCATGTGAAGGCGACAGACTTTGAAAAGGGGCCAAAAAGGCTGAAAAGGCCTCATGGGCCCAACACACTCTAGCTGACATAACAAGAAGTGTGTCCATTTGGCACGGAATGGGTCCTGCCAACATTCCCATCTTGGAGGACTTCAGGGAGACGGCAGGGACAGCAGGTTCAGAGACTTTTTGCTCATGGCAATGACATCAGTGGAAATCCACTGACTCCTAGAAATCTCTCTCTCAGCACCCTTCGCAGCAGGAATATGACCCTCGTCATTACTCCCTAATGCCTATTTACTGGAAATGGGGATCACTTTAATGAAAGGGTTAAAGAAGGTCCCATTCATATCAAGAGTGGTGCCAGGCATAGACGTAGCACTACCAGTTTGACATCTGCTCTTAACAGTGGCGTTCCTGGAGGCGGTGTGGCACTGTAAGTGGTGCAAGGCGCTGCACCGCACCTTGCAAACTGGTGTAACATGGCCCCTCCCACTCACTGCCGGAATGGCTCTGGGGACAAATGGGAGGGGCCGCGCTACACCGGTTTGCACTTATGATGCCGGACCCTCCAGGAAAGCCACTGACAGTTTTTGCATCAGATACAGGAAATGTAATACTCTCACTGCTTATTTTAAATATGTTTGTGTGCTGATCTAAATAAAGTCTAATGATACACACTGAGAAAATATCTTAAATTCTCCCCCCCCCTTTTTTTCCTTTTTCCTAGATATTTTTAAATGCGAACTCAATCCGTCTAGGGAATCTACCGATGGGTTCATTTTCCTCTTCCTCTGCGCCAAGCTCATCAGCTACTCGACAGACTATCTATGAGTTGTGTGTATGTCCCAACGGTAAACTTTACCTTTCCCCGGCAGGAGCAGGCTCCACGTGTCAGTCCAGTAGCAACATCTGCTTATGGAGCTGAAAACACTCCCAAATATCCTTCCTCACACCAGAATAGCCTTTTTGTTACTGTCCCTCTGCTTCACAGTTCTGCTTGGTTTCCCTTGTTCAATCACGAAGCTCCAAACAGGCCACAGAGCAAACTCTTCTGGTGGAAGCAGGAGTTCAATGCGGCCTTCTTGTCTGGCTTATGGACATTCGAGATGGATGGAAGAAAGGAAGAGAAACCAGCCGGTTGTCTTCATCAGGAAACCTGGATCTTCTTTGTATCACCTTTTGTCCAAAAGGGAGCATAACACAGGTGCCTTTGCGATATATGAAGTGAAGCACAT
Organism: Plestiodon gilberti rubricaudatus; assembly: GCA_026170595.1. Lineage (NCBI taxonomy): Eukaryota > Metazoa > Chordata > Lepidosauria > Squamata > Scincidae > Plestiodon > Plestiodon gilberti. The sequence goes on along the minus strand of JANXHW010000005.1, from coordinate 79,790,925 downwards.
TGTTTTAGATTTTTGCAGGAACTGTAAATGAGAAACTGCACATATATACATAAATATATAGATTATAGATATAATACTATACAAATTTGCCCAGAAACTGACGGCGAGATGAATTGGTATGATAAATAACTCTACTTTATCTGAAAGCACAATTTTCACGCATCGTTTTTGGATGTAAACTTTTAATCCCTGAATTTAAAAAAAAAATGTTGGAAGCATTGTGTGATGCTTGCTTTACTAAACAACTAAATGTCAGTTCATGTTTTTAAACAGCAAGAGACAGAATCCCTCCCTGAGCACTGTTCCTTGGGAAAAAAATAAGTGCATTGTTACTGTTTATTTCCTGTGTCTAGGGTTTTGTAGGTTGGGTAAACATTTTGGAAGCACTTAGCAATATTATCTGTTCAGATTTAAAATAATGCCCATTTTTATTTCCGTTCAGATCTTAAGCAATTACCTGGCTACTGCGTGTGAAACTATTTCTTTAAACAATCATGGTTTGGGGCCCTGTAAAATGGTCTTGGAGTGTCTGAGGCTGCAGAATTGCTCCAGTTAAGTGAGCCCAATCCTATGCATGTCTACTCAGAAGTAGGTCCCATTATAGTCAATGGGGCTTACTCCCAGGTAAGTCTGGATAGGATATGCAGCATGTGGGCCTAAACACTAACATAGATGGGCTATCACTGGGATCCCTATAGAAGGGCAGGCTACAGGTTTAAAGAATCATTTGTTTTTAATTTTCTGGGGGGAGGGGAAGAGAATATGCCAACAAACAAATTCTTGGGATGGGGAAATGATCAATTCATTACTTTTCTCCAATATTGTACCATAATTTAAAATGGGAACAAGAGCCACACCCTGATCCAGAGCTTCATGGGTTCATATGGAGCTCTTGTATGTGTAGAGCTTCGCACATTTCAGTGGCGGGAGCAAATCTCTGCATACCAACGCAAATGCCTATAGACCTGGTTTCTCCATTAAAATGAACTGAAAGGCGCTAGATACGCTCATGAGAAAATTGCTGGATAAGAATAAGATGCTTTAACATTTCAGTCTTTTTTTTTAGTAACTGCATCTAAGCAAAGCCATTTGAACAGAATATATTGGGATTAATAACACAGAAAATGAATGCACTGACAGCCAGCTGAAATGTTACTCTCATCATTAACATGTTCTGTTAATCTTCATTATTAAGAATTTCAAAGTCTAATAGCAGTCAGGGTCCATGAGCAGATATTAAATGAAGAGGGGGGGTATAAACAGATTGATGTTGCGTAGACTCCCTCAGGTATGTATTTAAGAAATGTATTCATTGGACTTTAAAAACATCATTAAAATTATTTTATGGTGATTTCTTAAAAGGCTAAGTTAGCAGATGCTTGTAAATTTGCAAGCAGTCATGTTTGGCATAAGTATCATTGAAACCTGCAGAATTCAAGTAAGGTTCACAAAATCAAACTCTTTCCGATTGTGACAGGGAGCTGGATAAGGCCCAGTTTCTGTGTTGCTTTGGCCAGCCTTCTTCCCGCCATGTTTGAGACTGTTCCACCTGATGCTCCAATTGCATCTATATCTTTTTACCCACACAAGGAGAAGATAGGCATATTATTGGGGCAATGTGGAAACAAGTACAAAGAGATGTTCTATTTTTAATTATATTCTTGCCTTATTGTCTGAGTTCGTTCATTTCATTGATTGGAAATTGCCTTGAGCACCCCCACACACACACACACACACACGCACACTTTTTTTGGCATACATTTTGATGGCAAACAAGCTTTTCAAAGGTAATACATAAATCAGGCCTACAGCAGGATATTCTGTTGTTAAATACTATTTTTGCCCCATTATCTATTTGAGCATGTTAATTCAGAGGTTTGTGTGAAGTAGTATCATTTTCAGCACAATCCTATCCAACTTACACCACCTGTGTAACCAGCAGTGCAGCGAGAATGGGAGGCCCCAGAACAGAAAGGGGATTCAAATACCCTCCAAAGGGGGATTTAAAGGGGATGTAAATCTCCCCTCCCCTCCAAAGCCTCCCGCCCTGCCCTTCCCCTGCTGGTTACACCGGTGGTGTAAGTTGGATAGGATTGTGCTGCTAGTTTCAGTTGACTGGTTTTCAAAAGAAATTCTGAAGTCATCGGAGGCAAGGAAGTCAGGGTCAAAGCCGGCCTTAGGAGCTGTGGGGCCCAATTGGAAACATTTTTGGCGGGGGCCCAGGTTCACAGGCAAGGTCTGTAGAATCTTAGAGGTATAATTTATTATAGACTTTATATCTCTATGGTATCTCTGTGGAAAGCAATCAATGTGTGCACTTAAAAAGAGCATGTGAGTTAAATGGACCAAATGGATCTAAATACTTGAGTCTGAATGTAGGCCTACAATATACAGTATATACCTGCAACGTGGCATTATGTGTATGTTGCAATGTGTTGTTGTGTGTATTGGAGAAGACTAAAGTAGATTACCCTGGTGTGGGGCCCTCTTGGGTGTGGGGCCCAACTGGGAGCAATTGGTCCAATTCGCTTAAAGCCAGCCCTGGTCTGGGTGATCATTTGATTACTAGGACAAGAGAGCACTGTGTGCAACTGGAAGACTAATTGTTCAGTATTTGATTTTAATGGTGAATTCTAGATTCACTAGAGGTAAAATTCACCCCATACCCGCTAGATAATCTGTAGTCATTTTATTGACATATACACAACAGGGTTTATAGCTGAGGGGGCCTTATAGCTGAGCTGAGAATGCTCTCTAAAAGAATGATTTTCATTTCACAGCTTCTTTGCCTATATTGTCAGTTATAAACTAGCAAAAGGTAACTAATGTTCAAAAAAAGACTCAGTCTTCCCTGTCCCTTTCTGTTCTCCTACACATGCAAAATTACAGCCCAATCCTATCCCAGGCCAGTGCGCGTGATGCAGGGCTTCGGATGCATCTGCTGCATCCTGTGCACTGATCGGGGAAATGAAATGAAAAATGTTACCTTCCAATCCCAGCCACCACATGGTCCCAGATGGGACTCAGATCTATGCCAGCTCTTTTGCATACATACCGTGTTTCCCCGAAAATAAGACAGTGTCTTATATTAATTTTGGCTCCCAAAAATGCAGTAGGTCTTATTTTCAGGGAGGTCTTATTTTCCCAACCTGTGGAGCGACACCCCCCCCCCCCCAGCACTTACTTTGACCGATTAAAGCTTCATTCTTTCCCAAGGGTGCAAGGCCTGCATGGCCTGTACTTGAATCCTCCACCATAGAAGCGACATGCAAGAGAGGCCTGCAAGGAGGCTGCAACCTTGTAGAGTCTCTCTAGCACGTTGTCTATATGGTGGAGGACTCAAGTGCAGGCCTTCCAGAGCCTTGCACCCTCGGGAAAGAACGAAGCTTAAATCGGTCAAAGTAAGTGCCAGGGAGGGTGCGGGGGGGGGGGGTCGTGTCGTCTGGCTGATGATCCTAGCTAGGTCTTATTTTCAGGGAAGGTCTTATATTTATGTGCCAGCAAAAATCACAAAAAAATGACAGTAGGTCTTTCGGGGGAGGTCTTATTTTCAGGGAAACAGGGTAGCTCTGAGGAGCCTGCTATGAGCATGTCTGGGCCAGGCTGGGGGTTCGGGATACAGTGGACACTGCTTCCGCTCTGCCCCGATGTGCCCTGATCCCCACCCTGATCCCTGCCCCTCTGCCGCAGAACCCCGCCAGCGGCTGATCTGTGCTATGCCACTGCCAGAGGCATGCAGCTTTCCACTGCTATGCCGCACTACATGGACCGGCAGAGAGGCTGCCACAGTGGCATACTGTGAGGAAAGGATTTGGCCATTAGTGAGGCAACCAAACGGAGCAACTCTTCCTGTCCTTTCAGAGTGGCTGAAGCAAATTGAACCAAATTACTTAAGAAAACCGTTTGGCTAAAAGAGGCCTGCCCGAAAGTGGTTTTTGTGTAGCTTGCCTTGACCATACTTCTTGCACAAGAAGCTCCAGTGAACCACTGGACTACAACTCTAACAGTCCAATTGGGCTGGAACACTAGCGCAGTGTTACTGTGGTAATTTCTAACCAAGTTGTCTAGTCACTAACAGCCCAAACATAACTAACCCCCCCGCCACCCCCCTCCGCCAATGCACTCGCACCAGCAGAACGTATGCTGCATCCAGTGAGAGTGGCGGTCTGGAGGTCTCCTCAAGGTAAGGGAACTTCCATTCCCTTACCTTGGAGTAAGCCTCCGCTACCCCAGTGAGTCTCCTTTGATCTGTGTCAGCTATTTTGCTGGCACAGAAAGTAAATGAGAAGGAAGGAGTATAGGATACTAGCGCACACGAGTGCTACCGGTAACCGCACGCTCCCGCCCTGTTCCTCCATCCTCCCCATTCCCTGCACTAGCTCACTTGCACTTTCACTGGTGACTGCCTGTGGCCTCTGGTTCCTGAATGGTTGACGGCAGCACACTGCATGCACCACCATAACACCATTTATGACAGTGGAACCGCTCTTCAGCGGAACAACTCTCCAGTTAGGATTGGACTGTAAGTTATATTGTGTTTCTCCTTTTGATGCAGCTTGGTTGAGCAAATACTTTCTTCTTCTGCCTGAACTGAATTTTGATGTAGTTTGGCTGTAAGACCGATTTTTTTTCTACAAATAAAGAATTTACAAGGAGAGTTATAAAGTGCAAAGAGTATAGGAGTTGGAACAAAACTTCCGGGGTGTAATTTCAGGTTCCAAAAGAGGACAAAAAAGACAGCAAGGCTCAAGAGCCTTCTCATTAATATGTTCAAGATTAAACTGCAAAAACAAAAAACAACACAGTAATATACTTTGAGAGCATTTCTCATGGCTATATTTTTAAAAAATATAATAATACAATGGCCAAATGTACCATTGCTCAAGAACACCTATATATGTGAAATAAGGGGACCATTCCATACTCACTAAATGGCATCTCTGGCCAACTTCATTTAGAAATAGCTAGCAGTGACAATTCTTCTCTGACTGCTTCCAAGCCCCTTGTGCTATTGTGGCAGACCCGTATACAGCAAGTCCTCACTTAACGTTGTTGATAGGTTCTTGGAAACTTGCAACTTTAAGTGAAACAACTTATAACGAAACCAATTTTTCTGTAGGCTAATTGATATACGCAAACAAGAGTTTACGGCATATTTCTGGTCACAAAAGCATCACCGAACTTCCAAATAAGGACCCAAAACACTTCTAGTATAAAACATTGAAATAAATATGATCTTCCTGGGCTGGAGAAAACCCACAGAGACATGGGAAGAATGTTCACACAGACAATGGCCCTGGCTGGGAATCGATTTTTTTTTCTCAACAACTTTAAAATGAAACGACTTATAATGAAACAACTTTAAGGGCCCAATCCTATCCAACTTTCGAGCGCTGATGCAGCCATGCCAATAGGGCATGCGCTGCATCCTGCATTGGGGAAGCAGTCGCAGAGGCCTCCTCAAGTTAAGGGGATGCTTTGTTCACTTATCTCAGGGCTGCATTGCAGCTGCATTGGTGCTGGAACGTTGGATAGGATTGGGCCCTAAGTGAGGACTTGCTGTACACAGTATTCAAGATATGTTTTAACATAATATTACATGAAGGCCCATCTCAGAATTTGGACTGTATAAAAGAGCAGACAATATCCTTTCAGTTGTAACCTTTCTTGAATAGACTGGAGATTCCAAAACCTAAGAGTAAAAGACACTCGCAGCTTGTAGCTTTCCACTTTGGTACCTATGGCTTCATCTTTTCTCTTTCGACCTGGAAACGCATCCCTGTCTATAATGCTAGTGCCGTGATGTCCACAAGTGTTGCTCCTAATAGTCTAGAGACCGATCCCGTTCAGAGAAGTCCCATGTCCAAGTAGTATGCTACAAACAACACGTTGGGAACCTCACACTGAAACAAAGAAAGTTGCTGAATAAAATATCATACATTTTAGGGCCTCTGAGATCGGGTTCAGACCCCTGTGAAAAGTTTTTTTTACAATGGATGACAAAAATAGTCGACAAATAATGATACTACTTAGAAAGACTAAAACATATGTACAACATAGTCGGGCCCCGGGCCCCTTCCACACCACTGGGCCCTGATAATTTGTACCAGCTTCCCCCCCCCTGGTTGGCCCTGGTTGTAATTGCCATATCTCTATATTCTGTTCATGGCCAGGCATCAGAAAATATTGTCTCATTGAAGTACTGGATTGGTTTGACTCTGTAGAAAAGACAATGCTGGGGTGTTGGGCTGAAAGTGTGAACTTCCCAGTTAAATAAATATGAGCATTGCGGAATCCCCTTGCAAAACTGTAGTGAGACATGAGGCCCTTCGTCTTTCTTTTTTAAAGCCATGAAATGGCCTGGGAATAATATACAGGAACCTGCTTTTGCGGAATCAGGCCAGTGCTTTGTCTAACCCAGGCTTGTCTACCGTAATTGGCAGAAAGAGATTTTCAGGGATCCATGCAAAATTCTTCAGCACTGCGACATGAGAGCTGTAGCTGCCAGGAACTGAATATGAGATACAAGGCATGCCCTGTATCATTGAGCTAGGGAGGGTCCCTTTTTAAACCGACTCTGCTGTGAGTAATTCAGAGGCATTGCGACCTGAATGGAGAGCCACATAACTGAGCAGATAGAACATAGCATGCATTCAAACATGGAGCCCTCCAAAGACAAAACTCCATGCAATGTTAACATGCAACGTTATTGTGTTTTCATGTGTAAAACATGTGTAAGAGGCGGGGGGGATGTGGTTAAAGGCAGGTGCTATTGTTCAAAGGCCATTTTTAATATGTAGTGCAGTCTGTTTGCAGGCCACGGAAAATAGAAAAAACTTGGGAAAGTACTATCTCCTACTTTATCATGAATACTAGACAATTGCTCACTACATGTATGACTACGTATTAGGTAGCATATACTGCAAAAAATATCCCTGATCCAAGGTTAGTGGATACTGTCTCTTTCTTTTTCTTTTTTTTTAATAAAACTATATAATGACCTCTTTGAGCACTGTTACTTGTATGTTGGGTTGGTTTCTGTCTTTTTTTTTTAAACTGCAGTTCATGTATTGGTTTAATATTAAAGACCAAAGACTGACACCTCTGTTATATCTAACCCAGTGACACAGCACCTTCAGCTCCTGTCCGTGGGAACAAAGAGACGATGCAACCGGAGACAGTAACATGCTTTAGATCTGTGAAGTATTGTGTGCTTTCGGTATTTGCCATTTTTATTAGTCTTGAAGGGAACGAGAGCCTGGGTTGTTGAATTATTCTGTTTATCATGCATAATAGATCCTTCACTAATCAGAAGACTGTACGCATTAGAAGGAATGCAAACAGTTGGTTGCTCCAGTTAAACTTGTCAGATTATAGCTCTCCCTTTAGCCAATCAGATGATCACTGAAGAATACAATTAGGGGGTGAAAGAAAATGGCCAACGATAGGAAGGACAGTTGTGATGAGGAGTGATTTGTTTGTTTTTTTAGGAGTTCTTGAATAATGTATCTAGATGTCAATATACTGAAGCCAACACACAGCCCACTACTATCCTGGGCTGGCCTAGAGCATGCAGCAGCGCTGGCACAGCCTCCATTACATGCTATGGGCCAGCCGGGAACCAGGCAGCAACGGAGAGGCAAGTAAAAAACTTTTTTTACTTATCTACTCTGCCTCTGCCTTGTCCCCAATGGGTCTACTCTGATGTGCGCCAGCTCTTTGGCTGGTGTAAATCCAAGAGGGTTTAAGGGAGCATGTCAAGGCTGGGCTGGGGGTACAGGATATTAACGCCACTATTGCCACTGATATCCTCCCCCAGCCCAGCCTGAACATGTTCCTGGTGGGTCTCAATCCCTGCCCCAATCCTCCCCCAGAACACCCCATCTGCTGACTTCCCTGCTTCAGCGGGGGCTCCAGAGGTCATTGGCCCACAGCTGCCAGCCAAATGCACCAGTGGCAAGTTCCGTCAGTGCAAAGTCCAGATAGGATTTGGCAGATAGTCAACCCACAGCCCAATCCTACTCAACACCTTGCTTGGCAGTGCAGCTGCACCAGCGTGGTGTGCACTGTATCCCATGAGGGAGTTTTGTCCTTTGGAGGCCTCTTCAGGGTAAGCCAATGCCAGCCCACTGGGTCTACTTGGACCTGTGCCAGCTATATAACTGGTGGAAGTCTACGTGGACCCAGGTCAAGGGATCAAGGCCAGGAAGGGGTTAGCATGCTGCTGCTGATTCCGCCCCCTTCCTGGCCCAAACATGTCGTCCTCCCCTCTCCCCTCTCCTCCCCTTCCTCCCACACCCGTCTCCTTCCCACCCCCTGCACTGATCTAACGGCACCAGCGGGCGTCCCCAATATGCTGGCGCAGACCCGGCCACTCACCACTTGCAGCAGCGGCCAGGTTACATCAAATGGCGTGTCACATTTTGGGACAGCCATAAAAGGTCTTACGCTGTGAGAACAACCATTCTGGTGGCATAAGGCCTGAATAGGGCTGGGCCGGGATGCCAGGTTTGTAATCATGAGTTCATTCACTCTGTTGCAATTGCAAAATGTTTCCAAGTCTAAATGTCCAATGGTTTAGGTTCCTTCCTCCCCCCAAAAAAACTAACCTACCCCTCTGCTAACCTTTTTTTTTTACTTTGCTACTTTCATGTTAATGTTGTTCTTGTGTATATAAATATATAAAAAGATGGAACTATTTTCTTACACACACTATGCAATATGTTTGTAAAATTGCAATATTACCAAATTACAAAAGCTGTGCTTTTGTACTATCTCTTGCTTTATGTAAAACAAAATCTTTTTTCTATTTAAATGGATTGATTGTCTTATAAACTGTAGATAATCTATTAATTCACAAGCAGTATATGAATATCTTGGAATTCTTTTTGTTGTTGTTGTCGCTTTCTTTTGCGCAAAATAACAGGCAAGGTTTTGGAAACGGGAATTCTGTTCTTATTGGCAAGATAGAACTTTTGGAAAATTTTAATTGTATCATTTTAATTCTTTTCACTGTCCTTTGCATTCGAGCTTAGATTTTTCATTTAATGCCCAATAGGAAAATACACTTCAAAATTCCATCCAGTATAAATGATTAACTATCTGCCAATGCCAATGGTCTGGAGGCAAAGCAAGCACTGAGCAGACGAGCAGGTGGACAACCTGAGAGCAGCTTGGTTTTTACTTCAAGCAACAATATGCTCAGATTGAGGACAGCTAGGCCAGAGTTCAAGCTATGGACTCCTATTAGTTTATTCTGTCACTTGGCAGGTGCTGATCTTCTGATCAGAAAGGGTTCAGCAAGTCAGCTACTTTGACTTCCAGAATGCTACAGTAGTGACATCAAGAGTCAGATAAAGTTGAGGCCCTGTATCCGCAACTTCAGCATCTGCGGATCTGTCTCACCGCGGATACTTTGCAGATAAAGGGGGCCAACATAAAAAGGCTAGAAAAAGGGGGAAAAGGTTAAAAATGCGGGGGGGGGGGTTGTTTAACCTTTTAGAAGCAAACCACTGCATCTTCTTGCTTAAACAAGCTGAAATCGCGCCCCGGAAGCCTCTTCCGGGTCGCAAGACTCCCCTCTCCCAAAATAGCTCCAGAATGTATTGCAATGCATTCTGGGGCAATCTTGGGAGAGAGGAAGGGGGAGTCCGCAACCCGGAAGAGGCTTCCAGAGTGTGATTTCAGCAGTTTGCTTCTAAAAGGTAAAAAAACACATTTTAATTTATTTTTATTTTTATAAGCTTTTTACGTTGGCCCCGTTATATGTGGATTTCAGTATCTGTGGGGGTTTCGGGAACGGAACCCCCACAGATACAGAGGGCCAACTGTACCTAGATTTGGTCACGTGGATAACTGGTTCAGAACTCCAGCACCTTACCCCACCTAATCATTTGCTTGAGGATCTAAACCACACAAATACTGTAATTCCACAGTCCAAAGAGATTTTGGTCTGTGAGCATAGCATGGTAGTCTGCTCTTCAGAGAAACAAGCTTTTAAATCCTTGTAGGTTCCTTGGATCTGGTTCCAAAACTATAATCATATATTTTTTATTTTGCTAGAATAAATTGTCTGCTTATAGCCAGCATTTGCTAAAAATGTCAGGACATGGTCGGAAAGCACATGATCCAACTATTTGCTGTGGCCAAGTAGGTCTATATCTAGGCTTACCAGATCGTCGACCGGGACGGAGCGGGGAGATCGCTCCGTCCCGGTCGACGATCTGGTAAGCCTATCTATATCTGATCTGTGCCCATGAATGGGTAACCACCTAGGAATCATGTAAGACGACGGAAGAAAGAAATAAAAAATATATAAATGAAAGAATCTTCAGTATGGGCCAAAGGTAGGTAATACAGTACTGATTGGGTCATGGCATTTTTTATTTTTATTTTTCATTATTATTTATTTTTATTGTGTTACTGTGTGTCACAGTGACGGAGACAGGTTCCCGGAATGTTGCAACGTTGATGGAGGACTTTTTGAGCTCCTGAGAGACTAAACATGACCCAATCAGTACTGTATACCTAATTTTGGCCCTCCCTGTATAACTGGGCATACCACTTCCTTTACATTTACACCTATTTACACCCAGTAGCGTCGCTAGCCGTGCGACACCCTAGGGCTGGGGGGTGCGCATCACCCCCCCCCGCCCTAGGGTGTCACCCCTCCCCCGAACTGGAGGCCGGGGAGCCGGCCTCAGAACGACTGGCTTCGCTGGCGCTCCAGGGCCTTCTGAAAGCCCGCTGGCTCAAAACGTAAAGTTTTACGTTTTTCGCGCATGCGCATTGCTTTTCTGAGGACAAAGGGCTGCCCATTTGCCCTCAGAAAAGCAATGCGCATGCGTGAAAACGTAAAACTTTACGTTTTGAGCCAGTGGGCTTTCAGAAGGCCTTGGAGCACCGGCGGGGTCGAACGCTCCAAGGCTTGCTCCCTGGCCTCGGAGCTTCCGGACTCCGGAGGCTCCGAGGCCGGGGGAGCCGGCCTCGGAGTGTCCGACGGTGACGCGCGGGTGACGTCACCCCTTTGCGCGCGTCACCCCCTGGCGGTCCGCCCCCCCCTGCCAGGCTCTGTCGACGCCTCTGTTTACACCTACATATAGTGGAGATTTATCCAAACAAATAAACATAATCAAACCCAATGATTGCAGTCAGTCCTGAGAAAGCCACTCCGAAACAGATGATTTATTAAGCTCAGGGAAGTAAAAAGAAAAAAAAGAAACCGCAATATAATCAGTTGGGTTGGAACCAACAAATGGCTTCCTTTCCACTGAGTACAACCATTAATGATACAGCAAGCCATTGTCTTGTACTGTAAATGCCTGCTGAGTGGAGACAAAGTGCATACTTATTTGGCCCTCTTAAGTTCCTTGCTGTAGCAACTGCCTTCTTGAGTTATGTTCTAGCATAGGCTCAGCAGGTGGATTGGGTGAGGAATTTTTTCCAGCCCACTGCAATCATTTTTAGGGTCTGTTTGCAGTGGTGATGAGAAAAATCACCCACCCAATCTGCTGGTGAACCAGTACACAGGTCTAGCAGTTGGTCTTGTTATCAAATGCTATTGCAGGTATCATGGGGACCATTTTGTCTGCCACAGTAATAAGATGAGTAGGAAGTTTGAAGAGAAAAGTTGAACGCATCACTTTTGTTTCCTTATAACCTGGGCAAGCTTCCTTGGGTTAGCTGACGATAACTTAATTTGTAGCTCAGTGGTAGAGCATATGCTTTGGTTGAATCCCCACAATCTCCAGGTAGGGCTGGGAAAGACCATCCTCTGAAACCCTGGAGAGCTGCTGACAATGCTGGGCTAGATGGACCAATGGACTGACTCAGTACAGTGGGCCTTCCTTATCTGCAAGGGTTTGGTTCTGGAAACCCTCACGGGTAACAAATTACGCAGATGCTCTCAAGTCTAGCACCCACAATGATGTCGCGTTGCTGTGGCTTACCAGGAGCCACTGGAGGCCATGTCCAGGTTGTGCCCAGGCCTGCGACACATTCCATTTGCCTCCACGGGCCCCAGGACGCCTCAGGGAAGCAACCGGAAGTGATGGACGCAAACCGGAAGTTGCTGTCGCAAAACCAGAAGTCACTTACGGTTGCTTCCCCAAGGCATCCTGGGGCCTGCGGAGGCCAATGGAGTGCGTCGTGGGCCTGGAATGATCAGGATGCGACCTCCAGAGGCTCCCAGTAGTATCTGTGGATGGTTAAATCCATGGATTCAGGACCTAAGGATGCGGAGGGTCCACTGACTATGCTGACTATGTTAGGGTACGTCTCCTGACTGGAGTGGACAGCTGAGAGTACATTACTCCTGTGATCCAATGTATGGACTGGCTCCCACACGTCAAGGTGCTAACGTTGACCTACAAAGTTCCAACATACCTAAGAGATGGCCTCTTTCCTTAATATCAACAAAGAGCATTCTTTTGAAGTTACTATCTATACCCAACCTGGAGCCATATAGAGAGGCATTCTTGGCAATTGTCCCACCACTACGAAAACCTTCTGTTTTGGCACTGGTCAGCCTTGTATCTTTTTGAAGTGCAGTATGTTTTTTTTGTTTTTGTTTAGCTGTTCAACTGGACAATTTGTGGCTTCATTCTGTCATTACCTTTCTTGTGGCATATGGAAGGAGAAAAGCGATAATATATACAGTACATCTATACAGTATTCTGTTTAAAATAGTATGATACAGGTAGATTACCCGTTATCTGGGATGGTCGGGACTAGAAGTGTTCCAGATTTCAGAGATTCCAGATTTCAGAATATTTGTATAAATATAATAATTTCTACAGTGTATACAGTAATGGCATATATCCACTCTGTCCTACCCTCTGCATTCCGCAATGTGGTCGTTATCCAGCTTCTTGTTGAAGCTCTGTCTTGTCGATGCACGAAGGTTGGGTAGTGTCCCAGAATGCATTGCACTATGCCGGCTGGAGCCGGCAAGTGTGCAAATCTGTAATTTTTTTTTTAAGAAATGTCATGTCAGAGCCTGCAAAAGTTCTGGATTTTGGATATCCAGATAAGGGGTAATCAACCTATATACTGGATAGGGAAAATATAGATTCCACAAGGAACATCCAGGGTATCGTGTGGACTACGCACATCTAAATGTCTTTAAGTTTATGTGCCAGCCATAATCCAGCCCATGCACAATTCTTGCATTGAACCTATTTAAACTGACTTTAATTTCTTTTTGAGAAATGAAAGTACACTATGGGCAATGTTCTTTATATCTATTCCTTATCATCCGTTGAACATTTTGGGCCCACCGCACAAATTTCAGACACATGGCAGTCATTTTAAACCTGATTGTGTGACAGCTTCCACCTGTGGCAATGTATCTAATTGGATTTTTTGCACATTTTACATAGTTTTAAAACAATGTACAAAAAAATCTAATTCTATGCAACAATGCACTTAAAACGTAATGGGCACACATGATGAAAGAACGTATTGGTGTCTCTGGGGAAAAAAAGCCCATTTGTTATATTATCTCCAGTTTCCAAAATCTTGCATGGATTTAACACGTTAGTTTTTTTTGGGGGGGGGGAGGGAATGAGATTAGTTTTTCAGTCTAGTACATTATATACTTTTTAGAAGGTTAAAAATTATATATCTAAACAGAAATTTACTAGTGGCCATATATTTCTGATAACTGAAAGGGAAAAATACATTGGCATCACGTTGCCTCTCTTTGCAGGTCAGTATAATTTAATTCTTCCTATACAAGCCAATAAACTGAATTTGATACTGTACAGTCTGTCTAACAAGTTTTACTTGAGTTAGACTATTGTGATAAAGTATTTACATTCCAACGCAAAATTTCTAAATGGTGTATTATTCCCTTTTAGGAGAACAAAGGAATTGTTTATTACTAGAATTGATGAAAAAAGTATATCAATGTATTATGTTGTGAAGTATGAAGAGCTATGTTATATCGGTTTTTAAATATGTGTAAATAAAACTCTTTAAATATATATGATGGTTAAATGTGAAATTTCTTCTTCTTGGGTGACACCGTGTAATACTTCTTTGGGAACAGTATGGGATCCCGTGTAAATCTTCTATTATTTGTTTACCCAGTGAGTAATTAATCTGTGGAATTTATATGCAACCTCCTGGTTTTAGAAGTAGGATATCTCAATGCCAGATGCAAGGGAGTGGCGACAGGATACAGGTAAATATTGTCTTAGCAATTCACAGTCCATAATTACTAAGTTAAAAATTTTAAAATAGGGGTTTAATGACTTGTGTCAGTCAAATTAAAAGCACCTTAATGTTTCACTCTGGACTCGCACGGAGCCTCATCAGAAGTATGGAGCAAACAAGGCATTCACTGGCCTTTTGTGGCTTCAGGCTGGACAGTTCTTATTTTATGCCCCAGCCATAGCTTGTAATTACGAAGTCACGAAAGGCCAGTGAATGCCTTGTTTGCCCCATACTTCTGACGAAGCTCCATGCAAGTCCGGAGTGAAACGGTAGGTGTTTTTAATCTGACTGACACAGTCATTAAACCCGTATTTAAAAAAAAAAAAAACTTAGGATACAGGTACTTTGTTGTCTTGTGTGCTCCCTGAAGCATCTGGTTGGGCCACTGTGAGATACAGGAAGCTGGACTAGAAGGGCCTTTGGCCTGATCCAGCAGGGCTCTTCTGATATTCTTAAGAGTTGGTAAACCAGAAGTTCTACCCAAAACATTTCATTCCATGTGTTTTCATATGAAAGCGGGCCAATCTTTGCTTTACAAGCCTCTGCAGGCTCTGATATTTTAAACTCTGAAACTGTTCATAGCACACTGGGTGTGAATAGAGGGAACATCCCCCCTCCCCCCCAATCTCTCAAGATACTAGATGACACCAATCAGCAGTAGGTCTAGGACTGACAACAGGAAATATTTCATACAGGATGTAGTGATGGCTATAAGAAAAAGGTTTAGACAGATTCCTTGGAGGGCACATCTGTCAGTAGCTATCAGCCATGACTACTAATGGAGCCTCCATATTCAGAGAATCCCCAATCAATGAGAGGACCAGTGCTTTTGTAGATTATGAGCTCCCAGAGGGATTAATTGGCTACTGTGGGAAAGAGAATGCACAACTAAGTTGACCTGAGCTTAATCCAGCACATCAACTCCTATATTCTTGTTCTTTCATGTTGTGTGAATTCCAGTCTGGACTGAGATGGTACAGGTTAAGCCAGGCTAACCACATATATGGCGCAATCCTCTCTACATCAGAGACTGGCACAGCACCTGTTCCGCTGGTCTAAGGTGTCGCAAACATGCCCTAAAGCACATGTGCGGCACCCTGGGAGTAAGCGCAGCTGGTGCCACTCCTCCTGCCCCAGACTCAAAGGATTCGCCCAGATCCACAGGAGTGTGGAGAAGGTGCGTTTCCCAACAAGGGCAGTGGAGGCATGGAGCCTCAGGACTTCTCTACAGCAGGAGCTTATGCCAGGCGAAGCACATTTATGGCACAATCCTCTCTACATCAGAGACTGGTGGAGCGCCAGTTTCTCCCGTCAGGGTGTCGCAATCATGTTTGCAGCACCCTGGGAGTAAGTGTTGCAGGCAAATAGGCCAGCGCTGCTCCTCCTGCCCTATATCCGAAGGAGCACCCACCGGGGAAGGTGAGTTCTCCAGTGGGTGGCAAAGGGGAGGGCGGAACAGGGGTGTTCCAGGAGGGGGGATTGCTCGGTTGGGTCCAGGAAGGGGGAGGGATTGGCGGTGATGGCTCCGCCGAGATCCTATCCAGCTATCGTATAGCTGGGCACTGTCTGGCTAGGATGCGGCATGGGCTCTATGTCCACACTGCAGCCTAGCTAGACAGGATTGGGCTGTTATTCTGTAACAGAATTGACATATTTAATTTGCTTTTACACGTTTTCCAAAGGGTGACTTCAGTACCCAGATTTATAGGACCCAGTCCCTCATCTATGCCAGCCACTGAACACTCAGAATAGTGATACTCTCTGTATTCAATCTTCGTATTAGACTATGCTTACCCCAGATTGAGGCTTATTGTAAGAAGAACTTGCTCCAGGAACTCATACCTGCCTATTGCTGCTGGTGCTTCCTCTCTCACTATCAGTTGATTGACTACATGGGTTGCATGTGTAGTCATGCAGTTCATGACTGAGCAGCCAGATCAGAGTTACACAACTGTTACTCAGAGCCCAACTATCTTCATGTACAGGAGCCATTTGTATGAACTAGTCACATGGGGGGGGGGGCTCCCATCATGTGTGAATCAGCCAATAGTAATGATAGATGGTTTTCATTCTCTGTTTGAAAGCTGGCTGTATCTTAGGGGTCATATTGCTACATTGTCCCTGTCAATCTGCTCCTAGCCTTGATCCTCAAATCTGTAACTCAAGTTTATTTCCCATAGATTTATGGCCCAATCCTAATGAAGGTTTATGCTGGAGGAATGTGTGTTCCGCTGGCGTAAACTCCTTTATGGCTGTTGCAAATGCAACTAGAGGCAGGGCAGGGCCACCGCCACAAGCGGCAAGCAGCTGGGTCCATGCTCCAATGGACCAGGGACGCCCACCAGAGCAGGTAAGGCGACGCAGGGGGTGGAATGGGGCGAAGGGAAGGCAGGGGGGTATGGCAGAATGGGGGAGGGTGTGGGTGGAACAGGGTGGTGATGGGTCAAGGGGGAGAGCGGATTGGGCCCGGGAGGGGGGTAGGTTTGGCGGCAGTAGTGCCTGCCAAATCCTAACCCCATCCCGGGCCCAATCCGCCTGCATGGGTCAACACAGACTTGTGTCAGCTATCAAGCTGATACAGGTCTGAGTTGACCCATAACGGCTGCTGAGGCTTACTCCGGGGCAAGAGAACAAATGAACAAATGTGAACAAGGAGGCCTCCAGAGGCCAAAACTCCCCTATGGGATACAGTGGTAGCTGCGCAGGGAGTTTCCGTAGGTAGCATTGGGCTGCCCAAATCATTTTTGGAAGGAGGTATGGTCATGCTGTTGAATCCAGTAAAACCAGGCTGCCTTGCCAGATTATAATGTGCATTATCTTAATGGATGTACTGGCCAGCTCTTAAAAGAAAAATCTGTATTAACAATTCAAAACAATGCACTCACAGAAAAAAATAGCCAGTACTGCCACATTGAATTCTAAAACACAATAGCCCAGTGCTACTTCACAGTAATGGTAGGTGGTACTTGGCCCCACTGGGGGGCGGAGCCTCAGGACTCCTCTACAGCAGGAGTGGTGATGTCATTAGCAGAAGGTGCCATTTATGAAACTCCTTTTAAAAGGACCATAGCCAAGAAGAAGCATCAGGCTTAGCAGGAGGCCAACTGAGGCATTTATCTAGAGGCATATGATAATGCCCAGTTCATCAGCTTTTCCAAGAGCTGCCTGAGAGACAGTATGCAGCCCATCTTACATTAAGGCTATGACATTATGCAAATTTACCTGGGTGTAAGTCCTACAGGCCAGTCCTAAATAAAAAACCCACTGTCAATGCAGCCGCACCAACGGAGAGTGCACTGCATCCTGCGGGAGGGCAATTGTGGAGGTCTCCTTGAGGTAAGGGAACATTTGTTCCCTTCCCCTATGGCAAGCTTCTGTTGCCCCAATGTGTCTCGTCAGATCTATGCCAGCCACTTGGCATAGCTCCAAGGAGAATAAGGGAGAGGGAACTGGGGAAGGAAGGGTTCAGATACCAGCACAAGTCGCTTCTGCTGGTATCCACCCCTCCCTCTCCTGTTCTGCCTCACGACCACACCTCCCCACCCGGACACTTCTGGTTCCTCCTCTCCCTGCCCCATTCCTCCTACTGCCAACTTAGCGGTGCTGGCGATGGGTGGTTCCTCCATTAGCGTGTGGCCACCAAGCATTTTAATTTATCAACAAATACAGTATAATGCAACTCCAGGGAATGGCCTTTAGTGCTTTAAGATCAATAGAAGTGTTTAAAATAATAATAATAAGAGTACCTTTCTGTAGCGGCCTTTTTTTATCCAGTCAAAATTTTAGACATCTTGCTTTCTCCTACACAGGTGAGGAAGGGGGGGAGAGAGAGAGAGAGAGAGAGAGAGAGAGAGAGAGAGAGAGACCTTTATTGGCATAACAATGAGGTGGTGGTGGTGGTTATACCACAGGTGAGTATATATACATGATTTCTGCCTGTAGCAAAACCAGTTGCAAAATACAATGTATTGGCATGATCTTGCCAGCATGCTGGGATGTAAGGAAACTTAAAGCTCAATCCTATTCTTACATCCCTGCTGATGCAACCGTGCAAAACATGAGTACTCTGTATTCAGCAGGGAGGTGGATCAGAGGGGAAAGGGGAATTGTTTCCCCTTATCCCTCTGTAAATCTCCTCAGACCTGCAAGTAGCTGGTGCAAGTCCAAGGAGAAGGGGTGGGGAGGCTCAAAAAAGAGGTCGATAGGATCCAGTGCATGCCATTGTTGCTGGATCTACTCCCTTCTGCCATCTCCCCACCCCCATTCTTCCCCCTCCCCACCATTGTTGCCACGCCTACGCCTTACCTGCTCCAGTGGACGCGATAGGAACTGGCAACACATGAAGCGCTGCTGCCTCTTGTGGCAGTGCTCCTAAAATGGCCACCAATGGAGAGCTGCCATTTTACACTTTAAGACTCTTCCGCTATCATTAATCCCTCCCCCCCCAAACAGCCCAATCCTGGATTGGGCTGTGACATGTGCAAGAAAATAGATAAGCAAAATATTAAGGGTTTTCAAATTAGTTTACGGGGCTCAGACTGTGTTTATTTGGGTCTTTGGGACAAGATGTGACATGTAAGGTTAAATGTAGAGTCAGTCAAATTTTGGGGAAAATAATGTCTTGAGGCAAATATGGAGGTGAACCTCCAAAAGGATTTCAAGGAGGGGGGAAAGAACGTCACATTGACCTTTTTTAGGGGAGTTGACCCATTTCTACTTGAGGATCCACATAAAATATGAATGCACGTTGTTACCTGTGCTGTGGGGTGTGTCATCTGCCTCTTGCCAGCATGACTGTCCTGTTGAGACATCCCAGAGTTAGAGCTGCTGTTAATTGCCCCCATAAAAACATAAGAGAAATCATTTGGAATATGAATTGAGCCACATTTATTGAACAAAGCCAGTCAATGACAGCCCTGCAGTGAGCCCTGCCTCAAAGCATCCCCCCCCCCTTCACTGCAACTATCTAACCTGGAAGAGGCAGCAAACCATGAGGATAATAAACCTCACTTACCTTACAGAGTTGTTGCAAGGTTTCTCCCCAGATAATACGTGCAAAAGTGCTTTGTTCACTCGCAAAGCGCTATACAAATGTTGCGTATTATTACCAGTGGCAGATAATTGGAGGCATTGAACACTTTGTACTTAATAGCATATTGGCAGCTGGGGAGCAGGCAAAAAAATATTTGAAAAATGTTCAGAGATAACATAAAGAAGCACACCGTACGAGCAGAGTGCGAGTTCAAGAAACCCACTTCGCCTTTGCCTCCAGTTTATGCTTGAAGGTTGCATCCCATTATCGGGCTGTCATTCCACCAACATTTCTCTGCCTTGATCCCCATTGCCCTCTCTTTGACCTTCCAAGTTGTTTTCAGCTGATGTTCTCCAAAATATGCTGTGACAGATGTTAAATGCCACATTAGATTTACAAATAGACCCTTATCGCCGCTGCATCCCCCCCCCCTTCTGTCAGTCGTGTTTTGACACCACAGCCAGGTTTTAGTAGTTCACATAGTTGGGGTTGTGACTGATTTAGTCATAAGCCCGCATTCCATCTTCATATTTTAAAAGATAACCATGGCTTTGCTTAGTACTGAGACTTCTGTTAGACACTAATCTGTTTCTGTACACAACTCAGCACCCCCAGATTTTAAAACCTTCCCTGAGGCACAGAGGAGTCGACAGACATGAACTGGAAACGAAGGTAATGTGAGCACTTGGTCTTTCCATGGGATTATTCCAGGATCAGGAACAGACGGGGATACCACTTTCCACCTAGGTCCAAGGGGAGTGGCCCTAACTGATACATGTAGCCAGGATTGGCCCCTTCGAGGCCTCTGCATTACAAGTGATGACGATGCCCAACTAGAAAGGACAAAAGCTTGGTGTGGAATCTGTAAGAAAGCTCAATGGTCCCTGACTCTGGAAGAACTGTGGATAAGCAAGGGCAGCTCATCAATCAGGTGAGGTGAAGTGGGTTACATCAACGGCAGATTGAGAAGGTGATGGATTCGGAGTACCCTTGACTCACAGCCCAATGCTATCTCCCCCCCCCCTCCCGCTGATGCAGTGGCGCCAAAATGGTGACTGCTGCATCCTATGGTGGGGATAGTTGTGGAGGTGTCCTCTGAGTAGGGGAACAATTGTTCACCTTACCCGGCGAGTAAGCCTCCACAGCGTAGGAGTCTACCATTCCACTTGGGAGTTTTACCATTCAGCTGTAATGTCATCCTGCTATTTGATGTCTACATTTTCTCTCCTTGGAAGGGAGGCTGGCAGGAACATGAGCCAATCAGCTGGCACATTCCCGGCTCAATGAAAGAGAAAGAGAAAGCTCCCCTCTCCCTCGTCTAATGGTGTTTAAACAACAAAGGGAAACTGCCTGCAATTTGCACCCCAGCTCTGAAGGACACAGACTGGGGTGGCTGAGAGAGTAAGTCTGCTCCACATAAAGGGACAAACAAAACACAGAAATACACATAGATATTTTATGACACTGATTTGTAGGTATGACTCCACGTCAGTGAGAGAAAAGGCACAAATGAAAACTTGTGCAAGGTTGCTACCCTGTTGTGAGGAGCATGAACTTAGCACATGCTCAGAGGTGCTCTTTTCATACTACTTCACACATCCTAGGATAGGGGAAAAAATTCCACAGCTCAAGACTCAATTATTAGACCAATTGCCACTTTTGCCCTATTGTTTAGTATGAGAAGCAGATATAGAAATTATCATTGTTATAAATAGGTCTGTGACATTTAATTGATTAATCAGTCAATTAAAAACCTTTGATTGACTATTATTCCTGAGAATGATTACATAGCACCATCTATGCACATAGATGCCCTGATTCATCGAGCAGCTTTTTTAAAACAATCCATACAATACTTGCCTTGCTCTAGGATCAAACAAGGTAAGGTGGAAAACAATGGGATACTACAGGTGGGCCCCCATATCCACTGATTCGCTATCCACGGTTTCAGTTATCCACGGATCGTGGGGACCCCCCCAGGCTTTTACTTTTTTCCCAGTAAGCTTCGTTTCTTCCTTAAAGAAACAGGAGAAGCAGCCTCTGGGAAGGCTGCTTATTACAGGCAAGTAGAACGAGACTAAGTACTAGAGAGGTTCTGCAAGGTTAACAGAAACCTTGCAGAGTCTCTCTAGGATTTAGTCTCATTCTACTTGCCTGCAATGGAGGCTGCTTCTCTGTTTGTTTTAAGGAAGAAACAAAGCTTGCTGAAAGAAAAATAAGAGCTGGGGGGGTGGCAAGCATGCCTGCCTGCAGGGGACGCAGGGTGGGGGGGCCCTCAGGAAACCATGGAGGGGGTGTTCGCTCTTATCCACGGTTTCAAGTATACACGGAGGGGCCTGGAACATATCCCCAGCGGATATGGGGGCCCACCTGTAGTTAGTTGCAACTAACTTGCACTGTATACCGAAACCTGTACTGAACTGAAGCATTTCTAAATAATAATAATAATAATGATAATAATAATATAATATAATATAATATAATATAATATAATATACAGTATTTATATACCGCCTTTCTAGTCATTGGATTTCTCCTCTGACTTTATTCAAGGCGGTGTAAATGCACCTGAATTGGCACCTCTCAGTGTGGCTTTGATGCTGAAAGCCAACTGATTCAGAAAAGTGTGTTTTATGTTTAACATTTCACCTGTCACCTGTTGGGAGGCAAGTATTTTAATATCTGGTTATACAGGGCAACTGTTTACAGGAAAACAAAACATCTTGCTTAATTAAGAATGCACTTGCAAAAGTTGCCCGTCACAAACAATCTGGAAGATTTTTTTTTTTTGCACTTTATTGTGAAAGGGTCTTAACGGCTAATTTTTGCTCTTGTTCTACAGCTCATGGACCTGTATAATTTATAAAGGCAAAGCAACGATCTGCAGTTAGAAGAAATGAAAGGTGGAATGCTTATTAAGACACTGCAGATTGGGCTGAAAGTCTACCACCTTTGCTTTCCTTCTCAGTCTCTGCTTCTGAACCTGCTGCTGGGCAGTCTTTATACAAGTAAGCAGCCCCACCTCTTCAGAGTACATATCTTTGGAATTCTGACATGAGTGGCACTCTTCAATTCTTTGAATTAACCAGTTGCCACAATACGTCAGTTATTTCCTAATCATTGTCTCCCTTTAAAATCAATTGCTATATTTCTACAAATAAATGTGGTAATAAAGTGATATACATTGCACACTGAATTCCCCAAAAGTTGCTTCTGTCAATTCTCCCAGATAATCAATTAATGTCTTCTCTCCAGATAGAACGTCCATCTTGGGGAGCAATCCAGAAGATCTATGGGGAATGCTGACAGCTCACATTTTTGAGAATTGTATGATGATGATTCCACTTGCAGGCAACATTGCTCAAAGCTACCTGGTGCCTGCCTGAGCATTCTCTGTGGGAAGCTCTCTCCTGGGTTCTCTCAGCAGGGAGGAACCATCAAAACAGTCCTTTCAGTATACTGAGGATCTCTTGTAACCATCTACAGTTCTTCTGTGCATGCCTAATGGTTCTACAGTGTAAAAGGCCCCTGGGTAACTCTGTCGTTCGGTAAGTATTCACTTTATAGCCATTCCACAGAATTTCTTGAAAGGCTGATGGGATTCTCTTGATACATTTAGACAGCCATGAGTCATTCTTCCATGCAACTGAATGTTATTTTAGGTAAAACTGAAGAAAATTAGAAATAAATTTGTCATTGTGCATTTTTTCCCCCTGTAAAGTTCTCGTGCCCCACTTCCCAAAGTGATGAGGAGTTCCAGGGGCACAGAGTTATACAGGTTCTGGCTTCCTTTGGAAGAGAAATCACTGGAAACTTACTGCCCAATCCTATGGAGGGCTAGCGCCAGCAAAACAGTTCCCTATAGTGCTTTGCAACAGCATTACCTCTAGGCGCACTGGCAGGAAGGCCGGAGCCTTCCCGCTGGAGCCAGCGGCCACAGGGACACACACCGGACCAGGTAAGCCTGCGAAGGGGGCATAACAAGGCAGGGTGGTGGTGGAGGAGGGGGTGAATGGGGTGGGGGAAGGCTGCGAGAGAGGGCTTCCTTACCATGCTCCTTGTGCACTGTCATCGAACCTGGAAGTGCAGGACTTTCGGTTTTATGTACACGGGCAGCACGAACTTTCACACTGTCCCTTTAAATAAAACTGGAAGTCCTGCACTTCTGGATTTGACAACAGTGCATGGTAAGGACTTTTTGCTCAAACAAGCCAACGCAGGTCATTGGTGACTTATGGCAGCCTGGAGGCAGCAGGCTCATGGTGTCCACACCTTTGGGCCCTTCGCCATCTGCTGCTGATGTAACTCACATCAGCTGATCTCATGGATGGGCTGGCCCTGTGGACAGGGATGGACATTCCCACCGATTTTGCAATGTAGATTGGTTCTGTTATATAGCACCTGTTATCTTGAGCTACTACTTGCATGCAACACAACACAGGGCTCTTTGGTAGCACAGAGGCGGTGGACCCGAGACAGCAACAGGCAGTGTTCTGGGGTCACGCTGCCCCTGCTCATCTACCTCATGCGCTGTACTTGAGGAGTGCTTTGAATCCAGATTCAACCTACTTACATATGAGCCGTTCCCAACCCAACCACACGTACAAACCTGTTTCTGTGGGCAGGTCTCCATTGTGGTGACGTAAAGCTAAATTAGAATGTCTTCAAACACAAAGAAACCAGAAAGAAAGAAAAAAAAAACCAAGAAAGTTTCTTTTCCTTTGGCTGAACAACAAAATCAGTATTGCCATTAGGGCTTTCTGGTTTTGAAATGGAAGTGCTGTGGCTAGATAAGGGATAACGGTGGCGCCTGAAATAGAGGGAGGGAGTCAAGGGGTGATGCGGTTCAGCCTGTGTCCCTTAGTACACCTGAGAGGGCAGAGCCCCAGTCTGACCTAAGAGCCCCCAGGCACCCAGAGATGCCTGCTTAAAGGAAGCAAGCACTCTCTTCACCAATGGCCCTGTCAGCAAGATAGATCTTAGAGCACAAACCTGGGGCAAAGTTAGAGAATGACGGAAGGGCTCCTAGGAGGATTGCCAACTCAGGGTTTTTTTTTTGGTTTTTTTTTTACTAATATTAGAAATAAATGAAATAAAAATTCATGGAGACCATTCTTTGCCAACAGGAATTCCAGATTCCCAGAGGCCCTGTCCAAATTTCTAGGATTGCTTCCAAGAGTCATCTGGAGTTTGGGCACCTGAATGGCTCCACACTGTTCCACACTGATTGTGGAAGCTCTAGGCCAGTGGTGGCCAACCTTCCAACATGAATGCTGGCCCTTTAAATGGTTGTATAGGTGAGGGCATTTCAGCAGGTGTAGCTGCTTGAGCAGCACCATCAGCACTTGCAGCTGCCAAGATTCTGTCTTCTGCACAACTCTTAAGAACACAGAGGCCCTAATGGTGGAAGGTTGGCCACCCCTGCTCTAGGCCAATCCAGAAGGGCTGGCAATCCTAGCTCCTAGACAGGAATTCCTGCAAGGTTAGCAAGGGACTTCAGAAAAGGCAGAGTCCCCCCCCATCACTTTCTAGAGGTTGCAGGTGCCCTCGGCTTGCCCTCGATCCTATACCCAGCTCTTTCTCTTCACCTCTACATCTCATTCTTTTTTCTGACTCCATGCCTTATAGGGGGTCCCGGGTATGTGCAGAAGAAATAGTGGCATAACATCTCATAGACTGCTTTAAAATAATAATAATAAAAAAAAAACTTTTGAAAGCTGGACTGAAAGCTTGGTACCAGACGGATGCCTTTATACCACACCTTGAGGTTGTTCCTTGTTGCAGGGAAACAAACCATACTGAGAAGCACGCAATGATATGTGGGCTTCCTTTGGATTAACAAAGGACTTATTGGGCACAGAAGACCTTTATCTCTTGCTCACACACCTCTCTGCTGAACAGCATTCAAACATTGACAAAAATAGTTCCGGAGGAGAACAGGAGCTCCAATTAATTCTCGAAAGCATCAACAGAAGGAAGTTGGAGACATACAAATGGCTCCATTTGTTCTTTAAAGCCCCGTTTCTGTACCATTTCCCTAGGGTAAGCTGACTGTCCTTTAATTTGGTGACTCTTTTTTCAGCTCCAGACAAAGAATAATAAGTTCATCTATCACTAGCTTGCCTATCATATATAGAAATGATAGATCATCCAGTAAAACTCCTACCTCCCTTCTAGCCATTCAGGTGCCCAAACTGTAATGATGCTAATCATCTCTGTCAGACTTATGCAGGCTATTAGCTATCTTTGGGGACACACCCCCCCCGAATCTTTGTGGAAAGCACAAAACATCCATACCTGGTTCTGATTTCCTAGGTACACTGGCTGCTATGCTAGTTTAATAGATTGCACTGAACTCATTCAACAACGATGGAGCAAAGTGATATATACCGAGTTGCAGGGAGTCTTCGGCATTCACCGTTTGTGGCTACATGATTCTGTGTATTGGATAAGCATGCCGAAATTAAGAAATCAATAAGGCAATAAGGTTTGCTCTAAAGATGTGGTGCACACTTTGCCAGCCGTTTGTCTATCTTTAAGTGGTCAGAAATTTGCCTGATAGGCTTCTTGTGGCTCCAGCTTCCACATGAATTTCGCATGCTTCTGCCACGAACATGCCGTAGTCAAGCCGCTATCTCTTAGCTAGGATTGCCAACCATGCAGGATTGGCCTGGAGTGTCCAGGAAACACCATTGGTCCTGGAGATTGTTCTTAACAGGGCCCCCTTGGCATAATGACATCATGTCATGCTTTTTTGGGAGGGGATCTCCAAGAATAGCTTCTGTCAGGGGTTCACAATTCTACTCTCGCAGCCCAATCCTACCTAGGTTCCCATGCAGTAGGGCCAGCGCGGGATGCACTGCAGGAATTTTTCAGGCTAGAGGTCTCCTCGCGGTAAGGGGACATTTGTCTCCTTGCCCCGGGGAAAGCCCCAGTCCGCACAATGGGTGTACTCGGATTTGTGCGAGCCATATGGCTGGTGCAAGTCCAAGTGGATCCGTGTCATCGGATTGGGCCCATGAGGGGGGGGGATAGGATGGCGGTACACACTAGCGCCACCAATCCCGCCCCCTTCCCGGGCCCAGTCTGCCCATTCCACACCCCATCTACTACATTCCCTGGAATTTGGGGAAGTTATGAAGTAACCGACTCAAGTTTTCCTCTTCCTCTTAATTTCTCCCTCTGGAACAGCTGACCATTTTCCCCCCCAATTACTTTCCCAACTACCTTCACCATTGATACATATTCTGGAACATTACGATGCAAATCATTAGCATTCCATGGGTATCGTTGGCCAACTAATTATATGTGTGGAATACTACTCCCATCTCAATCTTAACATTGAGAAAAGCTCACTGATGCTTTATAGCCCTTTCTTAGAGGTTCCTTTGCCTCCATTTTAAATATATTTCTTCTTGTCTCCAGAAGTAAGTGGAGTTCCCGGTTTCTTATTCCCCACTAATTAGCCCCTGTATTCAAAAAAATCATTTGGGCATGAAGAATGTTCAGTACAAATCAGCCAGCACAAGAACAGTGCGGAGGAGCCCTACCTCTACCTCTGCCTTGTCTTTTCCTCAAAAAGCCTTTCCCTCTTTTTATCTATCAAAGGAGCTGCTACAGTCTGCTGACTTTTCCCCTCCACACAGGAGGATTCTAAGTTACTGTCAACTAGAAACTGCTGACTTGAGATTAATTAAGAAGGCAAAATAGCCAACTGATGCCTCCAAGAAGGACACGTACAATGGGTTGCAGCTAGTTGTGGAAGCTGCTTAGGAGCTACAGTCAGCCATGTGTTACCAAGCAGTTACAGTCACCATGTAAGTTGCCAGCTTTTTTTTTTTTACTGGTCCTGCTGCTGCTATGCCTTTGACATTTGCCTAACATGCAAAAAAAAAAAAAAAAAGAGTATGTGAAGCTTTTCCTAATATCACAGTACAGTGACTGACAGCCCAATCCAATTCACACACCCCGCCCAACATCGCAGCGGCACCAAAATGGCAGCCGCTGCATCCTGTGCGGGGGACGGACGGACCGGGAGACTTCTGCAGGGAAAGGCGATGTTTAATCCCCTTACCCCTATGTAAGCCTCATAGCCCACAATGGGTCTCCTTGGACCTACACTAGTAATTATGCTAGCATACGTTTGAGGAGAGAAAGGAGGTGGGGAGGCTGCAGGGAACGGGGATAGGATCCAGCGAGGGTCTTCTGCAACGGATACAATTAATTGGTTTTCTCTGGCTGTCTGACCTAGTAACCCTATCTGCATATAGGCTTTATTCGCACAAAATGTTCTTCTGTGTCCTGTCCTGTATGGGACATATATGCCTGCTTGTCAGGAGCATGTCGCCCCCAATTTTGTGTGTCTTGCATCCATGGAATCAAATATAGTTAGAGCTGGAAGCAATCTTGGAGGTCATCTAGCCCAAACCATTGCTCAGTGAAGGCAACTGCTACAACTTCCCTGAGAGGTCACCATCCAGCCTCTGCTTTCAAATTCCCAATGAGAGAGAGCCCAACAGCATAAGGCAGAATGTTCCACTGGGAGCATTTGGGAACTTGGTACCTTAAGGATTGCTTTCATATGTATGATCTCCTGTACGTTCACGTCATCTGAGAACCTGCTCTGAGTGCCCTTGCGAACTGAGGCATGATGGCATCCACAAGTAGCAGGGCCTTATTGGTGGTGGCACCAACCCATTAGAACTCTCTCCTCCTCAGAAGCTCCATGTCAAGACAGCAAGGGGAGTGTTATGTTTCAGCTGTTTTTTGTTGGCTTGAGGATTTGTCAATTGATTTTTGCCTGTTGCTTCACTTTCGTATTTTGTTCGCTGATTTGCTTTAGTATTTTGTTGATTGTTTTTTGTATTCTAATATTGTCCGTATGATGTTGTTGTTGTTGTTTTCTTAAGGCTATCATTCTGTGAGCCACCTTGGATTGCTTGGCAAGGAAGGCCGCATAAACATCTTTTTATGGTTATGATCTTTTTGTGATTATTCTTTTTTTAAAAAAAAAAGTAAACAGGCCAGGGCCATGTGTGAATTCTAATTCAATTATTTCTAATTGAAATAGGGTCACAGAGTGGATCACCAGTTGGTGATTTCAAACCTCCAGAGCTTATGAAGTACAGGTGGGCCCCCATATCCGCTGGGGATATGTTCCAGGCCCCTCCGTGGATACTTGAAACTGTAGATAAGAACGAACACCCCCTCCATGGATTTCTGAGGGCCCCCCCACCCTGCCTCCCCTGCAGGCAGGCATGCTTGCCCCCCCCAGCTCTTATTTTTCTTTCAGCAAGCTTTGTTTATTTCTTAAAACAAACAGAGAAGCAGCCTCCATTGCAGGCAAGTAGAACGAGACTAAGTCCTAGAGAGGCTCTGCAAGGTTTCTGTTAACCTTGCAGAGCCTCTCTAGGACTCAGTCTCATTCTACTTGCCTGTACTAAGCAGCCAGAGGCTGCTTCTCCTGTTTTTTTTTAAGGAAGAAACGAAGCTTACTGGGAACAAAGTAAAAGCCTGGGGGGTCCCCATGATCTGTGGATAACTGAAACCGTGGATAGCGAATCAGTGGATATGGGAGCCCACCTGTATTTGGGAGGGAGTGTTCAAGGCTTGCCAAAAAGGGTCCCGAACCATCCCTGGAGTATGCATGCCCAAGACACAGGGGAACTGAAACAGAAAGTTGGGTGCCTGCTGTGAGGAACTGCTGACAACATCCTAAAATAATTCTGATGTGCTGCGCCTCTTTGAAGTGAAGCACACCCTTCTTTTTCTGCATGTTGCACCATTCACAAAGGTAGGACATATGGGTGGGTGGGATTTCCCCCTTCCAATGCAAATATTGTTGAAGGCAAATGTGGCATTTAATGAGTAACACACCAAAACATTCAGGAAAGAAAAAGTACTTGTCTTCCTTCTGGCAGAGACTGAGATCATAAGGTGACCTAAATTCACAAACTAAGAAGTGCAAAGCTCTAAAAATATTCTGCTACTGGCTAAAAAAAAAAAAAACTTGGAGAGAAGATTTCTGTGCTGAGAAGAAAGAGCGACTTCTGTAAATAGAAGCTCGTTTTGTGAGGAAATGGGGCTGTCCAAATCATAGGATTTGTATGGCTGCTTATTTAGAAGGAAAAGCTGTTGGAGAAAGACTTTGTCAGGGGATGAAGGTGATAAGAGATGACAGGGAGATGAAAATTCTGCCAGAGTCAAACTGGCAAAGAGCATATATTAAAAGAAAAAAAAAAGACACGGGCTAAAGGAAAACTGGCAAAGCCAGTTGTGACAGACGTGTCTGGGGGGGGGGGCTCTAGTTTACAGTTTTATTTTTCATGTTACACTGGATGACCAGGAAGATGTTGTGAACAATGGAGCAATTGTCCAGATTCCCAGTCCTGTCCGGTCTGGAGAAAAGCTGAGACATTTGTCAATATAGTTGACAAAAATCTCCTAAAAGAGACAAAGCAATCATCTGTGCTGGACTGTACCAGAGTGGACTTTGAGGAACACATGTTTCAAAGCACACTCGCATCGAAAGCTCCCTGCCTGTGGCGAGATAGTATGTCAGGGAGAGGACTTCTGTTGGAGTGACTTTCTTAATGCAGGAAGTCCTGGGAAGAAACCCAATGATCTCCCATCTGAAAAATAAATATCTCCAATATGAAAGAACTGGGCAAGTTGGTTCACTGATTCACAGCGCAATCCTCTTATCTTAATTTATCATCAATAAAACCACATAATTTTATCTCAGTTATCAGTGTTGGCACCTGGAAAAAAATGGGGGGGGGCAAAAGGGACAGTGCATTTTTGGAGAGGTGAACTTTGTTCCACAAGTTAGATTTTTGAAAGAAAAAACAACAAGGTTCTTCACATTAATACTTCCATCCCAAATATATGCAGAGATGAGCCCATGGATAATGGTGGATGCTTTTATAGTATATTGATTGACTACTTGATTGATAAGAAAGAAACCTTTGAGTACAGTCACTTCTCGTTAACCGTGGACTCCGATCCCTTATCCATGTCAATAAAAGTGGTACCTAAGAGACATAGGTGGTCTCTTCGTGCCCATTCGTGACCAAAAACGTTCTCATGGTTTCTATTGTTCTTCACATGTTTTCAGTCATTCTCGCCAGCTTAATTAACCATTTCTTGCCAGTCCACAGGGGCACGCATTTGACTCCTGTTGCATTCTACCTGTTGGGAAGAAATGCCTTAACAGTCTCCACTGCTCTCAGTCATTCTCACTAGCTTAACAAGGCTCCACATGCACTTTTCCCCACAGAATCAATGATTCTGTAACTGTGGTTTCCGTAACAGCGTTTTTTTTTTCCAGGAACCAAACCCCAGCAGTTAACAATTGACTTTATATAAGAAGTGCCTGTCCAAGTTACCACAGAGGCCCAACAATGGGAGAAGCCCCAGGAAGAACAGCTACCTGTCTCAGCTGCATTTTTTGCACCCCTCGCATCCAGAGCTGCCTCTGTCTGTTGTAGTGCTTATTTCAGCAACAGCAAACTTTTAACATGGTTTATCCAGCTAGTCTCTAATCAGTGAATTGGAGCACTTGTGATACAGACAACTCTCTAATACAAACTACACCCTCTATAGCAGTGGTTCCCAACCTTTTTAGCACAGGGACCCCTTTTGTAGAATGACAATCTGTCACGACCCCCCTAAGACCTAGGGTGGGAAGTGATGTCATTAAGCAGTAAGTGATGTCATTGTGCTGCCAGGGCTGGAAGTGATGTCAGTAAGAAGGAATAAATCACATTTTTAAAGTTGTACTCATAAGCAGTCCCATTTGGGGGGTGGGAGGAGTGAGCCAATATATTTACAGAGATGCTAAAAGGCAAGGAGAAAGGCAAGGTGAGCAAACAAGCCCCAAGAGAGCATCAAACACTTCTTTCTCTGCAGTGGTGCTGACCATCCAGCCGACATCCCGCAACCCCCCAGAAACTGCTTCATGACCCCCTTGGGGGTCACGACGCCCAGGTTGGGAACCACTGCTCTATAGAATCTTCCTTACTTCACTGCTATCTTGGTAAAGAAAACGACCCGTTCTCGGTACCACTGTGATGAGCAACAAAAAGCACGCTTTGCCATTGTTCATGCTGTCACCGAGTACAAGCCTGCCAAAGAAAATATTCTTTGGAAGAATGAAATGAGAGATGATCTGTCACAATTCCAGTGGTCTCAAAATGGCATAGTATTTGTATTTTTGTTCCATAGACAAGCAACAGTTCTGTGCTACCTGAGGTGTGCTCAGTCATAACAAAGAACCATTAGTGCAACATTTTTCTTAAACCGCTATCTTATCAGATACTGTTCCTGACTTCAATGTCAAGCACGAGGAACGTCCCCGGCTCCCGTTACATGCTTTTGCCACGCACAAATTGTAGCAAAAGGAATGAATATAGCTTGTAAAAACTGGTAATTTCAGAGGCACAGTGACCCTGATCATACCTCCAAAAGGGGGGGGGGAGATGTCACAATTTCCACGTATATTTTTGACAAGCAGAAAAGCTTAAGAAGTTAGCTGCTTTGTTTGTTCAGGAAGACAAACAAGACTCCCCTGTAAGTCTTTGCAGTGGGGGGGGGATGTCGGAGGCAGAGCTGCAGGATCGCATCTGCCTCCAACTCCAAAATGCTTTTTTTCAACATACCTGGTTGTCCTGCCAGCTCCCCAAAGGGTCGGGGGGGGGGGGGCTGTTGCTGCCTCTGCAGGCCTCCCCAAGGCTCTACACATCACCAATCGTGTTCCAAAGCCTAGTTCCAGTTTTCGCCGCAGCCCCCCCCCCACGACCCTTTGGGGAGCTGGCAGGATAACCAGGTATGTTGGGAAAAAAGCATTTTGGAGTCAGAAGCAGATACGATCCTGCAGCGCCGCCTCCGACGTTGCAGTTGGTCACCCCCCTTAAAGTTAAATCGTCCTCTTCCAGTAAAAATGGTGGGTCACAACCGACCACTTTGAGAACCCCTGCTGTAGGTAGCTTGAATTTTCTTTTTTGTTCCAGCTTAACGGTTCTCCTAAGTTTCTAGTCAATAGTATTGGGATGCTGAACATGTTGAGGTTGTTCCCCTCCCTTTGGTGCAAGAACGAGTTCTCCCAATGCAGCACAATCCGAAAGGAAGAAGTGCTCGACTCTCCTCCTCTTGTAATTGCAAAAGGCTTCTTCTTTCTTTTCTTTTTTTAAATCAAGATCAGGTGATGGCTTTTATTGTCATGGATTTAGGTCCTAAGCCTGAAGAAGCGATCTAAATTACTTCAGTTCTGGCTAATGCTTCTCAAAATGAATTTGGAACTTTGCTCCTTTGTGGCCTCTTTCGTCGCTGACTTGAGTGGTATAATGAATTCTAGGATGTAACGATGATTTGATCTGAGTTGGTGGGAGGATACGACGCCTATGTCGTATAATTAGAGGAGAGAAAAGATTGAAATGGGATTGTCGCACTTGTGCGATGTCAATCAAGTGGCGGGCAATCTGCCTAAAACATGCATTCACAATCTGTTATTAAAGGGATCACAATGGCACCCTTCCTGCCGTACGCCATTACACGTGTGCGGAAAAGTCAAGTACAGGCACTCATTCCTTTGCTATATGGGGCACACGTGACTTCTTCACGAATCCCGCTTTTGCTTTATTGCTTTCAGAGGTCTTAATTTCCCTTGATAAGGATCAATTTTGTCAAGTGACAGCAAAAGTAATTAAACATTTTCTATCCATAGCTACCCTGTCTCTAAATATCCGGCAAGTTGAAGGCCAGCGACAACACTTGGTTTTTATATGAATAATGGGAAATTAGGCTCACTTTATTTGTCCCGGCAGACAGTGCGTACTTATTGATGTCCAGATGACCAAGTTGCATATAATGATCTGGATTTACGGCCCCACTAGTATCGCTGCCATTCTATTAAATATAGATGGAAAAATAAATAGTGTCAGCCTACAGGGCAGACCGATCATCTTGAACCACAGCAAAACAAAAACAAAAAATAGCAAAATCCAGTAATTCAAATGAAATATGGAGACGCTTAAAATCTCTTAACACTGAGACACAAAATTGCTATCTTTGCCTAGTTTCACCATAAGCAAGTGGGATTTGTGTGTGAATATGGAGCGATAAATCATGGGTTGTTAAACCATAACTCCTTTAAAGTGGGTTGCGTGCAGAGGAAGCTGAATCAGTCCACCAGTTCTTTGAGCTCAGTATTGTTTTAATAGTAACGGCCCAGGGTTTCAGGCAGGGGGCTGCCCCACCTCTGTTGGGAGATGCCAGGGATTGAACCAGGGACTTTCTGCCTGTAAAGTACATGTTGTACCACTGAGCTACAACCCCATCATCCAATGTGGAAATGTGATCACCAGGGCCAGATTAAGCTAGTGTGGGGCCTGTAGCCCCAGGATGCCTTGGGGAGCGACTCCACCATCCGTGGAATTTGTTACCCGTGGGGGGGTTCCGGAACCAACCCCCTGCGGATAACAAAGGCCCACTGTATACATAACTGACAGCTCAATCCTAACTAACTTTCCAGCAATGATGCAACTGTGCCAACGGGGCACACACTCCATCCTATGGCGGGGGGGGCACTCATGGAGGCCTCTTCAAGGTAAGGAAACATTTGTTCCCTTACCTCAAGGCTGTATTGAGGCTGTATCGATGATGGAAAGTTGGTTAGGATTGGGCTATAACTCAATAAAGTTAAAATTGAACAAAATTATTTATTCTTATCATGGCATTGACGTCCATTATGATTACGTACTATGCAGCTCCCCTGGCATGTAAACAATAGGGTTGCCAGATCATGAAATGCCAATTTCACCAGAGAGCTTGCAAGCATTTAGTGCAGGGCCCTTGAAAATATGGGGCCTTTAGCATATGCTACTTTTGCTACTAGGTTAATCTGGCACTGGTGATCATGGAGCAAGACTGTATTTGCCCACAATCACAAAGAAGGTACCGTAGATTCATGCCCTACAGCTACCATGAAATTAGGAGAGCACGCAGAACTCCACTCCTCAATACATCTTCTTTAGTGAGGTCGGTGCAGGTTGCGCTGCATCCAGGGCACAAAAAGGCTGCCTGGGAGGTCACCTCGGGGGAAGGCAACCCTTCCCCTGGGTAAACTCCAGCCTCCCCAATGGGGCTACTCAGATGGGCGCCAGCTATTTTTCTGGCGCACATTCGAGTGGCCCATGCAGCAGTGGCCAAGCCCGGGAAGGGGGATAGGATTATGGCAGAGCCTTCGCCAATGATCCCCCTTCCTGGGCCCAGTCGACCAATCCCACCCCCCGGGAATGCCGCATTCCACCCTCCCCCTGCCCCTCCACCTCCAAGCGGGGAATCTGGGACAGGAAGAACGGCGCCAGTCTCTTTGCCGGCACGGCCTCGTCACTGGGTGATGCAAACATGCCTTACGGCACATTTGTGACACCCAAGACCAGTGGAGCAGCGCTCTGCCATTCTAAAAGTTAGATAGGATTGGGCTGCCCACATAATAAGTCCCTCATAGGATTTGGTTTCCAGACCCCTCACCATCTTTGTTGCCCTCCTCTGAATTTGCTCCAGCTTATTAATGTCCTTCTTAAAATATGGTGCCCAAAACTGGATGCCACATCCCAAGTGAGATCTGACTAGTGCAGAATAGAGTGGAGCTATGATTTTCCTTATTGCCGCATTATTGTGTCATCCATGGAGCTCTAGTTGTAGCATTAACTACTCCTCACCTGTACTGTACGCATTTTTAAAAGGTTGCTGGATCCTTTCTTCTGAAGAGAATCATCTCTTAACATATGATATTCACAGACATTCACATTATTCACAGTTTCAATAAACCCGAACATGTAACAAATGGGATGTGAAAAGTCTTGTCGTTGGTTTCCAACAAATACCCTTCCAAAACAATAAGTGGCATGACAAATTATCCCAGTCACGTGTCCTGGTGTGAGACTACAACTGCAAGGGTCAGTCTGCCCAGAATGAAAAGGAAGAGCCTCAGGATGGGTGCCATGTTCTTTCCCAGGCCTGAGGGGATACAACTCAAATTGGATGCACCTGAAACACAAATGAGACCCCAGTTTAATTTTCAGTTACTACATCTCCGCTGACTTGGCTAGGAAATAACTTCTCACTAAGAATCTGTTCTCATAACTGCCTCATCACAAGGGGACTGCCGCTTCCATGAAGACCGTGGTGACTTGGTGAATGCCAGCTGCATCTGCTCTTAGCAGTTGTGTGTTCCGCGCATAGCCACAATCAACACCTTGGAACAACACTGCAAATATTGTTAGTGGTGGTATGCCAAGAACTCCAGGCTGAGTTCAATGTGCACTGGTGGTGTACACATGACTGCCTTGCCTGGGGCAGATCCTGTTGTGCGGCCCAGAGATGCCAGAGAACTTACAGTAGAGTAAGTTTACATAGTAAATTACAGCATAGTAATTTAGCTCTGGTATGTGATGTGAGGGGTCAGCGGGTGGCGCAGTGGGTTAAACCGCTGAACCATGAACTGTCGATCGAAAGGTCGGCAGTTCGAATCCGCGACGGGGTGAGCTCTCGTTGCTTGGCCAGCTCCTGCCAACCTAGCAGTTCCAAAGCATGTTAATGCAAGTAGATAAATAGGTACCGCTTGCAGGAAGGTAAACAGCGCTCCGTGTTCCAGCCACATGCTACACGCTGTGGCAAGGAGAGTCATGCTGGCCACATGACCACGGAGGCGTCTTCGGACAACGCTGGCTCTTCGGCTTTGAAATGGGGATGAGCACCACACCCTAGAGTCGGACACGACTGGACTTAATTGTCAGGGGTCACCTTTACCTATGTGATGTGAAGGCTAAACATTGTGAAATCCCCAGCTAACGTTTTGGGGTTAGTTTAGAGGAGAATCCAATGGAACATTTTAAGAAGCTGGCAAAAGCGTCTTTATTTAAGACAGCTTTTGGAATTCAGGCTGTGTGGGGATTTTTGGGGATTTTGGCAGTAGGTTAATATTGTTTTTAAGAGTTGTTCTACTAGATATTAGAATTTTGGCCTGCAATCCTATTCACACTTATCTAGGAGTAAGTCACATTCACCCACT
The DNA here is from genome assembly GCA_026170595.1 of Plestiodon gilberti rubricaudatus. Taxonomy (NCBI): domain Eukaryota; kingdom Metazoa; phylum Chordata; class Lepidosauria; order Squamata; family Scincidae; genus Plestiodon; species Plestiodon gilberti. Next base: position 79,754,602 of record JANXHW010000005.1, on the reverse strand, counting down.
GGGAATTACTCTGACCGGCAAGGAGGAGGGGCCGCTTACACGCACGTAGCGGCATCCTGCTCCACTTATGGTTCCACACCACCCTCAGAGCGCCAGTGAGAATGATCCACTTCAGTACTGCTGGAAACTGTAACAAGGGGAGCTGTGTTATTGATCAGAAAATCCCAGAGGAGATGAATGGTATATTATAGATATTTAGGTTGTAGGTAATCCAGGCTATTGGACATGTGAAGCTACCTTCTGCTGAGTCAGACCACTGGTTCAGCCAGATCAGCACTGCTGACACTGACTGGCAGTGGCTGACCAGGTTTTCAAACAGGAGTCTTTCCCAGCTCTATCTGGAGATGCCAAGGATTGAACCTAGGACTGTGGCTCCATCCCTATTGTGGTTCTGATAATAGTTCACATTTGTATTATACAAATTGTATAGCAGTTTTCTGAATGTGCGAAGCAATTTACATATGGTATATTACCCTGGCGTAATTCTTCAACAACTCTGTAAGGCAATGGTTCCCAAACTTTTTTGACTTGCGGCTCCCTTGACCTCCCTCGCCATTAGCCGTGACTCCCCATTAAGTGCACTGAAGAGACAAGCACTCTTTACATGCTCAGAGGCATCCTTTCTTATATGTATGTGTATATTCCCAAAACGAGCACTCAAGTGGATTTTCCATGCTTATGCTGAGCAGCAGCTAAGCCAGGAGTACACAGGGTGGGGTTGGGATGCTGCCCTCCCTCCATTGGCAAACCTGGGTAGAGGGCACTGATGTCGTCTGCGTTAGTCCTATTCATGGCAAGAGAAACATCAAAGCATGGGAGGGAGGTCTTTTTTCTCTCCATTGGTCATGCCCCACCCCGGTTGCACGAGAGGGAAAGCTCCTTTAGGTAGCATCTTTGCAAGATGAAAAACAGATTCTTATACTGCCTGGCAGTCTCCAATGGGGGGGGGGGGGTTGTCCCAGCAAATAGAGTGGGGAACTAACTTAGAGGTGGGTCAAAAAGGAAGAAGGAGAGAAATCCTAATAATTAATCAACCAAACAAACATAGGGGCTGCCTCCTCTTCCTCTGGCTTAAACAAGGGAGACATGGAGTTGCGCCTCCCAGTTTGGGAACCTCTGCTGTAAGGTAAGGAAGGCATTATGTAAAAGTACATGGTTGTTTTATGACTGTTTGTTTACTCCTATCAGCATTTATATGCTGCTTGTTGGTTTGATGCTGACCCTCAGAGCGGCTCATGGAACAAACAACGAACAAACTAGTGAAGTGATTAGTACAAAACTTAATCATATGTAGCTATTGAGCTGCTAATGCCAAAACCTCTCATGAGCCCGTAGCCAAAACATCGATTTCTGTTATTGTAAGTAGAAAAGTAAAAAACATAACACTCCTGTAAGTTACAGGTAAATCTGTCTTCCTCCCCATATATTTTTCAAATATAAGAAATCTACATTGCATGTACAGGCATAATGCCATGTTGAAGCTTGCCTAGATGGAGGCTGATGCATCTAGCAAGTGTTGCTATGACATAGTAATTTAGCTTTTTTACAAATACAGTGAATATGTTCTAATATGTTAACTGCTGTACATTATAGCAAGTATCTATTGAGATGTTCCAGTATTCTAACAATGGGGTTGCTAAGCAAATGACATTAATGCGTTAATACATTTTTCCATTATTTAATAACTCAAAAATATGTTGCTGAAAGAAGGGGAAATCGAAAATTGGTCCAAGGGTAAAAAGTATCTAGGTGAAAGTCATGAAATATCTATGCTCTGTTGCCTAGGCAAACCTGAATAAACTAAAACAAACAGTAACTAGTTGTGAAGGTGGAAAGGCTGTGTGTGTGTGTGTGTGTGTGTGTGTGTGTGTGTGTGTGTGTGTGTGTGTGTGTGCTTTTTCCAGCTTATTGCAAAAAGAAACATATGTACAACTATCTGCCTGCTGAACAGAAGTCATGGGTGTGTCCTGGGTGCAATTAATCTCCTGGCTCTCAGGGATCAAATTTGTTCCCTTGAAGCCAAAGTAGCAGACCTGGAGAAACGGAGAGAGTCAGAGAGATACGTGGGTGAGATCTTCAAGGGAAGGATAGAGATATTCCACTCCTGTGCTGACAGCGTCACTACTGTCATGGAGAAGGAGAGTCTCAGGGAAGGAGGACATCAGCCCAAGGAAGAGGGAAATGATTCTTTAGAACAGGGAAACCCGTTTCATACAGTCATACAGTCAAACCCGTTTCATACAGTGGGCCACATAGCATTCATCGTGCCTATTGAGGGCCAGAAGTGACGTCATTAAGCAGGAAGTGACATCATTAAGCAGGTGATGATCAGAAATAAGAACTTTTTCCTCACTTAGGAACTCATTTGCTGCAAATGATAGAAGAGAAAATATGCAAATCTTGATCATATTAAAGATATAGGAGACCCCAGTTATCACGTGGACCGCCCTTTCAACAGCTCTGCTTCTGCTGGGGGATCACTTCACAGCTCAGCAGCTAGGAGGTGCTCTGCAAAGTGACGCCTCAACAGAAACGGCACTGCTGAAAGAGTAGTCCGTGTGATAGCTGGGCTCTCCCATCACCTCGGCAGTGTCTCCCTTCTCCTTCTCTCACCCCTCTTGATCTGCCCCTTCCCCTGTATCATTCCTTGCTTTCTTTCATCTCTCCCTCCTAGCACCTTGGCAGACGCAATGCTGTTGAAAGGGTGGCTCTCTGGGAGAGCCAACTGTCACATGAGTCGCCCTTTCAGCAGTGACACCTCAGCAGCACTGCTGAAAGGTTGACCTGCATGATAATTGGGTTCTCCTAGCGCCGCCCTTTTCAGCTGTGCCACTTCTGCCGACATGTCACTTCGCAGCTCAGCAGTTAAGAGCAACCGATGGTGGTGCTGGGAGAGCCCAATGAACATGGGGGCCGCATAAAGAGCTTTCATGGGACATATCCAGCCCTCAGGCCTTATAGTTGACACCCCTGTTTTATGACTTCTTCCTACTTAGAAGATGACCCCATCTCTTCTCGTGCCAAGGATAGTCCTCCAGGGGCTTGGGAAGGAGGGTTCTCAGATTTGATTGTTAGGAACCATAAAGAGATGGGCTTGTAATGGGCATGTAGACTGCATGCTGGGGAGGAGGTGCCAGACTTGGTATACATCAGCCTACATTAGAAAATGCAGTCTGGTGATCCTGGAAGCCAAATGTAAACTGCTAAGTAAGATGTTGAAGGCCAGACCTCCAGGACTATTCCATCTGTAGGGCCAGCAAGACCCACAGACAGCGGCGTTTCTGAGGTAGGGGCGGAGCTGTAAGTCGCGCCGCGTCCTAGTACCATGTGTACGAACGGGAACGAACGGCACCTCCTCGTTCCCATTCGTACACATGGTACTAGAACGCGGCGCAACTTACAGCTCTGCCCCTACCTCAGAAACGCCGCTGCCCACAGAGCTGAGGGATCTCAATGCAATGCATGGATCCTAAAGGAGAAAGGGTTGGATTCGGAAATGAGCATACAGAGATGTAAATTTTTGGAAAGGTTGAAGCCATGATTTTTTTAATGGTTTTCTTTTAAAAACCACAGAAATCATGAGGAAAAAATTAAACATATTCAGTACTTAGTTCCTTATTAGTTCTAAACTTACATTACTACTTTAATAGCCCAGTCCTATCCCCCCCACATTATAGTATGCAGCTGCACCAAAAAGGTTGTGTCGCATGCTATGGTGGGGAAGTGACCGGAAGGCAACCCGAATGTAAGTAAAAAACATTTTAACCTATCTCTGCATAAGCCTACAGGGTTCCTATGGGTCTCCTTGGACATATGCCTGATGTTTTGGTGGTATATGTCGGAGGGGAGAAAGGGGGCAGGAAGGTTTTGTAATGAGGGAATAAGATCTGGCGCAACTGCCACCCCTTCACCCCTCCCCGCCCATGGCCTGCCTCCCACGCGCCGGCTTACCTGCAGGCCTCCAACACTGCCACCACTGCTTCGCAGTGGCGGCTCGGAAACGGCCACTGACAGCGTGTGCCACGCGTTGTCAGCAGCCGATTTATGACAGCGGGACAGTGTTCCACTGCTGTAAATCAGATGATACAATTGGGCTGTAAGAACATCAAATGCATTACATAGCACTTAAAACTGAACTGTTTGCTACATTAATGAAATTTAAAAGTATAAATGCCTTAGTATTAGTTTAAAAAAAATGGAGTTAAAGATGGAACTGCAAGCTGCCTACACCCTAAGTTACCTGAGCATACTTGGTCTTTTGCCAGTTGGGAAAAAGAGGAGGAAAAACCAAGTTTTTAAAATAGAAACCATCAACACCATATCAGCAAAAGTTCCTATTTGGGCTCAGTCTCTTCACCAGACCGCAGCAGCAAAAAATAGCAGAATCCATTAAAAAAAAAAAAACCCAGCCAGCACTATGAGCTGACGGTGGGATGACTGCACACTCCACAAGCAACAATCTGTCTTTGACACATTCCAACTTCCCTCACCTCCTCCCCAAAAGAGAAATACTGTCTGTCTCTAGCCTGGACCTCAGAAACCAGGTGAAGACAGGTTCTAACCAAACCTTCAAGTTTCTCACATGCAGCTTTGCTTCCCACAGTGGGCCGTTTAAAGTTGCGGTATCTTTTGATTTTCTTTTACATTCCACAAAAGGAGGCAGGGCAATAGTGTTCCAGGCCTTTGAGGGGAAAGGAGCAATCTGGAACAAACAGTTTGCTCACAGGTTCATATCAGGAGGAGGACATCCGATTCAGGGCGATTACTTCTAAGTATTTTTTCCTTCCAAATCCAGGTCAATAGGTCAGCAGAGAAAGACAGGCAACATCCACAAGCAAGAAGACCCTGTATGATTGTCTTGTGATAACAGCATCCTCTGTGTGCAGAAATGCATCTTGAATTTCAATGTTATGTGTTTATGTTGTACAGGAATTCTAATACCTTGCCAATTTGTGAACTTCCCAGAGGGAGCTAGTGGGCTACTGTGAATGCTGAACTATGGGGAGCCTGATCCAGAAGGGCTTTTCTTACATGGTTATGTTCTGATGCCTATTGACACCTCAACTCTTTAAAGTGACAAAACGTTTAGGTGAATGGTTTCCTTGGAGGTTTGTTTTCATTGTGTAGCAAGCTATGCTGAAAAGAATTCTGCAGACAGGAAATTGCTGGCTTCAAAATTATTTGAAATGTGCATCTTATATACTGTACTAGAGAAGCTTTTTTTGGACAGCCTACGCAATGGAATTTTTCCTTCATTGTTGTTTTATTGTTTCCAGTGAAATTAGCACAGCCACCACATAGAACCTGATCTACTACATGGGATGACTTAAAATCCATTTTCTACATCATTTTACCTGTATGGGTGCTGTTTATGGTCACTCTCACATGACTCCAGGTGCATGTGAGGCAGAAAAGAAAAGGAGAGGAAAGAAAGAAAAGAGGGATGAGGCAGGAGGTGGGGGTGAATTACCACCGGTTGAGAACCCCTGATTTAAAGGATAAAAAGATTGGTGTGGGGGGTTCATCTGAATCCTCATTCTCAGTGGGGTCATAAAGCTGTCTCTGGCCTGTGCGACATCAGTCCTCAGGTGTGCAGAAATGCATCTTGAATTTCAATGATTCTCAGGTGGGAATCACAGATTGGAATGTTCCTCCACACAAAACTAATTTCCAGAGCATATAAAATTAACATGTCAGGTAGAAGACTAGACTACAGCCCCCCCCCCTCTCTCTCTCTGCATAAAGCAACTTTGTTATGGAAGTTCATTCAGTCACATGAGTCCCCATGTCTGATGTGACACAGCCTTGACCCAGGTTTACCACCTCACGGAACTGAGCTTTGAATGTGGGCATCCATATCCACAGGAGGCCACACGCCACAGCCATTTTGGACATGACTTTACATTCTCAGCTGCATTAACGGTAGTAGCCTCTTGTGTGGTTGGTTTTGGGCATTTGTTGAGCAAGATAAAAGAGTCAGGAAAGAGAATTGTGTAGATTAGGGAAGCTGAAACCAAAAGGATCTGAGTTGACAGCTGAGTCGTGTAAGAACTAGGTGTATCTTTTTTTTAATAATGCAACTGAGGTAAATAAATGCCTTGTGTACTGTATGTTCGAACAGAACATTTCCCCACTTTTTTGGGGGGTGGAGGGAGTAACACAATACTCTACTTTGAAGACAAAAAAACAAAACACATTCTGCCACAGAATATAGCTGCTACAGTGGAAGATTCTCTCTGGCATAAAAACCTTGCAGCTATGCTAACAAGCAGAAAAATGAAGGCAGGGCGCAAAGGTCACCTTCAAACTCAGCTTTCTACTCTTCAAGGAACAGTCCTGTGGGAGCCCAGTGGATCTCAAAAGACAACTAATTCTTGACAGTTCAAGCCAGTGTCAGGTTAAAGAGAAATAAAAATATGAAAACTGGATAACAAAAAATCCAGAGTTCTGCAAGCGTAAAAAAAAGTGATGCATTGCTAGAAGATGAGAAATCACAGGTAGGTTCTGAGAGCCTGCCATGTGTTTCTTAAAGCATGCTACATTGTCACCACCATGTAGTAACAATAACACTGTGAGATGCTATGACTATTGCAGGTCATCAACGCAAACAAGACGGGTAGATCCTTCTTATGAAGAAGAATCCAAACCAATTCACGCAACTAGGTTTATTGCATGGGGATAGTTGTTGTCACAAGATAACTTCATTTGCATAAGAATAATCACAGAAGTTGGGAACCAAAGGCAAGAGCTTGTGTCATGTGAACTGGTAGTTCTTGTCAAAAAGAGGAAGCCTTCCTGAATTGCCCCTGAACTCCCTGTTAGAGGATCTGTTTACGTTTGGTCATGTGAACACAGCCTGGGTGAATTGACACTCTCTTGGCTCCTCATTAATAAGCACCTTGTTCGTTAATAGCTCTCCTTTTTCAAAGCAAAAAAACCAAAGCACTCTGGTTCAACACTCTCCTCTCCTCCACACATCCTCTTCTGCTCTGTTCCTCTCTTCCCTTTCAGATTTCCGGTGAGAGAGAGAGAGAGAGAGAGAGAGAGAGAGAGAGAGAGAGAGAGAGAGAGAGAGAGAGAGAGAGAGAGAGTTCTGTGCCTCCTCAGCCTTGAACCTCACTGCACATCACTGGTGCTTATAGGCTGACTATATAAACCTTGGTTAGACAAATGTGAACATACTTCCAAGCATTTCAGAAAGAGTTACTTTAAAGATTTCCTTTTTTTTTTTGTCAAACTAAGTGATAAGAATCTCTGAGATTTTAAATGGGATATTACAAGTCTTTTATCCTCCAAGAATAGAATTTAATCAGATTGTGGAAAGATAGCTGTGACAGACAAGGTTATTTATTTAGTGGCAGCAAAGCCTTTCATCTTTGAAAGTGTACTGCACTCTCAAATATTAAAGAATATAACAGTTCTGAAGTTTTTAGTGGTCAGTGATGGAATATATCCTATTAATTTGGAGTACAGCAAGCCTCTGTATTGTTAGAGCAGCTTAATTAACTTGGTTTAGGTTTGAAAGTGTTATAATGAACCTATGCGTGCGTGTGTGTGTGTGTGTGTGTGTGTGCTTTTTCCAGCTTATTGCAAAAAGAGACATATGTACAACTATCTGCCTGCTGAACAGAAGTCCTGGGTGTGTTTGCACCGGTGTAAGTGCACTACTGTTACACCGATACAAGGTTAGACAGGATTGCGCTGTGTGTCTGCTAACTCTGACCTTGCAGCGCCCTTGTCAATAATCTTGATGGCGGTTGTGGGAGGAGGAAGATGGGAAAACGATGGGAAAATCTTTGAGGTCATTTTCCAAAAGTGGAGTTAAGCAGGAGCCTGTCTTGCTTCTCCAGATTCAGGCATATCCTATTCTCGCCAGCAGGGGCGACATCAGATGTTGGCTGGGTTAGACAGTGGCCAAGGCCCCACACCTTGGGTTAGACCAGTGGTTCCCAAAGTGGAAGGCGCGGCTCCCAGGGGAGCCGTGGATACCAACCAGGGGAGCCGCGGAGTGCCACGGAATCCCCTCGGGCATCAACATAATGTCATGGGGAGCCACGGCCAATGGTTGCCAATGGTCAAGGGAGCCGCAGGTCAAAAAAGATTGGGAAACACTGGGTTAGACAGTGGCCAAGGCGTGGGAGGGGGGAGAAGCTAGATAGTGATGGGAAAAGTGGAGGGGGAGTGGGCATCCTGGGAAGGGACAGTGATGAAAGCATGGGAGATGGGGAGGATAATGGAACCCTTCTTCCCAAGACATCCCTCTTCTGCTCCTGACATTTCAGGGCTTTTAACGAATCATAACATAACTGATGTGGATTGGAAAAAAACAACACGACAGCGACGCAAAGCGCATTGCAGTGCAAGCAACAATGATAATATTTAGAAATGAACGCTGGCATTTTTCTCAAGAGCTTTCTCACCTGTTGGCTCTTATTCTCTTAAACTGTATCATCCTTGATTTACAATATCCTGACTAAGGTGAGGAGTAGACCTCTTATTTCCATTAGAAGTGGCTGGAGGTTTGTGGCTTCTTGATTGCTCTCAAAGAAGAAACAAAATATAATCAACAGGAACCGTCTCAGTTGGGTGTTTTTCATAGCCAACAAACTCCCAGCATTGTTCAAATAAGATTTTTAATTAACAAACTTCTTTATTGAGGTCACCGGGAGCATCTAACTCTCTGGCTCTTCAGTGACATTGGGCTCTCATTTCGAATTTTGTGTTGGCCTTGGAATCTCTTGCTTGTGAACTCGCTTTCCAGTGCTATTTTCTGCAGTTTCTGATATCAATCTTTACTTTCTCATTTAGCAGGATAGCAGATATCCCTGCTGAACTGATAGGGGATTTTTTTTAAGGGTAAAAATCAACAAATGGATCTTATATAGGTTGAAAATGGATACTTCGCAGCTTGGTTTCTGATTTGCTCAAATAGCTTCAGTTATATAGATCTTGAATCTCAGGTGCATTTACTAAATTATTGTACACAGAATGGTTTTAGCTTGGCAGGGACTTATTGTCCTAATTTAGGGCTGCTCTCACTATATACCAGGGACGTATCTAAGTCACTAGGTCACGAGTGTGAGTGCGAGTCATTTTTGCATGAGTGCGAGTCCAAGTGCGAGTCAGTGCCAAATTTTTGGGGCAAGTACGAGTCAAGTGTGAGTCGTTTTTGCACGAGTGCAAGTAAGGCCAAAAACCACGAGTTGCAAGTCAAGTCACTTTGGAGAAAATGGCTTTTTTCCCCTGAAAATGTGTGTCTGTGTGGGGTGTGTGTGGGGACCTCTGAGGCTTCTAAAGCACCCACTTGGCTTCCCCTACGCCCTTCCCCTCACCTCTCAGTCTTGTCACCAACAATCTGGTTTGGGGAAAATAAGCGTACTCATGTCTACAGTCAAACCATTTATTATTCCCTCTCTGCCCCCTTCCCTTGCAGAGCCGAGCATCCCTTGGGCTCGGAGTTTTGGCCAATGAGGGGGAACCACTGCAGCAGCTTCACCTTCCCTCACCCCAACCCTCACACTTGGAGTTGTGGCCAATGGCGAACAGACGGCAAAAAAGGGGAAAAAACTCCGAGCCAGGCTTGCTTTCCCACCCCCTCAAAAACCCTCCCTCCCTGTCGCCCTCCTCCTCCGAGGTCTCCACGGCGCCTGCCTGCCTGCCTGCCTGCCTGCCTGCCTGCCTGTATTGATGCCGGCCATTAAAGGAAAATGACTCAGAAATGGCAAGTCGTTACCCCCCACGAGTGCGAGTCAATTGCGAGTCCTGTGGGTCGCGAGTGTGAGTCAGTGGGTCATGAGTGCAAGAGCGAGTCAGGGAAAAAAGTGACTCAGTCACACTTGCGAGTCGAGTCATTTGACTCGAGTCCCCATCCCTGCTATATACCCTATTGAGAAAGCTGGTATAGCATAGTGACTTACAGCCCAATTCTATCCATGCCTTAAGGTGACAGAACTCATGATCTGTCAGCATAAGTACCGGAACAGTGTGAAAGTCACTGTGTTGGTCTGTGGGCCACAGCCTCCAGGGCAAACGGCCGCTTGACACCCCAACCGCCCGGGGGGCCCTGCCCCCCTGACGACACCTCTGAGTTCCTATCCCCTATTTCCTGGCCTGACATGCTCCCCAACTCTCCTCAGATTTATACCAGCTAAGCAGCTAGTGTACGTCCAAGGAGATCCAATTGAGGCCAGGCAACCTATAGGGAGGTAAGTAAAAAAGATTTTTACCTCTCCCGGGCCATCTGGGCACACACACTCCCCCAGCGGCACTGCATTCTATGGGCTGGTGGGGGATAGGCCTCAACCATAAGAGATTGAGCATGCCTCTGCCATGAACTCCACTTAGGCAATCCACTCCCTCGCAGTCCCTCAGCTACAATATGGAAGGGGTTACCTCAGTGGTAGACTACATGCTATGCATATAAAAGGTCCCAGTTTCAACCCCATCATCTCCAAGTAGGGCTGGGAAAAGGTCCTCTCCCCCTTGATTACAGCGCACCTGTTTTTGGCGCAGCTGCACCAACGGGGTGGGGGGGGGAGAGGGAAGGATAGGATTGGGCTCTAAGATCCATTAAATTGAAGGTTCAATATGTGTGTTAATACTGTATATCAGGGGTCCCCAACCACCGGTCCGCGGTCCGGTACCGGTCCATGGCCTGTTTGGAACTGGGCTGCGGCAGCCCGCCAAGAGTTGAGCCTCCGCCTGACCTGATGGCGGGAGGCGAACTACCGGGGCCGGCTGTTCCGCCGCTTGGCTCGCCAGCTCAGCTGAAAACGCACCTGAAGCGTGGCTGAGAATGCAGCTGAAGACGCCCCCGTGATCTCGCCCCTTTCTTCACCGCCGTCGCGGCCAAACGGGCTGGCCCTGCACAGTCCTGGGCCCGTGGATGGAGCTGCCACGGAGCCGCAGCAGGCGGCAGGGATTGTTCAGGGGGGGCTCACTGGGCAGTGGTGTGGGAGCTAAAGCTTCTGCCGCTCTGCCTGCAGGGCAGCGCTGGGTCAGGAAGCGGCACGTGGCAATTGGCAGCGGGACAAACGTGTGTCAGGGAGGCACAAGTGAGGCTTCTCACCAGGGAAGGCTGCAAACGCTCTCTGCAAGGTCTGTGGCGGTGCTGGAGCTGCCTTGCTTCCCTGCTCCTTCCAAGAGCCCAGCGTACGTGGTCACCTCCTCCTGATTTCCTTGTGCAACAACAACCCCTGGGAGGTTGGCAAGATTGGCCCAAGCAAGGTAAGCTTCACCCGCCCAAGCAAGGTAAGTTTTCTCCAAGCGAAAGCCTCGGCCGCTCTGCCTGCTAGGGGCGTCTTCAGCCGTGCTCTCCAGAGCCAAGTGCGGCAGAGCTGGCAATGCGGCGGTGGCGGCAGCAAAGTTTTCACACCACTTTGGAGGCTCCTGGAGGGCTCCAAAGTGGCGCTGTGTTCTTGCAGGGGGGGAAGGTTTCGCCCGCCCCCAGCCCCAGGTCCTTTGTCACTCCGCTGGCGACCAGTGATGTCACGTGGGGTGTCATTTTTTGCTGCACCCCCCCTCCCAGTAACACCACCCCCGGTCCGCGGAACTTTTTTTTATAAGATAACCGGTCCCCGGTTGCAAAAAGGTTGGGGACCGCTGCTGTAAATTATTAACACATGTGTCTTAGAGTACACGTGGTAACACCACCTAGACCCCATGGGTCTGAGGATGTCTCCTTTTTGTGTTAAAACATCCTACCATGATCCTCCAGGCTCAAGATGAGGTCCCTTCCAGGAGATTTCTTAGACTGTTGCATGTGTTTTGGCCAGCACATAAGATGAGCGTGTGCAAAGGAGAACAGAGCTTCTGCATTTCTTTTCCTTCTGTATAAGGAGGAATTTGGGGGAGGAGGCATTGCTTATCAGGCAGAAGTGAGATTTTTAAATTTAAGCCACACCTGCTGATATTCCCTCTACTCTAGTGGTACTCAAACTTTTTAGCAAAGGGACCCACTTTTTAAAATGACACTCTATCGGGACCCACCTAGCTTGACGAAACGCTCAAACATTTATCTCCCTATATTTACACAAGCTTGCAAACTGGAGGAGCTCAGCTGCTTGCAGGGTAATTAGCAGCTATCTTGCAAACTGCAGGTGCTAATCTCTTTGAAGGGCAATTAGCAGCTATCTGATTTTTGAATAGCCTCAGGGCTTGTGGCAATTACTTATCTGATCTTTCCATCACCTGGGACCTTTCCACCACCAGAAATCAGATCGCGACCCACCAAGTGGGTCCCGACCCACAGTTTGAGAAACACTTACTCCATAGTTACTAAAGGTGAAAGCCTTGTCTGAATTTTCATCTGGTCGTCCGACTAGGACTAGGCAAGGCTGTTGTCAACTTGTAATGTAGAGGAGGAATAAAAGGATCACATTTGTAACGTGCTCTAGGATCTTTTACGCATTGGCTGGATTTTAATAACAAAGCAGGCAGCAGTGAAGAAGTTAATCTGAGTATGTAAATGCTCCTAATTAGTCTTTATGTAACTAATGCCCTGATGCAATGATAGGGTCATTCAGAACTTTCTCAGGCTATTATTCCACATGGCATTCTCAGAAACCATTAGACGCCATAGCCCTTGGGGTCAGATTGTTAGAGATTTCCTTTTAAGCCCCCAAAGGATAAAAGCTTTAATTACTGTTAATGAAAGCTTTACTTATTCAGAAATCCATCAGTCTGCTCAAGTAGATGTTCCGGAGAGAATCTATTTCTGTTCAAATTCTTAACTTCACAAATCCAGCATTTCTGGGTTATGGAGCTTTTGTTTGAGTTAACTTAGCGATTACTTTTTGTTCTTATATAGCCCAGCTGAGTATGGTTAACTAGCAGCAAGTCTATGTACAGCCATCCCCTGGTATCCGCGCGGGGGGGGGGGTGTTGGTTGGTTCCATCCCCCGTGGATACTGCAAATCCTCGGGTGATGAAGTCCAGCATCTGCGGCTCAATAACTTACCCAATCCTGCGAGGGGGGGCTCTTTCATGTCAGGCTGGACCCACAACCCCCTCCATAGACCTCCACGGGCCTCAGAACGTCTCAAAACACAGGCCTCAGAACGTTTCTCCAAAGTCACTTCCTGGTAAATCAAAAGTGACTTCGGAGAAGTGTTCTGAGGCCTGCAGAGGACTATGGAAGGGGTTGCAGGCCCACCATGACGCACAAGAGGCCTCCAAGCTCAGTATCCACGGATAGCGAGGTATGGCTGTATTACTAAGGCAATACTTTGGAATGTGGGGTATGAAAGGCCTCCTTGAAAACAAACTGTGCCTCTCAGCCACTAGGTCTGTTGCTGTTTTCAAGATTCACAGCCAGAAAAGATCAAATGGGTACAAACTGCAAGAGAAGAGATTCCGGTTGGACATCAAGACCTAATTTCTTAGGGTAAGGGCATTTTGGCAGTGGAACAGATTGCTGAGGGAGGTGGTGGATTCTCCCTCACTGAAGATCTTCAAGCAGAGGCTCAACAGGCACCTGCTGGAGATGCTCTAGGAGGAGTTTTTGCTACAGGCAGGGGGTTGGACTAGATGACCTTGTGGGTCCATTCCAACTCTATGATTCTATGAAAAGAACCTCACCTGATTCCTTAGACAATTAGGCAATTCTTCCTGTGCTGTGTTGTGTCTATATATCAAAAAATCAATGCGATCTATGTACCTGTTGTTACCAAATAACCAACTACTATCACGTCAGGGCTTTAAAAAATCAGAATAATATATGGTTTAGTTTTGAGATGGCCACACTAGCTTGATTTTGTCATAGCTGTGTGTGCATTTAGCAGACTGTCAATAGAAGGAACACAATGAAAGGATTAAATGTCAAACTCATGTGCGATACAAAAAAGGTTTCTGTCTTGCCGGTCAGGAACTCGGATAAGGTGTCAGACAAGCTGAAAGCTTCTCACAAGGTAAAGAATTTAGCCATCCATGCTCAGGGTAACAAGAAAAGAAATGGTTTCATGCTGCTTACAATTATGTTTTACAGAGAGCCCGTCCCAGACAACACAGGTAGGAATCGTACAAAGGGGTGGATGCTTGTCAGGGAAGTTCTGTCATAGATGAAAGCTTGCAATGAAAGTAAAAGGTGGTGGAAGGTTTGCTAAAGGAAGCACATGGTGCTTGTGTTACTAAAAACGGATCAGAAACCCAGGGTTCCACGTATTGTGGAAGCACCACAGTGCCGCAATTGCTCAAAGTTAAAGGGCAAAGCAGAACTGTTTGGACTGATTTGTAAACTAGCAGCGCGGCGTGTACCCATTTACTTGGGAGTAAGTCCCACTGGAGTGAGTGGGACTTACTTTAGAGTAACCCTGCAGAGGACTGGACTTTCAGGCAACTACTGTTCCTCAAAGGAGAGTAAGCTGATGGCATCACTTGGGGGATGTGGGGGGGGGGTTGCGGAACACACCGGGTGACACCACTAGTGGCCAAAATTGTGGAAACAATTTGGAAAAATTGCATTGATGAATTGTACCATAAAGGTATATATCACTGGAAAACTAATTTAATGCAGAATGTAATGAAATAAACTGTGTTTATTATTTCAAATGTTATGTCCAAATAACTGGGAAAAGAAAACACAACTGCCTTATGTCACAAAAAAGTGGATTTCCTTAACTCAAAACTGACCAATGAGACTGATTGTTCTGAGAGCCAATGAGGTGTTGTTATGACACAGCATGGAAACAATAAGGTGTTAGTATGAGTCAGCTCTCATGTCTACGTCTCTGAGCTAAACCTATAACTCTTATTCAGTTGTGCTAGTGTCATCAAGTTGGCCACTGGTTTTTGGTTGGTTACTGATTTGTTGGGTGACCTGTACTGCTATATCTTAAAGTTAATGGGGTTGACACCATGAGTGACCATACCGGGGGACACCAACCCTAGTGACACGATGAGCTCTCGCCTCTGTTGCAGAGTATCGCTAACCATCTTGGGTAGTTATGCAAAATGATGATTTGACGTAAGTGGGCATTTTAAAGACACAACTTATTTTTAAACAACGAAAAAGGAAGGAAGGAAGATGAACAGCAAGGCAAATCTTGCTTTGTAGTTTCCCTAATTCAAAGGGAACCCAGTACGCAAATTCCTCCCAAAGTAATCCGCCACAGATTTGCTGAGCTGCTCCACCACCTGTCAGTACAGAGAATGTAATGCCGCGATGTACATAGCCCATCCTGATGCACTCATTCTTGCTGTTGTAGCACCTGCGACTCCTTAAATTAGCCACAGCTGGCCTATTTAAGGCCTAATAACGGCCAAATGTCAGAAAGTTGCTGACACACTAAGCTCCTTTCGAGTTCTCCCTCCTGATAAAGCTAGCAGAAGAGAGAAAAATTGCTATTCTTTTTCCCCCTATCAAAGACAATCGTCTATACCACAGAGACCACTAAGTGAAAAAAGGGAAAAATATTCAGCTGAGACGTTCACCTTGCTTGGGGAGATGGCTCGTCTTTTAGCAATTGTGCTGCTTCTCAGTAGCTATCTCATTAACCCCTTTGTGACAATGTGAAAATGAGAAATGGGTCTTCTTTTTATCTTACAGCACAATCCTATCCAGGTCTACTTAGAAGTAAGTCTCATTGAATTCAGTGGGGCTTACTCTCAGGTAAACGTGTATAGAATTGCATTCTTTGTGCGTCCCCTCCACAATTTCAGTGTGCTAAGCACTGCAAAAATATTACTAGTTGACTATGAAGTGAAAAATTAAGGAGAGTCCTGAATTAAGATTTCAGCATTCCAGCGTTCTGTAATGAAGAGAATCTCAGAGAAAAGCAGATACTCTCTCTTCCCTCACCCCTGCTAGTTCAGTCCTACTACGGCGAATATGGGAAACAAACAAATCAATTTCACAGTATACATTAGTTGTGCATTGGTCCTTGTAAGTCATGTGGATCAGCAGGAAACCATTGAAGCAATCCATTTGTTTAGACCGCAGGCATCAGGAGTGTTGCAACACCATTTGGGTTCCTTGAGAGAGTCAGTGTGGGGTAGAGATAGTGCTGGTGTGTAATCGTTACTTCCCTGATCACCTGTGGTGAGTAAGAATCTCCTCCAGGCAACCATGCAGAGGAAATGTTACACCTGTTGGTTCATCTTTACAAATGCATGACAGGTATTTGAGGGCTTGGAATTTCATTATACGGCGCATAACTAGTCTGCAGAATTTATTGAGAGACAACATGGTGATGGCCGCACTCTTGGATGGCTTGAAAAGGGGACTGGACAAATTCATGGACAGCAGGACCGGCTAAAGTTATGGGGGTGCCTGAGGTAGCGCTGCCACCCCCCCTACTAGGTCCACCACATACACCCTTACCTGGCTCTTTCTTCTATGAAGACTCTTGAATCAAAGCAGGGAATGTGAAGCAGGCTGGAATCGCTCCCAGCATACTCTGCATTTCTTTCTTTGTTTAAGGAGCCTGCACGGGGGAAAGAGCAATCTTGCTCCAATCTTTATAGTAATGGGTGGAAGAAGGTGAGAGAGCCCGATCTCTACACAGCAGCCTTCCTCCCTAGAGACCCTTTACACAAAGCAGGCAATGCTTTGATTAAAGAAGAGGGTGGCTGGTAAGGAGGCCAGCTCAAACCTGTCCTTATGTATGCACTCTGCTGCGATTCAGTGAAATGTGTTGCCTTATGTACCTCATTATGTACGTGCGCGCACACACACACGCACACACACACACACACACACACAATGAAAGCGTTACACATGATCATCACTCATAACCTACAAACAGGATTCACACTTTTTCCCTAACTTTGAAATACTTTCCAGGTAGAAAATATATAAGCTTTCAAGCATCTTGTATAAGTGATTGTGAGAACACTCCAGTATAATTAATTGTGTGCCTAATTAATTTGAGGGTAGCTACAAATTGGCATAAAATGGCATTAATGAACCTATAATATTGCTCTGAGTGTTTGAAAAAGCCCACTTTTGTCTCTCCTTTCCCTACTCCGGCTGTGTAAACAGGAGGGAGTTACAAACATTTTCAGGATTAATTAGCAGTAACTCATCTTGAGTATCTTCTCTCAGCTGCAAAGTGATTCTGCGATTTGTCTGATTGAGAACAATCCACCGTAACTAAGGAACAGTGGAGCGAGCCGTCCGCCATTCGAAACCATCACAAACGCGCCATAAAGCATGTTTGCGACGACTTTTGCGTAAGGACAGCCAGCGTGGAGGCTGGCCTCCCTCACTCTACCACCGGATCGTCCCTGCGGTCGCCAGAGAAGGTAAGGGATCTCCCGGCAGTCACGGGGGCAGTCCGGGCGGCGCAGGAGGGGGTCCATTGGCCGCGCCAGCCCGGGGGGGGGATGGCGGCCACCACATCCCTGTCTCATTCCCGGGCCGGCGCAGCCATTGCATGGCCTCCTTGAACTTATGCCAGCTGAATAGCTTGCGGAAATCCTAGGAGGCCCATTGGGGCCTCCCTGTGTTACACTGGGGGAAGGGGACGAACGGGCCAATCACGATCAGCCTGGAATGAGGATAGGATCTGGTGGGCTGCCCTGGGCCTCCCGCCGGATACTTAGTAAGGATTGCACTGTGAGTGTCTTATTGAGAGACAGAATGAGATTAACCTGGAGTAAGAATGCTCATGCAATAGCCATGTAACTGTGCATGGATGCAAGTTGCACATTAATCTAATTAAGGGTTGCAAGTGGAACCTTTTGTAACAGCAAACTGTGCAGGGACAGCGTCAAACACCCCAGTCTTACATTGTCACAACTGACAGTGGTACATTCAGGGGGAACAGAAGAAATTTGCAACTTGTACCAGAATTGCATCCAATCACACAACCAACAGGGACTTTTGGAACAGAACTAGCTAATGAGCAAAGCCTGTCAGCAGTCCTACACCTTGAAACTGAGTCAGTCGGCAACTCCGATAGATGCTCAAGTCCCGTCTCTGCATACTGAAGAATACTGTACATCTTCAGGCACAGAGAAAGTCACCTCCAGAGGTAAAGTGATCAGGGAACCAGCACGCTACAGAGATTAATAATTACATGGATAGAAATAGCAACTAGTTCTGGGGAACAACTTCTAGGTGCTATGAAAAGTGCTTGGTAGTCTACTCATCACCCTAAAGGAGAAAAATGATGAGAGATAACAGGATGTGTGAGGACTTCCTGAGAACGCCCTGATGACGTGCAGTTAACCCCATCTCTGCCATCCCCACGATCAGTGTTAGTCTAGCAAATTCTGATAACAGGGAGGGGGAGGTTGCAAGTGGGGCTAACTGTGTGTATCAACAGCACACTTCCAGGAAGACCTCACTCATTTGCATCCATGGTGAGCCGGCTACATTTCAACTGCCAACCTGTTTCTTTCCAGTCTTATCCCCGGCCAAGTTAGATGATTCAGCAGTTTTCTAGGTTGCCGCCACGCCACCACCCATCAACACTCATGAAAGGAACATTGAATCATTAGTGCCCACTCAGAAATCATCTTTAGCTATTAGTGAAACAAAAGGCTGGAGGAAAAAGTAATCCGCTCATAAAATGGCTATACCACTATTAAGGCATCAGTCTACACCAGTGCTTCCAAAACGTTTTAGCACCGTGACCCAATTTTTAAACTACAATCTATCGCGACCCACATAGCTTTACTTTTGGCCACCCATCTGGCCCAGAAAGGATTACCTTTCACCCTTTCATCCACCTCCTCCCGCCTCCCCATTTCCCGCTCCCACACCCCACCCTCTCCCATAGCCCGCCAGGAGTGAAATTGGCCATGCTTCAGCACCATGCCAGTGGGGCAAGAGCCGGTGCGCCCTTGTAGTCTGTTGCATTGCCTGTAGTCTGTTGTCTGGGCCAGGTATGTGCTTCCCCAGACAGCACTTATGCTGCGACCCACCAAAAACTGTTGCGACCCACAGTTTGGGAAACACTGGCTCTACATCATTTTTTGGTATCATCGTCTCTTTTGGGCCAAGCATTAAAACCCAAAAACCCAAACCCAAATTTCAAATGATTTCTGAATATTAACTAAATTATAGAATAAATTAGAAAGACCATCTTTATGATAACAGTTGCTTCAAATGATCTGAATTCATCAAAAGGCAGAAATGCAAGTCACAAATTCAGTCTCTGGTGTTGGAAGTCTTATCACAAAGTGACAATCTTATCTAATGTTTTGTTCTAGAAAGATAATGTAATAGTATGCGCTGGGGCAATGTATCCCCCCTCCCAAATATATTGCTCTTTATTCAACCCCAATCAAAATCAGCATGAGAGTTCAAAACAATTTGACTGAAACGAGTTCAGTTAGAAATTCTAAGTAAGGTGAAAGCTTTGTACTTCCTGAAATATTTACAAACTTCTAATGGCAATGATAGAACATCAGTGCTTCAGATGTACAAGTCACTGCAGATTTCAAAGGATGCTCTTCATTATCACAGGTGTTTGCCAGTTTGACTTAACCTGCCCTGAGTTTTCTAGACACCTCAAGGTTGAAATAGTGACGTGACCTTAGTGTTGAATGAAGAACTCATGCAATATTAATATTTCCATCTAGTCTTTCTTGGTCAGAGTCCCATAATTAACACCCCAGTCCTAACCAACTTTCCAGTGCCGATGCAGTCGCTATGCAGCCCTGAATGTTCCCTTACCTTGAGGAGGCCTCCGTGACTCCCCCCCCCCCGAATGCAGAATGCAGCACGCTCCCCGTTGGCATGGCTGCATCGGCGCTGGAAAGTTGGCTAGGACTGGGCTGAAAATACACTGATTTTCTCCACCAACATGTTCCATACAGACTCCCTTTCTCTTACTAGAGAACATGATTCTTCCCAAATAGTTGCAAGGTAAAGAGGGGAGTGGGGACCATAGAAGGGGTTGGAGAGAGAGTGAATGGACAAGAGCAAGTCGTGCTATTCAGCGGTCTGCTGCAAAACCAAGTCCTGTGTTCAGATTCCGCTATTGAAACCATTGTGCTGTTTCTCTTTGGGGCCAGTTGCTACCATTATTACCATTGGCATTTGCAGAAGAATACCCAAGAACAAATGACATGAGCAATGCATAAAATATGAACGTCACCTGTCCACATTATAAACTTGATTCTTCCTTAAAAGCAAGCATTCAGGGGATCTTTTTCAGCACACTTGTGGGTTTTTTAAGGCAGAACAGAGAAAAGAAGAGATGCAGGCACCCTTTACAACGTCGATGTCGGTACAAGTCCCACAAGAAGGAACTTGCCATGAGTAAGCTATAGAACTATATACCAGCATAGCCTATACTTCTTTTTTGCAGGGTTTATTATCATTTGGTTGTTGCCTACCACACATTTCTAATCTAAATGGATTAATTAGATTCAATTTTAATTAATTAATTAAATTGCAGGTATGATTCAATCAAAGATCAGTTCCATTGATTTCAATCAATGGAGCAAAAGGAGCCCCAAGCACAAGTTGCATTTCCACTGATTTCCACTAAAATCAATGGAACATAAATGTGCTAAATTTGAGCTAGAGCATGCCTCAAGTATCATAGTTTTCTTTTGTTCCTAAGGCTTAGAGAAAAATCCTTTTCGTTGTATTTATTTATTTTTGAAATGAAAAAAAAACCTCATCACATGATTCCATTGGACCATCAGATGTTCTCATGATAAATACTATGAGAGAAGTGTCTGTTGTTCCCATTTTACAGATAGGAGTCAGAAAATGAAAAATGCATTTTTTCTAAGATCAGCCAAGATTCTAGAATCTTTTCCAAGATTCTAGACAGCACAAAAAGAACCATCAGAGTAAGGGCTTCTATGTTCATTTCAATGTTAGGAGAGTTTTCTCAGATCAGGAGAGTTTCCTCAGTATATGGAGAAACTCATTCCTGTATGATGCTCTGTGAGCATAACAGAAGCCGTTGAAATTCATTGCGGCCCCTAACCTTATCGCACATTTCCAGGTCAAAATCTCTTTCTTATCCACTAATCCAGCTGTTCCCAAATGTACTGTGGTCACAGCACCCTCAGCGTCACAGAATGTCTTCCATGGCTCCCTATTGTGGCAGCGCCACAGCATCATCTTGGGCGGGCCACGATCTCGTGAGAATTGCACGAGATCTCACGAGAAGTGCACGAGATCTTGCGCGGTTATCGTGAGATCCAACCTGGCCAAGATGGTGGCACCCAGGAAAGCTGGTAAGAAGTTTTTTCAGAGGGCTCTGGTGGCACCCCTGTGTGTTCGCTGTGGTGTCCTGGGGTGCCGCGGTGCACAGTTTGGAAACCACTGCACTAGTCTATGCCCCTCTCTATGAGAATAATTAAAAAAGAGAAGGGGTAAATGTGATCAAAACCCAACTAACTCCTTTCTTTTTGTGTTGTGTGCTGGTAAGGTATGCAGTCTAGTCAATTTTTCCATCAGAAAAGATGTTGCCTAGTGTAGCTGGCATGCAGAAAGTGCTAAAACATAATCCTTTTAACTTAATTATTTTAAAAGCTTCACATTATGTCATGGTTTTGGAATGCCCTGTTCTTTTTCTGCCTTGCTTATTAGCACATTCATTTTTCTGACATAGGCTCTGTGCTGAATAGCTGCTGCTTGAATGGCAGACAAATGGGTGAAGGAGTAGTTTCGCAAAATATTAGAGAATAATGGCTTGAATATACTTGAAATGGCTTGAAGTGCCTTGGGCATTTGCCTCGGCATAGGATAAGGCGGGATATAATTTTTTTAAATAAATAAATTAAATAAATAAATATACAGGGTGGGCTAAACGTTGGTATAGAGTACTGATCGTATCATATTCTTTTTATTTTATTTTTCATTGTTTTCTGGCCACAGACTTACCTCAGTCAGGAGAGGAGGCTCTGTCCACCCCCACCCCCAGTCGAGACCAGTGGGAGCACGACCCCCTGGGCATTGCCCGACCTGTGCCTCTGCTCCCGGGAACCAGGCACGCTGCTGACGAGCCAGAAGAGCCCACCTAGCGGGGTGCAGCTACAGCCAACATGGAGGCTGCGCCAAGGGTTGGAAGGGGAGGAGAGAGGGCGAGAGCAGTGGGGGCAAAGCGCAAATGGCAAAGGAGCCGTCCGGGGAAGGTGGGGGTCTTTGTGAGCTATGAGGGGGTGGGGGCAGGCAGGATAGGGAGGACTGGCAGTTCCAGGGGAATCCTTCTTAAACCCAACCCGGCCAGTGATAAGAGGTCTCTGGTTCCTAAGGGCAAGGCATGCAGCCCAGCTCCCACCCTGTTTGCTAGTCTCTACCCAGGGAAGGACCTAGGGAGAAGAGCAGAGGAGGAGCCTGGGGGGAACAACCCCTTCCCCGCTCAAGGCTCTGAGGCTAGGCAAGGTGACCAGGACCCCAGGGACACCTGCCATCAGGGAACCCTCTCCCGGCCTGCCCCACCTCCCCCGGAAAGGGGTCTCCCAGGTCTACCAACACCACGGTTCGGGGTGTGTGGCCCCTTACCATTATTATTTATTTTTGTTGTATTACTGCATTTCACAGTGTTAGGGACAGGTTCCAGGAATGTTGCAACATGGATGATGGAGGACATTTCGAGCACCTAAGAGACAAAACATGACCTGATCAGTACAGTATACCTACTTTTGGCCCGCCCTGTATATAAAGCCATCTTATGCTAAGTCAGACCATTGGTTCTTCTAGGTCAGTATCTGTTCTCACTGCCAGTGGTTCTAGACCCACTGGGGCTGTTTGTTTTAATTGTTTAATTGTTTTTAATTATTTTAATTCTTGATTTTAAATGTATTTATGTATTTTAATATTTTTGTTGTAAGCCGCCTTGGTTGCCCTGGTGGGAGAAAGGCGGGGTAAAAATTCTATAAATAAATAAATAAATAGTCTCCAGGGTTTCAGGCAGGGGGTCTTTCCAGCCCTGCCTAACGATGCCAGGGATTGACCCTGGTCCTTCTGCATGCAAAGCAGATACTCTATCACTGAACTACATTTCCAAATGTGGTGCCCATCCTCAAGCCACAGGTCATGTGGTTTGTCAAGTGTTTCACACATGAATGTACTCACACTCTGCCGTGGCAGATCCAGGCAGGCAGCAAAACCACGGGTTTTTAATCAAGCCCCTGGTAGACCACCAAGTGACTGACTGGCAATCTGGCTGATGGGTCACAGTTTGAGCAGCTCTGATGTCACCTAAGCTGTGCTGTGATGGGTCTGATCCAATACCGGACTGAAATTAATCAATGAATATGAGCATTTTATTCGTAATACGAGGGCATTTTTATGTCAGTGTTTTTAGACAGGGAGAGAGATTGCAGCTTGTGTTTGTTTCCATGAATGTGTAGGGAAAAATTAAGCCGTTCCATGAAAATGCCTGTTTAGACTTGCTCTGAAATTTTGCTCCTCGTGTTGCAATCTGAGGATGGAAAGGGGTGGGTTTTCCTTCCTCACCCCGCTGAGAAAAGCGACCCTATAATGCAGATGGAATAGGGCAGGCCAGGCAGAAAGTCATCCCAGAACTGTCGGTAGCAATGACAGTGATCTACAGTCACTTCTGAACTTTCTACCCACCTACCATGACCACCATTCCCACTTTGGGGAAGTGGGAATTGTTTTCTTGTGTCTTCCCCAGCTCCCAGGAACCCGGGTTCACATCCCAGCCCAGACTTGTTCAGAGCATGGGCAAAATACACAGGTTTTAAAATTTGAGGGTCAAAAAAACTTTATTTCAAAATTGATGGTGGTTTTATATGAATTTGGGGCACTAATTCCAAAAATGGCATTGGTTTTGCCCTATCACATCTAGTTTTGGAGGTACAGCATCACCATCTCATAATGCAAGTCAAGCAGCTTCCTCGTGAGGAAGCCATGGAATCGGTTCCTCAAAAAGATGCTGCTTGACTCGCATTATGAGGCGGTGATGCCACACACACCCCCAAACTAGACGTGATAGGGAAAAACTGATGCCATTTTTGGAATTGGCGCCCCAAATATACCCCAAAACAGGTCTCACTTTTAAGAAAGCAAAATGTGCATGGACGGGACCTGCGATATTGAACAAGGTGTACTACTGAGTTTTATGTAAAAACCAACCATGTACATTATGGTACAAACCACCATTTTGCAACTAACGTTGCCTGTCCAAACTGCCATTTTATCACATGCTTTCCCTTTCCAAACTGCCATTTTGGGCTGGTAGCATCCAAGGATCTGGCAAAATGAAGTAACTCCTGGAAGGCTAAAGTCTTCCAATCTCTAGGATAGAGAATACAGCAGATTGCAAAGGTAGATGTCCTTTGTAAACCTGAACATATTCCACCTGCCTGGATTGCAAGTCCCTTAATACTCAGTTGAGGTCCATTTCCAAAAAACATTTCAGTTAGCAAGAAGGCATTCAACAACTTAGTTCATAAAATGTTTTACTCGTCTATTTGACAATGACATTAGCAGACAAACAGTTTGTCTACAGTATAGTAACGGCCATATTGCTGAGATACCTCTCAGTGTATGCAGATTATAATGTGGATAATAATAGAAGACAGTATTATTAAAAGGATTTAGAGACGGATGTACCTTTAAAAATGGCTGGATTGATTTACTTCTGGAAAAAAAAAACATAAAACTCTATTTTGTGTGTGTGGGAAATTTTCATAGTAATGTAATTCAGTTTAAATGGTGAGGCACTGCTACATTTTATAGAACTCAGGCACATTTTATGGCTCTTACAGAGTATACTAATGTCTGGCTGACCATACCACAGGTAATAAAATCCTCCTTTAATGTAATGTCACCCATATAAAAAGAGAGATAAAAAAAGGCCATAGCAAAATGTTTTTCTACTCAGGTTACCACCATTTGTTTTGGAGAGTTTTTGTTTGGTTCGGTTTATTTTTTTAAAGCTCTAAGATTTGACCTATAAAAGAATAGAATAGAGCTTAAAAGACTCCCCAGGCCTGCCATAAAAAATCCAGATGGAATATAATTGCCAGACCGTGATTGTGGGCAACCGTAAGCAAAAGCAGAACTTCTTCCTGAAGAAAGTAGATCGAGTCCTGGTAACAGGGAGACCCCAGGCGGGGCCACCGTGTAACGCTGAGTAGACCTGTGCGCAACTTACAGTACTGTCCCCCCTCTAGGACCATCATTGAGGCAGATCCAGCCCGAGCCAAAATGGCATCCAAACCAGTGGCCAAATTATCCATTACCCACTACACCTCTTACCTTGGCCTCCACTTCCTCCACTGCCCACCTAGCCCCTTCTTCCAAATAAACAGACCCTCTTCCATGCCCAGCTTGCTTCAGCACGGCCTGTTTTGAAGAAATGGCAAGAAGGCATTGGAGGGGGGGGGAGGTAGGAGAGAGGCAGAAACACAATCCTCTTCTGACCGCTCCCCTAGAAGGAGAGAGATTGGAACAGGGTCGCAACTACCACTTGTGCTGCCACAATGATTGCTTGCTCAGTTTACAGCAACAGCCCGGGAGGAAGAGGCGGGGCCAACCCAGCCGCTAGAAGCGGCTGTATTGGTGACAGATTTTTAGGAGTCCAAAACCACTTAGGACTTGTCACCCCAAGTCTGTCACCACTGCCACCTTCCTCCAACCACCATCGCCTCCCTCCCTCAATCCAAGTATGATCTACTTCTCCCTGGAGTAAGTAATGAGTAACGTAAAGCATGTTGTAACAACGCGGAGGCCTGTCCCACCGGCATGGAGGGCAGCACCGGCAGGCCTCTGCCGGTGAAGGAGTTACGCCCGCCAGAGGCAGGTAAGCTCTCCACTGGCTGGCAGGGAGATGGGGGGAGGGCGGAAGGGAGGAGGGGAGGAGGCGTTCCGGGGCAGGGAGGAGGGCGAAAGAGGCCCAGGAGGGGGGTGAGCTCGGCGGAGGAGGCCTCTGCTGAATCCTATCCCCCATCCCGTTCCTGAAAGCCCGACACGGGACTTCTCAGAGCTGCGCCAGCCATTTTCCTAGCGCGCTTCCAAGAACCCCCATAGGGGCTGCTGGGGCTCGACATGGGGGGAAGGGGACAATTGTCCTCTTCCCTCGAGAAGACCTCCAGCCCCGCGCTAGATGCAGCGGAGCCTGCCCTGGCGCCGCTGCATCCATGTGTGACACTTTTAGTAGGATTAGGCTGTGTAGCGGTGAGCTGGTCAAACTGACAGGTGGGTGGGTGGTCAGTGGAGACAGTGGGCAGGTGCAGAGTACCCCTTGCCAATTTACGGCCTTCGCCAACCACAGGCAGCCACTTCACCCAACTTCATGGGTGGGCCAGCCCTGATATCATGCCTTGGCAAGATCCTAACTTACTGTAACACATTCATGGGGCTGTCCTTGAAGGGTGTTCAGAGCTACAGATTGGGCAGAGTGTGGCTGCCAGGCTGCTATCAGCAGCCTGTTTTGCAGAGCATATTACTCCAGTCTTTGGTTCCAAACGTGTTTCCAGGCCCAATTCAATGCATTGCTTTGGAACTTTAAAGCCCCAAATTGTTTGCACTGGGGAAACTGAACGACCACTAGGTCAATATGAAACTACAAGGGGAGGCTCTGTTCCCGGTTCTTCAGCAGCAGAGATGCAGCTGGTAGGGATTCAGGACAGGGTTTTCTCTATGGCCATCCCCTGTGGTGCCCATTTGATTCCCTCTGTTATGGCCTTCTGGAGGATAATGAAACGAATTCTTTTTTATTGGGCACAGAGTCTGATATAGTTGTGAGTGTTGTCACTGTTGAGGGTGGCTACTGAACTGTTCTGCTGTTAGTTTCACTTTGATCATTTTAATTATTATTTTTATAACTGTCTTGTCATTAACCGCCTGAGTGCCTGTATACACGTAGAAGGGGTGGTATACAAATATGTTAATAAATGAATACAATAAAATCCAGACGCCTCATGCCATTTACCCATAGCAGCTGATATTGTATATCCATTTCTTTCTCTGCCTGAAAACACCTCTGGATCGTTGAGCAGACATAAGTCCTCAGTAGCTCATGAAAGAAAGGATGCACTCCTATGCACACTTCCCTGGGAGGAAGCCCCATTGAATACAATGGGACTTCTGAGTAAGTACCTAGGGTGTCACTGCAGGTTTAAGCCTTAGGGCCCAACCCTATCCAACCTATCTATAGAGCATGCACTGTTTGTTCCCTTACTTCAGGGCTGCATTGCAGTTGAATCAGTGCTTGGAACGTTGGATAGGATTGGGCCCCAAGTCTTAAAGTTTTCACTTTGGGATGTTACAAATTCATCTTTTGCTGAAATTCATAACAGAATGCCTGGTTCCAGACATCTCCCACTCCCCAGCAGATTGAATTGTATAAGATTTAATAAGATGTCTACCGATTCTATGTATTCCATAAGTCCGCAGGAAAAAAAGTAAGCGTACTTTGCAGCATCTTATTGCACCAGCTGTTTGGGTGGGAAATATGTGAAAATACTTGGAGAAAATGTGCATTTAGATATGGACTTTTTCCAGTGGGGAAAATATGAGGGGATTATTAGCAGAAGAGAGGAGAATGAAGATCAAAGGGAAATGTGTGAAGTCCAGGAGGAATGGAAACAGATTCATGCATCTGATAAAGTGAACTGTAGTTTATGCTGAAATAAATTGGTTAATCTTTAAGGCGCTACAAAACTCTCCGTTGTTTCTGCCGAAACAGAGTAACACAACCGTTTCTCTGGAAGAACAGAAACTGAGAGATCCGTCCATCCCTATTTTCAGTTCAAGTCCTGGAGGATCCCCTGACGATACTAAAGCAAATGTTTCCTCAGATGTGGCCATTTTGGGGGAGAAGATCCTGTTATAACAGTATGGTGCCCTTTAGTTGATAACCATCAAACCGTGCAGCTGCGGCAGTCAGAAGTCAGAAGTCTCACAGTGCTCCGGTCTGAATATTTTCGAAATAGCTGTCAGAGTTGGCATAGTAACATTAATAAGGACAACAGCACCCTTTTTACAACAGGGGAAGAATGGTCTGATTTGAGAGGGAAAATGCTATTTACTAGACGTGTTAAAGAACAAACCACACACGTATGGCAAAGGTGAGAGACTTGAGATAGTACTTGAAGATGATGGAAATGGTTTTATGAAAGGAAGGTAGAAAGACAGAGACTATGTTCCAGGCATAGTCGATAAGGACAGAGACAATAGATACACTTCTTCTGGATGGAAGAAGCAGGGAGGAATATGACGATGTTTTGGTTATAATTTCTAGAAAATGCTGTGAAGCAAAAGGGGGGGGGGAATCCTTTAATTCTCAAACACACGGCATTTGTTTCTCACCTCCCGGTCCTTCCAGACACATTTTATTTCTTCAGATACAGCTTTAAAGAATAAATTACTTTTAAGTAACTCGATAATGCTGGTGTAAAATATACTTCTTTGTTTGCTGGATGTTGTTTACAGGCAGTTCATCAATTGCACCGATTAAGCTGGGTGATTAACTTTTCCTCAACTCTTTCGCCCTGCAAACGTTCATCTCCCGTTATGGGGCTAAAAATGGCAGGTTTTATAAAAGTTGCATGGTTATCTAGGATAATTATACTGCAAAGGCACCCAGTTCAACTGTGGAGTGTCCATCTGGTTTATCTATTATTGGGTCTCTTTTACACCATGGCCTAATTAGGCCTGGGTTCTTTTAAAGAGTAGACTTGGCAATAATTGAGTTGCCATTGGGGTTTAGCTGCTGAATGATAGCTAGTCGTTTAATAGATTATGGATTAAGTCTTGAGAGTTTATATCCCTAAACTTCTTCCATTGGCTGAAAGTGGTGGCACTTGTAATTTCACTGACAGAGTAACTCTGAAAGATACCGCATGCATGTGATATGCACCCACTTTTCTGGTTAACCTGAGCTGTCGATGGTCACAACAGGTCATAGTTCCTTTCTCTTATTTAAGCTATTGACTCCTTCCCCCCAACCAAATGAGATTGTCCGCTTCCGGTTTTGACCCACCATCTTGGGGACTTCAGCAGGCCC
Organism: Plestiodon gilberti rubricaudatus; assembly: GCA_026170595.1. NCBI lineage: Eukaryota > Metazoa > Chordata > Lepidosauria > Squamata > Scincidae > Plestiodon > Plestiodon gilberti. Next base: position 79,725,710 of record JANXHW010000005.1, on the reverse strand, counting down.
CTCACAACCCTGGTAGGGGAGCAGCCACTGGCACCGTATGGCCAGTGCATGCCTGTAGGTCCAGACCTCCCACTATCCCCGGGACCAGCAAGGCATCGGGTTGGCTGCTCCTAGCAGGATGGGGTCCTTCCTACTCCAGAGCAATGCTGGCCCTTTAACCCAAGTGCTGGACCAGGTGGAGCTGAGGTTGGGGATGAGATACAGCTCAGGAAGGGGCGGGCCCAGGGCTTCATGAGGCACTCAGGGCCGGTAAGGAGAGGTCTCTGGTCTCTACCTGAGGGATGCTATGTGTTGGCACCTCTAGGGCTGGGGTAAGCCCAGGGAAGGAACCAGGTAGAGAAGGAAGAAGGGTGGAGCAACTCTCTCCCCATTGCTGACTATGAGGCCTGGTTGGGGGATCCTGGGTGTTGGGCCAGCAACCCTGCCTTTATTTCTACCCCTGCTACTGGGCCAAGAAATATTCCAAAGAGGGGTGCACCCCTCTGGCAATGACCCTGCTGGGGCTGAGGATGGAAAAATGTACAGAGTTCTAAACCCATGTAACTGTATTTGTGCTGATCCATCCGCTGTTACTCTTGCCTACTTCCTCTAGCATCTCCCACAAGGTTGTATGTAGGCAGGCCTTTTCTTTCAATCAACGTTAAAGTATGGCATCCACTGACAGCATGGTATAAACACATCAAAACAAAGTTATCTTTAGGACAAATTGTCGTATTTTTATGTGGTGGGCAAGGATTTGTCACGACTTCTACAACGGTTCTCACCTGTTGTTGGTTTTCGTCTGCCTCTTAATTTGTAAGTAACCATTTTTGAGTTGGGTATCTAACATCGCTTTTTAGAGGAGGCCCTAATATGAAACTGGCAGCTGATATTCGTAATATTTTCCTCATTTTTTCAGAAAAGGAAGGAATAGTGAACAGGAGGTTTCCCAAGTAATAATGAGATTCAAATATTTTTAAAAAAACTTTTGGTTTAATACTGTTTAATAATAATAATAACTTAAGATCAGCAAGTATTAAGGTGCCTATGATTTTCCCTCACGCTCCAAAAAAACATTGCAAATTGCAAATTAAGGTAGTCGCCTTAATTTCTGCACCATATAAGCAGTAAAGGCTTTTTATAGTCTTATATTATGCAGAGTTTACATGCATCCCAAAGTTTTCCTTGGTCTTTCAGCAAAACATTGGGCTGGGAAGGGATGCATCCAGGCTGAAATTCAGCAGGTGAAGCTTCAATCACAGGCCAGAGAGACACCTGAGAAATGCCTGCCTGATGCACAAGGCACAATGCTTCCCCAAAATATGGGAACTGCAGAAGGGACAATATGCAAATGATGAGTTATCAACGATAAATAACATCCCTATCCTATCCAGGGAAGTGAGGATCTGAAAACCAATAGCATGCAGACCCCGACCGCCCCCCCCCCCATTCCATCAATACAGGTTGACTCGCAGGTACAGGTTATGGAAGATAAATATGTGAGTAGTTCCACCCTGCTAATAGATTTATAAGCGTACATATGTTTACTGGGGTTTTGTAACTGGGAGCAAGAGTCCTGGTTTGTTTTGTTTTAAGGACTCCTACGTGCATTTGTATTGAGTCTGATAATAAAATAGCAATTCCTTCCAGTCATCAGTGAATTAGATGACTTTTATACAGACGTGATGGTCTCATGTCAGTCTTGTGGGTTTGTTTGTTTTTTATCCCCCCATCTTTCTTCCGGGCACTTTCCTTCTCAAACCATTAACTTTCACAGTATGCTCGAAGCTTTTGGCATCTGCTTGTTTCTCACAGTAAAACAGATTTTATCCCCCGTAATCGACAGCTCTCAAGTATATTGAAATTGGAAGCTGTTTTTGTTATCCTGGAAATAACAAGCATTATACCTATTTGCACTAGAAAATTCAACTCAAGGAAACGACTGCTTAGGAGTTGCCTTTTGGTCAGTTTTGCTCTTAAGCTGTGCAACAGGACAACAGTCTCCCAATATAAATAAACTGGTAATAATAGAAGATTAACTGTGATCTAGCTTATCTCTGGAAAAACCGTTAATTTAAAAGAAACATATGGGGAGGGGTGGGGGGGAACAACCTTTTAAATAGGTCATCACTCAAATGAATGTTTCCTCTAAAGGTGCTATTATTGCTATCAATTCTACGACTTTTAGGAAAGAATCCATGCAAAAGGAAGTACTTTTAGGATCCATTAATTTCAATGGGGGAGATAACTGCACCCACACAGCTGAACTCAACTCCAAAGTACAGGGCCTTGGCTGGATTTTGCCCTAATAATCCACTGCCTTCTTCACAGTCCAGATTGTGTAGTCTTCACAGCAGCCTTGATGGTGGGTGACTACTGTTCCCATTTTACAGCTGGACCAATTTCCAAAGGCCACACATTGAGGGCCAAACTACACATTATATTAAACCCATAGTTTTGGCCTTGTGAGATTTTTTTAATGTATAAATAGCAGCCACAGAAGGGGCAACCAGGTTCAGGACCATATATTTAACATCGTGTACTCTGGACTAGAGTACCACTTGCGGGAAGGTAAACAGCGCTCCGTGTTCTAGGCGCATGCTACGTGCTGCAGCAAGGAGAGTCACGCCGGCCACATGACCATGGAGGCAACGCTGGCTCTTCGGCTTTGAAATGGGGATGAGTACCACACCCTAGAGTCGGACACGACTGGACTTAACTGTCAGGGGTCACCTTTACCTTTTACTCTGGACTAGGGAAATGTTTAACTTTGAATCTAGATCTTCCAGTGCCACATCCAACATTACAACAGGATCTGTCCATGTATATACAGAAGTTCCCCTACTTAAGTTCCCCTACTTAAGAACATTCAACTTATGAACTTTCAAGATACAAACATGTCTGGCCATATGTCCATAGATGGCGTTAGCATTGATTCCCAAACATTCCCCATCATATTCCAGTCAGCCCCAGCAAACGCAATTAGCCTAGTTTTCAATGTAAGACCACACAATATGGAGTACTGTACATTTGGCAAACTGTAAAATACATTTTTTTTATATATTTCACAGCATGACTTTGGACTTAAGAACAAAACATCTTACAAATAGACCCCTAGAATCTAACCCAGAGTTTCTCAATGGGTTGGGACCCCATTTCTGGTGGGTCGTAAGCAGAGCCTCAGCCTCCAATGAAACATTGGAGGATGGAAAGATCAGATAACTAACTGCCTCAAGTCCTGAGACTATTCAAAAACCAGATAGCTGCTAATTGCCCTGCAAAGTGCTGAGCTCCTGCAGTATGCAAGCTTGTGTAAATATAGGGAGATAAGTGTTTGAGCCTCTTTATTCTGGTGCATTTTTTCCAAGTCCGTCAATGACAGGTAGTGGAGGAAGGTGAAGGCTGTGTCACATAACTAACAGCCCAATCCTATCCAAAGCTCCACGCTGGGATAAAGCTACTGCACCAGAGGCCTCCTTGAGGAAAGGGGACATTGAGGTACATTCGTCCCCTTACCCCGTGTCGAGCGAGCCCCAGAAACCTCTATGGGGCTACTCGAATGTGCGCCAGCTAAATGGCTGGTGCAAATCCAGGCAGCTCTGTGTTGGGCTTCCAAGCCCGGGAAGGGTAATAGGATTTGGCGGTCTCCTCCATCAAGATCGCCTCCCTGCTGGGCCTGTTCCACCCTCTTCCTCGCCCTCCCCCCGACCCAGAATGCCCTCACCCCATTCCGCCCTCCCCTCGCCTCCCTACCGCCCGGCGTGGAACTCCCCTGTCTCCAGCGGGCACTGACCTGCCGGCACTGGCCTCCACACCGGTGCAACATGCTTTACAGCATGTTTGCGACAGCGCAGGGCCTATTTATACCGCTGGAGGCCAACATAGGATTGGGCTGTCCCTGAAGCCTTAAGTCTGTTCATTAGGGCTCCCTCATTACGAGAAATTGATCAAGATTTTTTTTGTAAATAGTTACTTTTAAATAAATAAAAATATTTCTTTCTAGATCTTGTTTTTACCATACCATGCCATACCATAACCTTTATTGGCATAAATCTTATTTTTTAAGTCTCGAAAAGCTAGGTGGGTTCCGATAGAGTACCATTTTTAAAAGAGAGTCCCAGTGCTAAAACGGTTTGGGAACCACTGACCTAACCTGTTCTTAAATAGGGGACCTTCTGTAAAGTCTGACATACCTATAGCCATTTCAAAATATGTAAAAGCTATCTACTGAGATTTTGGTAGGCTTGTTCATATACTGTAATTCAGATGCAGATTTCTTCCACCTCTTCCTGTCTTGGTAACAGAAATAGCAAGCACACCCCATATAGAACATAAATTAGCTCAGTACTGATCTCAATATTCATGTGTATAGGTTAATCATAATAACCTATGCAGTCACATTTCAATGCCAATTTCGATTATTTAACAGCGCTTTGTAGTATTGGATGTAGTGCATCCTTTTTTCTTTGTGTCAGGAGTGGTAACACATTTTATTTGCAATGACATGAAGCGTAAAAGTGGACTGCGACTTTTCTTATTCTGCTTCCTCCCTTCCTATTTCTTTTTCAAATAATACCCTGCCTTCCAGGCTGAAACAATTTTCACGATTTTTTTTCTTTTTCTGAAGGCTGTGAAAAGAGAGCCGTGTCCCCGGGTAAATCCATTGGTTTCGGTGTGCATGCAGAAGCACAGGAGTACAAGAAGTCCTCACTTAAAGTCATTTTGTTCAAAGTCATTTTGTTCTAAGTCGTTTTATTTTAAATTTTTTGAGAAAAAATCGATCCCTGGCCGGGGCCACTGTCTGTGTGGAGTATGAACATTCTCCCCATGTTTTCTCTGGCCCGGAAGGCTCACATTTGTTTCAATGTTTAATATTAGAAGTGTTTTGGGTCTTTATTTAGAAGTTTGGTGATGTTTTTGTGATCAGAAATATGCCGTAAATCCTTGTTTAGTATATCAATTAGACTACGGTAAAATTGGCTTCGTTATAAGTCGTTTCACTTAAAGTTGCAGTTTTCAAGAACCTATCAGCAACATTAAGTGAGGACTTGCTGTAAATACACATAACTCTGCATGGGTTGGGGCTTCCCCAGTTTGAACACTGGGAAATGAGTTATGGACACAGAGCATTCCCCAACACAGGGGAGACTCCGCTCTTGATGGGATCTATCTGCACATCAGAGTCCTAGAACAAGTGGAAGTTGAAATCTAGTGAAAATTTGTCTGGTTGTGATTTCACTGCAAGAACAATGGGTTTGTCACAACATACAGTAATCAGAAAGTTGCTGTACGGCGCAATCCAGTGTAGGCGGTGCGCCAGGGCAGCATGTACTGCCCCAGCGCAGGGTGTAGCAAAGGTGCCGTAAGGAACTACTCGCCGGGTGTCGCATTAAGGACCACCAGTGCAGCGGCCAGTGGCCCTTACCCGGCCATTCCCCCGGCCCTGCGCCCACCGGAGCAGGTAAGCCCTATGCCGGTTGGGGCAGGGGCAAGGGGAGGGCGGACTGGGAGTCGAGGGAGGGCAGCCGGGGCCTGGAGGGGGCGGGGATACTGGGGGCCAAGATCCCCGGTATCCTGCGCTCCCTCCAGGCCCCAGGTACGCCGGCACGGGCGGTGCAAATGTGCATGAGCTCTAGAGCTCGTGCACATTTGAGAAGGCCCATGGGCCTCCTGCCGCTTACACCGGGGTCCCCTTCTCCCGAGTTGTTCCCGGGAACTCGATAGGATACAGTGGCCGGCCCTTTAGGCCGTCCACTGTATCATACACAGAATTGCGCTGGTAATGTAACTTACTAACCCTATTTCTCACTTGCTTGCTATGTCATTTAGCAAACCGGGGGACCTGGAGCAGGGTCCCCAATACTGACCGTGAACCCCCCTCCTCACAGTTATGCAGCATTTCCCCCATTTTAATAAATCTTAAAACACCTCCTATCATCCATTCCTTAAAAACATAACTGTGCTGCCACCCAGACAAACTTTCAAGAAGTTGTTTTCTATGTTTACTTTGCACATTTGCCATTTTTCCCTCCAATATCAACTCATTTCCATGTGAAATTTTCTGTCTACCTGATATATCACTGATGTAAGTTTCTGAAACTGGAGTTTAACAAGCAAGCAAGACAGAGTATTGTACTTGAGACAAAACTAGGAGGAAGGGGGGAGAGAGAGAAACATTTCACATTTATTTTGACTGTTTGTGTTTTACAAATGATATGGTGTTGCCAAGATTTGCAAGCCGATTCCTGGTTAAAAACAACAACAAAGCTGGACAAAATGTCTTCAGCCAAGCAGCATTTTGTGGTATGGTGGAAATAATATACAGGCATCCCCCATATCTACGGGGACCCGTTCCCAAACACACATACACCCTTGGATACTGAAACCATGGATAAAAGGGAACCCTTTATACTTACTGTGGCGCCAAGCACTCATGTCTTTTCCTTTGCAGCATGTTACAGAACATAGAGGAGGAATGTGAGAAGCAGTCAGCCGGAACGCTAGAAGAGAGAGACTAAGGCTGAATTTGTTTTTCGACTTCGAGTCCTCGGAGCGCTTAGGAGCTGTTGTTTTTTTTTCGCCTTGTAGCTCCGAGCGGTCGCGTGTTGTTTTTTTCGGCTTCCAGCCCTCTCACTACGCTCTCAGTTTCAACTGCGAGCTTGATGCTAGAAAAAATGGCGGCCTCCTGCACCAATAGGAAGGTGGGAGATATAGTGGGAGGGACGAGGAGCAACAGCAGCCATTCTGATTGGTAATTTCCGTTCATTTTGGAAGCCCCTGGTAGCCACGGGTGTCACTGGAGCGTGGCGGGGGGGGCGGGCCGCCAGGGGGTGACACGCGTCATGGGGTGACGCGCGCACCCCCTCGCGCGTCACCTCCGTGACGCGCGTCGCCCTCCGGACGCTCCGAGGCCGGCCCGGGAGCCTGCCTCGGAGCGTCCGACCCCGTCGGCGCTCCAGGGCCTTCTGAAAGAAGGCCCAGGCAGTGCGTCAATCCGGGTATTTCCCGGATTTTCGCACATGCCCAGACCCGTTTTGAGGGCAAAAAGCCCTCAAAACGGGTCTGCGCATGCGCGAAAATCCGGAAAATACCCGGATTGACGCACTGCCTGGGCCTTCTTTCAGAAGGCCCTGGAGCGTCGACGGGGTCGGACGCTCCGAGGCAGGCTCCCAGGCTGGCCTCGGAGCGTCCGGAGGGGGGGCGACGTGACGCAGGGGGGGAGCCGGGTGGCCCCCTCCCCCCACGCCTATAACGTCACGCCACTAGGGGGGGTGACGCACGTCCCCGCACCAGGGTGACGCGCGTCTAGTGACGCCAGTGCTGGTAGCAGCGATATCAAGCATGCCAGGAGCGTCACTTCCTGCTATTTCCAAGTTGAAAAACAAACGCAGCCTCAGAGAACACTAACAGGAAGCACAAAGCTTCCTGTTAGTGTTCTGGCTGTCTCCCTCCTCTAGCGTTCCGGCTGACTGCTTCTCGCATTCGTCCTCTAGTGTTCTGTAACAGGCTGCAAAGGAAGAGACATGAGGCACTTGGCGCCACAGTAAAGGAAGACAGATAAGTAATGGGCATGTGAGGGGCATGGAGAGCTGCGGATAAGTGAATATGCAGATATGAGATCTGCAGATACGGAGGGACGCCTGTATATTAAAGCACTGTAATGTGCATTAAAATTCCTAGTGGGACTACATGTCTGTTGCGTTTCCATTTCACATCCCTCCTATAGAATCCTTCTGTAACCAAGTACTCTAAAGAGCAAGAGAGAACAGATAGGAAAAGACAAGGGGAGCACAGCTGATTCTGTTCCTTAGACTAATTGCATGCTGGATTGGGAGGGGAATCTGAAAAGCAAGCAGGGCAGGGTGTAATTAGGGGTGGGGGAGTGGAGTTAATCCTGAATGCTTTGAAATTGTAGTGTAGTTTCAGTAAGGTCAGTCAATGCATAGAAGGTCTTCATCCTGCATTCCCTTTGGGATGCATGGGGGGGGGGGCAGGGGAGCTATATCCAAGATCCCAAGCTACATTTCCCTGTGCTTTGCACATCACATGGGGACAGCTGATTCTAGAGCCACCCTCTGTTTCCCTCTCCATCCAACAAGCAATCAATGTGCTAATTGTATCTTAAAACATTTTTATCGTGCTTTTCCTGCACACTGCAGTCCAAAGTGGCTTGTAATCTTAAACATGTAAAATAATATATCATAGCAAAAACAACATCACAGCAAATTAAATGCTGTGCAGAACAAACAAAAATATACTGCACCCTCCCTCAGTCCAAACCAAATGCCTAGCGAAAGAGCCTGATCTTCATTAAATGTCAAAAGCAAAGAGTAGGGGGGGGCACATGAGCTTATAATGGGAGAGAGTTCCAGGACATTGGAGCCACCACAGGAAAAGCCCTGCTCCTAGTTACTGCTTGCCTTACCTCATTAGGTGTTGGCACCCAGAGCAGGGTCCCAGATATTGAATGGAGTGTGCAAAGAGGCACATATGGGCAAAGGCTGTTCTTATGGTATGCAGGTCTCCAGCGGTGAGAGCTGAAGGTCCTTTTTTAGCAGAGCATTCCAGATGGGCAGCCTAGGTTTACAGTCAGCATCTGTGCATAACAATCTCCAGACCACCTCCATGAAATTATTTTCCAAGGTAACAAAATGGTCTCCTCCATTATACATTGCCTATTTGGAACACCATTGCCTATCACAGCGGAACAAATAAGGTTGAAGACAGTGATATCTTTTTTCCCCATTCGGAGAAAAGGAACAAGAATATCAGTGTAACCGCTGGGCTTACCAAGGACTTCTTGCCTACACAGCATTTGGTGAAATTCATCCATGCTGTGTTTTGTTGAGCGCAGTTTCATCTCACATCTTTCAGTGCAATTGTTTGGATAGTGTGCTCCTGCTCGGGTAATACAAATTGTTTGTGAAGCTTGCCTATACTCATACATTTTCCTATCAGACCTGCAATTGCTTCTGATCTCTTGGGAACTCAGCCAGCCAGGCATTTTGTCTTTATTTTATTAACCACTCGTTCATTCAGCCTGTGGGCTTACTCAGCCATAGATGAAATGCAGGCAGCAGTACACGATTATACATTTTGTTTCTCTATCAATACTGGGGCGCATCGGTGATTATTAATAAATAGCTGCTTTCTTCTCATTACTAAGTTAAAAATACTGTAATGTGTTATGAAGATAAAGTACTGTCATTTTGCCCAGGGCAGACTCCAGGTTTCCAAGACTCTTTGGCAAGAGACCTGACGTGAGTGACCCCCTCCATCCACACAAGTGCTGTAACTTCTAATCAGGGGGCTGATTAGAACCTTATCTAGCATTTCACCACTGATCAATGGGAGGAGGAAGGTTGTATCCTAGGGCATAACGGGAGAGCCTGCTTGCTTTTAGGATGGGGAGCCAAACCTCCGTTAATTTTGCTGGCTGCAACTTAGTGGTAGTGGCTCCCTTTTTAACTACTTAATGCTGTGCCTCTGTAGGTAGCTGACTGCTGCAAACCCCTGCTTAACTGGGCAAGAGGCACTTTTTCAGTTGGTGCTCCTTTTATATTTAGCAGGGGGAGAGTAACTGCCCCCCTTTTACCCCAGCACAGTGTCTTTTCTGGTGGCTGTTTGCAGGTGTTCTTCTGCATCGTTTTTAGATTGTGAGCCCTTCTGGGACAGGGAGCCATTGAATCATTTGATTTTGTCTGTAAACCGCTTTGTGAACTTTTGGTTGAAAAGCGGTATATACCGGTAAATACTGTTGTTGTTGTTGTTGTTGTTGTTGTTGTTGTTGTTGTTGTTGTTGTTGATAATAATAATAATAATAATAATAATAATAATAATAATAATAATAATAATAATAATAATAACAGCAGCAGCAGCAGCAGCAGCAGCCACAGATCTTGAAGTGCAGGTGGTTTTCTTGATGGCCAGCTTCTCATGCTTTTTCTTATTGGGAATGATGCTACTCATCATGACTCCTACTCTACAACCTCCATTTTAATCAAATGAATTGGAGGCTGGCATCAGCAGTGCCTGTTGGACTGAACTTCTCATGCCTGTTGGGATCAGATTGGCTAGTCCCATCCCAAAGGCTCAGGGTCAAACTACCTCGTACACATGGCTTCTGCCCACCCCTTTGTTCGTTGATTATTATTAATAATAATTATTATTATTATTCAGACATCCGACATCCACTTTTGAGGCTATGACTAAAAAAAAAAAATTCCCAGCACCTGGCTGGAATAGCGCAAGGCATGCTAGGACACAACATTATTAAAAAATATTGTATAAAATTACCTTCAAGCTATGTGTATAAAGTGTATATGAGACATAAATGTATTTTGTGTTTAGACTTGAATCCCATCCTTAAGATCTCTCATTTATTTACTTACTTATTTATATCCCGCTTTCTCCCCCCATAGGGGGCGAGAATTAGCGACTTAAAGCGACTTACAATAAAATCCATATAAATATAATATAAAACTTCTAAAACATGAATATAAATCTAAAAACACAGCACAAAATATAACCAAATATAAAACAGGAGTAAAAGGAGTAAAAAAGGGTTGGACCACTAAAATAGTTAGGCTGGGTGGTTAACTCAGAGGGTTTGTTTAAAAAGAAGTGTCTTTAGGCCCCGCCGCCTATTATGCACATATTGCAAAATACAGTCAAATCTGAAATCGAGACAACCTCCTGTCCCAAGCAATTCGGATTAGGGATACTCAACCTGTAGATATTACAGTATAATGATATATACAATATACTATTGAAATAGAACAAAATCTAATTAAACAGCTTCAAATGCAGCAGATCATTTAAAAAAACAACAACCCTGCTCTCCTGTACTCGCTTAAACCTTTCCCCCACCACCACCCCAAATCCAGTCCAAACCGAAAAGTCTTCTTACTGAAAGCACCATATATACTTGTGCATAAGTCAATATCATGGATAAGTTGAGGGCAAGTTTGAAGCCAAAAATCTTGGTATTTGCTATGACCCGTGGATAAGTGGAGGGTAAAACATATGGGTGTATAAAATTGTTTGAAAACAACTTACCAGTAATTCGCTTCAAAAATGTAAGTGGGGGGAATCGCGCGTCACCCCTGTATGCGCGACGCCCCCCCGGCGGCCCGCCCCCCCGCTTCCCCCTGTCGACGCCAGTGTTTTCTTGCAAGGGAGGCACTTCAATGAAGAGTGTTTCACTCTTTCTTCTCCTCCCAATTCTCTCTCCTAAAATACTGTTTTTAATCACATTTCCCTAGCCCTGCTCCAATGCTGGAAGTAAACCCAATTAGGGAGAAAATGGGCTTGGGGAGATATAAGAGAATCTGCACCCTTCTCTCTGACCCATTGATTTCCCCCTGCAACTGCTCCCCCAGAAACACTTTTGCAATGCCTGTTATCTCAGCAGAAAAGAATCTAGGAATATGTATTTGCTGGGATAATGTGAAGTTCTGTCCCCAGGCTCCCTCCAAAGATAGGGCCAGCTTTAAGCTAATTGGACCAATTGCTCCCAATTGGGCCCTGCGTCTAAGGGTTATTAATTACTCCAGTCTTGTCAAATGCACATGAAAATTTGTTCCTAACAATGCTGTTCACTTTCATTTTGAATTTTTTTTCTAAACAAAAAATAAAATTGGTATTTTTACTAAATCATTCCACAGTCACTAAACCAAGTGGTTTTGTAACTATTTACTTAAGGTAATCTACACATTTTGTTTGTTTACTTGTAGGCTTACATGTATGTAATTTTATATTACAATGTGCTTAGATCCACTTGGTCCATTAACTCACATGCACTCTCAAGTGCACATTTTGATTGCTTTCCATTCTACCATAGAGATATAAAGTCTATAATAAATTTTATTTATATCTAAGATTTTACAGACCTTGGCTCTGAACCTGGGGCCCCCGCAAAAATGTTTCCAGTTGGGCCCTGCAGCTCCTAAGATTGAGGGCCCGATCCTATCCAACTTTCCAGTGCTGATGCAGCTGCAATGCAGCCCCAAGGTAAGGGAACAAATGTTCCCTTACCTTGAGGAGGCCTCCATGACTACCCCCCCCCCACACACACACACACACTGCAGGATGCGGTGCACACCCCATTGGCACGGCTGCATCAGTGCTGCAAAATTGGATAGGATTGCGCCTTGAGTTTCTTGAGTGTAGGGCAGCTTCCTCATTATACATCCTTTATAAGTCTGCCTCTGTGTCTGGCCTTAAGAAGGCACTCTCTGTAAATTCTAGAGATTGCAGTGGGGCAATATGGAAAGAGAGGAGCTGGTGGTCCCTTAGATAGGGTCTACGTTCTTATCTCATGAAGGGCAAAGGAGATTTAGTTATCCCAATGCTGACAATATAGAAACGTATTGTCGTTAGAGAGCATAAATCTTGCTTGTATGGGAAAATCTATGAAAGCTTTCATCCCACCAATCCACCCAGTTTGTTTTTCCTCTTACTTAGCCTGCCTTTTTGTGTTTGACAAATGAGGACTGTGTGACCCTGAAAGCTGCTGTATTCAAATTGCATTCTTGAAAATGAAAAATTAACTCCACAGCTAATGCATCTGTTTTTCAAGGATCAATATGTCTACAAGACACTTTAGCATTCAATTTTAAACTCAAGAGCTTCCATAAATATTCTCCCGTGATCCCTGTAATAGGATTCTGTGTCCATTAAAAACACCTGCAGGATCCTTGCGATTTCTTCTTATGAATGTTCCCATTGAAATGTTCCACAATCTCTTGCACAGGTTATTCAGATGCCGGCCTGTGTTTATGGGTTATAAAATGGGGCTTCCTTCTCTTTCTGCTCTCCATAAGTCCCTGAGGTTGGTCTATCTGGCCCTCTCTCTCTCTCTCTCTCTCTCTCTCTCTCTCTCTCTCTCTCTCTCTCTCTCTCTCTCTCTCTCTCTCTCTCTCTCTGGCACAGGTCACCCAGACTTCAGCCAGGACCAGGACTCCTGCCTTCTCCATGCCACTCTGAATAAGCCCTCCTCGTTCCCTCCCTTGAAATCTGGCTCAGCTTAGCACACCATTGCCTGTGTGAACTTCCTTCAAGTAAACATTTTCACTGTCTCCTGAAATGTTTGGCTCTGCTCATCTGTCTTCCCCATCTTTTAATGCTGTTTATGTCAGGACTTAACAATCCACATTTTCAGTTCAAATGGGTACACAAAGTAGAAAAGAATATTAAGAACCAAGAGTTGAGTGGGAAGAGGTGGTGGTGATGGGAGGTGGAAGGTAGTGGGCGCACATACACACATTTAAAGGTGTGTTAGCAAGACAACATGCCACCCAGCGTCTAATTAATCTGTTGAACTCCTTGCCACAGGATGTGGTGAAGACACATGACCTAGATGCCTTTAAAAGGGGATTGGATAGATTCATGGAGGAAAAATCCATCACAAGTTACAAGCCATATGCAACCTCCTGGTTTTAGAAGTAGGTTTTCTCTGTATGCCAGGTACAAGGGAGTGGCAACAGGATACAGGTATCTTGTTGCCTTGTGTGCTCCTTGAGGCACCTGGTGGGAACACTGTGCGATACAGGAAACTGGACTAGATGGGCCTTTGGCCTGATCCGACAGGGCTCTTCTTATGTTCTCAGGAGCAATGGGCCAGCAGTGAGTGCAGCTTCGTCTAGGACAGATAATTCTCCCGTTTCTCTAGCATTCGGTTGTAAACTTGCAAACATAAACTGCTAATGTTATGTTTGTGGAGTGCCTTGTTTTTTAGGTGCTTAAAAATAATAAACATTGCAAGTCAGTTCTCGTTATCTGCTAGGGTTAGGTTCCTGGAAAACCTAGTGGATACCAAATTAGCGGATCATTGAGCCTATGGGAAAAATGGGGTTAGGTTCCAGAGGACCCTCTTCGCCATATACTATAGGAACTTTATGAACCTGAATCTTACCTGAAGTCTATGGGCTGGTTGATAGCGGTGGCAGCATCCAGTATACCACATTGGCTCTTTGTAATATAACAATTCCTAACTCTAGTAAATTAATTATTATTCCTTCCGGACAACATTATACAAATATAAAAGGTATTGTACAGTATCCTAGAAGCCCATAGACAGCACAAACAGTTCCCATTGTGTTGCAAATGACTTTCAACAGAAAACACAGAGAGAGAGAGAGAGAGAGAGAGAGAGAGAGAGAGAGAGAGAGAGCAACTCCAGAAGAGAGAGAGATTACCTTTTACAGTAAATGCAGCAAGGCAGGGAAATTTGCTCCCAGAACAACATGAAGAGCCATGAAAAAAAGTTAAGTACACACCCATGAGAACAATGGCCCTGACAAGATCGCAGATAGCGAGAACAGACCACGGATATGGAGAGATGGGTGACAATTCTGCCCCTCACAGATAAGCAAATTCACAGGTAGTAAATATTTGCATATAAAGAGAACTGACTGTATAAGACCACCTATCATGAGCAACCTGGATCAAGTTTCAATGTCAGTCCATTACACTAACTTCAAGCAGTCATCCAAGGATCACATCACACCAACCATACCACACCTAGTTCAGACAGGAAGGAGAAATAGAGCTGTGTATCATCCACATACCGATGACAACCCACTCCAGATGACCTATCCCAGCAGCTTCATGCAGATGTGACAACGCATGGGAAATGGAATTTATTTATTTATTTATTTATTTATTTATTTTCACATTTTTATACCGCCCTTCCTCCAAGGATCTCAGAGTGGTGTACATATTTCCTCCTCTCCTTTTGTCTTCACAACAACCCTGTGAGGTAGGTGGGGCTGAGAGATAGTGACTGGCCCAAGGTCACCCAGGAAGCTTCATGGCTGAGCGGGGATTTGAACCTGGATCTTCCAGGTCTAAGTTCGACTCCCAAACCACTAAGGGGAAGGACTGTAGCCTCTCAGCACCACTTCCTGGAATCTCCTCATTGAAGTAGGAATGGAACCAGTACAAAGTAGCAATATCCATTGATGTGGACTCCAGTCAGTATTTGCTTCCGTTCCACCACTGCATCTTCAATCATTCCTATCACAGCTCAGAGAGGAGAAGAGCTCAGGAAATGCAGGCAAGCTTTCCTTGGGTACTTTGTTGGGCTGTTTCACTCCTGTCCTAAAATAAAGGGAACTACCAGTAACTACCAAGTAGTTTTCTTTCTTTTCATTCTTTCATTGGTCAGAAAAAAACACAGAAGCATCAAGAGAGAGAGAGAGCAACAGGATATTTCTCTGCCTCTTCCAATTGATTTCATTTCCATAGCATCGTTAAGAACTGAAATGGGACCATAAATAATCCAAAATGTGAAGTGAGCTTGAATGCTATCTGGATCTTCTGCCAACTTTGGATCAGCAAAATCATTCCTTTTGATAGACTTTGCCTGCTGTTTTCCCAAGTGTTAAAATTACTCATTGGAACATTTTGAAAAAAGAGACTTGTAATGGCTGCAGAATCTGCCATTGCTTTCTTCCCAATTTATACATTTGGCCTTGGGGATTTGTGCTTGCTAATGTTGGATCATGGGGTGTGTTTTTAAAACTGTTTTATTCATATATCTTCCTTGCTTAAACCACTGCAGAAAATAAAATAGATGTTAAAAAGGAAGATGCATGCATGTTGAAAAGTTTCTTTTTAAATAAAATCAGGAAACGTTTGGATCTCTTCCAGCTACAGTTTTTGTTTTAGGTGTTCCTCCTAGTCCTGTGATATGCATAATCCTTTGAAATACTGTACTACGTCTTACTATGAATTGTGACTCTCAGCAACCATGAACTATGTCATGACAGTAAATTCCACCCAAATTGCTCATCGTTTGGTACATAAGATCATAGTGATAGTGAACCAGAGTAGGAACCAAAATTATTTGTTCAGCGTCGCATAGAGGGAAACCAATTAAGAAGACACAGAGCAAGGACAAGTTGCCCATGGTAACCATGGTTGTTTAAATCAAAGGTTCCCAACCTTTTTGGCCCACATACCACCTACGTGGGCCTCAGGTTGGCTGTGTACCACTGGAAGTAAGTGCCGATGATGTCATCAGCACTTCCAGGTTCACAGCCGCACCGGAGCTCAGAAATGCAAGGTAAGGCACAGGGGAGGGCCATTCCCTGTGGTTAGAGCCTGCGTGCTCGAGCTCTGCCAGCTCATCATGTGGATGCCACAGTAGTAATGGTCTCTCTACCCTCTTTCTATTCGGGTCTTGGGGGTTTGAATCACCCTATAGTAAGTAAACAAATGTCATCAAGTGAGAGATTCATGACTTGGAAATGGTACAGTCCACTCTCCCACCTCAGGAGTCTGCCACCTGATTGTGCTACATGTGAAAAACAGGCCATAGATTATGACGCTCTCTACATGAATGGCTGTTCTCTCCTGTTCCTATTTGAAAGAACATTGGATGATTGGCCTGGGGGGGGGGCATTTCACAATGTCCACGTCATTCTGAAAAAGATAACCTTTTCCTTTTCTCTGCTGGCAGGGATGAAAGAAAGTAAGAACCCTTAAATAACAATCGAAAAGTTTTAATTTGTCTAAGAGGGTCTCAAGATGGTAAGTTAGCAGACCATTAATGAGTAGCGTGATTAGACAAATCAATATTTCATGACCAGTTTTTGACTTCATTATCCAGCCTTATTTCCGACTGGAGTTGTCACATACTTTGATGCCATTTGTACTTGTGGATTTATCTGTATTTGCCAATTTGGAAGAAGGATTGACAAGACTGGTCTATATGAGTGTAATTGTCAACAGCTAAAATGGGTTTGCTCTCAGCCGAAATCAATTTATCAACATGCATCGGGGGGGGGGGAGAGAAGGTGTGTGCATAAAAGTTTCACAGTGGTACAAAAATTATGCATTCCTTGTAGAGCACATAGTGAAATAGATGAGGCAACACAAGCACTTATTCTCAAGTCAATTAATCCTCTGTTTATAGGGGCACCTATGAGATGAATGCCTCAGATACCCATGGCAATCACAAAGCAAAATGATTCTCTGCCACCTTTTGTTAAGTTTTAAAACTTACTCATGAGTGTTACCTCTAAAAAATAATTAAAGGGCAGCCCGATCCTACCCAACCTCAGGCCGACAGAGCGAGTGCTCCGCTGGCCTAAGGCATCGCAAAAGTGCCATAAGGCACTTTTGCGGCGCCTCGAGTATAAACAGTGCTGGCGCCGTATACTTGCTATACAGGTGGCCCCCCCCATATCCACAGATTCGCTATCCACGGTTTCAGTTAGCCATGGATTGCGGGGACACCCCCCCCCAGGCTGTTACATTTTTCCCAGTAAGCTTTGTTTTTTCCTTAAACAAACAGGAGAAGCAGCCTCTGGCTGCTTATTGCAGGCAAGTAGAACGAGACTAAGTCCTAGAGAGGCTCTGCAAGGTTAACAGAAACCTTGCAGAGCCTCTCTAGTACTTAGTCTCGTTCTACTTGCCTGCAATGGAGGCTGCTTCTCTGTTTGTCTTAAGGAAGAAACAAAGTTTGCTGAAAGAAAAATAAGAGCTGGGGGGGTGCGAACGCCTGCCCGCAGGGGAGGCAGGGCAGGGGCCCCCTCAGGACACCATGGAGGGGGTGTTCGCTCCTATCCACGGTTTCAAGTATCCACGGAGGGGCCTGGAATATATCCCCAGCAGATATGGGGGGAGTACTGTACTTGCTGTACCTGTTTTGTTAGCAGTCGAATAGCTTCATATATGGAAACTTTTTTTGCACTGTTTCAAGGCAGAAAATAAAATTTCATAGAGTTCCATTTAGAAAATTCTAATAAATGCCAACTTGATTAAGCACATGCCTGATGACTGCCCTGATCGATGAAGCATTGAAGTGCCAGGCTGAGCTATTGTTGATGATAATGATTAAAAAAAATCATGAAATCACTGGCTTGTAAGTAATCCCATTAATATCTGCATATAGTTGTTTGTTGAAATACTTATGCAAGGATTTTAGAACTTCGGTCAATGGATGTTAACCGTACACTAGCCAGAAGTGGGAGTTGAATACCCTGCTATATATTTGTTGCCACCATGTTTCAAAGTTGGTTATCTGCTGAAGTTCAATCAGTGTGTACTGTACTGTAAAATAACCTTTTTTATAACGGATGTGACCTTATTTTGAGAAGGCCAGTCATAGGTCTTGAGACCAAAGAGTTTACATTCAACGAATATCTCTGACCAACATTTTCAAATTCTATTTTGTCCTATACAGGGATCACAGCTCCAGCCCACAGATGAAGCTACTTGGAGCCCTCATGTGGTGTGGCAAGTTTGAGGGAGTGCCAAGATGAGAGAAGAGGGGGCCCGTGCCCTGCATCTTCCCACCACCCCCTCTATCCCGCTGGAGACAGAGGTGCTCCATTTTATTTATTTATTATTTATTTATTTAAAAAAATTATATCCCGCCTTTTCCTATGCCAAAAGGCAAATGCCGAAGGCGGCTTACAACAAGGATTAAAATACATAATTTAAAATAATACAGGTGGGCCCCCATATCCGCTGGGGATATGTTCCAGGCCCCTCCGTGGATACTTGAAACCGTGGATAAGAGTAAACACCCCCTCCATGGTTTCCTGAGGGGCCCCCCACCCTGCCTCCCCTGCAGGCAGGCATGCTTGCCCCCCCCCAGCTCTTATTTTTCTTTCAGCAAGCTTTGTTTCTTCCTTAAAACAAACAGAGAAGCAGCCTCCATTGCAGGCAAGTAGAACGAGACTAAGTCCTAGAGAGGCTCTGCAAGGTTTCTGTTAACCTTGCAGAGCCTCTCTAGTACTTAGTCTCGTTCTACTTGCCTGTAATAAGCAGCCAGAGGCTGCTTCTCCTGTTTCTTTAAGGAAGAAACGAAGCTTACTGGGAAAAAAGTAAAAGCCTGGGGGGGGGTCCCCACGATCCGTGGATAACTGAAACCGTGGATAGCGAATCAGTGGATATGGGGGGCCACCTGTACATAAAATAAGTTTAAACAATACATAACCATACATTAAACAAATTTAAAAACAATAAAATCCACTGGGGGGAGTGACAGTATGGAGCAGAGAAGCAGCATGGCAGAGCATCTTGAGACACAGGAGGCAGACCACGACCCATCACCCAAATGCTAGACGAAACAAAAAAAACCTGTGCTCTGTTCCCCTTCCTGCTCACTCGAAACAAGTGCAAATATCATCTGGGCAGTGGTGCCTCCTTCTTCTTCTATAAAGAAAGGTGGGAAACCCAGCCGTGGCCACCTCTCCATCCCCTCGCCCCCTTGGCTGCTTAAGAAAGCACCCAAGTGGACTGGGGAGAGGGAGAGAGAGAGAGAGAGAGAGAGAGAGAGAGAGAGAGAGAGAGAGAGACTCCCCCCCCCCTTTCTCTTACACCTTTGGATGCCCAGGACACAGTTTCCTCTATTTATTTATTATTGCAGTATTTATATACCGCCTTTCTCACAGACTCAAGGCGGCTTACATAGGCAGGTGGATCATAAACCCCACTTTTTTTTTTCAATTGGGGTTTTTGCAAGTATTGTTCTGTGAGAGAAACTCATAGAACCCTCAGTTTCTCCAGATGTTTCCCTTTCAAAGTGCAGCCATTGTTCTGACTGCATTCTTGTGCTTCCAAGCTTTCACAGGCAGTCGCAAATCCACACCTCGGCCCGTTCTCAAGATGTTATCTGTCTCTTGCCACCTGACTTTCAAGTGCCTCCGCGAGGTCCGTCAGCAACTTCCGTTCACCATCTGAGGTGTGACTCAGGCTCATCCTGCTTCGCTTCTTCAGGCATGGCGATAGCTCAACCTCCAGACCACAACTCCTGCCCAGGGTTCTGTGTGCACATTATGTGTGGCTGTCTCAGGCAGCCTTGGACCACTGGCTGGGCCTGCACAGCTCCATAGCAGATCATGTGATTTTGTTTAAAAGATCTTGGATTCTGTCCCTAACCTCTCCAAATCAAGGATCTCGGGTATCAAGGCTAGGAAGGCTTCTGCTTCCAACCACAGAGAGCTACTGTCAGTCAAAGTCGAAAATACTAGGCTAGATGGACCACTAGTTTGACTCTGTATCTAATGAAATTATCAGCTCAAGTTTTCATATGCCCTACAGTGTATCCTCTTTCTTTTCATCCTTGGCAGATGCCACATCATATTTAATTCTAGGCACGTCTAGGCAGTGGAATACCAATACTATCAACCTGAGTGTGATCAGTTCAAGGTAATAGATGTAAAAAAATGTGAACATTAATGTAATCGTATATAATGCTACATTAATGTACCCATACATAGCTATTTCAATACTTGTCTGGCTTCTGGCATTTTTATTAGCAATCAGTAGGACTAAAAGAGGAATCTGCACCATTTAATAGATATAGCTCCCTGGAGTACTATGAATGAGTAAGAACAAGGCTCCATCTTTGTGAATTAAGAAGGGTAATTTGGGGCAAAGCTCTTCTCAAGTTCTCAGAATTCACATTATTTGCAAGATGAATTTGATAATGTGAGTTTCTCTAAACCTTTGTCTGTTTTACCTACTAGCAAGAGAGTAAAAAAAAAACCACGGACTGAAAAAAAAATAGAGAAATAGTGTCATTGGAGTCTTGTCATAGTTTTGACATGAATTCTTGTTTTGACCTGTTCTGTATAGCTGGTCTTAGATTTCTTCACGCTGCAACTGACCTTGATTTGGAGCAAGTTAAAGAGCATTCAGTGTTAGTTCTTCTAGTGTTAGTTCTTCCAAGATCCAGGTGCTGTTTGATGGAGTCTTCCTAAAAGAAATCAATTTTTTTAAGCTTGTGAGCCCATTTGGGCAGGGCCAGCTCAAATTTCAGAAGGCCCTTGGCAAACCACCTTGCATGGTTCCACCTCTCTACTGGGTGGACCTTGAAGCGGTTTCTCTGTCACTACCTCTCAAATATTAGCGGACTCAGAAATGTGCTTGGGAGTCAGCAGTGGGCCCTTCTGAAAGCCCTGGGCCACTGCTCAATGAGGCTGACCCTTAACATTGGCCCTTCCTTTGGGACAGGAGACCATCTTTTCATTTCTCTTGCTACGTAAACTGCTCTGAGAACATTTTTTTGTTGAAAGCTGTATATAACTATTCGTAATCATAATAGAGATTATGCCGATGCGTTACTAATATTGACAGGCATCCAGAGTAACACTTCTGTGAATGCAAGCACACTCCATGAATGCAAGATCCCTCCGAGAATGGAAGAAGCATTCCGTAGGCGCAAAGTGTCCTCATGCTCCTGCCAGGACACTTTGTGCCCCTGGAACAATCTTTCCATTTTCAGAGGGAGTTTGTGTTCACAGAGGGTGCTTCTATTCCCGGAAGTGTTACTTTAGATGTCACTCACTATAATAACTACTGCTTTTGAATTACTTTTAATTTTGACTACAGGTATACCCTTTTTATTCATGGGTTTGGGACCCGAGGATTTGTTACACCACGAGTCCCAGACCCGCGAATATCTGCACTAAAAACCTTGTTTAACGAAATACATTCTTTAAACATAGGCTTACCAGATCTCCAACCGGGACAGAGTGCTAGACCTTTAGGAGAAGGAATGTAGGCAGGTGTAGCTTGTTAAGTCCTAAAGCACAATCCTAGGCATGTCTACTCAGAAGCAAGCCCCACTGAACACAATGGAGCTTGCTTCTGAGTAGACATGCCTAGGATTGTGCTCTAGCACTTAACAAGCTACACCTGTCCACATTCCTTCTCCTAAAGGTCTAGCACTCTGTCCCGGTTGGAGATCTGGTAAGCATATTTAAACATGTTACATTCTGGGACAAGGCTGGGAGGGGGGAAGAGCCTCATCGGTCTCTCTAACTCATAGCTGTCTGACTGCTCCAACTGACAGCAGCCCTCCAATGTCCCAGACAGAAGTCTTTTTTTGCTAAGGACTGAGCCGGGGATCCTCTGCTTGCAAAACATGTGCTCTCTAGGCTTACCAGATCTCCAACCGGGACAGAGTGCTAGACCTTTAGGAGAAGAAATGTGGACAGGTGTAGCTTGTTAAACCTTAGAGCACAATCCTAGGCATGTCTACTCAGAAGCAAGCTCCATTGTGTTCAGTGGGGCTTGCTTCTGAGTAGACATACCTAGGATTGTGCTCTAAGGTTTAACAAGCTACACCTGCCCACATTCCCTTCTCCTAAAGGTCTAGTACTCTGTCCCGGTTGGAGATCAGGTAATCCTATCTATACCCCATATATAAAGAGAAACTTCTATACCAGTTTAACTACTTCCCTTGCTTGCCCCCCCCCCCCATGCCGAAAATTGTTATTTGGAGTGAGTGCTCAGAATTTTCTGCACAAGATATCTAGCCGCCCCCTCATAGAACATAGCTCCCAGGATTCCCTGGAGAGAGAAAATGACTGTTAAACTAGTTTAAACTGTAGCATAGATATACCCAAAGAAACAGATGTATATTTGGCACAAGCCATTAAGCTGACTATTCCCTTAAGACTTTTACATACTTATCTTGGATAATATCCACAGTTCCTCTTTGCAGTGCTTCATTACAAATAGTTGCGGAGGTACAAAATGTACATGCAGATTAGGTGCAGTGTTTTCCATCTGTGCAAGTGTGAAATGTATAGCAAATGTCATGAGAAAACTTGTTCTCATTATTTTTTAACCCAACTTCTTTGGAAGAGCGGATGATGTGATTTGAATCAACTTCTATAGCTTACCTTTCCGGTTTTGTTGAATGCTTGACTTGGTCAAATCTCTGCTTCTTTATGAAACTGTCCAATTCATTTAAAAAATCTACCAGCCTGGATTTTAAAGTGAAAGTTGAAATTGTTATGGTACTCCATATAGTGGGATGACAAGTGAAATAATGGAATTGTATTTCCAAATTTCAATTGAATAATGAATCTGTAGATAAGATTTGTACTACTAGACTTAATAATACTTACCTTTTAAATGTAGTGCTACTTCTCAAGCAATAATTTCTACACATAGGACTTACCTTGAAATTTATTTTTAAAACATTTATTTTTCAGAATATTGCAATTAAAAAAACAAAAAATATAATTTGCATTACAGATTCGAGACAATTAGAATCATGGGAAGAACATGGCGGTAAATCCCTGTTTGGAGAAGTTATAAAGCAGGGACCATCTACCACTTGGGGATCACAGTGAGTCTTGGCATCACTGCCCCTATTGACATTCTTGGCAGCTCTCTAGGACAGTGGTTCCCAGACTGGGAGGCACAGTTCCCAGGAGAGCCGTGGAAACAGCCAGGGGAGCCACGGAGTGCCATGGAGTCCTCTCGAAAAACAGTGCAATGCCAATTGGCAGGCATCAACATAATGTAATGGGGAGTCACGGCCAATGGTCACCAATGGTCACCAATGGTCAAGGGAACCACAGGCCGAAAACGTTTGGGAAACATTGGTCTAGGAGACCTAATTACGGTAGATTTCATTTATTTGGTCTTAAGGTCAAATTTGATTTAGCTGGGTTTGCACGTTAAGCAGAGAGCTGTTGTACTAGAAAGACCTAGCACCGGCTGAAGCTTTTATATGCATTGTGTGTTGCATTGTGTGTTGCATTAGTCCTAATTATTGTTAATCACCCTGAGTTGCCACATCTGTAAGAATCTTTGTACGTGCATGAAAGTCAAAAGATCTTTTGCATTCTTGCACACAAATGTTCGAGAATACAGGGTTCTTCAATATAGCACTAATACTGGTTCATAATTGAGAGGACTACAACAGGGGATCCTGTTTTCAGTAGCATTACTACACCTCCTGTGGGGGGGAGCCGCTGCGACACCCCCTACCGGACGCCACACGCCCTGGGGGGCGTGACATCATCCTCGTGCCCCGCCGTGGTGCGGAAACACACACACACAGCGCTTTTTGGTCCCTTTTTGGAGCCAAACAGCGCCTGGGGGGACGAGAAGGGCCAAACTTTCAGCCGACATCAACTGCACGGAAAGGAGCCAGCGCGGGACGGAGCAACTAATCTGGAGGCAGGTACACCCCCCGCCACTTGGGGCCAACCACCCCCACCGTTACGACGCCTCTGCCTATTTTATGCATGATTGGGACAGATCTAGGTTCAGACAAATGGGTCTGCCATGTAGTTTGAACCTCAGTGCCAAACTTGAGTAAAAAGGCAACAGAAAACTAACAGAAGAAAGCAGCCAGCACATCATTATTGCCAGTGACCAGCCTTATTAGCCTGCTAGACCAGAGACTTAGGACAAGAAGTGCTTGAATAGAATGTGTACAGAAATATTTTTTTTCAAAATACTTCACATATGATATTACAGCATCATGACAGATTTTGTTTTAAAGTACAGTCAGCCTGCCGTATCCGCAAGACTCTGATCCACAGATTTAACCAACCGCAGATAGAAAATATAATCAGAAAAAAACACATTAACATACCCTACAGCCCTAGGGTATGCCCTGCACATATCAGCATGAAACAGTATTGAATATGACACTCCATATGACAGACACCATGCCAAAATTATGGCAAACGTTAACACTGTAAGAACTTGCTTACAAAACCTTCTGGGAATCCAAGGACTACATAGGAGAGGCCCCTCTGCAACAGCTGGTTGTCTACCTGTTGTTTCTTTGATAAGGGACTGCAAAGGCAGCAATGTGTTCCAGATTTTATTTTCAGAAGCTGATAAATAGGCTTATTTGCAACATTTCTGGGGTATTTGATATCTACTGTGGGGCAGGCTGGAAATGCTTGTATGTGTCAATGGAACATAACATATTGGTAACTGAGAAGCCCGAATTCTGTTCTCTTTCTTTCAATGACTGCCTCCTCCAGTCCTCACAGCTCCACAGCTGGCAAACATGGAGAACAGGGCGGGGCAAGGCAGAATGGGCAAAGTACTGTCGATGCTGCTGCCTGAACTGCTGGTAGCCATGCCCGTTTGAGTGATGGATGCCTGTATGAGAAGCGTCAGTGTCACTGAGAGGTGGCAACGGGGTTCTTCCTAAAGCATGGAACCTCAAGTGAAAGAGAAGCGGAGAAGAAATGTTGTACACAGAGGAATGCATTTATCTAATGATTTATGGTCTTTGAGATGGGAGGGAGCATATCTTCTTGTGCATGTTCTCCTTTTTGTACCAGGTTCTTGTAGGTAGATGACTTAGCATTAGAAGGCTGGGCAAACCACTTATGAAAGCACTACAGGGGAAAGAATTTGCACTTTTGTTCTGAAAATGCAGGTGGTCTGGCCAAAACCTAGCCAGTTTATATTATCTATTTATCATTTTATGATATATTATGTATTTGTATTGTTGTAAGACGCTTGGGTCCCCCTATGGGGGGAAGCGGGATATAAATCCAATAAATAATAATAATTAATAATTAATAATACCAGCCTTTGCCTTCTCAAACAGCTATGTCTTGATCATACACCAAAAGGCTCCTCTGACTGTCTTTCTAGGTGCCTGTAAGAACCAGCACCTTGAATTGAGTATGGAAGCATATATGGTTGAAGAAGCATTAGCTGTTTATTCAGCACTGCTGGGCAGCGCAATACACCGTAGAGATCTGGCCGGCAGCCCAGGGCCGCCTGCCGAATCCTATCCCCGTTCCGGGCCGCGCTGCTGTGGCCCGTAGGTCTACTCAGGGAAGGTCTAATCAGCCTCCTTGGATTTCCACCAGCTAAATAGCTCGTTCCGTCGTTGTTTCTGTGCACAGGATTGCGCTGATAAACTTGGGAACTGTTCATGTGTTCATTCCTGTAGAAAAGAATGGATGGTATGGGGAGCAGAATCACGCCTGCTGCTCCTATCCTTGGCTTCCAGATGGTCATCCAGACCTAGGAAGAGAGCCTGCACAGGTACATACAAATGTAGACTTTGTTCACAGGTTCAGATAAATATGTGGAGGTCAAGGAATAGGACAAGCAGGCTAAATTCCCCCCCCCCTTTTGCAAGTTCATTTCTATATGGCTGAATATATGGATAGTCCTAATATTATCATGAGTAGTATCCAAAGTTGCTTGCTCTTGAGAGCAACCTCCTGGTTTTAGAAGTAGGTTTTCTCTGTGCCAGGTGCAGGGGAGTGGCAGCAGGAAACAGGTTATCTTGTTGGCTGTGTGCTCTCGGAGGCATCTGGTGGGGCCACTGTGTGATACAGGAAGCTGGACTAGATGGGCCTTTGGCCTGATCCAGCAGGGCTCTTCTTATGTTCTTATGTTAGATTCTTGCTGGATGCTTCTCATGGTCATGAAAATCTGTGATTCCATAGAAACAATAGTCAAAAATATGCTCTTAAATGGAGAGATGCTTGGCTTTAGCCAGAGGAGGTCGACACTGTTAAAGTATTTTCTTGACATTGGGCATTTTTAGGTAAAGGTAAAGGTGACCCCTGACAATTAAGTCCAGTCATGTCTGACTCTAGGGTGTGGTGCCCATCCCCATTTCAAAGCAGAAGAGCCAGTGTTGTCCGAAGACGCCTCCGTGGTCATGTGGCCGGCATGACTCTCCTTGCCGCAGCGCGTAGCTTGCGGCTGGAACACAGAGTGCTGTTTACCTTCCCGCAAGCGGTACCTATTTATCTACTCACATTAACATGCTTTGTAACTGCTAGGTTGGCAGGAGCTGGCCAAGCAACGAGAGCTCACCCCATCGCGGATTCGAACTGCCGACCTTTCGATCGACAGCTCATGGTTCAGCGGTTTAACCCACTGTGCCACCCGCTGGCATTTTTAGGGGGAAATTAATTCCAATATTGAAAGTGTCAGTCCCCAATTTAAATATCAAAGAAGCTGCTCAAAGATAAAACAGTGGCTAGATCACTGTGTTAAACCTGTTACAAATATCTAATGTCAAATATTTAACACGGGCATTTCTTAATTGTCTATGGTGAATCTATTTTACAGTCTGGTTCTAGGTTTGTACATACAAGCCAGAAGTAAGGCTTGTGCTTGATTCCCGACAGTGTTTAAATCAAGACAATATTTATATATTTGCCTTTGCAGTTATAAGTGTATTAATCATTTTCAAGTATACAGTACTTTTTCTTCATGTGTCACACTATTTATACGTGACTATAGGTTTATACACTATATTCAAAACAATTTTGAAGTTTTGTAGAATTTAGGTTATCAGGGGAAATACAGTATGTTTCAGTAAACATACTCAGTAAACAGTAAAGGGCCAATTTTAAATTTTGGTTATTTGTGTCTCCTTTCTCTCTTCATTATACTTTACTAGCTGCCAGCATCCAAGGTCAGGCCAAATGAGAGACAATCTTACAGCAGATAAGAGTTGACAGAAAATGTAGGCAAAGTAAATAATAATCTGTGACTGGTGATAATGGAAATGTCACTGAACTAGGAATTACTGTATGTGTGAAGGATCTTCCCCCACCCACCTTCAATTCCGAAGCCTTCTAAAAAGTAAAACAATATACCATGGTGAAATGATAGATTAAAAAAAAAAACTATAGAAAGAATGAAATCATATTGTGGCTGGAAAAATATTGCAGCCATTAACTGCTCCAATGATTACATCAACAAGCCTATCCATTCCAGATATTAGAACAGAGAACGGCTAATGTCATTTTCAGTAAGAAGACAGTTTTGTTTCAGAGGCTGTTAAAACTTCAATCTCTTCACCCCAATGAATCCTATGAAATGCAAAAGCGATACAATTTCCTTGTGTCGTCTTTTTAGGGCCCAATCCTATGCCCCACCAGTCCATAGCATGCAGCACACGCTGCATGCTGGAGGAGAGACCAGACGGCCTCGATGAGGTGAGTAAAGATTTTCCTTACCTCCCTGTCTGCTGCCTGGCCGCCAATGGGTCTCAGACTTATGCCAGCTATTTAGTCAACCTTCTAACAAGTCCGAGGAGACCCAAGGGGGATTCAGGGTAGGGAAAGGGAGATAGGATCTTAAAGTGTGCATGGCTGCAGCTATTGTCCCCCTCCTACCCTGAACTGCCCCCTGCAAGGCTCACTTTCTACCCAAAACAGCCCACAATCCTCCCCCAAACTGCTCCCACTGCCAACCTACCTGCTCTGGCAGAACATTGGGGATCTGATGTTATTGCGGGGTCTCTAGCAGCGGCGGCCCCAGTATGCAGATGGTGGCATGGCATCCACACCCCTAAAGGGCCAGTCGCTGCATCCTAGGCCCAATGCGGCCTGCACCAGTGTGGCCTAGGCTCACCTTGGGGGAATCCCCTGGTGTAAGCGGTGTGGGCCACAATGGGCCTCCTCGGATGTGCGCCAGCTCTTTAGTTGGCACACAGCCGGGGAGGCTGTGTAAGGCCAGCCCGGGCTGCGACATGGCTCAGGATATCGGCGCAACTCAGCACCGATATCCCTGCCCCCTCCCAGCCTAGGCTGGCTAATGGCCCCTCCCTCGCTGCACCTGCCCGCCCTCCCCCCGCCTCTGCGCCGACCAGCGTGGGACTCACCTGCAGCAGCTGGCTCAGGTCCAGGACTCCGCACCAACACCGTTTACATGCGAGGAGCTGCAAATGTGCTTTCCGGCATGCTGGCGTATCGTTACGCAGGATTGGGTTGTCAGTTGCAGTATTACACTGACCATGGATATACATACATAGATCCCTGTATGAGAACTGAAGCGTTCTAAATGGTCACTCAGGTCAATTTGTTCCCTTAAGTGTTGATTTTTATGGATGCATTCAATTGGTGAGCGTACAGGGTTCCGTGAGCATAATTTAGATACTGAGGTTTGCAAGCTTAGTCTCCATGTGTTCTAAGTGAAATCTGTTCTCAAAGTGGTTGAGGTGGTTTAGTTTAATGAAGCGTGTAAGACAGAGACAAAGCTTTGGACCTGGCATCTTTACTTTACCTAGTGGTTTGTTACACCCACTCTGTGTGAGTATAAAGAGCACGGCTTGAAAAGCATATTTCCATTGGTGTTTGCAGTAAAAAACCAAAATTGCCCAAAACTCTCTTTTCAAATTCTCTTTTCTTCTGATACAGGTGGGCCCCCATATCCGCTGGGGATATGTTCCAGGCCCCTCTGTGGATTCTTGAAACCGTGGATAAGAGTGAACACTCCCTCCATGGTTTCCTGCGGGGGGGCCCCACCCTGCCTCTCCTGCAGGCA
This sequence comes from Plestiodon gilberti rubricaudatus, assembly GCA_026170595.1. Taxonomy (NCBI): domain Eukaryota; kingdom Metazoa; phylum Chordata; class Lepidosauria; order Squamata; family Scincidae; genus Plestiodon; species Plestiodon gilberti. The sequence goes on along the minus strand of JANXHW010000005.1, from coordinate 79,696,697 downwards.
GGCATGCTTGCCCCCCCCCAGCTCTTATTTTTCTTATTTACACAGAGAAGCAGCCTCCATTGCAGGAAAGTAAAACGAGAGTAAGTCCTAGAGAGGCTCTGCAAGGTTTCTGTTAACCTTGCAGAGCCTCTCTAGTACTTAGTCTCGTTCTACTTGCCTGTAATAAGCAGCCAGAGGCTGCTTCTCCTGTTTCTTTAAGGAAGAAACAAAGCTTACAGGGAAAAAAGTAAAAGCCTGGAGGGGTCCCCACGATCCGTGGATAACTGAAACCGTGGATAGCGAATCCGTGGATATGGGGGCCCACCTGTATTGCAATTCCATCGGTTTTCAGATGCCCAAAGTGTTTCCCAAAAGTGTCATTTCTGCTCTGGGATCGTCAAATATCTGTGACGTTCCATTCAGATTTCAGCTATCGGCCCACTCGGGGGTGTCTTGGGGAAATCTTAGGAAGGAGCTCTTTTCTGCTCACGTAACCTCAGTAGGGAAAAGAGAAACTGAACGATCAGGAATTCTTTCCCATGAGCAGATGTCGAAATACACAATCGGTGTGTTCATCACCTGTATTTGGGTGTGATAAGGGACCAGATAGTTGTCTACCTCAATGAAACCACCTAAGGCAAGTTGAACTGAGATGAACTCTGATCAAAAATAACAGTACTTACATGCACTTATTTTGCATGGATCTGCCAAGGACATTGCATAAGAACCTGTCAGACTAAATGAGACCTACAGCTCATTTACTGCCTGACAGGTATCCAAAACCAGCTGGAAGAAACCAGAAAAAAAAGGATTAATCCATTTTCTGCCTGCCTCCGAAGTGTGTGGCTTGGTTTGCTTTTTTGTTTGAGGCTGAGCTATTATCTGCAGAGATGTTAAGGTGGTACACGTCTCCATTTACAGTGATGGCTTGCTTTGTTGATCTGTGAAAAGCTTATGGCTGTTGGGTTGTCCCTTCTGGAAGGAGGATGGACCAGATGGTCCTCTGGTCACTTTCAGCTCTATGATCTTTGAAAGTCTCTATTAATGTCCAGAATATCAGTGGAATTTATGCTAAAAAAAAAAAAAAGCTCAAGAAGATCTTGAGTTTTAACAGTCTAATAACTGGTGGGTCATGACCAAATGGGTCATGACCCAGTTTGGAAAGTGCTGGGTTAGGCAAAAGTGGCACAGGCAAGCTGAAAATAAAACACTAACGTGGCTTACTGAATACTTTTCCTACCCTAAGTACTCCTGCTAGATAAGGATCCTGGTCCTTATACCTACACCTACAGCCCAATCCTATCCAAAGCCCTGCGCTAGGATGCAGTGACGCTGGGCAGGCTCTGCTATGTTCAACGCGGAGCTGGAGGCTGCTGGAGGCCTCCTCGAGGTAAGGGGATGAATGTCCCCTTACCCCATGTCAAGCCCCAGCAGCCTCTATGGAGCTAATCGGATGCGTGCCAGCTAAATGGTTGGTGCAGATCCGAGTAGCTCCATGTCAGGCTTTCAACCCGGGAAGGGGGATAGTATTTGGTGGAGCGTGCTCCGCCGCTCTAAAGCATTGTAAATGTGCCATAAAACAAATTTGCGGCTATTCGGGAGTAAGGCCTGCAGCCCTCACTCCACCAGCCTTCAGACCCTGTGGCCAAGGGTGGCCATTGGCTGGCCCAGGCTGGGAGAGGGCTCCGCCGATATCCTCAGCCCCTTCCCAGCCTGGTTCAGCCTTACATGGCCTCCCCAGATATACATCAACTTCAGAGCTGGAATACATCCGAGGAGGCCCATAGACCCCAGGCTTGCCTACACCCGGAGAAGGGGACGTCCCCTTCTCCTGAGGTACTCCCGGGCTGCCCTAGGGCAGCCTGGGAACGGCATAGAATACAGCGGCCGGCCCTTTAGGCCTTATTATGCTGTATGTCATTTAACATACCAGATATACTTCACTGTCCCTGCTGTTACATATCTATCTCACCCAGATATCGCTTGTATGGCATTGTCCTCCCTACTCTGAAAAATCCACCCATGCAGGCAGCTCTGGTGACCAAGAATTCCACATTTTATTAGGTTAACATGAAACAAATCAAAGGTGATATACGATTACTATATCAATATCCCAAGAAAGATAAACAAATTGTAGTTGCATGGATTTTTTAAAAAAATAAATCAAAGAATATCGACATTGCGTTATTCAGAGAAACTTTTTTCTTTATGAAGAATTGCAATGATGTAGGACGCTTAACTAGAGTTTGTACAGAATCACAGACATCCAATTGCATTATTCTCTACAATAAAGGCAACTAAGGGGAAGATATTTAAGTGGCATGTGAACACAACTTTTTCACAAAAGCTGTTTTCTCCTCAATGCAGGGCATGACTGCTATTGTATGCAAAAAGCTTGGGGCTTTTAAGTTTTGTTTTGTTATTGTTAGTTAGTTTCCAAACCTTGGGGGGGAAAGACACCATTTGAATAATCACAGATATATAATATCTGGATCCAAGCATTGATTATTAAGCCTGTCTCCAGATAGCAGTTTATAATGGTTTTTATAATGAGGTTTTTATAATGACCCCCATATCCGTGTTGAGACAAATCCGCGGATGTCGGATCCATGGATAGCGGGGTTCACTGTACTGCTAAGCCAGAAGCAGAAGGAAAGGATCTTCAAGAAAGTGGCACAAACGAGCATGGAGGCTTTGCTGGTTCTGGCCTGGTCCACATCATTTGAGCCTGCCAGATGCCAGTCTGCTATTTGGACTGGCAGTGATGAGAGAGGGAGTGGCGCATTCCTCATGTAGTATTCAGATGTGCTGAATTTTAAACAAAATACAGGTTTTCCACTCACAAAATCCTCCCTGCATAATTATGCACTCTCACAATTCAGGGGGGCGGGAGTTATCTCTAGGCTGTAACAAGAGTAAATCCAGAAGAAACTTTCTAAAGTAACCAAGAATAAATTTATAGATTTTTTTTGTTTCTCCAAGGATTTGACAATGCTAATAATTATAATAATATAATTATATATATTATAATTATTATATAATAATAATTATAAGTTGATAAATATCAACTTTTGTCAGCTTTACATAATTATTGCACTAATTCATTAAGCTATTTTCTCCTGGTAACCTACCCATTATTTTAGGCTTTTGTCATATAATTGAGAAAATTAAAGATATTGCCTACAAACCAACAGAGAGCGAGATGAACTTAAGCCCATGGAAATTGAATGCCGGGCAGCCAAATCCTATCCTACGCTCTGCTCAGCGATCCAGCTATGCCAGCGCTGGCAATGCAGATCCTGAGCAGAGTAGCAGGGTTGGAGGTCTCTTGAAAGTAAGGGAACTTTTGTTCCCTTACCCTGGGTAAATCCCCAGCCTCCCAAATGGGTCTCCTCAGATCCACGCCCGCTATTGAGCTAGCATCAGTCCAGGAGGCTCGTGTTGGGAGAAATGGGCCTGAAAGGAGGATAGGATATGGCATGCACTGCGGCCGCAGATCCCATCTCCCTCTCAGGCTGAATCCACCCACCCCCTGCCCTGAAATGCTCCTGGAATGCGCTCCCCCCTTCCACAGGGGCCAGTATCCAGACAGTGTGTGGCCCAGGTACATAGGCCAGCCTAACTGCTTTACGGCAACTTTTGCAACAGTTCTGGGCCAGCGCAGAGGTCCTATGCCGGCCTAGCGGTCAGATAGGATTGCACCCTTAATCTCCTTAACTCTGTGCTGGATTGTGGCCATTGTATGAGTTGTGGGGGGGGGGTCCTGTAGAGGACTTCAGTTCAAAATAATTTAACCATAGTTCTCTTTCAAAATATTTCATAGCAGTTTCAATGAATTGCCCAGTGTCATTTAGAGCACCCTCCATGAATCTAGTCAGAGACTGAGTATACTGCAACATCAAACGATGCTGGACATAAATTGCGTTGGGAAGAACGGAGAAACTATAAAACAGACCAAAAGGTTACAGAGCATGTCGCTTTTCAAGAAGAGACAGCCAACAACTTGCAGGGTGGACAGGATGATCCATGGAGAAATAGTTTATGGGAACAAAATAATAATAGTGCTAAACTCAAAGAAGTTAAACTATGACCAAATGCACACTTAAACTGAGAGGGGCCCCACCAGACATGCAGTTATTCTGTGCTGAAATGCATCCATGAGTCACATCCGGGAGTATCAACCCACATGGGATTTCAAGCCTATGAATCTGAGGGTTTCTTCATGGGGGTTTCTTCATGGAAAGAAGCCATGCTGGTCCCTCTTCTGATGCTGTCGGTCATCTTTTCAGCAGACCTCCTGTTTCTGCATGTATCCCAGTAGCACTCGCCTGCTGCAAGGGGCACGAGCAAGCACCCAGCCGCTCCTTGGGGCTTGCTTCCAAGCAAGCAGGCATAGGATCATGCCCCAAGGCACGTATGTGGGGATGGTCACTCAAGCAGCCGCCCTTCACACCCACACTCAGAAAAGCAGACAAAGAGATCTCCATTTCAAACATAATGATGTATGTCTACACACCTTATCCCTACACACTTTCCTGGAAACAAGCCCTGTTGAAAACAAGGGGATCTACCTCTGAGTAGGTATGCATAGGATTGTGTCAGAAGGCCCCTTTCCCTGCCTGGGGAGAAAAAAGTCTCTCTCTCTCTCTCTCTCTCTCTCTCTCTCTCTCTCTCTCTCTCTCTCTCTCTCTCTCTCTCTCTGCCATCTCTCTCTGGCTCTGTGAATCTTAGGGAGGGGGGGAAGCATCCATCCATTCCCTCCAGTCCCTAAAAAAGGAGCAGGAAGAGGATTGGATCAGGACAGTTGGCGACCGCCTCCCGAGTTCATAGCATTTCACAGAGCTCTGGATGGATCTGTTGGAAGAGGAAACCAAACAGGAAGTCCCATGTGAGAGTGGGAGCAAAACACAGAGAGAGAGAGAGAGAGAGAGAGAGAGAGAGAGAGCAGCAGCAGCAGCAAATAAAACTCAAGTGTCGCTCTTAAATGTATTGATAGGCAGAAAGAGAGACACAAGGAGGAGGTTTAGAAGAGCCAAACTTAAGCTTGCTATAGAACAAACGCCCGCCAGTTCCAAAGGACATCACCTAGCGCCACATTTAGTAAACCTAACCAGCTCAAAATGCTGGAGGGAGGGAGTGCGTGCGTGCGTGCGTGCAATTTTGTATGTGACCAGGTAAATATGCTTCATGTATCTATCACTGAAATCAAACCTCTTTCTTTGTTTACCCTCACCATTTATTGATTAGAGTTTGGATGATTCCTAACTTGCTACTGGCAGCATCCATTTGCTTTATTGATATCTTTGTTCTGTTTTTATTACGGAATTTGTAAGCTGCTCTGGGCTCCTATTTGAAATAATCCTATCCGACCCTCTGCTCAGCGATCCAGCTATGTTGCCGCCAGCAATGCTGGGTACTGAGTGGAATACTGAGCAGGGCTGGAGATCTCCTTGGGGTAAGGGAATTTTTGTTCCCTTACCCCCAATAAAGCCCCAATCCCTGCAACAAGTCTCCTCGGACCTGCGCCTGCCATTTCGGCAGCACAAATGGGCCTGGGAGGGAGATAGGATATGGCATGTGCCACTGCCGCTGATCCTCCCGGGCCTAATCCGCCCACTTTTGCAATGGTCCTGGGCCGGCATAGTCGTCCTTCGCCAGCCTACTGACCAGATAAAAAATAAATAAAAAAAATAGCCATAACAGCTCCTAAGGTGGCATGTTGTGAAACTGTGAAACAATTCAAAATCAAAACAATTCAGGCATGATAACTAGATCCAAAGACACGAGGCAAGAAGTCTTACCCAACGATACAACTATACTTACAAGTAAAATGCAAAATTTTGAAAGTTGAAAGAAACCAAGCTTACAACACTTTAGGCAACAGTGATTTGCTTGACGTTCGCCCAATTCGTGACACACACTGGACCCTCTTCTGCTCCCTCTGCCAGCTGTTTTGTTGTAAATCCATCACTGATCAACATCTGAGTGATATCACAGGTACCTATATGGGAACATTGCTCTTGTGTTTTGCAACAGCTGTTCAGGCAGGACAGCCATGCAGACGACTCGATCATTTCACACACGTGGCAAAAGAAATGTGTCCACTGCTTTTCACAAGTGAACGTATGCCATTTTCCCAACATGCAGATGATGATCTTCATATCACAACGTTGTCTTCTATGAAGCAGCCCACAGAAGTCTTTAAATAGACCAAATTTCTCTGACCCAGTTTTAAAATCAACCGCTAATAAACCTGCCAAGTAATCCTCAAAATGTTTGCTTTATTAAATAAGATGGTGATTGATTTTTTTTTTAAGCCCTCTGGATGTCCCATCCCTTTTTCAATTGTCATTACTTTATGGCACAGTGAGTGAAGGAGAAGACTGTTTTCTCACTAACATTAATCATCACAGAAGTTAGAGAAATTTTGGTAAGACCCGATCTGTGCGCTGAGATTGCCTGTCTGAAGCTGGCTGCTTAATGTTCTTTTACAGTCTGTTGCAAGCTTCCAAGGCCAGCTTAGGAGGATTAAAATCATACTCCAGGTTGAGGTGTTACCTCATCCGTTCTTAAGGCTTTTATCTATCAATATTTGTTTTCTCGTTTAAACATTCAAACAAAGTCAAGATGCCTATCTCGCTTTCAGGACAGCGGGGGAAAATATCCTGATGGGCAGAGTTGTATATAACTAGGACTCCTGCAGAAAAAACACCCAGAGCACATATATGTGGCACCTTGTAAGTTGTTGTTGATGATGTGACATCAGATCAGTTTCATTGTAATGGTCTACACCCCCCCCCACTTCCTCATGCCCTTGAGGAAGATAAACGTCTAAGCTTATGACTTTATATTCTCAGACCCACATACAGTGAGTCTGATTTGTGTAAGAAAATCATGTTGCCTTGACAGTATATTTTGATACCATCTTCTTCCGAGTCTTGTTTTGCATGGATTGTATGTATCCTTCTTTTCAGAATTATCAGATCGACAGTGTCCTCTCTAAGCAGCAATAATGTTTGGCAAGAACTTGTCCTTTTGGGTTATTATGTAGGTCATATATATTCTCTCCAGCTGTCTTGTTCCATTCCTCCTCTTTCTCCTTGAACCACTGTAGGCTGCAAATGGCTTTGCGCTCCAAAATTTATGCTCCCCGATATGCCTGGCTTTGCTTAGAACAGCTCTTTAGAGTTATGAATATCTCAGGTAATTCTGCAAGGTAAATATTGCAAAGATAAAGATGACTTACTGCCTCCAAGCTCAAATTAGGACTGACGTTTCATTATAAAAATGCTCCTCAGTGAGGGGACTTTGTAGTCCTTAAATAACAGCCTGTGGTTGCTATTGACCCAGGGATGTCAAGAATGAAACTTGCTGTGAGGGAGACTTATGCAATTCTCCCCAGTCAAATTTCCCTCTGGATTTTAAGGTTCCAAGTTACCTGATCTTGCTGGTAAAGCAAACTGCCACTCCTCTGTCCTTGATTTCTGGGTTTTCAGGCCACTGTGAATGTGCAGCTTGCCAGCCTTCTGTTCTCGTCTTTTTAACGTGCCTGAGCGCATATGATACTGAGCGCTTTTGGGACAGGGAACCATTTCCAGGATGGTGTAGTGGTTTGGGAGTCGGACTTAGACCTGGAAGATCCAGGTTCAAATCCCCGCTCAGCCACAAAGCTTCCTGGGTGACCTTGGGCCAGTCACTATCTCTCAGCCCCACCTACCTCACAGGGTTGTTGTGAGGAGGACAAAAAGGAAGGGAGGAAATATGTACACCACTCTGAGATCCTTGGAGGAAGGGCGGTATAAAAATGTGAAAAATAAAATAAATTTCATTATTTTTCTTGCTATGTAAGTCACATTTTTGCACAATCCTAGGCATGTGTCCTCACAAGTGAGCCCCAATTAGTTCAAACAATTTGGCTGCAATCCTATGCACACTTACTTTGGAGTAAGTCCCATTTAACACAACAGGATGGATTTCTGAGTAGACATGCATTGGATTGTGCTGTTAGTGAACTTTTTTTGTTCAAAAGCGGTATATCAAAACATTTAATAATGTTAAGAAAGGATCCTGATACAATCTCATGCAGTGCAAAAAATAGAGGGGCCAGAGCAAGCCCATCCCCTTTCTTATCTTGAGCCTACAGCAGTGGATCTCATGATCCGCTGGCATAAGCAAAACGTGCACCACCACCAGACACTCCGGAGCTGCTGGCACAAACGGTCAGAGGCTCCATGCACCTGCCAATGGTCCACCCTAGCTGCACTGGAGCAAGGAAGGTGGTGGCAGGAGTGGGTCGTGGGAGGTTCAGGGGTGGTTTGGGGGAGGAACTGGAGCTGGTTTGGGAGTGGGAGGGGTGGATCTTGGTGGTAGCACTGCACACTGTCTTATCCCCCTTTCCCAGCCTGGACCAGCCCCAAACTCTCTTTGGCCTTACGCCAGCAAAAAAGCTGGCATGGGTCTGTGGAGACCCATTGACGGCCAGGCAGCCTTTAGAGAAGGGAGTAGAAAATATTTTTACTTACCTCTCCCAGGATGGCTGGTGTGTGTCCCCCCCCCCCCAACTTAGCATGCAGTGTGAGCCGCGGCAGTGCATGCTATGGACTGGTGGGGGATAGGATTGAACTTCCCGTTATATAAGATATGATGAAATGAGTGCTCCAAATTTTTAAATGTTGATGATCTGGTTGTTAAAAATGCTGTTGACTACCTCAGGAGTCTTTGGCTGTCAGGTGGGAAACAAATATTTCAGATTTTCCAGGACAAAGGATTTATAGGTAAAAAAGCCATGTGAAATTATTTATCAAAAAAGCCTAAAATTTTGCATTAAAAACAAAAAGACACAGATATTCACAATGCTTAAAAATATGTTAAAATTAGCACCAATGAATAAAAATTGTTTAAAATATACATAGGTAAAAACGGACCGACGTTTCGTCCTACTCATAGGACATTTACTAGGTCTGGACAGCGTGGCTGTGGATGAGAATGCATTGTTTTACATTTTTGTTTTTAATGCAAAATTTTAGGCTTTTTTGATAAATAATTTCACATGGCTTTTTTACCTATATATCCTTTGTCCTGGAAAATCGTAGCTGGCCATGAAAGTTTCCGCTCAAGATTGAAATCAGGGGCGTCGACAAAGAGAAGCGCGCGGGGCGGGCCGCCCGGGGGTGACGCGCGCACAAGGGTGACGCGCGTCCCGCTGGCACTTACATTTTTGGCGCTGGAGTTGGGCCCGCCCGAGTGTCCGTTTGGCTCCAAAATGAGCCGAAAACGGCGTGGGGGGATGCTCTGCGCCTGCGCGTGACATCACGCGCGGGGGCGGGGCCGCGTCATTAAAGGTGACGCGCGCGCCCCGCTCTAGGGTGACGCTCATCTTTGTGATGCGACTGATTGAAATATTTCAGAATATTAAAATAGAGAAACACTGGGAGTAGAAAAGCAGACACCCTCCCCCCAACACACCATGCCATTATCCACATGAGAGTGTATCTTTTTTGTTTTGTTTTTCTGTAAAGACTTTTTTTTTAACTACAGGTTATTTTATTTCCAGGAGTGAACATGCTGCTGATTTTCTTTTCCTGCAGCTTTCACCTGAATGAAAATACCAGAGCCTCCTTGAATTGGTAATTATCCGTGCCTCTGGATCTTGAGGAATTATATTTAATAATAAATGTGGCTTGTGCTATGAAGAAGAAAAGAAACTAAAGAAACCAGGCCACCAGAGTAAGAAAGAAGCATGGTTATTGCGCAATTCTCTCTTTCTTAATAACATTTGCTGTGATGAGAGAGACTAGTTGAGTAGGCTACAATAAGCAAGAAACAGGACATGAGAATAAGATAGTAAGGGCATTGAGAAGATAGGGTAGCAGCAAATAAGTAGAGGCTGTCTATATTTTACTGTAGGATTAGAAGATTATTAGCAGTGCAGTCCTATACGTGTTTACTCATTTATAAGTCCCACTGTGTTCAATGGGCATACTCTCAGGAAAGTGTGCTTAGGATTGCAGCCTGGGTAATTTTATGACTATGTCAGTATATGAAGTGAATTGATAGGTTTGGTTTTCCTCAGTGTGGTGGTGAATTGTGGGCATTTTTTCCAATAAATATATACTTATTTATTTAAAGTATTTATATAGTGCCTTTTTCTTGTAGACTCAAGGCGGTTTACATAGGCAGGCTGATCAAACCCCATTTGAAAAATGTTATTCTATGAGAGAACTCATAGAATCCTTAATTTCCCAGAGGTTTCCTTTCGAGTGCAGTCAACGTCCTGGCTTGTGCTCTGCCTTTCCAAACTTCACAATAGCCGCAGTTCATCCTTGGACAGTTGTCAAGATGTTATCCGTCTCTGGTTGACTCCTCCACATTCCAGACATTCCACACCCTCTCACGGTGCCTTCAAGGTGCCTTCGCGAGGTCTGTCAGCAGCTGCCATCTCCTATCCAGGCAAGAACCAAGGCCGATCCTGCTTAGCTTCTTCAGGCAAGGCACTGGCTCAACTTCCAGACCATACCTCCTGCCCACATCAAAAATATTTCTGGTTTTGATCACTGAGCTTTGTATCGTTGTTCACATTTGCATTTTTTTTTAAAAGGGGGGGCATATATATGGGGCAGATGTATTGGCAGGGGAAGACTGAAGAATTTTAAATGTGCAGACTAGATGTGAATCAAGTTGCTCCAGTGGCAGATATTATATCACTTTCAGAATTTTTAAGAAATGGATTAAGGTTTTCCTGGACTTAATACAGATTACCAGTCTGAGGAATAGTCACTACAAGTGGCCCTTCTGGATAGGAACAGGAGGATTTAGTGATCTGGTTCTGGCAAATTTGGATTGCAACAGAGAGCCAATAAGGATTCAAGGGGACAGTCCTACATTACTAGTGAGGGGACAAAAGGTTCACTTGCCTTGGAGGGGGGAGAATTCTGAGATTTATGTACTTTCCCATTTCTGTTAACTGGTAGATCTCAGAAGCAAATTAGGTAAGACATAAAAATACTCCTTGTGTCCTTTTGGCCCCAGACAAAGACCTTTTAATTTTCTCTGACCTTTTAAAATCCCATTGGAACTGGTTTTATTGCTCGAATGTACCTATATTTTACTGTCTCTGCTTTTTTAATGCATTTTAGTTTTTATATGATGTTTTACTGTGTTTAACTCTTCATTATGATTATTATTTCTCTGCTGCAGGGTAGAAATACTGAGGGCAGGTTGAGACAATTTTTAAATTAACAATAAGCATACAGTGGTCCCTCGGCATCCGCTGGGGGGGTTGGGTCCAGCTCCCCCCTCGGTTATTGCGAATCCACGGATGCTAGAGTCTGCAGAGGGTGGGTTACGGTGCTGCAAATACTTACTTTGCGGCCACACTGAGAACTCCCAAGGTCCAGGGGGCGCGGGGGGCTCAGAAAACTGCGTAGGGGGGCAGTCACCCCTTTCCGCGGTTTCAAGTATCCATAGTGGGGGCTGGAACGTATCCCCCGCAGATACGGCGGCCCCCCTGTATAGGATTGCAGCCTTATTATTATACAGAATTGTTGAAATAAATGAATAATTATTTAGCCAGGATTGCCCTTGAGGGGCTCCTTGCAGGGCACTCCAACACTACCTTGATGTCTGCTGTTCACCTTGGACTGGCCATGTGAAAAACAGGCCCTACAACACCATGGGCCCTACAGCACCATGGGTGCCCACCAGTATTCCAAGACAAGGTAGTGTCATTGTGTTGATGAAGCCACAGCCACTTCTGGAAAGATCTCCTCTTCATGTGAGACATCACAGAGTGCCAAAGTGTATGTGTGGCATACTATGCTGAGTTGGACAGCCGGATCCCATAGGGATCCACAGGATCTTCAACCTTTCCCAGGCCGCTCCAGTGTGGCCTGGTGACTCCTCGGGAGAAGGGGACGTTCGTTTCCTTCCCCCGGTGTAGGGATGCCCAGGTCCGATGGGCCTCCTCGAATGTACGTTGGCTCTCAAGCCAATGTACATTCGGGGAAAGCGCCACTGAGCCTGGGAATGAGAACGAGGATATCGCCACCAACATCCCTGCTCCCTCCCAGGCCGGCTCGGCCAATGGCTACCCTCCCTTGCCGCCCGTCCCGTCCATGCACCCAAACCTTACCTTGCTCCACTGGCTGCAGGTCGGGTCCTGCCGGCCTCTGCGCCGGTGGCCTTACTCCAAGGGTGCTGAAAACACACGCTCCACAGGCAGAAAGTTACGAAGGATTGGGCCGTAAGTCAGAGGAAGGGAATGCCATGGAGGAGAGCTGCCCTGAAGACTCTCTCTGCAATGTGAAAGGGTATGTCCTGAGCCAGGGTGGCTGTAGAAATCTCTCCCTGCCCTGGGCTGAGGCAACCTGAAAGGTGATTGCCAGTGGGAGATGGAATGGCTCCTGGAGAAACTGAGACTGTTCCATTAAAACTTTATATTTTGTAACTCAAATCTCAGCTTTTACCAAAAACATTTGAGTTTTAGCTTAAATTTCAGGTCTGTGGCCATTCATCTATATCAGGGGTTCTCAACTGTTGAAGGCACGGGTACCCCCTATCACGGTCCAATTTTCTGAAGTACCCCCTGCTAATTAATTGCTAATTAATTTATAATTAATTAGATTAATCAATCAATCAATTAATTAATTAAAAAGGTATTAAAACAATTTTAAATGTGAAAAAATGTCTTATTTAAGTGTGTGTGTGTGTGTGTGTGTGTGTGTGTGTGTGTGTGTGTGCGTGTGTGTGTGCGTGCAGAGCAGTTTGAATTTGAAAATACTTGGCTCGCTGACACTCAGCTGATCCAGGGAGATAAGGAGCACCCTCTCGCATACCCCGCCAGTGGGAGGCCGAGCTGGGAGCTTGGGGGCAGGGCAAATTAAAATAAAATAAAATAAACAAACCTCTGGTCCCCAACATTCAGCTGATCTTAGCTGATAAGGGAAAGCCTCTTGCGTACCCCCACCTGATGGTCCGCCTACCCCTAGGGGTACCTGTACCACAGGTTGAGAACCCCTGATCTTTATTATAATCTCAGTGCTAGTACTAATGAAAGAAAAATCATATCTGTGCCATTTTTTTTTAATTCAGTACTGAAAAAGGCAACATCATCTCTAGTGGCCTCTTCCACGGGGAGGGGAAACAAGTTAACACCACAGAGCACACTTATTCTCATAGCGCTCACATAAATGAGGAGAAGGCTGCCAGCATTCAGTGTATCCACTGCTTCCCACAGGGACATACCTTATGTAGCAGACAGAGATCTCAAGGCAAGCACAATCCTCATGGGACTATAAATGAGTTTGGAGGAGAGCCAAGCACTCTTCAAAGGCAACCAAAGCTGCAGCCAGCCTCTGTTTCTAACTAGTACTGCTACTGGTCGGGGCGGGGCTGACAAACAAAGTCAGCTGTCAGTCAAATCTACATGTTTAGTATCATCCCTGTAGCTGGACTGAGTAGGCCACTGACTCAACCACAGTACAATTATCATAGAACAACATGCTGTCCGTAGGCACAACAAACCAGACCAGACCTTTCTGGGACATATTTGGAGGAAATGATAAATGCTAAATTCTCTCAGGAGTGATGTCAGTTAGCCTCATGAATGTTAGCCTCACTTAAAGTTGTTGATAGGTTCTTGGAAACTGGGACTTTAAGCGAAACAACTTAAAACGGAACCAATAAATAACATTATAATAATGAACCAGTGAGTGATGGCGGTTGTAGTGGTGGTGGGTGGTATGGGGAGGGAGGCTTAATCCTCATCACTGGTGATGGGTAAAGGTGAGGCTAGGGCAAGTGGCAGGCTCAATATCACTGCCTCAACTGGTGGGCTCAATAGCGCGTTTCAACTGGCGGTCTCAATAGCGCTCAGGCTGACAGGCTAGTTGTGTACCTCCATATTGTAAATAGTGTCAGAGGCTCCACAAGGCGTTCTGGGACGCAAGTAGAACACGGAAGTGGATCGCTGGCCGCCACAACTTGAAAGCGGCTGCAGCTGCTGAGGACAACATTAAAATGAAACAACAGAAAGCAAAATGACGGTAAGCGAGGACATGCTGTACATGTATGTTATATGAGAAAACTTGTATATTTCAAGCATGGTCAATGCTCCAAAACAATTGGCGTTGCTGATGACATGCAGCCTCTAATCCCCCCCCCCCGGCAGAAAAAGCTATGATGTGCTCCTGTTTCACAGTATTGCTTCAGTTTTGACTCTTGGGGTGTTGTGTTGTTTTATAATCCATCTTTTATCGGTTACAAACACATCTCCCTGGTAAGAACTGGAAAGAAGTTTCTTCTTTGGTCTGGGCTGCTTCACTGGGTTCTCATATTTTTCGACTAGAGCCAAGAATCCACATTGCTCCTATAATTATGTTGGCCTTGTTCCAGACCTCCTGGCATTTTTAGCACCTCACCTGATAGAAATCCCCAATCACTTCCTTCCAACCATGTTATTTTTACTTTTTCAGGAAAGGTGTTTGTGTGGTTCACTTCATTCCATAATCCCCTAATGCACATTTGTGCACAGCTGAATGCATGGGATACAACGTGGATGTTTGAGACAGGCTCCTGCAAACTGAGGTTACTGTCTACACTTGTTTAAAATTAAAGCCTAAATTCCCTATTTTCATTGGCTAGGTGCTTGTACCCAAAGAATTAATTTATCAATTCAATTCAGTACATGACATTCAACCCCCGTCCCATATGCTACCAGATTATTCCAATTTCCGAACCAGCCTATCCTTGTCTTACAGTGAGAGCAACATTTTCATGTGTCATTCATACTTACAACCCCAGGTGGGGGGGGGAGGATGAGGAAGATCACTCTTCGTCTTTTTCTGCTGAAAGGAAACTAAATCTGTGAAACGGTGGGTGGTTCAGCGGTACTCAGTGAGCTGTGGGTCAGCTGCAGATTAAACCTAAGCTTCCCAGATCAATGCCCAGCCATTGGAGCACACTAGTATAATGATTTGCAACATAAACCAATGCCAGTCACATTACAAGAACCATTTTTTAAAAAAATAGCCATCAACCTTTCCTGCCTATTCACTATAGAATAAATCTTAACAAAACTGAGATTAATTTGCAGTGTTATGCCATTTTAAGCACTTTCAAGCACTTATGGATGTACTGTCTAATCTGTATTGTACTATCTGTCTCTGCTGCCGATGGCATACACCTTAATTAAGACCAAAGCATGGAGCATCCTTCTCCCTAACTGCTATTTGAAAGGAAGCCTGGGATACTGACGTATTGCATCAAGTTCTTCTTCAGCCCCTGACTTCAGCACAGGTGACGTCCAACATACAAACTAAAATGCAACATAGGAAAACCCTGCCTATCGTTTACCAGTGGAAGACTGTCCAGTCTTTGCATGTTCAAAGGGCCGAATAAATAACCCAGTGGCAAAACTCTTCTTCAGATGCAGATTTGTAGGGTAAAGGGCCCAATCCTATCCAACTTTCCAGTGCTGATGCAGCTGCAATGCAGCCCCAAGGTAAGGGAACAAATGTTCCTTGGCCTTGAAGATGCCTCTCTTACTTCCCCCCCCCAACTGCAGGATGCAGTAAACATCCCATTGGCATGACTGCATTGGCACTGGAAAGTTGGATAGGATTGAGTCCTTAGGCTGCCATTTTATACACAATTATCTGGGAGTAAGTCCAACTGACCTCAATTGGGCTTCACTTCTGGATAAACAAGCATAAGATTGCACTGAGCACCACTCTGAACATGGTGAAGAAATGAAGGACATTGGTATTTGCACAATTACCGTTCTCTGTAGCTAGTAGGGTAGTTTTAATGAATGGGAGATATGTTGGGGTAGCCAGTGGTACAGGTGCAGTTGCCTGACTAAGTTTGAATGTTATGCAGTCAACCAAGTTTCCAATCTCTGCTCCTCTATGAAGCTCACTGGATGGTCTTAGGTTAAGGCTGGCAGATGCCAGTATTTTATTGGTATGACCATTACAGCTATGTTCTCTATTGGGGTCTGAAAAGCCATTAAACTAGATTCTACCATAAACGTTTGATCCCAATGCTAGATAAATCTAATTTCACACTTGATTTACTTTTCTCTGGCTTTACTCTTTTTTTTTTTGATCCAAAGTAAAATGCATCATTTTACACAGAATAACAACATATTTCTCATGTCCCCAGAGACGAGATGAAGTACTAGTGCCTTGCAAGACCAGGAAACAAGGTAAGAAATTAGGTTGTGTACTCCCTTAGATGGGAGTCTAGACTAGCCATAGAAACTTGATATGATCAGAGTTGACCATTAATTACTACTGGGTTTGCTGCAGAGAACCCATTTAGCCTGGTATTTAGCTGCACCACATAATTTCAATTTTGGCTGGCCCAGTCAATTAATTTACTTCTAATGTGATCAATCTGAGGCCAACAGTGTTAAGGGTTGGGCCAACAGTGTTAAGGGTTGGGATGTTGGTCAATTGGCTGTTTAGATATTGTCAATATGCCAACCGCAACAGAATTGTTAAGGAAGGTGTTAGAAATTGCTGAAATTGATCAATTAACAGACACTGTAAGGGAAGAGACATGGTCTATTTGTTCTTTAAGTGTAGATGGATAAATGCATTCTATTAATTACTGGGCTTTACCTCTACCTTTACATTCTATTCATTACTGGGCTAAACACATCTTAATCAGGAAGAAACGCATTATGTAAACTGCTTTGTGAACTATTTTTGGTTGAAAAGCGGCATATAAATTTTCCTAATTAATTAATTGATGGATTGATTTTGTGCCGTTGGCAAGATCATGCATTAAAAAGTAGCCGGTCAATGGATTACTTATTATTTGATTGTGATCAAATAACGTCAAATATTCCATGAAGCCTCATTCTGTCATTTGATAGAAAAGCTGGAAGTGGTTTCTGCATGAATAGGGTGCACAGGGTTCCCTTAGGAGCACCTCCTTCACTTGCACTATAAGTGATTGTTTTCTGTTACTATTTGCTTACATGGGCTTTATTTAATTTCAATTTTTAATAGTAAGTTTGAACTATCACAGTCATTTGGAGTCAAAAAGTAGAGAAGAATTATTCGGCTTTTTGAATACTAGTCACATTATAAAGTTATATCTGCACAACAAAACAAAGGTTGCCACAAAATTAACAGAGTCTAATTGTTTGAAATTTGTTTGGAATTTAATGCTCATTCTTTTTGGTGCTCATTACAAGACACAAGTCACTTCTCCTTTGTAGTGTTCAGAAGCTTCTCTCCTCATTACAGTTAAAATATATTAATGCTTTAAGCCAGGCATTCCCAATCTGTGGTACGCGTACCCCTAGGGGTATGTGGACCGCAGGCCGGGGATACGCGAGACACTGTCCCTTATCAGCTGCTGTGGTCAGCAGCTAATAAGGGACAGCTGCTAAAGGGGATTTTTCTGAGTTGTGGCGTAGGCGGGCACCGCAACCCGGAAAAATGTCCCCAAGATGTCCCCAGTAGCTCCTCTTACATGTTCTTCTGGGTGCTGCCATCTTGGATCTCACGAGATTTTGTGAGATCCAAGATGATGGCGCCCAGGAGAACAGGTAGGAGGAACTACTGGGGAACATCTCGGGGACAATTTTCCGGGTTGCGGCACGAGCAGGCCCTCCGCTTGCGTTGCAGCCCGGAGGGAAAGGGTATGCGGGGGGTATGCAGGCCTCTGAAGGTCCGGCGGTACGCAAGGCAGCTGGAGGCCCACGTAGGGGGTACGCGGGCCTCCTAAGATTGGGAACCCCTGCTTTAAACCCTTGACCAGTGCGGGACAATACCACTTAAAAATGTCAAAACATGAGTCAAGATGCTGGAATCCTTGATGGCTATGATAGGTCTGCATGTCAAAGCCCCTCATCAACTTCTCTCAAACAGCATAAGTTGTGTTCCTAGAACAACCCAGCACCCATCTCACCTCACTGCATAATCCAAACAAGCTACGAACTTTAAGAAACTGAGCCTGGAGAGAGGAAGATTAAGCAAACAAGAAAGCCTGTCCCAAATAGCAGAAGCATGGGCAGCAATTAGGGTGGGCAGAGGAAATTCTAAACTAGATATGGTTGCAGATATGGTAGCAAACGGGGTCTCAGAAGGGAGTGTTGTTCAGACTCCTTCCTATTTTACAGCTACAGTCTGTGCCAGAAAATAACCCTCAAGCTACAGCCTTGGGGGAATCAGCACCACTGAAAGCTTCACAAGAAGCAACAACTCCATGGATGTAGTCCTCCGAGAACAACAGAAAGCTCCTCTAAGGTCTTGTGATTTGTGGGGAGTTACTTCCATTCGACTGAGATTTCAACCTGCTCCTTATCACATTCAAGTGCCAGAAATGTTACAGAAAATTAGCTTTCTTTCTAACATCTCATTTTCTAGGGCTGCAATCCTATGCATGCATACTTTGGAGTAAGCTCAATTGAACTGAATGGGATTTTCTGATGAGCAAACATGCATAGGATTACACTGTATGTGTAAGAATTGTTTTTATATAGAAGAGCATTTACTCAGTCTTGTGAACCTCTATTTGCAATCAAAAGTGGTACATTCTGGACAGATTGATCATCCTAATGATTACTAGGCTGAGAAAACAGAGGGGGGGGGTTCAGTTCAGTAGCAGACTCATCCTTTGTTAGCAGAGCTGAGGGATTAAAGCAGTCCCACACATAGCAAACTGATTTTTTCTAAGAGCTTTACTGAGAAAGAAAGAATGTCAACCATTGCTACACAGGCAGAAAACAACAAGGCAGGAAAAGAAGCACCTAAAACAGAAGTCCAGCCAAAGTAGGAGAGAGCAACCCAGAAGCCCTTAAATTAGGGACCAACTCCCCCCTACTGGTGGTCCATCTCACTCAATGTTGTCTACAATTACTGCTAGTGGATCCAAACAGGGATCTTTTCCAGTTCTAACTGAAGATGCCACAGATTGAATCTGGGACTTTCTCCATGTAAAAGATGTTGGAAGAGTGACAGCATGTGAACCGATCCACTCAGTGTATATAAAGTCAGCACGTGTGTTAATGTTGACTTTGTATGTAGGCTTTGTATATATGTAGGCATAGATGCCACTCTCTTAGGCCCACCTCTTTCAGTGCATGACAGCTGAGCTAAGTCTTCACTGTGTTCTCCATCAATGATAACTGATCTTCTGAGTCAGAACGGACAGATTCCACTCACTGAATTTGAATTGGGGCTGAACTTATGAGTATCACTTGAGGACTCTAAAAAAAACCAACCCGTCTCTAAAAGCAGTCATTTGAAATTTGTATTCCAAACCAGGAAATTAAAAACTTTGGCAATAGCACTGCCTGTAAGCAGTAGCGTCACTAGGACGCGCGTCACCCTGGGGCAGGGGGCGCGCGTCACCCTAGTGACGCTACCATATCGCGGCATGGGGGGGCGACCCCCGGGAGCCAGCCTCAGAGCATCCGACCCCGTCGGCGCTCCAGGGCCTTCTGAAAGAAGGCCCAGGCAGCGCATCCATCCGGGTATTTCCCGGATTTTCGCGCATGCGCAGACCCGTTTTGAGGGCAAAAAAGACCCGTTTTGAGGGCCGGCCTCAGAGCGTCCGAAGGGTGTCGCACATCACCCCGTGGCGTGCGTCACCCGGGGGCGCCCCGCCCACCCCGCCATGCTCCAGCGACGCCCCTGCCTGTAAGGGAGAAGAAGCATGATGCAATTGTATTATTATGAAGTAATACATATTACTTCAGTAATATGTATTACTGTGTGTGTGGCAACTGCATTGTGTGTGTGGCTACTGCAGTTAGCTTTCATTAAATTTTGGGTTCTCTACTTGGAAATTAATAGATGTTCTGATTTATGTCAGGGAGAAGCCGGCAACATTTTATTAAAAGTGACCAGCCAGTTTATGGAGCTTTTCTTTTTGAGGATTAAACTAGCTAACATGCATCTCAGCAGGACAGGTGGAGATTTTTTGGAAGTCATTTTACTGCTAGGAAAACTGTGCTAGGAGAGCTTAAGCGACAAGCTTTAAGCTTACAGAAAGAGACTTTTGCTGCTCCAGTATCATCCATTGAGAATAAAAGCAGGTTCCGCTACCCTAAAAAGAAGTAGAAGCTGAAGGTTTAGGAGCTTTCACAAGTACCAAAAAAATCATGTCCTCAATAATAAACCTAAGGGGACCTTGAAATATCTCGATTTTTGTCAAGGGGGTTGACCTAGTTTTTTTTTTTTTTTTACAGGGGAAATAAAAGACAGAAGTTCCTCACAGCATCTTTAATGAGACACAAAACTAAGATAAGTTCCAACAAGGGAAACGTCTAATCGCTTCAGTCAGAGTTGGCAAACCCTATCGTTCGTCCGGCTACTCCTCCTCTACAACTGGCGTTCTCCCCTGCATACTACCTCTGAGCCCGGAGGGAGTATACAGGCAACCTGACTCGTAGCCATGGATAAGACTTGCCCTCCAGGAATTTGTCAATCATGTTTTAAAACCATCTAAACTAGCGGCCATCACTATATCTTGCGGTGGCAAAATAGCTTAATTATGCATAACGGAAAGAAGCTTAATTATGCATCACGGAAAGAAGTACTTCCTTTTCTTTATCCTGAATTTCCCACCAATCGGTTTCATAGGCTTTCCCCTGCTTCTATTGTTGTGCAAGAAGGGGGGGAAGCTTTTCTATATCCGCATTTGCATACATCAATACCTAATTTTATAAGCCTGCTCTTAACCAACCCCTTCAGCTGTGCCTTTAACAGCAGTTTGATCCGCTGACATTAGCTGGCTGATGGTCCTTATCTCTATGCTCTGAAAAGCTTCACCTGCTGATTTTCTACAGAGCAAATTGCTTTTAAAGGTGGAAGAGCAGGCCGAGCCATTTTTTTCTATCAGTTGGCAACCCGACAATCAACACAGCAATTTTCTGTTAAAGTTTTAAAAAAAAAGAAAGAAAAAGAAAATTGGCATAAACTATCCCAGGCTAGGTTCTTTGGCTTCTGATGTATTGCTTTTAATTTGGTTGCATTAAGGACCTGAAATATTAAACATAAGGCTAACAGGGCCAATGGAGGGCAGCCCATTGTGACATTTATGTCCTTGTTCTTGAGATGAAACGCACAATCAGCTCAAATAAACCATCCCCGAAGGTAACTTTGTACCGCCAGAAAAGGGCGCATGCATTTGTGGGGCAGAGCAAGACGTTTGACCAAATATCCATAAGAAAAAATGGAAACATCTCTGCTTCCAAAATGTGTCTTTGCAAAACCAAGCTGTAGCTCTGGCCAAGAGCTTCTCAGGGATTCACCTGGGTTGTCAGTTCAGCGCAGGGGCAAAGACTCAACAAAACAGCAATGATAAGGAGCCACTGGCAAAAATCACCCCCTTCTTAAAACATTAAAAAGGAGAAGCTGTACTTCAGAATCGTAACCGAGTCTCTGAATCTTCAAACACACCATCCCGGGGGCAGCCTCACAGCTCTGTCTTGCTACTTAATAAGAAATCAAGGCAATGTTGCCCCTAGTGCTTCTCTGCTTTTTCAGGTGACTACATCAGAAAGGATGAGGGGGAAAAAAAGACGTCCAGTCCTGAATTATGGCTAAAACGTCCGAAGTCAAGTCAAGGTTTGACTCTGCCTTCTCAGACCTGATGGACACGAAAAGAAGAGAGCCAGAATAAATGTTTAATTATTGTGTGGAAATTTACTCAGGTGGGATTTGTTCCGTGTTTGTTTTCCATATGAAAATGCAACCAAACATTTATAGGATGAAGTTTTGCGCCCATAGGAAGGCCTCAATCACGTCCTGTACCTGCAGATTCCCCCGGAGTTCAAGTCAACTTCTGAACACACCTGCATAACAACATTACCACACGAACTATCTATCAAGAATGGCTTGAGCCGCATGGGAAAAACTGTCATCGTGGTTGGGGAAGACCCTGAATTGCATGGAAAAAAACAAACCACAAATGAAATATCCATGTGGAATAGCAACGAGACAATCAGAAAAACCATGTGGAAATTTCCTCTCATGGTTTTGATGTTCACATTTGTTCTGGCTCGAATATTACAATTTTGTTTATTTCATTTAGATATAAGATTATTCCTGTATTATAGCCATGGTCTGTTAAAAATTCCACTGTTCTTAGAGGTTCCAAAACTCCTAAAGTCCACAGATTCTATAAAACTCCAAGGGGTTCTCAAATGATTCTTTAAAATATATATATCTAAAATTCCAAATTCAAAGTCCCTAAAATTCCTCAAGAAGCTCTTGGAGTTCCAAAATTCTAAAAGCTCTAAGAGTTCTAAAAACCCCAAAGTTCTAATTTCCTTACATTTTTCCCACACTGTGGTAGGCTTTGTCAAAGGATAAAAATAGGTTTAAAAGTCAAAAACCTAAAAAATAAAAATAAAAAACCCACCCTACACCACTCCATTCATCGCAGTATGTTACCAGTGTTACAATTTTGCATTCACAAAAATGCAGTGCAGCTTCAGTGGAGGTGTTGCTTGTTTACCCTGGACCATATTTTCCACCATACACACCATTCAATCTGTGATACGTGCCAAAAAAAGGCAGCTGAGTTGTTCTGCACAAGCCATGATTTCACATGACCTTGCAAGCTTCCTGAAGGCATGTTGAGAAGGGATGTGGAAAAATCTGTGGAAGAATCATGAACCCTTCAGGTCCCCCCCCCTTCAGCATGAACATGTGGGAACTTGGGCAGGATACGAAAACAACCAACCGTACACAAGGCAGAGATCTAGACTAATCCAAAGTTTAGTACATCTGAATGTACTGCCTGAATACCTCATATCGTCACATTTTACCTTTTCTATAGCAAATGAAAAGATTTTTTTTGTAGACAAGACGGCCAGCTATATATTGGAGTTAGTCTGCCACCTGCAGGAACAAATCATCTGAAGTGGAATTTTGTGTGCTCTGGTTCTTTAAAAATGCATATTGGTAAAATAGAAAAAAAAAGGCCTTGCTCACGTTTTATTAAGTGATCCAGAGGAGAAGGAAAAGTTACTCCCCCCCAAAAAAAAAAAGCTGCCGGTCACATGCAGGGATATTAGACGGCAAGTCAGCAAAATGTTGCTTCTACTGAATAACCTTCCCTTGAGGTAGCAGAAAAATAGTCACATACAGTTACATTTTTAAACCTGCCTGGAGAGGCTATATATAATGTCATCTATTATTCAATACAATTTACTTAGCAGCAACAGAACTCTGTACTGTATTATAATGATATTGTGAAAACCTGATCCGCGAACAGCTACTTTGCAGGTAATGAAGGCTGAATATATTGTAGGCTGTAAACAACACCCAGTTTTGAGGACACCGGCAGCCAAAACAAGGTATAAGCAATGAACACTTGATTCTCGCAGGCATACTTGATTGTCCCGAGTATAAGACGCACCTGATTATAAGACGCTCCCTTAAAGCTTGGTGCTATTAAAAAAATTTAATTAAATCACTGGCATTAAATTGCAACAGCCTGATTATAAGACGCACCCCTAGTTTAAAAACTTAAATTAGGAGAAAAAAGTGAGTCTTATACTCAGACCAATACGGTATTTTAAAAGTAGCCTTGACAGTTGTCACCGTTTGGCTTTGTTGTCGTAAGCCTGTCTGTCTATTGGAAATATTTCTACCCCTGCCTTTCAGTTTAGCAGAAAACGTCACGAGTTGGCTTCCAAATGAAAACACAATAAAACATCATAAAATAGAATACAATAAAACCATAGAACAGCAAACAATAAAAACAGTGGAACGCAGCATAAAGCCAGAATAAAATAGCAACAAAAAAATCACACAGCAGCAGGAAGCTGAAGCAATAAAAATCATTGTCACTGTTTATTAAAAGGACGGGCAAAAATGAATCGTTTTAACATGGTGTCTAAAAATGTAACAGAGTTGGTGCCGGGCAGATTTCTCAAGAAAGGCCCCATCTACATTTCACAGCTGTGGTGCCAGGAAACCCCCCACCCCACTCCCCACCCCTGGTGTTGACTAGGACTGATTGAAGCTGTTTCTAGATATTTTGTTCTCCATCGTAATGTTGGAAATTCCTGGAAGCCCTCTTAAAATCTCCAGAATTGCTTTCAGTAGCCACCTGGAGATTGATGCTGAATCCAGGAGACTCTAGGCCAATCCTGGAAGGTTGACAATCCTAGTCACCAGCTGCCTGGTGGGGACATTTGGAGAAGGGTTTCCATGGATAATCTTAACAATTTGGGAACAGGTGGTCTTTTAGATACCTAGGTTCCAGTCCATATAAAGCCTTTGAAGGATAAAAACAACAAAAAACAATTGTGGCTAGAAACATAGTGAAGGCCAGGGGGACTGTTTTAACCCTGGCAAGATATGTTCCACGATCCCGGTTTCAGTTAATAATCTAATTCTATCCCTACCTGCCGTTGTCACGTGTCATCTTCCGTTGGCGCTGACTGACGTACAGCAGTCAGCACCGGTCACCAAAGGTGCTGTGATAGTGCGCCACTGGCAGCGCTGGCAGGAAGGCCTGTGCCTGTGCCTTCCTGCCAGCTCCAGCACTTCTCTCGCTGCTCACCAACAAAGGTAGGTCAGAGGGAGAGGTAGGGGAAGGGCGGGGAGGGAGTTCTAGCCCTAACCCTTGTCACCTATCTACCTGAAGGCAAAAGCAGAATACTGGAAAAACATGGTCATTTTGGGCAAATTGGAACCCTATGCACAACACATTGCAGTAGTTTAATCTGAATGTTACTAGGTTATGAGCAGCTCAGCTGTGACCATACTATCTCAATTTATGTTGGAAGTTAAGAACATAAGAAGATCCTTGCTGGATCAGGCCAAAGGCCCATCTAGTTCAGCTTCCTGTATCTCACAGTGCCCCCACCAGATGCCTCAGGGAGCACACAAGACAACAAGATACCTGTATCCTGTTGCCACTCCTTTGCACCTGGCACAGAGAAAAACCTACTTCTAAAACCAGGAGTTTGCTTATGGCTTGTAACTTGTGATGGACTTTTCCTCCATAAATCTATCCAATCCCCTTTTAAAGGCATCTAGGCCAGGTACCTTCACCACATCCTATGGCAAGGAGTTCAACAGATTAATTGCATGCTGGCAGGGTGACTAGATACAATGGAGGACAGAGTGCCTATACCTTTAACCATTGTATAGAAGAGGGAATTTTGGCAGGTGCAGCTTTTTGCACCCTTCCATGATGAGCTGCACCTGCCAAAATTCCCTCTTCCCCGTTGTATCTGGTCAAGAGATATTTTCTTTTGTCTGTTCTAACTCTCCCACTACTCCATTTTAGTGCATGTCCCCTTTTCCATTTAGTGCCACTTTTTCACTTTGGCCTACAAAGTAGTTGAAAGGAGCCAGGCCCATGTAAGTACATTTTTGTGCGACTGACTGTGTGAATGCCACCCAAGTGTTTCAAGCTGATTTGAGCTGTACCAAGATATTTGGAGGGGTTTCTCTATCATGGTATCAGGACTCAGGAAGATCAGGCAGGTACATAGTCGATGGTCAGGATCCAAAGCAGCAGAGCAGGATTCAATGGGCCAAAAGCAGACTGGTGGTCAGTGCTGGCCCAAAGGTCAAAGTCTAAATAAGTTGGAGCAAATCACTGGGAATCTGCACTGCTATTCACTCTGATGAGAGGCAGAAGCAACAGTTAACAAAGGCCAGGCAATTCTGGTTTAGAGGAATTCTCAGATGAAAATGTTGCATCGCACGTCTTCTTTCACTACGAGTTAATGAAGTGATCCAGGGAGAAGAGACAGGGTTGCCGCTCCTAGTGGCAGTCACACATTCCTGAACTTTTAAGTTGACCTTGAGCTCCTACGCTGTACTACATAATCTTAGACACTACATTATCCTAGGCAGAGAGGCCAAGAAAAAAAAAAAACAGCCCACCAGTGACTGTTGTTTAATCCTACTATTTTTCAGACACTTCATAGCCTTCCACAGGACAGCAATTTTCAACCGGTGTGCTGCAACACATTGGTGTGCCATGAATGGTCCGCAGGTATGCCACAGGAGTTTGGGGCAAGGTAATTTATTAGTAGGCCAGCGGGTGGCGCAGTGGGTTAAACCGCTGAACCATGAGCTGTCGATCGAAAGGTCGGCAGTTCAAATCCGCAACGGGGTGAGCTCTCGTTGCTTGGCCAGCTCCTGCCAACCTAGCAGTTCCAAAGCATGTTAATGTGAGTAGATAAATAGGTACCGCTTGCGGGAAGGTAAACAGCGCTCCGTATTCCAGCCGCATGCTACGCGCTGCGTCAAGGAGAGTCATGCCGGCCACATGGCCACGGAGGCGTCTTCGGACAACGCTGGCTCTTCGGCTTTGAAATGGGGATGAGCACCACACCCTAGAGTCGAACACGACTGGACTTAATTGTCAGGGGTCACCTTTACCTTAACCTAATTTATTAGTAGGACCATTGGGGATATTTGTAAACCCCCCCCCCCCCGCCAGCAGTGTGGTGTTCCTTGTCAATTGTCAAAAAAACTGATAGTGTGCCCTGAAAATTTTAGCATCTTGTCAGTGTGTCATTATGAGATGAAAAAGGTTGAAAATCACCATTCCAGGACTTTGATGGCATTTTCACAGCTTTTAGGTGCAGCAAATATGCTCATCATGCAGTGTACATCCTGGTCCCAAAATGATCCAGGAAGACACTCCATCATATCACACCATGGTTATGGTGACCTTATTAGAGATGGATCAGTTGCACCTGTTGTCTAGGTATTTTTAAACACATTTTTCCAGCCATTCTCTTCATTATGAGCTATTTCTGTCTCCCAAGCACATGTTGAGTTTAATGCAAGAACCAATTCATGCTTCAGATTTTTATCTCGGGTACAAAAGTTGCCCAAGTCTAAATGGCAAAACACAGGGTGTCTCAAGAAAATGTGCACAATCTTTATAGTGTCAAATGTATCACGCTATAATTCACACACATACTGCATATGGTGTACACGTTGCTTGACCCAGTTAATTGATTAGTTAATGAATTAGACCAAGTGTTCAAAATGTTTCCCATTGGTCTCTATATACAACGCTGGCATCATTGACTAAGGGATCTGCAGACATCCTCCAACGTGTGTGCTGGAATTGTTTCACACGTCTCTTCAATTGCTACCCTTACCATAGATGTTCAAGTGTTGCGGGTTTTCTACAATGAAGTGTGCATGAATTAGAGCTCATTAAAATGTGTGTACGTTTGTTTGTTTGTTTTGAGACACTCTGTATACATGCTGTGTTGTTAATTGTCAATGGCGCATTTGAATTTCCTCATAAACATTATGGGGTTCACCATAAACATGAAAGAAGCAATCAGGCAAACATAGGGCTGTTGCTTCTGTTTCTGTTGAACTGGGCAGTCTAATCCTCTCCAGTACTGGTGCAGCATGGGCCACATTTGTCCCCTTACCTCAAGTAAAGCCCCAGCCTTCGCAATGGGGCTACTCTGGTCCGCGCCAGCTATTTTGCTGACGCAGACCCGAGAAGCCCATGTAAACAAATAAAGCCTGGAGCATAGAATTCTGCATTTGCTGGCAATGCCAATCCTGCCCTCTGATCCAGCCACCCCCATTACACCCCCAGCCCCGCGTCACTCAGAGCGACCTTACCTGCTCCAGCATGTGGGACTTCTGAATGCAGTGCCAGCGGGATAGTGCAGGCCTTCCCGCCAGCGCTGCTTACTCGCAAGGTGTTGCAAACATGCTTTACGGCACATTTAGTCCGGCGCTGAGGCTGCAGTGCTGGTGCCAGCGAAGATTAGGATTGCACCACCCGTCATTTTAACATGTATGTACCATTCACAGTTGATAGGTCTATCAACGTCTTTTAGCCATGGCATCTCAGCTGATATTCCATGTGTGGGGACACTATATCGATGAATATTAAATGCTTGAGACAAATGCCTTGGGAGGGTTGCTGCCTTCATGCTTTGACCTGTGAGCTTTCCAGAGGCATCTGACTGTTCACTGTTAGTAGAGGAAGCCTAGGTTAGATGAACCATGCTGAATTAAATCAAAGGTACCTCATCTGTTCTGATTATGGTGTCACATGGAATTTTGCCGTTTAAACTTTGGTTCTTTAGTACCCAAGTTCAAAAAGCAAATTGTGAATTAGCTTTAAGCTTTTCATTTCACTGTGGATTTTTTTTCTTCAGGATTCTGTTCTGTTAACAACCACTGTGGCCAGGAAGTAATTTGTTATCTATTAGCAAAAAAAAAAGTGATTATTTTTGGCAAAGCAGAGAGGAAACAATTGACTTTTAGAATTCTTTACACTTTGATTAAAGGCAATTTTTAATGGGGGGGGGGATAAAAAGATCACCGAAAAACATGTACAGGCATTTAATTGTAGTAATTAATGCATCCGTATAACCCAGTGTACTTTTAAATGGCTTTTTGATTTAAACGAAATGCCTCACTTACATTAAATGTTGCTGTCAGAAAGAACAAAATTCAGCAGAATAATGAATAACATCAAAGAGAGTTCAGGAGGAGGGGCAGAAGGCCAAATCTGAAAGCCTCAAAACAAAATACAGATTTAGAAAGTAGAAGAATTAAAAAGTCTTCACAAAGCCTTGTAAGGAATGCTCGTAAACATATTTGCTGGCATGCAGATGACAATCCAGGGGAAAAAAATTGAATGTAATTACTGCACTACCTCAAGGGGGGCATATCTTTAGTTTAATAAATGACTAATGTGGATCGATTAAACACCAGCTACTTTGCATGTGAACCAAAACGTAATTGTGGAGTTATGGCTCTGGGTAGAGATCATTTTGCCATACAGTCCTTGTGCATATATTAAAAGACTGGCATGAGCCTACAATTTGACGCTACAGAAACCGCTCGCTAGCGAGAAAGCACTATTTGCTAAAGGCAGTTGGACATCTTTCAAAAATTAATACCACAAATTTTGTCAGTCAGTTAGTAGAAGCCTTCACTCAAGTTAATTTTTTCTTTAATTTAAAATACGTGTATCCCGCCGTTCTTTTACAATAAAAGGCCCAAGGCAGCTAATAACAATGTAAAAATACAGTAAATCACCATAAAGTATTAATTTATGGAATGAAAGAATAAAGAGAATGATAGGAGAAAACAAAAACATCGTAGAAGCAAGGAAGCAGTCCGAAAAAGGAATGGCTTAAGCCAAAGTTTCCCAAACTTTTTTTGACCTGCGGCACCCTTGACCATTGGCAACCATTGGCCGGTGGTTCCCGATTACGTTATGTTGATACCTGCCAATTGGCATTGCACTGTTTTCCGAGAGGATTCCGTGGCACTCTGCGGCTCCCCTGGCTTGTTTCCGTGGCTCCTTTGAGCTCCTCTGAGAGCCACGCCTCCCAGTTTGGGAACCACTGAAGCCCTCCCCAGAAGGACAACAGAGAGTGTTCTCTTCTTAATTCAATGGGGAGGTAGTTCCATAAAGGCCTTTCCCCTTGTTGCTGCTAATGAAACTTTGGTATTAAATCAGACTTTAGCTGCTGGACTGTACTGGAACTGTCCAGTTCCCCTCTAATACTTGCCTGGGTGGTTCAGTCCTACTGGGTGGAGCTCTTGTGTTGTATTAGTTCTACACACGAAAACATCTTACTAAGGCAGTGTTTCTCAAACTGTGGGTCGGGACCCACTTGGTGGGTCACGACCTGATTTCTGGTGGGTCCCAGTTGATGGAAAGATCAGATAAGTAATTATACAAGCTCTGAGGCTATTTAAAAATCAGATAGCTGCTAATTGCCCTTCAG
This sequence comes from Plestiodon gilberti rubricaudatus, assembly GCA_026170595.1. Lineage (NCBI taxonomy): Eukaryota > Metazoa > Chordata > Lepidosauria > Squamata > Scincidae > Plestiodon > Plestiodon gilberti. The sequence goes on along the minus strand of JANXHW010000005.1, from coordinate 79,666,993 downwards.
AGCTGAGCTCCTGCAGTTTGCAAGATAGCTGCTAATTACCGTGCAAACAGCTGAGCTCCTGCAGTTTGCAAGCTTGTGTAAATATAGAGAGATAAATGTTTGAGCATCTCATAAAGCTAGGTGGGTCCTGATAGAGTTTCATTTTAAAAAGTGGGTCCCGGTGCTAAAAAGTTTGAGAACCACTGTACTAAGGCATGCTTTCAGCTGATCATGTCTCTCTGAACTAATACATAAAATATCTCTTTATCTCTCTGGTTTTGTATCCCATTGTACTCCTGCCAATGACCTTCGCGCCTTCAGATCCACCATCTCAGCCACCCAAAAGTCTCTTTTCCTCAGATGGCTCCACTCTTTCTCCCTTGTTGCTCTTTACACCTGCAACTCCTTCCCTGATCATTTGGGGGATGCCTCATCTTACTTCCTTCAAATTCCTCTTCAAAACCCACCTTGTCCATAATCAGGCTTACCAGATCGTCGCCGGGACGGGAGCGGTCTACCCTTAAGGGGGCGGGGCGTGGGGGCCAGAACGCATCGCGTTCTGGGGGCCCCCACGTCCCGCCCCCTTAAGGGTAGACCGCTCCCGTCCCGGCGACGATCTGGTAAGCCTGTCCATAATGCCTTTGGCACTACTCCCTAGTTCCTCTACTTTCCTGCAACTAAGAACCCAATCCTATGAATGTCTACTCAGATGTAAGCCCCATTATAGTCAATGGGACTTACTCTCAGGTAAGTGTGGATAGGATTGAAGCCTAAGCCTAAGTACATTGAGAACCAATGGTCTAATGTATCTTCTGTCCACTTCTTGATGTGTTGTACCAATAAGGAACTGGCTCTTTAAAAGTCCAGCAGTAGAGAAGAACCACTCATTGTGTAGGAAGGGAGGAGTTGGCAGGGCTGAAGTCTGTGTCTGTGAGAGAGAGAGAGAGAGAGAGAGAGAGAGAGGAAGAGGGCAGATAGTACCTGGCAAGGCTGCAGAGTGTGTGTGTGGGAAGGCTTCAGAAAATTTGACCATGCCAGGTGGTACACTTGACGACAAATGGTAGGGAACCTCTGATTTAGAAATTTGACAATGTTATTATCACCAGAAATATGCTGTGAACACTTGTTTATGTATATCAACTAGCCTAAGGTAAAATTGGTTTTGTTATAAGTCATTTTGCTTAAAGTTGTAGTTTCCAAGAACCTATTGACCACTTTAAGAGAGGACTTGCTGTACTAATTAAGCATACAATGAGTGAAGAAAGTCTACACCAGGATGGTGTAGTGGTTTGGGAGTCACACTTAGACCTGGAAGATCCAGGTTCAAATCCCCGCTCAGCCACGAAGCTTCCTGGGTGACCTTGGACCAGTCACTATCTCTCAGCCCCACCTACCTCACAGGGTTGTTGTGAGGACAAAAGGAGGGGAGGAAATATGTACACCACTCTGAGCTCCTTGGAGGAAGGGCGGTATTAAAATGTGAAAATAAATATAGTAATAACATGGACATACAGAAATAAGGTTTGGTGTTTTTTAAAAGTGAACTGAACTAGGAATGCCATCATCAGTTCCTTCATGTTATTTTCCCCCTATCTTAAAAAGTTTTTTTCCAGGGTAATGGCATTTAGTAGCTGAATTCCAGACTCTTATTTTGCTTTAAGCCACAGACCAGAGGTCTAATTGCTCATTGCTCAATAACCTCATTGCTACAGCAGAGATTCGCTCTCACAGCCTACCTATTAGGCCTCAAATGGTGCCCAGAGAGTCTTTTGTCAGCCCCTCTGGCGCACCAGTGTTGTTGGCCATGACAACAATAACAACATGGCTGATGCTGTACAGCATTTCAAGGTAAGAGAGTGAAGTCAGTAATGCAGCAGATTAAACTCTGTGCTCACCGAAGGATCATGGGGAGCTTTGAATCCTTTCTTAAGGACAGCTGCGAGCCAGGAGTCTTTGGAGTTAAATTGGTGTACTAGGGCCGCTAGTTGGATTTCAAATTGGACAGAGGGCTGAATTTTGCCCTTGGTAAATAAAAAAAAATCAATACAGAAAGAAGTAGCTTTATTTGCTATAACCCAGGAGTGATGGTGAAAGATGCTGAATGTAAGGAGAAAAGATATTGTTTTGAGTTATTTAGCACAGCCTTAGGATGGATGTCAAGGGTCTGTATATTACATGGTTTGCTGAGCCTACCACACCATACCCAAATTAATGAAGTCAAAATATCTGAGTTAATCTTCAAAGCAGTTTTGCAGATGGGTACACTTCCTTGAATATAGAAGACATACCGTAGTTCAGGTCCCAGCTGAGCTTCAGATGCTCTTAATCACAGGTGCAATGCTGCCATCATTTATGTTTATAATCCCATTGACTTCAAAAATATTTATGCATGCGAAGAACCGAGTGCCAGGTTACAGTCAGTCCATGCTTTTATTTTCTTTTGCAATATTGCAATTTTTCTAAGAAGCAGTAGAGATTGCCTCACCTAACCCTGAGATCATGAGGATAACAGCAGTGTCAGTGGGGTATCTGTAGAAAGACAGGGACGAGAGATTAATTTACAAGAAGATAAAAATGTCACAAAGTATTTTCAAAATATCAAAAGGTTGGAACCAGTGCTATTTCAGTGGGGTCACTACCACACAGAGATTAGAAGCTCAACAAGAGACATATTTTTTTTTATCACCGCTTGCAAGTTCAATATGAGACAGCTAGATACTGGGAAATGTTACTCCTGAGATGTAACTTTACCTCGGTAAATTTATTACTTGCAGACAGCATTATAAAAGGACCAGATGCATTGTGCAACAGTGAGACCTGTTTTGGAAGTATATATGCACACACAGTGATTTGTACTCCAGAGACACATGTATTGTGCTACTTTCCACATCCACATCCACAGAGAGTTGGCAGCATTGCATTCGATGTATGCATTGTGTTGGGAATCGGGATCTTTATAGCAGCAATATGCAGACTCCATGTCTGCAGAGAGAGCCAAGAACTCTCTCCTCCTTTAGTGCTGCCCTTTGTAAACAATAAACATGCTTGTGTCCAGAAGTGTGGCCAGTTAGCAAATACAACACACTCCCAGTCCTCTTTCATGCAGTTGCTGAACATGTGAGGTGTGTATGTGTCTGAAAAAGGCTTCTCTCGGCAACAAATGCTAGCTCTTCTTCCTAGGACAACCAGTTGACGTGTTTATTGGAGAAGGTCATGATTCAGCAGTAGAACACGTGCTTCATTCAACCCCTGGCATCATCAGGTAGTGCTGCTGGTGTATTGGAGAACGCAGAAGATTTCCCCGAGGACAGAGGGAAATGGGAAATTAAGTTTTCATTCGAAAGCTTTCATGGCCAGCAGATATAGTTAGAGAAACAGGTAGTACGGGTAACGCAGCCATATCTATGTAAAAAACACAGCAATCCGACTGAGGTTTAAAAACAATGACTATTTTATCTGGGTTTAATGATGTATTCCCGGACAAACAGAAATTATTAAGAAACCACGGCTGGACAAGTGAGCCCAACGTTTCGTGTCCTAATCTGGACACATCTTCTGGGGCAATCCAAAAAGGAATGAAAGATGTTATAGTTCTCGGCGTCTTGCTTCGTTGTTTTGAACTTCAGAAGTTAGGGAAACATGCTGTCAGTTGAACGGAAACCATTCCGGAACTCCTCTGTCAATCAAAGAGATCGATCCTCAGGGGCGTCTGCTGATGGGGGGCCGGGGGGCGGTGGGCCCCAGGGCGGGAGGGGGGGCGGGGGGGCAGGAGACATCCTAGGTTTCGTTTTTGTTTTTCGTTTTTCCCGGTTTTTTTCTTGCTTTTTTAAAAGGATTTTTAAGGGTTACGTGGCTTCTAGGTGAATATGTGTGCTTTGCGCCACTTATCTTTTGTTTATAGGGCCTCCAGGCTGGACTACGATGTCCTCCGACGATCTCCTCCGTGAATCACGCAGCGGGATGGCTGTTTTGCTTTGCGCATGCGTGAACTCTGCAAAGTTCACGCATGCGCATAGCAAACAGCCATCACGCATGCGTGAACTCTGTGATGGCTGTTTGCTATACGCATGCGTGAACTTTGCAGAGTTCACGCATGCGCAAAGCAAAACAGCCATCCCGCTACGTGATTCACGGAGGAGATCGTCGGAGGACATCGTAGTCCAGCCTGGAGGCCCTATAAACAAAAGATAAGTGGCGCAAAGCACACATATTCACCTAGAAGCCCCGTAACCCTTAAAAATCCTTTTAAAAAAGCAAGAAAAAACCCGGAAAAAATGAAAAAAAAGAAAGAAAGTAATTAGCATAATTATGCTAATTAGTAATTATGCTAATTACTTTGGGGGCGTCGAGGGGTCGCCCCCCCCCGTTCTGAGGCTAGCTACTGCTCTGTCGATCCTGCAAAAACTCCTGCAAGTGATAGCTTGCAATTTTGTCCTTTAGACCTGGGGCTGTTGTTCACTTAGAGACCCGGTGTCTATCAGTCACATAGTATCAACTCGCATTTTCTGTTGTTATATTGTTGCGAGCCTGTCCCTTCATAGGATGTTTACATATGACAGGGAGCCAAATGCGATTGGCAAGATTCAATTCTTGCTGCCTATTCATCAGTAAGTGAGGTGGTTTTTTGCTAATCTCAAGAGCATGTTTCCCTAACTTCTGAAGTTCAAAACAACGAAGCAAGACGCCGAGAACTATAACATCTTTCATTCCTTTTTGGATTGCCCCAGAAGATGTGTCCAGATTAGGACACGAAACGTTGGGCTCACTTGTCCAGCCGTGGTTTCTTAATAATTTCTGTTTGTCTGGGAATACATCATTAAACCCATATAAAATAGTCATTGTTTTTAAACCTCAGTCGGATTGCTGTGTTTTTTACATAGATATGGCTGTGTTACCCGTACTACCTGTTTCTCTGGAAATTAAGTTGTTTTTATTTAGATTGGCATTCGATTGCTGACATGGTGGGCTAACTTTTTTTTTTTAATTAAAGGTAATCTTAGGTGATCCACTGGTGCTTATCTGTTTTATTTGTATTAATTGCTTTGTTTAAATTATTTTATTGTACTTTGTATTTTTAACATGTTTTAACTCTGTAAGCCACCTTGATTGCCCTGTCAGGAGAAAGGCAGGATTATGTATATGTATATGTGATGGCCAGCGGGTGGCGCAGTGGGTTAAACCGCAGAACCATGAGCTGTCGATCGAAAGGTCGGCAGTTCGAATCCGCGACGAGGTGAGCTCTCGTTGCTTGGCCAGCTCCTGCCAACCTTGCAGTTCCAAAGCATGTTAATGTGAGTAGATAAATAGGTACAGCTTGCGGGAAGGTAAACAGTGCTCCGTGTTCCAGCTGCATGCTATGCGCTGCGGCAAGGAGAGTCATGCCGTCCACATGACCACGGAGGCATCTTCGGACAACGCTGGCTCTTCGGCTTTGAAATGGGGATGAGCACCACACCCTAGAGTCGGACACGACTGGACTTAATTGTCAGGGGTAACCTTTACCTTTTTATATGTACAGTGGAACCTTGGATTGCGAGCATAATTGGTTCCAGAAATGTGCTTGTAATCCAAAGCACTCGTATATCAAAGCAAATTTTCCCATAAGAAATAATGGAAACTCAGATGATTCATTATTCTGCAAGAGATCTTTGTGTGTGTGTGTGCATTATCTCCTGGGCTCAGCTAATTAAGAAGCTGCCCTGCCGAGTCCTCCTTTGCTCTTGCAAACTGTAGCTCACTTTGCAACGTCTGATATGCAAAACCTGAGCCTTGTTCTACAGGGTAAACGTCTTTGCTAGAGGCAGATGTGGGAGGGAAAAAACAGCTTGTTAATGAGGTCTGCAAGACAGAAGTTGCAAAGCACAGTCTGAGCTGCTATTCTGCACAAACGAAGCCTCTAACAGAGGGAGAACAGAGTGTTAATGAGCAGTTAATGAGGGCAGTTTGTTGCCCAGGAGACGCTATTGTTACTCTGCAAACACACAGAGAGATATCTTGGAGAACACAATGTACTCGTATTGCAAGACATTGCTCATTTATAAAGTCAAAATTTAGAAAACGATTTTGCTCGTCTTGCAAAGCACTCGCAATCCAAGTTACTCGCAATCCAAGGTTTCACTGTATATGTATATGTACCGTGTTTCCCCGAAAATAAGACAGTGTCGTATATTAATTTTGGCTCCAAAAAATTCAGTAGGTCTTATTTTCAGGGAGGCCTTATTTTCCCAACCTGTGGTGCGACCCCGCAGCACTCCCCAGCACTTACTTTGACCGATTAAAGCTTCGTTCTTTCTTGAGGGTGCAAGGCTCTACAAGGCCTGCGTGGCCTTGAGTCCTCCACCATGGAGGCAACATGCTAGAGAGACTCTGCAAGGTTGCAGCCTCCTTGCAGGTCTTGCTGGCCTCTCTAGCACGTCTCTATGGTGCAGGCTGTGCAGGCCTTGCAGAGTCTTGCACCCTCGGGAAAGAACGAAGCTTTAATCGGTCAAAGTAAGTGCCGGGGGGGGGGGTCGCATCTAGGTCTTACTTTCGGGGAGGACTTATATTGACGAGTGCCAGCAAAAATCATGCAAAAATGATGGTAGGTCTTATTTTCAGGGAAACAGGGTATATGTATATGTATGGTATGGTGTCAGCAGTGGCTCCTCACCTTGACAAGTCTGGGGAATATAGGGTTAACCCCAGGACCTGTGCTTACCATGGGTGTGGCCCACAGCTGTAATTTAGGAAGGATAATGAGGGCCTTGGGGATAAAAATGAGAGGATCAGCACCAGGTGGTATGGGTAGAAGGAATGAGCTTGGAGGAGGTGGGAGAGAGCTGGCAGAAAGAAGACTTGCAAACAGACTGGCTGCCTGAATAATGGACTGATTACTAAACAAGGGCTACTATAAGACCTGCTAGAGGCCCGTGTGTGGCTGCCTCACCCAGGAACTCCTGAGAACCATGGTGTGGCTACTATATGGCCAGAGGGGAAAGAGAGACCTCTGCAGCTCAAACAGGCAAGCTATTTGGGTGCTGGGGTTCTGTGGGGTGTTATGCAGAAGTTCTGCAGCAGAACTGGGGCTACTGGGGAAACTAATCGGCCTAAGGTGGGCATATGATTCTTAGGGAATTTGCTGAGACAGATGGGGATAGGCCCTGTCTGAAACCTTGGAGATACTGCAAGTTCAATATGAGACAAACAGTGAACTAGAGGGACCAATAGCCTGATTCCGAGTGCTTCCAGCCTTGCTGGAAGTTGGCTGCAGCTTTATATATTTAAAATATATTTATATTTAAATATATTTAACCTGCGTCGTGCAGGTTAGTGGGGGATAGGATTGGGCTGTAAGACACATCTATTAGGTACTAAGTAGTTTATAACCCCAAAACTCCAGAGAAGATAGCAGAAAACATACATTACCCTTACATTGCCCAATAAACATGTGAGATGAGTTGGTTGCAGCTTCATATATAGCTTCATATGAATATGTTACCGGCAGTCTGTAGAATGCCTAAGTATACCATAGAATGCCCACAGACAAGGTATAAAATACAGCATCTGTACACATTTCCTAGGTATTCTGCAGATTACTGAGTTCTGTTCCCTGCATTGTGTGAAACTACGGTATTGCATAGAATGCCTAAGTATAGAATAGTGATCTTCCACTTTGGGGTCATGACCCCAAGGTCTGGAGAGAGGTGTCTTTCCCCTTAAGGGGAGTGGTGACGTGGCAGTGACATCAGGATGGTGGTGACATCACTGCTGAGTTCGTGCCACTGCTGCCACCAATTGAGTAAGAAAAGGGGGGTTGGACTTACCTGGCGGCAGCTGGAAACGCTGCATAACTTGGGTTCTCACTACCATCAAAGATGGGTAAGTTCAACAGAAGTGCCGTCGTCGCCATCACCGCAGAATTGCAAAGACTTACAGCAACCTTACATTCTGATAAAGGTTGAAGATCACTGATAAAGAATGCCTAAAACTTCAAGACAATGTACAGTATAAAATACAGTAATCTGTACACAGTTCCTAGATATTCTGTAGATTACTGAGGGCGCAATCCACCGGAACAGTCCGGAGATGGAACGAGTGTTCCGTCACCAGAAGATGTCACTAACATGCCATAAAGCACATTTGTGACGACTCTGGAGTAAGGGAGGCCGGCACAAGAACTGCCTCCCGCACTCTGGCGCCTGGACGAGCATGCGGCTGGCAGCAGAAGGTGTGTCCGCCACCACCAGCCGCATGGGCAGTCCAGCCTGGGAGAGAGGGGGGCCATTGGCCTAGCCAGCCCGGGAGGGGATGGGGGATGGGCTCAGCCATATCCCCATCCCCGCCGGGCTGGCTATGCCGTTACATGGCCTCCTCTACTTCAGCCAGCTATTTAGCTGGCAGAAATCCGAGGAGGCCGATAGGGCTGGCCCTCATTTACACCTGGGGAAGGGGACAAGCGTCTCCTTCCCACGTAGACCTCCAGCCCGGTGTGTGCCGGGCAGCCTGTGCACAGGATCCGGTGGGTGGCCCTGGGCCACCGGTCAGATCCTTAGTCAGAATTACGCTGTGAGTTTGCTTTAGGTGGGCTTATCATAGTCCCGGATACGACCGGGACAATCCCGGTTCGGGAACCCAAATCCCGGGCTCCTGGCCGGTCTCCTGTTTGTCCCAGCCATCCAGGACTGCCCCCGCGGTGCCGCTCCATCTACATCTTCTTTGTTCTAGCCTCGCGTGAGTGCGCGCGAGGCTGGAAGCACTCGGAAAGTGTCCAAGTAAACACGGATGCCTTCAAGACCTTCCAGCTTCACACACACTCGCCCGAGGCTAGAAGCACATTCGTCTTTCCGAGATCTCATTGGGGGCGGGGACTTAGCCTCGCACACCTACGTGAGGCTGGAAGCGCTCGGAAAACGTCCAAGTGAACTCAGATGTTTTCTGAGTGCTTCTAGCCTCGCACGCCTGCACGATGAGGCTAGAAGCACTCAGAAAGTGTCCGAGTTCACTCAGACGCTTTCCAGGTGCTTCCAACCTCGCTCAGGCACGCGAGGCTGTCCCCACCCACAGTGACGTCATGTTACCAGACCATGTCCCCAGTGACGTCACGTTACCGGAACCCCCCCTCCGGTGACATCACTGCCGCCCGCCCCCCTGCATCGGAGGAAATCTGGCAAGCCTAGCTTTAGGCAATGTGTGAAATGGCCAAATGACTACAGTTCTCTGTAGTCTTTCAAAACCTAGTAGCGCCCCAGAATGCCTTGCTAAAGCATTCCTAGGTATTCTATAGAACGCATCAAACCTCCAGACCAGTTATAAAATAAAGTCATCAGTAAACATTTTCTAGGTATTGTTGTGCAGTTTACAGAGTTTGTGTAAAACTCGGGTGTTGCATAACTAGTATTGTGTGAAACTCAGGTATTGCGTAGAATCAGTAATGTCACTAGGGCGCGCATCACCCTGTGGCGAGATGGGCACGCATCACCCCCATGATAGACCTCGCTAGAAGCGGCAGGACCACTAGCCCGGGTCGTCGGACACTCCGAGCCTCGGGAGCATCTGACCCGGCCGGCGGTTGGGACACTTCTGCGAGGCCCTATGCTATGCGGCTTGTTTCCGCAGTTTTACGCATGCCCGGTGTGGGCATGCGCAAACAAGCCGCATAGCATAGGGCCTCGCAGAAGCGGCCCGACCGCCGGCCGGGTCAGACGCTCCCGAGGCCTTCTCCCAGCCTCGGATGCGTGAAGGCCTCGGAGCGTCCGACGACCCGGGCTGGGTGACGCGCGGAGGCGACGCGCGGGGGCAGGGTGACATGCATCACCCCCCCTGTGCGCGTCGCCCTGCGGTAGCCCGCCACAGGCCAGTGATGTTAGAGCGTAGAATGCCTATATAGTACTACCCAGACATTCTATTAAAATTCCTAGCTGAAGTATATTAGGTCCGAAGGAAATAAGCTTATTGCATACTTTGCTAAAGAAGGCAACACATTCAATGGAATACCTAGGCATTCTACACAATACCTGAGTTGCACACAATGCTGGTAACAAATACATAAGACAGCCAAGAAGATCCATGGATCCTTGGCAGGTCACAACTCTACAGTTTACATAAGTAGGGGCATGAATGCAACTTCCTTTTCCTGTTGTTTATCACCAGAGTCTGGTATTCAGATGCATAACGTCTCTGAACATGGATGTTTCATTCAGCTACCCTGGCTGAACAGCTACTGACAGACCTACCGTCTATGCCTGTGGAACAAAACAAGCTTTGTTTGGCCAGGCATCCTCAGCCATAACCTCAGTAAAGGTTCAGGTGCCTGTGCTAGCACTGAACTCTGAATTCTGCCTGCCTCTACGTACACAGGGGTAATGGCTATCCTATTGTTGATACTATTGATCTGCTTCTAAGATGAAATAGAAAGAGATGAAGAGCCCCAAATTACCTAGGGGCTAATCTCAGGTTTTCACAACTCATCCTAGGGGCTCTTTTTTCCTTGTGTGCTTTCAATTTGCTGCCGTCTCTAATTAACATAACTCAGAGAATAACATAAGATTCAGGGCTGTTGCTCCAGGATTGCTGACTAGATAAAACAAAGACTTGGGCTGCTACCCCACCCTTGGGACTCAATTTCAATGCTCAGTTTGATTGTTGACAATAATACACCCCCACATGACAAGAAGCAATCCAGCTCCAGTTTTTAGTTTAAGCTTCATTTTTCTTTTCTTTTCAATTTTTATCTGTGTTCTGAGAACTATTATTAAATCTTTCCAAAATGCACAACGTGACAGGATTTATTCAACTAGTATAAAATAAATGTTTCTTTTTTTCACTCCTAATGTAGTAAAGGTGAATATATAAATTATTTAGATCTGAAGATTACATTCATGACTCAGGAAAAGCTCTCTCTCTCTCTCTCTCTCTCTCGCTCGCTCGCTCGCTCGCTCTCTCTCTCCTCCCCCCCCCATACTCAGGACCAATTTGTCTGAGTGAATTGGGCACAAGCCCAAATGCAGGATTTACTGCTGCATCTTTAATTTCAGTTGATTTGTACTTGTACTTTCTCAGGTGAATGAATATCTATTTCCCTCAACAAGGGCAGAGTCTGGCACAAGTGTCCTTATTGGGAGGCCACTGAAAAAGGCACTTCCAATCTCCAGGGGCTCTGCAGAAGACCTCTCTCTCTCTCTCTCTCTCTCTCTCTCTCTCTCTCCTGCAGCTGCATCTTCTAACCCTGTTCCTGTCATCTGGGCCACAGAGAAGGTGGGATTTTGGGGGACAATTCCCCAGGGCCCGGGCATTAAATGGTGCCTCAAGTTAGGGTTGCCACCCAACTTTCAACAGTGTCCAGGGGTGGACTTACCCTATGGGAATGAAGGGGAAACAACCCACGCAGCTCCCAAACATCCTGAAGCACAACACTTCCATCTGAGAATGGGGAAAGTGGAGGAGAATCAGACATACAGACACCAAAGGGCCCCCGTAAAAAAAAAAAATCCGCAGGGTCATTTAAGCTCTCTGCAGCCCTGCCTGTCATCACACATAACCTGGGCTCTTTCTTTAGGATAAGATAGGATATATTAACTGTGGGGTGCAGGCCAAGATCAAGGCTAACATACAGTATGTCCCTGGGGATTCAGGCCTTAAATGGCTTAGTAATGACAGTCTAAGCAAGCTACTTGATATTCAAGAACTCATGAAAATTCACAGCTGTAGTATCAAGGTTAATGGGTCTCTCTCAACCGAGGAACTTGGACAAAGACAACCAACCAACCAGGGGGATGAAGTGAAATTGGTATCCACAGGGCAAACTAAAGTTAAAACAACCACAACAACAACCCAGAACTGTTATGTAGAGGAGGATTATTGGACAAATGCAAGCAGGAGTTGCTGTGAGTTCTGATCTGGCTCCTCAAATGATACACCGCTGTCATGCGTTTTGGGGCCACCAACACAAATAGTTTGAGGTTCTGCTCACATGCCAGCAGCTCATGCAGCCCACACCAGAGCAGGTAAAGTGGCAGTGCGGGCAGTTCGGGGGAGGATTAGGACAGGGAATGGGCAAACTGGGAGGGGCAGGAAGGGAGGATCTCAGTGGCAGCGGTGCACACCAAGATCTTATCCCTCTTTTCCCAGCCTAACATGCCCCCTGAGGCTCCTCAGATTTACACCAGCGAAACAGCCTGTGTAGGTCCAAGGAGAGCTATTGGTGGCCAGGTGGCTTACAGAGAGGCAAGTAAAAATGATTTTTTTATTTACCTGTCCTGGGCCAACTGGTCACCCACCCCCCATAGCGTGCAGCATATGCTGCATCAGCACTGCTACGTCATGCAGGTTAGTGGGGGATAGGATTGGGCTGTAAGATACATCTATTAGGTACTAAGTAGTTTATAACCCATGAGTTGTCGATTGAAAGGTCGGCAGTTTGAATCCGCGACGGGGTGAGCTCTCGTTGCTTGGCCAGCTCCTGCCAACCTAGCAGTTCCAAAGCATGTTAATGCAAGTAAATAAATAGGTACCACTTGCGGGAAGGTAAACAGCGCTCCGTGTTCCAGCTGCATGCTATGCACTGCGGCAAGGAGAGTCACGCCGGCCACATGACCATGGAGGCGTCTTCGGACAACACTGGCTCTTCGGCTTTGAAATGGGGATGAGCACCACATCCTAGAGTCGGACACGACTGGACTTAATTGTCAGGGGTCACCTTTACCTTTACTAGTTTATAACCCCAAAACTCCAGAGTAGATAGCAGAAAACATACATTGCCCTTACTTTGCCCAATAAACATGCGAGATGAGTTGGTTGGAATGTAAATTGGTCCACAATTATTGAGTAAAGCCCATCATAAATCTGCATAATCACAACACTGAAGCAGGTCCTTTCTTCAGGAAACTCGTCCCGTCCCCGTCCCCTTCAGTTTGGCCTCTAACCTAGGGGAGGTAACCTAGGGGAGGTAACAAATCGCAAGATCCACTGTGCCTACAATAGGCCCTGGATAGGATTGGGCCGTTATTCAACTACCAGAGTTGGAACAACCAGATTCAATTTGGATGACATTTTCTCATGAAAACAGTTGTTGTGTCAGCGATGAAGCCTGCCTAGAAGAAATTAATTCACTTTCGAGGTCTGGTTTATTTTTTATGTGAATATAGTTTTAACGTTTTAAAACCAATACAGAGGAATAATTGCTACATGCTAGACATAATAAGACATATAAATAATATATCTATGTGTACATAAAGCCCAAATTATTAAAGCATTTTATCTGAGATAGAGAAGAAAGAAATCAAGGGCATAATGAAATATCAATCAAACACTTGACTCAAAGCAAACTACAAGATTTAAACATCATGTAAATAAAACCGTGCAAACAATAAAAACAAGATAAATTTTAAAACAGCAGCAATAGACAGAAGCCCAAAATAATATTTACCTAATTAAATAACTGTAGTGTGTTGACCAGGCAAACCTCTCTGGAGGAGGTATTCCAAATGTACAGGTGGGCCCCCATATCCGCTGGGGATATGTTCCAGGCCCCTCCGTGGATACTTGAAACCGTGGATAAGAGCAAACACCCCCTCCATGGTTTCCTGAGGGCCCCCCCCCATCCTGCCTCCCCTGCAGGCAGGCATGCGTGCCCCCTCAGCTCTTATACAGCTCTTAACATTGCTGGCAAGTAGAATGAGACTAAGTCCTAGAAAGGATCTGCAAGGTTTCTGTTAACCTTGCAGAGCCTCTCTAGTACTTAGTCTCGTTCTACTTGCCTGTAATAAGCAGTCAGAGACTGCTTCTCCTGTTTCTTTAAGGAAGAAACTAAGCTTACTGGGAAAAAAGTAAAAGCCTGGGGGGTTCCCCACGATCCGTGGATAACTGAAACCGTGGATAGCGAATCAGTGGATATGGGGGCCCACCTGTATTGACTTTATCTTCAGTTGCCACCAATATAATCTCAGAAAATGGAGACCCCAGGATCAGGGCATTCAAAGATTATCTAAGAGAACAGCTTTATATGAATGAATGAATGAATGAATGAATGAAACCTTGATGGCATAAATCAGCGTTATATAGAAAAAGATGGTCCTTCAAATACCTGGCACCAAGCCATTAGGGACTTTCTCACCACCATTTTCTGTGTTGTACGTGGCACAGGTGGCCCAACCTGACGCGACTTGAAATGGTCGTGGGGCGGTACCCTCAGCAGCACTGTGTGCTATGGGCTGACATGAGATAGGTTTGGGCCCTCACAGAATGTTTGGGACAGGTGAGCTTGTGAACACCATCCCTCCATCCCTAACCAATGGGAATATGCTGTGTAGTTAGTTGGTGATAAGGGCGAGGCACTCTCTGTTTGATGAGTTCTCTTAATTATTGTTTGACATATTCCACTAAGGCTGAGGCCTGGCCCAAATTAACCACTGCTAAATGGATTAGGATTCTGTAACTCTCCAATCCCTTAGCTCCAACATGCCTTCAATTTGTTGAATTTTCCCTCCCCTTTGACTTACGAACTGCTCCCTCCTTGGACACTTTCCGGCGAGGCCTAAAAACCTTCTTGTTCAAAGAAGACTTCTGAGCCCTTGCCTTTTTTAACATCTCGCTGGTACAGGTGGGGGTGCTGCTGTTTTTATGCTCTTGTTTTAATGGTAGCAATGATCTTTTTAATCGATTTTTAGATACTGTTTTTATTAATTTTCATTAATTGTTTTTACTGTTTTAAAATGTGATTATTTTTGTATTGTATTTTTGTATTGTATTTTCGTTGTTGTTGTTGCTGTTCTTGTAGTAAGCTGCCTTGGGTACCTTTGAGGAGAAAAGCAGGATAAAAATACTGTAAATAAATAAATAAATAAAATAAATTTGCCTCCCTGTATTGCAGGCACTGAATAATGGCTGTAAGAGACTTGTCAGTCATTTCTGTTGTGAATCACGTGTTAAGTATCTGCCTGAACGTGAATCTGGACTGAAAGGACTAATTTAGCAAAGGAGGGGAAAGCTTTACCTGTTAAATGTCTGTCATGCACAGGCTTACCAGATCGTCGCCGGGACAGGAGCGGTCTACCCTTAAGGGGGCAGGGCGTGGGGGGGCCAGAACGCAACGCGTTCTGGGGCCCCCCCACGCCCCGCCCCCTTAAGGGTAGACCGCTCCCGTCCCGGCGACGATCTGGTAAGCCTGGTAATGCAGGGATAAAATGCATAGTAAAGGGAAAAGATGGCACGCCCTTACATATGTTGAGGAAACCAGGATTCTTTAACTTTCAAACCTACATGATAACCTAGTGTCTTCCCAACAGAACTTAAGAAGGTACGTCCCTGCTATATCAGGCCAAAGGCCCATCTAGTTCAGCTTCCTGTATCTGACAGTGGCCCACCAGATGCATCAGGGAGCACACAAACGATACCTGTATCCTGTTGCCACTCATTTGCATCTGGCATTAAGAGATAGCCTACTTCTAAAACCAGGAGGTTGCTTATACCCATCAAGGCTTGTAACCTGTGATGGACTTTTCCTCCATAAATCTGTCCAATCCACTTTCAAAGGCATCCAGGCCAGGTGCCATCACATATCCTGTGGCAAGCAGTTCCACAGTTTAATTACATGCTGTGTGAAGAAATATTTTCTTTTGTCCTGTCTAACTCTCCCGCCACTCAATTTTAGAGGATGTCCCCTGGTTCTAGTGTTGTGCGAGAGGGAAATGAACATCCCTCTATCCACTCTATCTACCCCATACATAATTTTATATGTCTCAATCATGTCACTCCTCAGGTGCTTTTCTTCTAGACCAGGGGTTCTCAACCAGTGGCACTAGTACCACCAGTGGTACTTCAGCCAACTGCTGGTGGTACTTGGACCGCTGGACCACCATAAACCTGCTCTGACACAGCACTTTTGGTAGCCCTTTTTTGCTTCCAAGAGGCTCCTGCCTTTGACTGAGCCTCTCGCGAACGCTGAGAAGGGCCCTCCCACTAGCCCAGAGCCTCCTACCGGCATTTTCTGGCCTCCACAAACCTGAATACCAAGAAGTAACTGGCGATGATGTCATCAACAGTCACTTCCAGTGGTACACAGCAGGAGTGTGGCGCTGGAGGTGGTACTCGGCCAGGAAGAGATTGAGAACCCCTGTTCTAGACTGAAGAACCCAAAACACTGTAGCCTTTCCTCGGAAAGGAGGTGCCCACTAATAATTTTTCTTACAATAGGGCATTGTAAGAAATGCCCTATTGTAAGGGCCCACTAATAATTTTGGTTGCTCTCTTCTGTACCTTTTCCAGTTCCACTAAACAGAAGTTTTAGCAATTTCTGTGCTGTCCATATATTACCACAAGATGTCTCTATCTGTTCAGTTTTCAATCATTTTCCCTTTGTTCAGTGCTGTTTGGATCCGATCAGCAGACCTCTGACAGCAGGATTGTAGTATGGGGTTTGACCTACAACTGCACAGAAACAAGATCCTGTGGATATACAACAACGTTTCCCAGGATGTTTCTTCTCACAGGACCCCCTGCCTTGGTTACGGAAAGTTCCGTTTTGAGGGCTGTTGAGCTATCACATGGCCTGAGGGGTTTAATTCCTGAAGGCCAAAGGACTGATGTTTTTAAAAAGCCCTGTGACATCACATGGCCAAAAAAATAACATGGAATACCCTTTCACTTCAATTCCTTGACATTTTCTTTCAGTGTCCCTAATGCTCCTTCGATACAGAGACTGGCTGGTACCACAGGTGTTGCTGCTTTCTCCTTTCTTTCTTTCTTTCTTTCTTTCTTTCTTTCTTTCTTTCTTTCTTTCTTTCTTTCTTTCTTTCTTTCTTTCTTTCTTTGTCTAGCTGAATGTCAGGCCCGTCGCTTTCAAAAGAACATTGGACAGATGTAGAGACTGATGATGGGACAGAAACTGAGACAATGAGGAGGATTAGGAAGCTGTCGCAATTGCAGAGAGAGAGAGAGAGAGAGAGAGAGATGGGAAGGGGATCAAAAGGAAAGGAAGATGTGATGTACCGGAGGCTTCGGAATGCCCTATTGTAAGAACTCTAGTATATAGGGAACAGTAGCAAAAGGTGTTGTTTTCTGGTATACGCTATGAACAGACATTAAGCAGAAAAGGTGAACCTCGAATGGAACGCTTGAGTCAAGGTAAATGTTCCTACCTTTCTGAACATAAGAAAAGCTCTGCTCACTCAGGCCAGTCTAGTCCCATCCTGTTCCCCACAGTCACCACCCACCAGCTGCCTCCCCAAGCGGGACGGAAAGACATACAGGTAATCCTCACTTACTGTCTTTTCTGTATTCATCATTTCGTTTTAATGTCATCGCCGAAGCTGCAGCTGCTTCCAGGTCATGACCCACTTGCTGGTCTTATTCTTGCCCCAGAATGACTTGCAAGGCATTCTGAGACGAGAAGAAAGACTAGGAAGTGAGTCACAGTCCCAGAAGCGGTTTCTGCAGCCCGCCAGAGCCCCCTCCCCCCCCCGGAGTATCACTGAGCTGCCATTGCTCCCCTGTAACTGGTACTCATATGCCAGAGTAACTGGTACTGCCACTAAATCAGGAGGTAGCATATAGCCATCATGACTAGTATCCGTTGATAGGTCTGTCCTACATGAGTTTGTCCAGTCTCCTTTTAAACTCAACTGAGGCAGTGACCATCACTACATCTCATGGCAGTGAATGCCAAAGACTAATCATGTGTTTGTCCAGCCTAAATCTTCCACCAATCAATTTTGTCAGATGACCCCTGCTGGTTCTGGGATTGTAAGAGAGGGAGAAAAACTTCTCTATCTCTACTCTTTCCACCTTGCCTAATGTTATAAGTCTCATGGCTCAATCCTATGAATCGTTTACAATAGTGTATCTCCTAATACACTGTCGTAAAAAGCCCAGTGACAGTGCAGACATCAAGCCACTGCTGGGCCAGTCGGAGCCACCACCATGGAGCCCAGGCTGCACTGAACCCAGTAAGTTGGCAGTGGGAGCGTGTCAAGGGCAGGAAGGTTCAGAGGAGTTTGGGGGCAGGGAGGGGTAGGGCAGGTGTGTTTGGGGGGGGATGGAGAGGGTGGATCCTGGCAGCAGCAACATGTGCAGAATGCTAGCTCCTCCTTCACAGTCAGTGGCACCACTGAAGCGTGGTGGTGGGTGGGCCGCCGGGGCGGGTGATGCTGTGGGAGGGGGTGACACGCCGGAGGTGATGCGCCTGATGTCGCGTGGCACATCACCCCCTGGAGAACCGCTCACCCCGCTGCCGCCACTGCGCATCACCCCCACTGCTTTCACGCATCACCCCCTGCTGCTGCCCGGTATGAGCCGGGAGAGGGTGACGACACATCTTCTTCGGCAGGCAGCTCGGCCACTTCTGACTAAGCCAAAAGCAGCGTTTTTGCATATGTGCACAACACCGCTGAGGGCAAGAGGCTTCAAGCGGCGTTGTGCGCATGTGCAAAAAATGCCGCTTTTGGCCTAGTCAGAAGCGGCCGAGCTGCCTGCCGAAGAAGATGTGTCGTCACCCTCTCCTGGCTTGTACTGTGGTCGTGCGGCAGCAGGGGGTGACGCGGTGACAGCAGTGGGTGACGCGGCGGCAGTGGGGGGGGTGACGCGTTGACAGCGGAGGGTGACGCACCAACCTCCCGCCGGGGGGCGACACCCCCGCCCCGGGGTGACACGCACCCAGTGATGCTGCTGTTCACTGTCCATCCTGCCCCTTTCATCTCCTCGGACTTACACCAGCTACATAGTTGGTACAGGTCCGAGGAGGTCCATAGGAAGCCAGGCCTACTTAGAGGTTGGTCTTCTGGTCAACCCTCCCCCCCCCATAGCATGCAGCACATGCTCCATTGGCATGGCAGCATGGTTTAGAATGGTAAGGGATAGGATTGGGCTGTCAATCTTATCTTCCCAATCGCCACTTTTCCAAACTAAAAAACCCCAAACATTGTAGCCTTTCCTTTTGCATCTTTTCCAGCTCTACAATTTCCTTCTTGAGGTGTGGTGACCAGAACTGTACACAGTAGTGCAAATGAGGCCATTCCATTGATCTATATAGGGGCAATATAACATTATCAGTCTTCCTAATGGCCCGTAGCATTGGAATTCACCTTCTTCATTGCTGCCACTTAGTGGGTCAATATTTTCATTGCACTGTCCACCATGACCCCAAGATCTCTTTTCTGGTTCATCACTGACAGCTCAGACCCCATTGCTGTATACCTGAAATTGTGAATTTTCCACCCCAAAATGCATCATTTTACACTAATTGACATTGAACTGCATTGGCCATTTGGTTGCCCATTTTGGTTGCCCATTCACCCAGTTTGGAGAGATCCCTGTCTGCTTTGTTTTCTAGCACATTCAATGGTTTGGTTTCAACCACTTAGCTATTTGCTCCTAACTTCAGCAGAGGTGTAGGAATGGGGGGGAGGGGGCAGGGGAGCGGTCCACCCCCTGGCAACACGTCCGGGGGGGCAGCACTCACCCCACGGCGATGTGGCCGCGGCGGCATTTCGGGCCGCTTTTTTTCCCTTTTTTGCTGCCCTCGGCAGTGGCGGTGAGCCTCGCAGTGCTGCTACCAAGGCTACCGGAGGCCGGGGAGGTGTTCCCTGCCCTCCCACCCCCAGGGGCCATTTTTGGCCACTCACAGGCCACGTGACATCACCCCGGGTGGTGGTGGCTTCTGGGTGATGTCACGTGGCGGGGCATGGCTTCCGCCGGGGGGCATCACCGAGGCCTGCTGCCCCTGGCTGGGGGCAGCATTCCTATGCCTCTGAACTTCAGATCAGTTGACCACTTAGCTATCATTTGACCACTTAGCTATTTGCTCCTAACTCCAGATCAGTTATGGACAAATTAAAAAGCACCAGTCTCAAGGCAGATCCTTGAAGAAACCCACTTCTTTGTTCCTTCTACTGTGAAAATTGACCATTCATTCCTTCTCTCTGTTTCCTGTTCTTTAACCAATTAGCAATCCTCCTGTCCTCTTATTTTAAGACTGCTAGTTACTTGAGAGTCTTGGGTGATGGACTTTGTCAAAAGCTTTTTGAAAGTCCAGTTATACAGTGTTAGCTTCATCACCTCTGTCTACATGCCTGTTGACTCTCTCAAAAAAACTCTTGAAGTGGGCTAGAACTTACTTTTCCAGAAACCATGCTGATTCTCCCTCAGCAAGACTCGTTCTTCTATATGCCTAATAATTTTATCTTTAATTATGCTTTCTGCTAGTTTACTTGGAACAGATGTTAAGCTAATTGGCCTGTAATTTCCCAGATCTCCCTTGGATTCCTTTTTAAATACTGTATTGGTGTTACATTGGCTACCTTCCAGGCACAGAGGTTAATTGAAAGGACATTACATATTTTTGTGAGATCAGCAATTTCACATTTGTGGTCTTTGGAACTCTTGGGTGGTGGCCGTCTGGACACAGTGGTTGGTTATTTTTTTATTTATCAATACACTCTAGAATCACATCCCCTGTCACTTCAGTTTGACTCAGTTCTTCGGACTCCATCCCTGCGAAGGTTCGTTCAGGCACAGGTATCCTCTTTACTCTTCTCTTTTATTTCTTTATTATCCAACAGCCCAACTCCAGCCCCGGCTTTTCCTGCTTTTGATGCATTTAAAGAGGCAGTTTGTATTATCTGCCTTGATGTTTTTAGCCATTCGCTACTCAGATGTTTTAGCATTCCTGATTGTCAGCTGACATTTCTTTTGCCAGAGTTTGTGTTCCTTTTTTGTTTTCCTCATTCGGACAAGACTTCCATTTTCTGAAGGAAGCCTTCTTGTCTTTAGTTGGATGGAACCATGAATATTTGTGGAAAATCACACACATGCACCCCAAAATATTAGCAGCTGTGCAGTTCTTTGGATCTCAGCCCATTTATAAAATATCAAAAAGTCCACCCAAATTTCAGATTATATAAAATCAGGAAATAGAGAGTATTCCATTTATGTAGCTTCCTTCACTTAGTATACATATGGTAGAGTTTACATTTATTTTGAATAATCTATATCTTGATGATTTGCCTACAGAAGCATTCATTCTCGTGGACGTAGTCCTGGTTACTTCACTGGAACTGGCCAAGAGGAACCTATTGGACCCAAAGGAGAAATCCAGCTGAATTTGAATGCTATAAGACTTATTTGTTTGATGATTGTAGCCTTTGATTAATGATAAAAGAGGGAGTTTTATTAACAACTTCATTGCAGAAAAATGATATGTGGATAGCCAAGAGAATATCCATAGCAGCACCATTTATTAACACACAAATAAATTGCTTGGAGCAGCCAAGTATTTTGCAGCAGTGATACAGTATTCCCTCTCTACTCATGGTGCTAAAATGTTTCATACCACTTAAATCAGAATGATTATTTTAAATGTTCTCATAGATATTTTTTTTGGGGGGGAATGGAATGCAAGTACTTAAATATGTGAAACGATGCAATTAGGTGAAAGCAATTGTGCATTTATTCAAAACTCTATCTGTATACCTCAAAAAGAATTTTGGCACACACGGCAAGGCTAGGATTCAACAGTGAATACTCGGAACAGAATAATGATCCTATTAAACTGGAATCTCAGATTCATGATAGCCTTTTCCCAAAGGAGATTGACTTCACTGGTACTGCATCATGATGAGTGATAAGTAGTTCATTACTCCCCAATACTTGGAATGCAAACTGAGATAGATTCTGTTCCCTCTACTTACCATCTTTAAGGGGTTGTCCTGCCCTTAAAGTAGAGTAGAGAATATATTCATTTTCACATAAAAATGCACATATGGCTACTGCATCCTAGAGAAGAATAGCTCTGTTTTGGAGACTTATTCCAGTTAAGATCGGGATGCCACTGAATAATTGTCAATAATTCAGTGGTAGATGATATTTGACTTACTTCTGATATTGACAAATGTTCCATGAAGGCCACAATGATATAAACTTGAAGGCTTCCTCTTTATTGCAATATAACTCTATCTGATACCAGGAATGAGGGCCCTTCACTCTCCAATCCTACAGGAGTCCATTTCACATATTAATATACAGTGGGGCCTTGTTATTGCGGGTTTGGCTTCTACGGACTCTAGTATCCATGGAAGCAGCCCATGAATAATGGGGTGCAGGAGTCCAGCACCCAATGGCCCATTTACTCATTGTGGAGGCCTCTGGAGGCTCGTTCCACATTGGTGCCGGCCTCCACAGGCCTCTGTAAGCCTCTCCAATGTGATTTAAAGTGACTTCTGGTCAAACTGGAAGTCACTTTAAATAAGCTTACCAGATTCCCCCTGTCTTGATCCAGGACACCCCCCCCCCATTAATTAAAAGATTTTTTCCTTTTTTTGGCGTGAAGTGCCTCTTTTGCCACGTGTAGCGCAGTTGGAATTTTTAATTATTTATTTATTTTAGGCTAAAATAATTAATTAAATTGTCCTTTCTTCCTGTCCTTGCCCGTCGCTGCCCGTCGACTTCTTCTCGGCATTGTCGGTGGCGGCGCAGGCCGCGCGAGCCCCGTCGCCAGCCCAGGCCGTGTGAGCCTTGGCCAGCCCGGGGCTTTCACAGCCCATGACAGCAATGACGATGAGGCTTGCGTGAGCCCCGGCCAGGCCGCGTGAGCCCCAGCGTCATTGTCGGCACAGGCCGCGTGAGCCCAGGCCCGGCCAAGACTTGTGTGGGCCGCGTGAGCCTCATCGGCATTGTACTCGGCTGCGCGAGCCCCGTCATTGTTGCCAGCACGGCTCGCGTGGGCCCTGGCCCAGCCGAGGCTCACCATTCTAGTCGTCCTTGTCGCCGACGAGCCCTGGTCTGGCCGAGGCTCGCCATTCTAGTCGTCCTCGTTGCTGGCGAGCCTCGGCCCGGCCAAGGCTCGCCCGGCCCAGCTGAGGCTCGCCCGACCCAGCCAAGGCTCACCCAGAGACGATCCAAGGGGGGCACTGACACCATGCCCCCACGTGACCCGTCGGCGCGCGCCCAGTGTGACGATGCGCGCGCACCCAGCGCAGCTCGTCATGCCCCTCTGCCATTTTTCAGCCTATTTTGGAGCCAAAGCCTCTCCAGGGCGAATGCGGCGGAGGGAACGCATCCCGGAGGTAAGCGCACCCCTTCACCACCACAGCCGGTCCCCGCCCTGGGGCCCACCGCACCAACCCCCGCGACGCTTCTGGGCTCACTGCCACCGGCGCCATTTTTAGAGTGTAAAATTAACTTACATGGGCATGATACCCTCACGAGATTTGGGCGCCGACATCTTGGTTCTCGTGAGATTTCGCGACCCAAGATGCCGGCGGCCTGGTAAGTTAATTTTACACTTTAAAATGGTGGCGGCGGTGGAATCGTTCGGCCCGGAATCGTTCCGGGACTTTTCCAGTAACCGAGGCTGGTTTCCGGGACAGTCCCAGGACGAATGGTAAGCCTAACTTTAAATCACGTCAGACAGGCTTACAGAGGCCTGCAGAGGCCTCTGTAAGCCTTTCCAGGCCGGTGCTGGCATGGAACGGGCCTCTAGAGGCCTCCGCAGTGAGTAAATGGGCCATTGGGTGCTGGGCTCCAGTATCCACAGATCCTCGCTATCTGCAGGGGAGGGGGGTCTGGAGCATCCCGTCCCACCCGTGGGTAGTGAGGGCCCACTGTACTCCTCATTTAGGAGCAGGCTGTCTTCAGAGTACTTCTGTCCTTTTCCTTTGCAATAAATTATATGACCTAGCTCACCTATTCTCCAAGCACCAAGCATTGTGGGTACCTGTGAACAGGAAGGAACACAGGGTTCAGGAGGAAGTATGCAACAAATACAAGCAAAGACCACAGCATGCATCACAACTCACAAATGCCCAGGACTCAGGAATACAACTGAACCCATTACGTTCCTTGAGATTCCTCCAGTGTGATCCAGCCTGGTGCTGTGTTAAGCTTGGCTACTAATACTTGCTTGTTATGTGACAATAATGTCCGTTTCCAGACCTGTGCCGCAGCTATTCCGTCCTAACTCTGGCCTAACTGGGGAGTGGGGTGTTAGAACTTTTCAGGAGAGGGCTGGAGCGTGTAAGGTAAAATGGCGCCTATGGGTCTCCTCGAATTTGTGACCACCTTTTTGGTCGTCCTAAATTTTGGTCCGTTTCTGAGCTCGAGGGGGGCGTGTCGGAGCTCGCCAGTATCTGGAACCAGACCCAAATTCATAACCGCCCCCGCCACGCCCCTGACACGCCCACTCTTAGGCCAAACTTAGGACGGAATTGGCCAACTGTCCTAAACCCGTCCTATGTCCGTCACAAATGCAGCCTAAAAGCGGCCTAAACGGCGCTATTCCGTCCTAACTTCAGCCTAAAGCATTTAGGCTGCTTTTAGGACGTAATTGTGCCGCTTAGGCCTTAGGCTGGACCGGGCTGTAACTGACCAACACCTGATGAGTCAATTGACCACCTTTTTGTAGATCAAATGAAAACCAGCCTCTGGTATGGTAATTTGTTTTGAAACGTATCCCCTGCCAAGAAGTTCACAGTGAGAGATTAAGGGCCCGTATGAAGATATTGTCGTGTTTAATCCATAAGGCCAAACACGTTGCAGGGCGCACACCTAATTCAAGGTACTTAGTACACTCACAAAACTACAATGCACAACCCACAGACACTGGCTGACACCCAGCATAAGCCACAAATATTTTTTTCGTGGATCACATATTTTAACACTTACCTAAAACGAGTCTTCATAAATGTGTCATCTGGATGTCGGCAATCTGGCTATCAGTTATCTAGAAGTAAAAACCAGTGTTAAAAAGAAGCAGAATCGTGTTTGATAACGATATCAGAATTAAGGGTCAACAAAAAAGTTACATTTGTAGCATTAATATGTTAATGCATCTTCTCTTTCTGCAAAGTACCTCCGATTTTAAACAATAAGTATTTTATAGATCCCAGTAAGAAGGAATTTCATGCTTTTTGTCAGATTGTTTTATGATATCTTATATTCAAAATATAATCCTGAAAAAGTGTTGAAATCAAGATGTGGTGTATGTTTGCTCATACCATCTGGCAGCAAGGATCCCTATGGGGAGTTGAAGAAATGTAAAGTCTTATGTGAAAATCAATTTGGCATACACAACCACAAATAGAGAGGCAAAATTAAAATAGCAGATGAATGGACAAATTCCAGATGTCGGCTCTCTCAGCATAACCATGCTTTAACATATATTGCTACAAAACTCTAGCAAACCTTGAAAGCCAGCCAAACGTATACTACACATAATTGCATACTCCTTTCTGAAATACAAATGTTTCCATTGTTTTATGCCTGTGTGTATGTCTATACGATTGTATGTATCAACATATCATTACATGTCTCCCTCCTATTGAAGCAGCTGCCTACTTGATACCTATGGCCCACTTGATCTACAGTGTCAGTTGCTGCGTCCCTAAAATATATCCCTCAAATCCCAAGATTTATTTCACAATGAAAAGTTGTAACTTTTAATTTGTCACAAGAGTGCCACGAAAATAATACAGGCGTAAGTGAAAGTGCTAAGGTATAACTATATCTACACACCTACATCAGCATGTGCCCTTGGTCAGAAGAGGAAGGTCTGTAAGAAGAAAGGTGGGAGGTGATAATACCTATTTGCAAGAGGAAAGCAAATGGAAAGAGTCTCTTGTGACTTACTGTATCACTCAAGTTTATTTTAGTAAGCTAAAAACTCAGTGTTTTCCCCCGCTCCAAGTGTTTTTCCCCGACTTCTTCATAAGAGAACTAAGGTTTATGTACATGTAGGTAATCGTCTTTGGTCAAATTCCCTCAAGGCATTTTCTCAGACTCACAGTGAAATAAAACAAAACATTTTTCGATTATGGAACAGAAACTGCGGTTGCCATGAACAGTTCATTTCGTTTATCCTGTGTTCTCTGCAGGGAGATCGAGAAGACACAGGTGCAATGACACAGGTCTTGAAGGCTATCAACAATCTAGAGATAAAAATGATAGTAAATATATGCTCCAGCGTATCAGCTTGCAATGCTGCAATGCCCTCATTAATAACTACTAATTATGCATAGCTATTCCTCCTGCCAAAGCCTTTTCATTAAAGTCATCAAGAGATGAAACCATTTCCACACGAGATGGTATTTCTTGAAACTTTTTTCTCTTTATCCACTAAACCAGTAGTTCCAAAACTGTGTGCCGTGGTGAACTCACAGGGGCGCCATGAGACGTCCCTAGTGGTCTCTTCTTACTGGCTCTCTTGGGCACCGCCATCTTGAACTGCACGAGATCTTGTGTGAGTCAAGATGGTGGCACCCAGGAGAACCGGGCGATGATGCCACCATGACAGGACGCTGTGCAAGAAGGGCACCGTGACCCTGGTAAGTTTGGGAACCGCTGCATTAAACCAAGAAACAGATCCCAGGATGTGACTATCCAGATAGATGCAACTTTGATTGTTAGAGTTGGGGGGGGGCAAGGGAAGGGAACAGGCTTAGCCTTTACCCTAGTGGTGTCCCCAAGAGCATTCTTTTCTTTGCTCCCATTCATTCCTATGGAGGAAATGTAAAGTCTTGCCATACTGCTCTGCTGAGAGCAAACTGTTTTCCAACCCTGATAACAGGACCATCATGAAAACGTGGTGGAAGGTACAGATCAGCATACTGCACCTCCAAGGGGTTCTTGAAAACCCCATGCCCCCTGCCCTAATAATACACACACACACACACACACACACACACACACACACACACACACACACACCAAGGTAACAGGAATGTTGCTACTTCACTGGTATATAGTACTGTATTTATGACATTTTAAGCCACTTTTCTATTTTAAAAAAATATGCACAGTGACATACAATCAAAAACAAAAATAATTTCAAACTTAGTTAAAAGTAACAAATCCAACATAAACAGCCACAACAAATCTTCCTGGTCACCATCAGCTTCACCTCTAGAGGCAAGAGCATTTGGAGGAAGCTTACTACGTATGTAGTGTAGTACGTATGTAGGAATATTTCTTGCCCATGATATGTTGCATTTGTTACATTTATGACAATATCAATCAAACCAGATGGTATTTGTCACAATCAGAAACACATTTATCTCAATATCCCCCAGTCCTGCTAGGGGCTATGTGTGTTACAGCCCAATCCTAATAGGATTTGCCGCTTTATGGCTGTCACAAAGTGTGACACACCATTGTGTGCAGCCTGGCCACCGCTGTAAGTGATGAGCGGCTGGGTCTGTGCACCAGCAGGCCATCCACAGCCTCCAGCACTGGTAAGTCATGTGCTGGTAAGACAGGAGGAGGGCAGGGAGGGGAGGAATGGGGTGGAAATTGGGGCAGGGATGAAGGCAGATCAAGGCCAGGAAGGGGTTGGTATTGGCAGCAGCAGTACCAACCACTGGCGTCACTGCAGGGGGGGGCGGAGCTGTAAGTTCCTCCGTGATCGGAGCCTCCCGTTACACGGAAGAATGAAGCACCCTGCCCCGCGCATTCCGAACCAGTCAAAGCAGTGAAAACAATGCGCAGGAGACTCCCTGCGTGTTGTTTTCACCGCTTTGAATGGGTCGGAAGGCGTGGGGGCGGGGCGCTTCGTTCCTCTGTGTAACGGGAGGCTACGATCACGGAGGAACTTACAGCTCCGGCCCCCCCTGCAGTGATGCCAGTGATACCAACCCTATCCTATCCCCCTTCCCAACCATGATCCGGTCTACGTGGGTCAAGTCTATGAAGCTGATATTGGTCAACTCACAGCTCTATTGTATCAACACAGGCATCTCCCTTCCTAAATGGATGCTTGGTTAATGTACTCTCTCTGTGCCTTTGTGTGTGAGCCATCCTGTTACTAAACAGAAGTACCGCTGATTGCATCCTTCATGTGGGTTTTGGAGCAATGTAGCGTCTCTTGAAGGCTGAGAAATGTCCAGCATTTAAAAACATCGGGTGACTAGTACCAACCACCCCATACCTTATTTTGTTTGAAAAACTACTCCATCAAAGCCAAAAATAAGAAGTAGGGAATTTTCTTCTGATAAAGAAAGAGTCTAAACGTTCCCAGAAATAACACCAATTTAAAGTGAGTCAGAAAAGTCTAGAAATTGCTCCAGTGAATCATTTCTTTATTGACTGTTGTTCATGTGATCACAATGAAAAGAAGTTGTTTGGACTTTGTTGTGGTGGAAACATTGTTAACATCCTCAAATAGTTAGGATTTCCACTGCCAACAAGCGGCAAGATCGAGACACAACAAGATGTCCTAAAACTTTGAGCCCTTAAACTTGAATGTCATTGATTTGATCTACAAAAATTAAACCAATTGATATTATTTTACCATCAGTTTAGTGATTCTCTGCACTGTATTTGATGGCAAATGTCAAAGAGTGACATTTAGTTCAAAAGCGCATTACTGTGATTTGGAACAAAAAAATGATACAACAAAAGGAAATATATGATGTACAGTAATTGAACATGAATATTTGTGCTTCAGTTTAGATACTTCATGTTGCGCTAACATGTTCAGAGTTATACATGAATGGGCATAGACACTTTCCCTTTCAATTTTTTTCTCCTCCCCTCCCAAGTCCTATTTATCAGAGAAGTGATCCTTTTATTGCAAAACTGTACATGTAAGTTAGATTATAAACTCTTTGAAAAAGGCCTGTCCCTTTTTGCCTATATTACAAATCACCACATGTGTTGATGTCACTGTAAAAATAAATACTAATATTAAATACATTTACCTAGGCTTACCAGATCTCCAACCGGGACAGAGTGCTAGACCTTTAAGAGAAGGAATGTGGACAGGAGTAGCTTGTTAAACCCTTAGAGCACAATCCTAGGCATGTCTACTCAGAAGCAAGCCCCATTGTGTTCAGTGGGGCTTGCTTCTGAGTAGACATGCCTAGGATTGTGCTCTGAGGTTTAATAAGCTACACCTGTCCACATTCCTTCTCCTAAAGGTCTAGCACTCTGTCCCGGTTGGAGATCTGGTAAGCCTACATTTACCGTATATACCAGTGGTGGCCAACCTTTCAACATGAATGCTCCTGGCCCTTTAATGGTTGTATAGGTGAGGGCATTTCAGCAGGGGCAGCTGCTTTAGCAGCACCATCAGCACTTGCAGCTGCCAAGATTCTGTCTTCTACACAACTCTTAAGAATACAGACGCCCTAATGCTAGAAGGTTGGCCACCCCTGGTATATACTGTATCGGAGAATGTGGAAGATTTCCCCAAGGAGACAGTTTGTGGTGTCTACAGTGGCCCCTTGCTCTGGCAAATCTGGGGAATGAGGGGTTAAAACCTAGGCTCTAGCAATAGGTATGCTGTACAGCTGTGGCCACTTGTGGCAATTGGGTCTTCAGGGATAAAAACAGATCAGGGATAAAACTAGGAGGGGGATGGATGGGTGTGGGTAGCAAAGAGGAAGGGAAAGAAAAGGTTGACTGACTAAGCTGACTCGGCTTTGTGAACTTTGACTGATGGACTTGTGAGTGGAAAAGGGGAATTAATTACCGTATTTCTTCAAGTCTAAGGCACCATCGATTCTAAGGCGCACCTTTACTTTCAGTACCACCAGCAGGGAAAAAAAATCCATCGATTGTAAGACTCACCTCCCTTCATTGAATCTACCTGCTCAGCACCAACTCTCCCCAGCATGTCCAGCGCTGCAGCTGATGATGACTGAGTGCCTTTGTTTAGCATTTCTGGCCCCACCAGAAAGTGCCATTTACTTTGTTACCTGGGCTTGGGGGAGCTTCAGGGAGGCCTGCGCGACCCTCTGCGAATCTTCAGTTTGGCGAAAAACGGTGATTTTTGGCCATTTCCGGTTTTCGTAAAAACTGGAAATGCCCGGAAATCGCCGTTTTTCGCCAAACTGAAGATCAGGGAGGCCTGCAGAGGGTCACGCAGGCCTCCCTGAAGCTCCCCCAAGCCCCGGTAAGTAAGAAGATAGCATTTTGGGGTGCTTTTTGGAGACCTTTGATTCTAAGACGCACCCCATTTTTTGAAATGCTTAATTGGGAAAAAAAACATGCGTCTTAGAATCGAAAAAATACAGTAGTCCAAAGTGGGCTGAAGCCTCTTAAAGGAGGTGGAAAAGGGGATTTGGCAGGACATATACTCCCATATATGGTGAGAAATTTAGGGGGGGGGAAATGACTCAGAAATGTTGCCTTAACAAAGGGTCAATGCAAATTCTCCTTTCACTGTAGTGCCCCCCATTGCCACCTCATTACCTTTATTGTGTTTTAATTCAAGCCTGTATCTTACTTTTACAAAACATCTGCTTCTATGCTTTAACTACTGTAGCTCAGAAGCAGACAAGCCAACTCGATGGTAGAGAGGCTTGGCAAATTTAACAGGAAGCAGTTCTAGTTTCTGCTTCCTATTAACTGGCCTTTACCATCCAGTTAGCTTGTCTGCTTCTGAGTAGGCTTACCATCGTCCCGGAAATGACCGGGAAAGTCCCGGCAAGCCCCTTTTGTCCCCCCGTCCCCCCCGAACTGTAGTTTAGTCCTGGCCCCGGCCTGCCGGCTGCATCGCGGCCGGCCGGAGCTCTTCTGAGACTGTGCTGCCTGCTGCAGCACGTCTCCGTCCCTAATCTTCCTAGTCTCGCGCGTTTGCGCGAGACTGGAAGCACTCGGAAGATGTCCGAGTTCACTCGGACAACTTCGGAGACATTCCAGCTTCGCTCGCATGCGTGTGAGGCTGGAATGTCTCAGAAGTTGTCCGAGTGAACTCGGACATCTTCCGAGTGCTTCCAGTCTCGTGCAGGCGCGCGAGACTACGAAGATTAGGACGGAGACGTGCTGCAGCAGGCAGCACAGTCTCAGAAGAGCTCCGGCTGGCCGCGATGCAGCCGGCAGGCCGGGGCCGGGACTAGTAAATGAATTCACACACAATGCACACATATACACAACAAACACAAATAAAATAAAATACACAAATAAAAGAGCACAGTATTTAGCACAGGAAAATAAAATACAGTATTTTACCTTTTTCATGTGCTTCTGAGCACGTGCAGAGTGCCACTGCTGTTTTCATCCAAGCCAGCTGGCTGCGTTGTGACGGCCAGCACTGTCCATTACAATGCACCTGGCTGGGACAAAAACAGCGGCGGCAATCTGCACGTGCTCAGAGGCATGGAAAAAAGGCAAAATACTGTATTTTACAGTGGACACGCCCACTTCCGGTGGAAACGCCCACTTCCGGCGGAAGTGACATCACAGTTTTTGACCCGCCTTCTTGTGATGTCACTTCCATCCCCCTTGGGGGGGCCAGAAATCTGGTAAGCCTACTTCTGAGCTACTGTAGTTTCAGCATAGAAGCAAATGTTTTGTAAAAGCAAGACACAGGCTTCAGTTGAAACACAACAAAGGTAATGGGGGGTTGTGGGGGGACTTAGTGTTATTAATGCATATGTGTTGCTGGAGGAGAGCTGTGTGTGGTCGTTCTGGCTGTTATTGCTGGTTTGTGAGTGGCATGGAGATCTTTTTTTAAAAAGGGAGATGTGTGTGTGTGTGTGTGTGTGTGTGTGTGTGTGTGTGTGTGTGTGTGTGTGTGTGTGTCTTCCCCCCCTCCCCCAAGGCAGCATGGATCTTTAAAATACAGTGGCTGTGATGAGACTGAGTGGCAAAGCTGCTCCCTCTAATCTGAGCCTCCACTCCCAGGCTACAGTCCCTTTCCACTCTCCCTTCTTCCTCCACACACCTGCCTCCAGTCATTGGGGAAAATCAGACCAAATGATTTAATTCAAAGAATTCCAGAAATCCTTAAGTTTTAGCCTCGATTTATCAAAGGGTCATAGCAAATGTCAGGATTTTTGGCTCAAAATTTGCCCCTTGGCTTGTATGCGAGATCGCCTTATATGCGAGTATACTGTATACGGTATGTTGGCATTTAGAAAGCCACACACACACACACACACACACATTCAGTTACTTTCTTTGTAATGAAGCCTATTTCGTATGGCATTTTGAATTAGATGTAGAGAAAGTGGTTTGAATTTCATCATATGACACATGAGACCCAGATGCTTTGTTGAATGGAGTCTCATTAATTTGAGTGCCTTGGTTTATTTTCTTTGCAGTCCTTGGGTGAGGTGTACCAAATAGGTTACCAACCTGGCACTCCCTTAGCAGATAAAAAAAGAATGCATGAATTGGAGAGAGTGCATTGCACATGTACAGTTTCCTAGAATCCATCATTTGATCTCCTTGTGCAGTTCATGGATCTGAGGTTGGATCAAACACTCCTGCATTACTATTTTTAAATATTGGGTGGTTTATTCATCCACACTGGAAACATTCAGGCTGGGAAGGAATGAAGTGAAACATGTAGCAAAGGAGTGAACACCCTTCAGCTGCAGGAGTGAAGCATGAAGGTAGCGTAAAAACCTATTCACTCTCCTGAAAGGGGTGCCATTATGGGGGTTGAGGAGACGGGTCCCAACCACAGGTTGAAGACCACGTGGAATGATTCCTCAGGCAAGCCTTTATCTCTGACCAGCTGAGGGTCAAACTAGTAAAGATGTTAAACAAATTGCCATCTGTAGCATGGACGTTTTCATGACATGATACAATTTTCAAGGAGATAGGGTATATGGGTTCAGAAGTCATGTAAAAATTTCTTGATGAAGAAATGAAAGCTTTAAACTGCATTGTGAGGTCCAAAAATATTTTAAAATATTTTTGGACCTCTCTGTGCAGTTTAAAGCTTTCATTTCTTCATCAAGAAATTTTTACATTGCTTCTGAACCCATATACCTAGGCTTACCAGGTCTCCACCCAGGATGGAGTACTAGACCTTTAGGAGAAGGAAATGTGGGCAGGTGTAGCTTGTTAAACCTTAGAGCACAATCCTAGGTATGTCTACTCAGAAGTAAGCCCCACTGAACACAATGGAGCTTGCTTCTGAGTAGACATGCCTAGGATTGTGCTCTAAGGGTTTAACAAGCCACACCTGCCCACATTCCTTCTCCTAAAGGTCTAGCACTCTGTCCCGGCTGGAGATCTGGTAAGCCTACGATATACCCCATCTCCTTGAAAATTGCCATCTAGTGTGTGTGTGTTTACTCTAAAGTAGCAGCCACGCAGGAGCCTGATCTAGATTGGGGAGTGCTGTGCAGTAGTAGGAGGTTTAGCTCTT
This sequence comes from Plestiodon gilberti rubricaudatus, assembly GCA_026170595.1. NCBI lineage: Eukaryota > Metazoa > Chordata > Lepidosauria > Squamata > Scincidae > Plestiodon > Plestiodon gilberti. The sequence goes on along the minus strand of JANXHW010000005.1, from coordinate 79,633,953 downwards.
TACTACCATGCAATTTTTCTTGCCAAAACTTCCTCCTGAAGCAGCTATAATGGTCCAAAAATAAAAGGGTTAATACTCATTACCTCTATGCCATGGCCCCAATTACGTCATAGGTAATATACTGAGTCAGTCCATTGGTCCAATTAGCTGAGAATTGTCTACACCGAGTGGTAGTGATTCTCCAGGGTTTCAGGCAGGGGTCTCCCCTGGCTATACTTGGAAGTGGCAGGGATTGAACCTGGGATTTTCTGCATGCCATGCATCTGCTCTGTCAGAGGGCAGTCAGTTTGGGGGGGGCTCTGAGTCAGAGCCCCCCCCAAACTGACTGCCCCCCTCACCTTACATGGCTGCTAAAACGAGCTTCTACCTAGAAAATGATGGGCGGGAGCCATCACGTCTAATTCATCCTTGGTTACCATAGTAACAAGTGGTTAAATGGACCTCTGCACTAGGTATAAATAAAGGTGATTTGCCCTTCGTTGGTAACTTGGTTTTTTAAAAAGGAAATAATAAATACAAATGCTCTTACTACATCTTTTTCCAATTTAAACTTGAATGTATCTGAGAGTGGCCTTAACGTTGTTGCTGAATCTTCCACAGCCAAACATTTTCCTTCTACGTCACACCACTGAAATCCAAAATGACAAACTTCCTCTCGGAGTTTTCCTCAGAAACACAAAAGGCCTACCTTTCTAACATGCTATAGTACTTAACAGGATGCCACTCAAATGAAATGTTGTTGCAAAAGAGAAGTTATTCTAAAAATGTGTTTTCTGTGTGTTCTCTTGCTAGAATTCTCCAGAAAATGTACATGGTAACTGTGTCTTATATTGTTGTCTTTTAAGCCCCAAAGGCAAGAATAAAGCAACATATGGCTCAAAAATGCCACGTGGTCAACATGCTTTAAATTTCAAGTAATAATAAATTCATTTATATAATGCCCCCTCTCAGGACACTTTACGTAATGTAATAAAATTCCATTAGCATTCCAAATAGTTACATAATAATATGATAAAATTCACCAGCTGCAACCCCTTCTGAACATAAATAGCCTGACCTGGTAAGACAGGAGGGTTCACACACTGTTGTCCCAATTGTATACTTACCATATCAACCATCATTGTCGCGCCTCTTCTGCTGGTGCTGGCTGCTGTGAAGCAGTCAGTACCATCGTAAAAGGTGCTCTGGCAGCATGCTAGGCAGGGACGCTGGCGGGAAGGCCGGAGCCTGCATCATCCCCACCACCTGCCGGAGCAGGTAGGTCAGTGGGAGAAGCGGGAGGGGTGTGGGGAGGGTAGTGAAACTGGGCAGGGAGGGGGCAGGGGAGGAGGCAGGAGGGTCTGGGAAGGGAGTGGGTTTGGCGGCAGTGGCGGCCGCCAAATCCTCACACCCTTTCTGGACCCAAACCTGTGGCATGGGTCCACACAGACCTGTGCTAGCTATTTAGCTTGTGCATGTCCGAGTAGACCCCCGTGTACCACAGAGGCTTATGATTGTTCCCTTACCAAGAGGAGACCTCTGCAACTGCCCCCCCCCCGGGCAGGATCAACAATAGCCATTTTGGTGCCACTGCTCTGGCGGGGGGTCGGGGAGAATACGTTTGGGCTCTGTATTTGTTATATGTGAGGCTAACCGGAATTGACAGTATGCCGTCACTAGGTTGTTCACTGGGGTTGAGTGTTGGCATCACACTTTGCCAGCCAGGAGCCTTTTTTCTAGGCTGAAAAGCCCCAGACGCTGTAGCCTTTCCTCATAAGGGAGGTGCTCCAGCCCACGAATCATTCTGGTCGCTCTTTTCTGCACCTTTTCCAATTCAACTATATCCTTTTTGAGGTATGGTGACCAGAACTGGACACAATACTCCAGATGTGGCCTTACCATTGATTTGTACAGAGGCATAATGATATTGGCCGTTTTATTCTCAATCCCTTTTTTAATGATCCCGAGCATGGAATTGGCCTTCTTCACAGCCGCCGCACACTGGGTCGACACTTTCATCGACCTGTCCACCAGCACCCCAAGATCTCTCTCTTGATCCGTCACAGACAACTCAGAACCCATTAGCGTATGTGTGAAATTTTGGTTTCTTGCCCCAATGTGCATCACTTTGCACTTACTTACATTGAAGCGCATCTGCCATTTTGCTGCCCATTCTCCCAGTTTGGAGAGATCCTTCTGGAGCTCTTCACAATCCCTGCTGGTCTTCACCACCAGGAAAAGTTTAGTGTCATCTGCAAACTTGGCCACCTCACTGCCTATCCCCAACTCCAGGTCATTTATGAATAAGTTGAAAAGCACCGGTCCCAAGACCGATCCTTGGGGCACACCGCTTTTCACCTCTCACCATTGTGAAAATTTCCCATTGACTCCCACTCGCTGTTTCCTGGTCTTCAACCAGTTCCTAATCCACAAGAGGACCTGCCCTCTTATTCCCTGACTGTGGAGTTTTCACAGGAGCCTTTCATGAGGGACCGTGTCAAACGCCTTCTGAAAATCCAGATATATAATATCCACGGGTTCGCTCGCATCCACATGCCTGTTGACCTTTTCAAAAAATTCTAACAGGTTTGTGAGGCGAGACTTCCCCTTGCAGAAGCCATGCTGACTCTCCCTCAGCAGAGCTTGTTCTTCTATGTATGTTAAGATTTTAACCTTTATGAGACTTTCCACCATCTTCCCTGGAACATATGTTAGGCTGACCGGCCTGTAGTTTCCCGGGTCCCCCCTCCTTCCTTTTTTAAAGATTGGCGTGACATTAGCTATCCTCCAATCCTCTGGCACAGTGGCCGTTTTAAGGGACAAGTTGCATATTTTGGTCAAGAGGTCAGCAACTTCATTCTTGAGTTCCTTCAGAACTCTTGGGTGGATGCCATCCGGGCCTGGTGATTTATTGATCTTTATTTTGTCAATTAAGTCTGAGACGTCTTCTCTTTTAACCTCTATTTGACTTAATTCTTTAGTCAGGGGAGAACGTTCCGGCAGCGGTATTTGCCCGAGGTCTTCTGCCATGAAGTCAGATGCAAAGAACTCATTTAATTTCTCTGCAGTCTCCAAGTCCCCTTTTATCACCCCTTTCTCTCCCTCACCATCCAGCGGACCAACCGTTTCCCTGGCAGGTTTCCTGCTTCTAACATATTTGAAGAAGCTTTTATTATTCCCTTTTATGTTGCCTGCCATACGTTCCTCAAAGTCTTGCTTGGCCTCCCGTATCATCTTTTTACATTTCTTTTGCCACAGTTTGTGCTCCTGTTTATTTTCCTCATTAGGGCAAGACTTCCATTTACGGAAGGAAGCTTCCTTGCCTTTTATAGCCTCCTTAACTGTGCTTGTTAGCCATGCCGGCAACCTCCTGGTTTTGGAAGTGGGTTTTCTCTGTGCCAGGTGCAGTGGAGTGTCAACGGGAAACAGGTTGTCTTGTTGTCTTGTGCTCCCTGAGGCATCTGGTGGGGCCACTGTGTGATACAGGAAGCTGGACTAGATGGGCTTTTGGCCTGATCCAGCAGGGCTCTTCTTATGTTCTTATGCCCTGGCTGCCAGGCCATTTCTGGACCCAATTCCAAGTGTCGGTGCTTGCATTTAAGGACCTATACAGGTTTGTGTCTGGGATACCTGAAAGATCACCCGTCTTCCCATCATCCTGCCCCTATACTACAATCTTCTCCAGAAGCTCTCCTCTGACGCTTTGAGGCTACCTGGGTGGCAACAACCTTTTAGTGGTGGCACCAGAGTATGAAATGCTCTTCCCAGAGTGATTCACCTGAAATTGACTTTGTCATCTTTTTGGCACTAGGCAAAATGTGTTCTGTTTTCCCAAGGGCTTTTTACGGTGATTTTCGTCCTTGGCGAAATTTTGTTATGCTGCTTTAACTGGGTTTTGGTTTGATAGTTTGTTTTGGATAGTTTTAATCTAAATTATTATTTTGTTGATTCAGAATGCATTTATTGTATGATGAAGGTACAGACCTTCACAATGTCTGCCCTTTAGGAACACGGGAAGCAGCCTTTACTGAGTCAGACATTTGGGTCCTCTAGCTCAGTACTGTCAATACTGGCAGCCAGGGTCTCAGAGAGGCATTGTATCAGGGGGTACGAAGTTTCTTTTGAGCCCTGGGGGCAAAACAGGCTGGCGGGAGGGCAGCAATGGTTGGAAACGTCTCCAGAGCCCAGGTCTACCAGGCTTCCAAATGCAATGCCCAGGTCTACCTATCCAGTAGACCTGGCCTCCCAGTTGGTCAGGCCTCTGTCTTTCACTCTCCATGAGGCCAGCTGGGATCCCAGGAACATCCTGAGCCCCTTCTTTGTGCTCCAGGACACCCTTTTTGACTCTGGGCCTGGGTACAATTTACCCCCTTTACCTCCCTCTCATGGGCCCTGCTGAAACCCTCCTGGGTTTCAGACATGAATTTTTCCCTGCCCTACCTGAAGATGTCAAGGATTGGACCCGGAACCTTGTGCCTCTGCAACTGGGCTCCAGCACCTCCTCTTTTAAACATAAAAACAATGTAAACAAGAATTAGTTCAACAGACTAATTTGCAACAACTATGATATTCAGTTTCAAGCTGGTAAAATATCTGATCATTGGTTAGTTAACCAATGTTGCTCATCTTGTAGGGTTTTTTTAAATTGACATTGTATTTTATAAGTGTATTTTAATATATCCTGTTAATTGCCTTGGATGCTTCTTTTTTTGAAGGGAAAGGCAAGATAAAAATGTTTTAATAATAATAAAATAGATTTCCATGTTTTAATTGCCACTGCTGTGAATCCAGCTGCTTTGGAAGTAATGTTTATATTCTCATCCTCAAGCAACAGCAAAGCCAAAGCTTCCACTTATTTATTAAACTTACTCATGTAAGGTTACACTCCTATACACACTTTCTTGGGAGTAAGCCCCCTGAACACAGTGGGGTTTACTTATAAGTAGACATGCCTGATGGCACAATTCTATAGGCCTTGGCGCTGGGTGTCGCAAAAGTGCCGTAAAGCATGTTTGCGACACCCAGAGAATAGGCTGCACTGGCACTAGTTGAGTCCAACACCTTGTGCCATGGAGCAGGTACGTTTTGTCCTGGGTGGCACGGGAGCTGGAGGAGGGCAGAGGGTGGGGAGGAACATAACGAGGTGGGGGAGGGTGGAGAGGGAGATGGGATTGACGTCCTCATCAGATGTCATATCCTATCCTCCCTCCCAGGCCTCTAGCCCCGACACAGGGCTTCTTGGCCGCCAATGTATGTGGTACAGGTGCTGACCTGAGTAGCCTCATAGCGGAGGCTGGGGCATTAGGGTAAGGGGACAAATGTCCCCTTACACCAAGGAGACCCCCATCCCACTCCTCTCCATCACTGGATACAGCATGGGCCTGGTGCCCAAGCTGCACCGCTGCTGGATAGAATTGTGCTGTCCATTTGCCTTTGAGTCCTGGAAGAAGTTGCCTTTGAAAGGCAGACTATATACTGTATTTGTTAAGAAATAAATATTTTTCTAAAAATCACGTGGTGTATATAAACCTTTCTTTAAAGCAGGGAAAGGGCAGAGGAAGGAAAAGAGCTCCTTCCATTGCAGTTCCAAACATGAAGAGCTCTCGCTACAGGACATCTTGATAAAGCCAATTATCAGAAAGTCTGGTGAGAGTGGATTTGTTATATATTATAGTATTTCTAGATTTGGTGCATATAAAGTACAGAAGCCAAAGAAATCAGCATGGAAAAGCAACCTACCTGTTGAGGGCTTTCCAGGAGCTAGTGGAAATGTTTAAAATGTATGAATGCAATATGCTGTTCCCCGAAACACCCCTCTTATATTTAGCTGCACATTAATTTGTGAATATACATTTTCTTTGCTAAAGTAGAAATTGCACTTCCATTGTGTCAAGTACATCCAATTATCTTGACGGTTAAGGATGTTTTACTATCTTGTTTGTGATCGTATGGTGAACAAAAATAGCTTTTTCAAAACCACAGGGGCTCCAGATATCCAATTCCTTTTGACTGATTACTTTGGATGATGAGGTCGCTCTGGGCTGCACATTTTGTTTTGTAGTCTTTATTGGATGATACGGGTGTGCATTGGATTTGATTCAGGGAAAAACACACACACACTGAACGACATTGTCCCGTTTCAGAGCTGCTTTGGAAAGAGCCCTAAATGAAGTGAGGTTCTTCGAAAGCACCCCAAATAAAAACAAGAACGTCTGAAGCAGTTTTGGACCGCTGATGGCTTCGTTTGACTTTTCTTCTCCTTCCTTTCTATTTCTGTCTCTAACTCCCTGGATCCTTTTCTTCTGTATATGGAAGGGGGTTTCCCAGGGCTGGCCCAAGACCTCCATCATGCCAAATGCTGCCCCCCCCCCGTTATCTGATGACATGCTAGCCTCTTGAGTCTAATCCTCTGCCAATGCAAGCAGACCACATTTACAACATCCCTGAGAGCCTCATATAGCTATCCAGTACATGGATGTTTATATGAACATAGAAAACTGGTTGTTGGGGAGATATCTAAGTTTCTATGAGCTACAATATTTTTTGGTGTAGAGCAGCAGTTCCCAAACTTACCAGCAGCGCGACTCCGTTCCGCCTGTTGGTGCCAGTCGCCAGAACCTGGAAATAAGTGCGATGATATGTGACGTGATGACATCTCCACTTACTTCCGGGTTCCACAACCAGAAATCGGCGGCTCAGTGCAGGCTGGTGGGCTTCTTAAGCAACAAAAATATCATGCTTAGAGCCTCTGTTCCGCAGATTTCCAGGTCACATCGCAGTTGTGCTCCGAGCGGCGAGTATTCTGCGATGCCCCTGGGTGTTTGTTGCGGCTCCCTTAGGAGCCGTGACGCACACTTTGGGAACTTCTGAAGGAACATTCAATCAGGTGAGTCCCCACTTGCTGTTTAAAGTAGTATAGCCCAAACATAGTTTAACCTGCCACCAAAGTGGGAACTAGGCATTGGTGAAAAGGTGCTCTGGATTTCTACTTCCAGATTCTGTATACCCCACATTCTAGACTACTTAGCATTTTACAAAAATGGAATTGTACTGTATTATATAAAAAACACATTCCATTTTGAATGATATAATTAAAGAGGAGGTACTTTCTAGTCACTAATGGATGCATTGCCCCCAACTCCTGTTAAACAATAAAGAAAAACTGTTGGATTCAGTATCTTCCTAGCAGTAACTAAGAATGGAGCTGCATATAATTTATTTACATTGGGGGAAAATGACCTCTATCGGTAATGTTATTACCTCTTAGAGCAATCTGGAAAGTAGAGGGGGGAAAAGGGGTAGCTCGACGGTAATTTAATTCAAGCACTACCAAGATCTCAAGGATGAAGCTGTGTGTCACCATTTAGGAGAGCGATAAAGGAAGGTCTTAAATTAAAATAGTATGGTTGACCAGAAAAATTAAATTATGAGCACTAACCTGTTTTAATAGTTCTGAGTGCAAAAGCAAAACCCTGTTAGCCTAAATTAGGTAGAGAGTTTTTTTTTTAATGCAGCAAATTGTGGTGTTCAGAAAACTCCACAAAATGATTGTAGGAACATACTGTAAATACAAAGTGAATGCATACATTACAGAGAGCAAGAATGAACAAAAGCAATCAGAAGAACGCTATATGTTCATTCAATATTTAATACCAGCAGTGGGAGACATAAACTATGGAGAGCTTAACATCATAGAAACATCTAAAAGGTCCTTATTTTTTATTCTTTTCCCTTCATGTCTTGGTATAAGAATTAAAAAAAAACAAGAATTGCCATTTAGTTCAATTTCCAAAAGTGGCTGCCAGGGTGGCATCAGTCTCATCAGAGGGCCGACCCTGCCTGCCAGTGGCAGTTGTAGCCCTCAACAAGGGGTAGGCAGGGCAGGGGGTGTCATGAGTGACCCAGTGCAGGGCTTAGCCCCAGGGACCCTTGCAAATGTCACGGAGTTCTGTGGATTCACACTTGGATTCAATGCATAATTGGCAATGTATTGATTCAGATGGGATTATGTATCAAAGATGTATCGTGCAGAACAACAGAGCTACATAGTATTTCTTAAGCCAGACCCTTTAGCACAGCACTAGCAGTATCAGAGCTATGTCATCTACAGGGTGTCTACAAATGATTGGAAAGGTTTCATGGTTTTTTATGGCTGTAAGATTAGCGATATGCCGCATGAGTTGGATGTTACGAGACACGCATTGCTCAAAGTTTGCTTTGGGCACCGCTAGCGGCCGCGAGAGGGCAGTAGTTTTTTTTAGTCGGCGAGATGGCTTCAAACAGCGAGAAATCGTTCGCTGTCCTCTAATTCCATGCTAGTCAATCTGTGACAACAGTGCAACGACACTTTCGACTTAACCCCCTGCGATTTTTTTCGTGTGGGGTTATATGGAAGACTCTGTGTTTGTGTCTCCTTTACCAGCCGATCTACCAGAACTGCTGCCTCGCATCATCAATGCCTTTGCTCACATTGATAGAGACATGCTAACTCGCGTGTGGGAGGAACTTGATTACAGAATCACTCAAGGGGCGCATATCGAGCACCTGTAATATGCCCCCCCAAACACCTTTGTGTGTTGTTACGTTATTGTAAAGTTTTGTGATCATATGTCAAATATTATACCTACAATAAAATCGTGAAACCGCTCCAATTATTTGTAGACACCCTGTATGTTGAAGGCTTCTGCTGAGCCTGGCTTGCACCCAGGCATGCACAGCATGCAGCTCAAATGCTTGCGATAGCAGACGCAGCGTGGCTTCCTTTTCTCTAACAACAGTTCTTGGAAAGGGAAGCTTCCCCAGTGAATTCATTACTACACTGGAGTCCCACCCCTTGCAATCACTATAGACACATAACAGGATTAGTACTTGGGAGTTTGCTGTGATGTAAGTAAAATTATTCTGTTCAGTCTGAAGCCAGCAATACTGCAACCGAGGTAGGAGAACATCTTTACTTCTTGCATGTATCTTATACAATGTTGCAGTCTTGGCAATAATATCCATTGCACATCTTATCAGCTGTTTGGTCTTCATTTTGTCATAATGGAAAACAAAATTCAACGGTTGATTTAAAGTTGGATTATTTTAAAAAAGCATGTATTTTGATGGACTAGGCTGTGTCAATAATTGTATGAGACAATCTCGGACGATGAACAAATGTGATGATTCTATACCTTAACAGACAGAAAATAAGATTGATACACAGCCCAGTCCTATGCATGTCTACTTAGAAGGAATCTAGTCAACGGGGTTTACTCCCGGGAAAGAGTGCATAGGATTGTAGCCTACAAGCAAAATTTGCTTAGGTTCTTACCCATGAAAATACTGTTTTATACTTCATTGTAAGTGTAGCATTTGATGGGCACACCAGGCATGATTTTGACAGCTGAGTTTAGGGATTTCATATTTTTTTTAAATTGTTCTAAAATTATTGTCTAAGTGAATTCTTCAAGATTGCATATGCCATACATCAACGAAAATTAAACTATTTGCATATAGCCCCCCCACTGGATAACACTTTAACTCTTTCGTGTTCTATTCATTAAATAAATAAATAAATAAATAAGACTTCTTTTTGCCTGCTTAGCAATTAGTTAATGTATTGAATGCTCAGTCTCTTCCAAGGTAAGCGAACGAGTTAAGTTTAATAAGCTAATGGCATGGCAGTTCTTGCAAAATGCAGAGGCGCCTAATCAATGTGGTGACAAATGAAATGATCTGTGGCTCTCCGGGTGAAGAGTTAATTGAATGGACAGAGGGGTTGTTTTTTTACAGCTGCTCATATGTTCCTAATGGATACCTTGCTTTTAGTCTTCCTTGAAGTCGTAGCACGTTCATCATTAATTCAAAGTCTCCAAGTTTTTGCCAGCTTTTAGCTGGGGCAAAGGTCTCAGGTGTTTATACTTTGGAGATTTAAATTGTCAATATGATGTATAAGGCATCTACTTATAACTGTAAGTGATTGAAAATCATTATGCATTTTGTTAACCTGCACTTGGAGTTTGACCGTACTCATGAGCCAGAAGTGTTAAGCAAAACTCAAGTGCTGCAATACAGCTGTACAAGGTTTGGGGTGTTGGTTTTATTATTATTATTATTATTATTATTATTATTATTATTATTATTATTATTATTATTATTATTATTAAAGCATGTTCCATATTCACATTCAAGAAAATCACTTTGGGAATCTCTTAATATATTGTGAGTAGTAGAGATCTGCCTTTTAATAAAAGAATGAAGAGATGGCATTGACTTATATTAAAAGAAAATGTGTCCAGCTCCCTGCAGCTCCCTTGACCATTGGTGACCATTGGCCACGGCTCCCCATTACATTATGTTCATGCCTGCCAATTGGCATTGCACTGTTTTCTGAGAGGATTCCGTGGCACTCTGCGGCTCCCCTGGCTGGTTCCCGCGGCTCCCCTGGGAGACATACCTCCCGTTTTGGGAACCACTGGCATAGAGACACCAGCCCAGCACAGCCAAAGTCATATCCTATGCTGGCAGCACAGCCATGTCCCAAGGGAAAGCACAAGGCAGGTGCTGCCAGCACAGGTAAATGGGGCAGAAACGAGAAACAAGGTGCAGAGCAAAAACATGCACTGTCAGCACAGTGAACGGCCAGCAACTGAGTGGAGCATGCGCAGATAGCGTCTAGCAACTGAGCTTCACCTGCCCAGGGAGGCCAATGCACCCAACACACAAGCTATCCAACACACACCTGTGTTACAGGTCCAAGTGTGGTCTGGCAGCACCCGTCGTTTTGCTGTGTGCACTAGGACGCGCGTCACCCCAAGGCGCCCACCGCAATTTTTTTGGGGGGGCGACCCGGCTGCACCCTGCCCCGGGTGCCCCCCCGCCCCTTCGCGTCGCCCTCCAGACAGTCCGAGGCCGGCCCAGGAGCCGGCCTCAGAACGTCCGGCCCGGCCGGCGCTTCAGGGCCTTCTGGCCCAATGCATCAATACGGGTATTTTTAGTGTTTTCGCGCATGCGCAGACCGGTTTCGTCTCTGCGCATGCGCGAAAACACTAAAATTACCCGTATTGACGCATTGGGCCTTCAGAAGGTCCTGGAGCGTCGGCCGGGCCGGACGCTCCAGGGCCGGCTCCTGGGCCGGCCTCAGAGCATCCGGAGGACGACGGAGGCGACGCGTCACGGAGGTGACGCGCGCGGGGTGTGTGCACGTCACCCCTTTGCGCGCGTCACCTGTAGTGACCCGCTCCCGTTGCCTCACGGGAGCGACGTCAGTGGCTGTGTGCCATGGAGTTTGCAAAGCCACAGGGGTGTGGGTGGGAGGAATAGGTCAGTGACTGGACTGGGGGCGGCAGGGCTCCACTGTTCACTTTGGTGAGACTGTACACTTCCTGGTGTCCTTGCCTGTGAAATGGCAGCCTACAGAGGACAAAGGGGGAGAGACAGATTAGAGGCAGCAAGGCATTGACCACAGCAATGGCATTCTTAGCTATCTCTCCCGGCTTGAGGGGTCCTGGCTGAGGGGGCAGCAACCTGCAAAAACAAAGGGGAGACGCAGAACAGAGGCAGTAATGAATTGACAACAGCAGCCCCACCTGTCTCTCCCCAGACAAGCAGCAAGCGGCCGGGTCTGCACGTCAGCATACAGAGAAAGAGCCCCAACACTGGTAAGTCAGTACGGGAGGTGTGCAGGAGGTGACATAAACCCCGTCACCCCCCCCCCTAAGAGTTCCCAGCATTCAATGGGGGAGCCCAATAACATCGAGCAGTCACTGAACTGGTCACTGACTAGTTAGACTCCAGCAAACAGAATGAACAGAAGCCCTACTGCAATCCTCCAAAATCAAGCCTCTTGGCAAAACTCAAACCTTCTCAATCCCAGCGCCTGTGCTCCTGCCTTATCCAAGAACAGATTGCAGCATCTGTTAAGTAATCTTACGGCAGCAGGCTCCTACTTCCAGAAAACGTGACTACAAAGCATGACAGGGCATGCAGAGGGAAATGCCTACAAGGGAAATAACTTTACCTACTGCAATGGTCTTACTGGAGATCCTTTTCAACTGGAGATGCCAGGGGAGGCCTCTGGAACCTTGTGCATGCCAACAAGTAGGGTCCCTTTCCTTATATCACAGTCAGAACCATTAAAGCACATCTTCTACCACTGGTGCATTTTTGCACTATTTAATAGAATAGAAAGTCATTTTGGTGTCTCCCTTCCCTGGGGTGTCACCGAGTGTGGTCTGCCTCCCAGTGTTGCCTCCCAGGGCAGAGTGAGATGGCTACGTATGTAGCCTTGTGAAACTTAAATGTAACAGAGAGGCTGATTTCCTTATCAACCATTAGTTTATTCATTTCTCTTCTGTAAGATATGGGAAACTGAACTGTGGGTTTGTAATGTTTAAAACTTCACCAACAAAACATCTGCTTGAGTTGCAGGGAATATGCAGCCAGAATGCATCTGCTATCGTATGTGAGTAGTTGCCACATGAAATGCCTATTTGTGGAATAACAGAGGTTGAGATAGGAACACTTGGAATTGTCAATACACGGGGCACCTGGTATCCGCGGGGGATTGGTTCCTCCCCCCCCCGTGGATACCTGGAACCCATGGATAGGTGCGAATGCCATCTTCCACAGCCCCCCGTACCCATTTTAACTAATTGTTGCGCAAACGCGCCAATGGCTGGAAACGGGCTCTGTAGAACTGAGTCTCAAGCTTCGCAGCCCCCTTCAGCCCCCCCACACTCCCCTGGTGATTCTTTTACCTTAAAATGGTGTTTGTGTCTTGCTTTCAACAAAGACTATCAGTAGCATGCTGCTGCATTTAGCAAAGACACAAGCTCAGCCAATGACCAGGAAACAGAAACTGAAACTGCTTCCTGGTCTGCGGCTGACCCTGCGTCTGTGCTGTGAAGCAGCAGCAGCATGCTACTTATAGCCTTTGTTGAAAGCAAGACAGGAACACAATTTTAAGGTAAAAGAATCGCCAGGGGAGCATGGGGAGAGGGGGTTCCTGCTATCCGTGGATAAGTGAATCCGTGGATAGCGGATCCGTGGATAGCGGTGGGCCCCTGTACACTCTAAGGCAAAGAGCATGGACAGATGCCTGTATGTGAACAGAGATGTCATGTTGCCCCAAAAATGAATGATGACCATCAAAATAGACTGCCAAAATAATAACACATAATGTGAGAACTCACTCAGCTCTGTTAGGAGAAACCCATGTAGACATGAAGTAGCGCAGAAATGAGGCTTCAGTTGGCTGTGCATGCGTATGAGCCTGGTGCCTAAGACCCACTGAAACCTGCAGAACATAAACTGGAATAACTGTGCACTGAAGTATTTGGAATGAATACATTCTCAGTTATGTTTTTCTTGTGCTGGGATTGGTGTTCAAAAACTGAAGCTGCACCATATATTTTTTGGCCAGGAGTGACTTGAGTGGAACGGTCACCTGAATTGGGGGCAGAGCCTTCGTCCCTGCTAGCAGGCACCTCCCAATTAAATAAATACTGTATATAGCCAGGAGGGCAAGGAGAGACAGAGCACAGCAATCCTTAGCCCTCCCTCTCCCTTTATGGTGAGCTCCAGTACCACCTCCTTCCTCCACACCATCCTGTTTGAAATAAGTAGGGTGATGCTCAGCACATCCTGTTGATCTCATAAGAACATAAGAAGAGCCCTGCTGGATCAGGCCAAAGGCCCATCTAGTCCAGCTTCCTGTATCACACAGTGGCCCCACCAGATGCCTCAGGGAGCACAAGACAAGATACTTGTATCCTGTCGCCACTCCCTTGCACCTGGCACAGAGAAAACCTACTCCTACAACCAGGAGGTTGCTTATCCCCATCATGGCTTGTAAGCTGTGATGAACTTTTCCTCCATAAATCTGTCCAATCCCCTTTTAAAGGAATCCAGGCCAGGTATCTCAAATAGGAGTACAGTATATGAAGGAAAAAGCCATGCTGGAGCTCAAGGTAAGGGGCAGGGTCTGGATCACTGTGCTTCACCTCTCCTTGCCCACCCGGCTGCTTTCCGGAGTAGCCAGGTGGGCAAGGAGGAGGTGAAAGCTTTTTCTTCTACAGCTGTCCTGATCCTCTTCCCACTTGCTCTCAGTGAGTGGGGAAGAGGATTGGAGAACTGATTAAAACAACTCAGTGGGTCAGAGAGGAGAGGCGGACCAGTGGGGGGCACCCTTTGTCAGTTTGCTGCTCCCCCCCCAATTCCCTGCTTAAAAATGGCCATTTCACTTGGCCTCGTCCACTAGGTCAGCCCTATTCGAGGTACTGTATAGTTTAAGACCTGGTCTGCATGTTACATTAAAAGTGGGATGGGATCCATGAGTCAAGCTTCAAGCATTACAATAGGCTCAGGAAATCAGAAGTGTAATATCACTCTTTTTTTTTTTTCAAAGGTTCACTGCTAGGGTGGTACATTGAGTATGGGTGGCACACAGAATTTTCAGAAGCTAACTAATGATCTTACTATTTTATTTATTTGCTGAATTTATACCCCGTCTTTCTCCCGGTAAGGGCACCCAAGGTGGCTACCAGCCCTTTTCCCCCATCAAAACTGGTGGGTTTGAGTACAAAACTATGGATGTCTCCCCTAAGATTGTATCTTTTGGGCAGAGAGTTTGGTTAGTTTGGATAACTTTGCACTACAGTCTATTTTATGTGTTTTTCTGCATTTAAAACAATTCAGCTTGTATTAATGGCTCTAAACATTAGGCTAGAGCTGAGTTTGAAAATGTATATTTAAGAGTTCTAAAGGTGATTACTCAACAGAAATATAAACAAATAGCATGCAGGGGAGCCCTGAAATCTAGTGTTCATAACCTTAGGTCATCTAGCTTAGTATTCTCTAGTCCAGTGATTTTCAACCGTTGTGCCGCGTATGACCTTCAGGTGTGCCGCAGGAGTTTGGGGGAAGGTCATTTATTAGTAAGGCCATTGGGTGATGTGAGCCCCCCACCGGCAGTGCTGTGTGCCTTGTCAATTGTAAAAAAAAAAAAAAACCTGATGGTGTGCCTTGACAATTTGAACACCTTGTTGTGTTTCCCAGCTTTCTGACCTGTTTAACTGGTGGTGCCAGAGATTAGACAGGACATGTGACCTCATTCAAAGCATGTGCTTTACCACTAAGCTATGGCCCCTCCCCATAATGTTTACACACAATGTCAGCATGTATTATTTGCTTTCTCTTTCACCTTAACTAGCCTTGTTACTGTCTCCTCAGTCCTGTCTCTCCAGATGATCTCTAACAAATGACTGAGCTGAAATGACTCTATTTGCCTGCAATGAAATCCAGCTCAGCTTGTAAGCAGTGGTGTTTCTGGCAGTCCCAGCAGCTGTTAACCACATTTTTTATTTTCTTTTTTTTCCACCCAGCAATCACCTTGAGCAGAGGCGTCGCTCCGGTAGGGGCGGGGCCGTAAGTATCGCTCTGTCCTAGTCCCTTTACCAAGCGAACAGGAGGAGGCCCCGCCCCCTCACTGTCAGAGTCATTCCCATGCGGAGAAAGCAGCAGGTAACTGCTGCTTTCTCCGCAGGGGAAAGGCTCCGACAGTGAGGGGGCGGGGCCGCCTCCTGCTTGCTCAGTAAAGGGACTAGGACGGAGCGATACTTACGGCCCTGCCCCTACCGGAGCGACGCCTTTGACCTTGAGCAGTGATTTTCAACCAGTGTGCTGTGGTACATTGGTGTGCCGCGAATGGTCCACAGGTGTGCTGCGGGAGTTTGAGGGAGGGTCATTTATTAGTAGGACCATTGGGGGATGTGAGGCCTCTGCAAACAGTATGGTGTGCCTTGTCAATCATCAAAAC
Source organism: Plestiodon gilberti rubricaudatus (assembly GCA_026170595.1). Classification (NCBI taxonomy): domain Eukaryota; kingdom Metazoa; phylum Chordata; class Lepidosauria; order Squamata; family Scincidae; genus Plestiodon; species Plestiodon gilberti. Next base: position 79,618,175 of record JANXHW010000005.1, on the reverse strand, counting down.
ACTGATGTTGTGCCTTGACAATTTTAGTGCCTTGTCAGTGTGCCGTGAGATGAAAAAGGTTGAAAATTGCTGACCTAGAGTGAGGGCAGGATGCATTGCCCTCACTCTGATGAGTTGCAGAACAACACAGCACCATCATGTAGCATTGTTCTGAAGCCAAACATGACTGCTGCCAGAACCACAAAACAGGCAGTGACAGCAGTTAACAGGATAAATTGGAGACAGTTCAGAGAAAAAAAATCTCCAACACCACCCTGCAACCTCCAATTTTGAACCAAAATTTCTCTAAAGAGAACTTTCAGTTCAGCCATCGGAACCACCAGTGGAAACAGGATGATTTAAAACAACCATGCTAATGTTGTGGAATACCACAACTGGCTAACGCAATAGCAGGCCTCAAATAGGCTCAGGCTGCACTAAGATTATTCCCAGGTTCAAATCATATGACTTTGGTGCTAGGTTTTTGAGAGGATGTGCGATGCTGTCTGGGAGTTGCCGTTAAAGCAACAGTACAAATAGCCTTAGCTTGGCTTGCTGATCCCCAGGTGTAGACAATGGGGTTGGAGGTACTGCTTAAAATAAAATTTCTTGGGGCAGGACAGAGAGGTTGTGGCGTCTCTGCATAAAATAATTTAAATTGGCTTGTATTTGGGAAGCATTAATGCTCCCAAAACCACTGACAAGCATGCACATGTATGCCAAAAAGGATATTTCCTGAAGAGCATGAATCTTTACAACTGCGCAGAGTTTATTGCAAGATTCTTGGAAGAATTATGCCTTATGCACTATACATTAAGGACTTATCATGACGCATAGCATTTATATAGTTATTTTCCTTTTGAAAATGAACCTGATCGAACAGGCATTTTAAAAGAAATTATCCAGACAAGGAAATACGTTTTCCCCTTCAATCTGTAGATTTTCCCATACGAATGTGATGAACAGGATGCTCTTGGATTCTCAAGAACGCATCCTTGGTCAGTGACGATCTTTTTCATGCCTTGACAGAGCTGGAGAGCCTGAAGACCGAGCAACACTTTCATTCAGTGGGAACAAGAAACCCCCAGGTTCCCAATGGGGCCCTGCATTTCCTCATAGACCAGGAAATAGTTGAGCTTTGATGCATCAAGTGTGCTACTCAATAGCCTCTGGAAACAGGGGATCACATCTGGAATACACATGTATTAATTATACAGTCTGTCTCGGCATCCTGCATTTTTGCAGGATGTTATTTAAAACAGCCTGACTTTCAAGTGGGAGGAATGAAGGAGTTCCGCCTGCATGAAATGTTGATCTGGTGTGCCTCTCTTAACCCAATCAGATGATACCTTTTCCCATCACGTTACTTTAATTTTTGCCAGTCCTTTTCAACTAGGTTGACTTCACTATGCTTCCGTCGCCCATCTTCAAAATATTAGCATTTTTATATTAGGTCAATTTCCTTCTATTGGCATTACCTTATTAGGAGTGACTTGTGTCCGAAATATTTAAGCTCCTTAAAAGGCAAAGGATTCTTTCCTCATTTGCCCCAAAGAAGCGTTGTAAAAATTTCAGTTGTCTGACCAGCTCAAGAACCCTTTACAAAAACAAATGCTCTTTGATGACTAAACCTCTGGGGTTTCCCACACTTAGAAAAACTTTTTTGCTCTGTAATCTCTTCATTGTTATGTTCCTACACTGCTCTTTTGCACAGTCAAATCATAGGAATTATATGGCTCCACTAAAAATGTCAGAAGCATTTTATTTTAAGGAGAGTTGAATCAACAGAAGGCATATTATGACAGCTTTTTAAAGGTCCTGGCATATATTACGTGCAGAGGCGTCGCTGTGGCATGGCGGGGCGTGCGGGGGGCCCCAGGTGATGCGCGCGTCGCCTGGGGGCCTCCCGCCCGCCTCGCCAGGCCGGGCGCCCCCTCAATCGGGAGAGCCGGCTCGGGGACGTCCTCCCCGGCTGGCTTCCCGGGGCCTTCTGAGGAAGGCCCACTGCGCGAACGTTATTTATAACGTTCGTTTGCGCATGGGCAGACTGTTACTGAGGGAAAAGAGCAGCCTTTTCCCTCAGTAACAGTCTGCCCATGCGCAAACGAAAGTTATAAATAACGTTCGCGCAGCGGGCCTTCCTCAGAAGGCCCCGGGAAGCCGGCCAGGGAAGACGTCCCCGAGCCGGCTCTCCCGATTGAGGGGGTGCCCGGAGCGGCGATCCGTCGGGCGCTCCCCCCCATCGCGGCGCGCCAAGATTAAGAGAGGGAGTAGTCGGGGGGGAGTGCTCACTAGGGTGTCGCGCGCTTGGATGGGAGACGGCAGTTGCTGACGAACCTCGCAAAGACACTGAGAAGGCACCGTGAAAGGGTGGAATGTGGAGGAGTCAGCTAGAGAGAGAACATCTGGACAACTGTCCGAAGGTGAACTGCGGTGAACAGTGAAGCTTGGAAGTGCAGAGCACAAGTCAGAAGGAGGGATGCATTCGGAAAACATCTTGAGTATGGAAGGTTCTAAATATGAATAGAACAATATTGTAAAGACCCTTCGGGTCTAGGATAGCCTGCCTGTGTAAACCGCCTTGAATAAATCTGATGAGAAATCTGAGAATGAGAAAGGCGGGATATAAATACAGAAAATAAATAAATAAATAAAATGTACACGTGATAGAAAAATATCCATTTTAGACCTGCTGAGAAAGAAGTGTTCGATCAGCTACATCCTCCTTCCCAGCATACTTATGGGGTGCATCACACATTTTGAATTCGATCTTTTCTCAAAACATTTCACTGAATAGCATTACCTGAGCAGCATTGCGTTATGGATATTCATAGTTTGCTGCATTGCAACTACTTTTTGACCCAAACCTACTGGCACCTAGCGCCACTGGAATGAACGAGCATTCCAGCAGCGTTAGGTGTTTTCCAGCTGTGTCAAAAGGCGACCTGCCAGAGCATGCGGCCTGGCTGCCACTGCAAGTGGTAAATGACCGGCTTCATGCACCAGTGGCCACTGTACGCCTGCCGGCATGGGTAAATGCACATGGGGTGGGGGTGGGTGGAATGGGGTAGCGACAGGGGCAGGGAGGAGGGTGGATCGGGACTGGGTAGAGGGTTGGTTAGACGGCAGCGGCGTCTGCCGAATCCTAACCTCTTCCTTGGCCTCTATTCTCTGACCCAGGTCCACATGGACTTACAGCAGCGATATAGCTGGTACAAGCCCAAGTAGACCCAGTTGTCCCGGTATGGGCTTACCCTGGGGAAAAGGAACAAAATTTACCCCAAGGAGGCCTCCGGAGACTGAAACTGCCCCACAGGATACAGCAGATGCCACTGCATCGCCGTATGGGGAGTTAGGATTTGGCTGTTTGACTACTCCTCCTCTCCCCTTTGAAACCATGTATCTGTTTTGGGACTCTTGTCTCGTTTGGACTTATGATATTTCTTGTTTTTCTTGCTGATTGGCTGCTGTGTTGACTGTTTTGATTGTGTTTTGATCATTTATGATTTATTGTTTGTATTAGGATTGATACTTCTTTTTAGAAACCATCCTGGTTCCTGTGTGGGAAGGGTGGTATACAAGTCTTTTAAATTATATATATATATATATATATATATATATATATATATATATATATATATATATATATATATATATATATATATATATAGTAAGGGCATATTTTTCTCTAGCTCTGGTAATCTTTAACCTTTTTAGATAAAAGTTGAGGCCAGAGGGAAGGACCATAAAAGAAAATGGGAGCATCCAAATGAAACAAGAACAGAAGTGACTAGAAACACATGCAGAGATCATATGCGCATGATCATATGCGCATATGCGCATGATCCACCCATCAGACATGATCCACCCATCACCCCCATCCTGCCCAAACACATATATGTATATGCTACACCATGCTACACACCTGGCACCACTGTTCTCCCCATGCACTTCATTGCAGACACAACATCAACTTCATGGGAGGTCCTCATCCTTCCGCTGCAACAGTTAGCGACTGGTTTTTCTCTAGACATGGGGGCTACTCCTGCTTCTGCCAAATGTAGCTTCTATGCCAGGGTCCAGTAAAGAGCTAGTCAATGCATGTACCAACTGGATGTTCCTTGAAATGAGTATTTGGGCTGAGATCTAGTGCGTAGAGAGAAGTAGCAACTGTACACTGGGGTGGTCTGGCGTGGGAGAGGAGGACTCTACTGGCCTCCATGGAGCTGCTCGAAGCCTTGCTGTCTGCCTGTGTATGAAATAAGAACTGAGCCAAAGAGAAGAAGATGTCAAAAATTATTTGAAGAGCCAAGGAACATCAAGGAAAGAGTAGGAACAGGAAAGTGGCTGGGAGAAAAGATACTGTCCAAATGAAGGTAACATAGTGGTAAAGTTACCGTAGTACTTATTCGTTTATTAAATTTGACTCTCATCTTTCCATGACCAACACAGTTGCACAGACCAGATGAAGAAACTGCCCCAGAATTATCGGGCAAAAACCCGCACGGCACTGTTTTTCTCCTTAGTCCTGCTTCCCACACTTAGCAGTGCAGGAAGTTGCTGTCTGGACACAACCTTAGCTTGTTAGTAAATACAACATGGGAAATCTTTGGAACGAACTTGCTTTTCTAACAACTGAATGTATAAATACTATGGAAATACTTGGAAAGCATTGCAGGCAAGTGGCCAGAAATTCTGGTCACTTGCTGCCAAACGTTTCCCCTCCCCCCTCTCTAAATCCAATTTAAATACATGTTCTGTGTCAGATTTGTTTTTGGTATCTAGCTGGGTTTTCAAGAAATAGTTGTTGAAGAGAGAAATACTCCAGTACAATTACGAACACACATTTATCGTTGAGGAGCAAATAATATACATAGGAACTAATCCAGAGAAAGCTAACCTTGATCAAGTCCAGTGGAAATCAATAAGATAAGGTAGCTGCAACTATCTTAATGGGACCTGGGCAGGCCTTACTTCCCCTGTATCAGGAACATAAGAACATAAGAGCCTTTCTGGATCAGGTCAAAGGCCTATCTAGTCCAGTTTCCTGAAATTCCTGTATTTATGCAATATAAAACATGCCATATGGCAGCGTTTCCCAAACTTTTTGGACTTCCGGCTCCCTTGATCATTGGTGACCATTGGCTCCCCATTACATTATGTCGATGCCTGCCAATTAGGATTGCGCTGTTCTCCGAGATGATTCCGTGGCACTTTGCGGCTCCCCTGACTGGTTTCTGCGGCTCCCCTGGGAGCCACGCCTCCCAGATTGGGAACCACTGCCATATGGGAATGTGCTACATCTGGACCTGTTTTGATAGTCTAATCAGATGATTCATAGATAATTACATTATTTGAAATGTGAATATATATGGAACATAGCCTGAGACAGAAGAACCTTCATTATCCAAAGTTCTGTTAGTGAAAACTCAGAATATGTGTTCCTTCACATTGCTATTCATAAATGGAGCGTAAGTATTTAAGTGGGTAGCTTTGCCTGCAATCAACATGGAAACAAGGGCTTACCGGTAGTTCTTTCCCATGTGCCATTATTGTTGGGATACATGGCCATTTGCCATTCACAATAGAGTGTACCGTTCATGCATATTGCGTTTAAACTCATGTAATTTTGTACCTGGGTCCACAGCTTACAGTCTGAATTCGCGCTCATTCAAATGGGAATTGAAAAAGTCTTATAGGAAAAGGAAATAAAATGATGATGCTGGCCCCAATCCATACGAACACATGAAGCTGCCAAATACTGAGAGGTCCTATTTCATCTAACTTAGTATTGCCTAATATTATTGTCTAATAATAATAACAACATCATCCTATGTCTTTGGGAAGAACCCGAGATTCAACAGGCCAAATCCAGCCACCAACATCTGGCAGGCTATGCATAAGAGCCATAAGAACAACTCCCCCCCACTGGCAGCAGTTCTCCAATAATTTAACCTGGGAGTACCCGATTTAACCAGGGAATTTCTGCCTATAACGTACATGCTGTACCACTGAGTTACAACCCCATCATCAGATGTGGGAATGTGATCACCAGGGCCAGACTAAGCTTGTGTGGGGCCTGTAGCTCCAGGACTCCTTGGGACGCAACTTCACCATCCACGGAATTTGTTACCCGTGGGGGTTTCTGGAACCAGTCCTCCGCGGATAACGAGGGCCCACTGTATGCTTAACTAACTCAGTAAAGTTAAGTTTGAACAAAATTATGTATTTGTATCATGTTATTAATGATGTCTGTTATGATTACATACCATGCAGCTCTCCTGACATGTAAACAACAGGGTTGCCAGATCGTGAGATGCCAATTTCACCAGCCAGCTTGCAAGCATTTACTGTGGGGTTCTCGAAAATGCAGGGCCTGTAGCATATGCTAGTAGGTTAATCTGGCACTGGTGACCACAGAGCAAGACTGTATTTGCACACAATCACAAAGAAGGCAGATTCATGCCCTACAGCTACCATCAATTAGGAGGGCATGCAGAACTCCACAATAGATTACTTAACAGATGCTGTAATCTGTTGTTGGATAAGGCAAGAGTGCAGATGCTGATATTGAGAAGGCTTTGTTTTTTGCCAAGTGGCTTGACGTTTGGGGATTACAGTAGGGCTTCCGTTCCTTCTTTCTGCTGGAGTCTAGCTAGATAGTGACCAGTTTGGTGGCTGCTTGATGTTATTGCCCCCCCATTGAATGCTGGGATCTCTTAGGGGGGTTGGTGGGGTTTATGTCACTACTATTCCCTACATTCAGTGAAATATGGGAATTATGACTTACGAGTAACATAAGTACAAAAAACATTACTAAGGATCCTGTATGGGTCTGGTACAGGGGAAAGTCCATGGGGGTTGACACCATGAAAACTCGCCCTGGGTGCAGCAAACCCTAGTTGACACCTCTACATCGGAGTCACTTAAAGCAGGGGTGGGGAACCTATTTGCGATGGAGGGCCATTTTCCCATGGGGAAAATGTCCAGCGGGCCGTGTGCCCCTCCATCGCAAATTGGTCCCCTGGCGCGCGCGCGCACACACACACACCGCCTCCCCGCTCTCCTTACCTCCCCCCCACTCTCCTTACCTCCCCCCCATGCTCTCCTTACCTTTTTCAGGCGGCGGCCGCCGGCCCCGCACACACTGCTCGCATGACTCCTTTTGAACCCGGCTGTTTCTGCACATGCGCAGAAACAGCCGGGTTCCAAAGGAGTCGCGCGAGGTGAGCACGCCACGCGCTCTCCCCTCAGCACGACTCCTTTCGAATCTGGCTGCTTCTGCACATGCGCAGAAACAGCCGGATTCGAAAAGAGTCGCGCTGAGGTGAGCGTGGGGCCGGCGGGGCTGGCGGAGCCTCCGGTCTGCTTGCGCGGGCCGGACCTGATTGACTTGGGTCCAGTCTTGCACGGGCCGGAGCGGATCGCTCCGGGGGCCGGATTCGGACCGCGGGCCGCCAGTTCCCCACCCCTGACTTAAAGGAATAGGTCTGTATTGTAGAAACTGAAAACCTATTGTTCCTGTATGGGTCCATCTTGCTTACAATAGATACATCAGGCAAAAAAGCTGTGAAAATGGCCTTTAATACTATCAGTCTTTTTATTTTCTAAATCCACAGCAGCTGTGATGGTCCAAACAGTCATGGCAGTCAGCTTATAAGAAGTAGGGAACCTGAGAGGGAGAGGAGGGGGGGAACCATCTTAGTAAGCAAAAGCTAGAGAAGCCTATTTTGTTTGAAAATACCAAATGAGAACCCACGATTGCCAAGGAAAATATCAAGAATGTTAAAAAGAGAAAGAACACCAGCCAGCCATGAATAGAAGACTTATTCTTCTGTATGGGTAGTGGAAATCCTTTGAGATGAGAAGCCACATTGGATCCTATTTTCAATAGAATGTCAACAGTGCACCTCGCAAAGACATTTTATTTTGGAGACCACAGCATTGCTTCCGTAAGGTAATATCAGCAAATTAGAAGTACACTTCTTTTCCTGAATGCCTTTCTCTTCAGATGCCAGTACAAGCTTCCTTTTATCACTTCAACTGGTAGCTGGCAAGGGTCAGCAAAAGTTTACTCTGTGGCAGGGTTTCTCAACTGGTGGTACGTGTACCAGCAGTGATATTCCGGCCGACTAGAGGTGGTATGTGGGCTGCCAGTCTGCTGGAACCCTGCTCTGACACAGCGTTTTGGACACATTTTCGCACTGCATTTTCACTCCTCTCGGGAGTGCTGGGAAGGGCCCTCCCTCCCGCCATTACCTTCGCCAGTCACTTCTGGTGGTACACAAAGGACAAGCGGCGCCCTCAAAACGGTCTGCGCTTGCGCGAAAATCCGGAAAATACCCGGATAAATGCGCTGCCTGGGGTGCCGACGGGGTCGGACGCTCCGAGGCCGGCTCCTGGGCCGGCCTCGGAACGTCTGAAGGGTGGCGCGCGTCACCCCCGTGGCGCGCGTCACCCAGGGGCGCCCCGCCCCACCCGCTCCAGCGACACCTGTGGAACAGCCCAATCCCATTCAACTTTCCAGCACTGGTGCAGCCATGCCAATGGGGTGCACGCTGTGTCCTGTGGTGGTGGGGCAGTCATGGAGGCCTCCTCAAGGTACGGAAATGTTTGTTCCCTTACTTCAGGACTGCATTGTGGCTGCACTTATGCTGGAAAGTTGGATAGGATTGGGCCCAAAGTGAGACAAGTGATGATTATCATAATACGTGGAGTCACCTATGCATAACTTGCACAACGTGTGCAGTTAGAAGCCAGTATAAATGGTGGCAACATATATGGGCGATCGCTGGCTATGATGATCCCCTATGAAAATTATCATCAGGATGAGCTTTAAGGCTCAATTCCTCCTGTATTGCAACAGTGGCTACCTGTACAATTTTGTTGCCCAAGAATTTGCTTCTTGTCAAAAATGCATGAGACGTGCTTTAGGACCTTAGGAACACATACTATATAAATGCAAAGTTTTATTACATCCATTTATTTCTGAACTGTATTATAATCGGTATGCTGTTTATCACGGCATCAGCCTCTAAGCAGGAAACTATATCCATACAATAAAAACAATGAAATCACTAAAAAGGAAAATCTCAAAACACAATTGAAAATAATTAAGAAGTCAGAGTCAAAAACCGAGAGAGACCCTCTGCTATTTTAACAGTGAGCTTTTCGAATACATGGAAAATGCTGCTCAGGAGCTGACATTTTCCTCAATGAGGCACGTTAGAGGTTCCAGGTGAAGTGGATCAGGCATTTTAACATCTGTACATAAGGGCCACTTGCATTATAAATCTATTAAACCCTAACTCACAAGAAAGACATAAATGAGTACCATTAAAACTCAACCGCTCTTGTAGTGAGTACTCTCTTTCAGGAAGTTTCAGGTCATCTGTGGTACAATGTAAGCATAAATTAAAGGGCCTGCTCTATTTTTAGTGCATTGCTAAAATAAACTCTCCATTTTCAGCTGTAGTCAAGATTACCAACTTAAGCACAAAGTTCTAAATGTATATATGAAATGTCTGTTGTGGGTTTTAGGGTATTTTCTTTTGGAGCCACCCCCCCCCCATGTAAAGAACTTATGAAATGAAATAGAAGAATCAATTATCTGGGATTCTTGAAATATTATGATCCCGGACCAGAGAAAGTTGTTCACAATGAAATGCAGTAACGACAAAAGTAAAATGTGTAAAATACTACTTGATAGTCTCCCTTTCCCAATATCCTAAGTGGTTAATTTGTCTTTGAAAAATCCAGAACAATTTCCAAACTTAAAAGATTCAGCCCACCGTTCAAGCCCATTTTGCCATGGTTTTCCAGAATTCACAAATTGTGAGGCTCACTGTTTTTGTTACAAGAAGAGTTTCCATGTTTTGTACAGAGAGTCAACAATCCTATTAGTGATGGTTGTATAGTGGATGAGGAGAACTTCTGAAGACCTTGATATATTTTTCATATTACTGAAGGCTGGTTCACACACTGAAGCTGAGGCAGCATGTCCCTGCGCCACATCACACACACACACACACCCATGCCACCTCAGGCTCTGCACATGTGCATCCCCATGGATGTGGTGAGCACGCGCATGAATGCACACTCTCCCATCCCTTTACTTACCAGGAGAAGGATCTGTAGCCTACCTGGTCCATGGAAGCAGTGCATTCTGGGTTCCCAGCCTGCACTGCTTCTGATCATATCAAACAGAAGCAGCATGGGTCGGGCAGGCAACAGATAGTGCTCCTGGTAAGTAAGCCAAAGGGAAAGGGACTGCATACTTGGTGCTTCATAGGCACCAAATAGGGGAGGAGAAGAAGTGATCCAGAGCATGGCAGTCTCTTTTTTCCACCCTTCTACTAGCAGCACTAGAAGGAGGAGGGGAAAATAAAGGCCCTGACTTTTTTTTTTTTACTGCAATCTATCCTCACACAGAAGATACACAACACTGTCCTTTAAACCTTAAGCACTACACAAGTATGGAGTGAGGTAGGGCCTCTGAGAGGAAAATATCAGGGGGTACAAAGTTTATTTTGGGCCCCTTCTCAAAGGGGGAAGGGGTAAAATGGGGCAGGGGAGGGCAGCAATGGCCGGACAAGTCTCTGGAGCCCAGGTCTACCAGGCTTCCTGATGTGGTGTACCTACCGGTACACCTACCTACCTACCAGCCTCCATCTTTCACTCTCTAGGAGGCTATCTGAGATCCCAGGACATTTCTGGGCCTCCTCCTTTGGCTCCTGGGTTCGGGTACAATTTACCCCCTTTACCCCCTTCTCATGGGCCCTGGAGTGAGGGGAGAGAGTTGCAAAGCACTCCTTTCTCGCAGAGTATTTAAAGTTTAAAGGGATGTGTATCCTTTAAACCTTTACACAAAGGTTGGGGAGCCTGTAAGTTTTAGTGGCCAGTGTCATCAGGCAGTGTCATCAGGAGGTGACAACAGCTCTTCCGGGTTGTCGACGACGACAAAGAAAAAAGGTTTTTTGACCGTACCCACCTTCAGCCTGGTGTGACCCTGGGTTTGGCGGCATTTCCAGCCACCGCAGACAGGTATGTCAGCCCCAAACCCCCTTTTTCTTCGCCATTGGCAGCGGTGGCAACCCGTAAGAGCCATCACCACCTCCTGACGACACCGTCACATCGCCACGCCCCTTAAGGGGGCAGATGGTGGTTCCTGCTGGCCTGGGGGACACACGACCTCCAGGTTGGGAACCACTGCTTTAAACCCTGTGCAAGTACAGAGCACAGAGAAAGAAGGGGATGATCCAATTCCCACTTGCATATAGTGAGCGGGGAGCAGATCAATGTGGTTTGCAGTCACGATGGGCTGAAGGGAGGCGGCTGTGGCAGGCTAGGGGTGAGCACACCCTAAATCCGCCATTTCTTCCAACAGCTGCCATGACACAAGCTGCATCATATAGCTTCATGGTTGGGCTGGCTATGTCCAAGTCCATACCCTGCCTTGTTTTCAGTGTCGGAAGGACAAGCTCTACAGACGCTGTCCACTGCTAGGGTTCATTGGTGTAACTGCAACTACAGTACTACTAGCTGTACAAGGCCCTGATTTCAACATGTTCTCTAAATCGAGACATTTCAGAATTGCTGATCCAGACTTTTATTCTGGGTAAGAAAACCAGATGTGTAAAAATCATTTAGCATGCATTTAAGATATGCAAAAATGCATTTCAAATATTCAAGATTTATTAAAAATCTGAGGCTCCTTTTATGAAAAAAAATTATTGAAAGCCAATATCAGGGAAATAGTACGTACCTACAATAAGCACATCCTGTAAGTAGTATTCTGTGTTCTTTAGCAGCAGCAGTGGAATCTAGAATAGTTACTGTGTGGGTTGACAATACAACGACCAAGATACAATTTCTTTTGAACGTTAAGTGTTTTCAGTCCCCCCCCCCAAGAAGGTATATTCTCTTCCACATGAGACTGTGAGTCATTTATGACGCTAATGAATATTAATCCATCTGTGCTGTATTATGCTTGGCCTCTCTCCCATCCTTCATGAGAATGTGGTCATTTCAAAGTTCATCTCCAGCTACAAAATGAAAACGAGTACACACACACACACACACACACACACACACACACACACACACACACACACACGAAACAAGAGTGAACCTTGTGTGTGAACCTTGTGTTTCAGACAATTTATGAATAAGTCTTACAGACAAAAGCAACAACAACAACAACAAAAAACCCTTAAAAGGATTATGTGACCAAAGTAATAACTTAGCCTCTGAGCTCTGGAATAAAAATGTTGCAAATTGAGATTCTTTGTTTTTGCCATTAACGTTGGAAAGGTGCAATCAGTTTATTTCTTGACTTGAAAGAGAGCCATTAAGATAAACCTTGTGGACCACTGACCTCAGTTGATTGCAAATGGGCAGTTATTGACAGGAAATATCTCTCTCTCTCTCTCTCTCTCTCTCTCTCTCTCTCTCTCTCTCTCTCTCTCTGTGGGGGGGGTATTTCAGATAAAAGTGGATAGTGTGTGAAGGATAGAGTTGCTGACACTATCTTTCTGTTCGGTTGCTCCTAAGCATCCTTCCGTCAGTCTAGGCCGAGGTCTGTAGGGAGTTCTGTTGTTCAAGTTCCCACAGTTGAAAGCTTGAGGCCTGCACATACACATACAGAATTGAAGGCCGGCCTTTACACACCAGATGTGACTTACGATTCATAAACATTTGGCTTCTGAGAGGATTGCATCAGGAGATATTGCAGAGCAGCTGAGTGGCCAGACCTCACATTTTAGAACTGGCCAATTATTTGTTCAGTCATTCAGTTTTGGATAGCCTTGTGAAACAGGGTGCTGTCCAAAAAATGAGATGGTCTTGGAACAGAAAAAGGATGATTCTGGGTCCACTGGGAAATTTTGTACACTGCAGATGGCCACATCTTGCTGTTGCTCAGAAGAAGAGACGAGGCGAGTTTTCAGCATCCTGTCATGCGTAGCTCATTTCACTCCTTCCTGGATCAGCATCATTGTCTCAAAGGGGATATTCTGTAAGAAATTAAAAAAAATAAAAATAAAACCACAATGGTTCATTGTTCAAGGTCAGTTGGCAAAAAAACATTCGGTTTTATTTCACTAAGATTAGTTAGCATGACTTATAAATCAAATCAAAGTGCATCTTCAATGAAAGAGATTGAAAACGTGATAAACTTTGCCTGTTGGGTGCATCCATGCTGCTAAGATTGCATGTTAAACTTAATGGCTAAGGAAAACCTCTCTTCTGGATTAGAGCTTGAAAAAAGAAAGTATGCCAAATTGCAATAGATAGGAAGCTGCCTAATAGTGAGTCAGATCATTGGGCCATACAGTTTGGCCTGACCATCAGTGGAACTTGTGTTCTGCTGTCACACTCAGCGCCAGCCGTAAAAGGCTTAAAAACCTTTAATAACCTGTGGACCTGTGGAAAAACTGAAACAATCTGTTTCATGCTCCCAGAAGCCCTGCTGGTCAGGCACTGCTTCCCTATATCACCAGGGCAGAAGATGACGACACTTCAGTTCCAGCCACTGGCGTTGCTGCAGGGGGGAGCAGAGCTCTAAGTTCTGCCGTGCTCTGACCCTCCGTTACACCGGTGTACGAAGCGGCTCCACCCCCTCGCCTTCAGAGCCATTCAAGGCGGTGAAAGCAACGCGCAGGGAGTCGCCTGCGCATTGCTTTCACTGCCTTGAATGGTTCCGAATGTGAGGGGGCGGGGCCACTTCGTGCACCGGTGTAACGGAGGGTCGGACTGTGGCGGAACTTAGAGCTCCGTCCCTCCTGCAGCGACGCCAGTGGTTCCAGCTACATACTATCATCAGAGTCCCAAATCCTCCTGGTCCTGGGAATCTGGTGACCACAGAGAGCCAATCCCATGCTGCCCCCCACTATAACCTCAGGTGTGTTACTGAGAGTGGCTCCAGGCTTTATATCTGTGCCTGCCTACCAACCTTCACCCCTCTGCAGCTGAATCTTGGGCCCAATCATATCTATAAATATCTGTCCTTTAGGACCTAGATATAATTTAATTCAAATGGCTAATTATTGTTGCATTATTATTATAAGCTATCCCAAGTGAATCATTTGAAGACATCTTCATTTCGTTTATAAAGGCAAACTACTCTTCCTACGTTTTTAGAAAGGTTGGGCCAATTATCTACTGTTTTCTGGTTCACACTCTAGCTGCAGGATTAATATAATCATGTAGTGTGTTATGACTATCATGTGGCTTTTTCTGCTGGAGCTGAATATCAAAAAGGGTAGCTCACAGGGTTACTAGTTTCTTTGAAATAGTATCTGCAAACTCACGACACCGATTGTTTGAAAGGTTATAGGCTTTTTTTCTGACTATCCTTATGCTTGACATCTTCTGCTACATACAAGAGAGAGTTTTTAAAAATAAATAAATTATACAATGATATTGCAAAAATGGCTGTCTGGCACTCAGAATGGCAGCAAAATTTGCATCTTGAAACCTAATGAATTCCTGTTCCTTGCGATCACTTTACCCACTCATTTTGTAATGAAGAAAGCAAGCATTTAAAAACCGTCATCAACAAATATAGTGGCTGAGTTTGTTATGGATTATTTTAGCTGGAAGTATGCCAAGGCTAAACCAGAAGCCCAGTTGCCTTCAAGGGCTAGACCCTGTGGGGGGTCTAAAGTGTCCTATGATCCCAAGCTTTACCAGGTAATCATCTGTGGCAGTCAGGAAAGTTTCCCCCTACAGACAGGGGTGAGTTAACCCATGGCTGGGGCCCCGACCCTCCAGCACTTCAATCAGATATTTCACTTCAATCTTCACTCACGCTATAGAGTGAGTTCCTCTCACTCTATAGAGACTTGTCCTTGCAGGGCCCCTGTCCCTGCAAGGGCTCTAGGCTGAAGCCTGGTCAGCCTAATGGATAATACATCCCTGCCTACAGTTTACCTTCTCCTTACCCATTACAAAACATCAGGTCAGGTATATGACCTACTGAACATGTTTAGCCAGAAATGCATTGGGACATGCATTAAAAACATAGTTTTAGTGGTTTCAGAGGAGTTCAGCAAGTCCTCACTTAAAGTTGTTTCATTTTAAGTAGTTTCATTTTAACATTGATGAGGAAATGCCATAGGAACGTTTACGTTTATCAATTAGCCTATGGTAAAATTGGTTTCATTATAAGTCATTTTGCTTAAAGTCGCAGGTTCCAAGAAGAACCTGTCAATAACTTTAAGTGAGAACTTGCTGTAGTCATGTGAATCTGCTGCAGCAAAAAGCAACAGCTGCAATCCTATACACACTTACCTGGGCGTATGTTCCATTAAATTCAATGGGCTTACTTTTGAGCAGACATACAGGATTGCACTGAAAGAGTCTTTTAGCGCTTTAAAGCGTCAGTCATTTATTTCAGCATAACCTTCCAAGAACTAAAGTTTATTTCCACAGATGCATGAAGTGAACACATGAAGTGGTTGTCCTGGTGGTTACAAAGTCCAGAGCCACATCCGAAAAAGGAGGATTGGCATTTGGCAGGGATGTCAAAATCCCCAAGGAGCAAAGCGTAGGCTCACAACCAGTTCTGCAAACTCAATCAGCGCTCTGTTAGCCAGTGCGGTGGGTGGTATACCAACAGGATCCCTAATCTGTCCAAGTGCCCAGCACCCTATATATATTCACTCAATAAAAGCAGTTTGTTAGATAGGGGTTCTCAACCCCTTCCTAGCTGAGTACCACCTCTGGGGCCACTGTCCTGCTGTGTACTACCGGAAGTGACTTGTGATGACATCATTGCCAGTTACTTCCAGGTTTTTGGAGGCCAGAAATTGCAGGTAGGAGTCTCTGGGCGGGTGGGATGGCCCTTCTCAGCCAAAGGCAGGAGCCTCTTGGGAGCAAAAACGTGCTGCCAAAAGCACAGTGTCGGAGTGGGGTTCTGGTGGCCTGGTAGTCTGAGTACCATCAGCAGTCGACTGAAGTACCACTGGTGGTACTAGTACCACTGGTTGAGAACCCCTGGTGATAAAGCACCTAGTCAGTAAGATGGATTTTTTATGGCTCATGCTTCTCCATCTCCCTCTTACCCTCCCAACACTGATGCTCTACCAAATATGTGGTCAGAGGCCACCACATTCCAGGACTGCTGCTTCATCTGTCCAAGGTTTTGTTCCCTCTTTTGACCACAGCTGAGGAGTGGCCACTGGCGTCACTACAGGGGGGGGCGGAGCTGTAAGTTCTTCTGTGATCGGAGCCTCCGTTACACGGAAGAACGAAGTGCCCCGCCCCCGCGCCTTCCGACCCATTCAAAGCAGTGAAAACAACGCGCAGGGAGCTCCTGCGCGTTGTTTTCACTGCTTTGAATGGGTCGGAAGGCGCGGGGGCGGGGCGCTTCGTTCTTCCGTGTAACGGAGGCTCCGATCACAGAAGAACTTACAGCTCCGCCCCCCCTGTAGTGACGCAAGTGGGAGTGGCACATAAGTTGAACCCCATCTGTCATCCCCCAGGTTACTCAATTCAAGGCCCTCTCTGATCTTAAGTGCTCCTGGCATGATCATGACAAAAGGATCCTAGTTCATCTGGGCTTCCAACTTCCCTCCAACTTCCCTCCAGAGTTCTAGAATATTGTTGATGTCAACAGGATTTAAGCAGCCAGTGAATACAGGATTGCAACTCTGATCAATAATAGTGGTCTCCTTTTTATCTCAGAAATACCCATAAAATGACTTTCGGTACACCAGAAACGAGTCAACAGAGCATACATTCTGTGTGGCCTCGACAACTTAATAAAATTCAGTATCAGCACTTCTTCCACATTAAAAACAAATCAGCAAATGGAGCTCTGTTGTGCCGTTTGGCATTCCTTACAACAGCTTTCTTTTGATTCGTGTCGCTACAGTTAAAAACAGGTAGAAAAAAATATACTAGCATTGTTCCCCTAGGAAATGACCACAAAAGTTCTGGTAGCATTTGTTATGTGAATAGTTAACATGTATTATTAATTGATACTCTAATTAAAGCCATGCCAGTGCTTTCCATTAGCTTACTCTCAAATTTTTACGGAGCTGTCCGTCTGGTTTTAATCAAAACCAAATGGCAATCCCAGTTCCCAGGCTGGAGCAACTAGGAGGAAATCATTCGGAGGAGGCAGAAGAAAGCAGAAAAGATAAACAGCAGATAGTTTCACCAAATCTGTAGAATTGAGGATATAGATGCTGTGGGCTGCTCCAAAGATATGATTCAGGCACCCTGTCAGACTGAAAAAGTGTAGTTGCATGTATTTTATGTCCGCTGAATTCTAATACGATCAAGATGGAGACTGTCCTCACCCTTTTACAGTTGTGGATCTGTAAGACCCTGGAGAATTCTCCGTAGAGGTAATGTGGTGTTATACTGTAATCTATATACGGATACCATAGTCACCTTTATTACATGTATGGCTTTCTTTTCTCCTCCTTATCACTGGTTAAGAAGCTTACTAGTGAAACTTCATCTTTTGCAATATACGTGCATAGCTGTATCTATATTATCTGTCATCTCCATTTTTCTGCTTCCAAACCTAGTTCTTGTGCTAGTTAGTTACTTGCTGAATGCACTAAAGCAGTACTTCTTGGAGGCTTTGTAGTGTATGAATTAAAGCCCACTTTCCTTGCGATTGCTCATTTGTTGCTCAGAGGGGTAACAAACAAACAAAAAGTTATATGAAAATGCTTTCACAATTGTATTTGGGGAGCTCGTTAATATTTATTTATTTATTTAAAGAATTTATATCCCGCCTTTCTCCCAGCGAGGGCACTCAAGGCGGCTTTAATTAATGAAATTAATTCATGAAATTAATTCAGGCACGTCTATGTTGTAAAATGCAGCAACTTAGAGAAATTAGGGGGATGGTCTTATAAATACCCCAAATCAGTGTTTTCTCAAGGGTGTACTGTTTCAGGACTTGAGGCTTTTTTTCTCCCCAACTCTCTCTCTCTCTCTCTCTCTCTCACACACACACACACACACATGCCTACTCAACAGCAGGAAATACTTTCAAGCAATCTGGGCCTGGTTCTTTGAGGCCCCCTCTCACAAAACATCAGTCTGCATTTAGTAGACAGAAGTAACTAGGGAGAGCTTGGTAGAATTCCACTTAGTTAAGGCTCCCTCCAGCTGCAGAACGTGTTTTGGTCAGAATCACACATATAGAGCAGAACTGCTGAGAATAAAGCAATGATCTCAGCAATGAAATCTGAACTTTATGCTAGTGGAGGCTGAGACGGATTCTGGTGGGATTTCTTTTCCTTTTGCCTCTCTTTTTGCATAAACTGAAAGCATTAGAGAGGAAATTTTTGATTCTTTCCACCTTCTTGCCATCTTTGTGAGGTAAATCTGGAATCTTTGGGTGTTTTTTAAAAAATAATAAAACGGATTTGAGATATGCAGATATTTTCTGGAATCCGTTATACAAAATGCCAGTACTGTGTAGTGAAGCTTTCTACGCTGAGGAGGATTTCAACAGTATAACTGGAATGAAAAAAAGTCACACAGTAAGTGGAAGATTGCATGCCAGCTGTATCCTTTTTTAAATGCAACTCGGTAACAAACCTTTTCTATTCTATCTAAGTTTTCTTTTAAAATGTACATGGTGTACTGAAGTGTATTCTGTTGCAGTTGCAAATATCATTGGCAAGGTCTTGCTCTTGTCTTTCGCGATGGCTTTTTGACTGAGAAATATGAATAAAATTGTCTCATTACATTCACTACCAATAAGAAGAGTAAGCCCTTGGTTGTGTACACACACACACACACACACACACACACACACACACACACACACACACACCCCTTTGGTTATATCAGCCATTTCTCCTTAGTTTGGTCTGCAAAGCACTTTGTGATTTCTTGTATTTATAATTTAATGGTTGGGTATACAGTTTCCAAATGTACCAACCAACAAGTATCAGGTGTTGGATGTCTCAGTGAAGAGGTGATGAACTAAGAATAGCATAATTTGAGGAATTATTGTGTGATATATGTCAACCCTTGTTTTAAAGGAGGAAGAAATCACAACCCAGCTAAATTCTACCTATAATGTGACATAAGGTTTCAATGCAAGATTTTCTTTGGGTTGTTCTAAAAGGCATTCTATATCAATACTATGTGCAGTCACTACAAAACTGATATTGCTGTGTGTGTGTGTGTGTGTGTGTGTGTGTGTGTGTGTGTGTGTGTGTGTATTATGAATATTTATATTCCGCTTTCCAACAAAAAAAGTACCGTAGTTCACAAAGTGGTTTACATAGCAAAATAAATGGTTCCCTGTCCCCAAAGGACTCACAATCTAAAAATCACTAACTGTATAGGAAATGCATGTAACAATTCCAATCAGCAATGGACAGGTGAGTTGGGAAAGCATTAAATAATTTGATGTCCGTTGAAATGACATAAGAAGCTTCAGACTATCAAACATGCTAAGATGAAGAGGGCAGGGTAATAAAAAGATCAGTGAAAAGCAAACCCTTGAGATAGTGGGATACTCATTTAATAAATAGTCAGTGATTAATAGTGCTATCCTATGGATGTCTGCTCAGAAGTAAGTCCCATTGTGTTCAATGGGACTCTCAGGAAAGTGTATATAGAATTACAGCCTTAATGATGTCCCATCTGGGTAAAAATGCCATTTGCATCAATTTTTATCCCACTGTCTTTCCAATATGCAATTATGCATTAAAGCATGTGCAGAATGTACATAAGAGATAGTAGTGTTACCAGCCAATTATTACGCCACTAACAGCCCAAGCCTAATCACGTCTGCTCAGAAGCAAGCCCCATTGCATTCAATGGAGCTTACATCCAGGGAAATGTGTGTAAGAAGGCAGCCAAAATAGATGGTTGGAAATGCAAGAGTCACCACCCAGCGCACAGGTAGGAATACTTAAAACCAGTGTGCCTAACACCATGTGCTGACCTGTAGCCAAGATGTTTGGCTAAGTTCTATTTTAGCAATGGGATTGATGGTTCTTGTTACTGTCACTTAAAAGAAAGCAAAGCGGTGGGAACAACACCATAATATCTTGACTCTACTTACTTGGAATTGAGATCACTTGAAATCAATGGGATCTGCCTCCCAAGTAAATATACATATTGACTGCATTGCTGAATCCAGCCCATATTCATCTAGCATTCTGTTATTGGCAGAAGCCAGCCCGATGCCTCTGGGAGCTCAAAAGTAGGGCGTGAATGCAATGATCATCCCCTCTTGTTTGTCTCCAGCATCTGGCATCACAGATAAACTACCTCTGTATATGAAGGTTCTACTTCACTATCCAGGTTAATAAAAGTACCCCCTATTCTATCTCAATAAAGGTCTCATTCCTGGGTTTACCAAGCTTCCCGATGTGGCACCCAGGTCTACCTGCCTGGTAGACCTGGCCTCCTGGTTGTCCTGGCCTCCATCTTTCACTCTCCATGAGACCAGCTGAGATCCCAGGAAATTTCTGGGCCTCCTCCTTTGGCTCCCGGGCCCCCTTTTTGACCTGGGTACAATTTAACCCCCTTTACCACCACCCTCCCATGGACCCTGCCATGCGCATCCCTTTCTCCATTCAATCTAGAGTTTTTGATCATAGGGAATAAATAGCTTAGGCATTGTAGAAGTATAATTGCACAGTGTTTTCCTTCCAGTTTGATTTATTGTGTAAGTCCACGGATAACTTCATTGCTTGGCATTGGACTTTACATTCTATGCCGCTTCATTATGGCCCTGGTCAGAAGACTCCGAACAGGGTACTTCTGGCTGGCTCAGCCATGAAGCGAGTGATACAACTCGCAGCAGCAGCTGGCAGGGGAAGCAGCAGGCTCAGGGTGCCCTTCACTCCAGTTTGCCTCTAGCCCACTGCAGACAAAGCTGCTCTGGTTCACTTCCTTACCTTCCTCCTTACTCATCCAGGGTTTAAAGGGATGCACAAGGAAGGAGCAAGGTGAGGGGGTAGCGCAGAGTTTAAAGCACAAGGAAGAAGTGCTTTCCTACCCCTCACCTCACTCCTTTCTCACGCAGTCCCTTTAAATAAAACAGGAAGTTCTGCATTTCAGAAAAGAACCATGCGATGGAAGGGTGTGTGGCAGTGGAGAGTCAGTGATGGCGTCGGGCGGCGAACCCAGATGGGCTGTTCCTGAGGGTTCAATTAACTTATGCAAGGAGGATCTAGATTGCAATGTGGGGGTCCCACCCTCAACTTCCATGGGAAAGATAGGTACACTGGTTCCCCGAATTATGGATATCCACTTTTGTGCAGGAACAGTAGGTCCTTTGTGATGCTTTCATGTAGGCGCAATAGCTCTCTAGGCCATCAAGAACCAGCTGTTTCAACCTACATATGTTCCAACTTCCATACAGACGTCTGGAACAGAATTGGTACATATGTAGGGTACTTAGTGGAATTATAGAAACCAAAAAGAAATGCTCCCTGGTGATCAAGAGCAAAACAAAACACAGGCTTAAACTCATGGATACTATGTTTACTGTTGGTTGTTTTCATGATTCACAGCACAATCCTAACCAACTTTCCAGCACCTGTGCAGCTGCAGTGCAGCCCCAAGGTAAGGGAACAAATGTTCCCTCACCTTGAAGAGGCCTCCATGACTTCCCCTGCCCTGCAAAATGTAGTGTGCGCCCTGTTGGCACGGCTACACCAGTGCTGGAAAGTTGGTTAGGATTGCGCTGTAAATAGGTAAACTACTAGAGCATGGTATAATCATCATAGCATATATTTATCCATTGACTGGCTTCAAATTGATGACTACGTAAAAGTATACAAAATTTACTTATACAGGTATGTGTTGTTTAACAAAGAGGGTACATTCCCTGATCCTTGTCATTGTGATCCCGGCGTTAAGCGCACAAGCGACCTCTAGAACCTTGGGTTGTGCCGGGCCAGCAATCCCCTCTATTCCACTCTCAGTGGCCTCCACAGGCCACAGAATGGCTCACAGAGGCCTCCAGAAGCAACTTCCAGTAAAACCAGAAGTTGCGTTTCCAAACCAGAGGTCATTTCTGGAGGCCTCTGCGGGCCATTCTGAGGCTATTAGAGTGGAATAGAGTGGACTGTGGGCCCGGCGTGATCTAAAAAGCTGCCTTGGGAGGTCTGAAAAGCTGCAGCACAAGAAGCCCAGGAAGGCTGTCATATATGCGGCCCATCAGTAAAAAGTATGGTCACTAAGCGACGCGCACCTGTATGTGTATGAGGAGAGAGTATGGGCAGAATCCAGAAAAATGCATGCATCTAACATTGCAATCTGGGTGTAGGCTCCACTGAGCACAGTGGAACTTACTACTGAGTAAGCGTGCATGAACTTGCTCTGCACAGGTAAATACTGTACTGTAGTCTCAATGATTTCAGGAGCACTTGGCACAAGTGTGCATAACATATAAACCTAATAACTAGACTGATATGGGTTCACATGTGCATGGATTCTCCATGTGAAGAGTTGTACGTGTGGCTTTTGCATATTGAGGGCTTCAGCTTTCATTAAAAAAAAATCATTTTCTAGCACCAATGACATCAGAGATTAGGGCTGTACAAAATTACTGTGAGATAGAATGAGACTTCAACAGCCTCTACAGCTCTTTATTTCAATCCCATTACTAAATTTAGATTTATATCTTGCTCTATCCTGAGCCCTTGGGACCCATAACAGTTTTACACAAGTGAACTGTGAACTTTTGAGACTTGCAGCCCAATCCTGTCTACATAGTAAACCAGCAGAGCACTCGCTCCGCCTGTCTAGGGTGTCGCAGACATGCCGTAAAGCACATTTGCAACACCCTGGGAGTAAGCGACGCTGAGGCGAGCACTGCTCTCCCTAGCCCAGAACTGGAGCGACACATCGAGGAGGGTGAGTTCTCCACTGGGCGGTGGAGGGGTGTGGGGGAGCGGAATAGGGTGTTCTGAGAGGGGGTGGGATTGGTCATCCGGGCCTGGGATGGGGGAGGAATCATCGGAAGCTTCCTCCGCGGTATCCTACCCCCCTTCCTGCGTTTGGCCGGCGTTACGCAGCTGGCTTGAATGTGTGCCTGCAAAATAGCTGGCGCACATTCGAGTAGACCCATAGGACCGGCTGGGGCTCTACTCAGGGTAAAGGGAGAAATGTCCATTTACCCTGAGGAGGCCTCCTGCTTTCCTGGGGCAGGCCCAATCCTGTTTAGGATGTGGCGGGCACCTTATTTGCATCACTGCATCCTGCTAGACAGGATTGGGCTGTTAAACGTAATTCAGTTGGCCGAATCTAGCATTCTGTCTCCTATTTTGACTACTGTTCTACCACTACTATTTACCTGTGCTTCTTCACTCTATGTTTTCCTTTCTCCCTTCTCATTCTCTGCTACTTCTTGCCAATACATTTCAGAATGCTTTGGTAATTTGCATTGTGTATGTTGGAAAAAAAAAATCATAATTGTAAGTTGTAATCAGTGGACACATGCCAACATGCTCAGCTTGTGTAATTTATTTTGAACGCACGGTTTGGATTTCCTTGATGCCAAATCTGGATTACTCTGGCATTGACTCTTTACAGGCCTGAATCTTGGGAGGTTTCTTTGTGTATGCAGGCTGGGTACAAATGGAATATGGTTCAGGTGTACTAGCACAGAAGTAGAGCACACATGTTTTGTAAGCAGTAGGTCTTGGGTTAGATCGCTAGAATCTCTAGTTGCAGGAGAGCAGGGCTGTGAAAGACTATGCCTAAAACTGTGGAATAGAGTGTTGTTGGGTTAGGTGGACCAAAGGTTTGACTCGGTTAAAGGCAGTTCCATACGTTGATATGTTTAATTGCCTACTCTACACAAATGTATTTGTCACTAAAATGGGGCCAAACTGGACTTGTCATGGGACCTCTGTGTTTGAAGCTCTTCATTTCTTTTACGTAAACAGCAATTGAGGGGATTTGGATTGAGGCCCAAATGCAGGAGGGTTAAACCTCCCCCAAATCCCCAACGGGCAGCCCAATCCTATGCCGGCCCCCACTGGCATGACTAGACCTCGTGCTGTTGCAAACTTGCCATAACTTAAGGCATGTTGCACCGGCGTAGAGGTCAGTTGCGCAGGCATGGAGGCCAGCAGCGGCAGGAGAGCTTCGCAAGGGTGGTGGGGGTGGGTGAAACAGGGTGTGGAGGGGGTGTTCCAGGGCAGGAGGAGGGTGGAACAGGTCCAGGAGGGGGGGGCAGGCTCAGCAGAGGAGGCTTCCACTGAATCCTATCTCCCTTCCTGGACTTGGAAGCCCGACATGGGGCTGCTTGGATTTGCGCTGGCCATTTACTGTAGCTGGCACAGATCCGAGTAGTCCCATAGAGGCTGCTGGGGCTCAACACGGGGTAAGGGGACAAATGTCTCCTTTCTTCAGCCCTGCGCTGGATACAGTGGAGCCTGCCCTGGCGTCCCTGCATCCCAGCTTTGGATGGGATTGGGCTGTTAAATAATGTTCCAAAACTGTTTTAGGCTATGGAGGGTTAAACTTATGCACACTTTATTTTAAAAGTCTAATTTCATCAAAATGGACTTTTCCATAAGCTGTTTCCTCTGTTAGTAGCATTCTATTTTTTAAAAACTTTGTAAGAATCAGCATTTCTTCACCTGCATTCAAATAAGAAATTCTCACCTTCCTTACTGGAAATGTTAGCTTAAAACTCTTCTCAATGAAACAGCCAAGTAATTTTTTTGCAACTCTTTTCAACAATCAGTTGCTTCAGACCAATTGTGCAAAAGATGTAGCTGCTAGTGTGAATGCTGTGGGAAAACATTTTCACCTTGCTTGGCAAACATGTGACAGGAATATTCCTGAGCCAAATGTCAACAGTATTTTTCCTGTAATGATGTGTAGCACAGTTTTCTCCCACTAGGCTACCAGTGGAACCATTTTCAACACCACGTCAACATGGGTACTTGCTGCTGACAACTAATGTCAACAATGATTCAGTTCCTCAGTGCATCATAAAACCATATTGTACATGTTTAGGCTACATCTAGGTGTGAGCATTTATCATAAGAAACGTCCTGCTGGATCAGGCTGGATCAGACCAAAGGCCCATCTAGTCTAACATCCTGTTTCACACCAGTTGCATACTGGTTTTATACTTCTGCTACGGCTTCCCTGCTCCTGGTATTCAGAGGTATACTGAATAACCATTGATAGATATCCTTCTGAGATGCGACCAGAACTGTGCACAGTACAGTGGGCCCTCGGTATCCATGGGGATTGGTTCTGGAACCCCCCGCAGATACCAAAATCCACTGATGTTGAAGTCCACCATCATCTGTAATGTCATGCCACAATGCCTTACCTGGAGCCTCTGGAGGCCACTTCTGGATTGCGCCAGGCCCGTGACACACTCCATTGGCCTCCGCGGGCCTCAGGACACCTTGGGGAAGCGACCAAAATTTGCTTCCAGAAAACGGCAAGTTGCTTCCAGTGACTTCCCCAAGGTGTCATGGGGGCCATAGAGGCCAATCAAGTGTGTTGTGGGCCCAGGAAGCTCCAGGTAAGGCATTGTGGCGTGACATTGTGGATTGGGTGCTGGACCTCCCTATTTGCAGATGGTTAAATCTGCGGATGTGGGATCTGTGGATTTGGAGGGTCCACTGTATTCCAAATGTGCCATATACAGTACAGTGATGCCTCACAAGACAAATGCCTCGCACAACAAAAAACTCGCAAGACAAAAGCGTTTTGCAAGTTTTTTGGTGACTCGCAAGACAAATTTTCTTGCAAAAACAATTTCGTCTTGTGGAACACTCAGCTCCTAAAGCCACAATCTATTCAAATGTTAAAGTATTCAAGAGGGTTAGCAGACTGCAAACAGTACAGCCCGAGGCCACACCGATTATCACCCGACAAATAGCTAACACCAGCAGAGATAAAGGCAAAGCAGAGATAAAACTACCATCCTGAAAAACTTCCCATCCTAGTAGGTGTACTGATTAAGACCCTACCCATTCTTCGTTTTGGCCCGGAAGCGGCAGCAGCAACTCTGCCTGCCTGCTTCGAGTCTCTTACTGACTCACACAGGAGCCGCCCTCACGCCGAGGAAAGCCTCTTCAGCTGTTGCACGGCGGAGAGGTAATGGTGCATTTAGTGGTGCCTGCTCCGCCCCTTAGCCTGGCCGGCACCGCGGCAGAAGGATACTGTAGGCGACAGCTACACTTGCCATTTGAATAAAGTATTCAAGAGGGTTAGCAGACTGCAAACAGTACAGCCCGAGGCCACACCAATTATCACCCGACAAATAGCTAATACCAGCAGAGATAAAGGCAAAGCAGAGATAAAACTTCCCTTCCCTTCCAGAAACGGTGTGCATTACTAGAGCGGAGCTCTAGGAACTGTGAGTACTGTAAATACTTAAAAGTAAATAGCACGGCAGGGGAGGTGACTCGCAAGACAAAATTATTTGCAAGACAACATGACTCACGGAACGAATTAATTTTGTCTTGCGAGGCACCACTGTATTTGTATATGGACAATATAATGTTAGCAGTCTTATTCTTGATCTATTTCCTAATGAGCCCTAGCATGGAATTTGCCTTCTTCAAACTACAGCAGATTGGATTGACATTTTCATTGAGCTGTCCACTAAGATCCCAAAATCTCTTTCTTAGTTCATCTCCGACAGCTCAGACACATCAGTATATATGCGAAGTTGGGAAATTTTTTGCCCCATCAGTACACTTCATTATTAAGCCATCATTTAGGGTTTCTTTCTAAAGAAATTGACCCGTTTCAGCTTACTCTATGGCCTTCTACATAGATGGAAATGTAAAATAATGGTCATGTATATAACCTATGCAGTCTGCATTGATATCATTGTGCCCCATAGATATTGGTGAGAAAAATGTAATTGGACCCATTTGAGTGATGCATCCAAACTAGTCTTGCTCACACACAATGAGGGACGTGAGTGTGTACATCCTGATTCCCCCTCTCAGAGCATTGCTCTACTTTTCCTAGTTGTGGGGTAGGGCATTCCTCCATACAGCTCCCTCACACCCAATTTAATACTACATAAGGGAGTACTTAAATAGAATAGAAGCTTTAGATGCTCCTCCTCCTAAGCATGCTTGGATGGGGTGGACATGTACACACATTCCATGTTACAGGTGGATTGGACCAATTCAGATAAGTTGTCCAAGCCATACCCATTGTTTTCAGTAGGTATAGACCAAAACATATGATGCATTATTTCAGTAAAGCAAGCACACTTCAGGGGACTCCTACCCTGAAAAGCTATATGTTTGATGTTTTATGGTTGTTGGAGAGAATATTTGAATATCTACTGTAATTAAAGTTCAATAGATAGATAATAAATACATCCAGGGAGACTTGTGTGAAATCAGAATGACCTAGTCAACTCTTTATTCCACTATGAGGGCCGAGCTTGGGCCAGAGTTCTCTGGGCCTCAATCCGGGCCTGCAAATTACACCCCACAGTTTAGAGTCCCTGAGGTAAGTGGCTTGAGCTGGGAGCTGGAGCTTGATGTGTAGCAAGCAGATTGCACTACCTTTGACCAGTTCAGCAACGTCACTAGCCTTACCGGCACCTGGTGCAGAGCTTCCCTCACGGAGGCTCTGCGGTCTAGAAGTAGGCATGGGTGGTGACGTGATGATGTCGCCACATCATCATGTCACTGCCAATTGCTTCTGGAGCCAAATGGAATCAAAGGCAGGTGGGAGGGCCCTTCCACCACCAAAAACACAGCCAATCACAGAGCTCCATGTTCTGCTCCGGACCTCGTTGGAACGACACTAACCCTTGAGCGGTGACTTCCTGCCCTGTCGACCCACCCAGGTCCCCCCCCCCTTTTGCCTCACCTCTGGACCAGTCAAAACTGAACAGCCTGGGCTTCTAGTATTTAGATTATCCTTGGCAAGTCCTGAGCCAATTTATTCCGTTCCATTTCAAGGAAATGTTCAAGAAAGACCACTTACAAGGATTAAAAGCAGTAATATGAAAATAATGCCACCACCAAAATTCCAAACAAGAAACAAAAAAACCAACCATTTTTTTCCTTTAATGGATATGCTAGGTTTCCATTGGCAGGCGATAGTATTACATGGGGGAAGCTTGCACATGTGCAGTTTACACTTGTAGTGGTCTAAGCCGGGAAAGTCTGTCTCCTATGTTATTTCTAACCTTCAGTTTGTCTGTGGAGGAATCGACACTGATAGTGAGCTCATCGCTATTTGTTCTTCTACATATAATCTCCTTAGTACATCATGCATACACCTGGACACATTCCACATTAATCACTCACTAATTAAAGCTGTAAACATTAATTTGTCAAATTTAGCGACCGTTGAAAACATTAAACAATACATTTCTTGCCTAATAACACATAAAATACCAACAAACCGGTATCTCTGTTGAAGACGTAAGCACTTCACATGTCCCATATATCTTGCTGACAGATTGTAAAATATAATGGGCAGATTTTGAAATACTTCAAAGTGTATAGCAGAACAGATTCCTGTAAGAATGTAGTCACATGACAGGGATTGGAAACAAAAGGAGGCCATCTTGATAGATTACTGGAAATATCTATCAGCATATGATTGACTCATCCTGTCGTATTCCCCCCCCCCTAAACCATTGACTTTTCTGAAAATAAGGGTCTCAACTGATACACATATAAGGGAAATTAGTTACAATGATGACAAAGGATTATTACAACTGCTTGCAACAACTTTGATAGGTTTATTTATGCATCTGGCGTTCTTGACAAAGGGGCAACCCTGGCAGGAATGCCAAATGCACAGTCGCCAGGGGATGTAGCTAGCACGGACATTGGCATTGGGGGGGGCTGTGACTGCATTCCTGCACTGCCCTCCCGACATTCAGTGAACTTAGGCAGCATTATTTGAGAAAGGGGCTAGTTTCTTTCTGGCTGTTTCTGCGCTGGAAACTCGGATTCAGGAGACCCAGAAAATCTTAGTTGATGTAATTATTCTTACAGCGCAATCCTGAGGATTGCGTCAATGACAGAATGAGCGTTCCGTCACCGGGAGACGTCGCGAACGTGCTGTAAAGCATGTTCACGACGACTCGAGAGCAAGGGAGGCCGGCGCAGAGGCCGGCCTCCCTTGCTCCGTCGCTGGAGCACCCGTGCAGCCACCCGACCAGGTAAGCCAGGATCCTGTGGGCACGGGCGCGTTTCAGCGGGTGAGGGAGGGGGCCATTGGCCTAGCCGGCCTGGGAGGGTGCGGGAGATGGCCTAGGCTATATCCCGGTCCCCGCCGGGCTGGCTAGGCCATTACACGGCCTCCTCCGACTTCCGCCAGCTATTTAGCTGGCGGAAATCCAAGGAGGCCGGTCAGGCCAGCCTGTAGTTACACCCGGGGAAGGGGAAGTGCGTCCCCTTCCCTGAGTAGACCTCCAGCCCGGCAGCAAAACAGCTGCTGGTGCACAGGATCTGGCCGGTGGCTATGGGCCACCGGCCGGAGCCTTACGGTGGATTGCGCTGCCCGTCACTTTTTAACAATTGTACTTCACCTCATTACTTGGGTTTCTGATGGTAAGTTCACAAATGATTGGTATTCTCTGCTCCAAAGGAGTTTATTACCTAAAATTTGACACAAGGGAGACAACAAAGGAAGGGGAGCAAAGTACTGTACTGATGATGGCACTAGCTGAGATGGCTTTAAAGGAGAATTAGACAAATTCATGGTAGATAATATCTATCATTTGTTGGTTACAGGTCACTATGATTACAGGTATCCCCTGCTTTTCGGTAGTCCGCTCTTCCGACACGTTTCCGTTATAACCAGAAGTGATACATATTTGACGCATGCTCCACTCTTTCGACCTATTTCATCATTAGTTAGCTAGCTGCTTCTCCCTGCGCTTTTATATTATGCAAGTTGGACCTTGCCTGAAATCTATTAAAACCCATCTTTTCTGTTTCTTCCACGGACGTCTCTCCTCTTTCAGCCTATTCGACCTATTTCAACCTGTTTTCGGCGGCCGTTTTGCATCTGCAAGCTAAAAATAGACTGGGTTCTGCTTTTTTATGGTTTCCGGTTTTTCGACAGATCCCTAAACCCCCGAATAAGCGGGAGACACCTGTATATGTTACCTCCAAGTTCAGAGGCATTATGTGTCTGAATGCTAATCACTGGGAAGCAAGGAGTGGGGCATGCCTTCATCTCTGACTTGTGAGATTCCCAGAGGCATCTGTCTGGCCACTGTGGGAAACAGGATGCTGGACTAGATGACCCTGTGGCCTGATCCCACAGGGCTCATCGGAAGTGCGAACGCGGAAACGAGACAAATGGGAGAATATTTTATTTTTAATAATAATAAATAGAATATTTATTTTGCTATGTAAACCACTTTGTGAATGATACATATTATTACATTAGTACATGTAATAATACATATTATTAATAACAACAATTATATACAATTATATTTCAGTTTCATGTATTTAAACTTACAGCCCGACCCTATTCACCACCACTCCCGACATCGCAGTGGCGCCAAAATGGCAGCAGCTGCATCCTGTGCGGGGGGGGGGGCAGGACTGGGAGGTTTCTGCAGGGATGTTTAATGCCCTTACTCCTGCGTAAGCCTCACAACCTGCAATGGGTATCCTCGGACCTATGCTAGCAATTTTGCCAGAGCCAGAGGAGAGAAAATGGGCGGGGAGGTTGCAGGAAAGGGGGACAGAATCTGGCACAGGCAGTCTGTGATGGATCTTCCCCCTCCCACAGACTTCCCACCCCTCCGCTATGCCCCTCCCCACCCATTTTCTCCCCCTCCCCACCCCTGTTCCTCCCTCCCCACACCTTCCCGTTTATTACACAGGAAGGTGTGTACCTTTCCTCTGACATGGCTAGGAAGGTGCAGGCCTTCCCACCAGTGTTCCCGGCAGCATGCTGACCAGCACGCTGTTGGGGAGGCTTTTGCGACTGGCGCAGACTGCTTTATGGCAGTCAGTGCCAGTGTGGGAGGTGCGCCGCCATTGGGAGGCATGCCACCATTGGGCAGTGTGTTTAGGATTGAGCTGTTAATTAAACAGTAGGGAAGTGTTTCCAAAAAATTTTTGACCTGCGGCTCCCTTGACCATTGGCAATCATCGGCCATGGCTCCCCAATACATTATGTCGATGCCTGCCAATTGGCATTGCACTGGTTTCCTAGAGGATTCCGTGGCACTCCGCAGCTCCCCTGGCTGGTTTCCGCAGCTCCCCTGGGAGCCACGCCTCCCAGTTTGGGAACCACTGCAGTAGTGTATAGAGACTAGGAGATTGTACCATTAGCTAGATGGGAATCCTGTACACACAGGATGAGCAGGGAATCCTGTACACACAGGGTGAGCTTCTTTTCAAAGGAAAAAAGAGACAAGTAATGATTCATATTCAGAGATGGCCAAATAAAAAACCAGCATAGGTTATTCTATGGTTGGGAACTGGATGCGGAGGAGAGAAGAGAGGGACAGACTGGCAAGACAAGACGCTGCTATGCTGATGGAGCGGGGGAGTTAAGGAGCAAAGCCAAGAGACCTAAAGCTGGGCTGGTGGGAGTAGCTAAAGAGAGAATAGTGGGGGAAAACCAGGATTCTGACCCCAACAACAGCTTGGGTCTGCACAGGAAAGAAACTCCCAATGATATCATGGAAATTCCAGACCTTTCTAGAAAGATTGGCACGGGGCCATTTGGCTTCAACTGAGCTAAATGTCTTGACTGTGTGGTTAGGAAGAAGGCAGCCTCAGAACTTTGTATTGCTTACTGTGTGCCTTAACTCTTCAGCTAGAATATTATAGGACTGGTGAATAACGTTTTAATATTTCATTATATTTTCCATTTCCATATTTTCCATTCTTAATTGGGGTACACAGTACATGTTCCCTTTACCTATATTTAATTATCCTGCCTCGTACTGTATAATGAACCATTATACATTCTCCTGTTTAATCTTTTTTTTTAATGTATTGCTTATTATAATTTTTACAATGTTCCAAATATTATTTTCCTGTTTAATCTTTTTATCCACTATCAATTTAAGAGAAGCAACTTGTAATAGCGCAAGTATAATAGAGTATTCGGCTTTTTACTTCCCAAATGAAAAGCTCTACATTCCAAAATGTAAAAAGAGATCTGTTACACCCAGTAATGCTTATACAGCAGTCCATTCAACAGAAATGGGGATAAATGCACACACCCATTGAACCGTAAAATACTAGCTTTTGCCACACTACTGTTATTGACCATTGTCTACATGTGTGCATGAGCATTGGAGACTGGTGTGGTATGTTGCTTCAGAACCAGAGCTCCTACTTTCTCTACGTAAACTTCACACAGGCTCACTGTCAGACCCTGGGGAATTATTTAGCCTGACTTACCTTATATTTCCTGTCTGCGTGTAACAAAATGAACCATACTACTGTTGTCTGGCTGGCTGACTTGTTTATGCAACTGACTGAAATTCTTGTGATGGACACTATGGTGTCAAACTATGCAAACTTAATTACCTATTTCAGCATTTCACAAGAGTTCAGCAGCCTCAGTAATGTAATAAAGAGGGGGGGAGCCAATATTTTAAATTGTAGTTCCCTTTGCCTTAGATGTTAAAAAGGCCACATTGCATGAGGTAAACTAGACTGACAGCACAATCCTATCCAACTTACACCAGCGGTGCAGCGAGAACGGG
The DNA here is from genome assembly GCA_026170595.1 of Plestiodon gilberti rubricaudatus. Lineage (NCBI taxonomy): Eukaryota > Metazoa > Chordata > Lepidosauria > Squamata > Scincidae > Plestiodon > Plestiodon gilberti. Next base: position 79,585,540 of record JANXHW010000005.1, on the reverse strand, counting down.
AGGCCCCAGAATAGAAAGGGGATTCAAATCCCCTTTGAATCCCCCTTTGGAGGATTCCCTTTGAATCCCCTTTCCTTTCTGAGGCCTCTTGTTCTCGCTGCACCGCTGCTTACACTGGTGGTGTAAATTGGATAGGATTGCGCTGTGAGAGACTATGATTTGCTGAAAGATACCCAGTGGTTTCAAGGCTGAAGAGTGGTTTGAACCCAAAACTTTCAGGTTTAAGGGTAGAAATTATTATTATTGACAACAACAACAACTTATTTAAAAGAAACACAGAGGCGTGTTTTCAATTGGGAGCTGTAGTAGTGAAGAGTAGATTCTTCGGTTATATTCATACTATTATGAGAGAGTCGGTGTGGTGGAGAGGAATACTAACCTTCTTCATCATGTGTTCCCTGAACATGTCACCTGCTCATCCTGGGCCATGACCTCCACACATACAGGACAAAGCGAGAAGAAAGGGCATCCGCTGTAGGTGTATAGGGTCTCCAGTCCACATAACTGGAAACTCTGATCACACAGTCTCCCAGTCATGTGGAATGCCTCTGCAGAGACAGCTGTAGGAGCCTCCTTTTCTTTGTGGCATTTTTAACCTGCCATACTTCCCTCATAAAACTTAAAGCAGCATACGAAGGGTTCCCAGCACTGTCCAGAACTAGACCTGCGTAGTATCTGCAGAGCAGCAGTATCTTCTAGCTAGTATCTAGTATCTAGCTCTAGCCACATCGTGGGACAGTTTCACTCTGAAAGCTGTGCACTCTGAAGTCAAACAGCAAAGTTAGCGGACGTTGGGGGGGGGGGTGTCGATCCAACAGACACAATCCCACTTCCCATCCATATATTCAGAGGCGTGTGATGGAACGTCTGAGAGTGCTTATAGGGGATGCTCCTGAAAAATCGCAGAGGGAGTCAAGAACTGTCTCCTCTTCTGTAATGGCTAGTACAACTTACCTAAGTGTCCTGATGTCATTACACATCCCAACCAGCAGTGAAGTAGGGGTGGGAGACACGCACAGCATCATTCTGTCAAGGCATAAGTTAAGTTGTACTACATACTACGTACATAGGAGGAGGGGGAAACCCACAAGTTGGGGCTGCCCTTTTCAGTAACATTCCATAGTTATAACATGAAGTTCCACTCTGGCTAATCCTCTGTCCACTAAAGAAGCTGGCTCATCCATGAGACCAACTGAGGTGACTGATGCAGGTGGCAAACTGATGGGGAGTGCCTGCTTCCAGCCTCCTGCCTGCCTACTACTCCTGCCTGCCTACTCCTGCACCCTGGATTCAAAAAAAGGAAAAGGGGAACACAATAGAAGAGGAAGAGTGGAGGAGAGGAGAGTGGTGAGCTAGAGCATTGGGGACACTCTACCCCACCACTCTACTCTCTTCCACATTTCCTTTTCTGCTTCACTTCACATCCTACCTCAGGCACTGGGAGCTGGGCCATCCCTGGTTCACTCTACCACTCGGGCAGCATGATCCTGCCTAAGATGCAGATGCCGGCCAAAATGGCCAGCCACTGCATCCTAGGCAGGATGCGGCCCATGCCAACATTCATCCCCTTCCCCCTTCTTTCCACCTTCCTCAGCCTGACACACTCTGAAGTGAATTCTGTCACCCTTTAAACGAAAGTTCTCTTCCTAAGCTCTGCAGACAAGGAAAATGTGGACATGAAATAGAAGCTGGCTAGCCTCAAAAGGGAGGTCAAAGGGCCTCTGAGCATGTAGGTACTCCATTGTGAAAGTCACTTTGTCAAAGCGTAATTTACTGAGGTTCAGTTGTGCAGTCATAATTCTGCAATTCTTTCTGTCTGGTTTGTCAGGACAGCCTTGTGGTCTGGGTATGCAATCGGAGCTTCCCTTGGTAGACTGAAATGACCCAGAACAAACTCAGTAGTTAATCTTCTTTATTGCTGAAATCAATAAGCAGATCCATGATAAGTGCTGACAGGTCCTATGTAGGGAGTGAAAAGGAGAAGTGGCTGTTCCTTGAACCTGTAATGTGTTACAACTTCTTTATTGTTGGTGCTATTTAATAAAGCTTTTATTCATTCATATTTTTTTACTGTAGTAGATTTTTTTTTAAAGCTGGACTTTACTTTTTGCCTAGTGCGTTATAAGTGCAAAAGGCAATAGAAGGAACAGATAGCATCAGTACGGCTGTTATCTAGAGTGCTACAAACACAGCTACGTTGTAGGACTTCCAGTGTCTGAATATCTGAAGCTGCCTTAGACAGAGTTATGCAGCCCAATCCTACTCACCGCTAGCATTGGTGGAATGCATGTTCCACTGGTGCTGATTGCTGCAAAAGTGCCATAAAGCACTTTGCGGCAGTGCAGGGAGCCAGCACACTGGCGGGAAAGCCGGAGCCCACCAGAGCAGGTAAGCCCAGCTCAGAGGGTGGAACGGGACGGGGGTGTTGAATGGGGCAGGGGAGGGTGGAACGGGGACGAGATGGGAGTGGGGGTGGGCTCCCTGCACTTGAGGGCCCGGAAGGGGGGCAGATTCAGCGGTGGCGGCGCATGCCAAATCCCAACCCCCTTCCTAGGACTGATCTGCCTGCATGGATCAATGCAAACTTGTGCCAGCAATATTGCTGGCGCAGGTCCGAATTGGCCTGTTACAGCTGCTTGAGCTTACCCTTACCCTAGCAAATGTCCCCTTACCCTGAGGAGACCTCCAGAAGCCGACAATCCCTTGTGGGATACAGCATAGCTAGTGCCGGCGCCTCTTCATCACTGTGAAGGAATTTTGTTAGGACTGGGTTGCCCGACTATTCATAGATTCATTCTCCTATACTGAATCAGATCATTGGTTCACTTAGGTTAGTACTACTATTGTGAGCTGCTCTCCAGCATTTCAGAAAGGATTTTTTTTTCTCTGCCTTGCCTGGAGATGCCAGGGGTTGAACCTGGAACCTTCTGCCTGCCAAGCAAGCTTGCGCTCTACCACTGAGCCACAGTTTTTTCCTAATAATGTGTATCTTTGATTATGTGAGTACCAAATTTCAGCTTTCAGGGTGGCTTGGAAAAGCCTTCACCATTTGAGGGAAAGGCATACAAATAGTTTCTTTTCAGTAATCAGCTCCTCTGCACTTTCAGCCCTTTATATCAAGGGCAAGTAACCTAACTAGTTTGATATTTCAGTGAGGCCCAAGGGTCGGTCGATCGAATCTATCTATCTATCTATCTATCTATCTATCTATCTATCTATCTATCTATCTATCTATCTATCTATCTATCTATCTACAGTAATTGTGCAGCCAAATTATGAGACGAATCTCAGTATCTCTGGTTAGAAATTGTAAGCTGCTTGAAGGTTTATTTGTTTCTTGTTATGAATTACTGTGATTAGTAATGCAATGCAGCAGTGTTCTCAAGGAGATTTTGCAACGTCTTTGCTCTGCTGTTTGTCCCTTGTGCTTACATGATGCTGTTGTCATAAATTCCATGATAAGGTCAGCTTGGGAGAATCTGCCCAGCCGCTTCTTCTAATGACTCATACTCAAATCCTTGGCCCAAATAACCTTATCGTAGAAGGCCCATGGGAAAGATTGACACAGATAAGAAGGTAGCATGTGGACCAAGCAACTTGAAAGGTCGTGATTTCCTTGCCATGAGCACAGATAAGTCTCTTTGCATGTTAGCCTTATGGGTGCCGCTTGCAGCCAGGAACCAAAAGCATACAGATGAAATGCCAGTCTCTGTAGTTGGTTGATTGTGTAAAACAGTGCTCATGTCATTCAAGTTGATTGTTAAATGTGACAGAGAAAACCCTCATTTTGGAATGTTCTGCTAACCTGGTGTGGTTACAATGAACAGAACTGTTTGGACATTATACAGACAGTGTACAGTGTCTTCAGGTACAGAGGAGATGCAACCTAGTCTCACTCCCATACTGATCCACTCCATAGCCGCACTCTGGCTATGTACAGCCCTCAAGTACAGCCCTTACCACAGAGGCAAACACTGTACCTGGGAAACGTTTTGCCCCAGGAATAATGGCTGCCCAGTGTTCCAAAACACAAGGAGAAACTCTCCCTTGGATAGAGAGTTTGCTGGAGTGAGTGAGTGAGTGAGTGAGTGAGTGAGTGAGAGAGAGAGAGAGAGAGAGAGAGAGAGAGAGAGAGAGAGAGAGAGAGAGCATGGGACTATTTTTCCCATAGCATGGGACTATTTTGGCATGGGACTATTTTTATGCCCTAGGCAAGACTAACTACTTGCACACACACACCTAAAAACGTTGTCAATTTCCATTTTCAAAAACAGATGTCTTGTAGGAAAAATGAAAAGCACAACACTTGAAACTGCTAAATTTATTTAAAATTGCAAGAAAAAGTATAAAACGGTGCCCCTCAAAGGTTCAGTACTGCGCCTCTCTGAGGTCCACACCCTAGGCGGCTGCCTAGTTGGCCTAATGATAGCACTGGCCCTGCTGATTGGGCAGCAAACGTTGTCTGACAAGCCCCCAGTACCTATCCTAAGGCCATCAATCTCCTCAGCCAAGTGCCCCCTCTCCACTTGTGGCTGAGGTGAGGAGAGATGGGAAAGGAAAGCATAATTCAAAAGGGAAATATACTTCTTGACAAACTGTTAGAAAGGACAGGTGGTATTTCTGAACTCTTGCAGCCTTGGATATAAATGGACCAATTCAACAAAGTAGATCAGGAGTTTAGGATATAGGAGAAGTCCACAACATTTAAATTCAGCCTCCACACAACAACACTATGTGCCTGGTTATGTTCATGAATAGGAAATGTAGACGTGTGTTGTGTATAAAGACTCACAAGATTTAATGCCTTTTAAACCCATGGAAATAGCTGTCTTATGACAGAAGCAGTGAAGAGAGACCCATTGTCAAATTTTGGCTTACAGAACCGATTGCCTTCCCATCGAGTTGTTTATAACATTCTGTTTACTTCATTTGAGGGAATAATCAGCAAGGAGGCTATGCTAGATTATAGCTTCTGTCTCGTTTGTTTGAAAACAATTAAAGCTTTTCTACAAAACGGCTTTCTAAATTTTCCCCTTCCTAACTCATGTTCCTACTGTTGTTCTTGCATAGTTTGTTTCTTTTTCGCATATGCTTGTTTTTCTGACATGGAGACAGCAATGTGTCCCTCTTCTTTTTTTAACAGATATTCAAGGGGTAAAACCATTTCATTCTGTGGATCATTTCGTGGAAGCCAGGATGTTTTCTCTGGCTGCGATGCCATTACATTTTGGAACCTGTGGCTAAAGTACTATGACATGTCTCTAGCAATCAGAAAAAGAAGCTGGGAAGAGCATGTGACCCAATGGATGCCTTTTGGTTCTCTTGATTATAGCATGTTGTGCCGGCATGGCCTAATAGCTGACAACGTGCAGGCAGGTATGGAAAATGATGGAATTCGGAGTGGTGGAGGCCAGAAAGAAAAAAGTGCTTCTTTGCCAGATTGCTGTTATGGTGGCGAGTTGGTAGGTTTTCCCGCAAAGCTGCTTGGTAATGTTTCCAAAGAGGTAGATGAAAATGACAATCATCAAGAGGAAGAAGATTTTTTCTCTCTGGAAGACAGCACAGAAACTTTGGTCAGTGTTTCCCTTGATGGTGAACGTGGGGAGGATGACAAAGACATGAATCTCTCGTTGGAGAAAGTCAACCACCGCTTCGCTCGTGATGAAGTGTCAAGTGAAAAGGACAATTTGGAAGGAGCAGGACTCTTCATGAATGTCGAATCAAGGGAGGAAGCAAAGGAAGAATGGCGTCATATCTCTGGACCAGTTGGGAAAATAACTGAACCTAATTATGAGACAGTTCCCAAACCAGCAACTGGAGAGGAAGAGAGTAGTGACAGCAGAGGAGAAAATCTGGGACTTCATCATAATAACAGCTTTGATGATGATGCCCCCAAAGAAAATGTTGGTCAGTCTCCAAATCTGGAAAAAAATATGCCTGGGGAGAAGGAGGCCCATGCCACTGTGGCTGGACAACAGTGTGAGAGATCAGATGCTCCTAACGATGGGACTGAAAAAAGTATCTGCAGTTTATTACCTGATGAGTTTTCCCTGTGTCAATGTGTTGACAAAAATGATCAAACATCCTCGGTTTCCAACTCCAGTAATTATCTTGTGCCCTCACCTAGCTCTGGCTTCCTAGCAGAGGAAAATAACATGGATCAAAATGGTTTGGCAGATTCTCAAGACAAGTGCATCACGAGTACGTCCTTGGTGGGAAGTGTGATTTGTGTAAAGAATAATACGGCCACACAGGACTCCACAGATGGTCAAGTCATACTGCGCAAAAGAAAGGTAAGATGTGTCAAAAGTTTCCAAGGTCTGTTTCCCCCTGACTTTCAGGAAAACTGGGGACGTTATTTGCTTTCTTGACCTACGTAGATGGTGGCTATTGGACAGCTCTGGGAACCAATGGATGGGAACCCAATGTACAGTTAAGGCTCAGTCAATGGGGCCTCAGGATCAGTAGCGTCACTAGGACGCGCGTCACCCTGGGGCAGGGGGCGCGCGTCACCCTAGAGAAGCTACGATATCACGGTGTGGGGGGGCGACCCGGCTCCCCCCCCCCCGCGTCGCCCTCCGGACGCTCCGAGGCCGGCCCGGGAGCCAGCCTCGGAGCGTCCGACCCCGTTGGCGCTCCAGGGCCTTCTGAAAGAAGGCCCAGGCAGTACGTCCATCCGGGTATTTCCCGGATTTTCGCGCATGCGCAGACCCATTTTGAGAGCTTTTTGCCCGGAGGTGGCGCACGCGGGGTGCGTGCGTCACCCCGTGGCGCGCGTCACCCGGGGCGCCCCGCCCACCCCGCCACGCTCCAGCGACGCCCCTGCTCAGGATGCTTCAAGGTTCTTGTATAGGTACAGCAAAGCGCTATGGCAAAGAACTGCTTCACAAGCTCTTTACTTAATGCAAACAGAATTAAAAGCAAAGTTGTCACCAGATTTCACCTAAAGTAAAATTTGAGGTGAGCTTGGAAGGGTCGGCTCAGGTAAAACAGCTGTACACGTTTATAAAGAGACCAAAGCAGTTCCAGTAAGATTGGAAAAAAGAAAATTCAGGAGGGCATTACGGGGCTCTAAGTTACCACAGTTTTGCCTGTGGAATCGAGGTGCATTTAGAACAGTGGTTCCCAACCTTTGTCATTGTAGAATGACAATCTGTCGCGACCTCCTGAAGACCTAGGGCCAGACGTGATGTCAGTAAGTGAGCTAATATTAACAGAGGTGCTAAAAGGGCAAGCGGAAAGTAACACAAGGCGAGCAAACAAGCCCCAAGGGAGCATCAGACACTTTTCTCTGCCGGGGGGGGGGGGGAAGGAGTGAGCTAATATTAACAGAGATGCATTGGCCAGGAATGCTCATGCTGCCGCCATTTTGGGAGTGGCCATCCATCCGACATCCTGCAACCCTCCCTGAAACTGCTTCGCGACCCCCTTGGGGGTTGGGACCCCCCCCCCCCAGATTGGGAAGCACTGATTTAGAAGGTCCTGTTCAGGTGAAAAAATCTGTAGGAAATTGGAGGGAAGATAAAAAGATTTCAATAAGGTGACTGAAAAGTCTCCGGAAGGTTTTTGCAACTCCAATTTTGCAGGCACATCCTTTGGGATGGTAAAATGGCTTTGACATTTTGAGACTAAGCATGCTTTCTGGAATTGCTGGCTGTGGCTGTATAGCCTACAGGGCCACACCTGAGTGTGTTAGCCAGCTCTGCTCTTCTCACATGCATCCCCTTGGACTAACGGGTTGGAATAGCAACTTTATGTCACTGCTGATTCACCAGCAACAACCCTACGGTTGGCCTCCTTTTCAATACACCTGAGACTCCTGCTTCTCAAGGGAGTGGCTAATGAGAAAAGGGCCTGCATTTTCAAATTCCGAGGTGCCACTAGGTATAAAGAATAATGATGGTAACATGAGAAAGCACTCTCATGACAGCTCAAATTATTATTATTTTTCTTGCTCTTCTAACAGAGAAAAGTCACTTGAAATCCTTTTGTGGCAAGATTCCTCTTTGGTCCCCAAATCCTTATTCACAGGGAAGGATTATTTTTGCCTGCAGCTGGACTGCAGGATTAAACTGAAAATGTACCTTCCCTCCCCCTCTGGATGGGGTGTTAACTCTGCCAAAGGTAAACGGTGCCTGTGGCGAAAACCTTCACATCCTCAATATTTGACAGCAGTAGTTAAGGCAGAATGCTGAGTGTCTCTTTTTGCCAGTTGCTAACCACTGAACCATGAGCTGTCGATCGAAAGTTCGGCAGTTCGAATCCACGACGGGTTGAGCTCTCGTTGCTTGGCCAGCTCCTGCCAACCTAGCAGTTCCAAAGCATGTTAATGCGAGTAGATAAATAGGTACCGTTTGCGGGAAGGTAAACAGCGCTCCTTGTTCCAGCTGCATGCTACGCGCTGTGGCAAGGAGAGTCATGCCGGCCACATGACCACGGAGGCGTCTTCGGACAACGCTGGCTCTTCGGCTTTGAAATGGGGATGAGCACCACACCCTAGAGTCGGATACGACTGGACTTGATTGTCAGGGGTCACCTTTACCTTTAGAATGCCTATGCAGAGAGAGGAGCAGTACCAGACTCCTGTGTCTGCTTTCTATAAATGATGAACCAGATCAGCAGCATCTCGGTGATTCAGTCCAGGCAGGGCCATCTCTCAGCTGAGAAACAGGGTGTCCCTCCAAACTGTGGCATGCTAGCACAGTAACCCGTATTGTCAGGCATCTGGAATAGCTAGGCTGACCTCACTCTCAGTGACATTAACACTTGGCAAAATGTTATTCTTGTTGGAATTTACTGAACCCTTTTATTAGCAAGTTCTGTAAACAGTCAGAACCAGCATCTTTTGAGCTGGAAACATATGCAGTTTGATATATCTACTCAGAAATACGTTTCATTGAGTTCAGTGCAATCGCAATCCTATGCACCCTTACGTGGAAGAAAATCCTAGGTCTGTCATTCTTTAAGATATAAGCCAGCTGACAATAATTTTTTTAAAAAAACAATAAATCAAATCCAAAAGAAAAGTAGATAGAAGCCTTCCTCTGGCTGCTGGAATTCTGAAGGTTCTTACCAGCATCCTTAACAGTCAGGCTTTAAATACGAGTTAAAACTTTCATGGCCAGTGATAACAGAAATTAAATGTAATTGAGTTACAGGGTTAAAAGCAATGCTGAAAAATATATTTTTATAATTGTTTTTAATTATAAAAATATATTTTTCAGCATGGTTTTTAACCCCGTAACTCAATTACATTCGATTTCAGTCAGGCTTTAGTTGACACATTCTAACAATCCAATCCTATTCTTCCCCCCCCCCCGGCCGATGCAGCGACACCAAAATGGCTACCACTGCATTGGGGGGAGGCAGTTGCAGAGGTCTCCATTCACTTATCCAGGGGTAAGCCACTGAAGCAAGGGGGAGGGGGTCTACTCAAACCTGCACAAGTGAATTTGCTGGCACATATCCGTGTGGACCCATGCTGTAGGATTGGGTCCAGGAAGGGGGCTAGGATTTGGCAGCTGCTGCTGCCACTGAACCCCCGTTCCACCCTTCCCCCACTCCTGTCGCTACCCCACTCCACACACCCCCACCCGGTCCTGTCTCCCCTGCCATCCTACCTGCCTTGGTGCATCCAGGAGAATCTTCCAACGCACTCAGGAAGGCTCCGGCCTTCCTTCCAGCACTCCGACGGCGTGCAACTCTGCACACTATTGGAGTGTTTTTCATGACTGCCCGAAGGCAGTTAGCGCTGGAGGAACACGCGTTCCGCCAGCGCTACAGCCCATTAGGATTGGGCTGTAAGTGTGGAGGAAATGGTATAGAGGCACATTCTCTGTCTTGGAAAAACAAATCCTTCAAAGTACAGAAAGTGCATTCAATCCACTTCCACCACACTTTAGAACAGGCCTGATGAACTTGTGACCCACCAAACCACCTGTCCATGTATGGTGGCCTGTCAGGGGCTTTTGTGAAGCTGTTTTTGCTGCCTCCCTGGATCTGCAAGAACAAAGTGGTTGTCAAGCGTTTGACAGACCACAGTTCATGGCTAGTGAGCTGAGCTCTGTTTGGTTTATGGGTTGCCAGATGTGCAGGCCTGCTTTAGGATAAAGTCTGTCTTCACCTTTACTGGCTTACCGTCTCCTGCCTTCAGCTCTCTTAAGAAGAAACAGCAGAGGTTCTCTTCCCCCATCAACCTGTCCTCAAATGTAAGGTGTGTGTTTGCTCCGATATTTAGATCTTGTTAACTGTTAGGATTATCATTCTATACTAGAGGGAGTTGGCATCTAATGTTATGCTATTACAAAATGCTGTAGACACACTCACTTAGAAGCATTATTTTCCAGTTCATCCCACCCTTCCTCCGAAGAGTCTTACTCTTTTCCTTCCAGTTATCCTCAAAACCCTGTGAGGGACTCTCATACTGAGAGAGAACTGGGCCAGGGCCACCTAGAGAGCTTCTTGACTGAGTGGGGATTTGAACCGGAATCTCCTGGGGACTAGTCCAACACTACAACCATTACACCACATTGCCTCCTGCTGATATGTGTCTGCTCTCTCCTGCACAGAAGTATGATCCTCAGCAGGGGCATCACTAGGGTTGGTGACACCCAGGGCAATATCCCATGGTGTCGTCCCCCCCATGGACCTCCTCCCATACCAGACCACATGATGTGGAGGCCTCCTGGGAAATGAGATCCCTGTACAAGTTGCAGTGGGGACTGGGAAAAACCCATTTATACCAGTGGTGCATATTCACAGCACCGGTAACAAATAGAAAGTCATTTTAGAGTCACCCCTTCCTGGGGTGACACCCAGGGGCGGTCTGCTCCCTGGTCCCCTAGTAATGTCCCTGATCTTCAGCTGGTTGAGTGCGTGAACCAACCAAGGGCGTACACTGAAAAACATGTAAACAAATAATGATTTATGGCTGTAAATCATTATGACAATGATAAAACTATGTTTTTTTAATTTTTGTTGTAAGCCGCCTTGGGCATTTGCCTCGGCATAGGATAAGGCGGGATATAAATTTTTTAAATAAAATAAATAAATAAATAAAAAGGCTGTTCTATGAAAGAAAGTGATTGTACAGGAAAAGCTGAACAACAGGAATAAGGAGTTCAGTCATTGGACACCAATGACACAGCTAATGTACCTAATGACGCTAGAGCAGGGGTTCCCAACCTTTGGAGGCCCACGTACCCCCTAGGCAGGCCTCCGGTTGCCCCGCATACCCCCGGACTGGCTGCCCCCCCATACTCCCATTTTTTCCGAGTTGTGGCGCAAGCGGGAGGACCTGCAACCCGGAAAAAAAAACCCATTAAGAGCTGCTTGTTATCAGCTGCTGGTCGCAGCAGCTGATACTGGACAGCGGCTTGTGTACCTCCTGCCTGCAGTCCGTGTACCCCAAGGGGTACGCATACCACAGGTTGGGAATGCCTACACTATTGGAATCTAGGATAAAATTGTTTAATGATAAAAGAAGTGGAAATCTCACAATTTAGTTCCCTAACCTGTTTACATTAACATGTATAGATTGTGGTGGCCTTCTCTTTAATTTATTTAGATTACTATGTAATTTGTACTTAGAATTTATGCAAACACGATTATAAATATTATCGCTGTCCCTCTGGAAGCTCTGGAATGCTATCCCACAGACTTCAACTATGTTTGGATAGACGTATGATGGATTTCAAACAGTCTAAAAAGAATTTAAAACAAGTGCCGAACAAAACTTGGTCATTAATGGGATGATTCCAGGCCACTACAGTACAACCTTTATGCAAATTTGAATGCTGACACATTTTTGCGACAGTATGCAGCTATAAATTTTAGAGGCTGCCAATTTTGTCTAGACTGCAAACCCGAGAACCATGCTGCAACTGTTATGCATCAAGTCAGGAAACACAGCTGCCTAAAATGGTAATAAATGCAGTTTTATATATAGCTTTATAACTACATGCCAGCATCTCCTTGACTAGCATTGGGGCTCAAAAGTAATTGATGTGCTGTACATTCCTCATGAACAAAACCATTACAAATCCTTTTTTTCTGAAATCCCTGAAGATTCCCCATAGAGAAGCATGGGGAAGGGGGCTGAATAAGATTTCTAGTAACCAAAGGGTTGGACTTCAGAATCATGTATGGCTCTTTATCATGCCCCATCACTACAAGAACAGAATAATTTAAGAAAACACTCTGTTTGTTCAAAGCGTGTAACATAGTCACAGAATTCTGCTTTTCTTACAGCCCAATCCTATTGGGCTTTAATGCTGGCAGAACAAGCGTTCCGCCAGCGTTAACTGCCTTATGGCAGTCGCAAATATCACTCCGTCAATCTCTGTGCTGGAGGATTACCGCGGACCCACCAATACGGGTGAGGTGGTGGGAAAGCGTGGAACAGGGTGGGGGAGGGGAGAACAGGGTGGTGATGGCGTGGGGGAAGGGTGGTTTCTGAAGTGGGTGGGTTTGGCGGCACCAGTGGCCACTGAATCCTAGCCCCCTTCCAGGACCCAATCCCAAATCCCAGGTCCACATGAACCTGCACCAGCAATTTCGATGCCGAAGGTCCACGTAGACCCCTCCAGGCCATGGAGGCTATGCATCAAGTCAGGAAACACAGCTGCCTAAAATGGTAATAAATGCAGTTTTATATACGGCTTTATAACTACATGCCAGCATCTCCTTGACTAGCATCGGGGCTCGAAAGTAATTGATGTACTATACATTTCTCATGAACACAGTGGCCCCACCAGATGCCTCAGGGAGCACACAAGACAACAAGATACCTGTATCCTGTCGCCACTCCCTTGCACCTGGCATACAGAGAAAACCTACTTCTAAAACCAGGAGGTTGCTTTAACTTACTTATGGCTTGTAACTTGTGATGGAGTATTCCTTCAACAATCTATCCAATTCCCTTTTAAAGGCATCTAGGCCAAGTGCCATCACCACATCCTGTGGCAAGGAGTTCCACAGATTAATTACACGCTGGGTGAAGAAATATTTTCTTTTTTCTAACCCTTTTTTGTTTGTCTTTCTTTTGTCTGTTCCTTTTGTCTGTTTTTTTTTTCTTTTGTCTGTTCTAACTCCCCCTCCACTCAATTTTAGTGCATGTCCCCTGGTTCTGGTGTTGTGCGAGAGGGAAAAGAACTTCCCTCTCTCCACACTCTCCATCCCATGCATAATTTTATACGTCTCAATCATGTCCCCCCCCTCAAGCGCCTTTTTTCTAGACTGAAATACCAAACACCGAACTGCTCCTTTGACCCCACATTTGCTGCTTTACAGAATGCAAAGTACTGAGGCTAAGATGTTGACAATGGCGTTGCTCCCGTCAAGTGACGGGAGCAGACCGCCATGGGGTGACGCGCGCCACAGGGTGACACATGCACCCCCGCGCGCGTCACCTCCATGACGCGTGTCGCTCTCCGGACGCTCCGAGGCCGGCCCGGGAGCTGGCCTCGGAGCGTCCGGCCCAGCCGGCGCTCCAGGGCCTTCTGAAAGAAAGCCCAATTCGTCAATACGGGAACTGTTACTGTTTTTGCGCATGCGCAGACCGTTTTGAGGGCAAGAGGGCAGGCCCTTGCCTTCAGAAACGGTCTCTGCGCATGCGCGAAAACAGTAAAAGTTTGCGTATTGACGGGCCTTCTTTCAGAAGGCCCTGGAGCGCTGGCCGGGCCGGACGCTCCAAGGCTGGCTCCCGGGCCGGCCTCGGAGCGTCCAGAGGGCGACGCGAAGGGGTGGGGGGGCACCCGGGGCAGGGTGCAGCCAGGTCGCCCCCCCAAACATTCACAGGGGGGTCACTAGGGTGACGCGCGCGCCCCCACCTTGGGGTGACGCGCGCGCCCCCGCCTTGGGGTGACGCGTGCGCCCCCGCCTTGGGGTGACGCGCGTCCTAGTGACGCCTCTGGATGTTGACACATTCTAACAATCCAATCCTATTCTTGGCCTATTCAGCCAAGGATGACAAAATGCATGCAGATCAGAACATGAGAATCACTCTACTGGTCTTTTGCATGTTGCAGCTGCACAAGTTGTGCACAGAGGCCCCCATGCAGCATTCAACTGTCTTCCTTAAAAACAGGCAGGGAAGGAAACTATGGATGCTTTATGTGCACCTGTGCTGGTAGACGAGAACTAATTCCAAGTTGGAGTCTGAATTAAAACCAAAAACCCTGTAATGATACCAAGTGCTGATTGTTAATAATGTATTCTTGCCCTGCTTCAAAACGGCAGATTTAGCACACTGTGTCAGCAGGAACTAATGCCACTATCAACACACACCCTCTCTCAGGAGCCGCTACACAATAAAAATCAGTGTGTGTAATCCTCAATACAACATGTCAAGATTTTTAATCCACCTGGCTCTTGAGAAAGCTCAGCTTTCTCACGTTTTATAATTCTGTGCATTGATCCAGTGCAAATTAGGCACTCCACTTGTTCTCTGGAGCTTTCTTCAATTTGTACTTTCAGTGTTAGTCGTTACAGAGGATTTCTTTGCTCTTGCGATAGTTCCACTTTCCCAAGAATAAAATTGCTGGTGTTAAAATGAAGGACCCAATAATGGGCTATGCTACAGCCATGCCACTTCAGAATTTCGGAAAATGGTTTTGGGGTGGAGTTGGCGTATCTGGGTCAGATATATTGTACGTGGATACAGGTGATGAGTACAAGTTATATTAGTATAATTTCAAACATATATGTAAAAATGCACATATGTACTGTATACATTTCCAATATGCAGTACGTACTATTCCGGACTTACCCTGCAGTCTGAGGGACTCGAGCGGTCCCATCCTAACCCTGGCAGGGGAGCAGCGCATGTCTGATCCTCCCGCCATCAAGGCACAGGGTTGGCTGCTCCTTGCAGGATGAGGGCCTCCCTACTTGGGGTTGATGCTGGCCCTTTAACCCCAGAGCTTGACCAGGTGGAGCTGAGGGTGGGTGGGTGGGTGGGACTGGGGCAAGCCCAGAGAAGGAGCCAGGTGGAGGAGGAAGAAGGGTGAAACAACCCCCCTCCCCATTGCTGATAAAACAGAATAAATAACAATTTTGAGCTCTTGTGTCAATATGTTCTCTTGATGCATAGATCATGTTACATAAGAACATAAGAAGAGCCCTGCTGGATCAGGCCAAAAGCCCATCTAGTCCAGCTTCCTGTGTCACACAGTGGCCCCACCAGATGCCTCAGGGAGCACACAAGAAAACAAGATACCTGTGTCCAGTCGCCACTCCCTTGCACCTGGCACAGAGAAAACCCACTTCTAAAACCAGGAGGTTGCTTCTGGCTTGTAACCTGTGATGGTCTTTTCCTCCATGAATCTGTCCAAACCCCTTTTAAAGGCATCTAGGCCAGATGCCATCACCACATCCTGTGGCAAGGAGTTCCACAGATGAATTACACGCTGGGTAAAGAAATATTTTCTTTTGTCTGTTCTAACTCTCCCTCCACTCAGTTTTAGTGCATGTCCCCTGGTTCTGGTGTTGTGCGAGAGGGAGAAGAATTTCCCTCTATCCACTCTCTCCATCCCATGCATAATTTTATAAGTCTCAATCATGTCCCCCCTCAGGCGCCTTTTTTCTAGGCTGAAAAGCCCCAGACGCTGTAGCCTTTCCTCGTAAGGGAGGTGCTCCAGCCCACGAATCATTCTGGTCGCTCTTTTCTGCACCTTTTCCAATTCAACTATATCCTTTTTGAGGTGTGGTGACCAGAACTGGACACAATACTCCAGATGTGGCCTTACCATCGATTTGTACAAGGGCAGAATGATATTGGCCGTTTTATTCTCAATCCCTTTATTAATGATCCCGAGCATGGAATTGGCCTTCTTCACAGCCGCCGCACACTGGGTCGACACTTTCATCGACCTGTCCACCAGCACCCCAAGATCTCTCTCTTGATCTGTCACAGACAACTCAGAACCCATTAGCGTATATGTGAAATTTTGGTTTCTTGCCCCAATGTGCATCACTTTGCACTTACTTACATTGAAGCGCATCTGCCATTTTGCTGCCCATTGTCCCAGTTTGGAGAGGTCCTTCTGGAGCTCTTCACAATCCCTGCTGGTCTTGACCACCCGGAAAAGTTTAGTGTCATCTGCAAACTTGGCCACCTCACTGCCTATCCCCAACTCCAGGTCATTTATGAATAAGTTGAAAAGCACCGGTCCCAAGACCGATCCTTGGGGCACACCGCTTTTCACCTCTCGCCATTGTGAAAATTTCCCATTGACTCCCACTCACTGTTTCCTGGTCTTCAACCAGTTCCTAATCCACAAGAGGACCTGCCCTCTTATTCCCTGACTGTGGAGTTTTCTCAGGAGCCTTTCATGAGGGACCGTGTCAAACGCCTTCTGAAAATCCAGATATATAATATCCACAGGTTCGCTAGCATCCACATGCCTGTTGACCTTTTCAAAAAATTCTAACAGGTTTGTGAGGCAAGACCTCCCCTTGCAGAAGCCATGCTGACTCTCCCTCAGCAGAGCTTGTTCTTCTATGTATTTTAAGATTTTATCCTGAATGAGACTTTCCACCATCTTCCCTGGAACAGATGTTAGGCTGACCGGCCTGTAGTTTCCCGGGTCCCCCCTCCTTCCTTTTTTAAAGATTGGCGTGACATTAGCTATCCTCCAATCCTCTGGCACAGTGGCCGTTTTAAGGGACAAGTTGCATATTTTGGTCAAGAGGTCAGCAACTTCATTCTTGAGTTCCTTCAGAACTCTTGGGTGGATGCCATCCGGGCCTGGTGATTTATTGATCTTTATTTTGTCAATTAAGTCTGAGACATCTTCTCTTTTAACCTCTATTTGACTTAATTCTTTAGTCAGGGAAGAACGTTCCGGCAACGGTATTTGCCCGAGGTCTTCTGCCGTGAAAACAGATGCAAAGAACTCATTTAATTTCTCTGCAGTCTCCAAGTCCCCTTTTATCACCCCTTTCTCTCCCTCACCATCCAGCGGACCAACCGTTTCTCTGGCAGGTTTCCTGCTTCTAACATATTTGAAGAAGCTTTTATTATTCCCTTTTATGTTGCCTGCCATACGTTCCTCAAAGTCTTTCTTGGCCTCCCGTATCATCTTTTTACATTTCTTTTGCCACAGTTTGTGCTCCTGTTTATTTTCCTCACTAGGGCAAGACTTCCATTTACGGAAGGAAGCTTCCTTACCTTTTATAGCCTCCTTAACTGTGCTTGTTAGCCATGCCGGCACCCTCCTGGACTTGGTCGAGCCCTTCCTCCTTTGTGGGATACACTCCCGCTGGGCCTCTATGACTGTTGTTTTAAACAGCCTCCATGCACTCTGGAGCGATTGGACTCTTTTTATCTTCCCTTTCAGCTTTTTTTTTAACTAGTCTCCTCATTTTGGGGAAGTCAGCCCTTTGGAAGTCAAGGGTTTTCGTGTCAGATTTGCTCGGCACTCTCCCTCCGACATGCATGGCGAAACAGATCGCAGCATGGTCACTGTTCCCCAACGATTCGGTAACATTTACCTCCCTGACCAGGTCTTGAGTGCCACACAATATCAAGTCCAGAGTCACCTGTCCTCTGGTCGGTTCCGTGACAAGCTGCTCTAAGGCACAGTCATTTAACATATCCAGAAATCCAGTCTCTCTTTCATGACCTGAGCATGAAATGTTCATTGTCGATTTTGATAAACCTAAAGCGAGAGACATGTCTCTTTGTCTTTCACCACGTTCAATGCACTTTAGCACCTCAAGCTTTCATTCCAAACTATGAGCAACTCTCATATGCTTCACCTGTTTTATGCTTCACCTGTTTTTTTCCACTTTTCCCATGAGTTTTTTTTAATGTTCTTCTGTTCTTTCAGACCCATATTCATAGTAATTTGCACAAAACACAGCACAAAAACAGATAAAAGGGAACGTGCCATACACGTGCCTTGAAAGCCAGTACGAAACTACCCATGAGACAGTGGGTCTCATGCAGCCGCTTCTCGGACCGTATAACAGAAAATTTTGGTACAGATAAAGAAATATGGTATTAATAGTCCTGGCATATATAAGTGAAAATCTGTATAGCGAACATATGAACCGTGGGGAAAGAGTATACTTTGCATCACTTACTGGAGTTAGCTAGGCTCTCCAGGAGGCCTTCTGTGAGGTTAAGACTCTTGCATAAGCATAATATGGGAACTACCCCAGAGTCTACTCTAGATGAACTTTTTCAGACGTTCAGGATAAGGTAGCTCCAAATTACTTCTAGATAAACCTGTGTGCGTTTGAGAGAAAATGCAGATGGCTTTGTTTGTCCCCTTCCTTCATCAGAGCATGATATGAAGCAGCTCACTCCTCTAATCACACTATGGGTTGCATCTCAGCAAACAATCCCTTTTGTCATGTCGCCAACTTCAGAGAAGACCCATTGAACTCACGTATCACTACTCAAGATGAGTCAGGCGAATTGCCTTAAAAGCCTGTACATTCTCTTGTCTCTAAAGTTTCAGAAATGACTTTCTAGAAACATGTCCCAGTTTTCATTCGAAAGCTTTCATGGCCAGCAGATATAGTTAGAGAAACAGGTAGTACGGGTAACGCAGCCATATCTATGTAAAAAACACAGCAATCCGACTGAGGTTTAAAAACAATGACAATTTTATCTGGGTTTAACGATGTATTCCCGGACAAACAGAAATTATTAAGAAACCACGGCTGGACAAGTGAGCCCAACGTTTCGTGTCCTAATCTGGACACATCTTCTGGGGCAATCCAAAAAGGAATGAAAGATGTTATAGTTCTCGGTGTCTCGCTTCGTTGTTTTGAACTTCAGAACTGACAGCGTGTTTCCCTAGCTTCTGAAGTTCAAAACAACGAAGCGAGACGCCGAGAACTATAACATCTTTCATTCCTTTTTGGATTGCCCCAGAAGATGTGCCCAGATTAGGACACGAAACGTTGGGCTCACTTGTCCAGCCATGGTTTCTTAATAATTTCTGTTTGTCCGGAAATACATCGTTAAACCCAGATAAAATCGTCATTGTTTTTAAACCTCAGTCGGATTGCTGTGTTTTTTACATAGATATGGCTGCGTTACCCGTACTACCTGTTTCTCTAACTATGTCCCAGTTTCTTTGTTGTCTTTGTTTAGAAGCATCCTTCAAAAAGACACTGGGCTCCAAAGAAAGTTGGAACTAAAATTAATTAGGCAATTTAGCTGTGACTAACAGCCCAATATTTTCCTCTACCACACTATAGCGTGCAGCTGCGCCAATGGAATGTGCACTGTATGCTATGGTGGAGGAGCAACCAGAATGTCAACCAGAGGTAAGTCAACATATGTTTTACTTACCTATGGGCTGGCCTCCTGACCACCTATGGGTAGGCTTACCAGATCTCCAACCGGGACAGAGTGCTAGACCTTTAGGAGAAGGAATGTGGGCAGGTGTAGCTTGTTAAGCTTTAGAGCACAATCCTAGGCATGTCTACTCAGAAGCAAGCCCCACTGAACACAATGGGGCTTGCTTCTGAGTAGGCATGCCTAGGATTGTGCTCTAGGACTTAACAAGCTACACCTGCCCACATTCCTTCTCCTAAAGGTCTAGCACTCTGTCCCGGTTGGAGATTTGGTAAGCCTACCTATGGGTCTCCTTGGACCCACACCAACTATGTAGCTGACTTAAATCCGTGGATAGGAAAGGGGTGGGATGGACTGGGAAAAAGGACATAGTACTCCACGCAGGCTGCTGCCACTGGGATCTGCACCCTCCCCTTCCCCACCCACAGCACCCCTTACCACCAACTTACCAGGGTTGGCGCAGACCAGCCTTCGCGGCAACGGGGTGCATGGAGCTGTTGATTCTTTGTGTTGGCGGCTGTGAATGGCCCAGCAGTAGCATGATGTTTGTCACTGGGCCTTTTACGACAATGTATCGGGAGATATGCTGTCGTAAAAGGCCCCTAGGATTGGGCCATAATGTTTGTCCTATTAATTACAATCAGACCTTGGTCATGACGTTCTTTGGATACAACCCATTGAAAAAACGTTTCTTTTCTGAGTTGTCAGCACTTGGAACTTCAGAAAGGGGAAATCAATACTAGGGAAAGTGCATCACTCAACACTGAGCCGTTCCAGGGCTGTCCTCTAATCATGGCTTTGTTTATTTCTAGAGCACTCAGACCTGGATGGTGGTGCTTCAGCCATGATTTAAAAGATGCAGTCTCCCAATACATTATTGCCTAAGTAGAGAAAGAGAGGAGAAAAATTAAGCAAATATACAAGCTCAAAGAATGTTCAGCATCACATGGTTTGTTGGATTGTTGCTAGACTTTTTGTCCCTCGATACTACATTATTTTCATTACCATCTGGTTTAGTTCCCTGGCCATGAATGCAAAAGATGACAGATTTGGAGGCAAGAAATACGGTGGTGCACTTTAGCGTATTGTCACATTTTACTTCCCCCTCCCATGTGCCAATACAGAGGCACGAAAAGCTCTTACCTTTATTGGCTGGGTTTCATGCTGTGGGTGGGGCAAGCTGCATGGTGAGGCAGGCTTGCCTGCTTGCTCCTTCAGTCGCATCCTGATCATTGCGCCCCTCCTTCCCGTCCTATGTTCAGTCTGAGATTAGCTGATGCTTGTTATGGGAGCCAGGTAGGATTTTTTTTTTTTTACTGCCAGCCTGATTGGCCTTTTAGCTGACGGTTTTTTCATCTACCCCAGACTGTCTTGAGTCTGGGTATGTTAGGTTGTCCCTTGCCATTGTTTTATCTTCATTTTCTCACTTTAGGCAGGTGTCGTGCAGACAGGAATTGATAGTTTTTGGTGTACATTCTGAGGTAAGGAAGGTCAGTGGGTGAGCCAGGACTGCTCAGACGATACATATCGGGATTGGTGAGGCTGTCTGACAAGCCCCCTGGCTGAAACATGCAAAGATTACCATAAAGTTTGGTCTGTGGGAATCAGTGCTGACCAGCTGCTTTGACCCTTCAGGGTTGGCTGTGATGAGCTCATTCAGACTATGGCAGAGTATAGCTTTGGGTCAGGATGTGATGCCCGTTGATTACCTGAAAGAGGTAGATGGTTACCACCATCTCCCCTGATGTAGTTGCCCGTACACTGGGGGTTGGAATTGGGTTTTTTCCCTGCTGCAGGTGTTGAATTTAATTAATATTTCTCACCCTTTGGGTGACAAAAATATTGTAAATAATAATAATAATAATAATAATAATAATAATAATAATAATAATAATAATATGCCAATAAAGGTTCTGAAATCTGAATTAATTAATAATAAAGTGGCCCATTGTGTACTGATTGGGGGGGAATGGGACAAAGGTTGTTGTTGTTCAGTCGTTAAGTCGTGTCCGACCCTTCGTGATCCCATGAACCACATCCCGCCAGGCCTTCCTGTCCTCCACTATCTTCCTGAGTTCGCTCATTTTCATGTTCATTGCATCGGTGATGCTGTCTAACCATCTCATCCTTTGCCTTCCCCTTCTCCTTTTGCCTTCAATCTTTCCCAGCATCAGAGTCTTCTCCAGAGAGTCCTCTCTTCGCATTAGGTGGCCAAAATATTTGAGTTTCAGCCTCAGTACCTGTCCTTCCAGGGAACAGTCAGGGTTGATTTCATTTAGGATTGACTGATTTGATCTCCTAGCAGTCCAAGGGACTCTCAGGAGTCTTCTCCAGCACCACAGTTCGAAAGCATCTATTCTTCGGCGCTCAGCCTTCCTTATGGTCCAACTCTCGCAACCATACATTGCTACTGGGAACACCATCGCCCTGACTATACGAACTTTTGTTGGCATGGTGATATCTCTGCTTTTTATTATGCTGTCTAAGTTTGCCATAGCTTTCCTTCCAAGGAGTAAGCGTCATCCTCTTTGTTCAGGTGTGAACTATGTTGCTGCACCTCCTCCCACTTCCTGCTTCAGGCATCACATTACTTCTGTCCAATCCTTCAACAGGCCTTTCCTGTATTGAATCCACTTTTTCCTCTTGCTGTTAACGTTTCAAAGTTAAATTGGAATTTCTCCACTCCTGCCTTCACCCACATCTGTGAATCCCTGCCCTTCTTTCCAGCCTTGCTGCCAACAGTCCCTTCTTCTGCTTTCATAGAACAGTTCACAAAGTGTCCCCAGGAGTACGATGAAGCATACAGGATGAACATCCAAAGCCTCGCTATTCATTTTCTAGATGTTCCCAGCTGAAATGTCTAGAAGCCATGGCTACAGATTTAGCAGGGTTGTGGCTACGGATTTAGCAGGGTGCTCAGATGACAAAAGGGCATTAATTGGTAAAGGGAAAATAAGCAGAGACTGATTTTTTTTTTCCGAGATGCCTGTCTTGAGATGAAACAGACCTTTCATCTTCTACATACAATCCCATGAACATGGGGTGGTTTCTCCTCCCTCCCCCACTCTCTTGTGAGCATTCTCATTTGTTCCTGGCAGTCCTCAACTTGCATCTGTTCTTTTCTAATTTCTGGGAAGCACTTATGTATTTGCTGTAGATTTTTCTCTGTAGTTTTGGAAATTGAAAATTCGTGGGTGTGGCTATTGTAACTCTTGAAATAAATAACGTTAATTGCACTCAGTGTTTGTTTGTTGTAAATAGTTATGCCCCCTCCTTCTTTTCCATTTTAACATCCTCAAGGAGATCTGATATATAAAATATAATAAAGCCAATCAGCAATAAAAAAAATCACAAAAGTGAACATGTTTCGGACACAGCTCTATAAACCCAGCATTCCGATACTGAATTGATATACTCTAGATCAGTGGTTCTTAACCTTGTTGGAGGTACTGAACCCCACCAGTTTCATATGCGCATTCACTGAACCCTTCTTAATTTGAAAAATAAAATATGATTTTTTCAAATTCAAAACATAGGTATATATTTTAGGTATATATACATAGGTATATTTTTATAGGTGCACAAAATGAACAAAACCATTAAAGAACAAAACCATTAAGAACAAATATTAAAACATGATTTTCACACAAAAACATAATAATGAATATTTACTGCAAATCAGTGTGACTTCTGCTGTTGCCTTTCGGAGACCAGTTCAGAAATGCGCGGCTTTACCTTAAGGAAGTGTTCTCTTAGTTTTGCCGGTGCTAGACTAGAATTGCTCAACTTGGCATTGCAAATCATGCAGCTAGGACGCTGACTCCCATCACGTTCCGTTATACATGTGAATCCATATTGTACATATTCGTCCAACCACTTTCTTTTTTTGCTCGACATAGTATGAAGGGATTAAATTAAATAAATAATAAGAAAGAAATCACACACTTCGACTACTGGGCGCACCAAATTCCCTGCAGCACAGATAGGCCACGCCATGTTATCACCTGCAGCCAATGAGGCATGGCTAGAGCGCGGCGGGAAGGGCGGACCGCCTGGGGGCGACGTGCGCAATGGGTGATGCGCGGTCGCGCCCGTGCACCCGCGCATCGCGCACAGGCGGTCTGCCCTTCCCGTCGCTCTCCAGCGACGCCTCGGAGGAGGCCTTGGAGCGTCCGCCCTCGGCGGAGCTCCAAGGCCTTCTGAGGGAAGCCCCATGCGCAACGTCCTATTTATAAGCTTTAGCACGTGCGCAGAACGTTTGAGGGCAAATTTGCCCCGAAACGTACTGCGCATGCGCTAAAGCTTATAAATAGGACAACATGCATCGGGCTTCCCTCAGAAGGCCTTGGAGCTCCGCCGAGGGCGGACGCTCCGAGGCCGCCTCCTGCCCAAGACAGCTGGCCGGAGAGGATGTCTCCGGAGCCGGCGGCAGCGGAGGCTCCGCTGCTGCCGGCTCCGGAGACATCCTTGTTGGGCGGCACGGGGGTCATTAGGGCGGCGCGCACGCCCTAGTGACGCCGCTAGTCGGTGAGTCAGTCTCGCGGGTTCGGCGGAGGACTACTCACGATTCAATCGTGAGTAGTCCTCCGCCAAACCCGCGAGACTGACTCACCGAACCCCTGGGGTTCGATCGAACCCAGGTTAAGAACCACTGCTCTAGATTGAAGCACACACAAGATTCAGTTTGGGCATGTATGCTGCAAACCATCCTAACTCTTGTTTTGGCAGCACACTGTCAAAAATCGAATAGCTGTTAAATGCTACATATGAAGCAGCTCCTCATAACTGCCTTACCATTTGGCAGTTGGCATTGCTGTAAACACTGGGCAACAAATTTTAACAAAGGTCATGCCCAAGATTAAATTATGGTGCAATACTGTCTAAAGAAGCGCCAGCGGAGCACCGGCTCTGCTGGCGCTGGGTGTTGTAAACATGCCGTAAATGTCCACTGGGCCAACAGGAATGCCTTACAAAGGGATTACATGGGCAGGTCAGTTATGACTGATTGCCTCTTTTCATTTCTTTTCTTTTCTTTTCTTGGTGCCTTGAATTTATTATGCATAGGAGAATACAAATATGATCAGCTATGTATTTATTTATTAGAGCAGCAGTTCTCAAACTGTGGGTCGTGACCCACCATTGAGAACCGAAGCTGTCCCCTGCCCCCTTAAGGGGGGAAACAGTGATCTTTGGGCGCTTCCGGTTTTTCCTGGGGAAAACAGCGATCTTTGGGCGCTTCCGGTTTTTGCGAAGATCGGGAAGGCCTGCAGAGGGTCGCGCAGGCCTCCCCGAAGCTCTCCTAAGCCCCCCAAGCCTCGGTAAGTGCCGCAATGGCGGTTTCGTGGGTTGTATCGGCGGAGGCGGTGGAGATCCCCCGGATCGCTGTCGCCATTGGCTCCGTCCCCCGCAAACACTCAAAGTTCTGCCCGCCTTGCGGGGAGAACTTTGAGAAATGCTGAATTAGAGGGATTGAGATTCCATCTTATCACAACAGGTCTCAAGGCGAACAATATTATAATAAATAGCAAAATAAATTACTATGTATTTTGGTCAAGGGAGGGGGGGATGAATAGCCAGAAATGACAGATTTACTTGCTAATGTCAGGAAGATGCTAAGGATAATGGTACAATTTATTCATCTCAATGGAAGAGAGGGGTTGGTCTGCAAAGAAAATGAGCTTAAATGAGGCGCACACTGCATCCTGCAGTGGGGGGCAGTCACAGAGGCCTCCTCGAGGTAAGCCTCTATTTCACCAATGGGTCTCCTCAGATGTACACCAGGTATTTTGCTGGCATAAGTCCTAGGAGAGTATAGGAGATTGAAAGGGGGAGGGAACGGGGATAGAATCCTGGTGCAAGTCACTGCCACTGGGATCCACCCCTTCTCTCCCCATTCCACCTTCCACCCTCCCCCCTTACAGAAACTCCCCCATTCCTTCCCCTCCCCACCCTGTTTTTCCCACCATCTGCTCCCCGATGCCAGTTTACCTGTGCTCCTGTGGGTAGCGGGTAGCTGCAGAAGGCTGCCGACACCACCGTTGTTTGCATTGTCTTCAAAATGGCCACCAGCAGCATGCTGTGCTCGCCACCATATGGCCATCTACAACAGCAGCACTCTGTTCCACTCTCATAATCTGTGCATTAGGATTGGGCTATTTAGCTAGTTAGGAATAGCCCCACTGAATTCAGGGAGATTTACCGGACTTCTGTATACATAGGGTTGCATTGCACAACTGATCCCAGTCTGCTTGGTGGGTGGTGAATGTAATCTCTTTGGGATGGTAATAATTATCATTAGCACTTCGAGAAATCATACAAACACTATTTAAACCATTTAGTAACAGTGCACGCTCTTTTATTCTGGAATATTGGCAGTGAGGGAATTTCGTTTAGCTACCTCCACTCTGTAGTGTGCTGCAGCTGTTTAACATATCACAGCAACTGAGCTTTGAAGGAGAGGAAAGATACCCTGGCCCAATGAAAGCTATGAAGAAAGGAGAAGTAATGAAAGTTTTCAAATCAATACTTAAAGTGGTCAAAGTGTGACGTGAATACGCCCACTGCTATGGAACGTTGAAGAGTGAATCATTGGAAGGAAAGCATTAACATTGTACTGAGTGGAATAAAGACATGTGTATTTTAGATAGAAACCACCGGCCTCATTGCTCCTTTTCAAAATAAAAAATGCATGTTAAAAATTAGTATTCGACATCTATGCTCACATAAAGAGTGTGCTATTGCTCACAAGCCTGCATGTTGTTGTTGTTGTTGTATGGAATTATATCATCTGATATCCTAGCTCTGGATCAGACTATTCACATATTGAGAAACTAGTTGGCATGGATATCTTAGTATCTTTCCACTTGTGGCTGTGCAACCAATGGATCAAGGAAGGATTGAAGGTCTTAATCTGAGACAAGGTTCAGCCAGATCCCAGAATCTGAGTGCAATACAGAGGGCCCTCCTTATCTGTGGGGGGATCTGTTCTGGACACCACACACACACCCATGAATAATGAGGATTCATAGATGCTGGAGTTCAGCACCCAATGTCTCCATTACTCACGGGGGGGGGGGGCTCCAGGGGCCCTTTCCACTTTGTGCCACACTGCAAACCCCTCCATAGGACCACGGAAGCCTATGGCGGGGTTTGCAGGCCAGCGCAACACAGAACGGGCCTTCGGAGGCCCCCCCAGTGAGTAATGGAGACATCAGGTGCTGGACTCCAACACCCCATTAGTTGCTGGCTGTATCCGCGGATATTGAGATCCACGGATGCCAAAGGCCTCCACAGTCCTCCGAAAGCCTCTCCCAAGTGACCAGAAGTGACTTCCAGTCACTTGGGATAGATTTTTGGAGGACCACGGAGGCCTATGGAGGGGTTTGCAGGCCAGCACAACACAGAATGGGCCTTCAGAGGCCACCCAGTGAGTAATGGAGACATCCGGTGCTGGACTCCAACACCTCATTATTTGCGGGCTGCATCCGCGGATATTGAGATCCGCAGATGCCAAACCCACAAATAACGAGGGCCCACCTGTACTAGGTTAACTGTTCTGAAAGAAATGAAGTGGTTATTAAGGATAGTCCCTTTGACAATATACACAGTACAGTACCTTTTTCTTACTGCTGAGTAATCACATAAGCCCTCCCTATATATCTAAGATCACATGGAAAGCATTTAGGAATGTACAGTGGCCAAAATTGTGGACACTTTTTGAAAATTTTGCAGCTTTGCAGGCTTATAGGAAATGTCGTGTTTCACTAAATGCAAATGTTTATATATCAGTTGAAAGAGAATTTATTGCTGAATACAATACAAAAAACAAACAAACAAACCCAGAATACAAATATCTGCAGTACAAAAAGATTTTATGTTTACTTTAGTCTGCCTTCTACTGAGTCAGACCATTGATCTATCCAGTTCAGCTCTGGCTGGTAGCAGCTCTCCAGGGTTTCTAACAGAGGTCTTTCCCAGTGCTACCTGGAGATTGAATCTGGGACCCTCTGTACACAAAGCATGTGCTCTACCGCTCTTTCCAAAACGTTCTAGAAGAGATGACATGGAATGCATATATAGGACGTAAGAAGAGCCCTGCTGGATCAGGCCAAAGGTCCATCTAGTCCAGCTTCCTGTACCTCACAGTGGCCCCACCAGATGCCTCAGGGAGCACACAAGACAACAAGATACCTGCCTCTTGTCGCCACTCCCTTGCATCTGGCATTCAGAGATAGCCTACTTCTAAACCCAGGAGGTTGCTTATGGCTTGTAACTTATGATGGACGTTTCCTCCATATCTATCCAATCCCCTTTTAAAGGCATCTAGGCCAGGTGCCATCACTACATCCTATGGAAAGGAGTTCCACAGATTAATTACACGCTGGGTGAAGAAATATTATCTTTCGTCTGTTCTGACTCTCCCTCCACTCAATTTTAGTGGGTGTCCTGGTTCTGGTGTTGTGCAAGAGGGAAAATAGCTTCCCTCTGTCCACTCTATCCATCCCATGCAGGATGGAAAGGGCCTTAAAACTTTCCTTCTAGAAAATAAGTACTGAACACCAGAGCATCCAGCCAGACCACCCAGACCAACCACTTCACTGCACCCAAATTTTAAAATAGCTTCTCGGTGGTGCGTGAACAAACCTGAAGGTCTCAGTGCCCCGTTTTCCACTCTTAAGGTATAAGGGAAAATTATCTATGCCGAGAACAATGCTCGAGTTTGTTTGTCTGGAATAAAATCAAGACTCCAAAGGTGAAAGGACAACTGGTTTCAGCTCTCTCAACCGTTTCCTGGGAAAGTTAAAAATAAGTTTTGCTGGGGGGGGGGGGAATTGGCATTTGTCATTTGAGAAAACTGCATGATGATTCCAGGAGCAGCCACAAGTAACAAAAATTTCTTTGCCATGTGTGTAGAGATTTTTACAATGTTTCCATTTTAATAGCACAACTGACATAGGAGGAGGTTTTCAAGCACACACTTTCCAGAGGCTGCCACTTCAAAACTGTAATAGTTGAAAGACCTTTGCATTCTCTTGTGATCTCTGAGTGGGAAAACCCAGCCACTTTTTGCCTGCCTCTAAAACTCAGGAAGTAGCCTCCACTGATGTCATTGCCCTGTTGCCAAAGTAAGGCCCTCTAGGCACTTGATTCAGAGCTCTCAGGGGTAATATCTGAAAGGAAATTTGTATCTTTGCTATTTATCATTACAGCATTTGCTTGCAGTCGCTCCAGAAGTAGCCTTCTGAGAAATTACTTTATCCAATATTTGAAGGCCAATAGGCTTTACTACGTTTTACAGCTGTATATCTGGCCTGTTTTGTGGGGGAAAAAATAAAACATGCTGTAAAGCAAAAAAAGAGGGGGAAAGTGGAAGTTTTTTCCCACATTCCTAGAGCATTGTGGGAACAACACCTGAGCTAGCCCAAGACCTCCTGGTACCTTAGGCAGCGTGCCAAATGCTGCCCCCGTTACCTAGTAATGTGTTAACTTCTGCTCCTCTTAGACTGAAAAAGGAAGAGGGAAAATGTGACAGAAGAGGATGTGTGGAGGAGAGTGGCAGTACCATAGTACACCCCCCCCCTCGCTTTTTCGGAGCCAGACAATAGCGAAGGCGGGCAAGAGGGCCCGCTTTCACACCTCCTTCACAGTGTTTTCTGCAGTGATCGCCACCAAAAACACTAAGAGGCGCATAGAGGCCTCCCCCCACCCTCGCCTGGAGCCAGGAGAAGCCCACGCTGGCCGCTCCACGTAAACTACGCTACTGGAGAGTGGTGGACTCCCTGCCCGTCACCTTCGCTGCGCGGAATGGCTCCGACGGCGAGGGGGCAGGGCCTCCTCATTCCGATTTGTAAACATGGTACTAGGACGGGGCGCAACG
Source organism: Plestiodon gilberti rubricaudatus (assembly GCA_026170595.1). Classification (NCBI taxonomy): domain Eukaryota; kingdom Metazoa; phylum Chordata; class Lepidosauria; order Squamata; family Scincidae; genus Plestiodon; species Plestiodon gilberti. Next base: position 79,556,348 of record JANXHW010000005.1, on the reverse strand, counting down.
TACGGTACCGCCCCTACCGCAGAAACGCCTCTGAGTTGTTCATTGATGCGCATCCTAGTGTGAAACAATCAGTGTGTAGTTCAGACAAATTTTAGTGTCCGGTTATGATGTTATGAGGGGGCAAACTCTGGTCGAAACTGAGGATCCCCAAGTATGTTCAGATATGTCAAGATTTCCATTGGATTGTTCTGGTTGTATTTAGTTAAAATACTTATATACCACTTTCCGAGTTGATTTATATGCATGTTCTACTCTGTAGTATTTTCTATAAGGACAAGATTTTTGTGTAGTAAATGAGTAATGAGTAATGGCCCCAGTGGTGTTTGTTCTGTTTCTACCTGTTGAAGTGCAAAGAAGTATTTTAAATTTCAAAGTAGCACTTTGAATTGTTAGTTGTAATAAGGACTTGAGGTGGTCTGAGATTGTATGCATACGCATGTATGGGGATAGCATATATGGGGATAGCATGGTTCCCCTGCATGTACACTCGGAGTTCCTGCATGTGTACCAATGTGAGTGATGACCACAATGTGATGAGCTGTATGCAGGTTTCATAGTATTTCTTAAATGGAAGCATTTTGACAAATAGTAAGCCAGTAGCATCCTTTGTGCAACTGATGTCCAATGCGAATGGAAGGGGAGATTGATAGTTACCACATAAGCAACAACAAAGGGAAGGCTTCCAATTGTGCAAGAGCAGAGGATAGCCTAGTAGACATGTTGATAAAGGTTGTCACATGATCAGTTCAATCCAGTCATTGAATGTTTTGAACGATTAGGGGGAATGTTGAGGTGCCTTCTGATGTTCCTTGTCTTGTTCTCAATCAGTTCTTTCACATATATGGTAATATGAAGCTGCCTTGCACTGTCCCCCTCAGGCACTTTCTTTCTAGACTGAAGAGCCCCAAACGTTGTAGTCTTACTTCTTAAGGGAGCTGCCCCAGTATCTACCATTTCCCTTCCTCTGGAGCAAGGACATCTTGTCCCAAGGAAGCATCCATGTTCATGAGGAAGGGGAACAGTGGATGCCACCCTTAATATAAACGTCTTTAATTAGCAAATATTCCTGAACTTTGCAATGTACCATGTGATCCACACATGGAACTTGCAACACCGGTTGGACTAGAATGAATGAATAGCTATTATTCTAATATCCGTCTTGAGCCTGTGAATTGATACACTTTCAAAACAACTGCTATTCCACCTGTCGAAAGTGATTTAAAAGCTACTGCCACATGCATACAAGACTCAGATAAGGAGAAAGATCGCAATGTTAATGCTTTTGTCATAGTATAAAAAGCAAATTCCAGGTTTGTCATAGATTAATAGGCATCAGTCACAGATACTAGGACAATGAATATGTCTGCAGAATGTTCCTTTTGTATTCATTCAGAACGTCTGTTGTTCTCCTAGGATAGGCTTTCAAAATGGGTGACCCACCAAGCCAAGTGCAACTCATCAGGTATGTCTGGTGTGGGTCATCATAGTCTTGATGAGTCTAGACATCATAGTGCAGACATCATGGTCTCTTGGTTTTTCTGTCTGCATGATACTGAAAAGACAGGCCATGGTGAAGAGAGACGTCATCGTGCACCTGGTAGAGAAACCACTTGACTGGTAACAGAACGGAGTCACATTTAGCTTGGTGGGTAACAAAGCATACAGGTCTATCGTTGGACGATAGGAGATGACCAGATGGAGAAGCAGTGGCAAAATGGGATGGGAAGGATTATGCAACAGATAACTTTTTTATTTTTCACATTTCCTCTAATGAGCTCTGGGTGGTGTATATAGTTCCTCCTCTTCTTTTGTTCTCACAACAACCTGTGCAGTATGGTAGCTGGGCTGGCTACGCCGCCTTCCACTTTTGGAATGGGTCGGATTTGGAGCCAAATGGAGGCTGAGGATGGGTGAGAGGGCCAAACTTTGCTCTGCTTGCCACTCCGACTGCTTGGAGCGGCGAGTGCAACATGCCCACCCACAGACAGCGTGGCGCCTCCTCTGGCTTGGCACCTGGGGCGGTGGGCCCCACCACCCCCTTTCCCAGCTACGCCCCTGACCCTATGAGGTAGGTGAGGCTTAGAGATATAAGTGACTGGCTCAAAGTCACCCAGGAAGCTTCATGGGTGAGCGGGGATTTGAACCTGGATCTTCTAGGTCAAACTCCTGAACCACTACACAGGAAGTTTCACAAATAGTGGGGGATCCAGCCAATACCTATTCATCTCAGCATAGAACCTTAGCCAGTGGCAGTTTGCTGGTGACTCTTTTGTGTCTTTTTTAGAATGTGAACCACTTTGTGAACCTTTTTTTTCTGTTAAAAAGCTGTATATGAATTCTCATAATAACAACTATTAATAAAACAACCGAAATGTATAAAGAAGCTGGTAGCCAGAAGAGCAAAATGAGACGCATTGCCCACTTCTAACTTCCCACACCCCAAATTAGACAAGCAAATCCTATTATTTGCGTCAAATTATTTGCCTCCTGCTGGCTTTGTTGTGTGTATTCACAGTCGTCTTATCTTTTTAGAAATAGCAGAAGGGTTCTGCGTCCATGGGAAAACTTCTGGTAGCAGAGAATTTTATAAAGTGGCGGGGGAGGGAAGAAGTTTAAATTTCACTTGAACAAACTGCTCTTCAGTCTGAAGGGCTCCTGTAACTAGACTGCCTCAAGTAAATTACATTGCGGTGGAATTTGCTAAACAGAAAACTAATCCACGGTCCTTGAAGGGGCAGCTCAAAAGATCCAGTAATTATCTCTCAAAGGACTCAGCTGGTTGTTTTACAGCTGTGAAGAAAACACAGAAGAGAATTTATTTATTGACCCAACTATCTGATAAATCAGGAAGAGAGCAGAGACTTGGAATCTTTTTGAATAGACCACCTCCTGATCTGATGAGGTCAACACCCTCACTCAACTTCCTGTCCCAGAGAGCGAGGAAAGTCTGGTAAACATAAAGCTATACAGGATTTAAAAAGTCTCTGGAGGGGATTTGTAGAAGCGGGTGGCTTTTAAAGGAATGGTCCTTTTGTTAACAGTTGTACACAGGGAATTCAACAAAAAAACAGAAACACTTCAATGTATACAGTATTTTTAGTGCAGTATTTTTAGTGCCACTTTTCGAATAGCCGGAAGTACAGTATGATCCTCAATAATGTAATTCTACCAGAGTCAGCCTTAGGAGCTGCGGGGCCCAATTGGAAACATTTTTGGCAGGGCCCCAGGTTCACAGCCAAGATCTGTAGAATCTTAGAGATATAAATAAAAATTATTATAGACTTTATATCTCTATGGTAGAAATTCCATACAATTGCCAGCGGGTGGCGTAGTGGGTTAAACCGTGCTGTCGATCGAAAGATTGGCAGTTCGAATCCGCGATGGGGTGAGCCACTGGCGTCACTACAGGGGGGGGCGGAGCTGTAAGTTCTGCTAAAATCGGAGCCTCCCTTACACAGAGGAATGAAACGGCCCCATCCCCTCACCTTCGGAGCCTTTCAGGGAAGCGAAAGCAACGCGCAGGGAGTCTCCTGTGCATTGCTTTCGCTTCCCTGAAAGGTTCCAAAGGCGAGGGGGCAGGGCCACTTCATTCCTCCGTGTAAGGGAGGCTCCGATTTCAGCAGAACTTACAGCTCCGCCCCCCCTGTAGTGACGCCAGTGGGGTGAGCTCTCGTTGCTTGGCCAGCTCCAGCCAACCTAGCAGTTCCAAAGTATGTTAATGCGAGTAGATAAATAGGTACCGCTTGCAGGAAGGTAAACAGCGCTCCGTGTTCCAGCCGCATGCTACACGCTGCGGCAAGGAGAATCATGCCGGCCACATGACCACGGAGGCGTCTTCGGACAACACTGGCTCTTCAGCTTTGAAATGGGGATGAGTACCACACCCTAGAGTTGAACACGACTGGACTTGATTGTCACGGGTCACATTTACCTTTACCTTAAGCCTACAAGTAAACAAACAAAATGTGTAGATTACCTTGGAAAAGTAAATAGTTACAAAACAACCCTAGTGCGGGGGCCCCTTAGGCCCGGGGCCCAATTTGGAGCAATTGGACCAATTGACTTAAAGCTGGCCCTGAATACTCTGCTACTTCCCCCATTTAAGACGCTACCCTGTTTACACGACAGATGTGTGTCAAATGAACTATGGAGTTGGGGGAAAGTGTGTAGGGACATTCAGGCAACCGAATCAAGGCATAGAGGTGAGGGTGCTCCCCTTCCCAGTCCATAGTTCGTTCTACACACATTAGTTGTGTGAATAGGACTATTGTTTGGGGAAATTTGATTATAATCTGTTTCATTGCTTAGATCATAGCTACATTAAAGACTGAAATGGTTGAAAAATCATTCATGCTTCCAAGGGAAATTCTGGGAAGTTAATAGAGAATTCTCAGTCCCTCACGAAACTCCAATTTGTAGGATTGTTTTGGGTAACCATAACAAATAAAATGGCATTAGACCATGAAGCATGCGTAGGGTAGACACTTCCAAGGAGAAATGTGCTAGCTGATATTAGGGGCTGTTCACTCTTGATGATCCAGACAACAAATGCAATCATATTCAGGTGCCCCCAGATCCGTGGTTGTCAGTTTGTTTTTATGAAACATCTTCTAAGGGTGCTTTTACATGGACCTCTTCCCAGTTTAAATGGCATCTGGTGGTGGTGATCCTGCTCTGCCCTGTAAAACAGGAAGACATGAAAAACTCAACCTTTTTCACCAAGTGTATCCCCTGGCACGGCCAAAAAAATTTAAGTATCCCCTGTGCCAATTAATTAATTAGCATTAATTAATTAACTTAATTATTAAAAAGTAAAATTTAATCATTAAAATTACTCAGCTTACACTGTTAGCCACCCCCCTTTCCCCCAATTTTTGCCACCCCCTTTTTTCTTTTTAAAGAAAATACTACCACAGGTCTCCCATCCAAAAACAAACCAAGGCAATTCCTTCTTAGCTTCCTTAAGAAGGCAAAGAACCAGCTCAATCTGCCATAAGAGCTGCCTCTTTAAATGGAAGAAACAATGTATTCTAAAACCCAGCATATATATCGAACCAGCCAGTAGGAAAGCACTTAGTTTGCATTCCACTCAAAGCCTTTTGGGAACACAGTCTGGAGGGAGAGAAGGGGTGGTTTTGTTGCACAAGAATCTCTTCTGTTCACTGACAATTATGTTTCTCTTTTCAGTAAGAAATAAGGGACTATTTAGTCAGAGAGAACGTACTCAGTTAATGTCACCCTAACTTGGATGTAAATGCTAGAAAGGGGTTTATATAGAGATTTGGCAGAGGTTGTTTTTTTTTTTTTTTGTATGGGAGCCCTGCAAGTCTGTGTCTTATCAGCTGTGAGTCGGTGTGTCGAGAGTTTAAAAAACTACAGCTAATTTGCAGCTGATAAGACACAGCAAGCTGCGTACCCCCAGCTGCTGGTTCGCATACCCTCAGGGGTACGTGTACCACAGGTTGAGAACCCCTGATGTAGAATAATCCTAGCCGTCGACCAGTAACGTAGCTAGAGGGAGGGGTGCAGGCAGGGTGACACGTCATCACCCTGCCATTCCAGAGGCAGGGATGGAGCGATTACATATCGCCCCGCTCGCGGCCCCCCTCTAGGTACACTACTGCCATCGACATTGCTAGCATTTGGGTTTTTTTCTTGCTAAAAGCTGTGCTTTTCTCCTTCTTCCTGAACGACCCCTTGTCCTTTACATTCAGGAAAACATACAATATACTGTATGTGAGCTATTTTTGTGATGGAGACCGATCAAGCTGCCCTATTCCCCTCTGGTTTCAGTGGCTCCTTTTGAAGGTGGACTGATAGAATTGAGATAGCAGGTTTCCCCCCCTGTTTGAATAATGTCTGGTTTCTCTTGTAGCCATATCCAGGCTGAAGTCTGACACATTGTATGCGATTCTGTCATTCCGTCTGTCTTTATTGCAGCTTGGCGGTGACAAGCAGGTGTTTTAAAGTCCTACTGTGTAGCCTTAGCAACTGATAGCCTGTGTTTCCTCATTTTGGGTCTCTATTTTTATGTATTACCTAAATTGGGAAGTGTAGGTATCATGTGCCTCGCAGCTGTGCCTATATTCCCTTGTTGATGCATTAACAGCACATGTTAGTGGTTTTTTTTTTACATCTGCGTGTTTTGTTTCTTTGCCTCCTTTCTTTCCATCTGTATTTTTGTTGGGGTTTGAAACTGTCTGTTTTTAATTGATCCCACTCTAAACTCATTCTAGAAACATAATTCTCTCTGTGTGTTAACAATGTGATAAACATTTTAATGAATGCGGAAGTGTTTTATGAAAATCACTCATTACTTCACTCGTCCTTGGCAAGCTTCCACCTTGGGCCTAATTAGTCTAGCACTCATCCCAATGTGTGGAAGGAAAAGGTGATGCCGGATTCTGTAATCTGAATTATTTGTGATGGTTTTAGTGACTGGCAACACTCCAAACCTTGGCAATAGAGAAGAGATACTACTTGTGAGCCCCCCCCCCCACTATCTTCCTGGCTTCTGGTGTCCATTGCAGCCATGAGTTACAGCCCAATCCTACCTAAACTTCCCCATGCCAATGAAGTGGCACCGGCATGGGCTACGCTGCATCCCACAGGGGAATTTAGCAGGCTGGAGGTCTCCTTCGGGTAAGGAGACATTTGCTCCTTTGCCCCTGGGTAAGCCCCAGCCCACGCAATGGGTCAACTCAGATATTGCTGGTGCAAGTCTGAATTGAGCCATGTCGACAGATCAGGCCTGAGAAGGGGGATAGGATGTGGTGCATGCTAGTGCTGCTGATCCCGCCCCTCCTGATCCCGATCTTCCCACCCCCCTCACTTTGATCATCCTCAGGTGTCCTGCTCAGGCGCGTCGCTGTTGCGAAGCGCGCGGGGCGGACCGCCGAAGGGTGATGCGCGCGGACGGTCCACCAGAGGGTGATGCGCGCACGCACGTGCGCGTCACCTCCCCTACGCGCGTTGCCCTCTGGAGGCTCCACTCCGAGGCCTTCTCCTGGCCTCGGACTGGCTCCAAGGCCAGGAGAAGGCCTCGGAGCGACCTCCCCGGCTGACGCGCCAGGACCTTCCGTCGAGGCCCACTGCATCACAACATAATTTATAATGATTTTCGCGCATGTGCAGAACGTTCCTGAGGGAAGACATCCCCGGAGCCGGCCGCAACGAGTGGCCGGGGGGGGCAGCGTCGGGGGGCACCCGGGGCAGCGTCCCATCGGGTCGCCCCCCCAAAAAAATCGCAAACAACATTTAGGGGCTGGGTGGGAGGGAGGGGTCATTAGGGTGATGCGCGCACCTCCGCTTTGGGGTGGCGCACGCCCTAGTGACGCCTCTGGTCCTGCTGCAGGTGTCTTAACTATTTTTATTGTTACTGCTACTGCTACTACTACTTATATACTGCTTTTCAACAAAAAAAGTTCACAAAGTGGTTTATATAGCTAAACAAATAAATGGTTCCCTGCCCCACATGACTTCACATTAAAAAAAAATGCAGATGAAACATCAGCAAACAGCAACTAGAAAAGACCCTGTGCTGGAATGAATAGGGACAGTTATTCTTTTCCTGATCAATATAAAATGAGATGAGCACCACTTCTAAAAGTGCCACTTTCCCCATTTAGCAGCTCTTAGCTATCAGAGATATGATAGGCATCCACCAGAAGCAGGGCCTTTTCAGTGGTAGCATCAATATTGTCAAATACCTTTCCGGTAGATCCCATTTGGGCCCCACATAATACTCCTTCAGATGCCAGGTGAAAACATGCCTTGCACTATGCGAGCCAGGTACTGTACTGGAAAATGTTTAAAAAACAACAACAAAAGAACGTCATAGCCCCCAAAATGTCTGAATTTTGGAATAGTCTGGATTTTGGATGTCCGGATAAGGGGTAATCAACCTGTATATGCAGGCTAAACCATGGTTTAATGTAGTATCTGAATTGAACCAGAATTGCCCACACCATCGGATCGCAGAGAGAAATAGAGACAGCTCATATGCGCATGTGTGTCTGGAGGAGGAGTCCTATGGAGTTCAGTTAGACTTCACCACAGCTTTCTCTGGATCATTCCCAACACTTAAATGAAGATGCTTCCTTTTTTTCCCCTCTGATAAGCTATCGTATAAATAATGCCTTCAATAATAAGTGCCGTGGTATCAACATCAAGGGATATCTGGTATAAAGATCAAGGGTGCTTTATGGCTCAGAAAATTTGTTCATTTGTTTAAGTTACAGAAATGCATTTTGCAAAATTATGCTTCGTAATTTTAAATTTTGGAGTGTGTACAGATCACCTACCAATGGCTTGAACTGGATGGAAGACTTTTTATAATTTGCCTAAATTCCAAACTTACCAAAAATCTCCTTCAGCCCACTGGTAATGAGTACGAAAATATTTCCCTCCAAATACTAAATCGCGAACTTGTTCACCATTTCTGTAATGCTGCCATTGTTTAATCAGCTGCTGCTTCAACATCACAATGTCTTTTTCTTTGATCTGCCGGATGCGTAATCTCAGCCAACTGGGGATTACTGAAGCCCTGTTCAGGCGTTACAGTGTCGATGTAATGCCAGCATTCTGTAACTCCACCCACACTTCTTCCTGGGTACAGCATTTCACTGTAGAGACAAACACTGTACTGTACTGGGGAATAATTTCTTCCCTGAGCTGGAAAGCTGGGTACCCTGCGACGACCGGTGTTCTAAAGCATAGAAAGATGCTCTCCCCAGGGTACACTGTTTGCCTCTGCAGACTAACAGTGCAATCCTGCACAAGTATGCGCGGTCGGACTAAATGGCATCCTGTGGCATCCTGTGCGCATTGCAGCTTGCACCAGCGCGGCCCGGACTCACGTTCATCCCCCTCCCCTGGTGTAAGCGGCACAGGACACAATAGGCCTCCTTGGATGCACACCAGCTCTGAAGCTGGCGCACAACTGGGGAGGCCGTGTAAGGCTGGCCCAGGCTGCAATGGGGCATAGGATATCGGTGCAACCCAGAGTCGATATTCCCACCCCCTCCCAGCCCAGGCCGGCCAATGTCCCCCTCCCTCTCCACCCCTGCCTGCCCTCCCCAGACCCCCACCCCTTGCACCGACCGGCGCAGCACACATTTGCGTCAGCTAGGGCGGGTCTGGTTAGGCTGCGGAGTGAGCAGCTCCGGCATCCGCGCCAACACCAATTACTCCCAGGGTGCCAAAAACGTGCTTTCCGGCATGTTTACAACACCCTAGGCTGGCAGAGTGCTTGTTCTGCCAGCCTATCATTAGGCAGGATTGGACTGTAAAGCTGTAGCTGAGAAAAGCATGGGGTGGGGACAGAGCTACACAGAGCATGTCGACACCAAGGAATGGGCTTGCCAACATGCTCCTATTCGCCTGTAACTAGACACTGTCCACAGTTACAATAATGTGCGGATAGTGTCTAGTTACACTGTAAATAAATAAAGAGGGCAATAGTTAACAGGGTAACTTCAAACATCACATAGCCAATTAGATCTGGCTATGCGATGACTTCACTGCAGGCAAATAAAGCCAGTTGAGAAAGCAAGTGGGTGAATTGCTGTCGTGGGTGATACCAGCCAATTCAGAATCATGGAGTGAATAAAAGAAATCACAGTTGTTGTACAGCCAATCAGATTTGCAGCATGCTGCTGTCACCGAAGGCAAATCAAGGCAATTCAGGGTGTGAGCAATACTTCTTGAATAGGCGAACACTTTAGCCTCCTTTTGAAGCCAACACAGAAAAATCATCCAAGGGGCTGTTGCTTTTCAGTGCTGCCACAAACGTTAGCAAATGCGCAGGGATTCCCTGTCCTTGTGCATACCAAACTAGCACATCAGGAAGCAGGTGCGGTCAGAAATAGCATAGCTGTGCAACATCATGCAAGGTTGCTGATTACAGTATCTCTCTCTCTCTCTCTCTCTCTCTCTCTCTCTCTCTCTCTCTCTCTCTCTCTCTCTCTCTCTCTCTCTCTCTCTCTGGCATTTCCTTTCTCCAGTCTTCTGGTTCTTTTCTTAAGTGGTATGTGTGGAAAATGTGCATATTCCTCATGGAGAGATGCACATTCTGGCCCCATGCTGAGAGAACACACATCTTCTCCCTTGGAATGAGTCTGGGGAGCATGGAGACAGGAAGTGCAAGTCACTATTGTTTCATCTGTCGACACTTTGCTGGAACATCTGAAGCAGCTCTTGCAACTAGTTCTTTTTCTCAGCCACTTGGCCCCATGGATTGGTGTGAAAGAACTGGGAGAAAGGATGAAGGATCCCTGGACATCTGATTCAATTTAGCACTGTGGGGAAAAAAATCCTGACAAACTGGGAACTGAGAAGAGTAGTATTGACAATACCTTCCTGGTTTGGAGCATTTACAGGGCAATGCTGCTCATCCGTCAACTTTTCCTACGTTCTTAGTAAGCCCTTAAATTCCAAAGCCAAGTCCAGTTTTTAATTCAAAACACAAGGCCCATCTCCACCCAAATGGGATATTGTTGTAGCAAACAGTGGCAGACCAAGACACTGGTGACAGTGAGGTAGAAAATCCAAATGGCATTTTCCATGGTTGTGAAAATATAACAGACTAAAGATTGATAACACTGGACAACACGAAATTGGCCCTGAAATGAAAAGAGTGAATCTTTCCTAATTGCAACGTGCCGAAAACGAAAATGACAATAAAAATCTGCTGATTGGTTCTCGCTTAGGAGAAGCAGTTCACATTGCGTACATAGGTGTTGTAAGTGCCGTCAGGCATTTATACGAGTATATCTCTATGGAACTATCTGTTGTAGACCTCTTACAAACCATAGCCAATTTTGCATTTTCATGGTCATATTCACGATCATGAAGAGAAGGGGTGGCACACAGAGGCGGGAGGACTCAGCAGCCATTGCATTCCGCTCATGAAACGTGACGGCTGCCCATTGCCTGCTGCCTCCACGCGCCATCCCGTCTCTTCACAATGAAGAAGAGAAGGAGCAGCACAAGAAGGCAGCAGGCAAATGGCTGCCATTTTGTTTGACTTAAAGCATTCCGAGCCGAACACGAGGGCAACCATTAAGTGGTGGAACCTGAGGGTTGTGCCCCTTCCCCGGCATTGCGCCCAGGGCAGCTGCCCCTCGGGCCTCACCCTTGTTACTCCCCTGGTCACAAATACATTTGTTGGTCCGTACACAAAAATGTGTACACAAATGAAGTGTATTTTTCAGTCTTCTTGTCTATTGTTATCACTCACCCCACTCTATCACCAGCTCCATGCTGGTGGAGCACATGCCCATGCAAAGCTGGGGGGGGGGGGAAGGATTCTATGTTTTCCTAGGGATGCCATTTGCTCCTGACTCTTCCTGCCATCCTCTCCCCCTACTTGAGCAAGACTCTGGCTGTTAAAAATGTAGAAACATCCATAATGAGATCTTGAGAAACTGCAGCTTTCTAATACTGAAAAGTGAGATGGGGCCTTCACTAGTGGACCAGGTTTCCGGAACACTCTCAAGAACATTGCAGAGCATCCACACTGTATGAAACAATGTCTGAAGAGAGGGCATAGGTCACTTCCATCCCAACAGTCAGGTTTATGCCCTTTTTTCAGTGTTGTCATGAAGGCGCTTGTGTAAGGCTGGCCCGGGCTTGTGGTTTGGGAGACTGAGACTGAGGTTTCGTGGTATGCATATTTATTTACACTTGATGAATTATTTGATTAAAATTATCAAAAGCAGGATGATTATTCAACTCCCAGTGGAATCCTACAACCCTATGGGTAGGTTCCATCGACCTCAATAGGATTTACTGCTGAGTCAATGCGTTTCGGATCAAGCTGAATGGCTGCAATTCGGCTCACTGTTAAAACTGTCTAAAATCTCATCAGTATCTGCGGGATTGAAGCAGCCAAGCTGGACACAGGAGAACAGTCTAAATATTGAATCAGCTGACAAGCCTGGATATATACAATCGAGGTCTTTTGTGCTAAAAATAAAAGAGCACATCATGGACCTTTATTATGCTGCTGTAGAAACACATGGAAATATATTTGAAATGATTAGCAAACTGTAAACCGCAGGACAGAAGAATTGGGGTCGTAAAATTTAAGAGCGAGAGCGAAACATAAAGCAGAAGCAACTCAATATTTATGCTTTTGTGCAACAAAATAATTGGAAGAGTTGATGCCAAGTCCTCATATGACAAATTTTGGAAGGTCAACCAAGGATTACCAAAGCCTCCTGCCCTCCCATAACATTGTGCAACATCCAACTCTGCAGGCAGTACCGTTTCTTCTGCCTCTGATTGGTCCCAGCTACTTTAACGACAGCTGCTAACCTACAACCTAAAATGTAGTCTTAACTATTGATTAACATCCCCTTTCCCTGAGAAAGACTCCCAGTCCCGTCCCCCCCGCACAGGATGCAGCAGCTGCCATTTTGGCACCGCTGCATCGGCAGGGGGTGCAAAGGATGGGCTCTGAGTCTAATCCAGAAGCTTACAAGTGACATCATTAAGCAGGGAGTGATGTCATTAAGCAGATGAGGGCCAGAAATAGGCATTTTGTTATCATGCAGGAACTCATTAATTGCAAATGACGGAAGAGAAAATACGCAAATATTGATCATATTTTCAAGATCCTGGAGAGCCCAATTATCACATTCAGCAGCGCCAGTTCTGCCAATGCATCACTTTGCAGCTCAGCAGCTGAGAGGTGGTCTGCAAAGTGACACCTCGGCAGAAACGGCGGCCTGTGTGATAACTGGGCTCTCCCAGCGCCTCGGCATCATCTCCCTCTCTCACCCCTCTTCGTCTGCCCCTTACCCCGTAGCATTCCTTGCCTTCTGAGGCCTCATTCTGTCGCTCCCTCCCAGAGCCTTGGCAGAAGTAGCAATGCTGAAAGGGCGATGCCGGGAGAGCCCAATTATCACATGGGCTGGAAAAAGAGCTTCTGGAGGCCATATCCAGCCCATGGGCCTTAAGTTATTTTTTGACACCCCTGGGCTAGATTGTAGGTAACTCCGAGGTGGAGAAGTGCCCATTTATCAGCTCCCTCTTTGGAAAAGTGCATTTTATTTTATTTTATTGCCGCCAGTATGGCAGTTTTGCCAGCCCTTGGTTCTTCCATCACTAGGAAAATCTGGAAAAGGTAAGGCCTAAATGTGTTTAACCTTTTCACCTCCAGCTGCTTTTACCTCCATAAGAGAAAAGATATGCGTGCTAATTTCTTTTCCCTCTATAGTGCTAAAAGTAGCTGGGGGATGATTTGGAAGTGGAAACCCAGCAAAGAGGAAAGCGTAAAGGTATGCCTCCCCCCCCCCCAAAAAAAAACCCACTCCAAGCTGATCTCCCATTGGAGACTGCAGCCTGGGTGGTTGATTGAGGTGAAAGAAAGAAAAAAAGAGGAGTGACCAGGAGTGGGAGGAAATGTCACATGATCACACATAGTTTGGGTCTCAGATCATAATGCCTGGCAAGGACTCAATTCACAAGGACATGTGAAAGTGCCCAGAAGCTGGAAGAAGAACTGTGTACAGTATTCCAAAACCAGGGTTAAAAGCAAGCCAGTGGGTATGAACAGATTATTGTCTCTTGATATCTCAATGAATGAAATGAGCAGCAATTTCAAAAGGTGTCATGAAATCACCATTGATGAGTTTGGTCCACAAAGACAAATCAACAACAAACATCCTTTGAAATCTGGTTTTATAGGCATTCAGTAATTCAATCTGAAGTCTAATGAAGTACCATCATGCCTATAATGACACTAGATTTTTCCTTCTCAATCTTTGTTGAAGTTCAGGTTTAATGAATCCAAATTAACTCTGCCAAAACCACTAATGCCATCTTTCACGTTCCATTCTGGGAAAAACGACTATCTGTCTCATCCAGTTTGACTGAAGGAAGCCATAAATAGCTTCAGTTTTCCTCGGTGCATCTGGAAGACACAGACTTTACTGACCTGTTGCTGTTCTTCTTCTGCATTTCTAGTTAATAACTAACAGGGTTGCTAACTTGCACAGTGGCGTCTTCACCGCTCCGGACGCCTGGGGCTAGGGGGGTGGGGGCTGGCCGGGCGCCCCCGGACGTCACGTGATGTACGTCACGTGACGTCAAACGACGCTGCGCTCAGGACTCGAAAGCTGGAGCGCCGCCCGCCCGCTATGGCTGCAGGCGGGCGCCGCGCTCCAGCTTCGAGTCCGAGGTGAGCGCCCCCCAGAAGCTCGGCGCCTGGGGCCCTGGCCACCAGGGCCCCCTGCATTACGACGCTTCTGAACTTGCAACTCCGACAAATAAACCTTAGGATAAGCTCTGCCAACTGAATTGCCTTATAATAACATCCAGAATCAGTAGGGTCTAGGGCAGCATTTCCCAAACTGTGGATTGGGACCCACTGGTAGGTTGCGAGCAGAGCCTCCAATGAAAACAGGGGTGATGGAAAAATCAGATAACTAATTGCTTCAAGCCCTGAGGCTATTTATTTACAAAACAAACAAACAAAAACTCGATCCATATCTCGTAATGAGGCAGACCTAATGAATACCCTCAAGGCTATCTGTCATTGATGGACTTGGAAAAAAACGCACCAGAAAAAAGATGCTCAAACATTTATCTCCCTATACTTACACAAGCTTGCAAACTGCAGGAGCTCAGCTCTTTGCAGGGCAATGAGCAGCTATCTGATTTTTGAATGGCATCAGGGCTTGAGGCAATTAGTTCTCTGATCTTTCCATCCCCCGTGTTTTCATTGGAGGCTCTGCTCGTGACCCACCAGAAATCAGGTCACATCCCATCAGTGGGTCCTGACCCACAGTTTGGGAAACACTGATCAAGAGGGATGCCTTGAGTGTTTCACACACACTAATGATCATAGATTTGTGCTGTTTTCCTTTCCTCACCTTAGCACCCAATTGATTCCATGGTTTGTTATATACAGCAGAACCAGACTGAGAGATGAGAAGACAGATATCAGAGCAGACCAAAAACTGGATCAATGTCAGTGGTTTAGTTTCCAAAGATTCCAAGTATCCTTTTTGTTGAAAACTTTTACTATAATACAAAGTCCTTATATTACGCAGAATTTAACTAAACATATTGATACAGGAATATCAGTTGCAGACACACTCTTTTGGGCCTCAGCAGTCCTGCATCATTTCTGGTTAAACAAGATGGTCTGCTGGACAATTTTGACCCTAATCACCAGTATCATCTCTTTTAATAGAGGATAATAAAATAATATCTGTATGCAAAATATTTTATTTCCTTGAGCAGCTGCCAACAGTGACATGACATAGGCTAAGGATCAATCTAGACTGAATTGGCTTTTTATTTCAGTTCTGTTTTACATTATGAATGGCTGTTGGCTACAGGCTGTAGCCAACAGCCCTTGTGCTTATCTTGGTGGCTTGGTGTAACATTGACTGATTCAATGTGATTCCAAATAGTGTACTCAATAGCTACCTTGTTTTGTTTTTCCTTGGAACATGACTTTTTAAAAATCTCTCAGGTATGAAGATGATGGTGATTGATGATGATATTCATATCATATATCACATGGTGGTGATGGTGGTAGGGCCCATGAGAGGGGGGTAAAGGGGGTAAATTGTACCCAGGCCCAGGTTCAAAAAGGGGACCCAGGATCCAAAGGAGGGCCCCCAGAAATTTCCTGGGATCTCAGCTGACCTCATGGAGAGTGAAAGACGGAGGCCGGGCCAACTGGAAGGTCTACCGGGCAGATAGACCTGGGCGCTGCATTGGGAAGCCTGGTAGACATGGGCTCCGGAGACTTTTCCAGCTGTTGCTGCCCTCCCCATGCCCTGTTTTGCCCCCTCCCCCTTTGAGAAGGGGCCTAAAAGAAACTTTGTACCCCCTGATAAAATTCCTCTCAAAAGCCCTGGACGGTGGGAGTGGAAGTCCTGCACAGACACATTCCCAAAGCCCCTCTACCCTCTCTGACATGTACGTTTCCCTCAGCAACAAGCACTATACCTAGGGAGAGAACTTCTGTGTGATTTCAAACACTGAACATAAGGAGGGCTCTGTTGGATCAGGCCAAAGGTCCATCTAGTCCAGCTTCCCGTATCTCACAGTGGCCCCACCAGATACCTCAGGGAGCACACAAGACAACAAGATACCTGTAACCTGTCGCCACTCCCTTGCATCTGGCATTCAGAAACAGCCAATTCCTAAAACCAACAACAAAACCAAGAGGTTGCTTATCTATCCCCATCATGGCTTTTAACTATGATGAACTTTTCTTTCATAAATCTGTCCAATTCCCTTTTAAAGGCACCCAGGCCAGGTGCCATCATCACCACATCCTGTGGCACGGAGTTCCACAGATTAATTACACGCTGGGTAAAGAAATTATTTTGTGAATTCCCAGCATGCTCTTGCTCTCACCCACCATGCCATTTCCTCCACGTGAGGCAAAGTGTCTGAACAGGGCTGTGGCTTGCATGACATTGGCTGTGGTAAGCAAGCCCATTTGAATGTACTACTTGGGGTGGCTTCAGACAGCATCTACTGCAGCAGTCTGTTTTTTTCTGTATGCAGGATCAAAACTGGGGGGGGGAGCTTTCCCCAGGCCTAGAAGTCCAGACGTTCCTTAGTACCTGCAGTTATTTCCTCTGCACAGGCAGAAGGAGCCAATCATGTGTGGCAGTCCACTGGCAGCAAAGTAGGACAAGCAGCAGAATATTCAGGAACACTGAGATAATCTGGACATTGGCTTCTGAACATTTGTGTGTAAATGAGGTTGGCCTTTCACCTCCAGGGGGCAAAGAAGAACTGCCAGCGGATCCCAGAAATAGAGAGCAATTATACTGTATATATAACCCCCCCCGGCCCATTCCACCCATTCCCTGCCCCATCTCCTCCCTGTTCCACCCTCCCACCACCCCATTCAGCCCCTTCCCCAGTTCATTCCATCCCTTGCGCCAGACTTACCTGCTCCGGCGGGCAGCCAGCACCAACAGAACACATGTTCCGCCAGCATTACCGGTAAGTAGAATTGGGGGAGAGAGATATATCTGGATCAGAACTGCAGTGTGAGTAGGGTTAAAGCCCTCTTACCTCTCCCCACAGCCCCCCCCCCCACAGTCCATATTATTCCCCCTGTGCTATTTACACTAGAAAAGCAAGTGCATTTATGATTGGACAGATTTATGGAGGAAAATTCCATCACAGCTTACAAGCCATGATGGGGATGAGCAACCTCCTGGTTGTAGGAGTAGGTTTTCTTTGTGCCAGGTGCAAGGGAGTGGCGACAGGATACAAGTATCTTGTTGTCTTGTGCTCCCTGAGGCATCTGGTGGGGCCACTGTGTGATACAGGAAGCTGGACTAGATGGGCCTTTGGCCTGATCCAGCAGGGCTCTTCTTATGTCCTTATGTTCTTAGGACTAACATCATGTGTAGTTTGGCCTTCAGACTAAAAGAATGACCCCAGTCATGCCTCCATTTTATTCAAACCAGACAAGGCCTTTTATGGTGGGCTACTCAAGTCATGTAGCCATTACCTCAGTACCAGATTCAAATGCAGGCCTGAAGGTATCAAAATGTAATGTGACAGGCTCTAGGCCTTAAAAAAAAACTGTTTCAAGCCTCTTGGTAACAAACACTTCGATTTTCTTTCATATGACACAATCAGTCAAGTCCAGAATAATTGTTAAACATCTGGGCTGTACCACATGACCTTTGTGAGGGAGAAATGCTGTAAGAGCTGGTGTGTCGTCGTCGTCGGTCGCCCCTCCCCCCAACATATGGAAATGCTCTCTTTTGGCATTACTGTCATTTATTTTGGTACAATACTGCATTAGTATCAGTGCCTAATATGAGATATAAACGTTAGAGGGAGATAAAATTCCCACGCCAGTTCCCATGTTTATCGTTGCTCAATGCCGCAGGAAGAACAGGACATAAACCAGGTTCCATCTGATTTATATGACTGCTTGCAAAAGTCAGCAGATACTTCTGCAATGGGATGGATTGCAGTATCCTCAACCTTTCTTGTCAACTGAGATGAATGACTTGTCCGAGGATGAAAAGAGACTGAATACCTTTCTATTCTTCTTGAGCAGAGTGTTTTTCTTTTAAACAAAGTAAGACACGGACGAAGAATTTGACATCTTGTGAAATGTATAGCACTAATGTATGATTTCAGGCTCTATCCAACTGGCCCCAGATCAAACGTACTCGGAGGAATTTTGCCAGCTCTTTCTGTAAAAGGACTCTTTCTTCTGTGGGTGAACAAGCTTGCTTTGCCAGTCCAGCAGTGAGGAGGCTTGCCTCTAACATTTAAGGCTATGTTACAGCACAACAGTTTTCTCAGCAGTCTCCCTGGTACGTATTTATTGCCAAGCAAGCATGCATAGGAGCACAGCCTTAGGGTCAGCCTACATGTTACATTAAACACGGCAATCACATACACTCCTAGAGACACATGGGAGCCACTGCCTACAGCAGTGTGTTCAAATACCAAAACCATGGTAGGGATATACCTAGTCCCATAACATTGCAGCATGGAGAACTATCCCCGTGTCACGAGGAGTACGTGTAAATGAGGCTTCAGTTAGTGTACTGTGTTTGAACATAAATGGAAGAAACTGAGTTCACCATTCCTGAACTTTAAAACGCATTGCTGCAATATTTCATACTGTTGAATAATAATCAACTTTCAGTGTTTGTTAATATGTTTAGTGTTTCCCAATATGGCTATAAAAAGTTGACAGCTGTTTGTTACATTTGTATTATTTTATTTTTCCCATTTTTATACCGCCCTTCCTCCAAGGAGCTCAGGGTGGTGTGCTTGGTTTCTTCCCTCCTTTTGTCCTCACAACAACTCTGTGAGGTAGGCAAGGCTAAAAGATAGTGACTGGCCCAAGGTCACCCAGGAAGCTTTGTGGCTAAGCAAAAATTTGAACATGGATCTTCCAGGTCTACCACCCAAACCTACACCATTCTGGCTTTTGTTCCATCTTTCTTCCAGAGGACTGAAAGTTGCATACATCATGGCATGCGTTTTTTAAAAACTTTATTTTTACAAAGAACCTTTGAGGTAGATTAGGATGAGGGCAAGTGATTTGGCCCAAGGTTGCGTAGTGACCTGTGGCGGGATGTGAACTCAGGCTTCCTTCATCTGAGGCCAACGATTTATAAACTCCATCACACTAGCTCTTGCTTAGGGTTATCCTTGGATCTTTATTTGTTTAACACACACACACACACACACACACACACACACACACACACCACTTTTCCTGTGCTCAAAGCGATTCACAGTCACTACGTAGTGATGCAGTCCCATATGCCACTGCAGTGTGTGCGAATACCAGAACCATAGAAGATCTCCATATAATCCTTGTGAAAAGTTACAGGGCAGATCGGAATGGAAGACAGAAAACAGGAGAGAAAGAGATTTAAGAAGCGGAAGGATCATCAGCCAAGTTACTGCTTGGTCCTTCAGGTGCTGAAAAGTATGGATCAAAGTTTCGTACCTTCTTTGACCCAGGGGACTCTCTCATAGTGTCAGAGGTGATAGGCTTCAAAGTCAACATGTGAAGCAGTAGGTCTTGCCTTTTCAGATCCAGGAGTCACCTTTGATCCCAGACTGTATGAGGTCAGGGCTTTTGCTGTAGTAGTTGTGTAGAGAAAGGAACTTTTACAGGTGCTGTTTGTCATGCAGGGGTGAAAAATACAGCCAGGCAAACCCTGTTATGTATTATTGTAAAATATCTGTCTCAATGGTGACCCTCAGTTAACACCATCACAGGAGGGGGTCGTAATCAAGGCAGGTTTTTTTCCCCATCAGGTTACAGAGTTAATTAACAGCATTGCTGGGAGGCTTTTCTTGCGGATTGTGAACTGTCACTGTGCTTATCTTGCATACCGTTAAAAGCTCGTTATGAGATCAGCCTTGTTTCATTTCCTCTCCTAGTTTCGTCTGCTGTTTTCCATTTTTTTTAATATGTATACGTGCTTACTGGGGATTTCACTTCATGTATATGCTGAATGGACTGTAGTTCACAAAAGCTTATACTGAAATAATGTTGTTAGCCTTTAAAGGGCCACAGAACACTTTGTGGTTAGAGGAAGTACAGTCAGTTCTCAGTATCGGGGGGGGGGGTAGGTTCCTTGAACACCCAGCAGATACGGAAGCATTGATCATATGGGATCAATGGGGTGGGGTGAAGAAATCAAATTGGCATGAATACCTTCAGAATGATTGCGGATGGCTTCAGAATGGTGCGGATAGCTCAGAGATATCACTGGGGTTTGCATCACCCAGTGCGGGAGGTCAACACGTCACCCCATGCACCGGGTGACGCACCAGGGAGAGGTAACATGCGATTGGAAGCCAAAAACCGGAAGTGGCTTCTAATCGCATCTCAGATCTGTTCTGAGGAGCAGGGAGGCCCGTAGAGTGGGCCACAGACCTCCCCATGCCTCAGAACAGGTCTGAGATGCGATTAGAAACCACTTCCAGTTTTGGCTTCCAATCGCATGTCACCCCTCCCTGGTGTGTCACCCAGTGCGGGCCGCACCCCCCCCCAGTGACGCCAGAGGGATAGCATCAAAATGGTTACTTCAGATTCTAAAGTGGCCACCGCAAATCAAAATGGCCACTGTGGATGCTGCGGATAGCTTTATAATGGCCATGGACGTTGCAGATAGCTTCAAAATAGCCACGGATAGGCAAGAACAGACTGTGAATGGCGGGAGGTAAGTGGCAATTCTGTTCCCCATGGATAAGCTAATCCACGGGTAGCAAGGATTGACTGTAACTGCAGGTAGCTACACCTGAGACCCTTGCACAGCATTTTTGAATCCTCCTGGCTTGGAGAACTGGTAACAGCAGGGGGCCAACCTGCTGCCATTGTCTAATGTAATCTTTCTGATCTGCTTCCTTTCCTAAGACTGGGCAACTTGTTGCTGAGGAACCAGACTGTTCCTCTGTGCTACCATACTACTGGAGGCCAGTGCCAGAAGTCAGTCAGATCAGGCAGTAGCCAAGGGCTGGTCCCTGACTAGCAAACCCCTGAAGACCTGGCCTAGATGCCTTTAAAAGGGGATTGGATAGATTCATGGAGGAAACATCCATCACAGGTTACAAGCAACCTAAAGCCAGGAGGTTTTCTCTGTGCCAGATGCAAGGGAGTGGCGACAGGATACAGGTATCTTGTTGTCTTGTGTGCTCCCTGAGGCATCTGGTGAGGCCACTGTGAGATACAGGAAACTGGATTAGATGGGCTTTTGGTCTGATCCTCCATGACCCACCCAGTTGACAGTGTTTACATGAGTCACCTGGTTGAGACGCCAGCACTATCACTTCCTTCTTCTATCCTCCCACTTTGTGATGCCAAAGGGGCCCGAGGATGGCCATTGGTGAAGGGGGAGGGAGGAAGAGAAGGCTGTGCTGAAGGAGGAGCACCCCCTGATTGCTCTCCTTCCTTTCCCCAACCCCGATGGAGCAAGGAAAGTGAGCAGTGGAGGGCACCTCTCCATCAGCAGTGCTGGGGTTTTGAGGCAGAAGCATCCACCAAAGAGACTGGAGTGCCACTGGGACAGGTTTGATTCAGAAATATCTAAAATAACCCGCATTTGTTAAATATAGAAAAAGAACGAGTCGGACAAGAAGCAACGTCAAGTCAAGTTTCAAACTGGTATCAGGCTCAAAAAAGACACCCAGAGAAGATTGCTAGTCAAGAAATACCTTTGCGTGATTATTATGGCAACCCTAGAACAGAACACAGGCGACCGCTGTCCTTTTCAGTGCCCTGCTCAAGATTTTCTGCATACTTTAGTTTTATGGGTATAATGCTTAGGCTTTTATGAATACCTTTACTAGCTCCTTAAGTCTGCAGTATACCATGTGGAAAAGTAATAATTGCAAAAAAGATTTTTTTTTAAAAAAAATGAACGGTTTAGTATTCAAATAAAAACTAAAACACTTCATAACATTCTTCATTTGGTGATTGCAGACCTAAATATGGGAGTGCCTGAAGGTGCCTTGGGCCACATCTTTGACCTTTGGTATTAGCAAACGCATTATCCTTTGTTTCCTACGTGTGCTGAGCCCACTGTGTGTGCAGCTCTGTGTAGCCTTGACATTTTTGTTGTGATAAGTCAGGGCATGCATATCAAATAAATGCAGATCTCTTTCTACTCTGAGAAAGAGAGCTGGTATTGCATACTGACTAACAGCGCAATCCTGTGTGTTTCCTAAGGACATTCCTGGCTGCCCCGGCTCTGCTAGGCCGCACCTCGGGAGAACGGGACATTTGTCCCCTTCCCCAGGAGTAGGCCTATGGGCCTCCTCGGATGCATGCCAGCTCCCAAGCTGGAGTAAATCCAGAGAGGCAGTGTAATGCTGGCACAGGCTGGGAAGGGGCTTAGGATATTGCCACTATATCCCTGCCACCGCCGATATCCCTGCCCCCTCAGCCCAGGCCAGCCAATGACCCCCAATGGCCAGCCAGAGTTGGGTGAGTTCCACGTCCTTGTAAGTGGTGCCGGCCTCCGTGCCAGCGCCACTTACACCCAAGTCGTCAAAAAAGTACTTTACGGCTCTGCCATCCTAACGTTACGCAGGATTGCACTGTAAGAGGCTGAGCTTCAAATCAGGTCTTCCCTAGTTCAAGTCCTGCCTTTCCCGGAGGCAAGCCACTCCTTCTCAACCCAGTTGCAAGATGGAGATAATAATAACTGTTGCTCACTGTACAGAGTTGTGGTAAGGACATCATGATTATACATGCGAAGCGCTGCACTCACTCAGTATTCACAATTTGTACTCTGCTGTTCCCTCATCCTGTACTTCCCCCCAGCAGAGTGCGCTGCCACTGTGCCAGGTGTGCAGTCATTTCCAGCATTGTGATGCTTCTCTCTAGACCTCCAGCATACAATATAATATTCTTTGTAGGCATATCCTACATGCTGGAGGCCTGGAGAGGAGTAAGCTGCTGGAAGGTATAACCCTGCTCAGGCATTTGTCTCCATGTGGAGATGAAGATATGAGGGCTTCTTCAGAGTGTGCCTGCTTAGACCTGCCTCTTTGGCGATCAGGGGTGTCACTACTAGGGGATGGTGGGGGCAGACCACCCTGGATGTCACTGCAGGTAGGGGTGACATCAAAATGTTTTTCTATTCTATTTGTTACCGGTGGTGTGAAAACAGGTTTTAATTTTTTTCCCGATTCCTCCCATGACTCGCACGGGGATCGCATTTCCCAGGAGGCCTCCACATCGTGTGGCCTGGTACAGGAGGAGGTCCATGGGGGTGACACCATGAGATCTTGCCCCAGGTGTCACCAACCCTAGTGATGCCCCTGTTGGTGATGCAGGTGTGTTAAACCTGCACCCTATGATCATGCAGGGATAAATGCTGAACGCAGGGAGAGATCCACCCTTGGACAGCCATGTTCCAGGAGATAAATGCCTGAACAGGGCTTCTAAGGTGGTGCAGCAGTCTCATGTTATCACGAATGGTAGAGGGGTGGTATTAGCAGTCAATCCCCCAACCTGGTCAGTGAAAGAACAAAGTGTGATCTTAGACTTAGAGGGTGCCTCAATGCTGTTGGAGCACAGAGGGCAAGCCATCCTCCACTGAATTCTCATGGAGGGTGTCTCTCTCCTTGGACTCCAGCAGTGTTGTGGTACCCTCCAAGAATGCTCCATGGGGGTGGGAATGTGTGAGCACACATACAAGCATGGGGGAAAGCCCAGAATCAAGCGTAGCTTGAGGGGCCCCCAGACCCTGGTGTCTGCACCAATGATAGGTCACACTGCTGTACAGCTGGCATAGTGGAAACTTACCAAGTGGATGGTCAGTGGATGTGGAAGCTGTAGTAGATGCCTACAGGGAGCATCTCTTCATCCACATAGACATGGGAGGGGGAGAACTGTTTCTATGGTTATTCATACAACATAACTCAGACCACCACCTCCCATCGTGATGGTTCCTTAATAATCACTTAATTCTACAAATTCTTGTGTTCTAATTCTGCAGTCTGATTTTTGAGCTTCTGTGAGAACTGGTTCGTGTTAGACAGATTTCTTTTAGCAGTCATGAGGGTAAACCATTTGAAAGGAAGTTCAGTCCTGAGGGAACAAGGTTTTAAATCCGACTTCACATCACAGTGCAACTTTCAGTGCAATGACCAATGTTGGTAGTATTTTTCAGCCCCAGCCACTACCTGCTACAAACCTATTTGCAGTACAGTCGTCTCTCAGGGTCAAATTGTGCGTTATGTTGGAGCTCTGTGATTGGAACTCCCAGTGTCATTTTTGTTCACAATAACAACAGCAGGGAATCCTATTTTGGACTGGGGCTTTGGCACAGGGGTAGAGGGATGCCCTTCCATGCTAATTCCCTGACTTTAATCTCCCCTGAAGCTGGTATTAGTCATGGAAGGGCAATTTTTATTCCTGTACATTTCCCCCTCAATGGCTAATAGCAGCTTGGGGGGGGGGAGATTTCTATTGGGGCCATGGTGTAGGGGAAAGGGGTTGGACCTTCTTACTCTTGTGTCACAGCCCAGTCAGTGCCAGAGCCAGGTTTCTGGGAGTCCTGGGGCAAAGCCATGAACTGCCCCCCCCCGACATAATACCCCCCTTCTTCCCCCTTATGGGGCATTCAGTGCTACTGCTCCCCAGGGCCATTCAGAGGAATTTTATCAGGGGGTACAAAGTTTCTTTTGGGCCCTTTCTCTACATATGAATTTGACTCCTGGGCCCCCCTTTTTTGCTCCAGGGCCCCCTTTTTGACCCATTTTTCCCCCTTGGCCCCGGGTACAAATTACCCCCTTAACCCCCCTCTCAGAGGCCCTGCTGCTCCCACCAGTATTGAGGGTTCGGGAGTTGGCCTGACCAGGTAGGCCATCTGATGGGCATGAACCTTTACCTGGCCAAACCCTGACACCACCCCAAGCCTAGTCCAAATTGGGTCCCCTGTGGCTGCTCTTATAGAAGTTTCAATCACAACACCCCAACATAAGATTAGCCATGTTGTTGGCCCTGCAGCAGCTTTTACAAGAAGACAAATCCATGCTGGGAATTCCAGTCATGTTGCTCCAATGTGCCCAGGCAACTTGTCGATGATGGGAGCCACTAGTTTTTCCCTCTGTGCTGACTGACTGATAACCAGCTGGTCCTTCTGCTCCAGGCACTGAACTTGCTGCCTCTAGTCATGGAAGGCTGGACCTTGCCAGCTTTTGGCCTGGAGTGCCTGATATTCTGCAAACATAGGAACACGTGGCTTCTATATGGAATTCCAGAGTGCTTGGTGTAAGACCAAACTGTTTTTGAGTAGAATGCTTTGCTTCTTCCAAGGGAGTATACTTCCTTTTTCCTCCATCCTCCAGATGTGGAATGTATAGAAAAATATGTGCAAGCTTGTGGGGTTTCCTGTTCTATATGCAGGAATGCATATAACGTAGCAAACAATATGGCCTGTATTTATTACGGTGAAAGTAAAATTGGTGTTACAGTAAGATTATACAGTCAGGGCACAAAATCCTTCAAAGAAAATTGCAAAATTCTTTTGCGGGTTGTCTGTATTGCAGAACTGCTTGTTGCCAAAACTATGAATTAAGGATAGTTTTCGAACTGTGAAATGTATGCTTAAAATAGTCTTCCATTTGTATGTGAACTTGATTTATGGTGATAACTAAGAGGAAATCAAGTTTTAATAATATTTAGTATTGATAGCACTTTTGAGTGTTCAAAACACAATATGTGTATTATCTTGATATAGTCCTTACAATAGCCAGCAGTTCCCAAACTTACCACAGTCACAGCGCCCTTCTGGCACAGTGGCACCATCGCCAGGCTCTCCCAGGTGCCACCGTCTTGAATCACACAAGATCTCGTGTGATTCAAGATGGCGGCGTCCAGGAGACCCGGTAAGACGAGATCACCAGGGACATTCCGCAGCGCCCCTGTGAGTTTGCTTAGGTGCCGCAGCGCACAGTTTGGGAAGGTGCCACAGCGCACAGTTTGGGAACTGCTGCAATATTCTATAAGGTACGGATTATTATCAGCCCCATATTGCAGCTGAGGCTGAGAGATAATGGCTTGGTAAGGTCACCTAGTAAGAAATGGTGGCAAAAGTGAGATTTGAACCCAGGAAGTCCTAATTCATATCAGAGTCTCTTCACGAATAAGCTATACCAGCTCTCAATTTATTTTACGGATCAGTTGAAATGCATTTTATTTAGTCTTATTTTGACAAATAGGCTGTTTCCTCCTTTGTGAGTTGCCCAGGGTTACCTGCTCCGTAGATACCCTTATGCAGTGCCCCCATGTTAGGAGAAGCCAGGGGTTAGACCTGGAATCTCATAAGCTGAGCACCTTGTCAGTCACTTCAGGGTGCAGATTGGAGAGAGAACAGTCAGTATGGCCCTATCAGGTCCAAGCTAGAAATGCAAACGCAAATACCAGTCCTCACGAGGTACCCATAGAACAAGACACAAGACGGGTGGACAAACTTGCTGTAATTTATTTCTGTCAAAGAGCACATAACAAAGCGTTCTCATTTGCACAGCTCTTGCAATATATTTAAGTTGCATGTAAAATGCTTCTCGGTCAGCAAGTCAAGGCTTTGCACTGAACGACCCATTGATGAGAGAAAACAGTGTGGTGTTTTTCTCCCTTTCCCCCCCTCCCCAAATGTGAGTTTGCTGCCTATTATTCAATGCCGTTTTGTTAAATTAGGGAACAGAGAGTTTTTTATTCATTCCCAGAAGTGCCCTTTCAGATTCTGTAATTGCGTGTTCTGATCCTCAGGAAGTGAGAGAAGGTCGAGATCAGTCACGATTGGACTCCATGGTGCTGCTAATTCTCAAACTGGACCAGCTGGATCAGGATATTGAGAACGCTCTCAGCTCAGGGTCCTCGCCATCCAGCACGCCGACACACACACGAAGGCACATACCTGTGAGCTGCTTGATTTCCTTGTCTTATTCCAGTTGTATGTTTACCTGTGATCATTCTTTCTCACTGTCTCTCTGTTGCTCCCTTGGCCGTCATTGGTCTTTCAATTTCAGCCTGTAATTTCTGCTCTTAAAAAAGCAACAAAAGGTGTATATGTTGTGTTCTCTTTCCAAGGTCCCAGCTCCTCATTTAGACTACTGCCCTGTGCACACTTACTTGGAAGTAAGTGTAGACATTCTGAGTAGACATGCATAGGATTGGGCTATAATTCCTTCTTGGCATCCTTCCCATATGGGATGAATTATGGAACTGCTAAGACGAAACAAGTGGAAGTGGAATTCAAAAGAGGTTTGGCTCTTTTCGAAGCATCTCTGTTTTTAAAGCCAATTCGTCCGGAGTTAGAGTCACACTAACATTGACCCTGATGCAACTGGTGCTGCATTTGCAAGAGTGGGTTCTGAAATGTTGCATCTGCCTCTTGTGGTTTTGTTTGATCCACATTGTAGTAAGATCCAGTGCCTTGGGCCGGGAGCCATTGATGGGCTGTTTACAAAGCTTTACTCTGTTAAAATAATATTCAGGCTAGAAAGCATTTTTTTGTAGTTTCAGATAACAGTTTTCTCCAATGGGATTGTGTTTTATGATATGGGAAAGGATGAGGAAATTGCTATTTCCGCAATACAGGATTATTTTTAAAGCGTTGCTATATATCAGAGAATGAAAGCTTTATTGGTTGTACAGTATACCACTTTTAAGGACGCAATCCATTCCCTTGAGCAACTCCCATTCATTTCAATGGGCTTGCACAGGAGAATTTAGCGCTGGATTATGTCTCTATGCGCCAAGTGATGTTTTATTCTTTCTGTTGTTTATTCCTGCAGTAAACTTACTTTTATCTCAAAATACAAAGCAGTGAGTTGTGGAAGATGAACCTGTGAGATATTGTACAGTTGCTATTTAAATGTCAAGACAGCCAGAATTATTATTATTATTATTATTATTATTATTATTATTATTATTATTATTGTTGTTGTTGTTGTTGTTGTTGTTGTTGTTGTTGTTGTTGTTGTTGGTCACCTGATTGTCTAAATATCAAGTTCTTCCCAGGGACCTATGATGTTTAGAGGTGTTTGCGTAAAATATGTGCTAGGTAGAGCTGCTTTTCGCAGCTCGTATGTGGTAATTTCATTTACACCCAAGGTGTGCAGGTGTTTTTCAAAGTTTTTGCTATGGCACCTAAAGTATCCACTACTATCGGTACAATCTTTGCCTTTCTTTGCCAGAGTTGCTCCACCTCAATCTGAAGATCTTTGTACTTGGTTAGTTTTTCATGCTCTTTGTCTTTAATTCGCGCATCCCCAGGTGTTGCCACATCTATAATCCAGACATCATCAAATATTACTATTAAATATTAATATTAAATATTAATATTAATTATTTATATATCACTTTTCAACAAAAAGTTTCACAAAATGGTTTACATATCAAAAGAAATTTTAGAATCCTTCCCTGTCCCAGAGGGCTCACAATCTTAAAAAGGTACAAAAAAAACAGCAAACGGCCACCAGAAAAGTCGCCATGCTGCAGTGAATAGGGACAGTTGCGCTCTCTCTCTCTCTCTCTCTCTCTCTCTCTCTCTCTCTCTCTCTCTCTCTCTGCTAAATGTAAGAGAACTGCTACCACTTAGAAAGTGCTTCTGAGCCCAGTTAATGCATATCCTTCACATTTTAGTGGGTGGGACGTACTATGGAATGAAGTGATAGAATCCACAGATGGTGGAATGGACTAAACCATTTCAGGTGGGAAATAACATTTTTTTAAATACTTTTCTACGTAGACACTCCTTGCAAATAGAAAACTAGCACAGCAGGGAGTGGGCTGAACTAGCACATTCCTCTTTGGTGTGCTATTCTTTAAACTTTCAGTGTTATACATGGGGGAACATGGGAATAAATGTTTTAGATTGTGAACTCTTTGGGAACAGGGAGCCATTTAATCATTTGATTTTGTCTGTAAACCGCTTTGTGAACTTTTTGTAGAAAAGCGGTATATAAATATAAATATAAATATAAATATAAATATAAATATAAATATAATAATAATAATAATAATAATAATAATAATAATGGCATCCCCGCCTGCAGTAGTACTGTCAACCGTACCACCCAAGGATTTTGCTACATGTATAGTGTAGACCAGGCCTTGGGTTTATCTGCAGTTCCTAAATGCCACTTTCAGCAGTGGTGAGCAAACTTCCCTGAAAGGCAACATTCCACTACTATTAACCTTCCCCTTAATGTGTGGTCACAAGAGAATGTTCTATGTTGCTCTCTCAATTTATGCTGGGCAACAGGTGAAGCCCAACAAGCCTGGCCATAAACTGTTCTGCATGAACCAAGTATCATGATCTGATGTAGGGTAGTGGGAAACAGACCAAGCTGTAAATCCGGACTTCTCTGGTTTGAATCTCACATCTCCATTAATTGTCATATCCGAAACTTAAGTGACAACCTGGACTCATGCTTGGGGTGGGAAAAGTCAGTACCTGCTGCTGAGATGCAGGATCCCGCCTCAAACAGTCAAGAACCCTGGGAATCTGAACCCAACCCCACAGAAACAGCCCTGCCTAATCCAGACTTCCACTTCTCGTGCATTCCTGTGGCACTCAACTCACTAGGTGGCCTTAGGCAAGCCATTCCTTTTCACCCTCAGCTTCCCAGCTGTGATATAGGGATAATAGTGCCTACCTTGCAAGGCTGTTGTAAGATTGTAACAATTCATGTGAAGTGCTTTGAATACTCAGAAGTGCAATGCAGATAGGAACAGCCCAATCCTATCCTTTCCCAGCCCCCGCCAATGCAGCCACGCCAAAAAGACTTGCACTGCATCCTGCAGGGGAGGCAGATCAGGAGGCTTGGGAGAGGTAATGGAAAATATTTGCCCTTATCTCTGGGTAAGTCTCCTGCTCGCCAATGGGTCTTCTCGGAGATCTGACACAAGTCTAAGGAGAGAAAGGGGAGCATGTTGGGAGACGAGGAGCGGGATAGCATACTGGCGCAGGTTGCATGCACCAGTACACCCCCCTCCCGCCTCCATCCTGCCCCCTGCCCTTTCCCCATTCCACCCTACCTCCACCGATACATTATTTGGTCTGGTGGGCGTGGCAGAGTCCACCAACAGAGCTATGGTGCTGCCACTTCTTGTGGCAGTGCTTGCAAAATGACCGTCGATGGAGCTCTGTGTGCTCCACTGGCACCCATTTTACGATAGCTGTCTCTCCTTAGAGAGAAGGTGTAGTTGTATTTAGTTTTTGACTGTGACATGGAGCATGGACACTCCTACATGAGACTCAGGTGCCACTGAACCTGCTGGTCAGTAAATGGAAATGTAGCAGCTTGTGGTCCTCCCAGTGTGCTGACAGCAAAACATTTCGGCGAGGTGCTTCTTCACAAAATGGGTAGGGCACAAACAGCAGTGTAACGAGTACAGTTCAAGTTGGGGGATGAGCATGAGAGCAAAGGGTTAAACCCTGGTCTTCTCACACCATGGCCCCAATCTGGATTCTGCCCCCCAAAGCAGCTACATTTCAAAGAGAAAGTACCGGTAAGTCTGTAGCTTCAATCATGGAAGTATCCAGTACATAATGTGCAGTTTGGCCCTAAGTCTGGCATGTCATATAAATGCCTGAATTATATTGCTCAGAAGGAGCAAAGTGTGACTCAGTACTTTACTATCTAGAGCAGGGGTTCTCAATGGACTCGGCCGCTGCCATGCCAAGTACCACCGGACGTAAGTGGTGATGACATCATCACCACTTCCAGATTTTTGGCCCTGTTTCGGCACAGGAGGCCACCATACGCCATACTGGAGGCCAGTAAGAGGCTCCAGGTGTCCAGGTGGGCTGTTTTCTTCACTCCTGAGAGGGTCAGCCAAAGGCAGGAGCCTCTCAGGAGTGAAAACACGGTACCAAAAGCACCACGTTTTCAATTGTCCCAGCAAGGTTCAGAGGGTCTCGCAGTACGAGTACCATCAGAAGTACAAAAAAAGTACCATCCGTTGAGAAACCCTGATCTAGAGTAGTACATACACAGGTACATACTGGACTTTTCAGGATTCATTTTCTTGTCTTTATATATCCCTAGGCCACAATCCTGTATACAGTTACATGCACATGCTCTGTCGTTTTCAATGAAACTTAACGGTGCCCAACTATGAACTGGATTGTGATCCTCTCTTGTGAATGTAACAAAGAACTTGTAACCTCAGGACATGTTACCAAGTGTTCCATACACTTTTTATATTCACAAACAAGAGGCTTCACCTGTGAGTTGCAAAAGTTTCCAGATGATGATGTCACCCCAGCTGTGTAATGACTTCCAGATGCTTGCGGAGGTTTCAAATGCTTCTGAAGACAAAAGGTGGGAACATAATCTAAGGTGCACCGGAAATACAAAGAGAAACATGCCAGACTCCTGAAACTCCTATCTGACTACTAAACAAAACCAAATTTGTTTTTCTTATTTAAGGCCATGGCAGCTTTGATCATTAAGGGCCTTTATAGTTTCAGAACAGCAGTTTTGAGATGTCACTTTTTAATGGACAATAGGGGACATGTCGGCAAAAGGAGGAAAAGGAATATGTTGTACATGTTTAACAATAATGTATGTAATGTCTTAGTATATTTTCAATAACTAAGGCTGCAGTCTTATGCACACTTACCTGGAGCAAGTTCCATTAAACTCAGGATTGCACTGTAAGGGTATTAATTAAAGAATATGCATACTAACTAAAGAAATTTGTACTTCCCCAAACCAGGATTTGGAGTTGCATCCAGAAAGTGGAGTGAACAGCGCTACGCTGAGCCACCCACAAACCAACGTACTGCCACCGCCACCTCCTCCTCCTCCTCCTCTTCATACTTATGGTGCTGATCGAACATTCCCCGTTCCAATGGCTGGTTCTGGAGCTAAACCAAAGACTGGGGTAAGTTTAAAATCATTCTTTCAAATGACTTTGCTTCGATATGGGGAGTGATAAAAGAGGAGCACGCCTGTTGTATGTGGGGTGCAGATACACTAACCCCCCCCAATGTACATACCGCTTCCGTTCCAGAGGTCTTTACAGAAGTCAGATTGCACCTATTTTGAAACAGCCCGCTCTTGCTATCATGCCTGCGCAAAAGCACCACAGGAGACGTACTGCGCCTGTGTGACAGCACCGACACAGCCGTCCGTAACTCGGGGAGCCAGTCTAGTAGCATATAGTGTGCGTCATTTCTGCTATTTACCTGAAATATCTTATTGGAATGCTCCCAGAAAATGTTGGTGCTGTTTTGCACCAAATTCCAGGTGGATGCACTATTTAGTGCTCTTTTTTTGGGGGGGGGGGAACTGGTTATGAGAAAATAAGCTCCTCATTAAAGAAGGTTTTGTATTCATTCAATGTTGCATGCCATGTCTGTCCAGAAAATGCCTGAACGTGAGATCATCTACTGGCTGGGAAAGTGCTCTGGAAGTGGATCTTCTCATTCCTTCCCACCCATAGATCTACGGTACTTCCACATGTAAAAAGCTCAGCCTGCCATCTCACTTGGCAGACTGGGCTACAGATTTATGAGTAATTCTTTTGCTGTTCTTTTTCTATGTAAGCTGCACAAGAACAGTAACAGAGGAGGGGGTAGACAAGGAAGGATAACCTCTACCTTTTCTCCCACAGCAAGCTTGCAGCAGTGTACATATGCTGCATCGTCACAACCATCCAAAATTATAGGATAGGGTTGGTTGGATGTGAGCAAAGATGCTTCTGCACCCACCCCTCTTTTTCAGTCAAGAAATATTAGTTCCAAATGATCTGGTTTCTGTTTAAATCAATTGGAAGTATTTTCTGACAGGGTCAACACTTGGCTTCAGTTGGATGGTTGCATCCAGAAAGTGCAACTTCTGGATGCAACTCCAAATATGCCTCACTTGGCTTCAGTTGGATGGTTCTGGAGTATATGTATTGTGTAATGTAGCTCTGCAATAGAGAACAAGAAAAAGTAAAAACATTTACATTTTGTGTCACAGCAAAATATATGATACAAAGTGAACAACGGGTGTCTTCTTTGCTCTGAGAAATTAGATGCATCGGATAATCTGTGTGCATTTAAATGTTGAGTTCTGAAATGCAATTTCAATTAAAAAAAATAGTATGAGTGAGAATATTTGTTGGATTTTGCGTGGCAGTGTTTGTGTGCATGCCTGTGCAGTTCAGCGTGCATATAGAAAGGGGCTGTTGGGGCTGACATTTCACGAATTTCCAGTGCAATCTTATTCATTATTACTCAAAAGTAAGTTCCATTATGTGCAATGTAGCTTACTCTCAGGAAAGAGTGCGTAGGATTGCAACCTTCCACAATGCCCGGTAACAGTGTCGGGAACCACTGAACCAATTGATCGAGTACTTGGGTTTGGAAAGTAAGGGAGCAATCCTATTCACTTTTACCTGGAAGTAAATCCTGCTGAAATCAATGGGGCTTACTTCTGAGTAGACGTACCTAGGTTTGTGGTGTAAGTTGGTTTCAGTCAGGAGGATCTGACCTCTTTACAAGAGTTTTGGTGCCAGTAAATGGTGGTTTTTCAAGTGGAAAATTTATAATAAGGTTACCACAAGAACATTTTTGGCCTCATATAGTTCTAAATCCCTCACTGGTCATCCAAGTCACATATCTACTCACTCATATCTACCACTCATATCTACACACAAATGGCTGGAGGCCTCACACATGCGCCAGAAGCTCACCTAGCTCGTGCTGGAACAGGTAAAGTGGCAATAGGTGCAGTTTGGGGGAAGATTGGGGCAAGGAATGAGCTGAACTGGGGGAGGTTCAGGGGCAGGAGGGGGAGGATCTTGGTGGTGGTGGAACACACCAAGATCCTATCCCACTTTCCCAGCCCAACATGCCCCCTGTGGGTCCTTGGATTTACGCCAGCTAAATAGCCGGCGTAGATCCAAGGAGACTCATTGGCAGCCAGGTGGCTTATAGGGAGGTAAGCAAAAAAGATGTTTACTTATCTTTCCTGGGCCACCTAGTCACCCCCCACCATAGCATGCAGCAAACACTCCTTAACAGGCACTGCATGCTATGAGCTGGCAGGGGATAGAATTGGGCTATAAATTGCATTTCCTCATCTGTGGCCATAGTGTGCTAATGGCACCAGACACTGTTGATTCTTAGCTGGAGGATAAATTGGTGGCATTTGTGTTGGGTAAGATGGAATAAAGACATAACTGTCTGTTGAGTATCCAGGCACTGAAAATAGACCAGACACGTCTCTGGGGTGGAGATGCATTTACTGTAGTTTTCAGTCAGAAGCATATTCAGAATTCAATATGGATGCCACAAAGTGGAATTTGGCTCAGAATTTGTGGTTTGCCCACAGCAGACCCAAAGTGGACAGAACCATATTACATTTGAGCATATGTAGAATTCTTGGGTACTGACTAGACATATGGCCCAATCCTGTCTGGGCCTTGCGCTGATGGAACTTGCATTCTGTCAGCACAAAGTCTGGGCTGCTGGCACAACAGCTTCAGCAATGGTGCATGGGCCAGGGCCGCCAGCGTGATTGGCTGGTGGCCCCAGGTGCGCACCAATGGAGCACCCAGCCTCCACTGGAGCAGGTAAGTTGGCAGGGGGTGTTCCAAGAGAGGATTGGTGTGGGGATTGGAGCCAGCTGGGACGTCCCGAGGGTGGGCTTGGGACGAATGTTGCAGCAGCTCTGCAAATATCCTATGCCCCTGGCCCAGCCCAAAAACACACCCCTGGATCCACTTGGATTCATGCTAGCCAAAGAGCTGGCACAGATCCAAGTTGGCCCATTGGGCACCATGGCATGGCAGAATATGCAAGTAAAAAAAAGTTTTTTACTTACATCTCCATTGCTGCCTGGTCCCCGGCCGGCCCATACATGCAGCAGAGGCTACACCAGTGCCACTGCATACTATGGGCTGGCCCAGGATAAAATATACCTTTACAGCATGGCCTGACACATTGAATTCACAAGCAGAACCAGGAATGCAGAATGGAGGTGGAAATTCTGACAGATCGCTGGATGGAAAAATCTAAGAATGCCGAAGCTTTTTGGGACCATGTATTTCCACCCATGTCTAGAATATTTCAGCACTTGGATCAAAACCTCTCTACATGTTGGTATCTCTCTTCTCCTAGCCAAAGAACATTGGTTCCAAATGATCTGGTTTCTTTCTAAGTCATTTGGAAGTACTTTCCAACACTATTGAAACCACAAATGTAGCTTTCCATACTCAGTACCATGCAAAAATAAATTGAGCCAGACAATCTGGACCATAAAAATGGATTAATGGATGTTTAATAGTGGAGAAAGGTCCAACACATTTTATTTGTTTGCCCATCAATGGCTGGCTAAAATAGGCTGTAGTCCTAAACCACTTACTTGGGAGTAAGCTCCATTCAACAAAATGGGACTTACTTCTGAGTAAAGATGTACTGTATAGCGTTATGCTGCAAGAGATCTCTTTTTGTCCGTCAGAAAATTGCTGGAAGAGAAAACTTAGTACAGTACTGGTCTCTTTATTGGAGTTAATGTTGCCCATTGCTTTTTTAATGTTATTAAATAAAAGGAGTTAGCCTTTGACAACTTTATTTTTATTATATTTTCCATTTTGGGAGGTTGGACTATTTTTAATAATCCCACTTAAGCTATTTTATTTCCTTCTAGTACACTGCTATTGTATTTTTTTTTTCAAAGACTCGTCAGTATTATTTTTAGAAGGGTCTACTTTAAGGATGTATTTATTTATTAATATAATATAGAAAACAACAGGAAAGCATCTCTTAGTTATATGAAGGCATTACAAAAACAAATACTATGCTGTAATTCCCTCTGAATTTAAACTTTTTTAAAAAAAAGAAAAAACACCCCCAAATAGTTGATCTCATTATTATATTAACTTCTTCACTCAGCGTTTTTAGGCCAGAGTTAATACCGTATTGGTCTGAGTATAAGACTCACTTTTTTCTCCTAATTTAAGTTTTTAAACTAGGGGTGCGTCTTATAATCAGTCTGTTGCAATTTAATGCCAGTGATTTAATTAAATTTTTTTTAATAGCCCCAAACGTTAAGGGTGCGTCTTATAATCAGGTGCGTCTTATACTCGGGACAATACGGTATTAGGTGCCTAGAGATGTACAGGGTAATTCAAAAAGGATGGTGCAAACCTGGATGTTCGCCAATACCTAAATGACACCCTACGGGGACATTGGATCGGCTGTGCTAGAAACGAGGATTTGCCAATGGAGCCCTGACCTCCATGATTGCCAGGTTTAACACCCTGCAACTTCTTGTTGTTGGGGGGATTTATCATGGACACTGCGTATCTGCTCCCATTGCCACAACAACTAGACGACTTGAAACACATCTACGATGCAGTGGAATCGATATCCGAGGATATGCTGGGATGCTTCTGGACAGAACTGGATTACCATCTACTGACTTGACGTCTGCAGTGTCGCCAATGGCACCCTCATCAAACGTTGTAATGTGCACGTGAAACTTGGACAGTTTTTCTGACTTTCCATGTCATGACGGTTGTTGTATGTCAGTTCATTTTAGAATAAATCAGCTTTACTTTTGCACCATCCTTTTTTTAACAACCCTGTATTAAATGTAATAGATGCTGGGAAAAAAATAACCAGAAATTGCTATATTAAAAGACATTGCATCAGCGGCTTTCAATGTCAGTTCCTCCTCTTGGGTTCATGATAAATTTAGACCTGGTTCACACATACACGTGACTGCACAAATGATCAGGGCTGCATGAGAAAACGAGCCATCTCAGATCAAATACTGCATACAGAACTCTCATCTCTCATTACCTCAAACACAATGTTTTTGAAGAGACTCCATTTACACATTCAGCTGTGAGTCATCAAGTGTTGGGCCTGCATGTGTGAACACTGGCCATACTTCAACAATCATGAGCAATACACAGAGGCTAGCATAAATCACCTTTTTTTAAAAAAAATGGGAGACTCTGATTAAAATATAAATTAGATCTTTTCATTAAGATATCATTTATATTGGCTCATCTGAGAAAATTAAGGTTGTGTTTGTTACATGCAGCCTCCTCACTCAGGGAACCATGAAACTACATCAGCAAAGCCATGAGTAAGAGAGGCTGTTAAAAAAAAGACTTCAGTTTGAATGAACAGCTTGTATCTCTCTGATCCATGCTGGGCTGAGTCTGTTTGAGGAGACCCTTGGCTAGTGCTAGAGCCAAGTTACTGGAGGTCCTGTGCTAAGCCCCCATAGCACGTTGGGCTTCGGTGCCCCTCTCCAAGCTTTCCAGTGATGGGTGATGGACAGCAGTGACAACAGCTCTTCCTGTCCTCCCCAACAGCCAATGGGAGCATCCCTTGCAATGTTGCAGGACTTTTCTGGGGATGCTGTCATTTGTAGATGAGGGTATTGGGAGCAGCAAGTCACTCAGCTGACTTGTACCACCTCTGCCACCAGTACTGATGGGTTTAGGGGTTGATGTGGCCAGTTGGGCCTTCTGATGGCCTGACCATCCTGACATCCGTGCCTGCTGGTGAGCCCCTGCTCTAGGGGTGTTTCCCCTGGTTTGTATGGTAGTGGCAGTGGGTCTCAGCTTGACAGCGCTACATGCTTTTTAAAAAAGTTTTAAAATCTTTCATTGCCTCGCATGGCAATGGCAGTGGAAATAGAGTTCTTGGCAGCCTCATGTTGCCATCCTGGTTTCCCAAAAATGGACGGTAAAGGGGTAAATTGTACTCAGGCCCATGGTCAAAAAGGGGGCCTGGGAGCCAAAGGAGGGGGCCCAGAAAATTCCTGGGATTTCAGATGACCTCATGGAGAGTGAAAGATGGAGGGCAGGCCAACTGGGCAGGTAGACCTGGGTGCCACATTGGCAGCCTTTGCTGCCCTCCCCCTGCCCTGTTTTTCCCCTTCCCCCTTTGAGAAGGGACCAAAAAGAAACTTTGTACCCCATGATAAAATTCCTCTCAGAGGCCCTGCCCTGATCTAATGTCATTTCAGGGTATTGTGGGGCAGTGTCGTCACTGCAGGGGGGGGCGGAGCTCTAAGTTCCGCTGCGATCGGAGCCTCCGTTACACGGCGGCCCCGCCCCCTCGCCTTTGGAGCCTTTCAGGGAAGCTAAAGCAACGCTGAGGAGACTCCCTGCGCGTTGCTTTCGCTGCCCTGAAAGGCTCCGAAGGCGAGGGGGCGGGGCCGCTTTGTTCCTCCGTGTAACGGAGGCTCCGATCGCAGCGGAACTTAGAGCTCCGCCCCCCCTGCAGTGACGCCACTTTTATGGGGTAACTGAGTTGGGGACTGAGAGCCACCAAGAATTCTGTTTCTACATTCTACCTATAGGGATGGCAACATTTTTTTAAGCTGCCAAGCTCCAAGAGGAGCAGTGGGAAAAAAGAGAGGGCCAAGGCAGGAGTCAGCTGGGGGCTTAGCATTTGCCCAAGGGTACCAAATTTTGGTGCAGGGTCTGGATCCACAGGCTTGAGGAAGTACCATAAGGCTCCATTTGTGTTCCATTTTGCCTATATCTGGATGATTGAGAAATAGAGGCTATCTTTTACCGTAGCTGTGAAAGAAGCTCACCACAGCAGGGCTATTTAGCTTGGAATGTACTTTTGGGGTCGTCTGTGTGTTATTGATTCCATCAGTTCAGGGTTTTCTTCACCAGCTTCCAACATAGACACTGGTTTCTAAACTTTTTAACAATGCATTTGGCAACGGCAAGCCACAAAGGAATGTAAATCAGTCTGAAAACACAACAGTCAGCAGTCTTTTGTCCCAGTAAGCATGAGAAACATTAAGAAAGAAGGGGAAAGGAGTTGCAGTAAGTGTGCCAGATGTCACTGTCTGCTGGAGAAACTGATGTCACTGACATCTGGGCAGTCACCAGGACTATCTGCTGCATTCAGCATAATATAAATAGTCTATGAGACAGTAAAATCATGATTTTATACCTTGCAACTTTGTTTATAGGAGATAACAACAGGCAGTAGACCCAAACTACTGCAAAGCCCTTCTCTTCCATGTTTGCATTGTGAATTGGCTGGAGTGATTTTTTTTAAAAAAAAAAATATCGTGGGGGGGGGGGGAATCCAGCCAGGATAGTGCTGGCAGTGGAAATGAAAGGTTGCCCAGGTGTTGTATTCATTTAATGGCAAAACGTTAAGTGAGGACTTGCAGTAAACGAATACAAACACAAATGAGTGTTGTTTTCCCTTGGACATTTCTTTCGTTGAATGCCTCCTGAGATACGTCCTGCTGCCTTTGGCAGAAGCATGCTTGGTGGTGACACAGGAGGTGACACTTCTGTGCATTGGCACCCTTCTTATGGGTTCTTATACCTCCTCCAACGTATAAGGCCATCACTTCCCTTGTTCTAATGGCGGCGGAAAATGTTTTTGTTCCACTTAGAAGAAGCCTAATTTAGACCTAATTCATGTTGTCCTGTTTGGTTTCCTTCTAATTATGCTGTTTTCGAGCTATAGTACTGAATGTTCTTTAATGATATTGTTTTGTTAATATTGAATTTATTGTAGTTTCTTGTGTGTTTTTAAGAAGTTGTGACGTGCCTTGAGTATTTAACTTGTGGGAAAGGAAAGGAGAGAGAGAGAGAGGAGAGAGAGAGAGAGAGAATAAATAAAAGTAATCTGTGTTGCAAACAGCAATTCCCACTGTACAAATTTTAGTTAGCACATGTACATGTTATGCCCTGGTATGCACCCATGAACAATACATATCAACAGAAAAGCAGACCAGAAATGTCTTGCAATAGTTTCAGGAGAGATGTGTATCACCTTTCAAGAAACGTAAATATTTCTTTAGCAGTAGCACTTAGTATTCCGACTGTAGCATTTATGCCTAGCTCTATGCTGAGTTCAGTCTTTCACTGAATGCTGAATGCTGCCATCTGCTGCTTGCATCCAGAAAATCATAGAATCATAGAGTTGGAAGAAGGAACCTACAAGATCATCGAGTCCAACCCCTTGCCGAAGCAGGCTTTCCACAGCTACAACATCCATAAAGACTGTGACATTCACGAGAAGAAAGGGTGAAAGAAGGGAGTGATGAACTGAAACACTATTCCTATTTGAGAGCCTGTTTTGTTTTCTCCCTTAATCATCGGAGGCTGTCCAACATGGCCACTGTTGCATCTGGTGGGGGGAGTAGTCGCGGAGGTCTCCTCTGACATTTGTTCCCTTACCGGGGGGAAAGCCTCCATGTCATGGAAGGGTCTACTCGGACCTGCACTTGTGAAATTGCTGGTGCTTGTGGACCCAGGCCACGGGATCATGTCCGGGAAGGGGGCTAGGATTTGGTGGATGCCAGTGCTGCTGAACCCGCCTTCTTCCCGGACCCAATCTTCCCTCCCCCACCCTCTTTCTGCCTCCCCCGCTATCCTACCTGCCTCAGCGGGTCCAGGAGATGCTCAGCGGGTCCAGGAGATGTGTGGGAAGGCTTCAGCCTTCCTGCCAGCAGCACTCCAGCAGCACACATCTCTGCGTGCTGTCGGAATGCCTTTCACAAATGTTCTGCCAATGCTAAAGCCCAATAGGATTGGCTTGAAAGTCACAACAAGACTAGGTCTGCAAGCATGTATTCATTTATCTAGGATTCGGCCTCAATGAACTCAATGAGACCTACTTCTGAGTAGACATGCATAGTCTTGTGGAGTAGAACAAGTTGGGAAATATCCACTGAAAATCCAGTTAGATGAAAACTACAAGGATGGGCAGATGAATGTTTAAGGAAAATATATTCTGCGTTTTAAATTAAGGTTGTATGGTATTACTTATAAAAGTAAATCAAATAGCTTCAGGCTTCTCATGGATTCAGACTACTCATGGGAATCTCTAAATTAAATGGTATTACGTAGAAAGATTTGTGTAACCTTTTTATTCATGTGTTTATGATATTTTGGTTGGACAACATTTGTTTCCTGTTGCAACAAAATAAATACTGTTTTTTTCGCACTATAAGACGCACTTTTTTCCCCAAAAAACATAGGGGGGGAAAGCGTGCGTCCTATGGTGCGAAGTAAACATCGGCCTTCCCCGATGTTTACTTCGGCCCCAAAGAGCTATTTTCGGCCATTCCGGAATGGCCGAAAATCACTGTTTGGGGCCGATGGGAGGCCAGCAGAGGCTCGTGCAGGCCTGCGCGAGCCTCTGCAGGCCTGCCCCGATGTTTACTTCGGCCCCAAAGAGCGATTTTCGAAGTAAATATCGGGGAGGTCTGCAGAGGCTCGCGCAGGCCTCCCCAAAGCCCCCACAGCCCTCCCCGAAGCCCAGGTAAGGACAATTTTTTTCTCTATTTTATGCTCCATAGGATGCATGCGTCCTATGGACCGACGCGTCCTATGGAGCGTAAAATACGGTAACTGAAATAATATTTCCAAACAGGAAATAGAAAGGTTCCATAATCCAGAAAATATGATTAGCACCATTTTCTGACACAGGTAGTTGACATTGAGAGGGTCACAATGGTAAGCAAGATAAATAAATTTTCCCGCAAGCAGTTATGCGCTGGGCTACAGATGTGTTTCATCTGGGCAAACAATAAAATAAGCTATGGCCTTTTCGTATGAAGTTAAGCAATTTATTTGTGAATAAATAAAGGTTTAGATTACATCCTTCTGTTTTGCATTAAGTCTGGCCCTCCACAAGAAACATGTGGCTCGATTTTCTGCCATTCAAGTTTCTGAAGGTTGTTTGGATAATAAAATCAAGCTAGAGAAAGCAGTTTGGCATTGCAAAATGTCATCAGCAGTTTTGGTTTCCCAAAGTGAACAAGTAGTGGTCTGCGTTTCATTTTACGTTCTAGAATTTAGGAATAGTTGAGGCAGATAACTAGCTCTCTGTAACCATTTGATGGCTTGCTGCGTATGTTGTGTGAAAGTAATCCATGTTGGATGATCAGTGGCATTACAACACCCCCCACGGGGGGCGGGGGGCTGACTCGACACCCCCACATGCCACCAAACACCCTGCCCCCTGGGGGCGAGACGTCATTTGCTGGCACCAGTGCCGCGGCGCGAAACACACACCCCACCGCTTTTCGGTCCTTTTTGGAACCAAACGGCTCCATGGCAGGCGGGCCAAAAACCGGCCAGCGAACTCCCACGGCGGTGATTAGAAGAGCAGCAGAGGGAGCGACCTGTACAACCCCCTGCTGTGTGGCGCCCTGCCGCCCTGGGGCCCACTGCCCCCACCGCATCGCCCCTAACAATGCCTCTGTGGATGCTTCGTGCACTACAGTATCACCAAGTGGGGCAAGGGTAGCCATAAAAATTGTCCTCTGCTGATTTTGTCTAAAACAGGTTCTCAACACCCTCGGCACAGCGTACTGCCCATCAGGCCACTACCATGCCGAGTACCACCGGAAGTATGTGGCGATGACATCACCACCACTTACTTCCAGGTTTTCACCCAGAAATCAAGCGGTAAGGGGCAAGGACAGGCGGGAGAGCCTTTCCCCGCAGAAAGCCCACGCACTTGAGCTCTGCCGACTTGGCAGAGCTCGATCTGCTATTTTCAGGGCTCCAATGCAGCGCGGCTGCAATGGCGGATGCCATCTTGGCCGCCGGATGGTGGATGGCCGGGGGTTCTAGAACCACCAACCGACTGTCCGCGTACCACTAGTAGTAGCCATACCACTGGTTGAGAAACCCTGATCTAAAAGCACCCTTAAAGACTCAACCTTGTGGAAACAAGAGTGCAAGTATCAGTTTCAAGTGTATTTGAGAGTACTGAAAATCCAAGACCACTTCCACTCAGAAAGGACAACATGTCCTTGTATCCATTGAGTTACAACCTAGCCACATATCCTTTACTTTCTTCACTGAAGTCACTATAGCAAGGCACTCTCCATTTTATTTATTTATTTATTTATTTATTTGTTTGTTTATTTATTTCACAGATTTATATACCACCTTTCCTCTGTTCAAGGCAGTGTACAATTAAAAAGTAAATACAACCATAAAGGCATATAAATAAAAACATGTAAATAAAAGCTATTAACCATTCTTGACCATTCACACTTCTCAGGCTTAGTATACAGCAAAAATAGGCAGCTAACAACCTGTGTGCTAGATCTTGCCCCCAAGGCATCGTGATCTAGTCTTCAGGAACCCTGCCCAAAATTAATGGAGCATTTTTCTCAGTTTCATTAGAAATGAAAATAAAAATTGTTTCTAAAAGTTCTCTCTCTCTCTCTCTCTCTCTCTCTCTCTCTCTCTCTCTCTCTCTCTCTCTCTCTCTCTCTCTCTCTCTCTCTCTCTCGGGTTTGTAGGTGAAATGTCCTGGCCAATCACTACATAGGGTAGCATCAGACATCATGTGTAATTAGTACAGGTATTACTATTTCATGCCTCACTAGTATGTCACTTCACACAACATGAGCTAGTGTGTTGTTTGAATGCAAAGCTGTTACCGCTAGATGACAATGACTTAATTGTAGAACCAAACCATCAATGAGAAGATTGGATTGTGTGACCAATATGTTTCCAGCTCCCAGACCAGAGTCTGGAGGGGGGGAAAAGTATCTTGAGAATACAGACATTGGACACTCCTCTTATACAGCATTCAAAATATGACCTTTGTACACAGAATGAACATGAAACCATTTGTCTAAAGTCCAAAAGAATGTCTAATATCTCAGGGTAATGTTAGTGAAATATTCTTAGCTGGTCAAACACCAAAAAGATACTCATGTGTTTTGCTTTATTATTTTTCCTGGCATATTGTATTATTTGCAACATGGCATTGTGACATCAGCCTGTTAAACTGCAGCCAGTCCAAAATAAATGTCTTGTTTCCAAGCTTCTGTGGGAAAAAGTATCAGTTGCTCAACAAACTCAGAGTTCTTGATGAAATAAATGAAATGTCATATGAGCACTTAGGGCCTTTGACTGCAGATTCACTCTTTCTAGATTCATAGGATGCTCCCAGATTCCAGTCTCAAGTATTCCAGCATGTTTTTAGTTAGAAATCAGTCTAGTTAGATTAAGGTTGATTTTAATAACTTTACTTTGAGCGCAATCCTGGGGAACTTTTGAATGGCAGAGCGTGCGCTCCGCCATTCGAAAGTGTCACAACCGTGCCGTAAGGCACATTTGCGACTGCTTAGGCATAAGGGAGGCCGGCACAAGGCCGGCCTCCCTCACTCCGGCGCCGGATCTCCACACGGACGGCGGCGGAAGGTAAGAGCTCCGTCGCAGGCCGCGTGGGCCGACTGGGCGAGGGAGGGGACCCATTGGCCTAGCCGGCCCAGGAGGGAACGGGAGATGGTGTCGGCCATATCCCCATCCCTGCTGGGCCAGCTATGCCGTTACATGGCCTCCTCTACTTCCACCAGCTATTTAGCTTGAGGAAATCTGAGGAGGCCCATCGGACCGGCCCCAGTTTACACCCGGGGAAGGGGACGAGTGTCCCCTTCCCTGAGTAGACCTCCGGCCTACCATGCAACAGGCAGCCTCGGGCTCAGGTTGATTAATAAAGAAGGTTGATAAAGGTTAATAAAGAAGGCTCCTCAGTTGCACCAAAAGATTTAAGAAAGGTTTTGATTTTGTTTGGCTAGCCTCAAACTAAGACAGAGTATAATTGTTACCAGTTCTAATAGGCAACTGTGTCTTTAACCAGAGAGTCATTTCACAGTTGTTGGACTGTTGGTTCAGTCATCCATTATAGGTCAAGGCCACAAATGTAGAATGTTAAAGGTTAAACCACAGAAATTGTCCCAGATAAGCCAAATTTGTTTCAGTCTTGGACCCACCTCACAGCTGTCTCTAGGTGACGTCAATTCATAACCACAGCTTGGGCTCCATCAATATCTGAATTTACACCTGGTCCTTTTATGAGTATTGGTCAGGCATGACATCCAACCATAGCTTGACCAATATGTGAGAGTTTAGGTGGGGTACCACCTAAACCACATCTTCTTTCCTAACAACTAAGAGACGAATTCCTGTCTAAGCAGACA
Source organism: Plestiodon gilberti rubricaudatus (assembly GCA_026170595.1). Classification (NCBI taxonomy): domain Eukaryota; kingdom Metazoa; phylum Chordata; class Lepidosauria; order Squamata; family Scincidae; genus Plestiodon; species Plestiodon gilberti. The sequence goes on along the minus strand of JANXHW010000005.1, from coordinate 79,511,393 downwards.
CCCATCCAGCTGGTTGTATCACAGTTGACCTCATATTCTTACATTCTTGAGCGATGCCCAAAGCAGACTGAAATATATGCCAGATGCAGCTAAAAGATGTGGGTGTGGCAGCAAGTTATTTGGCGATGAGTGGGTGGCGAGCAAGGAAATCAGGTTTTATTTTCCAAGTCAGTGATTTAAAGGGTAGAATCTGTGTTTGTCATTGTATGACCAAATTGCTTCAGAATGCGACTATGCAATACATACCAAATTAAATATGTACATTTCTATTAAAAACATTTTAACAGCGCAATCCTCGAACTCCGGCTGGCGACGGAACGAGTGCTCCGTCGCCGGAAGAAAGGCACGTTTGTGGTGACAATGGAGTAAGGGAAGCCGGCGCAAAGCCGTCCTCCCTCACTCCGGTGCCGAATCTCAACATGGACGGTGGCAGAAGGTAAGAGCTCCGTCGCCGGCCACATGGGTGGTCCGGCCGGGCGAGGGAGGGGGCCCATTGGCCTAGCCTCCACGCCAGCATCACTTACTCCAGAAGAGCCGCAAAAGTGCTTTACGGCACTTTTGCGACTCAGGCTGGCGGAGCAAGAGCTCCATCGGCCTAAAGTTATTTATTATTTATTTATTTAAAGAATTTGTAGCCCGCCTTTCTCCCGAAGGCACTCAAGGCGGCTTACAACATATTAAAATACATATAAACAACTTTAAAACAATTAAACACATTAAAATAATTAAAAACACTTGAGATTAAAAACAACCCCAATGGGTCACCAGCATTTACATATATAACCATTTGTTAAAAAGTCAGCCCACCATGTCAGACATTAAAAGCAGTCCTGAATAAAAACGTCTTAAGGCCCCGCCGAAAAGCCTCTAAAGAGGGAGTCGTTCTTAGTTCCAAGGGGAGGGAATTTCACAATTGGGGCGCCACCGCCGAGAAGACCCTACTCCGCGCCGCCATCCCCCTCACTTCCGCCAATGGCGGCACGGTCAACAGGGCCCCCCCTGATGACCTCAGAGTACGGGTCGGATTGTAGGGAAGGAGGCGGTCCCTCAAATACCCTGGACCCGAGCCGTTAAGGGCTTTAAAAGTCAAAACTAGCACTTTGAATTGTGCCCGGAAACGAACCGGTAGCCAGTGTAGCCGCTGAAGCAACGGTCCGACTGAGTCGAACCGACAAGCCCCAGCAACCACCCGGGCCGCCGCATTCTGCACTAGTTGCAGTTTCCGAACAGTCTTCAAAGGCAGCCCCACGTAGAGCGCATTACAGTAATCTAGTCTAGATGTCACTAGGGCATGGGTCACTGTGGCCAGGTCTGCACGATCCAAGTACGGTCGCAGCTGGCGCACCAGCCGAAGCTGGGCAAAAGCCCCCCTGGCCACAGCCGCTACCTGGGAATCCAGGAGCAGCTGCGCATCCAGGAGAACCCCCAAGCTGCGGACCTGCTCCTTCAGAGGGAGTACAACCCCATTCAGAGCAGGACGATGATCCAGTACCTGAGTCGTAGACTTCTGGACCAGAAGAACCTCTGTCTTATCAGGATTTAATTTCAGCTTGTTCGCCCCCATCCAGCTCCCAACTGCCTCCAGACAACGATTCAGGACATCGACCGCCCCCTTAGAGTCAGGTGGAAAGGAGAGAAAGAGCTGGGTGTCATCAGCATACTGATGACACCCTACCCCAAACCCCTGGATGACCTCTCCCAGCGGCTTCATATAGATGTTAAACAGCATGGGGGATAGAATTGACCCTTGTGGCACCCCACACCTCAAGGGCAAGGGTGCCGAACAAGCATCCCCCAGCACCACCTTCTGGGATCTATCAGCCAGGAAGGAGCGGAACCACCTCAGAACGGTGCCTCCAAGCCCCAACCCAGCCAACCGACCCAGGAGGACACCATGGTCAATGGTGTCAAAAGCCGCCGAGAGGTCCAGCAGGACCAACAGGGACCAACAGGGAGTGCCCCCCTGTCCAGTCCCCGGGGCAGGTCATCCACCAAGGCGACCAAGGCCGTCTCTGTCCCGAACCCCTGCCTGAAGCCAGACTGGAATGGATCCAGATAATCAGCTAGGCTAAAGTTAGGCAGGATCGTTCTGTTATTCTTGTACTGTCTACTTTAGCAGTGGCTTTCCAAGTTCTTACATGAAGGTCTTTTCCAGTCCTGTTACCTGAGATCCTTTTTAACAAGATACATCAGGGTTAAACCTAGAACCTTGTATATGTGTCTACCACAAAGCAATGGCCCTCTCCAAAGCACAGGGGCATCCTCTGTTGGTGTTATGCATGACATCACCATGCCATGTTTCCGAAAGACTCATCTGTGCATATGTGGAGCACTCTAGGATTTCAGATAAGATTTCAATATCTATAGTAGCTTACTTCAGACTTACTCGAACTCAGTAGCTTTGAGTAAGTCCAGTGACTGGTCATGTTTGACTCGAATACAGGCAGAACCACAAATATGCCACTGCTTTGAGTGGAATTTGGTGACGTTGCTAACAATTTCCAGAGGAATTTGCCTCTAGGCAGGCTATTACCACAACAGAGAGTATAACTGAATGTAGGGGGAAGTTTACTAAAGAACTAAAATGGCTTAAGAACATGATCTTACAGACCTTCAGTTGGAGATATTTTAAATGTAATTGATGTTGAGGTTTCCCTTCTTTAAGGGAGTGAGGAATATTATATAATCTGACTTTAGAATGGGGGGAATGTTACCCTGCTATCGCAGTGGATAAGAGCTGACTTTTTGAGAATTACAGCCCAATCCTATACAACTCCTCCCTCCCCACACCAATGCAACCGATGTGTCCTGTGGGGGGGGGGGAGTCCTGGAGGTCTGCTCCTGGTAGGTGGACATTTGTTCCTTTGCCTGGGGGTAAGCTTCTGCTGCCCTGATGGGTCTATTCAGATTTGCACCAGCAATTTTGCTTGTGCAAGTCCGAGTGGACCTGGGTAGGTAGCTCGAGGTTGGGAAGAAGGATAGGATATTGGCGGAGCTGCTTCCTTCAATATCTGCCCCTTCCCACCCTCGACATACCCCCATCCCCACCCAGGTCACCGCCCTGTTCCACCCAGCCACAGCCCCATTCTGCCCACTGGCCACCCCCTGCGCCAACTTACCAGTGCCAGGGCTTTCACAGAGGCTGCTGTTGCCTGGCCAACTCTCATTGTTTGTGGTGGCGGCCAGGCGGTGCTCTATGGCGCATCACGTTTTGTGACCACAGTAAAGTGTGCTGTACCATCGGAATGCTGCACTGCTGGAACGCAGTGGGTCCATGGGATTGGGCCATTAATGTAAGAAAACATCCAGGTAAACATAAAGATGAACATAAGAAAATGATAAATGTAAAAAGATCCAAAAGAAATCATGCGACATTGGACGTAAGGATCAAGAATATTATGGCAATTTGTTATATTAATATTGAAGCATTATTATTAACAGTATTTATATATTATGTATCATTCCGTGTTTGATTATAGTATACTAATAGATGTTAGCGAACTTGCACAGATGTGACACAAGCCATTTGCAGTGAAAAACCACAAAGTATAAATCCACTCTTTAATCCTGCTCAACCATGCTGAATGCAATGGCCGAAGATAAGGAGCCAGATTCTTTTTATGTTTTACACAACATGATCACCATTTCTGGGTTTTCCCCATGTCCTTGAGTCACAAAGTATCACATACTGTTGAGCTCTGGTAATTTGCTTCATTAACAGAATAAATTTTTCCAGTGTCTACAAATCTTCCATTGTTACTTTTTTTATTGACTACAACTCTTCCATTGTCATTGTCTAATACAGTACAGTGTTTTATATGAAGGAATAGAAAAATGGTGTCATGCCTAAACATTTCCAGGCATAGACCTGCTGTGAAGGGAGAAAATAAAAAATAAAATAATCCTGTCTATGTCATAAACCTATCTCTCTCTTATAAGGAAAATTGATATTCTATTAAAAGTACATATTGGCACACAGGTTTCTGTTGCGGGTTCAGGGAGTGTCTGTATGCCTTTGAGTTTGTTGTCATTCGTAACATTCGTAACATTCTTCTGCATAAGGTAGGCCATGTGTTTTAAACTATCCGCTTTAGGGAATTGCACAGTAAGATGTACAGTGCTAGAAAAATACACATGTCTGGAAATCCAGAAGCAACGCAGTAGTTGTTATAGTGCAGCGAAACATGGTGTTGGTATTGCAGTTTTTCTCATTCCATTGCACAAAGTTCAATGCTTCCTAATCCAGGGTTTGGTTCCAGACACAGAAACTCCAGAGTACTCACAAAACTGTCTGACATCGAATGGTTTCCCAGACATTTTAAAGTTGGAGTTGATCTGTGCATGTTTTCTCTTGCATTCGGGCTGCAAACCCCACATGCACAAGCAAACTCAGGCTTTCACACTCCATACTTAACACATTGTCTCAGTTTTCGGGTTTGAGACTGTGGTAATTAAAACAACGAAGTCTTATCACTTGACGTTTCGCCTTGTCCAAGTTTCCAAACATTTTAGATGCTTTTCAAACTTATTTCATACTATAAATTGTTCTATTTCTTACAGCCCTATCCTATGGTTCCCCCCCCCGGCCAATGCAGTGGCACCAAAATGGCTGCTGCTGCATCCTGCCCGGGGGGGGGGGGGAAGTCACCTAGGTCTCCTCTGGGTAAGGGAATGTTCATTCACTTACCCAGGGGTAAGTCTCCAGAGTGCGGAGGGGTCTACTCGGACCTGTGCTAGCTAGCACCTCCACATGGACCTGGACCGCCGGATTTGGTCCTGGAAGGAGGCTAGGATTTGGCAGCCGCTGCTGCCACCCAACTGGCCCTCTTTCTGGAGCTGATTCGTCTATGCCCTGCCCCATTGCCTCCCCGTTCCGCCCTTCCCACCCCCGTTGCTGCCTTGTTCTAACCTCTCCCGTGCCATTCCACCTCCCCCCACCCTGTCCCATCTCCCCCACCAACATACCTGCCTTGGCAGGTCCCAACACAGCCACTGCTGCATGTGGTGCAGTTGTGGCCTTCCCGCCGGCACTCTGGCAGGGCGTGCCTCCGTGTGCTGTCGGAGTGCCTCTCGTGACTGCCATAAGGCAGTTAACGCTGGCAGAACACGTGTTCCGCCAGCGTTAAAGCCCAATAAGATTGGGCTGTAAATAATGTGAGGAAACCTTCGCCTGGGTTTGTATTAATGCGTATCACTAGCAGCAACTGTATCCTTTTCTATTTAGCCACTGGTACAAAGACCGTTCTTGCAGCCCACCAGAACTATCCAGAGCATTTAAAATATATATAAGACTGACGCCTCAGTGAATAAAATATCCCAGTCATAAAACCTTTTGGATGAAAATTGTTTACCTGATACAAGTAAAACAAATTGGGTGGTCACTAGTAACCTCCTCGCTGAGTTCAGCCAGTCCACAACCCAATACCACAGTAACACTTGGCACATGACATCAAAATATTCATTTATTGCACAAGTCAAAAAAAGAACTGAAAAGAGTTAACTCGCAAATAGTTTTAAATGCCTTTCCAGCCTGTTCCTGGGCTATGCAAGTGGAACGTGTTGGCTCACTGTACATCCATGCACATTTTTTCCCCTTTGTAATGTAACTTTGTCGTTTGCTGCCAACTACCAGTGAGGTTCAAGTTATGATGAAGCTTTGCAATTACAAAAGCAGAGTGATATTTCAACATGTGTAGGCATTTCAGAACTTACTGAGGGGGAAAATCTGTGGTTAGAAAATAAAATATTTAGAGTTGTTTAAAGGGCGGAGTGGAATTGCTTAGGAAAGAAGTGGTGGGCTGGGATATTTTGCTTGGTGCCCAGTGAACTTCGCCCCTTCACCTCCCATCCTGTCCAGAATAATTTCAGGTGCCAGACTCCCCTGTTCTGTCATCACGCTTGGAATCTAGAGATTCCCCTAACTCAGTGGTTCTCAAACATTTTAGCACCGGGCAGAGGCATAACAAGGGTGGAGCGAAGGCAAGTAGTTCTGCAAGTGCCTCCGAGATCCAAGAGTGGTTCATTGTGTCACTGTCAGATGCATACTGGACTAATAGCTCTTCTCCAGGGAAAAAAGAGTCTTGTAGTTTGATGACCAACCTGGGTAGCCAGAGAAGTAAAAAAGAGAGACAGCAGGATGATAAAAAGTTATATGGAGAGTAGTTTTTGTCTCACCCTACTGTCCTGTGTCCTTAGAGCCAGCCAGCAGCTTCAAGTCCCTGGGACATGTTTCTCCTGGGCCCCTGAAAAGTGAGCTGCATCTCCCCCATCCTTTCGTATAATTAATTAATATTTCTATTCTGCCTTTCTCAGTCATTGGATTTCTCCTCTGACTGTAATCCAAGGCAGTTTACACAGGCAGGCAATTCTAAACCAAGCATTTTTTTTACAATTTTACAATAAATGTTCTAGTCTTTCATAGAATGCTACTTTCCAGGTGTTTTCTTTCATGGTCTCTCTGGCATTCAACTCACATGTATTGACTGACAGGCAACTCCCTCTCACAGAGTGCCGGCTGCAGCTTGTCAGCAGCTACAGCTCTTCGACTGCACACGAATTCTTCCAGGAGTCTCGAACTGCCGTCCTTGATCTTCAGGAATAGGAGGCTGCAGCTCTACCAACTGAGCTAGACCTCCTATGGCTCCTATACAGTGCCAAAACCTCCATTATGAGTTGAGATACTGCTGCATAAACGTTTAGGACTGGACAAACTGCTGAAGCCCCAAAATCTCTGAAGCTAGTGGGGTCCATGGCCAGCATGTAGGCTAGCAAATACTCAGTTTGTTGGGAATGCAGCACCACCAAGCTGAAGGCTAGCATCTGAGTGGGTAGCATTGCCTTCAAGGGAGGCCATTTTAGGTGGTCCATAGAAAATACAAATTCTCTCTCTCTCTCTCTCTCTCTCTCTCTCTCTCTCTCTCTCTCTCTCTCTCTCTCTCTCTCTCTCTCTCTGCCTCTTGTTGTCTTAGGGCGAAATCCACCCTAAACGTCTGGTGCTGGAGTGAGCGCTCCAGCGCCGGATGCTATCACAAATGTGTTGTAAGGCATGTGTGCACCGACTCGGGAGTAAGGGAGGCCAGCACAAGGCCGGCCTCCCTCCGGCGCTGGGACGTCCATGCGGATGGCAGCAGAAGGTGAGTCTCTGGCACTGGCCGCATGGACAGTCCGGCCAGCGAGGGAGGGGGCCATATCCCCATTCCCACCAGGCCGGCTCAGCAGTTAAATAGCCTCCTCCTACTTCTGCCAGCTATTTAGCTATTTAGTTGGCGGAAATCCGAGGAGGCCGATAGGGCCAGCCCCAGTTTACACCCGGGGAAGGGGACGAACGTAAACCTCCACATGGCAGGCCGCAGCAAGGGATGGGATCCGGGAGGCGGCCCAGGGCAGCCCTGGATTTGACTGTTAAAGGATGTTAAGTCTAATATTGTTCTACCTATTTAAAACTTTCTGGTCCCATGATGTTAGTTGCAATGAGATTGGCTTATATGGAAACTCCCTTTAAGAAAACTGTAAAAAAAAAATCATCATGACAATTTCTGTTGAGATCAAGAATGTAAATTAAAAAGAGTTGCCAGGTTGGATGCCTCCAATTTCTGAGGTGGGGTCTGAAGATGTCATAATACTGCCAAACCTTGAAAAATGCCCCCAAAATAAATAAAGACCAGGGTGGATTCCAGCAGGAAAAGAGTAAAGTCCAGTAGCAGCCCAAAAATTGCCTCAGATTAACCTTTGACACCCATATCTACATGAGGAAAAAGTCGAATGTTGGAGAAATGTGTTAATTTTTGCCAAACTGGAAAAAGCAAATAGTTACTTTACCTAAAAGTAAATGGTTAACAAATTTTTCTCAAGGCTGACCTAAATATTTATCCTCTGACAGGATACTTCCCTCTCACATGACTGTTGCACCCCAGATTTCATGTTGTGAGATATTGTGCGAACGCATCCACATCAAAATTATCACTCACATGGTAAGCTCACATATCAGAGAAAAGGCAAGACTAGACACCTTCTCTGTGGTGTGTAACTGTTTTATTTGAGATATGGGCTTGAGGTAAGAACACCCAGACCTATACACAAGATAAATCTGCAGTACAGTAAGTCCTCACTTATCTTAAAGTCATTTCGTTTAAAGTTGTTTCATTTTAAAGTTGATGGGAAAATGCCATAGGAACGTTTACCTATGGTAACATTGGTTTCATTATAAGTCATTTCACTTAAAGTTGCAGTTTCCAAGAAGAACCTATCCACAACTTTATGGCCTAAATCCTAACTAAATTTCATAAGGCACGTTTGCACCTACTTTGGAGTAAGGGAGGCCGGCCCACACTCTGTCACCGGGATGTCTATGCAGCCGCCGGAGGCCGGTAAGGCTCCCGCTGGTGGCCACATGGGTAGTCCGGACGGTAAGGGAGGGGGGCCATTGGGAGAGCCGGCCCGGGAGGAGGCAGGGATGGTGTTGGCCGTATCCCCGTCCACGCTGGGCTGGTTTGGCTGTTACACGGCCTCCTCCTAATTCAAAATAGCTGGTGGAAATCTGATGAGGCAAAAAGGGCCAGCCCTGGTTTACACCCCTTCCCCGAGTAGACCTCCGGCCCGCCGCATGGTGGTCCCGGGCGAGAACCGGATCCGGCGTGCGGCCCTGGGCCTCCAGCCGGATCTTTAGTTAAGATCTCGCTGTAATTGAGGACTTGCTGTAGTAGAATCTGTGCCATGTCAGAGAATGAATGTCTGAATTGGCCTTCAGATACTGAATTATTGACCAAATAATTCTTCAAATAATGATTGTTGCCTCAGAAAATGGTTATGAAGCCTTTTTTTTCTCTCCCCCCCCCCCAGCCTTTGGGTGAATTTTGGAGTGTGAAATTTATGCAGGATATTTGACATAGAGCAAGATTCAGAGGTTACTGAAAACAACCATTGCACTGCTGTAACTTTACTCAGAATTTCACAATCCTTGCTCGAACCACAGGGTTAGTACTAAAGGCAACAAAACAGCAGGGAACCAGTCGGAATGTGCCAGAGTTCATAGAACAATTGCTTCAGATTTAACTTGGTTGACCTTTAATCTCTCTAGGTCATCAATGGGTCTTCTGTTCAGCATCACACGGTCCTGCTCTAATCAGATTGCACAGAGTTTGCCTAGAATCCAGAGTATTGGTGACTGCAATTATGATAATTTCATATTAGCACGACTTTCACAGGAAATAATTCAATGGCATGCAGCAACACATTTATTTTCCTACCAGAAATTTTCCATTGCTTTTATTGCTTTTATTACCAGGTATCGTTCAAACCTGCTCATCATCTTCATGTCTTTTAGTTATATAATTGATGTGCATTTTGGATCGCTTCATGATAAATGTAGCTATCATTGGGTCAATATGATGGTACTTGGATTAAAGTCAGAAGACTTCATCACCAAAACCACCTTGGATTAAAGTCAGAGGAGAAATTCAATAACCAAGAAAGGTGGTATATAAATACTGTATATTATTATTATTATTATTATTATTATTATTATTATTATTATTATTATTATTATTATTATTATTATTATCAACCAAATATCTGGTGTCTCATCTTTGGCCTCAAGGCTACTTCACACATTACACTGGGCCCACCTTACCCATGGGGGGGTTGGTTCTGGGACTCCATACAGATACAAAAATCCGTGCATGCTCAAGTCCCTTAACTTGGGTATAAAAACCAACACAAATCCATCCCTAGGTGCCTGCACAACTTAGCTTGAGCAACTTTTCCCTGCCCAAGTTAGGTTGTGAAATCAAGTTAGGTTTCCCCGCAACTTTGCCTGTCGCCGCTTCCACTTCCCTTCCTCCCATTGGTCACTTTGCCCAGCCCCGGCCACTTCTGCCAGTGGCTCCTGTGCACCAGGGAGCGCAGAACCAAGCCAAGCACAGAGCTGCCTCCAGCCAATGGGGAGAAAGCGGGAAAGCCGGAATGAGTGCTGGAGAGAGACTAGAAAGAGACACCGTGCCACGCTGGTAAAATACAGGAAACAAAATTAGAATATTTTCAGTCCGCGGTTTGGTTAAATCCGCGGATGCGGGAACTGCTGAATTATGATATAATTTTTATATAGTTTTTAGATGCCTACCGAAGACATTTTAAGGCTACACCTAAACATATAAAGAGTGTATACAACAAACAGATGTATTATATAGGTACATTAGTCATGTAACTGCAGTTGGCTGCAGCTCTTTGTTCATTATACATCCACTGCCAAATCAGGTTTGCTTCAGTGTAATGACGGACCAAATAATACCAAGCCAAATTGTTCTCATTGATGAAGCCACAGCAGGAGTCTGATAGCTGTAACAGGTTTCAACCATATACTATCCTCCTAATTTTCAGTATGAATGGACTTTTTCATCACCAAGACATGCTAATGAATTATGCTTCTTTTTTCCTGAAACTTCCATTGTGTTGTGTTCCTTTGCCAGAAAAAATATCTCTTTTTCATTGGGGGAGGGGGGAGGATAATGTCACACAATTGCATTCCCTGCTGTCTTATGGTCAAATAATATTATTAGACCCATGACATTCCATAGGATCACCTTCCAGAATGACAGGTGGCTCTCTTGCGCTTCATAAATCATAGCGCAGGGATCCACATGGAATAGAGAATTTCATTGAGAAAGCACACGAGAAATTCTTTCATAATTGCCCTGGGCTTTTTTTGTTATGGGCTTATCCCAAGTTCCCACAGAAGCTGGGAAAGCTGTTAAATTATTTTCTTATTGTTTCTATTACACGTCTGTTGACCTGAAGCCTGCTAACTAGCAATCGTGCTGTTCTGTGTTCTTTTCTTATAGTCTCAGTGGGAAAACTAAAACAAAGCAAAGCTTAACACTGGTCCTACTAGACAGTACAATAATGGGAAGGGCTAGAGTAAAATCCTAAACCCACCTGTATGCTTTGTGGTCCCACTGAAGTCAATAAGATTTGTGAGATGTAACCTAATGCTGCACTACATAGCATGGTTGCTTGGGAAATATCCTACTGAGGGACCTAGTTCTTAAACAATATGGACCACTGTTGTAATTTGTTCTTCACAGGTGAGCTGGGGATGTGTCAAACTCATTTATTTTTACAAATACAGTGGCCACTTGGCATCCGCGGTCTCGGCATTCACAGATTCCACCATCCACGGATGCCAAGCCGGAGGCCTCTTCTGCATCGCACCAAGCGCGAAGCCGCCTCCGTGGGTCTCAGAACACTTTTCTGATGTGATCAGAAGTCACTTCCCCCCTTGCAGGATCCAGTAAGGTACTTTGGCATTAGGTGCTGGGTTTTGGCACCCACAGATTTGCAGTATCCATGGGGGAGGGCGGAACAGACCCCCCCCCGCGGATACCAAGGGCAGACTGTATTTCTACCTTACTGCTTGCTGGTGTTGCAAGTCCAGGTTACATCTGCAAAAGCAAATCACAATAGTTTCCTATTTGGCAAGCAGCAATTGCAGAATGTTCCTGAGGTACACACATGGGTATTGTCACAAGTGTTACCGTAATTGGTCCATTTACATGAGAAGTAACATGCATTTTGTAGGGAAGAGGAAGATTGCAGGAAAAAAGAAAATTGCAACAAGAAATCCAAGCCCTTTTTGAAATGTACCTTACCAAATGAATTCTGTCCCCTCTTGAAATTTTAACTTACAATGATATGTATTTATGTAGATATAAGCTGAATATCTGAACCATAAGCTGTCGATCGAAAGGTCAGCAGTTCGATTCCCGCGACGGGGTGAGTGCTCGTTGCTTGGCCAGCTCCTGCCAACCTAGCAGTTCCAAAGCATGACAATGCGAGTAGATAAATAGGTACCGCTTGCAGGAAGGTAAACAGTGCTCCGTGTTCCAGCTGCATGCTACGTGCTGCGGCAAGGAGAGTCATGCCGGCCACATGACCACGGAGGCGTCTTCGGACAACGCTGGCTCTTCGGCTTTGAAATGGAGATGAGCACCACACCCTAGAGTCGGACACGACTGGACTTAATTGTCAGAGGATACCTTTACCTTTTTAGATATGTTGTATAGCTATCTTGTAGTGTTCAAAACGGATCTATCCTACAACTGGTAGATTATCATTACTGTGCTTTAATAGGTGGTTTAATTATTCCGTATGTATAGCGGAACCATGTTTTCTCTACAAAGTGTGCTTGGTTGGTTTGGGCTGTATGGATGGCCAAAGACACTGACTACATTTTATTCAGTGGTGCAGATCCAAGGAGACCGATTGGTGGTCAAGGGGTTTACAGAGGGGTAAGGGAAAATAATCCCCCTGCCCGGTGGATACAGCATGTGCTGTATCCATGCTCATACAAAGTGAACTGCTGGATACAGCATGTGCCTTTTTGGCATGACTGCATCAGCAAACAGGGAAAGGGCAGGATTGGGCTCTAAATATATGACTGTCTGGGGGGGGGGGGTTTCTACTTCGTATGAGCATGAAGCAACTTCTTCAGCTGCATGTGGTGTGTGTCCCAAACATGCATCATTATACCCATGTACTTTATCATTTGGTTTCAGTGGTTGCAGTATTTGTGACCCTCTGTCATATATATGGCAGGGGAGTGCAGAGACGGGGCATATCAGGCCTGGGAGGGGGTAGGACCTCATTGAATGCCATACTTATCTTCCCTCCCAGGTCTCGAGCCCCGACATGGGGCTTCTGGGGTCAGTGCTGCCGAATTAGCTGGTGCTGACCCAAGTAGCCCCATAGCAAAGATTGGGGCGTTAGACAGGGTTAGGGGATGAATGTCCCCTTACTCTGAGGAGACCCCAGCCCACACCTCTCCAGCACTGGATACAGCATGAGCCTGGTGCCCACGCTGTACCGGTGCTGGATAGGATTGAGCTGTGAGTCTAGGGCTTTCCACCAAGTCATTCAGTCGTGGGTAGTTTGGACCTGATGTGACATGGTGATGACCATAGTACCTGGCAAATCTTTTGAATTTGTGTTCAGTAAACGGAGGGCCATTATCAAACAATACATGTGGTATCCCATTACTTGAAAATATTATTTTTAGTTTTTAATAATATGTTGTACTGTCAAATTTTTAACATGAGTGTTTTAGGGTAGTGAAAAAAGTAAGCTAAGACCAACAACTAATCTTTGCCAGACTGCATGAGTGTCAACACCAACTTTGATCTCTAAGTTGTGTTTATTGCCTGGGCTGCTTCCATTGCCTAAAGCTGTTGTTTTCGGGACATGTCAGATTGTTTTTTAACCAATTGTTCAATATGCAGTCATCTAAATTCAAAATTGCAAATCTCTGCACTCCTTTTTACATTTTTCTATACCCGGATGGCCTTTATGTGTTCTCTGAAGTATCTTCTTCTGCAATTCCTTGAGCATATTGAGCTCATCAATTACAGATAGCTCTCACTTAAACTGAAAATATGGATCAGGTATGTTGTGACTATCTGCCTGTGGCTATACTTTTGATTACTCACTGTGGCGGAATATCATGTGTTGTGGCTTCTGTAGATTTCTGCCATAGTTGCTGATGCTGGAAAAGTGCTTAGCTTTCTTAGACATGGGGTAGTATCAATTTTTTCATCTTTTTCTCTGACTTCTACTGTCGAATGCCCTGTATTATGTGTCTGCTACTACCAGATCTTTTCCTGGCTTATATTCAATCATTAAGTCATTCAGCTGAAGCTGAAAAAAAGAGTCTGGATTCTGGGTGGGACATCTGCCAATCTCTTTTTAGCAATAGACTCCATAGTCCTGTGGTCATTCTGCCGCAACCAGCTAGTCCTAGATGCAAATGTGAAACTTTTCACAGCTATATGCTCAGGCCAAAACAGCCTTTTCTACCTGTTCAAAGTGGAACTCTGTTTCTCCATCACTCAAAGAGAGCACCTGGCGAATCAGGAGCCTGGACATTCTGCCAACTTTCCCCAAATTAAGATGTGTTACCGGTAATTTTTAAAATGTGAGCTGCCCTGACCATTCATTGAAAGCACAGGACATGAAATTCTAAATCAATATACCGTATTTTTCTCTCTATAAGACGCGCTTCCCCCCAAAAAAAAAAAATTAGGGGGAATGTCTGTGCGTCTTATAGAGAGAATAGTGGAAAAAATGGCTTCCTTTTAACAGTTTTACTTACCTGGTTGTTGATCTTGCGCTCCAATCTTCAGGTGCCCCAGCAGCTCCCAGTCACGTTCAGCGCCTGGGCTAAGTTCCCAGGCGCTGGACGCGACCAGGGAGCCCTGCACAAACATCGCAGCAACTTACACTTACAACTTGCGGTTCACTTACACAACAGCAGGTGGTTGTTTTTTTTTCTCCTCTCAAACTAAAAGACATTTGTTTAGCTAACGGATATCTTGCAGAACCTTTTACAGTCACAGAATCATCAATAAAACGGGAAACCTGGCAAAGTTAATTAAAGTGCATCCATCCCTTAAAGGCTGGTCATTAAAATCTCATGTTCCCTCTTTATTCCAGCAACTGTGAATAGATACATATCTACAAACATGATGGGGGGAGGGGGGGTTAAAGCCTTTACATTTTATTACAAAGCCTCAGGAGTTTTGCATACTGTTGAAATATAACCCTGGTGATTTGGGCACTTTCCCCCTGCCTTTTGAAAAAAAGATCTATTGAGACCTATAATGTATTTCATGTTGTTAAACGTTTTAATGTTCCTCATACATGGTGTGCTAAACTAAAACACAAACCCACCCTTTGCTGATTAACAGACCAATACTGTGTAACTCTTGCACCGGTGTAACAGTAGATCCACCAGTGTAAGAGCACTTATGCAGGTGTAAGATGCCGTATGCCGACGGATGCAGGATGGACACTGGCGTAGCTCACCTTGGACGCCGTGCATGCGCAGTTCGGACGCAGGACAGACGGCGGCGCAACTCTGCCGATGCAGGGGGCATTCTGGGGGCATCTGAATGCCCCCCAGAATGCCCCCTGCGTCAGTGGAGTTGCGCTGGCATCCGTCCTGTATCCGAACTGTGCATGAGCAGCGTCCAAGGGGGGTTATGCCAGTGTCCATCCTGTGTCCATTGGCGTATGGCAAGTTACACTGGCATAAGTGTTCTTACACCAGTGGATCTACTGCTACACTGGTGCAAGAGTTACACAGGATTGGGCAGTAATTCTCGAGTGGGCAGGAGTGCCTTTTTCTAGCTTTGAATGGTACACCAATTATGCCCACCCCTGAGAAACAAAGACCTATAGCCCAGTCCTATTCCCCACCACCAGCACCTATGCTGCCACACCATAGAGGCGCATGCTGCATGCTATGGTAGGGGGGCAATGAGAAGGTCTCCTGCCTTTGGAGAGTCCCTTAAAATGGCCACTGTGCCTGAGGATTGGAGGATAGCTAATGTCACACCAATCTTTAAAAAAGGGAGGAGAGGGGACCCGGAAAACTACAGGCCGGTCAGCCTAACATCTGTTCCAGGTAAGATGGTGGAAAGTCTCATCAAGGATAAAATCTTAAAACACATAGAAGAACAGGCTTTGCTGAGGGAGAATCAGCATGGCTTCTGCAAGGGGAAGTTTTGCCTCACAAACCTTTTAGAATTTTTTTGAAAAAGTCAACAGGCATGTGGATGTGGGCAAACCCGTGGATATTATATATCTGGATTTTCAGAAGGTGTTTGACACAGTCCCTCATGAAAGGCTCCTGAGAAAACTCCACAGTCAGGGAATAAGAGGGCAGGTCCTCTTATGAATTAGGAATTGGTTGAAGACCAGGAAACAGCGAGTGGGAGTCAATGGGCATTTTTCACAATGGCAAGAGGTGAAAAGCGGTGTGCCCCAAGGATCGGTCTTGGGACCAGTGCTTTTCAACTTATTCATAAATGACCTGGAGTTGGGGATAAGCAGCTAGGTGGCCAAGTTTGCGGATGACACTAAACATTTCCGGGTGGTGAAGACCAGCAGGGATTGTGAAGAGCTCCAGAAGGATCTCTCCAAACTGGGCAGCAAAATGGCAGATGTGCTTCAATGTAAGTAAATGTAAAGTGATTCACATTGGAGCAAGAAATCGAAACTTCACATACACGCTCATGAGTTCTGAGCTGTCTGTGACGGATCAGGAGAGAGATCTTGGGATGCTGGTGGACAAGTCGATGAAAGTGTCGACCCAGTGTGCGACGGCCGTGAAGAAGGCCAATTCCATGCTTGGGATCATTAAAAAAGGGATTGATAATAAAACGGCCAATATCATTATGCCCTTGTACAAATCGATAGTAAGGCCACATCTGGAGTATTGCGTCCAGTTCTGGTCACCACACCTCAAAAAGGATATACAGTAGTTGAATTGGAAAAGGTGCAGAAAAGCGCGACCAAAATGATTTGTGGGCTGGAGCATCTCCCTTATGAGGAAAAGCTACAAGTGTTTGGGACGTATAAAATTATGCATGGAATGGAGAGATTGGAGAGAGGAAAGTTCTTCTCCTTCTTGCACAACACCAGAACCAGGGGACATGCACTAAAATTGAGTGGAGGGAGAGTTAGAATGGACAAAAGAAAACATTTCTTCACCCAATGTGTAATTCATCTGTGGAACTCCTTGCCACAGGATGTGGTGATGGAACCTGGCCTAGATGCCTTTAAAAGGGGTTTGGATAGATTCATGGAGGAAATGTCCATCACAGGTTACAAGCCATAAGTAACCTCCTGGTTGTAGGAGTAGGTTTTCTCTGTGCCAGGTGCAAGGGAGTGGCGACTGGACACAGGTATCTTGTTGTCTTGTGTGCTCCCTGAGGCATCTGGTGGGGCCACTGTGTGATACAGGAAGCTGAACTAGATGGGCCTTTGGCCTGATCCAGCAGGGCTCTTATGTTCTTATGTTATGAGAGGTGGAGCTCCTTAAACAGCTGTATGACAGGCAGACAGGCAGATGCAACTTTCACCAGCATGGTGCTGCCTGGCCATGCTCATCTGTGCTGTAGGCTACAAACCTGACTGACTTCTGAGTAGACATGCATAGGATCGCACTGTTACAAGCTTATGTATGTCTATTAAGAAGTAAATTCCATTGAGTTCAATGGAGCCTCTTCCAGGTAAGCATGCAGAGCATTGAAGCCCAACTGCTCAATCCTACCTTTGGATTGACAGCAGCAGGACACTGTCCCACTGTCGTAAATTGGTTGTTGATGATGCGCGGAGTGTGCCACTGGTGGCCTTTTCTGAGCCGCCACTGCAAAGCAGTAGCAGCATTGGAAGCCTGCTGCCTCGGCCAGCACTGTGCACTGGAGCAGGTAAGCAAACACATTGAGCAGACCGTGGGAGGGAAGGGGGAGTAATAATGGGGCATTTCTGTGGAGGAACTTGTGGGCATGTCAGGGGAGGTAGGGCTGGAACTAGCAGCAGTTATGCATGTTGGTGTCTATCCCCTCATTTTAACATTTCCCTGTCTCTTTTCTCTCCTCGGACATACGCCACCAAAATGGCTGGCATATGTCTGAGGAGACCCATAGGCAATCGGGCAGCCTACCAGGAGGTAAGTAAAAATTTTACTTACCTCCTCTCAGAGAGTAAGCAGCGTTGGTGGAGAGGCCGGCACCACTCACTCTCTGCTAACCACAGGACGCTGCCGGCAGATGGAGGTGGGGGCATGGGAAGGGCAGAACAGGGTGGAACAGGAGGGGGTCATTAGACCACTGAGCCCAGAAGGGGGGAGGGATCCTCTGCGGCATGCTCTGCTGAATCCTATCCCCTGTCCTGGGCCTGGCGAGCACTACATGGGCTCCTCAGATTTGCACTGACCGTTTTGCTGGTGCACATCCATAGGTGCAGTTGGGTCATTACCCAGGGGAAAGGGACGAATGTCCCTTTCCCCCGAGGTGTGCTCCAGCTGCACCGGCGCTGGCCCGATCCTGCATAGGATCCAGCACAGCGTGCTTTTACACACCAAATCCTAGAAAGGATTGGGCTGCCCAAGAGTTCAAACAGATAGACTCAGGGATGCAGGCGTTACTCATAAAAAACAGTATTTGAGTTTATAACTATTTTATTTTGTGCCCAATTTGCAACAAAGTCACAACTAGAATTCAGATTTTTTTTTTAAAAAAAATGAATAATTAGTGTGCTATCATAGCCAACTACATGGACAAAAAACAATTAACAGCTGTTTCTATTGATTACGTATATAGGCATTTTGTTTGAGTTTTTCTGTTCATATCCAACGGTGTGAGCAAAGATCTAGAAGAGTTTCCTTTTTAAAAGTGTGCAATCTGATCATGTGGAAGTTATTAGTACAGTTCTTTTGTTTCATCAGGGTTGAGAAGTTTGGAATAACGTGAAGCTACACTGGACCCATCTGGCTGAGCAGGAAAATCCCGTTTAATTGCTCTTTTGCCAAAAATGTTAAATCACTTCCTGGGAATGCAGTTAATTTAAAACATATGGAAACCATTGAGAAAGGTCCATAGTGAATTCAAAGCTTGATTTTTTTATTTTTTTTAGATGCAAGCATTTTTCATAAGTAACAGGCATGCTATCCTACTGGGATTATATTTAACAAAGTATGTTAGCGACCTACACACCCAAACAAAAAACCCTAATGCCCCAATCCTATCCCCTGCCATTGGCGTCGATGCAGCCGCACCACCAAGGCACGGGCTGCATCCAATGGTAGTGATGGTGGTGGAGATCAGGAGGCCTCTGATTTTAAGATAACTTTTGTTCCCTTACTCCAGGTAGGTCCTCTGATGGCCTATGGGTCTCCTCGAACCTACGTCAGCTCTATAGCTGGCGTTGGTCCGAGGAAGGTAAGGAGGCACCACAGGCGTGTTTGCCAGTGTGCACATTTGCTGGCAAGATCCAGCCCCTTCAGCCTCCTTCCCGCCTCCTGCCCTCCCCCCGATCTGCCCAGAAACTTCCACTCTCCCCCAAGAAACATTTTTAAAATGGCAAAAGAGAATTTTTTTAAGTACCCAAAGATGCTTTAGATATTTTCACTTGCCATCTGGGTAGTGTGTTATTTTCCAGAGAGAGATCCCATATCATACTTTGTTGTTCAGGTGATTTTCATGATAGAGGCCATCACATTTTCTCTCACAACAAAGAGGCAGGAAGAAACAGGAAGCAAGAAGTTACCCCATAAAGGTGTTGTTGGAAGAGCAACAGCATGTGAGCTAGGTTTGGATAATAACAGTGGGTGTAAATGCTGGCTTCCACCAGTAGAGGGAGGTAGTTGCTTAGTTCAAAGACTTGTGGGTTGCTCTCTCCTACTGTTACTAGTCCTCTGGTTTGACTTCTTTTCCTTCTTTTGTTTTCTATCTGGGAGTAACAATGGCTGCAGTTCTTTCTTTGTCCAAGTAAAGTTCTTAACAAAACTTGGTTTGCATGTGTGGGACTGTTTTAATTCCTCCACTCTGCTAACAAAAGGAACCCACAATAACCTAACTTCTTAGACAAGAGAACTCTCCAACTTCTCTGTAAATTGCCTGCTTCTCCCTTTTAATTGTCAGAAACCATCTCACAGGGAAAGGACTGGCCACACTTTTGGAATTGGGTCAGTCTATGCCAGCCACAGCTAGACAACTCCAGGCTTGTACCTGCCAGTCAGAGCTGACTTCATTCTAAGTTCTTGCTATGCTTGCTAAACAAGCAGGAAGTTGAACTATGCATCCTTTGACTGGCAGGTACAAGCTACAGGTTACACTTCACACACCTCACTAGGGTTGAGCATTTGACCAGGCAGACAAGATCTGGTCAATTGACCAGTCAAATATTAGTCAAATTGTAAGTATGCTGCTGACTAGTGCAATTCTAGGAGACAAGCAGTCTGCACTCCTGCCCTTCCTAACAACATTATAATTAAATAATAACTGATAAGCTGCCACCTATACAAGGGCATTCTTGGCCTTGCAGAATATTTTACAATCTCTGATGTCAGTCAAAGAATTGATGGTATTTGACTGATCAGTTGATGGTATTTGACTGATCAGTTGACCAGTATGCCAGACTTACACTGTACAGCGTCAGGCCTTAGAAAGATGAAGTTTAGCTGAGTTGACCAGTCTTCAAAATTCAGCCAGTTTCCAATTTCCGCCACAATGGATACTTGTCTATTCTGTAATTCTGTAATTTGTAATTAATTTGTAATTTATGAATAAGAGACTAAATAAAGAATTTGTGTAAAAGAAAAATAAACGTTTAGTTCGTCATGCCTAAGAAAGTTAGTCATGACTAACTAAACTTAGGACACAGCCCACAATATTTATGGTGCCTGTGTATATGCGATAGTATACAGTATGCATTCACCAGCGTGAGATCATAAACTCCTTGTACTGGTGCAGCTGAGGACATGAGAACAGAATCCAGTAATGATGCACAGGAAAAGGAATACAGAAGGTATCTGCTCTTCTTCAAATGCTGCACGACTTATTAAGAAAGAATAAGCATCCATTCCATTATAAATCACCGTTATCTAACACAGCTGTATGTATTTTCTTGGGCAGGCAGTTGTAGTACAAAGGTGTCCCATCAAATGCAATAGTCAGTTTCATTTACAGGCACATCTGTTTGAAAGAAGCTTGCTAAAGAAAAAAAATTAAGCAGATGTCTTCATTGGACCAACATTTTTATTTCATTTTAGCATACCTTCAGAAAATGTCCAAATTATATCATCATGGAAAGAGCTTTGGAGCCATTTCCCTAATACAATCTCCCACTCACATTCCGAGAGCCAGTGTTCTTTTGTTTACTGAGGAGCTTCCAGGTGTCTCCTTGAATTCTACCATCTTCCAAAGAAGACCCGAGGGCAGGCAGGGTCTTCCATTTAATAGCCAGCCAGACCACCCTGAGGCTGCTGTTGAAGTATAGTGATGGAGAAAGCAGTTCAGAGGGGATCACTCTCTAACTGTTTGTGGTTGAGGAACTGCATAGATGCTGGCCAGTTCTTGGTGGCACCAGACTCCAGTCAATTGACTCAGGGCACAATCCTCCATAATGTTAGAATGGCGGCGTGCGCGCTCCACCGTTCTAACGTGTCGCGAACGTGCCATAAAGCACATTCACGACTACTCCAGAGTAAGGGAGGCCGACACAAGACCAGCTTCACTCACTCCGACGCCGGACCAGGACGTGGCTGCCGGCGAAAGGTAACAGCTCCTGCGGTGGGTGAGGGAGGGGGGCCATTGGCCTAGCCGACCCAGGAGGAGGTGGGGGATGGCATCCGCCATATCCCCATCCCCGCCAGGCCTCCTCTACGTCCGCCAGCTATTTAGCTGGCAGAAATCCAAGGAGGCCTATCAGGCTGGCCCTGGTTTACACCTGGGGAAGGGGACGAGCATCCCCTTCCCCAAGTAGACCTCCAGCCCGCCATCGGACAGGCAGCCCAGGTGCAGGATCCAGCTGGCGTCCCTGGGCCGCCGGGCGGATCCTTACACAGGATTGCGCTGTCAGACAAGATTGACAGCACAATCTTATCCAACTTGCACCACCGGTGTAACCAGCGGTGCTGCGAGAACGGGATGCCCCAGAATGGAAAGGGGATTCACATCCCCTCCAAAGGGGGATTCAAAGGGGATTTAAATCTCCCCTCCCCTCCAAAGCCTCCCGCTCTGCCCTCCCCCGCTGGTTACACTGGTGGTGTAAGTTGGATAGGATTGTGCTGGTTCTGTTACGGGGGCTGCTTTTTTGCACCATTAACAGCTCACACAAGGGAGCTGCTCAAATGAACAATGGTCCAGAAAGCTGCTACTGAACGTAAAGTAATTGTACTGCAAGGTGTAAAATTTATAACAATAGTTTTCAAGAGAAAATGTGAGTACATAAAGAGATGTTTGCAGGGTTGGTACAACCCTGATTGCCTTGCTGAGATCATGTAGAAAAAAATGCATTAAGATGATTTTGTTCTTTGTTTTTAACCGTAGCAGTTCATAAAATAGGACCATAAATTAATTTTTCTTAACTGTGTGTGGCTGATAGCTATGAAGATTTCCCTTTGCCCAACTTAACATGCTCATTCCTATATTTGGTTTTATATTCACCTTAGCGCACACGAGATCACCAGTGAATAAAGAGACCATTCTGGCTTCTAGACCAGCGATTTTCAACCTTTTTCATCTCATGGCACACTAACAAGGCACTAAAATTGTCAAGGCACACCATTGTTTTTTTTTTTACAGTTGACAAGGCACATCATGCAGCCGGTGAGGGGCTCACATCCCCCCAATATCCCTACTAATAAATGACCCTCCCCCAAACTCCCATGTCACACCTATGGACCATTTGTAGCACACCAATATGCTGCGGCAGCGGCACAGTGATTGAAAATTACTGTTCTCGACGGTTACATGGTCTTTACTACTAAGAGGCCTCAGTGTTGTTCAGGACTGCTCCAATAACAGCCTAATCCTATGCTTGTCTACTCAGAAATAAGTCCCATTGAGTTCTGTGGGATTTATTCCCAGGTAGATGTGCATGAAAAAGGGTCTTTACAAACATTCACTTAGTTTGGGGGCAGACTGTCTCATCTCTATTTTCGCATTCTTTTCTTGGAAATAATAATCCCCTTTTCTTCTTTTTCAGGCTATGCCCATTATTACAGAAAAGGAGAAGGCTGGTGAGTTATTGATCATGCACTTGCTATTTTTCTCTTCTTCTTGATTTCATTTTTGTGGGATGTCATCTTCCTTGTCCTAATGGAAAGAGGCAGGCTTGAGATGAAATTTCAGCAAAAAGAGGAAACAATACATTATTTGAGGCTGAAACTCAATGTGTGCTTACTTGGGAGTAAGTCCCATTGACCTTGCTGAGGTTTATTTCTGAGTAGACATACATAGGGTGTGACTGTGACTGTGAGTCAGACAGAAAATAGAAGTTGACAGCAAATACAGAGGCTTGCTTCTTAATAACCATTGGCTTCTGCTATATTGTTTGGCTGGTGATTTGGTATTTTGATGCTCTTATCTGGAAACCAGTGTCATGGCAATTTGACATACTTTGTTGTACTAACAGGCCTTCAGCCTTCTCCAAGAAGAATGTTGTTTTTTCTTGGGTTTGGTATATTATCATCATCATCATCAGTGGTGTCACAGCCCACCAGATGTTTGGACTGGGTTTTTTTGGGTGCTTACTAGTTCAAACTCTACTCAAGAGTTTAAGAACTGGTGAGATATTATCGTTGTATAATGTTCGATGTTCATAGAAGTGCAGCTCATTGCAGTTGTTCAACTGATATCTTGTCAATACCTATATTGCCCAGATATTTCATAAGATTGTGTCTAGTGCACCTTTGACAATAAGGGTGGTGGTTGTTTTCTTTCCCCAAAGGTTCTGTGTTGTTGTTGTTGTTGTTGTTGTTGTTTTAAGAATATATTCTTAATATGAAAGTTTACTCTCAGAAGTTTGAAAATTTCTTTCTTTCAATACTATGGGTTATCAGAAAACCTCCCAACTCTTATACTATAAATCACAGGATATATTTAAGCATATTTGTTCTTATGATCTGTGATTTTATTTTTCTAATTACATGGTTTGAATGGAGCTTTGGTTGCTGCTTTGACACTCTTTGACCCAGTTTGGACAGACTTTTATGCAATAAAAAGGCTGCCATAAAAATGTAATAAATAAATAAAGTATATGATCATTTCCCACATGCATATGGGTTTCAGCTTATGTCTTTTGGATTTTATGCACATAAACCCTTTGTGCGGGTATCCATGTGCGGATATCTGACGAGCCTGGATGGAGTACTTGTCTAGAGTACATACTATCCATGAAGATACATGGTTTGGGGGAAGGTTTGTCAAATCTCATTAAATGTTACCATTTTTCTGCAGCTATGTACGTAATAAATTTTCATTGACAGTCCAGCACTATAGTATGTTTATTATTTCATATATTTTTACTTTTAGTCATTTATCACAGTAGTAATAATCTTCCTTTTCTTCCATAAAACTCAGGGCCATGTCAATGGGGCAACTTGTTGTATTATTGCAACAACCCTGTGAGTAGGGTTGGCCCACTCGTGAGGCTGTCTCAGGTGGGCACCTCAGGCAGAAAATTGTTGGGTTGTGCCCAACTCCATCCACCTGTTTGCCTCCACTCCTCTTCTTCTCTCACTGCCTGAATTGGAAAAGAAGAGGGGAAAGAGTGGAAAGAAATTGTGGAGGAGAGGAGAGTGGTGGGTTAAACTGTCTCTGAATCTTTAGCCCAGAGTTTCTCAACCTGTGGTATGCATTTGGTGGTACGCTGGCACTTGGTCGGCAAGATGGCAACCGCCATTGTGACCATGCCGTGCTGTGACGGAGCCCTTAAACGACAGTAAGCAATCCTGGGCAGCCGGCAAGCTCAAGCACATGGTTTTAGAACATAAGAACATAAGAAGAGCCCTGCTGGATCAGGCCAAAGGCCCATCTAGTCCAGCTTCCTGTATCTCACAGTGGCCCCACCAGATGCCTCAGGGCATCACACTGGGCTCTGTTGCAGCCAAAACCCTGGAAGTAAGTGGATATGACGTCATCACCACTTACTTCTGGTGGTACGCGGTGGTACGTGGCACAGTTGCAGCCCTGGAGGTGGTACGCCATGCTGGAAAGGTTGGGAACCACTGCTCTAGCCCACCACTCTCCTCTCCTTCCTCTTCCACTCTGTCCCCTTCTTCCTTTCCCAATTCAGGGAGTGGGAGGAGCAGAGGCTGGCGCATCACCAGGGGTAAGATTTGACACACTGCCTCAGGCACCAGGGGGTCTTGGGCTCGCCCTGCCTGTGTTGTAGGTTAAACTAAGGGACATTAATTTGCCCAAAGCCACCCAGAAAGTTTCAGGGCTGAGTGCAGATTTTTAAACCTAAGCTCCCCGTTCCGAGTCCATCTCCTACTCTACATTGGCTGTCGATATGCTCTTATGTCCTGAAATGGCAATTTTCTGTAGCCCCTTTGATCTGTAAATAGAAAAATACAGAGATGATAAAAGGGGGGTTTAACTGCAAGAAGCTTCTTCCAGCCTCTAATCTTAGCACCAGGCAGCAGAGGATCCTAACTGTGCCACCACATGGTGAGAGGAACTGAAGACTCTAAAGTGACTGAGTGATGACAAGATGGGTCAGGACTCCATGTGTGAGCTCCCAGCGTGAAACCTTTTAAAAGTCACTAGCAACATGTTCTTCTGTCAGTAAACAAGATACTGTTATTTTTTAACATCTAGAGAGTAGAAAGAACTTTTTAAACTCTGATCTCATTGGAACCCTAGTCAGAAAGTGCTAAAAGCGCTAATAGCTTTTACAAAGTTATCAAGTTCTTTGATTCTTAAAACCAGTTTGGGCATTAAGGTGGTACAGTAGTACCTGCAGACAGTGCATCTGTCCTGTTCGTTACATGATTCCTGTGGGCTTATCTATTCTTCAAGAAGATACATATGCCTCAGTCTCTGCACAAAGCAGACAGCCTAAAGGAAATCTGTCCCTCCATCTTTACCAATTCTCCATCCTCTGCCTTCAGCCAGCCCATTAGAGAAAGATACGAATGTGGAAGACTTGGTTTTCCCTTGAAGCTCTGTGCCCTGAGACTTACCTGGGTCGTCCGGCGCAGGTCCAGGCCGCTGCCAGTGTGAGCAGTGCCAGCCTCTGCGCCAGCGCCGCTTACACCCAAGTTGTCGCAAATGTGCTTTTAGCACGTTTGCAACACTTCACAGCGGCGGAGTGTGCTCTCCGCCGCTCTAAAGAAGATAGGGAGGATTTGAGCTGCCCATCTCTACTGCCTACTCCCTACCCCACAACTGCTAAAGCAAGAGCCCTCAGGCACAGCTCAGCCTCATCAAAAGCTGCCTGGCTAACAGGAACCTTAAGAGCTGCAGTGTTTCTTAACTTTTGCTTTTTAAAACGGCAACCTCTTACACACTGTACCTGCTTCCTTAATGCTTCCTAGATGCTTCCTAGATGTTTGACATGTTCTTAAAAATGTCAGTAATCCTGCCATTATAAGGTAGACCTGTATTAATATCCATATTACAGATGGGGATAGGCTGAGGCTGAGAAATAGTAGTTTGCCTAAGTGGTTTGCCACTGGGTTCATCCCTGAGGTAACATTTGAACGAGGGACTTCCCAACAGAAAGCACATTTTCTTGACCGCTATCCTACACAGCTCTGAGTTGCATGTTTGGCAACTCCGCCAGAGCCAGAATCAACATGGGACGTAGAGGAAGTGCGTGAGTGGAAGAATGTGCTCTTAATTCACCAACTGCGAATGTATTCAGAATGTCATATTTCTGTAAGTGGAATACAAAATGTAGAAATCAGGCAGGGACATTTAGATTTTTTTTATTTTGAAACAGCACTTCGAAGGCTTTGAATCTTGTGTCTCTGGATAAGATAAAAATGTATCAGCCTTACATCTTTACTCAAATTCATTCTTCTCAACTTCTCGCAGTTGCAGTTCTTTCCTTTGAACTGTCTCCTATATATTTGTTTTCTGTGTGAAGTGAATGGCTTCCACTTCCCAGCTTGTCATTCTGCAAAACCAGTGCAGCAGTGCTTCCAGAATTGCATAGATGACTGCCAAACACCAATGAATTTTAATGGACATATTTTTGCACTTGGTTGCGCCATTGGCATTTACGTGCTGAGAGTAAGGGTGGTGATGGTCATCATTCCTGATGGTTAACATGTCACATCTGGGAGAGTGACAGATGGATTTTTTTTAAAGGAAGGAAAAGAAGTTGTGGATTCTGTCTTCTAGTTAGTTCAATGTTCTAGCTTTCTGGTGATGCTCATAAATCCCCTGCTGGATTAAGTAGAGTGTTTGCAGCATAGGTTAGGCATAACATCTAGAAACAAGCAGGTTGTATCCTATGCATCAACAAGGATTGATCTGCAGTAATTCAAAGTGACTGGATTGGTGGAGTGGGGAAGGAGATTCTCCAGTTATCTCTTTGCTCTTCCCTCCCTTATCTCACTGGCAGATCCTTTGGTGATCCACTTCCATGGACTTGCAGAGTGACTCAAACAGTAAAGTAGGCTACTCAACCTAGAACACCTCTCCCCCCCCCATTTAAGTGGGGTTGCAGGGGTGGGGGCAGGCAGCTTCCCTGCCTTCCTCTTTCATAGAAAAGGTGGGCATAGAACCCAAGAGGATTTTACTTAGGCTGAAGAAGTGGCAAATGCCTTCTCTCCTAAGGCCGTATTGCTGAACATTGCTGCACTTGGAGAACCAGGATGGCATGTAATGCGCAGCAGTGTACACTTGGGCCTCCCTTTCTACGTGCCTTTGGCACTGTGGGTGCAGCTTCACAGTTTAGCCCAAGGGAGTCACACTCATCTTATATAGCGGGCTGAATAGCATTCATGGCGCCTGCTGAGGGTCGGAAGTGACATCGTTAAGCAGGAAGTGATGCCATTAAGCAGATGATGGCCGGAAATAAGCACTTTATTCTCACGCTGAAACTCATTAGTTGCAAATGACAGAAGAGAAAACATGCACATCTTGATCATATTTTTCACGAGGTGGGAGAGCCCAATTATCACGCGGGCCTCCCTTTCAGCCACACTGCTTCTGCTGAGGCATCACTTTGCAGCTCAGGTGCTCTGTGAAGTGACACCTCGGCAGAAGCAGCGTTGCTGAAAGGGAGGCCCACATGGTAATTGGGCTCTCCCAGCACCTCAGCAGCATCTCCCTCTCTCACCCCTGTTGGTCTGCCCCTTCCCCTGCAGGGTTCCTTGCCTTCTGAAGCCTCCTTCTCTCTCTCCTGCCCAGAGCCTCCGCAGAAGCGGTGCTGCTGAAAGGGTGGCACTGGGAGAGCCCAATTATCACATGGGCTGGATAGAGAGATTCTGTGAGCCGGATCTGGCCCGCGGACCCCAAGTTTAGCCTATCCTGGTAGAGTATATGTAAAATACACTCTCTACAGGAGAGAAAAGCGGGATAAAAATCCAATAAATAATAATAATAAATACATCCATGAACTTGGTGCATCTTTATGCTTGTTTAGATGCCGTGGAAGCACCCAACATTGCTTGTTTGGCATGTACACAATAAGATATCAGGCAGTACATGCCCATGGGAAAAACCCTCAGTAGCAGCTGAAGATTCGTGTAAAGGTCTTGGGCGAGAGAGAATTGAACTGAAATTCTTGCTCAGTCAAAGGCAGCCATCTTTTACTGAATCCGATCATTGGCTCATCTAGCTCAGTATTGGTGACAATGAGTGGCAGAAGCTCTCCAGGGTTTCAGATGGGAGTCTTTCCCAGACCTACCTGAAGATGCTGAGAATCGAACCTGGGACCTTCTGTGTGCGATGCATGTGCTCCACGACTGAGTTATAGCTCCTCCCCAAAGAAATCACAAAACATATCAGGTGACTTTAGGCAAATTCTGCTGTCTAAAAACTTACGTGGTTTGGAGGATAAAATAGGAGAAAAAATTCTTTGGAGGGAGAGTGAGATAAAAATATGAAATATCTTAAGAAATCAACTGGAAGTTCCTAGAGGAAGCCTGTTGAGAGCTTTGCTTTGCTGTCTTGTGTTCTTTCTGTACATATGCACACATGCCTTGAAATGCCTATTTGCTGAATGACAAAACTTGTGATCTGAAACCCCTTTGACAAAGTGCTGCCTTCGAAGCGCGGTGAAAAGTCATGCTTTTTTACACTCCACCTTGAAAAAGCTTTCTTTGGATTACAATTACACCTGCAGGCATTCCATGTGCCTTTCAGAGAAACAATGGTTCCGTTCTCATCTTGCATCAGCTACAAATTTCCGCATGCACCAAACACATGCAAAAAACGGCACTAAATCAAAATATTCTGGTGGTGGTGCTGACTAATAGATACATCAAATGATTTCACAATTGTAATACCGGTGCTTATTCACATAAGCATCTAGGGATGAAACGTGGATAGATTAAAGGCTTTCTTATTGGCTTCAATTTAATGGACCCCATCTTCAAAACAATTGACATGAGCTACATAGCTGTGCCATGAGCTTGAACGCTGTGCACAGAACAGAAGCGGGCTTGTTTTCTGCATTCATTCATGCTCATTGCAGTGAATTGTGCCTGGTGGTCAACATTGGCTTGGGAGTATTCTTAGCTACACTTTTCCATCAAATCCAGATGCTCCTCTAGGGCATCATCTGTGTCCAGAATGTTTTTCTTCTCCATATGTGCTCAGAAGGAGCATCTGTCCTTTTTGTTATCCAGTGCTAAACTCATAATCATAATGTAAAATTCCTTACTGCCTGGAGCCCAGAACTCAGGCATGCTAGTTGCCGGGTTTCTTCCCTCCTAGCCATGCTATTTGGAAATATGTATATTTACTCTGGTCTAGAGTGGGATGGAAGGACTATTTGGGAAAATGCACAAATCCTTCCCATAGGTTTAGGTTAAGATGCTGTGTAGATTCATGATATGACAGTTGTGTTGGCTGTAGGATATCACCCCATGCCTGTTCTAGCTTTTTAATTTATATCTACCGTAAATATTTTTACTCCACTTTTCTTCCAAAAGGTAGTCAAGAGTGATTTAAAACATGTTTTAAAAGGGTAGAAATACGACATAATCCAAAAATCTTCAGTTTAAGAGAAGAGTTTTTAAGGTTCTTACAAATTCATTAATGTACCATTACATTACATACCGGAAGTCGCTGTGAATCGGATTTTTAAAAACTCTTTACTGCTGTTTCAAGTCCTTGGAAGCCGCGCGGGTGTCCAGCTGTGGGCAGCGGGCTAGCGCACTGCTAAAATAAGGTACTGTGATGCTGCTTGGCCCCCATCTCCCCCTCAGCGGGTTTCATTTAAGGCATCTTTTTGTATCCGCAAGGGATTCGGGAACCAACACCCCGCAGATACAACGGGGCCGACTGTACCTATATAGAATGATCTAATTTATATAACACTAATATGACATTATATATATATATTTAATATATTCACATAAATACATTTATATAGTGTATTTATATAAGATCAAGATATACAGGTATCAGAGTGGTATTTCTTTATCTTAACTCCTTGGGCATATGCTCATTTCAACAATGCCTAGTTTTATGCGTGCCTACTTGCTGGTAGAAGATTTTCTCTGTAACGTCTGTTTGGCAGAATTGTCTCCTTCACTTACTCAGCGGTTTTTGCTCTAAGTAGTAAACGTCAACGGGAACTACTTGCTGGGAATCGGAGCAGTTGGAGTGTGTCAAAGATGCCAGAAAAGTATGCACTTGGCGGCTAAGACTAGAGCTTTGGAAAGGTGAATAATTTCTCCAGAAATGGCATGTCAGTCAAACTGAAAGGAAATAATCCTGGAATCTAATGAACTCCAGATTTGCGGCGGCGGGAGAGGGAAGCAGGAAGCCGGCTACAGCCTAACAATCCCCACTCCGTTTCAAAACGACTCCCTTGAAGGATCACCTTCTCCATCGTGAGCCTGCCCGTACACTGGGGTCATTTCTGGAGGTTCTTCTTGGGTTGTCCCTATTGTCTGAAGTGAGGTGAATAGCAATGGGGGAGAGGGCCTTTTCTGTGGTGGCATCCTGTTTGTGGACTGCTCTCCAAGGGAAAACTCACCTCTTTATGATGTCCTCTTGGTGCCAGGTGAAAATCTCTTTTCCTCAGACTTTTTTAAGTCTTTACTTAATTGTGATAATGCTTCTTTAATCTGCCGCTCTTTCTCACATTGTTTTATTACGTTGCTTTACCATGTAAGTTGCCCTGTGAATGTTTTACTGAAGGGCAGCATATTATTTCTTACAATAAACAAATACCTTACTCATAGCAGGATGTGCTTACCTTTTCCAGAATCAACACTTCTTCTTGTCTCAAAAGGTAAATTGGGAGGTCCTTTGATAGAATAATAACTGTAATCCACTGTGTTGCTTAAGCAAAATGATGTGTAACAAACTTGGCGACGTGAAAGTGACCTCAAAATAGGGAAGGTGACTGGCTTTCATGAAGTCTTGCCAAATTATCTTTAAAATGATGGCATCATATTCATATACTGTAGTATTTTTCTCAAGTGCTCCACGTACAATAACTTGGTCGTCTGTACAACAACATATTGCTTTACCCAGCATGTAATTAATCTGTGGAACTCCTTGCCACTGACTGTGATGATGGCACCTGGCCTAGATGCCTTTAAAAGGGGGTTGGACAGCAGAGGCGAAACTAGGGCGGAGCAAGCGGAGCACCGGCTCCGGGCGCCATCTCCCGAAGGGCGCCCCGCCCGCGAGTCGGACTCGGACTCGAGTCTCCACGTACAATAACTTGGTCGTCTGTACAACATATTGCTTTACCCAGCATGTAATTAATCTGTGGAACTCCTTGCCACTGACTGTGATGATGGCACCTGGCCTAGATGCCTTTAAAAGGGGGTTGGACAGATTTATGAAAGAAAAGTCCATCACAGGTTACAAACCATGATGGGCATAAGCAACCTCCTGGTTTTAGAAGTAGGCTATCTCTGCATGCCAGATGCAAGGGAGTGGCAACAGGATACAGGTATCTTGTTGTCTTGTGTGCTCCCTGAGGCATCTGGTGGGGCCACTGTGAGATACAGGAAGCTGAACTAGATGGGCCTTTAATTCAGCAGGGCTCTTCTTGTGTTGTTGTTAAGGTGAGCCAGTTTTTTAATTTCCATATTACAGGTTGGAGAGCTGAGACTAGAAATATTGGCTTGCTTAAGGCCATCCAGGCTGCAGTCCTATAGCACTTACCTGGGAGTAACTTGCTTTTAAGTCACTAGTTCTTACTTCTGAGTAGACATCAATAGGCTCACACTGCCTTCTCCTCTCATCTGTTGATAAATGGTTTATTAATCGGCTAGTTAATTTTCTTTATTTAATTACTCAACGAAGAGCTTCCATGGTGGCCAATCTAGTGGAATCTAATTAAAATGGTTGCTGACTGTTTACTCCTTTACAGCCTCCTGTCCTCTCCTTTGCTTGCTTTCTGTATTATGTATCACTTATTTTAATTTATTCGCATATATGTGTGTATGTCTTTTTGTGCTATGCCAATTAGGTATTTTGATTGATTGGCTCACACTGCCAGTGAGCTCATGGATGAGGATGAATTTGAATCAGGGCATCTTAACCACTATGCTGCACTGATTTCTTTGCATTAAGGCAGTGGTTCCCAAACTGGGAGGCGCGGCTCCCAGGGGCACCACGGAAACCAGCCAGGGAAGCCGCGGAGTGCCACGGAATCCTCTTGGAAAACAGTGCAATGCCAATTGGGAGGTATCAACATAATGTAATGGGGAGCCGCGGCCAATGGTCGCCAGTGGTTAAGGAAGCCGCTGGTCAAAAAAGTTTGGTAAACACTGGATTAAGGTAATATACTCACCCAACCTGTCAATCTTTTAGTGTGGTGGGGGACAGGTACACTTCTTGCCCTGCACTGTACACATAAGATAACATATGACACAATTGGTCCAATATGCAATTCTCTGCCCAAGAATGTAGAAGAATATCATATGGTTAGGACCAATGCAAGTGTAGGCATATGAGCAGAAATCTTTCAAATTCCATTACCTTTGTGCACTTGGGGGGATGTGAACTTGCTTTTCTACCATGTGAAGGTATATCATTGGGTTGGATGAGTGTATGAAAGCGTATTTGTAGAAAGTGTACTTGTTAGATTAATGATAATAAGAACTAACGGAAAATGCCAAACATAACACTGACAAAAGTATATTCAGAAAATACCCACTTTATCAAAATACTTTAAACAAAGCTGCAGAATCAGTTATACTAGAATAAAGCAGGACTTTGGCAATATTTTATTTTTAGCAAAAAAAAAAATGTGTAGAATACTGAACCATGTATTCTCTTTGAAAAAATTGTTAAATGGGATAGCTTTTCCACTACACTGAAGTGTTATTTCTAATGAGGCAATGAATACCAGAGAAATCACAGAAATGAGATGCAGACTTGTTTTCATAAAGCAAGCAGAGATATAAAACCTTAGCAGAATCAATTACGCTTAGATAGATTAAAAGTCTGTGAGGATTTTTTTTTTGTCAATGTTAAATGTTACAGTTTAAGTAAGCCAAGCTAGCTCTCCTGATCCCAAGAAAAAATTCCACATCTGGAAAATCTTTACTACATCTGTGTTGGGTTTGAATGCTTTTTGCTGCTTTCTCCACCAGTTCCCATGACTCGCTTACCTCTGTCCTGTTTTCTTAACAGCAAAACATTTTGTTGCCCAAATACACTCCAGTGCGACTAAAAATAGCACAATAATTTCATTTCCTGGGATTCTGTTACTTATCCTCCTTACCGATGTTTAAATCTAATTAGAGAAATGTAACTTCCTCCCTTCCCTTTTCCAGAAATAGAAGACCACATTTTGAGATGCCATAATGCAAATACACACACATGCATGTATTAATATGCTGTTACCTTAAAGCAGTGGTTCCCAACCTGGGGCTCGGTACCCCCAAGGGGGTCGCGAAGCAGTTTCTGGAGGGTCGCGGGATGTTGGCTGCCCACACCCAAGATGGTGGCTCACTCCACCGCCCCCCCCTCACTGCAAAGAAGTGTCTGATGCTCTCTTGGGGCTTGTTTGCTCACCTTGTGTTACTTTCTGCTTGCCTTTTAGCATCTCTGTTAATATTAGCTCACTCCTCCCCCCCCCATGGGAATGTTTATTATGAGTACAACTATAAAAATATGATTTATTTTTAACAGTGTGATTTATTAAACAGTGTAACTTGTTAATAACAATGACATCACTTCCTTCTTACTGACATCACTTCCGGTCCTAGGTCTTGGGGGGGGCGGTTTCCCAACAGATTGTCATTCTACAAAAGGGGGTCCCCCAGTGCTAAAAAGGTTGGGAACCACTGCCTTAAAGGTACTGCTTTTGTCATCTACTGCTGTATTGAGCAACTACTGGCATTTGATCATAACGGGTGCCAGCAATGATTCCTATAAGTTGAACTGGATGAATAGTATTAATGTGAAGAATGAAGCAAGTTCCATACACTGCATTTGTAGTGAATACTTTGTGGATGGCCTAGACTAGTATTACCTACTGCAGATCTAAATATTTGCAAAGTGTTTTCCTTTGGAAGGGTCCATTAGTCAAACCAACAAAAAATGTATGTTTTTTGTTAGGCGACAGAGATAAGAATGTTCCGGAAAAGGTTGCACCTTTCACATGTCTGGCTGCAAAGATGTGACCAAGAATTTTAGCTGTCCATATGGTTGACATTTTTTTAATAACTGACCTAGTGTATATTTTGTCTTGTGTTTCTTTTGTGTACTGGCTTTTATGCTTTCTTGAAAAATGATTTGATTATGATGTATGGACTACACCAGGGGTTCTCAACCCCTTCCCGGCTGAGTACAACCTCCGGCGCCACTCTCCGGCTGCGTACCACTGGAAATGACTAGCGATAACATCATCACCAGTTACTTCCAGGTTTTCAGAGGCTAGAAAATGCAGGTAAGAGGGTCTGTGCAGGCCCTTCTCAGTGTTCCCGAGAGGCTCGGCCAAAGGCAGGAGCCTCTCAGGAGTGAAAATGTGGCGCCGAAAGCGCCATGTCAGAGCGGGGGTCCAGCGGTCCAGGAGTCTGAGTACCATCAGCAGCCGACCGAAGTACCACTGATGGTACTAGTACCACTGCTTGAGAACCCCTGGACTGGGCCAATAAACTTGACTATCTTTTCATTCATTCATTCATTCATTCATTCATTCATTCATTCATACATGCATTCAGAATAGATTGGGACATTCAGCAAAGTCTATAATTGATATACTTGTCCAGAAGAGACTAGGGTTAGATACAAGGGGTGTGTGTGGACCACACCCCAAGGAGAGGTGACACCAAAATGACTTTCTATTCTATAGAAAATGCACCACTGTTAGAAAGTGGGTTTTCCCTGATCCCCGCCGAGGCTCGCATGGGTATTACATTTCCCAGGAGGCCCCCACATTGTGTGGTCTGGCATGGGAGGATGTCTATGGGTGTGACACCACGAGATCTCGCCACGGGTCTCACCAACCATAGTGACACCCCTGGTAAGATAAAATGTAAACCGCATAGGTGTAGTATAGAGCTAGTCCTTCTGACTTCAGTGGTATTGGAATGGCCATGGAATTAAAACCATATTAGGAGAACAACATTTTCTGTAGAAATGTGACTGTCTTCAGCTGCAAAGACCACAAGCCTCCTACTCCAGATCCAGAATAGTTCCATATAAGCTTTGGTGGGGCTTCTTTGAAACCAAACCAGATCAAATATTTGGCGGATTGTTTCTCCTATTGTCTAAAAAGCAAAGAATCACTTCCATTGTTGCATGCTCTTGTGTTGTGTTAGAGAGGCCCAGGTGGTAGTATCACCTGGATTGTCTTGTACATCCTCTAGCTGTTTTTCCTTCTATTATGCATTCAGCGAAGGAAAAGGAAACAAAATGCTGGGCAAAAACACCAGCTGAACCCAATCACTTACTCAGCACTTGAAGCATCAGCAGGCGGGGGAAAAACAACAACCATGGCTGGAGGTCATGTGTGTGGCTTCATTTCAGTCCTTGGAGCCAGCTCAACCACCAGAGAAATGCTAATGCAAACCCTAAAACAGGATTTGTTTCTGATGAGCTGTGAAGGCTTCCTTATTCTTTGAGCCAGAATCTGTCAGAATATGCACCATGGCGATTATTGCATAATCTGCATTGCCCCATTTCTAAAACTTGAACCCTTGCCCAGGATTACAGCAGCAGCCAATGAAGACAACCGGATGGGCGTATGGAGAATGTAGACTGAATGGATCTGTGCAGGGCTTGGCACATGGCAAAGCAGCCAGACTGAAAGACTGATTGAAATGAATGGAGGTTGATGCCTCCGTTCAGGGGCTATAACCAGCAACGTTTATGGGACATACATAATCCTGGGTTGGTCATCCTGGTCACAGACATCAAGCTCATCAGGAGTGAGTGGGGTTGATCTAGAGAGGTAAGCAGCTTACAAATATCACATTTCCTTTGTAAGTGCTGCCAATCGGAATATTTCCAAAGGCCTTGCAA
Organism: Plestiodon gilberti rubricaudatus; assembly: GCA_026170595.1. Classification (NCBI taxonomy): domain Eukaryota; kingdom Metazoa; phylum Chordata; class Lepidosauria; order Squamata; family Scincidae; genus Plestiodon; species Plestiodon gilberti. The sequence goes on along the minus strand of JANXHW010000005.1, from coordinate 79,475,433 downwards.
AGGGAGTTATCATGTCAGGATTGGCCCATATATGTACAGTATCTCTGCAGGCAGCTTTGCATTCTCATTATCACTGTTCATAGTACTTCCCATCCTACAAGGGGGCAAACTAAATGGTGCTAGTGAAATGCCTCTCACTCCCTGCTTTTTGCTGACAGTGTAGTGAAAAGCCCTTCCTTAGAAATGGACGTGTTGTCCCCTTTCACGATATCCACCTTCACATGGCATGGGGAGCCATGGAGGAAAAGTCCATCACAGGAGGTTACAAGTCATGGTGGAGATAAGCAACCTCCTGGTTTTAGTACTAGGCTATCTCTGTATGCCAGATGCAAGGGAGTGGTGACAGGATACAGGTATCTTGTTGTCTTGTGTGCTCCCAGAGGCATCTGGTGGGCCACCGTGAGATACAGGAAGCTGGACTAGATGGGTCTGATCTAGCAGGGCTTATGTTCTTATGAGCAGCACACACAGCCAAAAGGTGCCCCAAAACTGAACATGTGAAGTTCCCCTGAATGAACATTGGGCACATGGTGGATTCAGTTGTGTGCCAGCCTCTGTACAGATTCACATTCTTTGCTCATTAACTCGGGGCCCAATCCTATGCTCAGCCGGCCTGTGTGTTGAAGCAGTGCCAAGGCAGCCTGCATTGCATCCCACGGGCTGGAGGGGGACCAGGTAGTGGCAGAGAAGTAACAAAAGAAATGTTTACCTGCTCCGCTGCTCCTTAGTCCCCAATGGGCCTACTTGGATGTACACCAGCTCTTTTGCTGGCATAACCCCAGAAGGTCCAAGGGGTCGTTGGTCTCAGGCTGGGGCATAGGTTCTTGGCAGCCACTGCTACCGCCAAGATCTTGCCTCTCCTGCCCGTGCTCTGGCCCCTCCTGCCCCCAACCCAGCCAGCTCCCCTCCCCGTTCCACCCCCGATCCTCCCCCTGCCAACTTACCAGCACAGCAGACAGTCTGGAGTACACTGGCACCCGCGCATGTCCTCTGGACATTTGCACTGATGCCAGCTCTCCAGAGCTGCTGCCACGCCAGTGGCCCATAGGATGCAATGATGGATCATGATTCCTGTCATCGCACCCTGCCCATAGGATTGGGCTGTCGGTCATTCCGTGTGTCTCTAAGTCCCATCTTCACCGCCATTCTCCATTTGTTCATAAACCAGATGGTGTTTCTGGCACACAGACAAGCAGACATAAAAATCATAATACCTCTTAGCATTTTGGTATTTCTTTCACCATAATCAAAGTGCTTACCTACGTCCTATCTTTGCAATAGTCCTGTAATAAAACAGGTCATTGTGTTATTACCCACAGATTTGAGATGCGGCACTGAGGCTGAGAGCAGGGCCAGTGTTAGCACAAATCCCAGTGCCCTGGGAGAGCCACAGCTGGTACCTGCCCTAGACCCCCTGGGAGGACTAGGCCCAGCCAGAAAACAGCAGCTACCAGCTGGGTGGGCCCCCTCATCTTACTGTGGGAGTAGACACAAGTTTATTTCATTCTCTGTGGACCAGAAGCAGCAGCAACAACTGTGTAGCCAGTGGATGCAACTTCTGTGTTGTTTTCCTTCCACAATGCCCCGTGTAGCATTGTGATGTTACACATGGGATATTGTGGGCGGGGAAGCATGGCAGATGGAAGCCACTAGCTAGAGCACTGTCCTTGCTGTTCTTGGCCTGCAGAGAATAAAAGAAGCCTGTGTCCACTGCCATAGTAAGGTGGAGGAGGCCCACTAGAGATCACCTTGCCGCAAATCCTCTAGTCTAAAACCAGGAGCCAGTCTTCACTGAAAGACTTGTCGAAGATCCCCACAGTAAAGGTGAGGTCTGATCTGGGGACTTTCTCAGTGGGGATTCTGGGGGGGGACGCTGACGCGTCACCCCCACGTGACGCCGCAACTGATGTCAGTTTCGCGCGCACAGTGCGTCTCCAATCACGCAACTCCCTGCCGTTTTCCTTACCTTTTTGGAGCCAAACGGCTCCAGGGCGGGCCCAACACAAAACGATCCAGCCGAAAGACAATGACGGGAGCGGTGGCGGAGGAGACGCATCCTGGAGGCAAGTACGCCCCCCCTGTGCTGCCACGTGCACCCGCCGCCTTGGAGCCCACGGTCCCCCCACCCCTATCCCGACAACGCTTCTGGACTTTCTAGATCACAGCTCAGTTCCTTAGCCACTACACTGCATGACATCAGTGGAATATGTTAACAGTTTTCAGATGTTATAAAGTGAAGAAAAAAATTCAACAGCAGTTATTTCTCAGAGGCTTACAATACTGGAGTGTAAATAGAGCTTAAATATACAGTGGACCCCCACTATCCGCAGATCCGGCATCCACAGATTTGTCTGAACATGGATACGGGGGTCATTGTAAAAACCTGAAAAGGGGGGGGGAGGTTAAAAGTAGCATTTCTTACTTTTTGTCTGGCAAACTGCTCCGTTTGCAGGACTGTAGAGAGTGAAATCACGCTCCTACAGCCTCTTCCGGGTCACTCGACTTCCCCCCTCCCTTCCCCTAGGTCACCCCAGAATGCACTGGGGCAAGCCTGGGAAAGGGAGGGCGGAGTCAAGTGACCCGGAAGAGGCTGTAGAAGCATGATTTCACTTTCTACATCCCTTCAAATGGAGCGGTTTGCCAGCCAAAAGGTAAGGAACGCTATTTTTAACCTTTTTTCAAGTTTTTATAGTGACCCCCGTATCCGCGCTAAAGCAATTTCACTTTATGCAGATTTCATTATCCGCACGGGGGGTCAGAACAGAATCCCTGCGGATACAGAGGTTCAACTGTAATGGGGAAACATTCCTGAATAGAGTAGGTGGCCAAAGAAACTCATTGCCCAGAGAAGGTTGAGGAATCTTTTGCAATTAAGACTAGATCCATCTGCATCTCTGTTGCTGATGACCTCTGTCATCTATTCCAGCCTGATGACTTATGTCTACAGAGACCGGCCATCTGATAAGCATTAGGCAGAGAATGAGTTGCTTCAGTCTGTTTGAACCATATCTGAATTTCTCTGCAGTGCTATCCAATTTTATTTTCCTGCTCTCCCCCTACTCCTGACCCGTTTGTTTGCTCCTCACAGCATGGGGTGTCTCAGTTCTAGTTAGGCTTGTGTAAATTCTTCCAAACAGAGGTTATTTATTAATATTCATACTTCTTCCTGGGAAAGCTCAGAGCAGCTTGCATGGTGCTTCCTGAGGCCTCTCATTCATACTCTGATCAGGCTTGCATCTGTGTTTCTAGAATATTCTACAGGCCTCCAAGACTAACAGTCCAATCCTGTGCTGGCCTCCACGTTGTCACAAATGTGCAGTAAAGCACATTGTGATGGCATGGTGACCAGTCCCGCCGGCATGGAGGCCAGAGCCGGTAGGACTCTGCTGGTGAGGGTGCAGTGTCCGCCGAAGGGAGGTGAGCCTTGCGCTGGCTGGCGGGGAGAGGGCGGTGGGGAGGTGGAGAGGAGGTGTTTCAGGGTGGGGAGAGGGCAAGGAGGAGGGTGGATCAGACCCAGGAAGGGGGCAGGCTTGGCAGAGGAAGCCTCTGCCGAATCCTATCTCCTGTCCTGGGCTTGAAAGCCAGACACAGGGCTGCTCAGAGCTGCACTGGCCATTTTGCTGGCGCGCCTCCAAGTAGCCCCATAGGGGCTGCTGGGGCTCGACACGGGGGTTGCTTGCTTTTGAATTCCCACGGGTACTTGCATCCAACTGTAAAACAATGCAATTATGCATCAGAGAAGGGCACTGTCAAGCCTCTGTCCGTATTTGGAGGTCATCATTGAAAATGTATTTCTCATATTACATCTCTCCCCCCCCCCATGCAGGAGGCTGCTGGAAATGCTTCCATGTGATGGTGCCCTGATGCAGACACCTGCTTTTGCAAACTGCATGCCGTGTGCATCACACTGCTCCCATGGAAAGACTCCCTGGCAGCATCACAACCTTCGTGGAATGTGCAGTACTGATATGACATGATCAAGGCGATCCGTATAACTTACGCATGACTACTGTAGCTAACCGCTATGGCCCTGTGGGTTGCCCTACCACAGCATTTTCAGCCCTCCATCATTGTCCCCACATCCCACATAAGGGCTGTAACATAAGAGCTGACTTCTATAGGCATGGCTTATATTAGAATTATTCCTTCCATCCAATCAGTTTTTCCCCAGTAAATAAGATCACAAAGCACATGATATTTTCCTACTAGTGTTTCCTACTATTGTGTTGGATTTCTGTCCAGTCTCAGAATTTCTCGCTGGTCGGTTCATGTATGTTTCCATTCTTTCTGTAATTTTTATTAACATTTCTCCCCATCTTTCCTCCAGGGAGCATGCAAGGTCCTCCTCTCCCCATTTTATTCTCACAGCTGCCCTGTGGGATTAATTAGACTGGCAGACAGCAACTGGTCTACTGTCACCCAGTGAGCTTCATGGCCAAGTGGGGATTTGGACTCAAGTCTCCCCAATCCCTGTTGGGCAGCCCAATCCTAACCAGCGCCGGTGCAGCAGGGCCAAGCGGACCACACTGTATCATACGTTGCTTAAGAGGAGGCTGGAGGTTGGACATTTACCCCTTATGCCGAGTAAAGCCCCAGCCTGCCTGATTGGGGTTTCTTGGATCTGCGCCAGTTATTTAGCTGGCGCAAGTCTGGGAAGCCCCATGTAGGGCATCCAGGCCTGGGAGGGAGGATAGGATACGGCGAAGACCTCCTCCGCCAATCCTGCCCCTCTGCCGGACCTGTCCCATCCTCCATTCTGCCCTCTCCCCACCTCTATCTGAACCTCCTGCCACCTTCTCCCCTCCACTCCCCTGTGTAGCTCAATGCTGGACTAACCTCCACCGGCAACCAGGGGTTGGGAGACTGTGCTGGTGAGCTGGTGCAGGCCTTTCCCGTTGCGTTCCCTGCTCCACGTTTGCGACACTCTAGACCAGTGGTGGCCAACCTTTCAACATGAATGCTGGCCCTTTAAATTGTTGCATAGGTGAGGGCATTTCAGCAGGTGCAGCTGCTTTAGCAGCACCATCAACACTTGCAGCTGCCAAGATTCTGTCTTCTACACAACTCTTAAGAACTCAGAGGCCCTAATGGTGGAAGGTTGGCCACCTCTGCTCTAGACCAACGGTCTCCAAAGTGCAGCCTGCTGTCCATCTGAAAACGGTGTCCAGGCGTGGCGGTGGCGGAGCCTTACCGTTCCACCCTGCAGCCTCCTATCTTCGCATCCGATCTTTGCAGAAACACGCGTCATGCAGACACGTCCACTGCACATCGCCCCAGTTGCCTCTGCGCCCCAATTTCCCAGGGGAAGCAACTGCCCAGAGTGAGTTTCTGCAAAGATAAGAGGCTGCAGGGTGGAATGGTAAGGCTCCACCACCGCCATGCCATGCCTGGAAGCCATTTTTTGAGCCCCGAATCCGGCCCGCGAGCCGGGGTTTGGAGGTCCATGCTCTAGAGCAGCACAGGGGCTGTTGCACCAGCATTAGGTAAGGCTATCTCCTGTCCCACTCTTTTTAAAGAGGTTCCTGTCTTTGTGGTAACCAGTGAATAAGTTCTTCAGTCAAATAATTTTTCTTTTTCTTTACCTCCTGCTCCTGATATAGTCAGCTTGGATTTATTTCAGTTCTCCATTCACCTCATTACTCCTGTCCTTTGTATTGCTTTAAATAATTTAATCCTGCGCTTTGCAGGAGGGAGGGGAGTTCTTGAAATACTTGAGGACCCCTAATCATTCCTCCCCTGCCTCGACTCCATTAGCTGTCGTTTGGCAAAGCTGGGCATATTTTGCTTTTTGAATGTTCCCTTGTAAATCAAAGTCTCCAGCTCTTAAATCATTTATGTTGCTCTTATCTTCCCTGAATTCCTTCTAACCTGTTGACATCTTGCTGGTATTGCAGAGTCTGAAAGCACACCCTGGATTCAGGGTGTGGTTTTATTTCTGGATAATACGTTGAGCGGCATTTTGATCTTTCCGTTGGAATGTGCAGTATCTTCACTACAGCTATTTCATCCTGTCACAATAGCGGGTGTCACAGGAACAGAACACTTGGAATTCCTAGCGTGTGCTTCCAGACTAGGGCCCTTAGCGCTACCCAGTGGTTGGTTTTGCACTTTCAGTGACATCCAGAATTGTGACTTCATCTGTCTCTAGAAGATCAAGCAAGATTATGGAGCTTGAGAGCCCAGATCCTCTGCAGTCAGTGCTTTTTACAGCCCAATCCTGCCTAAGATGCACCGACCAGCCTAAATGACTGGCCGCTGCAGCCCGTGCCGGCACAGCCGGGACTCACCTTGGGGGAAGAAGATGTTCGTCCTCTTCCCCCGGTGTAAGCCCCGGCAGCCCCAATGGACCTCCTCGGATGTGTGCCAGCTATTTAGGTGGCGCACAACCAGGGAGGCCATGTAAGTCCAGCCTGGCCCAGGAAGGGATATCGGTGAAGTGAGCCACCAATCTCCCCCTCCCCTCCCTCCTCACACCCTCCCACTGCCCAGTGCAGCACCTACCTGCATCTGGCAGTGCGGGAAGCAGAAGGCGGCTTTGTGAGCGGTGCCAGCCTCTGTGCCAGCGCCGTTTACACCCGAGGTGGTGCAAAAGTGCCTTACATCACTTTCATGACACCTTAGGCCAGCGAAGCACTCACTACAAAGTTCAGAGCCGGCTTATAAAGAGAAGGTGCAGCCGCAACTGACAGCAAGCAACGATTAGCACTGGAACTGATGGCTCAAGCCGGCTAACCGCAAGTAAACTCTAGAGGTGCTACAACGCTGAAATGACCAAAAATAACCTCATCAGGGGCTGTTAGTTGACCCAGATGCTCTACTAAGTGCAGGCTCCTACTAACGCCGGCTCCGAGGCATATTTTTCAACACCTTGGTGCTCTTATTTTTTCACCTGATGATGTTCACGGTAGTGAATGAAACCGTAGTGATTTTATTTTGTTTTTTAAAATCAAGTTTATTGTTTTTTAAACGTTGGTTTTTAACATAAATTTCGCATGTTTTTACACATGGCTTTTAATCCCATTTTTAAACCTTGATCTTTGTATGTAACTGCCGGCCATGAAAGTTTTAGAGCATGAGTTCCATTTGTGGGACTGAAGCATCCATGAGGCTTCTCAACAAGGCGGGAATGCTCTGAAACTGGGTAAAAGTACAAGAAAGGAGGGCAGGCATCGGAAGGAATAACTTGCAAAGCTCTGTAAACAGTGAGCCACAATTTGTTGCCAAGCTTTTAGTAGTCTTAATAATTAAACATGGGACATGACTATGAAAAAAAAAAAAGACCCTACATTTTCCTCTTGTTGTTGGATGGATTTCAGGGTTCTTTCAAAATGATGTAAATTCCTTGCAAAGAAAGCACATCAGTGAAGGGAAATGCATGAAAACTTTGCATAGATCTTCATGAAGGAGGGTCATACATGTGGCTTTTATCCCTTTCCTTATGTAGAAGTACTGTACTTTCTGCATAGGATATTTGTCACATTTGCATGCATTTAGGTCCGTAAAAATACTGTGGGTGTTCATTGTTCACAATTACTTTATTGTGGGTAGCATAAGTATATTTTCTAGCTGCTGTGATAATTGTTGTATTCATTTCAGGTTAATTGCCTCTGACTTTTAAATGAATCAACGTGAATCTTTGCTAGTTCCAGCTTACATAAAAGTGGAAAAACACACTGTTTATCTTTACAAAAATGAACTTTTGGAACTTGTAATCCGCAAGCAGTTTGTACAAATTCTGTTTGAAAATCTAGACGGAAAAGAGACAAGATAACAATGCAGATGAAATCCCTAGGGCTTGGGTAACACAATTTCAAATACAGAACATGTGCAATCCTTATAGACACATCTGTTTATATTAACATGATGATATGTACATATTTTGCTAGTCTGCACAATAGAATTATTTGAAACAAAATTATTTTGCTTAAGTAGCCCTCTTGCAGCTCCCCTTTTTTAATTAACTGTTTCCATTTTTAAAGTATACCATTGTACACAACAGTGGCAGCACAATCCTGTGTAACCTTGCACCGGTGTAACAGTAGATGCACCGGTTTTTTAAGTGCACGTATGCCAGTGTAAGTGCACTAACACCGGTGCATCTGCTGTTATACTGGTACATCTACTCTTACACTGGTGCAAGGTTACACAGGATTGCGCTGCTAGTGAAGAAAAGAACACTGTAATTGGACTCTAGCTAGCCTTAGGGCATGAATCCAGAGAAAACAAAAGTTATTGATAGTCATGTTAATCCACTAGGGAAAAAAATCCAGAAAAAAAGCGACTGTCCAGTAATATCTTTACTAGGTAAAGGTGACCCCTGACAATTAAGTCCAGTCGTGTCCGACTCTAGGGTGTGGTGCTCATCCCCATTTCAAAGCCGAAGAGCCAGCGTTGTCCGAAGACGCCTCCGTGGTCATGTGGCCGGCATGACTCTCCTTGCCGCAGCGCGTAGCATGCAGCTGGAACACGGAGCGCTGTTTACCTTCCCGCAAGCGGTACCTATTTATCTACTCGCATTAACATGCTTTGGAACTGCTAGGTTGGCAGGAGCTGGCCAAGCAACGAGAGCTCACCCCATCGCGGTTTCGAACTGCCAACCTTTCGATCGACAGCTCATGGTTCAGCGGTTTAACCCAGTGCGCCACCCGCTGGCCTACTAGTACCAGACAAAATAACAGAACGTTATGAGTGGAGCAGCGTTTGCTCGCAACTTTGTGTGGGTCCAGCCCAGGACCTCCTGCCACCTGAAATGACGCACTAATGCTACTGCCTTCTTACCCAGCTACACACTAGCCTCTCTTGCTCCTCCTCCTCCCACTCCTTAGATTCAAAAAGGAAGCGGAAATGTAGGAGAGAAGAGAGTGTTGGGCTAGAACATTTCTGACACTCTATGCCATCATTCTCCATATTTCCTCTTTTGCTCTGTCCCCTCTTTTCAAACCTAGGGAACAATGGGAGAAGTGCAGAGGCCAATGGAGGACTCCCTGGCCCCTCCCAGTCTTCTGCTTCTGGCCTCATGGATGAGCCAGTCCTGACTTTTGACCCTTTCCTATCTTTCCCTGCCCCTGCCAATGCAGCCGTACCGAAAAGAAGTGCGCTGTATCCAGTGGGGGGCGGGGTGGAGCAGGAGGCTTCGAAAGGGAAAAGGGATTTAAATCCTCTTCCCCTCTGTAAGCCTCCCGCCCCACGATGGACCTGTGCCAGCGATCTTGCTGGTGCACGTCCAAGAAGAAAAAGGGGACAGAAAGAGGGCAGATAAGGAGAATAGGATCCAGCATGTGCCATCACAACTGGATCCACCCCCTCCCGCAGCTTCTCTCTCCCCGCCCAGTTTTGCCCCATTCTGCCTCCCCACCCCACCCCTCCTGCCTCCTGCACTGGTTGACCTGCTCTGGCAGGCAGCCAGTGTGGCGACAACGGGAAGCGCCAGCCTTTTCGCCGGCGTTCCAGCAGCAATCGCTGCCGGAACGCACTTTATGGCTGCCTTATGGCAGCCAGTGCTGACGGAACACTAGTTCCGCCAATAGGGCAGCTCAATAGGTCTGGGCTGTTTGTGTCATATAAGAAATACAAAAATAATGTTGGCATAATATGAGATCACACTTTTTCATTAAAATGTTATGTAAACAAACAAGTAGTGGCTGAACAAAGGAGGAGAATTACAGTAATTGTTGCCGTTAGAAATATACTGATTTGTGCTTTAGAATGCATGCTTGTTGGGGGTAGACTTTTGAAAGGGTGGCAGGAGCCAAGATTATGCAAAATGTCAAATCTTTGCAGCCATCATTTACAGAATGATTGTTATGTTGTCATCACCCTGAAAGGTCTGCCCGGGCCTATCCATCCAGGAAGCCAACTGAGGCAGTTGCCTTAGGGAGCAGCTTGGTGAGGGCCACCCTCCTCCAGCTGGCAACGTATCTCCACCGCTTCACCTCCTGTCACTGCTTGGATTGGCAAAGGAAGAGGGGGCAGCACAGAAGAAGAAGTGTGGAGGAAAGGAGACTGGCGGGCTAGAACTTTGGAGACACTCTAGCCCATCACTCTTCTTCTCTCCTTCACACTTCCTCTTCTGCTCTGTCCCCTTCTTACTTTTCCAATCCAGGGAGCAGGAAGAGAGGAAGAGCAGAAGCTGGCACGGCACCAGGTAAGAGGGAGGCAGCATTTGGCACAATGCCTCAGGTGCCAGGAGGACTTTGGCCAGCCCTGTTTCTAGACAATTTTAAAAAAATACCATGAGAATTGCCTGGAATTTCATTCATTCATTCATTCATTCATTGCAGTATTTATATATCACATTTCTCATAGACTCAAGGTGGTTTACATAGGCAGGCTAACCATAAATCCCATTGTTACAAGTATTATTCTAGGAGAGAAAGTCATAGAGCCCTCCATTTGTCCAGATGTTTCCCTTCATAGGTCAGTCATCATCCTGGCTGTACATCTCTTGCACGTTCCATGCTTCCACAGGATTTTCAAGATGTTATCTGTTTCTTGCCAGTTGATTCCTTCACATTCACCAGCAGCTTCTGGTCACCCACCCATCCAAGGTGACACCCAAGCTGATCCTGCTTAGCTTTTTCAGGCAAGGTGACAGCTCAACCTCCAGACCATACCTTTGATCTAGAGCAGATCAAAACTCTACCTACATTCCATCTCCAGCAATGGCTATTGCAATAAGCTATTGCTTATCCTTAGCATCTGCCAAACAGAATTCTACAGCCTCTAAATATGGAAGCTTTACCTGCCATGGTTATTCACCAAAGATAGATCTAGCTATCTTTATTACAGGGGGTGAACATTTATTCTTCCCGTTTTCCTTTGAGCTCAGACGAGGTCTCTGGAACAATGAAGGTGAGTATGATCCTGTTGTAAATGTCCTTGGACTTGAATTCTCTGGCTGGAGGCTGGACTTTACGGGAAGTCTTTGGAGGACCTATTGAAACATGATACCTTTCCTGAAACTCAACAGTCCAGTTCTATTTTCATACCGCTTTTGTACACTCATGCTCTGTGATTCCACTGCAGCAAGCCATGTCACACATGGCTTAAATGAATGGAGTTTTAATAACTTCCTTCCTGTTTCAGGGACCCTGTTTTAAGCCATGGCACCAGTTTTCAATAAATGTCCCATTTCCTCTCATTAATACACATGACTTCAAAAGCGACTGCCAGCCATTTGGGCAAGGCGCAGCAGCAGCAGCAGCAGCATTCTAATTGTTTGAGGCTGGCTTAAGACTAATTATGCAAGCAGCAGGTGAGACAGACCACCGGTAAGCAGGGCACAAAGAAAAAAGCGCAAAAGCCTGCTATGTCTTCAAGTTGTTGGAGGTTTATTTGGCACATTTGTTTTGCCTTTTTATGATGGTGGTCCTGCTGCAGTTTGTCTTCCTTTTCAGCTTCCACCCAAGGAGATTTGAGGATCTCACGATGCCATCATTCAGCTTGCACAGCAAAATTAGGCAACCATCCAGCAGAGCACTTAGGCCCAGGCTTCTGTCAATGGGCTTTCTTAAGAAATAATTGAAGTTAATCTTTTGCTTTGGCAATGTATTGAACTGGCAAACGCACTCCACCGTTGATCGCAAAGCATATAAGGTGACTGAGGCCCTTCTGCTGCTTTGGGGAAAGGGGGAAAGATGAAGGGTGCATTTTCAAAATGGCATGAATTGAACTGTTCTTCGATGCTTATGTAAATGTACCGCTTGGGGTTTAGCAGACAACAAAAGGCAATTATGAAGTCTGTCCAGGTGGGGGTGCGTGGACTGGATTGGGTTTGAGCACTTTGGCAAGAGGAGCATGGCTGTCTGGAGACAGAAAAGACTTTGAAAGCAAAAACCAACCACAGCTTACAGCGGGTTTACAGCCCACCACAGAATGCTGCTAATGAGATAATCTCCGTGTTTTGTTTTGTTGTTAAGTTCACCGGAATGCTTTCTCTGCAGTACTTAAAGAGACAGGTAATCTCTGGTGTTTGCGCATGAATGAATGGGTAAGGAGAAATAAAAGGTTAAGTGTACATCATGTGCAAGGAGGACTCAGATGATGCTCAAAGATTCCCATGCTTGGAGATGTGTGCGCATTCCTCATTGGGAGCATATTGCTGCAACGGGGACAGGAAGAATGGAGTGTCATAAATACTTTTCTTTACTACAAGGGCTTATAAAGTTCAGGGAAGGGGCTGCTCCAGGGAAAACAAGCTGTGTATTCTCCCTTGAATTCTTTCTTCCTTTTTTAAAAATCTTCGGAATCTGCTAATTGAATAACTGAGAGTCAGGAGGGGGAGAAGCAGCCCACTTTGACCTCTTGCTCTTAGTGAGACCTTGGATCCAACCTCTTTGCAAAACCTCCCCCTTTTGCAAAACCTCCCCTCACTCACTGCACAATCCTATGCATATCTACTCAGAAGTAAGTCCCATTGTGTTCAGTGGGGCTTCCTCCCAGGAAAGAGTGCATAGAATTGCAGCCTCAGTCTTGCTCTCAGATCGTAACTTCTTCAAGGTTTCTGATGATATTACCCATACAAGTTGATGTCTGAAAGTACCACAGGAATCAATTTTATATGTTTTCATTCCAGTCAGTGTTACTGGTCAACTGGACAATGAAAAGAAGAGCCAGGATGGTGTAGTGGTTTGGGAGTCGGACTTAGACCTGGAAGATCCAGGTTCAAATCTCCACTCAACCATGAAGCTTCCTGGGTGACCTTGGGCCAGTCACTATCTCTCAGCCCCACCTACCTCACAGGGTTGTTGTGAGGACAAAAGGAGGGGAGGAAATATGTACACCACTCTGAACTCCTTGGAGGAAGGGCGGTATAAAAAATGTGAAAAAAATGTGGAAAAAAATTGTTGCAGGAAAAGAAGGATCAACTCTGTCCTTCTGCAGTTGCACAGCAAAACTCAAACCACATTACACTGGGTCCCCAAGTTATGGGCAGGCAGGGCATCCGAGTTAAGGATGTCCGAGTTATGAACGGCCACATTGCTGCTTTCGTACTTTGAATTCGTCCGTTGGGCTTTTGAGCAGGCATAAAAGCCCTGGGCCAATTTACTTATGTTCCAACTTCCAGACAAACCTCTGGAACAGAACCAGTACATATCTTGGGGACTTTAGTGAACCAGAAGGCCTAATAACTGATGGACACTATTCTTGAGTTGTTTCGAGCTACTTGCTCTGCAGCTGTCTTCCTGCAGCCGGACTCCTCTGTTTGGGAGACACTAGAATGGGTGTTGGTGAATAGATGATCCTGCATTTCAGATGGATGTAGGACTAGATGTCTAGTAACTCTGCTCTGTGGTTTCTTCTTGCTCTGTATCATTTTGGGGATCTCAACCTTTGGAGGCCCGCGTACCCCCTATGTGGGACTCCGGTTCCCCGCATACCCCCAGACGTGTACCCCCGCGTACCCCCAGTTACCCCATGTACCCCCTAAAATGTATTTTTCCCTGGTTGTGGCACGGGCGGGCGGGTCCTCATATGACTGCCTCATGTGCCCTCATGTGACTCATGTGCCCTCACAAGATTTGGGCATCGCCATCTTAGATCTCATGAGATTTCATGAGATTCAAGATGGTGGTGGCTGGGAGACCAGGTAGGGGGGCTATGGGGGACATCGGGATGGCTGTAGCCATTTTTCCTGGGTTGCAGTGCTCGCGCGCAACCCGGAAAAAATGGCTACAGCTGATCGCAGCAGCTGATAACAGGCAGCGTCTCGCGTACCCCCAACCTGTGGTCTGCGTACCCCTGGGGGTACGCAAACCACAGGTTGAGAACCTCTGTGATAGAGATTTCCTATCTGTGAGGTTTTATTCTGTTCACATATGCATGCCGCTACATGATGCTGCAGTCCGCATGCCAGTCCTAAGTTCAGATAGATTTTTTTTATTTTTAAATGCAACCGATGTACAGTACAGTAGGGCCCCGTATCCGTGGGGGGATACGTTCCAGCCCCCTCCTGCGGATACGTGAAAACCACAGATAGGGACGAATGCCCCCTCTGCCGTTTTCTGAGGGGCCCCCACCCCTGCACATGAATAGCAACCCCCCCCTGTATTGCTCATTCTACACTCTGGCATGCATCTAGGGGAGGCATCACAGGTCAACCAGGTCAGGCAGCAGCCAAGAGTCCATGACCGTCAGAAGACCCACCTGCCCGGATCAGTCCCTGGACCCTCAGTACTTGTGGTAGCAATAGTACTCAATGTGCCATCAAGTGGTGGGGAGTATCATATGAGGCCCAATGCAGGGCTTTGCTGGCCCTGCATGCACCTCTGTTTATCTATGGGTCAGTGAGATTCAAATGTGGCTATGGAGTTAAAATGTAATGAATCCTAGACTTGAGGATTAAGCAATAATTTCTTGCTCCTTCAGAAACAGAGAAGCAGTGGGTGTTTCTGCCTCCTGTAATGGACATAGTTCTTATATAGTCATTGTATTGGTTTTGCCATCATCATTTTAAGCAGAATTCATACTAGCTACACTACCACTGCTACTCTTGTCATTGGAAACTGAAGTTGGGACCTGATCAATACAGCAAATAAGATTGAAAACTGCAAACATTTTACAGCAAATATTTGGATATATTTTTTTTCTGTTGAGTTCAGTATCACTCTTTTGACCCAGATCATTTTTTTGACCCAGATTTAGGATCTGTAACCAAACTGAAAGCAAAGAATATCTCCCAAAACCAAGAGAGTATACTACTAATAGATAATTTCTTAGGATCGCAAGAGCTCCATTAGAAAAAAAGGTTGTACAGGGGGTACAAAGTCATTGCTGCTCTGTGAACAGAGAAGCTGAAGTTGTTGAACTCCCTGCCACTGGTCAAGAGGTCCAGGGCAGGGCCTCTGAGAGGGGGGTTAAGGGGGGTAATTTGGACCCGGGGTGAAAAATGGGTCAAAATGGGGGCCCTGAAGCACAAAAAGGGGGCCCAGGAGCCAAATTCATATGTAGGGAAGGGGCCCAAAAGAAACTGTGTACCCCCTGATAAAATTCCTCCGAATGGCCCTGGTCCAGGGTACTGGTTTAGTGTGCTTCACAGACAGACTGGCCAGGGGAAGTTAGCCTTGCCTTCCTTAATTTATTGCAAATGCAGTTTCAGAATGCTGCTATGGCATCCATAAGTTTTAAATATTGCTAGATGGATAATTCACTTCACTATTGCTGTTATATATATATATATATATATATATATATATATATATATATATATATATATATATATACATACAACATTTATTTTTAAGTTATAAAATTATCTCAGTTCAAGGAGAGTCAGAAACGCACGAATGGACCTATAGCTCAAAGTGAGCAATGCCAACATTGCTACGGGCAGAGTGGTTTGTGCTGTCTAAATGTTCAAACACATTCATTTACATCCATGTGCACTGGAGACAAGATGCATGAACCACCCACTCAGAGACTAACAGCTCAAGCCTAGTCATGTCTACTCAGAAGTAAGTTCCATTGAGTTTAATGGGGCCTACTCCCAGGAAAGTGTGCACAAGATTGCAGCTCCACTTCTGGAAACCCTGGGGAGGGAACTAAAGCTACAATCCCATACACACTTTCCTGGGAGTAAGTCCCATTAAGTAGGTGTAAGCCTCCACTCAGAGGGGCTTATTCTGAGTAGACATGCATAGGGTTGCACTGCCAGTCCTGAAAAATGACAACTCTAGCAACTCATACCTAGTAAACGTTTAGCAAATAGGCAACAATTGGAATAGCCATTTACCAGGGACAGAGACAATCCTGATTAAAGAGATACTTGGAACACGTGATAATAGTAATTTGACATTCAACAGGGCTCGCATGTTATGTGGTCTTCACGTGCAAGTGTCTATACACGTTTCCATATTTCATGTACATGCACAGGCGTCACTACAGGGGGGGGGGCGGAGCTGTAAGTTCTTCCGTGATCAGAGCCTCCGTTACACGGAAGAACGAAGTGCCCCGCCCCGCGCCTTCCGACCCATTCAAAGCAGTGAAAACAACGCACAGGGAGTCTCCTGCGCGTTGTTTTCACTGCTTTGAATGGGTCGGAAGGCGCGGGGGCGGGGCGCTTCGTTCTTCCATGTAACGGAGGTTCCAATCACAGAAGAACTTACAGCTCCGCCCCCCCTGTAGTGACGCCAGTGTGTACATGTATTCATTTTCAAAATCCAAACAGGAACTGTCCCCCTCCAAAACACAGAGGAGCCCGAGGAGGAGCCAGCCCGTGTGTGAGCATCCCCTTCTTCCTTTTCTATCGATGGAGCAGAGGCTAGCGCACAACAAGATCGGAGGGCAGCATTTGGCACACCTCAGGTGCCAGGAGGTCTTTGGCCAGCCCTGACTGTACACATGATGGAACACATGATGGACACATGATGGAATTAACGGATCATTGCATGCAGATTGCATGCCTGTTCAACAGGGCATATCATGTGGTGCATTATACATCAGAAAATGGTTGAAAGGCAGACAAGGTCAAAGCAGTTGCATTTGCCATCATCATCATTCTTATCTTCATCAAAGTGAGTGATTGTAATATAGTGTTTCAAGTTATTCCCATGGGACAGCGTTTCTCAAAGTTCTCCGTGTGAGAAGGGGAGAACTTTGAGTGCTTGTGGGGGTGGGGCGATGGAGGCAGCAGCAATCCCAGGATTGTGCAGCCACTGGGGACCAAAAGGTTATTTTTAGAAGTACCAGGGGTTGCGCCACCCTCCAGAGGGTATGGGGGGGACACAACCCCCCAGCAGGCCCCCTCCCAAGCCTCTGAATGACTCCTGGAGGTGATTAAAGTCACTTCTGGTTTACTTCCTGGTTTCTCTGAAAACCGGAGTAAAAGGTAAAAGTGACCCCTGACAATTAAGTCCAGTCGTGTCCGACTCTAGGGTGTGGTGCTCATCTCCATTTCAAAGCCGAAGAGCCAGCGTTGTCCGAAGACGCCTCTGTGGTTATGTGGCCGGCATGACTGTCCTTGCCTCAGCATGTAGCATGCAGCTGGAACACGGAGCGCTGTTTACCTTCCCGCAAGCGGTACCTATTTATCTACTCGCATTGACATGCTTTGGAACTGCTAGGTTGGCAGGAGCTGGCCAAGCAACGAGTGCTCACCCCGTCACGGGAATCGAACTGCCGACCTTTCGATCGACAGCTTATGTTTCAGCGGTTTAACCCGCTGCAAAACCAGAAGTGGGCTTTAATTTAATCACCTCCAGTAGCCATTTGGAGGCTTGGAGAGGCCCGCTGGGGGGGGGGGCACACACCCCACACCCTCCAGAAGGCAGCACGATCCCGATAAGTCTAAAAATAAACCTTTTGTCCCTGGCAGCGGCGCGATCCTGGAATCGCTACTACCACCATCGGGGGGGGGGGGGTCACAACATCCCTTAAAGGGGCAGCACCCACTTTAAGAACCCCTGCCATAGGACATGTAAATGAAGTCATCTTCATTAGGCTGCAGATACCAAAAGCCAACTCCATTCTTCGTCTCATTGGAATTCACTGATATTGAGGATTCCATCCATAATACAAACCACATCTATAGCTAGGATATTGCTTCGGGGGTCCACAGGCTGGGTTGAGTCAAACAACACAATCATTTCAACCCACAAACACAATCATTTCAGCCCACAAGCTCTATAACTTTCAACCACATCCCTCCATGGTGAGATGAACGTATGAAGCTGCCTTATACCTAGTCTGACTTTTGGTCCATCTAACCCAGTATTGGCTACTCTGAATGACTGCAGCTCAAGGTCTCAGGCAGAGAGACCCTTCCCAGTCTTGCTTTTTTTTTAAAAAAAGAAAAGCTAGAGATGCTGGACTTGAACCTGGGACTTGATATGTATGAGTTGGTTGTGTGAATGTTGCTGCAGCTGCCCAGATGATCTTTTGGCATACTACTGCATACCTTCACTGGCACACCAGTGGGCCGTGTTCAGTACCTACTGGCAAGCATACACACCACTGCCTCCATCACATTCAGGTGAAGCTGGAAGTTAGCAATGGTTGACTGAAATCCAGTGTTCCCAAAGGCACAGAAAGTCACGTGAACCAGTCCTCAGAGGGCATGACTTCCTGGTAGGCTGGAGCGCTGGCACCTCATGTTTGAAAGCAGGCACAATAAGCAGTGCAAATAGATCTATGATGTCCTAGAAAGTCTGAAGACCTGAGCTTAAAGAATGTCGAGAGGCAATTTGAACGATATGCAAAGAGGGGGACAAAATTAAGACAGCATATCAGAAAAAGGCAGCTTCCGGTCTCTTTTTCTTTCCCTGCCTGTCTTCCCTTGAAAGTGAAAAATCACCTGCAATGTCAGCTTAGCAGAAGCATGCTGTCTTTAAAAATGAGCTTGGGAACGTCTCCGAGCCCAGTGTGCTTTATTCCGAACGAACCCTATCGCTATCCCCCTTGCTTGAGCTTCAGATCTCAGTGAGAGTATCATCGTGAGCTCATTGGTAAGCCTTTCCAGATGTGGCAGGCAGCAGCCCTGGATCTGGCAGCTTGCCAATAGGTTGCCTGCAGTCTCTCCGCTTCCCTGTGTCTGCAGTAAGAGCTGCAATGCCTGAATCTTGAACTGAAAGGGGGAACCGGCTGAGGACAAACCTTTTTCAAGTCATGACCCCACCTCGCAGAGAGAAGGAAATGACTGAGCAAAGGATGCCCCTTGCTCTTGAAGCCCGATTAAAAAAAAACCAGTGATGTATTTTTTCATATTGTGGATGTGACGTTTTCTTCTCGGCATTATGGATCACCACCCAGTGAGAGCCCCTTTGAAAAGATCATTCAGTGATCATATCAGAAACTCCACTACCAGAGCCCTGGATGCCATCTGGAAAACCACAAGAGACCGACGCCTGGCAGGTGAGGAGGTGCTTCAAAATGATTTTTAGTTACTCCGGGGAATGAAGTTGTAATGATTATAGGAGGTGCTACTGACTGGAGGAGAGAACGTCAAACCCCCCCCCCCCAACACACAGACACACACAGACAATATTTCTTTATCCTCTTATTGCTGCATTGTATTGATTGCATTTCTTCACTACAATACGTAATTGCTACTTCCTTGTAATGAATTTCCTTTATTTAAAAAAACGAGCAAACATAAACAAGGAATTTAACAGTGTATGCGCTGCGATTTTCTCACAGCAAAGCGAGCTGAAGCATTTTCTCTCACTGAGATGTCAAACTCCTGTGTCTTATTGAGATGATTTGCTTCAGCAAGTTGCCTTATGGATCATTTCCTTGCCAAAGGGGGGGGGGAGTGCATAGGTCTTTTTTGGCGGTGTGGAGAAAGGTTTCTGGCATTTTTTCTGGCAGGGCAGTCCTGCCTATGACAATGCCAAACGCTTGAAATACAAGCTGAGTCATATGCCCTGAGTGATGATCCAGATAATCTTATTTTGGTTTGTGGGACTCGAAATGGTGAGTCAAGCTTGTTGTGTGTTTTGAGGGAAGAGATTATGACTTTGTTTTGTTTCCTGTGTGTCTTGTCTTCATGCATGCCAAACAGCTTTTCATGTTCCTTTTAAAAAAAGTCACAACATTTTAAATACCTCAGGTAGATGTTTTGATATGGGTTGCAAGGCAATAGCCTCAGCAAGGCCCTTCGATTGCTCACCCAGTTCCCACCCAGTTAATGATACAAACTTACCATAAAGTATCCTGATCCACCATGACACCTGGCATGTCTAGAATATGGGTGTGGTGATAAGAGAGATCAGTTGCTTTGTGGTTTTACTGGGCTTATCTTATACCAGAGAGAAGGAATTTTGGTCATATGGATTGTCAAAATGTGTCACAAGAAGGAAGATGAAGTTGCACCTAACTCAATAGTGTGAGCTGATTGTTGCAGGACAAATTTTTCCTGTTTTCGGCAGATAGGGCTAACCATCGTATACTGGTGCTCTGTTCGTAGTGTTGAAAATGGATTGCACTTTTTCCATAAACATTTGCTAATACAGTGGGCCCTTGTTATCCACGGGGATCCGTTCAGGACCCCTGTGAATAACGAGAATCCGTGGATACTGAGGTCTGCTAAAAACGTTTTTAAAAGAAAAAGGTGTTTTAAAAGTGTTCCCTTACCTAACAGCGCAATCCGACTTAACTTTTGTGCCGGTGTAACCAGCGGCGCAGCAAGAACAGGAGGCCCCAGAACGGAAAACAGATTCATATCCCTCCAAAAGAGGAATTCAAAGGGGATTTGAATCCCTTTTCCGTTCTGAGGCCTCCCGTTCTCGCTGCACCGCTGGTTACACCGGCACAAAAGTTAAGTCGGATTGCGCTGTAAGCGCAGCAAACCACGCCAACTGCAGGGCAGTCTCTGGCACTCCTGAAGGCCACTTCCAGGTTACACACACCCCTCCCTCGGCCCTGGCTCGCCCCAAAATGCATTGTGCAATGCATTCTGGGGCGAGCCAGGGCCAAGGGAGGGAGTCGTGTGACCCAGAAGTGGCCTTTAGGAGTGCCAGAGACTGCCCTGCAGCTGGCATGGTTTTCTGTGCTTAGGTAAGGGAACGCTTAAAAAAACCCTTTTCTTATTTAAAGTGGACCCGGTATCTGCGGTCATCCACGGATAGTGAAATTCAGAGATGGCGAGGGCCCACCTGTACTCTGTGATGAATGTCACTGAAACTTTTTTTTGTCCCTCAACTCCATGGTACTATGCTGGTACTGGATTCCTACATTATTCTTAAAGTAACGTAAAAATGTGGCACCATGGTGTTACTTTTCAAAAGTTTCTTTAAATGTGTTTTTAATATCGACCTTCAAACTAGAGATCTACAGAGCTGGCTAATGGCGAAGATGTGTTCACAACTAGTGCTAAATCAATTGTGCATGTTGTCATTTGCGTGTGCATAAAAACTTTGCTGGGTTCCTGCCCAAGTATTCAAAGCCTGTAAATTGACATGTTTACATTAAAGACTTAAAATTGGTTTTAAACATTATTCCCTCTCCACTGTCACTTTGGGATCTGTAGTTCGGTGGTTTTTGGCTGAAATCCTATTGGAATGAGTCCCACTGAGCTCAGTGGGCTTACTTCTGAGTAGACATGCACAGGGTTGCACTACAATACATGGATCTCTAATAGAGAATTATTAGCATCCTTAAAAAGGTAAAGGTTTCCCTTGACAATTAAGTCCAGTCGTGTCCAACTCTAGGGAGCGGTGCTCATCTCCATTTCAAAGCCGAAGAGCCAGCGCGGTCCGAAGACGTTTCCATGGTCATGTGGCCGGCATGACTCAACACCAAGGCGCATGGAACACTGTTACCGTCCCGCTGACGCGGTACCTATTAATCTACTTACAATTTCTTGCTTTCGAACTGCTAGGTTGGCAGGAGTCGTCGCACGGATTCGAACTGCCGACCTTTCGATCGACAGCTCATGGTTCAGTGGTTTAACCCACTGCGTCACCCACAGTGGATTAAGGATTAGCATCCTTACCAAACTACAATTCCCAGGATTCCTTGGGGGAAGTCATGACAATTACACTGGTATAAAGATGTAATTTGTAGCGCTGATAGTGTTGCAACCATGATGAGATGGGATGAATTTTCAAATCTGAATTGTTCTCAACAATGTTCTTGATAGGAATGTGGCTCCATATCTTTCTGCAATTAGTGTAGATTGTAGTCACATTGTCTCTTTTCTCATATTTTTCCACAAGCTGAGGAGCAGATTTGGCTTCCCCCCCCTTCTGAAATATCAACTGAGTACATGACCGTTTCAAAGTCTTTAAAGAAAGAAGGTTTAAAAAATCACTTCTGCAAAGTGTCAACACTCAACAGGAATTGACTTATAATATTGCTTATAAATATCCGTAGCAAAGTTCTTGTGAGATAAGACCAGTCCGTCAGTGAGGCTGATGTAGGAAGTCACTTCAGACAGTAGCTTGCCAGGAAATGTCTGCTCCTACCTCTTCTCCTTCCATTCCCAGAAGAAGAAATATGGTGGCCTAGAGCAGTGTTTCTCGAACTGTGGGTCGGGATCCACTTGGTGGGTCGCAACCTGATTTCTGGTGGGTTCCAGATGATGGAAAGATCAGATAAATAATTGCCACAAACCCTGAGGCTATTCAAAAATCATATAGCTGCTAATTGCCATTCTAAAAGCTGAGCTCCTGCAGTTTGGAAGCTTGTTTAAATATAGGGAGATAAGTGCTTGAGCATCTCAGCAAACTAGGTGGGTCCTGATAGAGTGTCATTTTAAAATGTCGGTCCCAGTGCTAAAACATTTGAGAACCACTGGCCTAGAGCATCTCCAGCTCTCTTCTCCTGCACACCTCCTCTTTGTTCCTCCGTTAGTTTTGGAACTCAGAGAGCGGGGCAGGAGGGGCAGACAGTAGCTGGCATGCTACTGGCTAAGGGCATTTGGCATGCCACTTCAGGCGCCAGGAGATATTGAGCTGGACCAGCCCTGCAAGTCATTATGATGGATTGGAGAGGGGCTTCTCCATTGTAGGGATCCCAAATCTGCTCCTAGTAGACCAGTGTGGTGAGGTGATCCACTTTTGTTCTCTCCCCCCCACACACACACACACACTGGTCTTACTTTATGACTTCTTTTCAGCAGTCAGCACCAACGGAGGAGCAGCAACCATATCATAAGGGAAGTCTAGGATTGGGCTCTCAGTGACCCAAACTGAGCTCTAGCTGGAAATGTTCTCCAAACTCCTTCTGTCTTCTACCTCCAATCATTGCTGCTGCTATTGCTGTTATAGAACCATTGACATTTAGAGTCAACATTTTACTTCAGCCAATTGGTACCCAAGGCACTAGGGGAGAAAAACCAGAACTACTTTGCCTTCCATCATCTTACGTTGCACTATTCTTTCTAGCTGACTGATGGAGTCCTTGTACTCGCTACCTCCTGCCACCTGGGGAGGACGGACTGGCTGTAGCAAGACCAATTGAAGATCCACATTGTACTGAAGAATGGGCTGTTTGCCTGGGATGGACCAGGTTCTAATTAAATTCAGCAGGACATGATAAGCGTTTGCCCCCATGAAGCAAAGTGACATTTCTACAACTCCGAAAGAGGAAGCAAGTATGAGACAGAGAGGATATAGACATACAGTTGGACCTCACTATCTGTGGATAGTGAGGATCCGCGGATACTGGAGTCCCATCTTCAAAATGCTGTAAAAAGGGGGGAAGCCCCCCAATCCCCGTTTCTACCTTTAAATAGCCAAACCACACCGTTTTCAAGCCTCTGCAGGGCTTTTGCAAGCTTAACAAACCACTTGTGGGTCGCACAAAGACTCTTCCTCCCTCCCAGCCTTGCCCCAAGATGCATTGTGATACAGGGCTGGGAGGGGGGGGGAAGAACCTACGTGTGACCCAGAAGTGGGTCATTAAGCTTGCAGAAGTCCTGCAGAGGCTTGAAAACTATGCAGTTTGGCTACTTAAAGGGAGAAACGGGGATGGGGGGGGCTTTTTCCTTTTTACTGCATTTTGAAGGTGGACCCCGAAGATCCAGGACCCGTGGTAAGTCAAATCCACGGATCCCGGATCCGCGGATAGAAAGGGTCCACAGAATAATTGCATCCTGTAGTGTCACTAGGCTGGGACAGGGGGGATGCTGTGCCCCTGGGTGCCACCCATGGTCTCCTTGTGAGGAGCGGCCCCGGCGGCAGCTTCTGTGGCCCCGGCAGCTTCTTTCACAGCTGCAGTGGCTGCGGAGGCCGCTTGGGCGGTTTTTGGGGCGGGAGAATGGCCCTCGCTCCTGGAAGGGTCCAAATGGAGCCTTTCCGGGAGTGATGTCGTGACACGTCATCACCCCACGCCCGGGGCCCCTCCAGCAACGCCACTGATTGCATCTCTTGGGTGTTCATTTATCCAGTTTCCCTGTGTCTGGTCCATCTTATTTAGTTTCTGTGAAATGCTTGAGGAAAGCTGGTCTGTTCACAGCTGAGCGTAACTCGCCAGTGATGTCAACGGTCTCCAAGAATATCTGCCCAGCCTCAGAAAACACTATCAGCCACTTCTCCAGAGTCTGGCTCCTTGCTTTCCACTCACTACTTCACACATAGAGTGATATGTAATGGTATGTGTAATCGGAGCCTTTGAACCTGGTGTGACATACTTTAAAAAAAATGGAGGTTTTATCAAAACAAAATAAAGCATCAATGTGTCTATCTTTCCTTCTGTTTTACTAAGGCTGAGAAATGTCAGAGGCAAAGACTAATTATATAGTCTAATTATATAGTCTAAGCCTAATGTTCCTATATTAGTTATAAGGCTAGTAGTTCTATGTCTTGAGACTGTTACATTCCTGGAAACCAGAAATTAAACTGAAGCCCCCTCCCCAAACTTCTTAAAATATACTGATAAGGATGGACATATTTATATTCTGGATGGCAGACATTTACAACCCGTCACTGGTTTTTTCTCCCCCCCTCTTTTTTTCTTTTTTTTCTTTTTTTTTTTTTTTTTGAAAATGCGCTCAGAGATTAGATGTTGGAGTGCTGGAAAGAGTTGTGAGCATTTCATTCTCCAGCATCTTAGATTGAAAGGTACAATAATAAGCCTGGGTTACTTGTTGCCAAATGGTCATATTTTATCATCTAGAGCAGTGGTGGCCAACCTTTCAACATGAATGCTGGCCCTTTAAACGGTTGCATAGGTGATGGTTGCGAGAGTTGGACCATAAGGAAGGCTGAGCACCAAAGAATAGATGCTTTTGAACTGTGGTGCTGGAGAAGACTCCTGAGTCCCTTGGACTGCTAGGAGATCAAATTGGTCAATCCTAAATGAAATCAACCCTGACTGTTCCCTGGAAGGACAGGTACTAAGGCTGAAACTCAAATATTTTGGCCACCTAATGCGAAGAGAGGACTCTCTGGAGAAGACTCTGATGCTGGGAAAGATTGAAGGCAAAAGGAGAAGGGGAAGGCAAAGAATGAGATGGTTAGACAGCATCACCGATGCAACGAACATGAAAATGAGCGAACTCAGGAAGATAGTGGAGGACAGGAAGGCCTGGCGGGATGTGGTTCATGGGATCACGAAGGGTCGGACACGACTTAATGACTGAACAACAACAACAACATAGGTGAGGGCATTTCAGCAGGTGCAGCTGCTTTAGCAGCACCATCAAGCAACTGCAGCTGCCCAGATTCTGTCTTCTACACAACTCTTAAGAACGCAGAGGCCCTAATGGTGCAAGGTTGGCCACCCCTGATCTAGAGAGACCCCTGATAGCATATGAATGTTGATTATAGTCAAGAGTTTCTTCTGAAAAGTGTCCTCAAAGTTCTGGAAAGGAAGACAGAAATAGCCAAACGCCATGAATGTAGTATGCATTATTGCTAATCTACTTTCCATCTGCCCCATTTTTATTCTACCTTTCCTCCATGAAGCTCACAGTGGCATTCATGGGATTCATGCTCAATAGAGATGATGACTAGTCAAAGGTAATTCACTTAGTTTTCTGGCCAACACTCTGACCACATCACCACATTGGCAGTTTCCAAATATTTTGTTGGGGCGGGACAATGACAGAATATGCCCTTTGTTCAGGATCTTCTTGTTGACTACAGCTCACCTTGGACCCAAGGAGGGAGAGAGATAACACACTCATGAAAATAACTATGCCTGAGGTAGTGCATATGGTGCCAGCGGGTGGCGCAGTGGGTTAAACTGCTGAACCATGAGCTGTTGATCGAAAGGTCGGCAGTTCGAATCCGTGACGGGGTGAGCTCTTGTTGCTTGGCCAGCTCCTGCCAACCTAGCAGTTCCAAAGCATGTTAATGCGAGTAGATAAATAGGTATCGCTTGCGGGAAGGTAAACAGCGCTCTGTGTTCCAGCTGCATGCTACGCACTGCGGCAAGGAGAGTCATGCCGGCCACATGACCACGGAGGCGTCTTTGGACAACGCAGGCTCTTCGGCTTTGAAATGGGGATGAGCACCACGCCCTAGAGTCGGACATGACTGGACTTAATTGTCAGGGGTCACCTTTACCTTTACCTAGTGCATATGGTAATATTTTTCTTGGTCTTTTTAAAGAGTAGTGCTCTCAATGGATGGGAAGAAATATACAAATCTTTACAAACCTATTTGGAGCTAAATGTACTTTCTGATACTGACCAAAAGGAAAGGTTATTGATCCTCTTCTCAAACTTAAATTCAAGAACCATATGACAGGAGAACAGGATATATTTCTTCCATATGGAGGTCCTGATATGAACAATAATGGATACTTTGTATGTCTTGTTGTCTTAGAATCTTTCATGACTATCTGCGGAGTTCAAAGTTGTTCTATATTTGCGACAGCAACCATGCTCACCACAGTTACATTGGTTTTTGTTGTAATAAAAATGTAAAATATGCATGGTAGAGTCACATCTTGAAATACGTGGGGACACACAAGGGGGATGCGTCAGTGAGCTGTGATTGGCTGAGGTTCCTCAGTGCATGCCCAATGCACGTTGAAGATTCACTTTACCACTTCGTGCTTAACTGTGAACATTAGCAGATGTTTATGTCACTGTAGCAAGCATGATTGCCCAATCAAGCCTGGAGCAGCCTTTCGTTCATACGTTTTCAGCACGGCAATTGCTGGCAAACAGGTTTTCTCTCCTTGATTTAAGGGGGTGCATACTAGGGGGTGTGGACAGCACCTAGTGACGCACCGGGAGGGGGTGACATTTGGCCCGGCCAAGCTGCAGGGTCTAAGTGTATTTTTTGCCTCACGCAAGTGCGCAAAGCCCAGACTGCGCTTGGAAACCTCCGGGTCGAAGCACTTCACTCACCCATCTTTGGCCTTCTGCCTCATTGAACTGGAAGTAATTCCAGTGACATGATGACATCATCACATCACCGGAATTACTTCCGGTTCAGCGAGTTCTTCTAGGTCCCGCACTGGGTGTCCAAAAGGTACGCAATGCCGCTGTTGCTACCTGATGTGCTGCTAGAGAGCAACTTGTTCATAGCATTTAAACATGTTGTCCTCAGTGCCTTTGGATATTTGGAAGAATATGCTAACATGCCAAGTGGCTGTGAAGGAAGTGGAGGCTCATTTTGGCTGAGGACAGAAGAGCCTAGAAATAGTAAGAACCACATATTCTGGAGGTGGCTGAGGGAAGGGGACTAGATGGCTGGAGAGGATTCATGGAGGGCCCTTAGACAGGGCTGTGGACAGAAGGCTTATATGCTGCTGGGGGCAGGATGTATAGAGACATCCCTAGAGTTAAGGGTGCAGAGACAGCGACCGCAGATGTCAAGTTTTAATGAGAATCTTCCAAACCAGCTCAAAATAAAAACTTGTCAGGTTCCTTCCCACAGCCAGTTCCCTTTAAGTTGTGACTCTTCAGAGCTTTCCAACACTCCCTTCACATTTTTCTCTGAAGAGGTTGTGGTGTGGGTCTCGTGCTATTTATCTCCAACTCTTGGAATGTTTTCTTTTTCAACACCCTTGGCCCTTCTAATTTGAAAGCTGGGATGTGACATATCTAGCAGCCACGCTGCAATCAAACCAAGAGGGAACTTGCTTTTATCATAGATATTATTAATGAGAGTCCCACATTACTGCACCAAACACTAGGTTGAAGGAGAATAAACAATCATTTCTTTTTGTCAGTTTCCGCTTTTAGTTTATTTTTCAACCGTTCCTCCCAATACGTAGTATATAATACAATATAAAAGATAGTTGTCAATTCCAGGACTTGGTATTTCTCAAAGCCCCTGAAGCATAGCCAGAAGAAATCCTGCGCCAAACATTTATACGTGTGCTAAATATTGCAATCATGTACAGCCCAATCCACCGCAACAACCCGCGCAGTAATGCAACAGTGCCAACATGGCGCCCACTGCATCCCATGAGGGAGTTTTGGCCTCTAAAGGTCTCAAAATAAAAGAACATTTTTCCCTTGCCCCAGGGTAAGCCCGTGCTGGCCAGCCATGTCTAATCAGACCTGCACCAGCTCTATCGGTGGTGCAAGTCCCCATGGTCTTGGGGGTGTGTGTGTCAAGGCTGGGAAGGGAGTTAAGTTTTGGCATGTGCCACTGCCGCCGAAACTGCCCTCTTCCCAGTCCCGATCTGCCCTCCTCCCCCATCACTGCCCCATTCAGCCCACCTCCCACCCTGTTCCACCCACCCTTGCCTCCCTCCACCTCCTATGCGAACTTACCAGTGCCGGTGGGGCGTCCATTGTCTGCTGGCACACGGAGTCAACTACCCACTGCTTGCAGCAGTGGCCAGGCTACACACACTGGTGTGTCATGTTTTGCAACAGCTGGAAAGCGCCTAGCTTTAGCACCT
Organism: Plestiodon gilberti rubricaudatus; assembly: GCA_026170595.1. Classification (NCBI taxonomy): domain Eukaryota; kingdom Metazoa; phylum Chordata; class Lepidosauria; order Squamata; family Scincidae; genus Plestiodon; species Plestiodon gilberti. The sequence continues at coordinate 79,447,188 of JANXHW010000005.1, read as the reverse complement.
AGCACTGGCATAAGTCCTGGCTAGGGTCGGGCCATTAGGCTCCAATCCTATGTACAGCCCTGTTGGACAGAGTGTGTGAATTACTTCCAAGTGAGCACGTATAGGATTGAATTTTTAGTTTCCTTCTAGAATTCAGGATGGGAGGGGCAACTGTCTCTTGAACTTCATGAGGGCTAGAAGTGTACATTTCTTTCTAAAAAAATGAAGGCTGTGGGTCTTAAAATACCACATTCAATGCCTGTTGCCAAATCATACCTGCAGGAAACCCACAGGAGCTCAGAATTCAGCAGTGTCAATAATCAACTGTACTAATTACATTGATGAACGATGTAAGGAACACAGAGCACATGAATCACACTCAGGTTCCAAATATGTATTCTGGCAACATGTAACAGCATCATGTCAAAGTTTGTGATATTGCTGCTGTTGGCAATACTCAGCTGTCCCTCTTCTAAAAACCTATATCAGGCCTGCACAACTTGCGATTCACCAAGTCAAGCACGTCCTACCCAGTCATATTTGGCAGACCACCAGCGGCTCAATAAACATACTGGTTTTTCTATGTGTTAGGGACTGCCAAAAGTCTGTGTGTGTGTGTGCGCGTGTGCGCGTGCATGTGCGTGCGTGCATGCGCGTACATGTCTGCCTGCCTGCCTGCCTGCCTGCCTGCCTGTCTGTCTGTCTGTCTGTCAAGCATTTGGCAGACCACAGTACGTGGCTGCATTTGACTAGGTGCATCCCAAGCAGTGAAGACCTGGCCTATATATTTACGCAACAAGTTGCAACAACTTTTAGGCTACTTCCTATGTTACTTTTCTACTTGGGGAACCTAATACAGAACAGAGAATGGATACAAACTACATTAATCATGTCATGCATGGGTTCAAATTCCACAGACATAATACTGCTGAGTGGCAGCTTGATCCTTACCTGGCCGTCATTTGTATGTTTGCTGCCAGCAAAAGCTGGGCAACGTACCCAAGTGTGGGCCATTAATAAATGACTCTATGTGCTTTTTTTCTGCTCAGGGAAAAATACAAACAGTAATGCTTTGAATCAGAGTGCAAGAAGCTGGCCATGAGAAAGCAGCCAGCTGGTCAACTTGCAGTACAGTTGGAGGTCCTTATTATGGACATCCTCTTCTTTCAAAATTATTCTGCCATGCCATCTCGGCAAGCTAGAATATACACCTTCTGCATCTCCTGGTTTGTATGTGCATGCCTGTGATGCAGTGATCCACAATTGTTGGCTGACTGCTCCATTAAATAGCCCCCCCCTCCGCACTTCCCTCTACAGCTCTGCTATTTGACTGCACTCTGCTAAGGCACCCTTCCAGGGCATCTTGGCTGACTGCTGCCACAACAACCCCCTGCTCTCACTTCTCTCTCCTGCTCTGGGGCAAAAGAAGAAAATGCAGGAGTCAGCTGTGCTCAGAAGAGACGTTCAGCACTCCTCCTCTAAGAGTAACCAAACCAAAGCTCATTCACCACACTCACCAGAAGATGCATGCTCACTTGCCGCGGTGAGAATGGTGACCAAACTTGTGAAAGCCTGGTGGGATACAATGCAAATATTCTTTTTCAGATGAGACAGAGATAGGCAGCCCAATCGTCTCTACAATTTAGACCAGCGGAGCGCTGCTCTGCCTGTCTCGTGTGTGTGTCACAAATGTGCCATAAGGCACCTTTGCATCACCAAGCAAGGAGGCGGTGCAGGAACAGAGGCACAGAGGCCCAGCGCTACTCTCCCCACACCAGATGCAGTGGAGCAGAGGTGAAACAAGGGTGGAGCGAAGGCAAGTAGTTCTGCAAGACTCCGTTACACTGGAGTCAGCGGCCCCTCCCCCTTGCTGTTGGAGCCATTCCGGCAGCGGCAGGGGAGTGTCCTGCGTGTTGCCTTTGCTGCCAGAATGGCTCCAACAGCAAGGGGGAGGGGCCGCTGACTCCAGTGTAACGGAGTCTTGCAGAACTACTTGCCTTTGCTCCACCCTTGTTATGCCTCTGCAGTGGAGTTTCCACTGGGGAAAGTAAGTTTCCCACTGTGTGGCGGAGGGGTGGGGGAGGGCAGAATGGGATGTTCCAGGGGTGGGATTGGTCAGCCAGGCCTGGGAAGGGGAAAAGGTTGGCAGCGGCATCCTCCGCCAAATTCTATCCCCCTTCCCAGGCCTGGTCGCCATTACACAAGACTCTCGGACATCCAAGTAGTACTCACACCCAAGTAGTCCCATCAGGTTGGCTGGGGCTTTACCTGGGGGAAGGGAACAAACGTTTCCTTCCCCAAGGGTGACCTCCCACCGGCTGCACCGGCCTCGCTCATCGCAGGGCACAAGTTTAGATAGGATTGCGACATAAGAGTAACCTCGGAGGGTGCTATTCTTCCAATGATGCTCTGAGGACCAAATTAGACATAACATGGAAACTCCATTACTAGGACCTTGCACAGTTGTTTAAAGCAATAATAGCAGTTGCATGGGGGGGGGGGTTTGATCAGGATCACAGTGCTGAGGGGGCTAACCCTTTCCTCCCCAATTTTACCAGTTAAAATAACCTCCCCCAAAGTTGTTTGCTCCGTGGGGCAAACCTATAGGTATCTTTTGCTTTGATCCATGGTGCAAAGAGCAGCTGGGCAAGATTTTAATAAAGAAAATGATGGAAGGGAGCATTTAATAACCCTCTTCCCCAGCACTGTGGTCCTAATTTGCCTTAAGTACCTCCCTTACAGGAGGGTAAAGGTGGGATGCAAATTATTTACCCCCCAAAAATGAAATAAATAATCTAAATTCCTCCCCCCTCCCATTAACACTTTAAAAACTGTGGGAGATTCTATTTATGGTTGCGAATGGCTGCTTTAAGCCCTAAGGCCAAACTACACACACACTTCAACATATGCTCCCACCTGAATGCCCCTTTTTCCTTTCAAAAAGGTTCCCAGTTAGAACCACAGCATTCAGGGAAGAAAATGCTAATTGTCTTCCCCATGTGTGGAAGATTCCCCCCCCCCCGCCTTGAAAATCGACCTATGGAGTGGGGATTTGTCTCTGGAGCAGTGACTATGCTTTAGGAGCCAATTGTGGCTTCAGCAGGGCCATTTTTCTGGGGGAGGAAACAGCACATGGGGGGGAGATGAACATGGGGGTCAAGTTGCTGGGGGGTCCTGTGGCACCCCTGCCTACCCCTGACAGCTCTTCGGTTGCTATTGCTGCCACCAGGAGTGAGGGTTCAGGAATCAACCTTGCTGCACTCTCCACCTCTAACTAGGATTGCCACTCCATGCCCCTGTTTTAAAAGATGCACTTCTGGATGGATGGATGTTTCCAGGGTACACATTTATACACTCATACACTCATGTAGTTTACAGCGCAATTTTATCCAACTTACACCACCGGTGTAACCAGCGGGGGAGGGCAGGGCAGGAGGCTTTGGAGGGGAGGGGAGATTTAAATCCCCTTTGAATCCCCCTTTGGAGGGGATTTGAAACCCCTTTCCATTCTGGGGCCTCCCGTTCTCGCTGCACCGCTGGTTACACCAGTGGTGTAAGTTGGATAGGATTGTGCTGTTAGTCAAGGAAGACACAGGGTTGTGGAACAACAAAAAGATTATAAGCACAGCTCTGTGTGGAAATCAAATTGCTCCACAATTCAGTTATTCATTTTGAGCTGGCAAGAGTGAAGGTAAAGAAGGACCATTTCCGGCGATAGCAGAGAAAGTACCTGTTAGACTTTTAAGCATATAATGCTGTCTTACACAAGAGATGTTTTGATTGGCAAATCATGATCCTACAAAGAGCAAAATACCTCTTGGACTTTGCTGATACCGAAGCTCTGCTATCAACTTGAACAAACATTATTGCTGAGTAATAAATCACCTTTTAGAAGATAAGGGCACTGCTCTTCTGTCACCAGAAATAAGTACAGCTCAGAATGACCATAAGCTTATGTAGGAGGAAAGCCAATTCTTAAGATTCCAAAGCTTACGAAACAAGAGATGTCCTACCAAAAGGACTGCCCTTCTGAGATGTGGAGATCACCATACATACAGTATTGTCAAGTGTTTCTTACAGTGCAATCCTGTGCATGTTTACTCAGAAGTAAGGCCCATTATATTCAATTGGGCTTAGTCCCAGGAAAGTGTGTAGAGGATTGCAGCCTTAAGAACCTACTGAAATTCAGGGGCGGGGGAGCGGACTGCCCCAGTTGTCACCCGAGGGAGTGGTGACATCAAAATGACTTTCTATTCTATTTATTATCAGTGGTGCGAAAACGCACCACTGGTAGAAAATGGATTTTTCCCGATCCCTCAGCGGGGATTGTATTTCCCAGGAGGCATCCACATTGTGTGATCTGGTATGGGAGGAGGTCCATGAGGGTGACACCATGAGATCTTGCCCCAGGTGTCACCAACCCTAGTGACACCCCTGCTGAAATTACTGGCTTCCAATTTCACAATGCAAGGATGTGGGCTTCCGTAATACCTTCTGCATGCATAGCCTGAAACAACACATTACAAGGAGAACCCAGAATCTGCTAGAACCATGTCTTCCCTATAATGCAAATATTGGAGCACTTGTAGAGAAGAATCTGTGGACAAGAAGAGGTGTTAGCCATTCCCTGCCTGCTGATTTGTCCATGCAAATGCCCCCCTGTGCTGTTTTTCATCATGTTTTATCCTAGCCAGGCTCTGAAACTGAAAGTTCAAACAGAGGAAACGCAGCACTTGTAAGAATCAGCAGGCGCAGAGGAGTCAGCCCCCCTCTCTTCCTTCTGTTGATTCTCCCCTCCAATTGCTCCCGCCATCCCTGCATTTAGTGTTGTCCTGGGAAACTGTAAGTTTGAGAACACTTATTTGCCAGTGCCGATAGAATGTGTCCATAACATCCGCAACGTTAAAAGTCTGTCAGCCATTTCTAAAAAGGGAAAGTGCTACAGTCTTTTACACATCGACGTATTGAAAGACCTAGTTCAACAAATACTAAACGGGTTACAAAACGGCGAACATCTGACAGCTTCCTGACGTCACCGGGTCGGATGATGGCTTCCAGATGTTATGACTTATTGATGTTTTGATTAACTTCTAAGCAGCCCTGTCTCTATGTTTTGTTTGCCGGGTCCGACTTCTTTTGCACATGAGTGTTATTGGAAGGGGAGTGGGAAATGAAATTAGTGTTTGGCACCAGCCCAAAAGAAGCTGAACTTTCCTGTTATCATGTGCATTTTCAGTCCTGCTACAGGATATACAGCCTGTGGGAAGGTCAGTTCGAAGATAAGGAGCGTTGTACCAAATTGCTATTTTCAATTAAAGCAGCTGCATAACTGGCTAATTCTGTCCACGAGTTAGCATTGTACAGTAAGCTACCCCAGACAACAGGAAGTTTAGGAAACAGGATAGCATAAATAGATTGCATTCTAATAATTGTTTCACCGTGCATCATCTAATATTTCTAACCACACAGGAGATATTTGGTTTTTTTTTACAAAGATTTCAGATATACTTTTCAGGAATAATTTATTATATCGACTACAAGTTAAGAGACTTTCTTCCTCTCCCTTGGGCTCCGGCAACTTTGTTGCCACCTCATTCCTTTTCTTTAAATCTCAGTTCAAACTTTGTCTCTTACATGAAGCCTTTGGCTTAACCCTTTAGTTTCTCATCTCCAAATGAAACAAAGCCAAAGCATGATGTAACTGCTTTTGCTTACATTCGTCTCTTGTTATCCTTGCCTCTCCTTTCCTTCCCTTTGTTGTCTCCCTTCTGATATCAAAATTTAAATCACAAGCGCTTTGGGGCAGGGCCTGCTGTTTGCTTATGCTACTCTGTGAAGCGCTCTCAACACTGAAGGTCATCCTATAAATATAATGCAATTTAAATACACAATAATTTGTACAATACGGTACCTATTTGGCCTACTTCCAACACAGAAATTTATATCTCCTCTTGCCACCATTTAGATCTTCAAGCTAACTTAGAAACAAATTTGGAAAAAAAAATAGAGTTGGGTGCCATGTTGCTGGGGATCCTGGGGCAAAGACCTGCACTAGGTTTCCCGTGGCACCCCTGCCTGCCCCGACAGCTCTTTGGTTGCTATTGCTGCCATCAGGAGTGAGAGTTCAGGAATCACCCCAGCCAGGAGGGGCCTCTGACAGGCTTGGGCCACGGGACATTGTCTGAACTAGCCAACCCCTGATGCCAGGTGGTGGGGCTTCCACACGTAGATCTGATGCCTGATGACTACTCTGGTTCTGACTGTCTTGGCCTCCGCAATGGAGCAAAGACAGAGCCTTCCCCAGAAGCTCCACCACTGAGGATTGCCAGAGGTCAGATTTTTCAGCCTAAGGTTTGGACAGCCATCTCAGACTCTCCAGCTCGGCTCCCAGATCTTGGATTTTAGAGAGCCTGAGGCTTAGGTTTTGAAGGAACACCTCTGCTACCTTCCCCCTACCATCCATTCAAAATTCAGTGTGTGCTGCTGATGTGCCACTCCACCTCCTCCAAGGAGCAGTGGCATCACTAGGGGGGGTGCAGGGGATCCGGACTGCACCAGGTAACACCCTCGGGGAGGGGGGAGGGTTGACACTACTAGTGGCCAAAATTGTGAAAACTTTGTATTTTATACCATTATGTTATATATCATTCAATACATACCTGCATGCGGAATGCAATGAAACACACCATTTTGAATTATAATATAATAATATACAGTATTTATATACCGCCTTTCTGGTCATTGGATTTCTCCTCCGACTTTAATTCAAGGTGGTGTACATGGGCAGGCTGTTCTAAACCCCAAGGGGTTTTTACAATATAATAACGTTCTAGTCTTTCAGACTAGAACCCTTCATTCGAGATGTTGCTTTCACAGTCCAGCTCTCTCGCTCTCTCTCTCTCTCTCTGGCGTTCGCCTCAGCACGCTTCAGCTTCAGATAACACAGGCAACCTTGACTGCCACTCAAGTGCTGTAGCTTGCAGCTCCACTCCCCCACAAAGACTCTGCAGCTTATCAGCTCGGCGTGCCAGCAGCTCTCCGACAGACGTCCGGCCGTCTTGAACTGCTGTCCTGCAGATCTTCAGGCAGGTAACGCTCTACATCCTGAGCCAGACGTCCTGCCCAAATTAATCTAATTTGCTGAAATTGAGTGTATCACACAATATACTGTATTTTGATGAAGTTGTGGCCAGTGCAACAGATAATGAATCCATCTGCAGATGCTGAATCATGAATGCAGTTATATTTCAAGTCTATCAGATAATAAGAAAATATTCACTGCCTGATGCCCTATTTTGAGGGCCCAATCCTGACAACCTTCAACAGTTGAGGCTATACTGACTTAAATGGCCTGTTAACTGTTCACAGGACAGTTAACAGTGAGCAAGGATGCAGGATATGTTTTTATTTGATCTCTCTCTCTCTCTCTCTCTCTCTCTCTCTCTCTCTCTCTCTCTCTCTCTCTCTCTCTCTCTGGCGTTCGCCTCAACACGCTTCAGCTGACACAGGCAACCTTGATTGTCACTCAAGCGCTGCATCTGCAGTTCCACTCCCCCACAGAGGCTCTGCAGCTATTCTATCAAATGTTATGGCCAAATAACTGGAAAAATAAAACACAACAGCCTTATGTAACAAAATGTAGATTTCCTTAACTCAAAACAGACCAATGAGACTGATTTTTCCAAGAGACGAGTTGGTTACTGTTTTGTTGAATGACCTGTACTGTTATATATTAAAATAAATAAAGTTAATGGGGGTGACACTGTGAGTTACCGGACCTGATGACCCCAACCCTAGTGCCACCACTGACCAGGAGTAACCTGTACAAATACATAGTCCTGTCTGATAAGCATCTTTGTAGAACCCAGCTCATCCCAGCCTTGTTTCTCCCTATTCACCTCTGGGGTCCATCATGGGGGTGATGCGCTGAGCTCTCGCACTGGGTGACACAAACCCTAGTGACGCCTATGCCAAGGAGCATGTGGTGGAGTGATGTGGCAGCAAGAATTTTGTATCAATGAACTTGGCTGGAACAATATTATTTCAAAACAATGCTTGAAGAAGTATTTCCCAGCAGCCCTACTGGCCCTCAATCTATCTGTGGGAGAAATGAGGATGGAAGGAAAGTGTTCCAGTTTTAAATGCCTTCATTAGAAAAAGAAAAACAGTGTTACTGTGGTGACACTTTCATTCATTGTTTTCCTGTGTGCTTGTCAAATGGCCCTGAATGTGCTGTTATACCCAATTGTGGCTGCTCTTGCTCTGAAACTTTAATTCCTGTTACCAAAAATCTTTGCAACCTGAGACTTAGAATGTCATCGACTCATAAACAGTCCGGATCCTGCTAGCCTCTTAGCAGTTGACTAAATATGTCAGTACAGATTGAACGAGGCATATTATGATTTCCCTTCTGTTACATTAGAGGCTTGAGTCTGATGACATGTGATAACTGACCTAGCACCCACTTAAGTCAGTGAAAGGATTTCCTCTTACTACAGCACGTCCTGGATCAAACAATCATATATCTTTCAGTTTGTTTAATTCTACCATAATGTCTAGCTCTAGGATGCAGTCGGCATCCAAAATTGAAGTATTTGGCAAAATTCCCATTGATTGGCTTTGAGCTGTACCCTATGTCTCATTTAAACTGGAATAGCATAAATACCGAAATAATGTATCTCTATTGCATGAATTGACTTGTGTACATAGTTTATTTTTTTTTATGTTCGTAAATGCTTTATGGAAGAAAGGAACAAGCAATTTAGGAAGATAAATTGGTTCATTAAATGAACAGACTTGAAGGGATATTTTTGGAAGGAAAAAAAAGATATAGTTGCAGTGAACTTTTGCCAACACTAGAAGGAAAGCTAATTTTCTTAAGGTACAAAATGTAAGAACAGTTGCATAATCATTAATCAGATAGAAATTGTCAACAAATAATTCCTTGAGACATGGAGGGAATTTTTAGATTATGAGCTCTTTAGGGACAGGGAACCATTTATTTTGCTGTATAATCCGCTATGTGAACGACTTTTTATTTAAAAGCTACCATTTAAATATTCTTAATAATAAAAATAATTGTATATTTTAAAAGGGGGGAAACTCACACCAATTTCTTTCTTTACATATCAAGTCCTTTCAAGAACTATTTATTATTGGGTAGCATGATAATAGGATAGAAATTGGACTTGTGTTTTGATTGGCTTACTTACTTGACTGTAAAAAATTATTGCTTTAGGTGGGTTTTCTTCTCCCTCTGCACTGCTTCCCTTTCATATAGTGGTAGATACACATGACACAAAACAAGCCCTGATCAGGTTATTGTAAGAGCTCACAATGAATATGATGTGTTGTGTTCTCCTCTTCCCTGAATCATAGGATGTAAAACAGGAAAGGGACCAATTTCAGTCTTGTGTGGTTCTTTTTTTTCCTAAACTCCACTAATAAGTTTTAAATTTACAGAGCAAAAGGGCACTCTACAAAGCAAAGGTACATACTTACGATCGCTTTACAGTTAAATGACTATGTTAAATAGAGGTTAAATGACTATGTTAAGAGAACTTGCTTAAGAAATTAAGAACAATTTTGCAGGATTAGACTACCATCCCCCTGCATGAAACCCAGCAACTTCTAGGTGGTCCTGCAGAAATTGGACAGTGGTCCACCTTCTTCCCAACCCAGTGCAAAACAAAACAAACTGATAAATAAAAGCTGAGCTGCCAATTCGATTTCACTTGTTAACATGTATATGATATTCTTTGGTTGTGCTCAGTAAAATTGTTCACTAGACCAGAGGTTCCCAACCATTGGAGGCTTGCGTACCACCTACGCAGGCCTCCGCCCGCCCGCGTACCACCGGAAGAAAGTGCTGATGATGTCATTAGCACTTTATTCGGTGCGGGGCAGTCTGCTAGTGGGCGTGTCTTCGTCTTCTCTTCCACGATCGCGGGGAGGAGAAGAGGAAGACACGGGCATCCCAGTGTGCCCGCAGCAGCCGTGTCTTCCTCTTTTCCTCCCTGCGATCATGGAAGAGAAGATGAAGACGCAGCTGCCTGCAGAGTGGAGTGGGTGCATCTCCATCTTCTCTTCCACAATTGCAGGGAGAAGAGGAAGAGGTGGGGGCCACCACTGGTGGTACATGGACCACATGCTGGTGGTATGTGGGCTGCCAGCAGCCAAGATGGCAGCCACCATCTCCACCGCATGGCGCTGCGGCGGCGACGGTGCCAATGGCGACCAGCAACAACAACAGCACCCTACCTACCTCTCAGGGGCTCTAACTTCAAATAGCCTTAAGTAGTCACACTGTAAAGCACTTAATCACGGTGGATCTCAGGAAATGAGTGAGGTGCCAGAATTGTGCTATGCAGAGAAAAGATAATTAGTGCGTTGAATTAGTGAACCTTGAGAGTTATAAAAGCAGGAAAGGGGCTTTAAATAGACTTCCCAGAAAGGATACAACATCATTCAATTAAACCAGAAGGCAAATTTAATTTCAGGTAGCAGACGATGGCCTGATCTAAGCTAGAAGTGCACAAAATTATGAACATCAAATATTCTCTCTGTCTGCTTTTCATACTACAGTATTTGTTGACGTTCAGGTCTATCTTATTCAGATGTTGATAGTATCTTGAACAGATATAGTTTTCACATGCTTTGCATACTGTTGTCATGAGCAGCTTCACATACCAAGGAAATTCCTTCCATACTTGTAGAGGGAGTGTGGCATCTGAACTGAAGGTAAGTCTAGTGGTGGTGGGTGGAGGGGAGAGTGGACGAAGGTGAGGTGAAAATGTAATCTTGAGTCTGTCGACCATGTTATCTGTTGCTCTATGCTTCATTCCCTGACAAAGCAGAGTTGTTCCATATACAGCAGATACAAGCCCTGTTCAGAAGCTAGCCCCCATGCATTCCTGTCTATGTGAGAGGTCGGTCCCATGATCAGCATTTGTCTGCAGCAACAAACCGTGAACATTGGGAAAAATCCTCCCCATCCTAGATCATGTACGGTAACTTCTAAAAAGGACTTCTGTGCAAAGAATTAGTAGTACCCACCAATGTGGTCTGTATGCGTCTGTGGGGAACCCCACCTCTAATATTTGCATCTCACATCATCACACATGACTATAGATGTATGGGCTGCATGTTATTTCCTACTTGAGAGAGCCTTCTGTGTATTGATTTTGTAATGTCTGAAACCACTCTAATGACATCGAAGTTTCATGTCTGTTTTGCTTCTTAAGACATACCTACATTACAGGCTTAGGCCAGCAGGTGGCGCAGTGGGTTAAACCGCTGAACCATAAGCTATCGATCGAAAGGTCAGCAGTTTGATTCCTGCGACGGGGTGAGCGCTCGTTGCTTGGCCAGCTCCTGCCAACCTAGCAGTTCCAAAGCATGTTAATGCAAGTAGGTAAATAGGTACCGCTTGCGGGAAGGTAAACAGCGCTCTGTGTTCCAGCTGCATGCTACGCGCTGCGGCAAGGAGAGTCATGCCGGCCACATAACCACGGAGGCGTCTTCGGACAACGCTGGGTCTTCGGCTTTGAAATGGGGATGAGCACCACACCCTAGAGTCGGACATGACTGGACTTAATTGTCAGGGGTCACCTTTACCTTACATTACAGGCTTAATGAGAGTATCATAGTCATTATATCTCCCAGAGAGCCCTGGAAACTGCAGCTCTGTGATGGAATGAAATGTCTAACAAGCAGGGGCAACGTCAAGGGTTGACTATGTCACAAACCAGTTGAGAGCCCAGCTGGCCCATCGGTCCCCTGAATCCCCTTAGTACCAGTGAGCCATGGCAGATTCCCCCCCCCCCCACTTGCCAATGAAGAGGAAAAGCTACCGTGGGAGGAGCCACTGCCTTTTGCCAGTCCTGCTAAACTGGGCTACGCAATGCAGGTCTTTGCCCCAGGACTTTCAAAACCTGGTGCTGGTGCTACTAACAGAGATCTCTCAGCATCATCAGCAACCTACAGTTCGAAGAATTCTTCCGGGGAAACTATGTTAGTTAAAAATGTATAAAGGTTTGTGATGTAAGTACGTAATCCCTGCTGGTGGAACGAGCGCAGAGGTGCACGCTGCTGGAGCCCCAGCTGGAAGGCCACTTCCCGTGTGTGCCAGCGGATCCCCCTAGATCTGCAGGTAAGTTGGCAGGGGAGGCAGGATGGGGTTGGGGAGGGCAGAACAGGGAGACGATAGGGTGGATCAGGTCCAGGAAGGGGCGGGTTCAGCGACAGCCACCAAATCCTAGACCCCTTCCCGGACCCGATCCCGCAACACAGGTCCATATAGACCTGCACCAACAAATTTGCTAGCGCTGGTTCAAGTAGACTCCTCCGCGCTGTGGAGGTTTACCCCTGGGTAAAGGAATGAATGTTCCCTTACCCAGTGGAGACCTTCACGACTGCCCTCTGCGCAGGAAGCAGCAGTAGCCATTTCGGTGTTGCTGAATTGGCAAAAGGATAAAGAAGAGAATTAGGCTGTTCTTAGATAACCTCAGTTGTAGTAACTGTAGTTTTGTTTGTTTTAAAATAATAAACTCCATTATGTACAGTACATGGAATGGAGGTATAATTCCTTTACTAAGAATTGTAGTCTCCTTAAAGCACTTTGTAATTAAAGACCAGAACCAAAGAGTGAGTAAAGGGGGGGGGGGACACATTGTAACTTTTCAGGATAAATCATAGACCTGTCAACAGGTAACAAGGAAAAGAGATAACTGAAAGTTAGACTCTTTTCTAACTTTCCCAAAACATGTGAAAGGTTGTGATAAAACTGAGAATCCAATAGTGTTTAGCCAAAGACCAAGAAAACAGACAAACAAGAATGTAAACTAATCTAGCTTTTCCTGTCTTTAATCTGTTTGTTCAAAGATTCCTTACAGAAGTTTCCCTCTCTATACAATGATGAGCACATATTACTCAGGCAGAAAATACATGTACTGTACTGTAGGAAACAAGTTTCATTGCTCAGAACACCTAGGAAGTTGTTGATTAACTTCATTATTGCAGTCACATAAGCAGCAATCCTATGCACACTTACTTGGGAGTAAGCCTCACTGAACTCTGAGTAAACATGTTCGAGATTGTGCTACATACCAATTAATGGATTGAATTTAAATAAAAAGATATACAGGTATGTGCCACATAATGACAGGGATACGTTCTACAAACCCCATCATTAGGTGCATCCGCTAATGGCATAGCAATGTGCCATTAATGTTGTGGGTAATAAAGACATGAATAATATACAAAGATTGTGGTTGGCATACAGGATAAGAAGCCATGTAAGATTCCAAATATATATTTATGTTGTAAAAACAAGCTAAAAATTCAAATGATAAAAAATCAGTTCTCTTTAAAAAGACAGATTAAAAAACATCCAAACGTTAAAAACACGTTTTAAAAACATAAACACTCAAACCACTACGTTTCATTCACTTCTGTGAACTTCGTCAGGTGGACCAAAGGAGCAACAAAAGCTGCTTTGATGTTAGCACAGGGTTCCTCAATCTCTGGGGGCCCACGTACCCCCTATGCGGGCCCCCAAACTCTGTGTGCCCGCAGACCCCCCCAAAAGTGGACCCTCCAAAAAGGGTTTTTCCCCCATATGCCCCCAATTCAGCAGGGCTGTAGTTTTACCCTCCGGGTTGCGGTGCAAGCTGGAGAACCCGCCCAGCTGCTCCCCAGTCCGGGAAAAACCAAAACCCCCACATGCCCCTGTTTTTCCCGGGCTGCGGCGCGGCCGGGCGGGTTCCGAATTGGCAGGGCTGTAGCTTTACCCTCTCGGTTGTGGCGCGAGCGGGAAAACCCACCTGGCCGCATCGCAGCCCGGGAAAAACGGCACAATTGCCCCCTGTTAGCTTCCCTTACCTTGTCTCCCGGCCGCCTCCATGTTGAATCTCACAAAAATCTCGTGAGATTCAAGATGGCGGCAGCCAAATCTCGTAAGGGAATATGAGGCATGAGACTGCTTCATGTGCCCTTGTGAGATTTGGCTACTGCCATCTTGAATCTCGCGAGATTTTCACGAGATTCAAGATGGAGGCGGCTGGAAGACAAGGGAAGGAAAGCTACCGGGGGCAATTTTGCCGTTTTTCCGCTCCTCCTTATCAGCTGCTGATCGCAGCAGCTGATAACAGGGACCATCTCGGGTACCCCAACCTGCGGTCCATGTATTCCTGGGAACCTCTGTGTTAGCACATAGAATACAACAGATACCATTATATACAAACACTCATTGTGACCACAAGTCAATTATCGCCGGAAGCTGAGCGTGTGTTTTAGATCGTGCATGAATAATAATTAGGGTAATAAAGAAATGAATGGCTGCGGTGGCCGCAGTGGCTTAGTGGTTAAGATGCTGAACTACAAACTGGAAGGTCGGTAGGACAGCAGTTCGAGACCTGAGTGCCTCATGACCAAGTGAGCTCCCATCTCCTGTCCCAGCTTCTGCCAACCTAGCAGTTTGAAAGCAAGACATTGCGAATAGGTACCGCTGTGGCTGGAAGGTAACAGCGCTCCGTTAGTCATGCCGGCCACATGACCACGGAAGCGTCTTCGGATGGCACTGGCTCTTCGGCCTTAGAAACGGAGATGAGCACCGCACCCTAGAGTCGGACACAACTGGCTTTCAAGCAGGAGATACCTTTACCTTAAAGACATGAATAATGAATAATGTAGACAGGCAAGGGATTGTGTTGAATGGCACATCCAAGACGTGGTGACCGTGCATTTAATATATCAATATATTGAATTAATTTTATTTATATATTTTAATTGATCCATACTGGTTGTGCCCCAGAATGCTATGCAGTAGCCCTGTAGCACTCCAGAATGCCTTGAGACCAGGAAATCAGGAAGAAGGCAAATGGCAAAAGCACAAATGGGAAGCATGCGAAGCACCAGTTAGCTGGTTGAGTACAGTACAGGTGGGCCCCCATATCCGCTGGAGATATGTTCCAGGGTTACTTGATACCATGGATAAGAGCGAACACCCACCCTCCATGGTTTCCTGAGGCCCCCCCACCCTGCCTCCCCTGCAGGCATGCATGCATGCATGCCCCCCCCCCCAGACCTTATTTTTCTTTCAGCAAGCTTTGTTTCTTCCTTAAAACAAACAAAGAAGCAGCCTCCATTGCAGGCAAGTAGAACGAGACTAAGTCCTAGAGAGGCTCTGCAAGGTTTCTGTTAATCTTGCCGAGCCTCTCTAGTACTTAGTCTCATTCTACTTGCCTGTAATAAGCAGCCAGAGGCTGCTTCTCCTGTTTCTTTAAGGAAGAAATGAAGCGTACTGGGAAAAAAGTAAAAGCCTGGGGGGGTCCCCATGATCCGTGGATAACTGAAACCGTGGATAGCGAATCAGTGGATATGGGGGCCCACCTGTACAAAGAAGGAGGGAAGGAAGCTAGCCCAGTGAGTTTGGCAAGATGGATGTCCCCAAGTTCTGGGAACAGTTCAGTTGCTTACAGTGGGCCCTCCTTATCTGCGGATTGGCCATCCACGAGGTGCCGCCCCTGCCACTTCGGGCAGGGGCGGCACCACTGTACCTTATTGAAGAGCTGTGCAGGCCCGTCGCCCACTTCTTCCCTCTGGTGCCACGATGTAAGCTTGAAAAGCGCCTGTAGAATGAAAAAAACACACGAACAGAAGTGACTTCTCGTTGGGCACACAAACGGAAGTCACTTCCAGTCACATTTTTTTTCTAACAGACATTTTACACAGTTACAACGTGGCACAGGGGGGAAAGAGCAGGCAGCGGGCCTGCGCAGCTCTTCAATAAGGTACAGTGGCACCCCCTTGACCCCCACCCCACCCAACTGTGGACTGAGCATCCACAGATTTTTGCATCCATGGGGGTTCTGGAAATGGAACCCCCGCGGATACGAAGAGCCAACTGTACTTGCTTATTTGCTGCAGAATGTGTAACCCAGTGCCATTGAAAAGCAATGTGTCTGAGGTGATGCATGGTTAATGTGAAGGTTCTGCTGTCTGCAGTGTTTTATCTGTGGTGGCTCATTCAAACACGCAGACAACCAGCTAATTCTGCAACTGTCACATGGCAGCCACTGTGGGAAACAGAATACTGACCTGGATGGTCCTTTGGCCCAATTCAACAGGGCTTTCCTTCATTGATGAATGTATGTGAACCACCCCTTAGCTATAAAAAAAAATACTTAAGTCATAAATGGGTGAAAGTTTAACTGCACAATCCTATGTAACTTTGTGCCCTATGATACGCTGCATCCAGGCATAGGCGTCCCCAGATGGGGGGCCCTGGGGCGGTGGGCCCCAGGGCGCAAGGGCGCAGAGGCTCCTGGGGGGGCGGGAGGCTCTGGGGAAGAGCGGGAAAAATTTGAATTTTTCCCGCTTTTTTCGCCGATTTTCGCCGATTTTAAGCCTAGAACTGGGGTTTTTAGTAAGTATGTCTGCTTTTACCGGCACTTTAGTGATATTGGACGCTCCCTCGACGATTAATAGCCTTCTCCCGGGCCCGCAGCTTCTCCGTGCACCCGGCCCGGGTCTCTGTACAATCTTCGTAGTTTGCACATGCGCAAACCCACGGAGTCTCCAGGGACGCTCCAGGGAGCAGTTTGCGCATGCCCAGAACGTCCCTGGAGACTCCGTGGGTTTGCGCATGCGCAAACTACGAAGATTGTACAGAGACCCGGGCCGGGTGCACGGAGAAGCTGCGGGCCCGGGAGAAGGCTATTAATCGTCGAGGGAGCGTCCAATATCACTAAAGTGCCGGTAAAAGCAGACATACTTACTAAAAACCCCAGTTTTAGGCTTAAAATCGCCGAAAATCGGCGAAAAAAGCGGGAAAAAGCGGGAAAAACTAATTAGCATAAATTATGCTAATTAGTTTTATGGGGGCAGCGAGGACCCGGCCCCACACCCCAAATCGGCTGGGTACCCCTCTGCATCCAGGGCACAAAAAGGCTGCTGGGAAGGTCATCTCGGGGGTAGGGAACATTAGTTCCATTCCCCCGGGGAAAGCCCTAGTCTGTGCACCAGCTATTTTGCTGGCGCAAATCCGAGAGCCCCATATAACAGCGACCAGGCTCGGAAAGTGGGATAGGATTTCGGCATAGCCTTCACCAATGATCCCTCCCACTTCCCAGGCCCAACGCGTCCGCCACCCGGCAGGGAACTTACTTTTCCCAGCAGGCGCTCCAAAGGATTTGGGGTAGGGAGGCCGATGCCAGCCTCTTCGCCTGCACGGTCTCCTTGTCCTTGCCAAGCTTACGGCATGTTTGCAACACCTGAGACCAGTGGAGCACTGCTCCGCCAGTCTAAAATGTAGAGAAGATTGGGCTGCCCAGGGTTACTTTTTTTAAAACAGACATGCACTGTGATCTCAGACCACCCCTTGGGAAGCATGTCTTTTTGTGTGGAAGAATGGCTCCCTAAATTGGGGGCTGTTATATCAGGGAGGGGAGCACTTGGCACATACTCAGCAGTAGTGTAACAAGGGTGGTGCGAAGGCAAGTAGTTGTGCAAGACTCCGTTACACTGGAGTCAGCGGCCCCTCCCCCTTGCTGTTGGAGCCATTCTGGCAGCAAAGGCAACATGCAGTACACTCCCTGTTGCTGCTGGAATGGCTCCAACAGCAAGGGGGAGGGGCCGCTGACTCCAGTGTAACGGAGTCTTGCACAACTACTTGCCTTCGCACCACCCTTGTTACACCACTGATACTCAGGCACACTTTCTTTTATAATTTCTGTATGGGACCCTGATATTCAAGCAGGTTCTCAGTTGTGGCTCAAATTGAACCCAATTATAACATGAAAAGAAGCCTTTCTTGTACCGAACAACCAGGTAATTTCAGAGGGATTTTTTGCGTGCTATCGACAAACTTGTTTTGAACACAACGGCCTTGCCCTCGTTATAAAATGGCATTCTGTCCGGTCGGAAGGCGACTGGAGAAGGAAATCGCGAGATATTCATTCCACTTGTGAGGACTGCTGATAACTGGGACTTTGTCAGGCTAGTCCCTAATGAAGGAAAGCCAGGCCGGGAAGGAAATCTCTGTGGTCAGGAAGGAAGAGGCGCAATGCACAAACAAATGAAGGCTTTCTAAGTATAGCAGCATGTAACCTAGGGCCATCCCATGATGCAGTCAGTGCATCATTAATTTTATACAGCAAAACAAATGTCAAGCATGCCTCAACTTGCCTCCCGTAGTGGTGCCCACACAAATACACTTCTAAATTCAGGCCACTGGCATTTGCGGCATTCAGACATTACCAGGCCTGAATAAGCATCATGAATCTGTAGTGTTTATCACTTGTACTTGTTAATTCTTCAGCCAGGAAAACTGCTCTATAACTGTTCAAGCCTCAAGTCCTGAGCGATCTTGTCCCAGCTTCGAAGAAATGCAAAGCACACACAGAGAAAGGAGTGTTTCCTTTTCTGGGCAAGCCTTGCCCCAAAGCTCTCCCCAGCTGAATTTACTTATTTATTTATTTGCAGAAATGTTATTCGGCCTGTCCCCCACTACACAATATACATAATCGAATGATAGGAGTCAGTTGGAGTCAGGCCAACTTGCCTTTATGTCAGTTGGACCAATTGCTCCCAATTGGGCCCTGCGCCTAAGGGCCCCCCGTGCTAGGGTAATCTACTCTAGTCTTGTCAAATTATACACACGACAACACATTACAACATACACATAACACCACACTGCATGTTTATATATACTGTATTTGTAGGCCTATATTCAGACTCAAGTATTTACGTTTTACATACATAAATCTAGATAATTAGGACCTACAAAAACAGATGTATACACTGCACTCATAAAAATATGATACAAGTCAAGTTTGTTACTTTTGACAGTAATTATGTGATGTCTGTTCAATTTTTTATGACAGATATATGAGGCAGGCATTAAGTACGGCATTGTGTAACTATTTGCTTTTCAAAGGTAGTCTACACATTTTGTTCGTTTACTTGTAGGCTTACACACATGTATGCAATTTTATATTAAAATGTGCTTAGATCCGTTTGGTCCATTAACTCACGTGCACTTTTTAAGCGCACATTTTGATTGCTTTCCATTCCACCATAGAGATATAAAGTCTATAATAAATGTTATCTATATCGCTAAGATTCTACAGACCTTTGGCTGTGAACCTAGGGCCCCACAAAAATGTTTCCAATTGGGCCTCGCAGCTCCTAAGGTCGGCTCTGTGTTTTCCTGGCAAATGTGAGTTAGGAGCTCTGCGGGGTGAAAGCACCTGGTGGGACTTTCAGAGGAACAGCAAGCCTCACCCTATATCTGATGGGCAGCCAGATTCTGACTAAAGATCCAGCGACAGAACGAGTGTTCCGTCACCGGAAGCCGTCGCAAATGTGCCATAAGGCACGTTTGCGATGACTTGGGAGTAAGGGAGGCCGGCCACCCTCACTCAGTCACTGGGACGTCCATGCGGCTGCCGAAGGAAGGTAAGGCTCTGGCAGTGGCCGCATGGGTGGTCTGGGCGGCGAGGGAGGGGGGCCATTGTCCGAGTCGGCCCGGGAGGGGGAGGGGATAGCGTCCGCCATATTCCCATCCCCACCGGGCCGACTCAGCCGTTACACAACCTCCTCCTACTTCCGCCAGCTATTTAGCTGGCAGAAATCCGAGAAGGCCAATTAGGTCTGCCTCGGTTTACACCCAGGCAAGGGGACAAATGTTCCCTTCCCCGAGTAGATCTCCGGGCCACAGCAGCACTGCCTGGAGCGGGGATAGGATCCGGCTGGTGACCCTGGGCTGCCAACTGGATCTCTACACAGGATTTCGCTGACAGTTGCTTATTGTCCCCTGAAATCACTTTGAAACAGAGAAGGAGTCATTTATTTATTTATTTATTTATTTCAGGAATTTGTAGCCCGCCTTTCTCCCGAAGGCATTCAAGGCGGCTTACAACATATTAAAATACATAACACATTAAAACAATTTAAAAACACATTAAAATAATTAAAACACTTAAGTTAAAAATAGACAACCCCAGTGGGTCACCAGCATATACATATATTAAACCAATTGTTAAAAAGTCAGCCCACCATGTCAGACATTAAAAGCAGTCCTGAATAAAAACGTCTTAAGGCCCCGCCGAAAGGCCTCTAAGGAGGGAGTCGTTCTTAATTCCAAGGGGAGGGAATTCCACAATTGGGGCGCCACCGCCGAGAAGGCCCTATTCCGCGCCGCCATCCCCCTCACTTCTGTCAATGGCGGCACGGTTAACAGGGCCCCCCCTGATGACCTCAGAGTACGGGTCGGATTATAAGGAAGGAGGCGGTCCCTCAAATACCCTGGACCCGAGCCGTTAAGGGCTTTAAAAGTCAAAACTAGCACTTTGAATTGTGCCCGGAAACGAACCGGCAGCCAGTGTAGCTGCCGAAGCAACGGTCCGACTGAGTCGAACCGACAAGCCCCGGCAACCACCCGGGCCGCCGCATTCTGCACTAGTTGCAGTTTCCGAACAGTCTTCAAAGGCAGCCCCACGTAGAGCGCATTGCAGTAATCTAGTCTAGATGTCACTAGGGCATGGGTCACTGTGGCCAGGTCTGCACGATCCAAGTACGGTCGCAGCTGGCGCACCAGCCGAAGCTGGGCAAAAGCCCCCCTGGCCACAGCCGCCACCTGGGAGTCCAGGAGCAGCTGCGCATCCAGGAGAACCCCCAAGCTGCGGACCTGCTCCTTCAGGGGGAGTACAACCCCATTCAGAACAGGACGATGATCCAGTACCCGAGTCGTAGACTTCTGGACCAGAAGAACCTCTGTCTTATCAGGATTTAATTTCAGCTTGTTCGCCCCCATCCAGCTCCCAACTGCCTCCAGACAACGATTCAGGACATCGACCGCCCCCTTGGAGTCAGGTGGAATGGAGAGAAAGAGCTGGGTGTCATCCGCATACTGATGACACCCTACCCCAAACCCCCGGATGACCTCTCCCAGCGGCTTCATATAGATGTTAAACAGCATGGGGGACAGAATTGACCCTTGTGGCACCCCACACCTCAAGGGCAAGGGTGCCGAACAAGCATCCCCCAGCACCACCTTCTGGGATCTATCAGCCAGGAAGGAGCGGAACCACCTCAGAACGGTGCCTCCAAGCCCCAACCCAGCCAACCGACCCAGGAGGACACCATGGTCAATGGTGTCAAAAGCCGCCGAGAGGTCCAGCAGGACCAACAGGGACGCACTCCCCCTGTCCAGTCCCCGGCGCAGGTCATCCACCAAGGCGACCAAGGCCGTCTCTGTCCCGAACCCCGGCCTGAAGCCAGACTGGAATGGATCCAGATAATCAGCTTCCTCCAGGACCCTCTGGAGCTGAGACGCCACTACCCGCTCGATCACCTTGCCCAGAAACGGGATATTTGAGACTGGCCGGAAGTTATTCAAAATAGTGGGATCCAGGGAGGGTTTCTTCAGGAGGGGACGCACCACCGCCTGCTTCAGAGGCAACGGCACCACCCCCTCCCTCAGAGATGAATTTACCACCCTCCCCGTCCACTCAGCCAGCCCCGCCCGGGCAGCTCTAATCAGCCATGCCGGACAAGGGTCAAGCGGGCAAGTGGATGGTCTCACACTCCAAAGAATCCTGTCCACATCCTCAGGTTCTACAAGCTGAAAAGAATCCCAGGAAGGAGGACAGACAGGTGCCTCAGGGACATCATTAGATACTGCTAACGCAGCGTCCAAGTCATGCCGAATCCGATCGACTTTGTCCACGAAGTGCTTTGCAAACTCGTCACAGCGAGCCACCGTGTGTTCCTCCCCATCTCCTGGGGGGGCCAGATGGAGCAGGCCCCGGACCACACGGAAAAGCTCAGCTGGACGGTTCTCCGCAGACGCGATGCCAGCAGAAAAGAAAGCCTTCTTAGCTGCCGCCACCGCCACGGAATAGGCTCTGAAGTGAGCTCTAGCCCGTGCCCGATCGGAGTCAGCACAAGTTTTCCGCCACCGTCGCTCTAGACATCTACCTTGCCGCTTCATCGTCCGCAGCTCCTCAGTAAACCAAGGGGCCGCTCTGACTCTGCGGCTTGGTCGAGGACGCTCAGGAGCGATCAGATCCAGAGCCCTGGTCATTTCCCCATTCCAGAGGTCAACCAGGGCGCTGGGTGAGTCGCCGACTCTGGCAACAGGAAAATCCCCCAGAGCCCTCAGGAATCCATCCGGATCCATCATCCTCCGGGGGCGGACCATAGAATGAGGTCCCCCACCACTGCGGAGGCGGTAAGCTGCGACAAGCCTAAATCCCACCAGGAAGTGATCTGTCCATGACAAAGGAGTGATGTTAATTTCCTCCACATCCAGATCACCATCCACCGGCCCCGCAGTAAACACCAGGTCCAGCGTGTGTCCCGCATCGTGCGTCGGGGCAGATATTCTCTGAGACAGACCCATGGTTGCCATGGCGGCCATGAAGTCCTGAGCCGCAACTGTCCTCGGGGCCTCAGCGTGGACGTTAAAGTCCCCCAACACCAATAGGCGAGGGCACTCCAACGCCAACGCCGAGACCACCCCGGTCAGCTCAGGCAGGGAGACTGTTGGGCAGCATGGTGGGCGGTACACCAACAGAATCCCTATTCTGTCTCGTCCTTCCAGCACGACATGGAGGCACTCGAACCCAGTGGACCGCGGGACAGGATACCCAGTGAGATGGATGGTATCACGATAGACTATCGCAACTCCACCTCCCCGCCCCTGTAGTCGTGGCTGCTGCAATACCCGGAAACCCGGCGGGCACATCTGGGAGAGACTTACCCCTCCCGACTCATCCAGCCAGGTCTCCGTAATACACACCAGGTCAGCACCTTCATCCAGGATTAAATCCTGGACTAGGCTGATTTTATTGTTGACTGACCTGGCGTTCAAGAGCAGCAGTTTCAGACTCAGGGGACTGTTGCCCAGACCGCCAAGGGTCAGAGGGATGGGAGAAGGGCCAGAAAGGGGGACAGTCTGCCTGTGACTGACCCTCGTTCTCCTGAAACGGCCTGCCCAGCCCCCACCGCCATATCTTCCATGACCCGTCACTCTGCTAATGGTGGCCGCCCGCCCCTCCCCTAGACTCCCTCGAGGTGACAAACACATAGCCCTTCAGCAGAGCCTACTTCCAGACCACGCAACCTAACTCACACACTCCAACCACTCTGTCACTACCACCCTCCCCAATCAGTCCACAACCCACTATCTAACAACACTTCATCCAAACTCCAACCACTCCTGTCCAGAAACCCCCCCGCCTCCCTCTCACTGAGGCTTGGGTCACTGCACCCCACACCCCTTGCCCCCCTCTCACTGGGGCAGAGGTACTCGTCCCCCCCTAGGCCTCCCTCTCACCGAGACCTAGGTTAAGCACTCCCCTAAACCATTCACAGAAGTCCCAACTTAACCACACACTCAACCTACACACTAACCCTCACCCACATACAAAAATCAATCACTCAGCCTTTCTCTCGATGCTGACATGGTAACTCCAATCTCCATAAGGTGTCCTGTGCACAAACAAACAGCGTGCATGGAGAAGGGAGAGGGCTGACAGTTGGTAGTAAATGGTGACCCACTAGATAACAGCTTGGATGGGCTCAGTCGCTAGAAGCAGTGTTCTCGCCTGCGTGGTCTCCGATCCACCGGGCGAAGAGCCACGGGCAAAGAGCCCTTAGGCTCTCGCCCTTCGGCTCGAGCCAGAGGCTCGAGCCACTGGCAAGCCAGTGGCTCTTTCTAGCAGCTCACCTGGGGGAGGGAGAGAAAGAGATTGCTGAATTCCAGCCCCCAACAAGGCCCAGGTGTCTCCAGCTTAAAGGGGACCACACTCCCAGCTCCCAGCTCCCAAGAAGCCCAACAAACTGACTGGCAAGCCAGTGGCTCTTTCTAGCAGCTCACCTGGGGGAGGGAGAGAAAGAGATTGCTGAATTCCAGCCCCCAACAAGGCCCAGGTGTCTCCAGCTTAAAGGGGACCACACTCCCAGCTCCCAGCTCCCAAGAAGCCCAACAAACTGACTGGCAAGCCAGTGGCTCTTTCTAGCAGCTCACCTGGGGGAGGGAGAGAAAGAGATTGCTGAATTCCAGCCCCCAACAAGGCCCAGGTGTCTCCAGCTTAAAGGGGACCACACTCCCAGCTCCCAAGAAGCCCAACAAACTGACTGGCAAGCCAGTGGCTCTTTCTAGCAGCTCACCTGGGGGAGGGAGAGAAAGAGATTGCTGAATTCCAGCCCCCAACAAGGCCCAGGTGTCTCCAGCTTAAAGGGGACCACACTCCCAGCTCCCAGCTCCCAAGAAGCCCAACAAACTGACTGGCAAGCCAGTGGCTCTTTCTAGCAGCTCACCTGGGGGAGGGAGAGAAAGAGATTGCTGAATTCCAGCCCCCAACAAGGCCCAGGTGTCTCCAGCTTAAAGGGGACCACACTCCCAGCTCCCAGCTCCCAAGAAGCCCAACAAACTGACTGGCAAGCCAGTGGCTCTTTCTAGCAGCTCACCTGGGGGAGGGAGAGAAAGAGATTGCTGAATTCCAGCCCCCAACAAGGCCCAGGTGTCTCCAGCTTAAAGGGGACCACACTCCCAGCTCCCAGCTCCCAAGAAGCCCAACAAACTGACTGGCAAGCCAGTGGCTCTTTCTAGCAGCTCACCTGGGGGAGGGAGAGAAAGAGATTGCTGAATTCCAGCCCCCAACAAGGCCCAGGTGTCTCCAGCTTAAAGGGGACCACACTCCCAGCTCCCAGCTCCCAAGAAGCCCAACAAACTGACTGGCAAGCCAGTGGCTCTTTCTAGCAGCTCACCTGGGGGAGGGAGAGAAAGAGATTGCTGAATTCCAGCCCCCAACAAGGCCCAGGTGTCTCCAGCTTAAAGGGGACCACACTCCCAGCTCCCAGCTCCCAAGAAGCCCAACAAACTGACTGGCAAGCCAGTGGCTCTTTCTAGCAGCTCACCTGGGGGAGGGAGAGAAAGAGATTGCTGAATTCCAGCCCCCAACAAGGCCCAGGTGTCTCCAGCTTAAAGGGGACCACACTCCCAGCTCCCAGCTCCCAAGAAGCCCAACAAACTGACTGGCAAGCCAGTGGCTCTTTCTAGCAGCTCACCTGGGGGAGGGAGAGAAAGAGATTGCTGAATTCCAGCCCCCAACAAGGCCCAGGTGTCTCCAGCTTAAAGGGGACCACACTCCCAGCTCCCAGCTCCCAAGAAGCCCAACAAACTGACTGGCAAGCCAGTGGCTCTTTCTAGCAGCTCACCTGGGGGAGGGAGAGAAAGAGATTGCTGAATTCCAGCCCCCAACAAGGCCCAGGTGTCTCCAGCTTAAAGGGGACCACACTCCCAGCTCCCAGCTCCCAAGAAGCCCAACAAACTGACTGGCAAGCCAGTGGCTCTTTCTAGCAGCTCACCTGGGGGAGGGAGAGAAAGAGATTGCTGAATTCCAGCCCCCAACAAGGCCCAGGTGTCTCCAGCTTAAAGGGGACCACACTCCCAGCTCCCAGCTCCCAAGAAGCCCAACAAACTGACTGGCAAGCCAGTGGCTCTTTCTAGCAGCTCACCTGGGGGAGGGAGAGAAAGAGATTGCTGAATTCCAGCCCCCAACAAGGCCCAGGTGTCTCCAGCTTAAAGGGGACCACACTCCCAGCTCCCAGCTCCCAAGAAGCCCAACAAACTGACTGGCAAGCCAGTGGCTCTTTCTAGCAGCTCACCTGGGGGAGGGAGAGAAAGAGATTGCTGAATTCCAGCCCCCAACAAGGCCCAGGTGTCTCCAGCTTAAAGGGGACCACACTCCCAGCTCCCAGCTCCCAAGAAGCCCAACAAACTGACTGGCAAGCCAGTGGCTCTTTCTAGCAGCTCACCTGGGGGAGGGAGAGAAAGAGATTGCTGAATTCCAGCCCCCAACAAGGCCCAGGTGTCTCCAGCTTAAAGGGGACCACACTCCCAGCTCCCAGCTCCCAAGAAGCCCAACAAACTGACTGGCAAGCCAGTGGCTCTTTCTAGCAGCTCACCTGGGGGAGGGAGAGAAAGAGATTGCTGAATTCCAGCCCCCAACAAGGCCCAGGTGTCTCCAGCTTAAAGGGGACCACACTCCCAGCTCCCAGCTCCCAAGAAGCCCAACAAACTGACTGGCAAGCCAGTGGCTCTTTCTAGCAGCTCACCTGGGGGAGGGAGAGAAAGAGATTGCTGAATTCCAGCCCCCAACAAGGCCCAGGTGTCTCCAGCTTAAAGGGGACCACACTCCCAGCTCCCAGCTCCCAAGAAGCCCAACAAACTGACTGGCAAGCCAGTGGCTCTTTCTAGCAGCTCACCTGGGGGAGGGAGAGAAAGAGATTGCTGAATTCCAGCCCCCAACAAGGCCCAGGTGTCTCCAGCTTAAAGGGGACCACACTCCCAGCTCCCAGCTCCCAAGAAGCCCAACAAACTGACTGGCAAGCCAGTGGCTCTTTCTAGCAGCTCACCTGGGGGAGGGAGAGAAAGAGATTGCTGAATTCCAGCCCCCAACAAGGCCCAGGTGTCTCCAGCTTAAAGGGGACCACACTCCCAGCTCCCAGCTCCCAAGAAGCCCAACAAACTGACTGGCAAGCCAGTGGCTCTTTCTAGCAGCTCACCTGGGGGAGGGAGAGAAAGAGATTGCTGAATTCCAGCCCCCAACAAGGCCCAGGTGTCTCCAGCTTAAAGGGGACCACACTCCCAGCTCCCAGCTCCCAAGAAGCCCAACAAACTGACTGGCAAGCCAGTGGCTCTTTCTAGCAGCTCACCTGGGGGAGGGAGAGAAAGAGATTGCTGAATTCCAGCCCCCAACAAGGCCCAGGTGTCTCCAGCTTAAAGGGGACCACACTCCCAGCTCCCAGCTCCCAAGAAGCCCAACAAACTGACTGGCAAGCCAGTGGCTCTTTCTAGCAGCTCACCTGGGGGAGGGAGAGAAAGAGATTGCTGAATTCCAGCCCCCAACAAGGCCCAGGTGTCTCCAGCTTAAAGGGGACCACACTCCCAGCTCCCAGCTCCCAAGAAGCCCAACAAACTGACTGGCAAGCCAGTGGCTCTTTCTAGCAGCTCACCTGGGGGAGGGAGAGAAAGAGATATGGTTTTTTTTTTTCTTATATGCAGTTGCAGTGTAACAGGTAGTTTGCCTCTCATTCGCCTGTCTGTACCTCCTCTGTGAGCTTTCGTGGTTCCCATCCATCGGTAAGAGCATTTTAAAGTGGATTAAGGATTTATTTTTTACAGATTTATACACTCTGCACATAAAATACATATCTGCTTTCCTTCTGTCCTCTGCACATTGGCTGACCTCCCCATTCCCCATGTATTTGCTAATGTTTCCAGCACAAAGTTGTTTTCATGTGTGAAATATTTTATACGTCCTCAGAGCCTGAAGCCATTCCAAAGATTACGTAATAAGATCATGGGAATTTGGGATAAAACTGGATACAGAAAGAAATAGCCTCCCAACTGTTCTGTGAGCAAAGCTACTTATTAGAGCTGATTTCTTTAGACATTCTTAACATTTCTTAGGAAATCTCCCTCCCTCCCCCCCCTCTGGCTTTGTTTCTGTTTTACTCCATAATTGAAAACCATTCCATACTGCGCTCCCAAAGTAATATGATAAGCAACTGAACACTATCTACTGGGTTAAAGAATTAAATATTCTGGACACTCCAATCCGTAGATTACTATGCATAACAAATGGACTGCATATGTGCTTCTAAGCACAAAGATCTATGCGTTCATGCCCACCAAGCAGGTAGTGCCAATCATGTATTAAAGGGGGAATGGCAAGGCATTTAGTTCTTCCTCTTCCCTGCACCCCAAAAAACACAGCTCAGTGTTCTCAAAGCTGATATCAGGATCGTCAGCCACCAGGAAACGTCTTGGGGCTGGGGTGGAACCCTGCTCTTTGTTGTGCCACTTCATTTCCATGGAAGACTGGAGGTTTCTGGAAGTCCACAGAGCTTTATGGTCTCTTTGCTTTGCTCCACCCCATCTTTATTTTGATTGGTTACTGGTCTTTCCTCTCCCTAGATAAGCTTCCCCCTCCTGGCGGCAGACTTGGTTGACGCAACGAAGCACCTCTTGTGTGTAATCAGGGCTGACTCCTGTTGGTCCCTTTCCCCCTCCCCACTTGGTGAAGGTGGTGGTTGCTGTCCCTCCTTCCCATCACCACTGCTGTCACCTGGCATTCTGTTGAGAAGGCAAAGGCACTCATTTGCGGAGAGGCAGCAGAGGGCTGGGTTGGCTGGCTGGGGAAAGTTGGTGAGAAGTGGTGTCCACCTCCTATGTGCCAAAATTACACCATACCATCACACTAACCCAGGGGTTCTCAACCTGTGGTACGAGTACCCCTAGGGGTATGCAGACCAATGGCAGGGGGTACACCAGAGCCTGCCCTTATCAGCATCAATCCGTAGTTAATTACTTGTTAATTAGAACTTAAATGCAATCCTCCCTGTCTGTCTGTCTGTCTGTCTGTCTCTCTCTCTCTCTCTCTCTCTCTCACACACACACACACACACACACACACACAAACACACACACACACACACACACACACACACACACAGAGTTAAGTAAGACTTTTTCACATTTAAAATTGTTTTAGTACTTTTTATTTAATGATTAATTAGCTAATTAATTAATTAATCCAATTAATTAGGAATTAATTAGCAGGGGGTACTTCAGAAAATTGGACCGTGATAGGGGGTACCCGGGCCTACAAAAGGTTGAGAACCCCTGCACTAACCCTTGTTCCTTGTTGGTTGCTTTTAGTTCTGAGTGTACTTAGTAGCATGCAAACAAAGACGGCGACGAACGTTGTCGTTTTCTCGTGTTTCTCGATGCTGAAAGTTCCTGACAAGTGCGTCACAATGTAGGTTACCAATGCTGCCTGTGTCAGTGTGTGCAACTTACAGTGTCTTTTCCTCGTGCCACCAATAGTCTGGCTTGGCTCCCTTGCCTGGTTTGGCATTCCCAGCAACAGTCTCTCTCTCTCTCTCTCTCTCTCTCTCTCTCTCTCTCTCTCTCTCTCTCTCTCTCTCTGCTGTCTTTCAGCAATTCTCTTGAGCTTGCCTTTCTAATCCACTGTATATTTCCTCTTGTGCCTAGTTCTCTCTAAGGTGGTAAGCCTTTATCTGGGTTGTACTACTTCACTCTGCAAGAGAGGACTCTTGTAACCAAATGCACCTCCATTCAAAATAAAAATGCCGTCCACATAACAAACTAACCATGATAATCAAAGTCAAAACCTTTAATGGCATAAAAGAACTGTACAAGCAAATATCAAGACCCAGCCAACCCAACACATACAATTACCAAACAAATACATTAAAACAACAACACACATACACATAAAATAATCAAACAAATAAAATGTCGGTAATCCATGTCATTCACTTACACAAGGGCAGCGTTACAATCAGAGGTGAGTCTGGACCAAATTAGATGAAGATATTTGGCTACCAGCTGAGTGCGGCTCTTATTTTTCCCGACCAGTAAAAAACAGACAGTGTCAGTATCCGAACCAAAAGAAAAAAACATGATAGTTAAAGAGAAATCTGTAGATACTTTTGTAAAGAATTGGAAACCATTCATAGATTTTCTACACGCAAGAAAAAATAAGAATGACTTAATGATATGTGGCTTCATTGAGTAGGAGGATTTGTTTTTAGACTTAAATGGTAAGAAACTGGGATTGTTTTTAGCTCAGGGTAGTATTAGGTTAGTTGATATAAGAGCATAAGAAGAATAGATTACTCTGCAATTATGCAGGGTATACAAGTAGTTATAAGAATTAATTTAAGTATAAATGTTAGTGGCTAATCCTGATATTTTCTGTTATTCTGTACTTTTCTTTCTTCGTTATAAATAAAATAAATAAATAATAAAATAAAATAGTAAAATAAAAAAAATGATTTTCAAAAAAATGCCATCCACATACAAAACAGCATTTCATGGAAAAAGCTAGGGTACGACTCTGCTCCCTGATGTGCTAGTTTTCTATGTGTAGGGAATCTTTTTTCCCCACTGAAGAGCATTTAGTCCTGTGAGACCTTGCTTGTAGCCTGATGTAGTACAGCCCAGACACAGATTCAGCACTTCAGTGAGAATGCTGAGAATATTTAGGCCTTCCTTCTCCCTCCGTGATAGGCCCTGTACTTGCCGGGAGACATGGAAGCCCTCCAGGGTGTGACACCTGACTACACTTACCATCCCACATCATTTGGAAATCCATGCTTGGGACCTGATAACATCTGTCACTGTACATATATAGCCCCAGGTAGGTGATCTTGAACAAGTGGGAGGGACTATATCACACAACTTTTGCATATGATGAAGTATGTCTCACAAGGGGATTGTTACAGGGAAACCTCCTTCCATATGCAAACAGTCCTTGCCAAATTGAGACAACTCTGAAAGTGGAAACTGTTGTTAGCGACCCTTAGTGCCAGTAGAAAATATATAGTATGTGAAACCTCCTGGTGATTTGTGTTTCAGATAGGGAATCTTTTACAACAAGCGTGCCTCTCCAGTAAAATTATTTCAAAAGGTTTCTTCTACGCTGATGTGGGTGGCTGCACAAAGCTAACATTTATAATGGCTTTGAAATTAATTCTTATGATCTTGGTTGGAGTTTATAACTTCAGCTGATACTGAGATTAGTAACTAAATTAAAACAAAATTACTTCCGTAATAGTTAATAAGAGAGTGTGATTTTTGCAAAATCTCAGTGATCTCCAGGGATGTGGATCAAGTCTCTGGGTCCAAGTCTCAAGTCAAATCCCAAATCTTTGCCCCCAAGTCCCGAGTCTTTGGTTGCGAGTCCCTATTTAAGGAGGAAAATGGGTTTAAATCTGAATAAAATTCGACTTGACGTAAAAAGCTCCATGTCTCGAGTTGAGTTTTCGAGTCTTTTACAATAGTCAAGTCCGAGTCGAGTCATTGACACGACTTGAGTCTGACTCGAGTTCGAGTCAATAGACTCAAGTCTACATCACTGGTGATCTCAGCATTTATTTCTAGAATATACAGTGAGCATACTGCTTAGCCATACCACACCTTGAGTCTGTTGGCCAACTTTTCAGGGCTTTCTGGTGCAGCAGGAGCAGGAACCCTGTGTAGAATCTCAGTAGTGCTGCTGGTGTTTAAGCATGTCTACACTACACACCTGATTACCAGCTCAATTCTATCTCCCTCCCCGTTATAGCATGCAGCCATGCCAACGGAACATTTTACTTACCTCCTGGTAGGCTGGCCAATCATTTATGAGCCTCCTCGGACCTATGCCAACCATTTTGCTGGCACAAGTCCGAGGAGACCCAGGGGACTTGTCAGGTTGCAAAATGGGGGATAGGATTCGGTGAAAGTTGCTGCCACCAGGTCCACTCCCCTCCTGCCCTTGACACACACCACACACCCCCTCCTCACCCAGTTACTCCCCCTGTCCTCCCCCTCCCCAACCACAAACTGAGCCCTGCATCAGCCAACCTGCCATGGAGCCATCCGGGGTCTGCTGCTGTAGCTGCCTTGCTGCAGCAGCCTCAAATGGCCCAGCTGCAGTGCAATCTGCATGCCATCTCAGGGCCTTTGATGCCAATAGGACACTACCCTCTCATGTGCCTCCGGCTCCATAGCGTGCCAGTAAGGTGGTGGCGGGAGCACTTCATGGGCAGTTTGGGGAAGGTTCAGGGCAGGGAGCAGGCCGGGTAGGGGTAGGAGGAGGTGGGAAGGAGTGGTTCTTGGTGGCAGCACTGTATACTGGGATCCTATCCATGTTTCTCCAGCCCAACACACCCCTTGCCTCTCCTCGGACTTAG
Organism: Plestiodon gilberti rubricaudatus; assembly: GCA_026170595.1. NCBI lineage: Eukaryota > Metazoa > Chordata > Lepidosauria > Squamata > Scincidae > Plestiodon > Plestiodon gilberti. The sequence goes on along the minus strand of JANXHW010000005.1, from coordinate 79,415,430 downwards.
CCAGCAAAATAGGGGGTCACCCCCACCATTGGACTTAGCGCATGCTCAGGCAGCATGGCTGCATCACAAAGGATGGTGGGAGACAGAATTGGGGCCTGAATCACATAGCCCTTTTTAAACAACAGGGGTTTTGGGTATTGTTGCAAATTTCCAAAATGTGTCAAGGCAGCAACTCACAAGATCTTGGAAGAACTTCAGTATTTATCACTAAGTATGGGTCAGAGCAACTACAGGATCTGTCACTGTGTCAAAAAACAAAGCTCCATCATCTTGTCCATCTTGTAATTGTATAACAATTATGTAATGAAGTTGATTGTGTGACCATCCTATGGGGGGGGGCAGTTGCGGAGGTCTCCTCTGGGTAAGGGAACAATCATTTCCTTACCTGGAGGTAAGCCTCCATAGCACAGGGGGTCTACTTGGTCCTGCACTTGCTAAATAGCTGGCACAGATCCGCGTGGACCCACACCGCAGGATTGGGTCGGGGAAGGGGGATAGGATTCGGCAGCTGCCACTGCTGCCAAACCCGCCCCCTTCCCAGACACGAAACGCCCCTCTCCCTCCCCCTCTCCATCCCATTTCACCCCCTCCCTGCCCCTGTTCTGCCCTTCTTCCATCCCCCACCCCTCCCACCCCTCCACTGACTTACCTGCTCTGATGAGCAGCAGGGGACACAATGACGCAGGTGGGAAGGCACAGGCCTTTCCTCCAGCGCTCCCAGTAGCGAAATGAGTAGCGGTGTCAGAGCACCTTTTATGACTGCCATGGCAGTGAGGTCAAGTGCCATCTATCATACCATGAAGTACCACTACTTGAAAAGTACTGTTCTAAATTATCACATGTGGTGGGAAGCAGGGTGGTGCTTAGGTTTGGTACCCAGCATAGGTGGATCTGACAGCCAGGACCTGTCAAGGAACAGACCTCTCATACATACAGAAGCACACACAAAGAAACAGTGGAGGGTTCCACCTCAAAATATACCCCATTTCCTAGCAGGAGCCGTGAACTGGCTTCAGAAAAAAACCCACAGTCTTTGATGCTTTCCAATATTTTCCACTATGCTTATTTTAGGAACTATATCTTCCTCTGTCGATAATTAAACGACTACGCTTCACCTTTGCGATGACTTATGGCTGAGTAATGTATCTGCTTGGATTCCTTGGACAAAATTCTGTCGTAACTTCTGTGCATTTCCCCTCTGACCTTCATTTGAGTTTGTTACACTTGGTTTAGGCTGTGAAAGTGAGAGTAGAATGTGTCCTTTGTTTTGTCTAAATTGCCCCAGAGACCTTCAGTGTTACAGGACACGTGCGCTGGCTACAGGGTCTTCATCTAAAATATGCAATAGCCCACTGGTATTCAGACAATATATTTTTTCTGGCTGGGGATCTGAAATTCAGCATCAGACTATGGACTTGTGCATTTTACTCTCTATGATCAAACAAAGAAAGCAATTGGTATGAGTTGTGTACAGCACTACATGGAATATGAAGACAATATAAAGTTTTTCTGGATGTGCTCTATGAGTGACAATTCAGTATATTAGTAGTCTGCTTAGAATGGTTTAGCCATTCCTTTTCCAAAGCATGTTGTCAATGAGACATGTTGGTGGTATTGTAAAGAAATCTGCAGCAATGCTTTCATATTGTAGCAATGATGTATTGTTACAGCAACTGACTAACGGCCTGATCCTAACTTGGATCGGGCTGACACATGGTGGGGAGGGGGTTACAACAGCGAAACAGCATTCTGATGTTGTGAAATGGCTGGTGATGATGCGTGCAGTGTGCTGCCAGCAGCCATTTTGTTAGTGCCACCGCAAGAGGCGGCAGCATCACTGCCCCTGCTGGAGCCGATAAACCGGGGGTGGAGGGTAGGTGGAACGTGGCAGGGAGGGGCAGATCGAGGCCGAGAAGGGGACAGTAGAGGCAGCAGTGGCACCACTGATATCCTATCCCCCTTTCTGGCCTAGATTTGCCTCCCTGGGCAACACACTCAGACTTGTGCCAGCAAAAGAGCTGGTGCAGGTCCGAGTAGACCCATTTGGGCAGTGGAGGCTTACCTCCAGGCAAGGGAACAAATATTCCCCCTACCCGGAGGAGACCACCGGGACTGCCCCCTGGTAGGATGCAGCGCACATTCTGGTGGCATGGCTGCATTGGTGGGGGATTTAGTCAGGATTGGCACAGTGGGTTAAACCGCTGAACCATGAGGTGTCGATCAAAAGGTCGGCAGTTCGAATCTGCGACGGGGTGAGCTCTCGTTGCTTGGCCAGCTCCTGCCAACCTAGCAGTTCTAAAGCATGTTCATGTGAGTAGATAAATAGATACCGCTTGCGGGAAGGTAAACAGCGCTCCTTGTTCCAGCCGCATGCTATGTGCTGCGGCAAGGAGAGTCATGCCGGCCACATGACCATGGAGGTGTCTTTGGACAACGCTGGCTCTTCGGCTTTGAAATGGGGATGAGCACCACACCCTAGAGTCGGACACAACTGGACTTAATTGTCAGGGGTCCCCTTTACCTTTACCTAGGTTGACCATGGCTGTTAGCAAATCCAGAAAAAGGAGGATAAGTAAAAAAAAATCATGGCACAGGATCAGTTTTCCACAAACTGCATGTACAGTAGCTTGCACTCCACTACTGTTTTGTTTTAAGAGAAGAAAATAAGAGAGCGATCCATATTTTCTACGATCCCTATTTTCTAAATATGAAAACTGAGTGCCCCGTTTTCCTACGGTAGTTGAGGTTGACCTAAGAAGCATAATTGCTAGTCTACTAAACAGTTCTTTGAAATAAGACATAGCACTGCACTGCAAATTTTGAGACCCTGTGCACAAGATGCAGGAAAAGAAGTAAAAATAGCAAATGCTTTGAGGATTGTGATGCATACCAAGTGGTTATTGAAGAAACTCAACGTCCAGTGGAAAGGTGTGGCTCTCTTTTCCAGCCAGGCCTCTGGAAACTAGGGGAAGTGTTATAATAGTTATCTGAGTTCACTGTTATATAAGCTGTTGGCCAGTTTATTGCTATGTAAATTTATATACTACTAATTGTGTCTTGTTGTGGAGTCAATGCATGTAGATTTACACACTTTTCTTCTTCTGATTTTCACGGGGCAAGAGAAAAAGAGTTTGCATTTCTTACATATAGTTTTGTAGCACATTTTTCCATTGTTTTGAAACTGTCCATCCTGAAGGCCCAGCTAAATATGATGTGAGAAGTCCACAAACTGCATCTCCTGTTGTGTGTGTGTGTGTTTTAATTCTTATTATTTAATTGGGTGGCAGTGCAATTTGACTCAGAAATGTGGTGCTAGGTGGGGTTAATCCTTTTTCCCACATTTGCTCATGGGGGGGGTGACCATATAGGTTTTATATGAACAGCTAGAGTTATAAAATAACGTCAGACAACATAACAATTCACCTCATTGAAATCGCTAGATCAGGTTTTGAGACCTGCCAACCCTAAGGTAGCTGCACCTCTTCCAGGATCATTAATTATAAAACAAGAGGCGCAGGAATTTTCATTGCATTCACCCTCTGGTGTGAGAGGTCCTCTTCTGGGAGAATGCTGCTTTGTTTGGCATCAGCAGCAATCACCTGACACCTTGGGATACCATTCTGTATTTCATCACTCCACCCCTTGTTTGGCCTTGCTGACATTATCAGGCACACCTCAGTCCCCAGGGTTGCTATCAGCAACTGCTCTCCAATTAGAGTGAGAAGGACTAGGAGGTGGACTTCCTTTCCCTGTTTCAAGCCATGGGCTCCTTAGCCTACTCCTTAGTAATATGATAGCAGATTAATTAATGTGTATTCAGTTCAGCCTCTCAAACTGAATCAGACCTGGATGTGTGTGTGTGTGTGTGTGTGTGTGTGTGTGTACGTACGTATGTACATACATACGTACGTACATACCGAAAGCTGTTTGGTTGTACTGGGTATGTTAGTCAAGAAGATGCAGCAATGTGACTGTCTTCGTTCTTCACTCTGCAGTATTGAGGAAAGATACCACTCACCCAAAAGCAACGACAGGGTCATTTTCAGTGGCATGTTAGTTCGGATAGAATGTAGAGATTCTGCAATGGGAAGCAGCCATAGCTCCATGGCCGAGCACATGCTTTGCACATAGAAAAAGCCCCCATTTCAATCTGTGGCATTTCCAGGAAGAGCTAGGAAAACCCTGTCTGAAACTCCAGATGCCCAGTGCCAGTCAGTATAAACAGGGCTGGCAACGCTGTCTCTCCCTTATCCAGTGGTGTGCCAACTCCACCTCTACCATTCTTCCTGTGAGGCACTCTAGCCTTCCACTTTCCACTTCTCCACACTTCCTCTTCTTCCATGCCATTCCTTTCCTGTTTTCCAAATCCAGGGAACAGAAAAAGCAGGAACAGTGGAGGTGTGCAGGCAAATGAACTGCCCCAAACTAATCTGCTATTCAAGGCAACTGCCGCCGTCAGTCTCATGAGTGGGCTGGCTCTGCGTAATATAGACTAGTGGTTCCCAAACAGGGAGGCATGGCTCCCAGGGGGGCTGCAGAAACCTGCCAGGGGAGCCGCGGAATGCCACGGAATCCTCTCGGAAAACAGTGCAATGCCAATTGGCAGGCACCAACATAATGTAATGAGGAGCCACAGCCAAGGGTCACCAATGGTCAAGGGAGCCGCAGGTTGAAAACGTTTGGGAAACAGTGTAGACAATAATGACCTAGCTGAGCCAATGGCAGCTTCATACGTTCATCTGAAATGCATATGGGTATGTTATCTAACACACATTGTGAAAATGAGCAACTCCCAGTGTGTTATACTACACATGTTTGGGATCAATTCAGAGATGCTTCACTGAGGTGGTCTGGCTGTCATCTCTACTTTGAAAGCACTCCGACATGTATGGGTGGGAAGAACAAAGCTAATTTTAATTAGCTGGAGAAAAATTACAGCAGTGTGCAAAAGCCTGTTGGATATATTTCAATTACAATTTCCAACTCAACTAAGTATATACATGAAATAATCACATATTCTTCCTCAGCTTTCCTGGCACCTCTCCCCTCCCTCTGTCTTTTTTGTGTCTTCTGGGCAGGGACTGTATCCCCTTCTATTGTAAAACACCATGCACATTGATGACCCTCTACAGTGGTGGATCCATGGATTTTTCTCACTGTGGATCCCAGATCTGTGGGGGTCCACTTTGAAAACGTTTGTAAAAGTGAAAAAAAGCCCCCAGATCACCGTTCCTACCTTCATGCTGGCAAACTGTGCAGTTTGGAAAGGCTGGGAGGAGACCCGGAAGTGGGTCTTTCAGCTTGAAAAAGTCCCACAGAGCCTTGGAAACTGCACGGTTTGCCTGTGCAAAGGTAGGAACAATGATTTGGGGGCTTTTTTCACTTTTACAAACATTTTTAAAGTGGATCCGTGGATTCTCGGTATCCGCGCGGGCATCCAAAACAGAACTCTCACAGATACCAAGGTCCGACTGCATATATCAACAACTAAATAATGAACCTTAGAGAGGCCCAGGTAGGAGGGGTCCAAGGTGGGCAGTTTGTCAATGGCTCCCTGAAATCTGGAGCTGCCCTAGCTGTACTATGTCAAGGACGCACATTTTAAGCATTTGTGTTCAGTTAGGAAACAAAAAGGCATTAAATTAGCATGTGATCTGAGGTGAAACAAAGGATACATATCTGGTGATTGATATGTAGTTCCAGACAAAAGAACTATTCTTCTTTTTGCATCAGATACAAAACATCTGACGACTCATGATTTAATCACGGATATCTTCCCCCTACCGAAGTACCCAGAATGGTACCACTTCCTGGAGTCGTCTGCTAATTTCTTTGTGGTGTGCCATAATTAGAAGATCACAGACTAATATTCTAGGAGAGTTTTGGTATAGATAAATATCCTTCCTGCCCTTAGTACAAATGGTGGAACAAACTGCTCTTCTGGTTTCTCACAGCCTTGTGGTTCTGAAAGTGCTAGATCACATCAGGAAATCGGTTGTGCAGTACAGCAGCCATCCAATGTTTAATGAAAAACCCAAACTGTGGTCAGTTCCATCTCTTGTTGTCACTCTTGTCTGGTAGTCAAAGAAAGTTAGTCATAACTAAACACTACTACTGACATCTATGAGGTTATTTGTGGCTACCTGAAGTTCCATTAATCTCAATGGAACTTAGTAATAACTAACTTTCTTTGGAGATATAACCCTATGTCAGTGGTTCCCAAACTGTGCGCTGTAGTGCCCCAGGGCACCATGGTGAACTCAGAAGGCCGCCACAGGATTTTTCTGGAAACTCTGTCTGTGTGCAGGCTCTACAGCAATGGAACTGTAGGGGGTGTTGTGAAAGAATTACTGCGACACTAAGGGCACCGTGATCACAGTAAGTTTGGAACCGCTACCCTATGTGAGTAACCTTCCCTCATTCTGACATCTGCCTTACTTCTCTCAACTGGCTACAGTAACATATATCCAAAGAACATCGTCTGTGTTGGAATTCCTCTTCCAAAAGGTTACTCTTGGGATATTGTGTCAGATCATAATGAACTATTGATAGCAAGCTAAATAAGTCAGAAGTATGCGATTTGTTTTCTGTTGCAGCTCAAGGGCAATACCCCAAAGACGACAAGAAGGGACCTAGTTTCAATTGGTGCCTAGGTTTTAGTCAAAAACATTCAAGTTCTCATGATAATCCATAGCAATCCACAACTCTGTCCATAACAATTGCCTCACAAATGCAATTTGTATTGTTTAGCTATGGGCTGAATTGCCATAAGTAAGGAGGAGTTTCTGGTATGTTTACATATATAGTTTGTGTAACCAGAAGGAGGAAAGGGACCCCTTGTAGTTTCTCATACGCAGTACAGCTGTTCATATGAATGGATTTTATGGTGCATTATCTATGCATACATTTTTTTTAAAAAAAATTGTATAGTTTCCTTACTGTGGTTTGCCAATGCCTAACATTTGATCTTTATTAAAGCTTCATTGTGGAATGCTGACATATACACAGAATACATTTTCCTGCCAGGAGTTCATATAGATTTGTTAGGCAGGATTGGGCTGCCCATGTTCAGTGAATCATGAGGATACCAGTCAGCCCTTAACCGTGGACTGTCTAGCTGCTTTGAGAGTCCTGTTTTAAGACTCAACATTTATTTATTTATTTATTTATTTATACTCCTCTTTTGACCCAAAGCAGCTTACAATAAAAACAACCCATAAAATACAATGCCTATTTGTGCTATGCAGCCAAGTGCTTTTGAGTGCTTACATTACACGTGTATTAATGCTAACCATGGTTAATGCAAGCCAAGTTCTCTTTTACCCATGCTTGATGTGTGGGTAAGGAAATGGGTTAAACGGCCCAGTCAAGAAGAATCTACCATCTCCCCCTTCTGTTAACCCCCTCACATGGTTCTTTAAATAACATCCATGAGGATATTCTAAAATCACACCCTCTTCACTCATGTGTACGGAAATTCCTTTTCAGTAATATCAGGTGGGAGAGACTCCTACAAAAACCACCACCACCCCTTTCCTTCCTTCCTTCCCCGTTATGGACTTGTTTACAAACCACCCACTGCCACCATATGCTAAAAACCTGTCCCTTGGTAACCTGGTAAGGAGTGGGAGTGATCCCACAACCCGATATTAAACTGAACCAACAAAAAACAAACTATTTATAAAGAGTATAAACTGGTTGCTTTATTTGCTTAGGTATTCTGTTACTTACGAGGTTTCTCTAATACCAGCTTTCAAGAATGGCTAAACCCTGTGACCACTTCAGTTCCCCCTAAACCATTTAGATAGCCAGTCACCCTTTCCTATTTCCACCCGTGTCACACTCACACGGAATCATAGAGTTGGAAGGAAACTTCAAAGCCATGTAGTCTAGGGCAGGGTTTCTCAACCTTTGGGGGTCCACATACCCCCTATGTGGACCCCAAAGTTTGGCATACCCCTGGATCCCCCCAAGTTCCGCATACCCCCAAAAGTGCACCCCCCCCAAAAGTGTCTTTTTCCGGCCTGCGGCGTGGCCAAGCGGGTTCTCCGGCTCGCACCACAAGCCGGAGGAAAAGCCCTGACGATTCGGCAGGGCTGTAGCCTTTCCCTCCGGCTTGCGGTGCAAGCTAGAGAACCCACTCGGCCGCATTGCAGGCCGAAAACCCCCCACCTTTTCCCCATTTTTCCGCTTCCCGTTATCAGCTGCTGATCGCAGCAGCTGATAACAGGGAGCATGATGTACCCCCAACCTGCAGTCCGCGTACCCCCACAGGTTGAGAACCCCTGGTCTAGGGGCATGTGGTGAGGGGAGGCAGGAGACACAAAACCGCCCCATCAAAGTTCACAGAAAATAGACTCAGCCTCCCCTTTGATTGCACATATGCTCCACCTGCTAGCAGACTATGACAGGGGCAGTTCTGCCTCTCCTGCCTCCCCTCACACACATCCCTGATGTAGTCCAACCCCCTGCTTGAAGCAGGAAAATCCTCCCTAGAATATTTCCAAATTGTGCCTGCTAAGCCAATGCTTGAAGACCTCCAGCGTGAAAAAACCCATCACTTCCCTCAGTAATCAGTCCCATTGTTGAACTGCTTTTACTATTGAGAAATAGTTCCTGATATTCAACTGAAATCTTACAGCTTAAGCCCTTAGATTTAGTCCTTCTCTCCAGGGTAGCAGAGAACAAATCTTTACCTTCTTCGATGTGGCAGTTCTTCGTGTATTTGAAAAGCACTATCACGTCCCTTCCCCCCAACCTTCTCTTCTCCAGCCTAAACATATCGAGTTCCCGCAACATTTACTCATAGGACTTGTTTTCCAGACCACTAACCATCCTCATTGCCTTGACCCAGCAGCACTTTTTCCGGCTCCACGTGGACTGCAGCTCTGCCCCTGCTCTGATTGCCAGATCACTGCGCTCAGTCAGCACGAGCGCAAGCGCAGCGATCTGGCAATCACAGCAGGGGCAGAGCTGCAGCCCACGTGAAGCCGGAAAAAGAGCCACTGGGTCAAGGCGCTCCTCACCCCCCCCCCATGAAGCCTCCGCTTAGAAACTGCCCGCTCCCGAACGCCACAGTTGGAGAGCAGTTGGCCAAACTGCTCTGTTTGAAGGAGAGCAACCGGTAGGAACGGCGCAGGGACAAGGGGGGAGAGAGCAGGCTTCGTAAAGGAGATGAGACGTAATTCCGCAATTTCCCCCCCCCCCCACAGCAGCCGCTTTGCCCACCCTGCAACTCACTCAGTTTTACACACACACACACAGCCACTTCGCCCACCCTCCCACTCACACACACACAGAGGTAAAGCAGACATTTTTTTCACGTTTAAAATTGTTTTAATACTTTTTAACTTTGGGGACCTCCGTCGTATATGTGGATCGTTGTTTAGCGATCCGTCGTTAACGGGGGGAACGGACGCCTGTACTGTCATCTTTGAGTAGCTGGTGTACATTCATTCATTTCATTTGTACAGCTGGTGTACATTCATATTCATTTTCTCAAAGACTTTACCAGCTCAGCTTTAACTTTGAACCCGAGGTTCTGTTTACCAGAGGTGAAACTAGACTGGAGCGGAGGCAAGTAGTTCTGCAAGACTCCGTTACACTGGAGTCAGCGGCCCCTCCCCTTTGCTGTTGGAGCCATTCCGGCAGCGACAGGGGAGTGTCCTGCGTGTTGCCATTGCCGCCAGAATGGCTCCAACAGCAAGGGGGAGGGGCCGTTGACGGAGTAACGGAGTCTTGCAGAACTACTTGCCTCCGCTCCAGTCTAGCTACGCCAGTGCTGTTTACAAACAGTGCAATCCTGTGCATGTGTGTATAGAATTGCAGTCAAAGTTACTTATGTATCCTGCTTCTTCACACTGTGATTTGCAAAACTACTTCAAATGTGGTTTTTAAATTGTGCTTTATTATGAGGGACCCCTCATAAAGTAAGCATTAACCATGATCAATATACACAAAACCATGGTTACTGTCTAGAAAGAAAGGGGAGAATTTGCTCCAGATTGGGGGGGGGGGAAGAGAGAGAGAGAGAGAGAGAGAGAGAGAGAGAGAGCACATGTTCCTGAGACTGACTTTCAATTTGCAATGTAAACCATGGTTTGTAGAAAGCCAGCATTACATGTGCACCGAGTTATTCACTAGTCTTAAGTATGCCTAAAGCTGTGTTGGATTGTGGCTTTAGGCCTGAAACTGTAATTTTTTCCTTGTGTGAGGTATAAAAGAAACAAAAATCTTTTGTTTTTTTAAGTACCTGAATGAGTCATATGAAATCAGAATGGAATTATCCCCTATCAATGGCCAACTGTTTGGCTTAGTTATAAGCAGTCTTGGCAGTAATGGAAGAAATGTTCCTAATATCTGTGTACTTAGCAAAATAAAGTACTTTATTGGTTCTGGAAATTGGAGATGACCATAATTAATTAATACTCCAGGTAAGAAAATTGCTCTAACGTTTCTGCATCCACAGCTATATATTTCTAGGTAAAAAGTCAAAGGGAAGGAGTTTGAGCTTTGCCCTATCTAACCTTATCGGCTAAACACAACTCAGATGGAGTTTGAAAGACAGAAACAAATAGCCTGCTTAACCTTAAGAGACGCTTGGGGTTTAGGGCTAATCTCGACCTGCCACATAGCTGAAAGTGGAAGCCTTTGAAACGGTTTTCAACAATATTTACTTTTTATTAAAATTAGGGCTGCATAAGATTAACATGGATTCCCCTTTCCCTTTCTTTTTAACCTTGCAAACAGTTTAGTCATGAACTGTGGCAGGTCGGCATGTTCTGTTGCATTTATCTGATAAGGAGAGAACAACCTTCAAATATTTCAAGGGCTCTGTTCTGCTGAAACCTCCCTGCTTCATGAAACAAAATGTAGAACTGCCTTTTCCCAAGGATATGTGACCAACAACAGGTACATTTTTCCGTTTTGCAGTGTGTTCCCAGGTGCCCATATGTTAGCATACATGGAATGACAGTCGACCTTCTGCTCTGCCTTGACCAGTGCTTACATGAGCATGCGAGAGGAGAAGAGATTTACTGCCCCAACATGGGGTGGAGTTACGCACTGCTTTGCATGAGATCACAGAATCAGTCCCCAGAAATTCCATCAAAGGTACCCCAAGAAATAGTGCTGGTAAACATCTTTGTTTGAAACCCTGGAGACGAGAGCTAAAGCTTGAGACATACCATCTATCAGAAAGAGGGTGTCAGCAATGTTCCCTGTGATTTTTACACGGAGTGTGTGCAGAGCCTGAAAGGAGTTGTGTGGGGGGCAGCCGTGGTGGAGGCTCAGCGATGACATCATTGCTGAGCACCGGACCGCCATTATGGAAGCTGTGCAGGGCTCCGATTTCAGCTGCGTGGCTGCACAGCTTAGAGGGAAGGCTGGTTGTCAAAACTGCTTTAAATGAATTGTTGGCCTCTAAATGGGATAGGGAAATGAAGAGACTTGCCCTCTTCCTGCCCTCTCCTCTCTTTCTAGTGCATTTGGGAAAATGCGTGCTTTTTCGTGGTCTCGAAGATTCTGACATGTCATGTGGCCTGTTCAGACGATTCTCCAACTAGTCTTGTTAAACAAGTGACAGAAGAGGGTGGGCACGCACACCTTCCCTCTGCCCAGCATCATGTCATCCTCATGTGTTTATCTTGCTCTCTCTGCCTGCTTCTGTTTTATATGGCTGTTAGATTGTTTTAATATTGCTTTGCCTGTTTGTTTGTTTGTTTGTTTGTTTGTTTGTTTGTTTGTTTGTTCGTTCGTTCGTTCGTTCGTTCGTTCGTTCGTTCGTTCGTTGGTTTTAATTGAACTGTGAGTCATAAGAACAGAAGAAGAGCTTTGCTGGATCAGGCCAAGGGCCCATCTAATCCAGCTTCCGGTATCTCACCATGGCCCACCAGATGTCTCAGGGAGCACAGAAGAAAACAAGTTACCTGTATCCTGTTGCCACTCCCCTGCACCTGTCATACAGACAAAACCTACTTCTAAAACCAGGAGGTTGCTTACGGCTTGTAACTTGTGATGGACTTTTCCTCCATGAATCTATCCAATTCCCTTTTAAAGGCATCTAGGCCAGGTGCCATCACCACAGATTAAAATACGTGTTCCACAGATTAAATATGCACTGGGTGAAGAAATATTTCCTTTTCTCTGTTCAAACTCTCCCTCGTTCTGGTGTTTTGCGCGGGGGAAAAGATCTTCATGAACCCTATTCATCCCGTAAATAATTTCATATGTCTCACAGGCCAATCCCATGGCTTTCCCCGCCATAGCATGCAGCTGTGCCAAAATGGGCTGCGCTGCATGCTGGGGGGGGGGAGGGAGATCAGGAGGCATCGGAGGGGAAAGGGAAAATATCTTCGCAAGTTGTCACGACATGACCAGATTACAGAATTAAAAATTCTCATACTGCCGGGAAACTCCGTCGTTTGGAACAAATTTATTTTAATAAACAAACTCAACAGGTGTTACAGGTTTTTGATGGAGGTTCCCGGCAGTATGAGATTTTTTAATTCTGGAGAATATCTTCCCTTACCCCTCTGTAAGCCCCTTGACCGCCAATGGGTCTCAGACCTGCACCAGCCCATTAGCTGGCGCAAGTCCAAGGAGACCAACAGACAAGGAGACAAAGGGGGTGTGTTGGCTGGCATCGGAAGGGATAGCATCCGGAGCATGTTGCCTGCACCAGGTGCCACCCCTTCCCATCTCCAACACGCTCCCAATCCTCCCCCCCCCATTCTGCCCCAAACCACCCACCATTCCACTCCCCACCAACTCACATTTGTCTCTTCAGACTTGCACTAGCTACAGAGCTGGCGCAGGTCCAAGGAGACCCATTGGCAGTTGAGGGGTTTATGGAGGGGTAAGCCCCTTTTCCTTCCCATGCCTCCCAATTAGCCCCACCCATGTGCCTGTTTTGGCGCAGTTGCCCAAAAATAGGATCGGGCGGTTGTATTAATGGTTGTAAGCTGCCACAGTGTGGCCTCTGCTGGTGCAGAAGGGTGGAATAGAAAATGTTTTAATTAAATAAATAAAACAATTGTGTCTAAGGAGGAGAAAACGCAGCTGTGAAGAATGTGTGTGAGAGAGAACGTTTTACGGCATCAAAATTTAGCAACAATGTGGTCATCCTACTTCTTCTTCTGGCACTGTAGACACATTGTATGGATAATAATGTTTAGGTATCCTTGAGTTCATTCCTCTCGTCTCTTTGCCTCTCTCTGAGGCTCATTGACCTTTCTAGAACATCTTTATAAGCAGCTTCAAGACAACCCAATCTGTTCTGTTTGTTTGTTTGTTTGTTTGTTTGTTTGTTTGTTATCATCCAAGACATGTTTCCCCTTTTAGACACCTAAAAGTGGGGTGGTTAAAGGAGAAGACTGCAGCATGGTTAAGCTTCCCTGGAATCTCGGAACTAAGTTCTTTCCATCAGCCCCATGTACTTTGTCTCTGTTCAGAGAACTCATGCCAATCAAACTATTCTTTTATATGTTTAGATAGCGAGCCTTTCAGAAAGGGAACTGACTTTTCACTTTCTCTAAAGAGCACCATACATGGATGTGCTGCTATATACCGTATTGTCCCGTGTATAAGATGCACCTGATTATAAAACGCACCCTTAAAGCTTGGTGCTATTAAAAAAAATTAATTAAATCACTGGCATTAAATTGCAACAGCCTGATTATAAGACGCACCCCTAGTTTAAAAACTTAAATTAGGAGAAAAAAGTGAGTCTTATACTCAGACCAATACGGTGCATTCATCATCATTATCGTTGTCGTCGTCGTCGTCGTCGTCGTCGTCGTCATCATCATCATCTTTCTTTAATGAAGCACTTCCTGTTTTGCCAGTCTGTCTTCCTGCTACTGTCACTCCTAGCAGAAAGCAACTTGGGGGGTTCTGCCCATAGCAGGGCCCTTTTTACATGTGTTAACGTTTGAGTAATGAATCTTCCCCCCCCCCCCAGCCTGGTGCTAAAAGCAAGCATTGACCTTTTCTGTCACTGAAGACCCCGTTTTAACAACAGCCTGCTTTCTTCAGCCTGTGTGTTCATTACAAACTCAACTATTTAACTTAATATGAGAAAACATGACTCCCACCCGCACTGAATTTGAAAAGGGGCCATATTTGCATCTTTAGCTCTCGTTTGTTTCCTTCCCCACTTGACTCTACCCTTATCAAATGTGTCCATGACCTTTTCCTCTTTTACTCTCTTCTCCGGCTTCCATAGACCTTCGCGTTCCTCCTTATATCCTCTCTGGGGACAGGCGAGACTAAGGAGGCTGAAAATGTTGATGTTATTGTTTGGTTGTCAAAGGCAGACACTTTTAGCCTAGTACAGAGTGTAAACGGAGGATGGTGATGATTCAGATTGCCCTGTACAGTGTACCCATCCTCCATAGCAACCACTGTGCGATCTACTCTCTCAAAGACAGGATATTAACCCTGCGGGGAAACCACGAGTGCGACTCAGTATTTACCATTTAAGTTGCACTAATTCCTCTCTAATCTGATTCTTCTCTGTGGTAGCTTACTGTTATTTGTAACTAATAATTAGGGAAGAGAGTTGAAGAGAGGATTTCTACTGACTTACGACTTACTACTGCTGAAAGCAAGTCTGGTGGAAGTTATAAGACGGGGCATGCAGGCTGCAAGTCAGGGACTAGTGCACAATCTGGGAAAGTAGAAAGAACTTGACAACATCTGGGTGGCCCACATACTTCGGGGCCAGGCCTGGTCAGCTGTGCTGCCTTTTGTGATGTTGGTTTCCCACAGAGTCAAATTGATTCCAAGAAGGAACATGTGTGCTTCTGTGGGAGGGTTACGTGCCCTGTCCCTGGAGAAAAGCAGTAGGCAGAATTTGGAATGTCCAGGAAGTCACAAACTGTTTATGTGAGAAAACGGAGACATCATTCAGAGGCAGTAGATATGGTCCTGTTGTTTCCAACTCTAGGCTCACCATGGCTGCCACAAGGAGACTCTGCATAGAAAATTCATCATAATGCATGAAGCAGACCTAACTCTCAGTACACAGCATGGCTGGGCTCTGGGGGCTGTATGGCAAATGGTGAGGAGAGAGAGAGAGAGCCATTTTCATGAGATGACTGAGGCGTGGAATATAAAGTACTTTACGTGTGTTGAATGCTCAACAGTGTTACGAGCAACGGCATTTACAAATGAAAAGTAGCATTGAAGAATCTGTTTTGTTAGGGTTTTTTAAATGTCATACATTATTGGCCCAATCCTACAAGAGTCTTAACGCTGCTGGAACAGGGGCTTGAACTAGAAACTAGAAACCTCATGACTTGAGGCTGGGATCTAGTTAAGGGGATACCAAAGACTGTGTAGGAGTTGGCATCAGAGCCTAGTGAAGGAAATAGGACTGTATAGTATCAACTGTTGTGATTGGCAGGTAGCATAAAGCCTCTGGATTGGCCAAGTCTGGTATAAATACTACAAGTCCGGCCTTCTGTCCTTTTGTGGTCAACAGAAGAGTACTTTCAGTCCATTGAAGTTGTGGTCTCAGTTGCAGAAACTAACCTCAGGGAGTCCCTGTTGAAGTACTTACCCTTCAGGTCTAGATTCGGATTCTATCACCCCCAAACTTGGCCTGGCCCTGGTAAGTCTTTTGGCTGGTAACAAATGTGTTAAAATGAATGTTAAACTATAATTTAAATTTACTCCCTATGCCTCTGCCAAGAATTACATCGTTGTCCTCTGAATGCATCCAGAATTTCAAGATCAGGTGTGTTGACTCATACTCTGAGCAGCATTTGTAGAAATTCTGGAGTCATTCCAGTCTGCTAGTACATGGCTGTTCTATTACTGCTCTGGGAGTATCTGCTGCAATCTAACAGAACATTCTTTATGGAAATGCAGAGTGCTGCTGTAATATTTTATTCCAAAGAGATTTGTAACATCATGCTGAAAGGTGAAGGGATGAATTATGGTCATACATTGAGCTCCCAAGGACATTTCTAAAGATTATGTTTTATCCTTCCACAACTATGTTTGTGGAGACTTATCTGATAGCTGAATCAGCGATCCCTAAGAAGGAACTTTCTCCCCCCCCCCCTTTTCTTCAGAATGTAGCTGGACGTTCACACCATGAATGTTCTGATCCATTTGGAATAGAGATGTCTTTTCCAGCAGATTTTGAAGTGTGTCATAATTTTTAACACTAACAAAATAAAGTATTTGCTTTCGCAACAATATCAGTCCTGCAGCTGCTAAATAAGATTGCTATCGACTGCTTAGACATAAAAAAAAAACCCAGAACACCAGCTATTATACATACTGTAAGTTATTACCAACTTGTGCCAAGAACAATTGGGAAGGAACTGGATGTTATGCAGAATTCATGGCTACCACTAAAAGCCTCAGTTCTGCATCTTCTTCTGTTCTGGTCACCTCTCTTCTAAGGGGAAGGGCTATAGGCAGTGGTGGAGCTAACCTTGTTGTTACCCGGTGTGGGAAAGGCACACTGTGCAGCCGGAAGTAATTTGCAGTGATGTCGTGATGACATCATCCACTGAAGCCTTTTGGAAAGGCGGTCACCCCTCATTGCAGCCTTGCTCAGCTGTATTCGCCAGCTCCGCCTCCGAGCCAAAGCCCAGTCACATCTTCCAACTGTGCTTCAGCTCAGAGGCGGAGCTGGCGAACACAGCCGAGGAAGGCAATTTTGCTGGCGGAAGTCAGGGAGGCCATGTAATGGCTCAGCTGCCTGGCGGGGGCCGGGATATGGCAGGAGCCATGTCCCCGCCCCTGCCCGGGGTGGCTGGGCCTATGGCCGCCCTCCCGGCTCCGCCGAACCTCCCCCCATTCGCCGGATCCTATCTTATCTGGGTCTGGCAGCTTGGCAAGGACTCCGTCGGCGGAGCAGGGAAGGCCGGCCTTTGCGCCGGCATTCCCTGCTCAAAAGTAGTCACAAACGTGCTTTACGGCATGTTTGCGACTAATTCAGGTGGCGGAACACTTGTTCCGCCACCCAACCGAAGAACAGGATTGCACCGGGAGCTAAATAAGCCAGTGGTCTGACTCTATATAAGGCAACTTCCTATGTCCCTATTCTCTAAATTGGTCACTCTTACGGGGGTGACACTCTCACTGTGTCACTAAGAAACAATACTTTTTTTTTCCAATGTATGTTACTTGGGCAGGTAATCAAAGGAACCAAAGACTGCTGTTTTCAGTGGCAGACATGTCACCCTCATAAAGGCTATTTTCAAGTTCTACTTATTTTGGGGGTTTCAATAGCACGAGAAGCACACCATTTTCAGACATTTGTCTCCCCAGGGAGATGAATTTGTGGGAGGGACAGCAAGAGTGCATGGGAAGTCCCGCTCCATGCTCCAAAGTCCCACTCCCATCAACCATGAGTCCAGCATTTGTCTATAGCAGGGGTTCTCAACCTTTGGAAGCCCGGGTACCCCCTATCATGGTCCAATTTTCTGAAGTACCCCCTGCTAATTAATTGGGTTCTACACCAGGATGGTGTAGTGGTTTGGGAGTCGGACATAGACCTGGAAGATCCAGGTTCAAATCCCCGCTCAGCCACGAAGCTTCCTGGGTGAACTTGGGCCAGTCACTATCTCTCAGCCCCACCTACTTCACAGGGTTGTTGTGAGGACAAAAAGGAGGGGAGGAAATATATATACCACTCTGAGCTCCTTGGAGGAAGGGTGGTATAAAAATGTGAAAATAAATAAATTTTAAATATGAAAAATGTCTTATTTAACTCTCTCTGTGTGTGTGTGTGTGTGTGTGTGTGTGTGTGTGTGTGTGTGTGTGTGTGAGAGAGAGAGAGAGAGAGAGAGAGAGAGAGAGATGCAAGGATCTCTTTCTTTCTCCAAGTCACACTTCCCAAAATCAGCTCCTCCCTTCCCCACTCCACCAAAGTACATTTTCCAAAGTACAAAAATAAGCCCAAAACCAAAATCAGAGAGACACACTGGCGTCGCTCGAGGTGGGGTGGAAAGCTACGTTCTGCAGCTTTCCGTCCCACCGTTACTCTCCGGTACGAGGCGCCCCGCCCCCTCGTCGTAGGAGCCCGTCAGTGGAGAGAAAGCAACGCACAGGGACTCTCCTCCGCGTTGCTTTCTCTCCGCTGACGGGCTCCTATGACAAGGGGGCAGGGCGCCGCGTACCGGAGAGTAACGGTGGGGCGGAAAGCTGCAGAATGTAGCTTTCCGCCCCACCTCGAGCAATGCCAGTGGAGAGACAGAAGGGCTCTGAAAATAATTACAATTTAAAATCCATGTTAATTAACACTTAATTAGCTGCTGATGGGGCAGATAAGGGGCAGGGCTTGGCGTACCCCCAGCAAGAGGTCCGTGTACCCCTAGGGGTACCTGTACCACAGGTTGAGAACCTCTGGTCTATAGCAAGAAAGGTTACACCTGGGAAAAGATTCTCCCCATGATCAAGAACCCTGGGACATCTCAACCACAGGGAGGATCTCTCCCCATATACAGTGTTTGTTGCCAC
Organism: Plestiodon gilberti rubricaudatus; assembly: GCA_026170595.1. NCBI lineage: Eukaryota > Metazoa > Chordata > Lepidosauria > Squamata > Scincidae > Plestiodon > Plestiodon gilberti. Next base: position 79,396,950 of record JANXHW010000005.1, on the reverse strand, counting down.
AAACAGACGCTGTACTGATGGTTGGGGAGGTGGCCAGGATGCTCTTGCTCCCCCCCCCCCCGGGAGATGGTGAGCTTGCTTGCATGGGTGACAATACCCAGAAATCTTATTCAATTCAACAGTGAATTGAACAGAGCATTGATATTCAGAAATGGGAACAAATGGTTGGACTGCTACAATGAATATCTAATAACATCTTTCTAGAATAAGAAAGCCAAGCCAAATGCAGTTGGCAATGCAGCATGCTGAGTCAACAGTTGGCTTAATAAATATAAGAATGGTTTCACTAAGTCATGGTTCTGTTTTGTCCTCTCTAGTATCTTCTCCCTTCGGGGGGCCACAGAGGAAATGCAGAAAACAAAAGCTGCAATATTCCAGTAACCACTGGCGTCACTAGGACGCGCGACACCCCAAGGCGGGGGCGCGCGCGTCGCCCCAGTGATGCCTTTTGGGGGCCCCTCTGGGTACCCCCCTGGGTGGCCCCCCGCCCCTTCGCGTCGCCCTCTGGACGCTCCAAGGCCGGCCCGGGAGCCGGCCTCAGAGCATCCGATCTGGCCGGCGCTCCAGGGCCTTCTGAACGAAGGCCCACTGTGTCAATACGCAATCTTTTCCGGTTTTCGCACATGCGCAGAGACCGTTTTGAGGGCAAGGGCCTGCCCTCTTGCCCTCAAAATGGTCTGCGCATGCGCAAAACCTGAAAAAGCTTGCGTATTGATGCAGTGGGCCTTCGTTCAGAAGGCCCTGGAGCGCCGGCCAGATCGGACGCTCCATCGGAGCGTCCGGAGGGCGATGCGCGCCACAGAGGTGGCGCGCGGGAGTGTGCGCGGGGTGCGCACGGGATGCGCGCGTCACTCCTGTGCGCGCATCGCTCCGAGGCGGCCCGCTCCCGTCGCTTCACGGGAGCGACGCCAGTAACTTGTTTCATGATTTTGGTGTGTTGGTTCAACAAAGACATGCTCATTACTCAGTAACTGTAATATGTGTAATTTGTTTGTTTAAAGAATTTATACCCTGCCTTTCTCCCGACAGGGCAACCAATATCCAGTGATGATTGCATGTGTGAATGGGCCATCACAGTTCTAAAACTGCAAACAGAAGTTTCATATCATCCCGATATGATCCCAAACACACTGGCAAATCAGTACGCCAAGTTGCAGGGAGAAAGTCTTCCAGGGTTCAATGCTGCCCTCCTCAGACAGACACTGTACGCCAAGAGTGTGGGTGCAGAGCACATCAGCACTGTGGGGGGGGGGGGGCTAGGTGGCACACTCCCATTTCCCTTTTCCTGGTCTACTAGGTACATCATCAAGGCTCATGTGTTGAAGCATTTTTGAAACACTGTGTCAGTAATGCTTCCAACCACCATAATGTAGGCCAGTGTTTGTCTCCTTGTATGAAGATCTGAAGCTGAGAGATTATAGCTTCCCTAAGACCCTTTAGTACACTCATGGCTGAGGTGGGATTTTAACGGGAGACTTCCTGGCTCTTAGCCACTACACTTTCACTACACCAGCTGTCAGATGGCATGGCAGCTTGCAGGATATGAGACTCTGAACTGAGAAGAATGGTGAATGGAATTTCAAGTGCTTCCCCTTACATCTTCCATATTGCTTTCCACAAGTGTCTTTCTAAAGCAGGTTCCAGTTCCCATCCAAAATATTAAAAGGGCATTCCAAAACCAGCCATATTTCCTGCTTCTTCGGCTTGTGGCCGTTCCATTCCAAAACGTAATAAATCATGCAACTATCACTTTAAGTTCCACCTATCAGCTGCAACACATTTTCCAGTGGGGATACTCTGCTATGGTGCTTGAAATTTCTAGTGATATATATGCTATATAGTCAGTGAAGGTCCACACTGATCAGAACATACCTGTGAAGATTTTTTAAAGGCTATGTTCAAGAATTCATTTGCACCACCCTCAGAGACAAAGTAGCATAATATTTGGGCAGGAAAAAATATGAAACAACTTAGGGCGTACTCCTACCTAAAGTCGCGCCAGCGGAGCTCCCTCTCTGCCAGCATTGGGTGTTGCAAAAGTGCTGTAAAGCACTTTCGCGGCACCCAGCAAGTAAGCGGTGCCAGCGCAGAGGCCGGCGTCACTTACTGCACCGTCCCTCAAACTCTGCTCCGCTGGGCAGAGGTAAGCCCTGCGCCGGGCAGTGGAAGAGTGTGGCAAGGGTGGGTTGGGGTGTAAGGGGAGGGGGCCATTGACTGGTCTAGCCTGGGAGGGGGTGGGGATATCGGCGCCACACTGCGCCGATATCCTCATCCCCTTCCTGGGTCTGGCCAGCCTCACACAGCCTCCCTGGATATGTGCCCACCCCCTCCCAAGCCCGATCTGCCCCCTCCCTGTTACGCACCCTCCCCCGCCCTCTCCCAGCACCGCTCAGAGTGGGACCCGCTCCACCGCATTGGCCTCTTTGGTGGGTGACACAGGTCTCGGCACCAGCGCTGCCTGCTTGCCGGGTGCCACAAACAAGCTTTACGGCACGTTTGCGACACCCTAGGCCAAGCACCGAGGCCACAGCGCTGGCCGAAGATAGGAGGATTGTGCTGTCAAGGTGAGACTTCCAAACCCATCCTGCCTTCTCTGTCCCAAACATATTTTTAAATTCAACTTCTGTATTTGTATTTCTAAAACAGCTGGGTATAGATGGGATGAAAGGGTGGATAAGGGTTGTAAGTTGACATTGTCATATTTGCTGAGAACAGGAGGAGACAAACATAAATCCATTTGCTTTGTACTAGAACCTAGTACTGGAGATAAAACAAAAATGTATTTGAATGTGTCGTGGGGTGTTTGAAAAGGGAAATTACTTCTTGAAACACTTTTAAACAAATATTGCCAGCAAAATGTAAAGCAAGTGACAGTTTTAACTGTTGTTGCCAAACCAGGTGAGTTTTTCTTTTGCTTTGTTTTGTGAAGTGTTTCCAAGAACCTTTGTAAGTGAAAATGTTGCTGCTAGATAGCAGTAACTTTGATTATGCAGTAGCTACATTTAAATGAATTGCTTGCTTTTCGACCCTGACATTTATTTCACCATTTGTGATCATCAGTGTGGCATTCAGTTTGAAGCTGAAACGGCATGTTTTATAATGAAAGCAGTATTTGAAGTAAATGTGTTTGAAATAAATTCTTTGAAAATCTGGAGACTCTCCTCCCCCTCCTCTTACATAAAATGGGTGTCTCTCTCCTAGCCTCTCCGAAGTTCACTTTGAAAAGTCTGGAGGATGTTGCAGAAATCCCAAGGAAGGGGCAATACTGAGTAGTGTTGCTAGGAATCTGCCTTCCTCTAATCCACACATAATTTGGACTTTGGGGGCATCATAGTCACCCCTCCCTATTATTTTGTATAGATGCATGGGACTTTGGACTTGTATTTCAACTCGTACAGCGCAATCCTATCCCAACTTACACATTCAAATCCTCTTCAAAGGGGATTTGAATCCCCTTTCCGTTCTGGGGCCTCCCGTTCTTGCTGCACCACTGGGTTACACCGGTGGTGTAAGTTGGATAAGATTGCGCTGTCATTCATGTATCCTTTGGCAGTCATTGCCCCCAAGTTAATATCTACATTCTACACAGCACTGGCGTCGCTGGAGGTGGGGCGGAAAGCTAAGTTCTGCAGCTTTCCGCCCCACCGTTACTCTCCGGTACGAGGCGCCCCGCCCCCCCGTTATAGGAGCCCGTCAGCGGAGAGAAAGCAATATGCAGGAGAGTCCCTGCGCGTTGCTTTCTCTCCGCTGACGGGCTCCTACGATGAGGGGGTGGGGCACCTCGTACCGGAGAGTAACGGTGGGGCGGAAAGCTGAAGAACTTAGCTTTCCACCCCACCTCCAGCGACGCCAGTGCTACACAGTCGGGGGGGGGGGAGGTTTGGTGTGTGTTCTTCAGAAATAGGAGATAGACAGGGAGTCACCCATAGCGTTTCTTATCCAGTCTAAAATCCTATTTTTGATCTCCCATAGTCAGAATGAAACAAAACAGCCTTAGTTGAACTGTTGAATATGATCACTCAAGTATGCAGATTCTCAAGGATCCAGCCACCCAGCTATCATTTTCCCTAGATGGCTGTTGGAATTAAGAGGTAGTTTAGTGCAGTGGCAGGAGAAGCTAAAAGTGCAATCCTATGCATGTCTACTGACAAGCTTACTCCCAGGAAAGTCTATATAGGATTTTAGTCTAATCAGAGCTGACTTCTGCGTAGACATGCATTGGATTGCGCTGTAAGTTGAAATCTTGCTTCTGCTGTGAACTTGAGCAAGCCACTCCCTCTCAGCCTCAGCTTCCCTCCTGCAATGTAGAGATAAATAATACTCACTCGCCTTATGGGGGGTTTGTATGGACCGCACCAAAATACAGTAATACATGTGAAATGGCTGCTCATTCAGATAGCACTGTATAAATGCTGTGTATTATTAATCCGCATTAACACACATCTTACTACAGAGGAGATGTGCCAGTTCCTGTTTCAGATGCTATCAAGTGCAACTCACTCAACTGCATCTAAGTTGCTTTTGGGCAGTGCTTTGGCAGTACCCATGCACCCCTCGGTAACATCAAGGGCAGAATAGACGCAAATGAAATGCAGGAACTGAAAACTGTGATGGACTCTGTATGATTCAGTTCCAGAGTTCATTTTAAACATTCTATAATAATAATATAATATATAATATACAGTATTTATATACAGGTGGGCCCCCATATCCACTGATTCGCTATCCACGGTTTCAGTTATCCACGGATCGTGGGGACCCCCCAGGCTTTTACTTTTTCCCAGTAAGCTTCGTTTCTTCCTTAAAGAAACAGGAGAAGCAGCCTCTGGCTGCTTATTACAGGCAAGTAGAACGAGACTAAGTACTAGAGAGGCTCTGCAAGGTTAACAGAAACCTTGCAGAGTCTCTTTAGGACTTAGTCTCGTTCTACTCTGTTTGTTTTAAGGAAGAAACAAAGCTTGCTGAAAGAAAAATAAGAGCTGGGGGGCAAGCATGCCTGCCTGCAGGGGAAGCAGGGGCGGCCCTCAGGAAACCATGGAGGGGATGTTTGCTCTTATCCACGGTTTCAAGTATCCACGGAGGGGCCTGGAACATATCCCCAGCGGATATGGGGGCCCATCTGTACCTCCTTTCTTGGTCATTGGATTTCTCCTCCGACTTTAATCCAAGGCAGTGTACATGGGCAGGCTTTCCTAACCCCTAATGGTTCTTTTTACAATATATAAATGTCCAATCTTTTGTGAACAACTACATTCCAGGTGGTATCCTTTTGCAGCCTGGCTTTTCTGCTGGCCGGCGCCTCCCACACTTGACCGACGCAGCTGGGAGCTTTTATCTCTCCTCCTGGAGGCTTTTCACAGCTTTTTGTCGGCGGCGTGTCTCGAACTTGCCATTTGCTGATCTTCGGGCTTTGCAAGGCGGTAGCTCTACCGACTGAGCCAGACCCCTCTGCCTTTAATTCTCCTAATTAAAACCCCATTTCTGCCCAGCCCACAGGTGTACACATTTAACTCCTGTTGCGTATATACACCCTTGGGTAAAAACGCCTTAAACCAGAATTTGGGAGGAGTGGGACACACAGGGTTAAACAAGCCCATAAAACAGTTAAGGGACAGATTTGGGGGAATCTTCGCATCTAAAATGGGGGACATGTACAAGTGCAAAAAAAAAAAAGAAGAAGAATATTTTCAGACATTCGGATGGGCAAGTTTGATGTTGCTTCAAGCTTAGCCAGGATCTGTAGGAACAGAATATTTTCTGCTGATTCCTAAAATTTGTCTATTTGGATTATACAGTATACATGTGTTATATTGTGTACTTCAGAAACCTAAGTAAGCATTAAAACTTTGAGAAACAGCTGGACCTTGCAGTTTCCAACACTTTCCTCCTTTGAGGAGTCCGTTCAAAAAATACCTCGGCCTATTATGTTCCTCACCCATTGGAGTTCTGGGGGGCAAAAGTCTCTGGCTACGATTTTACATAGTTAAGTTGAAAACTAAAATTACAAGACACCTGTCAGCAGTGAACATTGCTTGCAGAGAGCCGCAGTATTCAAATGACTGAGAAATTCTGTACAGCTTCCCTGGGTTTGAAAAGTTATTTCTGAAAGCTGAAGATTGTAGAAAATGACATCGCTCCATCAACTAGAATAATTTTCCATATAGGATTTCAAACAATATAGGACATCAAGCAAGGCACCTGTTTTGCCTCGAAAGGAAGGACATAGAATACTTGCACAAATAAAAACTGCCCAGAATACATGCCCTTGAGAACATGGAAATATAATATTTTGCATTCAGTCTATATTTTTATGCTTCATTTTGACACCACAGAAATTTCAGTTATAGCTAAGCTCAACCCCCCCAAAAATAAATCTCAAAACAAACCCCACTTGAATATGTGAGTGCTTGTGAATTCTGTTGCATAATGCTTTGATGCAAGTTCATTGGTGATCACAGACAATGCATTCTATGCACTTTTGCTAAGACGGAAACAGATAATCCTACCAACACCGTCTCATGTACGCAGAGAATGCAAATGCAGTACTGATGTGTTTGAAGTGACATCTGTTTTGACACTGTATCCAAATGAGTTTAGGTAGGATTACTTCTAAGTAAGAGTGCAGAAGAAATGGCTGACCGCTGCATCCTAGCCGGGTTGCGGGCCGCACCGGCATGGCCAGGGCTCACCTCAGGGGAAGGGGACGGCGTGAGAGGCAAGAAGCAGGTGGCAGGCCCATGCAGTTGTTAAATAAGGTACTTTGGCACTGCCCCCCTGCCCCCACCCCAACCACCACGGACCTGAGCATCCTCAGGGGTTCCACGAACAGAACCCCCATGGACACGAAGGGCCAGCTGTACTGTATTGCTTCTCAGTTTGTGTGCATTTCTTGATTGGATCTAGAGGTGGAGTACTCATTGAATGTCTCCCAGTCAATCAATATAGATGACTGTGGGCCACATATATTGATGATAGTGATGAGGGACAATATAAACACTCTCTCTGTGCGTTCATATTCATGCATGTGTGTTTTTATATGGGCATCTCTTTGGGGGAGTTAAAACGACAATACAGGTGAAATAGGTTGGCTCTCACCTTGTGGTGGAGATGTACATGTACACCAAACAGGGCGCTTTTCTGGTTGGCTTTACCCAGACTTACTAAAACCCTGGGCAGCTGGGAGCCTCTGGACATGCTGAAAACCTCTGGGCTCTGCTCTCAGACTTGCTGAAAGGTTCTGAGCTCCACCCCCATATTCTGCCACTAGACCCACTTGGAGTTCCACCCCATGGCCTAGACGTCTCTGTTCCAGACCCTCCACCCAGGAACCAGATTGCTTTATTTCAAGAGTAGACCATGAATCAGCCACACGTAGGATTGTCTGTGCCAGTAGAGGGCTCCGGGGCTAGTCCCCTGCCTCAGATCCTGAAGTTGCTGATCATAGCCCGAACTCCCTGTCAGTTTTTTGGACTGATGTTGCAAGATCCTGGAGAAAAATGATATGCAAGGAAGTATGGACTAGCTTCTAGTCAAGGGGAAAAAATAGAAAGCATCATGCTTTAAGGAGCATGTGATAGCGGAGAGAGAAGTGTGCAGATGGCAATACAGGAATCGTTCTAGCACTGGTAGTCTTGCATTAAAGCTGCATGGGAATATGCCAAAAGCTTGACAGGCTACAGGAAATTCTGACATTCACTGCCTCATAGGTGGCCCCCTGTGTTTTTGGCCAGCAAAGGAGAATATCACTGTAACTCTCTCCAGGGCTTGAAGGGACAGGGGAACAGAGTAGGATATATAAGCCATTTTGTTGATAATTAGTTGCTCTTTTTCTGACCTTAAACTGAACTTCAGCATGTCTGCTTTGGCAAAGGTTGCTTGTAAACAGTTACATAATATTGGGGTGGTGGTGTTTGTTGCTTTCACAATAAAATATTCTATGAGAAGATGGGACTTGATTAAAAATCATCAAAATATGTCTTACGTAATTATTGGAAAGCCTTACCATATAAAGCCCCTGTAAATGGGGAACAAGGAAGGAATGTCTCATAGTCCTGCACATGTAAAGCCAGAATCCGCCTCTTGGTTTGCCTCATTTGTTTCCTAGTTGTAAAACGAAAACAAGAAAAATCACTTATAATCTCATGTGTGTCATGTGGGGATTGTTTTAGTCGTTTAGAAAGCTCTTGCTTATGTTATGTAACTGAAAACAATCATCAACCCAATCTTGATGCCTTTGCAAATCTGGTCTGACAAATTGCCTGGCTTCTTGTTGGTCTAGGGCAGGGGTGGCCAACCTTCCACCATTAGGGCCTCTGCATTCTTAAGAGTTGTGTAGAAGACAGAATATTGGCAGCTGCAGTTGCTTGATGGTGCTGCTAAAGCAGCTGCACCTGCTGAAATGCCCTCACCTATACAACCATTAAAGGGCCAGGAGCATTCATGTTGAAAGGTTGGCCACCCCTGGTCTAGGGATATGATTCCTTTCTTGTTTAGGGTGTGAGAGGTCTTGCGTCCAAACCCCATAGGAAGATGCCTTATACAGAGTTTCTATACAGACCATCAGTGCTTCTAGGTCAGTGTTGTCTACACTGGCTGGCAAATGGGTGTTTAGGCCTTCCCCAGCTCTACCTGGAGATATCAGGGCTTGAACCCAGGACTTCCTACATGCAAAGCATGTGCTCTGCCACTGAGCGATGGCTGTACCTTTGGGGAAGGGGCCAGAGGCGTTCTTATATGGGGGGAGCAGGTGTGCTCCCCCCCAGGCGCTGAGTGGGCGAGGGGCGCGGCAGCCGGGCTCGGGGCTGCGCAGAGCGGCGCGGCACCAGAGCCCAGCTGGCGCGCCCCTCCGAAGCAGCGCGCCCACTCCGCGTGTCCCCGGCCTCTGGAGGCTGCGCTCTGAAGGCTGGGGATAAGCCCTCCTTAAAGCGACCGCCCCGTTCGGCGGTCGAGAGCTTTATGAAGAAGCCGAACGCGTCGCTGGGGGGTTGCGCATGCGCAAACCCTATAAAAGCCAGCGACGCGTTTGGCTTCTTCATAAAGCTCTCGACCGCCGAACGGGGCGGTCGCTTTAAGGAGGGCTTATCCCCAGCCTTCAGAGCGCAGCCTCTGGAGGCCGGGGACATGCGGAGTGGGCACTCAGCCCCAAGCCCGGCTACTAGGGGGGACGCTCCAACCCCGCCCCCCCAGGCGCCGGGAGGGCTGGGAACGCCACTGGAAGGGGCCATCGCCCAGTGGCAGCCCACATCCTTTGCATGCAGAAAGTCCCAGACTCAATCCCTGGCATCTTCTGGAAAGACTAAGAAATTCCCACCTGAAACCCTAGAGATCCACTGCCAGTCAGTGTAGACAATATTGAGCTAGATGGATGCCAATGGTGGCATCAAGGGTCAGCCAGGTTAGGCACTGACCAAGAGACCAAGCCTATCGGAGCGCCCATCTGGCCAGGCCCCTGAACCCTCCGTACTGGTGATAGTGGAACCCTCAGTGCACCGTAAGGGTGCATGTCACCAGGATCCCCTGCAGCCTGGTTTCAGCAGCAGAGTTGACTAAGTACAGGGAGGCTTCCTACACCACAGGTCTTCAACAAGTGAGTCAGGACCCAAGAGTTGGTTGTGGTCTGACTTCAAATGGGTCACATCAGTGCTGCCATTTTATTTTGACTCTCAGGCCTACACAGTTTGAACAGGGCCAGGGATGCTAGATGAGGTCAATTTGGCTACAGAGAGATTGCTCTCAGAGATTGCCCTTGCCTCAGAAACGTTCTGCGCATGCGCGGAAAAAGAATAAATAGCGCGGCGACACAGTGGGCCTTCTCAGAAGGCCCCCGGACGCCGGACGAAGAGGGTCGCAGGGCGCTGCCCGGGGGCAGGAGGTGACGCGCATCTCCCCCCTCCTGCTCCCAGGTGATGCGCGTCCAGTGACGCTCCTGCTCAGCAGTGCTTTTTTTTGTAATAGACCGTACCGGAACAGCATTCCGGCACCTATTTTGATGACTCCATCCCCCCGCGCTCCAGCTGATGATCGGAAAGCCACTCAAGCAGCTCTGAGGGCAGGAGGAGCCACTGTGTGGCAACCAGGGGGAGCACAAGCCACTCGGGTGGTGCATAAATGGCAAAACGTGCCCTTCTGGGGCGCGACAGCAACAACGAAGAAAGGAGTTGCCCGCCCAGGTCTGTACTGGCCTTTTTCCGGTGAAAAAACACCGGGTTGTGTGTGTGTTTTCACCGGAAAATGCGTCGTGGGGCGGGGTTATGATTTCATGGGCGGCGCCCGGGGCGGGGCTTGTGACATCACAGGGGGTGTCACGGAGTTGTGCCCCCCCAGAACGCTGAGTTCTGGCACTTTTTAACAAAAAAAGCACTGCCACCCATCTGTCTGCTCTGCCATGGCACTCCCTCTGCATTGCCTCACTTTCTCGTCTCTCCCTCCGCCTTTCAGCATTGGGGGCATGCTGTTACTTTGTCACTGTTTGCCCCTCCTTTCCTGCCAGTTGACCTGGAAGAAAAGAAAGGGCAGAATGACACAGTAGCAGCAGAGACACCGGGGGCGAGATCTCATGGTGTTAACCTCCTGGACCTCCTCCCTTACCAGACCATATGATGTGGAAATGTAATCCCCACGCAAGTTGTGGTGGGGATCGGGAAAAACCCATTTTCTATCAGTGGTGTGTTTTTGCACCACCAGTAACAAACAGAATTGACAGTCATTTTGTTATTATCATCCCTCCCTGGGGTGACACCCGGGGTGGTTCCCCTCCCCCCCAGCCATGCCTCTGAGTAGCAGCACATCCTAACTGGCTGCTACTGGGCAGGAAAGAAGATGAAAGGGAACTACGGTATAGCAAGATGGTCACTTCGTTGTCCACCCCTTTTGCAAGTTGGCTAGCTGGCTCCATCTCTTTATTGCTGGTTTTTGCCAACGTGTTCATGGGAAAGAGGATCACATATTGCAGCTTTGGGCTTGTGGTGGGTTTCAGCACTTGACACCATGTAACGTATGGAAATTGTTCCCTGTTCTAAAAAAATATGTATATCAGCATAAGTAACCTTTCTCAACAACATTGACATAACGATACTTCAACATTCTGTGCCATTTTGGAGCTCCATGTGGGAAGCTTAATATTTAAGCAAAATATATTTGCATAGGGAAAACATATTTAATTCATTTGTAGCAGCCTGCTTACAAAGGATATCAAAAACTTTTCCTCGCACTAATTAAAATAAAATGTTGTTGCTCTCTTGTGTACTCAGCTAGGGAAAAATGATGATGTCACATAGGCCTTTTTAATATGTTTTGACGTCTGCTCATTAGAAAAATAATTACCAAACTGGGAAATATTTATTTTGGCAAAGGGTGGATATATTTCTTTTAAACTTCCATTAACTTTTTTCTCTGAAATAAAGAAATACTTAGAAATATATCTGTAGCTTATGCCAGTCACAATAAAGCATTCAAAGTGTGATTTCCAAGAAAGCCAACAACATAAATATGCTATTGCCAGCCAGCCAGCCCTGTACATGCATTTAAACCAGAAGGGCAACAATTCCACCCGTAAGTAAGGTTTACACATTCTTAGTTCATCACACATGGGAACGAACTTGTGCTGTCAATGGAAATAAATTCCATGTACACATAGGATATATATGATCAAAAACGTTGCCCTGTTACGCAGGGTTGACTTCATAATTTTCCAACAGGACTATCTGCAAAAAATATTTTGCAGAAAAGACTGTAATACTTGTCCAGGAGCTCTCCTTTGCATAAAAACCTAACCATCGCAGTTCTGCAGCAAAGAGCCTCAGACCGCAGTTCTAAACATAGTTACAAGTAAGCCCCACTGAATTTAATGAGACTTACTTCTGAGTAAACATGCATAGGATTGCACTGTCAGTTATCATAGTGGCATCTCTCTCTTCACTTAACAAACTCTTAAACCCAACAGCAACCTGGATTGGAACTAGCCCCAAACAATAAAAGGAATTGCCGCTTTTTGTAAACTTCTCCACCCCTCGCCATGCCTAAAGCCTATCCACATGGTGCTCCGCAGGTCAGCTGGCCTCATGGCTGCATCACAGGACAAATGAATAACATCCTTGAAAAGACATCTATACTAATGCCTTGTTATGTCCCAGCTGATAAAGGTCCCAGTAAAGACAAAGCATTTGTGGTGCCTAAAATAAGAATTTATGTGCTTAGCTTCTTATATGGGGGGAAATCATTACTCTTAAGATGCTTATTATAGAGAAAAGAATTGTGCTCATGATTCAGACATACCTAATAACACAGGCCTGTGCACATTTTGCTTTCTTAAAAGTGAGACCTATTATTTGGTATATTCAGGGCGCTGATTCCAAAAATGGTATTTATTTTTATTTTATTTTTATTTTTCACATTTTTATACCACCCTTCCTCCAAGGAGCTCAGAGTGGTGTACATATTTCCTCCCCTCCTTTTTGTCCTCACAACAACCCTGTGAGGTAGGTGGGGCTGAGAGATAGTGACTGGCCCAAGTTCACCCAGGAAGCTTCGTGGCTGAGCGGGGAATTGAACCTGGATCTTCCAGGTCTGGGTTTAAAAGTCCGACTCCCAAACCACTACACCATCCTGGCTTTTTGTATTGTATTGGTTTTGCCCAAACACATCTAGTTTTGGGGGTACGGCATCGCCACCTCATAATGTGAGTCAAGCAGCTTCCTCGGGAGGAATCCGACGCCATGACTTCCTCATGAGGAAGCTACTTGACTCACATTATGAGGTGGTGATGCCTTACCCCCAAAGCTAGGCACAACAGAGTAAAACCGATGCCATTTTTGGAATCAGTGCTCCAGATTCATATAAAACCACCATAAATTTACAGACCTGTGTAATTTATACCCTTAGACCAGCAGTTCCCAAACTTAGTGCGGTCATCATTGCGCCCTTCTTGCAGAGAGCCCTGCATGGTGGCACCATTGCCCTGCTCTCCCGGGTGCCACCATCTTGAATTGCGCCATCTTGAATCATGCGATTCAAGATGGAGGCACCTGGGAGAGCCGGTAAGAAGAGGCCACCGGGGACATCCCGTGGTGCCCCGTTGAGTTTGCTGTGGCACACAGTTTGGGAACCACTGCCTTAGATACTTACAGTGAGAAAAAAGCAGTAGCTCAGTGGCCAAGTGCATGCTTTGCATCCAGAAGGTTCCAGATTCAATTCTTGATATCTCCAGGGAGGACTGGGAAAGATTCTTGTCTGTAGCTGTGGAGAGCTGCTACCAGATAGTGCATATATTGGCCTAGATCGTAGATGGACCAATGACCTGACTCATATGATGAAGGCCACTTCATATGTTCTTAACTGGTTTATTGTGGCATGATGAACTGGTGTTGGCAATAGCCTGTTTCATCAGATGCACGCAGCCTGGGGCTTATTAAAGAAAATCTCAATAAAACTAGGTATATCTATATGCCTCATCTTCCATCATATCCCTTCTGTTGGGCTCCTTTTCTTTCTTTTTTTTCTTTCTTTTTTGTCCTGGGAAAGTCAACACCTCTTTAAAACCAGACAAACACTGGAAATGGAAGAAAAAATAAGTCTTCCATTCTTCCTCCATAGCACTGAGAAGAAATCAACAGGACTTCTGCTGTTTTGCTTGTAAGATTATTTCACAGTTCAGTAGCTCTCCCTGTGAAGAAACTGAACTGAACTCAGATTGAACCAACTGAGTCTTTATTTTAGGGTTCAAAAAAGTTCAATTCACTTTGATTTGTTTTTCTTTAATTTCCATTTGCTTCTCACTTCCTGGTGTCAAGCCAATAGGAAAAATACAACAATTCTACAAGAAAAGGGCACTTTTTAATGGTGTTTCTGGATTAGTCAAAACTAGCAGGATATTGTGTGAGGAACCTTCATCTTGCTAGGCTGCCCCTCGGATTCCACGACAGAGAAGAGAAGGCAAACTTCAAATAAACATCAGGCAGGCTATGAACTTATCTGCATCCAGGCTTTTCAAGGTCAGCCATCTCCAGAACACAGAAGTGCCAAACCAAACTTGTTCATTTGTTGTAACACTAAAATTTTCATAAAAGTTGTTTTAATGGCTGGGATGTTTGTTCTTCATAAAAGTTGCTTTAATGGCTGGGATGTTTGTTAGGGATAGGAGCTGGCAACACATACATTTTTTTTTTACTGTATCCGGTTCACGAAATCATTGCAGCTGGATTAAAGGGAAAATAGTCTGTAGGACTCTAGAAGGATTATTTATCCCCCAAAATCTTAAGTTCTTTTCTCTCATTCTCCAACAATACTAAGGGCCCGATCCTACCCAACTTTCCAGTGTTGATGCAGCCGTGCCAACGGGGTATGCACTGCATCCTGGGGGGGGGGCAGTCACGGAGGCCTCCTCAAGGTAAGGGAAAATTTGTTCCCTTACCTTGGGGCTGCATTGCAGCTGCATAGGCACTGGAAAGTTGGATAGGGTTGGGCCCTAAGAAAGCAACAGCTGAGGAAACTCTATCCAGGGCTTGACCACTGGCGGAGGGCCCATGACCTGCCAGGATGACCCCTCAGTATCAGTGGCAGCAGTGGCAGCACCCAATGAGCCATTAAGGAGCAGACAAGGATGCCAGGAAGGTCCCATGAAGGGCTTTGACCCAGGGCTCCAGCAGCCAAGAACTTAAGATCTACTCAGATGGAGTAGACATATAAAGAGAGAAGACAGTGTTTCCTGCACATTCATTTCCAACAACAAACACCCCCCATTTTCACACCAACTCCTTATTTAAAAGCTCGAGGGAGCCCTTCTAGCCACCCTTACTGTTAAATATTTGGTATAGTTGGTGGGTGCATTTATTCATATGTTGAACTTTAGAGACTGCCAGTCCGCAGCATAGCTGCTGTGGCTCACGGTTTCTCTGGCAGGTTTGAGGGTGTCCAGAGAGATCAGAGCCGTGAAGTCTCCTAAGATTTGCTGTGGGACTTGGACATTGCCTCTCAGGGTTGGCGCACCACGCCTCACGAGAGGCTATGAGACAGCAGGGCGTGAGATGAGGGGAAAGGAGGGAAGCGGGAGGCTTAAGAACAATGGAGGCACAGGGAACCAAAGGATAAGGAGCAGGAGGGGAGAACTTACAGGAAGAAGGAGCAAAAGACAGGAAGAAGACAAGGCTGGACAGAAGGGGAAAGCTGATGTGCTGTGTGCCTATGTGACCTTTTTTTATTTATACACACACACACACACACACACACACACACACACACACACACACACACAGAGGGTGTTTCCAAAATTATACACACACTTTAATGAGCTTCATGCATACTTCATTGTAGAAAACCTGCAACACTCAAACGTCTAAGGCACGGGTTCTCAACCTGTGGTACGAGTACCCCTAGGGGTACACGGACCAATGGCAGGGGGTATGCCAGAGCCTGCCCCTTATCAGCATCAATCAGTAGTTAATTACTTCTTGTTAATTAGAACTTGAATGCAATCCCCCCTGTCTGTCTGTCTGTCTGTCTGTCTGACTCTCTCTCTCTCTCTCTCTCTCTCTCACACACACACACACACACACACAGAGAGAGAGAGAGAGAGAGAGAGAGAGAGAGAGAGAGAGAGAGAGAGAGAGAGAGAGAGAGAGAGTTAAGACATTTTTTCACATTTAAAATTGTTTTAGTACTTTTTTATTTAATGATTAATTAGCTAATTAATGGATTGATTAATCCAATTAATTAGCAGGGGGTACTTCAGAAAATTGGACCGTGATAGGGGGTACCCAGGCCTCCAAAGGTTGAGAACCCCTGGTCTAAGGGAAGCAACTGAAGAGATGTGTGGAACCACCCTAGCACACACTTTGGTGGGTGTCTGCAGATCCCTTAGTCAATGATGTCAGCAATGTATAGACGTCAATGGGGAACATTTCAAGTACTTGGTCCAATAATTAATTAATTAATTGGGTCAAGCAACTGCTTCTGTGTGAATTATAGCATGCTAAATTTGACACTGTAAAGTGGTGTGTATGTTTTCTTGAGACGCCCTGTATATATGCCCCTTGCACACTAGAAAACAAAACTGCCAGTCTGCCACATCAGATAGGTTTGCCTGGTGTCAGAGAAATCTAGATATCCGCAGTGACAGCTGCCGCATGTCTCAAGTGTGCAGATATTTCTGTGTGACAGGAAAGTCCCATATATAAGAGTATTGTTAGCTGAACTTTGACTTGAAAACATTACATAAATGTGTCTATCCCTAATTATTGTGGGGAAAGATCAAAGAAGGAGCTTATCAGAACGGGAGACGGTTTATTTCCATCTTTTAACAAAGGACAAAAGGCACAGTGTCTTGTCTTTTCCTTTGAGGTTCCTTTGTCTCTTCTATTCCAGTCAGTTTCCTGATTGGTTACTGGGCCTTGACAGTACATCTATTGAATACAACATAATGATCAATTTGTGGAACATGTCAGCAATTGTTGCATAACAGGAACAATGGAAATAGCACCACATTCTTCTTACGAAGTGAAAGCTGTGTTCATAAACAACCTGTTGGTTTTTCCATGTTAACCTCTGCGGGACGATTAAGAGGACTTACTCCAGGAAAAGCTCTGCGACTTTACACACACATTCTCCCCCACCCCAGTAGTCAGAAATTTGACTCACATTTGCCCTAAAAAAAGAAGTGTTCTTGAACCTTAGAAATACTTTTAGCTGTCCTGGAAACATCTAGTTAATTTTTAAGTTTGCACATAATATTGCTGGAAAAGCAGGGAAGATGTTTCCAACACTGGGATCCTTGAAATATTACTTGGAAGTTGGTCCCATTGATTTCAGCTGAGTTTACTGCCTACATCGTTGCCCTGATCCAGAGTCCTACAGGAACATTGCCATGGTCCGTGCGGCGTCGCTAGACGCGCGTCACCCTAAGGCAGGGGGGCGCGCTTCACCCCCCCACCCTAGGGTGACCCCCCCCCAACACCCCCTCATCTCAGAGGGAGCCGGCCTCGGAGCGTCCAGCCCCGCCGGCGCTCCAGGGCCTTCTGAAGGCCCGATGGCTCAAAACGGAAAGTTTTCTGTTTTTCGCGCATGCACAGTACATTTTATGAGGGCAAAGGGCTGCCCATTTGCCCTCAGAAAAGTACTGTGCATGCGCGAAAAACGGAAAACTTTCCGTTTTGAGCCATCAGGCCTTCAGAAGGCCCTGGAGCACCGGCGGGGCCGGATGCTCTGAGGCCTGCTCCCCGGCCTCGGAGCGTCCGGAGGGTGACGTGCAGGTGACGCGCGTCACGAAGGTGACGCGCGGAGGTGTGCGCGTCACCCCTTTGCACGCGTCACACGCGCATCACCCCGGGGTGGTCCGCCCCGCCCGCCACGCTCCAACGACACCTGTGTCCGTGCATGTGGCAGAATAAAGTGGTAGGGTGGTAGAGTACATCATTTGAATGCTCTCCTAGCACAGCAAGAAGCAGGCTAGATTAAAACCTTTCTCCCTGCTGGCTTCTTGAATTTTCCTTTTTTTGTAGCATTATCATATAAATGAGTCCACCACTGGGAAAAATTAGGACCAACATACTTTGGCATTTTATTTATTTATTTATTTATTACGTCTGGATCCCACTTTCTTCCAAGGCGCTCAGGGTAGCAGTCATCATCTTAACTCCCCCCCCCCCAACCCTTGTTTTATTTGTCTTTTTGATCTGCTTTGGTGCAGCATAGTGTCTGAGCCACAAATCAGGACCTCTCATCTGAATCTCTTCCCTGCCATGAATTCTCTAGGTGGCCTTAGGCAAGCTACTCCCTCTTGGCCTCATTTCTCTGACTACAGTACGGGGAAAAATAGAGAGCTGGCGCATAATAGTGGCTAAGAGTGTGAGCTGTCAATCATCAGGGCCTCCTGAATTTGAAATGTGCCTCTGCCATGAACTCACTACGGGGCCATAGAAAAGCCACTCCCTCTCAGCCTCAGCTCCCCATGGGAATAATAATACTTTACAGCAGGGGTGTCAAACTCGTTTCATCCAGTGGGCCGAATAGCATTCATGGCGCCTGCTGAGGGCCGGAAGTGATGTCGTCTAAGCAGATGATGGCCAGAAATAAGCACTTTATTCTCACATAGAAACTCATTAGCTGCAAATGACAGAAGCAAAAATATGCAAATCTTGGTCATATTTTCAAGATATGGGACAGCTCAGTTATCATGTGGGCCGTGCTTTCAGCCGAGGTGTCACTTCACAGCTCAGCAGCTGAGAGGTGCTCTGCGAAGTGATGCCTCAGTAGAAGCAACGTTGCTGAAAGGGCGGCCCGCCTGATAATTGGGCTCTCCCAGTGCCTTGGCAGCATCTCCTTACTCCCTCTCTCACTCCTCTTCCTCCTGTACCATTCCTTGCCTTCTGAGGCTTCCTTCAGCCTCTCCTTCCCAGCACCTTGGCAGAAGTGGCACACTGGCTCCTTGCACTGCTGCAAAGCACTTTATGGCGCTTTTGTTGTGGCAGCCAGCACCGGCGGAACACACGTTCCGCCAGCACCTTCCCTCCTGTAGGATTGGGCCATAACTGTGTTTCTAGCTCTCTTCACAGTGGAAAATATGCTTTGCAAAAGTGCCAAAAGGTTTGGGGAGGGGGGAGAAGCAAGTAAAAATTAATTGTGTGTTGCTTTTTTCTCTGTCTGTGTAACTTCTAGCTCTCTGTATCACGGTTTCAAGCAGCAACTCAGCTCTCTTCACAGTGAAAGTTACTACGTCAGAAAATGTCACCAGAAATGTTCTTGTATGTTCTGTTAATTGCATCTGCATGATGCAATTGACATCCCAGGCCCTGGTCCATTATTATACCTTTCTTACATGGTCCTCTGCACTCAACAAGCTTCTCCTCCCCTCGTTAAAGTTTACAGAGTTTTCTATTCATTCACGGCTGATGGATTGTAGGATTGTAATGGCTCTTTTTGGCAGGTAGGGAAAAGAACACATACCAGAACCTGTACTGTATTAGTCTTTTGGAGGCCTGTCCGATTCAACGTGAAGTGAGCATTCCACTTTAAGGTTGACTGAGGTTATAGACATTCAAATAGGTGAAGCCTTTTTCAGTGCCACACAGACCCAAATAAATGGAGTACTGTACAGGCCTCCTTTGAGACAAGTCACTGACTCCGTGCCAGAGGTTATTAGAAATTCATTTTCTCAGCTGACACGGTGACTTGCCGTGCAAGGATAAAAGCCTTTATGAAAAGCCTTACTGTTCTCGAGATGTGTACTCTTGATTCCTGACATTATTGAGCAGACATGAAGTAGTAACAATGACTGGCCAGAGGGGAAGGCATCAGCCTCCCTTCCCTAGGGAAATACTGTATACTGGAAGAAGTTCATTTCTTAGTCTTCATGCATTTCTTACGACCCAATCCTATCCTCGGCCGGCCTGTAGGGCACAGCCGTGCTGGTGCAGCCTCCACTGCAACCTACGGACCATCCGGGGTTCATGGCACAACAGAGAAGTCAACAAAATTCTTACTTACCTACTCTGCCACACCATCGACCCCAATAGGTCTATTTGGATCTGCACCAGTTCATTGGCTGGTGCAAGCCTGAGTGGATCCAAGGGGGTGTGGTGAGGCTGTGCAGGGGGCAAAGGATATTGGCAGCACCATTGCCACCTAAAGCCGCCCCCTGCCCTCCCCTGATAACCTCCAGGTGGCCCCAATCTCTGCCCCAATCCTCTCCCACCCCATCCACAGCCCACCCACCCCCCACACTAACTCATCTCCTCCAGCAGTGGCAGGGCATTCCGGTGCCACACACACAGGGTCACCAGCAGTATCGTCACTATGGGGCGCGTCACCCTGGAGCGGGGGCACGCGCATCACCCCTGCCCTAGGGTGATGCTTACCCCCGGCTCTAAGAGCAACCGCCCTGTCCAGCGATCCGGGGCCTTCTGAGAAAGCCCGATGCGTCAACGCGTCATTTATTAGCTTTTGCTGCCCTTTTGCCCTCAGAAACGGTCTGCGCATGCGCGAAAAAGCTAATAAATGACGCGTCGACGCATTGGGCCTTCTCAGAAGGCCCTGGATCGCCAGATGGGGCGGACGCTCCGAGGCCTTTGCGTGCGTCACCCCCAGGCGGCGCGTCACCCCCGGGCGGCCCGCCCCGCACACCACGCTACAGTAACGTGACTGGTCACCAGCTTTTTGTGCTGGTGGCTCCACTGAGCGCATTGTCCCTGCAGCCACAGCACAGACAGAGTGGGCCTTCCACTAATGGAATGCTAATTCCATCTGTGGAAGACACCCATAGATTGGGCTGTTAGTCTTGAAGAATACTAGAAGCAAGATTACAGTCATAAATGACTTGTAAAAGGGTCTGTCTACCAGAGATATTTTACATGCACCACCCAAACTAATGACTATCCCTGGGATATTTTAGTGGCGTTAATTGCCATTCTTTTTTTAAATGTGTTAGTAATACTGCAAGGTTTACAGCATGATCCTGCCTAACTTTAGTCCAGCAGAGCGTGCACTCCGCCGGTCTCACCGCTCACTCTGCCACCCTCCTCCTCCCGCGCTGCCGGACACACGTGCTGCGCCAGGTGGTGGGAGGGTGTGGGGAGGGAGGGCCAGGGTGGCGGGGGAGGGGGCATTGGACTGGGCTGCGTCAGTATCCCAAGCCCCTTCCCTTGCTGGGCCGGCCTTACACAGCCTCCCCAGATGTGCGCCAGCTCCAGAGCTGGCACCCATTGGGGCCTCCGGGGCTTAGACCAGAGGAAGGAAACGAGTGTCGCCTTCCCCCAAGGTGAGCCCCGGCCACGCCGGCATGGGCTGCATTCTGTGCAGGATGCAGCGGCCTACCATTTAGGCCGGCTACTGCAACGTGCGCAAGATAAGGCTGCCCTGTGAAGTGCTGTCAAGAAGTGCTGTCTGCAGTGGCCAGTTTTCACTGCTGAGGGCAAATTTTGCATACTTAAGGGCACACTTCTTTATGTTCTTAAAGGTGATTTTGGTGGTGTGTTACTCTAAAGACAGCACTACTTGCTAACAATGGAAAGCAGCATTTGCTTATTAAATTGTAAGTTATTTTACATTCCCTTCAGTATTGCAGAGTGCATCTCTATTAAAGTTTGGTATGTCAATTTAAATGTAGTTGAGCAATTAATCAATGACTTGCAGATTATTGATCCTTCAGAGCCCTACTGCCCAAGATCCTTCACCTGGAGATGCCATAGTCTAGTTTGAGCTAGCTGCCATACGTATGCGAAACATGTGCTCTATTACTGAGAGCCATCCCAAGCCCTCCTGGTGCCTGAGGCAGCATGCCAAATGCTCGCCCCCCCCCCCCCCGTGATGCAGCAGCCTCCAGTAGCATTGCTAGCATGTCCCAGGGGGCGGGCCGATGACGCATTTTGCACCTGCTCTCCCTAAGAACAAGGGCAGATGGGAGGGCCCATCTGCAGCGCCGAAAATGACGTGAAAACCCTCTGCAGCTGCAGACGCAGCCACTCCAGCTGCAAAACAGCAGTCGTGGAGCAAAAACCTGCCGCCACAGCTCTTCCTCATGAGGCTGTCCATGGCTGTCACCCAGGCTGTCACCCAGGGCACAAGACACACACACACCAACCCCGCTCTTGCTATGCTACTGACAGCCTGTATCTCTCCTGCTCCCTGGCATGGAAAAGAAAAAGAGGAACAGAGCAGAATAGGAAGTGTGGAGGAGAGGGGAGTGGTGGTCTAGACACTATAGACCAGTAATTTTCAACCTTTTTCATCTCACGGCACACTGACAAGGCGCTACAATTGTCAAGACTCACCATCAGTTTTTCTACAATTGACAAGGCACAACATCAGTTTTTCTACAATTGACAAGGCACACCATCAGTTTTTCTACAATTGACAAGGCACACCATGCTGCTGGTGGGGGTTCACATTTCCCAATGGCCCTACTAATAAATGACCCTCTCCCAAACACCCGCGGCATACCTGCAGACCATTCACAGTACACTGGTTGAAAATCGCTGCTCTAGACACTCCAACGCTCTAGCCCAACACTCTCCTCTCCTCCACATGTCCTCTTCCACTCCATTCCCCTCTTCCTTTTCCAATCCAGGGGGCAGGAGAAGGAGGAGAAGCAGTGGAGACAAGTGAGCAGATGTAGGTGGACACCACCTGCCAATCTGCTCTCTGGGGCAATGCCTCAGTCAGCGTTCTACTTCTAGGAAAAGTGGAAGACAAGACATAATCCAGATTTCGCCCTGGTTTCATTCCAATATCACCAAATCCGACCCCACAGTGAATATACTGTTCTAGCTGCAAACTTAGCATAGCCTTTGATTTGTACATCAACAGGTTGAGAGGCATGCGTTCCTTCTCTTACAGCTTAAGGTAATTAAGTCGGTGAGGTCAATATAGCATGCATGACGGATTCTGAAGAGCTACTAGTAAATCAGTTGGAAAGGTCTGCATGCACACCTTTCAAGTCATTGTTTACACTTCCTGCCTGGAAATCAGATCTCAGTCAGTGCTGTATAATCTTGGAAGGTTTTAATAGGCCCTTAGGAAAAAAAATGAAAAGAAAAGAAAATGATCCCTCAGCAAAGTAAATAAGACTCTTTTCCTACTCCCCAGTGACTTTTCTAAGAAATATAAATCTGTCTGTTTGCAAAGAAAAATCTCTTGTTTCAAAAGGAGGCGTTCGGTTTTGGTACGCTGACATAGGAAGGCTCTTGACTCTAATCCTGCCATGGGTAATTGCTTGCTTATTGACCCAAAGCAAGAGTCTGTACCAACTTTACTCTCACTCCTTGACACTGTGAACAAGCAAAAGGCTAGATTATTCGAATTAGCCTTGGTTTTTGTCCTGTAGCATCTTCATCTCTTTGTCAACAAAAGAGGAACATTTTCCCTTTCCCTTTTCAGCTATCTATCATGTTGACATTTCATCGCACTGTATAACGGTTGTTTCTAGTACTCACTGGTCTACACTCAAATTTCCACCCATCATACAACTACCTGAGAATGGTTAACTGTTATGCTAAGTAAGCTACGGATTAAGATGCAACTGAACAGGAGCCTCCCGCCGTTCTCCCCAGTAGAATAATAGATATTAGAGTTTTCCGCTTTACGAAGTGTGACTATTCTGTTTCATGTACTGGGTTTATTCAAGACTTCCTGCAGCTCAGAACATTGTAACTTCTTTGTGGGCTCTGCAGGCAGCTTTTTAGGTAAAGGTGACCCCTGACAATTAAGTCCAGTCGTGTCCGACTCTAGGGTGTGGTGCTCATCCCCATTTCAAAGCCGAAGAGCCAGCGTTGTCCGAAGACGCCTCCGTGGTCATATGGCTGGCATGACTCTCCTTGCCGCAGCACGTAGCACGCGGCTGGAACACGGAGCGCTGTTTACCTTCCCGCAAGCGGTACCTATTTATCTACTCGCATTAACATGCTTTGGAACTGCAAAGTTGGCAGGAGCTGGCCAAGCAACGAGAGCTCACCCCGTCGCGGATTCAAACTGCCGACCTTTTGAGCAACAGCTCATGGTTCAGCGATTTAACCCACTGCGCCACTCGCTGGTACCACCAGCTTGGTACTTCTTAAACCTTATGGGCCTCTTCATTTACGGTGACCTTGGGCCAGTAAGTATCTCTCAGCCTCACCTACTTCACAGGGTTGTTGTGAGGACAAAAGGAAGGAAGGAAGGAAGGAAGGAAGGAAGGAAGGAAGGAAGGAAGGAACCATGTACACCACCCTGAGCTCCTTGGAGAAAGTGCAGTGCAGAAAAATAAACAAATCTGTTGCTTTGGGAGATTGCCGTTTTGAGCAAAGGAGTGGTGAGGACAGGTCAAGGGTGGACCTTTGCTGGTGTGGGTGGTGCAGGCCATACTGGGTGATGTGCAGGGCTGAAGACTGATGCGCGGGACAGCCAAAGCGCCGCTATGGCTGCCGTGTCAGGCTACTTGCCGCAAACATGGCAGCCAAAGCAGCGCTGGCTACCACACGTCACCCTTCAGCCCCCTGCTAGGGTTTTTCCACCTTGCAACCAGCGCACGGCTGCCACCAAAGCGGCACCCCACCCACCGCGAGGTAGGAAAGCCTTGCAAAGGGGGCTCGCAAGCCTGCAGGCCAATACAGGCTTGTGAACTGTGTTGCAAGGCTTTTCCCCACGTGCGGCACTTACCCTTGCTTCCTGCTTTTGCTCGCAATTGGCTCTATTTTAAGTGCTGCGGCCGGCTACTCGCCAGATGCAGCATTCAAATCGGTGCCGACAGCAAGGCGGGAAAGCCCTAGCAACGGGAAAGCCCCATTGCTAGGGCTTTCCCACCTCGCAATCGGCACCAGTTATTCAGAGAGTAGCTGGCCGCACATTCAGAACGGAGCCTCTTCGGGTTGAAACAACCTGGAAGTAATTGGCAGTGAACTGTGGAAGTTTGGAAAGTGCTGAGCTAGATCACTGGAGAGTGGGAGGAGCAGAGGTTGGCACATCATCAGGTAAGGAGGGCGGCATTTGGCTCAGGCATCATTATATTTAATGTATAGTTTTCCGCTAAGAGACCTCTCCAGTGTACCTTGTAGAGCAGGGCCCAGGGGAGAAGAATTTCCTTTATTTATTTATTTATTTATTTTATTTACCATATTTCTATCCCGCCTTTCTCCCCACGGGACCCAAGGCGGCTTACAAAAATACAAATACAAATACACATAAATTACAATTTTACATTTTAAACAGCAAAAAATAAAAACATCTAAAAATTTAAAAATTTAAAACAAGATCATAAAAACAGCAGCAACCCACCCGTACCAGCAAGCTATTAAAAAAGGCAACGGCTCAGAAGGCTTCTTTGAACAAGAGGGTTTTTAGGCCTCGCCGGAAAGTGTCCAAGGAGGGAGCAGTTCGTAAGTCAAAGGGGAGGGAATTCCATAAGGTTGGTGCCACTACTGAGAAGGCCCTGTTTCTGGCCGCCGCCCCTCGCACCTCCCTGGGCGACGGCACCCGCAAAAGGGCCTTCTCTGATGATCTAAGGAGACGGGCCGGACTATATAGAAGTAGGCGGTCTCTCAAATATCCTGGCCCCAAGCCGTATAGGGCTTTAAAGGTTAAAACCAGCACTTTGAATTGGGCCCGGAAACGAATCGGCAGCCAGTGCAGCTGTTGGAGGAGCGGCCCAACAGAGTCGAACCGCCTACCTCCAGTGACCATATGTGTGGTCTTTATATGTGTATCTGCTTGCAGACTGGACACAACTACATCAAGAATGCGGGACCTGGTGGGCATATCTGCATTTAGCTCAAGAGCAAACATGCAAATAGATCTTTGCCTCATAGCATGATTTTGGTCATGAGCAGTGGTTTGCAGGAACACCCAGAGCTGGCCTACATTTTCCAGTTGCCAGGGGGATACTGCCAAAAACAATCCTTTCTATGCCAGAAAATATAATGTTGTGAGCCCCTTTGCCCCTCCTCATGTCAATTGCAGTGCCTGGCAGCAGGAGGGAACAGGGATACTGATACATCATGCAGAGGTGTCACTAGGGTTTGTGTCACCCCGTGTGAGAGCTCAGCGCATCACCCCCATGATGGACCCCAGAGGTGAATAGGGAGAAACAAGGTTGGGCTGAGCTGGGTTCTACAAAAGATGCCCATCAGGCAGGACTATGTATTTCTACAGATTACTCCTGGTCAGTGGTGTCAATAGGGATGGTGGCACCCGGTCCGGTAACTCATGGTGTCACCCCCATTAACTTTATTTATTTTAATATATAACCGTACAGGTCACCCAACATTACAAATCAGTAACCAACTCGGCTCTCAGAACAATCAGTCTCATTGGTCTGTTTTGAGTTAAGGAAATCCACTTTTTGTTACGTAAGGCAGTTATGTTTTATTTTTCCAGTTATTTGGCCATACCTTTTGATAGAATACAGATAATACAAAATGGTTTGTTTCATTGCATTCTGCATGAAAGTACACATCAAAAGATATATACCATGATGATATTATTCATAAAGACAAAGTTTTCATGATTTTGGCCTCTAGTGGGTGTCACTCCCCCACCCCAAGGGTGTCACCCGGTGCGGTCCACACACCCCGCACCTTCCTAGTGACACCACTGACATCATGTCATAACCACTTCTAAATGTTCAGCTGGGGTGCAGAACTCTCCACAGGTTTGCCTTCAGGGGTAGCAGCTCCCTGTGTTTCCCATAGGACCCCCTATGGTGACCACAACATGCAGGTTATCTCCCACACGAACGAAAATGGGGAGGGGTTGTAAGCTCAGCAGAAGAGATTTGCATGTAGAAGGTCCCACGTTCAATCCCTGGCATGGTCATGTAGGGCAGCAGTGAACAATTCCTGCATGGAAATCCTGGACAGCGGCTGCCAGTCAGTGTTGACAATATTGAGCTAGACTAACCAAGCCCTGACTCAATATACCGGTAAGCCTGCTTTCTATGCTTCTAAAATAGTACAGTCAGGAGCAAACAGCACTTTGCTCTTGCATTTATTATTATTATTATTATTATTATTATTATTATTATTATTATTATTATTATTATTATTAACAGTATTTATATACTGCTTTTCAACAAAAAGTTCACATAGCGGTTTACAGACAAAATCAAATAATTAAATGGCTCCCTGTCCCAAAAGGGCTCACAATCTTATGTCCTCCACTTTCAAGCCAGAAAAGCCTAATTAACAACCGTCCTTGATGGCCAACCTCTGGTTATCAGCCAAGTCACAAACCTGGCCTTTCAGTAGTCCTCAGAAAACAATACTGCTCTGCATTTTAATTGCGGTTCCTTCTGCCTTAAGGCCCCACAACTTCAGTATAAATAACAGTTCTCCATGCTAAAACTTGACATTAATCTCTTACCCAGCGATAAATCTGAACTCTAAAGTTTGCTTGTAAAATGATACGATTGGAAAATATTAACCTACAAAGCTTAAAAAAGAAAAAAAAAGAAATTACAAGATGGGGTTGATACGGACACTTAGAATATGTCTTATGTGCTCCTTTTGGAAAATGTATACATTTGGATTTTTAATAGGAACTTATTTATGCATCAGAGACAGAAACTTGTTGTTGTTGTTGTTGTTGTTGTTGTTAACAGTATTTATATACCGCTTTTCAACAAAAAGTTCACAAAGTGGTTTACAGACAAAATCAAATGATTAAATGGCTCCCTGTCCCCAAAGGGTTCACAATCTAAAAAAGGTGCAGAAGAATACCAGCAAACAGCCACCAGAAAAGTCACTGTGCTGGGGTGAGAGGGGAGCAGTTACTCTCCCCCTGCTAAATATAAGAGAAGCACCAATTGAAAACGTGCCTCTTGCCCAGTTCACTACACCGAGGACAGAAATGTTACAACAAATGAACCTCATACTTTCTCATACAGAAAAAAGACTGGCAAAGGCAAGTGACACACTGTTCAATGGGCATCAGCAGTTTACTGTATTTATTTTCAGATTTTTATACTGCCCCTCCTCCAAGGAACTCAGGGTGGTGTTCATTGTTCCTCCCCTCCTTTTGTCCTCACAACAACCCTGTGAGGTAGGTGAGGCTAAGAAATAGTGACTGGCCCAAGGTCAACCAGCGAGCTTCATGGCTGAGCGGGGATTTATTGAACCTGGATCTTCCAGGTCCTTTAAATCACCATAACTGCCTGTGACACTGCTGTGACATCATATTTTAGGATTGTACCAGCAGATAAATCTTGTATGTGTATGTCAGACCATAATGTATGTGTATGTCAGACTTTGGGGAGGAGCCATAGCTCAGTGCATGCAACAGAAATGCCCAAGTTTAACCAGTGGAAACTTCATTTAAACCATTTCTGCCCACGGTTGTATGTACGCAACAGGAGTTCAATGTGTACACCTGTGGGCCCGGAAGAAAAGAAACAGGTAGAAGGCGATGAGAAAAGACCTCCGCTAGAGACTCTGCAGAACCACTTGCTGTCGGAGTAGACCAGTGGTTCCCAACCTGAGGGTCGCAAAGCGATTTCTGGGGAGTCGTGGGATGTCGACTGGATGGCCACATCTCACTCACTCACTCACTCACTCACACACACACACACACACACACACACACACACACACACACACACACACACACACACACACACACAGCTCTCTTGGGGCTTTTTTGCTCACCTTGTGTTACTTTCTGCTTGCCTTTTAGCATCTCTGTAAATATTAACTCACTCCTCCCACCCACCCCCGAATGGGGCTGCTTAAGAGTACAACTTTAAACATGTGATTTATTCCTGCTTACTGACATCATTTCCAGCCCTGCCAGCACAATGACTTCACTTACTGCTTAATGACATCACTTCCCGCCCTAGGTCTTAGGGGGGTACTGACAGATTGTCATTCTACAAAAGGGGTCCCTGTGCTAAAAAGGTTAGGAACCACTGGAGTAGACAGTACTAGCCTCAACAAATCAACTCTGTACAAGGCAAGTTCATTGGAAAATAATTGTTTCATTGTTCATAGTTACCAGAGATATAACGGGAGGGGGGCGCAGTGCTCCAGGTCTTCTCCTACAGCAGTAGCAGTGAGTTCTGATGATCTTTTTTTCAGTGTTATTGGCTATTGGTTGAAGTCTATTCTACTCTCCTCTTATATCAATATGGGAAAATCTTGATAAATCTTATTTAGGCTGCATCCCATACGTACTTACTAGAGAGTAAGGCTGTGATCCTACATACGCTTCCCTGAGAGTAAGCCTCATTGAACACAATGGGACTTACTTCTGAGTAGCCATGCATAGAATTGCGCTGTCTCATTAAACTCAATGGGACCTCTAAGCAGAAACATACAAATTGGACTGTTAGGCCCTGCCTGTTGTCACGGGCAAAAGATGTACGGTTTCCCAATCCGATTTTTCTGAACTTGTTTCTGTTCCTCCTCAACATCAAGCCTCTATTACAGTGTCAGAAACTTTTGTTCATTTGGTACATAAGAAGAACCTTGGTGGATCAGGCCAAAGGCCCATCTAGTCCAGCTTCCTGTATCTCACGGTTGCCCACTCTGGGAGCTCACAAGACACCATGATACCTGCATCCTGGCTGTTGCCACTCCCTTGCATTTGGCATTCAGAGATAGACTACCTCTAAAACGTACAGAGGTTGCGTACAGTCATCGTGACTTGTAACCTGTGATGGATTTTTCGTCCATAAATCTATCCAATCCCCGTTTAAAGGCATCTATAAGAACATATTGAAGAGGCTTGCTGGAAAATGCTCATTATATTAAATGCTCATTAAATTATAGTGCATGCTCATTCTATTATGGTAAATGCTCGTTATATTATGGTTCCCATTCCTGCTGTTATTTCAGCCATCACATATAGTGGCCAGCATCCTATGGCTTCCCCCTTCCTCTGTGTGGATGAAGAGGTGCCACTGATCAGCGGGCAGGTGCTGGATACAGCACACCTGTTTTTGGCACGGCTGCACCAGCGGTGGAGGGGGAGGATATGATTGGGCTGTCAAATTAAAGGCTCTCTGCATGGGGGAGATGGGGCATGCATCTGAGGCTCAGTCCTGTGCCTCGGCGCATGTAGAATCTACTTTTCAAGGCCACGCGGTGGGAACTTTTTCTTTGAAGTTCTATTGACTGATGTAGAATCCTTCAAAAACCTGCAATACACGTAAGAAGTTGGTCCAGCCCTCCCCATCTCTGTTATTTTGCTTCTTGCCTTTTACAACCTAAATTATGTCATTGGAAAAAGAATGAATTCTAGAGGTGGATAGCTAGGGAAGTATGGACGAAAGAGTCAACTTGAAATGTGGGTGGGCCTTAAATGCTGGACTTAACTGTGTACAGATGTATGGTCCAATCAAACAAATGCTTTACATACTGATAATTGTATTAGCAAAACTTCACCAGTCTTGATGTTGCATAAGGAAGAAACATTGGCACATCCTACTGGGACAGAAGGCAGAACACCTTATGAGTACCGGTATTTCTTTGTTTGCAAATTCAGCCTCATGCAATTGCACTTCATCCTCTTTGATCCAGCAGCATTATTTTATGTATTCTCCAGCAACGCTCTAGACTGCAGTAAAGAACTCATAACAAAAGTATTCTCCTTTGATTAATGCTGTGATGAAAGTAGCCATGAAAGGGAGCATGTTCCAATTACCATAGTGATCAAGCTTTATTGAGTAATTGGTTTAAAATGATTTCCTCTGTCCTGCAGATTCCCTCAGGGGCTACAAATGAGCAGCAGGCTTGCCTATAATTGGCTAGCTAGGCCAGGTGATGCTTATGCCTATTTCCTCCAGAGGAAATAAGCTTAATGAATGAAAAACCTATTTGACTACAAAGCATTGGGTTGTCCATCATGGGGAAAAAAATGACTAAGCTTCCATTATTACCAGCAAAACCTTGGTTGCTGTAGCTTCAGTATAGGTACAGTCCCAAATCTGCAATATACTTCACCAGAGTGGGTTCTTCTGGAGGCCTGTTCATTCCCTCTCAATAGTAATACTGTGTGATTCTTCCAAACAATCCCATAACAGCACACTATGACAAATGTTAATAATGGTTAAAACTATGGTTAATAACTAAGACAAAGGTTTGATAATGGTTAAAAATATTTGAAGATGTACAGTACTTTGTGAAAATACCTCTAGACCGGCGGTTCTCAACCTGTAGTATGCATAACCACTAGTGGTACGCAGACCGAGTGTCAGTGGTATGCCAACACTCACCCGGCAAGATGGCAGCCTGAAAACGATGGGAAGTAGCCTTGGGCAGCTGGCAGAGCCCAAGCGCATGGGTTTCCCGTGCTGGGACATGCCCGCCCGCCCTGACCCCCTTACTGTTGTTTTCAGGACTCTGTCGCGGCCGAAAACCCAGACATAAGTGGCGATGATGTCATTGCCACTTACTTCCTGTGTGACAGCGGCCCAGGAGGTGGTATGCAGCGCCAACGGGGTTGAGAACCCCCGCTCTAGACATTTCTACAAGTGAGCATATCACTGACTGTCTGATTAAGGGCACAGTCTTCCCAATGCCTGCTGTGTTATTATAAGGTTGGCAAGTTGCAACCTGGATATTCCTGCTGTGCCCTGACATTCCTGGCTGCATTGGTGGACAAGACAGCCATGGCTTCTTTCACCTGGTTCTCCCTTCCCACATATGGAGTTCTTGTTGCTATAGGAGGCAGGGAAAGGGACAAAAAGAGTGGGTCGAGGGGTGAATGGGCAGGAGAAGCCACAACTGCCTTATCTACCAACTCAGTCAGGAATGTAAAGGTACAGGAGAAATCTCCAAGCTGTGACTAGGTAACCCTAATGCTAGAAGAATGGAATCAGTCACCACTTTGGAAGAGGAAGTAATATGTCTTCAAATGAGAGGTGACATTTTTCAGATCAGATTGGATCTCCTGCAAGGAAACCAACTGAAACTTAGGAGGAAATTTATCCCATCAGTGATGCGATGAACTCTCACAAACTCTAGTGATGCCTCTGTCATCATTGAAAAGGTTGTTGTCTAAAAAGGAAGTCAATTCTCGTCCTCTCTGCAGTGAAATGAGGAACTTCGGAAAGGGATGCAACACCTTCCTTTTCTGGTAGCGTTCATGCAAAGAAACACATTGTGTATGTACAATTGTGCTGGATAAAGAAGAGACCATACTTCTCCTTAGGTCAGTGGGTGGCGCAGTGGGTTAAACCGCTGAACCATGAGCTGTTGATCGAAAGGTCTGCAGTTCGAATCCGCGACGGGGTGAGCGCTCGTTGCTTGGCCAGCTCCTGCCAACCTAGCAGTTCCAAAGCATGTCAATGCAAGTAGATAAATAGGTACCGCTTGCGGGAAGGTAAACAGCGCTCCGTGTTCCAGCCGCATGCTACGCGCTGCAGCAAGGAGAGTCATGCCGGCCACATGACCACGGAGGCGTCTTCAGACAACGCTGGCTCTTCGGCTTTGAAATGGGGATGAGCACCACACCCTAGAGTCGGACATGACTGGACTTAATTGTCAGGGGTCACCTTTACCTTTACCTATACTTCTCCTTGCTCCAAGCCAATGTATTGGACCATGGAAGAGTGCTGGTCCTTGGGATGCGCACCTCCACGTCCTGATTTTTCAACTTGTATAGTCAGGACTATTTCCTGACTAATTCAACATGTATAGTCAAATTTCAAATCCCTACGCAGCCCGCCCCCCTGTGGTGCCCCTTACCTGCCTGATGGTACATTGGGCTACCAGTATTGAGGGTTCTGGGGTCAACTGGACTGGGTGGGCCTTCTAATAGGTGTAGGCACAACCTGGCTGGCCGTGATGCCACCCCTGTATGCCATAATTTTATCACTCCACTGCACTACCCTTTATGCCCATAATTTTTTTAAGCCACTTTGTGCAGTGAATATAATTGTTCTGTCAGAACATATATGCAGCGAGGAATTTTATCTCTATTTATTACTCTAGCTTTTCGGTGTTTCCCCCCCCCCCTCCAAAGAGAACTATACTTTTATTAGCAAATGAAGTATATTAATAACCAGAGAAGGAACAACGTTTGACCATCTGAACCTCACTTTCATGTTGAGGGACAAAGTTTAGCATGCAGAGGTTCTTCAGAGTTCAGGCACAATGTACACAGACACCAAAGACCACACTGAAGCCAAAGCTGTAGCCAGAGGCCTCGTATCTCAGGCACAGTAGGGGGTGTTTTGTAATCTATCATGCTGTTTGCTGGGAGGATATTTATACCAACATTTCGAACGGCACTCATGTGTCTTACAATCCCGGGTTTGTGTCAACCGGTCAGATGACCTGTTCCAAATTGCAGTGCCTCTGTATCCTGCTGTTCAAAAGAGGCATGATGGAAAGGGGTTTAGCTCCCAAATGAGGCAACTTGGACTTTACAGGGAATGGAGAGGACAATGAAGTCCTTCTTATCAGACCCCATCCTACAAATGCCGTTAGAAACAGGAGAATACACCTATTAAAGTGAATAATTGTGCCTATTGGGCAAACTTTCACAGATACTTTGCCATCTGTCTTGAACTCTTTTGACTCCGTTCCAGACAATGCGGCTTCCTTCAGAAACTGTCATCCTTCGGTCAGTAGGCATGACCTCCGATCAGTCTATGCTCCTCATGTTTCTTTCATGGATTGGCCTGTGCCCCTTTTTTCAATGTCTAGTGAATTATCTCAGTAACAATATTAAAAGCTCAGAATACAAGGAAAAGAGTGGTTTTATTGAAACCTATGTTCAGACATAGAACAGTGATAAGTGTTGTTGTTCCAGTGTAAATCTCCATTCTGTTTATCATTCTATCCCTGAAATACAATTTTTGGGTAATACAAAATATCCCCGTCCTCTCCTGTTCCGCACTGGTGCAGGACTTACCTCCACTGGTGGGTGCCAAGTCTGGAGGGTGGCGGAGTGAGGGCTGCCGGCCTCCGTGCCAGTGACCCTTACTCTAGAATCGTTGCAAACGTGCTTTATAGCATGTTTGTGATGGCGGCTTAGAATGGCGGAGCTAAGAGAGGATCGCACTGTTAAAGTGTGTACCAGGAAGAGACAGAGACTGGATAACTCCAAAAGTTGATAATGAGAGGGAAGCAAAGATTCATAACATTAGTAAGGATGCAAATGTTGATAGAGGATTAAAATGCATCTCAAAGGAAAAAAGGAACTTCTAGGGTCACCTACTCCAAAGTCATGGAAATGTTACAAGTTCACTCTTCTTACACTCCTGTACCCGTGCCCTCAGAAAAGTATGGAAGGCCCAATATTTCACTTCCAAAACAAAATAGATCTCACCATAGAGCAGCCAGAAAATAGAGTTATATAAATTACTGGCTCACAAAAACATTTAGGCTGCAATTCTAGACACCAGTGGTTCCCAAACTGTGTGCTGTGGCGCCCCAGGGCGCTGTGGCAAACTCTCAGGGGCATGACGGGAGTCTTCTGAAAAATCTTCCCATCTCTCCCAGGCAGAGGCGCAACGCGCCGGGAGAGCGCCCTGGAGCGAGGGGGCGGGGCCAGCGTCGCGACGTGCCCTCGCATCACGTAGATGCCCCCCGCCCGGTTTGGTCTCATTTCAGAGCCAAACGGACTCAGGGCGGGCAGGAGGGCCCAACCGCAACGCTCCTCGGCAAGGTAAGATTCCCCGCCCCCCCCCGCGGTAGAGCGCCTGGAGCGCCTGCTCCACGCGCTCCACTGTAGTTCCGCCGCTGCTCCTAGGTGCCACCATCCACCCACAAGCGAACGCTGTTCCCCGGGACAGCTTCTTTTGGTAATTGTGAATGTTTGCCCTGCAGGCTCCCAGACCTTGTCTAACTGTGGAGACTCTCCATGGCTAAAAAACATCTGAAATGAGTTCAATTTGCTATTCACTTACAAAGCCTCCATTGACTTATAATGCAACCAGCTATAGCAAGGGTGGGGAACCTATTTGCGGTGAAGGGCCATTTCCCCATGGGGGAAATGTGTCGCGGGCCGTGAGCCCCTCCACCGCAAATGGGCGCCCCCCGGTGCGTGCGCGCTCTGTCGCGCGTGCGCATGCACCCCCCATCGCGCCCACCCACCCCCCATCATGCGCGCCCACCCCCCCATCACGTGCGCCCACCCCCCATCACTCTCCTCCTTACTGTCAGCCGCCGCCACCACCACCACCGGCGGCCCCCCCGCGCGCTTACCTTGGCACGACTCCTTCTCAACCCGGCTGTTCTGTACATGCACAGAAACAGCCGGGTTGAGAAGGAGTCGCACGAGGTGAGCGCGGGGCCTCCGGTCTGATCTTGCGCGGGCCGGACTGGATGGAATCACGTCCGGTCTTGCGCAGGTCGGACCGGATCGCCCCGGGGGCCGGATCCGGCCTGCGGGCCACCGGTTCCCCACCGCTGAGCTATAGCAACATTATGTTGCTTGCTTACCAAAAATAGTAATCCGTCCATCCTTAATGCAATAGCTCCCATTAAGAATTAAGACTGTATGGAAAAACTTATGTCAGGCCACCAGGGCCCCTTGGAGACGCCCCTTTTTTATGGGCCAAGCCAACTTGTAACCCTCAACTATGCAAAAGGTATCTAAAAAAGACAGGCACATTCACCGAAGCCAGTAAAAACAGGAAGATATAGCAGGTAATTGACAGAACCAGTAATCCATGAAAAGCCAAGCTTTAGCTAAACTACAGTCCCATTCTTTTGTTGACTATTAAAGTAAATTAATGATCTGAAGCTATGTAGGGGTTTCCAGAAACAACAGCATAATTTCCAACCTGCCAACATTAGACAGCCGCCTGTAGTACAGAGAGATGTTGACTTTTCAAGGAGATTGCTTGTTCAGACACCATGCTCTGTGTGTGTGCGCGCGTGCCTGCGTGTATTACGTTTTTTACATCCTCACAGACCATAGCACAGAAACAACTGAAACTTGGGGTACATACAAATGTACCTTAAAAACAGGACTCACTGCAGTTCTTTTCTCTTACACAGCAAGACCAGCTACCCTGGCTATCACCTTTGCAGTTCTTTTGACAAACGTGTATTTTTCACAAACTGAACATTGATGGAGTTATCTTTCTTGCAGCTCCCCTCCCTGCATGCTTCAGGCAGACAGTCTGCCTTTTCTTTATCTTTGTATAGCTTCACTTCCAAGTTTATCCAATTCAACGTTTTGTTTGGTGCCTAAACACGTAGGCACACACAGAGTCAATATTTAAAGAGTTGATAAATTGATCCCAGGTAAGGGGCAGGCAGGAGGGTTTGTGACATCATAAGTTCCCCGCCAATCAGTGTAGCACACACCTGGATTCTGCCTCAAGCGATCAGAATTATTTTTCTCTGAGCCCAATCCTGGGGAGAAGGATTGTATATACGAACAAAACACAGTGATTGCACTTACATAGTGGCTTCACCACTCTGAAGCTGGAGCTACATTGCATACGTTCATGTTCTGTATGCATCTGGTGTCCCGCCCCCAGGTCAAACAACGAGCTATGATTGGCTAAACAAAATGCAAATGCAGCCAAAGTTGAGCTGGGCTCAACTTTGGCTGCGTTTGCGTTACGTTCAGCCAATCAGAGCACGTTGTTTGACCTGGGGGCGGGACACCAGATGCATACAGAACATGAACGTATGCAGTGTAGCTCCAGCTTGAGTATTAAAGCTTCAGTGCACACTTTTTTGTGACAATAGCATAAACTACAATCCTGTGGTTCAACACCATGGGGAGCAGTGGCTTCATTGGGGAGGTGGGGGGGCGGACTGCTCCGGGTGACACCCTCGGGGGGGGTTGACACCCACTAGTGGCCAAAATTGTGAAAACTTTGTTTTTATGACTAATAATATGTTATATATCATTCAATGTGTAATTACATGCAGAATGTAATGGAACGATGGTTTTGAATTATCTGTATTCTATCAAAAGGTGTGGCCAAATAACTGGAAAAAGAAAACAATAGCATAAATAGCCCTTCTCCATGCACACTGTTTGTTTGTGCACAGGACACCTTACGGAGATTGGAGTTACCATGTCAGCATCGAGAGAACGGTTGAGTGATTGATTTTTGTATGTGGGTGAGGGTTAGTGTGTAGGTTGAGTGTGTGGTTGTTAAGTGTTTGGGATTTCTGTGAATGGGTTAGGGGAGTGCTTAACCTTGGTCTCGGTGAGAGGGAGGCCTAGGGGGGACGAGTGGGACCTCTGCCCCAGTGAGAGGGGGGCAAGGGGTGTGGGGTGCAGTGACCCAAGCCTCAGTGAAAGGGAGGCGGGGGGGTTTCTGGACAGGAGTGGTTGGGGTTTGGATGAAGTGTTAGATAGTGGGCTGTGGACTGACTGGGGAGGGTGGTAGTGACTGAGAGTGGTGTGGAGTGTGTGAGTTTGTTAGGTTGCGTGGTCTGGAAGTAGGCTCCGCTGAAAGGCTATGTGTTTGTCACCTCGAGGGAGTCTAGGGGAGGGGCGGGCAGCCACCATTAGCAGAGTGACGGGTCACGGAAGATATGGTGGTGGGGGCTGGGCAGGCCGTTTCAGGAGAATGAGGGTCAGTCACAGGCAGACTGTCCCCCTTTCTGGCCCTTCTCCCATCCCTCTGACCCTTGGCGGTCTGGGCAACAGTCCCCTGAGTCTGAAACTGCTGCTCTTGAACGCCAGGTCAGTCAACAATAAAATCTGCCTAGTCCAGGATTTAATCCTGGATGAAGGTGCTCACCTGGTGTGTATTACGGAGACCTGGCTGGATGAGTCGGGAGGGGTAAGTCTCTCCCAGATGTGCCCGCCGGGTTTCCAGGTATTGCAGCAGCCATGACTACAGGGGCGGGGAGGTGGAGTTGCGATAGTCTATCGTGATACCATCCATCTCACTGGGTATCCTGTCCCGCGGTCCACTGGGTTTGAGTGCCTCCATGTCATGCTGGAAGGGCGAGACAGAATAGGGATTCTGTTGGTGTACCACCCAACATGCTGCCCAACAGTCTCCCTGCCTCAGCTGACTGGG
The DNA here is from genome assembly GCA_026170595.1 of Plestiodon gilberti rubricaudatus. Lineage (NCBI taxonomy): Eukaryota > Metazoa > Chordata > Lepidosauria > Squamata > Scincidae > Plestiodon > Plestiodon gilberti. Next base: position 79,359,554 of record JANXHW010000005.1, on the reverse strand, counting down.
GTGATCTCAGCGGTGGCGTTGGAGTGCCCTCGCCTATTGGTGCTGGGGGACTTTAATGTCCACGCTGAGGCCCCGAGGACAGTTGCGGCTCAGGACTTCATGGCCGCCATGGCAACCATGGGTCTGTCTCAGAGAATATCTGCCCCAACGCACGATGCGGGACACACGCTGGACCTGGTGTTTACTGTGGGGCAGGTGGATGGTGATCTGGATGTGGAGGAAATTAACATCACTCCTTTGTCATGGACAGATCACTTCCTGGTGGGATTTAGGCTTGTCGCAGCTTGTCGCCTCCGCAGTGGTGGGGGACCTCATTCTATGGTCCGCCCCCGGAGGATGATGGATCCGGATGGATTCCTGAGGGCTCTGGGGGATTTTCCTGTTGCCAGAGTCGGCGACTCACCCAGCGCCCTGGTTGACCTCTGGAGTGGGGAAATGACCAGGGCTCTGGATCTGATCGATCCTGAGCGTCCTCGACCAAGCCGCAGAGTCAGAGCGGCCCCTTGGTTTACTGAGGAGCTGCAGACGATGAAGCGGCAAGGTAGATGTCTAGAGCGACGGTGGCGGAAAACTTGTGCTGACTCCGACCAGGCACGGTCTAGAGCTCACTTCAGAGCCTATTCCGTGGCGGTGGCGGCAGCTAAGAAGGCTTTCTTTTCTGCTGGCATCACGTCTGCGGAGAACCGTCCAGCTGAGCTTTTCCGGCCTGCTCCATCTGGCCCCCCCAGTAGATGGGGTGGAACACACGGTGGCTCGCTGTGATGAGTTTGCAAAGCACTTTGTGGACAAAGTCGATCGGATTCGGCATGACTTGGACGCCGCGTTAGCAGTATCTAATGTGTCCCTGAGGCACCTGTCTGTTCACCTTCCTGGGATTCTTTTCAGCTTGTAGAACCTGAGGATGTGGACAGGATTCTTTGGAGTGTGAGACCGTCCGCTTGCTCGCTTGACCCTTGTCCAGCATGGCTGATTAGAGCTGCCCGGGCGGGGCTGGCTGAGTGGACGGGGAGGGTGGTAAATTCATCTCTGAGGGAGGGGGTGGTGCCGCTGTCTCTGAAGCAGGCGGTGGTGCGTCCCCTCCTGAAGAAACCCTCCCTGGATCCCACTATTTTGAACAACTTCCGGCCAGTCTCAAATATCCCGTTTCTGGGCAAGGTGATCGAGCGGGTAGTGGCGTCTCAGCTCCAGAGGGTCTTGGAGGAAGCTGATTATCTGGATCCAGTCCAGTCTGGCTTCAGGCCGGGGTTTGGGACAGAGACGGCCTTGGTCACCTTGGTGGATGACCTGCCCCGGGGACTGGACAGGGGGAGTGTGTCCCTGTTGGTCCTGCTGGACCTCTCGGCGGCTTTTGACACCATTGACCATGGTGTCCTCCTGGGTCGGTTGGCTGGGTTGGGGCTTGGAGGCACCATTCTGAGGTGGTTCCGCTCCTTCCTGGCTGATAGATCCCAGAAGGTGGTGCTGGGGGATGCTTGTTCGGCACCCTTGCCCTTGAGGTGTGGGGTGCCACAAGGGTCAATTCTATCCCCCATGCTGTTTAACATCTATATGAAGCTGCTGGGAGAGGTCATCCGGGGGTTTGGGGTAGGGAGTCATCAATATGCTGATGACACCCAGCTCTTTCTCTCCTTTCCACCTGACTCCAAGGGGGCGGTCGATGTCCTGAATCGTTGTCTGGAGGCAGTTGGGAGCTAGATGGGGGCGAACAAGCTGAAATTAAATCCTGATAAGACAGAGGTTCTTCTGGTCCAGAAGTCTACGACTCAGGTACTGGATCATCGTCCTGTTCTGAATGGGGTTGTACTCCCCCTGAAGGAGCAGGTCCGCAGCTTGGGGGTTCTCCTGAATGCGCAGCTGCTCCTGGATTCCCAGGTAGCGGCTGTGGCCAGGGGGGCTTTTGCCCAGCTTCGGCTGGTGCACCAGCTGCGACCGTACTTGGATCGTGCAGACCTGGCCACAGTGACCCATGCCCTAGTGACATCTAGACTAGATTACTGCAATGCGCTCTACGTGGGGCTGCCTTTGAAGACTGTTCGGAAACTGCAACTAGTGCAGAATGCGGCGGCCCGGGTGGTTGCCGGGGCTTGTCGGTTCGACTCAGTCGGACCGTTGCTTCGGCGGCTACACTGGCTACCAGTTCATTTCCAGGCACAATTCAAAGTGCTAGTTTTGACTTTTAAAGCCCTTAATGGCTCGGGTCCAGGGTATTTGAGGGACCGCCTCCTTCCTTATAATCTGACCCGTACTCTGAGGTCATCAGGGGGGGCCCTGTTGACCATGCCGCCATTGGCGGAAGTGAGGGGGAACCTAGAGTCGGACACGACTGGACTTAATTGTCAGGGGATACCTTTACCTTTTCCTTAATCATATAGATATTAAACTGTTACTGATTTGTGAGTGACCTGATTTGTGAGTGATTTTAATACAGTATATTAAAATACCGATAAATAAAGTTAATGGGGGTGTGGCACCATGAGTTTCTGCACTGGGTGACCCCTGCAACACCACTAGGGTGACACGATGAGCTCTCGCATGCTGGTGATGCAAACCATAGTGATGCCTCTGATGGGGAGAAACTCTCTCCATGTTCACTCAGTGCCTCTGCAGACAAGCACTGAAGGCAGAGAGAGTCAGGGCATGAGCAAGGAGCAAGTAAGCACAGGGGGATATTTGGCCCTTACGAGAATTGGTTTTCAGCAAGCAGCTCAGAAATCACAACTGAGTTCCACCATGACCAACATGGAGGATCACACCGATGGCACCACACCATATGCAGGTTTTAATAGATCCCATATTGCAGGTTAGCATAAAAGGTAGATTCTAGGTCTTGAAAAGGTTGAAGACAATCTGTGTCAGATTGTGATAACTACGGATAGTATGAAAGTTTATAATTACATGGATGCGTCCGGCTCCAGTGTGGTGTAGTAGTTGGGACTGTTGGGCTAGGACTAGTGAGACCCAGGTTCAAATTCCCACATGGGGAATTGCCACACATACATAGGTCACTGAGGGCCTGATCCTATCCAACTTTCCAGCACCAATGCAGCCATGTCAGTGGGGTGTGTGCTGCACCCTACAGGTGTGAGGGGTGAGTAACAGAGGCCTCCTCATGGTTTAAGTACTCTTCAAGGTAAGGAAGGGGCTGCATTGTAACTGCATTGGCACTGGAAAGTTGGAAGGGATCGGGCCCTCAGTGACCTGGGACTTAGTCTAACCAACCTCACGGGGTAGTTATGAGAATTAAATGAAATTAATCAGATCTGCCATCCTGAACTCCTTGGAGGAAGGGAAGGGTTTTTTAAAAAATAGAACAGGAACATAGGAAGCTGTTTTATACGGAATCAGATCATTGCTCCATCTAAACAAAGTTTGGCAGCAGCTCTCTAAAGGTTCAAACGTATCTGGAGATGCCAGTGATTAATAAACCTGGGAGTTTCTGCATGCACAGTACAGTACTATATATGCTCTACCACTGAGCTTCAGCCCTCCCCGATACATTATATGCATAAGTTAACACTTGACTGTACTGTATTACAAATTGAATCACAGAGAGAGAGAGAGAGAGAGAGAGAGAGAGAGAGAGAGAGAGAGAGAGAGCGCTCTGATCTGCTCCTCCTTGTACTGCACAAGAAATAAGAAATGGCAGCATTCCTGTGTCTCATCCTTACACAAAGCATCTGCCAGCAGGCACAGAAAGGCAGCATCTGCATTCACTACAATGCCAATATCTGTAGCCAAACTACAGCTCCCAGGGGGCAATGCATTAAGTGCACATGTGTGCACGCACATAGCAGCAGCAGCTCATTTGTGCCAACATGACAGGTTGGGAGAGAACTCTTGGAAAAGAGGCGCATTTTTTCTCAACCACTTGATGAGAAAACTCATAAACCGGGTCCCATCAAACCAGGTGGCGCTTGCCCATCACTGGCGATAGCTGCTCTTAGGGAAACTGACTTCAGGAGGATGTTTGAGCACAGTCAGTGCTATGACTAATGTTGCAAATTCTGCCATTTGGCGACTATACAAACATCGGAGACTCTGACACATATAATCAATCACCTGGATTAAAACAAATCATGGGATTGCAATGCCTCTGAGTCAGTGACAGTGTCAGAATGAAGGGGGCGTGCTTTACATGTACAGACTGACAGGCAGGTGTGTCTTCTTGCTCTTTACTTGTCAGATTAGTACTGGCAAATCCCTAAAAGATGGGTTATGCAAAAAGTATGCAGTCATAAAAAACAGAGCCTGACTTATGAATCAGACTCCCCAGGTCTTCGGTGCAGAAGCTCTACTATGATTCAGAAGTGAGTGGAGCAGAAAGTAAGGAACCAGCAGCCAACCCAGAGTACATATTTCTGTAGCATAGCAGTTGGCTTAGAGACTAACCCAAAAAGCAGGGGCAGCTTTAGGCACACACAGGCCACTGCAAAATGAAATGAGACACACCGAAAAAAATCCAAGTGTGGGTTTTTGAAATGAGTCCTCCTAACTCTGTTACAATGTTTAAAGATATTTTAATGCAGGCTTGTTGTGTTTAACCATGAGTTAGTACTACTGTAATGATGCACTAATCCTCAAGGACCTAGATGGGAAACTGGTGGCCCACAGACTGGTAGCCACAGACCACAAGGCCCCATCACATTTTAATTAATATATGGTAAAATAATAAGAACAGAACGACAAATCCTATTCAACCCAGCGCTGATGCAGCTGTGCCAAAGGGGTGTGCACTTCATCCTGTGGTGGGGGGGGGAATTGGATAGGATTGGGCTCTAAGAAGAGCCCTGTTGGATCAGGCCAAAGTCCTATCTAGTCCAGCTTCCTGTATCTCACAGTGCCTCAGGGAGCACACAAGACAACAAGATACCTGTATCCTGTCACCACTCCCTTGAATCTGGCATGCAGAGATAGCCTATTACTAAAGCCAGGAGGTTGCTTATACCCACCATGACTTGTAACCTGTGATTGACTTTTCCTGAGTCAAAATAAAGACCACCACAGCCCCCTGTGCAAATGCTGCAAATGCTGAACTCAGCGGTTCTTGCTTGCAGGTGCGTGTGGCTTGCAGGCGAATTCTTGCCAGCCAGAATTACTCTGACATAAGCCCCTGCTGATTTCAAAGGGCCTTACTCACTGGTAAGGCTGCTGCGGGGGTATGCACGGCGACTTGGGAGTCCTCGTGAACTCAGCGAGCATTACTTCCGAGTATGCCTGCTTAGGCTCGCCCTGTCAGTGCGTTTAGCCTTCCCATTGTGCTCAGTGGGGTTTCCTCCCAGGAAAGCGTAACACAGGACAGACTACAGCCTCAACGACTACCGCATACACATACAGTATTTAGGGAAAGCGTCCTCGAAGAAGAAGACCACCATCACCCCACCATAGAACGGGGGGGAGGCCCCCAAGGCGTGGGCAGTGGGCGGGGCTTCCGCGCGAGTGGCGGTGGCCGTGCGCTGCTGGAGTTTATTCTAGGCAGGGCGTGCAGCAGCTGAGGCTCCCCCCCACCCCTACCCTTCTCTGCCCAAGAGGCGACAGCGGCGGCTTTCCATCCCGGATCTCCTCCTCAAAGAGCAGCCCAGCGGGGGTGGGACTGGAGGCTGCGGCGGTCGCTTCCTCGACGGGAAGGAACCCAGCGAGAACTAGGGGCGGTGGGAGTGATTCTGTCGGCTGGGCGACGCAGCCTTTGCCTGCCTGGCGCCTGCAGGGCTCGCAGCAGAGGAGGAGGAGTTGCGGACGGGAAGCGGGGCAGCAGGAGAGGATGAGTTGAGCGGCGCTGCCCCGAGGAGCGATCCTGGGCCGCCCGGACCCCTGTCTTTGTATGCAGCTGGCGGCGCCGCGCGTCCCGTCGATGTGCAAGGAGCGGCAGGAGACCATGATCCTCACACGTAAGTAAGCCAGCTGCTCCAGCGGGGCGCGAGTGAATGGGCGCGCCGAGATCGGTGCCACCGAGCCGGCTGGCCGTGGTGGCTGGCGCTTCCGACCGGGTTTTCACTCCGAAGGGGCATTCCCTTGGGCAGGGAAGGGGCTCGCCGGGCCGATGGCTCCAGCGAGAAGCCGTCGCGCTCCAGCAGCACCTCGCAGCGTGGAGGGGCCGGCGGTGTGGTGTCAATGGCGAGGCGGCCAAAGCGCTCTGCACGCGCTCGGAGGAGGTCTGTTCAACTTTGGGACCACCTCGCGCATTCCAGCGAAAGCGGGGAGACGCCTTGGGGCCGACGGAGAGGAAGAGGCTTGTATTTGTGTGTGTGTGTGTGTGTGTGTGTTTACTAAGCAGTGGTTTCTCCTCCACGGTAGACAGTCTCGTGGGCTACAACTGTGCGCGTTTCCTCGGAAGTAAATCCCACCGACTAAGTTCAGGAGAGTTTACTCCCACGGCGGGTTGCATAAGATGATCGCCGTAGGTCGTGTTTCTGCAGGGGAGGACGGAAATCTTCTTCAGAAGTGCGGGGTGGAGCCGGCGGCGAAGCTTTCTTTGGAGGCGGTTGTATAGAGACGCTTGCAAAGGTGCGACTGAAAAGTTGGGCTGCCAGCAACAAGCCCGCTCTGGCTTCGGGGAGATTCCAGATCGGCAAAGCAGGAGACTGGTGTTTTCTGGAGATCAGGCGATTAGATGGGGGGGGGGGTAGCAGAATCGAAAGGGCAAAGGAGCGAGACCCTTATCTTTGCACGTAGCCTAACTCACTCCCTACCAGTCTGGAGGGACTCGGCTCTTTCAGAAATGGGGCGGATCTGCTTTTCTTTGCAGTCTGGTTTGTTTCATGCTAACCTTTCCTTCTGTTCAATCTCCAGCTTGACTGACATTTGTGTGCTTGTATTTCCCTTCCTAATAAGCTGCAATGGCCCCGGGTGTGTGTTTGTTCCACTCTGTTTTCAAATAATTTTTTCATACCTGGGGAATTTATTTTTTATTTTTTTAAGAAGGGGCTGCTGGATCTGTGCATTTTATATTTTCCGCAATAGTATCACCCAGTCATTGCGCTGGTTAGAAAATAATTCTCCGGGGGGGGGGCACAGTAACCAGATATTGAGGGAAATCACATTCAGTTTGCCAAATGAAGGTCATTGCAACATAAGAAATCCTTGACTGGTTGAAGCCATGTGGCGGTTTTCCTTGACATGTGTTTTAGATTAGTGGCTTTTCCGTTTCACACCAAAAGCTTTTTCTGAGATAAACTCCATCACTGCCTGGGTGACTGGGAACTGTGTACATAGGTAGGTTGAAAGAGAGCCATGGGCGAAAGGGTTAAATTAGGATGTGTGACACTCCCTCCCGCCCCCCCCCCCCTTAAGTGCCAAAGAGAAGGAAGCTTGTAATCCCGTTTGAAGTTTTTCAATAATTAGTCTGGTGGCTCCTAGGAGCCAGATACCTCCACCTTGAGCCTTGGTGCCCTGGCTCATGATGTCATCCGGGCAGCCTTTGATCCCTTTCAAGGAGCAGCACCCCCTGCCAGTCGTAAACAATCCCTTGTATTACTAGCACAAACAGAAAACAAATTCTTTTTGTTGTCGGCCACTTTGGGGGAACCACCTTCCTCCTGTCTCTTCCTCCCCCCCCCCTTACTCTTTCACAAAGACCTGCCAATGATATACTTGTAGCATCACTGTGAACAAAATGTTTCCATTAAGCTAATAAAGAGGGTTCCTAAATAGAAGTAAATTAGGTGTGTCAAATTTAGGTTAATTCCTTTAACATGTAGATCTTGCTTGTTTTTTAAATCAATGATCCGTCAGCCTCCTCTTGGTAAAGTTGCTATAAAAAAAGGACAAAATGTTTGGACAAAAAACATAAACCAAAACTCATGGTACATCAATACCACAAAAAACATGGGAGAGACCTAAGGATGCTTAGCACCATCCTCTAAGCTGTTTTTGAGTGAAGTTGGCTTTACACCCAGGCAATGGACATGTACAAATCTGTGTGTGTGTGACCACTTCAGTGTCCATTTCAATGTTTCCTCACTGAGGAAAGTCACAGCTGAGGATACGAAACTCTCTGATGTTGAGTTGGGTCATCATTGAGTCCATCTGATTCGGTATCATTCCTAGACTGTCAGTAAGACAGGAGTCTTTCCCAGCCCTGCTATCTGAGATTCTTTTAATCTTGAGAAGCCAAGGATTGTACTCCACAGGTGAGCTATGGAGCGGTTGCATAGAATATACAGAGCAATAAAATATACAAAGGTTACATGCTCTGACCACTGAGCCATTCTTCCTGAGATTCTGGATCAGTATTGGCTACCAAAGCTGTAACATAGCACATGTTTTTTGAGCACCTTCATGGGTGCCGTTTTCCCACATCTTTTGATTTTGCATACACACACAGACGGCTTTATGGAATCTGGATTGGAATCTAATTTGGAATTAATTGGAATTTTGATTCTAATTTGGAATCTAATTGGAATTTTGGAATCTAATTGGAAATGTTTAAAAAAACAATTTGGAGGTTTAGGGGAAGGGACAAGTTCTGAAAAGGAAAACTCGTGCGTGCGTGCGTGTGTGTGTGTGTGTTTGATACCTGTGCACATCCCCCTGTGTTCTGAAATATATGGGTTCAGGATGAGAGTCTAGTCCTAAATCGTTGTCCTTTTATTTTATTTTTTTGGTCAACAACCGAACTCAACTGTGATGGCCCCAGGGAGAGAAAGGGTTCCCAAGATAAATGACCTTGCCTGGCTTAACATTCTGCTGCCTGTTCCCTAAAGATGAAATTTCAGGCCATATAGCCCAATGTTTTGCCTGTTAGCAGTATGCCCTCAGGTTTTGACTTACACCTTATCTAGCAGTAATAGTGGATTTTCTTTCTTTTAAGTGCAGATTTTGTGGTTTGAGGGACTGCAACTGGGAGCTATTGGAAGTCTCAGTTGGATCAAGAAATTCCCAGTGGTGACGATACTGAGGCTCTGGTTACCTTTGCAATGCCATTTGTTATGAACTAGAAAGAAGATAATAGCCAAGCAGATTGTGGAGTGCTGTGTCGTCTTCATCTTTTTTTAATGACAACGTATCGGTTGCTCAGTTGATTAATTCAGCAGCCCTCAGTAGGCTTGTTCCTAGACCATATCTAAGCCAATAAGCATCTAGGTGCCTCTCTTAAGGAGAGAGTTTAAATTTGCTGAGCTTGGGCTGCCATGTTGTCTTTCAGGTTGGAGCAGGTGGTGGCAATATCATCTGACTCATGTGACTATGTTTTTCCAATCACAGGAGATTGTTCAGTGGCTGATTGTTGTCAGCCTTGCAAATAAGAGCACAAAGGTTACCAGCACACTTGCATACTTAGTACCTATGCTGGTCCTTTGTATCCTAAAATAATAATAATAATACAGGCAGGCTCCTGTATCTGTAGGGAATAGGTTCCCACTCTTTCTGCGGTTAATTGATACCATGGAAAAGAGCAAACACTATCCCCATCCCATGCTGGCTTGGCGCCAGTGCTACACACAAGAAGGTAATGGGCGCGAGGAACGTGGATTCTGGATCTGCGGATAAGTGAATCCTTGGATACTGGATTCACGAATATGCGTGGCGTTGCTAGCCCAAAATGTACTAGTGGCCCACCCTCAACTTTTTCGCCCCCCTCCTCCCTTTTGCTCCTCTGATATACTCCCCTCCGCTGCCATAGGTGGCGGTGGTGATTTGGGGGGGCGCAAATTTCGCATTTTATTTATTTATGGTAATGCAGCTGCTTTGGGGGCGAAAATGGCTGCGGGCGGCTGGGCGCTCCGAGTCCAGCTTTCGAGGTGGTGGGGCGTGGGGGGGGTTATTATGGCTACGGGACTGAGCTGCTGCCCTTTAAAACTTTTCCCCCATAACGCGAGGCGCTCAGCACCAACCAGCTGCCACTTACTCTGAGGCGCGCGGCTGCGGGCGGGCTCCGCGCTCCAGCTTTCAAGTCCGAGAGGAGACGTGAGTCGTTGTTGTCAAGGCGACACGCTGGCCAGCGTCATGACGCTGGGTGCGCACGCGTTGCCGAAGCGCGCACCCAGCGTTGGCATCGTCGCGACGACGACGACTCACCTCTCCTCTCGGACTTGAAAGCTGGAGCACGGCGCCCACCCGCAGCCACGCGCCTCAGAGTAAGTGGCAGCTGGCTGGTGCTGAGCGCCTCACGTTATGGGGGAGAAGTTTTAAAGGGCAGCAGCTCAGGCTGAAGCTGCTGCTGCCCTTTAAAACATTTCCCCCATAACGCGAGGCGCGAGCGTCGGCGCCCCCAGAAGCAGCGCGCCCACTTGGCGCCTGGGGCCCAGAGCCACAGGGCCCCCATCATATGACGCCACTGCCTGTGGTGATGATGATGAACCCAAGTTTTGTAAAACTTCTCTGCCTGATAGCTTGGCAATAATTCTTATTTGCCGTTAGGTGACTAGTTACATAAAAATCAGGATTGTAGTGTCCTCCAAATGCTTGTATGCCAGTGAATGCAACTGAAGATTGTTGTAGGATGGCTGTGATTTGAGTGCCCTGTTTGTTCTAACTTCTGAAACGTTTGTGATGGAAAGCCTGTGGATATTGTTCTGTTAGTGCTTCAGGCATGAGTAGTTTAATAGATATGGGCTTTTGGATATTCGTTTTCCTTTGTCAGTGAGATGACAGAGCCCCATAAACTATGTCAGGCAAAGGAAACATCTCTAATAAACTAAAATTATGGTCCTCCTAAGATTTCCGAGACATTTTAGCCTTATGTCTCTTGCAGGAGAGATCACCGCTGGGATGTCTGTGTGCAAGTATCTTTGGATAGTTTGCAGTAGTTCAAGTCCTTTGTGAGTAATGCCAGCTGCTGTCAATCTTTTTCCAGCCAAGAAGATAGTCCTATTATAAGGGGTGTTGTGCCTTGTCATTTTAGAGCAAGCGGAAAACTTCTTGAATTCCATCTCCCGTGAAGGCCAGATTGATTTCCACAAGAAGGAGCACCTTTTTCAGTGCAGCCCCTATAATATGGATTAGCCTCCCCCAAGAGGTTCATATGGTCCAGTTTCTGCTGTCTTTTTGATGGTATCTTAAGGCCTTTCTTTTCCAGGTAGCCTTGACTTGACTTGCTGCTGTTACATTTTGTACATATGTTTAATTTATTCTATTTCATAATTTAGTCTTATTCCTTCTGTAATTTAGGCTTTTTGTATCCTTGTATCATTTTATGAAAAGTGATGTGCATAATGTGTTTGTGTGAGTGAAAGGAAAACAATAGTCAAAAATGCTTCTCTTGCAGCCTAATCCTGTGCAGAGCTAGGCATTCCTGAGCCCATTGAAGTCGATGCGTTGACGTATACCTAACTCTGTCTAGACTCAGGCTGGTCATAATTTCAGAATTGTAGTTGTCTCTCTTAGTAAGTTGTCAAAATAATATTAGTAGTTACCTCAAAAAGCTAAAAATATTCCCAAGTTATATGTCCGTGACCCCAGTTGTCCTAATACAGCTGTTTGCAATGGAGGCTAATACATACACAGAACCCTCTTCCATCCCTTAACAGCTGCCCCATTAACTTGAATATAGAGGGCAACTATATAAGTGGGGCTAGGGTTGCCCTTTCTGGCTTAATGGTATTCCTGGATATATACATTTTTCCCCACACTTGACCTGATGTCATGAAACCAAGGAGGCCCTGTTAAAATCTGATTACTTTCAGTTGCCACCTAGAGAGCATGATGCTGATTCCTGGAGATTCCAAGCCAATCCTGGCGCACTGGCAGCCCTGTGCGCAAATAGTTCACCGGTGGAGCACATGCATTTCATGCAGAAGGTCCCCAGGTTCCATCCTTGGCACCTCCAGTTAAAAGGATATCAGATATACGATACTTGGCTATAGTAGATGGCCCAATAGTCCGATTCACAGTGAGACAACTTTATTCTTTCACATGCCAGTTGACACATACGGCGCTGTGTGGAAGCACATGTGGCATATCCCACATATTCAAGAAAATTATGCTCAGAGCACATGTGACACTCTGGTTTGGGGCAGTGGTGCGCTAGGCAGAGGCAGTGCAGTGCAAGGTTTTCCTGGCCTTCTTCACAGAAGCGCAACTGTGAAGCAATATGGTAGAGTGTACCTGGACTGCTTGGTGGGCCAAGAGACCAGTGGGACTTGTTGCCATAGACTTCAGTGGAAGCTAGCTGAGGTCTGCGGCCTACGAGAAGGGGATGGGGGGTAGCAGAACTGAGGCTGGTGTCAAACAGGATGGTCTTATACTGTAAACAGGAGTTTCTCATGCTTCTCTAGCGACAGGAAGAAGGAAATGAGGCTATGCAGCAGAACTGGCAGGCTCCAGACAATGCTAGACCCACCCTAGTATTTGCACCATATCGCCAAAAGACCCAAAGACATAAAAATAACTTCAGATGTTTCCCCTTCCTTTTTATGCTTATTATCACAGACGCATAATCGGATCCAGTGCAAACTGTCCTACACGCAGGCTCTGCTGTGGGCGTCTCAGGACAGCGTAGTAGGAAAAGGGTAATGATTTGGAACCGGAAGTCTCCTGTAGCATCTGAAGTGAGGCCTGCAGATGTCGCCTAGAGTAGCGAGACCATGAATCCTTGCTTTGTGCAGTAATGGAAAAAGCCAGATATGTCTTTCTCTTGAGTTTCAGGTAAAGTGCAAACCAGGCTTTCATACTGTAACTCTCTCAGATGTAATTTTTGACAATAGAGTACTGAATTTGGAGAATTAGATTTGAATCCCAGCTTTGCCCAGGGACTTGTGGCATAGCCTTGGAGCAAAGCAGTCAATTGACTTCCATTTCCTCCCTGCGTACAATGGGATTAATTGGGGTCTTGCTCGCTGGTTTGTTGTGAAGGAAGTATGAGGCAATGACATGATATTATCCCTGAACATTACAGTAGGGCAGCCCAAGACAACGTGGCCAACCCACGCGGCCAGCCCTGTACAGTCTGAAGGGTCACCATAGCATCCTCTGTGAAATCACAAGGAATTTCTTGGTCGTCTCTCAGAGTTTGTGTGTGTCTTCACCCATTGAAATGATTGTATCCCCAAACAATTGTTTGGATTGCCCAATCCAGTGGTTCCCAAACCTTTTCAACCTGTGGCTCCCTTGACCATTGGCGACCATTGGCCGTGGATCCCCATTACATTATGTTGATGCCTGCCAATTGGCATTGCACTGTTTTCCGAGAGGATTCTGTGGTACTCAATGGCACCCCTGGCTGGTTCCTGCGGCTCCCCTGGGAGCCACGCCTCCCAGTTTGGGAACCACTGGCCCAATCCATTGTGCCAGTTCCTTCACTCCTCGTACTGTGTAATCATTTTTACAGCTCGGTGTAATCTGAGCGATAGTTCACATGATTTACGTGACATAAATTTGTGCGCTGTGGAAATTTGTGAACTGTTGGCCATGGAGATTGAGGCGGTCAGTTCCAGCGTGTTTAGCCATTCCAAGCATGCTCTTCCTTCTTCCAGTGCTTCAAGGGTCAAAATGACTTTTAAATAATTCTGCCTAGTGAAGGATGTCAAGATGTCTTGTTTGCTTTTGATTCTATGGCTGATAAATATCAAGGAATGTGAAGGTTGCTGTTTTTTTCCAAGGGAGAGACTGTGAATTAGGAGAGACTGTGAATTAGCGGGATGGGTGGTGCTATTTAGGCCAAGGCTATAAACACAACTCTGTATTTGTTTCTTCATCCTCTAGTGAATACCATCTTTCCATTAATAATGTGTCTAGAATAAGGAGGTAGGTGTCACTGGTGGAGCTGGCACTATAAATAAAGGGACCGGAGGATAAGGATGAATGTACCTTATGATAGCACTGGATATTGGGAAGGTGTTTGGCTCCTGGTCTTGTGTGCGAGAATTCTGTTGTTGCCATTCAGTATGATCCAGAGGCGTCACTAGGGCGTGCGCTGCCCCAGGGCGGGGGCGTGCGACACCCTAGTGAGCACTCCCCCCTGACACACACCCTCTCTTAATCCGCGATGGGGGGGAGCGCCCGACGGGTCGCCGCTCCAGGCGCCCCCTCAATCGGGAGAGCCGGCTCGGGGACATCTTCCCCGGCCGGCTTCCCGGGGCCTTCTGAGGAAGGCCCGCTGCGCGAACGTTATTTATAATGTTCGTTTGCGCATGGGCAGACTGTTACTGAGGGAAAAGGGCAGCCCTTTTCCCTCAGTAACAGTCTGCCCATGCGCAAAAGAACATTATAAATAACGTTCGCGCAGCTCAGAAGGCCCGGGAAACCGGCCGGGGAAGACGTCCCTGAGCCGGCTCTCCCGATCGAGGGGGTGCCCGGCCTGGCGAGGCGGGCGGGAGGCCCCCAGGTGACGCGCACGTGCGCGCGCGCAGAGAAGGCAACGCGCGCATGTACGCGCATCACCTGGGGCCCCCCGCACGCCACGCCACAGCGACGCCTCTGGTATGGTCTGTCCTTGGGGATTATGCAGCCACACCACGCTGGATCCTTGCATTCCTTATAGGGTTGTGTGTGTACAGCATTTTTTGTAAGGAAAACTCTGTGCCCAGGCATTTCAGAGAGATTGTGGGAAACAAGATATTGGATTAGATGCGCCTTTGGCTTGATCTAGCAGGGCTCTGCTTATGTAATCAAATTTTGCAGCAGGAGATGCTGAATTCTTCAGGCTGTAATGAAATATGTCAGCTGAGTACAGTTCCATGTTTTCTTTTACACGGTTTTCGGTTTCTGCCATTTGTATAATTTCTTGTGTTTTTGCTAGTCTAAGTCATGGGGAAGTATAAGGACCAATGGATGGTGCTGAAGTGCCATGACCAATCAAAATCTTCCCCTTTCTCTCTCCCCATGACATCAGCAGGCATCAGCTACACATTTTCAAGCATGAATGTTTACAGCTCTACAAGCTAGAATGAAACTTGCTTAAACAAAAGGGGGAAAAGAAGCTGGAATTCTCAGAGTTGAGTTCTTCATTCAGTACTATGTTTGCTCTTGTGCAGAGTCGCTGCATATTTGCCACTGTCGTACAAAAGAGGGGCAAAATGATAAGGGAGAGGGTGGGGACACATTGGACAGACCGTTGGACCCAATCAAAGCATTAGCAGCTGTACTGAGTTTAAGAACTACTCTTACCATGAGCACCATCCAGCTCAGTGGCGTCACTAGAGGGATGCAGGGGGTGCGGACTGCATTGGGTGACAAACTCGGGGTGGTGGTGGTGACACCACTAGTGACCAAAATTGTGGAAACCTTTTGGAAATTTTGTATTTATGAATAATATGATAGTTATATATCATTGGAAAGGTAATTTAATGCAGAATGTAATGAAACAGACCATGTTGAATTATCTGTATTCTATCAAACGTTCTGGCCAAATAACCAGAAAAAGAAAACGCAACTTCCTTGTGTAACAAAAAGTGGATTTCCTTAACTCAAAACTGACCAATGAGACTGATTGTTCCGAGAGCCAATGAGGTGTTATTCTGACACCGCATGGAACCAATAAAGTGTTAGTATGAATCGGCCCTCATTTCTATGTATCAGAACTAATACTAGAACTCTTCTTCAGTTCAGTGGCATCACTGATGCGTGGCGGGGGGTGGTGCACACGGGGTGATGCGCTGAGAGGCGCCCGGAGGGAGTGACGTGCCGGGAGTCCCGGCATGTCACCCACCCACCCCGCTACACTCACCCCCTTCCCAATGCGTCACTCCCAGAGCCGGCAAGCTGAGCCGCGTCTTGCTCGGCTGCTTCTGAATAGGCCGGCAAGACTTCGAGCGGCACAACGGCATTCAAAGCCTTGCCCTCAGAAGGGCTGAACGAAGACCCAATTGGGTCTTCGTTTGGTCCTTCTGAGAGCAAGGCTTCAAGTGCCATTGTGCGCATATGGGCCACTGTGTGATACAGGAAACTGAACTAGATGGGCCTTTGGCCTGATCCAGCAGGGCTCTTCTTATGTTCTTATGAAGCCTTGCTGGCCTATTTAGAAGCAGCCGAGCCACCGAGGAAGACGCGGCTCAGCTTGCCTGCTCCGGGAGTAACTCGCTGGGATGAGGGTGAGTGTAGCGGGGGGCGATGCGGCTGGGGGGGGGGGTGACACGCCGAGCCGGCTGACCCCGCACGGGGTGATGTCACCCAGTTTGTGACGACACTGATTCAGTTGTGTGAGTGTCATCAAGTTGGCCACTGTTTTTTGGTGGTTACTGATTTGTTGGGTGACCTGTACTGTGATACATTAAAATAATAAAGTTAATGGGGGGTGACACCATGAGTTACTGCACTGGGTGATATCAAACTCAGTGACACCACTGGGGTGATGCAATGAGCTCTCGCACAGGGTGACGCAAACCCTAGTGATGCCTCTGATCTAGTTTTTTACCTTTTCATGTGCTCATCCCAGTTAATAATCAGTTGACTTGATCACTGCTTCTGTCATGCAAGTGTGTTGTGTTGACGCTATAAAAC
The DNA here is from genome assembly GCA_026170595.1 of Plestiodon gilberti rubricaudatus. Taxonomy (NCBI): domain Eukaryota; kingdom Metazoa; phylum Chordata; class Lepidosauria; order Squamata; family Scincidae; genus Plestiodon; species Plestiodon gilberti. Next base: position 79,343,183 of record JANXHW010000005.1, on the reverse strand, counting down.
TAATGACATACCCACAAGGCAGAAGTTTAGAAAAGAAAGTAAATTGCAGAATGTGTATTCCGTGATTCCGAGCCCATGTTGTAGTGGGAGAGAAATCTTGGACTATCCGTTCTTTACTCGCACGTTAGGGGAAGCAGCATGCTGAGAGACTGAGAACGTGTTGTGTACCTTGGTCTCGTTGATTTCAGTGACAGTAAAACAGTTGTAGATGGACCGACGATGACTGCTTAGGACCGATGATGATGGCCCTTCTGTTTTGCTCTTGTAATAGATTCAACATTGGATTCCTTGGAGCTTGTCCAAATACATTCTCATTGAAGGGTCATGAGTTTGTCTGTGAAACATGCCCACTGTCGCCTTCTCTCAAGCCTTTTCTGGTGTTGCTTGCTGAAACTCAGCTGGTGGAATGAGATCCTGTTTAGCTTCTGGCTAAACTCTGCATGTTTGTGCATCCTGGAAATGCAAGCATTTGCTGCTCTTCCTACTAATTAATATGTTCTTGTCGCATGTTTACAGAGGGCTAGATAATTTTAAGCAGGTAAACTAGGGAACAAGGAGAGGAGGCATTCAGATAAGGCCCTGTATGCCTCTAATCCTAGTGTGAGATTCAGTACTGTACACACTAGCATTACCCAGCGTGTGTAATTTATCTGTGGAACTCCTTGCATGTGGTGATGGCACCTGGCCTGGATGCATTTTAAAAGGGAGTTGGTTAAGTTTATGGAGGAAATGTTCATCACAGGTTACAAGCCATGAAGGGTATAAAAAGGTAAAGGTGACCCCTGACAACCTGGCGGTTGCATATCTCTTGAATGCCAGATGCAAGGGAGTGGCAACAGGATACAGGTATGTTGTTGTCTTGTGTGCTCCCTGAGACGTCTGGTGGGCCATTGTGAGATCCAGGACATAACCAGGACTAGATGGACCTTTGGCCTGATCCAGCAGGGCTCTTCTTATGTTCTTAAAGCTTTTTTCAGCTCTCCTCTGTGTAATTCCAGTACTTACTGATAGTAATTCATCATTGTAAAGTTGGGACACTGCATAGTCATGGGGTCACTTTGTGACAAACTTATCAGGGCTTCTATGAATGGTAATTCACAAAGTGGTAACTTACCAATGGGAGCTTTTAACCACTCAATAAAACTAGTTCCGGGGGGGGGGGTGATTTTATCACTTGTTCATTTATTAAAATATTTTTGAATTCCTTTTGGTTCATTAATGGAGCCCCCAAGGTGGCTAACAATTCCAAATTTAAAAAAATAAATCTCGAAACACAATGTACAAAAGTAAGAAGAGCCTTGATGACAAATATTAAAATATATACCGACCACACATCTGCACCTTGCCTCTTGTCAGCCTGACACAGAGGACCAAGGTACCACAGACTGAGTTTTCCCCAGGATAATTTGGTCATCACCAGGTTGCTGGGAACCCTGAGACACAGCCCTGCAGTGGGGACCCCCATGGCCAGTGGCGTCCTCTGACGTGGTGCCCTGGGGCGGTGGGCCCCAGGGCGCAAGGGCGGGAGGTGGTGCGGGGGGGCGGGAGGCTCCGGAGGAGAGCGGGAAAAATCCCGCTTTTTCCGGCGATTTTTAAGGTTTTTTTTTAAAGTATGTCTGCTTTGCGGCACATAACTGTGTTATAGGAGCCTCCAGCGAAGCGATCGGCTCTCTCCAGCGACGTTCTCTTCCAGGGGCGCAGATCGGCGATCTGAGATCGCTCCTCTGCAGCCCCTGACCAGAACTGCTCATCGTAAGCTCTTCCTTTGAGTTCGCGCATGCGCATAGCAAACAGCCATTCACGCATGCGCGAACTCAAAGGAAGAGCTTACGATGAGCAGTTCTGGTCAGGGGCTGCAGAGGAGCGATCTCAGATCGCCGATCTGCGCCCCTGGAAGAGAACGTCGCTGGAGAGAGCCGATCGCTTCGCTGGAGGCTCCTATAACAAAGTTAAGTGCCGCAAAGCATACACACTTTAAAAATACCCCTTTTGTAGGGTTAAAATGTAGGTTTAAATCGCCTGAAAAAATTAGCATAATTTATGCTAATTAGTTTTAGGGGCGGGGCCGAGGACCGGGCCCCACACGCAAAATCGGCTGGGGACGGCACTGCCCATGGCCCTCCTTGCCCACCACCTGATGGTTCATTGGGAGCTACCATGCTACTGAAGTCAGGGGTCAGTCCACCTCTGTGGACCCTCTGGTAGGAATGGGTCCTTGGCCAGTGCCTGATCTGGCCAACCTTGACACCTCTCCCCGGTCATCTGTATGGGCTCTTTATAACAAATGATGAAGGTAATTTTACTACATGTCATGTCCCCAATGAGAACTCTGAGAAAGGAGTGTGCTGGCAGGTCTCCTCGCCATTTGGCAGGACAGGAGACAGCCAGCTTACCAAGTGGTACCATTGCACACTGTGGCCAAGTGACCACTTGGGTAATGGTCAGCATGTGTGTTCACTCTGGCTAAGCGGCCATGTTTAGTTTACCTTTTATTTGCAGCCCTTTGGGGGAAGGAGGCCTGAAAGGGCATATTGCTCCTTGTGTGTCCTGCATGCTGGAAATGCAAACAGTGGATGTTCTTCACGTATTGTGTGTTAAGCTGAGCTGTCTTGTTTTGTTTGTTTCTTAATAGTCTCTCCAGAATGTTTCACTGCTAATAAATCTGTTAGTGTTGGACTCGGGATCAGACAAAAGGACAGCTTCACATTTGCTCTTTGTGTTCATTCTCCTTTTTTTCCCATAAACAGTATGTACATTACCAGGCAGCAGTTAATTCCAGAGAGTCATAAGTAAATATTTTAATCATTATACAGGATGTAAACTTCATGGCTAATCTGGTTGCCCTAAGAGATCTGAGGGGAGCACTTCTGTGTTTTGGCAATGCTAGCTTGAGTATCTTTAGTGGAACTTGGCAAATGGGCCAATTAAAAGCATTATCCCCATTCAGATGTTTGCTTGATGCATTTATGTTAGAGACAAAGGTTGGATGTAATCCAAGGAAATTGAGGCATTCTGAAGTCCCATTGAAATCTAAAAAATTACAAAAGCCTACGCTGTTCCGTTGCTTAAGTTCCATTGGTTCCAGGGGATTTAGGGATGCTTTTCTTTGAATTGCAATTGTCCTGTATGAGACAAAGGAAGAATGATGGCCTATATGATTCCTTATTCCTGGCTAGTGACATGCTAGTGTGCTGTAATACCCAGGATTCTATAAGACCATTACTGTGATATAAAACCGATACAGACCCCCCGTATCCGCAGATTCACTTATCCGTGGATCGCAGGGGGTGTGTGCCCCCCCATGCCCATTATCTTTCCTTTAGTTGATATTGCTGGCGCCAGGTCAGGGGACTCCGTTTAAAGAGGAGGACTTCCTGTTTAAATGGAGACTTTCTAGCAAAGGCTGCTTGCCTGCTTAATCGTTATAAGCAGCAAGCTGCTTATAGCATTTTTGTTAATCAAGAAGTCCCTTAACCTGGCACCAGCAATATCAATGAAAGGAAAAGTAATGGGTATGGGGGCGTGATCCACAGGAAATAGCGTTGCCCCCTATCTGCAGGTTCCCAGTATCCGTGGGGGGCGGGAGCAACTTCTCCCTTGTGGATACCAGGGCCCTACTGTATATATTTTATCAGAAGCCTGCAGCTATAATTTTGTCTGGTAAATTCCAATGTGTGCATTTTTCCTCCTCTCCGTCTAGCTGACTCTCACACTCTCTCACTCACACTCACACTCACACTCACACACACGCTTATTCTGAGTAGTGCACGGTTTAGGGCAAGACTTTCCCATCACCTCAATGAAGTCATCACGTAGCATCAGTGGACATGTCAGAGAGCTAATCTACTTTGCTGCAGGATGACTGACATCACTGTTATTGGAATGAAAGCCCACTTTAAACCTTTTTTTAAAAAATGTCCCATAGTGGTATCCAGTCAGTCTGAGAACACGAGCATTCAGGTTAGAAAACATAAGGTGGGGGGGGGGATTTGAGCCCCTCAGCACAAAACCCTTGTGGCTTCTTCATATGACAATTACTCCTCATGTTGAAGCATATCTATTTCTCTAATACAGTGGTTCCCAAACTTACCGCAGTCACAGTGCCCTTCTTGCACAGCACCCTGTTGCGGCAGGCACCATTGCCTGGCTCTCTTAGGCATCACCATCTTGAATTGCGCGAGAATCTCGTGAAATCTGGCGCAATTCATGATGGTGGCACTCAAGAGAGAGCTGATAAGAGGCCACCAAAGACCTCCCCAGTGGGTGGGTGCTTCTGCGAGTTCACCGCGGCACCCTTGGGCACTGCGGTGTACAGTTTGGGAACCACTGCTCTAATATCTAAATTTCATAATACGGTGTATTATTTTCATTCCATTCTATTTTCAAGACACAAGCTGCCTGCTTAACAGTTTTTCTATGGTAGATTCAGCAGATTGTACCACCTTGGTGACTTTACATGTAGTAATACAGGAGTGATGGTAGCTGTGTAGATGAACTGTGATGGTAAACAGGTAGCCCAATCTTATTAGTTTACTGCAGGGGATCTCGCAATCTGCCACCATAAATCCTCTTATGGCATCATAAAAAGCACAGTTCTGTCATGCTCTGTGGGACTGCTGGCGCAAACAACCGGAGATCCTGTAAGCACTCCAGTGGCTCCTGGTCGCCACACTGGAGCAGGTGGGGGGGGGGGGCAGGCAGGGGGCAATTTGGGGGAGAATCAGGTGGGGATTGAGCAGGTTAAGTGGTGGTGGACGGGATGGGAGAAGTAGCATCTTGGCGGCAACACTGCATACCAAGATCCTATGCCCCATTCATGGCCCAGACCCCCCCCCCCCCCGGCTTTCTTCAGACTTAAGCCAGCAAAAGAGTGGATGTAGGTCCTAGATGACCAATTGATGGGCAGGTGACCTACAGAAAGGTAAGTAAAAAAATACTTTTGCAGCCCAATCCTATTCAACCCCCCCTCCCGACATTGCAGCGGCACCAAAATAGCAGCCACTGCATCCTGGGCCGGGGGGGGGGGACCAGGAGGCTTCTGCAGGGAAAGGGGATATTTAATCCCCTTACCCCTGTATAAGCCTCACAGCCCGCAATGGGTCTCCTCGGATCTATGCTAGCAATTTTGCTAGCGTACGTCCAAGGAGAGAAAAGGGGCAGGGAGGTTGCAGGGAAGGGAGATGGGATCCGGCGCGGGCCTTCCACGATGAATCTTCCCCCTCCTGCAGCCTTCCTGTCCCCCTCCTTGCCCAGTTTTGCCCACCCCGTTCCACCCTCCTTCCACCTTCCTGCCATCTTACCTTTCCTGGCGCGCGTCCGGAGTTCCTCCAACGCAGCTGGGAAGATGCAGGCCTTCCCGTTGGCTTCCCCAGCGGAATCGGGGAGGCTTTTGCAACTGGCGCAGACTCCTTTAAGTCAGTCAGCACCAACATGGGAGGCGCGCCGCCATTGGGTGGCGCATTTAGGATTGTGCTGTTAATAACTGGGCCATCTGGTTGCTGCCGCCTCCCCCATAGCATGCAGCACATGCTCAGTGCGGTTGCTTCACGTAAGATTGTGGGAGATAGGATTAGGGCAGTGGTTCCCTAACTGGGGCGTCGCGACGGCCCAGCCGGGAACAAAGGGTTGCTATGCCCTTAAGGGGCATGGCAACCCGCGGTGACGTCGACGGCACGCCCGGGATCGCGCCACCGCCGTGCCCGGGATTGTCCTTGTTACCTTCATTGGTGGGCAGTGGGTGTCCAGCGGGGGTTGTGGGGAGCCTGCGGACCCCTCCGCAGGCCTCCCCAATTGCAACCCACTTCCGGTTTTAAGCGAAACCGGAAGTGAGTTGCGATCGCGTCGGAGCACTGCTCCGACGCTTGGGGAGACCTGCGGAGGGGTCCGCAGGCTCCCCACAACCTCCGCCGGACACCCACTGCCCACCAATGAAGGTAAAAAGGGCGATCCTGGGCGCGGCGGTGGTGGCGGCGGCGCGATCCCGGGCGCGTCATCGTGACCCCAGGGAAGGCCCCGCTGCTACTTAGAGCAGCGGAGGGCCTTCCCAGGAGTTAGGGAACCTCTGGATTAGGGCATAGGTGTGTTTCCTTCTCTTAAAAATAAAGCATGTGAAGGCATAGTGGAGCTTTTGTTGACACTGGTTGAATTCAGCAGTTGGGAAGGGGCTTCTAACCATTTTGCAGTTAGGAAAAAACTCCGTCTATGCTTGAACAGACTGTTTCCTCTGTCATCGTTATGTCATCAGGAGACTTTTGAGTGCATTAATTCTTTTTGCCTTCCAGGGTTTTTCTTGTTAGAAAGCAAATTTGATTCCTGGAAAACCCCATGAACTGCTAATTGAGGGAGGAGAAGCTCTTTGAAGGAAGGGAAAATGTGTCTAATGATGTTTGGCAAGATATAGTGGAAAAGAAATTAGTAGAGGCATCTGTGTTGGTTTGGCTTAACTATTGAAGTGTGCAAAGTTGCATGGTGATCAAAGAACACCCTGGTTGACAGATTAAAATGCACTGACATGATAGGTGAAAAGAAGCAATAAAACCAATAAGATAAATGAGTTGGTCATTGGCTCCTTGCTTTCAGTTATTGGCCCAGTTCAGACGTCATGCAAAACTATGGTTTACGGCCCAATCCAGTTGCTTCCATTTCAACATGCAGGCTAGCTTTTGGGAATCTAGCATAAAAACAGCTTAAGCAAAAGCTCCGTTTCCGTTTTCACATATTTGTCTGCTATTTGCTAACAGAAAGTCTCCTGCATAAAGATTCCATTGTATTATTTTGTATTCTTCATTTTTAATTGAATCATATGCTAGTGGTATTTTAAGGGCTAAATGGGTTCTCACACCATTTTTTAAAAATCCACTGAAATAAAACAGTTGCATAAATTGTCTATAAATTCACACACATAATGTGAATTCATAAACATATACACATGTTGGCAGATCATTAACAACTGGTTTTGTCCTATATAAGTAGCAGTCTGCAGTGAGCATATATGACCTGCATAAAGTACATCGTATTTGAAGCGTGTTGAGGGGGGGGGGGGGGGAGAGAGAGAGAGAGAGAGAGAGCTGGACTGTGAAAGCAACATCTCGAATGAAGGGTTCTACAAAGGATTAGAGCATTATTATATTGTAAAAACCCCTTGGGGTTTAGAACAGCTTGCCCATGTACACCGCCTTGAATTAAAGTCGGAGGAGAAATCCAATGACCAGAAAGGCAATATATAAATACTGTATATTATTATTATTATTATTATTATTATTATTGCCTCGTCCAATCAGTGTTGGCTGTTCTTGAACTGGGTGGGTTTACTAGGTGTATCTAACTCTGCTTAGGAATCAGGCTGTTGAGATCTCAACCTACTTATGTTTCCAAGGAGAACGATTGTATGTAAACGCTTTGTACACGTTTTGTTAAAAAAAAAAACAGTACCGTATATAAATAGCGGTGGTTGTAGAATACTGTGGAGAAAACCTGCATAGGCTTACCAGATCCAAAGGGGGACAGAGTGCCTACCTTTAATCCTTGGAATTTGGGCAGGTGCAGCTCATCATCATGGAAGGGTGCAACAAGCTGCACCTGCCCAAATTCCAAAGGTTAAAGGTAGGCACTCTGTCCCCCTTTGGAACTGGGAAGGCTACTTATACATTATTGTAATATTGTTGCTATTTTGTTATAGTAAACATTATTTCAACATTTAATATTAGAAGTGTTTTGATTCTTTATTTAGAAGTTTGGTGATGCTTTTGTGACCAGAAATATGCCATAGGAACCTAACACTTGTTTACGTTGTTATGGTAAAAGTATCCCCTGACAATTAAGTCCAGTCGTGTCCGACTCTAGGGTGTGGTGCTCATCTCCATTTCAAAGCCGAAGAGCCAGCGTTGTCCGAAGATGCCTCCGTGGTCATGTGGCCGGCATGACTCTCCTTGCCGCAGCGCGTAGCATGCAGCTGGAACACGGAGCGCTGTTTACCTTCCCTCAAGCGGTACCTATTTATCTACTCGCATTGACATGCTTTGGAACTGCTAGGTTGGCAGGAGCTGGCCAAGCAACGAGCGCTCACCCCATTGCGGGAATCGCGTTGCTTTCGCTTCCCTGAAAGGCTCCGAAGGTGAGGGAGCGGGGCCGCTTCCTTCCTACGTGTAAGGGAGGCTCCGATTTCAGCAGAACTTACAGCTCCCCCCCCCCACTGTAGTGACGCCAGTGCCTCTGACTTCTTGTTTCTGTAATTGCATACCATGGTTTGGCATTACTAGTGGCAACTCGCAGTTTGTGCTGCTGTAGGCAAGCAGCAAAAACAGGTTACAAAGCTTTACTTGGACCCACAATATGTGGCTGGTGGACTTCAGTCAGCTTGGTGGTCATAAATAGAAGGGTAGAATTAAAATCTCTTAAATAAATGAATCAGATTTACCTATTCTTGTTTGGGCTAATTAATCCACCGCATTGCAGAACCTTGGGCTGAAATAGTTCTGCCACCAAACTCCCAGTTCCTCAGGGGTGTCACTAGGGGACGCGGACCGCACCGGGTGACACCCCAAGGAGGGGTGACAACAAATCCTATTAAATACTGTATTTGTTATAGTTATTGATCATTGGTTATTCTTGGTTATTGTTATTGGTGGTGCAAAAATGCAGCAATGGTAGAAGCCCATTTTCTACCACAGGTACATTTTCACATCACTGGTAACAAATTAATGGCGCAATCCTGCTCTATTATCAGGCGGTGGACCTAGCGTTCTGCCACCCGTAATAGTCGCAAACGTGCCGTAAAGCATGTTTGTGGACTACTTCAGAGCCAGGAAGGCCGGCGCAAGGCCAGCCTTCCCAGCTCTGCTGCCCAAAGACTCGGCCCACCGCCGGACCCAAGCCCAGTAGGATCCGGCAGACGGGGGGAGGGTCGGCAAAGCCAGGAGGGCACCCATAGGCCCAGCCGCCCTGGGCAGGGGCAGGGGCATGGCATCCATATCCCGGTCCCTGCCGGGCGGCTGGGCCATTGCACGGCCTCCTCCAACTTCCACCAGCAAAATAGCTGGCAGAAATCCAAGGAGGCCTATCGGCCCCAGCCACTGTTACACTCGGGGAAGGGGACGAGCATTCCCTTCCCCGAGTAGACTTTCCGCCGCAGGCTGTCTGCTGCAGATTGCCCATGGCAGAGCATTGGATCGGGCAGACGGCCTCAGCTGCCCGCCCGACCTTTATGCAGGATTGCGCTGTAAATAATCTTATGCCAGCAGTCCTATGTCTAGGAAACATGACAGGGCATGTATAGAATTCCTACAAGGGAAATAACTTTACCTACTGCAGTGGTCTTTCCCACTGCAGCTACTTGAGATCCTTTCTAGCCTCCCTTTCCAAAGCCGCCTTTGCTATCATGACTCTCAAACCCACCTTCTTCGGAAGGAAATTTCTGATCTCTCTCCTGAGCCCTATTTAAATGCCCAACATTTGACCTCCAAATTCCATGGGGAAATTATAACTCCAAACCAACCAACCTGCACCACCTCATTTCTTCCTCAGTGCTGCAGATGCTGCAATCTGTTCTTGGAAAAGGTAGAAATGCAGGTGCGCAAGGCGCTGGGATTGAGCAAGCTTTGTTCTTTGCCAAGAGGCTTGATTTTGGAGGATTGCAGTAGGGCTTCCGTTCCTTCTGTCTGCTGGAGTCTAGCTAGCCAGTGACCGGTTTGGTGACTGCTCAATGTTGTTGTCCCCCATTGAGTGCTGGGATCTCTTAGGGTTGATGGGGTTGAGGGAAAGGCGAAGAGGGAGCAAGGAGAAGGTGCTATTAATTGCTCAGAGCAGGGAGCAAGTTCAGTCTTCTAGAAGCCTTTCTGGAATCTGGGGAGGTCAACTGACTTTCTCTGACCTATTGGTGAATAATGGAGATTTTCTTGGCTGCTCTAGTTGGTCTTCTTGCAGTTCTCCTTTATTTCAGCAGAGGTGGGTGATGGTGCAGAGGCCTCCATCGATTCACAGATCACAAGGAGAAGATGCTGTGTGGGTTTGAGTCCTGCAGTTGGGCCTGCCATCGGTAGAGGTGTTTGTTTTTTGTTGAATACAAGAGGATTACAGCCTATGTCTTACTGGACACATTGGGCTTACTTCTGAGTAAAATGAATAACACCATTTTCAAACGCCTCTAGCCATAGGGTCATGCCTTACCAGACAGGCATTAGAGTTGACTAGGTGACTTTCTTTGTTGTTTAAAAGGAGCAACAGATCTTTGTTTTTAAATCCTTATACAGTATAGCACTCTTTTTGTTGGAACTGAATTTAAATTCCCATTAAGTTCTGGCTTGGGGCCTTGCGAGAGATGTGGTACAACCAAGGCTCCAGAGAAGTCAACTGGAGCTTTTTAAAAAAAATTCTTTACTTAATCCAGCCTCTCACCTGTCAACCTTGCTCTGTATTCTGGAGCCAGGACCCAAAGTAATTAGACGTGTTGGCATGCTTGGTAAGAAAACAGAAGCAAGTAACTCAAGGATCTGCACGTATTCCCTTTCTCCCTGCCTCCGGAACATACTTGTGAATGACTGTAGCCTGCCAAAGACATGTGCGACTTCTCCCCCCCCCCCCCAAAAAAAAAAACTATTGCTGGAGCAAACAAGCTGTATGTAACCTGATTAACTCATATATGCTTTGGAAACCTCCACTGCTCCTCTACTTTTAACCTGTGTAGTAACTGCATGCTTGAGTGCATGTAACACAATGTGGCAGTTGTTCTTAGGATTTAGGTCTATCAGTATTATTTACATGACGTAAAAAGGCTGGGTATTAGGCTTACTAGGGCATTTCAGTCTGCAAAATAGCTGTGCCAAAGCGACATGATGTCCCTCTCATTTTCACTTGAAACGTTTGCGCAGTATTCATCTAGCCGCCGTTGTTTAATCAAAGCGTCCCTATAGTTTTTGTAAAGGATTTATTTATTTATTTGGGACCCAGCAATTGGCTCCCAAAGTGGGCTCTTCCGTTATGCCCCCAGCAAGGAAAAGAGCCTCTTGCGCTTCTGGAGCTCTGTCTGCCAACATTTGCAACGTGAGCCTTGTCTGTGCCTATCCGTGGCTCTGCATTGCAACCATTTGGCATCCCAGGATGAGTGTGACTTCAGCCATGCCTGGAGGAGAGGAATTGGAGTTGCTTCATAAGGCTGCGAAAACTGAGGATGAGATAAAAACTTAAAATAGCAAAGCTTGGGCAGTAAGCTGTATTTTCACCAAGGGCATTGCTGAATCTGTGCATATTTTCCATGCACAGTTTAAAAAAAGGTAACTAAAAGGTAGACAAATATTTGCCTAGCAAATAGCTAACCATGAGGTCTCTTCTCTTTATCTTCCAGAAATTGAAGCCAAGGAAGCTTGCGATTGGCTGCGGGCAGCAGGTTTTCCACAGTATGCCCAGCTTTATGAAGGTAAGCAAGAGTGTTGTTCAAGTTGGCTTTCTGTGACGCTGCTTTTATTGAAAAGGAGTTCAGCGCCATCACTGTTCGTTTCAATTAAGATCTGTCCTATTTAGCACATCCTAGTGATACATGAAGACAGAAAGCTGAAGTATTGTGCTCCAGTCAGTGGAGTCACTAGGGGGCTGCGGACCGCACTGGATGACACCCTCAGGGGGGTGACGCCACTAGTGGCCATAATTGTGGAAACCTTTTGGAAATTTTGTATTTATGAATAATACCATCAAGTTATATATCGTTGGAAAGGTAATTTAATGCAGAGTGTACTGAAATTATCTGTATACTATCAAACGTTATGGCCAAATAACTGGAAAAAGAGGACACAACTGCCTTTAAGTAACAAAAAGTGGGTTTCCTTAACTCAAATCTGACCAATGAGATGGATTGTTCTGAGAGCCAATCAGGTGGTGTTATGACACAGCATGGAACCAATAAGGTGTTAGTATGAGTCAGCTCTTATTTCTATGTATCGGAACTAAGACTAGAACTCTTACACAGTTGTGTGAGTGTCATCCAGTTGGCCATTGGGTTTTTTGTTGGTGACTGATTTGTTGGGTGACCTGTACTGTTATATATTAAAATAATGTTAACGGAGGGGGGGGGGGTTGACACCGTGAGTTACCGCACCGGTTACCAGCCCTAGTGACACCACTGGGGTGTTACAATGAGCTCTCATGCCAGGTGACACAAACCCTAGTGATGCCTCTGACTCCAGTGTCAGGTTGTTGAGGGCCCTGAAGGAAATGCACTGTTCTGGTTCCCCCATGGTGCTGCCACCCACCCCCTGATGGTGCATTGGGCCCACCAAAACGGAGCATTTGGGGGTCAGCATGGCCAGGTGGGCCTTTGGCCAGTGTCTGTTCTGGCTGATTTCTGCCACCACCCCTGACTCTGCTGATCCCTTGAACCGTAGGGGAAACCTTTCATTCATTTTATTGATGCATATATATGTCTTTTGCATAGGTGTTAGATAAAAATGAAATAATTAAAAATGGTAATAATAAAATCTTAACGGTATTGGGGGGGGGTTGGATCCATAGTTTCAATAATGTTGACAAGGCTAGACCTGGAATTTTGGAGGTATGGTGGGAGGGTTACTATGTCATCAGGATCGCTTTGTCTTACTGTGGCATGTGTTGGATGGATGTACTTCCAACATCCATGCGCTTCAATGTAAGTAAGTGTGAAGTGATGCATATTGGGGCAAGAAATCAAAACTTCACATACACGCTGATGGGTTCTGAGCTGTCTGTGACGGATCAAGAGAGATCTTGGGGTGCTGGTGGACAGGTCGATGAAAGTGTCGACCCAGTGTGCAGCGGCTATGAAGAAGGCCAATTCCATGCTTGGGATCATTTAAAAAAGGGATTGAGAATAAAACGGCCAATATTATGCCGTTGTACAAATCGATGGTAAGGCCGCATCTGGAGTATTGCGTCCAGTTCTGGTCGCTGCATCTCAAAAAGGATATAGTGGAACTGGAAAAGGTGCAGAAGAGAGTGACCAAAATGATTAGTGGGCTGGGGCATCTCCCTTATGAGGAAAGGCTACAGCGTTTGGGGCTCTTCAGTCTAGAAAAAAGGTGCTTGGGGGGGGGGACATGATTGAGATGTATAAAATTATGCATGGGATGGAGAGAGTGGATAGAGAGAAGTTCTTTTCCCTCTCACACAACACTAGAACTAGGGGACATCCACTCAAATTGAGTGGAGGGAGTATTAAAACTGACAAAAGAAAATATTTCTTTACCCAGAGTGTAATTCATCTGTGGAACTCCTTGCCACAGGATGTGGTGATGGCACCTGGCCTGGATGCTTTTTAAAAGGGGATTGGACAGATTTATGGAGGAAATGTCCATCACAGCTTACAAGCCATGATGGGGGAAAAGCAACCTCCTGGTTGTAGGAGTAGGTTTTCTCTGTGCCAGGTGCAAGAGAGTGGCGACTGGACACAGGTACAGTATTTTGTTGTCTTGTGTGCTCCCTGAGGCATCTGGTGGGGCCACTGTGTGATTCAGGAAGCTGGACTAGATGGGCCTTTGGCCTGATCCAGCAGGGTTCTTCTTATGTTCTTATGTACTTGGATTCTGGGACTATGGTTTGTAGGTGATTACACTGTTACTCTCACACATCTACGCATCTGTACATGTATACCATGTGTTTGTTCCTTTGCTCACCGTGCCGCATTGTTAGCAAGTACCCTTGCAGGTGGCTGCTGACTGCTGGGAGAGTGTAAATCGGAATGCTCTTTCTTTCATTTGAAGTGTCTTCACACTGTCCTGATTTTAGAGAGTTTGATCTCGTAATCCTGATAGACATACTGGAAACTGGAGGTGGGCAGTGAGACAGCTAGAAAGTTCACTAAGAGAACTGTGTAGAAGATCATTTGTTACTTAACCATCTGGAGCCAGTGGGTGGCGCAGTGGGTTAAACCACTGAACCATGAGCTGTCGATCGAAAGGTCAGCAGTTCGAATCCGTGCAACGGCTCCTGCCAACCTAGCAGTTGGAAAGCAAGAAATTGCAAGTAGATTAATAGGTACCACGTTAGCGGGATGGTAACAGCGTTCCATGCACCTCGGTGTTGAGTCATGCCGGCCACATGACCATGGAAACGTCTTCGGACAGCACTGACTCTTCGGCTTTGAAACGGAGATGAGCACCGCTCCCTAGAGTCGGACACGACTGGATACCTTCACCTTTACCTAATGCTCAAGTCTATGTTGTATGTGTAAGAACTTGCAGGGACGGAATGCTTGGGTTAACTATGATGAGCACAAAAGCAGTTAGTTGTTATAAAGATGTAAAAAATCTATGGAGGAGCAATGCTTACCATGGGATAGAACACCCAACACTATCGCCACCTCCCCGCAGCTGCTAGTTATAATGGCAGAGAGCGAGAGAGAGTTCGTTATTTGCCGTGTTGTAAATTTGCAGCAGTGCTAAGCAGGCGTTCTTGACAAATGATTGAGGTAGGCTTTAATTTGCAGCTGCGTTGGCAGTGGAAGACGATAATCGTACTTGCAGAGACAACACTTGGCAATTCTTTTGTTTGTCTGTTTAGGAACTGAGTTTCCTTCCATTATGTTCTTCACATTTGGGACTGACATGGTGCCAAGAAAAGTCCTTTTTAAAATACGAGGGGGGGAAATCTGTGTGTGCAGGGCAGCTCTCGCTACTGTCCAATTCCTTTGTTCAGTCTTCTATATTTGGACAGGTTTGGTTCCTTGAGCACTTTGATTTCTGTGTTCTACCCATGTGTAGAATTTCTAGAAAGCTTTCCGCAGATGCAAGCGTGCACACACAAACTAAGCCTTCTGGTGGTTGTTTTGCATGGCTTTATATACATCTATTTTCTGCTATGCACTCATGGCATTTCTATCTTGATGGCCTGCACAGCTGGTGACCCACCAGGCCAACAGAGCCCACCAGTCATGAATTCTGGCCTTACAGTTGATTGACAACCCATTTGTTCTTGCAGTCCCAGTCACGCAGAGCCCATGATGAGCCACCCTCCCTGGCTGGTGGGCCACCAACTGTGTGGACCTGACTTCGGACATCAGTAGAGAGAGTGGATGCTTCCTGTTTGGATGCCAAGGCCAGGCTGGATGCCTTTTCTCTGTGTTGTGCTTGTGTACACAAACGCCCCGCCTTCTGTTTGCACTTGCGCTCCTTGGAATCCACATTCCCTCGGCCAATTAAATGTTTGGGCCTATCTGCATTTATGAACTGCTCGAGCCCTATTGATTGGATTCACTTACTGCTAATATCTCTTCTTCTTCTTATCTCTTCTTCTTCTACTGCTAATATCTCTTCTTACCTCTTCTTTCAGGATGCATTGGTCCGTCCATGTAAAAGTGTTATACTACCACCTCCACCCAACCAGGACTCATGCATATCGTGTATCCATTGTGCTGATTGCGGCGTACTTGGTGAAGCAGGCTCTTGTCACAAATGTTTTAGTCTTCATGGACCAAACTAGATGAGATATGGGAGATATCCATGCCATTGGTCTCCTGGTATCTTTTTCTTTGGTTAAAAGTAGCAGACAGATTTGGCTGCACCAGGGGGAGAGGTTGTTAAACTTCCACTCCTTCACAATTTATTTGATTTACGTGACCTATCCACCCCATACCACAATTAGCCATTGTGGAGGAACAGCAAAGAAAGGTGAGGGATGAGTACCTGTCCTTTTCCCCACTTCACAACTAAGAGCAGCTTGGTTTAAAGTCAGGGAAATGGTGTAGGGAGGGTTAACCCTCCTTCCCCAGCACCAACAGTCCAATCCTGCCTAAGATCCTGCGCGGGATGGGGCCCACACAGGCAGAGCTGGGGCACACCTTGGGGAAAGGAATGTTTGTCTCTTTCCCCCAGGGATTGCCCAGCAGCTCCAATGGGCCTTCTCGGATGTGCACCGGCAAAATGGGCAGCGCAAATCTGGAAAGGCCGTGTAAGATTGGCCAGGCCCGGGAAGGGGTGTTGGATATCAGTGGAGCGCGCTGCCGATATCCCCGTCCTTGGCCTGGCTGTCCAATAGCCCCCCCCATCACCCTGGCCATGCCCTTCCACTGCCAGGTGCAGGACCTACCTACCTGCGGCCGGCGACTGGGTCCTCATCCGGCAGCAGAGTGAGAGGCACCAATGCTTGCTCCACTGGTGCAGTCCTACGCATGATTGCTCCACAAGGCTCTTAAGCCCGAGCTACATTGTTCGCGTCCGCATTCCGTGCGCGTCTGGTGTCCCGCCCCCAGGTCAAACAGACTCTGATTGGCCGGACGTAGCGCGGATGCAGCAAAAGTCGAGGTGGCTTCGACTTTCGCTGCGTCCGCGCTACGTCCGGCCAATCAGAGCCTGTTGTTTGACCTGGGGACGGGACACCAGATGCGCACGGAACGCACGTGCGACGCGGACGTGGACAATGTAGCTCGGGTTTCATCCAAATAACACACCATTACCCCAAGCAATTGCTTTTAACCAGTGGGGGGAAAAATCAGAAGATACAATCATGGATCTCTCGCATTGTGTCTTGTTTATCCCTAAGCTGCCCCAAAACATTTTTTTTTTGTTTTTGCTGCTGGAACTTGGCCACTCTCCTGAATTTAAATAGCTCTGTTTATTGCAGTGTTCTAAATGAACTTTGATTTTGACTGATGTTGTTGCAGTATATGAATTGGGCATATCTGCACTTTGAAATGTACTGATGTGTGTATGTAAGGATATACTAATATGCAAAGAGGGTTCATGTACTTGCAGCTTTACTGTTAGTGCAACCAGATGATTGAAGCAAAGTAAGGTAAAGTAAAGGAAAGTCAACCTCCTCTTAAATTGTACAGTATGAGGCTATATTTCAGTGTTTAATATATTTTCCAATTTGCAAAAGGGCCAATAGTCAGACTGTATTTGTAACAGTATTAACATAGAACATAAGTACCGTATTGTCCCGAGTATAAGACGCACCTGATTATAAGACGCACCCTTAAAGTTTGGTGCTATTAAAAAAAATTAATTAAATCACTGGCATTAAATTGCAACAGCCTGATTATAAGACGCACCCCTAGTTTAAAAACTTAAATTAGGAGAAAAAAGTGAGTCTTATACTCAGACCAATACGGTATATGAGAACTACTTCTCCTTTCTAAGCCAACACTTGATATGCATGGATAAACAACCAATACTTTTATTCGAACTAATCAGGATTCACTGAATAGTAAATTTCAAGCATGCAGCTTGAAAGCATTCCCCTCCTGCCATGTTGAACACCTGTAAACCTGTAATGGTTTCTGCAGAAGGGTTTGAGAGACCTGTGAAGACCTTCAAGGCATGTGATCTTCTTAATAGAAGGAAAGAAAAGAGAAAATTTATTTTTATAAAGAAAAGGAAATACTTTATTTACGAGAACTCCATACTTGGTTGGGGGGGGGGTGTCCTACATGCTTGCTATTTGGGTGGAAAGGGTATCCTGAGAAGGAGGAGAGAGGAAGGAAGGCTAGCCTGAGGTTAGGTAAAGGTGACCCCTGACAATTAAGTCCAGTCGTGTCCGACTCTAGGGTGTGGTGCTCATTCCCATTTCAAAGCCGAAGAGCCAGCGTTATCCGAAGACGCCTCCGTGGTCATGTGGCCGGCATGACCCTCCTTGCCGCACCATGCGGCTGGAACACGGAGCGCTGTTTACCTTCCCGCAAGCGGTACCTATTCATCTACTCACATTAACATGTTTTGGAACTGCTAGGTTGGCAGGAGCTGGCCAAGCAACGAGAGCTCACCCCGTCGTGGATTCGAACTGCCGACCTTTCGATCGACAGCTCATGGTTCAGCGGTTTAACCCACTGTGCCAGCATACCAAAGAGAACTTTAATAAAAAGGAAGAGAGGAAACCTCACATCCCATCTGGCTAGCTCACTAGCTATATTGCCCCCTTCAGGTGCAGGATGCTTGTGCAGTGTTGCATCTTTCTCCACTTCCAACACCTGCACAAGTCCACAAAGTTCATCTTCTCTTGCACGGTTTGGTGGTCTCTGGGGAGCAGCTTGGTAAGATCCATCAGCAATCGCGTCCTCTGTCGGACAATAGTTTTTCTCAGCAAGCTCCTTTCCCTGCCCATCTCTCAATAGGGGGTACTTCGTGTCAATATGTTTTGTGCGCCAGTTGACCTTCTCTTTCTGAGAGAGCCTTTATGCAGCTTTGGTTATCTTCCAGAAGTTGAGTGCCCTATATTTTAGAGGGAAAGGCGGGATATAAATCCTTTTTAAAAAATAAAATTGTCTTTAGAGCCAATTCCTGTAACTTTGGGACTTCTGGCTGTGCAAGAAATGCAGGATCAAGACCTATCTGTCAACCAGGGATCTGTAAAGGGGGCGGGTATGAATAATATTTGTCTGTTTGCAGTTGCAGAGCAGCTGTACATTTCCAGAGTTCGGCCACTGTTGTTGCTTTCTCTTTGCTCTCTCTAAGTGTTTATTTAAGACAGGCCTGCATGACTGGTGAATGCAGCCCCGCTCTCTTATGGTGGTCTGTGCTTGACACACACACCCCTGTTTTTGCAGCTGCCTGCACGCAGCACAGACAAAGGGGTTTATCAAGCCCTTAGTTGACCAACGTACATGGCTGCATCGTCTTGCAGGGGACCTGCATCGTCTTGGTGGACCACAACTGCACAAGCCTGCTCTCATCCTTCATTTAGGGCAGTGTTTCCCAAACTTTTTCGACCTGCAGCTCCCTTGACCATTGGCAACCATTGGCTGCAGCTCCCCATTACATTATGTTGCCTACCAATTGGCAGAGGATTGGCCAATTCCTAGACCTAGAGCAGGGGTTCTCAACCTTTGGAGGCCCGGGTACTCCCTATCATGGTCCAATTTTCTGAAGTGTCCCCTGCTAATTAACTGTTAATTAACTGCTAATTAATTGGATTAATCAATTAATTAATTAGGTAATTAATCATTAAATAAAAAATACTAAAACAATTTTAAATGTGAAAAAAAAATCTTATTTAACTCTCTCTCTCTGTGAGACAGACAGACATACATGCAAGGATCTCTTTTTTCTCCAAGTTACACTTCCCAAAATCAGCTCCCACCCCACCAAAGTACATTTTCCAAAGTACAAAAATAAGCCCAAAACCAAAATCAGAGAGACAGAAGGGATCCGAAAATAATTACAATTTGAAATCCATGTTAATTAACACTTAAATAGCTGCTGATGGGGCAGATAAGGGGCAGGGCTTGGCGTTCCCCCAGCAAGAGGTCCGCGTACCCCATTGGGGTTCCTTTTTATGTTTTATTACTGTTGTGTGTTAAACGTTTGTAAGTCGCTTTGATTGCCCTTACTGGGAGAAAGGTGGGATATAAATTCTCTAAGTAAATACATAAATGTGTGTGGTTATTTTCAAAACTGTGTTTTAGCACTCCCGCCACCCAGCCATTGCTTTCCAGCAAGATTTGCTAACTTATTGCCTCAATGCGATATAGTCAAACCTCCTGGAAAGAATCATTAAATCGGTAATGTTTGTTTTTTAAGGTTTGGATTGGTTTTTCCTAGCTCATGCAATCATGTACTTATTCTATATTCTACTTTCTCCCACCCACCCCCATGATGTCTGTGAATTTTGTCCGTTGCCAGTCCTGTGTGCTAAAGGCTCTACATGAGAAATAAGCTGCAGTCATACATTCAAGGGGGCATGAAGGGAAATGTGTCTTTCCAGTAGTTCCTTGAATCTGATGGCTTGGAGTCAGCCAGTTTCTTTGAACTAGTATATTATCTTTGGTAATGAATAATCCTGATTTCCCATCTGTCTTAACTTCTACAGATCTTATCTTTCCCATTGACATCACTTCAGTGAAGAGAGAGCATGACTTCTTGGATAGAGATGCCATTGAAGCCTTGTGCAGGTATGTGGAAAAATGTTACTCTAGGACAGCAGTTCTCAACCGGTGGTACGTGTACCACTGGTGGTAATTGAGCTGTTGTGGTACGCACGGCTCCCAGGGGATACCCCTCACCTGGCACTGAGACTGCAACACTACAAACAGCGGTAGGAGGCTCGGCTCAGTGGGCAGAGCTCCAAGCCCACCAGCTTGCCCTGAGCCTCTTACTACAGTTTGTAGCGTCTGGCCTCCCACCCCGGAAATAATTGACAATGACATCATCGCCAGCTACTTCTGGTGGTACTTAAGATAATTAGACTATGAGAAATGGTACATCAGGTTGAGAGAACCTGCTCTAGGAAAAGGCCTACTCTGAGTAGGGCATAAATGCACAGCTGGTATATTTCTTGCCCAGTCACTCATTCCAAATATTCTTTATAATCCAAATAGTTTGTCTACCATGTCTGACTTCACCCTTCAAACACAGTGTGCTAATGATGGGTAAGAAGAGGTGTGTTTTTTCTGTGATGCAAGGAACTTTGCCATTTTTGACATTTAACCGTTAACAAATAATGCCACTTGTGAAACTAAACTGCAGTCTATATATGAGGGCCTTTCCATAAGTCTCTATAAACAAGTGTTTATGGGATATTTTAATTTTTTTGAGGGTAGGGAGAGTAGAGTCAAGCCTATCATGTGCCTTGGGGATTTCATGTGTTCGCAAGCCACATCCATGTAGCCAGTGGATTCTTGTTGTATTTTTCAGGATCAAATCTTGTTTGGTTTGCTTGTTTGTTGTGTATTTATTTATTTAAAGAGGTAGGTTTCTAGTGCTCTTGATTGGAAAGATAAGTATGGAATTCTGATGCTGGATAAGGAGGCACATTTTTAAAAAAACAACTTGATTCATTTTTTTTTAGTTAGGAATTTCTTGTCTACCCTCCTTGCCTATCCAGGTTATTATAAACTTCACAGCTGTTGTGAGATCCAAATATCTTTCTCAGACGGTATGTCTGTTGCAGGGAAATCCCACCTTTTCCTTCTTTGAAAACTGTAATAGTTTGTTATTACCAAAAAGATGTTTTCCTCCAATCAGTGCATGGATTTCATTTTGCAATGGAAGCACCATTGTTGATGAGCCTGTGCCATTGTGAGACCTATAAGAAGCTTGAATATATATTTCAAAGACCTTGAGTGTTCACTCACTGTCAGCGCAATCCACCGTAAAGATCCCTAGGGCCGCCCGCTGGATCATGATTGGCCCGGAGGTCTCCTCGGGGCAGGGAATGGGCCTCCTTGGATTTTCGCCAGTTATTGAGCTGGCATAAGTCCAGGGAGGCCATGTAATGGCTGCGCCGGCCTGGAAACAGGATGGGGTTATGGCAGCTGCCATCCCCGCCTCTCCCGGGCCAGCTCAGCCAATGGCCACCCTCCCTCGCCACCCGGCCCGGCCCGGCCCTGTGCCCACCGGCAGGAGACTTATCTTCCCTGGTGACCGCAGGGTCTGGAGGACCGCCCGCCAACAGGACTTACTCCAAAGTAATCGCAAACATGCTTTACTGCACATTTTTGACACTATCGAACAGCGGAGCGCGCACTCTGCTGTTCGATAGTTATGGAGGATTGCGCTCTGCGTCACTTTAACTTTTTTAATTTGGCAGGAAAAAACCTTTGCCACCACATTTCTGTTTCTGTTGTCCTTTTTAGAAGATTTTTGTTTAGTTTTACATTTTTATTTCAGTTAACTGTTGAATTTTTCAACAAAGTGTGATTTTTATTATTATTATTATTATTATTATTGGAGGTCCCTCTGTGAAAATAGTTTTCACAGCCTCTCTTCACAGCCTCTCTTCACACTTATCTGCTTCAGCAGCCCAAGGGACTTATTTTGAAGAAAAGGCAACAGATAATCTTTATGAAATCAAAGGCACTCTTATCAGACTGACTGAAAATATGTTTTCTTTGACAGATCAAAGTGGTTGAGTGAGTGGTTGGGTTGACTGCTACAGGTTGAAACTAGAGAGAACCTGCTATAGTGACTTGTGCTGTAAGATTCGCAAATGTTTATATAAAACAAACAAAACAAATCCAAATTGCGAGACAAGCACACATTCAGCACACAGACAAACACACGCACAGCTTTAAGTATCTATAAACCAGGGATGTGTGGTGCGGGCGTGGCAGGTGAGGTGACCCTGCCGCCTCATAGTTCACGGAAAAGAGCTGCAGCCTAACTGTGAGATTGCGTGTGCTACCCACTTGCACCTGAATAGGTGGGTAGCGCACATGCTCAATCTCATTTTTAGGCTGCAGCTCTTTTTCCGTGAACTACGAGGGGGCAGGGTTGCCTCGCCTGCCACGCCCACACCACACGTCCCTGCTGTAAACATGTTAACTTCTGCACAGTTGGAAGTTTATTATTTTTAACAATTCTATAAACGAAATGTTTGGTGAATTTAAAAATGAGGAATATTTTTACACAAGAAGCTGCCTTATATACAGTCAGGTTTATCTAGGTCAGAGGTCTACGCTCTCTGCACTGACTGGCAGCGGCACTCCCGAGTTTCACACACGAATTTCTCCACTGCATACAAAGCTCTTCATGCAAAACTCTGTCCTTTCTCCCAGAAACATCCACGCAAGGGGAGAAAGAGAGAGAGAGAGAGAGCAGGATCGTGTCTGTTTCCCATGCCCCTTTTGTGCTTTTGGCATAGTTTCTGAAAGAGAAATAGCAGCAGCACAAACACAATTCAGTAAAGATTTTAAAAGTGTGTGAAAATAAAAGGGCCTTGTGTAACACCAAAAGGTCTTCCAAGTAGCCACCAGCCGTGGGGTTTCCCCACCAAGAAGGCCCACCTGCAGTCATCACCTAGATCAGGACATGTCAACCTCACCACACAGTTATTCTTGCAAGTGAGCTCTCCAGTTACTGCTGCCTCCTGGTCTCTCCTCAATTCTGCATTTTCGTTCCCCAACTTGCATCTCTTTTGAAGGGCAAGGTCTGGGCTGCCTCACAGCTGCACTTAACTGTCTGTCACCCAGGCCATTTCTACTTCTGGTGCAGTCACATACAAAATAACCTACAAAGCGGAGTGCCACCTTCCGTACCACTGGTCGAAAAGCAGTACCAGATGGTGGAATACCCAGCGATGGGTCTTCAGAGATGACCTTGATGTATGGACAAACTCATGTTAGACAAGGCAATCCTTCAGGTGCCCAGGCCCAAGTATTACATTATGGAAGTTGTCACTTTGCGAACCTAGGTATAGAGGAACCAAATGGGAGAGTATTGGATCCTTATCTTTAACAGATCAAATGCATGGATCTGCAGATCTTTATGAAGGCTCTCAATATATTTCTATAATTAAAGGAAGTGAAACAAATTTCAAATATTGCATATAGTTTTAATTTGGAGCAATGAGGACTTGATTTTGCTAGAGGTTCACGTCAAACATTTTTTGTTCATGTGCTCTGTAATGCAAAAGTTGAGTCAGGTCATTTGTATTTTGACATGAAGTCTTGCATCTATTGGGGTCAATGAAAAGGTTCTCACTGGGCTCCAACTGTTCGTCAGAGTTGCCCTTGGAGATAATATTATTCACACACAAATGCACAGAATGAGTATTCATTCACCTGCTTGAAAATATATTTCCTGGAGAGCTTATTTTAATTAAACACCAAGCACTTTTTCTCCTTTTTACCCAGCAGTCCATTTTCTTTAACTTCTTGTGTGTAGTGAAACAGTATTAGAGAAACTGTACCACCTTGAGAAAAAAGGAATCTGATTTTTTTTCCTTTTTAAAAAGAGATTAGCAGACTTGTCCTGGGGCTGTAATGAAAGTAATTATATTACATACTGAAAAGGACAATATAGACACCTGATGTGTGGAAAATTACTTTGAGGTTTCAGCTTGGTAGACTTTGGGGGGAGGGGGGGAATGATAGCAAGCTGCTGTAGGCTGTACCATATTCCCAAGTTCAGGCCACACACATTTTCTCTGTATCAACTGCGGTCAAGAAAAGACCAATGGTTTTCCCCTAGGATTTTGTGAATAAAATAACATCGGTGGTAAACTGAAATCCCTGGTATCTGAATCTCAGCT
Source organism: Plestiodon gilberti rubricaudatus (assembly GCA_026170595.1). NCBI lineage: Eukaryota > Metazoa > Chordata > Lepidosauria > Squamata > Scincidae > Plestiodon > Plestiodon gilberti. The sequence goes on along the minus strand of JANXHW010000005.1, from coordinate 79,319,261 downwards.
ACTACGATCTATATTGATGTAGCATTTGATTTTCAGTGAGTGGTCAGGGCAGCTCACATTTTTAAAAATTCACTCACTCATACTCACACTCACACTGAGAGAGAGAGAGAGTACAGTCTTCTGAATTTTGTGTCAGAATAACACCTCATTGGCTCTCGGAACAATCACTCTCATTGGTCATTTTTGAGAAGGAAATCCACTTTTTGTTACATAAGGCAGTTATGTTTTCTTCTGGCTATTTGGCCACATCTTTTGATGGAATACAGATAATTCAACATAGTTTGTTTTACTATATTATGCATTAAATTACCTTTCCAATGAATATAATACTTTTATTATTCATGAATACAAATTTTCCAAAAGGTTTCCACAATTTTGACCACTAGTTGTGTCAACTCCCCCTCCCCCGAGGGTGTCACCCGGTGCGGTCCGCATCCCCCCCACAGCCCCCTAGCAGCAGTGGCATCACTAGGGGGCTGTGGGGGGGTGCACCTCAGTGTACACGCAGAAAGGATTGGGACAGAATATTAGGTTATAGCACAATGTTGCATTGCTAGAGTATGAAAAATTGTAGCATTTAAGCGTAAATCATAATTCTAGCATAACGTTGGCCATATATAAGGACTGTATATCAGTAGCAATTTGTTTTTATGTCGATTTGGATGCAGCGCATACAAGTACTGTGTTAAGGAAAAATGACTGGCAGGTTCACTTAGTCATTTTCAAGCCTGTTTGCTACTTGGTACTATATAAGCACTGCAGTAGAGACGGGCGACTCATTCCAAAGTATGCACCCCTTATTTCCTGTATAGAGTGCAGCATTCCACATAAACTCAGTCCCTGCAAAGCACTCGTAGTTTTCCACTAGGAGAACAAGAATCTGGTATGACCACACAGCAGTTATCCCTATTTAATGGGCCTGGTTGAACAAGGTCTCCTTTATGGTCCTGACTCATAGGCAACTGGTTTAGGAAAGCTTGTTCTTCTGATCCTGCATCTGCATCCCACCCACCCCACAAAATCTGGTATCCAGCTGATGTAATGTGCTGTTAATTAAATATAACAGAGGTGGCCAAACTGTGGCTCCTGAGCCACATGCGGCTCTTTGACCCATAATGTGCGGCTCTCAGAAATATGTTGGCTGAGCTCCTTTTTGCATCACAATTAATATAAAAGGTAAATAAGAAATGTTCAAGCTTTATAATTTTTTACCAGGTATAAACTGAGAGTTACTGGATTAAAACATAAGTTTAATGTTCATGGTGGGTAAATACAGTATATTTAAGAATTTAAATGCTTCTTAAAATTTTGCGGCTTTCTTACGGCTCTCAAACATCTGAAGTTTATCGTACGTGGCTCTTACATTAATTTAAGCAAGTTTGGCCACCCCTGAAATATAATAAGTACCGGTACTATTTTGGGGCTCTCCTTCAGGTCATTTGCATCTAAATAAGCTTATTGAAAACTTTTGCAATGATCCTTTAGTTGAAATAGCCATGATCTCAGAATGACACATTTACTGTACATTTTGTGGGTTTTTCCCCCTCACAGGCGATTAAATACTTTAAACAAATGTGCTGTGATGAAGCTAGAAATCAGTCCTCATAGGAAACGGGTAAGTGCATTTCACAATCCAGAATGATATTGTAAAGAATTAAGAGGGAATTATTTTGGTAAATATTTTTGCATGGCTGAGCTTATGTGTGTTAACTCAGAAGTAAGTCCCTTTGAGAGTAATGGGATTTACTGCCAAGTAGGCGTGCCTATGATTGCAGACTTAACCCATGTTTAAGAATGGTCATGCACCAAATCACACATCTTTATTCATAAAATGTTTTGCTTTTACCATCATTATGTGTTTTAATGGAGTTGGAAGGGACCTTCAAGGCCATCTAGTCCAACCCCTGCTTGAAGCAGGAAAATCCTCGCTAGAGCATCTTCAAAAATGACCTTCAGCAAGCGAGAACCCACTGCTTCCCTTGGCAATCTGCTCCATTGTCAGACTGCTGGCAGGATTCGACCTGACTCTCGAAACTGTCACAACAACGGTGGTGCTAATTTCTCTAGATGACATGAAACAGAATCTCTTCTATGGTCCACATATGTTAAAGGTTACAAAATGCTTGTGAAAAATCCATTAATTGAGTGCTGCTGCTAAATCTGTACAGATCTTGGTTTTCCTCTGGTTCTGAATTTTATAGCTGAGAAAAGCTACAGGACCTGCCTTGTAGGTAGGATGCCAGCGTTTTGTGGTCTTGACAAGAATCTACAAACAGAGGGCATCTCATTTCAGTTGTGTTAACTGAACAGTTGCTTAAATCGGGCAAATGTAGGTAATCTTTGGCCTAAATGGGGATAGCAGTCAAAATATATACCAGGCAGACTGATATGCATCAGTGTACTTGCTTCTGGATTATAAAATAAGTATGCAGTATGAGGCGTACTAGACTAGGGCTGCGGTGGCTTAGTGGTTAAGACACTGAACTGCAGACCAGAAGGTCGGTAGGACAGCAGTTTGAGACCCGAGTGCCGCATGATGGAGTGAGCTCCTGTCTCCTGTCCCAGCTCCTGCCAACCTAGCAGTTCGAAAGCAAGAAATTGCAGATAGATAAATGGGTACCACTGCAGTGGGAAGTAACAGCGTTCTGTTACTCATGCCGGCCACATGACCATGGAAGCGTCTTTGGACAGCACTGGCTCTATGGCCTTAGATACGGAGATGAGCACCGCACCCTAGAGTCGGACGTGACTGGCTTTCGAGCAGGGGATACCTTTACCTTTATGCAGTATGAACTACAACTAAGGAAAATCTTCAGACCATCTTAGTCTTGGACTAAGGGATTATTCTCTATTCAGCCTTAGCTTTATCTGCAGAAAGCCGCAGAATGGGATGATCGGGGGGGGGGGGGGGGAGATCACACTGATTTTGCATGCCGCAAGTTGTAGAGCAGGTCGAAAGCGCTAGTAGCAGTCAAGGGTCTGAAGACCAAATGCAATGCACCTGAGCAAGACCCATTTAAGTGAGTCATTTTGCATAGCTTCTTTATCTCAGTCGGTCTTGCACAAGAGGACCGTTTGCACTGATAACTAAGATCGTAATCCTGTGCATGTTTGTTTGGATGCACGTTCCCTTGATCGAAGTGGAGCTTACTTCCGAGATCTGCATGAAATTGCTCTGTGCCTTTGGCAAGACGGTTTTCCCCCATCTCTGTCAAATGAAATGTTTCAAGGCTGTTTAAAGGGCAAGGTCACATTTTTGTTCCTCTCACTTTGGGGCTGTTCAGCAATCCATGACCTTTCAAAGGATAAAGGGCATGATTTGAAATGATCAAAAACTATTGTATATTTTAACAGAACTTGATTGCATCAAAGATTCTGTAATCGCTTGCATTGACGAAATGCGCAATAAAAGGACTGGCTTCTTGTTTTGGTGACTGTTTATATTGATCAGCATTGGCCAGCATTGATCAACCTTAATTGATCAAGATTGTGTTAAAACCTTAATTCTAACCTCTGCCTTAATTGTGTTAGAAAATGGGAACTTGCTGCAACATTTCTCTATAGAAGCAAGACATTGTTTTATGAGCATAAGTTTTGGGTGGAATCCATTCCAGATTTTTGCCTCTGGAATATCAGAACAATACAAAGATTATTTATTTGACTGCAACCAGAGAGCTACTTCAGACATGGCAGTCATGCGCAATTAAGCACATGAATTTGCTTAATGTGCAATTCAGCTCTGAATTTGCAGCTACTTCCACAGTCATCCGGCAGGGCATGTTCATCCGCTCTGAAGTAGGATGTTTCAAGAGAATGTTGTGCGTGCAGAACGTACCACTAAATCCTGTGCAACTCTCTTCTACAACTTCTGCTCTTGGATTTGATGAGCCAGTGCATGCATGGTCGTGACTGTGCATTTCTCTGACCTCATAAGATGAGCATTCTGGAAACTATGCTTCAGTTACAGTATCAGAACAGTTGTGAAAAGAGACAGTATGGCATGGAATAGTCTGTGTCTCGCATTCAGTGTTTCCTTGGTGTAAGGATGAACATTTTGTGTTGCTTTTAATGCCCTTGGATCCCACCTGTCCCAATTTACAAAGAAGGGAACTCTGTCATATAATATAATATAAAATGCTTTGAAGATTTCACCTCGCTGGCTTTTTCCATAGCACAAGTTTTTTTTCCTTTAGGAGATAGTTATGCCTGTGTTAGACAATCTGTCCATCAGTTCCAGACTTGTAGCTGCAAATCGGGGTAGGAAGGGGGGCAGATTGCATGACACAGGCTATCTGCTTGCCTGCAAGACCTCAACCAGACACAGCTTTAAGAGATCTTTTTTTGTTTTGTTTTGTTTTTGTTTTGTTTTGAAACACATAAAAATGAAGCTTTCCATCAGTCATTCAGTAGAATAAATGTTGAACATCACAAATGGTAGTGATTCAAAAGTATTAACTCCTCACTCAATTGAGAAATTCAATCTAAAACTTAAGACATTTTAATATAATTTACAGCACAGTCCTGCGCAAGTGTAGACTAGGGTTTGTCTAGGGTTAGGCACTTTTGTGGCGCCAGCACCAAAGCCCCGGAATGTGACACCAGACATGGGTAAGACGTGCAGCGGGAGGGTGTGGGGAAGGTGGGGTGGAGGGGGAGGGTCAATTGGCTGGCCAGGCCAGGGAGGGGGCGGGGATATTGGCGGCACATTCTGCCGATATCCTAACCCCTTTTCTGGGTCTGGCCAGCCTTACACAGTCTTCCCGGATGTGCACCAGCAAAATAGCTGGTGCATATCTGAGGAGGCCCATTGGGGTCTCTGGGGCTTACACCAGGGGAAAGGGACAAACGTCCCTTTTCCCCCGAGGTGTGTTCCATCTCTGCCAATGCAGCCCTGATCTTGCCTAGGATCTGCCGCAGCGTGCTTTGTGTGCTGCGGCAAATCTTAGGCAGGATTGGGCTGCCCGTGGGGGGGGGGAGAAAAAGTGAGTGGAATGGTCCCAAAGCAATATGATTAATTAATTGTAATAAGCAATTAAAGGTGCCAAGGGTTTCTCTCTTTATTTATTTAATTTGGAGTAGAATAGAAACTGTCACGGCCAGCTATAATTTTCAAAGAGGTAGGGTATATGAGTTTATTAGCCATGTACAAAGTTTTTTAAAAAGTTAAAAAAAAACTGAAGATCCATTTTAAAATACACTTAAAAACCTCGTAAACCCAGGTTAAAAACTTTTAAACAATCAAAGATAGTCTGAAACAGAATTAAAATCCCACAACATTTCGTCCCCTCTCTGGGGACCTCTTCTAGGTAAAAACACAGCAACAAGCTATACAGATGTCCTTGCCTTGGGAGGGATTAGCATTTAAAAAGAGTTAGTATTTTTTAATTTGGTTTGGTTTCTAGATTGTAAGAAAGCCCTGGAAGCATATGCTGACAATCAGTCCAGAAATACAGTACATAAAAGAAATATAGCATATGCTGACAATCAGTCCAGAAATACAGTACATAAAAGAAATATAACCTAACATGATACTTTTCTGCATAAATGGTTAACAAAGCTGCCACATTTGGATCCTTAGCTTTCCAGCATCAAGTTTTAAGAGGTTCAGCCCGATCTCCATCGCGAATATCCCTTTCAAGCACTGCCTATAAATAAGCCACGAAAGGGTGCATGTAGGCAATTCATCTGCATGCACCATCAGTTGAGTTTGGTTTCTCGGAATCTGTGCTGTCTAAATGTGCAATACCAGCAACAAAGCCTGAACAAGGCTGTTCTTGAGGCGTTCTCGTACTGTTGGCTGCAAAATAGTGGGGGGAAGAGAAGGAAAGACAGGGTAAGGCCTGGAGGCAGCAACATGCAGCACTCTGATAGGCTCTCTCACGCTCTCATTAGTCCCACTCATAAGACCTTTAAGGAATTACGTTGCTATAATTCACAACGCATTGAGAAAGATAAGCGGAGAAGCAGCATCAACAGAGGCCAACATTGGCCTCTTGGGCTCCAGTTGAACATTTTATGCATGCCACAGTTTTTCACTGATCTAAATGGTATCCTCTATGACCAATTAAACATCTGCAGACGCCGGGGCTGGTGGCGGTGACTAGCAAGGGACAAAATGCATTGGTTACTCTGGTAAAGCAGTTTTGGGTTTTTTTGAGTTCCAAATATTTACTCTTACTGCATTAACGCTCCAGTATCATAATGATTCTTTTAATCTTCAGCCTAACATTCTGTGCCCTACAGTAGAACTTCCGATTTCCAATTGCCTACTGAAGACGTGATCAGATAGTAAAGTCTAGGCACCCAGATATATATATATATATATATATATACATACACACACACACACACACACACACACACACACACACACACACACACACACACACACACACACACACACACACTGTATTTAAACAGATGCAGTCAACCTTCGATTTAATGGACAAATGGAGGAAAGGGATGTTTGTTAATGCCGGAAGTCTGTTAAATTCAGGCAGCCCTCCCCCTCCTCCTTTTGGCCCTCAAGCAGGCCACTCTAGGAATGGAGACATTCCTCACCCTGAGATATACTTCATTCTTAGAATGGCCTCAGGAATGAAGAAAAGTCTCCATCCCTAGAACACCCCACGAGGATGAAAAGTCAGGAAGGAAGCATTTGGCTGCTATGGGAAAAAAAGAAGCTCCTAATTGTTTGGATCAGTAGGTCATGGTTAGTCAATAATGCATTTTTAAAAAAATTGTATTGGGAAGCTATCTTGCCATTGCTTATCTTTTCATTATGGGCGTTCTCTTTCATTGCAGAGTGAAGACTCGGATGAAGATGAGCCTTGTGCAATAAGTGGCAAATGGACTTTCCAGAGGGACAGCAAGAGATGGTCCAGGCTTGAGGAGTTCAACGTTTTCTCTCCAAAGCTGGATTTTAGTCCCGCCTCTGCAGAAGTGGCTCATCTTAGCAATGCTGCCAGCCGGGAAAGCGTGCTGACAGACGTCAGCGAGCACCAGGAGATGGTGTCTGTTCACAGCCTCGGCAGCCACAGCAGCAGCCCCCCAGCTGCCCCCCAGAGCGAAGCCGCCACCACCAGAACCAACTCTGTCATTAGCGTTGGCTCATCAGGCAACCTTGTCTCAAATGAGGACTCTTTCAGCAGCTTGCCCTCCCCCAAAGAGCTCTCCAACTTCAACTTCAATGTGAAAGCCAGCGAGAAGAATGCCAAGTCCAAAACAAGAAGCCTGTTGAAGAGGATGGAGAGCCTCAAAATAAAAAGTTCCCATCACAGTAAAAGCAAAGCACCTTCCAAGCTTGGGCTGATTATCAGTGGGCCGATTTTGCAAGAAGGTGTGGATGAAGAGAAGCTGAAGCAACTGAACTGCGTGGAGATCTCGACTCTGAACGGCAATCACATCAACGTTCCGATGGTACGCAAAAGAAGCGTCTCCAATTCCACCCAGACCAGCAGTAGCAGCAGCCAATCGGAAACGAGCAGCGCCGTCAGTACCCCAAGCCCTATCACAAGAACACGCAGCCTTAGCGCTTACAATAAAAGGGTGGGCATGTACCTAGAAGGCTTCGACCCTTTCAACCAATCCACGTTCAATGATGTCATGGAGCAGAACTTTAGAAACCGAGAAAGCTTTTCAGAAGACACTGTCTTCTTCATCCCCGAAGACCACAAACCTGGAACGTTCCCTAAAGCACTCTCCAATGGGAACTTCTCTCCATCTGAAAACAGCGCGTCAGTGAACTGGAGAACAGGGAGCTTCCATGGCCATGGCCATCTTGCCCTCAGGAGGGAGAACAGTTCGGACAGCTCCAAAGACCTGAGCATGGGGAAAAGGCGCAATTCTTCAAGTTCAATGTGTAGCCGCCTCAGCATTTATGACAACGTGCCGAGCTCTATCCTGTATTCCAGCACAGGTGACCTGGCTGATCTTGAGAATGAAGACCTCTTCCCTGAGCTAGATGACATCCTGTACCATGTCAAAGGCATGCAGAAAATTGTGAACCAGTGGTCAGAGAAGTTTTCAGATGAAGGAGACTCTGATTCCGCCCTAGATTCGGTTTCTCCGTGCCCTTCCTCTCCCAAGCAGATCCTCCTTGATGTGGACAATGATCGAACGATACCCAGTGATCTTGACAGTACTGGAAACTCATTGAATGATACGGAAGAGCCCACAGGGATCCAGGAAAGAAGGGACTCCGGAGTGGGCGCATCATTGACACGCTGTAACAGGTCAGTTAGCACAGGCCTTAGTGTAGTGTTGGAGGAAAGCTTGGTGCTTCAAGACAAACTGGCCAGCGTTAAATGTATAATCAATCAGGAATGGTTGTGAAGAGCTGTTAATTTTTATTTGTGTTTGGATTTATGTCCTGCCATTTGACCTGGATTCCTGAAGGCAGTTTGAAAATCATAGCTTGAAAATCACAAACAAGAATGTCCATGAAATGGTGTACCAGCCAGGTCAACACCAGCCAGGTCAAACTGACAAAGAACATTCTAGAAAAGGCACAGCCAAACAATAAAATCAACAGGGCGAGCACAGGTCCCAAAGACCTGCTAGAATGAAAACCCTTTTTATTGCTTTCTGAGAAACTGCTGCACAGACCACAAGATGTAGTTTTACAACTGAATACTTAATACCTTGTGATAGTGATTAGATCAGGGGTTCTCAGCCGATGGGATGCTTACTACCAGTGGTACTTTGGGGTACGTCTGGTGGTATTCAGACTGCCTGGCCCCCCTGAACCCCACCAGGAAACCCCAAACCCTGCAAAAATGCAGTGGTTTTGGTGCCATGTTTTCACTCCAGAGAGGCTCCTGCCTTTGGCCGAGCCTCTCACCCGCCCACCCTGAGCCTCTTACCAACCTCCTGCACCAGAAACCGGGCCAAAAACTTGGAAGTAAGTGGCAATGACATAATCACAGCTTACTTCCAGTGGTACTAAGCACAGCAGCAGCCATGTAGGTGGTGTGCTGCACTGAGTGCATTGAGAACCCCTGGTTTAGATGAATACAGCATACATTGGGTGCAACTGAACAGAATCTAGAAGTGTTCTGTTGTATGTGGAAAGGATGTGTTTCTTAATTGGCCACGGGAGCTGGTTAAGCGTAGTGGTTCAGAGACTGAGCTGTGAATTCGGTAGTCCCCTGTTCAGATCTCACCTCTGCCATGAACTCCCTAGGTGGCCTTAGTAAGCAAGCCTCTCCCACTTAGCCTTGGCTCCCTAATTGCAATGTGAAAATAAAAATACAACAAACCTGTAAGGTAAATAAATAAAAACAGCATGGAGGTGATACAGGTGAAGTACTTCGTGCCTCAGAAAGTGCTAGTTGCTAAACTGTACAGGGTTATTCAAAAAGGATGGTGCGAAAGTAAAGCTGATTTATTCTTCAATGAACTGACATACCACAACCGTCATGACAGGAAAAGACAAACTGTCCAAGTTTCACATGCACATTACAAACGTTTGATGTGGGTGCCGTTGGTGACATGGCAGATATCAAGATGGTAGTCCAGTTCTGTCCAGACGCACCCCAGCATATTCTCAGATATCAATTCCGCTGCATCGGAGATGCGTTGTTTCTGGTTTGTAATATGCATGTGAAACTTAGACAGTTTTTCTCTCTCTCTTCATATCATGATGGTTGTGGTATGTCTGTTAATTTAAGAATAAATCAGCTTTACTTTTGCACCATCCTTTTTGAATAGCCCTGTATTATGGGCGGTGCAATCCTGGAAAAATGTCAGGCGATGGAAAGAGCATTCCGTCGCTGGAAGCTGTCACGATCATGCCGTAAAGCACATTTGCGACGAATCTGGAGTAAGGGAGGCCGGCCTTGTGCTCACTCCGGCACTGGATCTCCACGCGGACGGCGGTGGAAGGTAAGCGCTCCATCGCTGGCCGCGTGGGCGTTCCAGGCGAGGGAGGGAGGGGGCCATTGGTCTAGCCAGCCCGGGAGGGGACGGGGGATGGCGTTGGCCATATCCTTGTCCCCGCTGGGTCGTCTACGCCATTACATGGCCTCCTCTACTTCCGCCAGCTATTTAACCAGGCGAAAATCTGAGGCGGCCAATAGGGCCGACCCAGGTTTACATTCAGGGAAGGGGACAAGCGAGTAGACCTCTGGCCAGGCGCATGCCGGGCAGCATGTGCACAGGCTCCGGCGGGTGGTCCTGGGTCGCCGGCCAGATCCTTAGTCAGGATTGCGCCCATAGCAAATCTGAATCTGCCCACCTAGGCTGTTTTAGAAGTGCCCTGTCAAATCCAAATAAAGTCAGCCATTTTTTTCTCTTCTACACTTATCCAGATTTTGCGACACGTGGTAATTTCCCAGGCCTATCCTGGTGTGTGTAGGCTATGACTTGCCACTAACACATGCTTCTCTAGATATGTATGCAAGATCACCCTTAAGGTGATGTTTGGCTGTGTTATTTTACTCTTGCGTATGCCGTCTTGAAGAGGCATGTCTCTGAAAGGCAGATTTTAAATATATAAAATACAGGGTGATACCATTGAATAGAAATATATATGCCCGAGGTTGGTAGACTTGAATTTTAAAATATATTAATCAAATGGGACTGAGCATCTAACATTTAGATTTTAGTGTAGTACACTACAGTAGATTTTAGTTTAGAGTAGTGTAGTGTTCCTTAACAGAAGTTATCCCTGTAATTTAATGTGTGTTCAAGCTCTGACGTGAGTGAGTGTGTGTGTGTGTGTGTGTGTGTGTGTGTGTGTGTGTGTGTGTGTTGCCCTTTCGCATGTTATCAATATGGTGATCATCCATTATGATGATCTATAAGCTATTATGATTATGAGCTATGGGCTTCTGTCAGAGGTGTGAAACTTGAGGCCCTTTTCCAATACGGCTTCAATAGCCCTATCTTATTCCATGGAATTCAGTCAGCTTTATGGCCAATAAGCCACAAATAGTAGTTTACCGAACATGAGCTTGTCATGTAAAATTGCCTCGTACTTGAGGCAAGACTCCGTTTCCCATAATGAGACGGAGATCAGGACCTGGATGGCGTTGCCTCCTCTTTCAGAGCCTCCTTTTTCACCTGCCCTTGCAGGGTTTTTTTCCCCTGCCCAGGGCATACTCCAAGATGTGAAAAATAGGTAGCTAGTGGTTGGCATTTAGAAGAGGAGTTCACAAAATGAGTGTTCGTACTGAAGTGAGATTGATATACCATATTTGATGAGAAGTTGTGCATGTTGCCTAGGAATCTGTCGGGTGGAGAAAGTTGGCATTCCAGCTTATTTGGATTTTACAGGCCTGGCTTAGGTAATAGAAGGTAATGCAATGTGCTCTTGAATTGCAGCTATAATGTCTTGATTTTTCTGAGATGTCCAAGCCTTATTGTGCCTGTGGGTGAACTATGAGGTATCTAGAGATGGTGGTGGGGAAGAAATTAAGACTCATTGTTCTCAAAGCTGTTATGGGACACATGAGCAGTTGCTAGGACAGACACGAGTAGTTAGCCCAGTACTTAGGGTTGTCCAACATTAGAGAAGAACAGAATGCTGACCGATGCCCTCCCTGCTGGTGCAATGCAGTGAACTGGGGCAAATGTGATACTCCATGCTTCAGTTGACTTCGCCACTGTACAGATAGTACAGAAGCTCTTGAAATCTTTACTCCTGACATCAGCAAGATCTTATATCTTGAAACAGAAAGGCTAATAATTGTGCTGTGTTATCCCAAAGCAATAAGTTGCTTTAGCTTTCCATTGGCATTGTTTGACCCATCTCTATAAAGTCAAACTTCATCCATGTTCTTCTGCTTGTGTCCCTCTCCTGAAGGTACCGAATGAGGTGGCACAGCTTTCAGAGCTCCCATCGGCCCAGCTTAAGCTCAGCATCGCTGCAGATTGATTGTCAGTCCGTGGCACAGATGAACCTGCTGCAGAAATACTCCCTCTTGAAGCTAACTGCACTTTTGGAGAAATACACCCCTTCTAATAAACATGGCTTTAGCTGGTAAGCAGCTGTGACTATTCATGGCATATATATTGTATTGTAAAAAATATTGTAAATAAATAAATAAATGGCAAACCTTTTGATTTTCTCAGAACCTGCAAATATTACAACATAATGCTCATTCCCTCCTGTAAAATGTCAATTTAAGAGTTAAGCAGCTAGAGCAGAAGTTCCCAACCTATGGTACGCAGACTACAGGCTGGTGGTATGCAGGCTGCCGGCGGCCAAGATGGCAGCCACCATCTCGATCGTGCTGCACGATGTCGGAGCCTGAAAAGCGGTGGCTCGAGCGCGGGGGTTTCTACATCTGGGAATGGCCCTCCCACCCTCCCCTGCATCTTACCTTGTATGTTTGCGCTCCATTGAGGCCGCAAACCTGGATGTAAGTGCTGATGATGTCATCGACACTTGCATCTGGTGGTACACGGAGGGCCAGAGGTGCGCGTCAGTGGTACACTGAAAAAAAGGTTGGGAACCTCTGAGCTAGATAGTTTGCCTCTGGAAGATGCTGAGACTTGAGCTTTGACATGACTGTAGGGATTGGAGATTGATAACTGAGGGGGCGGCTTTAGAGAAGTCTCTTGGTGTGCCCTTGCAGGTCTAATTTGACAATGGACTGAGAGCATCTTCTTAAATTTACCATAGAGGTTGTGTTGGAACATAGGAATACTTATGTCCATTGTGTATCTATTACCTTCTGTAAGAGAAATGTATTGAAAATCTTTTATTGCATACTGTCGTTGCATACAATCGTAAGGTAGCCAGAAGTGCAGTATAAGTTTTTTTGCATCTTTTTTTCACGTTCCATTACGGCTTCCTCATGTGGTCTAACCTACTCTTTCCTTTCCGTGGGACTCGGAGAGAGTATTTTAACTCCAGCATCAAAGCTCCTCCTGTTCAAAGGCTGTCATTACGGGAGCTGTGCTAAATACAGAAGTTGTTTGTTCTGAAAGACAGAAATAAGTATTGACCAGTTTATTCTTGCATGCTTCAAATTCTCAACGGACATCGTAATGCATGTGTTTTCGTTTTGCATTCCACTGCTATGCGCTCTGACAAAACAAGTATTATTCGTATGCTTATATCAGAAGCGTGCTTACGTTAAGCTGCGTGGAAGTACAAATGGGGTGTGTGTGTGTGTGTTCTCGTAGGGTAGACTAGTCATTCATAAATCTAAAATGTTTATAAAACCATACAGTTAATTTTGAATTTTCTCGGCTCTTGCGACTCCACATTAACTTCTTAATTGGTCTCAACTCACGATTCTGAGCAGTTTTATTAAGTGGCAAAGCAGGGCTCTGGAATATTTGTAGGTAGATTTTTCCTACTGGTCCAAATGAAATGGAAAGGCTTTTTTTCCCCAGAGCGGGTGGGTGAAGGTGGTGGTGAAGGAAGGTGCGAGGGGCAGGAATGCTTTGAAAAGGTCATTTGTCGAATTGAAACTTCTTGCTGGCAAGCGCCACAGTATTACATCAGTTCCTTGCTGTGACACAGGCTGGTGGGTGGTGTGACTGGTTTGAGGGCTTTCTAAAGCCAGTGGTTAACATACAAAAAGCTCATTGTTGACATGTCCATCTTTCTCCAGAGTCCTAAAGAAGCAAGATTATAAAGGGTCATTGACTGCCAGATTTGTGTTTGACTCTTACAGGTTTTGACATGGCCACCCTCATTCCGCCCTCTTTCTTTTGGCCTAATGGATTCTGATGTATGAGCCCACTATAGATGTGTGTACGATACACAGTATACATGATTAACTAATAAACTAAAAAGAGCCGTCAGTTAATTGATACGAAACATAAATTCACAATCTGTCAACGCAGATTAAAAAATGTCGTGTCCATCTTCGTTACATATTTTGATGTGGCGGCCACCCCCAAAGATTCATCACTTAGTTGCTCTAAATCAAAGAAAAAGGGATGGAAAATGACGAGAGCTTACACTAGCATATTTGGTTACTAAGGGCATTGTTGCGAGCATGTTGTAATATTCTCTTTATTCTGGCAATCCATTGAAAAGCACATTTTCCAAACATTTGGAAAATCAGCTTTGTTTAGTCAAGGGTGAGATTACATTAGTCACATCTCATCAAAATATATTTAAATTGGAGTATTGGCTAGAATGTATTTGCTAATTTGATTACATAGTTATTAAACATGAGACAGTCAACTAAAGAAACACATAGTTGTGACTTTTAAGTGGAAGATTAATCAACCGAAGTATCTAATAGCTTGAGGGCCCGTTTGTTCGTTTTTTGAGGCTATTTTGATTCTGGTATGTTACTGTACAGGAGAATAAAACAATAACATGCCCAGCTTTTCCTTCAAACAACAAGTAATGGCTTCATTTTTGTCTTGCATTTTCTTCAGTCGCTGGTGGAAAAAAAAATGCTTACATTGAGGTTTCAGTAGTATGCACATGTATTTGATCAGTTAAAAAGCAGATGACTAATTGACTACAAATTCTGTAATCAGTTGACAACCATAGTTAAGCCCTTTGTAAAGCCGTTTATGACTCCGGTGCCTGATATTACACTTCCTTTTTAGAGATTTTTCCTATGTTTGCTTAACATAATGGAATGCTGTGATTTCAGTGCCACAATCAGGTTTTCCATACTGCTCTTCTCAGTCAAGTGAGACGTTTTCTGGTGTGCCTCTTATTCTGCAGCCTGCAGTTGGAAACGGAGATGTCTGAGGAGGGTGTGTGTGAGAGAGTGAGAGAGATACAAAGACCAGGAAAAGAAGCAGCTTGTGAATTTTTATTAATCTTTATCATTTTTCTTTCTTCTCCTCTACAGGGCTGTGCCAAAGTTTATGAAAAGGATAAAGGTCCCAGATTATAAGGACCGAAATGTGTTTGGCGTTCCTTTGACAGTTAATGTGCAACGTACAGGACAAGCTCTTCCACAGAGTATTCAGCAAGCCATGCGATACCTTCGGAACCACTGTTTAGATCAGGTTAGGCTCCTTGCTCTCTGCTGGCATTACAGCCTTCTACAGTCCCCAAAAATTATTTTCACCATTGTTCACTGGGGCTCACTCTTACAGCCCAATCCTATGGAGGGCCTGCACTGGTGGAATGCATGTTTCGCCAGCATGTGCTTCCACAAAAGCACCATAAAGTGCTTTGCAGCACTGCAAGGCCCAGACACATCAGCGGGAAGGCCGAAGCTTTGCGTTGGGATTTAGGTTGGATTGCGCTGCCCCGTCTTCATCTTATTGGACTGTGGATTGTCAAATGAAAATATTTGGAGTGGAGTTTTGATCCTAAAACTCAAAGCAGTTCCATGCATCAGTTAATTCCCCAATGCATGAAATATGTAACTGGGCCTCTTGAAACATGCAGAGATCTGTGCCTATGTGAGAAAAAAGACCTTTCTGTTGACAAAAAGAACTGTGTGGTTCAGCACATCCTAGGCCTGTACTGTTCATGAGTGCAGGTGGGGGTCATACATTTGAATGTTTTCTCTGTGTATAAATATAGACTACCTCCATGTGGAAATATACAGTATCAAAAAGAAGCACATGCAAGAGTCCTGTTCTCTAGCATGCTCACTCTTTGTGTGCATGTGTTTTTTTAAAAAAAATTACATGGGGATACGTTTTACCATGTGGCCACCTCCTCCCCCACTTCAGTCTGATGGAAAGAACCGTGTCACATGCTATTTCTTCACAAAACCAAGTACAGGTGGGCCCCTATATCCGCTGGGGATATGTTCCAGGCCCCTCCGTGGATACTTGAAACCGTGGATAAGAGCGAACACCCTCTCCATGGTTTCCTGAGGGCCCCCCCACCCTGCCTCCCCTGCAGGCAGGCATGCTTGCCCCCCCCCAGCTCTTATTTTTCTTTCAGCAAGCTTTGTTTCTTCCTTAAAACAAACAGAGAAGCAGCCTCCATTGCAGACAAGTAGAACGAGACTAAGTCCTAGAGAGGCTCTGCAAGGTTTCTGTTAACCTTGCAGAGCCTCTCTAGTACTTAGTCTCATTCTACTTGCCTGTAATAAGCAGCCAGAGGCTGCTTCTCCTGTTTCTTTAAGGAAGAAACGAAGCTTACTGGGAAAAAGTAAAAGTCTGGGGGGACAACTCAGATGTAGATCCGTGGACAACTGAAACCGTAGATAACGAATCAGTGGATATGGGGGCCCACCTGTACTGAATTTTGAAATGTAGCTATTTAGAAACTTGGGTTTCAGAATCTCCACCTGACGTTGTGCCATTTCAGCTTCAGAGACACCTCTTCTGTTTAATGTGCAAACCTTTCTTTTCCGAACAGGTTGGACTTTTCAGAAAATCCGGAGTCAAGTCTCGGATCCAGTCGTTGCGACAGATGAATGAGTGCTCGACAGGGAAAGTAAACTATGAAGGGCAGTCTGCCTACGATGTGGCAGACATGCTGAAGCAATATTTCCGCGATCTGCCAGAACCGCTCTTAACCAATAAACTTTCAGAAACCTTCTTACAAATCTACCAGTGTAAGTCTCGGATTGCTCATGGTTTCATTTTTATCTAGTCCCAGATATAGACCTCTCACTACAATATGTCATGGATCACGGTTCAGATGACAAACCAAATATGTGTCACAAGCTAAGTTTGTGCTTAGTTGTGCTCATAATTTTTTTTTTAAAATATGGTTAGTCTATTGCAGGGGTTCTCAACAGGTGGTATGCGTACCAGCAGTGGTACTTTGGGGTACCTCTTGTGGCACTCGGACTGCCAGGGGGCCCTGTACACCCTGGAACACCCAACCCCCACGAAACTGCAATGCTTTGGGCACCACGTTTTTTGCTCCCAAGAGGCTCCTGCCTTTGTCTGTTGTAAACCTACAAATAGCATTTCATCTGGTAATGATTGGAAGAACAGCACTCCTATCTCCTGGAACTGTTGAGGATGAGTCTTCTGGTGTCCTTGGCTTTAATCCTCTGGTGTCAGGTCAACAAGAGCTGGTGTAGCACAGTGGCTAAGAGGCTGAGCTGTGACTTGGAACTTCCCTGGGTCACATCTTGCCTTCTGTGATAAACTTGCTAGCTGGCCTTGGGCAAGTCACCCCTTCTCAGCATTAACTCCCTAACTGCAATATGGGGGTGATAATGGTTACCTTACAGGAATGTTGTAAAGAAAACATCAGGATAAACACAGTAGTGTAGCCAGAACGAGACTGTGGGGGTGCTGCAGTTTCCTCGTGAGGAGGAGCCGCTGTGGCAGCTTTTCGCTCCGCGGCTGCTGTTTTGCAGCCAGAATGGCTGCGTCTGCAGCCGCAGAGTGTTTTCACGCTATTTTTGGCACTGTGGATTGACCCTCCTGCCTTGCCCCTAGAAGGCTTCATTTGAAGCCTTCCGGGAGTGCAAGGGGCAGAGCGATGACACAAAATGCGTCAACCCACCCACCCCCCAGGGCACACTAGCAACACCACTGGGATAACACATGTGAAGCACTTTGCACACACTCAAAAGTGCTACACGAATGCTTATTATTTTATAGCATCCTTTGAGCATAAGAACAGTTCGCCACGTAAGGGGGTGGTGGTGGTTCCAATCTGTAAACTACTTTGAGAAATGTGTTTGGAAAGTATAATATAAATTCCAAGATTGATTGATTGATTGATTGATTGGTACAATAAATGAAGCAGCAGTTTAATCGCAGTTTAACATCCCAACCTGTCCAATGGTTTATCATTGGGGCTGACAATAAGCACAGACTGACAGCACGATCCTGTGCATGTCTAATCAAAAGTAAGCCCCTATGAATAGGACCTATTCTCAGGAACGTGTGTATGGGATTGCAGCCTATGAGCTGCATGACCTGCTGCCATGTAGATGCAGACCACACAGATGTGCCAACTCCACACTAGGATGTTAGGGTTCCCTTTTCCCTTTCCAATCTGTACTTGTGGCTAGCACATACTTTGCCTTTTCAGGTGAAACGGCTTTGGTTTTCCTTCTGAATGTACAAACAATTTCATTGGTTTCCAGTGTGTGATCTCAAGCTTTGCACATTGCCCCAGTAGCTTGGTAAAGTGGAAAGGCAACATATACATGTTTAAACATAAAATAATCTGATGGAAGGATCGGGGGAACTGAGGCAAACAGAGGTGCGATGATGATTATATCACCATCATTCTGTCCCCCAAAAAACACCCAGTCGAGAGTATGCCCTACCTACAGCATGAGTGAGACTAGAATTAATTGAGGAAGACCAATAGTTGCAATGGAGAACTGGAACTCCTGATCTGCTCCAGATTGAGGGGCCGGGGCTCCTTTGGTGTAAGCGTTTCAGTCCTTCAGAACAATCAGTCTGGGGGACTCCAGCACAACCGCTGAGACCAGCTCAGGTGGGGGACCGATGGACAGTAGGGTAAATGCCACACAGCAAAGTCCCTATTCATGTGAAGCACTTGAAACTAGAAGATTGCTGGACAGGGGACAGAATGATAGATCATTGCAACTCCACCTCCCTACCAACCCAGTGCCATGGCTCTAGGAAACCTGGTGGGCAAAATACAAATGTGTGGGTTAGTCTAGTAGTGTTTTGTCAAACTTCTCAAGTGTGTGCCCCCTTTCTGCCTTCTGCCCCACTCCAATCCAGCACCAACCCACCCAGACAGCAAAGTGTACAGAGATCAGGCACTTCTGTGCATACAGCCTGCTGCTGTGCACAAAGTTGTATGGGATGAGGAACAAATCCAACACCGCCATCAGAATGGGGAATAGAATAGAAGACCTCTATGACTCTTCCAGACCTGCGCACCGGGAGCGCCATGAGAACAAAACAGCAGCTCTTCCCAAATCAGGCTGGGGTAATGGGAGGAGTGGAGCAGCCATCCTCACAAATTGAGGCTGCAATCCTATCCTCACTTTCCTGGGAGTAAGCCCCATTGACTATAATGGGACTTACTTCTGAGTAGACTTGCATAGGATTGGGCTCACAATGTGATTCAATGAAGGCTACCTTGTTAGAAGTGTTCGGCCCACCCGGATGTCTTGGTTGGTGAGGGAGGAATGTTCCTTCCTCACGATCCTCTCCTCCCCTAGATGTGCCTGTTCCATAGTTTGTCCTGTGCCATAGTTCCATAGTCCTGTCGCATAGTTTGGGAACCATTAGGATAGATCTACTGAGTGCTCTTTAGAGATTCTTTTTCCTCTGGCGCAGCAAAAACGATCCGAATTCTTTGCTATTTCACCTTTCCAGGCCTTATAAGCATCGTCTGCGTCTGCCAATGAAAGTATTTGTTGTGCTCTGTAACCATGGAACTGAGTGATAGTATGAAGCTGTACATCAGTGACTGCTTTTTTTCCCTCCTTCACTTACATCATTGTTCGCTGAAGGAATCCTCTCCACACAGTTTAAATATTTTGTGGTGCCCGAGTTGGGAATAGTTTAAGGGCTATTTATTTTAATGGCCTCACCAGCTCAGGAACGTGTTTCACGGGTGTGTATGACTTTTTGTTGGGAGTCCAGGTTGGCTGAGCATTGTGGGTAATATTCCATCGCCACCCGTATTCATAAATGAGATGGAAGCTCCTTCCGTTTAACAGCCCTTTTAGTGGGTCTGCAGAAGTGTGTGGCTCTCAAAACTCCATTCTATATTTAACTCTGGAATATGCACAGCTTTGTTTTACGGCGGAGTCTTTTGCTGGGCAGGAAATACCTGAGGGCAGTTAAGCTGTTGACCAAAAAAAAAAAATTCCCTTCATTGGCCGTGAATGATGTGCGGCACACTGAAGGAAATCACTTCAGACTAAAGTCAGAAATATGCGAAGCTTGAGTTTACTTTGGGATGAATTCATAGTCTGCATTTGGGGATGCATATGTGTGGAAAAATCAATGAGTTGACGAGAGGATTGCTAATCTTGTACAGATGTTCCAAAGGACCAGCGTCTGCAGGCGATCAAGGCAGCCATTATGCTTCTACCAGATGAGAACAGAGAAGTCCTACAAATTCTCCTGTATTTCTTGAGTGACGTCACGGCTGCTGTGAAGGAAAACCAGATGACGCCAACAAACCTTGCTGTGTGCTTAGCACCTTCGCTTTTCCACTTGAACACCCTCAAGAGGGAAAATTCTTCTCCAAGGCAAGTCTCCAGGTAGTTCAGCCTGATGCTTTTTTTTTCCTGGTAGTTGCTTCCTATCTGGGACCCTCCAACAAATCCACAGGCTGGTACATAGTCCTGCACATTCCGATTGATGCTGTGTTCAAGGGTCAGGAGGCTGTATAGTTAGACAGACATTTATTGGCATAAAAAGTCTACTCCCAAAGGAGGACATTGAACATGTAAACAAACAAATTGCAAAAAAGGAATTACAAAAATCTAAAAGGTCTATTACAGAAGAATTACTAAAATCGAGTTGAAAATGTCTGTTCCATTGAAAAAAGAAATTTCGCCACTTAATCATTTCAAGGGGGCCCTCACTAAGGAGGAAGACCAATTTCAGTGTATCTGAAGAACCAGATTTGTTTTCCAAAATAGGGGCCAAATAAATCGTCTGGGATTTCACATGAAAAGGACAGTCCTAGAAAATGTGGAATAACGTCTCTACCACACCCAGGACACAGGGGCAATAGTGGTCAGTAAATGGGATCTTACAGTATCTGCCCAGGGTAACTTGAGAAGGAGTCACATTAAATCTAGCACCAGGCTGGAGTAGTAATTTTAACACTGGCATTAGAAGAGTAGAACAGGGTATCTCTGAACCACCCTCTTCCCCAAAATTGTGCCCAGGGAAACAGCATAAGAACAAAGCAACAGCTCTTTGGAGCTCCCGCTTTCCATTACGATAATGGGGCAGTGACTGTGAAGTCACCCACAAATTCAGTGTGTATCAGTGAAGATTGTCAGGGCTACAGCCAACAATGTGTGTGTTTGATTTTAGATCAAACACACCATGACACTCCTGGCTGTGGACACCTCTCCGGTGTCTGACTCGCCCTTCCAACTTAGTCTTTTTTGGGGGGGGCTCAATTTCCCTGCTGTCACTTTCTTTTCCTGGCCTCTCTCCCCATTACTAGAGGTGGGAGAAAATGAGTTTGTTTTTTCGCGGATTTCAGTGTTTTAACCAAAATGAAATAGCAGAAAGCAGTGTTGTGTTTTTATTTCAAATTTCCCCCATTTTTACCAATTGTAACTGCTTTAAAAGTGTGTACTAGGTGGGTGGTATAGGTTGTACAGTGTCGGCAGATGAAGAATGATGCAAAATTACATGGTTTGGTTTTATTTTACTATTTTTCATGTATTTCTTAGCAGACAGAAGTGTTATGTGTTTTAATTTCATTATCACCATTTTCTCCTGCCCCTTTGGCCTATGGCTGCCCTTCTAAGGCCCATGTCTCCCACTTTTATGTACCACTCTTTCCCGAGGCCTTTCTGACTTCCCAGCCCTCTTTGGGGACTTTTCTGCCTGTCCAGGATCTCAGTAGCAACAGGCAACTCAAAGATGAACATGCTAGTTATTGAATTATTGTACTGGCTTGACATGTGCCAGTCGTCGCTTGATTCTGCAGTCAATGAGAGTGATGTGCATGCTTATGTGAAGCATAATTAATCCCAAATTCTAAATAAATCCACATGTTCCACTTGCGCATGAATATGATGGCTGAAAACAAAGGTCACATTTTGGCACAGAACGCAAGACTTACTGTCAACATTTAGGCATAGTCCAAAGCCTTTTGTGGCTTTGTTTGTTCATGCATATGAGCACCTCGCTGTGACTATATATTCCTGCCAGTTTTCTTTTTGCTTTAATTAATCTTGTATGTTATCAGGGTAATGCAGAGGAAGCAGAGTCTGGGAAAACCTGATCAGAAAGATTTGAATGAGAACTTGGCTGCAACACAAGGCCTGGGCCACATGATTGCGGAGTGTAAAAAGCTGTTCCAGGTGAGACATGACGGACCGCTCCTGGGCATGTACTTAAGGCAGTATGGAAAATGCCCAAGGTGTGGGAGCTAGAAAGGAATGTTCCACAATACAAGTATTGTTGTGGTCTTTTATTAATATCCTGCTTATGTCCATAACTGTATTGGTTAGTTATTAACAACACAGTGCCCTAGCTGGCAACTAATCTTGCTGGAAGGTGTTGAAAGGCTGAGGTCCAAACCCACACCACCTCCACCTGGGGCCACTGTGAGATACAGGAAGCTGGACTACATGGGCCTTTGGCCTGATCCAGCAGGGCTCTTCTTATGTTCTTAAACTGCCCTATAAGTCAAGTGCTCTTCTTTTTGCCTCTGGGTTGGCAATTGGGGAACCAGGTGACACTGCTCAGTATGCCAAATTTGGCCCAGGGAGCACCAGCTCCAACACAGAAAGTGATGATGTTTCACTGATGGAAACCATAAGTTGATGGAAACCATAAATATTGTGTGTTAGTGGGGGTCATGTCTGCAGTTGTGAACCTCTTACTGTTTTTTTCCCCTCTTGATCCCAGATCCCTGAAGAAATGAGCAGGTGTCGAAATTCTTATACCGAACAAGATCTCAGGCCTATGAGTTTGGAGGAGCTGGGGCGCACCAGCAACTCTGAGCCTGCAGACTATCATTCTTACATCCAGGACTGTATGGATGACTTGCTCAAGGAGATTAAGGACAAGTTTAAAGGCTGGGTCAGCTGTTCAACCTCTGAACAAGCGGAGCTTGCCTACAAGAAGGTATTAGTTGAACAATGGGGTTACTGTTCATTTCTGTTATCTGCATGTAGATTTTTTAATGCATTTTACACACACAGGTATATGAAAAACAAACAAAAATCACACATGAAATACATTTTGCAGATTGGGAGGGGGCTTTAAAATGTTGAAAAAATAACACAGGCATGTGCACATTTTGCTTTCTTAAAAGCAAAATACCTTAGGTATATATGGGGCACTGATGCCAAAAATGGCATCGGTCTTGCCCTATCGCATCTTGTTTTGGGGGTACGGCATCACCACTTCATAATGCGAGTCAAGCAGCTTCCTCGTGAGCAAACTGCTTGACTCGCATTATGAGGTGGCGATGCCATACTCCCAAAACTAGATGCGATAGGGCAAAACCGATGCCATTTTTGGCATCAGTGCCCCACATTCATATAAAACCACCATAAATGTTGAAGGTTTTTTGACCCTCAAATTTGCAGGCCTGTGTAATAAAACATAGATATGATTCCCACTCATTTATTATGTTGATGATGAAGAATATTTATAAACCGCTTTTCAAGTAGTTCACAAAGTGGTTTACACAGGAAAATACTTCCACCAGAGGTTCCCTGTCCCCAAAGGACTCACAGTCTAAAAAGAGATGCAGAAGAGACACCAGCAACAGCCACTGGAAAAGACCCCACCCTTCTCCATTTGGCTTACCTAAGATTTTCGCCACGGTATTGAAATGACAGAAATAAACAGAGACAAAGTCCTTTGCTTTGTGTTTCAGCTTGGGTCAACTTTGAATTAATATTTTTGACTTAAAAAAGAAAGTTGAATTGGTTTACAGGATTCAGAATTCGATGGCAATGTTGTTTTGCAGGCATGCGAGGGTCCACCCCTCCGGTTGTGGAAATCTACTGTTGAAATCCCTGTAGCTCCTGAAGAGGTTTTAAGCCGTATACTTAAAGAGCGACATCTTTGGGATGAAGATCTTTTGGATGCCAAAGTGATTGAGACTTTGGACAGCCAGACTGATGTATACCAATATGTACAAAACAGCATGGCACCACACCCAGCCAGAGACTATGTAGTCCTAAGGTAAACTTATAAATTTCATCAACATCAGATTTGTGAAGGAGAGACCCCATAAAATGTGCTTTTAAAAAAATTTAGCAACTGAAAGCAAATATACATATTTATATTGTTTCATCTTCTGTCATCTCTTTTCTAATTTTCTCCCCTAAAAACGTTTTGATATTCTACATCCAAGCAAGCTTTTGTCATAGAGCTGTCCTTTTTTATACTTGTTTTTAACAGGACTTGGAGGACAAATTTATCTAAAGGAGCTTGTGCACTGTTAAGCTCCTCTGTGGACCATGAGCGTGCAGCAGTCCTTGGTGTTAGGGTGAATGTGCTCCTGTCCAGGTATCTCATTGAGCCGTGCAGCTCGGGAAAATCCAAACTCACCTACATGTGCAGAATTGATTTAAGGTGAACTTTTTGTTTTTTCCCCTGTTCTTGTGCCTTGTTCTGTGTTTTGTTTTCTGACCTCCCGGGGTGGTCACACTCTTGTGAAATGATGAGTTTCAGGGTAGTATAGCCTAGTACCTGCTGTTCTGTCTCTCTCCTTCCTTACTTGGATACTGTAGAGTGAGAATGGCAATGCTGGGCTAATTAGCCCTGCCCGACCACACCAGACTGGGGCTTGCACGTGGTCCGGTTGGATTGGTTGGGACTGCTGGAGGGAGGTGCGTTGAGGGGTGAGGCAATCAGCCAGCCCCTCAGTTGCATCCAGGTTTTCAAGCCCCTCCCCACCTGTCCCTTTAGTATAGTCCTGAGATTAGCTGGCTGCTCATTGGAGGGCCGGGTAGGAATTTTTTGCTGTCAGCCTGACTTGGCAGTTAGCTGGCAGTGTTTTCGCCTACCCCGGACTGACTTTGGGGCATGAGTTCCCCCCCCCTTTCCTTGTTTCTTCTTGGTTACCTTGTTGTTTGGAGGTTTGCGGGCTGGGTAGGCAGGTTGTCTATCTTGGTGTACAACCTAAGGTCAGTAAGACCAGGAGGTGAGCCAGGACCGCTCCTGAGATGCTTGTCTGAATCGGTGAGGCTGGTTGGCAATCCCCCTGACTAGAATTTGCAAGGCCACCACAGGCTTTGCCGGGGGCCCGCGCTATCCAGCTGCCTCAACCCTCCGGGGGTTGGCCATGAAAGGCTCCCATGGTCTACGACCGTGGGCTGCTTT
Source organism: Plestiodon gilberti rubricaudatus (assembly GCA_026170595.1). Lineage (NCBI taxonomy): Eukaryota > Metazoa > Chordata > Lepidosauria > Squamata > Scincidae > Plestiodon > Plestiodon gilberti. Next base: position 79,294,427 of record JANXHW010000005.1, on the reverse strand, counting down.
GAGCCAGGTCGTGACACCCGTTCTACCTGGGGAGACAGACGGGTCAGCACCGTTTCCCCAGCTTGTTGCCTGCACCCTACTTTTTTTTAGGCAGTTCCCCTGCTGCAGGTTCCATGTTATATCAATAAAGAACTCAACCCAAGCCTCTGTCTGGCATGTCATATTTGGGGTGGTGGTAAATGATTATTGATTTGGATTTTTTTTTAATAGAAAAAATCAATTTTGCCTCTCAGGGGTCATATAAGGTGCCCTTAACAACCCGCAATGGAGGCTTGCTAGGGCTGAGGAAGATAACTCCTCTTGAGGTTTCCCCTGGACTAACAACAAGATTGACAAAAAACATCCAGAACATCTATGAACAGAGAAAGCACAGCAGCGCAAAAAGGATCACCCCAAATTCAAAGGGATTTTGGTGGCAATGTATACTCTGTTCACGGTTGTATTCCAGCGTTGCTTTTGCAGTCTTAAATACACTGGGAAAATGTTGTAGTCTTACATCTTGGACAAAATAAAACTGTGATTCTCTGGTTAAGTAAGGGTCTTGCCTCCTGACTAACTACATGTTTCAGGGATCTTGATTTCATTTGTGTGTGTTTTCTCCAAAGAAAGGCAATGGTTGCCAGCTTCAAACATGCTCTTTCTTTCAAAACAGGGGACACAAGCCTGACTGGTACACAAAGGCTTTTGGAAATTTGTGTGCAGCTGAAGTCGTTAAGATCAGAGATTCTTTCACCGATCAGAACCTTGAGACTAAAGAAGCCAAGTCCAGGTGACTACTGAAGCAGACCACCTCTGCGTTTCGCCTGTCATTCATGTACATAGATATTCCCAGGAACTGGTGATTCTCTGCTCCAGAATGGGCCACAATGTGGCCTACAAAGTCTTCTCATGAAGAAAGGCGTGTCTGCAATGGATCTGAGATTCTCGCTCGTCCGTGGCAATATCATTCATTGTTGAAGCTGCTTCATTCATTAAGTGTTTGGCCTATAGTGTAGGCCTTGACTGGAATATATTAGATGGTGCAAGTTTAAATTTTTTTGTTTTTAAGTAATAATATACTATGTTGTTTAGACAGTGTGAATTGCTTCTGAGAAGCAAAAATTAGATATATTCTGGAATATAGTGAAAAACGATTCATTCCTTTATAACGATAGTTTTATGTATGTATCCCTGGGCCATTTGTTGAGGGACTGTTGTATCCGCTGGATTCAATGGTCCTCTTCAGTGGGTTCTCACTAAAGGAAGTGAAGGAAGGTTTGCACAGAGTCAGAGGGGTGAAGAAATTGTTGAACAGAGTAGTAGAAGCACAGTGTCTGGTACACTCGGGAGGCAATTGGAAGGATTGTTAACGTGTGAGGGTTTTCTGCCTGGAATTTTTGTCCACCTAGTAGAACATCACAAACTAATCTTTCACCTTTTATGTTCTGTATTACCCGTCTATAACAACAAACACAATGGGAAATGGTGTAACGCCAAATGTGGCAAGCAAGGCTGTAAGTAAAAAACCTCAAGTTGATGCCAGGTGAAGAATTTACTGAAGACATTCAGATTATTGACTAACAGCCCAATCCTGTCTAGAATGCAGTGCTGGCATGACAACGCTGGCCACTGCATCCTAGGCAGGAATTGTCCCGTGCCAGCGGAGCTGGAGCACTACTCGGGGAACAGGGACGTTTGTCCCTTTTCTCCTGGGGAGAGCCCCAGCAGGCCCAATGGGCCTCCTCAGATATGCAACTGCAAAACGGCCAGCGCAAATCCGAGGGGCCAACCAAATTCAGGACAGGGGATAGGATTCGGCGGAGCGCACCGCTGATGATCCCTCCCCCGTCCCTGGCCTGGCCGACCAATCGTCCCCTCCCTTTCCTCCCCGGTCCACCCTCCCCATGCCCCCCCACCGCCCGACACAGGACTTACCTGCGTCCACCAGCGGTGGCTATAGCCCGCGGTGAAGTGAGCAGCGCCAGCCTCTCCACCGGCACTGCTTAGCGGGTATCAAACTTGCCTTATGGCACATTTACGACACCTAGCGCCATCAGGAGTCGTCACTCCACCAGCACAATTCTGCACAGGATTGCACTGTAATTCAGTGCATTGAACTCTGGCTTTGCCACTGAACATCTGCAACCATTCCTAGCTTCCTGATTGAGTGTATACCTGCACAAAACATGTGTCTTAGGGTTCACCTCAAAAGGGAAATGTGTGGATTGGCACCCAGCATCCTCGTTCTCAAATGGAGTGTGTCTCAAAACTATTGCACTTGAAATAAATACATGTAATTAGATATTGGGTATTTGTATCCAGCTTGAGGTTTGCCCTTCCACATTTTTTGCCCCACATGTAAAGCTGCGATTTTTATATAAGCATGTGTTGAGATACAGGTAGGACTCTTTATCAGTCATCTTGTGAATGAATCTCATAGGAATAAACAGAAAGCTTGCGATGTGAAAGTAGAGCAGATACACCTCTCTGTCACTTAAAAAGGCAGCACTGGACAATATTGTAACTGGAGCATTATAAAGTGATTCTGTGTAGTGGATACTGTAGGAGTTCAATAGTATTCATATATTCCACTCCAGCATAACCGTATAACCTCATTTATCTACATGGGTTGGGGAAAACTTCCAAAATGTTCAGGGATTCTGAAGTCTGGGCAAGCAAAAGTATTGTTGTCATCCAATTCATATACGGCAATGTGAAGGACTGCAAGTGGGGATGGAAAAATAGGTGATGAGAAGTTCCACGGTGTAACTTAATGGCTTTTAAGGGAAAATCCAGACCTGTGTACTCTGCTGTCCTCTTGGATAACAGAATAGAAATAGTCTAGGAATCGTCTAGGAAGGTATGTGTGAAATGTCTTGCTCTTTTGTCTTTCTGAAAGTTCTAGGCCAGGGGTGTCAAACATAAGGCCCAGGGGCTGAATGTGGCCCCCGGAAGCTCTTTCTCCAGCCCACATGATAATCGGGATCTCCCAGCGCAGCCCTTTCAGCAGCGCCACTGCTACCAAGGTGCTGGGAAGGAGAGACGGAAGAGACCTTCCGATCAACAGCTCATGGTTCAGCATGGTTCAGCAGTTGGTTCAGCACCACTGCGCCACTCGCTGGCCCTTCAAAATACATTACTGTGTTACAATTTGATTGTAGCAATAGCAGACCTTTGAATCTCCCCCCCCCCCCGCTAGCGAACTCTGGGTCAGGCTTGTGCTTTGGTGTAGGGATGCCGTACGAGTATAGAGATGCACTGAACCCGCGTGAGTGAGGTGTGAATGTAAAACAGAAGGGTGGTATGTTCCTAAACCATCTCTAGAGTTATCCGTGCTTGTAATTGCTCTACGTCCGGACTTCCTTCCCGGAATCCCTTGCAGCCAGGGATGTCTGCTGACATGTGTGTTGTACCAAGATGGGGTGAAAAGCTGGACAGTTCATTCCCTCTTGCTCTCACACTGGGGAGAGGCCTGAGTGCTGTTGATGCTGCCTTAGATCTTGTGCGCTTCTCACAGGACAGAAGCCCCTTGTTACCATTGTCAGTGTTGTTATTATTTTAAAAGATTTTGTGATGTCTTGTGGTGGTGGTCTAAAAGATTACCGTATGTAGTGTTTTTTTGAATAGCCTGTGCCCACCTTATTGCCGCATTTAATTTCATCCTGTTTTATTTCGATCTGTCCCGTCTCTCGTTTGTCCCCCTTCCTTCACATGCTGCTCTTCCCATGTTTGCTTTAGACGGCAGGAGACATCGGTTGCAAACTGGCAGGGGCTGCTTCAGTCGCCTGCCTGCCTGCCTGCCTGCCTGCCAGCTACACCACCCAGCCACTGCCCCATCCTCTTTTCCCTCGCTCTCCTTAGAAAGAAAGTGAGGAATTGAAGGGCCGGCTTCCCTTCTCTGGCACTGTCCCAGAGCATTATCGCTGTGAAACTGGAGGAGAAGGAAGCCGCTACAGTCCTACCCTGTTCCAGATGAGGCTCCTGGAAGGAGTGCTTTCAGGAAGATCAACCCACTCCTTGTAGAGGTAGGTTTGCTCTGTATGCCAGGTGCAAGGGAGTGGTGACAGGATAGAGGTGTCTTGTGTGCTCCTTGAGGCATCTGGTGGGGCCACTGTGTGATACAGGAAGCTGGACTAGAGGGGCCCTTGGCCTGATCCAGCAGGGCTCTTCTTATGTTCCTTACCTCCTCTCACCACGAAACGTGTTTGAAACAGCCCGGCTCAGGGAAGATCTTCCTCATGATACGTGTGTGTGTCCCCGAGCCAGTTTTGAAAATACACTGATAGAAGAGGAGTTAAGAAGGGGGGGGGGGGTTAGCAGCAATGTTGATGGATGGGTGCATGCACTGTTAACATGCGCCTCCATAAAAACTGGAGGGGTGGCAGAATTGGGTCATCTCAGGCAGCGTTCACGCTTCCATCAGGCCTGCACGTCTGCAGTTCACAAACATGTGCACAGGTCAACCCAGGCTTAGCACATGAGATGCCCTAAGGAACCTATGGCAAGCCTGGGGTGCGTCCTTGCCTGTTGGACCTGCTTTCATTGGTGGTCTGTTTTTAGTGGCAGGTTTGCAAGGACCCCATGACTGATTTCTGTTCAGCAATGACAAAGACCATTGCAGGGATGTTTGTACCTCCCTTGATGAGGCACCCACTTCTCTGCAATAAATGTAGAAGTGTCCTTATAAAGGGGCACCACCCAGAATTAAATGTGGCCTGGTACCAGCTCTTTCCGAGGTGTCTTGGTGGGGAGGAAAAATTGCTGTTCTAGCAGTCCCTTTTTATTGTTGTGAAATTTACTGCCGGATAAATGTGCTTAGGATCACAGTGTTGCTGTTTCTCACAAATAGGGAAACTTTGTGTATTCTTTGTATACTTCTAAAATAAAAAGTTTAAATGTGTAAAAAAAAGTATGTTGTACATACCATTCTGTTGTAAACATGTACACTTGCTCACAGTTTATTGTCCAACATAGATTAAGCATGAAAATAATTATTTAAAATATACTTGTATTTATACCTCAGATACTCTTGCCGGGGGAGGGGGGGTAGTGTGTTTGTACCTCAAGTTGTCTACCCTCCCCCCCATGTAAATATGTTCTACACAATTAAGGTCAAAGTAAAAAGAAAAAAGTTTATAACTTGCTATTTGTCTGTACAGAATATAATCAATAAATGCACTATTAAATGTTTGTGTGTGAGAGAACTGAGTTCTACTCCTTTTATTGTGGCTTTAACATCTTTCTCAGTGTTCTGAGAGCATGGAGTCTGAGGATCTACAGAGTTTTTCCCCCCTTTCTCTTTTTTCTTAATTCACTGCAGGGTGGTGAGAATCAGGATTGGGACTGTGGTATGGGTAGCAGTTTTAACCCTTTCCGCTAGCACTGATTTAAAAAAAAATCCCCTGGCTCAGCTGCTACTTGCCCTGGGAGGAAGGCTTACTGGCGTCACTGCCGCGAGGCGAAGGAGGCGGGTCGCCCCGGGGTGACACGCGTCACAGGGTGACGCGCGCACCCCGTGCACGTCACCTCCGTGACGGGAGCCGGCCTCGGAGCGTCCGGAGGGCGACGTGGGGGGGCGGGTCCCCCCGCGCCATCGTAGCGTCACTAGGGTGACGCGCGTCGTAGTGACGCCACTGGGAAGGCTACTCCTGATTTGGATCAGATCAGCTTATCCAATGGGTTCAACACAGCTTCAGCACCGTGAGGCCTTCCTGATCCAGCAGATCTCAGGGTGGGGTTCTGCATCCCAAACTAATCCATCCTACGACTGCTAGGGCTGTTTTAAAGGGTTCCAGTGTCCAAGAGGAAACGGTGCTGCCTGTCCAGGAAATGTGTACGTTCCTTCAAAACAAAAGGACACCAGATGAAGGCTGCCAATAAAGTGGAGAAAGTTGACAGATTGTGCTGCAACGGAAGGAAGCCCAAAATAGAACACAAGGCTTCATGTGTCACTTTGAATAGGGTAGAAGCGCAAGGAAAACCAGTTGCAAAAGGTTGAAAGTAGTCTTTTCTTGCACTTCAGAAAGAGCGTCTATTTTCTCGTCCGGTGGCAGCATTCGGAACGCCACATCAATAATGAAGGAGATGCGGCTTGCTGCTCTGCCACAAAGCAGCCATTCCAGCTGTGCAGGCACAGAAAAGCCCCTATGCCATCCCATCTTTTCAATGGGGCAGCTCCTTCCAACAGAGGGGCTGGGAAAGATAAAGGGCAGTAGCCGCAGGTGTCTGAAATAGGCAACTTAAAAAAACTAATTCCAAACTTGTGTGGGGAGAGGGGGAGAGGTTCTGTTGTACAAAGCTTCTCGCTTGTACTAGCTTACGTTAAGAGCATGACCTGTGTATTTGTGTGTATACATACACACAATGTTCACAGTATCCATCACTAGGCATTCCAACTAGTAAAAACCACCAGAGTCCCAAGTGGCTTTGGAGAGTCTGTTCTAACCAGTCAGAACACGAAGCTCTGGATGTACAGCACTTTCTAGTTCCGAGCTGTCAGAACTAGGATCTTTAAAGACACTCCAGAGCTTCACGTTTTTGCTAGGAGAGGGAGAGATTCATAGACCATGAAATAGTCCTGGTTACTGCAATTATTTGAATGGTGACTATTTCAAAGGATAGAATGTATACTTTCAAATGTGAAACGTTAAAATGAGAACTTGCCACCAGTTCTAGAGAGAGAGATAGTCCACAGTTGGAAAGATGGGCATGTACAATTTCAAACAAAGGGAAAATGCTTGATGAAATGGGCAAGTCTGTGGGAGTTCCAAAATGGTGGTGATGATGGACTGAACTGGAATCATTGTAGTGATTCCATTAGCACTAACCATTAGGTGACATGGGTTCAGTCCCCATCCACATTGTTTTATATTCACAATAGCTATACTAGAGGAAAGGGGAAACTTAATTTACCCATTAACTCAATACTATGACTTGAATACTGAGGCCATGCGATGGATAAGCTAGTGGGACTGCATACAACATTTAACTACTGCATTCTGCATGCAGAAGAAACCTCACTGGGAAAGGCACAGAACCACAGGGTTGCAAATAGCCAAAAGGTCACCCACCATTTCTTGATACCAACACACTGTAGAGATGAGCAGGATGGGAAACTGCTGTGAGGCTGACTGAAACAAGCAAGAGGGGGGGGGGGTAAATCCAGCTGATCCACTATCCGCGTATTCACTTATTCGCAGATAGCAGATCCCCCTACCCCTGCTTTCAGAGCCTATGTACCACTTCATCTCACAATGCTAGCCTGCAATACATATCCCATTTGCTGAAGGAAGAAATGAAGTTGCTTCATGAAAAGATCTGGGGGGGAGGGAAATTATGCATGTGAGGGGGGCTCAGAAAACAGCAGAGGGGGGTGTTTGCCCCCTCTGCCAGTTTTCTTCTTTTATATATATATATATATTTATATTTTATTGATATATTAAAACATAAAAAAATACATATTTCATAAAGTTATAGCAAGCGCGAAGCAATACATCCTACTAGCATACTATTCACTATTTTCTACATACAATTTCCAACTAAGCCAAAACAACCCCCACATTCTATTCATTAAATCCGCATATCATCACATCATTCCTCTCTCTCTCTTAAAAAGTCAATAAATGGTTTCCAATTATTCACGAAAAAGTTAACTGACTTTTCCTTAATTAAAATTGTAAGTTTATCCATTTCAGCATAGTCCAAAACTTTCAGCCACCAATCTTCCAGCGAAGGTATCTCCGAATTCTTCCAATATTGTGCATATAAAATTCTTGCCGCAGCTGTCATATATAAAAACAAAGTTTGAAATTTTTCGCCTACATGATCCTCCCACATACCCAACAAAAATGTTTCCGGTTTCATTTGGATCTTAATCTTTAAAATCAACTCAATCTGTTTGTGAATCTGAGTCCAATACTTCTTTGCTTGAGGGCATGTCCACCACATATGGTAAAAAGTTCCTTCTTGCATTTTACATTTCCAACATCTATTCGTCACCTTCTCATACATTTTTGCTAATTTGCTTGGGGTTATATACCATCTATATATCATTTTATACATATTTTCTTTAATATTAACATTTAACGTAAATTTCAACTGTTTTAACCATAGTTGTTCCCATTGGTCCATTAAAATAACATGACCTATGTTTTTCGCCCAATGAATCGTACATTCTTTAACCTGTTCTTCTTCTGTTTCAAACTTCAAAAGCAATTTATACATTTTTGAAATTATCTGGTCTTCAGATTTTAATTGTACCTCCAATATTGATTCTTCTTCTACAAATCCATATGTCTTCTTGTCCACTTTAAATCTCTCCAAAATTTGAGCATATACAAACCATTGACAATTAAAGTCTTCTTCCATTAGTTTTTCTCTTGACTTCATTATACAGTCTCCTTGTGAAAAAAATAATAAATTTCTGTACAGTAGTCCTTTCTCTTTTGGCACGCTACTTCCACCAAAGTGTGCTTCATATGGTGCAACCCATAATGGTACTTTCTCATAAAATCTCATTTTATATCTATTCCAAATTCTCCATAATGCATGTCTAACATAATGATTTTTAAATTCTAAATTTGCTTTTACTTTATCATACCACAAATACCCATGCCAACCAAATCTCAAGTCAGAGCCTTCTAACTCCAATAATCTTCTATTTTGTAAATACACCCACTCTTTCAACCACACAAAACAACATGCTGCATAATATACTTTCAAATCTGGTAGTCCTAATCCTCCTCTCTCTTTTGCATCTTGAAGAATCTTATATTTCACCCTTGGTTTTTTCCCTTGCCAAATAAATTTAGAAATGTCTTTCTGCCATTCTTTAAATGGTGCATCAGATATAATCACTGGTATCGTTTGAAATAAGAACATCATTTTTGGCAATACATTCATCTTAATCACCGATATCCTTCCTAGTAAGGACAATTTCAATCTTTCCCATCGTAACAGATCTTTCTTAATTTCATTCCATACTTTAACATAATTATTTTGAAATAATGTACAATTCATACTCGTCAATACAATTCCAAGATATTTAACTTTTTTTTCCACCTTAAATCCTGTTTTATTCATCAGTTTCAGTTGATCTTGAATCTTCATATTTTTAGTCACTATTTTTGTCTTCTGTTTATTAACTTTAAATCCTGCAAGAGATCCAAATTCTTTTAATTTACTCATCAACAACTCTATATCTTTTAACGGATTTTCCAGCATTAATACCAAGTCATCTGCAAAGGCTCTTAACTTGAATGTTTCTTTCTTAATCTTCACACCATATATTCTTTCATCTTGTCTAATATTTCTATTCAAAACTTCTAACACCAATATAAACAGCAATGGTGATAACGGACATCCTTGTCGCGTACCTTTTTGAATTTCAAATGTCTTAGTCAGCTCACCATTCACTAATACTCTTGCAGTTTGTGTCACATAAATTGAATTTATCCATTTATTGAAATTTTCCCCGAAGTCCATTTCTTGTAAAACTTCTAATAAAAAAGACCAGTTCAAATTATCAAAAGCTTTTTCAGCATCTATAAATATTAATGCTAATTGCTTGTCTATATGTTTGTCAAAATATTCCAACATATCCACAACAATTCTTACATTCTCCCTCAAATGTCTTTTTGGTAGAAAACCACATTGATCTTCATGTATGAATTTTTGCAACATCTTCTTCATTCTCTCCGCTAAGATTGATGTAAATATCTTATAGTCATTGTTAAGCAAAGATATAGGTCTATAATTCTTTATACTACTTGAATCTTGTCCTTCTTTTGGTATCAAAGTTATGTTCGCCTCTTTCCATGAATCTGGCATTTTTCCATTTTGTAAGATATCATTCATTGTCTGTTGTAATGGGATACTTATTACATCTTCTAAACATTTATAAAATCTCCCAGTCAAACCATCTGGACCTGGTGCCTTATTCAGTTTAACTCTCTTTATCGCATCTGCCACTTCTCTAGGCATGATCCTTTCATTTAAAATTAATTTCTGATCTTCCAAGACTTTTGGTAAATTTTGCTTTACCAAATATTCCTTTATTTTTGCTGGTTCTACCTTCTGTCTTTTATATAAATTTGTATAATAATTTACAATTAATTTTTGTATATCTTCTTGTTCTGTACATATTTTATCTGTCTCTTGTAACTTAGAAATAATTCTTTTCTCTCTTTCTTTCCTCAGTTTATAAGCTAAAAATTTTCCTGGTTTATTAGCATGTTCAAAATACCTTTGTTTCGCATACTTCATTTTAATTTCTATTTCTTTTGTTATCATCAGGGATAGTTGACTCTGTAAAATTTTAATTTGTTGTAAAACGTTTTTGTCACCAGGTGTCCTCCTCAACTCTTGTTCTTTCTTCTTCATCTCTTCTTCAATCTTTTGAAACTTAGTTTGTCTCTTTTTAGTCCATTCTGCATTTTTTTGTATAAAATATCCTCTTATAAATGCTTTACTTGCATCCCAAACCATTCTTACTTCTGTTCCTTTATTCATATTTAACTCAAAAAAGTCTTTTAGTTTACTCTTAGCTTCTTCTATTATCTCTTCTTTCTGTAATAACAGTTCATTCAGTCTCCATCTATAAGTTTTAATTTTCTTCCTTATAGCCAGCGATATCGGATTATGATCTGAAATAGATTTTGTTAAAATCTCTGCTTTGGAAGTTCTAACAGCTATATCCTTTGACACCCAAAACATATCAATTCTTGAACTTGATCCATGTCTCTCTGAATAATGTGTGAACTCCTTAGAGCTCCCATTTTTCTGTCTCCATATGTCCAAGACCCCTAAAGTCTCCACCATTTCAAAAAAACTTTTAGGTAATTTCCCTTGATTGTGTTTTATTTCTTTTTCGGAGCCTTTATCACTCAGCGGGGAGACAACTCCATTCCAGTCACCCAACAAGCAAAAACTACTATAAGAATAATTTGCCAACAAATCCATCAAATATCTAAAAAAATCCCCTTTTTGTTGATGTGGTGTATACACCCCCAATAGTAACGTTTTTATCCCATCTAGTGTTACTTCCACTGCCACCCCTCTTCCTTTGTCATCTGCAAATATTAATTCTGGCTTCAAATATTTTTTAACATATAAAACCACCCCATTCTTCTTCTTAATATTGGTTGAAAAAAATTCTTCTCCCAAATTTTTCTGAATCAAAAATTTTGTATCTCCCTTTTTTATGTGGGTTTCTTGAAGGCATATCACATCTTGATTAAGTTTTTTCAAATAATGGAATACTCTTTTTCTTTTTTGTGGAGCATTAGCTCCATTAATATTCCATGATAAAAATTTGTAATCCATCTTTATTATTCACAGCTTGCCATTGCACTGTCCATCCCTTCATCTTCTTCTTCTTCTCTTCCATCCTTGAATCTTCTCAGGAACTCTTTTGCTTTCTGGATTGTATCCAATCTATAGGTTTTTCCATGCAGTTTAAGAGTCACGCCTTCTAATTTTCCCCACCTAAAGACAATCTTCTGTTTCTTCAGCACCTCCACCAGGAATGCATAACTTTTCCTTTTCTGCAAAATTCTCAACGGAATCTCCTTTAGCACAATGATGTGCGCTTCTTCTACCTTGAGTCTTGATTTAGCATGTTGCTGTAGAACTTTATCTCTTGTTCGTTGCCTCACAAAATGCACCAAGATATCTCTTGGCACTTTCTTTGCTGCTGCATATCTTGTATTAATTCTATATGCCTTATCCAATTCCAGATCCAATTCATCTCGTTCTATTTGTAGAAATTCTGACAGAATGTGTACCATTCTATCTCTTGTATCTTCTGCTTGTTGTTCTGGAATTGCACGAAACCGTAGAAAGCTCTGTTTTCTCTCTTGTTCAGCCAGCGCCAACATATCTTGAATCTTGCAGCTCTCCATTTCAAAATGCATCACTTTATCTTCCTGGGTTTTCATCTTAATATTTATCTCTTGCAGATCACCTTTTATTTCTTTCACGGCTACATCAAGCTGGTGTATTTCTTGTTTCAGCTCCACCTTCATCTTTTGAAATTCTTCTTGCAAAGTTCCCAATTTTGCATCGAATTTATTTTCCCATCTTTTAAAGCATTCTTCCAGTGTTTCCGCTGGTCTTTCTGTTCCAGGCGATTTTGTAGGTGATTTTTTTTCTAATGTATTCCCTCTTCTTCTTGTAGCCATATTTCTAATTTTCACCAAATGGCACTCTTTCACTTACTCAGTTCAACTTCTTTTCCTTCTCTTTGAAACCAAAAACAAAGACTCAACTTCTTAAAATGTGTGCAGGCGGCAAATACCAACCAACATAATATTTTTCAATCTTTTTTCAAACCTTCATGATGACCTTCTGCCCGGAAGGAAATTGTTTGTCCGTCTTTGTACAGTTCCAAACCACAGGAATTCAAAACAAACAATTCAAAAGCAAAACAAGTCTCTTTCTCTCATTAAAACAGTTTATAGATATCTCCCCAAAGTGTTTCTTCACTACTTCAATCTTCCGTAAGTACCAACAAGTTACTTAGTATTTTCGCTTAATATTTTCACTGTAGTATATTATCTTCCTTCCAAATTATATCCTTTTCACAACAAATCTTCTGTTCTTAAATTAACTCGTTATCTTAGCTTATTTCTTCAATTCTTACTGCAGTTCCTCACCACTTGCAGAAGCAAAGCAAAAGTATAAGCGGGAGGGGGCTTGGCTTACATTCCGGCTGATTTTTTGAGCTCGTTGTTGATCCTCTCTTCCACGCTCAAACCAAAACAAACTCGAAAAGCCTACGCTCTCCGAGAAAGTAATGGGAGCGATCCGAAGATATGTGGTTTATCTCATCGCACACCCTTTTAATCCAGGGGTAGAGCAATTAAGTCCATCAGACGTGCTCTGTCGGTGTAGAGCAACCGACAGAGCTGTCAGCCAGCCATTCCTCCCAACCGGAAGTCTCCCTGCCAGTTTTCATGTATCCACGAGGGGTCTGGAACATGTCCCCTCTGGATACAGGGGCCCGCCTTGTACTTCCAGATGATTTCATGGAAATAAATCAATTTAAACCCACGTTCTTGGTTCGCTTGGATTGGACAGTGAACCAGCTTAAACCTGAGCACTTTGGCTACCTAGTTTGTGAAAGAGGCTTTGCTCCTGTTACAGAGTTAATACTGTATAGATCAGGGATGTGCGATGTGGGGGCGACAGGTTTGGCAGAACCACCCTGTCATTTGCAATGGAAAAACACCACACTGCTTACACCTGAGGAAGCTCTCCTTACACCTGAAAAAGTGGGTGTAAGGAGAGCTTTCTTGGGTATAAGGGGAGCCTCCTCAGGTGTAAGCCGTGTGGTGCTTTTCTGTGTCATATGAGGGGGGCAAGGTTGCCTCACCTGTGACGTCAACACTGCACATCCCTGGTATGGACACATGTGAAATCACACAATTTTCTCGCTAGCTAGTGTGTTCAAAAGTACAGTACCTAGCAACTTGGCTGTGCTCTTTTTTTTACTAGTGGGGCAAATAACTTCAGGGAACGATTGGCACAAGGAGAACAGGCTAAATCTCCCTTACCGGGTGTTGCGGGCCCAATCTGGACCCCCTCACAGCTCCTATTTGCAAAAACTTGATAGAGATGGAGATACATGCACTACATGCACTCATCTCCCTTGTTATGGGTCATTCGGCCCTCATTTGCTCCAATAGGTCAACCTGCAAATACAAAATAGCACTTCATTGTTGCAAAAACAGGATTTCATGGGCTGTGACAATACCTGGGTGAATGTTAGACACACCTCCTCAGAAATTATATGTTTTCATCCCAGTCTACCCATTCCCACATTACAAAATACATGCATCAATGTGTATAAAAATGTAGGATGGGAACGGACAAAAGGCTTTAGAAAATGTCCAGATAGCTGTTGGAAATGAGGAGTGTGATGTCCCACTTCTCCTTCCACTGCATCATCCCCCTTTCCTAATCGTGGGAGGGTTTGTAAGCCACACTCTCATATGTGATCCATCCAGGTGGTATCTAGATAGTAGGCAAGGGAACGGTTTGAGTGACCAACCCATCCACCCCACAATTAGGAAAAGGAGGAAAGATTTGGTTCCTAAAGTGTTACCTGTACCAGCCCAGAGTAAGGAATTGGGACGGTGAGCTACAAATGTCCTGCTCGTAATACAACACACATTTTGGTGCCTTAGTTCTATTCTTGGGTATATTTGGGGCACCAATTCCAAACATGTATTTATTTTATCCCGCCTTTCTTCAGACAGGGCAACCAAGGTGGCTTACAACATTAAAACAGTTCAAACAAAACAAGTCAGACAAAAATGGCATCAGTTTTGCCCTACCATCTCTAGTTTTGGAGATACGGCATACCCGCCTTATAAGCTGATTCAAGCAGCTCCCTCGTGAGGAAGCTGACGTCATGGCTTCCTCACAAGGAAGCTGCTTGAATCCGCCATATAAAGAGGGCTATGTGCCGTATCTCCAAAACTAGAGCTGATAGGGCAAAACTGATGCCATTTTTGGACTCAGCAGCCCAAGAATAGGTTTAACTTTTCCAAAGTTAAAAAAAAATTGTTGGGCTGTGTAATTCTTAAAACAAAACAATCAAAACCATCTACCCTTCCAAAGAAAAGCCACTTTAAGTGGGTGTTCTGCCGGTTGAGTGTTCCATTTTCCATCAGCAAAGAGTTTTCCGAAGTCAATTGTACAGTTCTCTGATAACATTTTAACACTATTTCAGAACTTTCCCTAGAAGGGCATAGCATAAATGGGAGGAGAAGCCCCCACCAGCCTACATCATGCATTGTATCTTCTTTGCATCTTTTCTAACAAACAAGGCAACCGCCCTCCAGTTGTCTTACCCTTTGTTTAGACTTGCGGCAGACTCCGTCTCTTCAGGCAAAGACATAACTTGAGGCTTGAGGAAATGATGTCCCGCAGGCTTTAAAAAGGTAGAAGAATAGGGGAAGCCGTGTTTGTTTTCCCCAGCAAACTCCTCCGTGCCTTTGCCCTTTGTTTTAATCCACAGTGGCTCCTGAAAAATCCCCCCAGGGAAGAGAAAGAGCTTGCTAGGAAAACATTCCACCATGCGCCTTTATATACAGCATCAATTTATTTTCAGTGCTAGGGGAAAGAACATTTAGCTTTTAAGATATTTCATCTAGGAGTGGGCAGGGGCGGGGGGTCTGACTTGTATGGCAAAGTGCTTCTGAACCAAAGGCTTTGTGGATGCATTTGTCAAATCTCATGTTTGGTCATCTAATTCAAATCCACCGAACCATTCACCAGCTGAGACCATTTGTGAAATAGGAGTGTCTTTTTGTCTAAAAGCCCATAGCGTATACAAGGCAATACATAATTGTACTCAGCAACCGTTAGCACTATAATGAGTTTACTGTTGGCGCTAATAAAATGATATATATTCTAGCCTTGCAGTCACCAATAGCTGGAAGCTTTGGCAGTTCCCTACCAGAGGCTATTAGTTGCCTGGGTTATTTCAGCTGACGCAAGAAAGGAAAATAGACCTTTGGTGGGCTTATTTGTTTGGGGAAAGGAATACAGTGGCCCCCATGGATGTGACCACCTGTGGATGCCTACAGCAGATGCCTGCAGCGCAACAGTCTCTGCTGAAGCCACTCCCAGGTCACGCCGAGGCCCGCAATCTCTTCCCTTTACCCTGGCGTACCGCTAAACGCATCGCAAAAGTGTTTCCCAAATGCTTCCATAATGCATTCTGGGGTGCACCAGGGCCAAGGGAGGGGGTTGGGGGTCTCGACACAACCCGGAGGTGACAACCAGAGATTGCCATGCAGCAGTGGAGAAGGTGCGGTTTGCTGCGCGAAGGTAAGGGAACGCTTTTTTTAAACTTTTTAAAACATTTTTAAAGCAGACTTCACTATCCATAGATTTCAGCATCTTCAGTGAGGGGTCCGGAAACCAACCCTCCGTGGATGCTGAGGGACCACCTGTATAGCTTGCTGGTAGAGCATCTGCTTTACATGCAGAAAGTCCCAGGTTCAATCCCTGGCACCTCCAGGTAGGAATGGGCAAGACCTCTTTCTGGCACCTTGGAGAGCCACCGCCAGTTAATGTTGCCAACACAGGATCAGATGGGGCAGTGTTCCGACTCCGTGAAAGGGAGCGTCGTGTGTTTACGGGAGAAGGCTTACAGAAACATACATATTTTTGTCTGGGATAATCTCTGACTATCTTACCATCTTCCATAAAGATGACAGAAAGCTGTCTGCTTAATATCAGGCTCTGGTTCACAATTCACTTTCTGTCCACAATTGTGCTTGCTCTACTCTTGTATACTTTTGTGCCTGGGAAAATGTGTCCTGTAGGAGTACAACAGCCTAAATAGCCTGAGCGCCCTCTAGTGGCAAACAAAGAGATATAGCTGAGTGCGTTGCATCTTCAAGAAACAAATAACAGAGGGCATAGCTATTTTTAAATCTTTTGTTCTTGCGGCTCTCAGTGCAAATCGAAATCTGTGCCTAGCAGAGGCTAATCAAATTAAGTCTGTACAAAATCTCCTGCACAATATCGACCGCTGGCTGCAGACCTTGGGGGTTTCCATAGTGCCCAATGTTTTCTCTCTTCCATCCCTCTCCCAGGTCTACACCCTGCTTTACTTAACATCCAGCCTGACAAAGCGATCTTTTGAACTTATACGCCTCCTCACTACTTGACAATATTTTAGTTGATCCTAAAAAAAAAGTGATACTCTTCCTTAGCTGTCAAGAGGCCTAAGAGGTTGCAATCCTACGCTTTGTACACATTCCTCAGACTTGGTGTAAGTTCCATTGCATTCAATAAAATTTACTTCTAAGTAGACATGCCACTGATTGTGCTGTTAACAGCCCAACCCTAGCTTAAAACTGTCCACCGGAAGAACGTGTGTTTCACTGGCAGAAGTGCCAGGATACAGGTGGAAGTGGCTGGATCCAGCACACATAGCGCGACAGTGTCGCACTTGCTGATGCGCTTTCTGGCATGTGCAGGCCAGCAGCGAGGCCACCATCTGTCAGAGACAGGTGAGTCAGTGGGGGCAGGTGGTGGGAGAGACGAGGCAACAGGGGGAGGAGCGGGAGTGTTTCTGGATGGGGAGAGGGGGAGGGAGGCGGCACAGGGATGGGGTATGTGGCCATATTCCATCCCCCTTCCCTCTCCCTTATTCTCCTTGGTTCTGCACGAGCAAAATAGCTGGTGCAGCACGGAAGAGACCCATGGGGAAAGTGGAGTCTTTACCCAGGGTAAGGGAATAAAAGTTACCCTGGGGAGATCTCTGCAACTGCCCCCCCCCACCATAGGATGCAGTGCATGCATATTTGGTGCATGTGCATCAACCGGGGGGGGGGGATTTAGGGAGGACTGGGGCCTAAGTAACTTTTTTCTTTTTATTATATAAAGTCATTTAAAGATCTTTGTCTGTGCAACTCATGATTAGAAAGAGCAGGCTGCCTATTACAAAAGCAGCTGTTTAATGACCGCAAATCTTTTCTGAAAGAGCACCTCTTAACATTGCATGGGGGCGGGATTTTTCTGGATTTTTAAAAAATATATTTTTGATCCGCGGTTGGTAGATATGGAGGGCTGACTGTATTTACCACGTATGCATACTTAGGCTTAGTAACCTAAAGTACTTACTTACTTAGGCCTTACTTAGTAAGTAAAAGGCCTTACTTAGGCCTGTAACCTAAAGTACAGGCTAGCATGGGGATTGGAGGTTGGACCAAAGGCTTCACAACAAAGGTTTCGAGGAGGGATTTAAAGGAAATAAGATAGGTGCCATTATAGAGGCATTATGGCAGTTGTTTCCATGTATAAGGGGTAGCAGGGGAAAAGGGGTGGAGATGATTGAGGAGACAATGTCCACCATTCCCAGCAAAATACCCAGAAGGAAAGAATCCGTCCCTGTTTAAAATATTTTTAAGGTTGCCAAATTGTGTTCTCCAAAATTCTGGTACTTTTGTATGAGTCCTTCTAAGCATGTACACAGTCAGTCAGTCAGTCAGTCAGTCTCTCTCTCTCTCTCTCCCTCCCCACCCCCACCCCCCATTTCATCAACCTTATTATGAATTCAAAAGCGAAGCATTGTGTTCCTTTGGTCTCATTCTATTTTTTTTCCCCATTCTCAGCAAATAGGTTCTATACAAACAGTAAATGTTGAGATTGGTAAAAATGTACCTTCTCACTCCAGAAGAGGGCCATCTAACATCAAGTATTTAGAGTGAAAAGCATTTACAGTTCCACAAAAATGCTCCTGTCCCTCCTTATGTTTTTCCCCCTAATCATGAGACTAACAATAAAACTAAATGGATTACCTTCTAACAGATTTTCAAGTAGAAAAACGAAGTACAGCACAGTACTTTTATTATCTTAGTGCACAATACTGCTTCGGCGTAAAGCATTTTTGGTCTATTGGGACTCTCACAGCGCAATCCTGTGCAAGCTGTGGCTGGTCGCTGCATCCTACACAGGATACGGGCCATGCTAGCACAGCCCGAGCTCACCTTGGGGCCGGGGGAAGGGCCATCCCCTTCCCCCGGTGTAAGCACTGGAGGCCCCAATGAGCCCCCTCGGATGTGCGCCTGCTCTTTAGCTGGCCCTCATCTGGGGAGGCTGTGTAAAGCCGGCCTGGCCCGAGAAGGGGCTTGGGATATTGGCACTGATATCCCTGCCCCCTCCCGGGCCAGGTCGGCCAATGGCCCCTTCCCTTGCCACCCCAGCCTGCCCATCCCACACCTTCCCGCTAAACAGCCTAGGACCTGGGTTGGCCGGTGCAGGTCCTGAGCGACAGCAGAGTGAGCGGCTCCGACCTCCGCACTGGTGCCACTTACTCCTGAGAAGCTGCAAAAGTGCTTTACGGCACTTATGCGACTCCTTAGGCCTTATGCGAGTTCTGCCGGCCTAAAGTTAGGCAGGATCGGGTTGTCATTATATGAGGATCCTCAATAGTTAGATTCGTCACTGTCTTCAGTACATTCAGTCCCTTGTTGCAACCTGTGAGATATTCAATTCCTAGATCAGCTATAATATCTTCTAGAATGGAACTAACCATTACAGCCAGGGGAAAAGGGGGAACATGGTCCTAGGAGAGTGTCCCAGAATTGCATTACATGCATCACACAAGCGTGGGCATTAAAACTAACGTATGTGCTGCTCTACCCATGTTAGATGCTTTATGTGGCACAATCCAGCAATTACCTGTCTACACAGGTGGGTGAATCTGCTAACTTACCTTATCCCTACTCAGCAGAATTTACACTGTCTGCTCCATATGAACATTATCTCTGCTGGAAACAGAGGACTCTGGATCAAATTGTGGCTCTGGGCTCTAGCTGTGCACATTTGAAGCACAGAGTGTAAGTTTTTCATTACTGTTTTGGAGTTTGGAGCATATTAGACTGAGATAAACTGAAGCTTTTAATGATAATGATAACTGAATAAATCAAGTCCTCTGATCAGACAATACCATGAGAACATACACAGACGGGGGTTCTTATGATAGAGAACATAAATAATCTTTATTCATATACTTTCAAACAGCTGAAAAACTGAACATTTCAAATGCAATTAAGTTAACATTCAAATGTCCATGTGGACAAATTCAGCAGTTACAGTCTTGTGTTTTTGGTACAAACTTTGAACCTGCATCAGTGAATAGCTGGACAGGGCAAAGGAAACAAGTAATGAATAGACATGTGCCTCTGAAGTGCGATGCTATCAGTGAAAATTCACCCTTATGCTACACTACAAGCAAGCTACTTGCTAATGAACACAATGCCTGAATCTTGATCATGCATTGCACTACCCTACAACAGTGCAGAGTCTGTCTGGGCTAACACCCATTGAATGTCGGGCCAACATGGGCTCAATAGTGCAAAGAAACTACTAGTCTGTAAACAGGTTAACAACCTGATAACCCTGTAAACAAAACCCAAGTCAAATTGTTCATCAGCATTGTCCATCTCACAGACAAAAGATTTGGCAAAACAGGCACACGATAACCGACAAATGTCAATATGTAGCACAAAGACCGCAAAGTTGCAGCTTTGACAGCCCATTTGTGCTTTCAGTGCTATCAAACTCATTGGATCAGTGGAAACCAATTTAATTGAACGTTGTGGAAAGCCAACACCTTTCCCCCATGTATTAAAATATTCATATCTACTGGGCCCACACAAAGCAAGATCACGCATGAAAGATGTGACATTTGCAATTCTAAAAAACAAGTTCATTCCACTGTGGCCAATGATTTTTTTATTATTATTGCAAGTGATACTTCAAGGCTCAACAACACAAGTAGCATGTGATCAGTCAAGACAAACCAGGCTTCAGGGAAGTTGGTCCGAGTTAATATTGCCTTCTGAGCTCAACTCAAGATGCTGGTGATAACCTATGAAACCTAACTCCCCTAGGCCCAGCACACCCAAGACACCACCTCCATCTCTAAACCCCCACTATCACATGTCAACCAGAAATGTCCTCTTAAAATGCATCAAATGACTGCAAGGCATTTAAAAGACAAATCCTGGCGGCTGCCCTGCAACTCTGACATGCTCTTCTCCTGGAGACCAACCAAAGCCCAAACATCTTTGGGAAGCAGCTTAAGATATTTTTTATTTAAACTGGCTATTAGTGTCAAGGGAAAAGAAGACTAGATTAGAATAATTCATATTCTTGTTACTCAATCCAAACACATGGAACGGGGTAGGGGCTATGTCAAATAAAGATAGGCAGACTGGGCCTATGTTTGGACAAATACGGTACATTAATTGTCTTACTGGCCCAACACCATTAAGCGCATGCATACTCGCAGCATGTGCACATCTTGGCCATCTGCCTTGCTTTCCAGTGAGTTTCTTTAATTGCATGCGGAGGGTGTTTTATCCAAACTGCCCCCACCCTGCAATTAAGGAAACTGGCCCAGATGCGAGGAGAAGGGACAGCATGTACCTGCTCCATGATGACGCACACTCTTAAATTGTGTGGGCTGATTAAAGTCTCTGCCCACTTTAAATCAATGCATTCTGAATTCTAGACCAGAGGTTCTCAACCTGTGGTACGCGTACCACTGGTGGTATGCGGACCACAGCCTGATTGGTATGCAGGCTTCTGGTGGTCAAGATGGCAGGTGCCATCTCGGCCGCGCAGCACTGCATCTTTAGCTTCACTTCCCTACAATCGGGGAAAAGAAGATGAAGACACGGCCGCCCCAGTCTGCCGGCAGCTACGTCTTCGGCTTCTCTTCCCCAATCGTGGGGAAGGTGAAGATGCGGCCACCGACACACTGCGGTGCCCACGTCTTTGGCTTCTCTTCCCGGCGATCAGGGAAGAGAATCTGAAGACATGGCCACCGGCAAACTGCCCCTCCCCCGAAAAAAGTGCCGATGACATCATCGGCTCTTTCTTCCGGTGATATGCAACCGGCCAGAGGCCCACATAAAAAGTGGTATGTGGCGTGCTGCGGGTTGGCCCATCCCTGCTGTATGATGTAGAACGGGTTGATTCGACTGAGCCACTTTTCAGAGTGTCCACTAGAGCAGTGTTTCTCAAACAGTAGGCTGGATCTCGCTTGGTGGGTCGCGACCTGATTTCTGGTGGGTCCCGCAGAGCCCCCAATGAAAACGTAGGTGATGGAAAGATCAGTAATTGCCTCAAGCCCTGAGGCTATTCAAAAATCAGAAACAGTAGCTGCTAATTGCCCTGCAAACAGCTGAGCTCCTGCAGTTCGCAAGCTTTTATAAATATAGGGAGTTTTTTCCAAGTCTGTCAATGACAGATACAGGGCCCAATCCTACCCAACTTTCCAATGCTGACAAAGTCATGCCAACTTGTGTGCTGCATCCTGCGGTGGGACGGCAGTCACAGAGGCCAGCCTCCTTACCTTGAGGCTGCATTGCAGCTGCATTGGTGCTGGAAAGTTGGATAGGATTGGGCCCACAATGACATAAACTAAGCCCCTGAAGCCTTGGGACTATTCATTAGGGCTGCCTCATTATGAGAAATGGATTAAGTTATTTGCAAATAACTTGTAAATAAACAAACAATATTTCTTCCTAGATCACCTTTTCTTAAGTCTCATAAAGCTAGGTGGGTCCCGATAGAGTGTCATTTTAAAGAGTGGGTCCCAGTGCTAAAAGGTTTGGGAACCACTGCACTAGAGGGCATTTTGTGGCAGTAAATGCCCACTTTGATAAAAGACAGAGGACTCATCATTCAATCTCCTGCCAAATCAGGAAGTGCAGTTCAATTCATGGAAGGCAATCTTGATTTGATCCACAAGCCAGGCTCTGACATCTCGGTTTTTAGATGATCAAAGCACTTGCACAATGATGGAGGTTCTAGAGAATATTAAACCCTAAAAAAGACTCCATTCTTATATACAAAAGCACAAGCAACCTCAACATCAAGTATTCCTTCACATTTGTATTCAGTGCACAAGGAGTACAGCATTAGCCCACGTGAGTTAAAAGAAGAGTTTAAAAGGGTGTTTTTTTTGTCAGTCTAGTTGAGCAACAGTGGAAAATGTTATGCAAAAGGGGGGAGGAAACATGTACTTTTAACAAGCATTTTGTTGAGAGCTGGAAGAAAGAAAAGACTATGGCTAGATTTCAGGCTTCTAGATGTGTCACTTTCCACTGGCAAAGCAGAAATTTGTTTAAAGGTCTGTTTAAAGCATGGAAGCTGTACAGATTACACCAGCCAGGCACTAGTATTGCCATTTTTACCTAATCTGAGAGTTGCAGTGAAACCTATGTGAGAATACAGTAAAAACACTTCTCTTGTATAAAATTGTAGCAGCTTCCACATGGACACAGACTTCGTATATCCTACATGATCATTAAACCACCACCACCACCCTGCTACTTGTATTTACATAAAAACAACACTAGATATTACTAATAAGCATTTCTCACAAACATTTATTGAGTGCACACTACGGGCAAGGTTTTGTACAGAACAGAGGAGTGCTATGATCCCTAATCAGTGAAGAGGAAGAAAGCAAAGGCATAGGATTGATCTGGATAAAGGAGTAGTGAAGGGTCAATGCAAGAGGAAAGACAGAAAAGGGACCGCGAGGCCGTGGGTTGTCCAGGAAAACCTTTACAGGAAAAATTCATTCGGAGGAAGGATTTGAAGAAAGACACAGCTCTTGGCATAAGAAGAAAGTCAGTGCTCCATCCCAACACCCCCAACGGGACTACTGTGCCCTTTTCAGATGCATTAAAAAAAATGTATCCCCTGACAATTAAGTCTAGTCGTGTCCGACTCTAGGGTGTGGTGCTCATCTCCATTTCAAAGCCGAAGAGCCAGCGTTGTCCGAAGACGCCTCCGTGGTCATATGGCCGGCATGACTCTCCTTGCCGCAGCGCGTAGCATGCGGCTGGAACTCGGAGCACTGTTTACCTTCCCACAAGCAGTACCTATTTATCTACTCGCATTAACATGCTTTGGAACTGCTAGGTTGGCAGGAGCTGCCAATGAGCTCACCCCGTCGCGGGAATCGAACTGCTGACCTTTCGATCGACAGCTTATGGTTCCAGAAGAAAATTCAGCAGGTAAAGCTTTCCCCAAGGCCAGCGGGTGGCACAATGGGTTAAACCGCTGAACCATGAGCTGTCGATCGAAAGGTTGGCAGTTCGAATCTGCGACGGGGTGAGCTCTCATTACTTGGCCAGCTCCTGCCAACCTAGCAGTTCCAAAGCATGTTAATGCAAGTAGATAAATAGGTAACGCTTGCGGGAAGGTAAACAGTGCTCCATGTTCCAGCCGCATGCTACGCACTGCAGCACAGAGAGTCATGCCGGCCACATGACCACGGAGGTGTCTTCGGACAATGCTGGCTTTTCGGCTTTGAAATGGGGATGAGCACCACACCCTAGAGTCGGACACGACTGGACTTAATTGTCAGGGGTCACCTTTACCTTTTTTAAGCTTTCCCCAGCTTTCAGACAAAGTGACCTGCTGAATTTCTGCTTGCTCCACAACTGTTAAAGGCACAAGAGCCCGACCAGAAAAACACTTGGCAGAAAGCAGGAATGAGTTGAGGTAACAGACTCTAGCATAGAAATCCATACATTTATTTGGGCTAACACATACCACTGGGGCGGCAGCCCTGAAGTTCAACGGACATTTTCCTTAAGAGACCAACATGGAACTTGGGTCAATCTGCTGCAGAATGAATAACAAAAGGCAATTAAGCATCCTGTAAATTGCAAAATGCTAAAGCACTCATCAGCACCGACATCTGATTAGTGCTCTTCACTAGGGATAAGCCAGCACTCACGCTGCTATTATATGTAACAAGAGCACATGATATAGATTTGACTGAGTGCCACAAGCACTTTTAGGATTGCAGCGCAAGGACGTCATGAGCCTTTGAAGTGACTGTGCATCCTAGGATCCTTTGCACATTGCTGTTTGCCTTTCTTTAGAGACGTGATGTGTCTCTGCTCCACTGCTATGCTCAAGAAAAACAAAACTCCCACTGAAAATACCGTATCCTTTTATTTCTGACACATTTTGAGGTTTACTCTTTTTAAAAGGATGCAAACTTTACAGTTAAACCAAGGTTTGGGGAGCACCATATCTGAATTCAGGTTGCCAACAGACTGCTAAAACTGGCTGGACCACCTGTTCCTTCAAGAGCAGCCTGGCTGGCAGTATCAACAGGTAAAGCTCTTCATGGCATGGACAGAAGCAGATTCACCTGCTCATTCTGTAGATCAGGTTGTTGTTATATACACAGGAGCAAGGGTGGTAAAAATCTGGCAACCCTTTCTCTAATACCCACTCACTGGTTACAACTGACCAGGTCTAAGACTCATTTAACACTCCAAGATGAGGATAAACTGTTTGAGGAGATTTCAACTGCCTTGACCCAAATATCCTTTAAAAAGGAAGTGCACTGGTTTCTTGTGTAGCCTGAGCCTGTGCATGTTTACTCATAAGCAAATCCCACTAAGGTAAATGTGTGTAGATGTAGGGCAGCACTCTGACAACTCAATCCTATTCATGTCTACTCAAAAGGAAGTCCCATCATAATCAATGGGGCTTATTCCCAGGTGTGTGGCTAGGATTGCATAGCCATAGACCAGTGGTTCTCAAACTCTTACAGGCAAGTAAGGGAACCTGTAAGTCATCATGGACTCGTCGGCGACATCGGCAATGATATTTCCAGGTTCCCACCACCGCCGTGGAAAAAAGTTTTTTTCCACCATTTACCAAGGGTTGCACCGGCCCTCCAAGGGTCACGGGGGCGGGGGATGCCTCAGAAGAGCTTTCCATCACATGTAGGAGCTACTTCTGGTTTTCACCAAAACCCAGAAGTAGCTCCCAAATGCAATTGGAAGCTTTTCTGAAGCTTGGGAAGGGGGGCATAGAGGGCTCCAGTAAGTGAACTGTGCGGTGCGACCCCCAGTAAGTGAAAATACCCCTTTCTCTGCCGCGGGACACCAGAAGTGCCCTCGCCGACATCGCCACGCCCCTTAAGGGGGTAGTGGCTGTTTCCCAGCTGGCGTGGTGGGTCATGACCCACCAGTTTGAGAACCACTGCCTTTCAGAATTTTTTGCTCATCATCACACCAACTGAGCATTACCAATGAGCAGACTCAATTGTCTTAGTTTAAATTTGCATCCTTTCAAAAAAAAAAAAAAGAGTCAACAATGAAACACAATGGAATACAGAACATGCAGTCTCCTTATACAGAGCTTTGTTGCTTGGTTATGTTTTTTTCCTGGATCCTTTTTCCCTCTCATTTGATCCCTCTCATTGCCTTGATTTCATTGTTAGGTTCTTTGCTCCCCACTTCCTCCCAGAACACTGCTATACAAAAGAATCCCAGGTACAGTGCAGTCTCATCTTTTCGGACAACAAAGCGTTTTAAAAATGTAAACCAGCGTAAAAATGTAAAAGTAAAAGCCAACACTGCATCAGGGTGCCCCTGAACCAAACAGCAGTAAAAGACATGCACATATATGTTGATACCTGTAGAATCAAGGCTGACATATTCAATACGATGACGGGTTTATTTTTGTTTTGTTAAAAAAAAAAAAAGGTCTAGTTCCTTCTCTTACAAAACGTTTTATTTATAAAATATTTTAAAAACACAGATTTTTCTAAAAGCAATAAAAAATGATGGTGGGGTGTTTGTAAAAGCTTGACCCCTTTTTCACAATGACATCCTTACGCACAAATTATACTGATCTACACAGAACGGATGACAGACGGGTAAAAGGGCACCTAAATTCCATAGGAAGCAACATGTCTGAAACTCTCGTTTTTCAAGGTTATGATGGTTGCCGACCATCTGTTTTCTTGGCAATAATGCACCAGTTTCCATGATCATAGCTTGAGCTTAGTATCTGAACCTCAGGAACATTTTCTTCAAGCAGGGAGCAGAGCTCCCCTTCCCGAAAAACATGGTAGTAGCGCATGAAGGCTTTTGTATCCTGTCCGTGAGCTGCCTGGTCTCTCACAGCCGCAGCAGTGTCAACAATAATCTCAGTGGCACCAGCAGATGAAGTTCTTTTGAAGTGCTTGCCTGAGAGAGAATGACCGCTACCTTGATGGATGTAGCCGTTGTTTATGCTTTGTACAGGACCACTCAGAAAGGAGGTCTCCCCATTGCTGCTTGGAGCCAACACAGGCGGCTCCCCAGCAAACTCTCTCAGCGCACTGGGGGCCATCAGCCACTCCATGTTTTTACAAGCCACGCGCTTCATAAACACATCGTCATATTCACCCAGTCTTTGCTCTTTCAGCAATGGGCCTCGGCAACCGAGATCTAAACTGCAGTGCCGCGAAGGCTGAACAGACACAGCGCTGCCGTTGGTCCATCCAACTGTGTTCTTCAAAGGCGCCATCTGCTCACTTGGCTTCCTCAAGGTAGACTCATCTAGAGATCTGGAGGAGAACCAAGAGCGAAAAGATCTCCCGAGGGCTCTGTAAAACCTGTTTTCGGCATCCTCGGAAATTTTCATGCAGCAAGCTTCAGCTAAGCAGCCATCAGTCCTTTGGAGAGGCTTCTTATCAAGGGCAGTAGGGTGGCTGCATACAGAACCCACGAGTTGGTGTGGAGCCACAGTCTCAGACCGTCCGATATGCGCCAGGTCATTCCTGTGCCCAGTCTTCTTAGATTCAGAAAGCAGTCGGGAGCACAAGGCTCTGTTCCACGGAACAAATACATCTTGTTTCGCAAAGTGGCGGTTTTTTTGTTCCATAGCCCAGACGTAAATCATCATCTGGCCTCCAAGCACCAGCACCCTTGCCATTTCTTTTATTGCTTTGATTCGTCTTTCTTTCGTGGAGAAATGGTGAATCACTGGGAAACAAGAAAAAAGGTGTTCATGTTTGCAAACGTGCAGACTCTGCATTTCAAAAAAAAAATCTTCATTTAGAAAATCTCAATTCGGCAAACTGAGTAAATTGTTCAGATTTGCATAAATGTGTCTTATTCTACAAAGTTCATTCTGCAGTTCTTAATGTTTTGCATATTTTACAGTGCAATCCTATACATGTCTACTCTGAAGTAAGTCCACTGAGTTTGATGGGATTTACTTCCAAATAAGTGTGTATAGGATCGCAGCCTTACAGCCCAACTGATGTCATGAACATCATGCCACTACCGTGCCATTCAAAGCTGCGGACGCAAAGTGTTGACAGCTCTGCACGCCTGTCGCAGTGGAGCTGAGCTGCACCGACCCTGTTAAGTCTGGTTGGACTTCTGGTCGCCCCACCATAGGATGCAGCGTGTGCTCCGTCAGTATGGCTGCATTGCAGACAACGGTGAGGGATAGGATTGGGCAGCTACTCTTGTTTCGTTGGTCATGGGAAGGGTCCTCTTTAGTCACATTTTCTCTAAAACTAAAAAGTCTCAAACACTGCAGCCTTTTTTCATAAGGAAGGTGCTTCAGCCCTTGGAGTATTTCGGTTGCTGCTTTGTGCACTATTTCCAGCTCAACAATAAATCTTGAGATCTGGTGGCCGCAAGCGGAGCTCAAGCAAGAGTGGAAAGGCAGGCCACGTAGAGAAGGCACAGGCAATGTGGTCTGTCAAGGGGAGGGGCTTGCAATATATACTTGAGCAGCTGTTCTCTGCTAGTTCATCAAGTCACTCACTATTTATCTTAAAAATGTATATCTTCCAACTTTCCTTCTGAACCCAGAACACTTTATAATTTATGCAATTAACAGTCCAATTCTGCATAGGATGCGGCCCGCTCCGGTGGAGCCGGAGCACACCTCGGGGGGCAGGAACGTTAGTCCCTTTTCCCCACTGTCAGCCCCAGTGGCCCCAATTGGCCTCCTTGGATGGGCACCAGCTATTTAGCTGGTGCGCATCCGGGGAGGCTGTGTAAGGCTGGCCAGGCCAAGGAAGGGGGTTAGGATATCGGTAGAGCATGCCACCGATATCCCTGCCTCCCTCCCTGGCCGGCCAATCTCCCCCGCCACCCCAGCCCGCCCTCCCACACCCTCCTGCTGCCCGGCACAGGTCTTACCTTTGTCCGGCAGTGGGGACCGGGGCCGGCGGCTGAGTGAGCAGCGCTGGCCTCGGCACCACTCACTCCCCAGGTGCCACAAAAGTGCTTTACGGCACTTTCGCAACACCCTAGGCTGGTGGAGCGCTCGCTCCGCTGGCCTATACATGCGCAGGATTGCACTGTAAAACAAACATAAATCATCATTAAGGAGTCAGCAGCAAAAGTACAAAATGGAAGAGAGGCTAAAGAGAAAAAAAAAACATACTGGGCAGCAGCAAAGGTCTGCTGAAAAATACAGGTCTTCAACAGATGCCGGAAGACCGCCAGAGAGATAGAACCTGTTGCACCTCACAGGTCAGGGAATTCCAGGTGGGGGGCTTTCATACAGAACACTCCCCCACAGTTCACTGCTAACCCACATTTCAAAAGCCTGGTAAGAGCCTCTCTCTACACTGCTCTCCAGCAGAAAGCAAATTATTTTGTACAATTTGCAACAGACAGCTGCAGGAGAAAAGAAAATTGCTTTGGACAAATGTCGGCGAGAACACTTATTGTCTCTACTCTGAGCAAAACCAATGCAGAAGTGTCCAATATAATGAATGACATAGTGTGTGTGTTTTTTCTTTCCAGATAACCCTGACTATTAAATGTTCTTTACCTCCAACGGAGATGATTGCATTGAAGCACTGACCCCGAAAAGGAAGATTAAGGTTATCACAGATCATCACTTCACCACCTTTATTTCTTGCAATCTCTACCAAAGGGCCGCAATAATCGCATCCAAGATTATACACCTGGCTGTTGACACTGAGATACTTTCCAGTCCCACAACCTTAAAAGAGAAAAAAAAAACATATCAGGGGTGGCCAAGCTTGCTTAACGTAAGAGCCACGTACGATAAACTTCAGATGTTTGAGAGCCGCAATATTTAAGAAGCATTTAAATTCTCAAATATATTTACTCACCACGAACATTAAATTTATGTTTTAATCCAGTGGACTCTCAGTTTATACATGGTAAATAAAACTTCTTATTTACCTTTTATATTAATTGTGACGCAAAAAGGATCTCAGCCAACATATTTCCGAGAGTCGTACATTATATGTCAAAGTGCCGCATGTGGCTCACAAGCCGCGGTTTGGCCACCCCTGGCATATATTGTTGTTAAACAGACAGCAGCTCATGGAGGGGGGGGGTCATTTCCAATATAGAAAAAAGCTCCATACTGCTCCATTGTTGAGAGACTCAGGAGAAAGCTGGCCTGCAAGGATACCTCACTGAGCTGACCCAAACTCTTCCTCCCTATTACCTCTCAATTGCAGCAAATCTGCTGTGCTCTTGCTCGTCATCCCAGGTACTGTTTCTCCACACATGTGCTTAGGTTCACTGGCGTCACTGCAGGGGGGGTGGAGTTCTAAGTTCCTCCAAGGCTCCGACCCTCCTTTACACCGGAGCACGAAGCGCCCCTGCACCTTCGGATCCATTCAAGCAGCGCTTTCACCGCCTTGAATGGTTCCGAAGGCGAGGAGGCGGGGCCGCTTCCTGCTCCAGTGTAACGGAGGGTCGGAGCCTCGGCGGAACTTAGAGCTCCGCCCCTCCCTGCAGCGACGCTAGTGCTTAGGTTTCCCCTATTCCTTTCCAACTCACTTTAGAGCCAGTTATTCTCCAAACCTCCCTTGGAATCCCAGGAAATCCATTGCTCTGCACATGTGCTGTGTTACCAAGGCAGTGTCCCCTTGCTAATCCCCCTGCAGGCTCTATGCTCCCCTTCTTCTAGTTTTCAGAGCAGCACCTGCTGCCTTAGTCCAGGGGCGGCCCAACCTTTCAACATGAATGCTCCTGGCCCTTTAATGGTTGTATAGGTGAGGGCATTTCAACAGGTGCAGCTGATTTAGCAGCACCATCAGCACTTGCAGCTGCCAAGATTCTGTCTTCTACACAACACTTAAGAACGCAGAGGCCCTTATGGTGGAAGGTTGGCCACCTTTGTCTTAGTTTCAGTACTGAGACTGTGTTGCTTTACATGCCTTTCTCCCTGGCTTTTAAAAATAATCTCCTCAATAAACCAAGTATTTGCTTCAGGAAAATTGAGGCTCGGACTCCTTTTTTCTCTGGTCCAGGTTGGGAGATGGGCGCACCACAACCAATGGTCAAATGTCCCTTAACACACTTGTTGTGAGGTGATGTGTGTGCCTTAAGTGCGGGACACTTGTATAGTACACTAGCTTTCAACAGTTTCATGCCCAACTCTGTACCTCATTGTGGTCTCAGTTTTTGTTTTAACTTCAGGAATTCATGACCACAAGATGTGGCAATATCCACTAGCTTAGAGAACTTTAAATAAGAATTAGGCAAATTCATGGAGGATAGATCTACCAAAGGCTACTAGCCATGGTAATGGTAACATGAGCAACCACATTCAGATGCTTTGAATACTAGGCGCTGTGGACAAACCACATAGGACAGCTATTGCCTTCAGGCACTGTTTGTGGGTTTCCTGGCCAGGAACAGCTGGTAACAGAGTCCTGGGCTAGATGGACCTTTGGTGAGATCCAGCAATGTTCTCCTGATGTTAAGGCATTTTTACCCAAGGATGTATATACGCAACAGGAGTTAAATGCATACACCTGTGGGCTGGGGGGAAACTTAAGAAACAAAAACAGCTCTACGCACTGAGTTAAATGAGAAGCAAATATGAAAGACAGATTCCCCAGTCATTGATCTGTTCCACCTGGAGGAGCTCTAAGGACCACGCCAAGCTCCATTGCCCACAGGAGCTTCACCACTAAATGTCAATGCAGGGAGAACAACTCTGCATGGGCACTGAATTTACATGTGGAGCTGTCCCTTCAATGAAATAGGAAACTCGGACATTCTGGACTCTGGTATTATGGGCACATCTGAGTACATGCAGAGCTCTGGGTTGGAGCTTATATCATGGGTAGGAGCAGGAGAAAATGGAGATAACGCAAACACAACACTGCTTTCTGCTAAAAGAATCTGTGAAAAAAATAAAACCATGTAATTTTGCATCATTCTTCATCTACTGACACCGCCCAACCTATACCACCTACCTACTACACTTTTAAAGCAGTTACAATTGATAAAAATGGGAAAGGTGGAATAGAAACATATTAACACGGCTTTCTGCTGTTTCATTTTGGTTAAACACCGAAATGTGCGAAAAAATAAAACCATTTTCTCCCACCTCTAATCATGGATAAATAAATTACAGCACAGTCTTTCTTCATTTCAGCAGGGCTTGCAGTTGAATAAATATATCTTGTAAGAAAAATAAGACTCAACACATCGTCTGGCTTCTGTACGTACATAGAAGAAAAGGATTTTATATTACACTATACGGTCTCACAGGTTAAATATGGTACAAAAGTCATCAGGATTCTTTTCCTGTAAGGCAACAGATAATTGTACCTATGTCTGCAATGAGGCTGCCTGGCTTTTGCTCCAGTAGAAACTGTCGAACCCGAGGCCATGCTTTGCTCTGGAGCTCATTGAAATAGGTGGCTGTGCTTTTATAGACGCTGTGCACGTGCTGTTTTTCTAGCTGCGAAGCCTCATGTTCCATCCTGCAAGAAACAACAGGCAAAATATGCATAAAGCAACATGAACAACACAGTATTGAGCTAAAGTCCAGAAACACAGCAATGCAGAGGGCCTCAAAGATAGCAGCATCCAATGCCCCAATGAAACCAGTAGGGCAGATTTTGATAAACTTCTATTGAAAAACTTTCAAGGGGAGAGTCCCACAGCTTTCCCAGGCAACAAATCCCACTGCCCATCCATTCTTACATACAGAAATATATTTTTTATTTATTTCCAATGTGTTGTTTTTGCAGCACAGCTACACAGCATAAGCCCTGCCTTGTCTCCCAGTGGGCCTGGCTAAGCAGTTCTTTTCAACCAACACATATAGGCCCGAGTCCCATACCTTACAAGTCCTAAGTATTTCTATTTTGCCCCATTCATTCATATATAAACTTCTAAAGTTGCCAAGACTGCAAAAGCTTAAAGCCTGGAACACACCAGCCGCATTGCATAGGGCAGCGTCTGTGCACGGCTGAAAAATCTTGGTGTGTCTTGACTTTTACAAGCTCTC
The DNA here is from genome assembly GCA_026170595.1 of Plestiodon gilberti rubricaudatus. Classification (NCBI taxonomy): domain Eukaryota; kingdom Metazoa; phylum Chordata; class Lepidosauria; order Squamata; family Scincidae; genus Plestiodon; species Plestiodon gilberti. Next base: position 79,261,847 of record JANXHW010000005.1, on the reverse strand, counting down.
ACCACAACACAGGAGAGCTGCAGTACGGTGCGAGCAAAGTTGGAAAAATTGAACTTTGACCTCGTTCAGCCAATGAGAGGCCGCATTTGGTGCTGTGGGGGCAGGAAGCAAAGCAAAGCGTTGGCCAGTCAGAATCAAGTCTGAAAAGACCCGATTCTGATTGGCTAACAGGGGGCAGGGCAGGACGTCTTACTTGGATATTTCTCTGTGTGGCTTATTTGGATGCTTCTCCGTGCAGTGTAGACAGGGTGTGTTGCAATACGGCACGTCAGCTGCTCTCGCGCCGCAACGGGGACGCACTGCACTGAGATGTAGGCGGTGCGTCCCAGGCTTAAGAGTCTCCACTGAAATCACTCCTCCACACCAGAACAGCCGAAACAAGGGAGCAGCTGCTACCTTTAACCAGTGGCAAAGCTTGTTTACGGATCGTCTCCAAGGACGCAAACAACACATAAAGGAATGGGGAAGAGAGTGACGGCATTTAGGAATTATACGGAAGCAGTGACATCAAGCACATTTCTTAATTTTCAAATACTTTTACGGTCTGAATGCCTGGAAGCTATTTTAAAAGAAAAACCTGTTGCTGCTTTTATAGCCCATAAATGGTACCGTTGAAACTGGCACAAATAATACAGATAGTAATTCTGTAAGGATCAGGTAGACACATGTTTTAAATTCATAAATAACTGTATCACACAATCCTATGCAAGTTTTCTTATTGCCATGTGTGTGCATAGAATTACAGCTTTAATGGTGTAAATATCCCAGCAGGCATAGATGTATAACACTTTAAAAGCAGCGGTTCTTAACCTTTTTGGGGTCAGTCTCTTTTGAGAATCTGATGAAAGCTATAGACCCTCCCCAGAAAAATGCACATAAACCATGCATACAACATTTTTGCACCTGGTTCATGGACCCCCTGAAGCCCATCCATGGACTCCCTAGGGATCCATGGACCAAGGTTAAGAACTCCCACCTTAAAGCTTCTCTATATCATTTGGTAACTAGCTAGGCATTACCCCCAGGTGGCTGGTTGGGGAGGGAAGATTTGTACCTTACAAGGTGTGCTCTGAAGCACACACAGAGATGTTGCAATCCCCTGCAGGAATCTTGCCAGCCAGCTTCAGGGTACAGTACAGGTTTTGCCTTCACCACAAAAGTGTTACTTTGTTCCACAGAACAAAGACTGAGCCTAGTCCTGTCTGAAAGCCTGATCTCTTCACCCAGCTTCTGCTTCTTGGTCATGCTAGAGAGCGTAACAGCAAAGAACCCAAGGAACTAGCTTGCAGAGTCTTCTGTCCTAGTTATTTATTTAGGATGTGTTTTCCTCTCCAGCCAAAGAGGTCAGGGCAAGAATTAAAAAGAGATCCTTTTACCTAATGTTATCTTTGCAACAATTCTGTCAGGTAGGTTAAACAGAGAGAGATTTTCCCAAGTCTGCAAAGGTCAGTCAATGATCACAGCCAATGACCACTCCATCACATCACCTTCATCTCTTTCTCAAAAAAGACGCTTTGCCTCCAGCCTTTCATTCCTCAGGTTTTATGCTTCCTACCTATGTGTATTTTATTTTACTTCACTGTTTATGGCTTTTTGTATCACTGTTGTTTCAGAATCCTACTCAGAAAACAGCCAGTCAGTTCCATCTGTTTTATTCCAGACACACACGCACGCGCGCACACACATGACCACCACCCCCATGTCTGCGAATCATGAACCACTTAAGCGTTCTTGTGCTTAAGCCAGTTTGGAGTCCTTGGAGTCAATAAGAATAAGCCTTCTTAAGTGGTTCGTAAATAGCAGCCAAAGTGTCCTTTCCACTCCTTCAGAAACCTTTCCTTCCATCCCTGCACATCTCAAACAAAAATGAAACGACTGAGGTTGCTCATACTAAGCCCAAACCTCTTTACAGAATTGCCAGCTTATGCCAACCATCCATTACGCTACCTTGGTTGAAAGTTAAACAAAAGGAGCTTCAAGCAGAGCCTAAAGTCAACACAACCTTGCTCCAGTGGCGATGGCCGCAATCCAAAATGATTTGAAAACCCCAGAGAGGCTGTGTGGTACAGTGGTTGTAGTTGGATCAGGAAGGGCTGGGTTTCAAGTCCCTCACTCAGTTATGAAGATTACCATGTGACCTTAGGCTAGTCAGTCGCCCTTGGCCTAACTTATCTCGCAGAGTTGTGAGGATAAAAGGAGAGAGAAGAGTCAATTATATTGCCCTGAGCTCTGTGAAGGAAAGGGCAGTATATAAATGTAAAAAAAAGTAATGAATCAAATATACATTATAAAGTCCTTAATGACAGTCTATATTTCTAAAAGATACCGAAAATGTTTTCTGTAAAGAGGAGATGCTTGCAGCTCAGTCTGCAGAACTACCAGTAGGTGACTTGGCTGTCATTGAGGGTCACCACTAACTGTGCCACAGGAGAGCCATGAACACAATCTCCCATTGTAGTTTTCTAAAAGCAGCAAAAGAGAACCAGAACATGGGGGTGGGGGGACCAGAACAAAGGGAATAATAACCCTTCAATGTCCTTGCCATCTCTTCCCTCCCCCAATATGATTCCCCTTCCTCAAGCTGCTATTGATTGGGGGGGGGCTGAATACAGACACTGCATTCAATTACACCCACACACCTTTTCACAGATCTCCTGCACTGTATCTTAGGCCCAATCCTATTGGGTCTCAGCATCACCAGAAGGTATGTTCCGGTGGAGCAGTGTGACTCGCCATTCTGCGCAGCTGGGCCACCGCCACAAGTGGCGAGCAGCCAAGGTTGCACACCAGCTGCCACCAGAGAAGCCCCAGCCCCGGTATGTTGGTGCAGGGGCTTGGTGGTGAGCAGGGGGGGCAAAAAGGGAAGAGGAATGGGCTAGAGATTAGTGTGGGGAGGGGGTGTTGGAGCTGAGAAGGGAGAAGGGGGTGGTATCGACGGCAGCAGCACCACCACCAACATTCTATCCCCATTCCCAGCCGCAAGCCCCCAACCCAGGTCCACTTGGACTTGTGCCAGAAAAATAGCTGGCGCAGGTCCATGTAGACCCATCGGGGCAGCAGAGTCTTGCCCTGGGGCAAGGTGAACAAACATTCCCTTACCTTGAGGAGGCCTCCAGGACCTGCAGGTCTCTCCAGCGGGATGCATCCAGGGACTGACACTGGGACTTTCTGCATGCAACAGAGAACAGTTACATCCCCTCCTCAAAACCTTCACACCACAAGCACCAAACTCCTAGTTAAAAGAAAACCTGGCCCTCTCTTTTCCCTACCTGCCTGTCATTTCCCTTCCAGCTTTCTATCACACAAATGTCCTTCAAACCAGCATCTAGTTCTCGTCTAATACCACATCCAAGGGCTCCCTTAAACACATCTTTTCAATCTGGCTTGTCCCAACTGGGCTGCCTTCTTTATGCTTTTGATTAGAATTGTAAACTGGCAAATGGGTAGGGCTGATCTCATTTGTACAGCAATTTGTATGCAGCAGCCAGTCATGTCAGGCTGCAGTCCCATGCACACTTACCTGGGAGCAAGCCTCACTGAACACAGTGGGACACTTCTGAGTAAGCATGCATAGGATTGCGCTATTAGGCACAATAAAATAATAATAAGCTTATTCCCCTCAGACAAAAAAATCTGTTGCTTTAATGCACTGGAAGGCAGTGAAAATTCCTAAGAACATTAGTCAACCAAAAGCTCTTATGCTCAGCAATACCTTCCAACAGAACATTTTTGTTTCCTGGCTTATTCAAAATCATTCTATAAGTCAGAAAGAGGGCATTTGCAGCCACACTGTACAATGGGAACACGTTGGGTGGAAGGAAAACTAACATTTGCAGGCCTTTTCTATACAGAAATGAATCATCCACCCTTAACGTGCAATTATGGCAATGACAAAAAAAAAAGGCACTCTTGTTCATTTGTTCAAAAGTTAATTACATTTAAACTCTTCTGGCAGAGAGCTTTTGAGTATTTTTTTTAAATACTAATTTCAAAGACTGAAATGTACTAGAAGTGTAACTTCATGAAACTTTGGGTTTCTGTGGGAAGACTTGGTGAACCTCCTCTTGGCCCCCATTAACCTTTAAATACCGGTACTTCCTGGGTAATTATGTTTTAATTTAAAAGATGCAACTTCAAAACCGTATTTTTTCTTTGTTTTTTACTTGCAAGTATATAATTATTCTTGTTCATGAGAGAAAGGTAATGGGTAGAGGTGTTTGAAAATGGTGTTATTTACCTTACTCAGGAGTAAGCCCATTGTGTTCAGTAAGACTTAGGCTATAATCCTATCCGACTCACCAGAAACAAACACCTCTAGTAATGGGTAGACAAGGAATTGCGCTAATATTTTAGACACGAGATTAGATTTTGTTTAGTATGTTCTGGTACCCATGTTCTGGAGCCGCCTGAACCCCATCTTCCAGGGGTTAAATTCTGTATGCCCTGTGGAGAAGAAGGAAGAAGAGACCCCAGGCCAGTTGAGCTTGTGCTATCAGGTCTACAAAGAGGCCTTCACTTTAGCTTTACATTAATGCCACTTTAAAGTAGCATTGAAACCACACATCAAGGGCGAGTTTGGACAAACTATCCCCATGTGCAATTAGGCACCAGCATGCCAGGTGGGGGGGTAGGAAGATGTGTTCTTCCCCCACATGGATTTCAGCAGCCAATTAAGAGCAATCATCGAAACTGGACCAAAAGGTAGAAAATCATGCTCAGGGAGGTGCCGCCTCAATTTCAGGAACTAAGGCTGCAATCCTATCGCTTTCCAGAGAATTGAAAAAAATCAATCATTGTGTTTTCAAGGCAGGTACTTGGTTTAGTTCTCTGACCGCAGTCGGTACCAGATGCTTTACAGGAAGTATGAGCCAATACAGTACTCACGTGCTGCCCTGTCACTCATTCACACTGAATGTTTGTTTGTTTTTTAAAGTAGGCTTCCCTAACTACTGTATTCTGACTCATGGTCAACCTCAAATGTATTTTTCTCCCCAGCAATTCACTTTAAAACAGTGGTTCCCAAACGTTTTCACACCGGGACCCACTTTTTAAAACGACACTCTATCAGGACCCACCTAGCTTTACGAGACTTTTAAAAAAAGGTGATCTAGAAAGAAAATTTTGTTTGTTTATTTACAAGTAATATTGTAATCTTCAGAAGGGTTAATGAATGGCAGAAAGATAAAAGGTACAAGTTATTCCATCCAGATGCCAGGAAAGCCTTCAACAGCTTTGTTCCTGCCAGTCATTCAGCTTTTATGGGCATGTTTTGAGCTCTGCCAGGAAAAACAAATACAAAAGGTTGTAACCCTACCCCCACCACCACATGCCAAGACCTTTTAACGGACATGAAATTTGTATTGCCTTCAAGAGAAACTTTGTCAACACACAATATTAGCATCATTCCACAAAGGACTGGAATCTGTCTGTGCTAAGATTTTTTAAGATGGCATGAGTTCTGATGATGGTGTGTGTTTTTTTAATGGATGAATTGCATTATTGATAGATTTTATATAACCTAGCAATTACAATCTGTGCTTATTAAAAAAAAATCTCATCCTGTTCATGGCAAGATTAAAAGTAGAGTGATTATACCTTGACGTTGCCAGGCTAATTAAACGTGTATTCACTGCCACTGACTTGTTTTAATGTGAATGAATATATTATCTCCTGCAGATGATTCATGTACTGAAGTATCCACCACAACATCCAAGCCATTCTGTTGTTCTGGATTAGATTTCATTTTCCAATCCACTTAAATAATATTAAATATTAACTACAAAGCATTGAATCTGGTTCTGCATCAATTATTCAACACTTTCTTCGACCGTTGCATATAAATGATCATGGGTACAGGGCCTCTGAGAGGGGGGGGGTAATTTGTACCTGGGCCCAGGGTGAAAAATGGGTCAAAAGGGGGGGGCTTTGGAGCAAAAAGGGGGGCCCAGGAGCCAAATTCATATGTAGGGAAGGGGCCCGACAGAAACTTTGTACCCCCTGATAAAATTCCTCTGAATGGCCCTGCATGGGTACCAGGTCTGGCTGCGAGGGGTGCTGAAAACAAACTGAAGCCGAATCCAAGCAAGTCATGACGGTTAGGAAGTCTTAAAAGCCAAGGAAATTGGGTGGGGTGGGCACTGTTGACAGAGTTCAGCTTCCTTGAGTGGCTCAAAAATGTGGTTTTGGGAGCTTCTCTTTCTGGCGTTGTGCTTGAAATACCAAAATCTTGGTAGTGGGCAGGCAGAAGTTCTTTCCCATTCAACAAGAAGGAAAGATGCTCTCGTTCAGATTGGTACCTCACAACCTTCTTTCATGGCTTTGTAACTACACTTCTTATGCCCACTTTGGAAGCTTTGGCTTGCAGCTGTCAAGTAGGCAGAGGTTGTATTAATTCTTTTGGGGACCCCCAAACCCCAGAAAGTATCCCAGCCAAATTATTAAGCCACCTTTAGGGCTAGGAAACAATGCCGTTTAAGGCCGTGACAGACCGCACGCCGAGGCGAGCGAGCAAGAGAGGCTGGCCGCTCTCCTCCGCGCTTGTCTGTAGGAGTGTCTTCCCGCAAATAGTCCCTCCTTTTGTCCCGCCTTCTTGGAAGAAACCTCCACAGTGATTGGCTAACACTCCTCCCCCTCTCATCTGATTGGTGGCTGCAGTAGCTCCGCGAAGCAGCCCCCTCAAACATGGGCCAGGAACATTTTCGATCTTGCCGGAAATCGGGAGATAGCATCTTCTCCGCTCGCTTCCGCTATGGTAACCAGACACCTCAGCACAGCTCGACAAAGCTCATCGGGCGTCCGGGACGCGCCAAAATTCATGCGGTCTGCAGCAGCCTTAACAGGATTATGAGGCTGCTTCATCAATGGCTGCTCTTAAAAGTCACAGCATCCATCTTTTCTCTATTACACTTAGCAACGTGGTACAAAGGAGCTTGCAAGCAGATTACGAAACCTGCAGTTGGACAGCATTTGTAGCCAAAGACAAATCACTCAGCTTTTAAAGGCATATTATGAGCTCTGCCAGGAAAAACAAATGGTGCGATCCTACCCCACACACCATATGACACTCCACCTACTGACATGAAATTTGTATTGCCATCTAAAGAAATGTTGTCAATGTACAATGTTCTCTGCGTTAATGTATAATGTTCTATATCATTATGCCCTTGTACAATTGATGGTAAGGGCACATCTGGAGTATTGTGTCCAGTTCTGGTCACCACACCTCAAAAAGGATATAGTTGAATTGGAAAAGGTGCAGAAAAGAGCAACCAGATTGATTCGTGGGCTGGAGCACCTCCCTTATGAGGAAAGGCTACAGCATTTGGGGCTTTTCAGTCTAGAAAAAAGGTGCCTGAGGGGGGACATGATTGAGACGTATAAAATTATGCATGGGATGGAGAGAGTGGATAGAGGGAAATTCTTCTCCCTCTCGCACAACACCAGAACTAGGGGACATGCACTAAAATTGAGTGGAGGGAGAGTTAGAACAGACAAAAGAAAATATTTCTTCAGCAGGAGCTTACTTACTGAATTACTTTCTGTGTAATTCAACTGTGGAACTCCTTGCTACAGGATGTGGTGATGGCACCGGGCCTAGATGCCTTTAAAAGGGGTTTGGATAGATTCATGGAGGCAGACGCGTCGCCTGATATGGGGCGGTGGTGCGGCAGGCCCCAAGGCGTAGGGGCGCAGAGGCTCTGGGGGGGCATGGGCCTCCTTAAATTAGCATATTTTTCTGATTTTTTCCCTGTTTGTTGGCGATTTAAAGTGTAAAAACTGCATGTTAAAGTGTATGTTTGCTTTGCAGGCACTTATCTTGTAAATGGGGCGCTCCAGGACGTTCCAGAGACGATCTTCTTCCTGTGCCCGGGCACAGCTGCTCCCTGTGCCTGGGCGCGGACTCCGAACCGCCCCCAGCACCGCGTTCTGGAGTTTGCGCATGCCCAGTATGTCCCAGGAAACTCCGTAGGTCTGCGCATGCGTAAACTCCGGAAACTGCTGCTGGGGGCGTTACGGAGTCCGCACCTGGCCGCTGGGAGAAGCTTTGCCCGGGCGCCGGAGTTTCCGGAGTTTGCGCATGTGCAGACCCACGGAGTTTGCAGGGACGTACTGGGCATGCGCAAACTCCAGAACGCGGTGCTGGGGGCGGTTCGGAGTCCGCGCCCAGGCACAGGGAGCAGCTGTGCCCGGGCACAGGAAGAAGATCGTCTCTGGAACGTCCTGGAGCGCCCCATTTACAAGATAAGTGCCTGCAAAGCAAACATACACTTTAACATGCAGTTTTTACACTTTAAATCGCCAAAAAACCTTTAAAAAATCCTTTAAAAAACCCAATAAAAACATTTTTAAAACATTTGCATAATTTATGCAAGTTTTGGGGGCATCGAGGGGTGGGCCCCAACCTCGGGGGGCACTGGCTACTCCACTGCATGGAGGAAAAGACCATCACAGGTTACAAGCCATAAGCAACCTCCTGGCTTTGGAAGTAGGTTTTCTCTGTGCCAGCTGCAAGGGTGTGACAACTGGAAACAGGTCATCTTGTTGTCTTGTGCTCCCTGAGGCATCTGGTGGGGCCACTGTGAGATACAGGAAGCTGGACTAGATGGGCCTCCGGCAAGGCTCTTCTTATGTTCTTATGGTTCTCCCTCATATCTGTTTCACAACCCTGGTTCACACATGGGCAGAGCAATGCTGCCTATCCGGCGGGTGGCCCAGGCCACCCATCAAGATCCTCGTTCTGGGCCGATCAGGGGAAGGGGATGTTTGTTCCCTTCCCCCAGAGTAACGCGGCACAGCCCCAATGGGCCTCCTCGGATTTCCGCCAGCTATTTAGCTGATGGAAGTAAGAGGAGGCCATGTAAAGGCTGCACCGGTCCTGGAGGGGACGAGGATATGATGGCTGCCATCCCCGCCCCCTCCCAGGCCGGATCCACCAACCCCCAGCCTCCTTCGACGCCTGGTCCACCCCTCCCCCAGCCTGCCTGGGGATCTCTTACCTCCTCTGGCAGCCACAGGGGTGATCTGGCGGCTAAAGTCATGGCAAATGTTTGCAACGGCTTCCGGCGGGGGGAGCGCTTGCTCCGCCGCCGGATATTTAGACTGGATTGTGCCATCAGAGTCATAACATTTCAGATGCATGGTTAGCATCCCTAGGAGGCAATGTCAAGAGAACGACAAAGATGGAGTTTTAGTATCAATACTTTATCAACTCTAGCAGCAACACTGAGGGCCAAGCTACATGTTACAAGAAACACATGTTTTTGGCCACTTTTTAAAAGTTCTATTTAAAATAGCGCATGGGATGCATTGAAACTGCAGTGGGGGTAGGGGGGCTTTAATACTTTCTGTTGGCAGGGAGGGAGGGAAAGTAGAGTAGTCAGCAAAAGCATCCCCCTTCCTATGGTAAAAATGCACCACGTAGGCTAGTTGCTATCAATAAAACATACACTGGAGTGGAGGCTTGGTTAAGGTTTCATAAGAAATATTTTACTCACAGTTCATAGTTACATACATACATACATACATACATACATACATACATACATACATACATACATACATACATACATACATACATACATACATACATACATACATCTTCTAATGTGAAGCAGAGGCTCTATTGCTTTGGAACAGAGAACCCTAGAGCTGTTCCCTTTGTATGGAAGTCTGGCAAGGACAGCCTGGGGGACATGGAGCCCTGTAAGAGCACATCCTCCTTCTCCAATGGTGTGGAAGCAAGAGAGACTGTGTGGAGAAAGGAAACTGTGTTAAGGACCACACCTCCTGTAAGAACCATAGGGTTTCAACACTTTCCCCCCTCTGAGGTTTTGATCTAGGATGGTTAACCCTCCAGAATTGGTCTGGGGACTCCAGGAATCAGCAGCAATTGCCAGGTGACTAATAAAAGCAATCCTAAAGATTATCACAGGGACTCCAAGGGTTCCAAATGTTACATCACGCTGGGGGAAAAAATATCCAGAAATACTGTGACTTCAGTCAAAGTTGGCAACCCTATTTTAGTCAGGATTGTGACCCTTCCCTTGTACACTATTTCCAGAAAAAGAAGAAAAGTTTCCACTGCAGTTAATGGAAGATTTTTTTCTGTCCAGAAATACAGTAGTATGTGGGGATGGGTGCAATCCCAATCGAAACCACAGCAGGGGGAATGTAGTAAACCACCACACCACCATTTTACTGCATCCCACTTGGTATTTTAAATGCATTTTTGCCAGTTCCTTTTAAAAAAAGTTGTATGTTTCTTGTAACGTCTATTTTGGCTCCAAAATAATTTTGCTCGCTTCTTTCTTTGCAACTTGACCAAGAGTGAATGACTCAAAATTTGGCAAGGCTATCTGCTGAAATCAGAGCAGAAGGCTCCTTTAGCTTTCAGCTGGCTCAAGCTTTTCTATCACATAACCTTAAGAGCAGATACACAAAGAGAAGATAATTGGATAGAAAGAACACAAGTATCTCATAGCCAGGCGTTCTGTGATGGTGTATACATTGCAGGGGGGGAGGGGGCTCTCTAACATAATGTTAAAAGAGCAATGTAGAATGTAATAGTAAGTGCCAAGGACCCAGAGTGCTTGGCAATTACCCCAGTGCCTCTATACTCACTGGCCACAATGCTGGAAGGCAGGAGAAGATTTTGTACTCTGCAACTGAGCAGATATCTGCCTCTTATTTTCCTTGTATCCAAAGCAAAAGGATTACAGACAAATATTTTGTAACGAAAGCTGAATGTCCAAGGAAGGTGTCTAATATTCCCGAGAAGCCCCTGCACACCTTCTATAGCTACAGACCTGCATGTATCATATTTTGTTTTAAATCTGAACACAAATCACCGACACCCATCCATGTACAGTACTCAACTTCACTGCTACATACTCCCATTACACGTAGGCAGGCAGTCGAGTCTTCAGAGAGTGACAAATTTTTAATGGAATATATAACCTTCCCTTATGGCAAATAGGTTCTCAGGGTATCTCTTCAACATAACCTGCTACCTAACTAACCCACTATTACCCGTTTAATAGGAAATTTTCGTTAAAATCAATGTTAAAAACAAACCACAACGCTAAAAATGTATCATCAATGTATCAGGGAGTCAGAATCATTCCCCAAAGACCCCCTCTCAGACAGGAAGGCCTTTGCAAGTCTTGTGAAGGTCACCAAATTTCCCACCTCACAAGCTTCATTATGGAGGGAGTTCTACAACATACCATAATAAGTGTCATGGCCGCCAATGCCAAATAAAACTATAGCAGAACCACGCAAGAGCTGGTGGCAAAGAGACAGACCTGTGAATCAGGACACCGCCAGTCTGAATCTCACCTCTGCTCTGCCACAAATTCATTAAGTGATCGAGACAAGCCGCTCAGCCTCAGTTTTCCAAATGCAACATGGGGATAATAATAAGACTTAACTTACAGGTTTGTTATTAGGAATACATAAAGATGAATACACGTGGAGTACTTTGCACACTCAAAAAGCACCATACAAATGTGAATTACTGTATAACACAAATGTGTATGTACTGTACGTTGTAAGCGAGTAAAAGAAGAGAAAGAGCTAGAAAGACTGGGGGTGGGAAACATACATATCTGCAACAAAAGCAATTTCAGGTCATTTTTAAAAAATTGAGTTTAAAGGAAGGAGAGGGAAGGAAGTCTGTGTCAGGTTTGCAAATTAAAGCAAGTGCTTTATGTGCCAAGCATTTTAACAATATATTAAGACGTAAAAAAATGTACTAAAGCCAAGATTATACATGTAGATGGAACTCATATAACATTTTACAAAAATAGTGTGAAAAACCCACCAATCTTGGTTATAAAGAAATAAATATTTCTAAACAACTTCAAGTTGCAAGTTAACAAACGTTTAATACGATACCAGGTTTTCCTTCTGTATTAAAAGTGATCTAAATTCTGAATCCTTGCATTAAGAAGTCCTTGAACTGAACCCTGGCATCCAGTTTCAAACCTTTTTATTATATCACCCTGCACTGTTTCACCCTGCATTGTTTCAAGTTTCTACCGTCACAGATTTATTGTTCTATATTTAACATGTTTCCTTTTACTTCCCTGGATAATTCTCTGCCACATCCAATAAGCTTTAAAAATGTCATCGTCCCCCCCAAGAGGATAGTTTAAACAAAAGTGCTGTAAATGAGAGATTTTTTTTTTTTAAGAATCATATGAAATACAGGTACCGTACTGTATTGGGTAAACACGGCACATTTCAAAATACAGCATATGGCTACCATGTTTTATGGAAAGAAAATGTATTTAGTGCACAGATATGCAAACACAAGGTGGAGATTAGCAAGGCAGCACCTGGCCACCTGGCAGAACAGCAACACATTCACAACCAGAGGAGATGACTATCAAGTTTCTATCACCTGGAAGTGAAAACCCAGCACAAAGTTGGTGGTGGCTGGGGGAATATTAACGGCAAAATTATTTTCCAGCTGAAGATTTACATTTCTTTACCACATGATCTCCCTACGTGTTTAGGGGGGGAAAGCATGTCCGCCACTACATGCACAAATGTCATTTCTGATGCATGTACACATGTCAATGCAGACATATGCATGAGTCCAGGGGTGGCCAACCTTCCACCATGAGGGCCTCTCTCTGTGTTCTTAAGAGTTGTGTAGAAGACCAAATCTTGGCAGCTGCAATTGCTGATGGTGCTGCTAAAGCAGCTGCACCTGCTGAAATGGAGATTTCATGGACCTATACAACCATTAAAGGGCCAGGAACATTCATATTGAAAGATGGGCCACCCCTGCATTAGTCAGTCATTGCTGACATGCGTGCCTTATTCAACTCCAAGCAATATCCACGCTGGGAACTTGACATATATGAAGCAACCCTGACAGAACAGGAAATGAAACCTAAGGGCTGAACTACATTACACACAGAGGCTCTGCCGCCGCCTCTGCCTACGCGCTTGGAGCAGGGGAGTGTCTTCCCGCCTGTTGTCCCTCCTGTTGTCCCGCCTTCTTAAGAAGGTGATTGGAGGTAGTTCTGATTGGCATGCAGCCACTCTCCCCCCCTCTCCTACGATTGGTAGGCTGCAGTAGCTCCGCGAACCGCCCCCTCAAAAGTAGGATTCCAGCTTGAGGTATGCGCCGGCAGTGCAGAGGTCGCAGTGGCTCCGCTTGCTTCCGATGTGATGTCAAAAGCTCAGCTATGCGTGTAATATAGTTCAGCCTTAAGGAGCAGGCAAGAGGCAGAAGAAACCGGAGCTCTGCAAGGTGACAAAACTAACTGCAATTCTAGGCATACTCAGAAGTAAGCCCCACTGCGTTCAATAGGGCTTACTCCCAGGAAAATGCGTATAGGACTGCAACCTAAGTTTTCCAAGGCAGCCTAATAGACCAAACAGGCACCATCCAGGCGAGTTACAGTCCCCGACTAGGAGGATGCTAGAGAGCTTCAAGGACAAACGAACCAGTCCCACCCCTTTCTCTTCCAAAGATCGGAGCTATTGTAAGATTTATTTGTTTATTTGCATAGTGTAAAACAGCTATGCAGTTCAAAGGGGAGAGAGGGCTGCTGTTGCCTGCTTGGAGAAATTTCAATCCGAAAACAAGAGGGTGGGCAGGTGGTGGGGTGATTAGGAAACACGAGGAGGGAGAAGTTGTAAGAAGCGATGGACATTTAAAGCCACCTTCGGTGCAAAATTATCCAAGGGGCGTTAAATACACATAAGAGGGGCTGTATTGCAAGATTTGGGGTGTGCAAGCCCTTGCAGCCAGAAAGTGCTATCAAGAATAATCTTGATCATCATCAGGCTGCTTCACTCACTGCCCGATCCTAAACACGTTGACTGGGAATTCGGTCTCAGTGAGGTGTCCTCCCCTAGTAAGCACGCTTAGAACCGCAGTCGCCTTCGCCATATAATCAGTCTTGACCAGAGAGAGAAACACTGTCTCAAGTCCCGCTGCAAAGAGGCAATGACTCAAGGCTTGCATCGCAAACGACAAGCCGTAGGCATCACGTAAAAGAGCCGCAAGCACTATCGCAGCCTCGCCACTCAAGGACTGAGCCACTGCGGTTGGCCGGCCAGCTGGCCGGCCAGCGTCTCAAAAAACAATCTCATTCCACCCTCACCCCTCGCTTACCTGCACCCGCCGGTAGGAGGCAGGGAGGGACCCGCCTCATCCGCCGCCTCTGCCCCCTGCACGCCACAGGCTGCTGGCCGCAGGCAGCAGCCGCTGCTGCATCCTGCCCTGGGCGAAGGAGGCGGCGCCTGGCCCCGAGCGGCGCGCTGGCGGCGGGGCTCCCCTCTCCAGCCGACAGCGGCTCTTGTCAGCGCGGCTCGCTCCAGCTCTCTTTCGCCGACCGACGCACCTCGTCTACAGCGAGAAGGCGCCGCCAACGACGCGGCGCAGCGAGCTGGCAACGGCGGAGGCTGGGATGGGAATGCCCTGCTGCTGTTTGGGGAGGTGGCCGCAGCAGTTGCGGACTGGGGAGACAAGAGCGCGCACGGCGGCCCCACTTAGCTGGCAGGCAGGCAGGCGAGAGGGAGAGGTGCATAGCGAGCGGAGGACGACGGCGGCGGCGGCATGGCGGGCAAGAGGAATGCTAATAATAGGCCACAGGAGAAATGCAAGGGGAGGGACGTTCAAGCCCCTGGTCCTGCGGAATGCAGAAAACCCGCTTCTGACGTGCAGGATAGCCAGGGAAGGGAGATGGGCCACTGTCTGGTGTCCCCACCAGTGCTCCAGAGGCTCCCGAGCTGGGAACATCTAGGCCAGTGGTTGCCAACCTTTCAACATGAATGCTGGCCCTTTACATGGTTGTATAGGTGAGGGCATTTTTCAGCAGGTGCAGCTGCTTTAGCAGCACTTTCCGCTGCCAAGATTCTGTCTTCTGCACAACTCTTAAGAACACGGAGGCCCTAATGGTAGAAGGTTGGCCACCTCTGATCTAGACTCAATCAGGGATTGCGCCTGAGTTTAAGGGGGGGGGGGGCTGGACAAGAAGGGTGGAGGGCGCCAGGGACGAACTACAATACAAAAGATTTCTGGGGGTAAGTCCTGACTCTTTCTCCCCCACACACACACAATCAACCAGGCTTGGGGGGGGGGGATATACATAATCTGGAGTGCGGCACAGAGGGTGGTCGCCTCTTCTGAATGGGTCTGAACACTATTGATTCACAATCATGTTGGTTTGTATTTCACAGATTTATACTGCACTTTTGAAACTAATTTTCCAAAGTGACTAACACTTACAAACAACATCAAATATAATTTCAAATCAAATTATGCTGAAGGTTGTCAGTTATTATCATTTTCTTTAGCAAGGTATGAATTAGCCTTTATGGTACAAATGAACTCTATTGGCACAATCAGTAGGTTAACCATTCTGTGCTAGATTGTAGCTATGCTGCAGTTCAACCTTGTGCATGTGGGTTTTTTAAAAAAAAAGTTCAGGGGGTGCTTTCTAGTCCAGTGTGCATAGGAAATAATCTCCTAGCACTATTTACTGGTTATTTGCTGCAGTCCTGTGCACACCTCCTTGGCAGTAAACCATGTTGAATTCAAAGTAACTTACCTCTGAGTAAACATGCCTAGGATTGCACTGTTATGTTGCAATCCTATGCACGCGTACCTGGGAGTAAGCTCCATTGACTATGGCTTACTTCTGAGTAGACATGCATAGGCTCATTAGGGTCTTAGTCTTGTTTGCAATAAACATGGTGGTTACCCTCAAATTGATTTTTAAACAAAACCTTGCTGCAGAAAATCCAGAATAGAAAAATGGATCTTTGGTTTTATGGGAGGAAAAAAATAGAAACAAGAGGCACAAGATGATTTAGAACTGATGACTGGATAAAATGAAAGTGGATGACTTTATTTCTGGATGGCTAAGAGGCTATGCGTGGGCCTCAGAAAGCATGTGTAACAAGGCCTAGTGGTTTGGGTTTTGTTTTGGACTTTTTTTTTACAGCAATCAGAGGGCAGTGAAAAGGGTAGAACTGCAGCAGGAGTAGAATGGGCTTTAGGATTTTGGCCCCTTGCCATGATTCAAACCCCAATCATGCCTCCCTGAATGCTGTTTTAGTTTGAAAAAGAAGCCCCTACTGACAGTCTGTGGGCAGTGTCCTAAAGCTCCTGTACTTCCCTGCCTCTGTTCTGTCCTGTTTCGACAAATGTTGCTATTCCTTTTAAGTACAGTACAAACAAACCAAAAACTACTGGGCCTACAAGCAGTTATGCATTGTGCCGTGTTGTGCATTGTGCATAGCATCTAGTTTGACCCTAGTAAGATGTAATGCTGTAATGAGCTTGATCTCCAAGTTCTGTCACATTCTCGTGTGGCAAACAGAGCCCAGGCTGTGCATATGCTGTGGAGACTATACAGTGCTACAGAGGAGCCAGGCTATGCATAGGAAGGACATAAAGGCAGGGGCAGACTTGATTCTCAGAGCGGATTCAGACCGCTTGTGGAAGCGGATGAAGACGAGCGAGCGCGAAAGGCTGGCCACCGACTTGCCTGTCTGCAGGAGTGTCTCCCTGCAAATAGTCCCTCTTTTTGTCCCGCCTTCTTGGAAGAAACCTCCACGGTGATTGGCTAACACTCCTCCCCCTCTCTTCTGATTGGTGGCTCCAGTAGCGTCGCTGTGCGTCCCCCTGAAAACATGGCCCAGGGGATGTTCGAGCGTGCCGGCAATTGGGAGACCGCTCGCTTCCGCTGTGTTAACCAGACACCCAAGCACGCCTCGGCTAAGATCCGCTAAGATCCGGGATGAGCCGAGTTTCGTGCGGTCTGAAGTGTTTTTACTTCTTTACGCCTTTAGTGTTTCCCATTACATTATATAGGACGAGGTCAACAGACTGCATTCTGGGACACAGTTGGGAGGGGGCTAAATCTGTTCCACGCTCCAGACACTGGGGCTTAGCAAGGACAAGAGCATGTGTATAGCCCCTCCCAAATGATGCCCCCAGGTGCACCCCCTTAAACTTTCTTCTACATGGAAAGCACATAATTGCAAGCATCAATCCTAACCACATTTACTTGGAACTAAAATCCCATTGAGTTCAGTTGGACTTAATTCTTGAGTAAACACATTCTAAACAAGCAGGGACAAAGGAAGCACACGTGGGTTGCATTTCCTCCTTGGACACTTTGTCCAAAGCCACCATCTGGAACAAGACATGGTAAGCATAGGCCCAGAAACATTAGCCATTGCAACACCATGACATCTCACGGCACAATGACAAGGCGCTTAAGTTGTCAAGGCACACCATTGGGGTTTTTTTTACAATTGACAAGGCACACCACACTGTCAATGGAGCGGCTGGCATCCCTTCAATGGCCCTACTAATAAATGACCCTCCCCCTAATTCCCGCAGCACAGCTGCGGACCATTCACAGAACACCAATGTGCTGCGGCATAGTGGTTGAAAATCACTGATCTAGACAATTACCAGAGACGGTTTTCCACAAAACTTCAAAGCTAGTTACAGCGCAATCCTAACCAACTTTCCAGCGCCGGTGTAGCCATGCCAACAGAGCGCACGCTGCATTTTACAGTGCAGGGGCAGTCATGGAGGCCTCTTCAAGGTAAGGGAATATTTGTTCCCTTACCTTGGGGCTGCATTGCAGCTGCACTGGCACTGGAAAGCGGGTTAGGATTGCGTTGCTAGCTGGGAGTTCTTTCAGCATAGGGATGTCTGAGACGGTCTGTTCCAAGGATAATTCTTGTACTCCTGGTTAAATAATATATGCAATGTTGAACTGGGCATGTAAGAAGTTGCCATATGGATACTGCTATGGTGTAGTCACACCCTACGTTGCCACTGAATACAGTTAATCCTTCTTGTCCATAATCAACCATGGTTTCATGGTGTTCAGCCTCCGGGGCCAGGCTTACCTCCTGATACCACAACTCTCCCAGATGCTGACACTGCCAACTACTGACACCAAGCCACAGCAAGCCTTCCAGCTAGGTTGCAGAGCTGCCCCAGGATCCATCATGCCAGCCCGAGCCTCATGAGAGCCATCTGCCACTGGCCAGAAGTGATGCAGCCCTGCTTCCAGACTCTGTGCCGCAGGACAGTGTTGTGAGAGCACCTGTACCGCTTCCAACCAGTGGAGGAAGGGCTGGCACAAGCCCAGCCATGGGCAACTGGAGTCGCCGACAGGTCCAGAGCTAGGCTTGCCATCCATCCCGGAATTTCCAGGACATGTCCCGGAACCTGAGCTCAGGTCCAGAATCCGTCCCGGACCGGTGCAAGTCTCCACCGCCGACTTTTAAAAACTGAATAAACTTACCTTTTTTGGGTGCCGCCATGTTGGATCTCACAAAATCTCATGAGATCCAACATGGCGGTGCCCAAATCTCGTGAGGGCATGAGGCAGTACCCACAAGATTTGGGTGCCACCATGTTGGATCTCACAAGATTTTGCGAGATCCAAGAAGGAAAAAAGGTAAGTTTATTCACTTTTTTAAAAAGGCGGCAGCGGTTTTGGGGGCTCGGTGGCGACGGGCACGGGCCAGGCAGCACAGCACCAGGCGACACAGGATGGAGGCTTGGCAAGGGCCAGGCGGCACAGCACGATGGGCACGGGCCAGGCAGCCTGGCACGACAGCTCAGGAATGGGCCACCACGGAGGCGTGGCATGGTGGCATGGGGCTCGGCAATGGCGGCACAGAGGGCAATTGGCAGCACGGCGACGGCGGCGGGCAGTGGGCGGCACGGCGGCGACGGGCAAATGGTGACCGCAATGGTGGCAGGGCACAGGCAAGTCATGAATTAATTAATTTGGCTAGGTTAAATAAATAAATAATTCAGGCACGCTTCGTGTGGCAAAAGGGCGCTTCACACACACACCCCAAAGAGGGGGATTTTAAATTTTTATTTATGTATGTATTTATGTATATAATTGTGTGTGTGTGGGGGGGGGTGTACTGGTTTACAACCGGGAGAATCTGGTAAGCCTATCCAGAGCAGCTTAAGGTAGCAAACCTCCACCAGCACTCCAGGGGTCGGAATCAGAGGCTGGGCGTGGGGTGAGGCAACCTGTGAGGCCTAAAGAGGCCCTGACTGAGAGGGGTATAACAAGGAGGCCAATGATGAGGCTGGGGGGGGCAGAATCTCCTCAAGAGAGGAGGGAGTGGCTGCAGAGAGGCCTCCTCCCCCTAAGAAGCAGCTTGCACTGCCGGTGAGTGGAGAAGAAACCAGGTGACAACAACCCCCTTCCCACCATGGCCCTGAAATGGGTGAGACAAAAGCGTCCAGGTGAGGAGATACCAGTGGGGGCAGCAACAACTTATATTGCTAACATCTATATATATATATCACTGATCTATAACATCTAACATCTATATAACAACTAAACAATATAGTTTATCAACTATATTGCTAAACATCTAAAAGATAGGTATTTAGATGAACCAGGGCTTGGGAAGAAGGAGATTTTCCGACAGTTCATTGTTTGCACTGGAATTTACCAACCAAAATGTTGACTACAGACCTCTACTGTTTTGTTTTGTTTTGTTTTGTTTTTAGAAATGGCTGTGCTCTGTCAAACATTTCTGCAATCTGCAAAGCTAAGAAGTATGCATTCAGTTTAGCTTCAAAACAGAAATACTTTCATAGTTTCTTGCATAGAGAAACCAAACCAAATCGACTTGCTAAACAGGAAGAAGCAATTTGCTGAAATCAATATGAGTATTGGTGAGAGAGCACTGTAATAAAGGATACTTGGACTGTAATAGTTGATGGTCATATGTAATACTAATACTTAACACATATGCAACGTAATGCTTTATAATCTTCAAAGAGCTTTACAAATCTTAACTGGCTAATCCTCACAGCAAGCCTGGGGGATAAAAGATGAAGGCCACAGCTTGAAAACTCTCCATAGTCCCAGTTTGCTTTAATATAAATCTGGCTGTAACAAAAGATCTGGTCCTAGCAGGTACTAGAACTGCATAGCCCAGGGTTTGTCAAACCTATTTCATATAGTGGGCCAAATAGTGTTTATGGTGCCTGCTGAGGACTGGACGTGACATCATTAAGCAGGAAGTGATGTCATTAAGCAGGTGACAGCTAGCATTAAACACTTTGTTCTCACATAGAAACTCATTAGCTGCAAATAACAGAAGAGAAAATGTCATGTGCAAATCTTGATCACATTTTCAAGATATGGGAGAGCACATTTATCATGTGGGCCACCCTTTCAGCAGTGCTGCTTCCTCCACAGTATCACTTTGTAGCTTGGCAGCTGAGAGGTGCAGTGAGAGGGGTGCGGACAGCACCAGGTGATACCCTTGGGGGGGGGGGGTTGACGCAGCTAGAGGCCAAAATTGTGGAAACCTTTTGGAAAATTTGTATTTATGAATAATACCATAAAGTTATATATCATTGGGAAGGTAATTAATGCAGAACATAATGAAACAAACTATGTTGAATTAGCTGTATTCTATCAAACATTATGGTCAAATAACTGGAAAAAGAAAACACAACTGCCTTATGTAACAAAAAGTGGATTTCCTTTGAACTCAAACTGACTAATGAGACTGATTGTTCCGAGAGCCAATGAGGTATTATGACACAGCATGGAACCAAGTAGGTGTTAGTACCAGTCAGCTCTCATTTCTATGGACAGTATCAGAGCTAATCCTAGAACTCTTATTCAGTTGTGTGAGTGTCATCAAGTTGGCCACTGTTTTTTTGTTGGTGACTGATTTGTTGGGTTACCTGTCCTGTGATATATTAAAATAAATAAAGTTAATGGGGGTGACACCATGAACCACACTGGGTGACACCAACCCCTGTGACACCATTGGGGTGACGCAATGAGCTCTCGCACCAGGTGACACAAACCCTCTGGAGAGGTGGTCTGCGAAGTGACGCATCTGCAGAAGCAGCACCCACATGATAATGGTGGGAAAATGGTGGACATGAAAGGGAGGCCCACATGATAATGGTGGGAAAATTCACCAACTTACATACTGTATGCAGTTACATACTGCATACAAGAGTGGTACTTGGTAAACTACACTCAAGGTGTGTGTGTGTGTGTGTGTGTGTGTGTTCCTGTGCATCACAGTTATAACATACTTTGACACAGGTTGCTTTTCTTCCCAAGTTCTCTCCCCTAGCTCTGTCATAGCTTTGTTCAAGTCTATGTCAATTCAATCTGACCCCATCACCGCTACAAATCAATAGTATCTCTGGGATGATTATCTTAAGTAGAATTTGAAGATTTTAAATTCAGACTTTTGACTGGGGGTACGTCTATTGTTCATTTCAGTATTTTGGGGGGAACTTTTATTGTTCATTTCAGAATTTTGGAGGGTAAGCTACTCTGTGGAAACACCCAAAACAAGAAATTAGCATTATGGGGCCATGCTATTCTGTTGAGCCAAGTGAGTGGGCCAGTGCCAGGGTGTGCTTGGCCTAGGGCAGTGGTTCCCAAACTGTGAGCTGCGGAGTGCCATGGAATCCTCTTGGAGAACAGCACAATGCCAATTGGCAGGCATCAACATAATGTCATGGGGAGCCAGGGGTCAAGGGAATTGCAGGCCGAAAAAGTTTGGGAAACACTGGTCATGGGGCAGGAGCAGGTTCTGGACCCTGCTCTCATACTTTCCCCAATGCTTCCCTGTTCCTCATTGGCTTTTCCCATCCTGTTCCCTCCAACTTAACCAGGTGAACTTGCCAGTGGGTGGGTGGAGGCAGTTCTTGCCCATCCGTCTCCCCTTCATGCCCTTGCTTGCTCCCAAGTGGCCATCACTGCAATAAGGGACTCTGACTGGGAACATGCTGGATTGATCCCTAGGGAAGGGAAGGGAGGAGAAAATGCCTGCATGAGAGTCATGTGGACACTTCTTTTTTTCCCTCCGGTAACCAAACACGTTTGCTCCCAGGGGCCCTCTGCCTTATCGCAAAAGGCTCCCGAAAGCAACACTTTTGGCTTGCCATGCAAGTGGCAGCTCTAGAAGTCTAGTTAGAAAACGTAGCATTACATGGTAACTCTAGATTTTCTTAACTCTGTATGAGAATTGCAAGAGCCAGGATGGTGTAATGGTTTGGGAGTCAGACTTAGACCTGGAAGATCCAGGTTCAAATCCCCGCTCAGCTACGAAGCTTCCTGGGTTACCTTGGGCCAGTCACTATCTCTCAGCCCCACCTACCTCACAGGGTTGTTGTGAGGACAAAAAGGAGGGGAGAAAATATGTACACCACTCTGAGCTCCTTGGAGGAAGGGCAGTATAAAAATGTGAAAAATAAAATAAACTGCATATATTATAGGAAAATGCAGAGTCTGTCTGCTTCTGCTCAATCCTCCTATTGTTTCTGTCCTGTTTGAGACAAACAGAAAATGGTATGAGAGTTTCTGATGCGACTTAGATTAGATTTTCTGATTAGACTTCCGGACTGCTGTGACTCATACAGCAGCTCCGTAATGGGCAGGTTGTCCAACCATGGGCTTGAGCCCCACCTGTAGCACTGCCCATGCCCACCATGCCAGCGATAAGCCTTCTAGGTATAGCCAGGTAGGTCATGATGATTAGAATTAAGTGGTTCCTTAATAGCCCATAAAAATTGTCTTCCTCTAAAAACCCATTTAAGGTTTCTGGCTAGATTTTTATGCTATTGGGCTATGGGGCTGATGCTGTTTTAGAGCTAGCACTGACTGCTGGAGTGTTTGCTTGCTTCCCATCTACTCAAACTTATAGAATAATCTGTATGACTGTAAATAAAAACCATAAGTAAGAGAGCATATGTCTCCAGTATTCCTCTGCATAAGAAAACATACCCCTAGTCATAAAGCTATCCAAGAAAAATAACAAATACTGTACTGCTGGAAAAATAACAAGTACTGAAGGTATTTGGCAATGTCAAGAATTGAACCTGGGACCTTCTACATGCAAAGCATGCATATTACCACGAAGCTACAACCTTTCCTCTAAACACTTGACAGTATCAAAGTATGACAGTACAGGTAGGTACAACAGGGGAACAATTAAAATTCACCATTCTTATAATATCTGTGAGATCATACTTGGCAATTACCCTTCCCTTAGTTCTTGCTACTCTTTTACCAAACCCAGTTCCATTCCTTCAAATTTGTCTAATTTACTTGAAATGTCACCTTTTTTAAAAACAGATAAGTTATGTAGCTGAGCTGAATGTCGCAAAGAACTAACCATAAAAAGCGGCATTCATCATGAAAGCCCTCTGGAGAAAAAAACCTTGTTAAAGATAGAATCTATGCCACAGGGAGACAGGACTAGGAGAGAAAATTAAGGATGACAAGTGGTTACAGCAAGGATAACCATGTTGGAAGACAGAGAATCAAAGCATGTACAATTTGGAAGATCTATTTGTAAGGGATTGGTAGAGGGATTTAATGCAAATGTAAGAGGAAAATCAGACAGATTCAAGGATAATCACTGAGACTTGAATAGTATTGCAAGGCCCCTGACAAGAGAAAGGAAAATAAGAATTAGGAGTAGGATACTGCACTGAAACAGGTTGGGGTGAAATCCTGATTCCACTGAAATAAATGCCAAACCTGAGATGAACTGCAGTTCATTTTTGCGGTTATGACATAGATTCTCACTATGAAGTCTTCAAGCACTACGTCTAATAGGTTGTTCATAAATCTTCTAAAATACTCTGCCTTGCTCAGCTTTCCAGTGATTTCAGAGCTTCAGGAGAATCGAGTGGTCTCAAATTAATAAGGCTATAATTCTATACACACTTACCTGGGAGTAAGTCCCATTGAAGACAATGGATCTTACTTCTTAGTCGACCTGCATAGGATTGCACTGTAAGAGCCCTTAATCATAAGGATAGAAGTGGCATTCTAGCGATAATTACAATAGTCACGTTATTTTTGGAGCAAGTAGGTGAAGCTCATTATCTCTTCAGTGGCCCCATAGTAAGCCCAGGGCATGATGACAATCAGGTGGCATGTATAATGAGTTAAGTTTAGACACATTTTCTAATCAGAATCGCCTGGAACTACTCTGGGCCTGACTGCAATTGATTGTATTGTTCTTGCTGTTTTGCAGCTGATGGTTAGAACTGTTCGGTTGATTTCTTTGTTTTATATAACAAAGGACTGGACAGGGGGAAGAAAGGACATGGATTGGGTTGTCCATGGGGTTGTACATGGGGAAGAAAGGACAGGATATAAGTATTTTAATTAAAAAACCAAATAAGCTGTATAAAAATGCAGCGTGAATGTAGCAATCTATCATATTGCCATGCTTATAGCAACTTCCCAAAAGCTGCAATATCATGGGTCAATGTTCTCATACCATTTTCTGTTTATGTCTCAAACAGGACAGAAACAGTAGGAGGATTCAGCAGAAGCAGGCAGACAGGAGACAGGGCTTAGCACAAGACCTCTTGGTAGGCTTACCAGATCTCCAACCGGGACAGAGTGCTAGACCTTTAGGAGAAGGAATGTGGACAGGTGTAGCTTGTTAAACCTCAGAGCACAATCCTAGGCATGTCTACTCAGAAGCAAGCCCCACTGAACCCAATGTGGCTTGCTTCTGAATAGGCATGCCTAGGATTGTGCTCTAAGGGTTTAACAAGCTACACCTGTCCACATTCCTTCTCCTAAAGGTCTAGCACTCTGTCCAGGTTGGAGATCTGGTAAGCCTACCTCTTGGCACCTAATGCAAAATGCTCCCCCCCATGTGCCAGCCTCTGCTCCTCCCACTTCCTGGATTCAAAAGGGAAGGGGGCATTATAATTACATGCACCAACACACACGCACACACCACAGCTGGTATTCAGTGAGAAAAAAAAATCCAGCTTCAACCAGGACAAGTCTTCAGCTTTTTTTTCCCCCAGTGGTCACAGCCTATTCCCAACCCAACATCCCTGGGATGGAGCAAATCTGTCACCTGACCCAGTTATTCAGGCTGAGTGGATGCCCAAAGAGTAGCTTTCTTTTGGTGGGCTAGAGGTGGGGAGCTGTTTTACATCCTGCACACAGAGAGGAGGAGACAACCAAGTGCAGGAAAAAAACAAGGGGCAGCATGGACTGCAGCATGGCACAAGGCACACAAGGAGTGGAGGCAACACTGGTAGCAAGTAGCAGCAGTAAAAAAAAAAATCCACTAGTCACCAGGAAGAAGAGAATTGTCCATCCATACCATACCATACCTCAAGTGGCTACGGCAGGGCAGAGAGGCGGCCCTCTCTTGTGTCTCCTCATTGCTGCGGCTGCCAGGAAGTGGAGAAGGATGGTGGCAGTTGCAAGACAATGAAGAGATATGGAGGGAGGGGGGGGTCTGTGGATAGGGTGGGGATATACGGTTGTGCTTCCCCCCCCCCCTCTGTGCCTTGCCTTCTCTTTTCACTGGGACTGGTGCTCTCTTAAAGGAACAGTCATCTGATGTATTATAATGAGCTCACTGTTTTCCATCATCCAGGAAAAGACTTAACCATGCAAACAGCTGCATGTCTACTCAGAAGCAAGCCCCATTGAGTAAAAGGATTCTGGTGTTCTGGTTAGGATTGGGCTGCTCCAACCTTTCCAACAGCACAGCAAGGTCCTGCGCTGTCGCAAGGGACTTCACGGTGTTTTTGCAATGGCACACACCGGTCAAACTCATGTTCTGCCTGCACAACTCCTGAATAGGATTGGGCCATTAATAAAGTTCAACTGCTCTTAGTAAAATGTGTGCCTTTAATTACACCCTTTATTTTTTGCAAGAGATTATGCATCTAATTATAAAGGGAAAATGTTTGAAAATCCATGACTTATGCTCTCTGACCTTATGGAAGTTTAGTAGCGGGTCCCGTAGTTGCAAATGTTAATTACATTTTCTGAAACTGGCCAGGCTCATTGGTCAAAGCTGAGTTGTTTTGCACATTTATGTCTAAACTAATTGGATTCCAAGAACTGGAATAGCTGCCTTAATTAAATTTTAGAATAAGAATGTTTTTAATGTTATACAATGTATCACTTTTTAAATACATGAGACTCCATCTATATTTGCCTCTAATAGTTTTATAGGACCCAGTGGCATTCTTAAAAAAAATGAAATGCCATGCATTAGAAGAAGCGGTCACGAAAAAGCAGCACTTCAAAAACTTTCAAAGGTCAATGAGCTGATTCATGTATTACCCAAATGATGGAACACATGCATTTGAATGTGGCTGGTTAGTATGTGGCAGCTTCTTCTTTTCCTTCTCTCCAGCAATCGGGGGGGGGGGGAGGCCTGAGAGCCTCTCCATCCTTCTTTGCCTGTAATGGTTGCTGGTCTATTTTCTCATGTGTTCTAGAACAGAGTAGGGACTCAAACACACTGATACACAACCTTGGAATGTTCATAAAATTGCATCCAGCTGACTCAGTACTAATCTTTATAGTGTTTCTCAAAAATACATACTCCCCCACTCCACTACAATTGTGGCCTGAGTGTTTTCCCTCAGAAAACTGAATTTGCCCAGTAGCACTTGCATACCTAGACACCCACACACTCCCCCAATAAATCTGATGCCATGAACCAAAAATGGGGAGAACTTGAAAGAGGTCATGAAGTAGCTGACTCCTAGAAGCCTAAGGCAGCAAATGTTATCTTCTACTAAAATTGGGAGGCAACGTTAGCAAGATTTCTGGGGTTGTGGTTGCCGGGAGAAGGGAAGGCACAGTATCACTGCTTACAGACCTCCCTTCCTGTTCCCCATCATGGGCTTTGGCTCGGTAGACTGCTGCCACCAGGGAGGGCAAGCAACACACACCTTCAGGAAGGAAGCCCTCCCACAGTGATATTATCCCCCCAGAGGAACTCTACTTCCAGGGATCCCAATTATCTGGATTCTAATAATTTCCAAACAGTCCTAAGGGGTCTGGGGCATCGGTTCTTCTCGGGGTTCAAAATAGACCAACCCATTTCATTTCAAACAGAGGTTTATTAGCTTACAGACTAAACAGTATGGAGGTACATGGGCCGGATGGGTTCCTATGACTTAAACAAATACTCTGTAGCCTAAAAGCCTATCTTCTAAGTTGCTCCAGGTGAACTAATTCCAAATCTGACAGATGGCTGCTACCCCAGCCTTTCCATCTAGAGGCAGCTCTATCCAGTCAACTAGCTCCATCTTCTTTTTAACCTTTTAACTGCTCCCACTCTTCCAACTTCTCACTCTAAGGAAAGTCACCAATTGGCTGTTCTCATTTAACTATGCCTCTCTTTCCACAGGGACAAATTAGATACTGAGCATATGAAATTGTTGTACAGCCCAATCCTAACCAACTTTCCAGAGCTGGTGCAGCTACAATGCAGCCCTGACGTAAGGAAACAAATGTTTCCTTACCTTGAGGAGCCCCCCCCCCCATGACTGCCCCACCACCACAGAATGCAGCCTGTGTTCCATTGGCATGGCTGCATTGGCACTGGAAAGTTGGTTAGGATAGGGCTGTTAGTTCATTTAGCCGCCTAAATGAACTTATTCATAAATGACCTGGAGTTGGGGATAGGCAGTGAGGTGGCCAAGTTTGCGGATGACACTAAACTTTTCCGGGTGGTAAAGACCAGCAGGGATTGTGAAGAGCTCCAGAAGGATCTCTCCAAACTGGGAGAATGGGCAGCAAAATGGCAGATGCGCTTCAATGTAAGTAAGTGCAAAGTGATGCACATTGGGGCAAGAAACCAAAATTTCACATATACGCTGATGGGTTCTGAGTTGTCTGTGACGGATCAAGAGAGAGATCTTGGGGTCCTGGTGGACAGGTCGATGAAAGTGTCGACCCAGTGTGCGGCGGCTGTGAAGAAGGCCAATTCCATGCTCGGGATCATTAAAAAGGGGATTGAGAATAAAACGGCCAATATCATTATGCCTTTGTACAAATCGATGGTAAGGCCACATCTGGAGTATTGTGTCCAGTTCTGGTCACCATACCTCAAAAAGGATATAATTGAATTGGAAAAGGTGCAGAAAAGAGCGACCAGAATGATTCGTGGGCTGGAGCACCTCCCTTACGAGGAAAGGCTACAGCGTCTGGGGCTTTTCAGCCTAGAAAAAAGGCGCCTGAGGGGGGACATGATTGAGACTTATAAAATTATGCATGGGATGGAGAGAGTGGATAGAGGGAAATTCTTTTCCCTCTCGCACAACACCAGAACCAGGGGACACACACTAAAATTGAGTGGAGGGAGAGTTAGAACAGACAAAAGAAAATATTTCTTTACCCAGCGTGTGATTCATCTGTGGAACTCCTTGCCACAGGATGTGGTGATGGCACCTGGCCTAGATGCCTTTAAAAGGGGTTTGGACAAATTCATGGAGGAAAAGACCATCACAGGTTACAAGCCATAAGCAACCTCCTGGTTTTTAGAAGTGGGTTTTCTCTGTGCCAGGTGCAAGGGAGTGGCGACTGGACACAGGTATCTTGTTGTCTCGTGTGCTCCCTGAGGCATCTGGTGGGGCCACTGTGTGACACAGGAAGCTGGACTAGATGGGCTTTTGGCCTGATCCAGCAGGGCTCTTCTTATGTTCTTATGTTCTTATGCCTGGTGCCTCCTCCAACTGGCAACCCAGCTAAGTGGCATCTTTTAACAGGAGATGAAGCCAGGATCTGCACGGAAAACATGGTTTACCACTGAGCTATGGCCCTACTGAGCTATATGGCCCTTTCATACTAAGCGCACGGCTGCAGCCAAACATGGCAGCTGTCTAGTCATCCTTCCCTTTTTGCAATATTTAATTCAACTAACAGCCCAATCCTATCCTTCCCCCCGCTCTGGTGCAGCCACACCAAAAACAGGCGCTCTGCATCCGGTGGGGTGAGGTGGGGGTGCGAATTGGGGGAAGGGGGATTTAAATACCCTTACCCCTGTGTAAGCCTCCCACTCCACAATGGGTTTCCTTGGACCTATGCTAGTGATTTCACTAGCGCAGGTCCAAGGAAAGAAAGGGGGTGGAGAGGCTGCAGAAAAGGGGGACAGAATCTGACGTAAGCCATAGCAGCCTCCCCACCCCGTTACACCCCTCCTCGCACCCTCCCCACCCCCATTCTGCCTTCCTTTACCTGCCTTGGCGGGCCTCTGCAGGTCTGGTGATGCGGACAGGAAAGCCCAGGCCTTCCCGCCAAGCACTCTGGCAGTGCGCTACTCAGCGTGCTGGCAGAAAGCGCTTTATGGTTGCTTTTCAGCAGCCACCGCCAATGGAACACGTGTTCCACTGGCGGCTGAAGCCCATAGGATTGGGCTGTAACTCCTGTGTGGATGTCACAATGCTCCACATTCCCCCTCCCCATTAGTGGTCACGTGTTGAAAGAGTGAAGAAATTTAGAGCACTGTCACATCATGAGCCCGGTAAATTATACTAGACATTACAGTGGGAGAGAAGTAAACAACACAGCTGCTGTTTTCAGTGGCAGCCACAAATGGAATGTATCATATAGTTCAGCCCTATAGTGAATCAAGGCAATTGTGCAAATTCAGAATCAAAACATCAATAGAATAAAATAACTTCATAATATAGACAGGATCGGCCACTGGCTGAGAAGAGAGACTGCATGAGACCGGAACAATTGTGGGAGGCTATGTAACTCTATCATGAAGTGCAAGCTGTTGCAAACAAAGGCCAGCAGTGGAGTACTGAAGAGGCATAATGGATATGGGATCACAGGATAAACCATTGGACTGTACCTTCATGCAGTTATCCATAGCAAATGGCGTGAGACCCTGCTGGTCTGGATGCATTTGCCCCTTTGAAAATTCACTTTGCTGCAAATATTAAAAAGACATTCTCTGTGAGAAGCCAGAAAAACTGCAGTCACAAAAATGCCCTAGTTACTAGTTTTGATTTGCTAGAGTGCTCCGATTCCCAGGAGGGAATTATGCAAGAAGGCTTGAATAAGAACCCACATATAGCTAGACTTGTAATCTCTGGAGAGGGAGGAAGCTGAAAGCTTCTTTGTATCAAGTGTTAGCACACAGGCACTTAAGAGCTTTTCAAAAACACAAACCCTTGTCCTGTGATCTGGTCAGCTTTCTCAGTTCCCATCAGAGGCATCATTGGAGTTTTTGTCACCCGGTGCGAGAGCTCATCACGTCACCCGGTGATGGCACTAGGGTTGGTGTCACTCAGAGCCCAATCCTATCCTTTTCACACACACACACACCACCGATGCAGTAGCACCAAAATGGCAGCCGCTGCATCTTGTGCAGGGTCGGTGGGACTGGGAGGCTTCTGCAGGGAAAGCGGACGTTTAATCAGCTTACCCCTGAGTAGGCCTCATGGCCTGCAATGGGTCTCCTCGGACCTACGCTAGCAATTTTGCTAGCGTAGGTCCAAGGAGAGAAAAGGGGCGGGGAGGCTGCAAGGAAGGGGGATGGGATCCGATGTGGACCTTCTGCACAGCAAAACAGAGAAAAACAAAACAAGATTGGAAGGCTTCTAGGGAGGAAAATAGGAAGTTTTCATTTCTTGCTCTTTTATTTTTATGACCAGTTCTCTCAGATCTGCAATGGTTCCAGACAATGCATTGCTTGTGGGGAGAAAGATTGAACCTTGTAGAATTCATTGGATAAATCAGAGGGGGCAAGCGGCTGCCCCCCACTGCCTTCTGGGAACTGCCCGAGAGAAGCAGAACCACTACACTACATGTGCTTCCAGCTCTCCAAAAGACGAGCATGTTAATGTTAGAGATGTCCTTTGTACATCCATTTAAGTAACATGAGGAGAAAAAAAGAAAGCACAAGGTTAGATTGAAAAAAATGGGCAATCGTGTTGCTTCTGTTTATAATGCCAGAGGGTCTCAGAACATGGCTACCCAACCTTTTGGCTTAGTCGTGTGTTAACTGAAATTAATAAATGTAGCGGTATGATTTGCACACCATGACCTTCTTCACCTTTTGCATACGAGCTGACCCCACTCTTCCGAAACACTTGAAAGCAATATTTAATTCCTTCCATCATATGGAGACTTGAGCTTATTTAAATACATTAGAAAAGGCTTGAGATGATTGTCAGGTGGGGAAAAAAGTCAAATGAAGTCAAATAATTATAATGTAACACAGTCCACTGTGCTCATCTCTTCTGCTGAGACATCTGTTCTTGAATGGCATTGCTAATAAGCACTGCGCACAAGTAGGATTTTCAGCGGGGACACGGGCGTCGACAGGGGGAAGCGCGGGGGGCGGGCCGCCGGGGGGCGTCGCGCGTATAGGGGCGACGCGCGACCCCCCCACTTACAGTTTTTCGTTGGAGGTGGGCCCGCCCGCCCTCCCCTGTGTCCGTTTGGCTCCAAAATGAGCCGAAAACGGAGCGGGGAGGGTGCTCTGCTCCTGCGCGTGACGTCACGCGCGGGGGCGGAGCCTCTCCCTTAAGGGCAACGCGCGCCCCCACTCTGGGGTGTCGCGCTTCGTAGCGACGCGACTGAGCGGGGTGTAGACTCTCCCTGTCACTGGCACCCACCCAGTTGGGACTGACCTTGAACAATACGGTTGTTCTTTAACCAGAATACTAGATACAGAAACTATCAGTATCTCTATGACAGTGTTTCTCAAACTGTGGGTGGGTCCCGACCTGATTTCTGGTGGGTCCCAGGTGATGGAAAGATCAGATCAGTAATTGCCACAAGCCTTGAGGCTATTCAAAAATCAGATAACTGCTAATTGCCCTTCAAAGAGCTGAGCTCCTGCAGTTTGCAAGATAGCTGCTAATTACCCTGCAAGCAGCTGAGCTCTTTACTTGTAAATAAATATATTTATTTATTTATTTCTAGATCGCCTTTTTTTTAAGTCTCGTAAAGCTAGGTGGGTCCCAATAGAGAGTCATTTTAAAACGTGGATCCTGGTGCTAAAATGTTTGAGAACCTCTGCCCTATGACACTTACATGCAGGAAAAAAAATACAGTTTTGTTTCGACATTTTTATGGTTCTCATCAGAATTGGACTGGTTTGGATAATATTCTCCTTGCCTGCCAAACCCCCTCCCCCCAAGAGAAAAGATCTGTACAGTATATTCTTATTATGTATGCAGTCCTGACCCCTCTTCTTGCTGCGGGGGAAGTTCTCAATTGTGTGTAGGGAGGTTGTCGGAACCACATGCTGCTAGATAGAAGCAGACCCGGCCCAAACCAAACAGGTGCTGAAGCGGTGCCCAAATTCCACCCTCCTCTTTTTAGTTTTCTTCTACACACATTAGCGCATGCACGCACCACCACTGCTGCTTCTTTCTCCTCACCTCCTTTGCCACTTCTTCTAAATCAGAGATTCCCAACCTGTGGTACACGTACAGTACCACTAGTGCCCCATACACAAGGCTGAAATGGCAAGCTCATATTACATTCTGCCAACAAAAGTCAGAGGTCTTTCCTTTGAAATAAATGTAGCATGAAAGAAGACAAAAACTAGCCACAAACCTCCGGCTTCTGAAATGGCATGTCAAATGCTACCCCCGCCCCTTACCTGGTGATGTATGAGTTTTCAATTGAGACCTTTCAGCCTTCATTATAACACTATTGATAGAGGTGTGAGAAAATGGTGAATGTGGAATAAAAACACATAACACCGCTTTCTGCTAAAAAAAATCTGCAAAAAAATAAAACAAAACAAGACCATGTCATTCTGCGTCATTCTTCAGCTGCCGACACTGTACAACCTATACTGCCTACATAGTACACTTTTAAAGCGGTTACAGTTGATAAAAATGGGGAACATTTGGAATAAAAACACATAACACCGTTTTCTGCTGCTTAACACCGAAATTGGCAAAAAAAATAAAACCATTTGCTCTCACCTCTACCTATTGATTCAATGGAGAGCCAAAAATGACGGCCCCTATCTCCTTCAGTTTCACTTCCACAGAACAGAGAATCTTAACCAAGCTGTGTCAACATTACACCAAGGTTAGCAAATTGTCAGCATCTCAAATCCGTTCATTGCCATTGGCCCCGCCTAACATTTCACAACAAAACAGAAACCCGCTCTGACAGTTCACTGTGATGTTTAAACTCACAGGTTTAAGATAAATAAGAATAATCTCTAAATGGTATCACCAATAACTGAAACATTTGCAACTTAGTTCTCCATCACATTTGTAAAGGGGAGAAGATGATTAAAAAAAAAAACCCTTAAATGGTACCAGTGCACAAAAAACAATAACAAACCAGTCTTGCAGAACAACACTTACATTTCTAGTTCTCTGTGGTCTCCCTTTTACGGTGTAGGTTGGCCTTTAAAAAGCATTAGGAACACAGAATTCTCAGAAACCAACACAGAAGGTCTGGCTTTATTTAGATGCTGTTGCTGTTAAAATACTTTTTTAATTTAAGCTAACGTTGTATTCAGACAGCAGAATAACTAGCAGCGGTTCTAACAGAAACAGCTTTCTGTTCCGACAGGCCTGTCAGATTGTCACAACCACATTGCTCTCCTGTACCAAAGAGGGGGGGGGGGGAAACCCCACTTTAAAGTCGTAGAAATATATAAAAAGCCAATGGGCACAATTCAACACAGAGTTAAGTGTGCTTAATCTCATTAAATCAATGGGTTTAAGTATACTTATCTCTGCAGTGGATTGTGACCCACATGTACTACTTGTCTCAGTGCACAAGCTGGCAACATGGTGCATGACTATGTTAAGAGGAAATTGCCCCATGCATGGAGGTGTTTAAAAATGGTGTGAAAATGTGTTGAATTAAAATGCAAAAGGTGGTGTTTTGTGTTTTTATTCACGTGTGTGAATTTTTAAGCATCAGTATCGGGTTTAATATCATTACATTGCAGTCTTCAATGCAAAAACAACAAATTATTTGATTCTTTCTAACTGGAAAAGTAACCTGTTTCAACCAGATGCATTCTACAACCAGTAGAGAGCTGGTAATTTGGTTCCAATTCTGTTTGAAAATGTGGTGTTTTGTGTTTTGATTTGATTTGAAAAGATTGAAAAGGTGGTGCTTTGTGTTTTTATGCGGTTATTAACAAGAACAAACACCCCTACCCATGTGTTGTGGGGAAGGCAGGCCATATAGCCCAGATTATATCTCCAGATACCACTGCAGTAGTCATAAGATGACATGTCCCCTGGCTGCGCTCACCTAAGGGGTGAGGAAGGTGCTGCTGAAAGAGAGGTTGTAAAGAAGAGGGAACCTGAAGAACAGAGGAAGAGGCAGAGAGTTACAGCCTAGGAGAAGGTCTAGGAACGCTGGTAAAGGCCTAGCAAGGAACTGGAGTGAAACCCCAAGCTTGACAGAAGAGAAGAGCAAAGGGCCCCGCCCCTGGGGTCTGTACTGCATAGGTTGTCCTGGGGAAGCCCTGGGGAATAGGGAGTGATGTAGACTTGAGTCTATTGACTCGGACTCAAGTTGCATCAATGACTCGACTCGGACTTGACTCGGCGATTATAAAAAACTCAAAAGACTCGACTACAGAACATCCCATCCTAATTAAACTGAATTAACTTGGTGCTGGACATTTTACTGGTTACTGGGGAAAACTGGATCCTGGACTAGATGAATCCTTGTCCAACCCTGTAGGGCTCTTGTTATTTTATTTTATTTTTATTTTTCACATTTTTATACCGCCCTTCCTCCAAGGAGCTCAGAGTGGTGTACACATTTCCTCCCCTCCTTTTTGTCTTCACAACAACCCTGTGAGGTAGGTGGGGCTGAGAGATAGTGACTGGCCCAAGGTCACCCAGGAAGTTTCGTGGCTGTGATGCAATGATGCAAGGATGTAGACTTGAGTCTATTGACTCAAACTCAAGTCGGACTCAAGTCGCGTCAATGACTTGACTCGGCGATTATAAAAGACTCGATAGACTCAACTTGAGACTTGGAGCCTTTTAGGACAAGTCCAATTTTATTCCGATTTAAACCCATTTTCCCCATTAAATAGATAGGGACTCGCTCACTTGCAACTCGCAACCAAAGACTCGGGACTTGGGGGCAAAGACTTGGGACTTGACTTGAGACTTGGAGTCAGAGACTTGATCCACATCCCTGGGAATAGGGGACTGGGATGCTGCGGCACCTGAGGCCTGGTTGAAGACTTTGTTTATTGCCCCTTTTGGGATCCTACTCTTGTGCCCCATCCCCAGTAGTCTGCAAGCTTCCCCGTCTCACCTATTCTATTAAACCCTCTGTTGTTATCATTCATTAGCCCGGTGTCAGTGTGGTTGCTGGAACCCACCAGAGAGGAGTGCACTGCCTCCAATCCTAACTGCACAGGACAGGACAGACTTGTTTGTGCTCACATGACAAAATATTAAGTCACGGTCACAGCTTGCCTTGGTTTTTGTCCAGATCCTTTCCACTGCCTGCTGTATGCAAGACTGCAAGACCATAATAACCCATCAGTGATCTGAGTAAGTTAAAAATAAATAAAATGCTCAGGTTGTACAGACCCTGCCTATAGTCATATTAGCTGAAAGCAAATGAGTCATCATTTCTGTTAAGAGTTTGAAAACTCCTGTGGGGCGGGGGTGGGGGGGTCAGATTCACAACTGCCATCCATTACAGACTGTTGCTAAGGCAACTGCTGCTTTTGGATTGATCATGCCCTCCAAAATCTATCCAGTATATAGTATTACAAAGCCCACAGGTGTTAGCTGGCAACATGGCAAGATTCCAATTTGTGTGAGGATCATTATTTAGGCTCCCAGGAGAATAGAGAACCAACCCCCTCCTAAATCCAGCGAGATTTGTATTCGAATTTTCCCCCTCTGGAGAGGTAAGCGCTGACCTTGGCATTTATAACTGTAGAAAAGTCTTGTGTAGTTTCCTCAGGTAGAGGCACCTTTGTGTACATTTGGATGTGTGGCACTGAGAGAACCAGATTTGTTTTCCAAACCAAACCATGGAGCATTTTCAGGAAGAGGAGCAAGATTTGGGAGTGAGAGAGAAAGAGCCCTGCACCAAATAATCTTGTTGGGAGTTGTCATCCACTCACTGCCTCTAACAGCAGCCTGCTGTGAAGAAATTCAGCAGGTGAAGCTTTCCCCAAGTCTCACTGACTACTGTACCGTAGTATATTTCCATACCAGGGGAAACTTCACCGGCTTCTTTCCTGCATGTCTTGATGATACTGTTAAAGACACATCAACAGGGGCCCAATTGAAAAGTAGCAAATCTAAGGACCAAACTGCTTGCGATGCAGGAGATTTATGATCAGTTCTCCAAACAAAACTTGTTTTATAAACAAGTAAAACAACAGTCGCTGGAGGGACAGGCTAAATTGAATGGTGGAAATGGTGCTGCGGAAATATTTAACCTTTTCTCCTCCTACCATTTTCCTGATCAAATTTGCCCCCATCCAGCTGTTATTAGCCCCATAAGGGGAAAGAGTCACTGGACCATCAAGCTGCTATTAGCCTCCCTCCCCAAGCACCAGTGGCTTGATTCTATTTCCTTCCCCATCCATACAATTGTTTTAAACTATTGAGTTGGGGGCGGGGTGTTTGATTTAAGTCTGCACCAGATTTCTGCACTATTAACTGTGACAGTTCTTGCAAGTTAATTCTGACATACTTTGAGAAAAAATACAAGTACATAAATAACACAAGCCTGAAAATTTGAGGGTCAAAAAAACTTTTTTTCAAAATTTATGATGGTTTTATATGAATCTGGGGCACTGATTCCAAAAATGGCATCAATTTTGCCCTATCGCATCTAGTTTTGGGGGTATGGCATCGCCACCTCATAATGTGAGTCAAGCAGCTTCCTTGTGAGAAAGCCATGGTGTCGGATTCTTCCCAAGGAAGCTGCTTGACTCGTATTATGAGGTGACGATGCTGTACCCCCAAAACTAGACACGATGGGGCAAAACCAAAGCCATTTTTGGAATCAGAGCCCCAAATATACCCAAGAATAGGTCTCGCTTTTAAGAAAGCAAAATGCACATAGACCTGTGTAATGATGAGAATTCTAAGCACACTTCCCTGGAAGTCAGTAGAAGTTACTTCCAAGTATTCCTTCTTTAGGGTTGTCATTTCTTTCTTTGCCTCTATTCCCATTGCAAAGTCCTGAGATAAGGCATGGCCAGTGGTGTAGGAATGTGGGGGCAAGGGAGCATACCGCCAATTGGGCGGCAGTGGAGTGCACAAGCCACCGCATCGGCGGCAATTTGGTGGCACGGCGGTGGCAGCAGCGGGGAAAATGGGCCTTTTGCAGTGCAGTGGCTTCAAAAGGAGTCGTCCGCCCGCCCAGGCCCCTAGTGGCCTGTTTCTGGCAAAAAACGCGGGGGGGGGGGGGAAAGCATTTTTTCACCGCAACACATTGGAGGGCAGGGCTTCTGACATCATTCGTGTGGGATGGGGCTTGTGACATCACAGGGTATTACGGGGTGCTCCCCCGCCACACAGAGGGTAGCTACGCCACTGGGCATGGCCTATTACTGTAATCAGGAATTGGCACAATTTTATTTCCTTGTACATTCCATGGGAGTCGTGTAACCTCAGCCAGAGATGGGAGTTCATGTAATTGAACTTCTTGCAAGGACTGTGCTCCTTATGTTATGTAGAGAGGGCTCTGTGCTCCTTATGTTATGTAGAGAGGGCTCTGTTTTTGCCATCTCTTATTTAAACCTTATGCAAGCCCTGGCACCAGCTTCATAACCTTCCTGAAGGAAGCTCCCAGCCAAAGATCTCTATTTGTTTCTTAATCACAGCATCAGTATTAAAAAGGGGATATAGCTAGTACAGTATTATTTGTTCCAAGTCTTGATCAAAGTTATCTGAACCAACAGACAGCACAGTAAGCCATACAATAAATATAATACCCTGAAAACGCTCAGTGCTGTCACTGAACATTAACTTATGCACCAACTGTTTCTATTTCTGCCTCTTTGTTGTTCTAAACTGGAGCTGGAAGTGCTATAAATAAATCCTTGCTAAAAATGTAATTTTCCATCTGAGCTCCATTAGACCGGACAGGGTTCATATGCCTGTCTGCTAAATGCGTCATGCAGCATCAACAGTGATATCTAATTATTTAATAGGAAGCTACAGAGACTCTAATAATTGATAACGTTAGCATGTGCTTTGATAAATTATGCTAATGTACCATCTGAAACAAAATCATTAGCTATCCACTGCTCAGGGGTTGACCCTTATGTTAGTGCCTCAGTGAAAAGCATGGGGGATCTGCAACAGAATGTTGCAATGCATCCCCAGCCCCAGTGATCTCTTCAGGGCTCCAACCAGCCTTCTAGTGCTTGTTCAGGCCTTTTGGGTGGGGAGAAGCATCAACTTGGGTGTTACGTTTTTAATGCTTCTGTGCACATCCATATTATGTATGTTATTTCACATTTACAGTCAATTCTTGCCACACGCAAATTCGCGACCTGTGAATTCGCGTATCTGCGAGCAGCAGAAGTGAGACCACGTGCCATTCATGAGGTGTGTCTCTCTTTCCACGATCCCTGCTGCCTAAGAAAGACTGCAGATACTTTCCTTAGGCAGCAAGGGTCATCAAAATTACTGCGGATGCCATTTTGAATGTCCCTGCAGCATTCAGGAAGGTCCTGAATGCTATAGGGACATTCAAAATGGCACCTAAGATCAGTGTGGGGCCCTCAGACACTTCCTCCAGCCATTTCAAAGCGCTCCGCACTGATCACGGGCACTACTTTGAACGTCCCTGCAGCATTCAAGACCTTCCTGAATGCTGCAGGGACATTCAAAATGGTGTCCATGGTCAGCAGTGACCCTCCGGAGGCAGTAGGTAAGGCACCCCCCCAACCTCCAGCACGGAACCCCATTGATCTTATAGGATCAATGGTTCCATATCTACGAATTTGCAATCTGCAGGGGGTTCTAGGGACCTACCTCCCATGGGTAGCAAGAACTGACTGTATATTGTTCCTCCAAGGAACTCAGGGTAGTGTACATGGTTCCTCCCACTCTATTCTCACAACAAGCCTTTGTAGGTTAGGCTAAGAGCAAATGACTGACACAATGTCAGTCAGAAAGCTTCATGGCTGAGTAGGGATTTGAACTTGGGCCTTCCTGGTCCAAGGCCAACTCTATCCACTACACTGCACTGGCTAAATCCATGCATGAGCAGCACAACTCTATCCAGCACCAACGCAGTGTGGGTGCACAGCCCATGCTGTATCCAGTGCTGCAGAGGAGTGAGCTAGGGGTCTCCTTGGAGTAAGGGGATGTTCATCCCCTTACCCCAAGTAATGCCCCAGCCTCCGCTATGGGGCTACTCTATTTGGTTCAGTGCCACCTAAATCGGCGACGCCGACCCGAGAAGCCCTGTGTTGGGGTGGGAGGCCTGGGAGGGAGGGTAGGATTCGGCATCCAATGAAGACGCTGACCCCCCCTCCCAGGCCTGATCCACCCCCTCTCTGCCCTTCCACTGCCCCAGTCCCGCTCAGAGTGGGACTTACCTGCTCCACGGCTCTGGTCTTCATCGGTGGGCGGGTGGCACAGGCCTCAGCGCCACTGCCACCTACTTTGCCACCTATAAGGTGCCACTGCCACCTATAAGGATACAAATGTGACTTATGGCATGTTTACGACACCCTAGGCTGGCACCAAGGCTGCAGCAACGGCACCAGCAAAGATCAGGATTGTGCCATTATTTGGAGGCAAAACATCTTCAGATTTTCTGATAGTAAAAGGTTGCCCAAACATTTCTGAATTTATCATTTAACTTTTTCAACAGCTATGAGTCATTCTTAAACCAGAGGGATCTTCGGAATTCTCTTTGGGTTAACAGCATCAGACTGATGACGACGAACGTTTAGTCATCCTGTGTATTCCTGTGGAGAGAAAAGGAAGTGATTGAAACAGATTTTATCATCTTAATCATTTCAACATCTCAAAATGTTGTTCCGTTGACAGATTTTCCATAATTAGAAGCATTAATGCAGGATGCTAATTGTGCGAATTCTGGTCTTGTTTATATATTTGCAGCTTGATCTCACATGTAATTATTCACAGACAGAAGTAGCTAATGCTCCTTGACTTCAGTAGGACTTACTTCCTGTTATGCTTAAGATTGCAGCTTCAGTTTTATTTACAGTGTATAAGTGGGCACTTTTTTTAATAAAAATAGAAGGGTCCTAATCTCAATCAAAGTCAGACAGACAAAAGCTTGGGCCAATTTAGGACAGGGAGCATAAAGGTTGGATTTTAAAAAAGCATATCGTATCCAGTATACTGTATATTATCTCCTATTGGCAGAACATTCTGCCAACATGCCCCTGGTTTGCTGCTAAACTCAGCTAGGTGATTTGAATCTACTGTCAGTCAAAAGATCATGGCATGTAGGCAATTCTTCCATGGCTCAATTTTACATAGGCTCTTCATGTTTATCCATTGACTCATTGCCTTTTAGCAGTCAGCTGGGCAGCCCAAGCCTCAAAAAAGCCACCTGTGATATGCTGAGGACAAGCATGATAGCATTTTTATCCAATAGCTCCTGTTTTTGGCAGAAACTGACAGCTCCCTGGCAGTCTGCATAAAGTAATATGCCCATGCCCATTGCATTCAGCAAGAATGCGGTGAGGAGAAGGATCTGCTAAAAGTCAAGACCTTGGTTTCAGGACCACACCATTGTTCAAGGTCAGCAAGCACTTCTTCTACCCCCATGTCAAGGACAGTAGACACTGAAACAGGAGCCAGGGTTTAGGAATCACACTGACAGTAGGTTAACTTGCCACGATGATGCAGGTTCCAACATTTAGGCCTATTCTTTCCCAGTAAGGAAAGCGAGGACACGCCCAGGCCTATGAGGCAGTTGTCAGAAAGCTGTATCTACTTTGCACAAAGCAGCACAAGGCTGACCGGACCAGCCAGGCCACTTGCTAATCCTTCACTAGCAAGGCACAGAACACCACCTGAGTAAGATAGCATTTACTGGCAATGCATTATCCAGTCCCCATTCAGCACATTTTAGCCCCATTGATTTCAGCAGGAGAAAATTAATAACCGCATGCTTAGCTCTTCTTTTGAAATTAAAGGGGCTTAAAAGCATCTCACTTTGACTGGATCATCTGTGGTCATATTATTATTTGTTCAACTTATATCCTAGTACCAGCTTCCACAGAACCAGGCTAATAAGTATAAGTTTTCTCCTTGATTTCATTTGGGAAGAGAGTGGAAGTTTAAATTAAACACAGCGAGGAGACAATCACTGGCCTGATCTCTTATAGCCAATGATCTCCTGCCGGTTACTTTCAAATAAAGTGTTATTCCTCTTATTTTCTAAAATGGCTCAATGTATGTAAAGAAAGGTGATTGGATTCAGTTCAGTCTGGAAGTCTTGCCCTCTGACAACAAGCCTGAGTATGCTGAGTGTCCAGTAGATAGGAAGCTGCATGGCTGTATACCCAGTGGTGCAACGGTAAATGTTGACCTTGTCATGATGACACTCTCCATAGCCATGGCCGTGGCCCACTACTAAGACTGTACGGTACTGCCAAAAATAAGTTTATATTTCTTTATTAGAATGTTTTCTTCCCTTGCCATTTATTCATACTTTGAAACTTCCTATATTCATTTTAAAGATATAGCTCAGGGGTTCTCAACCGGTGGTACGCATACCACTAGTGGTACGTGGACTGCCGGTTGGTGGCACTTGAACCCCCGGATGGCAAGGTAGCAGCTGCTATCGTGCTCATGCCTCACTGGAGCCCTGAAAATGGTGGCACGAGCTCTGCCAGGTCTGCAGAGCTCGAGCGTGTGGGGTTCCCACACTGGGAAAGGGCCCTCCCGCCCTCCCTTGCCCCCTTACCACTTGGTTTCTGGGTTCAGGCGCAGTGAAAACCCGGAAGTAAGTGGCGATGACATCATCGCCATGTACGTCTGGTGGTACTAGGCATGGCGGCGGCCAGAGAGGTTCTACATCGCGCCGAGGGGGTTGAGAACCCCTGATATAGCTCATTTCCTGCCAAATTCCTGGAAGTGGGTAGCAATAGTTTAAAACAAGGCTATACAAACTGAAAGGTGGAATAAAAAATACCCTAAGGAAATATAACACGTAAAGTGCAATCCTATGCATGTTTACTTAGAAGTAATTTCCACTTGCTTCCACTGCCTGTGTCTCCTGAGACACCTTAGCCAATGAAATGTAGTAAACAAGCCTTCACTCCTCTCCCGAGGAATATGATCTAGTCTGACTTTCT
Source organism: Plestiodon gilberti rubricaudatus (assembly GCA_026170595.1). NCBI lineage: Eukaryota > Metazoa > Chordata > Lepidosauria > Squamata > Scincidae > Plestiodon > Plestiodon gilberti. Next base: position 79,219,754 of record JANXHW010000005.1, on the reverse strand, counting down.
CTCCTCTTTCCATCCATTGGCTCCCCTACCCTCCTCATCCAACATCCATCTGCATCAGGGGGGCAGGCAGGTTGGTGTGGTGTTTAGTATGTCCCAGGCAAATTTCTCAGTTTGCCACCTGCCAAAACTGAGCCTTCTCAGCTGAGGTCCTTTGGTTTCAAAGTCAGCACCTGAACGAGTGCTGATAGCGTCACCAGTCCAGCTGTAGGAAAAGTGCAGACATTGTACTTCACCCCCCCAATTCCCCCTCAACGACACCTCTGAATGTATATGTGCTATACACAGTACATGTTTCCAAATATGTTTGTCTCATTCACGCATTACATTTTCAGTACAAACTTTAAAAATCACAGGCCCCTGTAAGCCCTGCCTCAAAAGCATGCCTGACATAAATTGAAAAACAAATTGAGAAGTAGGGCACTGAGGGAGACTTCAGACACCCTGAGTTATTTTTAAATGTAATCTGGGCCTCAGGGAAGAGCGGGGGCTTGCAGTTTTATTTATTTATTTTTATTTGACGTCGCAGTGGAACCATTTCACACAGTAGAACTGCTTCTTGCCTACCGCTGCGCGAAGCAGCCTCAGCTCCGCACATGATGCTGGCATTGTAGCAAGCGAGCGAACGGCAAGGGGATTGGATTCTGCTTTTTAATGATGCAGTGCCTGCATAATATCGGTGCACAATGGAAAATGAAAGGAAAAAAATATGGTGTATGGCTCTCTGGAGTGTAGTGCAATGAGAAATAAAAATGTAATGTATACAAGTGAACATCAAATTTGCAAAACATGTCTAACTTACGTAGCTGAGAAAGGAGGAAGAAAAATGAATTTTTTTTATGACATTGATTGTTTTTTGTCCTGGCTTTTTTATTAGGCTGCTTTAATTTCTATACTACCCTACGTATCACTGCAAAAGGGCAGTATACACATACAGGTGTCCCCCAGTTAATGATCGCTTAACAATGATCCACATATCTGACGGGCAGTCCCCAGTAAAAAAATGCAAAGGATTGAAAAAGACACCTTTTAAGATCCCCAGCTCATCAGCTGTTTGGCGCTAGATAAGGGCTTTGAAGTTTAGCGCTGTGCTTAAAGCCCCAGAGCTAAACATCAAAGCTCTTATCTAAAGCCAGGCAGCTAATGGCTAGATAAGGGATTCAATGTTCACCGCTGGGGAAGACTCATTTAATGACGGTTTCAGAATGCATCCTCGTCGTTAACCGGGGGACACCTGTATTAGGAGTGAATGAAGTTGTATTTGCAGGTTCTATACCTTTAAAAGAAAGGGTCATGTATGGAGCTCTGTTTCTAATGGGGTTGTACAACATGCAAGCATTTAGGATGGGGCAAACATTTGATTGTGTGAACATTAGATAATGGTAGTACACAATTCCCTGAACCCACGGGGATTAGGTTCTTAGAAAGCTCCGTGGGTAGCAAATTTGCAGATAGCGAACTATTGATCTTATGGAATCAATGGTGTTAGGTGCAGGGGGTTAGGGGGTACTTTACTTGAAGCATCCACATGCCAGTTCAAAGGGCTCCGCGCTGGTCGCAGGTGCCATTTTGAATGTCTCTGCTGCTTTCCGGAAGCCTGCAGAGATCTTCGGAAGGCAATAGATACGTTCAGATTGCAGATAGGCATTCAGATCGCTGTAAGACACGTTTGCAGCACCTGGTGAGTAGGCGGCATCAAGGCCTGTACCATCTGCCCACTGAGCGGCAGAAGACCCTGCGCTATGGAGCTGGTAAGTGCCACTCTGAGTGGTGCAGGGCCTGGGGGAGGGCAGGGGTGGGCTGATTAGGCCTGAGGGGGGGAGGAACCGTCAGATGTCCATGTCAGATGCTGTATCCTATCCCCCCTTCCAGGTCCCAAGCCCCAACACGGGGCTGCTTGATTCTCCACCACCAGCTATGGAGCCGCTAATTGCGGAGGCTGGGGGTTTACTCAGGGTAAGTGGGCAAATGCCAGAGGCTGGCTATGCCACTGGCCTGCCAAGGCTTCTGGAAATGATCTCATCACCTATGGCTACTGTTTGTCACTCACTGTATGCAATGAGGACTGCTTCTCCTAAACTAGAGCCAATCGACAGATTTTATTGTCATTTTTATTTTCAGCACATCGAAATTAGTAAAGATTGGCTATTTTCATTCAGAGACAAATTGTGTGTTACCTGAAAGGAATCAGAAGGCCATTTGGCACATTGCATTTTAAACTATAGGAATATTCCTCTCTTTTTTTTGCCTAAAATGTAGTATGGGAAGATATAAGTATAGAAAGCTGAACAAGGACTGCCATATCATGATTTTTGTGCATTTGTAACGTATTTATAGCACAATAATGTATGCATTGGCCTTCTACCATATTCAAGACCACCAAAGGAGATGCACTCTGGCCCAGCTGAGTCAAATTACAAGGACCGTAAACATTCAGTAGCACTAAATGGGTTTTAAACAATGTTTGGAGAGCTGAGAGACTTATTTGGAGCAGCTTCACGTTATGGATATGCCAGAGTGTGGGTTAAGAAAACAGCAGGCTGCCTGTGAGATTATAAAAATATGCATGGCCCATTTAAATCAGAGCAGTCCAGAGCAGAGCAAAACAGATGACTGATGTTTTCATGTACTATGTATACAATGGTTCAAGTAAGCCAATGCATGTAGTATAAACCTTCCCCATGTGACTTGAGAGGTGCACCCCAGGACATATGTGAGAAGCGGTCTTAAGATACCAACATTCTATGACCTGGAAAGTGGGGGGGGGAGGCACCCATAGCATTTGACAAAATGCTATGTACATTCCAGTTATAGAAAGAAATTGGTTCATCTCTAGGGGCTCAGTTTAGGCTATTCTAGGATCAGGTTCCTTGGATGAATCCTAAATGTCAGGCTAAAATATTTGAATGTTTCAAGAAGCAGAGGGGAAAGCCTATGCAGCTTACTACCACCTTATGAGCAAACAATGCAACTGTCCTTTTTTCACAATTATCAAGTTTTCTAGTCTTCAAATAATATAAATTTTAGCAAGATAGCCCTTATAAAATTGGTACTCTTTGCATGCGATAGCCCTGAAGAACTCTGTGTAATGCTAAAATCCCATTGGTTTCAGAAGTAGAGCCGAGGATGCGATTAAACTCCTGCTATTGAAATTAGTAGGACTGAGAAGTTTTTCACGTTGCATAGATCATGCAAGAGGTAAGGATGGACAATTTTATGACCCACTGTTAGTAATATGAATTGCATCAGTAGTCTCTTAGCTCTTCTATGATCTGCAATACAGTTTTGCATCAATGACTGTCCAGGGCCGAACTTGCACAACCCAGGGAGCAGCCTGCCTGGCAGGCAATGGGCCAGGTACAGGCTGAGAGAAGCTGGAGTGGACAAGGAGCAGCAATGGGTGGCAAGTGGTTGCAGGAGCCTCCCTGCCTTCGAAGAGGGGAAGCTTAGAACCCAGAGGGTGACCAGGCCAGGTAGGTGGAACAAGGAAGGTGGGCCAGCCAGGGGAATATAAAGAGAGGGCCAGAGATGAGAAGGGGCTGGCTTAGGGCTGGAGGTTGGCTGGAAGAAAGTCTCCAGACCCCTGGGAGGCTGGAGAAGGCCCGAAGGCTGTGTAGGGTGCTGCTAATCCTCTCCCTGCCTCTGCTCTGAGGCCCAGGGAAGGAAGAGGGAGACAGCCTGTAGGAGACAAGCTGGGTGGGTGTGACCTTGGAAGCCCTGCTTATGCTACTGCCCCTATACATAGGCTTGCCATCCGTACCAGGCTTTCCGGGCCCGGTGAAGCCACCGCTGCTGCCGCCACTTCCAAAAGGTGCAAAAAGGCACTTTTTTCTGGCGGCGCCATCTTGGATCTCGTGAAATCTCGCAAGATCGAAGATGGCGGTGCCCAAATCTCATGAAGGCACATGAGGCAGTACTATGGCGAGGGCGAAAGCAGCGAGGAAGGATGGCGGCTGCAATGGCGGTGGGACAGGTAAGTGGCAGCGGTGGCAGAACGGCTTATTTCATGGCCATGAATAAATAAATAAATAATTTTGCACCCACAAAAAAAGAATTCATTCATTTTAATTAATTAATTAAAAATGGGGGGGTCCCAGTTGAAAGCTGGGAAAACATGGTAAGCCTACCTATACAGGCAGGGGCCCCAGTGATAGGCAGGAGCCTAACAGCCCATTCCAACGCAAGGGCTAAGCAGCACAAGTCAGACATAAACTCAGCATAAGTCGCTTATGTCGAAGTTATGTCTGGAATGTGACCATTTACGGCGAAGTTAGGTCGAAGTTATGTCGAAGGACATAAAATCAAAGTTACGTCGAAGTTATGTCGAAGTTAGGACAAAGGACATAAAGTCAACATAAAAGTGGGCGCTCCAGGGGCGGACTGTGGGCGTAACGGGGGCGGCAACCAATTAACGTTGGATTCCAGACCCTGGCAAGCACAGACACACCCCCTCCAACACAAATGCTGACACAAATTTTATGTCGACCAAAAGGGTGGACATAAATTCGAGGAGACCCATAGGAACCATTTTACCTTACCCACTCCAGCCCTCTCCTGAAAATTTCTAACACCCTACTCCTGAGTTATGTCAGAATTATGTCGGAGTTGTGTCAGCAAGGTCTGGAAACCGACAGAGTTATGCCAAAGATAGGGAGCCTATCAGCACCCAGCTCCACCCAGCCTCTTTCCCACAAAAGCCCAGCCCCAGACCTCCTCTCTCTCTCTCTCTCTCTCTCTCTCTGAGCACGTGGTGTGGGGTTCTGTCCCCCACAGCCACAAAGTGGGACTTTGTCGGTGGAGGGCAAAATTCACAAACACCCCACTTCTCTCTTCTCTTCTCCTCTCTGCCCCCCCTCTAGGGCAGAGAGGACTGTTCTGGCTGTGGCCAAACTGTTTACAGCTGTGCCTGGGCAGCTGCCTCCATGCTACCATTTGCTAACCCATGTCTTTCTCCCAGCTTCCCCCCCCCCCACAGGCAACAACACCAGCAGGTAAGTGCAGGTAAGAGCAGGGTTTGTGCTGACATGTGGTCTGACTTCTGCCTCTTTGCATATAGAAATATATGAGACATGCCTCTTTACCAATGTGCCCTCTCATGTCTGCCTGCATTGCATTCTCTGAAATGCCTCTTTACCAATGAGTAGCCTCATAGCTGCCTGCAATGCCTGCTATGATATATAGGATACATGCCACTTTACCACTATTGTGTCGGATTGCCGCCTGTTGTCATGTGAGCATACAACACCCCGAGTGTGGTGGTGCTGTTAACCGTCTGTAGACACCAGCTGTTCCCCCCCCCTTTTTCTCCACAGGGTCAACTGACAGGTCAGTATTGCTAGGATTGCCATGGTTGTGACCCAATATATGTGTTGTCTTCTCTCTCTTTGACCCTTTTCCCTTACAGGATCATACTCTCCTTACACCCAGGTAAGCAGCTTAGACCATGCTATGTGTGTCACACCTTTCAGCTGTGTTTTACTTCTCTCCCTGCAGGCTTTTGCAACCGACACACTGGCTTGTCTTCAATGGCGACTGCTTCCACGCACCAGCTGACATGTAACTCCCCTTGTTTTTTGTCTCCCCAGGAACGTCCACTACCACCTACCTTCCTGCAAGCACCTCTGGGCCTGCAGTCTGGTTGCCCCACTGTCGTCTGGCTCGATGCTGCCAGAGGTCAGGGAGCCAGCCCTGCAACCCTCCTCAGCTGCGCTGCTGCTGCTCCACCTCCCTGGCTGTCGTACTTGCTGCCCCTCCCCTTTCTATGGAGCAGGCTGTGGTTCCACAGGGGAAGAGCCTGCATCTCCAGGTCCATGGGGCAGATGTGCTGCTGCTGCTGCTTTCAGATTGGCTGCTGTGACTACCCCTGCCAGCCTCGCCTGGCCATCTCTGCTAACGTTCCAGAACAATAAAGACGCCCCTCGGGTAGAGCCCCAGTGAAACATATGTGCCCAGTGTTTTCACAAGCATTGCCCCACACACAAAGACAGCCCCCAGCACTGAAGCCCCTACATGAGTCCCATCCAGGGACTGCCACGGCCTTCCCTGGGAGAACACAGCAGGTGGGCTGCCAGACCCCCATGGCACATAGGGGAGTTGGGGGGGCCTCTCAGGCAGGCAAACAGTGACAGCCAGGGCGTCCGCCCGTAATGAAGGCGCTTCTGTCGAAGGTCCGCCCGTAATGCAGGTGCTTCCGTCGAAGGTCCGCCCGTAATGCAGGCGCTTCCAGCCAAAGTCTGTCTGCATAAGAGGTGCCTGTTTATGCATCACCTTCATCTGCGGAGCGCCCCCTGTGTCCCTATTGGTCTCTGCAGACCCCTCTCTCGGAATCTGTCTCCCACCAGCCTTGTTGTCTGTCTGTCTGTCTCTGACCCACCCGTGCCCCTCCCCAGCACCCCCTGTCTGTCTGCCTGTGTGTCTGCCTCCCCTCCCACTTCCTGATGATGGAGGCTGGCCACCCCCCCCACCCCGCCGGAGCGCCTGCCATGAGGCGCCGTCATCGCCCCATCTGGGGGTGTGATGAGCTGCGTGAGCCCTTCCCGCTCACAGCAGACAAGCCCAAGGCATCTCTCGGTCTTGGCCGGGGCACAAAGCAGAAGGCACGCCGGGATGCCTCCTTTGTGGGCATTGCCCCGGCCCTGGAGGCCCAGGGCTTCAGGCAGCGCACGGGCGAGTTATGCCAGAGGCAATTCCAGACAGCATGCAACCCCCCTTGTGTGTGACGTTCCCACCCCCTCCTACCCTTCCCTCCCCCACTCCCCCCCATGACTCCCACGTGCAGCCTCAACGTGGCATGGGGGTGGCATCGCCTTCTGCAGGAGAGCGGGGACGGCCACTCTCCCCTGCAGCAGGTGGGGAGGGCACCCTGTGGCGGCTGGCAAGGGCACCTCGCTCACCTGTCACCTACCCTGCGCCCACCACATGACTGGCGCAACCCCCATGCCTGTGGCCGGCCCCTTTGCGACCGGGCTGCAGCAGGCCCTATGGCAGCTGCCATGGATGGACGCTGACAAATGCAGACAGAGGCCTGCACATGCCCGAGCCAGACACGGAGCCTGGAGAGCCTGCCTGCCTGGGAGGTAAGTGTTGCCTGGATCCTGGGGTGGTGCTGGGCCACAGAAACTGCAGCCTGCCTAACTCAGGCATAACTCTGACATAACTCAGACATAACTTATGTCGAACTTATGCTGAACTTAGGCCACTCTTATGCCAGACTTGCGGAGGAGTTGGGTTGGAATGGGCTGTAAGACACACACCTCTTCCTGGGGACTCTGACAATGACCAAGAAAACAATGTTTGGTGTGTTTACTCCCCTATTTGTAACCATTCCCTCCCATCCCACAGGTGTACACCTAAGTGAACCCTCCTGAGCTAGTAGCTGCTTTCCAGCAGGGATGTGGAATTGTGGATCAAGTCTCAAGTCAAGTCCCAAGTCTCTGGGTCCAAGTCTCAAGTCGTCCCAAGTCTTTTCCCCCAAGTCCCGACTCTTTGGTTGCGAGTCCCTATCTATTTAATGGGGAAAACAGGTTTAAACCTGAATAAAATTTGACTTGTCGTAAAAGGCTCCAAGTCTTGAGTCGAGTCTTTCAAGTCTTTTACAATCGCCGAGTTAAGTCCGAGTCAAGTCATTGATGCGACTTGAGTCTGTATCAAGTCTACATCAGTGCTTTCCAGCTATGTACACTGGTGGCTCTGAAGTACAGCAGAGAATAGACCAGCAGTTCCTTCCTCTGGCAAGAAGAGTGTTCAAGTTCCTGCTGTTTTTTACTCTTCTATTTGAAACCATTGGGGCCTATGATATCCTTATGGAGAATTGATTGCCTACACTCAAAATATTATCAGCTGTTCACTCTCTGTCTTCCTCTCTCTCTGATAATTAGAATACATGTCACAGTTTATGCATCATTCTTCTACTTGATCCGAGATCACCAAAGGAAATGCTGCTGGTGATTCATCTACTCTGAGTCAAGTTACAAGATTCATTGGCTTTCTGAAGATTAAGTGGTTCCTAAATGTTGCTTGGAGAATGGAGAAGCTTATTTGAAGAGCGCCACCACCTTATGGATATGCCAACAGTGTGACTAAGAAAATAACAAAGTACTGTTAGATGTTTAATAATGTACAGCCCAGTCCAAAGCAGAATGGACCAGGCAAAAAATGTGCCTATAAGTTTTACCTTTCATATTACTTTCAATAGTAATAGAAATGTTGAGGGAGTGGCAATTTGGAGGGTGGAGGATTAGATTTCCTCTCGTCCCATGTTGTGCCCCTGATCCAGCCACTACTCCTCCCTGTATGGGAAGCAACATCCAGCACCTTGCAAGTGTATGTTTACTGATTGGCCCAGGGTGAGCACAGGTTGCTGATGTCAGAAGGGCCATCTGTCCAGACAGCAACCACATGCTTGCATGGTGCTAGATGTCACTTCCCTCACATGTTGGGGCAAGGATTTGCCACCCACTACAATCACCCCACAGCAACTGGTGTTAGATTTGCCACTGCAGGAATTATTACTAGCAGGTCCGGGAGGCAGGTGGGTACCAGGGCCTAGCCAGAAGAGCCAAGTTGGCAGCCTTTTCTCTCATCATAATAGAGATTTAAAAAGCAGTGGCTGATCTTTAACTGGGCCTTCTGGCAACCCTAGTTACCAGTGGTCTCATTAAAGCTATTTTTTTTTTTAATCCAGAAATTGGTTGTAATGTATCCTAAAGTCCTATTCTGTGAGCAGAAGAAACTCCATTTGGGGGACAATTTTCACTGCTCTCCCTTTTCCTCTGCCCCTGAATATCTGCTCTTGAGGGCCCCACAACTCTCAGAAACAAATTTTGGGGGACACAGAGTGCTACAGAAGTAAGGGGAGATGGGCAAAAATTGCTCCTCTCCCTTTGCACAAACAGGGCTTCTTCCACTCATGGACGAATTCCTTAGGATATAAGCCATTCTCTCTATTATTCTGTCTCTTTAACCAAATCCAAGCTCACAAGTTTTTAAACTTCCTTTTCCAAGTAGCTGCTGCCGGTATCCACCCCATCCCGACCCAGACACTCTCCCATTCCTTCCCCATCCGTTCTTCCCACCAGCCACCCATGCTGCCAGCGTACCGGTGCTGACAGTGGGTGGTTCCTCTGTTGGGGTGCGGGCAGCCACCAGCTGTGTGCTGGCAGCCTTGCCGCCACAGCATTTCCACCGGTGGAACGCGTGTTGTGTCAGTGGATCTGTCAGTTACTATTGGGCCCGGGGTGTACCTAATCTTGGGAATAGAGGAAGTGGGCTTATCATAAGACCATTGACCCATCTATCTCAGCATTGTCTACAATGACTAGTACTGGGTTTCAGACTGAGGTCTTTAAATTGTAAGCTACAAGTTGGCATATTCCTAGTAATAAAAAGGTGAAGGTGACCCCTGACAATTAAGTCCAGTCGTGTCCGACTCTAGGGTGTGGTGCTCATCCCCATTTCAAAGCCAAAGAGCCAGCGTTGTCCAAAGACGCCTCCGTGGTCATGTGGCCGGCATGACTCTCCTTGCCGCAGCGCGTAGCATGCAGCTGGAACACGGAGCGCTGTTTACCTTCCCGCAAGCGGTACCTATTTATCTACTCGCATTAACATGCTTTGGAACTGCTAGGTTGGCAGGAGCTGGCCAAGCAACGAGAGCTCACCCTGTCGCGGATTCAAACTGCCGACCTTTCGATCGATAGCTCATGGTTCAGCAGTTTAACCCACTGTGCCACTCGCCACTACAACTATTCCTAGTAATAGTTGTCTCTAAATGCCGAGAATGAAATTAAACTGTCTTTGTATTAACGTCTCTAAATGCCGAGAATGAAATTAAACTGTCTTTGTATTAATGTCAAAGTCTGTCAAGGGCATCTCTCTGATGACAGATAAAAGAACTGAGAGAAAAGATCAAAGCATCTTCGCAACAATTTTCAGATAAAACCTCAGTTCGTGCATGTTTGATTTAAATTTACCGCTGAGTGTTAACAGAATTTGTCATTGTCAGTCAACAAGCCGAGTAATCTCATAAGTCAGCAGCCAAGATGGAGAAAAGTGGTACGACAACATTTGTGTTCATTATTATTATTTTTCCTTCTTCAGGAGAGTTCAATGGAGCTCATATTGCTTAGATCTATGGATGCTGGCACAGTCATATGATAGCTGAGCCAAGCAGTTGGGCATCTCCATTGTAGTTTTAAAAAAATGCATTTTCCGATAGAACAGAAACACCACTAGGTGACAGCACTTACTCAGAGATCATACACTAAATCTAGAGGCAAAGCAAACATAAAGGGTTACCAGAAAATAGTGACAGGCCTCATTTTCAAACTAAAGATAAGAAAGCAAACGGGTTTACCATAAGTTTTATAATTCACTTTATAATATTATTGCTATTACTGGAACATGATGATTAGTCTTTCTTTTTATCAGTTGTATTACAGGAAACCTGCAGGCATATGGATTTGTAGAAGAAGAATCAATATTGGAGGTACAATTAAAATCTGAAGACCAGATAATTTCAAAAATGTATAAATTGCTTTTGAAGTTTGAAACAGAAGAAGAACGTACGTTAAAGAACGTTAAAGAATGTACGATTCTTTGGGCGAAAAATGTAGGTCATGTTATTTTAATGGACCAATGGGAACAACTATGGTTAAAACAGTTGAAATTTACGTTAAATGTTAATATTAAAGAAAATATGTATAAAATGATATATAGATGGTATATAACCCCAAGCAAATTAGCAAAAATGTATGAGAAGGTGACGAATAGATGTTGGAAATGTAAAAAGCAAGAAGGAACTTTTTACCATATGTGGTGGACATGCCCCCAAGCAAAGAAGTACTGGACTCAGATTCATAAACAGATTGAGTTGATTTTAAAGATTAAGGTTCAAATGAAACCGGAAACATTTTTGTTGGGTATGTGGGAGGATCATGTAGGCGAAAAATTTCAAACTTTGTTTTTATATATGATAGCTGCAGCAAGAATTTTATATGCACAATATTGGAAGAATTCGGAGATACCTTCGCTGGAAGATTGGTGGCTGAAAGTTTTGGACTATGCTGAAATGGATAAACTTACAATTTTAATTAAGGAAAAGTCAGTTAACTTTTTCGTGAATAACTGGAAACCATTTATTGACTTTTTAAGAGAGAGAGAGAGGAATGATGTGATGATATGCGGATTTAATGAATAGAATGTGGGTGTTGTTTTGGCTTAGTTGGAAATTATATGTAGAAAATAGTGAACAGTATGCTAGTAGGATGTATTGCTTCGTGCTTGCTATAACTTTATGAAATATGTATTGTTTTTATGTTTTAATATATCAATAAAATATAAATATATATGAAAAAAAAGGAAACCTGCAGGTCTACTAGATCTCAAATTTTAATCAGCGCTAGTTAAAGTATAGGTTTGCCAGGCTGCAATCTGGACACCCTGCCTTGCCTTTAACATCACTGCAGCTTCTCCTCCCCATTACTCACTCTCCTACAGGTAGAAGTGTTTCAAAATGGTGTTGTTGTTTTGAAAATTGTTGAATTAAAATGCAAAGTGTGGTGTTTTGTGTTTTTATTCACAGGTGGGAATTCTTTTTTTTTATGATATATTTAATTTTTATTAATAAACTACCAAACAAAACAAAACAAAACAATACAACATACTACGAAAAATTACAGCAAGCGCGAAGCAATAAATCCTACTTGTATACTATTATATATTTTCTACTTATACTATCTAACTAAGCCTATATCTCTAAGATACTATTCATTAAATTCACACTTCATCACTTCTTCTCTCTCTCTCTCTCTCTCTCTCTCTCTCTCTCTCTCTCTCTTAAAGAATCTATAAGTGGTATCTAAATATTCACAAAAAGATTAACTTTTCCTTTATCATCTAAAATCTTAATTCATACTTCAAATATTTTAATATATAAAACCACCCAATTTTTCTCCAAATGTATTAAAATAAAAACCTTCCAAACTTTTCTGTTTTTTTTTAAAAAATCTATATCCCCTTTTTATATAAAATTCTTAAAAACAAATCACATCTTATTTAAGTCTTTTCAGATAATAAAACATTATTTTTCTTTTATTCACAAAAGGGTTAACTAACTTTTCCTTTATCATCTAAAAGTCTTAACTTCCCCTTCAAATATTTTAAATTTATTAAGTCACCCCATTTTTTATCTTCAAATTTGTTAATTTTCCATCATCAAAATTTTTCCATCACTCTTTATATAAGTTTCTTAAAAAACAATCATCATTTTATATAACATTAACTCCAATAATATTCCCCACAAAAAAATAAAAAATTATAATCCCTTTTTAATTTTGACAATTTGCCATTACCCCTTCCATCCCTCCCCTACCTCCTTCTTCTTCTTCCTCTTCTTCTTCTTTTTTCTCTTCTTCTTCTTTCTCTTCTTCATCCTTAAATCTTTCCCGAAAGTCCCTTGTTTTTTGAATTGTATCCACTTTGCAATTTTTTCCACAGGATCATTCACGTCTTCTATATTCCTCTCCCGAAAGACAATCTTCAGCACCTTTTTTTGGTAAAGTACTCTCCTTCTCCGTCTCAAATCTTGGTTTAACTCTTGGTACTTCCTCTGCTACAGTCTCTTCCACTAAATCTTTCTCTTTATCATTGTCTTTCTCTTTATCTTCCTGTACTTCCATCATTCCATCATGTATTCCCTCATTTCCATCATTTATTCCTTGTAATTCATCCTTTTTCTTCCCTACTTTTTTCAGTTCTGCGTTCATATTCTGAAGATTTCCCTGCAAAATTGTCATTTTTGCATCGAATCTCTGTTGCCATTTTTGAAAACAATACTCCAATTGTGTAGTCATGTTGCAAATTTTTCACCAGGTGCCAATCTCTCTTCTCTTAAAAAAAAAAGTGGTAATATAAAAAACTTCTGCGGTCGACAACGTGAAACAGAAAAATTAATTGCCAAGATCCATGAACTCTGACACGGAAGGGCTCATATTCTTTTAGCAAAAATGTCAGAAATGTCAACAACAACTGTCCAAAACAATTTTCTCTTGCCAAAATAGTCTATTTAAAAAAAAACCTTCTTACTGTTTTAATCTTCCATAAGTACAGAAAAAAATCAATAAAACTCACCACTTTAACTTCGTCTTTCCAACTTTCACTTTCGAATGTTCAGTTCGCCTTATCGCAACGTATTATTTTTAACGTTACCTCTTATCTCGGCTAATTTTTTCAACTCATAAATCATTTCTACGCCTCTTGCCTAAGTAAAGCAAGCATGTCGGAGGTGGCTTGACTTAGGATTCATCTGCAGCTTGAGCGATGTTGGTACTCCCGCTTTCTCTCCGAGAATCCAAAACTTCAGAGCCTTTGCCTTGAAGTGTCAGAAGGGGGGAGATTGAAAGCCATGTGGTTTATCTCTTCGTACTCCCTTTTAATCCAGGGGTAGAGTAATTAAGTCCGTCAGATGTACTCCGTCAATACAGAGCGATCGGCGGAGTTGTCAGCCAGCCATGTCCTCCTAGCCGGAAGTCCCACAGGTGTGAATTCTTAAGCATCAATATCAGGTTAAATATTGTTATATTGCAGTCTTGCCTCTATCCTCCTTCCTGGAGCATTCTGAGCTTGAGAGATAACAACAGAAACAACAGAACTCTGCTGACATAGAGGTCTTTGACATAGAGGTATTTCAGAACTTGGGAGGGGTGTGTGTTTAAGCCGCTGATACAGTTAGAAGGCTCTTTAGCTGGCAAACACAGAGATGGAGTTAGTTCAGCCTAGCCGGCAAAATGGAGTTAGTTTTGCTCCGGCCTAGACTCCATACTGAAATCCTTCATCTGCACTCAAGGCATTCCAACATTCCAGATTGACAGGGGCCTCACCCAGGGCAACAATGCTGCTGTCACCCAAGCCTTTTTATTTGATTGCTAGAACACTGGCAGGAGATTTTATTCTTGCCCCTAGAGCAGTGGTTCTCAACCTGTGGTTCGCGTACCCCTAGGGGTATGTGGACCGCGAGTTGGGGGTACGCGAGATGCTGCCCGTTATCAGCTGCTGCGATCAGCAGCTGATAACGGGCAGCGGAACACCCTCAAATGTGATTTTTTTTTCCTGGCATGCGGCACGGCCAGGCAGGCCCTACCAACTTCGCCACAAGCCGAAGGGAAAGGCTACAGCCCTGCCGAATCAGCAGAGCTGTAGCCTTTCCCTCTGGGTTGCGGCGCGAGCAGGAGAACCTGCCCGGCCACGCTGCAACCCGGGAAAAACGGCTTAATTGACCCCCGAAGCTCTCCCTACCTCTTCTCACAGCCACCACCATGTTGGATCTCCCGAAATCTTGCGAGATCCAAGATCGCGGCTCCTAAATCTCACGCCGCAATCTTGGATCTTGCGAGATTTTGGGAGATCTAACATGGCGGTGGCCATGAGAAGAGGTAGGGAGAGCTTCGGGGGACAATTTAGCCATTTTTCCGGCCTGCGGTGTGGCTGGGCGGGTTCTCCTGCTCACGCCACAAGCCGGAGGGAAAGACTACAGCCCTGCTGATTCGGCAGGGCTGTAGCCTTTCCCTCTGGCTTGCGGTGCGAGCGGGAGAAACTGCCCGGCCGTGCCGCAGGTCGATAACCACTTTTGGGGAGGGGGTGCACTTTTGGGGAGGGGGTATGTGGGGATATGCGGGACTTTGGGGGGTCCGAGGGTATGCCAACCTTTGGGGGCCTGCATAGGGGGTACACAGACCCCCAAAGGTTGAGAAACCCTGCCCTAGAGCATGGGGAGCTGCAACCCTATAGAGCAAGCCCAGCTTTATTAATGCCCAGCCACACTGCCACAGAACAACAGTCACATGGTCTTTAGCTGCTTTGAAACTAGGGGCTTGTCTTGCTTCTCTCAAGATGTAAAGCGGTTGGGCATTTTTTTCCCAAAAGAGCCCAGTCTCATCAGCATTAAAAACTTGTTCCGGAAGGTAGCCTTTTTCTTCTATGAGTTTCTTTGTTGAGGGTCCACAGGCTTTTGCTTCCTTTTCATCAGCAGATACAGCTTCACCAATAGCCACCAGGTTTTTGAGGTCGAAGCAGTTCTTAAACCTGTTAAGCCAACCTGGGCTGGCCTTGAATTTCTTGTCATTAGAAGACTGTCCCTCTTTAGCAGAAGGTTAAAGCAACACATAGAGGTGGCCACATTTGCTTAATGTAGGAGCCCCATACGATAAACTTCGGATGTTTGCGAGCTGCAATATTTAAGAAACATTTAAATTCTTAAATATATTTACTCACCATGAACATTTAACTGGACTCTCAGTTTATACCTGGTAAATTATAAAGCTTGAAAAATTCTTATTTACCTTTTATATTAATTGTGATGCAAAAAGGAGCTCAGCCAACATATTTCTGAGAGCAACATATTATATGTCAAATAGCCGCATGTGGCTCAGGAGTCGCAGTTTGGCTACCCCAGACATAGAGGCTAAAAGCCTTTTCTTGCAACGTGTTGCCATTGATGGGCACATTCAGGACTTCCAGCCATAAGTTTAATGCCTTTTCAGTCTTCATTAAAATGTAATCATGCATTCGTCTTGTCACCTTAACAGATATTGGGGCACTTGGTGCCACAGCTTGATGAATATCTCTCTCTCTCTCTCTCTCTCTCTCTCTCTCTCTCTCTCTCTCTCTCTCTCTCTCTCTCTCTCTCTCTCTCTCTCTCATATCTTGATTGGACAGATGCTAGATTCGTTGCAGCCATATTTATCTCCCACGTTGGAGACCAAAATACCATCTCTCAAGAAGTCCAACAGAGGGAGCCGATTTTTCTTCCAGTATTGGATCAGATGCTGTTTCCTTGGTTGAGCACCAGATGAAGTAGTTGGCTGGTGTTTAGGGGCCATGTTGCATGAAAAATACTAAACTGTGTACTGTATCTTTACACACTTGAATCACACACAACACTGTGAGATGTGAGAGGTACGTGGGAACTGAGACTGATGCTCAAATATCGCATGCTTATTGAGTAAAATGGTGGGGATAATTGCTGAGCACATATGGTTGAATTCTAGCAAGTCAACTGAATGTAAGATGCAGGCTGCCTGTATTTTTGATATTTATTCTATGAAGGCAAAAGAGAGAGAGAGAGAGAGAGAGAGAGAGAGAGAGAGAGAGAGAGATGGGTTTTCTAAGTCTGTGCCTGTCTCCTCCTCCTGCAGAGCTATTTGTGGGTAGGATTTACACTGGGGAAAAGGAATGGGAAGATTAATTATCCTTTCCAGAGTAACACATCTCAGTTCTTCAAAGCAACCTTGGACGAATTAGCCTGCCAATTAGCAAAACAAACAAGAGATCCTAATCATGCGTGGTTTGGCCCTAAAGACTGAAGAACAAGTACCAGGCCCTACTAAGGCACCTTCATGGGGAGAAACGGGGAAATTATGGTTATTCTGTCACTGTGCAAAAAGGGGATGGGGCATCAATGGGCTTCAGGAATCTATGCACTTTGTTGAAAAACATTTCTTGCACCTTCCCAAATTATTTTTCTTCAGCTAACCTTTCTGAAATTTTAAAAGAAAGAAAAAATCAGGCACCAGAGAAAAATCTGGAATATGAGCTATTTCTACGTGTCATTACAGGAGAATGTGGAGGGGCCTGACATGATTGGTAATACTGAAAATAGCTTTTCATAGCAACATACTTACAGGATTAGCAGGCCATCAAACTCTGGCACTGGAGAGTTCCAGATGTTTCAGACAACAATGCATAAAGGCACTGATTGAGTATCCCATTCCAGACTGTTGGCTACAAGCTTCTGGCTTATTTAAAGTTTATGGACATTTACAAGCACATAAGTGCATACCCTGCCAGTGTAGTGTAGTGCAGCGGTTCCCAAACTGTGGGTCGCAACCCACAAGTGGGTCGTGGCCTGATTTCTGGTGGGTTACAAGCCTGCCGATGCTGCAAACTAAAATGGTGGACGACCCAGAAGTCGTGTCTGGGTCACCAGTGGCGTTACTGCTGCATGGCGGGGCACACAGGTTGACACGCCAGGAGGTGGCCAGAGGGGATGATGCACCAGGGGATGATGCGTCGGGACTCCCGGTGCGTCAACCCCCCCCCCCAGTACTCACCCCATCCTGGCATGTCACCCCCGGGAGCCGGCAGGCCAAGCCGCATCTTCATCGGCGGCTCGGCCGCTTCTAAATAGGCAAGGCAAGGCTTCGAGCGGCGTATGCACACAATGCCGCTCGAAGCCTTGCCCTCAGAAGGGCCGAACAAGACCCAATCGGACATGCCGGGATGGGGTGAGTACCGGGGGGGGTGTGACACGGTAGTGGTGGGGTTGACGCGGTAGTGGGGGGTTGATGGGACAGTGGGGGGTTGACGCACCAAGCCGGGGTTGGGGGGTGACGCACCAAGCCAGCCGACCCTGCACGGGGTAACGCGCCAGCCTGTGACGCCACTGTGGGTCACATGCGTGTGCAACCTGGACGTTAATTCCAGATCGTCCACCGTTTTAGGTGGATGTCTACTGGAAACTGACCTAATTACATTGTGCCAGATTTCAAGAAGACTGGATGGAGGATTCAGACTTTATGACTGATGGAATGCTCAGGGCCTATAATCCTAAAATGCTGTTTGTTCACCTTAGTAATACAGGCACACCTATGTCTGTATAATTATATGCCAATTATCAATATTCAATACAAATACCATTGCATGACATATATCAAACATGCTGTTATTACTGTCGTAACCATTATTATTATTATTATTATTATTATTATTATTATTATTATTATTATTATTATTACAGTCATTTCTCTTTATATGCGAATTCGCTTATCTGCGTCGGGCAGAATTGCCACATATCTCTCCATATCTGCGGTCTGTTCTCGTTATCTGCAATCTCATCAGGGCCATTGTTCTCACGGGTGTGCACCTAGCTTTTTTTTGCGGGTCTCCATGTTGCTCTGGGAGCAAATTTCCCTGCCTTGCTGCATTTACTGTAAAATTTTACTGTATTTTACTGTAAAAGGTAATCTCTCTCTTATGCAGTTGCTTTGTGTGTGTTTTTGGTTGAATGCCATTTGCAACACAATGGGAACTATTTAGCTATTTATTAAACGACGGAATTCCCGGAAGTTATGAATAATTCTGTTATATGGACGAGTCGTGAAAACCTGAGATTGTTTCTACAATGGGAACTGTTTCTGCTCTCTCTGGGCTTCCAGGATACTGTACAATACCTTTTATAGTTGCATAATGTTGTTAAAAAAGGTAAAGGTATCCCCTGACAATTAAGTCCAGTCGTGTCCGACTCTAGGGTGTGGTGCTCATCTCCATTTCAAAGCCAAAGAGCCAGCGTTGTCCAAAGACTCCTCCGTGGTCATGTGGCCGGCATGACTCTCCTTGCCGCAGCGCGTAGCATGCAGCTGGAACATGGAGCGCTGTTTACCTTCCCGCAAGCGGTACCTATTTATCTACTCACATTGACATGCTTTGGAACTGCTAGGTTGGCAGGAGCTGGCCAAGCAACGAGAGCTCACCCCGTTGCGGGAATTGAACTGCCGACCTTTCGATCGACAGCTTATGGTTAGGAAAAGCTAGAGTTAGGAATTGTTATATTACAAAGAGCCAATGTGGTATACTGGATGCTGCCCCTGCTATCTCTCAGCCCCATAGACTTCAAGGAAAGATTCAGGTTCACAAAGTTCATATAGTGTATGGCAAAGAGGGTCCCCTGGAACCTAACCCCATTTTCCCCATAGGCTCAATGATTCGGTATCCGCTAATTAAGTATCCACTAGGTTTTCCAGGAACCTAACCCTAGCAGATAATGAGAACTGACCATATGATGATGATGATGAAGATGATGATGTCTATTTCTATTATTTATTCCGTCTATTTCTAAAGTCCTCTGTGATGATAGGATTGTAACCAAAGTAGGACCACCCACATAGAGGCTTCTGGGTATTTATTGGACTCAAGAGGCTTGCAGAAGTTAGGAACCTTTCAAAATCAAAAACTTCAAAGAGGACGAAAACTCTATCAAGATGCTTTGCTTCATGGGGAGTAAAAGGGTTGAAGGAAGATAGTCAAGATTCCTAGAGAGACGTCAGCTTGCGGTTTCAAGGAAAAATTTGACCAGTATTAGGTACAATGTTTCGGGGGGTGGGGTGGGGAAAAGAGACAGAGCCGTAAAGATTTAAAACAGAGAAAAGGAGAGAAAGATAAGGCCACTTGTTCAACACTGAAGACTCCAACCCAGACCCTGCGGCTGAAGTGTGATCAAGGGCATGCTTATTCTGAGGAAAGCCTCTCTGAGCCCAGTGGAATTTACGCACAGGAATAATTGCTTACTGCAGCATTTTGTTGCAAGACCCATCTTGTTATTCTTTAATGTCACATTCACAGGGGGGGAATTCTGATGAGGGAGCTAATTCATTTCAACTGTACTATGGAGTTAGATTAGAGATCTTTAAAATAGTGTGATTTACAATACTGAAATCAATAATAATAAAGAACAATGCATGAGATACTCCTGGGAGCATTCATTCTAACACTAGTTAATCTCCGCCTAGTTATTTTTAATAGGTGTGAGTCTTCCAATGAACTTTCTGTTCATTCAGTGGAGAAGGCAGAATTCCTTTGACTCAATAGATCTGTTTTCTGCACTGAAATTAATGGTCACAGAGAGAGAGAGAGAGAGAGAGAGAGAGAGAGAGAGAGAGAGAGAGAGAGAGAGAGAGAGAGAGAGATACACATACACAAGACCTCCATTTGCACACATGTATGTGCATGCTGCTCCAGTCATTTCTTGGTATCAAAATAATGTGTCTATTAAGAACTATCTTTAGAAAGAGCAAACTGTTGAAAGAGTGAGGAAACAAAAGTCCAAGGTATAAGGATATATCTCATATATAGAATATATCTCAAAACTGTGGGAATTTCCATGTTAGTTACACCCTCTGCCTGAAGGCACTCTAGCAAAGCTTAGATAAGGATCTTGTAAAACTGTAAAATAATGGAGGCATTGTACCTTAAGGTATTCCCTTTCATGGAAAACAGGATACCCTTGGGATGCAAATGCTGCATTTTTAAAGGCATACCAGAAAATGTGCCAGCACCTAGGCAACTACTATACACAGGTCAACTGCATTATGAGTGCTAGCATTAGAGCTTGAAATGTGTCTTGGTTTAGAAACGGGAAACTCTGGTAAGCCTGCCTTCTTAAGGAACTCAAATGTGAAATTGTTGATCTAACAAAAATATGTCACATGTCCTTTAAATCAGCCTCCATATTAAAGGACTAGAAAGTAGTCAATGTGAGGCAGAAATTATTGATTTTTGTACACCATTTTGGATGGATTTCTCAGAAGCCCCTAATCAATCCTGACAAGTTTGCTTTCCAATCCTTTGAAGTTACAACAGCATGTACCCAGTCCAAGACCTGAGAAAAGGGCAGAGGCTTTTACACTTGAAATGGAATCTCTCCCTTGTTATGTAAATGGTGCCTAGCGTCAAGGACCCCAAAAGCTGCTGTTTTTCTCGCTTTCCCTTGGATTGGTTGCCCTCTTTCATGCTTTGAGGATATGCAGACCTCCAGTTTTCAGACTAGCTGGAGCCAGGAACTCTGTTTGTAGAACTAGTTGCATGTTTATGAAGGTTGATCAACAACGTGTCTTGTCTTGTCATCACTTTGTAAGAAGTGCTCTCACTTTTGCCTTGGGGTCAGTTCTCTGGTTCAGGAACTGTCCACTGCGCTGATGAAATAAACTAGACCCACTAGACTTGGTGGGTCGCCACCCGATTTCTGGTGGGTCCTGCAGAGACGCAGGAGTCCTGCGCGTTGTTTTCACTGCTTTGAATGGGTCGGAAGGTGCGGGGGTGGGGCGCTTCGTTCTTCCATGTAACGGAGGCTCCGATCACGAAGAACTTACAGCTCCGCCCCCCCTGTAGTGACGCCAGTGGCCGAGATCTTCCCCCTCCTGACCCTGAACCACCCCGACCCGCATCATTTGCGCTGGCAGCTCTGATGCTTTTCGCATGTTTAAGACTTCCGCCGTAGAAGATAATGCCACCAATGGCTATACACCAAAATTGATCAATTAATATACATTTCTCCCTGCTGTGGTTCTGAGACTTTGTGCCTGATGTTAACTTTTAAAGACTCTGAAGTGGTATCGTAGAAAGTGTTTAGCAGCACACATATTTGATTTTTCTCTTGCCAAACTTCTGATCAAACTGGATTTGCTAGCTTCTGCTGTGCTTCAAACAGCATATTTCAGAAGCAAAACTAGTAGTTGCTACTGTAATAAATGACTATATGGGCTCTGTGGGCACCTATTATATAGCACTTGTGACATCACTCCATGCCATGCCCAGAGACTTTTAATTTAATGTTCATGTAAATACCTTCTAATATTATGTAGCCATATAAAAAGGAGGGGAAAAAGTGTCCAAGCATCAATGCTAACCAATAAAGCATTCCCCTTCCTGTCCTTAATGATGTCACTTCTGGCCCTCAGCAGGTGCCATGAATGTTATTTGGCTTGCTGTATGAAGCGGGTTTGACACCCCTGGTCTAAATGGTCCTGGGAACATCCTTTGCAGGGGTTCTCATTCCGCAGGGATGTGCCCTTATAAAAGGGGGCCCTTGAACCCTTCTTCCAGGGATGGGACCTGGCCTTGCTTTCCCCTCAGATGGGTGAGCTCATCCTGGGGCTAGGGTGGGTTGTGGCTCTCTCTTTCCCCTTTCTCCTTCCAGGGCTTTTCCTTCATCCTGAGGGGTGCCTCTCTGGGGTGTGAAGGCAGCTCTATGGTTCTTACCTCACTTTTTGCTCTCTGATTTTCTTTGGCTTCTCTTTCTTCTTTTCCTCCCCTTTCAGTCTCTCTTGATTCTTCCCTTTTGGCTTTCCTGCACTCCCTCTTGCTTTCTTTCTCTCTTTTCTCCTTGACATTTCCTGGCTCCTCCCTTCTTTCCTTTTCCTCCTCCTGGGTTCTCCCCCCCCCATCCCATCTCTCTCTCCCTCACCTTTCTTCTCTTGTTCTCCATTTCCTTCTCCTTCCCTGGCTCAGCCCTGGTCTTTCGCCCTTTTTCTCCTTCTCCAGCCCTCAGCTACCATCAGTTTCCATTGACTGATAGTTGAGGAGCTGTCAATCAGCCCCATTTCAGAGGTGCTCAGCAATGACATTACTGGGCATCTCCAGGGCTGTTCAAAGCGAGCCTCGGTGATGTGACCCACGCAGCACCAGGTTAGCTGAGAGTTTAATGACATGATCAAGTTCACCAGATGACGGAGAGTATTTATCAGACCAAGGGCAGGCCTGGGCACGCTGTTCCTTGGCTGAAGAAAGGCCTAGAACCTCTTCCTCCATCAGATAGAAGGAAGTTTGGGGAAAATCCCAAAATTCCAATCTACATTGGTGGAAGATGGACAAAAACCCCAAAGCTTCTTGCTTTGACTGAGAGAGCGAGTGAGAGGCCAAAAGAGAAGGCAGATGGTGGATGGCTCTGCCCAGGAAGGAGGAAGACAGTATTGCTATATGCAGAATACCTTTCCTCATGCCTGCCAACTGACTCGTCACCGAGAATACTGAGCAAGTGACCACTGAGCAAGCTGGGAGACTCAGAGCCTTAGGGGCTGAGGTCTTAGAGCTGTTGCAGACCGCATGCCAAGGCGAGCGCCGAGATGAGCGAGCGCGAGAGGCTGGCCACCGACCTGCTTGCCTGTAGGAGTGTCTTCCCGCAAATAGTCCCTCCTTTTGTCCCGCCTTCTTAAGAAAGTGATTGGTTAACACTACAGTTTACACCTGATTGGCAGATAGCCACTCTCCTCCCCCTCTCATCTGATTGGTGGCTCCAGTAGCTCCGCTGTGCGGCCTCCTCAAACATGGCCCAGGAGGATTTTCGATCGTGCCGGAAATCGGGAGACCGCTCGCTACTGCTGTGGTAATGTCTGACATGGTGGGCTGGCTTTTTAACACATCGCTTTTAACAAATTTAAATGTGGATGACCCACTGGGGCTGTTTGTTTTAATTGTTTTAAATTATTTTAATTCTTGATTTTAAATGTATTCATGTATTTTAATATTTTTGTTGTAAGCCGCCTTGGTTGCCCTGGTGGGAGAAAGGCGGGGTAAAAATTCTATAAATAAAAATAAATAAATAAATAACCAGACACCTCAGCACGCCTCGACTAAGCTCCACAGGCGTCCAGGACGAGCCAAGATTTGTGCGGTCTGCAGCGGCCTTTAGAGCGATTTAACTTGGTGGAGTCAAGCCAAATACAGTTAGGGGATAGGTGAGGGAGGCACAAAGGCACCAAGTATCTCTGCGTCCCTGAAAGGGCAACAGCATAGTCCAAGCTTATGGGGTATGAAGGTTTGCTGGAGGTGCTGTCACCCACAAGCATAGGAGAAATCACTCAAGTTCAGGGTGAAGCAAGAATTCAAAACTGGGCTTCCAAAGCAGGGCAATTATAGTTTTGTTTTGTTTTTCAAAGTGGGAAGGAGGAGAGCTCCTGATTGACTCATGGGGCCTTGCCTACCCTTTCAAATTAGAGAACTTCAGGCTCACCATTCTACCTGTTTTGAGAACCTTCCAAGCTCCTGATTGGCTCTTCCAGTTCACCAATTCTTGGATGAGAAAGGACAAAGGGATGCAGACTGAGGGATTGGCTGATACCTGGATCATGGTAAGAATGTTAATTGCTACAGCCACTGGAACAAAGACAAGTAATACTGGGTCTCAAAGGGCGGGCACACCCCTGGGGTGGATTAGGGCCCTTTGTTTGTCCAAGCAGACTCATTTAAATTTGATGGCAGGATGTTCCAATGTGCTTGCCATGCCTAGGGGGTCCAAATTGGACAGCAGTCACCTTCGGAAAATTCCATTCTCCATGTGGATTTTTATGGGAACGAGGGGGAAGAAAGAAAAAGGCTTTTTTTAAGCATGTTTGAGCCTCATGCTGTTTTGGCATTCACTCTGGCCAAAGGAAGCATCTAGTGTCCAATGAGAATAGGAGAGTTCTGTAATAATTTTCTAATCTTGTTTGGGCAGCCAAAAACTTGGGAATGTACAAAATGGAACAAGTCACTTCCCAAATGTCTCGGGGGGGGGGGGGTGTTTCTCCAGCATGGCCAGATTCCAAAGTGGCACCGCAGTCAATGTTCTGCTTACACATGAGAGCTTTTTTTCAGATCCTTCTTTCAGCAGCCCACATGCCCTCAAGCAGCCTTCAGGTGTGGGGGTCCCTCTAGAGCAGCGACCCATGATGAGGCATAAGAGGCTGAAGCCAAAACACGATTGCCACCCCTCCCCCCATGTGTGTACAGAAGTGTTTGTTTCAGTCTCAGTAAGACTGGCCTGATGACATGTACATTTTTATGACCTAAAACATGAGATGAATACCTCCTCTGTGTTCTTCATTTCTCTCTGAGCCATACAGGCATCTCATTTATTCTTGTGGTTGCTATGAAAGAAGCACAACACACCAAATAAAAAACCTTCACAAGAATCATTAAGTTAACCATGTTTCAAAAACATTGTGCAAAGATAAATATATCGCTGCCAACATGGCAGAACTAGCATTCTCCATAGTGTTAGGACAAAAGACCCATGCCATGCCCCATATACTGTATAAAACACTTGGCAGGGGCACAGCAAGAATTAGATAAGGAGGACTACCACGAGAGCCTTGTAAACACAACAAGTTTAAACAGGATTCAAGCAAGCTGGTGGTTTGCCTTGCATAAGCATATTTTATAACCACGAACAGAAATTGTTTAGATTCGAGGATGATAAACAACACAGGCCTTCTGTGAGAACTGAAGATACAAACAGCGATTCATTTGTATCCTGGCAAACAGTGATATCTTAATGGTAGGCTGTTCATTATTAAATATGACCATAACTGGCTGAGGCTCCAAAAAACAGTTACATAAGCACAGCGTTGACAGGAAGGACGCCAGCTCCGATTAATAACCTGGCATATCAAGCAAGTATAACTCTTTGCAAATAGGGGGTGAAGAAGTTAGACATATTACTCGGTATTGCACCAAGCATTGATGGTGGATTGACGGTACTATAAAACAGGATTGGGCAGAAGGTAGTTGGAGATCTATTGCTAGTTCTCTGAAGCAGATTAGCAAAGAAGTGGGGGAGGCAGGTCTAGAACCCACTCCAGCTACTCCACAAAGCTGCTCTCTAAACACCCAGCCACAGCAGGAGACAGGCAGAGGGCATCTCATCTGGCATTTATCACCTTGCATCACCTCAAACAGGCACATCTGGCTGGAAGGTTGTAGCACATGGACCTATCAGAGGGAGCACTGCATGAGCCAATCATTGGGCTGGCATGTGACACAGGGCGCCTGCTGCATTGACCCACCTATCTAGCCACACCCACACACCCCATGGCCTTTGTATTATTCATGGCATCTACTGGTGTGGCTGTCGGTATGCTGCCCTCCCCACCCCATCTGCAATTGTCTGCTGTACAGCATGGCTGCAGAGAACAGGGGGCTCAGGGTCATGGGGGTTGGGGAACACTCAAGGAGTCATAGTTTGAGGATGCTGCAGACCCTGACAGCAGAGAGGGTCAGGGTCTGACCCTCCCCCTGCAGAGTCCCACCCTGAGATCAACCGAGTTGAGAAAGAATTGTGCAGGATTGGGCTGCCCATTAGCAACTTTGCTGAGCAGCAGCTGAGATTCCACTGGTCACTGAAGGCAGGTAGGCTGTAGGCTTACCATGGTGTCTTCTCCTGTGGGACAGCTGCCTGTGGGGAGCAAGGAGACAAACAAAGAGAGCTACAAGGTCTTGAGGGCACAGTATCAGTCACACATGTTCTTTGGATTGAGATGCTGATGTAAGATAGGGCAATATAGTGATAGTGTAGATAGATGGGGCATTTTCCCAGTACAAATTATTTCAAGTTGAGTGCTTGGAAAATGTGATATTCACCACTACAAAACAGTACCTTGAGAGACGGCATCTAGATGCCACACAGCAGATGAGTAATAACCACACAACACATTTTATTGCATAAAAAATTGGTCATGTGAAAAGACCCCCCTGCCTAACACATCCTCAAAGAACAGCCAGGGCCTCACCTTCGCTTTTATTGCTGTAGCCGTTTGACTATTATTAGCTAGTCCACTACTTGCATTTTTAGCTTGGGGAAAGGATTATACCCATAAACCAATTAAAGGACTGGAAGTGTAGGGGACATGTTGAATGAGCTAAATGAGGCATTACAGGGCTTTTTATATACTGATGGAGTCAGCTATAATACGGCAGACACAGATTCTCTAATCTATTACATAAACATTATAAAAGAGATGTGAACTAGTTCATTTCTTCTGGCAGTGCCAGATCAAACTCAGATGTACAGTGGCTTTCATTTACCCTCTCAAGGACAGAGACCATCTTGGTCATACAGTATGCAAGATTTAAACAAAAATTGGCATCTCAAAGCTCATGTTGTAACCCAAGACTGCTGCCCATATGGCATTACCTCCGTCTAGCCCAGTAGTATGTACTCTATATGGTGCCGTCTCGGGCAGTGGTGTGTCTCAGGAGTGGCATCACTTATCTGGTGTCACCCTGGTGCAATGTAGGAGGTGGAAGTCAGAGGAATTGGCACAACATGATGATGTCATCATGTTACGATAATTACTTCCGGGTCACAGAGCTCCTCAACCCAGAAGTAATTGCCACTCTGAGCGAGTTGGCTCAGAGCGGCTGCTGGTTGCTCTGAGTTGCTTTTCCAGCTTCTCGAAGCAGCCAGAAATGGCCAATCAAGGGAGTTTCACCCCACCCTGAGGAGGGGTGACACCTGCAAGAAGCTGGAGAGCGACTTGGAGCAAAGGGGTATCACCCCCTTGCTCAGAAGTTTTTGGCAGCTCCGACTCTGAGTTGCTTCTTTGGCTTCTCACAAGCTTCTCACAAATAACTAAATAGGTCCCTGTCCCCAAAGGGCTCATAATCAGTACTGTAGCTGGCAGGGGGGTGGTAGTGTGGTCCGTCCCCATGACGTTCTGGTGGTTTTCCGTGGTCTCCGCTGGGGGGGGGGTGCACAGTGCTTCCCAGTAGAAGTGGTGAACGCTGCGAAATGGGACCTCCCATTCCAGAGGCGAAGGGTGCCGTGTAGGTACAGCGGGACATCGTGACGAAGGGGAAGATGCGAGGCGTTGAAACGCACACAATATAAAAAGATGCAGAAGAAACACCAGCAGTCACTAGAAATGACACTGTGCTTGGTGAAGAGGGACAGTTATTCTCCCCCTGCTAAATATAAAAGGAACACCACTTGAAAAATTACCTCCTTGCCCAGTTAGCAGGGTATGGTACTTTTATGTCATGATACTTTTATGTCAAGAGACTTCCAGAAAGGTTGAAGATCACTGCCAAGTGCCTCTTGAGGGGATCTTTATGAAAAGTATGTTGGTTCCTCAGGGTCTTTTCCATCAATGACTTCTTGTGACCCAAGTATGTGCACATGCCATAACTGTGCAGACCATTACTGCTCAGCTGAGCTAACTTTATTCCAGACCTTGAATATCTAGTAGGGTTGGGTTGTTGGAAAGATACACTTCCAGCCCCATGCCATGGTCTCTAGACAGAGAGTAGAGTGGTAATAAATAAGTGTTAAAGTCACAGGAGCCCTGCCAGAAAAAGCTGGCAACTGTAGTTGGAGTACAAATATGAACAAATTACTCAAAGTATGAGTAATGGACAATATAAGCCAGACATAAACATACAGGCAGATTTGTATTGTTGATAGTTGCTTGCTTCTGCTTTATTTGGAATTCTTACCATTTGATCAAGTTGTACACTGGAAAAAAATCTGATAAGATTAAAGAAAATAACAGAGCAATCCTATCCAATTTACACTACCGGTGTAACCAGCGGTGCAGCAAGAACGGAGGCCCCTGGATGGAAAGGAGATTCAAATCCCCTCCAAAGGGGGATTCAAAGGGGATTTGAATCCCCTTTCCGTTCTGGGGCCTCCCGTTCTCGCTGCACCGCTGGGTTACACTGGTGGTGTAAATTGGATAGGATTGCGCTGTAAATCCCAAGGCACTTAGGCAACTAAGAAATTGCCACCTGGGTAAAACAAAACATCTTTATAAACCAGAGCCTGGGTAATAGGCTCAGGCTCTTGATCAACACTGGCCCAGATCCCTGCAGCAGCTGAGCCCAGGCAGCAAGGTGCCACCTCTTCTAACTTTTCTCATCCTCCTTCAGCAGCAGAGCCTGGCCAGGGCCGGGGTGGGTGGGTGCTGTGCCCCAGGTGACAGCTGCAGTCTCCTAGTGAGGAGGAGCCACGGCAGCAGCTTTTTGCTCAGCAGCTTCTTTTTTGCAGCCGAAGAGGCTGTGTTTGCAGCTCTGGAGCGTTTTCATACCCCAGAATCTGTTACCTGAAACATACTGCCTCTGGGTAAGACAGGGCCCTGGCTTCAGGCAACTTAAAAATCCCCAGATGAATTTATCAGAAGAAAACAGCGTTGCCTATGTCAAGACAATAGGCATTGCCTGTTTTGTAATGAACATGAAATGGGGTGTTCTTTTCTCTAAACAAGTACCGCTTGCCTTTTTTGTTGCATTTTAAAGTTATCAGAGGCCACGTTCAGATATCACATGAAGCCAGATTGAAACCATGACTTTGTACAATGTCCTCTTGCCCAGGAACATGCACTCTCCCCTTCCGTCCACATACAAGGGAAGGAATAATTCTCCTTCCTTTTGTGGCTTGTAATAAGCTGAGACCAGTCATGACGTGCAAACCAGCCAATTCTGACTTCTTCTAACCAGAGTTTACCCAACAAGCCACAATCTGAAACAATGATTCACCTCAGCTTTAGATCATGGCTTGTTGGGGAAATACTGGGTTAGAATCAGTGACTGGTTAGAACAAGCCATAATTGGCTGGGTTGCCCATTGCAAGGAATGGCCGATTGCAAGCCACAATAGGAAGGAAATTTATTTATCCTTTCAAACATGGAGGGCATTGAACAAAGCCATGGATTAATTCTGACTTTGCATGACATCTAAACCCAGCCAGTCTGAAATTCAGGGCACTCATAAACTGTGTGCCCGGTAAGCTATGTGGCTGTGTGGTTGCACAGCTCCAAGCTGAGCTCCCCGCATCATGGAGCTTGGCAACCCGGAAGTTCAGTGATGATGCATGATGTCATTGCCGAGCATCTGAGGACAGCACTGCAACACAGTTTTGACACCACGCACAAGAACAAGGGGTCTGTGCACCAGAAAGTCTCATCAAGGATAAAATCTTAAAACACATAGAAGAACAGGCTTTGCTGAGGGAGAGTCAGCATGGCTTCTGCAAGGGGAAGTCTTGCCTCACAAACCTTTCAGAATTTTTTGAAAAGGTCAACAGGAATGTGGATGCGAGCAAACCCGTGGATATTATATATCTGGATTTTCAGAAGGCGTTTGACACAGTCCCTCATGAAAGACTCCTGAAAAAACTCCACAGTCAGGGAATAAGAGGGCAGGTCCTCTTGTGGATTAGGAACTGGTTGAAGACCAGGAAACAGCAAGTGGGAGTCAATGGGCAATTTTCACAATGGCGAGAGGTGAAAAGCAGTGTGCCCCAAGGATCAGTCTTGGGACCGGTGCTTTTCAACGTGTTCATAAATGACCTGGAGTTGGGGATAAGCAGCGAGGTGGCCAAGTTTGCGGGTGACACTAAACTTTTCCGGGTGGTGAAGACCAGCAGGGATTGTGCAGAGCTCCAGAAGGATCTCTCCAAACTGGGAGAATGGGCAGCAAAATGGCAGATGCGCTTCAATGTAAGTAACTGTAAAGTGATGCACATTGGGGCAAGAAACCAAAACTTCACATATATGCTAATGGATTCTGAGCTGTCTGTGACAGATCAGGAGAGAGATCTTGGGGTGCTGGTGGACAGGTCGATGAAAGTGTCGACCCAGTATGCGGGGGCTGTGAAGAAGCCCAATTCCATGCTTGGGATCATTAAAAAAGGGATTGAGAATAAAACGGCCAATATCATTATGCCTTTGTACAAATCGATGGTAAGGCCGCATCTGGAGTATTGCGTCCAGTTCTGGTCACCACACCTCAAAAAGGATATAGTTGAATTGGAAAAGGTGCAGAAGAGAGCGACCAAAATGATTTGTGAGGGAAGGCTACAGCGTTTGGGGCTTTTCAGTCTAGAAAAAAGGCGGCTGAGGGGGGGGGGACATGATTGAAACGTATAAAATTGGGATGGAGAGAGTAGATAGAGGGAAATTCTTCTCCCTCTCGCACAACACCAGAACCAGGGGACATGCACTAAAATTGAGTGGAGGGAGAGTTAGAACGGACAAAAGAAAATATTTCTTCACCCAGCATGTAATTCATCTGTGGAACTCCTTGCCACAGGATGTGGTGATGGCACCTGGCCTGGATGCCTTTAAAAGGGGATTGGACAGATTTATGGAGGAAAAGTCCATCACAGCTTACAAGCCATGATGGGGAAAAGCAACCTCCTGGTTGTAGGAGTAGGTTTTCTCTGTGCTAGGTGCAAGGGAGTGGCGACTGGACACAGGTATCTTGTTGTCTTGTGTGCTCCCTGAGGCATCTGGTGGGGCCACTGTTTGATACAGGAAGCTGGACTAGATGGGCCTTTGGCTTGATCCAGCAAGGCTCTTCTTATGTTTTTATGTTATGTTCTTAGAGGGAATGTAGCTCAAAAAAAAGTTTTCTACCGATATTAACTGCATCAGTTGACTGAATACTTTTCATATAAAGTTCTGGGGGACCCTGGGATTCTTTGGAAGCTTATTGGGGATTCCTTGGTGAGCAGAAATGGTAGATAAGTTGCCCTTGCAGATATGCTGTCTGGTCTGGCACTGCTGGACTGGCATCCCCTAAAAATGCACAACCATGAATTAGTGTGGTGTATGCCTTAGCACGCACTGCATTCAAAGCAATGTTGAAACTTAGCAGGCTTGGTCAGTAGTACCCTGTGTGAACTTCTGGGCTTCACCTGAAAATCACCTTGGGGATTTCCATCAGGAAATCCTGGTGGAGGTAAAAGGTTAAATGCCCCCCACCATCTGTGTTGCAGTCCTGTTCTTTGGCATAGCTAAAAGTAGCATAGCTATTTTTATTTTACAGTAAAGCCTGCACTAGACCGTGACCCATTTACTATTCTGTCTGCTTTGGCTCTGAGTTAACTGATCAATCAATTTAGCATCAGACTGCTATACTGAAAACCTGTGCATATCTACTCTGAAATACATTCCACTCTGTTTAACTGGATTTACTCCCAGGGCCAGGTGAGTATGTATAGGATTGCAGCCTAGGGCTACAATCCTAAACAGACTTCCTAAGAAGTAACCCTACTGAACACAGCAAGATTGACTTCAGAGAAAACATGCACACGATCAGACTGTAAAATATCTTTAACCAGCTGACAATGATTTTTAT
Source organism: Plestiodon gilberti rubricaudatus (assembly GCA_026170595.1). Taxonomy (NCBI): domain Eukaryota; kingdom Metazoa; phylum Chordata; class Lepidosauria; order Squamata; family Scincidae; genus Plestiodon; species Plestiodon gilberti. The sequence continues at coordinate 79,188,320 of JANXHW010000005.1, read as the reverse complement.
TATGTTTTGACTTTATGACATGACTGCCTTTACTAGCCATTGACATATCTTCTTGGAATTGTGCATGTGCCAATGGGTTAATTGTGCAATTAATGCATCAGAGAATCTCACCACAGTTATGCTCCAAAACCTGATATTCAAAGGCGAACAACATATTAATTATTATTATTATTATTATTATTATTATTATTATTATTGATGGTGGTGGTGGTGGTGGTGGTGGTGGTGGTGACAGCAGGCAAAGGGAGTTTTAGTTAGGCTGAGAAATCCAGTAAAGAAGTTTATTGCCAGTGGAACTTCAGGAAACAACAGAAAGACTTCCATTGATTTAGTCCAGGGGTTCTCAACCCCTTCCCGGCCGAGTACCACCTCCGGCGCCACTTTCCTACTGAGTACCACTGGAAGTGACTGGTGATAACATAATAACATAATAACCATACTTCCAGGTTTTCAAAGGCACTGGGCGAGTGGGACGGCCCTTCTCAGCGTTCCCGAGAGGCTCAGCCAAAGGCAGGAGCCTCTAGGGAGCAAAACACACTGCCGAAAGTGCCACATCGGAGCGGAGTTCCAGTAGTTCCAGCTCCAAGTACCATCAGCAGTCGGCCAAAGTAACACCAGTGGTACTAGTACCACTGGTTGAGAACCCCTGATTTAGTCCATTGTTTTGAGACTACAAACAAGGGCTAGAATCATGTGCTTAGTGGAGAAATCTGCAAAATTAATCTTAGCAGTGACCAGAGAAGAACATTGCATCCAGTAAAGTCTTACAAGGCTACCTCAAAAAAATGTTGCAAATGTTTTCATTAATAAGCAACATAGCATCATTCAATAGCATAATACACCCATGAGGAAGAAGAGATGCTTTCAAAGAGAGTACAGTGGGGTATTTACAAAGGGATTTACTTACAAGGAAAGGCAGCATGCAGACATGACATTTTCAAGAACGCATGAGAAAATAAGGCTTCTCTTGTTCAAGTAGTGAAAGTGATTATTTTGAATATTTATATACTGGTTTCAACAACAACAAAAGTTTTCAAAGCGATTTATACAGCAAATGGAATAAGAAGATGGCTCCCTGTCCCAAATGGGCTCACAATTAAACACACATATGCGATATCTAACGCCCATTTCCAGGCCAGGCTGACCTTACACAGCCTCCCTGGACGCCTGCCAGCTAAAGAGCTGACATGGATCCGAGGAGGCCCATTGTTGGGGCCTCTGGTGCTTACACCGAGGGAAGGGGACAAATGTCCCCAGAGGTGAGTCTGTGCCGTGCCGACACAACCCGTATCCTACTTAGGATGCAGCGGCCAGCCATTTTGGCAGGCTGCCGCATCTTAGGCAGGATTGCGCCGTAACTGAGAGCTAAAATGCATGTTCTTACCTTCTCTTTTCATATGGCTTTCTTCAGTCTCGTTACCTGTCTTCTCTCTCCTCACCTTAGGGTAAGGAAGTTCTTAAGCAAGGAACTTCTTAAGCAGGCCTGTGGTGGCACTCAGGAGGAGGGAAGAGCTGCCTCACCTGGAAGCATTTTTTGGTAGTTTTGATTCAACTGATAGAAAACCAAGACAAACATGAAAGAGACAGAGCAAATCAAAGTAACGTGCAAGAAAACTAAGTCTTAAAAAGCACTGCTGCTGTTGTCGCATGATAGTTGATAGGTGTGCAAAAGCAATACTAGAGCACTTGAAGATGCTCACTGTCCACACAGCCTCTCTCCAAACACAAAATTACAATAATATAGGGATGCTGGCAAATAGGCATACCTATTTGCTAGCATCTCCTTTTGGAGGCTCACCTAATTTGCAGCTCCCCCCCCCCCAAAAAAAAGCACATGGAAACACCCAGTACTGCACTTCTGCAAAAGACAAATGAGGAAACGTATATTTGAATACTGTCCCCATGTTCACCCCCTGCACATGGAAAACTAGCATGTCAAGGACGAAGCGAAGCTAGAACCTTCTTTCTGACATTCTAGCCTTCCATGAATGTGGACTTTTGATGAGGAAGAGCATTAAACCAAATAATTCCCCACATATATTTTGAAATGGCTAGATCCCAGGATGGCTGAATCAGGTAGCTCACACTTTTGTTAGTATGGTACTTAAGAATACACACAACAGCCTTATCCATAAACTAATGATGCCAAAATATTTCCATTTTCCAGGAAGAGCTGCAATGTTCAGGCAACTGAATGAATTTATAGTACAATATTATATGTTTAATTCCTTTTGGGAATTGAATAGTCTGTTCAATAACATTTCTTAAAATGGTGAAGTCACAGTACAAAGGTTAAAATAGCCATTTTGTACACAGACAAACAATCTGCTGTTTAGGATTTAATCATGGTTACAAAGGTTATCAAAAGGTTATTTTGAGTTTAATCCAGGCAGCCAGAAGACCTAGCAAAAACAAAAGACTCATTTTTTTAAAAAAAATGTTTTCTTATGTAAGTGACTGGCAGAGATCCAGGTCTATGCATGCCTGAGTCAATAGTGCATCAGATATTTGGAGAAACTATCACAAAAGAAGAAAAAGTGCACTCATCTTTCAATTGTTCCTGCTGGAAGGGGAAAATAGCTAGTTTTCTTGATGTTTTAAAATGATTTCCACATTAGATGAATTAAAAAAAATCATCACAAAAAATAATAATGCTTTTGGGGGCAAAAACCTGCCACCCCAATTCTTTGTAAAGCACCAAGTACCTGGATGACACTGCATAAAATAAAAATAAAATAACAGGTTCCTAAAGGACCCATTAAAATACCCATGTCAGACAGCAGTTAAAAATATTTAGGGGAGGACAATCTAAGAGCCAGAACATTGTTTTCATGGGAAGTTGATTTTTTTTTTAATGGAAAGGGGCAATTCAGGGGCAGGGGAGGATCTCGGTAGTAGTGGTCCATACAGTACTTCCCCCCCCCCCATATCCGCTGGGGATATGTTCCAGGCCCCTCCGTGGATACTTGAAACAGTGGATAGGAGTGAACACCCTCTCCATGCTCTTATTTTTCTTTCAGCAAGCTTTGTTTCTTCCTTTAAACAAACAGAGAAGCAGCCTCCATTTCAGGCAAGTAGAACGAGACTAAGTCCTAGCGAGGCTCTGCAAGATTTCTGTTAACCTTGCAGAGCCTCTCTAGTCTCGTTCTACTTGCCTGCAATAAGCAGCCAGAGGCTGCTTCTCCTGTTTGTTTAAGGAAGAAACGAAGCTTACTGGGGAAAAAGTAAAAGTCTGGGGGCGGGGTGTCCCCGCGATCCGTGGATAACTGAAACTGTGGATAGCGGATCAGTGGATATGGGGGCCCACCTGTACCAAGTTCCTATCCCTCTTTTCCCAACCTAACACGCCCCCTGACTCTGCTCAGACTTTCAACAGCTAAATAGCTGATGTGGGTCCAAGGAGACCCATTGGAGTTCAGGCGGCTTACGGAGAGGTAAGTAAAAAGATTTTTACTCCCAGGCCATCTGGTCATCCGTCCACCATATAATGCAGCATGCACTCCTTTGTTGCATGTTATGGGTTCGCGGGGGGGGGGGGGATAGGATTGGGCCGTATGTCCCATTGCTTTCAATAGGACTTACTGTACTTCAAGTAAGTGTGTCTAAGATTGCATCCTGAGTGCAATTCCAAGTGGATATTTTCTGGTTCTAGGAATGTTTGATAGGAAATTCACATGGGAATGTGTTTATTCAAAGTAGACAATGATACCTCCACTGATGGGGCAGAATTTAACTGAGATTCCCCATGGGTGAAAAACTCCATTCTCTTAAAGTTTAACTGCATTTTCACGGGGGGGGGGGGAGAGAGAGAGAGAGAGAGAGAGAGAGAGAGAGAATCCCAGGGGAGTAAATTCCCATACAATACTTGAATGTTTGTTCTGGCTCTCAGAGCCAGAATCTGAGAATGATGGGAAGAACTAGGCTCGAAAAGATAAAACTAAAATAAATTATTAGGAAAAACAGCAGTGAAAGCAATCTCTGGAATAGAGAAACGTTGAATTGTGGCATAAACATGCGAAACAGTTCTGTATCAGCAAGACAAAAACAGATTGGTTTTACTTTGTTCAAGAGAAACAGCTCACACACCTATCTAAGGCAAAATATTTCAACTGCCTCTCTTTGGTTTACCACTGCTTTAAAATGAACATGATCACATTGTCCCATACTACACAGAAGCTTGATGTCTAGTGAAAACTATGGCCATTCGTATACAATGTCAATTTTCATTTTTAAACATCCTGTAGGTCTTCATCACTATGATGATAAGTTTCCCAACAAACAAGCAATGGCTGGTGTATAATCTCAGGACCAGTTTTCACAAGGAGCAGGTAAAAGTGAGATGCCTCTTTCTTGACTACACCATTTCAGATTTGGGGGGGGGGGGGGAGATAGGCAGTGACATAGGTACCGCGAAGCGGCTAGTGTGGTCTGCTCCGGGCTCTGCTGCCTCAGGGGGCACTCGTGCCAGCCACTTTGCAGGGGTGCCCCCCGCGATTGGCTGCCCTTCTCCCTTGCAGGCCTTTAAAGGAAAAGTGCAGCCGATTGCGGTGCCCCCGCTGCTGCCGGATCGCGAGGAGAGGTGGTGGCAGCAACTGTGATCCAACTGCCCAAGGGCAGCCGATCGCAGGCCTGCACACCTCTAAAGTTAGAAGTCATCAGCGAAACAACGGCTCTGCCAGCGCCAGGTGTTGTAAACATGCCATAAGGCACATTTTCGACACCTGGTAAGTGGCAGTGGCAGATAGGCCGGCGCTGCTCACTCCATCCCAGGCTGCAGGCACTGTTGGCAGACAGAGATAAGTCCTGCACCGGGGGGGGGGGGCGGACCGGGGTGGAAAGGGAGGGGGAGATTGGACAGGGAAGGGGAAGGATCCCTTCCCAGGGACAGGGGAAGGATCATTGGAGGCGCACTCCACTGAATCTGATGCCCCGTCCCCGGCCTGTCTGACCTTGCACCAGCTCCATTTTGCCGGCACACATCCGAGGAGGTCCATTGGGCCTGCTGGGACTCTCCCCGGGGGAAGGGACAAACGTCCCTTTCCCCCTGAGTAGTGCTCCAGCTCTACCGACGCAGGCCCAATCCTGCCTAGGATGCAGCAGCTGTCTTAGGTGCACCGCCGCTGCATTCTAGACAGGATTCGGCTGTTAGCCTTACACAGTTCAGGTGGTTACTTTTACTCATGTTGACATTGCTAGTCCTTTTTTAGCCCCTTCCCCATGGTTCAGGGAAGGAAATGTGTTTCAATGCGTAGTGATGCCTCTCTAGCAACCTTAAAGGCTGAAGCACACCGGCTCCGTTCTCCGTGTGTGCAGTCCGCTGCGTCTGGCGTGTTGCCAGACGTGCTGTACGTGATGGAACGTAAGACAACGGAAGCCTAGAACACCGGAGCTCTCAGCCCATCGTCGCAGCCGATGCTGGTCCACGGTGATTGGTCGGTGGGACAAGGAGGTGGGGAGTGCTGAGTGAATTTGCGAGGAAAACTGAGCAGTTCTACAATGAAATTTTATTGGTTCCCACGCTATTCCATGTCCCGCCCCCAGGGTTCACGAAAAGGGTTGTGATTGGGTGCACAGAAAATGCAACGGAGAAAACGCATCAAAGGCTGGGATTTGGCTAGGGATGCGTCTCCCAGAACGGACCTCTCTGCGGCTCCCGGCGGCCCGGCCGGAGGCAAGTCACACCGATAGAACGTTGACGCAGCCAGCTGCAACGGACTGCACACACGGAGAATGGAGGCCAGTGTACTTCAGCCTTTACTCTCTTTAACCTTTTGACTTCTAAAGAAGCAAAACTTTGGAGTTATGTCCCCCCCCCCTTTTGTGGTTTTGAAAATTCTGAAATGTCTGGAGGTCAGTAGACATCCAGAAACCTCTATTGCACTGGTCAATACACTTTTTCTGGCATAAGGTATTCCAATGGTTTTAATGTAATTTTGGGGCGATGATTCCAAATCTGGCATCAGTTTTTGTCTATCACATCAGGTTTTTGAGATATCAAATATTGAATTTGATAAAATCAATGAAAAACAGCAAATTTACACTGGTCTACAATTTTTTTTTTCCTGACCTGGACTTTTGCAGCTATTTTAGACTAATTTCAGGGTGCTGATTCCAAATCTGATCTCAGATTTGCTCTATCACATCTCTTTTTTATGCTATCGGCATACCCCATTTTCCAAAGTACAAAAATAAGCCCAAAACCAAAATCAGAGACAGAAGGGCTTTGAAAATAATTACAATTTAAATTCCATGTTAATTAACACTTAATTAGCTGCTGATGGGGCAGATAAGGGGCAGGGCTTGGCGTACCCCCAGGAAGAGGTCCGCATACCCCTAAGGGTACCCGTACCACAGGTTGAGAACCCCTGTTGTAGCCATTGTTAGATCACGCCCTGTAGAAGGAAAATATTAAATGTGGATATCTACATTAAATTATATTATAAACACACTATCCTAAAAATACAGCACCATATTTTAACACTAAAGCAGTCACTGACTCACAACAACTTGCAATCATAAGTGACAAAGAGTTAATTTTGGGTAAAATCAATCAAAATGGCGTATGCGAATAGCATAAAAACGAGAAGTGACAGAGCAAATCTGACATCAGATTTGGAATCAGCACCCTGAAATTAGTCTAAAACAGCTGCAAAAGTCCAGGCCAGAAAAAAAATAATTGTAGACCAGTGTAAATTTGCTGTTTTTCATTGATTTTATCAAATGCAATATTTGATATCTCAAAAACCTGATGTGATAGACAAAACCTGATGCCAGATTTGGAATCAGCGCCCCAAACGTAGTCTAAAACAGCTGCAAAAGTCCAAGCCAGAAAAACATAATTTTTTTTTGTAGACCAGTGTTTTTCTTTGCAGATAGTCCTGTTTTGGTGACAATCCTATTGGCATGGAGTTGGGGACTTCAGCAAGAAAGGGACAGGTACCTGCCATATCTGACTATAAACACAAAGAGGTCATTAAAAGATGAAGGACACTAATCAATCCTCAATTTTTTCTAAGCTGACAGGGAATCACAGAGGAGAGAGAAGGGGAAACCGTGTCAGAAGCTCATAGTGTTGCACAGTATGCACAGATAAATGATATTTGGGCACTCCTTCTGCATGCATCCCACAGTACCAAGCTGTTTACTGTTCTCTGCTGGTACTATCTCAAATGTACTGCAACTGCTGTTTCTAAACTTCCTATGTAGAGGACAGTAGCTCATCTACATTTTTTTAAGGGCTACTGTTATGTCACAGATTAAAAATATGCTTGTGTAAAAGGAAATTAGAAGTTTAAAAAAATTGTTCCATGCCTGTCCTAGCTGATAAGAAACAGCCTTGACTGTATTTTTCAGTTGTGTTGGAGTGCTCTGTATATTATGCAACCCTGCTTCACTAGAAATAAACAATTTGTATGCTTTACATAACCCACAGAAAAGTTGCAGTCAACTGATCTTCATAGATGAATAATGTTCTGATTGTAAAATGAATAGATGCTAAGAATCACTGTCTGTATGGCTACACATACAAACTTTTGCACATACTGTACTTTGTGAAAGAGGCTTACATCCTGAGTGGTCCTTCAGGCAAATTGGGAAAGCTAGTTTAATGTATGTGCATCCACTTACTCAAATTTTGAAATACTAGAGGAATTCAGTGAAAGACTGTCTCTCATCAGGAACTAAAAAGGCCAGAATGCAACCAATTATGAACAGATCCAGCAATTTTGTAACTGCAAAAGCTGTACTCGGATTATAACATTTGGTGATGTGCCCACTGAATAGCTACAAATGTCTGTTAGTAGTCTAGTGGAGTGGATCCCAAACTTATCAAAGTCACGGCACCCCCGCAGCCTCTTCTTCCCGGCTGGGCGCTGCCATCTTGGATCACATGAAATCTCGCGCAATCCAAGATGATGGCACCTGGACAGCCGCCACAGGAGACATCCCACGACGCCCTTGTGTGCTCACCATGACGCCTAAGGGTGTCACACCTCACACTTTGGGAATCACTGGTCTAGTGGTATATGAAGCACTAGGGCCCAACACGTTTTAAAACTATGCCCCTACTTCTGACCCTGCCCTTCAGTTTGGGGCTTTAATTGACTGTCTTTAATTCCAAGGGAGTACTTCAGTCCCTTTCACCAGCCAATGCCAACAGGCTCACGCTGTTGCATGGTACATTGACAGCAATGTACAGAACTGACAGCACAATCCTCACTAAGTTTAGAGCAGCAGAGCACACGCTCCACCACTCTAAAGTGTTGCAAACATGCCGTAAAGCACATTTGCGACGACTTGGGAATAAGGGTTGCTGGCGCGGAGGCCAGCAGCCCTCATTCCGCTGCCCTCCAGACCCCACGGCCGCCGACGGAGGTATGTCCTGCACCAGTTGGTGTAGGGGCAGGGGGAGGGCAGCCAGGGGAGTGGCCATTGGCCAACCTGGGCTGGGAGGGGACGGGGATATCGGTGGCGTGCTCTACCAATATCCTAAGCCCTTCCCCAGCCTGGCATTATACAGCCTCCCCGAATGTACACCAGGTCTGGACTAGGTGTACATCTGAGAAGGCCCATAGGCTCACTTACACCTGGAGAAGGGGACGAATGTCCCCTTCTCCTGAGGTGCGGCCTAGCAGCCCTGGGGCAGCATGCAATGGGCTTAGGATACAACGGCCAGCCCTTTAGGTTGGCCATGCATCCTTACACAGGATTAGGCTGCCCATATGATAAGGTCCTAGAATGGTGGCCAACACATTCAGGCCACCAGCTCAACATTTTTGTCAAAGAGTTTAAACTAAGAATGGTCAAGGCTAAACTTTTCAATAGTAATTGTTGCCTGTCACTTGCATTTCTGCCAGAAGTGGTTAAGCAGCTCCTTAGGATTGCTGTGTGTGAAATCATCAGTGATGTCCTGGGCACTGTCAACTAGAAGCCCATGGCAATCACATCGGTCACAGTAGTGCTTGTTGCACTGCTGGGAGCTAGGTTTGACTTTTGTCCCCAGGGCACTGCCTGAAGGGCTATAATGTTTCAGAATTACATTTCCAATTCGGCTTTGAGTCCACCTCCACAAACAACCCAAATGGGTGCTTGTACTGGCAATATCTTTAGGAGTACCAATGAAGGGAGCACCCAGTGTCTCCTGTGACATTGAATGGGCTTCTGGGTGCACATCTTGGAACATGGGGCATAGTTGCATAGGGTAGCAAGATGCTTTAGGCTTCCATTTAATAAATTAACAAATTAATTGACTGGCAGGCCAATCCTATCCTGGATTGGACTGTCAGGCGGAGCGAGTTACAACAGTCACTTTCAATGTTGTAAAATGGTTGTTGATGGCATGCACAGCATGCCATCAGCAGCAATTCTACATGGACTTCCACGAGAAGTGGCAGCGCTGCAGCTCCGTCGTCAGACCCTGCTGCACCCGCTGGAGCTGGTAAGTCAGCGGAGAGGGAGTGGGCGGACTGGGGAAGTAACTGGGTAGGGAGAGGAGAGGGGGTAGATCTGGCAGTAATGACATATGCCAGATCCTATCCCCCCTTTCCAATGCTCCCCACTCTTTTCCTCTCCTCGGACATAAACCACCAAAAGTGGTAGTGTATGTCCGAGGAGACCCATAGGTGGATCCAGGGCCTATTGGGAGGCAAGTATAAAACATTTATACTTACCTCGTGTTTGCCCTCGGGTCGTCCCCCCCCCCGCACACTGCTGGATGCAGCACGCGTCTTTTTGGCGTGGCTGGTGGGTGATAGGATTGGGCTCTAAATTATTGAGGCCCTTGGTTTAACTTCTTGCTCATTCAGCATCTCGTCTGCAAGGTAGATTTCAATTTGCCACTTTGTTTGTGATGTAATAACTCAGTTGAACATTGAATTAAATTTGGAACATGTATCCATGGCATAACTCTGTGAAATTGCCATGTCAGTATATTGGTGTGTCAAATAACAACTGACCAGCCAAATTGTTGGTTATTTGACTATGGTCAAATATTGTTAGATATTTCAAGAAGGATGAAAAAACCAACTTGACCATCACAACTGTCTTCAAGGGGCTAGAAAACACATAAGCCACCAGAGTATGCAAAATCTCCCTTTCAGAGAGATAGATATCTGAATAGAAGTTGATGTGCACACACAGTGGTGTCGCTAAAGGGGCCGGGAGAAGCCAATGCCCCCAGGTGACAACCACGGTCTCCTCACGAGGAGGAGCTGCAGCGGGGTTTTAAACTCTTCAGATGCTTTTTTGCAGCTGGAGGGCTGCATTTGCAGCCGCGGAGCTGAAACACGCCAAATTGGTGCGTTTTTGCGACCCTCCCACCCACCCTCTTGGAAGACTTCCCCACTATGTGACCCTGCTAGCAATGCATCTTTGTGCACATTCCAGACACAATTATGCATGTCACAATGAAACCCAAACTCCACCCTCAAGACTTTTTTTCAAGAAGGACTGGAGCAAGTGAAGGAAACACTGTGCTGTACCAGTACATCATTTCTACAGGTAAAGGTTTGCATGTGAGATATATACTGTGTGTGTATATATATGTTTAATTTAAAGCTCAACACAAATGCATACTACCAGTATGTATGTTCACTTCTAAAACCATTGTTAAGAGTAATGTGTCTTAGTAGACATCCCGTTATAGTCAATGGGGGGGGGGGGCTTGCTCCAAGGTAAGTGTGGATAGGATTGCAGCCTTAGGGCCCAATTCTATCCAACTTTCCAGCACTGATGCAGCAGTGCCAACAGGGTGTGCGCTGCATCCTGTGGTGGGGAGACAGTCACAGAGGCCTCCCTAAGGTTTGTTGGGGCTGCGGGGGGGGGGGGGCGGGAGGAATGCCACTGGCGCTTAAAAAGTGCAAGTGAGTTAATGGACCAAATGAATCTAAGCACATTTTAAAGATGTAATTTAATCACATGGTACTGCTAAAATAAAATGTTACAATCTGTTGCTGTGTGTATTTGACAAGACTAGAATAGATTACCCTATCACTGGGGCCCCTTAGGCAAGGGGCCCAATTGGGAGCAATTGGTCCATTGACTAAAAGTCAGCCCTGTTTCCAGGTACAAGATTACGTAAGGATTCCATCCTGGAGAGGATTCCAACACTGACAACATCCGAAGCGCTCAACGGGGCTAACCCGCAAACAGCGCAAGTAGGGATGAGAACTAAAGAAGCCGGCAGAGGAGGAGGAGGGACCATTGCGAATTCGTTCAGCCTATCGGAGCGTCCGTCGGTGCTTTCCCTCAGCCGCACTTTGATCCAGACCAGAAGTTGTAGAATCGCACGAGCGTGGCAGAGTCTTGTTTTGTAATTCTCCTCCCTCCACGCCCTTTTGCTTTGCAGCTCTCCTGGCTGAGCACCGTCAGCCAATGGGAAGTGAGCCTCTGTCCGGCAAGTCGGATGACGCGTCGTTTTATGTAAGCCTGTGGCGTCGCTGGCGTCTGTCTCGTGGCTGCAGGGAGGGGGAGGCCACCACCACCGGGTCTTTCAGTTCCCTACCTTAGAACGTAAGAGGGGAAGAGGACTTTATAAGTTTTAAAAAAAGGGGCGCGCTCGTGTGTGCGTGAGCGCGCTTAACGGCTGTAACGGACGGGGGAAAAAAGCTCGGAAGCGGCGAGCACGTCCTGGTCAACAGCCGGATGGTTCGGCTCCTCTGAAGAAGCGGCGGTGGCGGCAGCAGCAGCAGCGCCACACCCCCCTCCCGGATCCGGACGGAGCGTGGAGGAGGAATGGCGTCCTCGCCGGTGGCCGCGAGCGTCGAGGTGGTCCCGGAGCCGGGCGGCAGCGGCCAGCCGTCGGAGCAGGAGCTGCTGCTGAGGCGCGGGGAGCTGCTGGCGCTGGGCAACCGCCTGAAGGAAGCCCTGGAGACCTACTCGGCGGCCCTGCGCCTCGGCCCGCCGCCCGCTGCCAGCGCCCGCCGCCGCTTGGGCACGTTGGTGGACTGCCTGGTACTGCACTACCGGCTCCGACAGCGGGGTGGGCGAGAAGCTGGGCCGGAGCGCGGCGGCGAGGCAGAGGGGCGGCGATGGTGGACCAGCGGAGCGACGGCGGGGCTCTTCCGCTGCTGCGGCTGCCGGGGCTTCCTGGCCGAGCCGGTGGCGGCGCCCTGCGGGCACAGCTCCTGCCGCCGCTGCCTGCGCGAGGAGCTGCGCGCCCGGTGCCGCCTGTGCGGGGACCCGCTCGGGGCGTCCCCCGTCGTGGCCGTCGTCCTCGCGCACCTGGCGGAGAAGTGGTTCCCGGCGCAGTGCGAGAGGGCGCGGACCTGGCGCCGCCTCGGCGACCTGCTCGAACAAGGGCAGTTCCGCGAAGCCCAGGAGGCCGCCAGTCAAGCCCTGCAAGAGGGTAAGCGAGGAGAGCTGGCGGGGGCCCCGGGTGGCTTTTCCCCTTCCCTCCCTCAACCCCTCAACGCATCTCTCCGCTCGCACAAAAACACCCGCTGCGCTTTTGCTGCGGCTCGGACTACAGCCCCGTGCCTCTGTGAGCTCCGCTCTTTGTGTGACTAAACTTCCGTAGAGCTGGGCTCTAGAGGCGGCTCCTTCACGCAGGATGAACCTCTTAAGCACTGAAATCACTCCTGTAAAAGAATCTGGAAATCCTGCGTGTAAATTGCCATGAATAGCCACTTAACTCGTTACTATTGGTTCACACATTCCTTTCCATCCATTGATGACCGCGACCTCTTGGGATGATTATATAAACTTTCAGGGAGCAACTACGGTGCTGTTCTCTAAAATTAATTCACACAGTTCAAAATGAGTGTTGCATAATTGGCGCAATCCATGTGGCTAATACTAGTATACAGTACAGTACCTTATTTGCTGTGGAGGCTGTGACTGAGTAGCTTTCCAGTGAAAAGTATGCACATTAAATAAACGTGCTTGGATAATCCTCAGACATCGTGGTCTATGTACAAGAATCTTGAACAGTCCCATACAGATGACTTATGCAGGAATTGTATGCAAGAAGCTTATACTGTGGATTCTTTTTCACCTTTATAGTGTGTAGTTCATTAAATGGGGACTCTAGTTGGCATAGAAGCTGCGGTGGTTATTTTGGATACCTCCACAGTGGAGAGAAACTATGAGAGTGTGAGCGAGGTTTTCTGTGCATATTTGGAAGCCCCACCATGGGGCTGTTGCCCTCAGTGTTGCAGGAATGTGCAGAGTAAGGGGCAGAGGGTGTTCATACTTTTCGGAGGTTCCAAAAGTTGAAATTTCTTTACAGCAGATACAAAGCAGGGAGACACATTCCAGGAGAGTAGCCTCGTTTGTGTAATGGCTAAGAAACATGTACTGTATTGCTGTCATCTTCTAATGGTTGGTGAGAAAGCTTGAGCATTTATACATCATACATTATTCTTCAGAGTACATGTAGAAAAAGCACTTTTGTTAAAAAAAAAAAAGTGGAAGATGTTTGTTTTCTGAAATTAAGATTATAGATATGGCTGAAATCTGTAAGTGGGCTAGCAAATGTGTTTTGGAGTTGCATGAGTGCATGTGCGTGTCTCTGAATTCTGTTTGGGACATTGATACTGATGGCCATTAATCGCTTATGATGTATTTACTTTAACAGAGAGAGGCCTATTTTCAGTCTCCTTCTCAAGTGTTACTGAGACAATTCGCAGAAGGCTGGGGCTAGTTGCATAAGCAGATGGGGGCGTGGAAGGGTTGTATAATGCCTGTGACATCACAGAGAGGCATTTTGGACCTTTCACAACACATTGCTAGGAAAAGACATGGGGTACAGGGAGGTCAGTGAATATGATTAGGCTAATATTCACTGAGCAATTTATAGCATGTTCCGCATTGGATAAAGACTTGTAACATATTGTGGAAGAAATCAAGTCTGATGTAAATCATACATATGCTTTTATGTCTCCTAATCACTTTGGATTTGGACTGCTAGCTGTGGTGTCTCAGTTATTCTGGTTTTCTGGCTATTTAAATTCATATTTGGGGCCTGTATTCTCATGTGTTTCATCTGTTATGCATTTGTGTTTTTGAAGTAGATAGTGAGTACAGAAGTTCTATGCTATGAGATGGACTTTTTGAATATACAGGTGGGCCCCCATATCCACTGATTCGCTATCCACAGTTTCAGTTATCCACGGATCGTGGGGACCCCCCCCCCAGGCTTTTACTTTTTTCCCAGTAAGCTTCGTTTCTTCCTTAAAGAAACAGGAGAAGTTTATTACAGGCAAGTAGAACGAGACTAAGTACTAGAGAGGCTCTGCAAGGTTAACAGAAACCTTGCAGAGCCTCTCTAGAACTTAGTCTCGTTCTACTTGCCTGCAATGGAGGCTGCTTCTCTGTTTGTTTTACGGAAGAAACAAAGCTTGCTGAAAGAAAAAAATAAGAGCTGGGGGGGCAAGCATGCCTGCCTGCAGGGGAGGCATGGTGGGGGGCCCTTAGGAAACCATGGAGGGGGTGTTCGCTCTTATCCACGGTTTCAAGTATCCACGGAGGGGCCTGGAACATATCCCCAGCGGATATGGGGGCCCACCTGTATGTATAAAATATGCATCATGCAATAAATGTCCATAAATTTGAGCCTGTAAGAGTGGAGATGCTATTAAAAAACAAAACAACCCAACCAGGACCTCAAAGCCTAGTAAAGGAGTTGTTCTGACTGGTGATTCTTGGTCATGTGATTTGATCAGATCAGCAGGAGTTATCATATGGGATGCTCTTGGCTTATATAGCATCATCATACCTGAAGCACAAGTCTTTTTAAAAGGATTTTAGATGCACTGTGTGAGTTGCTCATGCTGTGTACCAATAAGGATAATAGAGAGGCTGTGTAGAGGGCATATGTACTAAGCACAGATGTATATCTTGACTAAGAATAAAAAAAGTGTTTCAAATGATTAGATAACAGCATGGATTGTTAGGCAAGCTCCTAACAGGCTAGCTCTTATGGCCTATTGCAGAGAGCAGAATAAATACTTCTGGTAGTCCAAAAAGCTAAAGATCAGGTGTCTATAATCATGTTGAAGTCTCTGGTCTGCTTTCCCCAAGCTCTAATTCAAAACAAAACCCTGTACTATACACGTAATGTCAAAATGTGCTACAGGTCTTTGCAGTTGACTGATCTTTCAGGTCAGTCAACCAAAAAGCAGCTTGCTACCTTGTGCTATGTATGTGTGCACGCTAGATATTGAGTGTCTCTTTTTGTTTTTGTAAATCATGGGAATGCTGGCTTTTCAGAACATCAGGTTTAACCCTTTTATGGATACTCAAGAGAACAATATTCAAGGAGCTCCTGACAAACTTGTGTGGGCATATCAATAATTGCAAACTTTTTGTTGAAATAATATTGATGTGCTGTCTTGCCAGCAAAATTTTTTTAAAGCTGCTTTTAACCATTTTCTTACCTATATTAGTAAAAGGGGGGGGGAGTTACGGTACTTGGAAGCCATTCATCTAATATCATAATCATCTGGTGTGTGACTAGAGTGTTTCCTCTGTTTTGGAAACCTGAGTTGCGAAACCTGTTTAGTCAAGTTTAGTTAAAAGCTTCGTGGCATCTATTGTAGTTGGTGTTTGAGGGTTAGAATTTGAAAAGTCAGATCTGCATTAAAATAAAAAAAAAATGCTGCTCTTACTTTTGAGCTGCAGCATGCTACATACTTCTGAACTAGGATTCTAGCACTGCCTGCATGTGCGATTCCCTAGGGCAGTGTTTCCCAAACTGGGAGGCGTGGCTCCCAGGGGATCCTCAGAAACCAGCCAGGGGAGCCGCGGAGTGCCATGGAATCCTCGCAAAAAATGGTGCAATGCCTATTGGCAGGCATCAACATAATGTAATGGGGAGCTACGAGCAACGACCAATGGTTGCTGATGGTCAAGGGAGTTGCAGGTCAAAGTTTGGGAAACACTGCCCTAGGGTGTCATTTTCACCATGGATGAATAGCAGCTTGCAGGTACAGGGTAATCATCAGGAAAAATTGATTGGGGAAAGGATTAAAAAACACATCTACTTTGCCTGACTAGAAGATGCCTTTTTTTAAAGTTTCCAACAAAAAAAGACAAGTTTCCAACATTTGGATTTTAGCACTGTATTTTCTAGCCTTCATGGAGAGAACTTTCTCCACGAAGGCTAAAAAATACAGTGCTAAAATCCAAATGTTGGAAACTGTGTTGTCCTTTTTTCTTCTTTATTTACTGGTAACATAATTTGAATTATACTCCCTATCCTAAACTGAGAGTGGCTTGGGATATTCTCAGAATATGGAGGGGGGAGGAGGGATTTGGAGGAAGAGGTGGTTTCTAGTTTTGTGAGGCAATCTGTTTATATAGAAAGTGTTTTATGAATAGATGGGTTATATTGCCAATTATATAAATTTGAGTTTGGGTTGGATTTCAAGTCTTTCCTTCTATGTGTATAAATTGGTAGACAAAATAGGCTAATTATTTAGCATTTTGGGGAATTTTTACTGTCTTGAGCAAATGCTAAAGCAGTCTTGCAAGTGAGTGCACAAATCTGTACTAACATGCCTGTCCACATGCAACAATGACTTATTTATTTTGTTGTTGTTCAGTCGTTAAGTCGTGTCCGACCCTTCGTGTCCGACCCTTCGTGTCCGACCCATGAACCATATCCCGCCAGGATAAACCACCTTTTTTCCAATTTACAAAAACATTCCTGCCTGGTTGGTTAGGGAATTCTTGCTCTCCATAGTTGAGTATCTGTTTGCACATCTGTAATATATTTTTGATTATAGAAAATTATTCAGTTTATAAAATATAAATATATATATAAAAGAAAATTATTCAGTTCTGAAGTTGCATGAGGAAATGTTCGTTTTTGATTTTAGATCCCGGTGACTTGATGCTACGGGTTTATAGAGCTGAATCATATGCTGGCCTCCAAGAACTCAAATCTGCCCTAGATGACCTGAATGCTGTTGTTGCTAAAATGCCAAATTGGCCTGAGGTAACTTAAAGTGCTGTGCAAATATAAATTGCATACAATATGCTTACGCTATGTAAGCTATAGAAACATACTATGATGCCTTACTAATATGGCAGAGATTACTTTCAAAAATGGATGAGGGATGAGGGATTTTCAGCAAGTGTAAAACCCTGTTTTGTCTGTGGCTGAACTGCCAAGCCTCATTGTGTAGCAATTGGGAGACTTTATCCAGAGACAAGTGACAGGCATGTTTGTTTGTCACAAGTGTTTTCAAGTCAAGTGATTCCCTCCATCCCCAGTGCTAAAATGGAATTGGCTTGTTTCTAGTTGTGGACATGGTGTGAGAACAGTAACAATGTGGATTAGGCTATGAATGCTTTCCACCTCTTCTTCCTCTTCCTCCACCCCCCCCCCCCAAGCATATTATCTTGCACTATGGCTGAAATGAGACAATTCCACATAATGCAAAGCACACAAGATGAAACACCATAGGCATAAAACAGTCAAAGTTCTGAAACATGGAGTTGAAGAGCATATTCTTGCTCTGACAGTACTTCATGCTGCCTGTTTCTGTTGGTTTTATGTTGTTCCTATACATAACGTAAAACCAACAGAAAGAAGTAGACTATGCTGGGTGTTCTGTGTTTTTTTTAACCCTCTAATTCCTTTGGAAGAGTCTCCTTTCAGTCATGATTGTGTCTCTTTGTGTAATCAAGTTGTTGCACTCAACTCTTAAGACCATTTGTTTGGATGTTAGTACCACTGAGACGTTTGTCTGAGGAAGTGCATAAGATTCCAGCCGAAGTCTGCAATCAGGATCATGGTTACAGGAAGCAACTAGTGTGACTTCAGAGTAAACATGTATAGGATCAGGATGTAAATTTCTCTGATACTAGCCAAATTATTACCATAATGTATATTTTCTACATAATACATAAATACCTCTTTTTCAGGTTTACTTCAGAAGAGCAAAAATATTTCATAATGCTGGTTCTGTCGATGATGCCTTACAGCTCTTTCTTCATTGCCTAGCCCTCGATGAAGGATTTGTGCCAGCAAAGCTAGAAGTGGAGAAGGTATTCATAATATATACCTATTATAAAGTAATGCTCAGCTACTGCTTTCAGTTCTGACATTTGTTTCAAAGTACACTCTGTAAGAAGTAGTTACAGTGCTAACATTTTTGTAGAAGACCAAAACGCAGGTTACACTTAAAATTATTTCATAGATCTGAAACTTTTTTGAATTATTTAAAAGCTCACTTTTAAGCAGGCAAAGCATGGTTTTTCAAATGCAGCTGAATATATTCAAAATAACAGCTTGCCATTCCTTTAATAGTTCATAAAATGGTATGAGAGTTGATGATTAGAAGGGAAGGATATCAGGTAAGAGCTACATGGCCTCTTCCCTTGTGTGTGTGTGTGTGTGTGTGTGTGTGTGTCAGAGTGGGGGGGGGCTTGAGACATGTTGAGATTAATCCGTGTTTCCCCCTCTTTATTTTTGGACACCTTTTAACCTCCTAGATGCCCCTATGAAGTTCAGTAGCTAAAAACTGCGTAGGCATCATCTTGCCGGCATCCTTTATTTGAAAAACACCATTCCAAGATGGCCATGTGCTCGATGTGGATTCAAGGTCCACCTTCCTGTCGGGGGCAGTTATCCTGTTTAGCAAGAGGGCTACCTTGCCTGTCTGTCAAGGCCCAAAGGGTGGCATGAAGTGACCCAGGTGGGTTTCACTCTTCCCATTGAGTACCTTGATGACATCATCAGCACAAAGTTATGCGTTTCCCAGTCCACAGGAAGTGGATGTTCTTTACCAGTGTGAGTGACCCATTTGTTGGGAGCTTGGGGAAGGGATGTGGGCACATAGGCCCTACTCCAATTAGTCAGGCTGCCCTCTACCAGGAGTCACTTTCCCTGACACATGTGTTCAGACATATGTGCTCAGTGGCAAGTCGTGCTATTGTAATTGCATTGAATGGTTTATTAATTTGGAACTTATTTCTGTTGTGTTTTATTTTGAAATGGATTTAGGAGGCAATCATGGCTGAAACGAAAGCTTTAAAGCAAGCATTAGCAAAAAGTACTAATATAGTCTAGTGTAAATGTGTTATGTGTTAGTTACTGCGCAAACGAAATAAGACTTGATGGAGAACCTTTAGCAGGAACAAGGTGTGTCACCTTTGGTGTGAGGGCAGGGATCGGAGTTCACTTTTGAGTAGGTCTAGATTAGTGAATGCAAAATATTGGATCTGTAGCGAAGACGTTTGAGACCGTTGTACTGAGAGAGAAATGGGAAAATTGATGGAACTGGCAATGGCAATGTTAGACTTAATAGCTAGATTTATTTATTGTTTATATTTATCTGACATTTCCTCAGAGGAGCTCAGGATGATGTGCATGGCGGTTTTGTCACATTTCCTTTTTGTCCTTTTTATGGGTTGAGCTGAGGGAGTGATTGGCCTCAAGATGCTAGTTGAGCTTCATGGCTGAATTGGGGATTTGAACTCTGTCCTCCTAAGCCTAGTTGGACACCCTTAAGTACAATACCACACTGGCTCTAGAATAGATCATAGTTGATCATATTCCTTAATACTGACTATTTCACAGATGCTGTGTAACTTGCTGTCACCAGAAAGTGTGAGAGAGAGCCTGAAGGAACCTGCTTTAATTTCTCCACATGTTCGGAGTAAACAGATTATATATGGCTCTGGAATGGAAGACTCTTGTGATCATTTACAGCTGAATTTAGAACCAGTAAGTAATAGATATTTTTTGATAAGCAATGTGATTTTCATTGTTGCTACACAGATTTGTGACACTGCTATTTAGGCTGTGAATTCAGTGTCTGTGTTTCATGTTTGTTTGAGTTACATGTGACTTGTTCACAAACATTTTTAAGGCAAATTGGTATATGGAAAGACTCTAGTGCAAGACCCCCTGCACTGTTTCCCAGTTTGGACAGTATAATGTTTTGTAACTAGCGACTTTTGCCAGGGGTTTCTGTGATGAGGACAATGGAGAAAAAAAGCTAAACCATTAATACTTTAATGACAGTGACAGAAACATTAATAAAAATTTGATACTTTTGCGGTGACAATATTATATAATGTTTTTGTTTTTTAAATGGAGCTTTATCCGGAATCTGTGTGCTGTACCCTTTCTGTCTCCATAAGATGGGAAGTGAATATCCAAGTTAATCTAACCAGGGGTACTTCAGATTCAGAAATTTAAGTTCTCAGTTTCTGATTGAAATCTGCTTTCCACATAGTTCCTTGTGTCTTGGTCTCAGGCTTTTGCCTTTTGGCTTTCTGCACTGCACAACACTGTGCAAGATGGTATCTGCTTATGGAATATTCCATCCCATAGTTTCAAGTCTACAGTAACACACTGACTTGGTGGTATGGTAGGCTCCTAGCTAAACATGCCCCTATAGCACAATCCTACACAAGTCTACTCATAAGTAAGTCCCATTGTGTTCAGTGGGGCATACTCTCAGGAGAGTGGGCATAGGATTGCAGTCCTAGTTTCACAATGGAAAGAGCAGAAATAGAAGTGCAGAATGGCAGCTAGATTCTACCTAGGACAGATATTCTTATAGGTTTATGCAGACCATATTATTGATGTGAAACTTTATGGAATAGCCCATATGACATAATTTCAAGTTGGCTCGTGGTGTGCCGAGGTTTGCCCACCCCAAATCAAGAGTTTATATGAGAGATTGTGAAGCTGTTGCTGGAATATGATACGACACTTTTCCACAACAGCAAAACATATTTTTTTGAAGTCATTTACATTGCAAAAGGAATGATCAAGATAAGCCTGTTTCCCAAAGGGGCTCGCAATCTTGAAGAGGAAAAAAAAAACCACTCAAACTCACCAGCAGAGAGCAACTGGGATGGATATTGGGCTGGGACTATATGTTGCCAGTTCATTATCTGAAACTTGACAAACGCATTTTCTCATTGTCCTTTGGTAGGCTTTAGAAATGCCACAAGTTACGTGGGAGCCTGTTGGAGGAAATTTACATCGTGCACAGTCTGCCCATTCTCTTAACTCAGCAGGAAAAATGGCCAAAGATGATGAATTAAAAAGGGTTTCTTCTGAACCACTGCTTTCTGTCCAAGAGAAAGGTGCTTTATTAAAAAGGAAGTTATCCCTTTCAGAACAAGATTTTATGGTCTATGAAGATGGATCAAATAAACACAAAAAACAAGGAGGTAATGTTGTTTGGTCATTTGTGTTCTCCGTTTTGATATTCCTTGTTTTCGTTTGTTGATAACCTGTATTTTGTTTTTAGAATCTACAAAAAGGGATGCTTCCTTTTCTCTCGGATATGAATCGGTTCCAGAGGACCTGATTGATGCATCAGACTTTGAGTGTTCACTGTGCATGAGGTAGTGCAGTCGTTTCTTTATCATTGTCTCTTCTGACCCATTTTTCTATTTCTTCAGTTGTGTCTTAGAGAAGCTTTACACGCTAAGAGACCACTGAAAATAACAGAAAATTGCTCATGCTGTGTGGGGTTGTGTATAACATTTGCAAGTCTTACTGTATGTCCAAATCTGATTTCTTGGATTGTATCCCTGCCAGTACTTCTTTTTTTGTGTGGTGCTTGCAAGGGAATTTTTCAGACAATCAGGCTGACACAGTTGATAAAGGCCTCACAATATAATGCCTCTCCTGGTATTGAATGCTGGCATGCAGAAGTTATTTTTGTGGCTGTCATGTTTGAATTGGCTCTTCAGTGCGTGTAGAGAATGCAAGTAGAGAGACTTGTACACATGTGAATAAAAGTCTGATAAGAACCCAAGCAGTCAAGGCTAAACGTTATATGTGACTGACTGGTCTGATGGTTGAGACATGACACAAATGTGTGCGTGTGCTCCTTTTACTCTTATATTGAGGGTTAATGTTGGGAACATACCTAGTGTCACTCTTAGGATGCCTATAGTTGGGATATTATGTTAGAGAAGTCTGTCTCCTTGGAAGTAAGTGTAAGATATCTGCATTGTGACTAATGCTAGATGTCTTCTGGAAGCAATATCAGCTCTCCTGGTTTCTTTTTATATACCCCATTGTGGATGTATGGGTAATCGAGGTTTAGGGGAGTATGATCATCCTGGACAACTCCTTCCCATCCAGGGTCAGCATCAGGTGACCATCTCCATCCCATGTTAAGATGAGCTCATTTTACACTTGACACCTAGGCTGGGGTGAGGACTGTGTTGCTATCTTGTTCCCTTGCCAAGCTGCCACTTAGAGCTGCTGTGCAAGGAAGAGGCAGCATCAACCAGGAGCTGATCTAAACATCTGCAGCCTAGCAGTGGAGATAATTTGTTTACAATTGTATGTTTAATTGCTTTGGGAGACCCCAGCCTGAAAGGTGGTATACAAATAAATCAAACCAGCTTCTTAAAGTCAAAGAGTTGAGATGTGTAACTGATTTCTTTTTAATCCGAATTGTCACCAGTAACATGCATCACCAAACGTGAATGTTGCTGATTGTATTAAAACACCTTGAACAGCAAAGTGCTTTATAATTAAAAGATAAAGTAGTCCTTGCCTGCAAGTTTATAAACTAAAGATGGACATATTGGAAAAGAATGGGAGGAAAGGATGGAGAAGGAGGGTCATCAAGAAAAACAGTATTTCAGTGCTGCCCTTGAATGTAGTAATGGAAAAAGAAAGCTGGGTGTTCAGAGGGTGATGCATTGGCATTTGCTGTACTGTGTCCTAACTTACTGTAACTCTTCCTGGGAAATTGTTATGTTTATGTAAAGCTCATAGAGGAAAAAATAATTAAAAATAACTTATTGTCTAATGTAGATGTTAAACTGTGGAGCTTGTTTTTGGTTTTGCTCTTAGGATTGTGTGTTTCTGGCCTGCCAGTCATTAATGTGATCATAACATGACTGATATCTTGAAATTTTGTTTTCAGACTTTTCTTTCATCCTGTGACAACGCCCTGTGGCCATACTTTCTGTATGAAGTGTTTAGAGCGTTGTTTAGACTATGCTCCTCAGTGTCCTCTTTGTAAAGAGAGCCTAAAAGAGGTAATATTTTTTCATGTACAAGATTGTTGCTTTCTAAAACATAATTTTAAGAAGGAACTAAACAAAAGCCATTAAACAAAAGTTTAGTCTGCTTAAGTTTTGAAATTTTTGAAATTTCATTCAAAGCCTAAAAACCTGGTGGTGACTAACTCGGTAGCTCTGATGTGTCTGGATATATGGAAGGTTACTAAATGTGTCTGGATATATGGAAGGTTACTAGGTCAATTCTCCAGTAACTAAAGCTTTAGGTGTTAGAAATATCGCAGAAAAGTATATGGAGAAGGGGAATTAAGGGGTGTGTTGTATTTTGTTTTGTTTAAAGCTGCAGGGGAGGGGAATTGAAACTTTCCCCCCAAGGGAAACGTATCATGTTCAGCCTAAGGTTGCTAGATTTATCTGCTTTCTCCTTTTGACACTTTGAAATCAGACTGAACCAATATAAAATTTTTGGAGTAGCTGTGTTTTTGTAATAAACATAATAATTACCATGCCTTAATATACATTTGTTTTGTTTTTTAGTATCTGGCAAGTAGGAAATATAGCATCACACAGTTACTGGAAGAGCTAATAGTGAAGTATTTGCCTGCTGAGTTATCTGAAAGAAAAAGACTTGATGATGAAGAAGTAACTGAACACTCAAAGTAAGAGTAGTTCCTTAATGTACGTGGTTCAGGAACAAGCACTAAAATTTACAGTTGAGTTTTTTTTAAAAAAAGACTCCTCTTTTCTCACCCCAACATTTGTTTCAGTATGACTTTCCGTGTATGACATAACAGCGTGTTTTTTTGGCTTCTCTCGTCACTGAGGTGGTATATAGTAATACTGGGAGATGAGAGAAGTGCCCTGTAACATGATGTAAAATAGACTGAACAGACTGTACTAATATTGGAACCTTGGAAGTGAATGTTCTGTTCTACCTTTTCCCTGAATTGGTTTGGCAGTGTCTTAGTCACAACCCTCACCATTGCTATGAGAATATCGGGACACTGAGCTTTGTAGCCAGGTGACTGTTTAAAGCTGTTTTTTTCCCCTATCTGCAGCCACTTCCCTGATATTGCCTTTTCCCTTAGCCAATACTGGAAGTGAGACTGGTTGGGAGAAAAGCACTTGTGAGGTGTGTGTGTGGGGGGGAGTTATGTGATCCGCACACTCCTGCCCACATACTGCTTTTGTTCCCTGGTAGAAGAAGGGTCATTCCCTACAGAATGGGAAGTGCCTGCACACCAGCTTGACAGTAGGGTCATTTAAATGGCCGCTTCCCTGGCGCGGGCGGTGACCATTTCCCCAGCTTGGCCCTACCTCGCTTGGAGGAAGGCGTCGGTGTGTGGGTTCTTGACCCAAATGCTTCTTTTGTTGTTACAACTGGAAATATGCTCCGATCATGTATAAGCTTTAGATAAGCATTACACAAGATCATACAAAGCTTTTAAGATTTTTTCCCAGATGTTGGCCTTTGCTTTTGAGTAGCACACTGGTGATTATCAAAGTAAAAACAAGCAGAACAAACAAGCACAACAATTTTAGGAGGAGGGAGGAATAGCATTTCCAAACGGTCTTTCTGCTAATTAAGCACACAAATTTTATTTTGACAACTTTAAAAGACAGAACCATAATTCGGTTTTGTTTGGCTGGTAGATAAATGTGCTAGGAGTCTTTAGGAAAAGGGATTGAGAATAAGACTATTAGTATAATACCCCTATATAAATCTGTGGTGTGGCTACATTTGGAATACTTTGTACAGTTCAGGTCACCACACCTTAAAGATATTGCAGAACTGGAAAAGATGCAAAAGAGGGAAACCAAAATTATCAGAGGGCTGGAGCACTTGCCTTATGAGGAAAAGCTGCTATGTTTGGGGCTTTTTAGCTTGGAAAAAAATGGGAGACATGGTATGGAGACAAATGTTTTTCTTGCTCTGTTGCAGTATAGTGCAGATTGAATAAACCTGGAGTTAATGGACTTCAAAATAAGAAGCCCCCTTAATAGGTTGCAGCATTCTGTGCCAGTTGTCATTTTTTGAACACGCTTCAAGGGCAGTCCCATGTAGAATGCACTGTGAGAGTTTCGCCTTAATGTGACCAAAGCATGTGTGAGAGTGCCCAGATCTGATGTACAGTAGTTTTAAGGTACTGATAAAAACTACAAATATTTTTTTGCATTTTTGTCTTCAGCTTGACCAAGAATGTTCCAATCTTTGTTTGCACTATGGCCTTTCCGACTGTGCCTTGTCCTCTCCATGTGTTTGAGCCGAGATATCGACTGATGATTCGAAGGAGTATAGAAACAGGGACAAAACAATTTGGAATGTGTATCAGTGACCCACAAAATGGGTATGGATGTATTTCAATGTAAAAAATAGACCTTTAATGAAACGTATTTTTAGCACGGGTGTTGACAGTGTTGTTCCTTGTTCCAGTTTTTCAGACTATGGTTGCATGTTATACATTAGGAATCTTGACTACCTGCCAGATGGACGGTCTGTTGTTGATACAGTTGGATTAAAGAGGTTTAGAGTTCTGCAAAGAGGGATGAAGGATGGCTATTGCACTGCAGACATCGAGTATTTGGAAGATATAAAGGTATTGAGGAGTTTTCTCTTTAATAATATATATTATTTATATACCGCCTTTCTTGGATTTCTCATTTTCTCCTCTGACTTTAATCCAAGGTGGTGTACCTGGGCAGGCTTTCCTAACACCCCCCCCCATGGGTGGTTTTTTTTTTTTTTAACAATATATAAATGTCCAATCTTTTGTGAACAACTACATTCCAGGTGGTATCCTTTTGCAGTCTGGCTTTTCTGCTGGCCGGCGCCTCCCACACTCGACCGACGCAACTGGGAGCTCTTATCTCTCTTCACGGAGGCTTTTCACAGCTTTTTGTCGGCGGCATGTCTCAAACTTGCCATTTGCCGATCTTCGGCCTTTGCAGCATGGCAGCTTTACCGACTGAGCCAGACCCCTCTGCCCACTGAGCCAGACCCCTCATACAAAAAGAACAATGGGGAAAGGGGGGCTAATAAGACGATTACTTTAAGCATACTACTGGGGGCTCTGTGTTTAATTCATTTTTAAACACAGAACACACTTTTCTCAAGCCCTGGTGCAGGAGCACTTGCCGAGCTTCCACCCGCAGGGGTTTCCTCTTTGATGGCACCATTTTGGTGTCGTTCCATGTAGGCATCTTTGGCACATAAGGAGCTGCCTCTAATAACATGACACGTTCAGTATACAGTATTTGCAGCACTAATGGAGCTTTGAATTGAATTCTTTGTCCCTCTTGCTGCTGATAGCAGTGTTTTGGAAAACTACATTCATTTCTCCCTTTCTTTTTTGGAGATGAATTTAGATTGACTGTCATGTAAAACAAGTTTGTATAATTTTGAACATTTTTGGCTAAATTGTCTCTTAGTGCAATCACAATGCATCTTCTTCACAAATAGGTTGAAGATGAAGGTGAGATGAAGGAACTCGGAGAGCTCCATGATTTTGTATACAGCCAGGCTTGCAGCTGGTTCCAAAACTTAAAAAACAAATTTCATAGCCAGATACTTCATCACTTTGGTCCAATGCCAGAGCGGGAAGAAAACATACAGGTATTCAGAGGTTATAGTATCTAGCCATTTCTTGTCACCCAGATCTTGGGTCACGTTGCTAGTAAATAAATTGTAAGGCGGTTGGTACAGCAACTGATTTGGTAGTTTTAACCATGTGGCAAAACAAAACAGGAGATGGTGCCAAAGATGGAGAGGTAAGCCTCATGCTGGCTCCAAGTAAGACTTATCCCTGAAGTGCAAAAGCCAGTCTCTTAAGATGAGTTTTGGGCAGTGAGAGTGGGTTCTCTTTAAGGCTACACTCAAGAGCTTTTCTCTAAAAGATTCTCCTCTTCACCCTTCAGGAATAAATCTTAGTGCCATTTTGAGGCCCCTTTCTATTTGTGTTTTTCAGCAGTAATATGCAACACAGCCCAGGTAGTTGCATGAGCACGGGGAGGGGGGAGAGCCACTGTGCCAACAGCAATCACTGTGGGCAGACTTCAGTATTGTTGCAATGAGTAAAGAAGAGGCATGATTGGGCAAGGGCAGTAGATTTGCTCTCTTTGGGCTGTACTAAGACACTTCACCTACAGCATCTGATGTATAGTATTAACCTGTGATAATGGGAGTTCAGGTTATGGGTAGCAAAGCAAGGATAGTTTTTGCTCTCTTTGTACCTGTGGTATTGTGCTGCGTAAGACAGGGAGCAAGTAGTTGCTGTCACATTTAAACTA
Source organism: Plestiodon gilberti rubricaudatus (assembly GCA_026170595.1). Taxonomy (NCBI): domain Eukaryota; kingdom Metazoa; phylum Chordata; class Lepidosauria; order Squamata; family Scincidae; genus Plestiodon; species Plestiodon gilberti. The sequence goes on along the minus strand of JANXHW010000005.1, from coordinate 79,161,080 downwards.
GCTAATGTCGTAAACTTCTTCTGCATTAGTGTGTAGTCTGACTTGCCCTAGACCTTATGGTCTGTATTGCTCTTAAAGCCACAAAACCCAAATTTTGCTGTTGGAAAATATTTTTTTGCTGTTCCTTTTCACCCCCCCCCCCCCCGTTTTTTATCCTGAAATCTAGATTTTTTTTAGTTGGTGGGTTAGGAGGATGATTTTGAAGAAAATGTGAATAAACAGGTTTTCTAAATTTACACATGTCCTTTTTCATCACAATACCTAAGTTTCAAATGCAACTGTCTTTTTTTTTTTTCCCCCTCCTCAGGAAATGGCTAATGGACCAGCTTGGTGTTGGTGGCTTCTAGCTGTTCTCCCTGTGGATCCTAGATATCAGCTTTCGGTGCTCTCTATGAGGTCTTTGAAAGAACGTCTGATAAAAATTCAAGATATATTGACCTACTTCTCTAGAGACCAGTTGAAATGACTAACTGCTGGGATCTTCCTGAAACGTTACCCTATTCTAGCTGTTACTGCAGCAGGAGTTTTTGCAGCATTTGCACTTTTAGCGCTGGTTTGAGAACTGTATTGGAACTGCTTTTATTTTCCTTATTGATTTAGTTCTTCACGAAGATCCCTTCAGCTTGAAGGATACCACTGATATTGGACATACAAAAATCAATCCAGCAACAAAATTTTGTGGAAAAGTTCTCCTTTATTTGCACTATATACAAGCGAGAATGTATCATTCTATGATTTGAGTTTTTCCACGGGTGGTGGAAAGTGCAGGACTTAAAAATGTCAGTCCAAGTTTACAATATTAATGATACATGCAAAATCTTGCAAATCAGAGTTTGCCTCAGATGCAACACCCTGTTGCTTATTTGCACAAATATTTAAAATATAGTATTGAATGTTGCTGTAGGAAACTTGTTTTGTGTCTTAACTATAAATACGGCACAAGTTAATTTTCTTGCATACTTTCACAATAAAAATGATTGTATGAATTTGGAGCCTTGTTCAAAAAACACAAATGAAAGTTCTTACATCAAGAAGATACTGAAACTGTGAACGTATTACCTATGTAACTGTGCATTGTGAGATGGTCTGGTTGGACACTGTTGAGTACTAATACGTGCTCTTCAGAATGGCTGACCTTTGGAGCACTTAAGGAATCTCCAGTGCATAACAACACAAAATACAGCGTGGTGTACTAGCAATTGAATGCAGCAATGATTCCTGAACTTCCTTGCATATGACCTGGGCAGAAGTAGATTTGAAAACATGATCGGTCACCATTTCTTTTAGATGGTGCCATGGATCGACAGTAGCTCACTCACCATACCCTTGTAGACAACTGATGTGAATGTTTGGGAACTACTGAAGTACTATATAAAAGTTAAGGGTTTTATCAGTTTTTGGGCCCAATCCTATCACAACTTTCCAGCGCTGATGTAGCCATGCCAATGGGGTGTGCACAGCATCTTGCGGGGGGGGGGAGTCACGGAAGCCTCCTCAAGGTAAGGAAATGTTTGTTACATTACCTTGGGGCTGCATTGCGGCTATATCGGCGCTGGAACGTTGCACAGGATTGGGCCCTCAAACACTCAAATGTTTTGGTGCAAATAGGACTTCCATGCCTTGTTCATATCAGTATTACCACACTGCAGTGCAAAAGTTAGCATTCTGTTTGCCTATAGGTACTTTTTTGTAACTTTCAGTTTGTGGACATCCATCTTGTATGTACATTTTTGTAAAATATTTTTTAAAACTTGCTTTTGCTAATTTTTAATAAACCTAAAACTTATATTTTTAAGCTGAAACTGGTTTTCTCATTGTTAGAACTTTGACACCACTTCCTCGGTCATAGTCTCAAATATGAATTGCTATAGTAAGGTGTCTTGCTGCTAACTGGCAAGTAGCAGGCAAGTAGCAACTTATCTATCAGTGTAGCTTGATTTTTCTCAACTCCCATGTTCAGAAGTGTCTTAGAGTGGGAATGGGACAGCTGGTAAGAGATTTATGGCAAAGAGCCTTATCTTTTCCGTCTGTCTTTGCTGTAATGTTGGCACTTAACATGGAAGTCATTAAGTACCTCTTCCTCTGTAAGCAATCATTGTTTTGAGTGACTGATTTGATAACTCTACTGAAACTTAAGGCTTTTTTCCCTTCCATTCCTAAGTGCCAGTCACTGGAATTCTGGGTACGCACACATTTTGTGAGAACTTTATTTGACTAGTAATCCTATGAACACTTACTTGTGGAAAACTCAGAATAGGTTGCTATCAAATCTTTTGGAGAATGTTCCTGCCTTCAAGCAGGTTTCAAGGATGTTAATTTAACCCTTTTTGGGTCAAATCCCATATTTTGACTTCCATATTGTGAGGACAGTTGAAAATTAGGATTAGTTTGAAAAGTGATGGAATAGGTAAGTCCCAAGCATGTACCTGGACTAGATGCTATGTACCATAAATGAGTCAATGTTGCTCAATTACATCCTATTCTGTCCTCCAAGCAGAACACAACTTGAATTGTGTACTATTCCCTCTTGCCCCACCCCTTCAGGTGAGTTAGGCCCTGAGTAACTTGCCCAGTCATCTGCCAACAGGCATAGCTGAGCTAGAGATTCAAACTAGTTTTCCATACCCCAAGCCCCAAAGTTTCATTGACTGTTCCCATGTATTTTATTGTATAATTAAACATTCATGGTTTGGATTTTAGCATACCCCATGTATATGTGTAAAGATGGTTGTGGTAGATGTTGAGAGTAGTGCTTGTGCTTTTTTTTTCAACAGGTTGAAGTTATCCTGATATCCAATGCTGCTGGAGTCTTTTGCTACTGAATGTGTTAACTACTCGTGCACAATACCATCAGCTCTTTCTACCTGCTATTCAGTGAAACCTACTATCAACTGAATAGTTTTCTTCAGTCTTATGTGAATGGAATACAGCTGGCCACATTAAACAGTTCAACTAAAGGCTGCTAAGTTTACCAGAACTAAACACTAGGGGCTCTAGATTGCTATCATTTGTCTGGACTGTTAATCATTGGAAATGTTCTTTACATAATCTCCACTCCCCTCAGCACTGGAGAAATGAGATGGGGAGCAGAGAAGGACAGGGGCACTAACTGAACTAGTTTTGTGTTGTGCTGTAGTGCTTTGGTTTTATAGGTCATGGATAGGACCTAGCCTCCAGACTGCTGAGGGCATGTTCTCATGATGAGCAAAGTGAGCAAGCGAATTCACGTTTTAGCAAAGGCAAAACGACTGTAGTTTCTCATGTCAAACTGTGGGGTGGTAGGGATACAGAATGAACCCTTTATTTTACCCAGGTTAGCGTAACAGAATTGCTACAAACACAAGCTAGATTAGGCAGCAAAGTGGTCCAAGAAAATGTCACATTACTAGGCCTTGTAGAAAGTTTCCTGCAGTAGTGGCCTCTTAAAAAAAACCACCTGGAACAGATGGCTGCTCTCCACTGAGTCAGATCATTGGTCCATCTAGTTCACTATTGATGCTGAGCAGCAACAGCTTTCCAGGCTTTCAGACAGGAATTTTTCTCTGCCCTATGCTAGAGTCTGAACCGGAGCCTTTTGCATGCAGTGCATGTGCTCTTCCGCTGAGCTTTCCCTCCATTTCCAATTATGACCAAATGGCAAGTCATTCCAACTATGAAAGCTAAGAGACCTTTTAAATAACTAGCTGTGGTCACAAAGCTCTTGGTGATCTTTACATGTTTTGCCCCAAACTTTCTTGCAGTAATGCTGGCTCTATTAACCAGATGGGAGGCAATAATAATCCCTTGTAGGGCCTAAATAAGAATTCAATTGTTTTCCTAAAGGGCTTTCCTTTAAAGGAGGGCAACCATGTACCAAGGCAGGTTGGGAAGTTGACAGAGAGCCTTGGTTTTCTGAGTCTGCTTTCCTTTGCCCTCATTCAGTCTGTTATAAAAATCACATAACTGTTTCATTTTACAACCCTTCTGTCCCCTCAGCAAAAACCTAATCACATTGACTGTTGTAATCTGATTTTCCATCTCACCTGCTACAATAACCATTTATCACTCCAAAACATATCACATCTCTCCTTAAATCCCTACTCTGCATTCTAGTCCACTCCCAGTTCCTATACAAGATTTTTGCTCTTACCCCTCCAGCCATCTCTTGCCTGGAACCTCCATTCCTCCATCTACACCAACCTCAGCCAGCTGAAGCTATCCTGCACCTTCAAACATCATGGCCTGTGCTTCCTTGCTGCTCATTCCTGAAACTATCTCCCAGCATAATACTTGGTACTACTTCCCTTATTGCCTTTAAATGTCTCCGCCAAGCCCACCCTTTATGAAGCCTTTGGCCCAACTCTATAGCCACTATAATGTAACAAAGCTTAAGTGAACATACGTGAATACAGTAATTGCATTCTTTCCCTGCATCCATTTCCTCTTATCTCCTGGATAGAGACCCCTTTTCTCATTCTATTTAAGACACTCTGCACAGATTACACTATAGTAACGAGGGGAAAGCCAGTCTCTCAGACTGCTCAGGGACCCGTTTACATAGTCTTGAGTTTTATATATTTTTACAACTAATTTCCACACTACAAGATTCATTATGGAAGTATAAATACATGTGATACGGAGCAGTTGATTATATGTACTAGCTTGGTTTTTTACACTAAGATAATAAAAAATAGTACACTGGTGAAAGCTATTTTTATTCCATTTTAGTGACTTCAGTTTCTGTATTTCCCCCCTCTCACTACAGATAAGGTTTACAAAGTAGGTCTACTAAACTGAAATACTGCTTGTGAACTTTCTGCTAGACACAGTTCTGAATACAGAAAGTACTATTCTCATCTCAGTACCTAAACAAGCAGAACTAGTCTGAAAACAAAATGGCTTCTGTTCATGAATACTGAAAGATTCCACAATATGGCAGGTTCTCTTCCAAATTGTGCTGCCATGTCATATTCCGTTTCAGAACAAGGCCTTAACTAAAGTGGCAAAGCTAATTGCTTTGTTATTGCTAGCTTTTTAAATATAAACTTTGAGAATTAACAGGTGGGCACAATCTGTACAGGGCTCCAAGTCAATGCAAATAATCAGTTCGATTTAAGTGATTGAAATGGATGAGTAAGAACTATTCTTAAACAATAATGGTGATAGGAAGCTGTACTATCATTTCCAAAGACAAAGATTAGTCTTCATTTGCTTGGAACAAGAGGCCACGGGCAGACTCATCTCTATGACAGAGGACTAATAAAACTGTAGGAAGAATTCCTGTTAAGCGAGAGTTCTTGTGTTAGAATTCATATGCCATCGTAGAGCAGCGGTTCAAGAAGCAACCTATAAGGTGCACTCCCTCATCTTCTTGTCAGCTTGCTTCAGGGAGATCCATGTATTCAACATGCTTGACCGCAGCTTGGCCCATACAAAGTGGTTACTTAACCCAAAAATCTGAGCAGCAAATTGGGCAGCACCTTCGGGTGAAAGAATTGTGGAACAACCAAGACCTGTTTTAAAAAGAGAGAGAGAGAGGTAGCTTTTACTGAATGTTATAAGTAGAAGTGTTTGAAAGTGGTGGGTTTTTTTTGGGGGGGGGATGATTTGTTGAATTAAAATCCAAAATGTGGTTTATCGGATAACACCTAGTTTAGAGGTGCTACCAATTAAGAGTTTCTTAGGCAAAAATGAGACTAAGCTCTCTATCCTGAAGGTCTTGTAGTCTTGTAGCAAGAGATAATGTAAGCAAACGAGAACAATAGCTATAGTTGAGAACGAGAAAAAGAAACAGCTGTAGTTGAGAATGCGAATTCAGGGATCAGCTGAAGACTTCATGTTTCCAACCACTAGAGGTCAACACAACACTGTTCAAAGTTCTGGTCCAATACTAAACATGTGATCTAAAAATGTAACTGTTACATTTTAAGGTCAATTTCACCCTACACCTGGTACAACATAGTATAATGGGAACAGAAACCCTAAAAAGCTCAGTTTTCTCCAATTCTGAAGGATGCTTTGAACCCCCCCCCCCCATAGCTGCAGAGAATAAAGTCTGCTGGCAGTATCTGGATACTGCTCAGAGGACATGAAGTATTTGGGAAATGAGCTCTTGTGCCTCTTCACCATAGATTCTACTGCCTTTCCAAATCCTATAAAGTCACAAACTTTGCAAATGGAACCAAGCAGATATGCTGTAATATAGTTCACCGGTTCCCAATCTTCCCACCTTGTCCTCCGCGGTAGGTCGCAGTTCGATGTGTGCCGCGCTGCAGACCACGACAGCTGCAGTGCTGTGGGGCATTATGGGATGCTACTGGAAGTTGCTTCTGGGTTACGCCGAGACCCACGATCCACTCTGTTGGCCCCTCCCTTGGGGAAGGGTATCGGCAATGCATTCTGGAGCACATCAGGGCCAACTGAGTGGGTCATAGGCCTCTGTGCAACCCGGAAGCGGCTTCTGGTAGTGCCCCATAATGCCCTACGACTCCACACATCGGGCCATGACCCAACATGCGTCAGGTCGCAACCCACATTTTGGGAAATGCTATTGTAGTTTATAAATATTTTGGCACAGTATGTACAGCCACAGCTAATCTATTATGAGCAAACTGACATGGTTAAGTGCCTACCAGATTGCAAGCAAAAACATGGCCATCCAAAAAAAAGGGTAGTGGTTTCCCATTACTCCAGGGCATACTTACTAGGTAGGAAGTGTTTAAGTTTTAACGTTCAAAGTAAAACAAGAACAGTCTGATGTAGACTGAGCAAGATCAATGGCCTCCAGGAGCCATGAAATGTTGAGGTGTCCATTGGGAAAGAGAAGCAGAACAGGGCCAAGGAGAATTAGCCTCTGTACTGAAGGGGATTTCCTTTAGGGGTGCAGCTACCCCTGCCTATGGCTAATAAGCAGCTAACTGCTCTGTCAGTTTGCAAACTCCCCATTCTGATCTCAAGGCACCTGCGCATATTATTTTTAAATTAGACAGACATAGTCAGAGACATAGTCTGGCAGCACCAAAGTCACTGGCACACAGCACCATTAAAAGAGCCAGGAGAAAAAAACCAATGCTCCTTACTGGGCTTTACTCTTGCCTGGTCACGGGTTAAGCCCACTTGGCCATGGCAGAGAGAAGATTCTGCAGTGCTACCCTCTTTGGATGAGCCAATGGGAGGCTAAGAGCAGGAAAAAAAATCCTATAAACCAGGGAAATTGAAGCAATCAGTTCCAGCATTTTTGGGGTTATTTTGAATATTACTGAACCTGCCTCTTCTTTACCAGGCCTTACCATCCACCCAAAGAAGTAGCCAATTTAAGTTACAAGAGACAGGAAATGCTTGCATAGCATTGTAGTATTTTGTCTCCGATCTCAGACTTCACTTTGTCAAACTGAAGACTTGTTCTGCCAGTGGTCAAGCATCTGTGCTTTTGTCTCTTGTTCCTTGATCCCTAATAAACTCTTGTTGTTCCTAACCCGACTGGTTCAGGGGGGGCCAGGGCTCATAAAATGTGTCTACCACTCCCAAACAGTCTGCTCATAGCCAATGCTACAAGGCTGAGTGAGAATGTCCATAAGAGAAGCAGCAGAGAGAGCCAAGGCAGCTGGCCTCCCCCCCTCTTGCAGCCTGTTTTAGTTTAGGGTTGCCCAGGAAAACAGGGCAAGCCCCAGCTGGAGAGAAGCCCTGAGGGGACACCTTCATCCCAAAAGTCTTTTCCAGTTGCAGCAAAACTACTCTCAGGGTGTGTGTGTAAAACTACTCTCAGGGTGTGTGTGTGTGTGTGTGTGTGTGTGTGTGTGTGTGTGTGTGTGTGTGTGTGTGTGTAAACCAAGGCAAGATAGAGTACAGGTGGGCCCCCATATCCACTGATTTGCTATCCACGTTTTCAGTTATCCATGGATCGTGGGGACCCCCCAGGCTTTTACTTTTTTCCCCAGTAAGCTTCATTTCTTCCTTAAACAAACAAACAAGAGAAGCAGCCTCTGGCTGCTTATTACAGGCAAGTAGAACAAGACTAAGTCCTAGAGAGGCTCTGCAAGGTTAACAGAGACCTTGCAGAGCCTCTCTAGGACTTAGTCTCGTTCTACTTGCCTGCAATGGAGGCTGCTTCTCTGTTTGTTTTAAGGAAGAAACAAAGCTTGCTGAAAGAAAAATAAGAGCTGGGGGGGGCAAGCATGCCTGCCTGCAGGGGAGGCAGGGTGGGCGGGCCCTCAGGAAACCATGGAGGGGGTGTTCACTCTTATCCACGGTTTTAAGTATCCATGGAGGGGCCTGGAACATATCCCCAGCGGATATGGGGGCCCACCTGTATTTGGAGAGTGTCCACAATTCTCCTAGCCATCACAGCCTCCTTGAACCTTTAATAGCTTAGAACCTCCTGGAGGGGGCATTAGGGTTAGGGAGCTGTAACATTTTGTTGCAAGGTCCCACAGGTTTATCGTATGTGTACACACAATATATCCTAGAATACCCAAAAATGTCTTCTCAATTTAATGCTTGAACTGAGATGACTTAAGTCGTTTCCACAGAACTTTCAAAACTCTCCTCAATCCCTTTGTACATGTACTGCCTCTTTGAAAATAACCATTTGCTCCAGGTGGTCAAGGAGAACTTACCACTGGGTAGCCTCAGAGAGGACCACACATCCTGAGCACCCCAATCTGCAGAAAGTGGAGGACAGTTGACAACTGGATAGGCAGTGTTTCCAGACATCACCGGTCCCAAGCCATTGCTTCTTCCAGCCACTGCTACAAACACTGTAGGAATTCCATCACCTAATCACATGAAAACACACAGTATCAATGCCACACACGTCTTTTACAAGAGCTAACTAGTTCTATATCATTTTCTTTTTCTGTTGAAGGAGTAGTCTGAGATAGAGAGAGAGAGAGAGGGGTTTTTGGCCTAGTATTTATAGCTTTTGTTGGAAGCAAAACTAGGTTTTCGACAACAGGTTTAGACAGGATGGTGATCAGCCAGGTTGGGCACTCAGAGGGCTCACTTGGCTGGGCCAACCCCTGAACTCTCAAGTATTAGTGACAGTACCCCAACACTCCATCAGGGGGCAGGCAGGAGCACCATGAGGAGGCCTGTGCAGGCTTTGCCTCAAGCCCCCCCCCCCCCACAACCTGGTGCCAGCACTCCATTTAGGATCATTTACCTTCATATTCAGCTTTGATCCTCAATGTCTCATCTGGTCCCTTATGGGCAGAGGTCACCCGTAATTCACAAGGAATGCGGAAGTTTTCACATGCCTTTTTTATTTTTTCACTGTGACCAAGATCTGAAGGTGAACCCATGAGGACAACCACTCTGCCTTGGGTCTGTGGTTTCAGCAACAGCTAGCAACAGGGAAAATTAAAGGGCAACGTTAAAAAGTACTTGGAACAGAGAACAAAATAATAATAATTCTGTTCTATTATGACCAATACCTCCACTCTCTCCGCAACCCATTCAAAGTTCCTCTTCACCAGCTGCAGCCCCTCGGCAGTCACTTCTTTAAGATCACGGTAAGACTAAAACACACAGAAAACCAAAGTGTTGGAGCAAGAGTCGCCCGTTTCATACATACATAAGCAACTTGTCACCTTTCATTGAAAGGCTCCACAACAATTTGACGTGTAATGACAAGGTGTCAAAGTGCATAAGCAACAACAGTTAACAGAGTGCAGTTAACAGACATTGCTCATGGACACAGCAATTCCAGTTTTGAGATCCCTCAAGTTCACCTTAGTACTCAAATACTAGACCAGGGTTTCTCAACCTTTGGGGGTCCATGTACCCCCTACGCGGGCCTCCAAAGGTTGGCGTATCCCCTGACTCCCCCACATCATCCCCTGACTCCCATGTACCCCAAAAAATGCACCCCCAAAGTATCTTTTTACGGCCTGCGGCGCAGCCGAGCGGGTTCTCCGGCTCGTGCCGCAAGCTGGAGGGACTGGAGGGACGAATCGGCAGGACTGTAGCCTTTCCCTCTGGCTTGTGGCGTGAGCCGGAGAACCTGCTCGGCCGTGCCGCAGGCCAGAAAAAAAACGGGTAAATTGTCCCCCGTAGCTCTCCCTACCTTTTCTCGCAGACGCCATGTTAGATCTCCCGAAATCTCACACTCCCAAATCTCACGCCGCGATCTTGGATCTTGCGAGATTTTGGGAGATGCAACATTGTGGCGGCGAGAAAAGGTAGGGAGAGCCGTTTTTTCGGCCTGCGGCGCAGACAAACAGGTTCTCCGACTTGCGCTGCAAGCCAGAGAACCTGCTCAGCCGCGCCGCAGGCCGGGAAAATACCCCCCACACTTTTCCCTATTTTTCCGCTCCTGTTAGCTGCTGATCGCAGCAGCTGATAACGGGGAGCATCTCGCGTACCCCCAACCTACGTTCTGCGTACCCCTGGGGGTTACGCATACCACAGGTTGAGAACCCCTGTACTAGACTGTAGCTTGCCCAGAATCTCTGCGATACCAGAGGATAAGTCAGCCATGTAGAGGGGCCACAATATGCCTGAGTTTAGGCATGTTGTAGTATCATTGCATGATAAAGCCACAGTTCAAAGCAGATGGCAGGCTGAGAAGCCAAAAGGATGGGAAGTATCAGAAAACCAAAGCAACTCTAAAGTGTGCTTTGCAGAATTTGTCAGTACAGGATTTCAAGCATGGTGCCCCATGTGACTCCACTGGTATTAAGCAGAAGAGGATAAACAGCCAACAGCCATAAACAGCCTATGGCTGTGCCAGTATACCAGGAGTTCTCAATCTTGGCGTGGCCGTGACCCACCTTGTCTTCCGGTGGTGGCATCGTGACCCACCCATCTCCTGCAGATGCTCCTGGCTCAGGACGGCCTCCGGAAGCCTCCCGACACAACCGGAAGTTGCGTTGGCAAAACCGAAAATGATCCAGATGTCACTTCCCCACGGAGGCCCCTGGAAGCCGTTCTGGGCCGGGAGAACCTGTGGGAGGAGAGGTGTGACCTGGGAGTGGCCTCCAGTTACTTCTATTTGGCTCAATTTGGAGCCAAATGGAGACGGGAGGGCAGGTGGGCCCAACTCATGACCTGCCTCTGCATTGGACCACAAGTTTGAGAAGCCCTGCTCCAGACGTTTATCACTTTATCATAGTTCCCAGCAGTTTTTTAATCTGACAAGTCAATTCATCATGCATTGCATTCTGTACACACCAATTTCATCCAAATTACAGTATTATGGAAATGTGCTGAAAGGGGAGTTCCACGATAAAGTGAAGAGGCTAGTAAAATATATTTAATCATTTAGTTATATATAAATAAGCTAAATCTCAAATGCTTCTTTGAAGTGACTTGAACCAATTCCACTAGTAGTAGTAGTTCTCACTTCAGTTTTGACCACAACAGACAAACTCTGCCCTCTGCAGATCTCAACATGTCAATGGAGTGGGGAGAGAAACAGGAGACAGAACAGGGAGAGAGAACTGAAATACCCGTTCAGCTAAAGAACAAATATAGATTAGGTTGAAATTCAAAGTCTTAAAGGATTTAAACCTGGAGTAAAGGACCATATTACCGAATCTGGCTATCACCAAAGGCATCTTAAGAGCAAGAAAAATAGTTATGAAAAAACCTAACCAACCCAGTTTTGCACTTAGTCCATTTGGGGGCACGTAAGCACTGCCTGGAGGCAAACCCTCCCACTCTCCCTCGCAATTTTAAATGTCTTCTTGTTCCCAAGGTTAGAAGAGTCTAGTGCTCAGCTCCAATAGTGCAGTCCTGCTTTAATAGAGACCATGCACCATGGAAGTTGAGGAGACCTCTCCTTTGGCCCTCTCTTGTGCAGCTGATTGTTGAGAACGTAAACTTTAAAGGAACCTGGCAAAGGCAGCAGTTAATCTTTCAACTGTGGACAACTTGTGCTAAGAAAAACTAGAGGAGACAGCAAGTTGCTGCACCTTTGATAATGCTCCTCATGGTTTAGAAGCAAAACGTTAGGACAACCAACCCCTTGTTAACTTAATAAAAACGACCAGAACTCAAAGATTAAATTACCTGTTTGTCTTTCTGCTGTCTTCTGTCCCCAGAAGGCCACAATCTCCAAGAATCATTATCAATGACATCTGCAAGGACAATTTCTTTTGTAGATACATTAACGCCAAATTCAACCTTAAAAACAGCACAAAGCACAATTAGTGAGAGTTTGCAATTTTATTGTTGCGTTTCAATCAATGTACATCTAAGAGATCATTTCTTATACCTTGATGTCCACTAGAGTACAGTTCTGGGGCTGCCATGCTTTTTCAAGTATTTCAAAAATAGCTTGAGTGGAGTGAGCCATGATGTCAACTTCAGTTTGTCCAATTGCAAGGCCAGCAAAGTTGAACTTGGCCTCAATGAGTTGCTCTTCAGACCACTGTGGATCATTTGCCGCATCATCCTGATAAAAATGGCAACAAGAATTGCATCAGAACAACTTACGTTTTCATCAGGCACCCAAGCTCAAGACCACCAACAGGACACAGTTTTGAAGTGCCAACTTAGTAGACGGCTCCACTAAAGTGGAAGATGAGTTCTTTGAGCTGTCATTACACAAAACCCATCAGTGTCTCTGGTACAACACAATCTCCTTCCACCATAACTTGCCTGAGCCCGTATTTAAAATTTTACTTTTTCTAATACTGTACTTTCATTAGCTTAAGAAATAGGTCCCAAATGCTTCTAGGGTTGATACATCTATTTTAGAACAAAATCAACACAACGATTTTGTACAGAACACCTGATGAATCAAGCAAGTTTATGTAGACCAAATTCTATTTTTTTGCTAAAAGCTTAATGGCTGCTGTACAAATAAAACCATGGTTAGAATGCTTAAACTATGCTCCGATTTGGGCAGTGTTATGAACAGATACATAAAGTATTAACAACATTGACATGTTTTTCTTTCCTCTTTAGCAGGAAACTTCTGCTTGGCTAAATAAACCACTCCAGAGGAGTTCTCTTTCTAGAAGGTTTATCTTCAGAAATCTTGTTTTACCATATTACTTAAGCGCAAGAATTGCCATTAGCTTCAGATTAAAAAAAAACTGTACTAATGCTGCAGTCTTCAACATGTCAAATGTAACTCGACCCCGGATCTGCAACATAGGACCCACCTGGAAGAGCCCAGCCCAACTAATGAGCAGTCAGTTTCTTTTCCTGCCCAGAGACAGCCAATCAGCATGCACTGCTACTGCATCCTTTTGCTCCTTTACTTATCTCATCAGGTGGAAGTAGAGGAAGGGCAGGCAACAGAATAGCAACAGCATGCACTCAATTTTTAAGGCAGAGAAACAGGTGGCGAGGCAAGGGAAGGGAGCCGAGTGGGAGTCCAAGGAGCCCTCTGATGATGGGAGGGGGGGAAACTTAGCCAAAGCAAGCCCCCCACCCAAGTCTTTAGTAGGATCTACTTCATCTGGGACTCCTAGCAACAGGCCACAGTACAAGCCCCCCACCCAAGTCTTTAGTAGGATCCACTTCATCTGGGACTCCTAGCAACAGGCCACAGTACTTGTTCAATCTGTGCAGACCTGCACCCCAAAACAAAAGGGCAGCAACAGCACTGCTGCAAAACCACTTCTGGGTCCAAACTCCTGTACTGAAGACCTCTGCACTAGTGGCTCCATCGCTTGATCATATCTGCAAAATAGTATAATGCAGCCAAGCTGCATACATATTACCTACCTTATAAAACATTTCAATTTTAGGTGGGTAAAATCTATAACCTTCCTTAACGCCAGGGTTTCTTTTCAGGAAAGAACCAGTTGCAATTCTTCTGCAAACCCATTCAATTGGAATCATTTCACAGTGTGCAGCTATAAATGCTGTGTCACTGTGTTTTCTCACAAAAGCAGTTTTGACTCCTGAAAAAGAAAAGAGATGACTCTTTGATTCTACTGCCAAAATGCACTTCTAAAGTCGGGGTTGTGAATGTGAACAGAATGCCTGTGTGCTTCAGAGGGTAGACACAGCAATCTGGGCCCGTACAGGATCACCAGCAGAAGGAGACAGAGATAAAAACCAGTACAAGCAGGAGTTCAGTAACTTTACATCATCTTTGGAGTCCCCACCTAAAGCAGCCTCCAAATAGTTGTAGAACAATAATACTGAGAGAGTGAGCAATGAAATAGCTTAAGACAAATTAACAACTTTATGAAAGCAACAGGTGTTAAATTGTTATAAGACCAGAAGGTGACGGCACACATACCGTTATCTGGGATATGTGCCACTGCAGTTCAGCAAATAACTCAGATGGAATTTACAGTGTTATTTTATCTACTCTTTCCAATCTAGTATACACCATATTTAGACAGGATACAGAGCTATCACAAGGGAGGCTTGAGCCTAGTTGTAAGTAGTGATGGGGAGATGCGACTCAGGAGGCAGTCCAACAGGAGGCACTCCCATCATTGGTGGGGTTCAACCTTGTCTACTTGGCTTGCAACTCCGATAGGCTCTTCGATCCAACAATAAAGTTGGATCATTCAGAAACCTTGTAGGAAAAATGACCCTTTATCTCGGATTCATATGAGCACAGAAAGTTGGCTTCTACCAAGGCAAACCATTGGGCCATCTAGCTCAGTATTGTCTATGTCAGTGGTTCTCAAACTTTTATAGGGCAGTAAGGGAACATTTAAGTCGTCGTGAACTTGGCAGCGACAGCACTTCCAGGGTCCTGCCATCACAGCTGCGGGAAAAAAAGGTTCCCCCCCCTCACTTACCAGGGGTTGTACCAACTCTCCGGCGGTTGCAGGAGCCCACAGCCCCCTCTACAGGCCCCCGTGCCTCAGAAGAGCTCCCAATCGAGTTTGGGAGCTCTTCTGAGGCGTGGGGGGCATCCGTAGAGGGCTCCAGAGGACTATTGTGACCCCCGGTAAGTGAAAATCCCCCTTTTCTACGACGGCACCCCATAAGTGCCGACGTCACCACGTATCGCCACACTCCTTAAGGGGGTAGCAACTGCTTCCGGGTAGTGTGGTGGGTCACGATCCACCAGTTTAAGAATCGCTGGTCTACACTGATGACAACAGCTCTCTAGGTTCGAGTTAGGGATTTTTCCCAGCCCAAGCTGGAGAGGACTGAGATTGAACTTGGGAACTTGCACCGAGCTACAGCCCCATCCAACAACGGTCGATGCCATCAAAACATTTATTCTAGAATCCTATAGCTTGTGATGTGTGGAAGAGCGAGTCAGAAACCTCAAGTGTGGCAGAATTAGTTTCTTGCCTTGCCAAGCACAGAATTGTCAGATCTAGCTTCCACGGCAGATCTGCATGGCTCTGATAAATTCTAACTGGTGTTTTTGAGTAAGCAACGCCGGCAGAAAGGCCAGTGCCGCTCACTCCACTGCCGTCCCCGGACGCAGGTAGGTCCTATGCCGGGAGGGCGGGCTGGGGTAGTGGCCATTGGTTGGCCCAGTCTGGGAGAGGGCGGGGATATTGGTGCTGGGTTGTGCCGATATCCCAAGCCCCTTCCCAGCCCGGCCTTATAAGGCCTCCCCAGAGCTGGCACGCATCCAAGGAGGACGACTGGGGCCTCCGGCACTTACACCGGGGGAAGGGGATGAATGTACCTTCCCCCTCTCCCCCGAGGTGAGCCCTGGCTGCGCTGGCCGCATCCTGCACAGGATGTAACGGCCAGTCATTTAGTGCAACTTGTGCAGGATTGGGCTGTTCGTGTCAGACAACATCAGGCTGAACATCTTGTAAGGGGAGGGGAGAGAGAAGAGAAAAAGAAACTGGTGTTTTGCCAGAAGGGAGTCACAAGGAAAATGTTTACCAGAGAAGGTACAACAGTTCATGGGAAAATGCTATGGAGCAAGATAAAGTCCTCTAAATAAGTTAAAAATTAACAATAAAGCTTACTCAAGATCTTCAGGAAATACCGATATAAAGCAACTATGGCTCATCCTGGTAACTTGCATCATTTTAGATTAGATGTTTTAGACAGTTTGGGGTAAATCTATAACCTGCAAGATATATTCTTTGATTTACAGACTTTTTAATTAGAACACCAGACAACTGACAGAATTTATGGCTGCAGAGAAAGATTTGAGACATATTCCGACAGCTTCAAAATATACCAAACTTCCCATGGCACCCTAACCCTAACCCCCTAGTTCAAGTCTCACCTCAGCTGTGAACTTACTAGGTAGTCTTAAACTAATCAATTTCAGCCTCCTTCCAGCCATCTGCACTATGGGGATAATACTGGCCTACCTTCTAGGATTGTTGCAAGGATTAGTGTACATGAAATGCCTTGAGTGCTTGAAATACACAATACAGGGTGTACTGTATTTCAGTACAGGGCGCCCCTTGAGTGATTCTGTAATCAAGTTCCTCCCACACGCGATTTAGCATGTCTCTATCAATGTGAGCAAAGGCATTGATTATGTGAGCCTGCAGTTCTGGTAGATCGGCTGGTAAAGATGACACAAATACCGAATCTTTCACATAACCCCACATGAAAAAAAATCACACGGGTTTAAGTTGAAAGTGTCGTTGCACTGTTGTCACATATTGACTAGCATGGAATTCGAGGACAGCAAACGCTTTCTCGCTGTGAGTAATGCGTGTCTTGTAACATCCAACTCATGCGGCATATCGCTAATATTACAACCATTAAAAAAATCATGAAACCGCTCCAATCATTTGTAGACACCCTGTATAAATGCTACGTCAGGATCAGAATTTTAAAAAGCCAGAATGATGACAGAATAGCAGTTGCAGGCATTTTTTTTTCCACCATTGGTTTGGTGAAAAGCAAGATGCTGTAGCATGTTAAGTCCTACTGCCCATGTTTTCAATGATGCATGACACCAACAATTACAGGATGCAAGTACCCCATGTGACCCATCCGAGGGTCAAGTCACTTGATCTATTTTGCACGGGTAACTTTTCCCAGAGGTTTTGAAAAGGTGATCTTGAAAATCCCTACTGCAGCAGTTCCCAAACTTACTGGGGCCATGGCGCCTTTCTTCCATGGCACTTGTCGGGATGCCCTCTGCCTGGCTCTTCTTCCTGGCTCTTCTGTGCGCCGCAATCTTGGATTGTGCAAAATCTCATGCGATCCAAGATGGCAGTGTCCAGTTCACGCAAGATCTTGCACAATACAAGATAATGGCGCCCAGGAGATCTGGGAAGAGGCGGTCAGAGGCATCCCACGACGCCCGTGTGGGTGGGTGTCACGGCGCCCTCAGGTGTCAACGCACAGTTTTGGAACCACTGCCCTACAGGGTCAGAATCATTGCTTACGTTAGATACCTCATCATCTTGCCATGTGACCTGTGCATTCACCGCTCTAAAACTGCAAGGGAACGTATCCTTATGGTGACTTTCCCATGTCAAAAAATGAGTTGTGGGCATCAACCTCTTAAGAGTTAAAAAAAAATTCTACATTTGAAGCTTTATTGTTGGAAATGCCTTGCCAATGAGGTATTGTGCTTCCCAAAGCAGTTCTACAGTTTCCACTACTCACCAGCTTCCTGAAGTAACTGGAACACACAGCTTGTTGTTGTATTTGAGAATGCAGCCTTCCCCTCCATGAGATCTTTTCTAGCTGCATTTCCAGCTGTTATCTGATCTTTTGACTGAAGAAGAACACATCCTGGGAGATTTGGCAATTCATAAACCACTTTTGTTTTTCCTTCATTTATTTTTTTGCCAAGTTTAAGTTCTGGGGGGGGAGTGGTGGAGAGAAAAAGTGGTGACAGTGTTAAGTTGTGTACCTCAAAAATGCTTGCAGAACATAATACGTTCAACAGAATTAGCAAAACCTTAGAAAAAGCATTACATTAAAAAAATCCTTAGTCTCTATATTCTACACAATTAAATATATTTGTATCCTAAGGGAAATGGCAATTAGATATCAAATCAAGGAGCCTGATTCAACAAAAACAGGCTTGGGCATTTATTAGGGGTAGCTGCATTCAGAGTCTTCAAATTACAGTAGTCAGAAATGATAGCAAGGGAAAGTTTGAACTTAGGGAGAACAAGAGTGCAAACTGAAAGGTGCATCATGTTACTTGGAAAGGGCAGAACTTGAGTGCAAGCAGGTTCTCATGTAATATCCAAAGTTGGGTTCAAGGCTCTCACCCCGATGAAATCCTGACAACTGGAAAGCTTGTGGCCATCTCTGCTGGGGCAACTTCACTGAGCAGAACGAGCAGGCAACTGAGAAACACAGTGCCCTTGTGATTCTCCTTCGCAGATAATCTGCTTTTGGAATTACTCAGAAGAGCGGGATTGAGGATTCGCACAACTATGTACAGTACTCAGATCCAACTCCTTAGTTTAGTCTCAGAAACGCTAGCCCCACAGTTATGAAGACATTGTGTGCATACGGGAACAACAATGGTCCACGTATAACATACCTGACTGTGGACCCTTGCTGTCTCGCAACAAACAATGCAAAATCTGTGCCCAGGAAGACTATCGTTCCATGGCCTTTCAGGGTGTGCGAGTGCTTTGCTCATCTTTCATCTTGAGCCCAGCAGTTTGTAACCAACTAATAATACTACAGTAGATTTATTGTATACCTGAAGAGAAATCAAACGAGTCCATTCAATAGGAATGGACATTGGGATAGTTCTTTATTGTTGAAGAAGTACTCTGATCTAGCTGCTGGCTGTTACAGATTAAACTTCATTCATTCTACATTACTCTTCTACACATCCACCCACATTCATTTCACATTTGTATGAGCCTGCTTCTTTTAGCTGCAAGGACTATACTCAATATACCAGTGTTTTCCAAACCTTTTTGACCTGTGGCTTCCTTGACCATTGGCCATGGCTCCCCATTACATTATGTTGATGTCTACCAGTTGGCATTGCACTGTTTTCTTAAGAGGATTCCATTGCACTCGGCGGCTCCCCTGGCTGTTTTCAGGGAGCCACGCCTCCCAGTTTGGGAACCACTGCAAACACATAGCTTTGCCACCAACACACAGCTTTGCCCCAAAGTCACTCAACAGGGAGCTGCAACCCTGAACAACACACTGTACTTCTAGGATTTCTGTGTTTGCAGAGACATGTTTGTTGCATTCATGAGTGTGTGTGTTTTTTTTAGGTGAATACCCAAGACATTGCATGTGAATGAAAGAGTGGCAATTCCATTCGTTTCTGAGCCTATTTTACAGAAAGAACAGAAAAATGTATCAAACTCCAGTTGATTCTTAACAAGGAAGGAAATTAATATATCAGAGTGTCTGCAAAGAGCTTGCATGTATTGCACGGCACACGATCGTGCCAGATCTCGCTTACAGAATCATCACTCTAGAACAGGGGTTCTCAACCTTTGGAGGCCCGGGTACACCCCATCACGGTCCAATTTTCTGAAGTACCCCTGCTAATTAATTGGATAAATCAATTAATTAGGTAATCATTAAATAAAAAGTACTAAAACAATTTTAAATGTGAAAAAATGTCAACTCTGAGTGAGAGAGAGAGAGAGAGAGAGAGAGAGACAGACAGACAGACATGCAAGGATCTCTTTTTTTCTCCAAGTCACACTTCCCAAAATCAGCTCCTCCCTCCCCCACCCCATCATGGTACATTTTCCAAAGTACAAAAATAAGCCCCAAACCAAAGAGACAGAAGGGCTCAAAAATAATTACAATTTAAAATCCATGTTTATACTTAATTAGCTGCTGATGGGGCAGATAAGGGGCAGGGCTTGGCGTACCCCCAGCAAGAGGTCCGCATACCCCTAGGGATACCCGTACCACAGGTTGAGAACCTCTGCTCTAGAAATTAGAGGAATACACCGATTCCATTAACAAACAGAGAGTCAAAACCAAGCAATATGTATTTCTTGCATGGAAAGCATGCGGACTTGTTTGTTGTCGATCATGAATGTGCAACAATCATATACATGATATACTGTACAATCATATACATGTTTATTTCATTGCACATAATGGCAAGTTACAACTGCATTAAACCTCCCCAGCTTTTATGTACTGCGTGTACAGACATGTATGAGAGCCATGTTGAATAATCATTCATGGTGATCTATCTACTCACAGTACATGTGGTTCCTGGCCCCCATTATGAAGTTCTGTATAGAATGTTGCATCAAAGGGCCCCAACTCTCCCCCTTATACATTCACACTAGAAGTTAGCAAGGGTAAAGACATGTTACATTGTATTTTACACCCCATGGCACACAGCCAGTTTGTCCTTCAGTCTTATGAAGGATCACTGCTCCTCTGCTTGGTTATCAAAGCAGCTTCAGACAAACAGCTGCACTGCAAAGTGCTTTCCGAAGACTACAGTGAACGACCTAAGGATCAGCTTTAGAGGGAAAAAAAATCAGATCCACACGTTGCGAGTGGCTGAGGTGGTAGAGTCTTTAAGGGGAAGAAAAGAATGTACCTCTTAAAAAAAAAACGTTTAAAGCGGTTTTCCCCCTCTATTGTCTACTTATGTAGATCGAGCCTTACTAGAGAGTAAGGAAATTGGCTCAAACAGAGGGCGAAGTTTGCAACCGCCAGCGGCTCCCTCTGAGCCTCACTTTCTACCAGGTGCACAAGAGGGGGCGACAGCACGCAGCCACTCACCTGAAGGTATAGGAGCCATTGCAGCGGCGGGGACAATGAGCGGAGGCGCCTAGAAAGCACAAAGAGAAGTTGAGCACGTGAGAACGAGGCGGCAGCAGCAGAGTTTGGCAGGGCAGGCCGAAGAGGGAGGAAGCCGAGAGAGAGCGCGCCACTCGCAGTTCCGAAGCAGCGGCGGGGCTGCGTAAGAAGAGTCAAGAGCGGAAGGGGGTGGCGAAGGGGGGTGGGGAGCAGCTATGGAGTCCACCAATAGCTACAGCTCACTGAGGCGACCGCACCTCCTAAGCCACACACACACCCGCCCCCCCCGAGCAGATTGCTCAAGGGGGGAAACAGCCCCCTCTGTTCCAGTTCCTCCAATCTGAATTGGGCATCCACCAACACCCCTTCATCGCCCTCCACGCCCTCCCGTAGAGCAACATTAAACAGCATTAAAAAAAAATCACATTTGGACAAGAGCAAAGTTTGATCCGAAGATCGCTCACTGCAGCCTGAAATTCCACCGCCCCGCCCCGCCCCGCGTCTGCAAACATGCACGGCCAACAACGTTTTAGCTACCAACCTAATCTCACAGCAAACACTACCCCAAACTTTCCCAATCCTGCTCCGCGCAAAAAACAAAAAAACAAACAACAAACCTCAGATCTCTCCGTTTCCAGTAACTTCTGCTGCGCGCGGCTTTTCTTTCTCTCTCCCTCACCGGTCTCTTTCTTGAAATGCAAAACCCGGGTCCCACAATCACGAGCCTACTCTACTCCAGCAGCCTTAACCCAGCCCCGCTCTCCTCCAGCAGTACCCCTGAAAGTTCGAAAGGTGGGATGTACCAAACGTCTTCGGGGGATGAGGGGGAAAGACTTACTCGTGTAAGACTAACTTTGTTTCAAAACGTGCCCTCTCGCAGGCAGCCTGTTTTCTTTTCTCTCCTTGGTATGCAAAAGACACAAACGCTCAGGAGAACGCGGAGAAAACTCGACCTTCAGCTTACCTAGAAAGTTTTGCAGGCATTCCCCCCCTCCCGTATGTACATATATGTAAATGAGGAAGGCGAGGGGTGGGAGTGGAGGAGCTCGCGCCAGTAGCCCCAGGTCGGCGCCTCCTCCTCTTTCCCACACAAACAGAGGCGGAGGCAGGACTAGCAACTACAGTAGCAGCTGCAATAGAAACAACACGTGTTTGCTCGGGCACCATGGAGTTGGAGGAGCTGGGGATTCGGGAGGAATGCGGCGTGTTCGGATGCATTGCCTCCGGCTTGTGGCCCACGGAGCTGGACGTGCCCCATGTGATCACGCTTGGGTTGGTGGGGTTGCAGCACAGGTAAGGTTTGGGGAGGAGGCGGGAGTTGAAGAAGGGGGCGGCCAGGGAGAGGACTTGGTTGAAGGGCCTGATTCTAAGCGGTGGGGCTTTGTGGCGCATGTAAAGCTGCTAGAAGTCACCAAATCAGGTTGCAAAACGCTTAGGAGAGTGTTTGAATTCAGCGCCATTTACTTCCGAGGATATATGCCTAAGGGGAGAGCTAGCACGTACGTCTACTCGGAAGTAAATCACCCCGAGTTCAGATACATTTACTCAGATCCATACAAAGACATGAATATATACAGCATTCTGCCAAAGGTCGCCACATTAGTTGCTGATAAATTGCTTACAGATTTCCTGGTACTGTACTGCATTGTCTGTTGTGCAGGTAACTGAAGTGCAACCCTATGCAGGATATCCAAATACTTTCTTAAACTTTGTGACAGCCAGAGCTTTGCATGTACATTTAAAACTAGCCAGTGCTGGCGCCACATCTGCTCAGGAGCCAGATCTCATGACAGTGCTATTCACTGCTGTGTGATCTTATCCGTCATAGCCTGCCACACAAATTCTAGTATTTAAGTAAACGCTACTTGGTACAATTTTAGGCCCCTGGTTGACTAGCACAAACTCTCTGTGTTCATCTTGGGCTGTTTTCCACACATTTTACCAATGCAAGTAAGGGCCCTGGGGTCTTTGTGCACCACTGTACATAAGGGTTGTTGTACATGTGATTGTGTTGCTACATACACACAAAAGCTAGTCACATTTGGCTATATAGTATACACCACTGCCAATCACAGCTTTTCATTACCTGTATAGCTGGTGGTAACATATGCACATGCAAGATTTTCTCATGCTATAGTCCCCTCTACATCTGTGTATACCTGCATAGACAGAATGCCGTGTGTGAAGGGTTCTGCAGGATACATAAAATGGTAAAATACTTGTCTGCAGGTCCATTCAGAGGAATTTTATCAGGGGGTACAAAGTTTCTTTTGGGCCCCTTCCCTACATATGAATTTGGCTCCTGGACCCCCATTTTTTGCTCCAGGGCCCCCTTTTTGACCCATTTTTCACCCTGGGCCCGGGTACAAATTACCCCCTTAACCCCCCTCTCAGAGCCCTTGCTTGTCTGTATTTTAACTCACTGCATGAGGGTGCAAGAAGGCTTCCATTAGTTCAGGTCTGGGAAGGACTGCTGTATAGTAAGTGACATGCAATGATGTGGTGGATTTGATCAACTGGAACATCATTTTTGTCCTTGTGGCTATACTGGGAAGAACTAAAGCAAAGTGGGGTTATGCAGGGTCGACTTTAAGCCAGTTGGACCAATTGGGCCCCCACGCCTAAGGAGCCCCCAGGCTAGGGTAATCTACTCTAGTCTTGTCAAATACACTCAACAACGTGCTTAGATCTATTTGGTCCATTAACTTACATGCACTTTTTAAGTGTGCATTTTGATTGCTTTCCATTCTACCATAAAGATATAAAGTCTATAATAAATTTTATTTATACCTCAAAGATTCTACTGACTTTGACTGTGAACCTTGATTTTGGCCCTGCAAAAATGTTTCCAATTGGGCCCTTCCTAAGGCCAGCCCTGCAAGTGTAACCTCATCCCACTCCTGCCAGTCAGATCTGTAGCAGATTCCTGATATGAGAACTGCCTCATCTGTATGCCTCTGCTCTTCCTATATTGGCCTACATTGTTTCCTTCCCTCCTTCCTTTTTCAGCATCTTTTGTAACTTGCTACAATTCTATAACTAGAATTGCAAGTGAATTAGTTTGCATTTTGCAACAGAGTGCCCACAAACTCCTGCTCACAGCTCAGCTGGAGTGGACCAGCAGGATGGGGATGAGAGACAGAGTGACTATCATGCCAAAGCAGCTACGGTAACGGTTGCTCTGAACCAAGAAGAACTTGTTTAATGAGATACTTCCTGTTTGCTGGCTGCTATCACTTAAGGGTATAAGTACCTTACACTGCAATAGCATCCAGATTTACCTGGGAGTAAGTCCTAGCAAATTCAGTTAGACTTATGTCTGAGTAAACATGCACATCCCTCCTTAAGAATTACAGCTTCGATAAAGCACAAGAAATCTGAATGATAATAACGTAACAATAAATAACTGATGAGTCACAGCCCAATCCTGTGCCCAATCGATAATTTAGACCGTCGGAGCACTGCTCCGCTGGTCTAGGGTGCTGCAAGCGTGCCATAAAGCACGTTTGCAGCACCTGGCAAGTAGGTAGCACTGGCATCGAGGCTGGCACCACTTTACTTACCCCAGATCCGGAGCTACGCCTGCCGGAGCAGGTACATTCTCCACCGGGCTGTGGAGGGAGGTGGGGGGGGCGGAATGGGGCATTCTGGGTGGGACTGGTCAGCCAGGCCTGAGCTGGGAGAGGGATCGGCGGCGGCACGCTCCGCCAAATCCTATCCCCCTCCCCAGGCCTGGCCACTGTTACATGGGCCTCCCAGATTTGTGCCAGAAAAATAGTGGCGCACATCCAAGGAGACCCATTTGGGCAGCTGGGGCTTACACGGGGAAGGGAACAAACGTTCCTTTCCCCCAAGGTGACCTCCCAGTCCCAGTCAGTCTCTCTGTGCTCTGGATGCGGTGGAGACTGTGCCGGCCCCGCTGCATCACAGGGTGCAGAGTTAGACAGGATCGCGCTATTAATGTTACCCCCAAATCTGCAGCCTGAGAAGAGCTCATCCTGCATAATAGTAGGCCCACTCCTACATCTAACTTGGATCTCCCCACTTGCCTGAACCCTTCCCCTACTCTGTCCTTATTTGTCAGTCCTTAGCCTCTCCTTCCACCTCTCTGTGATGTGTGCATTTAATGACAGTATATGTCAAACTGGCAGTTCATATAGATCAGGGGTTCCCAAACCCTTCCCGGCCGAGTACCACCTCCGGCGCCACTCTCCTTCTGAGTACCACTGAAAATGACTGGCGATCACCAGTTACTTCCGGATTTTCAGAGGCCAGAAAACACGAGGCCCTGGGCAGGTGGGAGGGCCCTTCTCAGCGTTCCCGAGAGGTTCCCGAGAAGTTCAGCCAAAGGTAGGAACCTCTTGGGAGCAAAAATGCGCCACCAAAAGCTCTGCATCGGAGCGGGATTCCAGTGGTCCAGCAGTCCGAGTACCACCAGCAGTCGGCCGAAGTACCACTGGTGGTACTAGTACCACAGGTTGGGAACCCCTGATATAGATTATAGAGCCCCCTTACATAATATGTTTGCATAATATAAGCACAGAGACGTTTTATTTTCAGCAACAGATGCGTTTTCACAGAAATCAGCACTGACAGTCTGATCCTAACATACATCGCTGTCAATGTGGTTAGGATCTGGATGTCTCTTGTTGGTTCTGGCTTTGCACTGCATCTGTCCTATACTGTTCAGGAATGCATCCTGTGTGGTCCTTACTGTTGCACTGAAGCTGATATTGTCTTATTCTGTACTGTACAACACTTCACTCTTTCTAAAGGGAAAATGGCTATGATACATCAAGATCAAAAGGTCACTGGCTTGTCTTCAAAGGACTTTTTTTTCCCTCTAAAAAGGCAATTAATGCTCTGGACTTCATTGGAGGCAAAATATGTAAACAGCCGCATTATCATATGAACCAGCAGTTATGCGTGAAGTTAAGCACTAGTATATTGCATGTGATTGGGCTTCACATCTTGTTCTGAACTATGCATGTTTGCAACTTGTCCCATTCATGTTTAATTCTATGTAAGTTTAATAAGTAAGCCTCATGGAATTCAGTGGGACTTCCATATGAATATGCACAGGATTACAGCTGTAGAGTTTGAAAAAGAAAACCTGTTTATTGCAACAATTTTGCTGTGTATGCCAAAGGCTATAAGCTAATGCAATATGAAGCCACACACATACTGTGTCCACCCAACTTCCACATACACAACCACATAGAGCAGGGGTTATCAACCCTTTCCCGGCTGAGTACCACCTCTGGCACCACTCTCCCGCTGCATACCACCAGGAGTGACTGGTGATGACATCATCACCAGTTACTTCCGGGTTTTCAGGTTTTGGAGGCCAGAAAACGCAGCTAAGAGGCTTGGGATAGGTGGGAGGTCCCTTCTCAGCATTCTCAAGAGGCTCAGCCAAAGGCTCTTGGGAGCAAAAACGTGCCACCAAAAACACCGTGTCGGAGCGGGGTTCTGGTGGTCTGAGTACCACCAGCAGTCAGCCAAAGTACCACTGATGGTACTAGTACCATTGATTGAGAACCCCTGACATAGAGTAATGATATATTGAGATAGAATTGTAGATCATAATTACAAAATGATAATTTTCTATGTAAGCATGTGTTTAATTAATCTCTCCCATTGCAATCAACAGAATTTAAATGGCTTAACTTGACTGGGGAGTGGACAGTGCCTGAAGATATTATGTTGTATATGTTTTGCATAGTTAATTAAAACCACTCTCTCTTGAGTAAAGAATATAGACTTTAATATATGCTGATGTGATGAGATAGTGTAGAATGGGACCTGGTGAGAGCTGGTGCAAAATAGCGGCTAAGACACTGAACTGTGGATTTGGACTTCCCTGGTTCGAATCTCAGCTTTGCCATGAACTCATAAGATAGTGTTAGGCACACCACTCCCTCCAGGTCTCAGCTCTCCAGCTGCAATGGGGGACAACACTTACCGGTAAGTACAGGGTTACATCAAGGAAGCACATGTGTTTCTTTTGTACCCTTGAAAGTGCTATATAAATGCTATATTACTGTTATTACCACCCTCAAAACCTTGCAGCTGCAGGAATGCCACTGAAATGCCTGGAGCATATGCCAGCAGAGGTATTAAAGCCTGCTACGTAACATAAAGTGCTATCCTACATTTACAGCTAATAGTTACAGCTATTTTTAAAATATTTATTTCACTAGCAACTCAGTTGATCTGGTATCTTTACAAGTACATTTTGGTTGCCAGATCCTTTCTTTTAATCCTGGAGGTTCCTGACCCATTCTCCTGTGGGTGGGATGAAGTTGGAGGATCATGACACTTCTTCTAAAAGAAAATTCCTTCCAATAGGATCTGATTAAATATTACGACAATGATACTGTTTCTGTATAGGGTTGAATTATGTTTTGAACATTCACCTGTGTTTTGGTTTACACCCTATAGATTCTAGTTGGCTGTTTATCAGAAACGTTTGTTTTTAAAAATGTCAAAGATCTTTTAACAAGCCGAAATTGCACATATTCAACAGCATCCTTCAAACAGTTTATCTATAGTGGCAAGCAACATGTTGGCCAAGCGTTCATCAGATTGGAATAAGCAGATAACTCTTCATCCATAGAAATCCAAATAATTACATTATACCCTGAACTCAAATAGCACGACCTGGCTCAGAGTACTGCCTCTGTGTTAACTATAGTCTGTATTAAAACTCTGAGTGCCAGGTCTTAGGAAATTGATGGAACTAGGATTGCATTCCAGTCTGGTAGGATTTTCTAATAAGCAGTGACATTTTTTAGTCTAGCATCATCATGCCTAACAGCACAATCGTGTCTAGAAATAGACCAGTGGAGCGACTGCTCTGCCGGTCTCTGGTGAGCAAATGTGCCGTCAAGCACATTTGCTGCACCCTGGGAGTAAGTGGCGTCCGCACCGCTCCCCAGCCCAGATCCGGAACTGCGCCCGCTGGAGAAGGTGAGTTTCTGCTGGGCAGCGGAGGGGCATGGGGAGGAGAATGAGGCATTCCAGGGGATGCGATTGGTCGACCGGGTCTGGGAAGGGGAAGGGATCGTTGGAGGCATGTCCCCCTTCCCGGGCCTGGTCGGTGTTACACGGCTGGCTCGAAAGTGCACCAGCAAAATAGCTGGTGCACATTTGAGTAGACTCATTGGAGCGGCTTGGGCTGTACTCGGGGTAAGGGGACGAACATCCCTTTACCCTGAGGAAGCCTCCGACTGTGCCGGAACAAGCCCCATCTTGCACAGGATGCAGCGGGTGCCTTATTTGCACCGCTGCGTCATGCTAGACAGAATTGGGCTGCCCACATATTGCACATTTCAGTGTGGTCTGCTGTGCCACCTTCATCTATTTAAGTTTGGCTTGCGCTAGCACAAAGTTTTGAGAAATTGGCTGAGGCTACTATCCTATGCACATAGGAATTAGCTGCACTGAATTAAGTGGGACTTTTTTTTAACTTACTGTTTGTTTTAAATATATATATCCTAAACTTCCCCTCCCATTAGGGAGTTACTCAAGGTGGCTAATGGTGCAAAGTTAAAAACAAATTTTCTGAATAAACTTGTATCTTGAGCATAACAGCTGCTTAGTAACTTTGATGAGTCTTCCTACGTGCTTAAACTAATCTTGATAGTCCAACAACTCACAATGCTTTGCATACCAGATAAGGTACTGAGTTCCAGCCATTGCAACAGATGGACTTTTGTACATGTGTAGAAAAAGTTGTCGTTTAGTGGCTCACCAAAATGTAAGGTACAGGGCACCTCAACAAGCTTCAAAAGTATCTTTGGCTTGTGTCATTGTTGAGTACTGTGCCAGTTTGTGTAGAAATGTGTTCTGATACATAATTTGTGAAATTTGAAACATTCTCTTTGTATTTACATGGTTGAAATCAAAGCTAGCACGTGTTGAAAGGAGTCTTAACATACGAAGTCATAAAATATGGGACTTCACGTGTCCTAAAATATGAAGTCTCTTATGTGAAAACGGTATGGGATTGGAGAAAAAACTAGGCATGGCTGAAACCTGTAGAAGTCAATTGAAGAACTGCAGTTCTGCAAATAACATCATTTTAGGGGTGGCTTTCTCCAGTTCAACAGTTTTCATGAACCAGACATTCTTTTGCTCACCTCTTAAGTTATATAATTGGAAACCTATGCCATTTTGTACAGAAACATCCTTTGATACTTAAAATGTGACTGACATTATTTTAGTGGACTGTATCCAAAATGGATGGTTTCAAGGCATCTCCTCCCAATGTTCAATTTACATCATAAGACTTCTGGCTGAACCAGTGCAATTTTCAGGCTGATCCTATGAACGTTTACTCAGAAATAAGCCCCACTGTATTCAGGGAGACTTACTCTCAGGTAAGTATGCAATGCGAGTGCAGTCTTTTTTTAGCAGCGTGGTCCAAAACATAAAAGAGACACTCTGATATGATTTTAGGGCTCTTTTCAAACCTCACATTCCGACTTTTCACACAAATTAACTTATGGCTCAATCCTACTGAGCCTCTGTACTGGAAAGCACGTTGCAACAGCGCAGCAGAGACCTGGGCTGCCTGGTGCTGAGGAGTGCTGGAGCACTGCGGGACATGCTCTAGCCCAGGTAAGCCGGCACAAAGGGTGGAATGTGGTGGTGGGAGGATTGGGCCCCGGGGGGGGAGAGATCAGCGGCAGCGGCGCACACTGAATCCTACACCCCAGGCCATTTTTCCTTACATGGGCCTCCCAGATTAACTCCAGCAAAATGGCTGGCGTGGATCTGAGGAGAGCCGTTGTGGGGGCTGGGGCTTTGCCTGGGGTAAGGGAACAAGCGTTCCCTTCCCCTGAGGAGACGTCCCACTTTCTGCACAGGATGCAGTGGTGCCTGCACTGGCCTTGCTGCATTACTGGGCAGAACGTTTTTGGATTGGGCTGCCCATTTGCTCTTTGGTTGTGTTACCACGTGGACTGGATTTTAAACATGGTTCTAGAAACACTGGTTGTAAAGAGAGTGAAGAGTAGCTTGTTCTTTTATCTGTAAACATTAACAGAGTTTGGATAGTTATAAAACCTGTTACAAAACTAGGATGCCCGATAAAGAAAAGAAGCCTGAACCACGTTACTAGTGTCTTGCTCCAAGCACTTGATGTACATTGATCAATCTAGTGAAAACGTCATGTCAGTCCTTGACCTAGACAACTCTGCAACATCCATTCTGGAACGAGTATTGAGTTTGTTAATTTTTTCCCAAAAGACACTCCATTTTGAGAGAAAAAAACTGGCAAGGATGAACTGTCTCACACACTATGTACTCTGGGAGTTTCTGAAAACATTTTGCTGTCTCCAATTGGAACAATTTTGGCAGCTGTTCACTGTGGTAAAATTACACTGGAATAGATCTGTTATAGGAAAGATGTCCCAACACTTCTACATTTTATTTCAATCACTGTTGGAATAAAAAAAATAGTAGTTATTAGTTCTGTTATATCTTGGCCTTTTGGTTAATCTTATTTTTGTTATACTGCTAGGGATATTTATTTTATTTATTTTTTATTTTTCACATTTTTATACCACCCTTCCTCCAAGGAGCTCAGGGTGGTGTACATGGTTCCTTCCTTCCTTTTGTCCTCACAACAACCCTGTGAGGTAGGTGAGGCTGAGAGATAGTGACTATATAACTAGTGGATATATAACTACAGCTCTATTCAAGACAATAAGATTTCTCATACTTTCACAAAATGCGTTGATTCATTCGAGGAAAAAAATGTTTTCTAATTTGACCTCACTTATATAATGTTGTTACTTCTAGTTTTTTTCCATGCTATTTGTGAAAGTTGCTAAAACTTGGACTCTATTTCCACATGGTAATTTTTCACAGCATTAATATTTTAAAATATTGACCTGAATTAGTAAAAAGTGGAAAAAATTACCATTGATGCCTGACATTGTTTTTCCTGAGGAATCACAAATCTGATTTGGATGGGGAATTAATCCCAGTGCTGGAACAAGGGCTTTGATCCACGTAAAATTAATTGCTCCAAGCTTTGTTGAGACCAATGGAACTTCTCCAGTTGGCTTCACAGGCTTCTACAGAATTTAGCCATGCTTAATTTTCTCTGGATTGGGATCTAAACAATTACCGGTACTTGGGTTTTTCTTGAAGTGCAAATGGAATAATAGACCACTATCTATTCTGTTCTTATGCATAGACTGCAGAGTTTTAAAAGGTATTTGGTTCCTTTTAGATAACTGAATCAAAGGTGTTGCTGGTGATGGTCACTTTCTCTGCTAGTCAAGTAAAAGCTCATGAAAACCTGTCTGCATGTTAAATGGCATCACTAGAAGTTAAATGTTTGAGCACATCACAGAACTGACAACAATGTATTGCTAGTTGTGAGGAGCATTGTGTTTCTGTCAAACGTGAAGTCAAGACTGGAACCTACAACCCAATCCTAACCAACTTTCCAGCGCCAATGCAGCCCCAAGGAGGCCTCCGTGACTGCCTCCCCACCAAAGAATGCAGCGGATGGCCCTTTGGCATGGCTGCATCGGCACTGGAAAGTTGGTTAGGATTGGGCTGCCAGTTGGGTTATACACAGCCAGAGCACCATGTAGCCCAAATGCATCGCCCTATCATTTATTCTTTTAAGTAAACCAGCAATTATTCATGATGAGTAAACTGGGCAGTGGCATTAAAAAAAATTCCTGTGAGCTGGTCCATTAATTGTGTAGATACGGTATATCATTAGCGTATTTTTTTCAAGTGGGAATTTGCTAAATGCTGTACCTAGCCTGCACTATGGTAGCTGTCGCTGTACCTTTTGCCTACTGCCTACTGTCACTGTGCCTACTGTCACTGTGATATAGTGGTGAGTTCAGATTAGGACCAGGGAGATCTGGGTTCAAATTCCTGCTCTGTGGTTGATCTTGGCCTAACCTACCTCAAGGGGTTGTTGTGTGGATAAAAGGGGGGGGGGGGTAAAGAACCATGTATATTGCCCTGAACTCCTTGGAGGAAGGGCAAGATAATGTTTAAAACTCTTCTGGTGCAATTATCTTATACTGTGGGTGGAGTTTCTGCTGAAAGTGGTTGGTTTTGCAAGGACAACAGAAACTCCTTACTGTCACAAAGTGACAAATTGCTTTTGCAGTTGTTGATAATATAATAGATAAAGCTAAACCATTGGAACTTATTTACATGGAATGTTAGCAATTTTTAAGGCTTTGATAAGGCCTTCCTGAAAGATAAGATCAGCAAATATCTAGTCAAAGATTAAGGACCAAAGTTTTTGCTGTTAATTAAGGAGTTGGAAAGCATCTTCAAAACTGAAAAAAGATTATAAGCATATCTCAGTCCAGATAGCTGGGAGAAAAGGTTTACTGTAGTGTATTTCTATCAATTATCAAACAGGTAACAAAGCAGTGATTTTTAAGTTTGAGGCATAACTTTCATTATAACAAATCTTTAAAGTGTTTTATTTGAAAACATATTATGTTGGTTTCAATGAAACACTTCCAGACAAAGGTGGTTTCATACAACTAGCTGGTCTGTGGCCTGAATGTGTTGAACCATTCACAAGACTTGGACATACTTGGATATTCTAAACGTAGAAAACGTCCATCTGTCTTGTAGCCTAATCCTGTGTAAGATATGGCAGCTGGTCACCATATCCTATCCAGATCTTGGGCTGCCCCGGGGCAGCCTGGGTGCACCTCGAGGGAAGGGGACAATTGTCTCCTTCCCTGGGTATAAGCAGCCTGAGGCCCAATGGGCCTACTCGAAGGTACGCCAGCTCTGGAGCTGGCATACATTCGAGCCCTCTGTATAAGGCCGCACCGGGCCAGGAGAGGGCTTTAGATATTGGCGGATCTTGCCGCCAATATCCCCGCCCTTCCCCCACCCGGTGCAGCCAATGGCCACCCTCTCTCGCCGCCCGGTCCACCCTCCCCTGCACCGGTTGGTGCAGGACTTATCTTGCCCAGTGGTCACGGGGATGGCCCGCCAGGGGAGAGAGGGTGGCTGGCCTCTGCAACGGTGGCCCTTACTCTTCGGGCGCCACGAAAGTGGTTTACGGCACTTTCGTGACACCTGGCACCAAGGGAGCGTGCGCTCCCCCGGTGCAATTGTACACAGGATTGCGCTGTTAGACTGGGTAGGAGTATAGATATCTAAAAACTGCAGTGGATTAAACCCACTAGAAATGAAAGGCAGTACATGAAAGAAGCAACTTTCTAATTGTACTTTAGTACTACTTTGAATTACTATAGAGTACAGAATTTGCAAGCTAAGGGGACATGTTTTGGAATAGATTTTCATGAATTATCTTTATCAGAACTCCCTCCCATGATGGCAATCATGATAGCCCCTAAGCAGTGTACAAAGTACTACACTTCCTTCACAACCTAGCGAGGGAGGCTGCCACAAACCAGCCCAGGCCAGGCACCATTGCAGATGATGAATGCAAATGCAGAGATGAAAGAGGATGCACCTTCCTTTCTGGAGCCACTCGTGGCATGTAGCACCTTTGCTGTATGCAACTAGGGTTGGATCAGGGTCTTTGAGTTTGGGTTTTGCAATTCTACCCATGTGGGTCACATAGACAGATATAAAAGTCAAACAACTGCATATCGTTCCCATAATGAACATTATGTAAAGCATGACTGAGTATCTTTACTTTATTTTCCAGTATTCGGTAAGTCTTGGAGATGAGATAATGAGGCAAAAGCCATTTGCTTAAGGATTTTGCTAAACATTTATTAGAACATTTAAAGGTGCATTTCTGATCACAAACATCTGATAGTTTTTCTTGCCCATTTTAATGGAATCAAGGTGGCAGCACTCCACTTCCCAAGCTACTGTGCTGGACTGGCACACGTCCCTGTTCAGTTTCATGCAGTTTGCACTGGCAAGGATGTTTGAGTAAATTCTGGCAGCCTGATCCTAACCACAATTACTTGGAAGTAAGTCCTTCCAAACAGGAATGTTTAGGATTGAAAGGAGCTGGAATATTGCACATCTGAAATAGACATGCAATGGTTTCTTGAGAATTCAAGTGTTTTAAATGTTTGGAACACACTGAAGAAAGCAGTTTTGTTTTGACAGGCTGCATAACTAAGTGTAAAACCAACAAGGGCTACGAAGTTACTGTGTTGATAAGCTTTCATGGACCATAGCCCCCTTTGTCAAATGCATTTTGGGTGACCTTTGCTCTGTGCAAGCTTATGCCGGTGCTCTTTGCTGTTTTTTTTTTTTAAGACTAAGGTGCTCATTTCCCTAGAATAACTACGGGTAAAATCTTGCCCTCTGGATCTGTGGCTTTCCAGGACAATTGATGATTTTTTTTCCTCTCTCTCTCTCTCTCTCTCTCTCTCTCTCTCCTCTGTCAATCATTAACTCTTGGTAGATGAACTTTATAACTTAAAAAAAAAACCCAGAGGCATGGCATATGAATCTAGATAAAATTATTGTAGTGATGATAACTGATTACTACCTAGGAGACTTTTCATTACTGCAATCTGAGGGTAGCAGGAGGGTAGTAAGACAATTTTGGTAGAAACAAACAAAACAGAAATTAAACTAACCTGTTGTACTGCAGGGAGGATGTTATTCAGTTGTGTTTTATTGATATCTTGCATTTCTTCCTGTTTGTAGAATCTCTCTAGAAGCGTCCTTTGGCTCTTAATTACGGTATGCATGCTCTCGGCTATACTTCTTTGTGACTGGACTCTTGAATGCTCAGGAGCGCTCTTCTTGCACTGAACAGGTGTAGGCTCTGTAGGAAAAATCAATTTCTTAAGTCGGAGATAATACAGCTTTGTAAAAAGACAAGTTCACATATGAACCAAAAAACCCCCAGTATTTCTACCTGGGTACTGTGTTTATTTGAATGATCTGCCACAATTGCAACACATCCTTCCTCAAAGGAGCTCAGCACGATCCCATTATATCCTCAAAATGGCTTTGTGAGGTAGTATAATTTGAAAGAGAGAGTGAGCTATTCAAGGCAAACTTTGTGGGTGATTGGGGATTGAATCCAGGTCTCTTTAGTCCAAAGTCAGATCCCCAATATCAGCTGTACACTGGCTCTCCTTTGTCGTTGTGAATTGGCTTCTGTTGGTGTATTTTCGCACTGTGTTTGAGAGAATGGGCTGTATCCTAAAGGCCAGGCATGAAAGCAGACTTCTTCAGCCTGATAGCCCTGAGTTCCCCCCGCCCCTGAAAAAAAACAAACTGGAAAGTCAGGGGACCCTTTAGAGTGATCTTCTATGGAACATGGAAGGCTCCAAGTTTATGAGATTGACGATTATCGCCTCCCCCCTCATGCAAATGGTAGTGCCTTCCGTGTGCAGAAGAGAGGCGTTTGAGATTAAAAACATTTTAGTGCCCTTGACTTCTGTGTATAAATATTGTCATTCACTGGGTAGGATCAATGACTTTCATAACATGAAGCTGCTTAGGTTTATGATTGGATAGTGTGATAATATAACTATAAATTGAAAACTTAGAGGATTATAATTAAGCCAAAAACATTTTCCTGATATGGTAGCAACTGGGACCAAGTTCCAATCAAAGTTAAGCATGTAATCACTTCCCAGTGATTTCAAAACGGCCTAAATGTACCTAACGTTGACTGGATTGCACAGGGAATTTTTTTCAAACACCCCCCCCCCCTGGGCAGTAAAAATAAGATGTTATTGATACATTGAATATTTAAATTGAATTAAATAAACTATTGAATTTATTTAAACTACTTATAGGGTGCTTTTTGGTCTCATTAAAGGGACCCTCAAGGCATTTTACAAATATTAATAAAACAATATTGCACAATATTACATATATTCAAAGAGTTGCTGCTAGTTTGCTATTGATATTGACAGCACAGTATTAAAAAAAAAAAAGGAAAAATATTTCTTCAGGGTCCTAACAGTTTTGCCTGACTTAGTAACCAACCAAAATTTCTGGCTCCTGTGGCCATGTCCTTTCCCTCATATGAGAGGGGTGAGGTCTTGTTTCTGACATCACAATGAGCTGAAGTCAGGAATTGTTTCTCGCCCAACCAAGCTCTGGAGGAGGATTTTGTACAGTTGTACAGTCAGTGTGGATCTTGTTTGCACAAATACAACTACATGCAAACAAACAGACCAAACTGGAGAAAAACAACCGTTATAGTGCAGGCAATTCTGCCAGCCATTCTGCTTACTAAATACATGCCCCGGAGTGAGCGTAAGATCGGAGAATGAAGCTGCTGTTCCCTCAGTTGGTCTCAGTTCCTGTTTGCCTCATGTCGTTTTTAAAGAGACAATACGTATTTTTGGCTGTAAGGGCTTTTTGACTATATGTGATGTTGGCGTTAGGTGCTGACTCTGGAACATAACCCTCAACTTAAGATGTGGGGCAACCGTACTTCCAATGCACTAAGAGCACCTCCAAAGTTCAGTGCAACACAAATGAGCTCTTTGCTTCCAAAGTGCTCCATGCACCTCGGAAGCCAACATGACATGGACAAACCTAGTCATCTTCCCAAGCTTAGAAGGATACGGGGGATCATCCCTGCAGTCACGCTGTACTTCTGAGACAGCTTGATGCAGAGCCCCAGTGCCCCTTCTCAACTTGGAGCTGGGGAAGTGCTTAAGGGAATCATCCTTGTAGTTATGCTGGGCTTCACAGGTGCACTGAGCACGACTGCTGTGACACTAGTGTAACATAGCTAAACGACCAAGCTGCAAATTAGGACTTTCTCAGTTCTAATCTCACCTTTGCCATGAATTCACTCCATAGCCTTAGACGTGCCTCTGCCCCAGCTGCAATATGGGGACAATAATGCACACAATACTCCTCTGGGTTCCATAAGGACAACATCAAAAGAATATGGGGACTGAAGATTGCGAATGCATTTGTGGATCCCAGCTCTTCTGCGTTTCTTCACATTTAACAAATACTTTTTTTTGCTTATATTGACAGTATTCTTGCTCTCTGATCAGAAATAATGTTCTTTTGCCCCAGGATATGATTCTATTCAGTATTGAAGTTAGACTTTGCTCTTATTTTTTTCGGTTCATCATGTTCTGCCATTTTTTAGTGAGAAGCCAAGCGTATTGCCTTGGCCAGTCTGTAATTTCGTTAACAGCGCAATCCTGTGTAAGGATCCGGCCGGCAGCCAGGACTGCCCGCCGGATCCTGCGCTGAGGCTGCCTGTCGACTGGCGGGCTGGAGGTCTACTCGGGGAAAGGGACGCTAGTTCCCTTCCCCGGGTGTAAACCGGGGCTGACCCGATAGGCCTCCTCAGATTTCCACCAGCCAAATAGCTGGCGGAAGTTGGAGGAGGCTGTGCAACAGCCTAGCTGGCCCGGCAGGGACAGGGATATGGCGGGAGCCATCCCTGCCCCCTCCCGGGCCAGCTTGGTCAATGGCCCCTCGCTTGCAGAACCATCCCTGTGCCTGCCGGATGTGGACTTACCTCCTCCGGTGGCCGCCCGGGCATTCCGGCAACGGAGTGAGGGTGGCCGGCCTCCCTTATTCCTGAGGCGTCGCGAACGTGCTTTATGGCACTTTGCGACGTCTTGGAACAGTGGAGTGCTCGCTCCGCCGTTTCTGCGCTCCGAAGGATTGCGCCCTAAGTCAGTTTTCTGCATCTGATTGATGCCTCTCTGTGATATGTGAAAAAGCTGCTTGTACAGCTTCATGGCTCCTATCCAGAGAGAATGGCGCACAAGTAGGCATTTATACGGCCACAGACAACCATTCCATTATTGCTAGAAGGCAGAGGTGCGTGTGCTTTTTCAACTGCACTATGTAAAAATGACTAGGGCAGTGTTGGATAGGGTTACATGCGATTCAGCACATAATTGAACCCCATGGGTCTACACAGGTACACTAGTTGGACAGCTTATCCCTCATAGTGGCATCTTTGGCAATCTAGATACATAGGCCTCTGGAAACATCCTTATTTCTCATTCATATTGTGATTCTGTACTGGTTTCATTTGCACAATGCTCCTTACGCTATGTTTAAGGTGATGATGAGTGGATTAGGGATTTCATCTTCTGTAACTTTCTTCTATCAATCAACTATTCAACATAGTGTAGCAGCTGCAAGACATTCTTACCATCTTCGGAGGCCTTTCTCTTGACACTCAGTGGTACTGTGTCAGTAATGACTTCTGTAACTGTCTCTTGAAAAAGAGAATAAGTGACCAGGTGTGGTTAAGATGTATTTTAATTATAGTATACTATAGACACATTTCCAGGAAGATTACTTGAGGTTCTAAACAAGAGGCATTCCAGAACCAGTAATAATACTTTTTTTATTAATAATAATTATTTTTTTATTTTTTAGTAATTGTTTTAGTAATAAGTATTTTTAGTAATATTTTAGTAATAATAAAATACTTTTTATTATTAATAAAGGAAACAGAAGGGGAATGGAGGGTGTGGTCATGTGACCCGTTCCTGATTGCTTAATCACCATTTAGCGATTCAGGACAGTTACAACTACAAGAGCTATTAGTACACTGACTTATTCTGTGAGATGTTGGTCAAGATTTGAAAACAACTCACTACCTTTCTCTCATATTTCATATGATATTTCTCTCCAATATTTCACATATTTTAAACCTTATCCTGAATTATTGCTGCTTTTTATTCACAGGGTTTCAGTGTCTACTAATACAAAATTAATTCCCCCGTCTCTGCAAGAATGCGTACCTAAGGGCTGGCTTCTCAAAATGTAGTCAATTTCATCATAAAATCTCATCCTCATCCTTGCACTGCCAAGCTGATCATTTTCTTTTTGCAATGCACGATATTCATATTTTAAGTTCTTGCATTTGGTGCGACACTGCTTCCAGTCTCTGTCTATGCCAACTTTCGTCAGCCTTCTGGCAATCTCCTCAAATACTTCTTTATTTCTTGTTGCTCCTTCAAGCATTTGCTGTATCTCGTCATCTGACCATATATTTATTAGAGCTCTGACTTCATTCTCACACCAGTGCTTTCCTGATCCTGCATCGTTAATTGTAATAACCCTAAAGTGATCCTGTGCTTCATCCAGGGACATTTGAGTGTCTGCAAATACAAAATAAAATAAGTAACTGCAAATAAGTGAATATTTGGAAATTAATAAAGTAAATACGTAGTCTCTTTTCCTGAGAAGGTAGCAGGAAATGGATCGACTTCTGAATTAGGTTCATTGTGTATTTCAGCAAGAGAAAAGATCTGAACAATAAAAGCATTTGTACAGAAGAGCATGGAATTGTATATAGAAAGTCTGGGCTGTCATAATGAAAACGGTAAAGTACTACACTTTAAAATCCAGATTCTGCATTTGGAATCTAATGACTGACTGACCTTGGGATACAGCTCTATGCAAACTATATTCATGCTTTATTAAGACTGCAACAATGTATAAAATGTATTATTTTGATTGTGTACATCCTCCCTTTTTTGGGGAGGATATGCATAGCCAGAAGACCAAAGACTGGGGTTCATGAGAAGGGACTTGACATCACCTGCTCCTCCCCACCAATTAGGGACCTGACACCACCTGTTCCTCCCCACCATTTGGATGCTAAGAACTAATCACTTACCTGCTCCTGTTGTCTGTTTATATATTGAAAAACCAGGTGCATCCTCTGAGGCTGTGCTGGCAGAATCATCATCTATTAAAATAAAAATTTCTTTCCATTAAGGGAATAATGTAATGATGGATAGCTTATTTTCTGTCCTCCTCAATCGATTCCTGATGCATACTAAACCTAAATTTAAAATGTATTAAATGGGCAGCCCAATCCTGTCTATCAGGACGCAGCACCGCAAATAAGGCCCCACCGTTTTCAAACATCTCTACTCATGAGTTATTATCACTAGTAAAGCTTTGTTGCCTTACATCTAGCATGTTTTCATTTATACTTCTTTGTTATGGTAAAATGTGTTTCTGAAGATCCAGAAGCATTACTATTAGTAATCCAGTCTGAATCTAACTTTACAATGTAGCCCATGATCTACAGTCCAATCCAGTGCATGCTTACTTACCAGACCCACTGGATTAAATTGGATTTAGTCCCAGTTAAATGTATATAGGACGATATCCCTACGGTGCAATCCTGTGCATATTTACTCAGAAGGAAGTCCTGTGTTTCTTGTGGCACAGGATTTCAGTCTTGGAGAGTTATCCTGGTTTATTTTTGGAGGCATTTCAAATAGGTAATTGCCCTCCATATTTTGTTCCTATCACTGCTAATTGGGCTAAATCCAGTTTCATCAGAACAGGTGGCATGATTCCACTAGGGTACAGGAGCTTGCACACACAGAAGCGATAGTGCCAAGTTCTTGCACGCAGAAATCCACGTGGAATCCTGACTTGGCTTTGTGCTTGCATAACACATTGCACAAGATGTCACACACAAAATTTGTCAATACCTCATTGGCCCACACTTTCTTTTGCATGTGCTTGTGCACCTGCATGCATAACTGTGCAAAATGCCATCTTATTTCCATGTTCTCTCCTTAGGATATATAACTCATTGTGCTGCTGTTCTGATAGGCAAGAGTATACTAAATTACAATTTAGAACTCCCAAAGCATTTCTAATCCCTTTGTTATGATAAAGAAGCCTCCTGGGAAAAAAAAGCAACAGCCCCATACAAGTGTCTTCTTGGGAACAAGGACTGAACTCCAAGAATCTCCGAGAATGTCCTAAGCAGACAACATGGAAAATGGTCAATTTATGAGAAAGACACTGAGTGGAAAGTAAACTACAGCAGGGGTTCTCAACCTTTGGAGGCCTGGGTACCCCCTATCACGGTCCAATTTTCTGAAGTACCCCCTGCTAATTAATGGCTAATTAATTGAATCAATCAATTAATTAGGTAATTAATAGTTAAAAAGTACTAAAACAATTTTAAATGTGAAAAAATGTCTTATTTAACTGTGTGTGTGTGTGTGTGTGTGTGTGTGTGTGTGTGTGTGTGTGTGTGTGTGAGAGAGAGAGAGAGAGAGAGAGAGAGACCCCACCAAAGTACATTTTCCAAAGTACAAAAATAAGCCCAAAACCAAAATCGGAGAGACAGAAGGGCTCCAAAAATAATTATAATTTAAAATCCACGTTAATTAACACTTAATTAGCTGCTGATGGGGCATATAAGGGGCAGGGCTTGGCGTACCCCCAGCAAGAGGTCCGCGTACCCCTAGGGGTACCGGTACCACAGGTTGAGAACCCCTGAACTACAGTATTCGTTACACAACGGTAGACATATAGAACCCTGAAGAGAGAATAGCAACAGAAAGGTGGGTAAAGGAAACCCCCCCCCCTCTACCTATGATGCTCCTCTGCTCAAAATTGCATCCTCTGGAGAGTCTAGGCTGCTTTTCAGCTAAAAAACAAAAAACCTGGTGGGGATTTGTTACAAACATGTAATTTGTAGTTTCCTCTTTAGGGGAAGAAATCTATCTTTCAGGGTTGAGCAAGAAAGCTTAGGAAACTTCAGAGCACTAAAGACCAATTAGTTGTCTTGGTGAAAACTTTTGCCATTATTCTAATAGCCTGTGAATGATGCCTTGGTGCCCTTTGTTGGACGCTACGACCAGTTTGAGCGGCTGAAGAGAGAGAACCACATTTTGGGGAAAGCACGATAACCCACTCTTTATTCAGCTCACATTCAAGTTCACACTAATCTCTCTGAATAGAAACATTTTATTTTTATTTTTTTGCCTCTTGGAGCAGAGCTGGCCTTTTAATCTGCATTGAGGATATGGAGTAGTGACTGAATTTTTAAACGGCTGTGACTTGACAGCAGTTTCAGTGTTGATATTCTGTTAAAGTATTCGTTCCCTGTTTAAAAACAAACCGTACTACTAATACCCTTAAAAACAAATGCAAACAAAAAGTTGTTGCCATGAGTGAGATCAATGCAGTCAACAACTGGGAAAACTGTTCTCCTGAGTGGGCATTTGCTTTGAGAACCAAAAGTGGGGTGTGCTTAGCTGGTAACGCTGCAAAAAAAGCATCCTGTTGTTTAGTTTTAAAGGAAGTGTCTGGAAACAATCTGTCTGCTTTTGTCCGTTTACATCGGAGACCTTCTTTTATATCATCTTGGTATGGGAATAAATGCCTTATGGTGGATTAGAATCAAGTTTGTGTGGTCTAGGAAACCTGACCCAGTATAACTGATGTGTAAGTAAGACCCATTGTTAGCTATATGGAAGGGATCTGTGCATGTTAGCTATCTGTGTTAGCTATCTGTGCATGCAAGCTGTTATATGGCTGCCTGTAGAAACATTCAAACTTAGCAGCTGGGTTGCAGCCCACGGATCCAAATCTTGCATATGATACAAAGGCTTGACTTTGGATATACTCAGATGTGTTTGTTTTTTTTCTTCTCCAGACCATTCAAGCTTGAAGGTGATAATTTGAAACTGTGCACGCAGTGCCTTAAGACACAAGACTAGAGAATTACCATGAAAGATTTGTTTATATTTTCTCTCCCTCTCTTCGGGTTTTATAGTCCGTCTGTCCTTCCCACCCTTCACCCGCCTTGCGTTCTTCCTTGTCATTCCTCCTGGTTTCCTTTCCCTCAGGCTTTGCCAAAATTCTAAATGTTGCCAAACTGCAAATATTGCAATTGGAACAAAATATGCAAATTGTGCAACATTTTATATAAATGTCCTTTTAAATTGCATAACTGGGTGCAGACATTTTTTGGCACTGCAGGAACAGCTTCAGTTATGCTGTTTCATAACTCTTGAAATTAGGTCTGTACTGTGAAGCACAATGCCTGTGTCAGAAGAAGAGATAGGTAGCTATAGCCCTAACTTAGATATTTCTGGATTGACTTGCATGATCACCCAGTGTGACCAGATAGATGCTTTATTTATTTATTTATTCCAGGTGGCACTGTGAACTTACAGGAATGTATCTTTGCACACTCCCATAAATCTTCCTAACCTGGCTTGGGAGGTGGTGTTTAAAATAGTCTGTGTGTGCAGCAGAAGGCCGAGACTACCTGTCTGCCATATGCATGCTGCAAACTGGGCCTGAGAAGTGCATATGAATTTATTTTAATTTTTCACATTTTTATAATGCCCTTTCTCCAAGGAGCTCAGGGTGGTGTACGTGGTTCCTGCCCTCTTTTTATCCTCACAACAGCCCTATGAGGAAGGTGAGGCTGAGAGATAGTGACTGGAAGCTTCATGGCTGAGCAGGGATTTGAACCTGGGTATTCCAGGTCCAAACAGGACCAACGGGTGAGCCAATGGGTGGCACAGTGGGTTAAACCACTGAACCATGAGCTGTCGATCGAAAGGTCGGCAGTTCGAATCCGTGCGACGGCTCCTGCCAACCTAGCAGTTCGAAAGCAAGAAATTGCAAGTAGATTAATAGGTACTGTGTCAGCGGGACGGTAACAGCGTTCCATGCGCCTCGGTGTTGAGTCATGCCGGCCACATGACCATGGAAACGTCTTCGGACAGCGCTGGCTCTTCGGCTTTGAAACGGAGATGAGCACCGTTCCCTAGAGTCGGACACGACTGGACTTAATTGTCAAGGGATACCTTTACCTTTACCTATTCCAGGTCTAAATCCAACACCCAAATCACTACACTATCCTGGCTCTCAGAAATTGTACCTTGATGCTGTGGTACACAGAGTAGGAACATAACAATGATTGTCTTGTGCTTTCTTTTTTTCTCTGGCCTGGCCTATACCTGCAGCAGAATAAGGTGGTAGAATCCCAACGTCATAGAGTGGACTAGACAGAGGTGGGGATGCCACAATTACATGCTCCATCTTAAAAAAAACCCACAAAAACCTACAAGCATGTTAAAAAGTAGCATATTAGGAGACAAGTTGTAGCACAGCCTGCTTTCTCCTGTGCTAGTTTTCTACATGCAGAGAGTGCGGAGGATTTTTGGGTGGTGGTGGTTAAACATGCAAGCGTTCAAAAATATGATTACCGGTACCTACCTGCACTGTGATGTGCCATCATTTATTGCAGTTGCCTGAGAGCTCCACCATCTTATTTCCATTTCTGTGCGGTCGCTATGGACCAGGCCCCTGTTGAGAAGCAGGACTCGGGGCTCTTGTCTGCGGTGAGATCTGTGAGCTCCAGAGGTCACAATGGACTTCTGTACCTCACAGAAGGTGAAGTCTGCAAATCTTCATGGATTACAGTTGCACAAACTGTGTTTTCCCCCACACTTTTGTTATGTTTTGTCTTGACATCGCACCTTTCTTTCTTGATGGAACTCAAAGCAGCATATGCAGGCGTTTTAGACCATCTGCCACCCAGGCACTGACAAGAACCAGCAAGGTGGTTGCATCATGTGCCTTCAGGCTGCACCCTGGGACCTGTCTCTAATTCACGACCAAGCTAGGTACAGGTGGGCCCCCATATCCACTGATTCGCTATCCACGGTTTCAGTTATCCACGGATCATGGGGACACCCCCAGGCTTTTACTTTTTTCCCAGTTAGCTTCGTTTCTTCCTTAAAGAAACAGGAGAAGCAGCCTCTGGCTGCTTATTACAGGCAAGTAGAATGA
Organism: Plestiodon gilberti rubricaudatus; assembly: GCA_026170595.1. Taxonomy (NCBI): domain Eukaryota; kingdom Metazoa; phylum Chordata; class Lepidosauria; order Squamata; family Scincidae; genus Plestiodon; species Plestiodon gilberti. The sequence goes on along the minus strand of JANXHW010000005.1, from coordinate 79,116,995 downwards.
GACTAAGTACTAGAGAGGCTCTGCAAAGTTAACAGAAACCTTGCAGAGCCTCTCTAGGACTTAGTCTCGTTCTACTTGCCTGCAATGGAGGCTGCTTCTCTGTTTGTTTTAAGGAAGAAACAAAGCTTGCTGAAAGAAAAATAAGAGCTGGGGGGGCAAGCATGCCTGCCTGCAGGGGAGGCAGGGTGGGGGGCCCCTCAGGAAACCATGGAGGGGGTGTTCGCTCTTATCCACGGTTTCAAGTATCCACGGAGGGGCCTGGAACATATCCCCAGTGGATATGGGGGCCCACCTGTATTGTATTGGCAAATGCATGAGTTCAACCCTGCTTTTTCCAAAATAGTGGGAAAGGCAGGTCTCGGTGGGTGGGTGGGCAATTGGGGGAAGATAGGCAGGAGATGAGTACAAGTGCTTCCCCTCTCCAGGCTTGCTTCCAAGTTTGAAGCTGACTGGTGAATGTAAAAACTGCCCAGAGGAGAAACAGTGGGCAAAGGAAGGGCTTAAGCCAGCCCAGTTCTATGCCAGCCTCCACCAGCGGAACTAGCACACATGCTATTGCAAGCGCGCCGTAAGACATGTTGCGGCAGTACACAGGCTCGTGGCACCGGTGGAAAACCCTGGATCGGCCTGTCAGCGCCAGATCCCACCGGAGCCCCCACCAGAGCAGGTAGGGTCCCACCGGGCTGCAGAGGGTGGAACTGGGGAGGGGATGTTCCAAGGCAGGGGGAGGAAGCCCGGGAGGGGGCCAGGCTTGGCAGAGGAGACCTCTGTCGAATCCTATCCCCCTTCCTGGGCTTGAAAGCCTGACATGGAGCTGCCCGGATTTGCACCAGCCATTTAGCTGGCGCACATCCGAGTAGCCTCATAGAGGCTGCTGGGGCTTAACACGGAATCAGGGGATGAATGTCCCCTTACCTCGAGGAGACCTCCAGCGGCCTCCAGTGCCGCTGCATCCCAGTGCCTTTGTTTAGGATTGTGCTGTTAGCACCCCCCCCCCCCACCTGCTGATTCTGCCACTAATGCTTCTCGGCCCTTGCAGTAGCACTATGAGGAAAATATGGGATTGGGAACCCCCTGTTTCTCCTTGGGACAGGTCGTTATTAAAATCCATTTGATAATGGAACTGAGAATGGAGAATCACTTATTTTGTTCTGAAGCGCTCTGTGCTTTCAGCATTGCTCCCATTTGATCATGTCCCTTTTTGGCAAACGGAATTTGTATGCTGCTGATTTAATGCAATTATTGTCCTCAAATGGATTTTACATGCCAAGAACAGAGCAGGCACTTTGCAGTAAGGGAATCAATTGCAGTACAGTACTGTATTCATATGATTCGGCTTGTTTCTTGTAGTATCTTTCTGCATGAGACTATCTCATTGCCTCCATGTGATGTGGTTATGGCTTTGAATTTTCAAAGAAGCTGTATCCCATCTGTGGAGTCAACTCTACACTGAGTCCAGTGTTTTCTTCTTAGAGTAATGCCAGGACAAGGAGATATTAACCTTTTAAATTTCTTTACCCTACATCTGTTTCAACTGGTGGTGGTTCCCATTTTTCAGATTTAGAGAGTGGGGCTAAGGTACTGAGTCACTCGCTCAAGGTTAAGAGTGGCAGTGCAACATGCCTACAGTACTACTGAAATAACAAGCTAATGCTGGTACAAAGGGAAAGAGACTCTGCACCAGGAACTGCAATCATTTCAATGATCACTGTCTTCACTAGAGCTGCCTGTCTGTAGGTCAAGAAGCCCGCTAAGTCGGGCTTAAGAAATATTGTCTTTCAGAGAGGCCTTTGGCTCCTCTTTAGCCACCATGCAGCTTCAGGCAGAGGACTGGGCATCAGACACAGCTTTCTGGCTCATGAAACCGATGCTAGGTGGAAATACAATATGGAAATGTGGCTCTTTTTCAGACTGAAGTTGTTTGGGGATATGGTATTCATGACAACCAAGTATTGTTGGTATTGACAACCAAGGTGATGGTCATGACAACCAAGGGCAGGATAAGATGGTGTTTTCAAAAGGAGGAGAAAAAAAATCACTGATGTCCTTCAGCTCCTTTCATCACCCCACACCAATTCCCAGATTTAAGGGAATTAAAGACACAGGTAGCAGAATGCCACATCAACCAGGATGCATCTAAAACAGGGGTGTCAAAGTCATTTCATACAGCAAGCCGAATAGCATTCATAGCGCCTGCTGAGGGCTGGAAGTGACATCATTAAGCAGGAAGTGATGCCATTAAGCAAATGATGGTCAGAAATAAGCACTTTGTTCTTATGTAGGAACTCATTAATTGCAAATGGCAGAAGAGAAAATATGCAAAACTTGATAATATTTAAGATATGGGAGAGCCCAATTATCACGAGGGCCACCGTTTTAGCCATGCCACTTCTGCCAAGGCATCACTTTGGCTGAAGCCGTGCTGCTGAAAGGGTGGTCCGCATGATAATTGGGCTCTCCAGGCACATTGACAGCATCTCCTTCTCTCACACCTCATGGTCTGCACCTTCCCCTGTAGCGTTTCTTGCCTTCTGAGGCCTCCTTCCATCTCTCCCTTCCCATTGCCTCAGCGGAAGTAGCACTGCTAAAAGGGTGGTGCTGGGAGAGCCCAATTATCACGTGGGCAGGATAAAAAGTTTCCGCGGGCCACATCCGGCCCTGGGCTTTATGTTTGGCACCCCTGATCTAAAAAGCTTGATGTGGTCACTGCTCGGGGCCTGCCAACCTTGATTTCATCTGGAAAGTGGCTGCAGTAATTTCTTGAGATCTGGAATTACCACAGAGAGCTAAGGCATGCAAATAACCCCAACAGAATTTGTGGACCTCCTCTCAGCAACATTCATGATAGACACCAAGCCTGATAACAAACACTCACCAGTGTTGTATCTTGGAAAGAGGGAAAACAGTTTGTAGCTCTTGAATGTAGCCCATTAAGTTTTTATATTCAAGGTAAGTAAAACTATATATTTCTCTAGAGCTGAAGTTTGATATGAGTTTTTCTGAAAGTTTTCCCCCTGATTGATATAAATCTTTATATGTCAGTATACATGGCAGCTTGAACTAAATACAATAATATTTTTAAATAATCCTTATAAAAACAAATGCATTACTAGGATAACTGGAGGGATCTTGTCTATTCATTATGCAGGCTGAACTAAAACAAACGGGATAGTTCTTTCTTAAAGTGAGTCATATACCCTGTACAAGTGAAACCTCTATACCAGCGGTTCTCAAACTTACCTGAGCCATGACCCACCTCGTCTTCCAGCAGTGGGTCAGGATGGTGTAATGGTTTGGGAGTTGGACTTACACCTGGAAGATCCAGGTTCAAATCCCAGCTCAGCCACAAAGCTTCCTGGGTGACCTTGGGCCAGTCACTATCTCTCAGCCCCACCTATCTCACAGGGTTGTTGTGAGGACAAAAAGGAGGGGAGGAAATATGTACACCACTCTGAGCTCCTTGGAGGAAGGGCGGTATAAAAATAAATAAATAAATAAATAAATGTCTCACCTTGGGAAGCCACTCCTGCATCTGCAGGCCTCAGAACAGCTCATGGATGTGAACAGAAGTCATGTTGGCAAAACCAGAAGTGACCCAGAAGTCACTTTCGGAGCTGTTCTGAGGCCCACGGAGACCTCTGGAGGCGTCCCGGGCCCAGCACGACACAGAAGCAGCTTCCAAAGGTGAGTTGCGACATGGACGTGGCTCCAGTTGCGTCTGAGCCAAATGGAGACGAGGGTGGGCAGATGGGCCCAACTGGCGACCCACCTCAGCATTGGGTCGTGACTCACCAAGTGGGTTATGACCCACAGTTTAAGAAGCACTGCTCTATACTAAGGTGAGGATGAAATGGTTTTCAACTTCACATAGTGAATAGTTGACTTACCTATGTCAATTGGCTCTCTCTTTATGTGTGTGAGCTCTATACCTTCTGGAGTAGTATTAATGGAATCTTCTTCATCTTCGGGGATTTCTGTGTAAATTCATAGCAGACTTTTAGAAGTTTAATTTTGTCCCAAGTCCATATCTTTAACCTAACCAAGTTATCTCAGTAGTTTTTGCAAAAAGAAAACTCACTGAATTGGAATAAAGATGTTGACTCTTTGCAAGCAAAGTTTTAAAACTATATCAAATTGCTGTAAAAGCAAATCAAAGTTCTGTGTTGTGTGCCGTCTTCTGCATTGGGGAATTCTTGGTTTTACTGACTGCAGCAAGTTTTGGGTCAGCAATGCAAAACGGACATTATTCTGCCTCTACTCAGGAGCCTGCCTTCTAAATTTTGCTGGTACGCATTACAGATTAAGAAGCAAGTTGACTGAGGAAATGTTTTAGCAGAGTAATCTTAGTTATTACACTTAGGGCACAATCCAAACCTACTTAGGCCACTGTTGTAACCAGCGGCCCAGCAAAAACGAGAGGCCCCAGAATGGAAAGGGGATTCAAATCCCCTTTGAATTCCCCTTTTGGAGGGGATTTGAATCCCCTTTTTGTTCTGGGGCCTCCCGTTTTCACTGGGCCGCTGGTTACAACAGTGGCCTAAGTATGTTTGGATTGCGCCCTTAGTTTGCCTTTTTCTTTGTGTGTTGCCGTATTTCACCTCTGTGAAGGGGAGGAGTGCTGACCTTTAATTTAATTGGTTTCTGGCTGTTTTGTGATGCCGTTCTTGCGATAGGATGTGACGGATCATATCCTCAATTACAGCTGGGAGGATTGACCCAACGAAGAGGTGAATGTCCAAGGTTGTGCACAGGGTCAGTGACTGCAATTTCTGCCTCCATACCATGTTCTGGGACTTTTAGATAATGCTGCTGGCAAATATTGAGCAAGAAAATCTAATCGGTAGCTGCAACAGTTGAATAAAAGTTGACTCAAAATCAGTGAAGATTTGTTGGCTTTAATCAGTTATTGCTGAATGTTGTATCTGGTTAAAAGACAGTGGTTAGATTTCTTACCTATTCATTGACAGTATGGCTGCTTCTTTCAGTGCTGAAATCTCAACTAAGGTTTGCAGTAATTAGTTACAATGCCTTCACACAGAGCAAACAATTAGTTCAGATTTGTATTACAATTTTGCTCTGGTTTTATGCAATCATAAGAATTTATAGGTTTTCAGCATTTACTATGATACAGTAATCTGGTGCCCTCTGCTGGCTAACACACTCCATGAGTCTGTTTTAAGAAAGCTGTGTACAGTGGGACCTTTGGATCTGCGGGGGTTCCATTCCCAGAACCCCCGTGGATGCGATAATCCGCGGGTGCTCAAGTCCGCGATGGGGAGGTGGGGGCGGTGCCATAGTATCATCAGATGCGTGGGCCTGCTGCCACTTCTTGTCTCTCGTGCCATTTTTTATCTTGTAAAACGCCTGTAAAAAGGGGAAAAACGCGATCAGAAGCAACTTCTGGTTGCGCATACAATTGGAAGTTGCTTCCAGTGACAGTTTTTTCCTCCTCCGTGGATGGCCATCCATGGATAGTCAAATCCGCAGATAGCTAATCTGCAGATAAGGAGGGCCCGCTGTAGTACCTATGTTTTGGGAAGAGAACCCGAAAACTGTTTTAAGAACAGGGACAGTGCACATCTGCTCTAGAGGATTCTGATTTAAACACCTGAGGGCCTTCCATCACCTCTATTCAACTGTGCTGTTGGATTTCTCTGCGAGTTGTGCCACCAACTGTGGTATCCACCAAGAGTCTCAAGGAATTATCTGGAAACGGAAAGGGAGATAATGATGGTCTTGACTGCACATGTTAAAAAAAACTGACTTTCCTCAACTGGAGGGAAAAAAATTGACTTTCTTCAACTGGAGGAAAAATATGTTTTAAGTCTACACCAGGATTAAAAAAAAAATGCCAAAGCCAAGAAGATGTGGCAGGTCTCGCTGTCACCCAAAATCTGAGGAATGGTACAGTAAGGAAGAAAGGAGTTACAATAATTTAAGTAACGGCATATGCCCACAGCATGCTTTTAAAGTTCAGAAGGAAGAACCGCAGGACTTCTATGCCTTCAATTGTCCTATTGGTCTGTGTTTGTTTTCCCCCTAAAGTTCATTAAAATAAAACTTGAAAAAAAAGTCTCAAATGAAGTACGTTTCTTCAGAATGTTCCGTTCTTTCCTGAGCTCTTTTTCTAGAAATGAAACTGAAGCAGGTTTTTATGTAATGGCAAGAGTGGACGAAACATCGTGTTTTAAAGCCAGGTTTTTTTACGTGTTTTAATCTAGTTTTTAATGTGTGTTTTTAACGTGATTATAACGTGTTTTTTACTTGTTTTACTTCAATCTTTACATAGCATCAAAACCTGTATATCCTATTTCTTTGAATATTGTACCTGGCCATGAAAGCTTCTGCTCTTTACTGTGCTTTTTGTTTATAAGGTTGATAGTTCCTATTTTCAACTTTGTGCCCTGTTTGCCAACTGACAAAAAGAAATGCTTAGGTGCCTTGGGGTACAGATATTTTATCCATGGTACATCTGTGATGATTACCGTATTTATCGGCGTATAATACGCACCGGCGTATAAGATGCACCTCCCTTTTGGCCCTGGGTTTCAAGAAAAAAACATTTAAAGCATTTTTGGGCCACTTGGCCACTTACCACTTGGCTGCTTAATTAGCTAATTTACATAAATTGCACAAAAATACTAGGATCTCTTTTAAAACACACAGCAATAAGACACATGAACAAAATGCACCAGAACATAAATCCCAAGTAAAAAAAAAAAAACCCAGACTCAACTCTTTTCCCCCAACCCACCCATGCACAGTTTCCAAAGTAAAAAACATAAAAGTACAAGAAAAAACCCAGACTCAACTCTTACCACCTTAACACCCCCAGACTCAACTCTTACCAACTCTTAAACAACATAAATCCCAAATACAAAACCCCCAGACTCAACTCTTTCCCCCCACCCCACCTATGCAGTTTCCAAAGCCTCCCAACTAGGCCCAGTTCAGAAGCTTACCAAAGCTGCATTCATTCTGCATCCAAGACTAGGCCCTCTGCAGCTCAGCTGAACTGAACTGAGCACAGCGCCCTCTGCTGGCTGCTGAGAAGCTCAACTCATGCACGTGCATAAATTAAACCCGACAAACAGCTGTAGATCGGATAGATTAGTCAGGGAAGAAAGCACAAGGGAGCTCTCAGGCTCCTGAAAAAAACTGGTAAGCCCAAAAATGCTTTAAAGCGGGCAGGGGGGAGGGGGACTTTTTTAGTATTGGCGTATAAGACGCACCCTACTATTTTGGGTCACAAATTTAGTCAAAGTGCGTCTTATACGCCAATAAATACGGTATTTGAACAAAACTAAAGAATTCATACCATGACTATACCAAATAGTACTATTACACGTGTGCTAGCTAGATTTCATGTTCTTAAAGTATGTTTAGATTTGATAAGTTAGGTTATGTATATTCTTAAGTTTCCCAAAATTTGGATTGTGTTTTTCCCCTATGGCTTCAAAGTTCATCTCAATTTATATCTCTGGCCCTTAGCACAAGAATAAATGGTAGTGGGGGTAAGGGACAGCAAGAGTGGGGCATGCACAAATTGGGCAAGGTAGAAAAGTTATGAGAGAGAACACTGGAATAGTACATGTGTGCACATGTGCTTGAGAACCATGGCTATAGGAGGTATGTATTCAAAAAAATGTAGGAAGACTGCAGTTTGATCATCATCCAAGAGGTTTATTTCACTTAGTTAAAGGAAGCTGAGTTCCAGTACAGCAGTGTTTCTCAAACTGTGGGTCGGGACCCACTTGATGGGCCACGACCTGATTTCTGGTGGGTCCCTAATTGCCTCAAGCCCTGAGGCTGTTCAAAAAACAGATAGCTCCTAATTGCCCTGCAAACAGCTGAGCTGCAGTTTGCAAAGAGCTGAGTTCCTGCAGTTTGCAAGCTTGTGTAAATATAGGGAGATAAATGTTTGACCATCTTTTTTTTTTTAGTTTTCCAAGTCCGTCAATGACAGGTAGTGGGGGCAGTTGAAGTCTGGTCGATAACTAAGCCCCTCAAGCCTTGAGGCTATTCATTAGGGCTGCCTCATTATGAGAAATGGATTGAGTTTTTTGCAAATAAATAAATATTAGGTAAAGATAAAGGTGACCCCTGACAATTAAGTCCAGTCGTGTCCGACTCTAGGGTGTGGTGCTCATCCCCATTTCAAAGCCGAAGAGCCAGCGTTGTCCGAAGACGCCTTCGTGGTCATGTGGCCGGCATGACTCTCCTTGCCGCAGCGCGTAGCATGCGGCTGGAACACGGAGCGCTGTTTACCTTCCCGCAAGCGGTACCTATTTATCTACTCACATTAACATGGCTTGGAACTGCTAGGTTGGCAGGAGCTGGCCAAGCAATGAGAGCTCACCCCGTCGTGGATTCGAACTGCCGACCTTTCGATCAACAGCTCATGGTTCAGCTGTTTAACCCACTGCGCCACCCGCTTGTAAATAAATAAATACATGTTTCTAGATCACATTTTTAGTCTCGTAAAGCTAGGTGGGTCCCGATAGAGTGTCATTTTAAAAACTGGGTCCTGGTGCTAAAAGGATGGAGAACCACTGCAGTACAGTATACAAGCCAATCCCTGACTATCTGAAAGTAAGGATGAGGTAATAGAACGTTGTTATTGTTGGTTATTGAGTACCTCTTCATGTCTTGTCCACATCTAACATACTGCATATATCCCATAATCTATTAAATAACAATAATGGGTTAAAACTGCACACGACATACCTAAATCAGTCTCTTCTTCTTTTATATCTTCCTTTATGTGGGTGGTATCAGACTCATCCAAATGACTGTTTATGTAGTTATCTCTGCCTAATGTGCTGTGGGCCACTAGAGATATCAAAAGAGATGATGATGCAAAGTTGAAAAAAGTCATACTACAAAGTTAAGAAAAATCTTATTTTTACTCAAGGAATTAACGTACAGCAGGGGTCGGCAATCTTCTTCTGCATAAGAGCCAGACATCGGACATGCACGTTTGATATGCATGTGCATGAACCTCCCGATTAGGCCATAGAGCTAAGAAGAAAGAGATGGGCACAGTGTGGAGAGACGCATGCCCAGGCAGAGAATGATGACCAAAGGAAGTTTCTGCCCTTGGTCTGCTTACACCATAAGCCTTACAGAGATAGAATTGCAAACTTGAATTCTTTCTTAGGACCACTGTGAGTCAGGTGGATGCATCTTTTTGGAAGTACAGGCCAGATGATTTCTGGTGGTGGGCCGGATGCGGCCGAGGGCTGTAGGTTGCCTACCCCTGATGTACAGTATCCCAGCATTTACCTGTGTCTGTCATTTTCCTTATGTCTGGGAGACCCAGATCTCCTGAGGTATTGCTGATTGAGTCCTCTTCACCTGCATCTCCATGCAATTCTGGGTAAAATATTACAGATTATGACTTTACATTGTACAATTATTAGAAATGAGAACATCTTATTGCAATACTTTTAGAAATTGGAACCTTTTAACTTGTAAGCAAGGAATGCTTAGCTAAGCCCAGAAAACCCTAGATCAGTGGTTCTCAGCATGGGACATATGGCCCCCTAGGAGGCCACGCCATACTTCTAGGGGGCTACATGGAAAAAACAGAACATTAGGAGGCCACAGTAAGGTTCCGAGGGGGCCACCCAAACCTAACTGCCAGGTATATGATGAATTTGTCATAATCCTCGCATCTCTGCGCTGATTTTAGCAGCATAAATATTGAAAATTACTATTTACAAAACATATCACAATGAAAAAGGCAGTCTGTAATAAATGAAATTTTATATGCATGGGAAAGCAGCTTATGTTGTAAATGCTTTGAGGTGGCAAAACCTGGCAACTCTGGCACATTCAAGTGACATAAGGTATTAGTCGCTAACCTGCCTCCAGCTTGGAGCACTCCATGTGCATTTGATTACTCTTTGCCCCCCCCCCCACAAGTTATGATTTGTATGTTTGGGACGGGAGAAAGCAAAGTTGTATTTAGCACCTTTGTCGCTCTTTAGTATTTTTATATGTAGGTCAATTTAACCAACTTTAAACAACTTGGTCAAATGATGTCTTGTTTATGATTTGAGCGTTGTTACAGCTATTCACATACGTATATCTAATTTAATTGCAAGAACACTTACCTCTGTAATTATTTTCTGTTTTCGTTTCTGTCCATTCACCATGGTCATGATCTGATCTGTTTGTCTTATCTCCATTGCTGTGCCCCAGAATAGCATCCAGTTCTCTAAAAAACTTCATACTTTTGCTGGTGTTTCCTGAATACTGGGCATTTTTTACACTCTTGTATTCATGTTTTAGATTTTTGTATTTTGTCCTGCACTGCTTCCAGTCCCTGTCAATTCCAAATTTTTGAAGTCTAGCGGCAACATGTTCAAATATCCTTTTGTTTCTCACTGTTCCTTCCAGTTGTTGCTGAATGCTTCTGTCTGACCATATGCGTATTAGAGCTCTAACTTCATTAACAGTCCAGTGCTTTCCTCCTTCATTTGCCACAGATGGAATGAAGGGCAGATTTTTGGAAGTGTCTAGTATTGCTGTTGGGTTACCTGCATCAGGTAGAACAGGGGAGAGACACAGATATGTGTTACCTGCATTGGGTGGGGTGGGGTCAGGATCAGGTAGAAATAGTAAGAGAGAGAAGTTTTTAGTTACCTTTTTCTTTTCTGCCTGAGAACATTCAGGCAAAGCTAGAAATAAACTCAAAAGTAAAAGACAAATTGATTAAGGTGATTTTAAAATCTCCCATAAATGGCCAGTATTGTAGGGAAGAATCTCCCATAAATGGCCAGTATTGTAGGGAACAATTATTAAAAGAAAAATAATATTTGTAACAGAAGTGAGGATTTACAGCTTCAGTAAGCAAACTAATCCTTTGACTTGATGATAGTGGGTGGTTCCATACACAGAAAAGAGAGCCCATCTTTTTTAGCAGGGTTGTTACACTTCCTTCAAATAACAAATGGAAACATTAACAAGCGTAGTCTGTTAGTGTCCTAACTTTTCCAGTTCATGCATTCAATAGACTCAGACAGTCATCCTACATAACAGCTGGTTATACAAAGTAAATACTGAATTCACACAATTTTTTGATGCTTCCTTTTAAATGTTAACTTCATCTAACTTGTTACTTTGTAAAATAGGTAGCTGTTCTGCATATTAGTGAAATATAACTACAGGTAGAACCTCGTTACACATGGGGATCCGTTTTGGACCCCCTGAGGATAATACAGAACCGAGAATGGTGGGGTCCACGTTTAAACTATGTAAAGATTTTTTAGAGGAGGAAGCGTTTTCTTACCTTTTGCGCTGGCAAACAGCACTGTCTGCATCGCTGTAGGGCAGCCCCTGGAGCTCCCCACAGCCACTTCCTGGTCGCGCCAAAGCCCACAACCCTCTCCCTTGGCACCAGATTGCATTGCACGAGGACCTCAGTGCGACCCGGAAGTGGCTGCGGGGAGCTCCAGAGACTGTCCTGCCAGCAGGGATTGGGACTCGAGTCAAATGACTCAACTCGCAAGTGTGACTTAGCCACTTTTTCCCTGACTCGTACTCGTACTCATACTCGTGACCCACTGACTCGCACTCGTACTCGTGACCCACGGACTCGTACTTGACTCGCACTCGTGGGGGTAACGACTTGCCTTTTCCAAGTCATAGGGGAAGTCAAGTGGGTGCTTTAAAAGCCTCAGAGGTCCCCCCCACACACACACACCCCATTTTCAGGGGGGAAAGCCATTTTCCCCAAAGTGACTCGACTTGTGACTCGTGGTTTCTGGCCTTACTCGTATTCGACTCGCACTCGAGCAAAAATGACTCGCATTTGACTCGTACTTGCCCAAAAATTTTGGCACTGACTCGCACTCTGACTCGCACTCGTGCAAAAATGACTCGTACTTGCACTCGCACTCGCGACCTAGTTGCTTAGATATATCCCTGCCTGCCAGTGTTGTAGGAAAGGATGGGATGGGGTGGGGGTGGACCGCCCCCAGGCAGCAGGCGGGGGTGACAAAATGGCAGCAGTGGTGAGAAGATGGCGGCAGTGGCAGTGGAGAAAACGTCTGCAGGCAGTGCTGCAGGCGGCGGAACGGCTCGGAGAAGGTAGGAGAAGCCGTCTGCTGCCTCTGCACGTCTGTTAGGTTTGGCCCCCACCCTCCTGCCCGACCCCTGAGGGACCTTTGGGTCCGGCTAACCATGATGTCACAGGGGGTGGCCGTGCTACGCCACTGTGTCCTATGGCCCTGCAGATTGCACAGTTTCCCACGCAAAGATTTTAAAAAAGCTTCCCTCCCTTTTAAAACTTGTTTCCATAGTTTAAACACTGACTCGGTATTCACTGCCATCAGCGGATGATCAAATCCGCAAATACCAAGTCCGCTTATAACACAGGCCCACTGTATAGCATATACAAACTAGACGTATGTGTGGTTCTCTAGGATTGTACCTGGGGATAAAGGTGCAGCTGTTAGCAGAATTTCGTTTCTCAGAAAAGAATGTTTTCCATAGCCTTAAAGGCAAGCCCGTCCATTGAGCCTTGATTTTAGTTCTTATTTCCTCTGCTTTTGCCTTCAGTACGAATGCTGTGTGTTTTTATTTCAATCAAGAGATGCATTGCTCCATGAATTGCATAAGGTAAAAATATATTTTACCCAGAAGCTAAAGTCAATGCTACAGAAGCAGGCAGTAAGAAAGCTAGCCCACATATTAGCTACACACTCTACATTCTCCCCATTATATTTGTTTTCTTCCGTACAAAGCAATAGTCTAGTATTTCTGAAATAGCATGAGAGGAAACAACCTATTTCCTCCCTCCCCCATGCCATCCTTCATTACCTAGTTGAATGGGCCTGCAGTGGGAAATGAAAAGTAGTGGATTTGCAGGACCATCTTCTTCGTCTTCCAGTGTAACTGAAACTTCACCTGGGAGGGAGGAAAAAACAAATGTTTGTATGTGAAGGCATAGAGCATATTGAAATATACAGTAGGAATCCAGTATGACGCCTAATGCAAAACTCATGTTGAAACCACAAGAGTGACTTGATCGCACTGGAGGCCTTCCGTAGATTTCCTCAACATGGCTTGTGTCCATTAGTGCCTTCAAATAGCTAATTTCAAAGAATGTAAAAGTAAAAATTTACAGCACTTAAAAAAGTTGCTCAACATGTTAAAATGGAAAATGAGGGAGAGGTGGCATTTTAAAAAAATGCCATTTACAGAAAATGTAATATAAAGTATGTTCTACTTAACCCAGGAACATACTACTAATGGGCTGGCAAGGACAGGAAGATCATGTATTTACACCTAAGGAAGTGTCATTCATACCCATACACCTCTTAGACTTGGGAGCAATGATCTGAAGGCTAGGCATGCTTTAGTTCCAGTTAATATCTGTGAACAGTTAAGGCATTGATTTCAGCAGTACCTAAAGGTGTCCAGACTCTTGTCTAGATTCAATCTAATATCATTGCTAATATGCTGAAAGACACATACAATATGATAGGGACATATGTAATACAATATGATAGGGATGTATGTAGCACAAGAAACCTGCTTAGCAGAATCATTCAAGCAAAGCAAGCTATTTCGCTTGTTAGAGGAAACCAAAGCTACAGTATATAAGAAGGTTAGCATAGACAGGTGCCATGTTGCTAATCAATGCTGACTCTCCTGTACATTATCAATACTTCAGAAATGCAGAAACCAAGCTTTTGGTGATTTTGGATGAAACTTCAAATTTGCTTCTCCCACAATGCTTTTGGCATTAAAACAATCTAACTTCAGGTTTAATTTGTTGTATCAGCCATGTCCAATTCCAAATTAGTGTTTTTTTCAGTTTAGCTAGGCCTCAATCCAAGTTATCTAATAAAAATATGAGTACCTAACGTTTCGCCCTACCTAAAGATTTGAGAACGCCCACCAAAGATGTGGGCAAAACGTTAGGTACTCATGTTTTTATTAGACTTTAATCCTGGATAATTTTAATTGTACTGATAGCTATAAAAAAGGTAAAGGTATCCCCTGACAATTAAGTCCAGTCGTGTCCGACTCTAGGGTGTGGTGCTCATCTCCATTTCAAAGCCGAAGAGCCAGTGTTGTCTGAAGACGCCTCCGTGGTCATGTGGCCGGCATGACTCTCCTTGCCGCAGCGCGTAGCATGCAGCTGGAACACGGAGCGCTGTTTACCTTCCCGCAAGCGGTACCTATTTATCTACTCGCGTTGAAATGCTTTGGAACTGCTAGGTTGGCAGGAGCTGGCCAAGCAACAAGCGCTCACCCCGTCGCGGGAATCGAACTGCTGACCTTTCGATCGACAGCTTATGGATTATACCACAATCCAAGTTGTTTAACTACCAAATGCGTCTAATAATACAACTATTAAGGGTTAAGTGGGTTGAGGATTGCAAGCTTAGTTAGCCGTGACAAAACTTATATACTATAAGTGTAACATGTAAATGGCAATATGTGACAATTCGCCAGCAAAAGTGCAGCTGGGACCACAGAAGTGGCTGTCAGCATCCTGCGTGCATAGCCTGGGTCATACTGGCCTTTCTTCCAGCAGTCAAATATCCATGTGCAGAGGTACATGGAGGAATTTGACAGCCCTCCTGAACAGAAGCGCTACATTTTTGTTTTCTTAAGTTATGATGATCATGTAAGAACCTGGGAAGTATGAAACATCCTTCAAACATTCTGTTCAGAGAAAGCATATAAACACGATGGTGGTGGTGGTGGTGTTTTTCTGCCACGAGCCCAGCAGCCATTGTGTATATTGGCAGATCAATTGCATTCTCTGTGTAGAAAACACCACTGCATGCATTAGTGTGTGCATGCTCAGCACAGAGAGAGACCTCTTGTCTAAAATGCAAGCAACACAGAGGAAATGAAGTAACCCTAAAATGCAACACAAGCTGTAAAGAACAATTAATAGCAGACTTTTGAAAAGCTAGTATGATGTAGTGACTAGAGTCAGACTGAACAGGGAAACAGAGGTTCATATCTCTACTCAGCCACAAAGTTTATTGGGTCAGGCCAGTCCTACCTTACAGGGCTGTTGTGAGGATAAAAGGGGGAGGGAACCACACATGCAACCTTGAGCTCCTTGGAGGGATGATTGTTCTTTATTAAAAATGTAAAAGGGAAATGGAAAGTGGAGGTCACTTCCTATTTGTTTCCCTTTTGAAGTCTGTGAATACGATCCACAGTAATAATCCCTTTACAGCAGAGGAAGAAACAAGGTCTGTGTTTTCCATATGAATACCAGAAAATAATACTCTGCTCTACCAGTTGGGATGTGAATAAAAGATTGTGAAAGGAGAATCGGATTTTGCTGCACTTCAAGCTGGAACAAAAACCAGATGATTATCTCTGCAAGACAGTGGCTATTTCCAACTTGTCTCTCTTTGTTTGTTTTTCTGCATCTTAAAGGGATGTTGGCTGTTGTATGTGTGGAGGGGTAACCTTACCTCTCCACAAAGTATAAAGCGATCTAGATTTTATTTGTTAAAGTCCAGGTAATGACCTTGGAGTTTTCATTTAAGAGAAATATGCACTGCAGAGGATCCCAGGGCATTTCTGGCCCTTGCTTCAGAGTCAGGTATTTGACTAAGTGTACCCTAAAGAAAATAAGACAGCAATTCGTTTTAAAAGGAAAACTCACTCCACTATTAGGCAGTGAAATTTGAGTGGTTTGGGGAATAATAGTGTATCAATTGTTTTATTTAATACTAAAGACTATCTTTGTGTTTTGTTCAGGCTAGTCTTTTAGTATTTGGCCTTCCTAAATTTTGTTTTCTAATGCAAAAAACATTTTATCACATTGTCATACAAGATTTCAGGTTCCAGAATTACCTTAGGTAATTGCAGAGGCTGCAGTCCTATTTACACTTACCTGGGAGTAAGTCCTGCTGAACTTGATGGGGCTTACTTCTGAGTAGATGTGTAGAGGATTGCGCTTTAAGCTGTCATTTATGTGCTCCTTGAGTACTTGGCATGCAAATGATTTTAGAACCACATTGTACCCAATGTGTTTAGTCTCTAAGCAATTAATAAATCTTCATTTGGGGGGGGGGGAAATGATGCTTCAAAAGGGCTAACATTTTTTCACCATTTCTAATGTGTGGTTTTTATGCTTGTCTCATCTGTTTTCAAACCATAAATTTATCGTGCAGACTGACTGAAATCATATTGCAATATTACTCATTACACAGTTGTTTCTTCCTGAGCTGGTCAGCTGCAAAAATGCAATACAAAGCGTCGCAGATAAATAGGCTAATAAAGAGCTATATAAGTTTGAAGGACCCTGCTGCTGTAGCTTTTTTCCTTTACAGGAATAGGGCCTCATGAATCTAGCTCCAGCAGCTAGTTTAACTTCAGCAGGTTATGTATCTCTATACAAACAGTGGTGAGCAAAACCACCATCTTCTTCCCCCCCCCTCCAGTGCATTAAGTCAGTTTGTTCTACCAGCTGTGTACGGTGTGGTGCAGCATTGTGTGGGCTTGAGTGCTAGCAGCCTCAGTGTCTTTTAGGCAAAGATAATAAGGAAATAGAGCTTTTTTTACCTTCATTGTTCTCTCTGGTGGCATTTATGATGTCATTTGCTGAACACCTGCCGTTTTCTTCCTCTGTTAACTGTGTGACAGGTTCATGTTGCAATATGGCATCCAATTCATGAAAGAACTTCATGGTCTTTGTAGCATCTCCTGAGTTGTGGGCATATTTAACTGTTCTATATTCATATTTCAGGTTTTTATACTTTGCACGACATTGTTTCCAGTCTCTGCAGATCCCCAACTCCTGTAGCCTTTTAGCAATGTAAATAAATATTCCTTTATTCCTTAGGGTTCCATGGAGTTGCTTTCTGATGTTTTTTTCTGACCAGACGCTTAACAAGGCTTTAACCTCCTCTTCAGTCCAGTGCCTTCCTGCTCCACTCTCCATGTTGAAAGTGACCTGGAAATGATTCACTATTTCTAGCCAAGATTCTGTTTCCTAGGAAACCAGACGGCTGGTTGTCAGTAAGCTCCACAGAGATGAAAGAATCTAGTTTTACTGGCTCAAGCTGCCTGAGGGGAGTAACTTGAGAAACTGCCAAATAAGCAGGTTCCGTATTAGAGGCAGGGAAATAAAGCAGCTCAGGCACAAATGATTACAAACTATGGTAACAATTGGCACCCAGAATAAGCTGCCTTCTGCAAGACAGGAATTAAACATAAGTAACAAGTGTACAAAATACATTATTTAACTCCTGTTATGCAATGTGCTTTAAATACAATCCACTGTTTTATAGTGAACATAAAAGCTCTAAATTAATGCAGCCTTTTGCTCAGCCTGAATTGCAATGGATTTGCACCCTAGTCTCATGCACACTTACTAGCAAATTTCTACAGAAACTTGTATTCAAGTGGTTTAGGGTCACTGCCTTATTATGGTGCAGTTCTAAGCATCTTCAACTTTGAAAAAAGCTCCACTGAATTACTCCCATGTAAGCATAAACAGGATTGTAGTCTTTAAACTTCTACTAAATTACCTGGATTTATTTTAAGGGCATATTTACCAGTTGAAGGCTGCACTTACCTGGAAGTACTTACCTGGAAGTAGGTCATACTTACCTGGAAGTAGGTCCCATTAAACTCAGTGGGATTTACTTCTGAGTGGTCATGCTTAGGACTGGGTGATAATAAGAAATGTACGAGTCCGCATATTTAGGCATTTCATGAATTATAGCAGACCACTGCTATAACTTTGTATTTTGAAAACATAAGGATGGTAATCTCATGTAGATAAGAGTTTAGTTGAATAACAAAGTAGTAAAAATGAAAACCTATATAGGTGTCCCCCCCCCTTAATGACGATCACTTAAAGACTAACTGCATATATGAGGGAGGTTCCCAAAGTGTAAACAAAGAATTAAAGCTACAGTTCTGTATTTTAAATGCAAAAAAATGTCGTCTTTAACTCTGTGTGTGTGTGTGTGTGTGTGTGTGTGTGTGTGTGTGTGTGTGTGTGTGTGTGTGTGTGTACCTCAATTGACAGGTAGAAATCTTGTTGTGCTTTGTGTTACACTCATAATGTAATAGGGAATGAATGGCGCAAACAGTGTACAACTCCACTGTGTTACATTGAGGATTCACTTAATGACGGTTTCACTATATGATGGGTTTTCCAGAACGTATCCCCATCGTTAAGCGGGGGACACCTGTATTAGCATTCTCCTGTTGACCAGAAAAATAATAATACTTTCTGCTTTTAACGAATGTAGGTGGTGTTGTAATAAAAAAAGTGAAATGTTAGCTGTATGGTCCAGAATATTATTTAAGGAATTTTTAAAATCTATTTTAGTATTGTGTATTTCTGTTACTGCTTGTAACCAGTAATGTTTAGCAAGAAATGCCTATGTATTTTTATGTTTGTTTGGGTGTTCCAAAAGGTGTTTTGATGCAACCTCCCTCCACAATGGCCATAGTTAGAATCACCAACTGCCCTGTGAGGAAGAGGATTTTGACGTTTTTGTTACTGTATTATTTTTATTTGTTGATTTCAGCTTGCTTGTACCTGCTGTAAGCTACTCTGGTGGCCTTTGTGGGTTTTTTTGAAAGGGCCAGGAAGAAATCTCTTAAATAAATAAATCACAGTAATTATTGCTCTGGCGTGGTTTCCTGTTTCCAGAAGCATGACGTCCGATTCTCAGGGGGCACATAACAGTGCGAAGGGGATGGGAGGGAGAAGAGGAGGGTACATACACAGGCTTCTTGGGTTCTTAATAGCCTTGGACATATTCCTTTTGAAGAAGATTTTATGCCTTAGCAATTGCAGATGGGGTTGGGGTATTGGAAGCAGCTCCCAGTGGATCATAAGCATGCATGTGCCGGGACAAAGAGTGAGGAGTGAAATGAATCCAGGCAATAAACGGCAGGAAGAGGCTTTGAACATTGACTGTGCACAGCAGGGTAAAATGGTGGGTTTATCTTTTCAGGATGCTTTTTGGGGGGATGTGATAAGAGCCTCAAGGCTGATCTGCAGTAAAATAGTGGGACACTCCTCTACAGGGATAGAGGAAGAAGAGATTATTGTACTGTGTAACAACAGCATAGGTTTAAATTAATACAACTGGGATGTACATGCTGTTTTCTTCAAAATGCTAATAGTGTCCTTAGAGTAGGAACTAAAAATGTTAAAGCATTACCGTAGTTGGTATGATAAAATACAAACACTAACACTATGCTCCTTGTCAGATAAGATTTTGTCCCCGGGATTATAACTTGGGAGAAGCTGGGGACTAGGCTCAGGTTTATGTTTTGCTTCTTCTCCCTGGTGGTGGGGAGGTGAAAAACCAAACTGAAAGATACCACATTCAAAATCTTATTGAACCTTCCTGATAATGATAAACCATTTGTAGAGCAAGTCTTATCTCTCAGAGAGATTCTGAACATGGAATCTTCCAGTTTGTCCTGTAGTGAGGGGAGGAAGTTGTGAGCCTCAAGCCAACCCTAAGTCTCACCTGGATACAGTCTCAGGCTGGGGAAGGGAAATATTGTCTAAAAACAGTTTTCAGTCCAGAGCTAACTGAACTGGGTGAAAAAAAAAAAACTTCACCTGATCTTGGTAACTGTATGATTGAGCTTCAAGTTGGAAAGAAATGATAACTTCAGAAAGTTGAAGATAATTTGAAAGAGAGATCATTGCTGGTGTTGTATATACTGTTTGCTCTTCTCACGTTAGTTTCAGGTTAACAGGTTTGGCAGTATTTTGTGTTGCTTAAAAACCTGTTGAACAAAGATGACAGAGGGGGAAAATGTGTGTACACCACATGGGAAGTGAAGTGAAACCTCCCAAATCACTTTTCAAGTTTTGTCTTTAAAAAAAAAAACAACAACACACCCTTCAATTTTAGATGGGTACATTATGGTAAAGTGCAATAAGAATAGGAGAGAAGTATTTGCATGGAAGTTTTAAAAAAAAACCACTAGCACACAAGCATCTGCTAAATCTTCCTATCACACTAACTTGTTTACCTTTTGGCATTTCCTTTTGAGTACTTTTGGTGTCCTACTAAGCAGCTTTTTCTTTTCCTACAGGGGCCAAGAGAGTGCTGGGATAGTGACAAGTGATGGAGAATCAGCCCATTCATTGAAAGTGCACAAGGTAAAATGGAAAGTTTGGTGGCTTGTGTGGCTTCAGGAAAACAGGGTTTAAAAGAATGCTGAGAGAACTCAAAATTATTCTCTGCACATATTTCATTTCATCAACCTTTATTGGCATGACTCTGCACATATTCTGAGGGATAAAACTGTAGGAAGGTAAAGTAATATTCTAAGCATTAAAGAAAATGTGTGTACAAGAACGAACGAACTACAGTATGGATAAGCAGGAAGATACAGGCACCCATGTACCCCAAGAGTCTGGTGAATATTATTGTAGGCCAAATTTGTCTAACTTCCCATTTGTGGGCACTGGGCAAGGTGCTTGAGAAAGTAGTGACAACCCAAGTCCAAGAATTCCTGGGTGAGGCTGGTAATCTTCAGCCATTTAATTTCACTCCCAGCAAGACTTGGAAATGGGAACTGTCCTTGGTTCACCTTTTTATGGCACAATCCTATCAGTCTTCTCAGAACTAAACCTCGCTGAGCTTAATGGAACTTACTCCCAGGTTGAATATGTATAGGATTGCAGCCCTAGTTGATTAGCTATGCTGGGACCTGGACAGAGGGAGTGCATCCCGGTTGGTTCTGCTGTTGGTCCTACTGGTTGGCCAATAGGCTACTGCTGCTTACTACATGCTTTCTTGGGTCCCCAAGACCTGACTGTTGATTGTCCATGCACTGGTTACATTGTATTTAGGGTCATAGTACGCTTTATGTGGGACTCATACATGCCTTTGCTCTGTTGGCTGCACTGATTGCTGATTTGTTTCCAAGCGCAGTTCAAGGTGTTGATTTTAACCTTTTAATGACCTACATCAGCGGGTCTCAAAGTTTTTGGTCTCCAGAGCCTTTTACACTCCTAAAAGGAGTCTCGAGGAGCATGTGTGGAGTAGTGGCACAGTGCTGAGCCCAACGCCAAATACCGGTGAAGAGCTGGAACAGGAGGGGAATGAGGAAGGAGAGTTATGAACAGGGGAGGTGAGAGGGGCAGATGAGCAAAACAGGCAGGGGGCAGATGGAGACCACTTATGGTGTGCTCGTGGAGCCCCAGGGCTCCTAGGAACACACTTTGAGAAATGCTTCCCTCAGTGATTTGAGACCAGAGGTTTTGAAAGACAACCTCTCCCTGTATAGAATGCCCAACTCCTGAGACAAACTAAGAAGACCACCTTGCGAGCCCGACCATTGGCAGAGGTGTGAACAGCTGCTCTGCAGTTCTTTAGTTCTCTTGTTTGTTTGGTGCCAGTCATTGTCATGTCTTCTGTTATATTGGGTTTATTTTTATTATGTTATTAGCTGCCTTTAGCCCCTCTCTACTGGGAGGGGAAAGGTGGAATATAAATATTTTAAATAAATAAATATGTCTACACTACGCAATTATCCTACAGTTGCCTCCTGCTGGAAACTATCCCCAAGCTTAGTACTTGCAAACTCATAATGAGCACAACAAATACAATGCCTTTGAAATAAACCTGTACCTTTTTTCCTATGCTCATGGCAAAATATGTAGCAATGCCACGGTGAAGTATTTGATCACCTCAAAGGAAGCATTCACTCAATTGAATGACACATTCTAAAACACAGGTCAATTATAGGACAATTTAACTCACAATAGATGGTGGCGGGAAGAGGTAAAAGGCCTCAGATTTAACTTATTTATTTTAATATTATTTTTTAAATGTTGTATTCCACCTTTTTCCCTAGGGCAGTGGTCCCCAAACATACAGACATTGCAACTCCCTCCCGCTAGCACTGGTTGCAAAACCCTGAAGTAAGTGCTGATGATGCATGGCGTGATAACGTCATTGCTGATGACTCGTCAGCACTTACATCCAGGTTCCGCAACCAGGAAGCAACCCTAAAATCGTAGCTAAGACGGTAAGGGCAGGCGGGTGGGCCCCACGTTTGTTTTTTGCAGCCCCATGGGCCACAAAATCACCATGTGAGCATCTGTTCCGCGGTCTTATGCGTCGTGGTTGCGCTGCTGAGTGGCTCGGCATCCCACTACACCCCTGGGGGGTTCACCACGCCTCACACTTTGGGAACTCCCACCCTAGGGGATTCAAGGCAGCTGACGGATATCATTACAACAGCAAATACAATGAGAGCCACAAAAATGAAACAAAACGAAAGGAATAAAAAAACACAACAGGAGCATCAGAACAGAATAACCAAAGGGAATAAAAAGAGACCTCAGAGAAGGCCTACCCAAAAAGTCAGGTGTTCAGCCTCCATTGCAACACCAACAATGAGAGTTATCAGTTGCACATTACACAGCGGGGAATTTCATGTGGTGGGGGCTACCACTGATCAGGTCCTCCTGCGTATCACTGACAACTGATGCTCTGAGGTTGGTGGGACACAAGGCAGCTTGGTATACAGGTTTACTTCAAAGGGATAAAAATAACTGAATATAATAGACACTCAATCACATGTTCATCTTGCATCTTGACCAGCTCAGACACCACTCAGCTTTAATATTGTTGTATAATTTCTATACTATTCTCCAAAGCACATTCATTTATTAGCCCTCCTCCATCCAAGAACAATATTCTAGCTTCACGTTAGCTGTATGATAGGAGAAAGGCTAAATCAGATGCAGCAATGGCAGTTCCACATGTTTAAGTGCTAAACAGTCTTGATCATGTAGAAGAAGCCGGGTGCAGTCCTGATTTTAATTTAAATAAAGCATGTGAGTGAGGAATGCAGAGTCCTCTTCTCCACTCCCCCACCTTGCTTCAACTGGGAGGAAAAAACAGCAGATGAAGCAGGTCCACTGCTTCTTATCTATACACCTCTTTTGTTTTTAAAAATTAGGCACCCTGCCCCCATTCTATGTGACTGGGGGCCCAATCCTATCGAACTTCCCTGCGCCGATGCAGCTGTGCCAACAGGGCGTGCGCTGCATCCTGCAGTGGGAGGGGCAGTCATGGAGGCCTCCTCAAGGTAAGGGAACATGTGTTCCCTTTCCTCGGGGCTGCGTTGGCGCTGGGAAGTTGGATAGGATTGGGCCCTGGGGCACTTTCAGAACTTCTGCCATCATTTAAATCTGACCCTGAGAGAGAGTCACTTCTCCAAGACCACACTCACTAAGAAGGATTTTAAACTTGAGTTTCCAATATCCATGTCATCGTTCTTATCTTGCATATCCTTAAAAAAAAATCTTACAAAAGATCACTTTGTACATGACGGTGTCCTACAAGGATGTGGGAGGAAAAATGCATACACAATGCATGCACATTATCAGCATATTTTTGCCACGTGTACACATGTATGGAGTCGCTGCCCCTTCTAAGCACATATAATTATAAACAAGTAAATTGTATGAGTTATCTAACTTGATGATGATATGATACAGGGGTTCTCAACCCCTTCCCAGCCGAGCACCACCTCCGGCATCACTCTCCTGTTGTGTACCACCGGAAATGACTGGTGATTACATCATTGCCAGTTACTTCTGGGTTTTCAGGTTTTCGGAGGCCAGAAAACGCAGGTAGGAGGCTCTGGGTAGGTAGGAGGGCCCTTTCAGCATTCCTGAGAGGCTCAGCCAAAGGCAGGAGACTCTCGAGAGCGAAAACGTGCCATCAAAAGTGGGGTTCCAGTGGTCTGGGGTCTGAGTATCACCAGCAGTCGGCCAAAGTACCACTGGTGGTACTAGTACCAGTGGTTGAGAACCCCTGTATACAGTATATAATCTATGAGGTGGGGTTGTCAGCTTTTCGACTGGCCTCTGTATCAAGGGGGTCATTAAATTCTCCTTTATCTTAGAGACATTTCTGTAGATTAACAATGTCAAACTATCCTACTCATCCATATAATGTGTGTTTCTCCATTGTTCGCATCTGACTTACTTAGGAGTACATGTCCTAAGAGGACCACAATCTCAGAATAATAGCAAGCTCTGCTTCCTCCTCATGTCAGCTGAGCAAGACTGCCCAGTGTGTAATGGTGAAATATCTGTTGGTTTACAGAAGAATTTGAAATCTCGTTAACTGCACACTGTGTCCTCTAATGGAGGGGTGGTGGTGGAATGTTCAGGATTGACTGTTAAAGAAGGGTACTACCAGTTAATGAACCCTTCTGTTACTTCCCCCATAGGGAATATAATCTTCCCTAATTTAAATTTGGGGTGATGCCACTTCACCAAAACCACCCAATCAGTTTAAATATACCATTAGACACTTGTCAGGAAAACCTCTGAATGCGGTTGTTACATGAACCAGAATCAGAGTGACTCCATCATGGGAAGGTTGAATGGAGGATAATTGTGACTAGGTAGGACTGGATAGAACCGGTTGAATGATGATGGTTTGGGCGGGAATTTTTGAAGGAGATTCCCACATGTGGTCCTGTTTTGTCCAGTTGTTTGTATAAAAGGTTTGCGCCTCCACCTCAGGGTGGAGCAGTTGTACATTAGGGCATTTGCCATACATACTGTCTCACTAACCTGTTTTGTATTGAATAATTGTACCAGGCACTAACCTGTACTCTAGGTGTACACAGATTTGTGTAAAACAGTGAACCCTTGGTTTAACAGACTTGGTGCTGTCTGCTCCATTAAAAACTAATACAAATTATTGAACCGTATTCAAAGCTTGAAAGATGATGTCTTTTTCATTCGAAAGCTTTCATGGCCAGCAGATATAGTTAGAGAAACAGGTAGTACGGGTAACGCAGCCATATCTATGTAAAAAACACAGCAATCCGACTGAGGTTTAAAAACAATGACGATTTTATCTGGGTTTAACGATGTATTTCCGGACATGTATTCCAATGCGTTACCCGTACTACCTGTTTCTCTAACTATATGATGATGTCTTTATTAGGAAAAATGGAATATTTGGGTTGACAGGATTTGGGAGGGGGAGGAAAGCA
Source organism: Plestiodon gilberti rubricaudatus (assembly GCA_026170595.1). Taxonomy (NCBI): domain Eukaryota; kingdom Metazoa; phylum Chordata; class Lepidosauria; order Squamata; family Scincidae; genus Plestiodon; species Plestiodon gilberti. The sequence goes on along the minus strand of JANXHW010000005.1, from coordinate 79,091,984 downwards.
TTGTTTTGGTGGAAAGGAAGACTTCAGGAAAGTAGTGATATGTTGTAGGAAGTGGGGTTTAGATTGAAGACAAGGCTCGAGATCTGGAGTCATTTTACCTCTTTGTGTACTTTTTTTTGAAAAGCAGTCTATAAACATACTTAATAATAATCTAGGCTCATTTCCAAATATAGTATCATATCTATGTTTGATGATTTTCTTAGCCTTATAGGGACATTTTTCAAACTTCAATGCTGATCTAAGAAAAGGGTGGTTTGGCTTCAAATTCAGGTGGAACGTATAGTTGTCTGTCAGTAAAATAATATGGGTTATGACTGCTGGACCATCCAACCCATCTGACTGACATTTCTGATTTAGGCCTTTCTTGGTGACATGGATGTGGGCCTTGATCTAATACTAATGGCACAATCCCCACTCAAGGCATGGTGTCACTTTATTATAGAGGATAAATCCTGTAGAGTAGGGCTTCTCAAACTGTGGGTCAATGTTGAGGTGGGTCACCAGTTGGGCCCACCCGCCCGCTCCTGCCTCTGTTTGGCTCCAAATTGGAGCCAAACGGACACAACCAGGGGCCACTTTTGGGTCGTGACCCACCTCCTGCAACTGCTCCCGCATCGCAACAAGCCCGGAACAGCCTCTGGAGGCCTCCAGGCCTTGGAAGGCCTCTGGAAGTGACTTCCGGTTTTGCTGAAACAACTTCCAGTCGCATTGCAGAGGCCTCTGGAGGCTGTCCTGGGCCCGATGAAGCAGCTGCTGGAAGTGGGTTGCGACCACCGCCGGAGGATGAGGTGGGTTGCGACCCTGTCAACTTTGAGAACTGCTGCTGTAGAGGATTTGTCTTAAACAAAAGGAGATATAAACTCAAGTCCTGGGATCAGGAGAGGAAAGGAGAGAGAAAAAGATCACAAAATGTCAGTGGGATTGCTGCAGGAAAACGTCTCTAGAAGTTTTTGTTTTTTAATGTATATAAAACAGCCATGAAATGATGTGAATAGGCATCAGGGAAGGAATGTCTCACGGCAGCTCATGGCATAGGCACTAGCCAGTAGGTGCCATGGCACTTATGCAACACTTGCAAGCTGAATATAACAGCGCAATCCAGCATAGATCTGCACCAGCGGAGCAAGTGCTCCACCGGCACAGGGTGCCACAAACGTGCCATAAGGCACGTTTGCGGCACCCGGAGAGTAAGCAGTGCCAGCACTGAGGCCGGTGCTGCTCACTCTGCCCTCAGACGGAGCCTATGCCGCTGGACACAGGTAAGTCCTGTGGCGGGAGGGCGGTCTGGGGTGGCAGGGGAGGGGGTGATTGGACAGCCAGGCCTGGGATGCGGGTGGAGATATCGGCTGCGCGCTCCACCAATATGGGCCTGGCCGGCCTTACATGGTCTCCCTGGATTTGCGTCGGCCATTTTGCTGGTAGACATCCGAGGAGGCCCATGGGGCTGCTAGGGCCCTTTCCCCTGAAGTGTGCCCCAGCATTGCTGGCGTGGGCCCAATCTCATGCAGGATCTGGTGCAGACTGCTTAGCGCGCTGTGGCGGATCTTACACAGGATTGGGCTGTAAGAGGGGTTGCATTTTCCCAGCAACAAACAAACTGTGGTGAATATGAGTTTTCCAGCAAGAGAGTTACTGGCTGAAGGGAAAACACTATGGGATCTCCTTCGGTAGTTGGCTAACAACTGTGTACTTATTAAACAACAGAAACTTAGTACAGAAAGGATCTTAGGCTACTGCAAAAGACCTGTTAAATAAAACAAATGGTACCAAATGGGATCTCTGCAGGCTCACTTGACCCATACAAATGGGAAGTCAAGGTGCTAAGAATTTGGGTTTCTGTGTGTGTGCACACGCGTGTGCGTATGTGCGCATGCATGCATGTGTGTTAGTTTTAGTTTGCTAAAATACTCTGGGTGTTAGTGGAAGCTGCATAAAGTGCATGTACTCAGTTTCATTTCTGTTTCACAGGGAATGGGTCTAGTTAATCATGTATTCAGTGAAGACAGTCTGAAGAAGTTGTATGTTTCAAATCTTGGTATCGGCCATACAAGGTACTCCACGTCAGGAGTCTCTGTCCTGGATAACTGCCAGCCATTTGTTGTGGAAACTCTACATGGGAAGATAGCTGTAGCCCACAACGGGGAACTGACAAATGCTAACCGGCTGAGGAGAAAGGTAGGAATCCGTTTAGCTTAACACATAGCTTAACACAAAAACGCATTGATCGTTTTTAAGGATGCATCAAACTGGCATGTTTCTCCTGCAGTCTGCTTTTGAATGTGGTATGAGGAGGGGGTGCAATGCAAAGTGTAATCCCATGTCCTATTACTGTTTGTCACTCTCAGGAGGTAGAGCACAATCAGCTGATCTTAGCTGATAAGGGGAAGCCTCTCATGTACCCCTACCTGATGGTCTGCGTACCCCTAGGGTACCACAGGTTGAGAACCCCTGTCCTAGACAATCTACTAATTTTGTAATGCATTAATTTCCAATACCAACACAAACTAAAAACCTGTTATGTTTTTGGTTGAATGTGATACTTTTAGATAAACTAGTTTTGGTACTGTGGGAAGATTTAAATTGATTCTCTGTCAAATCCAATTTATGCCCTTTAAAAAATAATAAAGTGCATAGTGATAAGTGGTTGACACATTTTTGTGTCAAAACAATAAATCCTTAGTTAGTATGATAAACAGCAATGTAAAGTACCCCTGATCTAGACTGGGGTCCCTTACAACTACTATTTACATTAAAAACAAACTTGCAGGACCAAACAGTATGATTAACACCCTCAATCCCATGCCTACCTGAAGTGGGGAGAGAGTCAACCTGAAGTGGGGAGAGAGTCAACCTGAGTTGATTGCAGATCTATTCCTGCATTAGAAACACATGCGTCTCCAAGTGGGGATGTTTATAGAGTTCCCTTTTTGAAAGAAAATTACAGAATAAGTGCAAAACTCAAGAACTGTGTGTCTTCTTCTTTCAGTGCTCATTGAAAATCTGTATTTACACACCACTTTAATTATCATGGTTCCCCCAAAGACTTTTGGTGGTTATAGTTTGGAGAGGGTGCTGAGAATTCTTAACCAACTCTACTTTCTCCCCTCCAACGCTTCTCCTTCTCCCCAAACTCCAGTTCCAAAGATTTCCTGAGCAGAAAGAATAATTGTTTTATCAGTTCACCAGTATTAGTGTGGTTATCCTCTTACTTGGATGGCAGGTCTTTTGATTTTAAAAGAGAAGGAGGTGTTCTGTAGAATAGATCAGGGGTTCTCAACCCTTGGAGGCGTGGGTACCCCCTATCATGGTCCAACTTTCTGAAGTACCCCCTGCTAATTAACTGCTAATTAATTGGATTTATCAATTAATTAATTAGGTAATTAATCATTAAATAAAAAGTACTAAACAATGTTTTTAATTTGAAAAAATGTCTTATTTAACTCTGTGTGTGTGTGTGTGTGTGTGTGTGAGAGAGAGAGAGAGAGAGAGAGAGAGAGAGAGAGAGAGAGAGAGAGAGAGAGAGAGAGATGCAAAGATCTCTTCTTTTTCCTCCAAGTCACACTTCCCAAAATCAGCCCCTCTCTCCCCCACCCCACCAAAGTACATTTTCCAAAGTACAAAAATAAGCCCAAAACCAAAATCAGAGAGACAGAAGGGCTCCAAAAATAATTACAATTTTAAAATCCATGTTAATTAAACTTAATTAGCTGCTGATGGGGCAGATAAGGGGTAGGGATTGGCGTATCCCCAGCAAGAGGTCCGCGTATGCCTAGGGGTACCCGTACCACAGGTTGAGAACCCTTGGAATAGATCATTGGTGCATGCATGTATGTACCATCCTCGCTCCAGGATATATGAATATGTTAAAACTGGATAAATAATTTCACATATTTAAGTAATGCTGTATGTCCTTCATTTAACAGTTGATGCGCCATGGAGTGGGACTGTCTACCAGTTCTGACAGTGAACTGATAACTCAGCTGCTGGCATTCACTCCTCCTCTAGAGCAGGATGACACCCCAGATTGGGTAGCAAGGTAAAGCATGTGATTTGAGGGGAACAAACTGGAATTGGTAGCAGATCTCCAGTTATACAAAACAGTCATAGTAGTTGTTGGAACTCTTTCCAAAAACAATAAATAACGTGTTATATTAACTCTCATATTTCAGGATCAAGAACTTGATGAATGAAACACCCACTTCATATTCATTTCTGATGTTGCATAAAGATATTATTTATGCAGTACGTGATCCCTATGGGAACCGTCCACTCTGCATTGGTCGTCTTGTTCCAGTAGGCGATATTAATAGAAAAGGTACAACTTCTACAACATAGCAGTATGTTTCTTTGGGCACCGTGCTTAAGCAACTGAATTTATGTTGGTTTTGAAACACTATTGCATGTACATTCCTTTTTAAACTCTTTTTAATCATTGCAAAATGCCTGGGTGAACCATTCTATGTTACGGTAACTACTATAACATCCACCTGTAGAAAAATATGTGAGATACCTTATGTGTGATGTAGAGTGGGATTCCTGTTCCTGTCGCGTATGACTTCTCTTACAAGAAATAGAATAGCTAAGTGTTCCCTCTCGGCTGTGCACATGGGGATAAACACCATCATGCATGCTGATGGTGTTGGGTATGTATTATTAAGCAGGTAGTGGACATGTGCCGGGAAGCCCTGATTGGTCATGGTTTTTCAAACACGTCTGTTGCCTGTTTAGGGTTTGAGACTGTTATGAACTGTTTGTATCATTTCATACAATGGCCTTTAACTGCAAGTCCTCTAAAACACAGTGATATAGTTCAGCGGATTGTGAAAATGTTGTTGCTAACACTTTTCACCATTGTTACAGTGAAAAATAATGCTGAAACGGAAGGATGGGTTGTTTCCTCAGAATCTTGCAGCTTTTTATCTATTGGGGCACAGTAAGTTTGTTCATTATTAGTTTCTTTACACATGAATTGCAATCAAATAGATTCTCCCCTTTTGTACTACATTAATGTTTAATTTTTAAGATACAATAGCAGAGGTTTAAAAATCCACATCATTTGGAAGTCAATGGCAAAACTCCCAGTGATTTTGAGTGAGCCTTAATGTGAGCCTTCATGCCTTGCCTTTATTCAGAAGACCCAGCAGGAGATTGTTCTTTAACCAGTAACTAACTATCCAGTCTCTGGTATCTGGCTGTTGTTTGTGCGTGTGGGGTTTGAAAACAGCACATTAAATCCCTTAACCACTATAATTTATGTACACAAAGAGCTGTGCAGTCTTCTTTCTTTTTCTTCTTCTTCACATTTAGACTTCTAAGGATAGAGAGAACATGGTGGAAAGGAATTTATCAGAAAAAGTGTCATGTTAAATGAAAAACCACAGAATACGTTCTGAAACGCATACCAGCAATTTATGGAGAAAGAGAAGGGAAGAAATGATTTAGGCATTTTGTAGACATGTTTGCAGTTCAGAACAAAACTGTACAGTACTAGAAATATGGGACTGCCACCAAATACCAGCATCCCCCCTGTGACCTCTGTCGGGTGACATGACCTCATCATGTTGCACATTTCTATGCTGCCACTAGACATTGATGCAAAGCAAAGGCAGGATAATGCGTTGGATGATGACATAACATTATACAATAAGTGATATTCCAGATCGAGCCCGGGAGGCAGGAGGGATCAGCGATGCTGGTGCGCGCTGTATCCTATCCCCCCCTTCCAGGCCTCTTCCTCCAACACGGGCCTGCTTGGTTCTCCTCCAGCTAAAGAGCCAGTGGGGAATCAAGTAGCCCCATGGTGGCAGCTGGGAGGGTTTACCCAGGGTAAACGGACAAATGTCCACTTACCTGGAGTAGACCTCCAGCTGCCTCCTTCCTCGGATAGGATTCAGCGTGGGCTGCGTGACCCAGGCTGCACGGCCTATGCCAGGGAAGGATAGGATTGGGCTGCCCATGTGTGTTCATTTATTTATTTATTTGTATCCCACCTTTCCCTTCCTGCAAGGGAGGCACTCATGGTGGCTCAGAACAAGAGCACAATAAAAATAAAATCCGTACTAAACAAACAAACCCATATTAAACTCATTGTGTGCTATTGGAACAGTGGAAATGATGGAGCCAGCCTTTCATCCAGGGGGAAAGAATCCCATAACCTGGATGCAGAGAAGGGCCTTTTTGAACATCACCGCCAAACATAGCTCTGCCAGTGGTGGGACACGCAAGAAACCCATCTCAGTTCAAATCAGCCGATGGGCAGTTTCATATGGGGGGAGGCGGTCCTTCAAATACTCTGGTCCCAAGCAGAGCGGTATGGTGGCTTCAGAGCATTCAGCGAAGACATCGCTCATTGCTGAGTTCTAGAAACCCAACAAAGAAGCTCCGCGGTGCTGCAGTTCCAGCAGCACAGTCATGCAGCTTCGAGAGAACACTGGTCCCATTGTGAGCTTCCAACAGCATTGCTGAATGATCAACGCTTTTAAAGATGGTGATGTTTCTAAATATCAGTTTTATGGAGATTTCTAACCTGTACCAATGTATTTTTTAAGATATTACCGTGAAGTTATGCCGGGAGAGATTGTGAAGATATCGAGATATGATGTCCAAACATTGGATATTGTGCCAAGGCCTGAAGGAGATCCATCAGCATTCTGTATTTTTGAGTATGTGTATTTTGCAAGGCCCGACAGCATCTTTGAAGGCAAGCCACCAAATCTGTTCTGTCAAGCAACATTTTAGATTAAAAGAAATGTAACTTGAATGTTTGAAAGATTTACAGGAGATGGACAACTTTTGAGAGTACTTTAGGGTGGTGTCGCAATATGGATTGTACTCATAGATATAATATGCTGTGACTGTTCTGAGCACCCTCTGGAGGCTAGTGTCAATTCACTGTGGACTAATCTTTTGGTCATCAGTGTTTTTATTTTGAAAATGTGTTCTTACAAATGTAACACTGCAGGAAATGATGGATTTTAGGTGAGAAAACATGTTCCCTTTTTAATTAGTTTCAGTTTTCTAATTAGCAGGGGTGATGAAAGAACGTTACTAGTAACGCAACTAGGACTGAAATTCTGTTGAAGTTTCCCACACTCTTTTACAGTGAAGCTGGCTCCAAAATAGGAGTCAGCTATGCCAACTGTCCTATTCTCCACTTCAGGGGTGAGTTGAATTGAGTAAGGCTTCTGGAGCAACCAGGGAATTATGCAAAATTACCAAGAGGTTATGGGGGCAATGCAGTTGAGAGTCCTTCCCGCAGAACTTTCTTGCTGATTCTACACAGGGATAGGCTATGACCTTCATTGGACCTTGTTACATGTGCCCCAGTGCCCCTAAATCTCCAATATCCCAATACCACTTCCCAACACCAAGATAAGTTAAGCTTTCCTTTAAGGCTCACCATCTAGCAGGATCTTTCTGGGACTTCTGGAAAAAGAGGCACTGACACTCCACTGAAATGCAATTGAACGTTTATGATTCACACAAGCAACAGCAAATGAACAGGACAAAGCACCAGGGATGGCCTAGCAATTAGGCCAACGGAAAGGCTGGCTTTGAATGGCGAGGTGAGGGGCAGCAGCGAGCTGACAAGGGGTGCCCTGCATCCACATCTGCCCACTCCCGCAGCCCACCACCCACCAACGTGCTTCAGTCGGCCCTCTGATCCTTTTGCCAGAGGCTCAGGGCAGCAGCAGCCCACCTCTTCCTCCGGCACTACTGAAGGAAGGAGGACAGGGAAAGCTGCCTTCCCTTGTTCTTGCCCACTAAGCAGCAGGGGTGGGCAAGGTGTCACAGCCAGAACCCACCCCCTTACCTTAAGTTTCCTCCATGCCATCCTGTTTGAAATGGCACAAAGATGACTTCAGAAATCAACCACTTACAGTCCAGTCCTTTGATCCCTTAAGCTGCCAGAACTAGCGTTCCAGTGGCATAAGGCACTTTATGGATGTTGTAAATGTGACTTGCCATCAGGAGCAGCCGGAATGCTGCTGCAAGCCCCCAGTGCCAATAAGTCAACGTGGGGGATGGGAGGGAGGTGGGGAGTGGGCAGGGAGGGGTGATGGGGCATGAAAGGGCTGGAAGCGAGCGGTATCGCTGGCAGTGGTGTCGCTGATATCCTATCCCCCTTCCAGGCCTGGGTCCGCCTTCCTGGGTCCACTAGGACTTGCACTAACAAAATTGCTGGCTTCAGTAGACCTGTTACAACACCGAAGGCTTACCCCCAGGCACCACCTCCCCAACCCCGCAGGTTGCAGCACACACTCGGCGTGGCTGCATTGGTGGGGGACAGAAAGAATAGGATTGGGGCCTTAGTGTGATGAGTGTGCCTCATTTTGCTACTTCTCTGTTCATCCAGTGAAATACTGTACTTGCAGCTTATAGCAGTTTCTATAAAAAGGTAAAGGTATCCCCTGACAATTAAGTCCAGTCGTGTCCGACTCTAGGGTGTGGTGCTCATCTCCATTTCAAAGCCGAAGAGCCAGAGTTGTCCGAAGACGCCTCCGTGGTCATGTGGCCGGCATGACTCTCCTTGCCGTAGCGCGTAGCATGCGGCTGGAACACGGTGCGCTGTTTACCTTCCCGCAAGTGGTACCTATTTATCTACTCGCATTGACATGCTTTGGAACTGCTAGGTTGGCAGTTTCTATAGTAGGGCATAAATTGACAGTGTGATGAGCCTCTTAAGAAGCAAGTTTGGTATTCATTCTAGCCTTTCTGCCCACCTCTGGGCTTCTCAGTTAACATGTGATAGTCTTCATTACCTGCTGAGTAATGGTTATGCAAGTCCAATGCCTAATGTCAGTCATGTTTCACAGAATTCTAATTGGCCCTTGGCATTGAGGCCTGATCTGGTTACTAAGGTGGTGTGTGTGTGTGTGTGTGTGTGTGTGTGTGTGTGTGTGTGTGTGTGTGCGTGCGCTTCTGGATCCAAGGGCTAAGAGATCTGTTGGTGCTCTTGACATGTGATGCCTGCATAGTAGTAGATATATGATTTTACTGAGAGCTACACTAGGAACATGGGAGGGGGCTAGAAATCTTGTGGCCAGTGCCATATTCGACCATTTAAAATGTTTTGAATGAAGGATCCTGGGAACCTGCAAGTTTCTACTGAAGCAGAAAAGAAATTAAACAATTTAAACAACACTTTGTTTTTTTATCATTTCTCTGCTGTTTCCTGCTTTCTCTCTAATTTTGAACTAATGTATGTAACTTAAAAAAATATTTGCAAAAGGGTATGAGGTTGTACTTGCACTTTATGCAAGAGACTGTCTGGATGGCATGGTTACGTGCTTTATTGGAAAAGAGTTCCATGCTCAAAGTAGCAAGGGAAACGCAGAACTCTGGCTTGGACGTCTCCGAACTTTAAATAGTTCTTCCCCACAACATGAGCTTTTGGGGGAGTTATCCAAAGAAGCGATAGCACTATTGGTGGTGACAGCTATTTTGAAATAGTCCTTGCTAACAAATTAAATTTTGTAATATGTGTAACGTGGACTGAACCTTTATTCCTGCATAAATACACCCTGGAACTTTGAAAGCAGTTGGGGGGAAAACTATTACAGGCACACGCACAAAGCTGTACAGGAAAAAAAAAGACAAACTTTTCTAAATCTCTGTAGGTCAAATGGTGTATTCTGTAAGGAGACGATGTGGCCAACAGCTTGCTATTGAAGCCCCAGTGGAAGCAGATTTGGTTAGCACAGTCCCAGAATCTGCAACCCCAGCAGCCCTCGGCTATGCTCAAAAGGTACTGTGGATGTCTCATTCCTGCACTCTGAATTAACTCTTTAAAAAAAATTGAGAAAATGCTTGTAATAAAAATGTTAACATCTTGTAGCACTAGGACAAGTTGTGGTATTTCTCTCTGTCAGGCGATGATTCTTCTGAACTCAGTTCTCTTGTTTGTAGTGTGGTCTGCCATACATTGAAGTATTGTGCAAAAATAGATACGTAGGAAGAACGTTCATTCAGCCAAACATGAGGTTACGGCAGCTTGGAGTGGCCAAAAAATTTGGAGTCTTGTCAGACAACTTCAGGGGGAAGCGTGTTGTCCTTATCGATGATTCCATTGTACGAGGGAACACCATTTCACCTATAATTAAACTACTGAGAGAATCTGGTGCTAAAGAGGTGAGTAAATAAAGCTGTCTATTCCTAAGAAAGGCATGCTTCAAGTTCATAATTGTTTTGTAGTGTCATGACAGAAGGCAGAACCAAAAGAAGCAGATGCAACCCCTCTTCTGCTTTCCATACCTTGATACCCACCCTAGGTGGTATTCTGCTTGCCTCCTCCCCTAGTAGCATACCTAATTCAGTTGGTTCTGGGTGCAACCAGTGAAAGCAAAACAGTAAGTGCAATCTACAAAAGTGCAAAAAAGAATATATGGAATGTATCTGTAGGCCCACTGTATTTCACCACATTGCCTCCTTTGGGGGCACAAAGAACATTTCTTCCAATAACATGGATTTCCATAAGTTGGGACTATCCTGGCAAGTCGGAGAATCTATGTTATTGAAAGAAATGTTCTTGGTGCCCCAGAAGAAGCCAGTGTGCTGAAATGCACTGGACCTACAGACAAATTCCATATATTCCTTTTTTTTTTTTTTTTGCACTTTTTTGCAATTTGCTTCCTGGTTTTTTTCCCTCCCCCCCTCGCTGCTGCTCTGGGCGCCACCCTCTTTTTCTTTCTGCTTCTGTACAATCAACTCTCCCTCCTCCCTGTACACTTTCTTTAAGTGACTTTTAATTTTGTTGCTGTTGCCTGTTAATACAAATAAATAACATAACTGAAACAGTGTCAATATCATGATAGCGGGTTTGTTTGTGTTTAGGTGCACATTCGTGTGGCTTCACCTCCAATAAAATTTCCTTGCTACATGGGTATAAACATTCCAACAAAAGAAGAACTCATTGCCAACAAGCCTGAATTTCACAACCTGGCCAACTACATAGGTAAAAATGTTGTTTTCCAAGTATTATCAATAAAAACATCCCAAGAAAGAAGCTATTGCAGAAGGGCTTTTAATGAAGTGTGACCATTTTCAAAATGCCATTGTATCTTTCATCAACTCTCATTATGTCATTTTGAAAGCTAGCAATTATTTATCTGGACTTCTTTGGTAGTTCTTTAATGCACATTAGCATACATAGTACAAATCACTTCAGATGACCATGGCAGAAATCAAGAAAGGTTGGTGGGACGTCTGTGGAATTTCAAGCACACAATGAACTATACCTTCAAAAGGTCTGCCTCATTGATCACTGGATTTCCCAAAGAAACAATATTGATGGGATTTGGTAGGGTGATTTTTTTGTAATTGTGAAAATAATGAAAACTAGTTGTTTCCGGTGCTGGACTTGCCTGACCCTGGCAGGCACTGGGCTGGGTACAGGCTGAGAGAGGCTGGAGCGGACAAGGGGCAGCAGGTGGTTGTAGGCACCTCCCCAGAGGGCAACCAGGCCAGGTGGGTGGAACAAGGAAGGGAGACACCAGCCAGGGGAATATAAGGAGAGGGCCAGGGATGAGAAAGGGCTGGCTAGAAGAAAGCCTCCAGAACTCTGGGAGGCTGGAGAAGGCCGTGAGGCTGAGGAGGAGTAGGGTGCTACAAACCCTCTCCCTGCTTCTGCTCTGAGGCCCAGGGGAGGAAGAGGGAGACAGCCTGGAGGAGACAAGCCAGGTAGGTGTGGCCCTGGAAGCCCTGCCTAGGCTACTGACCCTGTATAGGCAGGGACTCCAGTGACAGGTAGGAGCCCAAGACACACACACCTTCCCGGGGGCCCCAACAGATTGATAGTGGAAGTAACCACCATTAATGATTATGGTGCTACATTAGGTATAAATAACTGAGCAAAAAAGGAATTTTGCAGACTAATATGGAGCATACAAAGTGGTTTTATTAGTGAATAATGGGAATAACAATACAGTACAAAGTGTTTTATTAGGCATTGCGAACAGAAGGCAGTGCAGTAGCTGAAGTACCAGATTTTATTATTTTTCTGCATGTATTGATATAATACAGACCTCAGTATGCATACTGCCTGTAGTTAGAAGATAATTAATACAAAGTGTGTACTATTCAGAACATGTAATTTTGACACTTGTGTACGAGTGTATGCGTGTGTGTAAAAAAGAGCATGGTGTGCCTCTGTACTTGAAAATGCAAAATGTCAGTGTGTACATTTTACATATATCAGGACTCCCGCTTGTTTCCAGAATCTCTAATAATGGCATCTGTGGAGGCAGGGCTGCCCCAAACCTACTGGCAAACAGAACTAGCATTTAGGAGCGACTTTTTAGTCATTATATCAAGGTTATATTTTGCTCACTGTTGACAATCCTCATTGGCAGCAGCTCTCTGTCACAGGTCTTTTTCCTTGTGAAAACAGTCAGGTGCCATTTATAAATTCTGCCAGATATATTTAGGGGGAAACCAGTGGTTTTTCATGCTAGTTCTGCCATTAGAATTGACCACTCCTATATTTTAGTTTGGAACCCAAAAGATTCAGAATCTGTGTTTTAAACAGTTTCTTAGGATGGAGGGTGATGTGATGGATCACAACTCAGTTACCTGTCTGTTTTTCTTCTAGGAGCGGACAGTGTGGTTTATCTTTCAGTAGAAGGACTGGTGTCGTCTGTGCAAGCAAGCATCAAAGCAAGACAAGACAATGAAAACGGCCTAAAGACAAACAAGTTCCGAGCTGGGAAAATTGGTCACTGCATAGCTTGTCTCGTTGGAGAATACCCTGTGGAGCTAGAGTGGTGAACTTTCAGAATACAGTCACCACTGAATTAAAATTTTGGAACTGATCAAATACACTGCACCTAAAACGTAGAACAGATCATTACCAAGCAAGTGATCGTCAAACCACTCACATTTAGTTAAAACCTTGTTAGGGATGGTGAGGACCATAAAAGATCTTAAGAGTAAAACAGAACAATCATACAGCGCAACAAATATTTGTGCTGTAACTTTGGTGATTTTTGTGTTGTTGTTGTTTTTACCAAAGTCCCTTGATGTTTTAGCAGGGCTAATCTTGCCCAGAAATTTGAAGCTCTTTTCAAGCTTTTATTCACAGCATTGGTTCAATACAAACTACATTGTGAGAGGCTGTCGGGCATTAAGCCATCTCAAATCATTAAGCCATGTTTAGCGAGAAGAAAAATGTGAAATTTGGTTTTTTATCTCTCTCTCTCTCTCTCTCTCACACACACACACACACACACACACACACACACACACACACACACACACACACACACGAGTATATGCCAGATTCTGAGGCGAAACTTTTTCTAGCCAATTTTACTGAGTTTGTGTTCTCTATTTTAAACAAAGATGTGCCTATAGTTTTGTTTATGTAACTAAGGCCTTATAATCGAGCCATTCCATCTGTTGTAACTTGCTTCCAAAGAGATGGAACGTTATCTTTATAGAATACAATGCTGAGACTGGGAGACTCAGGGAAATACTAAACCAAAACTGTCTAATACCTTGAGCCTTAATGATTTCAAGTCTGGCAGATGCACTCTTTTAAGTGCTTTTATTGTATATCAGAGGGATGTGATGTGGAAAATTGGATAGGCTGATAACCATCTTTGAGTACTTTGATTTTTTTTAGACATTATGTGCTAATTTTCTCCATTATGCTCTTTCACTTTGAATGCTTCCTTAACTGTAGTCTGAGTGAATGGTTTATATTGCACGTAAGCCTTCAAAGAAGACGGAAACATATTCCAGTGGAGTATTTTAACAAATGTAATGGTCTAATTATATATATATATATATATATATATATATATATATATATATATATATATATATATATATATATATATATATATATAACTGCTTTGCTCAGTGCGTCTATGGCTTTTTGATTAATGTGGTGCTTTTGCACCTTTAAATAAATTGGGTCTAAACTCTTTGGTGATTATAAAATGTTGACTTGGACATCTCTGATTCGAATGAGAATTGTAAGTAATTTTAAATTGCTCTGTGTGAGCAGTTAGAAGCAAAAAACAAACAAGAGCAAACACCTTTCCCAAATATCTACATTTTATGTCTAGGTGCACTTTTAAGATGTAAAACACTTCTATAAGTCTTGAGCTAATTCAAATGTGCAGTTGTGTGTATGGTATCTCTCATGGAACTTGAATGAACTCAGAATGCACATGGGAGATTAATTTGGGGGGAAAAGACCCACATCAAAATCTCCCTCTGTGTGGATTTTAATATTCTGCCATGGGGCTTTAATTTCTTTTGCTTTGTGAACTTTTTTGTTGAAAAACAATACACAAACATTCTTAATATCAAGGCAAAAACAAACACCCAACACAGTTCAGAGGAATACATCCGATTTCCTGTGTTCCACACAGAAGTGCAGAGAAATTTAACAGCCATTCCTCTATAGAATGCTCATGGAATTGGAATCTGAATCTGGGCATTAGAGTTGCAAATGGAAGTGGGGAATTATGCTGTCCACATTTCATATCAAGGCTACTTCTAAGCAACATGGGACCTGTGAAGTTCTTCTATCATAAGGAACTCATCATACTTTTTTCCCCCTTGTCTTTCCTGTGAGAGAGTTCAGGATACAACAGCAGCCTTGACTGCAGGGGTGGGGGCGGGAAGCAGAGTCATGGTGGTATTTCATGATTCCAGTCCCTTATAGACTTGGTGTCCTATCCAGTAGTGTTCAAGTTTTAAGTAGTTTTTGCTAAAGCTAAGTGTATGAGACAGGACTGGGATTCTGTTGGTGTATCTTCCACTCTGCTGGCCAAAAGTCTTCCTGCCTGAGCTGACTGGGGTGATCTTGGGTGTGGTGTTACAGTCTCCTAGTTTTCTGGTTCTGGGCAGCTTCAATATCCACCCCGAGGTCCCTGCCTCAGGATTTCATGGTTGCCATGGCAACTCCGGGTCTGTCTCAGGTAATAGTTGCACATACCGTACAAACATTTGCCAGGACACACTCTGGACCTGGGTTTTGCTGCTGGGCAGGTAGATGGTGATCTGGTAGTGGAGAAGGTTGTCACTCCTTTGTCATGTCTCCTTTGTCACTAACAGAAAGGTTTCTGACTCATCAAGGCTCTAACTGCTGCAAGGGTGGAGGACTTATGAAAATGGTCTGCTCTCAGAGGCTTATGGAGCAGAATGGGTTCCTGATGGTTCTGGGGATTTTTCTGTCAGTATGGCTGATGGTTCTCTTGAGGCTGTAGATGACCTGTGGAATGAAGCTATGGCCAGGACTGTTGACAGACACTATCACGAAAGGTCGGCAGTTCGATTCCCGTGATGGGGTGAGCACTCGTTGCTTGGCCAGCTCCTGCCAACCTAGCAGTTCCAAAGCATGTCAATGCGAGTAGATAAATAGGTACAGCTTGCGGGAAGGTAAACAGCGCTCCGTGTTCCAGCTGCATGCTACGCGCTGCGGCAAGGAGAGTCACGCCGGCCACATGACCACTGAGGCATCTTCGGACAACGCTGGGTCTTCGGCTTTGAAATGGGGATGAGCACCACACCCTAGAGTCGGACACGACTGGACTTAATTGTCAGGGGTCACCTTTACCTTAATGTTTACTCTCCGTTACGAAGGGGCCCCACCCCCTCGCCGTTGCCACCATTCAGTGCGGCGAAGGCAACGGCAAAGACTCCCTGCCCGTTGCCTTTGCCGCACTAAATAGCTGAGTAATGGAGAGTAAACAGGGACTAGGACGGGGCGGAACTTACAGTACCGCCTCCACCGTAGCGACGGCTCTACCTGTGGACAGGGATGGTAATTAATGTGATCCTGTCCTGCCTTAATATGGTACTTATCCTTTGCTAAAGAAGCCCTCTGTATTCCATTGTGCTGGATAATTATAAGCCAGTCTTTACCATTATTAGGCAAGGTGTTAGAACTTGTACTGATGACTCAGTTCCAGAGATTCCTGGATGCAACAGATTATCTTGTTCCTTTTCAATCTGGCCTCTAACCTGGATTTGGTACTGAAACAGCTTTGGTCACCCAAGTTGATTACTTACAATAGGAAATAAACAGAAAGAGTGTGCCCATTGCTTCCACTTTAATGCCAACTGGCAGGCATCAACAAAATGTAATGGGGAGTCATGGCCAATGGTCAAGGGAGCCGCAGGTTGAAAAGGTATGGGAAACACTGGGCTACAATATAGCAAGGCACAAGATGACAGAAAACAGGGAAGCGAGAGGCTTAAGAGCAGCACAGGTGCAGGAACAGATGGACCAGGAGGACATACAGGGGGATGGAGTCAGGAGGAATAAGAGGAGCCTATGAGAAGAAGGAACAGAAGACAGGAATAAGACCAGGCTGCTGGCCAGAAGGGGAGAGCTGATGTGCTACATGCCTGTCAAAATTATATAAAAACTGCCTGTCCTCCACATCGGATAGCTTGAGAAGTACTGATCTAGGTATAACTCTCTTCACAATCTTTACCCTTCCTACATTAAGGCCTAGTTAAGAAATGCAAATTTGCAGATTTTTCTTTTAAAATGCAAAGGACCAGACAGGTAGTATAAACTCAAATCTTCTAACACAGATTTTAACTAAATCAAAATAAAATACAGAATGAAATACAAAATTCACATCTTAGCAGATACATGTTGAGTATCCCTTATCTGGACTGCTTGGGATGGGTAGTTTTCTGGGTTTTGGAATACTTGTATAAAGATGAGATCTTGGGGATGGGACCCAAGTCTAAACAAAATTCATTTATGTCTCACACCTTATACACATGGCCTGAAGGCAATTTTATACAATATTTTAATAATTTTGTGCCCCAGCATGCGTTGCGCTATGCCTGCCCGGTGCTGAAAAAAGGTTTTTTTAAAAAATTAAAAAATCATAGCCCCCAAAATGTCTGGATTTCGGAATAATCTGGATTTTGAATGTCCAGATAAGGGGTAATCAACCTGTATTCAATTTTGGAGAAGACGTTTTGTCACCATAATTTCTCTCCTCTTATTGTACAAAGTTGAAACAAGTATATATTTCCTAGCCAAGTTTTTACCAAGCGCTACAGTGTTTTGTTCTATATAACTGATCATATGTTTAGTTGCAATGTCAGCTTCTAACTTAATCAAGTCATCTACAGTGTATGATTGGAGAAGGAGAAGAACAATTCCAAGTACCGTGAATAAAAATATTTGATAAACTATTGTCTGGTGAAGGTGGTGTGTGTGCGCGCTCAGGAGGACAGCACAGCACCATCAGTTCAAACTTCTCCTTTGACTCGCTAAATGTACAGTACCTTCCCTCTGGCTGGCTGCATTCGCTCCGTTTCATGCATTTCTTTCTCTTACATTAAACCTTTCTAATTCAATAAGCATGTAGCTCTCAGTACTGTATTCACTGCCTCCTTTTGATAAGATCACTTGAAGCTGCCTTATACTGGATCAAACTTCTTCCTGACTGAGAGCTTTCCAATCTGTGAGCCTTTTAAATGGAGAAAACAAACCCAAAAACTTCTACCTTCAAAGCATGTGCTCTATAAATTATATAGACTATAATACTTAATATTTATAATTATAAATTAAATAAGTTATAAATTATATTATATAAAATTTATTAAAATATAATTTACAAATTATATATTTATAATAATTATATATTATTATTATAGACTATAAATGAGCTAAGGTCCCACTTGATCAAGCTCCCTTAAAAATGGAGTCCCTTTTCTATGCAATGCAGGTTTGAGGCGGTGAGCATCACGCTCAGTCAATACTTGCTCCAATGTCCGCAGACCAGGTATTCCATCCCGCTTTCTCTGTTTTCTGTGGAACGGATCGATGTCACACCGGCTTCTTTCCCTTAGAGTTTGCAGCTCCGGTCCTATCAGAATGCTGTATTTCCTAGCCAATGATGAGCCCCTTCTACATAAATCCCGGTGCCTGCTAGACAAATTGAGATTGTCCAATCAGGGAAAACCAAATCCCATCGGCCAATGGCGGTTGAAAACGGGGCGTGGCGATGATACAGACGATAGGCGGAACAAGTTCCCTGTACGGTGTAAGTGCGCATGTTCAGGATGCAACTCGAGGGAAGCCTAGTTCCAGGGACGGGAGGGGGGAAGAGAACGAAGCAGGTGGGTTCGCGCGAATCTCGTCCCCGGCCGCAGGGAGCGGTTGCTATAGCAACTAGCGGGTGGTTCCGCGGTAGTTAGGGCGGTACAGGCCGCAAAAATTGCTTGGGCCGACACGGCTCTCACCCTGTCGCCGCCATTCTGAGTTACATATGGAAGCGGCTCTTGTGTTTTTGAGACCGCCACCATGGTTCCCCTTTAGACTTAGAGCCTGAGGCCGCCCGCTGTAATAATAAGGAGCCTCCTCTACTCGCATTGTAGGGCGAAGCTGCCGGTTCCCTTTTGGCAGGGGAGGAGCTGGGCTGCGTGCAACCTAGTTACCCTGTGCCCTGCGTGCATAAATCCAGGCATGAGGGTTAAGCGAATGGAAAAGCTTAGTGCCATTAGGCTGCAATCCTAAGCATACTTACCTGGGAGTAAGCCCCATTGACTGTCATGGGACTTACTTCTGAGTAGGCATGCATAGGATTGGGCTCTAACCATTTAGCGCCATTAGCTATTTGATTTTGGCCACAACAATCCTATGCACACTTTCCTGAGAGTAAGCCCAATTGAACACAGTGGGACTTACTTCTGAGTAGACAGATATAGGCAGTGGCGTCGCCAGGCGCCCCCCCATCTGGGGCGGAAAACGCAAAGCCCCCCAATAAAACTGTCAAAAATCGAAACCTATTTTGACAGTTTTATTGCCTTTTTTTCTTTTTTTATTTTCGCCGATTTTCAGTAAAAAAAAAAGCGGGTATTTTAAAAAGTATTTATGCTTTGCCGGCACTAACTTGAATAGGACGTTCCCTCGACGATGTTCTTCCTGCTCCTGGGCAGAGCTCCTCCGTGTGTCTCCAGGGACGCTCCAGGGAGTTTGTGAATGCCCAGAACGTGCCTGGAGACTCCGTGGATCTGCGCATGCGCAAACTATGGAAAGTGCTGCTGGGGGCGGTACAGAGTCCCGCGCCCAGGTGCACGGAGAAGCTGCACGCCCGGGAGCAGGAAGAACATCGTCGAGGGAACGTCCTATTCAAGTTAGTGCCGGCAAAGGATACATACTTTTTAAAATACCTGTTGTTTTTTTACTTAAAATCGCCGAAAAATCGCCGAAAAAAGAAAAAAAAGGAAAAAAAAACCACGGAACTTGGGGAGGCTCCCGCCCCCCCCCAGAGCCTCTCCGCCCCTACGCCCTGGGGTCCACCGCACCACCGCCCCCATATCAGACGACTCCTCTGGGTATAGGATTGTACTCTCCCTGTAAACCGCTTTGTGAACATTTTTGTTGAAAAGTGGTATATATAATGGATGGATGGATGGATTTGTATCGCGCCTTTCCCAAGCCAAAGCAAATGCCCAAGGCAGCTTACAAAGTTCCATAATAAAATGTACAATGTATACAAACAATGAGTAAAATCATTAATAAAAAGCAATAAAACTATTGGGGGGCAGCTATTTGGTCCAGACAATACCAATAATTTGGTATAATAATAATAGTCCCTCATTTACTTGCATCCAAGTCTCTTCCGCCAAGTTCCATTACACCATAGCATTTTTTTTCAGTTGTGTATTTTTTTTTCATTTCTATCCCTCTGGTCTGTGTAGTGAATGGTCAAGCCCAGATCAGTGTACCGACCATACACGTATTTAAGGGGAAGTTTTTCGTTCACTTTACACAGTGGGACATCTTGCACTGTAAGACTGCTGTCCTATATATGCTTAAAAGGTAAAGGTATCCCTTGACAATTAAGTCCAGTCATGTCCGACTCTAGGGAGCGGTGCTCATCTCCGTTTCAAAGCCGAAGAGCCAGCGCTGTCCGAAGACGTTTCCATGGTCATGTGTCCGGCATGACTCAACACCGAGGCGCATGGAATGCTGTTACCGTCCTGCTGACGCGGTACCTATTAATCTACTTGCAATTTCTTGCTTTCGAACTGCTAGGTTGGCAGGAGCCGTTGCATGGATTCGAACTGCCGACAGCTCATGGTTCAGTGGTTTAGCCCACTGCGCCACCCGCTGGCTCTTATATATGCTTACCTGGGAGTAAAGTTCCATTGAACTCAGTGGGACTTACTTAGAAAAGTAAGTACAGTAAGTGCCTTTAAGATTATAACCTTAGCTTCATAGATAAAGTTATACTTGCAGCCCAACCTTATGCATTTTTACTTGGAAGCAAGGCCCGCTATGTTCAGTGCCAGTGGACTTGCTTCTAGGTAAGCACGAATATTAATATGGACTTGCTTCTAGGTAAGCACGAATATCCTCAGTTGTCAGACCAGATACATGCAAAAATTAAAAAAAAACAATGTCTATATTTTACATCACTTTACTGTTTATACAGATTGCATGAAGAAGAACTACCCTTTCTAATCTCTTTTCCATATTTTAGATTTCATGTTTGTTTGTTTTTTAGGTTCATACCACTTTGTCTTAACATCAACAGGAAAAAATAAAGCTGCTTCAAGGTTTTCCTAAAAGGATGCTGAGAGGAAAAACCTGGTATGTGAACATACTACTACATCTCATGCTCCATTTTAAAATAGTGGTGTATATGCTGGTGTAAATTGTTTGTCTTCCCCTCTGCTGCATATAATTGTAGAAAATGTAGGCTTGCAGCTGCTGACTCTATTTATATAATACTGCAAAATGTTAGGAGTAGAATTGGGATAATAATCAGAAGTGGTAGAAGGAGAGTAAATGGGTGTCCACATCATAGAAAGCAAGCATTCAGGCCAGCTAATCTGGGCACATGAATCACATTTAGCATACCCTGTTTCCCCAAAAATAAGACAGTGTCTTATATTAATTTTTGGCTCCAAAAATGCAGTAGGTCTTATTTTCAGGGAGGTCTTATTTCCCAACCTGTGGCGCGACCCCCCCCCCCCCCGGGCACTTACTTTGACTGATTAAAGCTTCATTCTTTCCTGAGGGTGCAAGGTCTGGAAGGCCTGCACTTGAGTCCTCCACCATGGAGATGACATGCTAGAGAGACTCTGCAAGGTTGCAGCCTCCTTGCAGGCCTCTCTAGCACGTTGTCTCTACGGTGGAGGACTCAAGTGCAGGCCTTGCAGAGCCTTGCACCCTCGGGGAAAAATGAAGCTTTAATTGATCTAAGTAAGTGCTGGGGGGTGCCGGGGGGGGGGTCACATCCGTCTGGCTGATGATCCTAGCTAGGTCTTACTTTTGGGGAGGTCTTATATTGACAAGTACCAGCAAAAATAATGCAAAAATGATGGTAGGTCTTACTTTCAGGGGAGGTCTTATTTTCGGGGAAACAGGGTATGAGCCCCTTTGTTTACAGTAGTGTCCCTGCGTTCAGATGTTGCTAGGCAGTACAAGAGAGACAGGGGCAAAGTACTGTATACTTGTGGGTATTGTCCACTGCTGTTGTCTTGTTCTAGGAGAGCGTAAAATATTGCTGTAGTATCCAGGTAAGAAGCTGCTTGAAGTAGCAGTCAGACTTAAGCTACAGTCCTGTCCACACTTATAGTACTTGAGAGTAAGCTCTATTGACAATATAGTCAATGTTTCTATCTGTGGATCCGGGATCTGCGGATTTGTCTCACCACGGATCCCGGACCTGCAGGGGTCCACGTAAAAGACATTCTAAAAGTGAAAAAGCCCCCCCAATCCTCGTTTTTACCTTTGCACGGGCAAACCGCATGGTTTCCAAGCTTCTGCAGGGCTTTTTCAAGCTGAATGACCCACCTCCGGGTCACGTGAAGGCTCTTCTCTCCTCCCAGCCTTGCCTCAGGATGCCCAGAAGTAGGTCGTTCAGCTTGAAAAAGCCCTGCAGAGGTGCGGTTTGCCCATGCAAAGGTAAAAACGAGGATTGGGGGGGGGAGGTTCCCTGCTTTTAACAACCTACCTAGCATGGACTGTAGAATCTGCAGATTCTCGGTATCTGTGGGGGGATACAGAATAGAACACTCGCAGATACCGAGGTCTCACTGTAATCGGTCTTCTGAGTAGACATGTATAGGATTGGGACCCTAGGTGCATAGTTCAAACCTACTTTTACAACTCAAACTGACAAACTTTGCTTTAACTCCTTTGTATTACTACAGAGATAGGATTACCAGATCGCCGACCGGGACGGAGCAGCCTGCCCTTAAGGGGTGGGGCGCGGGGGGGCCAGAATGCATTGCGTTCTGGGGCCCCCCGCGCCCCGCCCCTTAAGGGCAGGCTGCTCCGTCCCGGTTGACGATCTGGTAAGCCTATACAGAGACAAAAACAAGTTAAAAAGTTATTTTAGGACAAATTGCTGTCAAGGTGTGTTCACATAGATTCTTGTCCATATAAGTACAACTGTGTGTGGAAAAGTGGGACCTTTTCAGATTTCAGAAGTATCATGTTTTAGTGTGGGTTTTTTTTAAATAAGACTCCCAAAGAACTAGTTGCTTTAAAATTTAAAGGATAAAGGCTTGTTGAATCATGAAGATAATAATTCAAAACATGTAGAAATTTGGAAAACATTTGAAAAAAAGAAATTCTTTTCTTGTGCCTGGTAAAAAATAAAAATAAAACCCAATCTGGCTGCATTTCCAGTTTTTTCACAGATTATAATCTCTCTACATATTGAAAACCAGGATTTTGAAATTGAAAGCCAGGATTTTATTTGTTTCCTCTACATATCGTAGGCATACCTCTACATACCTTGCATACCTCTACATACCATTCTTGATGTGTGAATGCTGATTGGTCATATCTTTGACCCTGTTGCTATAAACATAATACATCTTTAATTAAATCTTGATAAATCTGTTTATAAATGTCAAGTTAAAACCAGCAGGGCAGCTAGAATTATGTCACACTTGGAGAACTTGATTCATAATAGATGTAGGTTGACGGTTTTGTTGAACCTCTATAGGTATATTGAGGGAGGGGGGCTTAGTACCTAGAACAGGCGTGGGGAACCTCCGGCCCGCGGGACGATCCAGCCCTGCCCGCGCGGGACCGGACCAATCCTCCTCCTTCTGAAAGCGGCCTTCCTGGACATGCGCACAGCGCCGCTGAAGCTAAGATTGCCCTCAGGTCACTCCGCTTCAGCGGCGCTGTGCAAAGGCCGTTTTTAAACGAAGGAGGCGCGCGAAAGCGGCGGCAGCCCCGTAGCCGAGGTAAGGAGAGCGGGTGGGAGGGAGGGAGGGAGCGCGAGCACGAGTGGTCGGTGGGTGGGTGGGAGGGAGGGAGCGCGAGCACGAGCGGTCGGTGGGTGGGTGGGTGGGATGGAGAGATAGAGAGAGCGGTGGGTGGGTGGGAGGGAGAGAGAGCGGTGGGTGGGAGGGAGAGAGCGAGCGCGGTTTGAGTGAGCGGTGGGTGGGTGGGTGGTAAACTCGCGGGGGGGTCAAATTTGCGGGGGGGGAATCGGCCTGCCTACCGGCCGGCCCACAAAAATTTTTCCCTATGGGAAAATGCCCCCCCACTGCAAATAGGTTCCCCACCCCTGACCTAGAATATGAATACTACATATGACAATGATACCTTCTTGCTTTTATAAGCCAAGACATTATTAATTTTTCTTTAAATTCATCTAAAGAAGATCATGTGTTTGTTTTGTTACCATTGATTAATTTATTATTATTATTATTATTTTTACTCCTTTAGGTATACAGTATAAGTACTGGTGATGACTCTTCAGGAGATGGTTCAGACTGCAGCCAGTTTATATCCTGAGAGAAGAGCAGTGTGTTTTGATGAATGCAACAGTAACACTCCAGTTATCTATACATACAGGACAGTTGTTAGCCTAGCTACAGAGCTGACAGATTTCCTGAGGAAACATTGTCGTGTCACTGAATGCTTGGAAATAGGTCTCTACTGCTACCCAGGGGTTAATCTGCCTTCTTGGATCCTAGGGTATTGCTATAAGAGCACATATTCACATAACGTTGTTAATATAAATTTAGAATATATTACAGTCACTTGATTCAGATTATAAAAAATGTTTGCCTATTTATATTAGTGTATCCTAGAGTACTTTAGAACCTGTTCTAAATGTTTTGAAATTGTTTCGAGATGAATCTGTTCATTAAAGATGTCAGGTGGCTTTTACTGGCAAAACAAATGACCACAAACCCAAAATTGTTTTGAAACTTAAACCACTAGATGGAGTTTGTGCACTGTGATGAACAAAATCCATTTCCTCAAAATGGATTGTGGGGGGGGGGGGAGAAGATGGAGTAGGCTCTCGGGTTTGTTACAAGCATTTGCATGTTATGTTTACTTCAATTCTAGATACTTTGGTCATGCAATTGCATCAGGATCATCATGATATTAAAATGTAAAGAAAGTTGTTAGTTTAGGAATGACTGAACCTGACTACCATAACACTGAGTACAGAATAACACAGAAAGAATATTCTACTAATATGTAAAATTAAATCAAGACAGGATATAATATGTTAAATACATAAAATTTGAATATAACTTGACCTTTTTTGTTTCTAATGTCTAGTCCTTGAGGATAGTTTTAGTTACTAAATTAAATATTGTGTTTTGTTAGAATTCTTCAAGTGCCAGCTGCATATTCTCCTATTGATCCAGATGCCTTGCCGATCCTGTCTGCTTCTTTTATGGAAAAGTGTAACTTCCAGTATGTCCTTGTCGAAAAAAACAAAGTTGATGTAAGTGCAGAAGCTTCCAACAGTTGTTTTAAATGGGATATTAAACTATGAGTTGGAAACATGCTATTAGTGGGAGATTCACCTCCCGCTTCTCAAACGTACAACTTAGTCTCTATTTCAAGGGAAGCATAAAATATTGCTGTAGTATCCAGGTAAGAAGCAGCGAGAACGGGACGCCCCAGAACGGAAAGGGGATTCAAATCCCCTTCAAAGGGGGTTGGGCAGCCCGATCCTGACTAGGATCCGGTCGGTGGCCCGTGGCCGCCCGCCGGATCCTGTGCACTGGCAGCCAGCTTGACTGTCTGGCAGGAGGTCTACTCGGGGAAGGGGAAGCTTGTCCCCTTCCCCGAGTGTAAATGGCAGCCGCCCGGATGGGCCTCCTCACATTTCCGCCAGCTATTTTGGAGCCATGTAGAGGCCCCGGTGCCCGGTGGGGGTCAGGATACGGCCAAAGGCCCTCCCCCTCCCGGGCCGCCTGGGCCAATGGCCACCCTCCCCTGCCCTGTGAACCCCCGCCTGCCGGAACCTGTCTTACCTGGGTCTGTCCGCCGTCGGGAGCTCTGTTGTCGGAGCATGGGAGACCGGCCTCTGCGCCAGACTACTTCTGGCGACGGAACGCTCGTTCCGTCGCCGGCAAGTTAGTAGGGATTGCGCTGTTAATCTCTCCTCCCCCCCAAAGCCTCCCGCCCTGCCCTCCCCCGCTGGTTACACTGGTGGAGCAAGTTGGATAGGATTGCGCTGTCAGTTGTTGTGGATCACGGCCTTAGGCGAAAATCTCCTTCTCTTCAAGTCAGACTACGAATCAAGTGTCACAGATTTCTTATTACTTTTGAAAATATTTTGCATTATTTGTTTTAGAATTCTAGTACAGAGAAAAGAGGAATAGACTATACATCAGGGATTGCTAAACTTGCTTAACGTAAGAGCCACGTACTATAAACGTCAGATGTTTGAGAGCCACAATATTTAGAAAGCATTTAAATTCTTAAATATACTTACCATGAACTTTAAACTTATGTTTTAATCCAGTGAACTCTCAGTTTATACCTGGTAAATAATTATAAAGCTTGAAAATTTCTTCTTTACCTTTTATACTATATTAAACTGTGATGCAAAAAGGAGCTCAGCCAACATATTTGACATTATACGTCAAAGCTTAGGAGCCACATTATACATGTGGCTTAGGAGCCACAGTTTGGCCACCCCTGCTATACATACTTATTATTATAATAAAACCTTTCACTCTGTCTTTCAGAACTTTGCAGTAACACATGGACCTTTGTTCTGCCATGATTCCCTTGAAATAGAGAAACTTGGTTTGATTCTTTTCCAAAGGAACTGCAGTAATGTTAATGTAAATCCACTGACAGATTGTATAAATGATCAAAATGAAAGTTCTTCAGTGAGAAGTAACTTGGAGGCACCTATCTTAGGCCACCATGAGGCAAAGCCATCCAGAGGGCTTTTGGATGTTAGACAGAAACACTCCTTGGCATATATTTTGCATACATCGGGAACGACAGGGTTGCCAAAAATTGTGCGAGTACCTCATAAATGCATAGTACCAAATATTCTTCATCTTCGGTAAGTGCATTTTCCTTTCCTACATATTTTGTGCGTGTGAGAGTATAGCAAAAGAAAGTGTGGCATGATTTGCATTTTGCAACAGCATAGCTATTGCATGGTAACACCATAGGTTTTTTTCCTAGTTAAAATAGTGTGCAGGGGGGCATGCTTGAGATCAAAACCGCAGCGGGGGCAATGTGCTAAAAAACTATTTTGCCAGCATGGTTTTGCTCCATTTCAGGTGCCCACTCTTTTTAAGAAAGGAAAAAAACCAAAACAGACCAGCTCACCCTTAGGGCTGGTTCACACATGCTTGTTCATCACTTGATCAAGATCTAAGGACACAGACAGAACTTTCATCACTTCCCATCACCCCAAATGCAGTGCTTTTCAGTGGCTTCAGTTCACATATTCCATAAAGCAAGTGATCGCTATCCATGTGTGAGTCAGCCCTTAGAGGTAAAGAGGTATTTAATTCCCTTTCCTTTTAGATCTTTCAGCAAATGAGCCAGTTACAGTAGTGATTGTCTGATATGCAAGAAGTAAAGATTTACTTGTTTTTGAAGATAGATGTACTTTGCATTTCTCAGTGCACTGAATCATAATCTTATCTTTTAGAAAACAGTCCTAATTGCCTTTTAAAGTTTTGTCTCTTCCCTCTCCAGCCAAATTCCTGTCCCTGTTTTGCTGGAGTTTTATTGCTGCAATTCCAGTTGATTGCTCAAATGCACTGCTTTCAGAACAGAAATAATGGGCCATATGGTTTTTTTTCCTAATTAAGCCATCAAGCCATTTCAGTTCTAGAAAACAACATTTTTAAGCAAATCAGCCTTGAAGGCATACTGTAGTTCTGCATTCTTTTCTTGATTTCATTTGATTTGATAATATGCTATTCATCATTTTGCTTCCTTATTTGCTTGACCTGGTTTTATTTTGGACTGTTATGAACATATTAGACATGATCCAGCCAGCACTTTTTCAATCCCATTGATTTTTTTCACCCCATTGATTTTTTTCACCTGTTGAAAATCATTAGAACGCGAAAGTGACTGGATGCTGCCCTACATCAGTAGTTATCTAGGGTCAAATTAAGTGTGTTGGCACCAGATCTGTATCTGCTGAAATCCATAAAACAAAGGTTCCCAACCTTTGTTGCTCCTCGTCCCTCCCACTACATCTCTCATCTTCCTATTGGTGCATGAGGCTGCCATCCTTATTTCCTCCTCCCTCGTACTACATCTCCCAAGCTCCTTTGCAGCCAATCAGCCTTCCTATTGGTGCAGGAGGCCGCCATTTTTTCTAGCTTGGAGTTCGGAGTTGAAACTTCTAGCGTGGTGTGCGGGCTGGAAGGTGGAAAAAAACCGCAACCCGAGCGCTCTACAAGGCGAAAAATAAAACGGCTCTCAAGCGCTCCTAGCACTAGAAGCAAAAAAACGCAGCCCTAGACAGCTACAAACAGAACTTATTCTGGCAGTGTACACTATTGCATGCTGGTTTTGTTTACCATTTCACACAGCATTTTTCTGTGCTTTAAGGTTTTCCAGTAAACACATTAGGAACATATTATTTATTATTTAAATGATTTTCCCCACCTTTCCCTCTGAGTAAACGGGCCAAATATTCCAGTTTGATTTCAAGATTTTTTTTAAAAGACCTAAGATACACATGATATAACCATAGGCTCCACCAGGGATTTTCAACTTCTGCCAAAGCAAACCTTCTTGGCAAGAAATAACTATTCAAGCTTGACAAATGTTAACTGAGACAAAAAAGAATTGATAATTTTTTATTATTAATTTTTTTTTTTATAAGAGCTTGGAGCAAGAAGTTTTTCTTTGTGTTCACTGCAGTCATGCATTCAGCTTTTGGGCCTGCGCAAAGCAATATCTTGAAAGCATATCTTGTAAAATATGGAAGCTGGCACGTCTTACCCCTTTCCTCAAGGGGGAAGTCCCACTGCTATGTCTGACTCAGTCGGGAGAGCTGCTGTGACAAGTTCGAGACACGCCGCCGACAAAAAGCTGTAAAAGCCTCCGGGAGGAGAGATAAGAGCTCCCAGCTGCATTGGTTGAGTGTGGGAGGCGCCAGCCAGCAGAAAAAAGCCAGGCTGCAAAAGGATACCACCTGGAATGTAGCCGTTCATGAAAGATTGGACATTTATATATTGTAAAAAACTCCGAGGGGGGTTAGGACAGCCTGCCCATGTACACCGCCTTGGATTAAAGTCTGAGGAGAAATCCAATGACCAAGAAAGGCGGTATATAAATACTGATTATTATTATTATTATTATTATTATTATTATTATTATTATTATGTCTCATGGGGTGCATGAACACCTCCCAATTCTCTTTTGGCCTCTGCCTGAACAGTATTCCAAGGAACATCTTCCTGCTTCCGAGCTTTTGAGAGCACTGAAAACTGACAACCTGAGTGGTAACCCACAAAGCATCTACTGTATATCTACTGTATATCTGTATATCTACTGTATATATATTTTTGTAGAAAATACAAAACATTTTCTAGCATCTAGAAAAAAGGAGCCTGAGGGGGGACATGATTGAGACGTATAAAATTATGCATGGGATGGAGAGAGTGGATAGAGGGAAATTCTTCTCCCTCTCGCATAACACCAGAACCAGGGGACATGCACTAAAATGGAGTGGAGGGAGAGTTAGAACAGACAAAAGAAAATATTTCTTTACCCAGCGTGTAATTCATCTGTGGAACTCCTTGCCACAGGATGTGGTGATGGCTTTAAAAGGGGTTTGGACAGATTCATGGAGGAAAAGACCATCACAGGTTACAAGCCATAAGCAACCTCCTGGTTTTAGAAGTGGGTTTTCTCTGTGCCAGGTGCAAAGGAGTGACAACGGGAAACAGGTTATCTTGTTGTCTTGTGATCCCTGAGGCATCTGGTGGGGCCACTGTGTGATACAGGAAGCTGGACTAGATGGGCTTTTGGCCTGATCCAGCAGGGCTCTTCTTATGTTCTTATGTTTATGTTATGTTATGTACTGTTATGGTGAGGAGGGGCAATTGTTGGCGAATTAGAACTTTGCACGGAGTGACCTCTTGTTGTAGAAATGTAGAGGGCGTTCTATGAAACTGTGACAGCTTCAGACTCCAAAACGTATATAATGGTTGATGTGTGTGTGTGTGTGTGTGTGTGTGTGTGTGTGTTTCTTTTTCTGTAGAGATGTGTTTAAGATTACCCCAGATGATACAGTGTTCTTGGCCTCTCCCTTGTCATTTGATCCATCTGTCGTTGAACTATTTGTTGCCCTGGCAAGTGGAGCTTCTCTGCTTATAGTTCCTACACTCATTAAAATGATGCCGCCAGAATTGTCGGAGAGTCTCTTTAAACGCCATAGAGTGTCTGTCTTACAGGTAAGATATGGGAAGTGGTGTCTGCCAGCTACTCTTCCTTGTGAATGGTGGATATGTGCAGCTCTAGAATGCAGTCAAGCTCAAGCAATGCAATAATTTGCCTTTCTGTGCATCTTTCGTTTTGTGGCTTACATAATCTTATCCCTTGATTACTGCTGGCAGCTGTATGTGTGAACGTACCCTGTTTGAAGTTACAGTGATTGCATCATGACATAAGTAGTAATTAAAACTGTTTAATATGTTGCTGAGGTAAGTGAGCATAAATTGGTTTATGTTTTTTTCCCCCTCTGTAATAGCTTGCAGCTATCTATTTTGCTTTCTGGCACCACTGCTGTTAACAAATTTACTTGGAAGTAAGTCCTGGTTTAAATTGAGCATAGTTATTGTTGTTATTGTTCAGTACCTTTCTTTCACCCATAGGTCCCAAGGTGGCTCACAAAAAGATAAAAACGATATAGAAGCATTACAATAAAACCATAATCAGATCAGTTAGGCCAGGGGTGCACAACATGCGGCCCCCCAAAGGTTTTCTGGGGGCCCCCAAAGGTTTTCTGGGTAGAGCGGCAACATTGCTTCTTTGTTGGGCCGCTCTAGCCAAGCACTTCCCATAACTCCGGCGCTTCTGTAACGCGGCTGGAAGCTTCGGAATCGTCCGAGGAGCGGACGATTCCGAAGCTTCCAGCCACGTTACAGAAGCGACAGAGGTATGGGAAGTGCTTGGCTAGAGCGGCAACATCGCTTCTTTGTCGGGCCGCTCTAGCCAAGCACCTCTCATAACTCTGTCGCTTCTGTAACACGGCTGGAAGCTTCGGAATCGTCCAAGGAGCGGACGATTCCGAAGCTTCCATCTGCATTACAGAAGTGCCGGAGTTGGTGTTGGCACAGCGGTTATGATGAAGATCCCCGGGGAAGTTGGGCTGCTATGATGATGGCAGCTTCCTTAGGAAGCAACGTGACTGTGAATTGCTGAAGAAGAAATCCCGGGATTTTGAGGTAAGCATGGGCTCTGGCTGAAAGTCCTGCAGAGGCTCTGGGAGGAGTGAATGAACATCTAAGCTCACCGAGCTGACTGGCAGCCAATTCTGTGATGCTTCAGCTCTTCTTCAGGCCGTTGGACCCTCACTTCGGGGTGGCCACGTTTTTCCTCTGCTGGTCGGTTATGCATTTGAGAGCTGCAGAACGTGCAAGACAGAGTTTGTTAGGAAATACTTTTCCCAACACGGAACCTCCGCGCCATGTAAGGTTTCAGAAGGGAAGGCCCTGATGATGATGATTGATGGGTGTATATATATGGTATATACCAGGGGTGGCCAAACTTGCTTCATGTAAGAGCCACATATGATAAACTTCAGATGTTTGAGAGACACAATATTTAAGAAGCATTAAGAAGCCAACATATTTCCAAGAGCTGCACTTTATATGTTAAAGAGCCACAGGTGGTTCATTATTTATTTATTAATATGTTGCATTTCCAGAGATTTTCTGGCTCATGGACACGCCCCCTGTGATGTCACTTCCTGAGGAAGTGACATCATGGTTCCTTGCCACGCCCCCCGCGACACCTATCTGCGGCCCCGAAGAAGTTTAGTCTATTCATTTCGGCCCCTACCCACTGCCAAGTTGTGCACCCCTGAGTTAGGCAGTAAAATCCAAGAGAGTAAATACCGTATTTGCCCGAGTATAAGACTCACTTTTATCCCCTAAGGCAAGTCTTTAAAGTAGGGGGTGCGCCCTACAATCAAAGCCTAGCATTTCTGCCTAGTGTTTTATGCAAAGCGATTTCAAACCAAGCCTCTCCAAGTCTCTTTTCATAAAACGGGGCTTTTTTTCCTCTCTCTTTTTTTTTAAACTGCAAAGCACTGTGTTTTCAAGCCTTTCCTTGCAGTTCTTAATCACTTGCTAAATGGCTGAATACCATGAGAGATCATTATCTCTCAGCAGTCTCTGGAAGCATTTGGAAAAATTAACCCTTAAGTTTGAACCCCAGGACTCTGTGGAAACTAAGATATTTATTGATCTTGCAGTTTAAAAGTTGAGAGTACAGTTTGAAAGTTGAGAGCAAGAGCTCCTGCATAGGCTTACCATATAGCTTACCTTTAGGCTGCAATCCTATGCACACTTTCCTGGGAGTAAGCCCCATTGAATGCAATGGGACTTATTTCTGAGTAGATATGCATAGGATTGTGCTGTTCATTGAAATTTGGGCAGGTGCAGCTCATCATCATGGAAGGGTGCAACAAGCTACACCTGCCCAAATTCCAAAGGTTAAAAGGTAGGCACTCTGTCCCCCTTTGGATCTGGGAAGGCTACTAATACTAGAGTGCCCAGATTCAACAAGGGACAGGGTGCCTATGCCTTTAACTGTACTAAAGCTGTACTGTTCTACTAATGTGTATAAGTTAAAAAAAGTTAAAAATGTATTCTTTAAAAAATAGCACCAAACTTTAAGGGTGCGACTTATAATCAGGAGCGTCCTATACTCGGGACAATACGGTAGTCGCAATTTCACTCAAGCCCCGCCAAAAACCTGATGGAACAGGAATGTCTTTAGTGCTTTCTTAAAAATTGGAAGAGTAGGGGAGGTAGGGCTGTGATCTTAGAAGGTTACATGGAATGTGCTTCCAAGTACATATAGTATTTTGGAATAGAGCTGTACGTATATATAGGATGTATGCAATCTGTATGGCATTGTTTTCAAACTTTGGAGCCTGAGCAGTCACCCAAGAGACAGGAGCTGAGCAACTGCTGCTTGCCCAATCCTATTCTCGAGATAAGCCAGTGTATCTCCATATACACTGGCACAGTGACAACCCACAGAAGTCCCCTTGGGACTCAAACGCTTGCCATGGAGGGGCTTCTCTGCTTGTTTTACATGGCTGTGCTCTTCACAGGGAGCTCTCTTTCTACCTGCTCTACTCAAAAGGTATTCCTTGGATGTACCGGGGGGGGGGGGACGTATCCGCGGATTCACTTCTCTGCAGTTTGCAGGGCTCCCCCTGGGCCCATTTTCTTTCTTTTAGTTGATGTCATTGGCGCCAGTTCAGGGTGTTCCTTGATTAACCAAAATATAGTTAACTATTTAACTATAGTTAATCAAGAAACATCCTGACCTGGCACCAGCGATATCAACTAAAAGAAAGGTAATGGGCACAGGGGCCCCTGCGGGGAATAGCATTCTCCCCTATCCGCGGGTTCCCAGTATCCGCGGCGGGGCAGGAATCTATCCCCCACGGATACCAGGACCCTACTGTATGCGTTTATATGGTTGATGGAGGGACTTGAACTCTGGGTACAGGGGTCCCTAGCTGTTCTTTAGTTTTGCCCCTTTGCTGCTGATACCTCTGTGAGTCCTGTGGGGCAGGAGAAGTGCTGTGGCTTCCCTGCGTCATTTTGTGTGTGGTGTCCTTGGAGCATCTTCCCATGGTTGAGGTGGTGTCTGCGACTGTGTTGTTTATTCCTAGTGGCTAGCGGGGTGGTGGTGTCCCCCCAGCATTGGCTGCGCATTTACCCTGCATCTGTTGCCACCCCCCCTGCTCAGTTTGCCCTAGCAGCGTTTCTCTGGCTGCCAGTGTTTGGGCCGATTGAATGCAGTGATTGGTTCTTTGGCATCTCGCCAATGATGACACACGGGTGATGTGCCAACTTCATGGTGATGACATATGGATGTCATGGTGAGGACACGTCAGTGTCATGGCAATGTTAGGCCGCCATCAGAATGCTGTTTCATGGATAACGGGTGGTGTTGGTCTTCCCATGGATGTTGGGGGTGTTACTGGGAAGGGCTATGCCAGTGTTGGTTTATTCAGGACAGGCTTGGCATTTGGCCCTTGTGCTGATATGCTCTTGGTGTGGTGTTGCCAGGACACACTTAGGATATGATAGACATTGCGCCAGCGTCTGTGTGGCATTAGCAGGGTGTCCGAATAAGATTGTGCCACTAGAGTCCCATTGCTCACGATTCCCCTGCAGGCATCTTGAGATCCTGTCCAAGTGCTCTAATCCAGTTTGAGAACCAAGGCTGTATGTTTCTGAACAGCGATTAGATTGGCCAGCAGATCCCAAAGCAATTGAGTGATTTTTGTGATTGCTTTTGTGATTGCTTATCATACAGTTGATGCCACTGATTTTTCCTTCCATCCCACATTAACAAATTCTGAGCCTAGATGGCTGAAAAGTTATACAGTTCTCACTCTGAACTCTCAATTTGAAGTGGTGGTAGCAGCAATAAGAACCTGCCTAGTGCCAGTTGGTTGTCTGCTGCAGACTGAATTATGTCTGTGGGCTGCTAGTTTCCAGTCTCTCTGTATGTTGATAGTATGATCAATATAGAAACAGATTTCTTAGTATAACAAATTCCTATCTGTACACTTATTTTATACCATGTGCAGGCTACGCCAACACTTCTGCGAAGATTTGGAGTTAATCTCATTCAGTCAACTGTGTTGTCTGCAGATACGTCACTGCGCATCTTAGCTCTTGGTGGAGAAGCATTCCCTGATCTAAATGTGTTGAGAAGCTGGAAAGGAAAGGAAAACAAAACACAAATGTTTAATATTTATGGTATCACAGAAGTTTCCTGCTGGGCAACGTGCTACCAGGTTCCTGAAGAGGTTTTTAGTTCTTGTCATCGGTAGGAACCGTCACTCTGTTTTCTGTCCTGTTCTTGCACTTTAATTGATGAATAAATAATAAAAGGATTAGTAGTACAAATCCTCTATAGATGGAACAACCTCAGATATTTCAGTGGGCATCTGGGATAAAGAATTTCAAAGTCAGGCCTATAACATTTGACTTATGAATAACACAACCTTGAAATAAACTGGTGTGTTCTGAATGGTGCTTGTGCTGTTGTATTTTTAAAATGTATAAATACAGGTGCAACCCCCATATCTGCGGATCTGCTTATCCGTGGTATGCCACAAGTCACCCCCCCCCCGGCCCATTACCTTTCTTTATTTTCATAGAGCTGGCACCAAGCCAGCACGTCTCTTGCTTTACCAAAACGATATAAACAGCAATATATTATAGCAGCAAAGCAGGAAAGCATCTTGAATGCTAGAGAGGCTCCGTTAACAGGAAGCAGAAAGTTGACTTGGCGCCAGCTCTGCAAAAATAAAGGTAATGGGTGCGGGGGCAGACCGCGGGGGAAGCATTCCCGTTATCCGTGGTTTCCGGTATATATGGGGGGGGAGGAACCTATCCCCTGCGGATACTGAAGCCCTACTGTATACGTAATAGTTCACACGAAATAAAGCATCGGTATGAAGTTGCTGATATTCTTTTTTCGAGTTTTTTTACTGCTTGTCCAAACCATGTTTTGAGAAAATCCTTATTCCCCTGTTGCCTCCCCTCCCAACTCTCTTTCTTCCCCTGGGTTTTAGATTTGATTCCCTTGTACCACTGGGAAAGCCACTGTCTGGAACAACAGTTGAAGTGAAAGATGCCAATGGTTCTGCCATTCTAGAAGGTGAAGGTCAAGTGTTCATAGGTGATTTTTCTGTTTCAATATTTTTAATTATGGAATTTGCTACCAGAAGAAGTGATGGACACTGGCTAAAATGGCTTTAAAAGAAAATGAGACAAATTTAGGGTGCATAGATATATCAATGGTTAAATAGACCCTCCATGTTCAGAAGTAGTATATCTCTGAATACCAATTTCTCTAGCTGAGGATAGGCTATCGTCTTCATCTCCTACTTCTGACTTCCTGAAGGCGCCTGGTTGGCTAGTGCTAGAAGCAAGATGCTAGTTAGATGGCCCTTTTGTCTGTTGTATCAGGGCTCTTCTTATGTTCTTATTACTTTTAGTATTGCTGGGTTCAATCCTGTGATTAGATTCGTTAGGAACTTGAAGGCTTTAAGCAATGTCGTTGGTAGTGCTGTGGGGCAGTTAGTGGTTGTTTAAAAAATCACTTCTTTAGAGCTTTCTTTCTTTGTTGAACTTCAGATATATGTACAGTATTCCTTAATTCTCTGAAACATAAAATAAAGTTGTGTATTTTGATCCCCATTATCATAATGAGGCTCTTTGAAAAAGGATCAGGCAAATGTAAGTACAGGTGGGCCCCCATATCCACTGATTTGCTATCCATGGTTTCAGTTATCCACGGATGGTGGGGACCCTCCCCCCAGGCTTTTACTTTTTTCCCAGTTATTCCCTGCTTATTACAGGCAAGTAGAACTAGACTAAGTACTAGAGAGGCTCTGCAAGGTTAACAGAAACCTTGCAGAACCTCTCTAAGACTTAGTCTCGTTCTACTTGCCTGCAATGGAGGCTGCTTCTCTGTTTGTTTTAAGGAAGAAACAAAGCTTGCTGAAAGAAAAATAAGAGCTGGGGGGCAAGCATGCCTGCCTGCAGGGGAAGCAGGGTGGGTGGGGGGGCCCTCAGGAAACCATGGAGGGGGTGTTTGCTCTTATCCACGGTTTCAAGTATCCACGGAGGGGCCTGGAACATATCCCCAGCGGATATGGGGGCCCACCTGTAATGTATTTTACAGTACAATACAGTATAGGTGTCCCCCGGTTAACAACGGGATCACTTAATGACGATCTGCATATCCGACAGCAATCCCCAGTAAAAAAATGCAAAGGATTTAAAAAGATGCATCTATTAATATCCCCAGCTCTTCAGCTATTTTGCACTAGATAAGGGCATTGAAGTTCAGCGCTGGGGCTTTAAGCACAGTGCTGAACTTCAAAGCCCTTAGCTAGCCTGAAACAGCTGATGACCTGGGACTTTAAAAGGACGCGTCTTTTTTTAATCCTCAGCTCTTCAGCTGTTTCACGCTAGATAAGGGCTTTGAAGTTTAGCACTGTGCTTAAAGCTCCAGCACTGAACACCAAAGCCCTTATCTAAAGCCAGACAGCTAATGGCTGGATAAGGGCTTCGCCTGGGGAAGATTCGTTTGACGACGGTTTCAGTTCACGAGAGGATTTTCAGAACGTATCCCCGTCGTTAAGCGGGGGACACCTGTATATTGCTTTTTATAACTCCTATTATAGTGATATTGTTGTTTGATTCAATATAGATTTATAAAGACACTGTGTGAAGGCAAAGGTTGGAGGCCAAAATAGGCGCAGTGCCTTGTGGTTAGCAACGACTCCCTTTTCTCTTGTGCTTTGCCTCCTCTTACTGGTTTAACTGGGATGAACTGGGAAATTGTGTTTTCACTGCCACCATGCAAACAGGTTGTCTGCCACCTGGGCTGGCATATGCCTTAGAGCAGCTTTTCCCAACCTTTGGAGGCCCGTGTACCACCTATGCGGGCCTCCAGCCGTCCGTGTACCACCACAAGAAAGTGCCGATGATGTAATCGGCACTTTCTTCTGGGTTCGTGGCCAGCTGGAGCTCTGAGAAGGGCAGAAAAGCAAATGCATGATGCATTTGGAGGGCCATCTCCAGCGCCTACAGCCCACGTGCACGAGCTCTTTCGGGGCTCGATTGCAGTGCCGCGTGGCCAAGATGGTGGCCGCCATCTTGGCCACTGGCAGCCCGCATTCCACCAGCCTGTGCTCCACCTACCACCAGTGGTACACATATCACAGGTTGGGAACCTCTGCCTTAGAGAACACTGAAGGAAGCAAACACTGAAGGAAGCCAACAGTAGAAGGACATGAGAGGTGTGGAAAGCCTACTGCCTCCTAGTGAACTTAAACCAGACTAGTAAAAGTTAAACTATGACAGTAAAAATAAGAAGTTTATTTCAGAGGCTGAGGAATCAAAACAATTGATAAAAAAAAGGCACGGGCTAAAAGCAAGATGCTGATCAAGTGAACAAAAGGAGAAGAAAGGGGCAAATGGGCAGCAAAGGTCGGTATGGAGATTAAAGGACAAGCTGAAAACAAACAAACCCTGGCACAGATCCCTGGATACTTTCCCCGCTCTAATTTCCCGCACGGGTCCAGCGGTTCCAGTTCCTACCTACATGCAGCACAATAAATGGGTGCTCCTTTTGTGAAGCAGCAGCTGCTTTCCACAGCAGGCACAAGGCTCTGTGTGCTCCTTTATATAGCTAGTGGGTGTTAACCTTGCTGTACTTTGGGGATTGGTCATATGTGGGGGGTCAGCTGGGTTACTGAGTTTTCCACTCGGCATCAGATGGGTTTCATGGTCCATTGAACTGGATCTGAATCAAGTTTCTTTGTTTATGGGTCGAGGAGGGCAAAGATACTCAAAGGACAGCGTCCCAGAATAATGGCATTTTAAAACGCTGAGGAATCTCAGAAGCCTCTGGGGTCCAAAAAAGGGAAACGTGGGCAAAAAATAAATTACAAAAAATAGGGAAAGTAGGCATTTTCACCTTGGACTTTATTACTATTGCATTCAGAGCTGCCCGTGTAAGAGTGCCATACATTTTTCAGTGTTCTCTAAGGCACGCACTAGCCCTAGTTGACAGGTATGCATAGTAATACATAGTTGACTCATCTTGCTAATTATCTCACATAACGGTAACAAATACAGTTAAATCTAAAAGGAAAAAATACTAAGATATTTTAAGAAAATCCACTGAAGGACAGGGTGATCAGCAGTTGTGTTATGTTGTTGGTATTCTTCTGTTTATCTAAGTGTACCTGCAGGTGAATCACCGAATCCTAAGACTTGCTGTAGCAATCATCAGACAAGTTTTAGGATGCGTTTATTCCTGCACACTGTCGTATTGTGGTTGATTGTTGCCACATTGCATCAGCATTGTAAACAGATACACTTGTGCAAATGTTTCAGATTTTAGTGGGAGTGGAGGGGTTGCCTTTCCCCTTGTGGCAATATTGTGTAGCTTATCCGTGCTATTACAGCCCCCTTTTCACTGCTTTCTGCTTGTGAACCTCCTTGGTCTGCATTGTGTGGATTAGTGGGGAGGGGACTGATGAACTGCCTGGTCTTGTTTTGTACAGGAGGCAAGGAACGTGTCTGTTTCTTAGATGATGAAGTAACTCTGCCTGTGGACACAATGAGAGCAACTGGAGACTTTGTAAGAGTTAAGGATGCTGAAATGTTTTTCTTGGGGCGGAAGGACAATCAAATTAAGCGTCATGGGAAACTTCTCAATCTTGAATATGTACAGCAGGTAATAAATAACAATATATAGAGAGAGGGTTCTTTAGTATCCTGAAAGTCACTTTTGAGAATGGATGGTGCTAGATTTCTTGAAGATTGCTTTGATAGGATTAGAGATTCTTTCAGAGGAAATTAAGAGGCTACTCAGTTGACAATAGCAGGTTAGTGAACATCTCAGTACTTTTCTTCAAATTCTATTCACGCTGTTGGAGAAGATATGATGGAAGGCAAAAGGGTGATAAAAAGGAATGATGAGAGACAAAAGGCTGATAAAAGAGATTTTAAAAGGTTTATGGAGAGGAACTAGGGGAAGTAGGAAAGGCATACAGGAATACCTTGCACTTTTGTCTGGTTAGGGACCAGAGCATGGAGGAATGTTAAGGCTTATCCTTATTTGACATGGGCAGGAGGTCTGGTTCAGTTGGTAGAGCGACTGTCTCATATATGCCTGAAGATCTGAAGGACGGCAGTTCAAGATGGCCGGAAGTATATGTGTCAGAGAGCTGCTGGCACGCCAAGCTGATAAGCTGCAGAGCCTCTGTGGGGGAGTGGAACTGCAGCTGCACTTGAGTGAGAGTCAAGGTTGCCTGTCAGCTGAAGTGTGGTGAGGCGAACGTCAGAGAGAGAGCTGGACTGTGAAAGAAACTATCTAGAATGAAGGGTTCTACGAAAGATTAGAACATATTATAGCAGTGTTTCTCAAAGTTCTCCCCGCAAGGCGGGGAGAACTTTGAGTGTGTGCGGGAGCGGAGCCGGCGGTGATTCACTGCCACCAAAACCGCCCCCAAAACCGCCCCCTCACTTACCGGGGCTTGGGGGAGCTTCGGGGAGGCCTGCGCGGCCCTCCGCAGGCCTCCCCGATCTTCGGATCGCCGTTTTGCAGCGATCTTCAGGCGCTTCTGGTTTTCGCTAAGCAGTCTGCCTTGATGGATGTTTGCGTGCTTGCCTGAGTGAGCTCGGACGCAAGGCTACTCAGCACAAAGCTGGGGCACTACCCGGCTCGTACAGACGCTTGGACACCGGCAAGAGGCTGCCTTCCTGGACGAAAGAGGGAAGCACATCGACGAAATGTGAAACGTGGGTATAATTGGAAACAGTCGAAAGAGCAAAGTGATGAAAGTCAAGAGGACAAAAGTCAGAGTATTCCTGTATCTGAAATGGGAGAAGGAGTTAGTAGGTACAAACTAGGTGAACCGCAATTGGAAGGCAGTTTTCAGCACTTTAAGCATCTAGTTACTTTCTCATAAAGGTTGTATTTTCAGCACTTGCAATGATCTTGCTCTTAACAGATGAGGAGTTGAACCTTCGGCCTTTTGAATATACGTTCCATACTTGCCTGGTAAAGACACAATTGTCCCAGTCTCTCTACTGTAATCATGGTTGAGAGACTGAAAGCGAGCTGTGAGATTGTGCATTTCTTTCCCCAGGCCTTCTTGTCTTGCATGTGCATTTCCCTATCCTCTTCCTATTAGCTTCTACCATGCTTAAGTCAGTTTTAACCCATAATAACCCAGGTTTGAAAACAAAGTTTCCTGGAGATTGAGAACATGACATTTTGTGCCACTTTTTTTTTTTAAATTACTTGTGATCCTTCGCCTTTATTAGTACAGTGGGTGTGCTGCATGCAGGCTTGCTGGACAAGAAAATTGGGAAAGGGGCAGGATTGGAGAGAGCCCCTTTTTAGGCAGGAGGGATCTCCAAGATATGCAGGAAAATCATTCCTTTAAAAAAATATATATCCCTAGCCCTCAAAAAGAATCTCCAGAATGACGGGAGCCGAGAGTTGTACATGTGCACTGCCCTCACTCTGCCAGTACTCTCTGATAGCAGAGAGCGGTATGCAGGCCAGGGCTGACTGATAGGCTCAAAAGAAACAAAATGTTCTTGCAGAGAGGTGGCACGTGCAGCACCTGTCACTGGAGCCAACATTGGGGAGGCTCCCTGTTCGAGCTAGATGCTTCTCATTATGTCTAGAGCAGGGCTTCTCAAAGCGTGGGTTGTGACCCACTTGGTGGGGCACAGCTCGAGGTGGAGGTGGGTCGTCAGTTGGGCCCACCTGCCTGCTCTTGCCTTCATTTGGCTCCAATTTGGAGCCAAACAGAAGCAACCAGAAGCCACTTCCAGGGCCCAACCCACCTTAGCCAGCCGCTCCCACATCCCTCCAGCCCAGGGACAGCCTTGGAAGGCCTCCGGAAGTGACCCAGAGGTCACCTCTGTTTTCACCAGGGCTGGAGTGACGTGGGAGTGGCTGGCTAAGGTGGGTCGTGGCGTGGGAGCGGCTGGCCAACGTGGGTTGCGGCAGTGGGGACTTAGGGAACCACTAGTCTAGAGGGAAGGCTAATGTGGTGGCTATGACTCTGGGTGAATCTGCTAGAGCCCATTTTCTCAGGCGAGTTGGAACACAGAAGCTGTCGTAACCGGTGTGGCAGGTGAGCATGGCAGAGTGTGCGGGAGCGGTTGGAGAGGAAATGTAAAAGGAAGAAGCCAATTCACCTCTTTTCCCAACCCCTCCCCCCCATGGATATTTCCTGCAGGCCTCTAAAATAATGTTGAAGGATCATCTGGTCAACATTCTTTAATAATACTGTATTGGTCTGAGTATAAGACTCACATTTAAGTTTTTAAACTAGGGGTGCGTCTTATAATCAGGCTGTTGCATTTTAATGCCAGTGATTTAATTAAATTTTTTTAATACCACCAAACTTTAAGGGTGCATCTTATAATCAGGTGCGTCTTATACTCGGGACAATACGGTAATACCACCAGTATTTATATACCGCTTTTCTTGGTCATTGGATTTCTCCTCTGACTTGAATCCAAGGCAGTTTACATGGGCAGGCTTTCCCAAACCCCTTACGGGGATTATAATAGCGGCCAAGAGTTTTTTAGAAAGAGATGGTACTTTCTGTCAGATTTGGAAATGCAAATACAGGTAGCAGCCATGAATATGATCTTCATTCAGATGATAGGACTAAAAATGTATTGCCAGGTGATATTTGCTGTGATTTAAATATTTGCATTCATTGCCAGCATTGCACTCGTTCTCTCTCTGTAGCTGAGAAATAGATACCGTTCAATCTTTTACTCTGTCTAACTGGATCACTCCCAATAGAAGTTTATTCAGTAAAAGGTACTTATGCATTTCTCATTATCTAGGTCAAATGGTGCAACAACTGTGTACCAAGCTTTTAGGGTTATATATTTTGCTTGTTGCTTCACTAGTACAATCATTCTGCCACGTTCATGGCCGCTACAGTTTATTTGAATTATAAAATGAAGGAAGAGTTGAGCCAAATACCGAACACAGGGAGGGGCAGTACTTCTCTTTCTATTGCTTGTGACTTTCTGTCATTTTTTGTCAAAGCAAGAGTAATTATTTTATTTTGCAGATAGCAGAAAGCTACTGTCCAGTGGAAACTTGCGCCGTGATCTGGTATCAGCAGGAAAAATTAATTCTCTTAGCTGTGCCCAAGGGCATTTTAAAAAGAGGAGACCTTTTTAAGAAACTCCAGGAACATCTCCCGAGCCATGCAGTCCCAGATGATCTTTTGCTGATTGACACATTGCCCTTCACATCTCATGGTAAAAGAAATCTACATTTACCATAGCATTAGTATTTATTGTGTAATTACCAAATGTTAGAGAATATGAGTATGCAAGAATATGTTAAAACTGCTTATGTAGAGATCTGTTACTTCAGACACTGATGATACTTCTGCATCAATGTCAGTGCAGAAAGCAAGAGTCCCAATCCAGAGAATCATGTGCTTAGATCCATGTGCTCAGCAAAGTTTTGGACATGGATTCTCCCAGAGTCCTCCCAGACCCTATACGGCAAAGCATTTGAGAGACTCTCAAAACTGTTTGTGATATGGTATGGAAATCTGCTGTTCTAAGAAAAGGGAACTTCAAAGTTCTCACCAGGTGCTTTCAAACCTGGGGGTATCTAAAATAGCTCTCTGGATTATGGCTCTTGTTTTTATTCACACTACATTCTCTAGCTTCTGCTTTCACTGAGGTCAGTGCTATATAAAAATGAATGCACATATCTTAAAAACAAGGGAATCTGGTCGTGGTAAATACTTGAGCCGTAGCAAATACTGTAGATCAGGGTTGGCCAACCTTCCACCATTAGGGCTACTGTATTCTTAAGAGTTGTGTAGAAGACAGAATCTTGGCAGCTGCAAGTGCTGATGGTGCTGCTAAAGCAGCTGCACCTGCTGAAATGCCCTCACCTATGCAACCATATAAAGGGCCAGCATTCATGTTGAAAGGTTGGCCACCACTGCTGTAGATCAAAGTGCTAAATTTGTGGATAGGATAAAAACTTATTTTGATTCTTCCTTTTGTACAAAGGCAAACTTGATGTGTCTGAATTGAACAAGATTTACAGCAGCCACCTGAACTTCAGGAGGAGCAACAGTAAGCTGATCAAGAAAGAACAACTGTGGGAGAATCTGCAGTGTTTATGGAAGGTAGGGTTCTAAGCTGTATCTTCATTCTTGCAGTTTGGGTTCCCATATGTGTCAGGAATTAAAAAGTTTCGAATAAGGAGGAAGAGTGTACTCTGAACATTCTTGCCTCCAGTAGTTTATGTACTGTAACTTGTGCCACTCGTTTGGTAT
Source organism: Plestiodon gilberti rubricaudatus (assembly GCA_026170595.1). NCBI lineage: Eukaryota > Metazoa > Chordata > Lepidosauria > Squamata > Scincidae > Plestiodon > Plestiodon gilberti. Next base: position 79,048,647 of record JANXHW010000005.1, on the reverse strand, counting down.
TTTAATATGGCTTTGTTGCAGTAGTTGTATGGAAACCATTGGTTTTTTTTCTAAAAGCTAGAGTTGGAGCCTAGGGGCCAAACTGCACGCTACAGAGAACACATGAGATTGACAACTTTTTTTTTCCTCTTTAAACTAGTGTAAGGTAGAGGGCTGCAATACATTCTGAAAATGCATTACGGGGTTATGGGGGCTTTAGCTCGTAGGCCCTGTCTGTCACAAACATGGTTTGTGTTTTTGGCTGCCTGCTGTACTCAAGGCAGGCTCTGTGCCCTTTCCATGTGGGGCTGGGCACTCGTCTCTCTGTAAGGAAAATAGTGCCAGGAGCAAGGGAGTGACAACAGGAAACAGGTTATCTTGTTGGCTGTGTGCTCCCTGAGGCATCTGGTGGGGCCACTGTGAGATACAGGAAGCTGGACTAGAGGGACCTTTGGCCTGATCCAGGAAGGCTCTTCTTATGTTCTTATGCCCTGTCGTGGTTTTGACCTCAATCACACATGTCCCACTGAGCTATCTATGCAGGTGCCCCTGCTTAACGACCGGGATATGTTCTGGAAAACCCGTCGTATAGTGAAACCGTCGTTAAGCGAGTCCTCAGCACCATCTAGTGACAATGGAGGCTGAAAGCAATGGCTGGGAGGCAGCTGGAAGTAACTGCAGCAACAGCACGATCTCCCTGGAGGCAATCAATCAGGCAGGCAGGCAGGCAGACCAGCACAGCACTAGCATGAACGCAGCAAGATCAGAGCAGTCACAGGAAGGCAATCAAGCAGGGGCGGAGCTGGAGCACACGTGGAGCCGCTGGGTAAAGACGCTCCGCTCCTCACCTCCCTCCCCCATGAAGCCTCTGACCAGAAGCTGCCGCTCTGAATGCTGCACTTGGTTGCTTGCCGGTAGGACTGCAGCACTGAACGCTCTGTTGTTGGTAGGAACGCCGTGGGGGGGGGGAAGAGCAGGATAAGACAAAACATTGTTATGAGACGCAATCCCCCCACCCTCCCACACACTCAGCCGCTTCCCCCACCCTCCCACACACTCAGTTTACACACGCACACACCTGCACTTGGTTGCTTGTTGGTAGGCTGCTGCTCCCACTACAGCACTGAACACTTTGTTGCTTGCCAGTAGGAATGCTGCGGGGGCATGGGGGGAGAGAGAGCAGGATAAAACAGGACACAATTCAGCACTTTGGCACTGTTATGAGATGGAATTTCCCCACACACACACACACACACACACACACACACACAGCAGCCGCTTCCCCCACCAACCCTCCCACTCAGTCACAAACACACACACAAACAAACACATAGAGTTAAAGATGACAACTTTTTTTGCATTTAAAATACAGTACTGTAGCTTTAATTCTTTGTTTACACTTTGGGGACCTCCGTCGTATATGCAGATCATTGTTAAGCGAGTCGTCGTTAAGGGGGGGACACACCTGTAGTTTTAAAACAACTTCCATTGGCCAGTAGAAGCTTCCTTAAAACTGTAAATGTGCTCAGGGAAGCACACAATTGGGATCATAACCGAAGCAGGAGGCTCCATATTCCCCATTTTGATACTAACCTTTGCCCTAGTTAAAAATAAAAGAGCCAAACTCACACATTTTCCATAATGTGTGTTTGGCCCTAATGGAGGGAAGCAATTGTAACAAATAGGGTAAACTACTGCCATCTAATCTGTCAAGACTTCTCGAATATTACTTCTTATGCCAAATAAACTACTGTATAATACTTGCCTCTCTGACAAGTAGGACATGGAATTTTTATTTTCAAACTACTGTTCTGAAAAGCTTCTTAAAATATTTAAAAGTGCTTGTTTCTATGTCATAGAAGCTGCAGACAAATGGATAGAATCTTTCTAATCATTTTCTTATGCAGTTATTTGCATTGCCTTCTGGCACAGCCGTCTGGCTTGAGTATAAGTTTCCCTTTCTTTTTTAAAGGTAAAAAAATATATATTCACAGAATTCAGTCGGCCTGGACTCTGTTCTGAGTTGGCTACCTATAATCTATACTGGTTTCTCTGAGAGTCGTGGGATTTTGTTGCTCTGTAAATTACTATTTTGTTTCACTTGTTGGTGTGTAGTCGAGTGTGTATGGTACATGCTTTCCCCTCTTCTCTTCTTCCCTAGTCTCTTTTGAATCTTCCAGATGATTCTAGCAGCATTTCAAAAGATTCACTGTTTTTGTACAATGGTGGAAATTCTCTGAAATCATTACAGTTCCATGATGAAATTGAATATATGGCAGGCAGGACAGTCCCTGGCCTTCTGGAAATGATCCTCAGTCGCTCCATTGGAGAAGTCTACAGACATGTTCTAAATACAGTTTTCCCAAGTCAGGACGAAACATTAAGCTCTAACCATTCTGTGAAAAGAAAGCTGAGTGAAAGCAGTGGAGAGGAATGCAGTAGAAAGTGTACAGAACCAACATCTGGAAAGCCCACAGAAACGGAGGCAGACCCCATTGGATTTATTGCAGTAAGCCGAGGAAACCGGTTGTTGTCTGTAAGTGAATCCCTGAAGAATCAGAGTAATATAGGACAGGCAGGAATTCAGCTAAGACAGCAGGTGGCTTCTTCACCTCTTGCAACTTCGAATGGGATGAAATGTCAAGACAGAGGGAGTGAAATGTTGGCGAGTAAGCATGGTGCGTCAGTTGCCAGCAGTGCAAATCTAACAGAAGTTGATTCTGTACAAAAAACTCCCATGCATGAGAACCTTGGAACAAGTGCTGGAAAGTTGACATTGCGCCTAAGATGGAAGTCAGACTTGGGGAAATGCGTAGATGCATCTCCACTAGTTGTAATACCCACCACTGATGAATTACCTGCCTCTGTGTATATTGGGTCTCATTCTCACACGATTCAAGCAATTGACCTATATTCAGGAAAAGTCCGATGGGAGAGAAACCTTGCAGATCGTATTGAATCCTCTGCCTGTGTGTCTAAATGTGGAAGCTTCATAATTATTGGTATGTTTTAAATCTTGCTTTGCCTATATCTTTGACATACTAAGCAAACTTTACTGTGTTTCTAGTAATCTGTAAGAGGCATCCATAGTTCAAAACACACACAAATACAGGGGGGCCGCCGTATCCGCGGGGGATACGTTCCAGCCCCCACCATGGATACCTGAAACCGCGGAAAGGGGCGAACGCCCCCTCTGCGGTTTCCAGAGGCCCCCCCGTGGGCCGGTGCCCCCCCGCAACCTCCACAGCCCCCCCAGGCACGTACCTTTAGCCGGAGAAACTTCCGTGCTTTTCTTCAAATGTTACGAGGCTGTAGCTGCTTTGCAGGCTTGACCAACAAGACTTAGGTGATAGCTAGAGTCTCGAGACTCTAGCTATCACCTAAGTCTTGTTGGTCAGGCCTGCAAAGCAGCTACAGCCTCGTAACTTTTGAAGAAAAGCACGGAGGTTTCTCCGGCTAAAGGTACGTGCCTGGGGGGGCTGTGGACATGACCCCCCCCGCGCCTTCCACAGCCCCCCCAGCCCCAGGCACTTATGTTTAGAGGAGAAACCTCCGTTTTTTTTCTTCAAAAGTCCCTGCAAAGAAGCTGCAATCTCGGGACTTTTGAAGAAAAAACCCGAGGTTTCTCCTAAAAGTAAGTGCGCCGGGGGGGGGGGCTGTGCAGGGTGCGGGGGGGATTCCTCATCCGTGGATAACTGAAACCGTGGATGAGGAATCAGTGGATACCCCCCCCCCCGTAATCAGTAGACGTGTTGGTCCATTTGGGGGGGGGAATCCAAAAGCTGAAGTAGGATACTAAAGTTATTACCTTGCTTTGGCTTTCGGTTCCCTAGTTCATGGTAGATTTATTTTTTGGGCAACAAAATCATGGTAGTAAATAAACATGGAGAATAGGCTGTGTACGAGGTAGCTGCTTTCTTATGTGAATGTAGTACAGTACACATCAGTGGAGACAAGCTTGTAATGAACACTGCTGGTTTTATGAATTGATTTCAGATGTTTGGATGCACGAAAATAGATTTTAATGTAGCGATTTTCAGCCGCTGTGCCATGGCACATTGGTGTGCTGCGAGGGTTTGGGGGAGGGTCATTTATTAGTAGGGCCATTGTGGGAGTTTGAGGGAGGGCAGAACCTGTTTCATTCTTCAGTCAGCTGTTGTTCCGATCATATGTTTTATTTCATGTAAGCTTGTGCTAATGCATTTTGTTTGTTAATTCTATATCTTAATATTCTAGAATGGAAGCTTTCATGGCTGGATATAATAGTGGAGGACGCAAGTATTATGGGTTTGCAAGCCATGTATTTTAGTATATAAACCACAGGAGGTTACTGATAAAGCAAATAAAATCCCTAACTGGGCACACTTAATAGTAAGCACACTAGAGATCTTCTGTCAGAATCAGCAGAGTCCAGGGTTGAAAGGGACCTGCGGTTTATATACTAAAATACATGGCTTGCAAACCCATAATACTTGCGTCCTCTACTATCTTAATATTCGTTTTTTAAATGATAAAATATATCCTTAAAAAACTGATGGTGTGACTTGACAATTTTAGCGTCTTGTCAGTGTTCCTTGAGATAAAAAGGTTGAAAATCGTTGTTCTAGTCTAGTGATTCATATTGTTTTGCTGGCAAGAAGGTGGTTACAATGCTCATCCAGATATCTTTTTTTTGTCTGTGGTTGTGATCTTATACAGGCTGTTATAATGGATGTGTATATGTACTCAGAAGCTGTGATGGGGAAACACACTGGACGTTTACTACTGAAGATGCTGTGAAAAGTAGTGCTGCTGCAGATCCTACCACAGGGCTAGTCTTCGTTGGATCTCACGACCAACATGTATATGCTTTAGATATTTATGTAAGTAGTCATGAATGCTGGGCATACAAGAACTGAAAAAATGCCTCCTCAATCCAGTATTTACTTTGAACTAAGTCCCATTCATTTCAGTGGAACCCACTTCCAAATAAGGATGCTTAGAACTGCAGCCTTGACCATTACCGATAAGAACTGGCTCAAAGGTTGATGACAAATTGAGAGCCATGGACCACTAGCTGACGGGCATTTTAACATTTATTGCTTATTGCAGGGGTTCCCAACCTGTGGTCCACATATCCTTAGGGGTACGCAGACCAACGGCTGGGGGTACGCCAGATCCTCTCCCTTATCAGCTGCGATCAGCAGCTGATTGCCCGGAATTTTTAAAGTTACTTGTTTCCGTGCCAAAGCTACGCCCCAGCATGCGTCCGCAGCAGTCCCAGCAGCGAAAGAACCTTAAGACTTAAGACTCCTTGGATCAGCTGTGTGTCAGTGAGCCAAGTATTTTCAAATTCAAACTGCTCTGCAGTTTCACTTTCAATTTCAGTTCAGAGCATCAGAACTAGAGCCGAAGGTTCTTTGCAACATGGTGAGGTTTGCCTGCTTATTATTTTTGTATTTTCAAAAATGTACTTTGGTGGGGTGGGGGAAAAAAGAGATCCTGGCATGTGTCTTTTTGCACTAACATGAGATCAAGCTCTCTGTTTGGTGTTTTTTTCCTTCTCTCCCATCTGTGCAGTGTATTTTTTGTAGTTGAGAAAATGCAATCCCCCCCTTCTGTCTCTCTGATTTTTGTGTTGGGCCTTACACACACACACACACACACACACACACACACACACACACACACACACACACACACACACATGAGTGTGTGTTAAATAAGACATTTTTTCACATTTAAAATTGTTTTAAAATTGGTTTAATACTTTTTTATTTAATGATTTATTAGCTAATTAATTAATTAATGCAATTAATTAGCAGGGGGTACTTCATAAAATTGGGCTGTGATAGGGGGTACCCGGGCCTCCAAAGGTTGGGAACCCCTGGCTTATTGATTTGAAATACCTGTAAGCTGCTTTGAGTACATATTAATGCAGAAAAATGAGGTACTGTATAAATTCTGTAAAGACAATTATTAATAAATAAAATAAGAGCCAAGTTCATTAGATTTGCTTTACAATGTGGTTAGATTATTTGGTGCTGACCATCTTGGCACTTTTAAAATTCTTGCCACACGACTATTTCTGTTTTTCCTTCCTATTGCAAAACAGAAACTGGCATATTTTTACACCACAATTCTAGTCTTTTTTTGAGTTGTTAACACATATCTTTTGTGTGCCCGTTCCTCTTTCCGAATTTGCATAATGTTATTAATTTATGAAGTAGAACTCTGAACCTTATACCTTCCTAAATCTAATGTAAAAAAAGGTAAGTATTGGAATGGACGTGAGTTTCAGTAGGCTGAATACCCGTATTTCACACAAAGATTTACCTATGGGAGAAAAACATATTTTAAAATGTGCTGATTTTGCAAGTATTTGAAAATAGCATCCTGCAGTTTAACCTTTAATTGAACAATGGCATAACCTTGCATTTACCTTTCATTGTGTTGACAGAAGGAGGAGTGTGTCTGGAAGTTACACAGTGAAGCTGGAGCTGTATTTTCATCTCCCCACCTAAATCTTTTTCCTTATCACCTATATATTGCTACACTTGGAGGACTGTTGCTAGCTGTAAATCCAGTATGTAGTTTTCTTGCTGTGTATGATCCAGAAATGTGTGTTCATCCAGATTCTATAAAGGCATTAGAAAGTCTGTTAGGAAAAACAAGAGGGGCTGCAGAAATAGCTTGGAGATCGTGGTATACAGTATAGATAATGAGGTTATTGTGGCCTTTTTCAGCTGTTGTGTAGTTATGCAATGTGTATGGTGGTGTGGCAAGGAACTACAGCTGATTTTTGCACTAGACTGTATCTCTCTGCAGTACAGAGAAAAATCTCTCAACCTTAACATGATGATTTATGATATTGCATTGTTTCAGCCATCGGTAGGTCATTCCCTTCTTTAGCAGCACATGGCCTGGCACAGGATGCCTTAGGACCAATATGTGAAGTAGAAAAATGCTGAGAACCGCCTTCTCTTACGCATTTTCCTGGAGTGTAGTAGAGTAGTGTCTGTTTTTGCTTCACAGACTCGGCAACAAATTATACTCTTCTCCTGCACAGATGTGGAGAACCTATCTGACAGCAAGTCCAATAACGTTTCTTATATACAGAACGTTTGACAGTACTTTGAGAAGGCAGTTCCAAGAATACACACCACATCCTCTGCAAGTTGTTCTGTTCAATATGTTTTCATCCATGGTCCCACGTACATAATGTCTTGTAGTTGGTTCAGCAGTTGAGCAAATGCGAAATCTACTGAACCTTTCCAGTCATATTCATATGAAATGTGGTGGGAAGCAAAATTATTAAAGTGGCTTCACTGAAGGAGGAGGTTTTCCCATGGGAAAACAGCTGCTTATTTGTTTTCTACAGGGAAAGCTGTCTGTCATTTTGCCTGTAACAGATATTTCCAAGTTTTTGTTCAGCTGCTAGGTTTACCCATTAGTTTAAGTCATGGAGCACCACACTCAACAGTATATGTCATACATACTTTTACAGGCTACAGGGAATACCATCTGGAAAGAATTTTGTGGAAAACCTGTCTTCTCTTCACCACATTGCAGCAAGGAGTATGTGTGTGTTGGATGTGTGGATGGAAATCTATACTGTTTTAGCCACTTTGGAGAAAAGGTAAAAACCCATCTTATTACAGATATTTGTAACCAAAATAGATTAAATTTAATTATTTTTAGTATTAATTTACTGTTTTAGCATTCCTTTTTGTTACAAGCCAAGTGAAGGTTGTATAGTAGTCTGTTTTTCAGAAGGGCAGTTGGGACAGAGGTGACATTAAGGCCTAATTCACACATCCATGCACTTGATATTACTTCACTTGAGGTCTCATCGCTTGAAAACTTGTGGGTGAACATGTAGCTGTCTGTAGTAGCGTCACTAGGGGTGTGCGACTGGTGCAGGGCACATCGGGCGTGACGCTACAGGGGGGTGATACCATGGCTGCCTGAGGGGTGATCAGAGCTATGTAGTCGGCGGTGACGGGTCCTCCTGCCCACCCTTAGGCTCCAAATCACAGTAAATTGCAGTGATGCGATAACGTGCCGACATTATCACGTCACCACCAAACCACTTATGGGTTGCCTCACTACGTGTCTGTTCACTGGCTGTCTGGAGTGAAATGAAAACTCTGTGTGTGCTGTTAGAGAGTGATGGCTGCTCTTCACAGGCAAGACTTCACACGAAATTAGTGACTGCAATTCTTCATTCTAGAATAGATTTCCTCTTTGGAGAGGGCCTTTGTGTATAAGAAAATAATGTACAGTAGCCATCATACATTTTCTGTCCTAATCTAGGTGTGAAATGAACACCTTGGATCTGTTGAATTGAAGTTGTATATCATTGTAAGACGTGTTAGGAGATGGAAAGATTCCTTTGCATCACCAGTTTGTTCCTAACATGTAAAATAGGTGTCTCGCTGATGACACTATCTGAAATTTTACTTACCGGTATGTATTTTTAAATTTCTTAATATTGTTCTTTAGGTTTGGCAGTTTTCTACCAGTGGACCAATTTTTTCATCGCCATGTATTTCAGATTTTACTGAAGACGTATTCTTTGGCTCCCATGACTTCTTTACTTACTGCTGTAATTTGGAAGGTAATTTATTGTGGAAATTTAAAACCACATCAACTGTATATGCAACTCCATTTGTTTTCCGTAGTCAAGATTTGGAGGACAAGACACTTTTGACAGTGGCATCTACAGACGGCAGAGTATGGATCTTGAATGCTAAAACTGGTTTGATGGAAAGTACAGAGAAACTTCCAGGAGAAGTGTTTGCTTCTCCTGTAGTATGGGGAACGATGCTCATTATTGGCTGTAGAAATAACTATGTTTATTGTTTTGAATTGTGTAGATCTCAAAACAGTACAGCGACATAAATGTGCCAAGCTCAGTGGCCATTTCAGTCTTATGCATTTTTTTGACCCAATCGTGACTTTGCATTAAATGTTGAAACTAACAAGCTAGTCTACATATATGTTAACCATTTTACCTTTAAATAGCAAAATCGCAGCGTTTTCAAGCCTCCACGAGGCTTCTTGAAGTTTCACGATCCACTTTCGGGTCGCGCAAAGGCTCCCCCCCCAGCCTTGTCCCAGAATGCACCCTGAAAGTGGGTCGTGAAGCTTCAAGAAGCCTCGTGAAGGCTTGGAAATGCTGCGATTAAAGGTAAAATGGCACTTTGGGGGCTTTTTTCCCCTTTCTTTCTACAGGGTTTTTAATGCAAACCCCAGTATCCACAGATCTTTGCTATCTGTGGGGGTGAGGTCCAAAACGGATCCCCTGTGGATAGCGAGGTTCGACTGTAGTCTACTTGACATCAGGCTGTTTGTGCACATTACACAAATACGTTTTTCAAGGTATTAACTGTTATGTGACATAATTGTCATGAACTGTCCTTATCATTAGATGCCAAACCACATTCACCGACACACTTTCCAAAATGGGAATATAATTCTTACCAAGGCCAAAGTCAGCATTTGATATTGAAGACTTCTGTGAGACTATGCATTTACTAATACAAATCTTCTGGTTGTGGATTTTTTATTGGAGAGCAGCATCAACTCAACGGTTACAGAGTGACTAATTAACATTTCAACACTGCAAGAATGGATGAACTAACGGAGTTCACCAAAGAAATGGTTTGTTCATTTCAGCAGATTTAGGTGGAAAAATGGATGCTTTTCATTATGTATTGTAATTATGAAAGGTTGGACAGATTTTTTTAATGTGCAAAGGGATAAATTAAAAATAGATATTTAAGACCTTTTAATGGTAGTTTTTGTGAGTGCATGCATACATCTATTCCAAACACTAAGTAGACATTCCAGCTGTGTATGTGGCTACTCTATGTTGTTACATGAAATTACTTTTTTTTTCAGTGTGCTCTTAATATCACTATAATATGTCATAAGGAACTCTACATAGCATAATTCGCATAGGAATTATGTTTACATTTTCTGAAGTACGGGGGCCCCCATGTCCGCTGATCTGGTATCTGTGGTTTCACTTATTCATGGATTGGGGACATTCGTCCCTCCCTGCGGGCACGTGCAAACACCCCCCCCCAGCTCTTACTTTTCTTTTAGCAAGCTTAGTTTCTTCCTTAAAACAAAATGGAGAAGCAGCCTCTGGCTGCTTATTGCAGGCATGTAGAATGAGACTAAGCCCTAGAGAGGCTCTGCAAGGTTAACGGAAACCTTACAGAGCCTCTCTAGGAAGCACAGTGCAATCCTGCATAAGGATCCGGCCGACGACCCAGGGCCGCCAGCCGGATTCTATCCCCGTTCCGGGCCCCCCTGCAGCGGCCTGGAGGTCTATGTGGGGAAGGGGATATTCGTCCCCTTCACCGGGTGTAAACCGGGGCCGGCCTGATGGGCCTCCGATTTCTGTCAACTAAATAGCTGGTGGAAGAGGAGGCCGTGTAACGGCCGAGCCAGCCCTGCTGGGGGAGGGGTGGGGATATGGCGGACACCATCCCCGCCCCCCCTTCCGGGCACTGGTGTTGCTCGAGGTGGGGCGGAAAGCTAAGTTCTGCAGCTTTCCATCCCACCGTTACTCTCCTGCACGAGGCGCCCCGCCCCCTCGTCGTAGGAGCCCATCAGCAGAGAGAAAGCAACGTGCAGGAGTGTCCCACTTTCCGCCCCACCTCAAGCGACGCCAGTTCTTCCGGGCCAGCTTGGCCAATGGCCCCCCTTCCTTACTTGCCCCCCCCCGCAGCTGCCGGAGCTGGACGTACCTCCTCCGGTGGCCACATGGGTGATCCGGCGCTGGAGTGAGGGCAGCCAGCCTCCGCACCGGCCGCCCTTACTCCCGAGTCATCACAAACGTACTTTATGGCACGTTCACGATGGCTTCGGGCGACGGAACGCTCGTTCATACGCCCGATCTACCCGGAGGATTGCGCTGTAAGTCTCATTCTACTTGCCTGCAATGGAGGCTTCTTCTCCATTTATTTAAGGAATAAACGAAGGTCGCAATAGGATCTCTTACCTGCAACACTTTACAGTTGTGAGTTGAATTCTTGGGTGGAGCTCATAATGTTTACCTGGTTTCTTTTTTATCTCCAGCTCTATGAAGATAATTGAAAACAATGTAGAAATGGGTTGTACCGTAATTTTTGTTTTTCCTATATTGTCAATCAGTGAGGATTCATTTGTTGAGCTTTAATTTAAATCTCTTCATGTCACTAGTGCAAGCTTTTTTAAAAAAGTAAATCAAAAATATTTTCATAGCTACACTTGTAGGTGTTTTTTTTATTGAAATAGAACAAATTTTCAGTGATGGACCATTTACATTAAAATCTGACGATCAAAAACTGAAAGTAGAAATTGCACTAATGTATCCCTTAGTCATAGGTAATTTCACTCAGGTATTATTGTTAGTAAAAACACATAATTAGAGTCCTAGAGCCATTCGGACTCTCCTTTATAAGATTAACCTGACACTTTTAACAAAAAAGACAATGAATACATACATCTTTTTATAACTTTCCGCAGATTATAATAGGAATTAAAATTACATTAGTATAAGAAACATTTGCACTTTAAAACATTTGAAAAATTAAAAAAGTGCACAAAACAAAACCCCACAATTATACATTTGTTTATAATTTTATACACCACTATATGAACAATAGAGGTTAATCAGCCATAACCCCAGAAATAAGGTTTTGGCCCAAACCAAAATAGAATTAGTTGTACCCAACTCCTGTTGAAATCCATAGAATAACTTAGTAATTACTGACTTAAACCTCGTGTATTTCGCCAGAACCTGGGCATGACTAACTTCTTCTGGAACAGGACATTTGTATAAGGTACAAAAGTTGAAACCATATTCTACAGTGATTGGATCAGTTTTGAAAATGTGAATAAATTCTTTAACTTTTTTTACAGAGTTTCAGCAATTTGTTCATCAGGAAAGACTGCAAACAAAGCTAAAGCAAAGTAACACTTCATTGGTATTTAGTGCAAAATTTCAAGTTGACTTTACATGAAATGACAATGTTGAAAATATAGGCTTTTAGAAATGTTTCCAAATATACATACGCCAGCTCTGATCCAGACCCTGATGTATATGAGTGGGAGTGGATCTCCCCTACCATCAGTACAAAAGAGTATCTCTGTCCACTTCTAGCACAAGGGCTGCATCTATATGTGTGCCTAATGTACATGAGGTCAGCTTTAATAGTGTACTGCTCACCTGATATGCTGGGTGAGGGGGAAGTGGTTTCAGACACAGTCCAGATGCTCCCAGCTGCCTCATGGATGCATTAAGACAATCAGCGCTGATGATAATTCTGTTAGCTGGAGTGGTGGGTAGCAGAAGATGGGCAAGGAAAGGGGCTCTGCTATGGCTGCAGGAGATGCACAGCCTTCTGCTGTGGTCTTGGTTCCCTTGACTGCAGCTTCTTGACTACAATTTTCAGTACACTAGATACCCTCATGCTTGAAAATACTTTGCTTGTGAAGCAAACTATATGCTATATTTACTAACTATATGCTTTGTGAATGCTAACCATGTCTCAGATTCTTTTGGTAGGCCTTTTTCCTTTTATCATGCAAATAGTCCTAGCTTTTCCTTGTAAATACAATTTTTTCCATAAAAGTATGTGTTTTTCTTTGACCCACCCACTTCGTCAACTACCTATCCCTCTTCCCCAAGCCCTGTACTCCCATTGGCAGAAAGGGGAAACTGACAGCCCAATCCTAACTAAATTCCCCTGCACCGATGCAGAGGTGGTGGTGTGGGCTATGCTGCATCCCACAGGGGAATTTTTCCAGGTGGGAGGTCTCCTCAGGGTAAGGAGACATTTGTCCCCTTGCCCCAGGGAAGGCCCAGCCACCACTATGGGTCAACTTGGGCCTGGGCCAGTGATATTGCTGGCGCAAGTCTCCGTTGATCCGTGTTGGCGGATCAGGCCCGGAAAGGGAAATAGGATACAACATGTGCCGGCAATCCTGCCTGATTGCCCCCTCCTTGCCTGTTCCTGTGCTGCCCAGCAGGGGACTTACCTGCTCCAGTAGGTGTCCCACCATATGCTGGGAAGGCTCTGGCCTTCCTGCTGGTGCTGCTAACTAACGCTGTCGCAAAGGGGCTAGGATTGGGCCATGAGTGTTGTAATTGCAGGTTATGTGATTGCAGGTTTTCTTACAGTAAATATACAATTAAAACGTTTTAAAAAATATGTTAGACCACCAGCAGGAGGCTTTTGCACCAGTCTAGGCAGGTGTACACTTTGTTTGCATATAGTGTACTACTGTTCCTGATTCAATAAGCGCTCCTCTAGTATCCATGAATTACATCTCTCTAGGATAATGGAGTTATAACCAGTGGGATGACCACAAGACTGAAGTCCAGCAACTCAGCCCAAACTATGCTTGTGTTGTACCTTCAGGAACTTCAGGGCCCTGGAGGCCAACAATAGAGACGAAAAGCTCCCATGGGTTGAATGAAACGTTACACTAAACATTAAACAGGCTTTAAATATCCCCACTTAAGTGTGAGTAAATAAAATGGGCCATTTTTTTCATTCTGCAGGCAGGCTCTTCATTCACTCATTTCCTAAGAAGTCCTAAAAGCAGCATTTGCTTTGCAGTTATTAATGCTCCTTCCCAAAATCAATAAGTCTTTTGGGCTGTTTATCGTTTGAATTTAAATATGAAACAAAAAATAATGCTGGTGGAACCAAGAACAACTCACTTTGCAGCAGCTACATAACTACCAAGCACAGTACGTGCTCTGCACTTGTGCTTTGGTACACAAACACAGATCTTTTGTTTCTTCTGTAGGATAATGCGTATTGGTTAATGGCATCTGCTGCTTTTGACCAGAATCACAGTGTTCATACTGTTTGTGTTAGTTTGTCAAAATTAGGGGAGAACTCTGTGACTAACAGATTAATCCTATCCTTTCCCCCACCCCTGCTGGGGGTGCAATGTATCCAGCCGGGGGGGGGGGCGGATCAGGAGGCTTCAGAGGGAAAGGGGGATTTAAATCCCTTACCCCTTTGTAAGCTTCCTGATCTGCAGTGGGTCTCCACGGACCTGTGCTAGCGATTTTGCTAGTGCAAGCCCAAGGAGAAAAAGGGGGCAGGAGGCTGCCCACGGAGGGGATAGGATCCAACGTGTGCCATCGCCACCGGATCCACCCCCTCCCACTGGCTTACCTGCTCCAGTGCTCCTTCCCTTCTCTCTGGTGGCATGCTTTATGGCTGCTTTTCAACATCCACTGCCAGCAGAAGGCGCGTTCCACTGTTGGCTTCAGCCCATAGGATTGGGCTGTTAAGTGTGGTATGATGAAGGGTCATGTTCGATAAACCAAGCAAAATGCAGCTTTGCCTTTCAATCTATTTAAAACCCTTTAGTTTAACAGGTTTTACAGTTATGTGGAACAGACAGAAAATCTTACTTGCAGCCTAGACCACAAACCAGATGAACTCAAGTTCTATTTAAACCAGTTTAGACCTATTGAAGTGAATTGGATTAATATGAATTCACTGCTTTGAGGTCCTTTTTCATGATCTTTCTGGCATATGAAGAAGTGTTAAAAGTACCAATGAAAACACATCACTGTTTCCTTCACAGAAAAGGGTAGTAACTTTTTAAGACAAGTAAGTCTTTAAGGCCTGCCCCTGAAATATTTGTTAGCCAATTCTACAATCTGAAGCCTGTTTTAAGACTTCCTATACCACTACATAAGTACTGAGGCTATTACAACTACACTGATTTCAAAACATGCCATCAACAAAGGTGTTGCCATGATGTTTTGCAAGCATCACATGCAGGTACACACTGGCACAGATGTTGAAGACCCAGGTGCTAATTAAATACAGAAAACAATGAATTTCCTGAGAATATACTATACACTCTCCACAAGAACAAAGTTTGAGCAGTTGAAAATTCCAGTTCAACTTCAAAAATTCTTCCGTTGCTCGTTTTCACAAGTTTGCTATATTATATAGCCTTCTGCGTCACACTTTCGGGTGTCAAACATGCAACTATACAGGCATGGGAAGTAGTTACTCAGCCAAGTGGATTTATGCCTTAATATTTAAATTATATATAATTTTCATGATGAGGGGTTGCCTTCACATGTGCTTTTAATGCTCTATTGCTGCTATTTTTCTCTCTGCATGATGCTCCCCATCACTGAAAGAGAGAGATGTGTTAGCAAGTTACTATATATTATCGCACAGTAACATGCTTCTGCATATCATGCCAGCATTTTAATGCTGGTAATGCATTCTAAATGTGTGCTTGTGCATGGTTTGGAGGATCACACAGAGAAATACAGCAAGAAAAAGCAGATTTGCTGCTATCTAGCTTTCACATATTAACCAATATTAATTAGATACTTGCTGCTAGAAGTTACTGATAAAGGAAATGTTTGTCATGATTCACATTTCTTTTAAAAAATAACTGAATTTGTGAAAACAAACACTGTAGGCGCGAGCCAGCCTGATCAAAGCTCCACACACCTGGAGAAGCTCTTACACTGCAAACTCTTTGTAGCAGAAGTAAACATACTGATTGGTGCTTTTCTGGATCACAAATGAAACTTCATTGTTTCAATATTATTACTAGGTTGAGTGCGACATTAACCAAAATCATCATCGTATACTCTCATTACTACTAAGACAGGAATGGGTCTTCCCAAATCCTGTACCTGAGTAGATGTGTCTAAATTTTGTAATAATGGCATTACATTCGTAATTCAAAAGTGGAAACAACATGCACCTTACATTCATTTTAAAAGTTGTAGTGGCTGGAATCTCTGCTTTGTTTGTAGTAGCATATCCAAAGACAAGTAGAAAACCAACCCCCTGGAGCCAAAATTCAGGAACACCGGAGCAGCAATTCTTAAAGTGGTCCAAACTCAAAACACGTATTTGCTTGAACATCCCTATACTTTTGAGAAAGATGAAACCTGAGCTTTGTGCCTATTCCTCTCTTCCATAGTATCTAGATTCTCAAAGCAGTAGATTGTATAATGTTGGTGAAAACTGCAAAGAGCCAGGGAAACAGTGCAAAGTATTCTTAATCCTCCAGGATATGCACTTAAATGTGCTCAATTTGTTTTGTCAGGTGGAAATATTAATGAAAGGTGAGAGCAATTAATAAACAAGAGTAGAGAGCAAAAAACAATGTTGTTTACTTAATTATTTGTGGACAGTCACTCCAGGCTTTTGCTTTCCTCTTGGCTAAAGCCAGCCAAGCAGGTTCTGTCGACACAGGATTTGTATCAGGTGTAGAGAATCTCTTGGTGACTTCTTTTGCCAAAGGTGATGTTGGAATTGAATCCGAGATCTCCACTGTTTGAGAATAGAGGAAAAGGGAAGATCCATCATTGTACAGCAACACTGAAGAAACCTACCTTTTGCTGTCTTTGCAATTTATGGTCTTTATGCCAGAGGTGCCTTGTCATTGCAGGGGAAGCAAACAAGTCTCCTGAGGCATCTGGTGGGGCCACTGTGTGATACAGGAAGCTGGACTAGATGGGCCTTTGGCCTGATCCAGCAGGGCTCTTCTTATGTTCTTAAGTCGAGGAGGCCAGTATTCAAAGCCCTGCTCTTGGATGTGTTCAAAATAACAAAAAATCCTGCTAAGTGGGCAAAGGGAGTAGTGGTTCTCTTATATTTTGCAAATGGGTAGCAATTGTCCCTCCCATTGGCGTGCACATGTGTGTTTAAGGTGGTGAGCCTCTTTGGGACAGGGAACCATGTTCTTATTTCTTTTGCTAGCTTGACCCAGCTTGACCACTTTTTGTTGTTGTTGAAAATCAATGTTAAATATTCTTAATTTTTAAAAAATGCAAAACAGAAGTATGTTTCAACAGAAATATATTATTGCAGTATTTGGAGCAATACACTATCATCAAGCACCCATGTATTCAACATAAAAAGGTAAAGGTTCCCCTTTGCTCGAAAGCCAGTCGTTACCGACTCTAGGGACTGCTCATCTCCGTTTCAAAGCCAAAGAGCCAGCGCTGTCCAAAGATATTTCCGTGGTCATGTGGCCAGCATGACTCAACGCCAAGGTGCACCTATTAATGGTACCTATTAATCTACTTGCAATTTACCACTTGCGAGGTGGTACCTATTAATCTACTTGCAATTTCTTGCTTTCAAACTGCTAGGTTGGCATATACACTCACAAAAGACAAATAGCAGGGGAAAATGGTTGAGACTACAGACAATATTTGAGACATTACTTAAAATAAAGCACACCATAGATCCTTCTACATCCATAATTTATCTCTTTTCTAATACAGGGTTATTCAAAAAGGATGGTGCAAAAGTAAAACTGATTAATGCTTAAATGAACTGACACCACAACTGTCATGACATGAAAAGACAGAAAAACTGTCTAAGTTTCACGTGCGTAGTTTCACAAATGCTCTGGGTGACAGCTGCAGTTGCCTCATGAGGAGGCCACGGCTGTGCCCCCCCCCCGTCCCATTGTAGATACGCAACTGTCCGCATTGAACAGTTGTAATGTACATGTGAAACTTGGACAGTTTTTCTGTCCTTCAATTGGTTTTAGCTCTTTGTGATTTAGAAAGTGATTGGGTCAACCCTTCTCAGTTCATTGGATGATCTCCATGAAGCTGGAGGGCGTGAGCCCAGGAAGCAGATCCTTGGTCAGGGAGACCATGAAACAAGAGTTGTTTTGCTGACTCCTTCTATTCTCTTTGTTTATTACTTGTTCTAATATTTAATGTTTTGATGGCCTTGCACATTAAGCCCTGAAGGACTTTGCTTCCTTGCCTCAAGGAAGGATATAAATTGGGAGGTGAGAGGCCAATTCCACCTCCTCTGGAAATCAGTATCATGAGTCTGCCTACTCAGCACAGAAGGGCTCCCTTGAAAATAAAAACCCACCAGATAAAACTGGAATTTTGTTTTCCACTGCACAGATTCTTCTTTCCCATCATTTCCTCAAAGCCATCCCTAACCTTGAAAAATAAAACCCTTAAAAGCCTATAGAGGACAGAGTGTGCTTTTATGAGAAACGCTGATTAGTCGTGCATTTCTCTGACCCATATTTTTACTAGTAGGAATTCTTTAAGCCTGCAGAAACTGACATCCAAGCATTTGAAAGATTTTGTAGACTTCAAAGGCTTTACAACAGGGCTGAAATATCTCTACACTAGATGCAGACATTCCAAAATAGGTTGATTTTGAGATGACATTCAAAGGCTAACGTTATAATATGTATATAATCAGTGAGAGGGCATGTATATCTGACAAATTCCAGCCTGTGCTTTGAATCAAGCAAAAAAAAGCTTTAGATAATTTTAAGTTAATGTCTCCTTAAAATCAGAATACATGTACTTGTCATTTGATGGGTTGACATACTGCTTATAGGGAAATTACATTTCTACCCTCAAAAATATGCTTCAGGTTTCCTCTCAGCTAAGTGCTCAAAATATACATTAGCTAGAAATATATAATTTAACCATGTGTCTTTGGTCTTAGTAAAGCTATATCCACTAAAATAAAGTGTATTATGACATGCTAATCGCATTCTCATTTTGTTATTTTTGTAGATTTTTTTTTAGTATATAAGACTTCATAATCAGCACTGCAAAAATGTCAAAATATGTTTTTCTTCTAGTATCTGTCAGGGTTGGGGACTCGAGTCGCGGGACTTGCCCACAAGTCCGTTGCAGTCAGGGGCGTCACTGTAGCATGGCGGGCGGGGCAGAGCGCCTCAGGGTGACGCGCGCAAAAGGGTGACGCACGCACCCCTGCGCGCGTCACCTGTGTGACGCGCGCTGGCCTCCGGATGCTCCAAGGCCGGGAGCTGGCCTCGGAGCGTCCGGCCCGGCCGGCGCTCCAGGGCCTTCTGAGGCCCAATGCGTCAATATGCGAACTTTTACAGTTTTCGCACATGCACAAACCGTTTTGAGGGCAAGAGGGCAGGCCCTTGCCCTCAGAAACGGTCTCTGCGCATGCACGAAAACTGTAAAAGTTCGCGTATAGACGCATTGGGTTTGGGCCTTCTTTCAGAAGGCCCTGGAGCGCTGGCCAGGCCGGACGCTCCGAGACCGGCTCCCGGCCTCGGAGCGTCCGGAGGCCAACGGGGGCACCCGGGGCAGGGTGCAGCCGCGTCGCCCCCCCCAAAAAGCCGCACCAATAGTAACAATAGGGGGGCATAGTTGGGGTGGTCACTAGGGTGACGCACGCCCCCCCCCGCCTTGGGGTGACACGCGTCCTAGTGACCCCTCTGGTTGCAGCAGCGACTTGACTCAAACTCGACTGGTGACATGAGCACCACCACCACAACCCTAACTCAACTCGCGACTTGGCCCCTTTTCAGCTGAGCTGTGATTCAAGTTGCTAGGGGCAATAGGGAGTTTAAAAGATTTTTAAAAAAATCTTGTTTTACCTTTGGGCACCTTCGCACGCCAAACCACTGTGTTTTCTTGCTTTTACAAAGCAAAATCGCACTCCAGGACGCACCTCCTGGTTGCGCCTACCTGGGAGTAAGTCCCAATGGACTCAATGGGGCTTACGTCTGAGTAGACATGCCTGGATTTTTAATTCTCTCAACAAGAAGAGCAATTTCTTCCAAATGGTGACAAACAGAGCCACCTGACTCAACAGTCCCAGTATTTGTTTTCAATGTCAGAACTCAACCCTGGAATATTATTAACAACTACTACTACTACCGGTAACTAACTACTACTACAAATAAATAAGATAATTTATTTAGCACCATCCTATTGTGCTTTACAACGTGTGAGAAGTCAGGTCTGTGTCCCAAAGGGCTCACCATTTAAAATATATATCAAGTAAGAGTAGCTTAAAGTGTTTAATTTATCCTTTTGATCTTAATGTTATGGTCCCATATTATGTGAATAAGAAATACCATTTAAATTCATCATCCATTATTCACAGTGCACTTGTGTATTAGATGTTCAGAAAAATTTACTCAGCCCCACCCACCCCTTGTGCACTTCCCTTTCATGAAACAAATCTTGTTTGCTGGCCTCTTGCCTTTATCACCTGAACTTCGTCACCTGCCTTTATCATCAGTCTCTGAGCTTTCAAGGCAACTTTTAAGAGACACACCAAAGGAACCTGAATTAGGCAGTACAGCCTCAAGGTTTAATGGGCAGAATTTGCAAAAAGGAGAAGGCGCATGTTTATTACAGTAGTAGCACATTATTCATTAGTACTACAGCCTTCTCAGCCATCTGCCAGCATTGTAGCCAGGTGCCTACCTGTCAATTTAGAAAAAAAAAAAGTATTATCAAGAGGAACTTTGTAACCCATTTCAAAAGGATGAAGTCTGGATTCCCCCTTAATCTTCGTTTTCCGTTCCATGAGCTATATCCCAGTTACAGCGCAATCCTGTGTAACTCTTGCACCGGTGTAACAGTAGATCCACCAATGTAAGTGCACTTATGTCAGTGTAACTTGCCGTACGTCAATGAACACAGGACAGACACCAGTGTAACCCCTCTCGGACACCGCACATGTGCAGTTCAGACACAGGACAGACGTCGGCTCAACTCCGCCGGTGCAGGGAGCATTCTGGAGGTGTTCTGACACCCTCGGAATGCCCCCTGCGTTGGCGGAGGTGCGCTGGCGTCCATCCTGCATCTGAACTGCGCCTGCACGGCGTCTGAGAGGGGTTACGCTGGTTTCCGTTTTGCGTCCATCGCTGTACGGCAAATTACACTGGCATAAGTGCACTTACACCAGTGGATCTACTGTTACACTGGTGCAAGAGTTACACAGGATTGCGCTGTTAGTCTGTTTACAGCAATGTGCAGACCCACCTTCCTGGGTCTGCACAGTAACTGCAAGAAAAGAAAAGCATCCAACGTTCCCTCTTTAGCTAGTCTCGCACTCAGAGGGTGCTGCAGCTCCCAGTAAGGCAGGCTGGAGAACAGGCACGTAGTGGTGAACAAGCACATATGACTAGCCCAGGAAGTATTTGCAAATTGGAAAGTTTCAGATGACTGATGATGTGCCACAAATGACCAGCATAGTTTAAAAAAAAAAAAAACCACCTTTGGGACTAAAAAAAAAACAACCGCCTTATTTTTGTGACTTTATTTGCCAGGCTGCACTATAACACCTCAGTGTTCAGGGCTAGGCCAGGCGAGCTGTGAACATAACACCCTCTGTGATTCTGGTCAGAAGCCAGAGGTGCCTTTTTGTAGCTTTTATGAAGTATGTGATCAAACTCTAGGATGCCGGCTATGAGCGTAACAGAACATGAACACCATTGTACCTGTCACTGATGTAGGAAGGGTGTTGGATTTTTTGAGCTGCTCTCTGCGTTCAAGCCTTGATGTAGCCGTCTCAACTTTCTTCTCTTCCTCCTGGACTGTGGGTTTCAGCATTGCACTGGTCCGGCTGGTATGACTGCTTTTGTTATCTGACTGACTGTTTATGCTGGCCTAGTGGATGTTGCAAAAAGAAGACATATTCTGTTAAAAAAATACTTCTATAATTTGCAGCATTCAATTTATTTCAGCATTCAGAGAACCAGGATGGTGTAGTGATTTGGGAGTTGAACTTAGACCTGGAAGATCCAGGTTCAAATCCACGCTCAGCCATGAAGCTTCCTGGGTGACCTTAGGCCAGTCACTATCTCTGAGCCTCACCTACCTCACAGGGTTGTTGTGAGGACAAGAGGAGGGAAGGAACTGTGTACACCGCCCTGAGCTCCTTGGAGGAAGGGCGGTATAAAAATGTGAAAAATAAATAAGTTTACTTAGTCCATTTACTGAGCCCACTTTTTGGCTCAAGGAGGCCCAAAGGCAGCAAAAAATACAAAATCATTTCAAAACAACTTAATAAAATACATTGCATGCGTGAGTGAGTGTTTTGGGTGTTTGCACCAAAAACAGCAGCAGTATGAACTAGACATCTACTCATCTTTCCTGGATCCCCCCCCCCAAAAAAAAAATGTTTGGCCACGTGAAAAGGCCTTTGCCTGCTACTTTCTAAAGATGAGAATAGTCTGTTCCGTGCCATCCAAGGGAAAACTAGACATGCATGCAAATATGTGCAATATAGAGGAACATGGGAAGCTGCCTTTATACCGAGTCACATCATTGCTCCATGCCTTTCAGTAACGCCAACACTGATAAGCTCCCCAAAATTATAAACAGGGAACGTTCCCAGCCCTACCTGGAGATGCCAGCGATTGAACCTAGGACATTCTGCATGTAAAACTGCTGCCTTACCACTAAGCTATGGTGCTCCCCTTCAAACAAAACAAAATGTGCCTTTTTGTCATAAATAATTACTGGGGGTGTGAGCAGAGGCATCACTAGAGTTGGTGTCACCAGGTGCGGTAAACTCATGGTGTCACCCCCATTAACTTTATGTTAATATACAACAGTACAGGTAACCCAACAAATCAGTAACCAACAAAAAAAAACAGTGGCCAACTTGATCACACTCACACAACTGAATAAGCATCCTAGGATTAGCTCTCTGATACATAGAAATGAGAGCTGACTCATACTAACACCTTATTGGTTCCATGCTGTGTCATAACAACACCTGATTGGGTTTCGGAACAGTCATCTTGAGTTAAAAGGAAATCCAGTTTTTGTTACATAAGGCAGTTGTGTTTTCATTTGAACCCTGGGAGAGCATCAGCATAGGGACACAGCTTGTGAATGTGCATCCATTTCCCCTTTTGCCTGGGTACCAGATACCCAGTTTTCTGCTGGAGGCTAGCATAAGTTGTGAAAAAACAACTTGCAACCAAGTTCTGCATGGGACAGTGGGCCAATATGCATATTTGTGTGCTGTTGGTAGGAGTTAGTACAGGTACGCCAGGAGAGTTAATTGGAAAAGAACTCAGAAAAAAAAATCTTCTGCACACTTTTGCTAGGTTCCATTCCATTGATCATAATACATACATACAATATCCTGCAGTGTATGAACATCTTGCTCTGATTCTGTGTTACCTTGATCAATAACTTCAGGGTTTTTTTAAGCACATATTCTGGAAAAGGTAACATTAATCTCTTATAAAAATCACAAAACAATGCTTAGAAATTAGGACTCAGCTGACTGGCTGTCTAGTCTATATTTTACTATATATACTTACTACAAACAGGTAATTGTTCATAGCTCCCTGGAGGGAGGGGGCTTAACTCAATTGTGAAGCATGTGCCCTGTATGTAGAAGTATGCGCAGGTTCAGTCCTCTGCACACCTGGAGAGCTGCTACCAGTCTGTGTAGATAATAAGCTAGACAGACCAAAGGCAGATCCATATGTTCTTAACTATCATGCATGAAGATTTACATGGCCCATCATCACCACCTCCTTTGCACCACCAGTTTTATCAGTAGACGTTTACCGGTTTCCAAAATCAGAACATGAGCCAAACTCAAAATACTTCCCATCAGGGCTTTTGAGCTGTTTTAATCCACGAGATCAATGTGTACTTACATTTTCCTTCGCAAGTTTCTCAGCCTGCTTTGCCTCCCTGGCTTGCCTCCTCTCCTCCCTGGTCGCTTGCTGCTCCCGAAACCCTTTCTGCTTTTGCAGTGCCAGTGTAATCCAGAGTGGCTGTGCAGTCTCAACTTTGTCCATCAATTTGGAGCCGTCAATGGAATGTCTGCTCTGAAGAACAGGCCTTTCTAGAAGACAGAGTGCAATGTGAAAGGAGTCCATTGATCGCACGGAGACATCATCATACATGCAAGGACAGTCCAACTGGAAAGGCAGGGACTCCTCGCCCTGTGCTCTAGGAGAGAAATGGTTTGGCTTCCTGCTCTGAAGAGTACTCGCTACTGAAAGGCTATAAACAGACTTTGTAGCTGGTGCAAAGTGCAATGAAATGGCTTGAAAATAATATAACATTTCCAAACTTTTGCGGTACTTGTAGTGCCTTGGGTTATGTGTGCACCAAATTTTAACTTACCATACTTCCTATTTGTCTAGCTATCTGTTTTTCTAAACATATTGTATATGTTTTGGTTTTTTAGCTTTTTATTTCTTTAGAGGCTGGGCATTCCAGCACAGGGTGCTTGTATAATCTTTTAAAAGTAAAAAAGAAAAATAACGGCAGTTCTGACAAACACACTTCACTAGTGCACACGCACACACAAACACACACACACCTCTGCCAAGCAATGCCTTATCACTTCATGAAATGTGTTCTCTTCAGCTCCCCCCTTGATGACAAAATGCAAATCTCTTCTTTAAAAGAAAAAGCCAACTAGCTGAATCCACTAGCTCATTGGTTCTCAAAGTTCTCCCCAGAAGGTGGGGAAAACTCTAATTCATTGCAGGGGTGGGAACAGTGGCGGCAGTGATCCGGGGGGGGGGAGTGTCCTTTTGAACTCACCAAGAGTCCTGGAGCGTCCCCCGGAAGGTGCGGGGAGGCCTGCGGACACCTTCACAGGCCTCCCCGAGCTTCAGATCACCGCAGAGGGGCAATTTACGACCACTTCCAGTTTTCTGGAACCACTTCCAGAAGGGGTTCACAGGCCTCCCCGCAGCCTCCGGGATGCTCCAGGACCCCCAGTGAATGTAAAAATTGCATGTTAAAACTCTTTTCATGGTGGTGGCAGCGATCCCCAGGATCGTTGTCTGTCACCGCCACCACCATGCTGTCCCTGCCCCTTAAGGTGCCAGAGGACAGTATCCAGTTCTAGTGGTGGGTCACAACCCACCACTTTGAGAACCGCTGGACTAGCTAAACCAGCTTTGGCCCAAATTAAACATTTCACTTTTATCCCTTTTTCATTGATTTTGAGGTGGACTGTACACATTTGGATGTTTTGATGCTGCTGACTTTTTTCAAACTTTGTTAACTATTCTTTGCATCCTTGGATCTCAATGCAAGCTGTCCTAGAAATGTCAAAACTTGTTTTATCTGTAAGCATCTGCGAGCACTAACACCTCCATCTATTTCTGGAAAGTGTGGGGGTTTAAATTTGGAGTTATTTGGTATGCTATTTGGGGATATTTGAGCAAACCTTCAAGTTTGGAAATGGCACACAATGAGCATGGAGCTTAGAGAGGCCCACAGAGGATGCAGGCAGGAAAGACTTCCACTGCTAGGCAGCAATCCCTTGATGTCAAAGGAATTCTGATGTTGCATGGGCAGCTCTGCTAACACTGGACTCTCCATTCAATGAAACAAGTCACTAACAGCCCAAACCTATGGGCTCTTTGTGCTGCCAGAACTAGTATTCTGGCAGCACAGGGTGCCTTATGGCGGTGCAAAAGCCAGGCCGCTGCTGCAAACAGCGAGAGGCACAACACGTGCCACAGCGGCTCAGACAGGCTCCACCAGTGCTGGGGAGTTGTTGGTAGGGGTGGGCCATGGGTGGAGAGGGGGAGTAACAGGGTTTGTTGGAGGAGGAGCCAGGGTGCATGTTGGGGAGGGGGTGGATCTGGTGGCCAGGATCCTATCCCCGAAACTCCTCCTTGAATACCCCCGGGCTCTCCTCAGTCTTATACCAGCAAAATGGCTGTCATGGGTCCGAGGAGGTGATTGAGCAGCCTACCAGGGGTAAGTATTTTTACTTACCTCCTGAAGGCTGTCTGATCACACACACCCCATTGGCATGGCTGCATGTGGCGGGTGATATTAGGCTGTAAAGGAATGAAGGTACAGAGAGCTGCCCCCTCCACTGAAGTGAATGAATGAGGAAGGCCTACATGCCTTCAGGAGCTCTGCATGTACAGCACAGCACACAGGGGCTGTGCTTTGGGGTGCTTGACTTGACGGGGATGAATGTGTCCTGCTAAGTGCATGGTACACAAACTCTGAGGTTTGTAACATCCCTTATAAACTGGCACTCTTCTGACACTTGCTACACAACAGGAACAAAGAAAGCTCAGCTGCTTTCTTAAAAACTTTACCACTGGTAACAGTGGAGTTCCACTTACCAGGTAATCCCTGATTTTCATAGGCATCTACCTGTTAGTGTCTGATTCATATTTTCTGATTCTGAACCATGTACAGTAATCCTTTGGTTTACAAACAATAATTTTATGAGATTTCTCTATAACGAGGTGTAGAAATTCATACCTGTAAATTCACTATACGAGCATAATTTCAATTATACGAGATTTTGGCTCGTAAAGTACTGGTTGACATGCACTAAGCAGTATGACATCTTCTCGAGGGCCAGCGTGAGTTCCCATCATGCTTCCCTCGTAGCAAGTGGGAACTGCACGTTGTACTGTTTAGTGCATGTATACATCTTACACTGCGTCTTGTGCTCAATGAAAACCAACACTGGCCACCACGCCTTTGTAGATTATCAAAGTATCGACGGTTTGGTGAGTATTAACTAGTAGTTACATTATTACACTATGGTACTTTAAGGTATAGTAGAGCCCCGGTATCCCTGGGGATAGGTTCCTGGTCCCCTGCGGATACTGGGAACCCGCGGATAGGGGGAATGCTATCCCCCATGGCTGATAAGTGAATCCACGGATACCGGATCCGTGGATACACCCCCCCCCTGTAATTACATAAATAGTTGAGTAAGAATTCTATTATTTTCATAATTCAGTATCATTCTGTGCTCTATTTGAATCACTTTTGGATTTGGGTGTGTGAGAATTTTTGGGTTCAGGAACCAATTGGAAATGATAACATAGGATCCTATGTGGAAAATGTTTTCACTATATGAATTTTCACCTTACGAGCAGTTTCATGGAATGAGTTAAGCATGTATAATGAGGAATGGTTGCATAATCTATACTGTATTACGGTGTATATTCAATATTATGAGAACCACTTTACGTACATGACAATGACGCCAAATGTCCTACTTGTGAATATGCTCGGGCACATGGTTGTCCATGGAGTAGGAAAGAGCACATAAGCTTGAATAATGCATGTACTCCATTACATAATATTGCTGCAATTCTTACAGTTGTGGAGACCTGTGGGCTCCGGTGTCCCACCTGCCTGTCATCGCAGCTGTGAGGAGCTCTTGTGGCAAGGTGGGGTCCCTCTGTCAGCAGGGTGATGACATCATTGCCCTGCATCAGACTAGGAAGGGATGCCGTCAGCTCCTCAGGATAGGAGGCAGAGGTGGGGCCAGAGAGGAAGCGAAGGGATTTAAACCAAGGAGAAGAGAGAGATGGGGAGAGAGGTGTTAGGAGAGAGAAGGAGACAGACGATAGCTGAGAAGGGAGACGAAGGAAAAAGACAGAGCAAGGAAGCGAAAGAGGGAGACAAGATGGGGGAGGAGGAGGAGAGAAAAATCCAGGAAGGTGGAAGAGAAAGCATATAAGGGTGGAAGGAGCAGCAGCAGGGGTTGAAAGAAACAAAGAGGGAGGAGAAGAGTGCCTGGTCCCCTCTAATGGAGAGGTAGGATTCAGGTTTGCCCCCTTTCTCCCCTGGCTGGAAAGAAGTGTGGGGACTGACCACCCCTACCAGGAGGAGCATAAGGAAAACTCCCAAGAACCCCCGACCCATTTGGGCTGGGCAGAGACCCATGGGTAGGGGCAGGAGAAAATGGAGATGATAACAAAATAAAAACACGTAACACCGCTTTCTGCTAAAAAAAAATCTGTGAAAAAATAATAAAATAAAACCGTGTAATTTTGCATCATTCTTCATCTGCTGACACTGTACAACCTATACTACCTACCCAGTACACTGTTTAGTACACTTTAGTTACAATTTATTAAAGATGGGAAAATTTTGGAATAAGAACACATAACAGCACTTTCTGCTATTTCATTTTGGTTAAACACCGAAATCTGCAAAAAAAAAAAAAAGAGACCATTTTCTCCCACCTCCACCCATGGGCTTTTCTTGTGGGTAGCAGACCCCCACGGGCCAGAGTGCAGTTTGGTCTCCCCTTTCCTTACAACCCTACAGCTGCCTGGAGCCTGCTCCAAAGACGCACCCTAGGAAGTGGAACCTCAAGATTCAAGTGAACAGAAATGCAGATCCAAAGACTCAGTAAAGGATTGTCTCATAACCTTCCCACCCCTGTAAAGGAAAGAAGATTCTTCTCAAAGAGGGAATCAATGGGCACTAGCAGCATCTCCCTTGCCTCTACGCAGTCATTTTTCCTTGCCAAAACTGACCTTCAGGGGAAGGAATGTCTTGCACTCACCCCTCCAATGTTGACTTGCCCCCTTGGGACGATCCCCAGGGCACAGGAAGCGCAACACCGCCTCAGAAATGGCTACTGCGATCACAGCAACTACATGTGACCAGGTATGTGTCTACTGTACTTTCCAGTTCACATAGTAATTTTCATGTGCTAATTCCTCCATGTGAAGATGAGTGAACACAAGTCCTGAAGAAGCTCACATGTCAGGAAATAATAGGCCCTTATTGGAATAGGATTTTCTTAGGGCACATCTACATATCTATGCACATCTCTTGATGACTCAGAGCTAAGTGTGTCAACTATTTTCACTGGAAAGCAAGGGAGGGCATTGGGGTCAGCCAGTTTGGGCACTGGTCAAGGGCACATGTACATCAGAAAGCCCACTTGACGAGGCTGACCTATGAAACCCTCAGTACAAGTGGCAGTGGTAACCCAATGCACCATCAAGGGACGGGCACGAAGCATCATGCAGACCTTGGCTCCAGGGTCCCCAGAAATCTGGCACTATCCCCATGAAAACAACGTGTTTACTTACTGTGATATGACATGATAGAAAAGCTCTCCCTGCAATGCCTGATCTAAGATGGCTGTTTTATACGGGAAAATCTTCATTGAGAAGTGACCATGCATGTATGAATTCACTTGTAGTGTGAAAAATAACCTCCTATTGTAGCTCCAGAAAATACTGCTGGGGTACAGGAGTGAGTAAAAAAAAAATCAACTAAAATAATTACACGTCGCTGTTTACGACTGACATTTTGGGCACTGAGCTCTCTAGTTCAGCAATTCTCAAAAGTCACTGCCGCCGCAACCCACCTTGTCTTGCCACACCCATGTCACGACCCACCTCGTCCTGCTGCTCCTGTATCGCACCAGGCCCGGGATGGCCTCCAGAGGCCTCCAGGGAAGAAAGGAAGTCACATCGACAAAAATGGAAGTGATCCGGAAGTCACTTCCTGAGGCCTTCTGAGGCTCGTGGAGGCCGTCCTGGGCCCAGTGTGACATGGGAGCAGCAGGACAAGGTGAGTGGCGACCTGGAAGTTGCTTCCATTTGGCTCCAATTTGGGTGGGTGTGCCCAACTGGTGGTGACCCACCTCAGCATTGGGCTCTGTCCCACAGTTTGAGAAGCCCTGCTTTAGTTCATCATAAACTTACATCCCAGATGTGGACTTTTGCCTACCTTTCTTCAATGGCTCTGGCTTCTTCTCGACTTTCTCTCTCCATGGCATTGTAATGGATGGGAAAAATGACTTCTTCTCCCTAGGCTCTTCCTCTTCATTCTTGCTTGCATCCTGAGCTTGGGAAAGCAGAGAACTCTCTTTAGGTTCTGTTTTTCTCCAGCTGGTGTCGGGCTCCACTTTGGGCCCCCTTTGCCCCCCTGGCTCAGTTAAATGAGATCTGCGCATTTTTGAGAGAGGGGATGATGGTGGCGTTTGGCTGATGGGCTTTGGAGCTAGTGCAGGTTTCTGGGGGAGTGGTGATTTGCAGACAGGCTTCTCTTTACTAGGTGCAGACACCTGGCCACTAGTTGGTAGAGACACTGGGGCAGCTGTGACCTGAATCTGATTCACAGCAGCTGAAGAGTCCTTTACAGAATTAACAATGGTCTCCTTTCTCTCCTGGCTAGGAGATTTGCTCTCGTTCAAAAAGATATTATTTACATCTTTTTCATTGTTCGGTGTCACCAGCGGGGTGGGCACACCATCAAAGCTATCTCCTGCACTGTATCGCTTCTTCTTCTTCTGTTCCGCTTGCTGATCATAATGAAAACGCACAGAATAGTTTGTCCTCCTTAATTTGACTCCAAACGGAGACACGTTTTCTTCTCCGCTGGGTGATGCTCTCTCCAATTTCCTCATGCCAACGTTCGGCTGAGATTCCATAGCAACAGAGCTTTCTGGCTGGGATGTTTCTTTGCTTAGAGAATGCGGGGCAGCTGGAACGAGAAAAGATGGAAGGTCTTTGGCAAATTTACAACCTTCTGTATTATCTGCCACTTTGTGGTAAGCTTCAGTTCCCCCCGTAGGTGTTCCAAACACGTTCGCCGTACATGTCGGCGCCTCTTGGTTTCCATCTGGCAGTGGGCCCGTCTGTTTTGCTGGGCTCTCTGCTTCAGGGGCAATTTTACTCTCGACATCTACATTAGTCTTTGAGATGTCTGAAAATTTCTGCCATGCAGGAGTTATAGAAAACTTTGCATTTGCAGACAAGGTTTTCCGTAACTGACTGTGGGAAGCGCCTCGTCCTTTTGGCGCCCAGTCGTCGCTATGCCTACTGAGGCTTCCTTTGTCTCTCTCATTAAGCTTACCATTTTCTGCACTTTTTAAGATTTTGGATCTAATAGAAGCCCACTCAGCTAGTATGGCTTGGTTGCCCGACGAATCTTGAGGCAGCTTCACTTTACCACTGCTAGACTTGGCATCGGGAGACATTTTCGGAGTGTTTTCTGTGGGAGGCACTTCCGCCATTTTTCTTTCTTCTGTTAAGCCAAGGAAAGATTTACACGCGGTATCTTTGATCTGATTGAGATTTACTGCAGTGCCACAGAGCTGTGCTCCAGTCACCAAAATGGCTGTGTGTGGAACGCACAAAGAGGATGGGAGACCGTGAGAACCTTTGCTGGGCTTCGGACTCTTCACTTCTTTTGTGACGGAAGGAGCTGGTGCCTCTTTGCCAGGAGTAACTGGGCTCAGATTCACCTTCTGAAACAGGATTTGTTTTTCTCCAGAGGAGACTTGGAAGGTGAATCCCCTGGGCATAGCTTGCCTGGCATCAACCTCCTGCCACCGTAGCTCTTCCCCTAGGATTCGTTCCTGTTCCTGAACTTCAGCGCCCTTTCTTTGGTCGTGTCTTAGGCACTCTTCTTCCTTCTGCCCTTTGTCTGGCTGCTTTATCTTTTGCGCTCTTGTTTCCTCTTTAAATGGAAGCTCCTTCTCAAATCTTTCCAAACATTTCTCCTCTGAACGTATATTTTTGTCCACTGGCAACTGGAAGGACTTGTCTTGTTCTTTCGATTGTCCTAGTGGCTGTTGTCCTTCTAAACCAGGAGTTTTCTGTTCATCCAGTTTTTGTCCCCCTCCCCTCTCGATTAACTCTTCCTGCTGCTGCACCCTCTTTTCGGCACATGGCGGTTTCAGTTCTGCAGGTTTACATTCTCCATGTTCTGCTGATCTCACTGTCTTCTGTGGCTCTTGTTCATCCTTGCTCTTTGGGGCTTCCTCCAGATGTTGCTGTTGCACCTCAGGTCTCTTGTACTCCTCCAGCTTCACATCGCTTTTCTTCTCTTGCAACATCTCTTCACCTTCTAGAGTTCTATCTTTCTGTAGTTGTTCTTGTCTCTGTCCTGTTTGTCTTTTTTGACTGTGAATTGTTTGTTGGTTCAGTTCATTCTGCTTTTTGTGTTTCTCGTGTGTTTCCTCTTCCAGATCTTGTTCTCTCTGCATTTCCTGCTGCCCTAATTTTGATTCCTGCAAATGTTTCCTCTCTTGTTCTTGTCTCTTGTCTCCCTTTCGCTGTAACAATTTTCCATGCTGCTGTTTTCTCTCTAAATCTCGATATCCCTTTTCTTCTTTCCCTTTTTGGTCCTCTGGTTCCTGCCATTTTTGTTCATCCAGTACTCGTCTGTGATCTACTTGTTGCCGTTGTACCTCCAGTTCCGGAGGCCTTAGCGCCTCTAGTTTCCAATGGCTTTGTTCTTCCTGATGTCTTTGTGCCTCCAGTTCATGATGCCTTTGTTCCGCCTGTGGCTTTTGTTCCTTCAGCTTCTCAGGCCTTTGTTCTTCCTGTGGCCTTTGTACCTCCAGTTCCTGATGCCCATGTTCTTCCGATTGCTTTCTTTCTTCCAGTTCCTGATGCTTTTCTACTGCCTGTTGCTTTTGTACCTCACATTCTGAAAGTCCTTCTTCCTTCCTTCTTTGCTCTTCCAATCCTTTGTGCCTGGGCTCCTGAAGTTCCTGATATCTCTGGTCTTCACGCCATTTCTTCTCTTCTTGACCTTTTTTCTCTTCCCTTTTCAAAAACTGTTCTTCTACCTGAAGCTTCTGCTTTTTTCCTTCTTGTTCGCTTTGGCTTTCCCCAAATTCTTGAAGTCTTTTGTGTTCCAGGTGATTTTTTACTTCTGCCTCAGCCATTTGTATTTTCTTCTCCGTCTCAACGTTTCGCCAATGATCCTCTTGTTTTCTTTTGCCTTCTGTTTTCTGTTCTTGGCTTTCTCGATGCTGGCTTGTCTTGCCTGAAGTATGATGGCCATCATGATTTGAGACTTCATACCTTTGTAATTCTGGAATTTCATGTTCAAACTCTGACACTATCATACTTTGTAGCTCCTAGTGTTAGAAAACAAAAACATAATTGACAGTATTATGATCCCTGATTGTATGGAGAAGCAATTTGTTAAACCTAAATAAGTTTGAAGTTCATGATAGGTCACTTTTTCAATATTTTTGCTACACGTAAGTGCACATTATGGCATTGTAGAATTGTAATTTTTGATGTGGGAAGGAGCCCAGCATTCAGGCTTTGTCCCCAAGCCATACCTAGCCTGGAATTGAACAAAGAGGGTTAACAACTGTTACTGATCTAGGGCTCCAATCCTTTTGGGGCCTTGTGCTGCTGGAACCAGCATTCCAGCAGTGCAAGGTCCTTTACTGCATGCTTCCGAGCCACTGCCGCAAATGGAAAGCAGCGAGGTGTACATAGCAGCAGCTCCAGAGGCCTCCAGAGGCCTCCATCAGCGCTGTTATGTTGGCAGTGTGGATGTATCATGGGCAGAAAGGGGAAGATTGGGAAGGACTGGGGGTGGGGAGGGAGGTGGATCATGGTGGCACCAGCATGTGCCAGGATCCTATCCCCTCTTTTTGAATGCGCCCCTCCCCTTTTCTCTCCTCAGACTTATGCCAGCAATATGTGTAGGTCCAAGGAGACCTATAGGCCACCAGGAGGCCTACGGAGAGGTAAGGGAAAATATTTTTCCTTACCTCTCAGACCTCTCGATCCCATATAACCACCCCTTCCCGCCCTTGACACACCTCCATCTCTGCCCCATCCCTCCCCCTCTCTGCCCTGTTCCACTCACCCCCCGTGCCAGGGCTCCCGCTGTGGCTGCTGTTGCCTGGCCGCTACCACTCACTGTTTGTGGTGGCGGCCAGGCTGTGCTCTATGGTGCATTGCATTTTGCGATGGTTGTAAAGCGCATTGTGCCACCAGAACACACATTTTGGCAACATAGTGGATTGGGCTGTCAGATACATTAGCATAATAAAGTAAGAAGTCAGCAACATGCTTCACCGTTCAATAAAAATGACATTTTAATAAGGAAAGGCAAGTTCACAGAAGTCTTAGGGCATGATCTACAAAATCCCTCTATCAGCCTGGCACAGCCCTTCCCTTTCAATCCCCCCAAACAGTACAGAGAGCTAAGGCCAGGCAAACCACAACTATCGCTGGAATCAGGAAATTATCCAGTCCAGTTGTCATGTAACAGATTTCTAGTTTTGCTGCAACAGGTTGGAACAATTGTAACAGCTTCTGGCTAGCGAACAGGGGTGCTGTCAGTGTGTAGTTCTTTTGTTGTGACCATTTCCATCACGCAGAACAGCACCGCTGATTGTCAGTTAGCAACTGGACCATGTAGTATCTCAATCTCAACCTCACCTGCACCTGGTTTTACGAGAGATACGTGAGCAAGGAGAAGGGTGTCGACCAACACTTCAGCATGCCCCACGGTGCAGCATAATTGTAAATCACAATTCACAAGCAATGTATGAGGGTTATCTCTTACGGTTTGCTCCCAGCATCTGGTAATTAGAGGTACCAGTCCCTAAATAGGGAGGTTTCTTTCTTACTCATTCATTATAGCTAATAGCTACCAACAGACATATCCTCTGTGAAAAATGGCCAAATCCACTTTAGAAAAACAATGGTTTGTGCAGGCAGATTAATAGTCACTCACCCAGTCAGATGAGACAAGTAAACAGCCTCTAGCTCGTTAGGCAAAAAGGCTTTAAGAACATAAGAAGAACCCTGCTGGATCAGACCGAAGGGCCTCTAGGCCCCCTATTGTGTAAGCGGGATAGAAATCCAATAAAAAAAAAATAGTCCAGTATCCTGTTATCCAGAGTGGCCCCCAGTTGCCTGTGGGAAGCACACAAGCAGGAAATGAAGGGATACTGATCTCTTGCCATTTCTCCTCTGCAACTGAAAGCTGGCAATAGCGTATAGCCATTATGACTAGTAGCCATTAATAGACTTGTCCTCCATGAATTGTCTAATATTATTATTATTATTATTATTATTATTATTATTATTATTATTATTTCACATTTTTATACCACCCTTCCTCCAAGGAGCTCAGAGTGGTGTACATATTTCCTCCTTTAGATATATATATATATATATATATATAAAGGAGGAAATATGTACACCACTCTGAGCTCCTTGGAGGAAGGGTGGTATAAAAATGTGAAATAATAATAATAATAATAATAATAATAATAATAATAATAATAATAATAATAATAATAATAATAATAATAGACCAAATCCAAATGGCTTTGGATTTAAATGGCTTTAAAGGCTTTAAATAGCCTTTAAAGCCATTTAAACTAGTGGCCATCACATCTTGATTTCAGAGATTCATTCTGTGCTGTGTGAAGAAGTACTGCCTTTTGTTCGTTCTAAACTTTACGTATCCACAGTTACAGCCCAATCTTACCTAACCCCCCCCCCCCGGGTCAATCCAGGCACTCCAATGGAGCACACGCTGCATCGTAAGAAGGGGGTACAATTGGAGAGGTCTCCTTGGAGCAAGTGAACTTTTGTTCACTTGCCCTGGGGAAAGCCTCCATTTTCCCTATGAGTTTCATCAGTCTTGTGGCAGCAAATTTTGGTGGCACAGGACCGAAAAGTGTAAGGGTGGCGGAAAGGGAGAGGTATAGGTCTTGGCCTCATGCGAGTGCTGCTGAACCTGCCCTCTCCCTTGTTTCGGCTCCCTCTCTGTCACCTCCCCACATAGGAACTCCCCCATTTCCCCAGTTTGGTGACCACTACAGCAGTTTTCAGCCAGCAGAAAGCGGATCTGTTACATCTGCGGTAGGCTGGAGGGAGGTGGCGGCAGCAGCAGCAGCAGCTGCCAATTTGGTGTGAAGCCTGAACCCACCACACTCTCGCTCCCCTGCAATCTGCTGTAGATGTAACCCGCATCACCTCACCTAAGGGATGGGCTGCCCCTCTTAATTCCCAAGGCTGGACGCCATAACATCTTGTGGCAATGAATGCCATAAAAGTTTATTGTTATGCCGACTCATGGACATGGATACTAAATGCAACTTAAGTGTCAGGTGAAGGATTTTTAGAAAATCTGCCTGGCATAGTATAGATTCAGGCCTATGTAGCATTTCATCTTCACATCTGACTACGGACATCACCTTGGACAACCTTCTGTGCTTTTTGGAAACCCTCTGGTTTTTTGGCTTAACGGCGAGTTTGTGCTTTGCTGCGCTGTTGTCCAGACGAGCGATCGCCAAGGGGATTGCATCGAGATTCACCGTATCAATTGTGCCGGGTGAATGATGTCTTTTTGGCCGAGATGATTTCGCAGGCGTAACCTGTACACATCAAATGGAGACGGAGATTGTATTTAAACAGTTTAGTTCACAGATTTAAAAGAGAAGAAATTTTGTATCCATCAGTATCTCCGGAAATGAACCCAGAGCAAAATTCAAATGTTTCCTTCCAACGACTTCAATGTCACCACCATGAGCAACACTCACTACCAAAGTGGAAAGGCCATAGCACAGTAGCAGTTTACATGCTTTGCATGTCTAAGGTACCAACCTCTAGCATCTCTAGTTAAAAGAGAGACCACAGAAATAGATGAGCCATTATGACGAGACAGTTCTTTATATACTTACACAACTCTAATTTCCCTTCTGATTCAATAGTTTCTCTGACAAAGAGGTCAAATTTAAAAACTCAGGAAGGGACAATAACTGATTTACCATTAATTACTTTACAGAGGCTGAACTAATAATAATTTGGAGACTAATACAAAATTAAAATTGCCTTTTGAGCTAATATTTGTTTGCCCTTGTTTAATTAACTCTTTAGATTATTTAAAGAGTAAAAGTGTTAAAAGCAGCCAAAATGTCATCAAGCTAATAGGCCCATACGCAACAATGATACCGAGTGCAGAATGAGGTAGCTTCTATTATTGCCCAAATATGGAAGGTGGGATTTTCCAGTATTTTAGTTATTAAGAATCAGACTTATACAGGTGCATAAATTCCAGTTCTAGTAGCTGTTTATTTAAGTGCCTCAAATGATATTCATCTGAACATTCATTGCCAAAGATATGGCTGGTTAGATTAAATTCAGCCCCTACCCACCCACCTGCTAATTCTTGGTCCCCACTGTCCCGCCCCCCCTTTATGTTTCCCAGATTCTGATATTGTGAACACTTCTGTACTTAAACTCCTGCCACCTATGGGAGCCTTTTTCCTTGGCAAACAGCAATTGCGCCTCCTGCCAGTCATGTTCTATGGGGGTCTCAATCCAGTGGTTATTTACCAAACAACATTGAAGCACATCAGGGCCAACAACAAACTGACTGTCATGTGTAGGTTTAAGGGTACACCTGAAGATGTAATGCGTGAAGAACTCCATTAAAACACACACACCACACACACACACACACACACACACACACACACACACACACACACACACACACACACACACACACACAATTGGTCATTCTGGACTATTACCTTCTCTTCTGCTTCATGCTTTGTTCCAGGCAAACTTACAGGGCTTGGTGAATCCGGCGTATCACCTGCCTAGAAAAGAAGATTCAGTTTGCCAAATATCACAATGACTGATTACAACTACAGAAACGGCATTAATCGCATCATTCAGAGGCATGAAAGCCATCTTATATTTTTGCACTGAATTATTAGCGCACAAATGTTTCACGTCTAGCTGCCACATATGCCACTCTTACCTCTTTGAAGGAAGGGTGGGATATAAATAAATAATAAACAATTAAATAAGGGAACGGCTTGAATGCATGACTTGGCTGCAACGGGACTTAAGTCAATCCTACATTTTACGGTGTGTTCACAAGTGTTACCCTGATGTTTCCAGCAGCAAACAAGTGGGTGGCATACCCGTCCCTTTAAAAACCCAGGTACATGTATCTGAGGATTCTGATTAGATCAGGATTCCCAGACAAGGGGCTTAACACATGAGTGTTTAGGAGTGTTAAAGTTATATTAAACCGCACGAGTCTTGCTTCATCGTGTCCCAGAGTCGATTCTGATTGGCCCGAGGCATTGCTCCGCATCCTGCCCCCACAACACCGAATGTGGCTTCTCATTGGCCGAAGGTCATTCTGGTGCATTCCAAGTTGAATAAATCGACCTTCGGCCAATGAGAGGCCGCGTTTGGCGTTGTGGGGGTGGGATGCGGAGCAATGCTTCACGCCAATCATAATCTACTCCGGGACGCGACGAAGCAAGATGCCTGCAGTGTGAGGCCAGCTTAGTGTACATACATTGTCCACACATTATACGTTTGCTACGGAGAGACAGCAGTGTAACACTGGTGTATACAGCAAAAAAAAATGTGTTTGCCACATTAAGTGCTGAGCTGCTGAGAAACTACTAGTGCCCCAATCCTATCCCCTGCCATTGGTGCCGATGCAGCCAAGCCATGGAGGTGTGCGCTGCATCCAATGGTGGGGGGGGGGGGAGACGATCTGGAGGCCTCCTTGAGGTATGGGAACTTTTGTTCCCTTATGTCTGGGTAGGCATCCTGATTGGTCTATGGGTCTCCTCAGACCTATGCAAACTCTAGAGCTGGTGTAAGTCCAAGGAGAATAAGGAGGCAACATGGGTCAAAGTGATGGGGGGAGTTTGCCACCAAGATCCACCCACTTCCTGCCCTCCCCGATCCACCCAGAAACTCCCCTTCCCTGCCCACAAAATGCCCCCTGTGCCAATCTACGAGCACTGGCCCGGTCCAGCAGCATGACTCTGATGCTGCTGCCACTTTGCAGAGATGGCTCAGACTGGCCCGGTGATGATGTGCTGGTGCATTCATGAAAGAAGAGAGATTTGAACCAGGGAAAGCCCAATTTACAGACCATATATGCAATATACCAGCTCTCTTCTGGGACGACTATGGAGCCTCCCTGAATTGCGTTGTTTTGAATTGCAGGCAAATAGGAAAGGAAGGAAGGATCATGCAGGCCAACCCTGTATTGCTACATGACACATCCACAATAAAACTCTCATCCATCAGCCACTTGCAGCACAACAATGACAGGGGCCTCATAGGTCCCCAAAACACTAACTTAAACCACAGTGCCCCCTCTGGCATATGTAACAAATACATTTCTGCGTTTCCCAGCATCCATGTATAGCTTGTGCTTCATGCATGTCCTTGAAGGGTTGCAAACAACACAATTTTGAAGTTCATAGATATCAATGGTTCATTTATCTATGAGGTTCATGGGTTGTTTTTTTTTATGAATTACAGCCCATTCCAACCTAAATCCCCATGCAGTGATGCAGCAGCTCAGGCATGGCTTCCAATGCATCCCATGGGGGATTTTTGGCTGCTGCAGGTCTCCTTGGGGCAAGGGGACATTTGTACCCTTGCGTCAGGGTAAGTCCCAGCAGCTGCTATGGGGCAGCTCAGACTTGCACCAGCTCAAGTAAGTACGTGTTGCTCTGTGAAGGCAGATCAGTCCTGGGAAGGGGCTCGGGATTCGGAGTGTGCCACCACCAACCCCACCTCCCTCCCAGGCCTGATCCACCCCCTTCTCCACCCCGTTGCGAGCCTGTTGTGCTCGACAGCGGAGGCTGTTTTACGACAGCCGTAAAGCAGCCTCCGCCGGCGCAACACTAGATATGTTGGCGGGGGAGAGGGATAGGATTGGGGCATTAGTCTTGATGCTATAGGTTTGATTTTAACTCCTTAGATGCTGCAATGGAGCAATACGCTGCATGCTTCATTTGTTTTTCTTTTCTAAATTAATTTCTTTTTGTGGTCAAAACATACTAAAAAGAAGAAGAGGGAGAAAAAGCACGAGAGAATGAGACAGGTTGCTTCAAAAGATTTAGTTTTTTTAAAGCTCTAACTCAAGGTTTTTAAACATTGTTCTTTGGCTCCGTGAACAAAAATGTGTTCATCTCTGCCTGCTTGTGCTAATTCCTAGCCTGCAGCACTTCAAATCAGGTCTCTTTAGGATTAGATGTTCTTGAGTTCATCTTAGAGACGCACACACATAGGCTCAGAGAAACATATGGAGCTGCCAATGTTGTGGTTTGAGAAATAAAGGCAGCCTCAGCTCTGGTTTTTCCTCAGGCTGTCCTGAAAGAGTCTGCATAGAAACAGCATCCAAAGTTTCTTTAGTAGGACACAAGAAGACTATGATTCCCCTTGTAGTACACAGCACTGATAATGAGACCAGGATAGAAGATCCCTGGCACACTTCCCTGAACTGATTCTGGCAGGTTCCTATTAAGAACATAAGAAGAGCCTTGCTGGATCAGGCCAAGGGCCCATCTACTCCAACTCCCTGTATCTTACAGTGGCTCACAAGAGCACACAAAACAACAAGATACCTGTATCCTGTTGCCACTCCCTTGCACCTGGCGTTAAGAGATAGGCTACCTCTAAAACCTGGAGGTTGTTTATACTCATCATGGCTTGTAACCTGTGATGGACTTTTCCTCCATTAATCTGTCCAATCCACTTTTGAAGGCATCTAGCCTAGGTGCCCTTATCATCCTGTGGCAAAGAGTTCCACAGATTAATTATATGCTGAAGAATTGCCAGTTGTCTTGCTCCCAAGACCACTGTCAAAATACAGGCTCCCAAATGTCTGGGAAGATGACTTGCGAGACGACTCATGACCCCTCCTAGAGTTGAAATAGGGAATGCAGTTTGACAGGGTTTGAGCACATGCTCTTATCTAGTTTACCTCAACCCAATCTCTATGAACCTAAATGGATGAATGCTACCAGCTCATGGGTGCTCAAGTGGCAGCAATGGCAATGATCACATGATGAGATAACCTGAGATGGAGCATGAGATAATAGGTCAAGCCTTAGTGTTGAGTTTCATGGAGTATGAGCTAATGCAAATTTGTGAAATGCATAAAAATGGCTGGGTCACAAGATTAATCAAGGGCTATGAAATGTGAACATTTCTCTCTAGTTTCTCTCTATGGTTGCACTCTTCAGTGCCTGCTCTATGTCTGTACACCAGGAAACGGACGCTAGTATGGCTTAAGATTTGGGCCATATTTTCTGATGAACCCAAGATGATTTGGAGGGGTGAAAAAGTCTCCCAGGCAGCATCCAGAACCTCTTTGCACTATGCTGATCTCAGAGGCGTCACTTTGCATCACCTGGTGCGAGAATTCATTGTGTCACCCCCATGCACCTCCTCCCATTAGTGTCACTAGGGTTGCTGCCACCTGGTGCAGTAACTCATGGTGTCACCCCATTAACTTTAATATATAACAGTACGAGTCACCCAACAAAATCGGTAACCAACAAAAAAAACAGTGGCCAACCTGATGACACTCAAACAACTGAATAAATGTTCTAGGATTAGCTCTGAGACATAGAAATGAGAGATGACTCATACTAACACCTTATTGATTCCATGCTGTGTCATCCTAACACTTCATCGACTCTTGGAACTATCATTGGACAGTTTTGAGTTAAGGAAATCCACTTTTTGTTACATAAGGCAGTTGTGTTTTCTTGTTCAGGTTATTTGGCCATAACGTTTGATAGGATGCAAATAATTCAACATGGTTTGTTTCGTTACATTCTGTATTAAATTACGATTCCAATGTTATATAACTTTATGGTATTACTCATAAATACAAATTTTCCAAAAGGTTTCCACAATTTTGTCACTCCCTCGGAGGGTGTCACCCGGTGCAGTCCACACACCCCTAGTGACGCCACTGGCTGATCTTACAAATGATGAAATTGTGTGTCCCCCAACTCTCCCTTCCAACTCAAAGTGGGCAAGTAGTTGTGGAATTTTTTTCCAAGTTTCTCAGATCACATAAATTCCATTAGACAGCAAGATATCAAGGGCTATTAAATCTATCTGCCTATAACAAGCCTCAGTGAGCTTTGCTATGTTTCAGTTGACACAGTGGCTATGCCTCAGTGAGCTCCACTGTCCTAGCTACACAGTGAATATGTGTGATTGAAACACTTACTTTATTACAGGTCTCCGGGAGGACAATGTCTTGCTGTGTCTCGGTCTCCATGGGGCTACTCAGTAAAACATCTGCTTCAAAACTAGCATTTGCCTCTCCAATTGCCTTCACTGAAACTGCCATTTGTGAAGGTTGGCCAAATTTAATATTCTTGGCCAACTGTTGCTGAAAAACAAAACAAAATCAGTTCTCAGAGAAAGAAAGTCACCACTGCTCACACTCTCCTTCTGCACAAATTATTCCAATCTAAGAAGCGCGCACACACACACACACACACACACGCACGCACACACACATACATGCACACACAATGTAACTATTCAACACTTCCTACGGACTGATCCATTTGAATAGATGAAAACAAAAGCTGTCTTTAAACTAACCATTATAATAAATGGATCATAATCTTTCCTTACAACCAGGTGGGCTGATTGTCTCCAAGCCCTGCTGCTTCACAGTTGCTGAAATCAGCAGGGAAGGTCTGTAGCTCAGTGGCAGAGCGCGTTTTCCAAGGTCCCAGGTTCAATCCCTGCCATCTTGGCTAGGAATTTCCTAGGAAAACAACCCATTTAAAACCCTGGAGAGTGGGTCTCATTCAGTATGAGGCACCTTCCTGTACTTGGTGTCTGGAATCAGTAATAGGCTGGAGCCTTAAAGCTGTAACAGACCGCACGTGTCTTGCTGTGTCACGTCTCAAGAGTTGATTCTGATTGGCCCAACGCGTTGCTCCGCATCCCGCCCCCACAACACCAAACGCGGCCTCTCATTGGCCGAAGGTCATTCTTGTGCATTCCAGCTTGAATAAATCGAGCTTCGGCCAATGAGAGGCCACGTTCGGTGTCGTGGGGGCAAGATGCGGAGCAATGCGTTGGGCCAATCAGAATCGATATGTCAGGACGTGATGGGATGCAACGCGTGCGGTGTGAGGGCGGCTTTAATAAGCCCACCTGATGGCGCATTAGGTGCTACTGGGACTGACAGTTCAGAGGTTGGCCTGCCCTAAGTCCCCTGATGGGTGTTGGCCCTTGGCTAGTGTCCAACCTGACAGGCCTCTGATGCCACTCACACCTTCTTTGGGGGGGGGAATCATCATTTCCATCTTAAGAGATCTATAATTTAAAAGTTCCCTTCATAGCACAAAACAAGGAATGCTTTTTCTTTGACTTGCTAGCAGTAGTCATTCAAGGCTTTTGCAGCACAATCACAGCTAGACTAATATGTGCCAGACAATTATATATAAAAAAAGTATATGACAATAAATACTTCTCATGAACTGGAAGAGTCCCATCAAACACAACAACGACAGATAACAATACCCAGAGTTGCTTGCTCTGGAGGAAGGGACTCATAGTCCAATCCTATCCAATTTTCCAGCACCAATGCAGCCGTGCCAACAGGGCACACGCTGCATTCATTCTGTACTGGTGGGGCAGTCACGGAGGCCTCTTCAAGGTAAGGGAATGTTTGTTCCCTTACCTCGGGGTTGCATTATGGCTGCATCCGTGCTGGAAAGTTGGTAAGAATGGAGCTGTCAGGAGTTGAGCGAGGAAGCCCCTGCAGGTGATCCAGGAAGCCCCTTGCATAAGAGGCAGCAAGGGAGAAAGGACAGACTCGTATGAGGAAGCAGGAGACCTTCAGGAGGGTGAAGGTGGTGGAACAGGAGGAGCTAAGGTTGCAAGTTGGAGTGTGCCAGGATGTGAGAGCGGAGGGGGGGGGGCAAGGTCATAGAGAAGTGTCCTCAACCAGGGTGCTTCGGTGGACTGCAGGTGGTACTCAGACCACCGGACCCCCGCTCCGATGCAGTGCTTTCAGCGGTGTGTTTTTGCTCCTGAGAGGCTTGTGCCTTTGGCTGAGCCTTGTTGGAACGCTGAGTAGGGCCCTCTCACTCATCCAGAGCCTCCTACCTGCGTTTTCTGGCCTCCAAAAACCTGAAAACCCAGAAGTAACTGGCAGTCACTTCCAGTGGTACACAGCAGGAGAGTGGCACGGTTGGTGGTTGAGAAAGGGTTGAGAACCCGCTGGGAAGGGGTTAAGAACCCCTGACATAGAGGGTTTTAAAGGTAAAGACAAGGAACTTGTGCTAGATTCAGGTGAAGGCAGGGAGTCAGTGAAGGGGTGTAAGGAGGGATGTGATGTCAAAACTTTGTAAGTAGTCATTCACAGTCATTGCACATGGAGGTCTATGGCTATCTTTTTTAAGTAGTGATATTTACTTACACGAAGCCCAACAAAAACAGCATCTCTTATGAGTATGCCTGAAAGGGGTCAATAATTGGACATTATTTCACATGGGAATGAAACTTTTTAAAAGTATATCTAGCAACCTAATGGAAAACAGCATTTCTGTCCCAGAAATAGCTATGTGAATCATCCCCAGCTTGGAGAGAAGAGCCAGCTAATTATTATTATTACTTTTTGCAAATTACAGGGAAATTTTCCATAAGGTTTCATCTCCCTGTCTGTCATCTGATGTGAGAAAATCACAAGGAAATGAATGTTCAACGCAAAGGATATATGCTGAACTTTTAAAAACGTGAGATTGTCAGATTCAGAGATATATTTTCAATAAAGAGGTGCTCTTTCAAACAGAGGAAAGGTAAAGTATTTCATATAAGAAATGTGATGAAATTAAAATGAAATGATGAGTCATCTGTAAGTCTGGCTAAGGTCAACATTTTGCATTGTGTTTTGGCAGAGATGAATACACCACCAAAATGAATAAACCCCAGAAAATCTGATTTAGTCCCGATTTTAAAATGTTATGTATATGAAGTAGATAACATTACAAGTTAAAAATGCAAAAATCAACACAGCTAGAACAGAAATTTTTACTTTTATTGTTTGGATAGAAGTTCAGATGTTATCATACAGATATTTAACAGGACAACTATGCATTCTACCTAGAATTAAGTCTCATGTGCTCAGTGGGACTTACTCCCAGGAAAGCGTGTGTAGGATTGCAGCCTGATGACCAATCCTATTGAGTGGCACAATGAGGGGC
This sequence comes from Plestiodon gilberti rubricaudatus, assembly GCA_026170595.1. Classification (NCBI taxonomy): domain Eukaryota; kingdom Metazoa; phylum Chordata; class Lepidosauria; order Squamata; family Scincidae; genus Plestiodon; species Plestiodon gilberti. Next base: position 79,004,332 of record JANXHW010000005.1, on the reverse strand, counting down.
TGTGCTGACATCACATAGTCATTGGCACAACATCCATTGTATCCTAAGCCCGTCCTGGCAACGCCACACAGAAGGCGAACCAATGCCAGTGCAAAATGGGCCAAATGCCAAGCCTGTTCTGGCAGAGCATCAATGGTGCAGCCCTTCCCCAAAACACCCCCAGCATCCATGGAAACACCAACACAGTCTGTTATCTGACAGCAGAACATCATTGCACTAACATTGGTGTGACATCACCATGACCACAGGCGCATCATCCGTGTAACATCTGTGTGACATCCGCGTGTTATCCGTGTGATGTCCAAAGAGCTAATCGCTGCATTCAATCAGCCCCAATGCTGACAGCCAGAGAAGCGCTGCCAGGGTCAACTGAGCAGGGGGCAAGGGCAGGTGCAGGGCCAATGGGGAGCCAGTGCTGGTGGCTACTCCCTGCAACCCACTAGGAATGGATAACAGCCACAGGCACCACTTCAGCCATGAGGAGGTGCCCCAAGGACACTACACAAACACACACACACACAAGCACGCATGCACGCACACACACAAGGATGCTCAGCACCCCGCCTCCTCACAATGGGAGCCTCAACAGCACGGAGGCAAAGCAGGGTGCCAGTGGCTCACTGCATAAAGGCACAAACTGAGAGCCAGGCGAGATGGGTCTGAGCCCAGCCAAGGGACTTATCCTTGCCAGCAAGGCACTCACCTTTTGCATGACTGGCCAGAAACACCCATGGCAAGGACAGAAGGAGAGAGAGGGAACCAGCAACAGAACCCATATCAGCTGAGCCACTCCACAAAGCTGTTTGCTAACCACTCAAGCACTGCAGGAGACAAGCAAAGAGCACCCTGCCTGGCATTTAACACTTTGCATCACTGCAAACAGGCACACCTGACTGGGAGGCTGTAGCACATGGACCTATCAGAGGGGTCTAATCATGGGGCAATCATTGGGCTGGCATGTGACACAAGAAGAAAAGTTGAGCCCCTAGTAACTGGCTTATTTGCTATACTCAGCATGGGAACGTGCATCCTCATAATGAATGTGCCACCACCCTCCATATGTTCATTCTACGTGCATCGAAAACGTGAGAACAAGACTACTGAAATTCGACTTGCTCATGAAGAACACTATCTCGCTATTATTGAACCATAGTCCATAAAGTACCATTTCTCTAACCACCATTAGATCTATTAATTAGGCTGCTCATAAAAATGCTCTTTGTTCTCTCCTGCAGCATCTTGGCTCTGGACCATTGAGTGCCCTTGAGTGCCCTCGCTGGGAGAAAGGCGGGATATAAATTCTTTAAATAAATAAATAAATAAACTGGACTCCCCCTTAATTCTTATGCCTCTTACACTTCCTTCATCAGTGGAACTGCTGTAGTTGTATCGACAACATTTCTACCTGTACAGTTTCCTCCCCACCAGAGGTGTCACTAGGGTTTGGTGCACCCGGTGCAAGAACTCATGATGTCATCCTCATGGACATTCTCCCATACCGGACCATACAGAATCCTTAGGGCGCAATCCAAACCTACTTAGGCCACCATTGTAACCAGCGGCCCAGCGAAAATGGGAGGCCCAAGAATGGAAAGGGGATTCAAATCCCCTTTGAATTCCCCTTTTGGAGGGGATTTGAATCCCCTTTCCATTCTGGGGCCTCCCGTTTTCGCTGGGCCGCTGGTTACAACAGCGGCCTAAGTAGGTTTGGATTGCGCCCTTAGTAATGTTTTTTGTACTAATGTTCCCCATAAAATTGTAATTCCTGTATATCACGGAATGTAATGGCAATAGTAGTGATACAGACCCCGTCAACCCCAGATCCCTGCATTCAATGGGGGGCAATGAGCAGCCACCAAACAGGTCACTGACTAGCTAGACTCCAGCAGACAGAAGGAACGGAAGCCCTACTGCAATCCTCCAAAATCAACCCTCTTGGCAAAAAACAAAGCTTGTTCTTATCCAACAACAAATTACAGCATCTGTTCACTGGGGGAGAAATTGGGGTGGTGGTGCAGATTGATTGGTTCAGGGTTATAACTGCCCCATGGAGTTTGGAGGTCAAATGGGTGTTTAAATAGGGCTCAGGAGAGAGATCAGAAATTTCCTTCAGAAGAAGGTGGGTTTGAGAGTCATGATAGCAAAGGCGGCTTTGGAAAGGGAGGCTAGAAAGGATCTCAAGTAGCTGCAGTGGGGAAGAGCATTGCAGAAAGTAAAGTTATTTCCCTTGTAGGAATTCTCTGCATGCCTTGTCATGTATGTAGTCTTGTTTCCTGGAAGTAGGAGCCTGCTGGCGTAAGATTACTAATTAATTTGTTACCTGTGGTGCTAAAATGCACCAGTGGTAGAAAATGGGTTTCTACCACTGGTATGTTTTCACATCACCGGTAATAAATGGAACAGAAAGTCATTTTGGAGTCACCCCTCCCTGGGGTGTCACCCAGTGTGGTCTGCACACCCTGAACCCACTAGCGACGCCCCTGCTCCCCTCTGCTCCCCCAAACCATTTACATTGTGAGCCCTTGGAATGGCAGATCTATTTGGCGTATGCAGCTCAATAATTGTGGGTCGTCTTGTTCTGTGTACATAATGGTTTTTCCCCTACACAAGCTTGCTCTGAATATTGAAAAAGGCCAATGAATGGAGCCATTGTGGGGAATGGTATGTGCTGTCCAAAGGAAGCTGTATATATTCATCAACATTGAAGAAACTTATTGTGATCTGGAAGTCTTTGAAAACAATGAAGAAAAAAAGAAGCTTTTGTGCAGGATTTTTAGCTGATTTTATCGAGACTGTTCTACCCCTGACCCCAATGCAGAATATTTGTTTCTTTATGGGCGCAATATAGCTTTCAAAACATCTCTCATCTACTATTCATTAGCACAAGGACTAGGTAAGGAGGTATTTACAGCTGCCTTTATTTCTGCATAGGGGTCAATTCTTTAGGGTGCTGAACTCCCTTGCTTTGTGTTTACTCATCATTTTAAGTAGGTACTCTTCTTAAATGCTCTCATTAAGAACTTTCCATTTGTCAGTTTTCTTTTGATGTCTCCGAGAGCTGAAGCCAAGCATTAAATGTCAAAGTGCCAAATGAGTCAATATTTGTTCCAATACTAGCTTGTGATGACATTTCCCTTTAATAGCAAGAGCATACTGTAAATAGCAATGCAAAAAAAAAAACACACAACAACAACCCACAATCTATTATACACAGCGCAATCCTGAGGATTGCGACGGCAATGGAACGAGTGTTCTGTCGCCGGAAGCAGTCGAAAACGTGCCATAAATCACATTCGTGACTACTCCAGAGCAAGGGAGGCAGGCGCAGAGGCTGGCCTCCCTTGCTCCATCGCTGGAGTGCCTGTGTGTCCGCTGGATAAGGCAGATAAGGATCCGGCGGGCGCGGGGGCGGTTCGGTGGGCGAGGGAGGAGGTCCATTGGCCTAGCTGGCCCGGGAGGGGGCAGGGGATGGCCTCGGCCATATCCCCCATCCCCGCCAGGACTGCTAGGCTGTTACACAGTCTCCTCCAACTTCCGCCAACTATTTATTTGGCGGAAATCCGAGGAGGCCGATCGGGCTGGCCTGGAGTTACACTCAGGGAAGGGGAAGAGTGTCCCCTTCCCCAAGGAGACCTCCGGCCCAGCAGCAGAATGGCTACCAGGGCTCAGGATCCGGCGGGTGGCCATGGGCCGCCGGCCAGATCCTTACGCAGGATTGTGCTGCCAGCTTAATAGCAGTGAAATTCCTATATAGCTGAGGTGGCCAAACTTGCTTAACTGTAATCTCAAAACAGAAGATACTATAACCTCTCCCCAACTTCCACACTCTCTCCTCATACACTTTTATTCTCCCAAAACAATGTGCAAATACATGAAATAGAGATTAATCAATAATACTTTTTATACAATATGTCTCCTAGTGCATATGCATGTTCCAGACTGTGTTTCAAGGCTATCTTGAGTGTTGTTGATGTTCTAGCTTCGTTTAGCTGTTAATTATTCAAACTTGATATAATGAAGATTTAACTTCACTGCAATCCCTAGTGACTACAATAGACATGTGTTTTGATTACTGCCGAGTCTAATTTTAAAAGGGGGGGGGGAACAACTACCGTTTAGAAAACTGGCCGATAGCAACAGAAGTCAACCTTTTCATCATATTTATCCAGTCTCCTGTACCCTACTGCAACTACTGTAGGTCTAAGTACATGCACATGAAATGCACCACATATTCTTCCCTCCCATCACTCCCCTCCTTGGGTCTATTTCCAGAGTGTGAGTCCCTTGGGGCAGAACCTTATGCTCTCTTCTGTTGAAAAGCGCCATGTACACTGATGATGATGATGATGATCACACTCACACTCACACTCACACCCACTCACTCACACTCACACTCACACTCACACTCTGACAAGAATATTTAAGGATATATTCAGGCAGAGGAAACTTTACTTACAAGGCAAAATCCCATTATCATAACTACACAGAAATCATCTTCCAAGTAAATTTAGTTTGAGGGGAGCTGTGGTTGGCTACATCTTCGGGGGGGGGAGGAGGATACTGCAGTTATTCCCTTAGAACAGTAGTTCCCAAACTGGGAGGTGTGGCTCCCAGGGGAGCTGCAGAAACCAGCCAGGGGAGCCGCGGAGTGCCATGGAATCCTCGCAAAAAATGGTGCAATGCCTATTGGCAGGCATCAACATAATGTAATGGGGAGCCACGGCCAATGGTCACCAATGGTCAAGGGAGCCACAGGTCGAAGAAGTTTGGGAAACACTGCCTTAGATCAATGAAAAGCTATAGCAAACTTAAGAAGTTCTTCACTCTGCCACAGTTCAAGCATTTTTATTATACATCGTTCAATTAGTTTAAATCACAACCAAGAGTAAGTTATCATTTATTCCATGAATCTTTTCAAGTAGTATTACAAGGTATCAATAGACGATGGGTATCGTTACTTGCTCTTGCACAGTAGTATGGTCCAACGAATTTGGTCAGTACAACCTTCTCTGTCTGAGGACCATCTTATACAATCAGCAGAATCAAGCAGAAAGCTTTCCCTGTATGAATGTATCACTACATGAACGTATCTTCAGGGTATAGATGAAGGACTGCATGCTGAATCCCCATTTTATTTTATTTTTAAAGCACCACCAACACAGGAAAACATGGGGTTTCGGAAAGCTTCATTCTAACTTCAGAAGGAGTTTTTCAACTGTGGAAGGACTCCTTCTGGAGGTGGAAATTTCTTTTACAGGAAGACAGAAACCTTAGGATACAACCACGGGGAAGATTTCTATGTGCAGGGAGTCTCCATGAAGGAGCATTTAAACAAAGATGCACTCCTGCACCCTGAAGTCCACCTCAGTGTAACACAGGCTGACACAATGTCTGCGCCTCATAACCAAGTATAGCCCACCAGCCACAGATTGTGTCCTGCCAGGTACTCAACAATTCCCGTCTTTGCAGTCTCAAACAGAGAGCAAAACCAAGTGGTTTATTGAGTCCGAGAGCAATATACTTAAGGCCAAATAAATGAAATAAGGAAGATTAATACTGTTCTTCAATAAAGTCTCCTTCCTAAGAGCACAACTAGACATGCATTGAATTGTGTAAGGCAGCCAGATGGATGGATCAATTTGTTGATAAATAAAACTACAGTGAGAGGCTTTAGTACTTTGCGACTGCCAAAGTCTTGACCCCAATTGCACCCCCAGGTGCTATTTTACAGTTAAAAAAACCTTATATGAATGAGAATAAAGCCATGTTTCATGCCCCCCATATGCTATTTATCAATAAAACTAATGCCCCGTATCTAGCTATCTTATGCCATTATACACACGTCTAGCTTACCCTAACTCACAGGCCCTTCATGCTCCATGGAGATGAGACATGTGTTTCAAGACTGTCGTAGCTTGTGTATTAGCTTCATTTAGCTGTCTTATGGCCCAATCTTAGCCCCTGCCAGTCCACAGCATTTAGCCACATCAACAGTGCATGTGCCACATGCTATGGTGGGGGGCAACCAGAAGGCCAGCAAGAGGTAAGTAAAAAACCTTTTTGCTTACCTCCGGGTAGGCCATCTAGTCATCTTCCTTGGACCTATGCCAGCTCTTTTGCCAGCGTAAGTCTAAAGAGAGGTGGGGGCATGCCAGGCAGTGAGAAAGGAGTTGTAGCAATTTTACCTGCAGCCAGGACCCACCCCCTCCAGCCCCTGAAACTGAACCACTGCCTGCCCTCCCCCCTCACACCCCAAATCTTCCCGCAAACCACCCACACTGCCGACCTGCCTGCTCCAGTGTGGCATCCAGGTGGTTCTGGGTTGTGCATGCTGCAGGACCACCAGCACAAATATCTGGAGGTCCGATGCGGCATAGAAACGCCAGATATTTGGACTGGTGGTCCTGCAGCATGTAACAGTTTGCAATGCTGCTGCGCCATTTGCCGATATAAACGTCCCATAGGATTGGGCCGTTAAAGATTCAAACCTGACTGAATGAAGATTTTACTTCACATGACAGATTGGCTGCATTCCGTTTGGTTGGTCAGAATATTATGCAAGGCCTAGTGTAGTGCAAACATCAGATCTGGAAGACGGTACTTGAGAATGTCAATGTTTCACCTAATTTCAGTGTAGTCTCCATACTGTAGGGCAGTGTTTCCCAAAAGTTTTCAAACTGCGACCCCCTTGATCATTGGCAACCGTTGGCCATGGCTCCCCATTACATTATGTTGATGCCTGCCAATTGGCATTGCACTGTTTTCAACCTAGAGGATTCCATGGCACTCCGTGGCTCCCCTGGCTGCTGGTTTCCGCAGCTCCCCTGGGAGCCATGCCTCCCAGTTTGGGAACCACTGTTGGGGAAATGGTCATTCGGTCTCTCTCTCTCACTCACTCAACACACTTTCTTGACATTATGGCAGGGGAGGGGAACCTCCGGCCCGTGGGCCGGATCCGGACCACGTGGCCATCGGCTCCGGCCCCCGGGTAGATTGCCAGGAGGCCGCCCGGGTTCCCGCGCTGGGTCCGTGCGGAGCCTCCGGAGGCCGGGAGAGGGCCTCCGCACGTCCTCTCGGGCCGCCGGCTCAGCCCGTTCTGACCAGGCCCTCGTTGGTGATTTTGCACATGCGTACAAGGCCGACGAGGGCAGCTTGCAAAATCGCCGACGAGGGCCTGGTCAGAACGGGCCAACCGACGAGCAAGGAGGATGTGCAGGGGCCCTCTCCCGGCCTCCGGAGGCTTCGGAAGGTGAGCGCGGAGCCTCCGGAGGCCGATGGGGGGGGGCGGGGTGCTAAATTAAATAATTAATTAAAAAATGGCAGCCGGCCTAACAGCCGGCCCGCAAACAAAATTTAAATATTTAAATGGCCCTCGGCGGGGAAAAGGTTCCCCACCCCTGCATTATGGCATCTCATCGATACAGCATAAGCAATAAACAATTCATGACTATGACAGCAAAGTGAGAAAGGAATCAGTCCATGCCATAAGAGCTTGAACTGTGACATCTCTGGAGTCACATTGCTTGCTAAACCTTACCTGAAGGGTTTTGACTTTGCCTAGGATGTTATCCTGTGACATTGCTTGAACAGACTCTTCACTCTCCACTCGCCCATCAGGTATAAAAATACTGTCATGAGAAAAGGCCCGTGTTCCCATACTATAACTGGAAGACCTGAAAAGCAATTTGAACGGAGAGGAGTTTATAAGAGTCTCAAATGGCCAATGCAACTAATCACGACAGTGTTTTTCTTCTGACTCGTTGCCTCTTTTCTACATTGCTTTCCCTCACGTGTATTTATTTACTTGAACATGTATCTCACTCTCACCACTCTGGTGGGTGGTAATGTATTTAAATCACTGTCTCCTTACAGCTTTTCTTTCACTACTTACATGTTTGCCACCACAAAAATATTTGGTGAATATGGAAAAGGTCAATTGCTATGACAGACGTTTCTCTCACATGTACAAATCCCGGTTCACATGTGTGCACACCTCACAAACACATCACTACACTTCCATACAAGGAAATATTCTTCATTCTTTTTATACACGTACTAATTTCTGCAGATCTAAAAAGAAAGGGTAATGAATTCAAAATGAATTCTTAATATTTCCCTCCAGTCTGAAAGTCTGTCGACCGAACCGTTAACGTTTTATAAATAAATAAATAAAGTTTCAATTTGGAATCTGGACTATGCATAACTTGAAGGCAAATTACACAAAAGCTCCTTGCAACCGTCACTCACGGAAATGTCAGAAGATAGGCTGTGTTATGTGAGCCGCCTACACAAGGGCTCTGTACATACCCATAATTTCCATGATGGCCGTGCATTTTTGGAGTCACCACCATTGCAGAATTTGAGAAAGCAGATCCAAAAAGGTGCCTCTGTGCTGTGCAAGTCCAGCCCAGCTTAGCTATGAACCAGCCAGTGGCTCTGTGTACTTCCAAGATCATGTAAAGGGGGGGGGGGGTTGTGAGTCAGACCCATGTTGCCATAAACAGCTAATTTCCCCATGTTGCCATAAACAGCTAATTTCACATTAATCCACATGGTTAGTGGAAAACACAAAATAAAATAAAGGGCAGTTTGCAATGTCTACTTTGAATTTTCAATTTCTTTGAAACAAAATTGTGATGTGAAAGAGATAAACCTTTATACATAGGCAACGCGAATGCAGATTTCCCAGGCAATTCTGCAATATTTGCTTCGTGATATTGCATACTGATAGTATGAAAGGCTAAAATCCTGGAAAACCTACTAAGAGTCTAAGGGGGAAAAAACATATTCAAAGAATCATTTCTTCTCTAGGTAAACATCAAAGCAAAAACAAGGAATTGTATTTGATATAAAACTGGTATTTAAACAGAAAATTGCACTAGAAACTATTCACAATCCTATTCAGGGTTACACAGACATAAATCCAATTGTGTTTAATAAGATTTACTCTCAAGAAAGTGAGTACAGGATTGCAACTTAAGTTTATAAGGTATATACAGGTAAACATGCTGAAGCCCACCAATGTCCTTTTCAGTGAGCTGAAGCAAACTTTTCTGTTGGATATTAGCAAATAAGCTTTACCATTGGTGTCACTGGGTTGGTGTCACCCAGTCCGGTAACTCACAGCGCAATCCGACTTAACTTTTGTGCCGGTGTAACCAGTGGTGCAGCGAGAATGGGAGGCCCCAGAACGGAAAGGGGATTCAAATCCCCTTTGAATTCCTCTTTTGGAGGGGATTTGAATCCCTTTTCCGTTCTGGGGCCTCCCGTTCTCACTGCGCCGCTGGTTACACCGGCACAAAAGTTAAGTTGGATTGCGCTGTCATTAACTTTATTTTAATATATCACAGTACAGGTCACCCAACCAATTAGTAACCAACACAAAAACAGTGGCCAATTTGATGACACTCACACAACTGAATAAGAGTTCTAGGATTAGCTCTGAGACATTGAAATGAGAGCTGAATCATACTAACACCTTATTGGTACCATGCTTTTTTATAACAACATCTCCTTGGCTCTCGGAACAACTGGTCTTAATGGTCAGTTTTGAGTTAAGGAAATGCACTTTTTGATACATAGCATTTGATAGTATACAGATTAATTCAACACGGTTTATTTCATTACACTCTGCATTAAATTACCTTTCCAGTGTTATATAGCTTCATGGTATTATTCATAAAAACAAAGTTTCCACAATTTTGGCCACTAGTGGTGTCACCCCGAGGGTGTCACCTGGTGTGGTCCACAACCTCACGTCCACTAGTGATGCCACTGAGCTTTACAATAATTCAGATATTACATAAGCTGCTACCACAATTTTAGGGAGCTTCAAGAAGCATTGGCCACTGGCAGTTCCATGGCAGATTGCACAAGTGTTTGTGCTTAAGAAATGAATTGCCTACTAATAAATAAGGGATTGTTTCCTTAAGGGTCATGCACAGAAAAAAAAATTCATGGAAGCAAGCTTCTCCATTGTCACCCCAACACAGCAACACTCTGTGCCTACCAAAATTCCACTCCAGGGGGTCAAGGGACCCCCCCTCCCCACACCAGAACTGTACAGGGCACAATGGACAGCAGAGCTAAGAGATCAGCAAAAGTCCTCCCTTTACACAAACAGAAGTGCTTTATGTTCATGAAAGACACACTTAGGATACAATATAAAGAACCTGCTGCTAGATTCTTCCTATTTACTGGTGTCATGGTCCATGGGAACAGAAACCTCGCACTCGGGGAATGAGGCAGATGAGTTTGAAGAGGAGAAAGCCCCTGCTCCATAACCTGCTGTGCAAGGGTACTCCTAGGGTTGGACTGAGCACGTCTCCACAGCCAGATTACACAGTTCTAGCCTCATCTTCAGACTCCAACTACTCTCCTGAGGAGTATGCAAGGGATATTTCCTCCCCCCCCCCCCCGCTGTTGGAGTTGATGGCTGAAAAATCAGGTGAGGGCCCTTTAAACGACAGCAGGCTTCTTGGGGAAATGGGTGGAGCTAGACAGGGCCCATGAGAGGGGGGTAAAGGAGGCAAATTGTACCCGGGCCCAGGGTCAAAAAGGGGGCCTAGGAGCAAAAGAAGGGGGCCTAAAAATTTCCTGCAATCTCAGCTGACCTCGTGGAGAGTGAAAGACAGATGCTGGGCCAACTGGGAGGTCAGGTCTACCAGGTGGGTAGACCTGGGTGCCACATCGGGAAGCCTGGTAGACCAGAGATTTTTCCAGCCGTTGCTGCCCTCCCCCTGCCCTTTTTTGCCGCCTCCCCCTTTGAGAAGGGGCCCAAAATAAATTTTGTACCCCCTGATAAAATTCCTCTCAGAGGCCCTGGAGCTAGCCACCGTGCACCCTCTCCCCCCAAAGCAGGTACTTAAAACTTCAGTCTACTTCACACCCCTGTTGGAACAACATTCAAATTTGCCTTCCTTGCTGTTATCTGGCCTAGCTACAGAGCTGTCTATGGTCCTGATCATAGGGATGTGACCTCCCTTGTAAGCTGTTGGAAGCCAGGCTCCTTGCACTAGCTCTTGTCACAATCCAGACTCTCTGTGCTACAGGTACATTCATGGTGGTACCCAAAACAAGACAAACGCTAAACTTTTTCAAGCTTTCAAGATATTCTCCCACTAAAATCAATGGGACTTAAAAAGCTCTCAGCTCTAGCTAGATTACAGTCACTGTTTGGAAGAACATGACATTTCTTCATAGCAAAACTCAAGGTGAAAGAGGAAAATAAAATGATATACAGCAGTTTAGTACCTGAAATGAACTAATTGTCTGCGAATTAATTCTGCAAGTGTATTCTATCAACAGGAAGCACAGGAAATATTCAACTTTGTCTGGTCTGGGACATTTTCAAATGCAGAGTCATTAAGACTTCCTTGAGTGTAAGTCTGCAGTCTAGACACATCACAGCCTAGAAACATTTCAGGCACGTTAAACATTTAGAGCCCCACAAGCAAAAGGTCTGCCTATAATATAGCAAATTCCCTACATGTGGTTGACCGGAGGAGCAGTTCCAGGCAGGAGTAAATACAACAGCAAGAACAGTCAGCACCTCTGAGTTTTCAAACCACATGTGCTTATGCAACCGGAGCATCTTTTATCTCTGGTCAGCTCGCTAATTCTACACACAGAGGGAGTCATACACAATTAAACAAACATGCGCATTAGGCCTTTGATTGAAAGCGACACTTGTGATGCCAAGGGCGTATGCTTGCCCCAGGGGAAGTTTTCTCAGTTGAGAGAAGCAGGATGACAAATGTAAATCAAGAGTCTTTCCACAACTCTTCTTGGCTGCTATCTTTGTCCTATTTATTTATTTAAAATATCTTTACCCTACTTTCCCACAGTTCAAAGCGGCTTACAGTGCATCCAAAACATATAAGCCAACAACAGACAATAGAAGAACAAACCAGACATGTAAAACTACAAACCAAGAGCCATCAGTTCAAGTTAAAAGCCAGTGTAAAAAGAATCTGTCTTATGATGGTGGCAGAAATACGGTGAACAGGAAGCAAAAAATAGCTCCTGGGGAAAGGATTTCCATTTCCTGGGTGCTGCCACCAAGAAAGCTCTCTCCTGCATGCCCTAGTCTATATACAGGAGGGGGGAGTATCTGTGGAGGCGCTATACATGGTTGGCCGGGGCCCATGCACCCCCCCCACCCCATGTCCATTACCTTTCTTTATCTTCATAATGCTGGCGCCAAACCCCTGCGTTTCGTGCTTAACCAAAATGCTATAAGCAGCATGCTGCTTATAGCGACGAAACAGGCAAGCAGCCTGCATGCTAGAGAGGCCCCGTTAATCAGAAAGCAGAAAGCATGCTGCTTATAGCATTTTGGTTAAGCAAGAAGCGCAGGGGCTTGGTGCCAGCTCTATTAAAAAAAGGTAATGGGTGCTGTGGGCCCATGGGGATAGCGTTCCCCTATCTGCAGCCTCCCAGTATCCACAGGGGGCCCAGGAACCTATCCCCTGCAGATACCGGGGCCCTACTATAATTATCTTAAATTATAGTAAAGGTAAAGGTGACCCCTGACAATTAAGTCCAGTCGTGTCCGACTTGAGGGTGTGGTGCTCATCCCCATTTCAAAGCCGAAGAGCCAGCGTTGTCCGAAGACGCCTCCGTGGTCATGTGGGCGGCATGACTCTCCTTGCCGCAGTGCGTAGCATGCCGCTGGAACACGGAGCGCTGTTTAACTTCCCGCAAGCAGTACCTATTTATCTACTCACATTAACATGCTTTGGAACTGCTAGGTTGGCAGGAGCTGGCCAAGCAACGAGAGCTCACCCCGTCACAGATTCGAACTGCCGACCTTTCGATCGGCAGCTCATGGTTCAGTGGTTTAACCCACTGCGCCACCCGCTGGCCTTTTTTTATCTTAAATTATAACCAACATCAATTAATAGATGGATGTATTCAATCTTCTCTCCAGATTTCTTTAATCCAGTTATTTTCTTGTTATGAGGATTAATAAGAATATTTATTTATTTATTTGAAATATCTCTAGGTCACCTTTTAGTCACCTTTCAAAGGGACCACCAAGGCAGCTCACATCATATCAATAAAATGATATCAAATGTTTTGATTTTTGAAACACTTGAATAATAATAATAATAATAATAATAATACAGCAGAGCGCCATATAATGAACAAGCATTTGTATAGTGTTCTGTGAGTGTACAAAACATTTCACATGTATTACCTTGATGTCTTTAAGGGAGGGGCAGCCCAATCCTACCTAACTCCCCCTGTGACAATGCAGCTGTGCCAACGCACTGCAGAGGAGTTTCAGAGCCCGGAGGCCTCCTCAAGGTGAGGGAACTCCACTACCCCAAGGGGTCTAACTCAGACCTGCATCAGCTACTTTTGCTGGTGCAAGTCCCAGTGGATGCAGATAGGTGGATCGAGGCCAGGAAGGGGGAAAGGATATTGACGACGCCACTGCCACATATACCATCCTCTTCCCAGCTTCGATCCGCCCCCTCCCTGCCCCATCTCCTCCCTGTTCCTCCCCTCCCTCCCCACCCATCTCTGCCTTCTGCTGACGTACCAGCACTGGAACCTGTTGGCGGGCTACTGGCACATGGCCCTGGCCGCTCGCTGCTTGTGACAGCGGCCAGGCCATGCTGTATGGTGTGTTGCCTTCTGTGACAGCCATACAGTATGCTGTGCCACCTGAACGTGAGTTCCAGCAGCACAGCAGGCCATTAGGATTGGGCCCTAGGTATTATCATCATACTGCAGCTAAAGGGCTGAGAGGGAGAAGCTTGTCTAAGGCCACTGATTGAGTTCATGGCAGAGGCAAGATTCAAACCCAGGAAGCCCTTTTCAGATGGATGGATGGGGGTAAGGGAGGGAGGGAGGGAGAGAGACAGAGATTCATCCCTTTTCTATTCTGGACATCTCTGCAATGTGAACATATTCACCCAAACAGACACAAACAATTCCCAAATATAGGGATTTTGTCTGCATTGCCCTTGCTGTGCTCCTGCACAATCTCAATCTAGATCATTATTATTATTGTTCAAAAAGCTCAAGTTATCACATATTTTTAGGACTGCAGAAAACTGCCTCCCACTTCCGTATTGAGGCATTCAGAAATAGATACATGAAAATACAAAAGAATGTGAGTTACATTTTGCAACGTCCTGGTTGGGGAACTCTGTTAAATCCATATGCCTGATTACACCCTTGTTGCAGATTATCATTCCAAAATAAGAGCATCTTTGCAGTATGGTTAGATTTGTGTGTGTAAATTCTGAATACGGACAAAACATATGGAAACAAGTGTATGCCTGCAGAAGTCCCTGCCCTACTGCATTAAACTACCCATCGATTTAAATGGCATGGTAATACTATGACAATGGTTGCCATGATACGTATGAATGACTCCTCAGATCCTTTTGATCACTGCATCTGAGGCAGAGTTCACACTAGCACTTTGTTACAAATGGGAATTATTGATTAAATGTGCCTCCCACGAGAGTGGATTGATAAGTCTCCTGTTAGCAATTCAATGTTTCCCAAAATTAATTAGTTCTAGGAGATGCCACCATACCCCTAAATATCCTAAGTAATTTCCAGTGAATTGCCCATGCAAATGGTTCCAGATGTCAGAATAAGACTTGATTGCAGCCATTTCTCTTGTGAAGCAAGTCTCTTAATTTCATGAGAGTCTACACCAGGGGTGGCCAACCTTTCAACATGAATGCTCCTGGCCCTCTAATGGTTGCATAGGTGAGGGCATTTCAGCAGGTGCAGCTGCTTTAACAGTACCATCAGCAATTGCAGCTGCCAAGATTCTGTCTTCTACACAACTCTTAAGAACGCAGAGGCCCTAATGGTGAAAGGTTGGCCACCCCTGGTCTACACAATGGTACAAGCTACTTGAGGATAATCTATACAGGGTTGGTTTGGATAATACTGTTTCACCTGGACTGGCCACCTGTGTTAAAGGTGTGCATGTTCACAAGGTGCACACATTCTGATTCTTCCTCTTGTGTCAGGGTGAATTTGGGTCAGGCCCCCTAATTGAGTGTGTGTGTGTGTGTGTGTGTGTGTGTGTGTGTGTGTGTGTGTGTGTGTGTGTGGGTGGGTGGGTGGGTGGGTGGTGACAGATCATCCTAATTGTTCCTCTGCACACATAAATCAATTTAACAGTAGTTACTATGGGTGCCTGGCGTTTTAAGGAGCACCTACAGAGGCGTTCCTACGGTGGGGGCGGTACTGTAAGTTGCACCATGGGGACTAGGACGGGGCGCAACTTACAGTACTGCCCCCACCGTAGGAACGCCTCTGAGCACCTATAAGGTTTCAAAGAAGACAAGTATTATTCATCTGCCCCCTCATTTCTTTTTTGCTCTTCCTGGTTCTTGTGCGTTTGGCATATGTGCAAATGTGCATGACCACTAAAATTCTCATCACTGCATCCCTATGTGTGTGCTCCCGACTCTCTAAATATGGGGGGGGGCAGAGTGATGTACCACACACAGAGGCATCACTAGGGTTTCAGTCACCCAGTGCAACAGTGGTGTCACTGGGGTTGCTGTCACCTGGTGTGGTAACTCATAGTGTCACCCCCATTAACTTTATTTTAATATATCACAGTACAGGTCACCCAACAAATCAGTAACCAACAAAAAACCAGTGGCCAACTTGATAACACTCATGCAACTGAAGAAGAGTTCTAGTATTAGCTCTGATAAATAGAAATTAGAGCTGACTCATACTAACACCTTATTGGTTCCATACTGTGCCATAATAACACCTCACTGGCTCTCAGAACAATCCGTCTCATTGGTTTGTTTTGAGTTAAGGAAATCCACTTTTTGTTACATAAGGCAGTTGTGTTTTCTTTTTCCGGTTATTTGGCCATACCTTTTGATAGAATACAGATAATTCAACATGGTTTGTTTCATTATATTCTGCATTAAATTACCTTTCCAATGATATATAGCCTGGTGGTATTATTCATAAATACAAATTTTCCAAAATGTTTCCACAATTTTGGCCACTAGTGGTGTCACACACACACACACACACACACACACACACACACACACACACACACACACCTGAAGGTGTCACCCAGTGCGCCCTGCGCACCCGTGATGCCACTGCATATCCTACAGCATGTAGTTTGACCCTGAGAGGGTGCATAACTATGCCAAACATACAACCAAAGCACATTTTTTTACTGCTAGCAAACAAGGCTGGCATCAGGTGACTGCCAAGGCTCCAGAACCACCAGAGGTCTAAATGCTAACTCCTGAAATACCCAGGTCAGAAGCCCACCTTTAGGAAGCAGTGGGGTTCTCTTGGCCGAGAGAGTTGCTCTTTGGTAATCTTTTCCCACCCTCCCTACCTGTGAACGGGAGTACAGGTAGACCCCCATATCCGCTGGGGATATGTTCCAGGACCCTCCGTGGATACTGGAAACCGTGGATAAGAGAGAACACCCCCTCATGGTTTCCTGAGGGGCCCCCCACCCTGCCTCCCCTGCAGGCAGGCATGCTTGCCCCCCCCAGCTCTTATTTTTCTTTCAGCAAGCTTTGTTACTTCCTTAAAACAAACAGAGAAGCAGCATCCATTGCTGGCAAGTAGAATTAGACTAAGTCCTAGAGTGGCTCTGCAAGGTTTCTGTTAACCTTGCAGAGCCTCTCTAGGACTTAGTCTTGTTCTACTTGCCTGCAATAAGCAGCCAGAGGCTGCTTCTCCTGTTTGTTTAAGGAAGAAATGAAGCTTACTGGGAAAAGAGTAAAAGCCTGGGGGGGTCCCCACAATCCGTGGATAACTGAAACCGTGGATAGCGAATCAGTGGATATGGGGGCCCACCTGTATTCCCAAAGAGCTCCCTGAAATGATCCAAGGTGGGTTCTCTCTGAGAAAAATCCCATTCACAGATGTGAAGGGTGCCCAGAGGAAATGAAGAGACAACAGAAGGAGAGACAATATTATCAAACCAACCCAAGCCAATATAAGCCAGGATCATAACCACGGATCCCACATTTCCAAGGGCCCTCTCAGATCGGAAGCCAGTTCTGCTAGCAACGCCTATTAAGTAGCATTGCTAATTTATCTAATGCAGTGTTTGAGTTACAGATTTGCTGGTATAATTGCTTCTTCTTTGGCTGACAACCTTGATCTCACTGTTGAAGCACATCACATTGTCGCCAAACAATACGATCGCTGACCAGGAGAAGACAATTTTCAATTAAATTGACTTTGGTTACATTTCAATCCAATTAAAAGAGGAGCCACTGGAAATCACAACTTGCGCCTTTACGAAATACATTGGCATGGGGAAAAGTATGTAACTTGTGCATCATAACTACACAGCTGGAAATACCACTTATGCAAACATTTATAATAAAACAAGGTGTTACTTTGTGTGTGTGTAAATCCTACATATACAGATCTGATATGCACAGATCTGTATATGTAGGATACAGCCGCCTTGGTTGCCCTTGTGGGAGAAAGGTGGGGTATAAATTCTATAAATAAATAAATATGTACTACATGGCATCTTTCAGAAATGTCACTTCTGAGAAAATGAGAAAGGCTCTTGCCTGGAGACACCACCTGCTTTTGTAGTGGCTCATCTCTTTTGCATTTACAGATATTTGCAGGTGTGCGAGTTTACATGCACTTTTCCTCATTAAATTTCCCTTGGAATTTGTTTTTAGTTAGAAATACAGAAATAGAAATTCCCTGCACTTTATATTAATACTTTAATTTTTACATTTTTAGCATGGTAACTAGATTGACCCCAGGCATACCATCCTGAATTCCTTGGAAGAAGGGCAGAATATAAATGTAATTAATTTTTTTTAAAGCACTTGAGAGTCAAATAATAGCACAGCTAGAAATGTGTGTTTAGTCCCAGAGAGAAGGAAGAAGATAAGAAAAGGCCAACAAATGATACAATACATAGTTTCCTTTCAAAATTAAGACTTGGATGCAACTGGATGGTAATTTATTAACAGCCTAACTCTATCCCCCACCAGCCCAGACCATGCAGTGTCGCCGACGGAGCATGTGCTGCATATTATGGGGGGCGGGCGACCAGATGACCCAGGA
This sequence comes from Plestiodon gilberti rubricaudatus, assembly GCA_026170595.1. Classification (NCBI taxonomy): domain Eukaryota; kingdom Metazoa; phylum Chordata; class Lepidosauria; order Squamata; family Scincidae; genus Plestiodon; species Plestiodon gilberti. Next base: position 78,986,254 of record JANXHW010000005.1, on the reverse strand, counting down.
GAGGCAAATAATCTTTACTTACACCTGGCCTCCAATGGGTCTCCTTGGACCTACAGCCAGCAGCGTCACTGCAGGGGGGCGGAGCTCCAAGTTCCGTCGGGCTCTGACCCTCCATTACACGATGGGAGAAAGCGGCCCCGCCCCCTCGCCTTTGGAACCATTCCAACTTGGAGCTCCGCCCCCCTGCAGTGACGCTGCTGCCTACAGCAGCTGTTTTGCTTGTGTAAGTCTGAGGAGACTCCTGAGGTGGGTCCGGGCTGGGAAGGGGAGATAGGACCTATGCATGTGCTGGTGCTGCCAAGATCCACCCCCGTTTGCCCCTCCCACCCTGGCCTGCCCTGCTGCCTGCCCCAAACTACCCACAATCTTCTCCTAAACCACACCCACCACCAACCAACCAGCTCTGGCGGTGCTTTGGCAGCCCACCACCGCCAGCACAAAGTTTCCCAGTAGCGAGCCATCTGTAGCGAGACTTCCATTGTCAGAGAGGCTTGTGCGATGGCAGCGAGATCCATCAGCATAGGGCCATGATAGGATTGGGTCATAAACCTCAGAACTAGATTACTAGTTCTTTTGAATCTGCAAGCTTGAGGACCATAAATCCACAGATGTGACAGGCTTCCTAGATTACTCCATCAATCTGCTTCAAGGAGGCAAGAGACAGCTTTCTCTGTCGTTGTGCCCAGACTCTGGAACTCCCTCCCAAGGGAAATACACCTGGGTCTTTGTTCACTTTCCATCAGGTAGTTAAGAATTTTTTTTTTTAACCTGCGCACGCTTTTAACCACTGAATTGTTTGGTTCTGGTTTTATTCTGCTCTGCTTTTAACTTTGACATGATTGCTGTTTTAATACCATCTACTTTGTTGTTGTTGGTTGTTTTATGCTTTTTAATTGTTTTACTTGTATTATGTTTTATTGAAGATGTCTAATTCTACGTTACTGTTGCTGTGAGCTGCCTTGGGTGCACTGTATGGTGGGAAAAAATAGCTAAAATAAACAAACATCTAAATTAGTGAATCCAAACGTTTTAGCCACCCACTTTTTTAAAATGACACTCTATCGGGACCCACCTAGCTTTACGAGGCTTTAAAGAAAAGGTGCTCTAGAAATAAATAATATGTATTTATTTGCAAAAAAACAAATAGCCTCAAGGCTTGAGGGGCTTTAGTTATGTAACTCAGCCTTCACCTGCCCCCACTACCTGTCATTGACAGGGAAAAAAAACACCAGAAAAAAGACACTCAAACATTAATCTTCTTATATTTACACAAGCTTACAAACTGCAGGAGCCCAGCTCTTTGCAAGACAATTAGCAGCTATCTGATTTTTGAATATCAGGGCTTGAGGCAATTACTTATCTGATCTTTCCATCACCCATGTTTTCATTGGAGGCTCTGCGGGACCCACCAGAAGTCGGGTTGTGACACACCAAGTGGGTCCCGACCCACAGTATGAGAAACACTGATCTAAATAATAAATAAAATAAAAACCTGAGAGGTGATGAAGAAGTAGAGTTGATAGCCAGTCAAATCAGGCTTGCTTAACTGTGCACAGATCAGATGTACTTCTTGTTTTCGCCTCCAGTAATTCACAAAGCTAGGCTTGAATTTATATGCCAAAATCTTGCGATAAGTGATCTCAGCAAGGTTTGTACTGTGACCTGAATTTCAAACCTCACCAGTTCTGAGCACAGCACACTAACACCATTCTGAACCAGGCTCTAACTTCTACAAAGTTTGGATGTGGTTTAAAATGGCCTGGTCCTTGCACTAGCCCTCCTTGTTGTCACCCTCTTCCCTATACCACCCAAATTGGCAGTGGTGTTGAAGTGGCCATGGGGAAGGCTGGTGTGAGCCTCCGCTAGACCTAAGAATGCCCCAGGATCCTGGAACCTTGGGAACTACATTTCCCAGGGCCCCTGGTGCCTGGAAACTGCCAAGGCACTTTCTAGAGTCTAACAGAGGCTCTATCACCAGCTCTGCCCATTGCTACTGCAATACTGCCAAATAAATTTGGGTGGAGTAGCAGAGTGGGCAGCATGGGTGGAAAGAAAGGGTTGACACCATGGCAAGTCCATTCTGCGATGGGGGGAAACCTCAGCATGGGCTTGGAAATATCACAACATTCCTTTCTAATGTTAGGGGAGCGAAATAATTTTTTTACCTAAGCACAGTCCAAAGTGAACCAGGGAGAACCTCACCATTACTGCCTGTAATTCCTTTCCTTCTACATCTAACTAATCAGCACTGCAGGCAAGAAATACTCTGACTGGGAGTGGGAGCTAAAACATAAAGATGCTTTTATCTTTTGTAAAGCATCTAGATAAATATTAGTTTCTCAGATAATAAATGATGATGACATAAGTTTATTAACAGACCGGGACTGCAGCTGCAATCCTGAAATCACTTTCAGAGGAGTCAAAATATGGAAGCAGTGGATTTCTCATTTGTCCTAAGTATCTCTAAAACATGCAGTTTCAATTTCCAGTCACACGAGAAAATGTAAAAGGTTGTGCTTGAGTCCAATAAGAGCACGCACTACATCTGCAATTCTTCTGGGCGGACTCCGTACAGAAGATACAGGCACAGCAACATGCATGCATTTCATTACCTCAGACCATCGTTTGTCTCTTCATCAGAAGACAGCACACCATTGCAGACATTTCCGAAGGAACTGCTTGGTTTCAACTTGGCGTCCTCACGGTCTGGCGTCGCCTCCCTTTTTTTCCTCCTACCAAAAAACTTCTTAAAAGGCTGGAATTTGCTTGCCTTCTTCTTGTCTGCAGATAACAAGACAAATACACACAAGAGCTTATCAACATTGCGCCTCAGAGCGCGCTGGTGAATAACAACGCAGTTAGTAAGCAGGCCGCCAAGGAAGAATGAGGCCAAAGAGCAGCCAGAAGCCTAAGCAAACGCTGTGCTTGGAATTTAAATGTGCGGTGGCGACTTGCTGCCAAGGAGGGCCCTATATTGACAAAGCAAAATGGAAAGCATTAAAACATCTGCCCTCTAGTTCTTCAGGTTCACATTTGGATGTCTGAGCGAACGAATATTCAGAAGAAGGGAGGAAGGCTATTTGAGGCAGGCAAAATGCAACACTATGAATCTGACGGTGGTGTTAAGTCATGTAGGGTTTGGTGCCCTGCCTCCCTTTGTCCTTGTTGCTGAAGGAATAGCACCTGCAGCAGATGCTAGCCATCACAGCTCGACATGCAAAAATGGCAGTGAAACTATGATTTATTTTTTACACAGTACTATCAGCTGATGCATGCAATCCTTTGCAAGCAAACAAATGGCTTAGTTACATGACGAGGTGGGGCAAAGGGTTGCCATAAATATAAATTCCGGGTTTGCTTTCTTGAGTCAACACTTTACTTCAGGTTTGCTGACAAGAACCTAGAGACTGTTGCTTCATATTCTCAGGCAATTGCTGTCTTGCTTCGTTCACAAACATTGACCATGGTGTTGTTTACACTGCGATAATATCTCGGTGAAGAAAGAACCACCAACTTGTCAAGGAGTCTTGCTCACATTTAATTCACTTCAGATTTGGATTTACTACATAAAAACATAAATTAGGAACTGGCAATTCATGCACTAAAAGTTCAATTAGGCCCTATTATCTTCCCACCAGTTTTTCTATACCTTTTTTTTTTTTGTCCTAACTATGAACTTTTAAAAAATTAGTTCTGACCTGGGATAGAAATTCAGAAGGGGTGAAGCAAGCTAAGTGGTTATTATTTCAAGAGGATAATCAAAAACTGATGCTTCTCACATGTTGTATTACATTTGTTACATGTGTCACTGGAATTGAAGTGTTAATCTGCCTTGACATGGTGTGTACTGGAACAAAACACACACATGCCCAGGCACAAGAATCCTAATGAAAGGTATACAGTTGGCTCTCAGTATCCATGGGGGTTCCATTCCCAGAACCCCCGCGGATACTGAAATCCGCAGATACCGGGGCCAGCTGTAAAAGGTCTAAACAAGAAATATTCTTATTTTAGACCTTTAGGACAAAGTTAGACAGTACTTGATCCTTGAAAAAAAAATACATGGTGTGTTTGTATCTGCTTAAATTTGATCTTTGCGAATTAAAAAAAAAAAGACTTTATTTAATCCCAATGTTTAAAGTCAAAATATAGGTTGCTATACAGAAAACCTACAGATAAATTTGGATGACAGTTTAACTAGTGGAAGAAAATGCGAGCTGGAAATGGAAATAGCAAGAAGCTAGATGCAGTAGGCTTTTGCAGGGCTGGCCCATCCATGAGGCCAACTGAAACAGTTGCCTTGGGCAGCAGACTGGCAAGGGGCACCTATTTTCATCCACCCACTCACCTCCACTGATCCTCCTCCTTCCATTCCCTGGATTGGAGAAGTGTGGAAATGAGAGCAGTGGGTTAGAGTGTTGGAGGAACAGAGGCTGGCACAGGGGCGTCGACAAAGAGAAGCGCGCGGGGCGGGCCGCCCGGGGGTGTCGCGCGCACAAGGGTGACGCGTGACCCCCCTCCGCTAACCCCCTCCGATCCCCCTCCGCCACTTACAGTTTGGCGCTGGAGGTGGGCCCGCCCGCCCGCCCGCCCGAGTGTCCGTTTGGCTCCAAAATGAGCCGAAAACGTCGCGGGGGGGGTGCTCTGGGCCTGCGCGTGACGTTATGCACGGGGGCGGGGCCACGTCACTAAAGATGACGCGCGCGCCCCGCTCCATGGTGACACGCGTCCTTGTGACGCGACTGGGCTGGCACATCACCAGGAAAGGGAGGGGCAGCATTTGGCATGCAGCTGCCTCAGGCACCAGGAGAAGTTGGACCAGCCTGATCTTTTGCCTTCCTCTGACTGACCTATAATCACATCACTAAAGCCAAATTGCAAGGTAAAGCAGATAGTTCACAACAGATTGCAATTTCTGTGCCTCTGATACTGCATTACTAAAACATCAGGAACTAAATAAGGAGGACGTTGCAGCTGAAAGCATTTTTCCCATTCAGGATTCCTGGCAATATATTTTTTTTTAATTATGCATTTATTTTTCACAGAAGATGGATTTAGAATACTGTATATATTTTAGGGCTCCATATAAATGAATTGTCACTTCCATAACACTAACATTTTTGCAAATATGTGAAGAGATTGTCAGTGGGGAAAAAAAATAGCAGCACAATCTTATCACCTGCCACCAGAGCCAATGCAGCTGCGGCAAAAAGGCACACGCTGCATTCTGGGGGGGGGGGGGAGTTCTGGAGCTGGCCTGTGACTGGGGAGGTCATGTAAGGCAGTCCAGGCTGCAACAGGGCATAGGATATTGGTGCAACTTAGTGCCAATATCCTCACCCCCTCCCAGCCCATGCTGGCCAATGGCCCCCTCCCTCGCCTATTTGTACATAGGACTGCGCTGTTAATTAGGTACCTAGAAGTGACAGCCTAAAGCCGGAGCTACACCGCACGTGTCATGCACGCATCATGGCATTCAAGCACCGTCCACGTGCGTCCGGTGTGTTGTCTTGGCGCCTGACGTCGTTGGCCCGTCGGAGATTCATGTCCTGTCCTGCGCAAAGTGGCCTCGGACTCCACTTTTGCCCATTTCTTGTCCGTTTAGCCCAGCGGTGGGGAACCTCCGGCCCCAGGGCCGGATCAGACCCCCGAGGCCATCCGGTCCATCCCCCGGAGAGATTGCTGGGAGCCCACCCAACCGGCCCCTGGAGTCTCCGCCGGGTCCACACGTCACCTCCAGAGGCCGGGAGAGGGCCTTTGCATGTCCTCCCTGGCTGCCGCCTCGACTCCTTCTCACCTGGCCGTTGGCCATTTCGCACATGCGTACCACGCCGATGAGGGCAAGCTCTCGCCCTCTTGCCCTCATCGGCATGGTACGCCGGAGGTGACGCACGGACCCGGCGGCAGCTTCGGAGGGTGAGCGCGGAGCCTCCGGAGACCGATGGGGGGCGGGGGCAAAAATTAATTAAATAAATAAAAATGGCGCCCGGCCTTACGGCCGGCCCTCAAGCAAATTTCTAATATTTAAAACGGCCCTCGCCAGGGAAAAGGTTCCCTGCCCCTGGTTTAGCCAATCAGAGGCAGTGGTTTGGACTGTGGGGGTGGGGCGCGTTTTACACAGTAGCCAATTACAGGGCAGATTTCAGAAACACTGTAACCAATCTTAAGCATGTACGTTTAACCAATCCACAATCACTTTCCCTTCCCTTCTACAGCAAGTCCTCCCCCCTCCACTCGAAAGCGACCAATCACAGGGGACACACTAGTATCCAATCACAGGGGACCCGTAAGCCACAGCTGAGAACTGGTGTGGCTTGGTTTTGTCTTGTTGAGGATGTCCTTCATCCTTCAATCTTTTAGATTGTTCCTTAGACGATGTTTCCGGGATTTGGAAACGAAACGTTGGAGTGTTAACAATATCGGACTTCGGATTTTAATGGATTTTTTTTTGCCTGCCTTGTTGAAATAGAATACAAGCAGTCTTTTTAATTTGTTTTATTCAAGTCTTTATTTTTTAAAAATACATGGCTATGATGCCCGTTTTTCCTAAATCTTTGTCAAAAATATTGTTTCTTTCTAAATCTCCTTTTTAAAGTTTCGTAAAGCTAGGTGGGTCCTGATAGAGTGTTGTTTTAAAAAGTGGATCCCCACCCTGTGCTAAAACGTTTGGGAACTACTGTCATAAGAAACATATCTGATGGCTCAATCCTATCCGTGCAGTAGGCTGCTAGATCCCGAGGTCTGCCAGTGTACTGCGCACTCAGCCATGAGGGCAGCCTCTCAATCAGTCTGCAGAGCACTGCCACCAATGCAAAGGTCAGAATGCTAGCAGTGGCGCTGTGTTAAATGGTCATCAGCGTGGTTTAAGGGGATTGGGGTGGGGATTGGGCCGGGTCAGGGGTGGATCAGGGGTGAGACAGGGGCAGGAAGATCTTGGAGGCAGTACCAGATGCCAATTCCTATACCTCTGGCCCAGCTTGGACATGTCTCCTTTGGCCTAACAGATCTATGCCAGCAAAAGAGCTGGCATAGATCTGAGTAGGCCCATAGGAGACCATAGATTGTCCGGAGGGGTAAATAGTTTCTTTACTTACCTCTCCTGACCAGCCTGATCCCCAGCTGGCATGCAGGATGCAGCGGCCACTACGTCAGTGACCCTGCACCGTGCAGGCTGGCCCAGGATAGGATTGGGCCGTGTGTGTTGTCCCCATTAAGTGAATGGAGGAATGTACAACCTGTTAATCTTCCTCTTTCCACCGTTGTAGCTCGTAATATAACTTTACAAAATGATTTTGGGTCCTCTGCAGTTTGTTCTGATAAAACAAAGGCCAATACATACAGCTTACATCACCTTAATAGGAAAATAGGTGATTCACCAAGATTAAAACTGACTAACCGGAAACCATATTTGATTTATATAATTTTCATTCAGTGCTTTCCACATGAGAGCTAAGTGAATAAAAACTGGAGGCTGAGGCTGGCTTCCTTCTGCTATTATAAAAAAATATTCTGTGCCAATTCAAAGAGGCATCAAGGTGCTAGGTCCGTGCTCTGAAAGCTCCCATTTTAATGTATCGTAATGGGCTTCGGTTTGCCAGATCTTTACTAAAGTTATTCATATTTGACAAAACACCTGGCCTGTTTATAATGTTGATTGCTTTCTACTATTTTTATGCATCATTTAATAAGCAATATGTTTCATCAGAGACAGTCAGACAAAATGCTTGAACGTCTTCTGAAAAAGATCCTAGCTTTTTAAAAAAATAAAAAACTTCAAAAGGTTTTGCATTTTCAGGAACAGACCTTATATCTCCAATTACTCCCTCTGCTCCATCTGCTCTGGTTACCTTTCCTACCCATATCTCACGCCTACCCTTAACTCTTCACCTGTCAAAGAGGAAAAGAAAAAGACGACATGGGAAAGGGTGAGCAACAGAAATCATTGTGGCTGGTTTCTTTCTCCCCCTCATTTATAGGATTATACAATTCTGTTTTTTTTAAAAAAAAAAATTGCTAAACTATTGCTGTGTTTTGGTTTGTGATGACGGGTTTGAGGAAAACATAGCAACCTCAGGAAAAATGCTTTAACAATTACATAAAGAAACTAAATAAGTCATTTTAATTAAAGAGCAAGTGTATTTATCCATCATGGGGCAGCCCAATCCTGTCCAGCACCGCTACAGTGTGCAAAAGCACACTGCGTCGTATCCTGTGCTGGACAGGAGGCTGCTGTAGGTTTCCGTGGAGTAAGGGGAACTTCATCCCCTTACCCCGTGTCAAGCCCCAGCCACCCCTATGGGTGTCCTCAGAGGAGCGCCGGCAAAATGGCTGACAAATCCAAAGAGCCTAATGTCGAGAGTAAAGGCCTGGGAAAGTGAATAGGATTATACACATACCCATAAGAAAGGATGCCTCTGATCATATAAAGAGCGCCTGTCTTAAGTGCACCGTAAGGGGGAGCCGCGGTCAATGGCCAGTAGGTCAAGGGAGGCACGGGTTGAAAATGTTTGGGAACCACTGGGCTAGGGTGTTGTATTTAGATACATTCCTTGTGGATGCCATGTACTGTGGTCTATGAAATAAATCAGTTAGTTTTTAAGTTACCATAAGACTCTTTAATGGTAATGGCATCAGTGTGAGCTGTTGTTCATATAATGTGGAACCTTCGTTCTTTGACGTGTTTAGTGGACAGTACAGCTGGAAACTGGCCCAGGCATATATTTTTCCGGCAGCAGCCACATGTCAGGTTGGATACTTAAAAGAATCTCAGAATAAATGTCAAATCTAGTTTTCAATGTTACACAGATGAAAATAGTTTCTTTCTACAGCAATACCTTGACTTTCATCCACTTGACTTTCATCCACTTTGCTCTTTCAACCGTTTTCATTTATTTATTTTATTTAAAGAACCCTTTCTCCCTTTCTCCCTTTCTCTCCTCTTTCATCTGATTTCATCCAACCTTCCACGACATTTGTTGATGTTCTTATGTCTATTTTTCTTTTATTTCTCATTTTTTAGGATTAGCATGCATTCACATACGTTGTATAGTTATTTATGTTTTTCACCGGCCAAAATAAATTTGCCAGCTAAATCAGGCTATGGCTTTGACATTCATCCATTTTTGACTTTCATCCATGCTCTGGTCCCTAACACGTTGAAAGAGCAAGGTATACCTGTACCAACACTTCTGATCTTCCAGTTGAACCAAAGACACAGAGAGACAGGCTACCTACCATTTTTGTATGTTACAGAGATAGAAGCAATTCTGCAATGTGCATATGAAACCTTGATTATATGAGTACTAGAAACAGAGTTAACATTTTTCCCAAGCATAATTATGTATGGAATAAAACAACATTTTGAAATATTCTTTTTCTAATTCTCAAACAACATCAGATTACTGTTAAGGAGTTTGTCAGATTTCCTACAGCATGCTGGGAAAATCCTTTCATGTTCTAAATGCTGCATTTTTCTTGCTATCGCTTTGCACGCTAACAATTTTTTAAAAAGTCAAGAAGCCATGTAAGCAACAGCAGATGGTTCAGCAAAACACATTCTGCAGCAAGACCTATTTAATCGAGAAGTACGTTTGCATAATCAGTCATTCAAAGGCGACATTGCTAGAGCACTTGCAGCTAACTATGAAATATTACTCAAAACTGGAAAAACTGAAGTCCTGTTTTCCATATATTGCTATGTATTTAAAAATGGGGGGGGGGACTGCACCTTAAATAATGGTTGGAGTGCATGTGGAAAGAGCATCATTATACTGTGGAGCTCTTGGATGCATGTGCATTCACACTGTGGGTCCCTGTTGAAGGGGTGGGCTTTTCATTCACAGCTGTAAAGGGTATGTTTTGCCCCCACTGCAACCAAGACCCCAATTGTGTTGTTTTATTTTCCACTACTGGAGTACGTGGCAGTGTCGTGGTCCAGCAGTAACTCATGCCATGAGTAGTAGTCCGTAACCTCCTATGGACTTCCCTGAGGTAATCAAGTTCAAGTTGTTTATATGGCTGTCTCCACCAAAGCAGTCCTCTACTTTAGAAAACCTTTTGCTTGTGATGCAGACATTTTAACAGTACTAGGTAGAGTGGGATGGTTTTTAGACAAGGGGTCGGAGAACCCCCCCAAACTCAGAAAACAAGGTAGATGAAAAAGAAGAACAGTTCAATCCTGACTAGCGGGACACGGCAGCGCACATAAGGCGCCTGCCGCATCCTATGCAGAATTGGGGCTGCCCCAGCACAGCTGACAGTCTTTTCAGGGTAAAGGGATGCTTGTCCCTTTACCCTGAGTAATGCGCCAACTGCCCCCAATGGGCCTACTCGAATGCATGCCAGAATGCACGCCAGCAGCATTCAGCAGTGTTTTTCGGCCGAGATAAGCCTACACGGAGCCCGGGCGGGCGGGAGGACTAAGCTTCGTGGCCGGGGTGGAGGAAAAAAGACAGCCACCGCCGCTTTTGCTTGCTGCCTGGTGTGTGTGTGTGTGTGGGGGGGTGACCTGCCGCCCCCCTGCACCATCTATTGCTACGACTCTGCTACAGGCTTTCCACAACCTGAGTGAGAAGCACGTTAGTCTTATTTGCAAACAAACAAACAAAAATCCTTCCCTCTCTTACATACAGATTTTCAGCCACAGATCTTACAATCACTTATGGCACAATACTAACATAATCACATATGTATCACTACATAACTAAGTGATACTAAAAATCACTTATGGCACAATACTAATGTGCTGCACAGGTGCATGCCACTGCTAAACTGCTGAAAAGCAGTTTACACCAGCAGGGGAGAAGTCTGAGCCGGTGCAAACCCCGGAGTGCCACATTCAGGAGCAGAGTGGGCCAATGGCGAGATCCACGCTGCTCGGCGCGAGGGCAGAACGGGGCTGGGAGAGGGCAGGGGAAGACACGAAGGGGGTGTAATGGGGTGGGGGAAGGGTGGCAACGCGGGTGGGGGTGGGCAGATCGGGATCGGCAACACTGGTGTGCGCCGAATTCTATCCCTCTTCTCTGGCCTGTTTTCCCGACACGGATCGCCTCGGACTTGTGCCAGCTATTTAGCTCACGCAGGTCCAAGAAGACCCATTGCTACAGCTGGGGCTTTCCCTGGGGCAAGGGGACGAATTTCCTGTGCTGTGTGGGAAACTCAAGTCAAGTTCACAACTCAAAAACATCAATAAAAACAACTAAAATTATATCTAACCCCCCCCCCCCACAAAATACTGAATTGTCCCTCTTCATCCCTGTATAGCGTATCTTCTATGGCTGTTTGCTGGTGTTTCTTCTGTATCTTTTTGGATTGTGAGCTCTTTGCGGACAGGGAACCACTGATTTCTTTATTGTGCTATGTAGACCACTTTGTGAACTTTTTTTTGTTAAAAAGCAGTATATAAATATTTTTAATAAATAAACAAAATAATATTCAGTAAAACAATAAAAAATGGACAGTGCAACAGAACCAGGAAAAAACTGCCTTATAAAAAAACACTCAAAGAAAGGCTAGACCAAACAGTCTTGACCCTTCTCTGAAATGCCAGCAAAAAGGGAGCAGTTGTAATCTTCAATGGGGGGAATTCCAAAGGTTTGGAGCCACAACGGAAAAGACATAAGAACATAAGAAGAGTCTTGCTGGATCATGCCAAAGGCTCATCTAGTCCAGCTTCCTGTATATCAGTGGCCCCACCAGATGCCTCAGGGAGCACAAAAGACAACAAGATAACCTGTTTCCTGTTGTCACTCCCTTGCACCTGGCACAGAGAAAACCTACTTCTAAAGCCAGGAGGTTGCTTATGGCTTGTAACCTGTGATGGTCTTTTCCTCCATGAATCTATCCAAACCCCTTTTAAAGGCATCTAGGCCAGGTGCCATCACCACATCCTGTGGCAAGGAGTTCCACAGATGAATTACACGCTTGGTGAAGAAATATTTTCTTTTGTCCGTTCTAACTCTCCCTCCACTCAATTTTAGTGCATGTCCCCTGGTTCTGGTGTTGTGCGAGAGGGAGAAGAATTTCCCTCTATCCACTCTCTCCATCCCATGCATAATTTTATACGTCTCAATCATGTCCCCCCTCAGCCACCTTTTTTCTAGACTGAAAAGCCCCAAACGCTGTAGCCCTTCCTCATAAGGGAGGTGCTCCAGCCCATGAATCATTTTGGTCTCTCTTTTCTGTACCTTTTCCAATTCAACTATATTCTTTTTGAGGTGTGGTGACCAGAACTGGACCCAATACTCCAAATCGATTTGTACAAGGGCATAATGATATTGGCCGTTTTATTCTCAATCCCTTTTTTAATGATCCCGAGCATGGAATTGGCCTTCTTCACAGCCGCCGCACACTGGGTCGACACTTTCATCGACCTGTCCACCAGCACCCCAAGATCTCTCTCCTGTTCCATCACAGACAGCTCAGAACCCATTAGCGTATATGTGAAATTTTGGTTTCTTGCCCCAATGTGCATCACTTTACACTTACGTACATTGAAGCCCATCTGCCATTTTACTGCCCATTCTCCCAGTTTGGAGAGATCCTTCTGGAGCTCCTCACAATCCCTGCTGGTCTTCTCCACCCGGAAAAGTTTAGTGTCATCTGCAAACTTAGCCACCTCGCTGCTTATCCCCAACTCCAGGTCATTTTCGAACAAGTTGAAAAACACCGGTCCCAAGACCGATCCTTGGGGCACACTGCTTTTCACCTCTCACCATTGTGAAAATTACCCATTGACTCCCACTCGCTGTTTCCTGGTCTTCAACCAGTTCCTAATCCACAAGCAGAGGCGTAGCTAGGCGCCCCTGCTACTGTGGCGGAAAAGCCTGCCGCCCCATTATGCAAATTAAATAATTTGCATAATTAAATAATTTGCATAATGAGTTTCGGGGTTTTTTTCAAGGTTTTTAACGCTAACGGGGCTTCTAAAAGGGTATGTGTGCTTTGCCAAACTTATCTGTAGTTCTAGGAACCTCCAGCGACGATCAGGGGCGCAGATCGTCCCTCTGCAGCTCTGCTCCCGGTCGCGAACTCTGCAAAGCATCCAGGAGCGCGCTGCAGAGTTAACGCATGCGCAGAGCGACGATGTTTCCAATCGTCACTCTGCACAAGCGTTAACTCTGCAGCTCTGCTCCCGGGCGATTTGCAAATCGCCCAGGAGCAGAGCTGCAGAGTTAACGCTTGCGCAGAGCGACGATTGGAAACATCGTCGCTCTGCGCATGCGTTAACTCTGCAGCACGCTCCTGGGCGCTTTGCAGAGTTCGCGTCCGGGAGTAGAGCTGCAGAGGGCCGATCTGCGCCCTTGATCGTCGCTGGAGAGTCCTAGAACTACAGATAAGTTTGCGCAAAGCACACATACCCTTTTAGAAGCCCCGTTAGCATTAAAAACACTTTAAAAAAAACAAAAGTTAAGGAGGCTCCCGCCCCCCACGGAGCCTTTCCGCCCCAACGCCCTGGGGCCCACCGCACCACCGCCCCATATCAGACGACGCCCCTGTCCACAAGAGGACCTGCCCTCTTATTCCCTGACTGTGGAGTTTTCTCAGGAGCCTTTGATGAGGGACTGTGTCAAACGCCTTCTGAAAATCCAGATATATAATATCCACGGGTTCTCCCACATCCACATGCCTGTTGACCTTTTCAAAGAATTCTAAAAGGTTTGTGAGGCAAAATTTCCCCTTGCAGAAGCCATGCTGATTCTCCCTCAGCAAAGCCTGTTCTTCTATGTGTTTTAAGATTTTATCCATAATGAGACCTTCCATCATCTTCCCTGGAACAGATGTTAGGCTGACCGGCCTGTAGTTTCCCGGGTCCCCCCTCCTTCCTTTTATAAAGATTGGCGTGACAATCCTCCAATCCTCTGGCACAGTGGCCGTTTTAAGGGACAAGTTGCATATTTTGGTCAAGAGGTCAGCAACTTCATTCTTGAGTTCCTTCAGAACTCTTGGGAGGATGCCATCCAGGCCTGGTGATTTATTGATCTTTAATTTGTCAATTAAGTCTGAAACGCCTTTTCTTTTAACCTCTATTTGACTTAATTCTTTAGTCAGGGGAGGCTGTTCAGGCAGACCTTGTCATGGATCACATTCTGGGCAAAACAATGAGGACTATACGCACACGCAATCTTTGGCTGTATTCCTGGTTCTCTGGATTAGGGTCACATAGTGAAAATCCCTGATATTCAGCTTCTTTTTCCACCTGTTTTGGATCTATCACCTCAGAGTCAAGCGCGATTGCGCTGCTCTGTCCACTGCAAATCCCACGGAGCGCCCGCTGAGGAAGGTAAGTTCTCCACCAGGCGGCGGCAGGGTGGGGGGAGGGTGGAACGAGGCGTTCAAGGCTGGGGGATTGGTCGGCCAGGCCCAGGAAGGGGGAGGGATCGGCAGCGGCTGCTCTGCCGGGATCCTATCCCCCTTCCTAGGCCTGGCTGCAGTTACATGGCCTGCTCACATGTGTGCCAGCAAAATAGCTGGAACACATTCGAGTAGAACCACCAGGGAGGCTGGGGCTCTACTCGGGGTAAGGAGACGAACATCCCCTTCCCCTGAGGAGTGTTTCAGCTATGCCGGTGGTGCTTGGTCCTATCTGGATAGGATGCAGCGCAGGCTCTATGCCCACTGAAGGAGAAATGACAAGGGATTCTCCCAAATTCTCCTGAAGAGCTATAAACTCTCAAGACACAAGACAGCCCTTAAAACAAACTCCAAATTTATTTAAAGCAATTGCTTGGAGCATACCAGTCAACAAAACTTATCAGAGAGCTGTGGAGTAATGTGCACACCCTACATCCGTTTTACACCTCTATTTATAAACTTTTCAATACCTCATTACCATTAAATCATCCCCTTCATTACATATCATTACGACTGCGCAGTACATCTGTTACGTATAGGTAGGCTTACCAGATTTTCCCGGTTCTAAACCAGGACACCCCCCCTCCCAACAATTAAATAATTAATTAAATTAATTAATTAAAATAAATTTTTAAAAAATCTTTTTTTGGGGGGGTGCGAAGCCATATACAAACCATTAAATCTTAAACCACTATAAATGCATTATTGCTAAATAAAATATTGTTAGGGGAGAGCAAGTTCAGGATCACAGTGCCATCCTATTCTGAACCTACAATTCCTTTGACACCACGCTGAAGCCTACCCAGACGGGATTGGGTTGCCCAAAGCACTCCCCTTATACCCATTGGCCGGCTACAACATTCCAAAGAGACTCCCTACCGGAAGACTTGGGATAACGAAAGCGCATCCACAGGTCCACGACCACCCCTTTTCCAGAAAGGACTGCTGACTGAGCCTCCTGGCCTTGAAGCAGCTTTGGGTGTTGTTAAGACCTCCTAATAAACCCCTTTGAGTGGCATCTCCTGATCTATTTGTAGTCTGTCTCTGTCCTGGGGCAGAAACCCCTGAGGTCATTGAAAATGTGGACCTGCCTCCTTGGGATGACAGGGAGAGGGCCAAGGCATGCCACCTGCCTCCCATCAAAATCCAGCTGGAGCTAAAGGTTATGCCCACATACCGCCTTCTGCCACAGTAGGGAGAAAACTGCAGGCATTATCCTGCAACGGCTGGAGTTGAGAACTGGGCTGAAGATAACATTGTAAAAATACACAAATGTTTTGGAAGATGGTTATATAATAGTCTGTCCTGAGATGTTACAAGAAAAACACCTTCGACCGAAGATATCACTGAATGTGGTGGTAGCAAAATACTGGCACACTCATATAATCCCAATGAAAAGAACAGTGTCAAAAATATGGCGGACTATGCAAATGTGAAAATTAACAGCAATGAAACCATTCAGAAATGGAAAGTTAAAGATAATGAAAAAAAATTAAAAGGATTAGTAGCAATGTTTAAAGTACTTCAATGTACATTATGCCCAGGAAAATCTTCAAGGTCAGGTATTGACACTATTATGATAAACAGAATTCTCTTCTATTTCTCTGTTTCTTCTCTATTCTCTAACATGAGAGAAGGTTTGGGTTGTTGTTGCTTTGGGTAAAGAATCACAAGGATACAGGACATATCACAAGGATGAAGATACAATTGATGTTAATTTGGCCAAATGGCTGTATCTTAGACTGGTGTGACCCAATGATATACCACAGTTCTGAAGAAGATGAGGAAATGAAATACAGTATCTTAAATTAGTGGCTACTGAAAGTGGACAGACACAAATCGAACCCTGTAATCAGGCCGTCCCCATTTCAGTTTGGAGAATTTGAGATCCTTCTTTAGCAGTAGCTAATATTGTATAATGTGTCATTCCTATCTTAAAGTTTTAAAAAACAAAACAAACGTCAGCGTTGCTTTTTATGGTGCATAAAAAGAAGTTTCCTTAACAACCGTACAAAAAAAACAACCTAAAAAAACCCCTCGCTAAACTTGACAAAAGTGAATCCTTTCTTTTGTATTCAATTAGTAGACCATACTCCCACACACTCTTATAAAGCAAAGCTTCTTTGTATTGCAGGTCTACAGTGCAACAAGACAAATGATCATTTAATTTACAGTTCTGAAGATTAAGAGCCAAATCCACTGTAGCTTTAGAATGGCGGAGTGCGCGCTCTGCCGTTCTAAAGTGTTGCAAACGTGCCATAAGGTACCTTCATGCCTACTTTGGAGTAAGGGAGACCGGCCTCCCTCACTCCACCGCCGGGATGACCATACGGCCGCTGGAGGCAGGTAAGGCTCCCACCGGCAACCACATGGGCGGTCCAGGTGGCGAGGGAGGTGGGCCATTGGCCGAGCCGGTGCAAGAGGGGATGGGAATGGTGTCCGTCATATCCCCGTCCCCGCCGGGTGGGCTCGGCCGTTACACGGCCTCCTCTTACTTCTGCCAGCTATTTAGCTGGCAGAAATCCGAGGAGGCCTATTGGCCCAGCCCCGGTTTACACCCGGGGAAGGGGACAGTAACCACTAACGTCCCCTTCCCCTGAGCAGACTTCCGGCTCGCCACATGGCGGTCCGCGGCGAGCACTGGATCCAACGGGTGGTCCTGGGCTGCCTTCCAGATCCTTACACAGGATTTGGCTGTAAGTTAAGGATTCCAAATCATGCAGATGGATGGATGGATAATTTGCTTACTTGGCAGCATTCCTGAAGATTGTGGGTTCAAGTGTCAAGTGAACACCTGATCCTTTGGACTGTAAAAATCACATGACCTTTAAAAATTTCCCTCTTTCTTGTATCGAATGTATCATAGAAACAAGGTCAGTTTGGATGATATTTTTCTCCCTGAGCTGGTCCATGGGATTAAAGTTGGATATGTCCGTGCTATGTGCATATCGTACCCCATCCACTTGTTAGTTCTATTAATTGCATGGGGGGGGGGGTATCTGAATTGTACCTCTAGAGTAGGCTTAACAGCATGTGAAGAGGGACATTTCAAATGACCCCCACCACCACCACTACCACCATGATTAAGAGAAATATAACCAGGTAGGGAGAGGATAG
This sequence comes from Plestiodon gilberti rubricaudatus, assembly GCA_026170595.1. Classification (NCBI taxonomy): domain Eukaryota; kingdom Metazoa; phylum Chordata; class Lepidosauria; order Squamata; family Scincidae; genus Plestiodon; species Plestiodon gilberti. The sequence continues at coordinate 78,968,785 of JANXHW010000005.1, read as the reverse complement.
GCAGGAGGTCACACACACAGCATGAGTATGTACTCCAATAATGTGGCCAGGCAGAAAAGTACCATCCAAACCGGCCCACAGGAACGCTTCAAACACAGTGTCACATTCAAGTGTAATAACAAACCAGTAGCACATACACCAGGTTCCTGCAGTTTCTCCCTTCTTCCTCCTCTTTGGGGCACAAGGGGAGGAGACTTTCTATTCACAGTTTGCAACAAACCACAATTTCCCATTTTGTTCAGAAACTGGGGTTTGCGCAAACCACAACTTGTTAAGCAAACATTCTTAAGCATGTATGTACTAACGCTTTCGTGGCCAGTGAAACTGGTATTTTTGTTAAGATTATTCGGGCTGGATGGCCACGGTCTCATAAAAAACATTGTTTCCTGATGTTTCGCCTGCATCTTTGACAGGCATTGTCAAAGGCGAGGGAGCACCAAAGTACTCCAAACCACCCTCTCTCTGGGAGAAATGAAGCTTCAGTTATAGTTATTCGCATGTTCTGCTAAAATTGTTTTCCCCTCATCTGGGCTTTCTTGCAACAGTACGGTCCAGGCTTCTCCTGGTCCTGGTATTGTGTGTCTATTTCTCCTTCCTTTGGCTCCAGTCTTGCCATAGGGTTTCATCTCAGGCTACTCTGACTTTAGATTTTCCTCCTTCCCAAGGAAAGTTTGACAGGGATACTAGTACTGCAGCCTTTCACTCATTTGATCTCCACTTTACAAGCCAGCCCAGGCATGAGTTACGTGGGGCTTGGAGAAGGAAAAAGAATGATGGTGGTGGTTATTGTATTCAAGTAGGGGGGGCATTCAAGCTGTCAGGGGAGTGGGGAGCGAGGTGAGTGGAGGTTTCAAGCAGGACAGGAAGTGAGGTTGGGCGAGTGATCATATAATGCTATTTAGGTGGAAGGGAGAGATGAAGGGGGGAAGGTAGAAGATGAGAAGGTGGGCTCTGAGCTCCTCAAAAAGAAGGGTAGATAAACATATATATGTGTGGGTAGACAGAACAAGACATCTTCGGGATTCCGGTTATAAAATGAATTTATAAAATGTAAAAACTGTAAAATGATCAGCGACTTTACAAGTCAATTAAAATCACATATGTGAATGAAATGCTTTATTTAATCCATGATTAAAATACAATAAAAACATTCTAAAACTTCTTCCGCATGACATTTCGTTCATAATCCATGAACTTTTTCAAATGCAAAGACTATATAAAGAAAAATAAAGAAAAAAAATATTTTTTTATATTTTTAAACTTTTAAACACTAAGCTTTCTTTTAAAATAACTTGTTTATCATTAAATCTGGCTCAAGGAATAAGTGAAATATCATGCAAATTAGGACTGTATGTCTACCTAGAACTTTGTTCTAGTGCAGTGGTTCCCAAACGTTTTAGCAGCAGGACACACTTTTTTAAAATGACACTCTATAAGGACCCACCGAGCTTTACGAGACTAAAAAAAAAATCTAGAAAGAAATAAAATGTTATTTATTGATTTACAAGTAATAATATTTATTTACCAAAAAAACCCTTGATCCATTTCTCATAATGAGGCAGCTTTAATTAAAACCCTTGAGGCTTGAGGGGTTTAGTTACGTGGACCAGCCTTCACCTGCTCCCACTACCTGTCATTGACGGACATGGAAAAAAAACCACACCTTAAGAAAGACACTCAAACATCTCCCTATATTTACACAAGCTTGCAAACTGCAGGAGCTCTGCTCCTTGCTGGGCACTTAGCAGCTATCTGATTTTTGAATAGCCTCAGGGCTTGAGGCAATTAGTTATCTGAGCTTTCCCGTGTTTCATTGGAGGCTCTGCTCGTAACCCACCAGAAAGCTGAGTTAAGTGAAACATCATGCAAATTAGGACACTATGCCTGCCTAAAACTTTGTTCCTTGTGTATTGTTTTTAAGTGGATGAATTAAAGCTGTAAAATATATAATACGATATAATACAGCAACCACCCATATACAGCCAAGGTTCCTGTGATCCTCATTATTTCTCTTTAGCACCATGTAATGGTCCAGGGGATAGAGGTGTTGGCAGAGAGAGTCAGGCCAATGATCTGCCAGTTACAATTAATAGACTCTCTCTCTCTCTCTCTCTCTGCTAAAAAATTATTTCTGCATTTCTTTCTTGAACCATTATTTGTTGCTACATCTCTCTATGGCCATTAACACAGCTTGCTTTTCACACTAGCAAGCTGCCTTCTTCCTCCTCTTTGGGGCACTGCTGAGGCATTGTTTTCCCATAATTAGTCTGAAGTGGAGGTAAAATCAAGATTAATCCACACTGTTACCAGTGGCGTTTCTGCTATTATTTTGTATTATGCTCTCGTATTCATGTTTTGTAGCCTATTAGCTTGGCATTCCGGACAATGTTCTTGAAGTCTCTATATGGAACTATGGACACTGTTTTTTCTGAAACATTGGTCAGGTGCTTGGAATTCCTGACCTCTTCTACTCCAATGTAAGTTCTATATTCTGGGAAAGGAGACAAGGCTGTAAACTACCAAGGTGCTGGTGCAAGGCTATTCTTATTGGGATTTAACTACTGTAGTGCCATCCTGTCTGCCCAGTCAGTCTTGTCAGAGACACTGAACATTTTGGGGGTCTGGGAATGTGAACAAACAATGAACATTCTTTACATCAAGGACTGCATCCCTAAATAACAGATCAATCAATTACAATCTCCTGCGGCAGAGACGTAACAATGGTGGAGCGCATGGTTCACTCGAACCAGGTGCTCAGCGGCGGAGCGCGTGGAGCAGAAGCGGGCGGGCGGGGCAGTCACCGACGCGAAGCACCGCGTTGTGTTGGCCCGCCAACCCGCCCTGGAGCCCGTTACGCTCTGAAATGAGCGGAAAACAGGCAGGGCGCATCAACGTGACGCAGGCCCCACCCCCACATGCAAGGCACCCGACATTTCTGATCCCCGGTATACAATTGCTGGTTTGGTTCGGGTTCTCCGGCTGGCCACATCTCACCCAGCACATATGCATTCCCCCAGACCCCTATAAATATTCACAGCCTGCCCAAGTGTTTGTGTGATCCAAATGTGAGGCAAAGACCACCTGTGTCCTTGCATCATTCTTGGGTCTCCAAAATGCTGAACCGATCCTAGCACCAAAGCTCGGCAAGCTGTCTTCAGAGAGGTAGGTATAATTGCACTTTAAACTCTCTCTCTCTCTCTCTCTCTCTCTCTCTCTCTCTCTCTCTCTCCCCTCAAATCATCCCCAACCCCCCTCTCTTTCCCCCTTTCCCCTTAAGATTAAGTAATGCGCCCTTGAATTCCTTCCCTGAACATTATCTCCTTTTTCCTTACTCTCTTGGTGTACAAAATACTCATTGCAAACATTCATCCAGCACAAGACAGGCACACACACAAACATGTGTTGATTGCTATTTCTTACTGTATTTTTGGTAAAAGGGTATCTTTGTATACATTATTTTGATGTCTGTTCTTTTGCAATAAATCTCTAATCTTTTTTAATTGGAAGTTCTCCTTCTCTCCATCCTTCTGCATAGTATTACTGTACCTGCAACCAGTTAAAGATTCCTTATCAGGGAGCTGTGTCTTAACTACCTTCCCCTTGGAAAGGCAGGACTGGCCATCCTGTATCCTTCTCCAGGGAAACATTTATTAAATAATTCCCCGCAGGTCCCCTGGTAATATAATACAACACTGGCCCAATCCGATGGTGGCCTTATGCTGACGGATCTTGTGACCTGAGCCGTCGTCGTGCAACATGCTCCATATTGTTGCTAACAACGGCATGGGAGCAGGGAAGACCGAACCAGCAGCAGTGGGCTGCCGAACCCAGAGCAGGTAGGTCGGCAGCGGGAGCAGTTCAGGGATGGATCATGGGTGGTCCAGGAGCAGGGACTGGGCTGGGCCAGGGGTGGTTTTGGGGCGGGAGGGGGAGGATCTTGGTGGCAGCAGTGCTCACTGTACTCCTTTCCTCCTTTTCCCAACCTGACACACACCCTGACTCTCCTCGGACATACGAGGAGACCCGGTGGAAGCCAGGCAGCCTATGGGAAGGTAAGTAAAAAAATATTTTTACTTGCCTCTTCTGCGCTGTCTGGTTACCTCCCCACCATACTATGCAGTGCACGGTCAGTCCGCAGCACTGCGTGCTATGATAGTCTGGTGAGGATAAGATTGGGCTGTTAGTATAGCACAATACTATCCACAATGCCTTTCCTCATGGTCAAGATCCTTCTATTTAAAAAAAAAATTTTTTTTACAGTGAAATAGCATTATTTTGTGTAGAACACATTTTGTGTGCAGAAGGTCCCCGATTCAGTCCTTGGCAACCCTAGTTAAAAAGAACTCCAGGCTGCAGGGCTGGAAACCTCTGACCTGCCAAATCATTCACTAAGTGTTTTTGACTTATTTTGGGTCATTTAGTATTTTGACCCTTGCTCCATTCACTAAGTATTTTTAAAATTGGAAGCTGGCAACTGTAACAGTGTGACCAGATACAATGGAGGACAAAGAGGGAATTTTGGCAGGTGCAGCTCATTATGGAAGGGTGCAAAAAGCTGCACCTGCCAAAATTCCCTCTTCTATACAATGGTTAAAAAGGTATAGGCACTCTGTCCTCCATTGTATCTGGTCACCCTGCTGTAGAAAGACCTCAATCCGAGATTCCTCCAACCACTGCCAAAGTAGACACTACTGGGCTAGACAGACCAATGATCTGACTTTGTTGTAAGGCAGCTTCATATATTCAAATGAACAGCCATGTCCACATTTGGCTAGCTGCACTTCTTGCAACATACGACTAGAGGAATTTATACATCTTCCCCCGCAAACCAGGGAGCGCTTTGCACATCTGACCAGCGAGAGAAACATTGCAAAAAAGCACCACCATTTGCTTTGTGGATGCCTCAACATCTGAAGCTGCTTGAAAGCTGTTCTGCCCTCAAAGGAGCAAAACAACTATAAGGATGCAATACAGTCACGATTATTCAGCCATGGTATATACACTGTGCATCCTCCTGCAGCTCCAAAATCTATGAGCTACATCAGTGGGGCCCAATGCTAGATTAGTTCTTCTTCGGCTATTCCCAAGTGATCTCTCTACCTGCTTTTGACTTCCCCAGGAAAAAAAAAACTTCTTTCTTAACACTACAGTGCTTATTCCTGAAGTGTGCTGTTAGAACGGGTTAAACAACATGATGAGTGTTCAAGACTTCAATGTATTCGCCACTTTTTCTTTATTTCCTTTGACCCAACAGTCTCTGTGGGATTCACTACATGAATTCGTACGGTAGGATCCATTAAATCAAACTCTTTCCCTGCTGGTGAATTTGCAAGCATAGTCTCATGTTAAAATTGATGCAACAAATGGTGAGAGATGTTGCTGTATTTGCTTGAGCGTTACGACGATCCACACACTTTAAGAAATCTTGCCTTCATTTACATATTGAGCTTAATTGTCACTGACTTTCATCACTGTTACACAACTCAGAGATCCAGCAGTTATATGAGAACATTTTCATGCCCCATAGAAATATGGAGACTTCATAGTTCACTCTTGCATGACTGGTGCGGGGGAAGAAAACTAGCTGCCAGACTAAGGTAGCATTCAATTAAGCAAAGACTGGCACATTGGTAAAAAAAAATATTATAATGGAAATAGATGCAATTATTTAAACAACAGGTACTACAATAGCTAAAAAAAAACACCAGGCAATAGGAGAATCCCAAGTAAGTCAAGTATATATTCATTTCCCAATTCTGCAGCATTTAGATCAAAAACACGCCACTTTGAAAGGAAATTAAAATATTCGTCAGACATCAGTCACAAACCTGAATGCCAATCACAGGAAGTGTCTAAATTCTTCTATCTACGTGCAAACAACTGCAGCAGATGATAACAGAAGTTATTAGCAAAACGGAAGAGCAGAATAATGAAAGACAAATCGATCCTATTACTGTTGCATCTGAATCCAAATCTAATCTGTGCACATACTTAGACCCCTGTGAACATGAAGCAAGAGCCAACCGCAGCTCAGATTTGCAACTATGAAACGCAGCATGTTATACAGTACCTTCATCAGTCATTTTGCAAGAGAATTCAAAACTAAGTCACAAAGCACCAATATTAGCAACACGGTTGTGAATTAGAGATCACACTCTGCTCCATAATGAATAGAATGAGACGTTTACTTACAAGGTTTCTTAAGCAAATTGATCATTTTCAACGACTGCAGATGGGAGACAGAGACGCTCCCCCTTTTGATGCGCTTTGATGAAAGAACTGAATCTGAGAGATCACTGATGGAAAAATTTATCAAAAGAACTGGTTGGTTACAGCAATATTTTAAAGCAAATGAAGTTTGTGTGGGCACAGCCTGGTGGATCAAGTTGAAAATACATGGGCTATATTTGGATTTTAGAAAAAAAGGAACGCCTACAAACGTCTTTGGAAAGTAAAGAAGCCTCTAGGAGGAATTGCTCCTACTCAATAAAAGCAGTAAGATTTAGAAAAAAGATGAGAAGATTGCAGACCCCAATCACTTAAAATGTAATAAAATACTGTAGATGCCATTTGCTTTCTTGATGAACTCAAGTGAAGCACTTAACCTCTCCAGGTCAACCTGAAAGCACAAGTTCCTTGATAAACATAGACTGATTGCTTTTAGGTTGGAACTACACAGAATAAGCAACAAAGGACTGCCACAGAAAATGGCAGCCCAGTGTCAGTATCTCTCCCTCTATAATTACACTTGCCATACACTTGCCCGGAATGCCTGGGACCCTCCTGGATTTCGGGCTCAGGTCCCGGCATCCCGGGAGGTATGCCACAATCCTGGATTGCCACCGCCGCCGCCATTTTGAAAATTTGGTAACTTACCCGGGCGCCGGCATGTTGGCTCGCGAAATCTCGTGAGATCCAAGATGTCGGCGGCCAAATCTCGTGAGGGCATAATGCCCTCACGAGATTTGGGCGCCGACATCTTCGATCTCATGAGATTTCGCGAGCCAACATGCCGGCGCCCAGGTAAGTTTCTTTAGTAATGGCGGCGGCGGCAGCGGCGAGCGGGTGAGTAGGCCGTTCGCCCGCTCTCTCACTGGCTCAGAGGAGGTGAGACAGCGGGCGAACGAGAGACTGCCCGGGCCGTGCAAGCCTCCAGGAGGCTCCCGCGCCCGGGCAGTCTCTCTCCGGATCGCTCGCTGTCTCACCGGATCAGCAGCACGATGAGGAGCAGCACGACTCACGAGGAGCAGCACTGCCGGATCAGCAGCATGACGGCGACGACGGGGTAATAATATAATTAATTATTTAAGCGAAAAATAAATAAATAAATAAAAATGGGCCCGCGGTTGCAAAAAAAGCAGCTGCGAAGCCGCAGAAACCCATCACAGCGCCTCCTCGCAAGGAGACCATGGTTGTCACCTGGGGGCATTGACTCCCCCAGCCCCTTTATAGTATCGCTACTGCTCAGATCTGTCCCTGGCCAAAGGGTCACACCTTCCTTCCAGACCCTAGGAACATTAATGCCCATTATCTGTTATCTAGTTATATAAAGGCCTAGAGAGATTAGCACATCTTCACTTTGCACAACACAGTAAGATGTTCTATATTTATTTTAAAACAGGGGTTCTCAACCACATCGGGGCCATGTACCACCTGCAGGGCTGCCATCCCGCTGCCGTACCACCAGAAGTAAGTGGAAATAACGTCATTGCCACTTCCAGGTTTTTGGCCGCGATGGAGCCCTGAAAACGATGGTAAGGTGGTCAGGGTGCACAGGAGGACATTTCCCAGCATGGGAAACCTGCATGCTCAAGCTCTGCTGGCCTCCTGGGGCCGCTTACCATCATTTTGAGGGCTGCATCGCGGCACAGCTGCAATGGCGGCCGCCATCTTGCCAGGTGAGTGTTGGCATACCACCGACACTTGGTCTGCATACCACTACTGGTATGCATACTGTCAAAGAAATTGTAGGTTCAGAATAGGATGACACTGTGATCCTGAACTTGCCCAGTTAACAGTATTTTATTTAACAGCATTTAGCAGTGTTGTATTATTATATTATCTTTATATAATATTAATATTAAGAAATGATTTTTATATATTAATGATGTGCTATAAGGTTTTTTTTGTTATATATTTCAGGAGTTAAAAGCTGAGGTCATTTTTAGAACAAAGAGGCAGAGAGAAAGGATTTAATTATGTGTATGTGTTTTATTATCAATTTGAGTGCTTATCTGTCTGTGTTCAGAGTCAGTGTTCTAATTTATGGCACAACCAGTGACAGGAGAAACGAAAGTTAATGAGTTAGTAGAATTCAACCACGTTATATAGGAGAATAGAAAGTTAGTAAAAAAAAAAAAGTTTTACGCATGTCTAAGAATTTAGAAAACAGATGTACTGCACAGTCATAATGATATGTAACAAGGGGGATGATTTAATGTTAATGAGGTATTGAAAAGTTTATAAATAGAGGTGTAAAACAGACGTAGGGTGTACACATTACTCCACTGCTCTCTGATAAGGTTTGAGGACTGATGTGCTCCAAGCAATAGCTTTATAAATAAATTTGGATTTGTTTCGATGGCTATCTTGTGTCTTGAGAGTTATAGCTCTTCAGGAGAACTTGGGATAATCCTTTGCCATTTCTCCCTCAATACCACCGGTTGAGAACCCTTGTTTTAAAACATTTGTGCCCTACCTTTCTCACCAAAAGCTCTGTACTATGCTGTGCTTCATACAGACCCTTTGGATGCTATGTGAAACGGACTGGGGCAAGATTGTTTGGGTGGTTTTTTTCCCCCCTCTATTCTTTATCTGCGCCTTGAAGACAAAGTAAGGGAAAGTAACTTTGCAAGCAGCTCTTAGTGTGACCCTTGGAGAAGATGCATGAGCAACCCTGACAAAAATTTTACATTTTCTATGGGGTCCTGCAATAGCTTAACCATTTCAATTTTTCCTTTGTTTTTTTGCTATGTCAAAATTTGGCTTCAAGACAAGCTTTAGCCTCTGGGACCACTAAGAGCTTCTTGAAGAGAAATCTAGATATAAATCTTTCATGGTTGCTTTGTCAGTGCAGAACAACACTTCTCCCGTTCAAATATGCATGACACTCAGGTTTCAAGCAATGAAGATCACCAAGGGAGTTTGAAAGCAACTGGGATTAAGATCACAAGCATGCAGGGAAAACTCTGGAAGTTTCACTACCATCAACATCAAAAATCCAGAGCAAGTGGCAAGTGCTTGGTACTTCACATATTGTATGTACCAAAGCTGTCCTGACTGAAAGACTCCACTTACAATTATAGTGTAACACAATTGTCTGTTTGGGTTGCCCTATGTTTGCTTTGACCAACTCGGCTCAAGGGCTGTGGGGATTATATGTTTCAGACAGCGCGATCCTACTCAACTCCTCCACTGGTGCAGCCAGTGGGGGAAGGAAGAACGGGAGGCTTTGGAAGGGAATGGCCATTTCTCAAACCTTCCAGCCAGGCGTGTCGCTATTGCAAAGCGCGCGGGGCGGACCACCGGAGGGTGACGCGCGCGGGGTGGACCGCCGGAGGGTGACGCGCGCGTCACCTCCCCTGCGCGCGTCGCCCTCCGGAGGCTCCGCTCCGAGGCCTTCTCCCGGCCTCGGAGGCTCCTCCCCGGGAAAAGGCCTCGGACCGTCCTCCCCGGCCAACGCGCCAGGGCCTTCTGACGAAGGCCCACTGTATCACAACGTAATTTATAATGTTTTTCGCGCATGCACAGACCATTCCTGAGGGAAAAAGGCTGCCCTTTTCCCTCAGGAACGGTCTGCGCATGCGCGAAAAACATTATAAATTACGTTGTGACGCAGTGGGCCTTCATCAGAAGACCCAGGACAGCTGGCCGGGGAAGACGTCCCCGGAGCTGGCTGCAACGAGTGGCCGGGGGGGCAGAGTCGGGGGCAGAGTCGGGGGCACCCAGGGCAGCATCCTGTCGGGTTGCCCCCCAAAAATTTGCGGCGCGGCCACTAGCCAATTTACCATTTAGGGGCTGGGTGTGGGGGGGTCATTAGGGTGACGCGCGCACCCCCGCTTTGGGGCGGCGCACGCCCTAGTGATGCCTCTGCACAGAGACGTATCTTGGGTGGAGCGGACGGAGCACTGGCTCCAGGCGGCAACACAGGCTGGGGCGGAACGCTGCGCTGCCCTGAGTTGGCGCCCGCCCTGCCTCGCCCGCCGTGTAGCTGGAAATTCCAGCTACACGGCGGGCGATACAGGGCAGTGGAAGGCCGCCCAACTGGCCCCTGGAGGCTCTGCCGGGTCCGCACGGCACCGGGAGATGGCCTCCGCACGTCCTGCCAGCTCGGCCCCTACTGCCCAGGCCTTCGTCAGCGATTTCGCACATGCGTACAACGCCGATGCGTACAACGCCTCCGGAGCCGCGTGGACCCGGAGGGAACAGCAAGTCAGGAGGGACACAGCGGGTGGGCAGACGGCACCCGGGGGGTCGGGCAGGCACCCGGGGCAGAGTCCCTCTGGGTCCCCCCCCCCAATATCGCGCCACGGCCGGGAAAGAATTTTTGTCCAGCCATTGATTGGCTCTGTTAGCTGGATTTTTTGCCCTCCCTGTGCGGGGTGTTTACTATTTAACCATTCCTAGTTCTATTTGGCACTGATTGGCTGCTTTGTATTTTAATAGTCACAAATGAATAGTTTCTGACCAGTGTGAAGGGGGAGTTGAGTGTGGGGATTTTAACTAATTAAAGGCTGGAACGACTCTGGGAGACCAGTGAGTACGTGGCCGGATGGGAGGACTGGAGCCTGACGGCAGACAAGCGAAGAAGCTCTGAGTCAAATCAATCCAGCCGAGTCACGTGGTTCCGCCAGGAAATAACCCCACCTGTTGTAGTTCTTGGGGCGAGACGGAGGAGGAGGGAACCATTGTGGCTGGGATGCCAGCAGGCTAATTTCCCCCTTCCCCACTTTTTGCATCAGGAATTTAGCTCCACCCTGGTCCTTAGGTATCCTGTTATTGTGTTAATAAAGTTGTGGCCAAGTGTCTAATCCACATACAGTTGTTTTGTCTCTTATTTACCTCTTCAAAATACAGTCCTTCTAGAACAGAAGAATTGCTGGCCATTGGAGAAAGACCACCATTTTTGCTCTTGTCACTTCTGACAAGATATTGAAGATCCAACACCTAAAAAACCCAGCAGGAATGGTTGCATTCATTGGATAGTCCTTGAACTCAAGACCATATGCCTGTTCAGCAAACTCACCTCTGTTTAAGAACGAAAAATGAAGCAGCTGACCAAGTTAGCTCCAGATGTCTGTCAGTGTAGAGATGAATGTTCGCAAAATGTAAACCAACTAAAATTAGCAAACGATTGCAAAAATCACTACATTTGAATCAAATAATGCATCAGGATGCCCCTTCTCCGCTTTGCAGCCAGAGCCTTCAGGTCTTTAAGCCACCCTCCCCGCTGCTATCCTAAGTGCTTGGAGAGCAATGGAGAGGATTGGTTAAGGATCGGACTAGATCTGAGCTTGGTTTGGAGGACCCGTCGCGTCTAGGGCCTGAGCAGCTGTCTGACTTTGCCACGTGCCGGCACTGACCCTGGGAATGGAGAAAGACTTGTCCTCAAATAGAATGAGCGCGCAATCCTGAAAGAAAAGCCGGTGACGGAACAAGCGTTCCGTCGTCAGGAGATGTCACGAACGTGCCATAAAGCACGTTAGCGATGACTCGGGAGCAAGAAAGGCCGGCGCAGAGGCTGGCTTCCCTTGCTCCGTCGCCGGAGCACCCGTGCGGCCACCAGATGAGGTAAGTCGGGATCCGGTGGGGGCGTTTCGGTGGGTGAAGGAGGGGGGCCATTGGCCTAGCTGGCCTGGGAGGGGGATGGCCTCGGCCATATCCCCATCCCCGCTGGGCCGGCTTGGCCATTACACAGCTTCCTCTACTTCTGCCAGCTATTTAGCTGGCAGAAATCCGAGGAGGTTGATCAGGCTGTCCTGGCTTTACACCCGGGGAAGAGGATGAGTGACCTTCCCTGAGTAGACCTCCGGCCCAGCGGCAGAACGGCTGCCGGGGCTCAGGATCCGGCTGGTGGCTGTGGGCCGCCTACTGGATCCTTGTGCTGGATTGCGCTGCCCGTCTTGTTTTTATCCTTTGGTATCCTTTATCTTTGCTAATGCTATTAAACAAAATAGCAGGTGAAGGTTTATAATCAGTGGCAGCTCCAGCTTCTGGAGGACCCTGGGGGAAAAAAAACTTGTGAGGGCCCCCACTGGTGTGCTCTCCCATGCTTTGGAAAGCGCATGCATGTACTAGCTTCACCTGCCCCACATCGTGCTGGTAACCAGGCAGCATACGGTCAAGTTGCTTGGTCAGCTCCTGCCAACCTAGCAGTTCCAAAGCATGTTAATGCGAGTAGATAAATAGGTAACGCTTGCGGGAAGGTAAACAGCGCTCCGTGTTCAAGCTGCATGCTATGCGCTGCGGCAAGGAGAGTCATGCCGGCCACATGACCACGAAGGCGCCTTCGGACAACACTGGCTCTTCGGCTTTGAAATGGGGATGAGCACCACACCCTAGAGTCGGACACGACTGGACTTAATTGTCAGGGGATACCTTTACCTACTACTGCTGTTACACTGTTCTATTTTTGTAGTGCTCTACCATTGTTTTGTTTTTATGTGATTTTACATTGTAAAACAACTTTGAACACTTTTATGGTGGAAAAGAGGCCTATAAATATAAATATAAATATAAATCACCGAAACATCTACTGTCTCCTCTTCCTGGCAGTAGTTCTCAACGTTCTCAGACAAAAAAATTTCCTAATCTTGTAATACCTAAAAGACGCAACTGGGAACCAATCACATGGGTCAAAGGTCCACTGAACCGGCACCCTCCTAAGAGTAGTGTGATAGGATAGAAGAACAAAGTGATGATATGCGGATTTAATGAATAGATTGTGGGTGTAATTTTGGCTTAGTTAGATATTATATGTAGAAAATAGTGAATAGTATGCTAGTAGGATGTATTGCTTCGCACTTGCTATAATTTTATGAAATATGTATTGTTTTTATGTTTCAATATATTAACAAAATATAAATATTAAAAAAATAGTGTGATGGGACTAGCAGATAGGCTTCCACTCATGTGGTTGGGTAATGCAAGGTTACTTACAGCGCAATCTTATCCCCTGGCTGGGCCAACATAGCATGCACTGTGCCAGCCCAGGGTGTCAAAAACTTGCCGTAAAGCACATTTTGGCACCCTGGGAATAAAGCAAGTCGGGCGGAAGGCCTGTGCTGTCCGCCGCTCAGAGCATTGGACTGCACCAAGGTAAGCTCCGAGTGGCATGGGGGCTGGGGGAGGGGGCATAATGGGGTGGGGGAGGGAGACAACAGGGGCAGATCAGGCTGCCATGCGCCATATCCTATCCTCCCTCCCAGGCCTTTTTGCCCAACATAGGGCTTCCCAGTTCTGCGCCTGCTCAAGAGCTAGTGCAGATCCTAGTAGCCCATAGCACTGGCTGGGGCTTTACCGGGGGTAAGGGGACGGATATCCCCTTATTCCAAGGAAGTCTTCAGACTGCTGCTGCCAAGCACAGGATGCAGTACAGGCTCCTAGTCCATGCTGTCGGGCATCTGGATAGGTTGGGTTGTTGAGCAACTCCAGCACAGGTATGGTCACATTTAAAGAGCCCACAGACGAACTGATATTTAGAAATGTTTCTCTGCGCTTGCAGGTGCTGAGAGCAGTATCTGCTTTTAATGCTTGTCCTTGCAATTCAGTACCGGCAGCATAGCTCTTAATATTGACATTTTACTCAAACAAGACCTGGCATCTTGCCTGAGTGTCTAATTAAAACAGCAGACCTCTTAATCACCCTCCATTATTGCTCTTCTCATATCTGCCAGACGGGCAACAGGTAAATTCCATTGATGACTGTCATGACTTCGGCATTTATGGGGGGGGGGAGAAAAACCCTCTCCATACCAACCAGAGTGACAAAAACAGAAAATTGGAAGTGTAAAGCATCATTGAAAAGGGTGTGGGGAGAGAAAGGCATTGAATCTAGTGAGATCACATCACACGTCAACACACCATGAAGTTATTCTGTGCATTTGAATGACTTCATGTCACAGCACTGCAGTAATAATCACAGCAAAACAAACAAACCAACAAAACCCACTCAATTTGCAATTGTAAAGAGACAGAACCATCACAATGGTGTCCAAACCAACTGCATCTATTGACTCTCTATAGTTGTCCATTGTCTCCAGAGCCAGCCCATTGGATGGATGAGACAGACATCTGTCCCAAGTCCTGTTTTGAAGCAATGCCCAGTTTTTAGGTACTGGGGGACCCAGTTTACTGCTGCTGCTCTATCACCTCTCAACAGTGTGGGAAGGTAAGGGAGAATGGAGAAAAGGGAAGCGGGAATATTGGCCAATGAAAAATAGTCAGGTTTGATCTTATGCTCTGCTCCAAATGATGGAGTCAGCTCTGCAAAACGTATGGCACAATCCTATCTGGCCCTTGCACGGCCAGAATTCGTGTTCCGGCAGTGCATGGCCCATTGCGGTGGTGCAAAAGCCGGGATGCCGTTGCACGCTTCTGAGCCACTGCCGCAAATAGCCAGAGATGCGGCACACGTGCCAGCAGCTCTGGGAGGCCCCGCTGGTGTCGGTAATTTTGAGGCAGGCGTGGGGAAGGAGAGGTTTGGGTTGGTCTGGGGCATTCTGGGGTGGGGAGGGCAGGGGGCGGGGAACAGACTGAAGGGGTGGATCAGCCTGCCCTGCCCCCTTTCTCTGCTTCGACTTACACCAGCTACATAGTGGAGGCCTTCCTGTCCTCCACTATCTTCCTGAGTTCGCTCATTTTCATGTTCGTTGCATCGGTGATGCTGTCTAACCATCTCATCCTTTGCCTTCCCCTTCTCCTTTTGCCTTCAATTTTTCCCAGCATCAGAGTCTTCTCCAGAGAGTCCTCTCTTCGCATTAGGTGGCCAAACTATTTGAGTTTCAGCCTTAGTATCTGTCCTTCCAGGGAACAGTCAGGGTTGATTTCATTTAAAGGCTAAAGCAGAATCAGGCACAGAATCAGGCACAGTGCCATGTCTTTCAGTATTATAAAATATTAAAGATATTGAGATAATGATTTCAATAGTTAGAGCTTTAGCAATCAACTATATTGGCAAGATTGTCATGTTGTATATTTATTGTGTAAATTTACTGATAAATATTTTGGATAGAGTCTTTGTATTTTTCTGGAAAACTAATTTCAAAACATAAAAGTAATTAAGTGTTGATTTTTTTTTTAGCTTAGAAAAAAGATGGCTATGGGGGAACAGGTTTATAAAAGTATGCATGGTAAAGAAAAAGTGGAGAGAACTTTTTCTCTTTCTCTCCTCGGACTCGAATTTGGGGCCACCCAGTGAAATTCTTAGCAGTTGATTCAAGAAAAAACTTCTCCAAACAACATTTAATTTACTCATTGAATTCAGTGTCACAATATATGATAATAGCCACTAGCTTAGATGGCTATAAAAGGGGATTAGATTAGATTGAGTGAAGGTCAATCAATGGCAATTAGTCATGGTGGCTGTATGAAGCCTCCATATTCAAGAGCAATATGCCCCTGAATACAAGTTGCTGGAAAGCAACTGTGGGATAGAACCGTTGCCTTCAGGCCTTCCTTGAGAGTTCCCTAGAAGCATCTTGCTGGCCACTTTGGAATGCCGATTGCTGGACTTTTAATTAACTGTTTTATTGCTTTTTAAATGTGATGGATTTTTGTATTTGGTTTTTTCTTGTAAGCCGCCTTCTCATCAGGGGGAAAGTCGGGATAAAAATATTGTAAAAAAAGAAAAAAAAGAAAAATAGGTGGAACTTTGGTCTGATCCAGGAAGGTGGATCTTATGCCTTTATCCCTTTAAGAAACCAGTCTGCAAAAGCTATTACTTCTGGTCAAAATGGAAGTATCTGCAGGATACAAAGGTGACACCTCAGATCTTTAAAGGATGCTTTGTAGTTTCCATTTATCAAATGGTGGGGAGGGGTGTTCCATCATATAGTTACATCCTTTGCTCTTGGGCTATACCACTGGCTACTGACCTGGCACAAATCCTATAAGAGGATTCATCGTTTTCTCCCGGCTCCTTACATGATGCAAGCGTAAGCAGAACTTCAATAATTCACAACTAGTGCCTTATTTACACATCAGCAACAAAGTATGCCTCTTTCTAACAGTGCAATCCTGTGCAAGTTGTGGCGGTTGGCCTAAATGGCCGGCCGCTGCATTCACTTACACTGGGGGAAGGGGACATTTACACTGGGGGAAGGGGAGGATGGAGGCACCAATGGGACTCCCCTGATGCACACCAGCTCTTCAGCTGATGCGCGTTCAGGGAGGCCGTGTAAGGCCAGCACAGCCTGGGAAGGGGCACTGGATATCGGCAAAACCCAGTGCCAATATTCCCGCCCCCTCCCAGGCCGGGCCAGCCAATGGCCTCCTCTCTTGCCACTTCGGCCCACCCTCGCCACACCCCTGCGCCAACCGGCACAGCCCTTACCTGCGTCGACCGGCGCAGGTCCAGGTAGGTGGCAGAGTAAGCGGCGCCGGCCTCCGCGCCAGTGTTGCCTACGCCGCAAAAGTGCTTTACGGCACTTTTGCGACGCCTTAGGCCGGTGGAGCAAGAGTTCCACCGGCCTAAAGTTAGGCAGGATCAGACTATAATGGGGTTTTTCCTCCTTTCTTGGGGAGTGAGGTGGACTTCTTCGGGGAGCTTGTTTTCTTTTAGGGCAGGGGAAGACAAGCTCCTTTCATCCCCTCTCCTATTTGCAAGCTTCAGATGCCATCTGAACAGGGCACCGAGTTCTAAAATAGTAATTTCAGAGTCACAAATGGAAGTAACCACATTTTCCATCAAGAATGCTTGACAAATGTCTCACTTTTATGCTTGGAGGTGAAAGCAATACCCTGACTGCAATCTTATGCAGATGTTCCTGGGAATAGATCCCATTGAACACAATTACTTCTGGGTAAGCATGCATAGGATTGCACTGTAAAACAGTAACAGAATGGTTCTGTTGAGCAACTTCACTTGATATAAACGTATGCCAGTTTTTGAGTTACATGGAACTCTTCATTCATCAGGCAACCATCCCAAAACTTTCATATTCCTGAACCAAGACACACTGGTCCAATGACTTATTTTATAATTAATAAGTCAATAACTTATTTTATAACTAAGCCTGAACAATTTTAACTTTACCAGCCACGAAAGCCTCAGATCCTACAACTTATTTTATACTATATTATATATTCTCTGGGACGGTTGAAAGAGATGCAGTCATATATGAATGGCAGAACGTGTCATCTGATTGAACCATTCACTGAACGGGGGGGGGGGGGAAGAGGCCACACCTACCAGCTCCACCCCCAACCTTGGCTCTGTCACTAAGACCTCTGCATGTTTAGTGGCAGATCTGAAAAGGGATGTCTAAGTATGTGCAGCTATAGCAGAGGCTCCCCATTCAACTGGGAATGTCAGCTATGCAAGATTCCTGATCATGCATAGATCTGCCACCAAATACACAGAGTTCTAGAATCTAGAAGAAGGCTCAGTGACGACACTGATAAAATGCATGGGGCTTGGCTCACCCCTCCACACGTTCAGCGAACACATGGAGGCAAAAACAAGAATGTCTGTAGCTGCTCAACTGATCTGCAGTGCCCATGTGTCATTTCAAATCCCATATGAACAATGACTCCTATGGTTTTATGTAGCAACATTTGCTCACTGCCCTTAGAAAGGCTGTGTAATACTTTTGCCTTCTCAGGTCTACTGCGACCTTAGAGCAGCTGAGTCACTGGTTGCAAATGTGAGCTGTCAACATGCTTGTCTATCTGTAAGAGTTTGTGGTATGTGTACCATTTAACTATTTATTTCTGTAAGTCATGTCTGAGCGGAAATACATACCATATTACTGATTTAAAAACAACAACAACACAAACTCTACTTCAAACTCTACCTTTGGATCTAAATGTAGATCCAAAAAAGGGAAACAAATTCTGTCTCTTTCATTTGCAACCAAAAGCACAAGTTCTTTTTTTTTTTTCCAGTACCTGAAGTATCGCCACCCAGGCCCTCAGAGTGAACATTGTGTTCTGTGACTCTTTCATCTGTAGCCATGGTTTTGTTAAATGTGACTGAAACAAAATGTACAGCACAACAGGTTTACACAGATAAATCATGGAATTCCGGTTTATCATTGTTAGGGACCACTCTGGTTTCAGCACTCATTGCTTTACAATCAAGTGAATCATGTCTTGGCATACTTTGGAGAAGACAATGCGCAGGAGACAAAGGCTCTGGCCTATTTTTATTGCATTTTTTCAATACAACCCTGAAACTGCGATTACCTTTCATAATAAACAATGAGAACTGTTGCAGTTTTTTCTAGCCAACACCGTCATCAAGCAAGACAAATGAGCTTGAGAAGGATGGGGTTGAATTGCATAATTGTTTTTCATTACAAGAGCTAGTTCATACCAGCTGCTCACTTCCCCAGGAGCAGACGGGAGCAAATAATATTGTTGTAGGAGCTTTGTATCCTCCGAAACCTTTACGGTAAAACAACAACAAAACTAGCATAGCTACTGAAGTGTACCTTCGAGAAGATAAGTAAGGAAGGGCCGGGGGGAAACCGCTGTGGAAGACAGAAGGCTAGGAGCTGGAGAGATTGCACAAGAGAAAAACGGGAAGGAGAAGAGTGGGGTGAAACGGATGCGGAGGAGGATAAACATCAGGAGAGAAGGAACATGGCAGGAACAAGGGATAACAACGGAAAAGAGAGAAGGAGGAGAGAAAGAGAAAGCCAGAGACTGGAGATGGAGAAAATCCAGAACTGGTAGTGTTACAAACTTGGCATCGATCTGATGTGTGAATGAGCCTGAGAGCCAACTCCAAGGGCAATGCTTAGCCAGTGTCTGGGATTTTACAAAAGAACGGATAACTGTTCATGGCCCACGATTCTCTCTCAACAGGAGACTCCATTGGAACCTTGTAAGAACCTCACATAGGATCTACGTGATGGGGGTTGAGGGGGGGAGGTGCAAGGTGACCCATTTTCTTCCCTTGTGCAGTCAGCGTAAAGAGGAACAAAGGAAGCTTTTCCAGCAGCTTCTTGTTAAAGCAGAGAGAGAGAGAGAGAGAGAGAGAGAGAGTTGATTTCATTTGGTACTACAGTGATATCCTGAAACGGAAGCTAAGAGAAGAGCTGGGGTCTAGCAGGCCCTTTTGGAGGTAGAAATGCATTCTCTGGAGAACTAATATAACCTGTTGTTGTTAATAAGGAATGTTCTACTGTCTACCACCATCCAATGCTCAGCCTGTATACAGTATTTGTTACAAAAGCAACTACAGTGGGCCCTCGGTACCTGTAGGGCAGTGTTTCTCAAAAAAAAATTTTGACCTGCAGCTCCCCAGACCATTGGCCGTGGCTCCCCATTACATTATGTTGATGCCTGCCTATTGGCATTGCACTGTTTTCTGAGCGGATTCCATGGCCGCACCTCCCAGTTTGGGAACCACTGCTGCAGGGGATTGGTTCCGGATGCCCCCGCAGATACCAAAAACTACTGATGTTGAAATCCAACACCCGATGCCCGCAATGACTCACCGGATCTTGTGAGGGGGGCCTCGGGAGGCCGCTTCTGCATCGCATCGGGCCTGCAATCGTCTCCATAGGCCTCCGCGGGCCTCAGAAACACCACTCAAAAGTGACGAAGTGGCAGACTCAAAACCAGAAGTCACTTCCGGTCGCTTTGGAGTGGCATTCTGAGACCCGTGGAGGCCTATGTGGAAGGGGTTGCAGGCCCAATGCAATGCAGAAGTGGCCTCCCAAGACTTCTAGGCTCGTCATTCGCAGTTGGTGAAATCTGTGGATGCCAAGGGCCCACTGTATTACATAGACACTGTAAGTTTCAAGTGATCTCTACTCCAAAGAAAGCTAGAATCCATTCAGCACTACACTGGGACTTTGTACTGCTCAGAGCAGTGGGGTTAGCACATGACAATAGGAAAGGGGTAAGGGAGAGTAGATTGTTATAGCAAAAAAGAAAAGAAAAGATGTGTCCAGACTGAGTACCACAGAAAAGAGGAAACCAGAAGCGACGTGCACCAGATGCTATCCCCTCTGGTGCCAGCAGACATGCCCCCTCTGTCACCTCGGACTCATGTTAGCAAAAGAGCTGGCACAGATCTGAGGAGACTCATTGGCGGTCTAGGGGCTTATGGGAGGATAAGGGAAAATATTTTCCCTTTCCCTTCCCAAGCCTCCCAATTGCCCATCCCTATAGCATGCAGTGCAGTCCATTTTAGTGCAGCTGTGCGCTATACGGGGAAACCCATAGGATTGGACTGTCAGTTCCAGTCTGAAATAGAGCCTAAATGGGGCCAAAGGCTTCTATAAAACGTTACTCATAAATTTGTGTATACGGTTCCTCAATTATAGTTACTCAATTGTCAGAGGTCAGTTTTATAGAAGTGCTCTCATACAGTAGCGTCGCTGGAGGTGAGGCGGAACGCTAAGTTCCGCATCGCCCTGACCGTTACTCACCGGCATGCGGCAGCCCCACCCCCTCGCCTTCGGAGCCATTCAGTGGGGCGAAGTCAACATGCAAGAAACTCCCTGCGCGTTGCCTTCGCCCCACTGAATGGCTCTGAAGGTGAGGGGGCGGGGCTGCCGCATGCCAGTGAGTAATGCGGAACTTAGCGTTCCGCCCCACCTCCAGCGACACTACTGCTCTCACACATAAATCACTACCCAAGTAAAAAAAATAAACTATATTTGAGAGAGAAGTCTAGACAAAGCCTTCACTCTGATGTATATGCTTTTCAGGTGAACTGCAGTTTTTGAGAGAGTGTTTTCAAAGCAAATGATATTCAATGTGAAACAAAACAGAACAGTCCCCATGTGAAGATGATACCACTCCAATTTACATTGTTAATTGCATTCTTAACATACCCTTCTTCCAAAGAGCTTAGAGTGGTTGCATGGGTCCCCTCCTCCTAACAACCCTATGAGGTAGAATAGACTGAATGAAAGTGATTACCCCAAGGTGACTCAGTAAACCTTCTGGGTAAATGGGGAGTTGAACCTGGGTTAGTCCAACACTCTAACCACTACACTACACTACCTCTCATGCATGAGCAACTAGCTTGGATGCCCAATCTTTCCGTGTCTTGATCTTGATTTTCCTTTCTCAGTCCACCCCAAAATCTTTTTCTATATTTCCCTAGATCTCCAACCATAATTATACTTGAGAGTTTACTCTATTTAAACCAATGATGTTGCAAACTAATGTTCCCTATATTAAGAAGCGAATACATTTAAGGAGTCAAAACATTAGCTCAAGTAAGCTCCTCCACACACATTTATATGGTGGCTCTTTGGTCTGTTTCAGAATTATTTGATCACTTTCAAATTATAGTACCTCCAATATTCATTTAGTGTTTTACTTACCTTCCCTGAGTTGAATCTCCTTCTATACTCCCACTCAGGCTTTTCCAGAATATCAAAATTGTGCATCCACTCCTTTGCATATACCAGTTAATGGCTTTCTTTGAAGCTGTTTGAGAGAAAAACAGAGTGATAAATTATAATTTAGTTTAGGATGAGAGCAAAATCCATTTGGGGAGGGAAAGCTTTTAAATATGCAATTGATAATTTGTTGGTTTTGTTTTTTGGAATGGTTTTAAACTGAATTATCTTGTACCTTGGTAGTTTTATCCTATATTGTTCATTGCTTTGAGTTTTTATAAGTAACGTGCATATATAATAAATAATCATTTAACCATCCATCACTAACCTTAACATGCAGGGGACGTTTGAGTCAACAAAATATAACCTGTCAGTCTTATATCCCAGCTGAGACTTAAAAGACTCTTGAGATGCATCAGTCACTTGCACCTCCTCTGCTATTATTTTCTTATCAGGTGTGAAGCAGTTTAAGGAGAGAGATCTCTGTGCCCAAAAGTGCAAGAATATACCGGTATATGCTAGGATTGCCAACCCTCCAAGACTGGCTGGAAATCTCCAGGAATCAGCAACCATCTCCAGCAGACTCCTGAAAACAATCCTGACGATTTTCACAGGGCCTCCAGGAATTTCCAACATTACATTATGTTGGAAGAAAGCATCCCTCCAGGAATAACTTCAGTCAAGAGTCAGCAATCCTAACTCATGCCTCAGGTCAGTGGTTCTCAAACATTTTAGCATCGGGACCCAATTTTTAAAATGACATTCTATCAGGACCCACCTAGCTTTACGAGACCTAAAAAAAGTGATCTAGA
The DNA here is from genome assembly GCA_026170595.1 of Plestiodon gilberti rubricaudatus. Classification (NCBI taxonomy): domain Eukaryota; kingdom Metazoa; phylum Chordata; class Lepidosauria; order Squamata; family Scincidae; genus Plestiodon; species Plestiodon gilberti. The sequence goes on along the minus strand of JANXHW010000005.1, from coordinate 78,946,446 downwards.
AATAAATAAATATATATTTATTTATTTATTTACAAGTAAAGAGCTCAGCCGCTTGCGGGGTAATTAGCAACTATCTTGTAAACTGCAGGAGCTCAGCTCTTTGAAGGGCAATTAGCAACTATCTGATTTTTGAATAGCCTCAGGGCTTGTGGCAATTACTTATCTGAACTTTCCATCACCTGGGACCCACCAGAAATCAGGTCCCGACTCACAGTTTGAGAAACACTGCCTCAGGTCATCAGTTGGCAGGGACAGCCTGGCATTATACAGAGAAACTGAGCATCCTGTTTTACGATAAAATCCTCCATGAGGAGGAGAAAAGGGACTTGGTGGGAAGGACTTCATCATAGATGAATGGGGCATCCATGTGATCATCCATCCATAGCTGTTGTCATCATGTCTTGTTTGAGTTAAGGACAAAGGCTGTTCATCAATTTTCAGGAAGGCAAACATCGCACAAGCTCATCATGTATGCTTAAATGCAACAGGCAGTCCTTGCAACCCAACAGGCAGTCCTTGCAACCCAACCCACACACGTGTGACAGTCCAATCCTAACAATGGACTGCGCTGCCCTTTACACAGTTCCACTGTTGTAAATTGTCATACGGCGGTGCACGCAGCTTGCCGCTGGTGGCCATTTTAGGTCCGCTGTCACAAACATTGGCGTTCCTGGAGGCCTGTTGCTGCGGTCGGCTCCCTCCGGCAGCGAAGGTAAGCTGGTGGCAGGGGCAGGGGATGGGCGGAATGGAGCAGGGAGGGGGAGGCAGCAGCATTCCTATGACTATCCCCCCCCCCCGTGCCGGAAGTGATGTAATGGCAATAGCCGTTATCGCTCACTCAGAGGCGCAGGGTAGGCGGGAGGACCAAACACGCTGACGGCTCTCCTCTCTTGCCCTGGCGAACAGGACGATCCGAGTTGCCGCCAGCCGCCGTTGCACCGCCCGCCCACCTGCTGCCTGATCCTGATGCCCAGGGGCACACCACCCCAAGGCTGCCACCACTGACCAAACACCACTGGGAGGAGTTAAAGGGATAGTTTCTGGGCAGGGAGGGGGTGGGTGGGAGGCAGAACAGACGAGGGAGGTGGTGGACCTTGGCAGCACCAGCATGCGCCAGATCCTAACCCCAGTCCTTGTCCTTACTCTTCTCCCTTACTCTTCTCGGACCTGCACCAGCAAAATAGCTGGCACAGATCCAAGGACACCCAACATACAATAGTTCGCGTGCACTCCCTCCGTCTTTGGTGTGATCGTGCTCTTAGTCTACTGAACTAAGGAAAGAAATGCTGGAGAGAAATGTAGGCCAACCCTGGGAGCCTCCTGCTCTTCTCTGGGTGTGCCAGAAAATGTCTACTGCCTATTCTGCTTGTGACCTCCATGCCTACGGTTGACCACCCATGACACAGTTAAGTGCACAGGGGTTTGAAACCCCAAGATTTTCCCTAACAGATGTTCCTTCCTCCCCCAGCCATCATTTCCCATGAAATACAAACAGCAGCTTTTATTTTCTTTTTATCTCTTTGAGTTTGCTTACTCTTATCTAAACATGTACTGATTGTAATGACCTTGGAAGGATAAAAAGCTGATCCAAACAGACCTGCCAGAAAATAATTACTAATTCAATACCATCCTTTTCCAAACAAATTGTCCCTTGCAGAAATGGCCAAGAATTTGCGCATTTCAGGCATACGCTTCACCTCCAATCTTAGCAACCAAAGTGAAGGACATCATTCTATTGTAATGTTATTTATTCTATGCCCCCTTTGGAGTTTTATACTAAAGGACAGCCTAGACATTATCAAATTGAAATAAAAAGCACATTTACCACAATCTTTTGCTGGACAAAATGTACATTTAAATTGCTGAGAAGTTTGCGGATAAGATAGTCATGGAGTTGTTCCTAAGCACAATGAGCAAGATAGCTCTTAAATAAACTTCAAAATCTAAAGACTGTAAATGGTATTAGCAGAAGAGAGGCATGTGGTGACAGACTTCAGAATCTATGGTGCGAAAGCCGCAAGACTGTCATAAGAACATAAGAGCCCTGCTGGATCAGGCCAAAGGCCCATCTAGTCCAGCTTCCTGTATCACACAGTGGCCCCACCAGATGCCTCACGGAGCACACAAGACAACAAGATAACCTGTTTCCTGCTGCCATTCCCCTGCACCTGGCACAGAGAAAATGTGCACCAGTGCTGCCAGAGCAACAGAAGCTTGCAGACACCCCACTGGAGCAGGTGGGTTGGCAGTGAGGGCAGCACAGGGGAGGATCGGAGGCAGCTTGGTGTGGGTAGGGGGTGGGAGGGGAAGGATCTCGCAGCAGCTGCACATGCTGAGATCCTCCTATCCCCCTTTCCCTGCCCCAAGTCTCCACAAATTTATACCAAGTCAATAGCTGGCGTAGGTTGGAGGAGACCCATTCAAGACCAGGCAGCCTAATGGAAAGGTAAGTAACAAAGATTTTGACTTACCTCACCTGGGCTGTCTGGTCACACACACCCATATCATGCAAGTGTGTGCTCCGCGCCAGCCGCACTGCGTGCTATGGGCAGGCAGTGGACAGGATTAGGCCCTATCAGCACAATCCTATGCTGGCATGGGCTCCACTGCATCCTGTGGGCAGTCAGAGACCCTGTGGGGGTGGAAAGGGAAGTAAAACAAGGTTTTACTTACCCTCCCCTGCTCCCACATGGGCCCCAAAGTGTCTACTCAAACCTGCTCCAGAAGCTGTTTAGCTGGCGCAAGTTCAAGTAAAGCGAAGGGGGCATGTCAGGGACAGAACAGGGGTCAGACCCACCCCACCCCCACCCAACACGCCCCGATTCGCCCACCCACCCCTGCCTCCTCCCCGCCCTGTTCCACCCACCTCTGCCCCCACCAGTGGCTTATGGGTACCGGCAGGTGCAACAGGCTCTGGAACTCTTCTTCCTGCTCTGCCACCTCTTGCTGCAGCGTGTGGAAAATGGCCGCCAGCATCATGCACAGTGCAATGCCATCAGCCATTTTACAGCAGCAGAAAGCCTTTCCGCTGTCATAAATGGCTCTGTGTGCCGGCCAATTCCTTTCCTAGTTAGGATCAGGCCATTAAGCGTCTAACTACACAATGACATTCCCCCCCCCCCCATCCCAATGGACCACAAGGGAGAAAGAAGCCCATACATAAGAGTAAAGAGAGTACAATACAGAACACTCTGCATGGAGACAAGGAATATTACATTGGGAAACAAAGCACAAAACCCCTCAAGATAACAAGAGGGATTATAACAGTGAGAGTATATAATCTATATTAACAGATAACAGAATTATGTACATTGCAAGCATATATTGAACTTATAACAGTGGGTCTTGCTCCCAGGGAAGTGTGCATAGGATTGCACTATTAGTTGATTATGATTTTTCTTTTTCTTTTTTAATTACAAAAAGCAAAGAAACAAACTTCTCTCTGTAATAGGCAGGTTATCTTTCTCTATTCCCATGTAGGTGAATAATAGTACCCATATAGGTTTAACAGTCATGACTTCCCCAAGGGATCCTGGGTTTTGTTCCTGCTTTCGTTGCTTTGTTGTTTGAGTCTTTTTCATTGAGATTATTGTCATTTCTACATGCGATCATGAGCACAAGGGTGTCTCTGTCTTGGAAAGGAAAGATGGGGTTGAATAAATAAAATTGTTGATTGTCGAGGGTGGCAAGAATGTTCTGTTACAATTCACTCGCTTAGTTCTCGGGCTCCCCAAACCAAGGAGGAATTAACATTAACCCTCAAGGCTGATTCACACTACACAAATCCAGGCGCGTTACGGAGATGCGCGGAGCTCTTTGACAGCATTTCGGATGCAAGCGGAGCAGCTGCGAGCTCTGCAATGCAGAGGCTGGAAAAATGGCTTCCCCTCATCTTTTGAGGGGGCGGGCTTCGCGGACCTGGGCAGGTTCGCGGAGCTACTGCAGCCTACCAATTGGATGAGAGGGGGGGAGAGTGGCTGCATGCCAATCAGAACTACCTCCAATCACCTTCATAAGAAGGCGGGACAGCAGGAGGGCTTCCGGCCAGCTCTGCGCACTGGGGCAGGGGCAGGGGCAGGGGCATCCGCGCCTGGAAAAGTGTAGTGTGAATCAGCCCTAAGTGGGTAAATATGTCCACTCCAGAGTGGATGGTGAGAGCCGTAGAAAGAGAGAGCTGCTAAATGACACATGGAAACAAGTCATTGCAAGTGTGCAATTTCTTGAGCGCTCCTTTCCTTTGCTAAAATTACAGTGCTAAATACCAAGGCTGTAAAGTCCAACCTCCTTCTGCTACACTGGGACATCTTGGTGTCTTTTCAACATGTCTTTCCCTTACACTGAGTGCTATAATCCTATTCTACTTATTCTGACAGAGGTGTCAAGGGTGCAGCACCCTCGGCAACAAAGAACTTGCTGTAACGGAGAGACTACAACAATTCAATTACTTCACATGCCTCCCTCTGGGGGTGTAGCCCTTTTGGTGGCTGTCATCACAGACTATCGTGTTTCTATTGCTTTAATACCAAAGTTCATACATTGCAGTGTGACTTCTCAATGAGTGGGTTGCAGGTGAAGAAAAAAAAATAGGGACCCACTACCTCATTGATTCACAGGGGTGTCAAAATGGTTAGGGTCCCCTCCCCTTTCCCTGCTGAAGCCTCCCAGCCTGCCCCCCCCACCATAGGATGTGGCGGTCACCATTTTGGCAGCTCTGTGTCGACAGGGTGGGGGGAATGGCCAGGATTGAGCTGTTAGAAAACTAAAAAATGTACCCATTGTGTACAGCCCAAGACACCCCGATTACTACAAAAAATCTGAAAACGAGACAGTTGCAGAGCTCTCCCTCAACAGAAGGACATGAAGTGAACCCCAAAACAGTTCAGGTACCATAAAAGAATCCAGTGAGCTGAAACCTGGTACACATGTAGTTCAAGATCCTGTGATCGCGAGAAAAGTCTGGAAGGGAAACGTTTTTATATCTCACAGTCAAACTTTTTGACATGAAATTGACCTCATAAAACGAGGCAGCCCTTGAGCACAGAGCAAGCAAAGACACATGAGATAGCATGCTGGGTTGTGAGAGCTGCAGGACCATTTCACACCCTTGAACTATTCCATTGGGAGGGAATTTCCCACAGTAGCCAGGAAGGTGTATCTATGCTTGGAGAATAGACAGTGGTGTAGCTGGGGGGGGGGGCAGAGCCCCGGGCGCCAGGCTTCTGGGGGGGGGTGGACACCACTAGTGGCCAAAATGGTTGAAACCTTGGTTGTATATCATTCGATGCGTATTCCACTGCAGAATGTAATGGAACAAACCATATCAAATTATCTGTGTACTATCAAAAGTTATAGCAAAAAAAAAAACCGAACTGGAAAACACAATTGCCTTATGTAGCATTTATTTTCTCTTCTATTTCATGTCATGACTATAACTGAAATTAATTTTTTCGTAGAGGGTGTTTGTAAAAAAATGTATGGGCCCCAGGTGTCAAATGACCTAGCTATGCCTCTGAGAATGGAAGGCTTATTTTTGTAGTGTATGGGGCTGTGGAATTTTAACTATTCAGGAATAGTTAAAATAATCCCTGGATGAGCATGAACCTGAACTGCCCCTGCAAGAGAAAGGGAAGCTTGTAAATTAATCACTACCTGCTAGCACCAGGCACACTCCAGTGAGGCTTCTTCTCAACAGGCAGAGAAACAAAAGCTCTTCACACTTCTAATCGTTTTCTGCTTCCTCCTGCGGTGAAAAGTGTTCCACTGACAATGTTGTTCCATCAGCAAGGAGGCTTCAAATGTTGCTTTCAAAAACTCAGCCAGCATTTTCAAAATGAACTAGGAGAATTAATGCAACACTGCAATGCAAAAGTCCCAGGAGAAAATCTAAGCGGTTGCACATATTGAGTACACTGGGGAACAATTATTATGTCTTGCATAATACCAATATTTAGAAGCGATTATGCTTCTGGTAGAGGGACCTTAAATTTGTTTATTTATTTATTTATTTAAAGAATTTGTATCCCGCCTTTCTCCCGGCAAGGGCACTCAAAGCGGCTTACAACATTAAAATAACATACATTAAAATAATTAACAGATAATTAAAACAATTAAAACAAGCAACCCCAGTGGGTCACCTATATTTACATTTGTTAAAAGCCATTTGTTAAAAGTTAAAAGTCAGCCCACCATGTCAGACATCGAAAGCTAGTCTAAATAAAAATGTCTTAAGGCCCCGCTGAAAGGTCTCTAAAGAGGGAGCCGTTCTTAATTCCAGGGGGAGGGAATTCCATAATTGGGGCACCACAGCCGAGAAGGCCCTATTCCGCGCCGCCATCCCCCTCATCTCCGTCAATGGCGGCACGGTTAACAGGGGGCCCCCTGATGTCCTCAGAGTACGGGTCAGATTATAAGGAAGGAGGCGGTCCCTCAAATACCCTGGACCCGAGCCGTTAAGGGCTTTAAAAGTCAAAACTAGCACTTTGAATTGTGCCCGGAAACGAACCGGCAGCCAGTGTAGCCACCGAAGCAATGGTCCGACTGAGTCGAACCGACAAGCCTCGGCAACCACCCGGGCCGTCGCATTCTGCACTAGTTGCAGTTTCCGGACAGTCTTCAAAGGCAGCCCCACGTAGAGCGCATTGCAGTAATCTAGTGGGTCTTAGGCCAGAATCCAAAAGACTGTGATTTGTGGACTTCTGTCTCCAGAAGAGCAGTGCCCAAACTCTAAGCCACCTGATATGGCAAACTGCTTGTGAAACTAAGGGGAGATTTAAAAGCAGCCTATAATATTGCACTGGTGGAGGATTGGGAGCTACTGTTCACAGGGGAAAAAGTCAAAAATCCAAATGAGCATACCTAACATAAACCTTGAGATCCTGGCTTCCATTTAAGATTATTTTTATGGCTTTGTAAAATGGCTTATAGGTTATAACAATGCTTTTACTATTGCAGCATTTTTCTGTAAGCATTTGTAAGCATTTTTGCTGAATTTTTATTGACGTTTCATAAGCAGAGGTAAGTTCTTACTGACCTGGGTGGGATATCAATTTAAGACAACCCAATATAATTTAATCGCGCAATCCTGTGTAACTCTCCGTCAGCGGAGTGACGGCTCTGCCGGCGCTGGGTGTTGTAAACATGCCGTAAGGCACGTTTTCAGCACCCAGCAAGTTAAGTGGCACCGGTGGAGAGGCCAGCGCCTCTCACTCAGCCCAGGGCCGCAGCCACCACCAGTGGATGCAGGTAGGTCCTGCGCCAGTCGGGTAGGGGCATGGGGAGGGTGGACCGAGGTAGAAAGGGAAGGGGTGATTGGCTTGCCAGGACTGGGATGGGGGAAGGGGTCATCAGCGGCGCACTCTGCAATATCCTGTCCCCCGTCCCAGGCCTGGCCGGCATTATACCAGCTCCTCGGATTTACGCCGGCCATTTTGCTAGCGCACATCCAAGGAGGCCCATTGGGTCTGCTATAACTCTACTCAGGGGAAAAAGAAATGAACGTCTGTTCCTCCCGAGGAGCACTCTAGCTCCACCGGCATGGGCCCAATCCTGCCTAGGATGCAGCGGCCGCCCTAGGTGCACAGCCTCTGCATTATAGACAGGATTACACTGTAAATACGGTAAATGATAAAACGAACAAGAATGAACTTAGGAAAAGGACAGGCTATTTTAATTTATTCCGACCTATTTCATTGGGGGGGGGGGAATGAAGGAAGTTGCAGCTACTAAACCTTTGTGCGATTTATACCACCTAAAGATGCATTTATTATTTATATTCACACACACACACACACACACACACACACACACACACACACACACACACACACACACACACACCATTCTTCTATTAGGGCTCTCAAGTCTACAGCAATACTGAAGCTTCATACACTCCCAGATCATTCACCGGACCCTAAAAGATACGTTTAGAAATACTTACAGGTACATTTTTATCACAAGCACTAACTTCAGGACAAAGCTTTAAGGCAAAAGGAACCTATTACAAAAGCAGTCCCCATCCTAGGAAGTTGATACTGTATTTCTTCAATTCTAAGACGCATGTTTTTTTCCCAATTAAGCATTTCAAAAAATGGGGTGCGTCTTAGAATCGAAGGTCTCCAAAAAAGCACCCCAAAATGCTATCTTCTTACTTACTGGGGCTTGGGGGAGCTTCAGGGAGACCTGTGCGACCCTCTGCAGGCCTCCCTGATCTTCAGTTCGGCAAAAAACGGTGATTTTCAGCCATTTCCGGTTTTCGTGAAAACCAGAAATGCCCAAAAATCGCTGTTTTTCGCCGAACTGAAGATCAGGGAGGCCTGCAGAGGGTTGCGCAGGCCTCCCTGAAGCTCCCCCAAGCCCAGGTAACCAAGGAAATGGCACTTTCTGGCAGTGCACTCAGTCATCCTCAGCTGCAGGAGACATGCTGGGGAGAGTTGGTGCTGAGCGGGTAGATTCAATGAAGGGAGGTGAGTCTTACAATCGATGGATTTTTTTTCCCCTGCTGGTGGTACTGAAAGTAAAGGTGCGCCTTAGAATCGACAGTGCCTTAGAATCGAAGAAATACGGTATTTACCTCTGTATTCAGAGCCTCAAAAAAAGAGTGATTGTACTTGCAGATAGCCCAAGAGATTTTCAGTCATGCATAAAAAAGGACTCCAGCTGGCAAGTGAACATGTTAAAATAGCAAAGTACTGTACTCCACACTGTATTCACAAAAACATCCATTACCCAGGAAGGAAACCTTAGGAACTCTTGTCATTAATACTGAGGATGAAAAGCAACCCCACTGAAATCAATGGGACTCACGGTTTTACAATGTGTCTAGAATGGAGGTGTGCTAGATGCGGTAGGCTGAGGTTGCCCATGAAAATCAAACCTACAACTATAAAGTTACTTGTGCAGATGTTAAATCAGTTTTAGTAAGAAGAGAATAAGGATAAGTTCACACTTGATAGAAATGAGGGGTTTGCAGGGTTCCAGTTTGCTTCCCCCACCCCCATGATGAACTCCATTGTGTTTGCATCTACAAACACCCTCAATTATATCACCTGCATGTGCATTTATTATGTGCCCAGACATACATTTTCCCCCTTCAAATACTGAAGTAACATAAGAAACCTAAGTATACTTAGGACTATAGCCTTAGGCTAGAAATAGATATGTTTTTAAAGAGCGTTTCAACATATGTTAGAGGCATTGCCTCTGATGTACACTCTCATTTCCCCCCCCCTATGATTACATGTGGTCAAACAGATTCTGCAGGTTTTTGAAGGACTGAAAAACCTGCAAAACCCCTTTGACCAGAAATGTTACTGAAACAAACAAACAAACAAAAAACAAGTGTCCACACCATGAACAACGATGGCTCTGTCACACCATCTCGAGCTCTCTGAAAAGTTACCATCTGTCTCCACACTTTGGATACAACCCAACTCTGAGCCTGTTCAGCGCATTGGCATTGCAGAGTCAAAGGTCAAGCATGTTGACACCCCAATATTCCCTATCAGCAGCTAACAATTTGTACCGTTACTATAGTATCTGTTTGGAAATCAGTTTGCAAGGAACTTTGCCAGCCTTATGAACACAAAGTGGTAGTTCGACATAAATCATTAAAGAGAGGCAGGCAAATGACCCCGTTCTTTCCTTTTGTAACCAAGGAAGCATGAAAGAAATACTCTTCTTACTAAGTAACCCTAAGGAAAAGCCGCTTGGCTGGTGATGCTCTGCACCAGTGGTCTGCAGCGCATGCACACCCATCATTATGTTACAGCAGATGGAAAACGCTTTGTGACGTACTTCTAATTTCAGTCTTTGTCAGCCCCTGAACTATGATAGCATGAACCTGCTAATGTCCTTTTCTGTGTACGTGTGTGTATGGCGGGGAGATCTCTAGAGGACAAGCTATGATCCACTAACATTAAACAACAAATGCCATTGCCCTGATCTGACCTTCACAAAGTATTGCAATAAACATACTTGCCTGCAGAGAATAATTTGATTAAGCTGGGGGGGGGGGGAGAGTAAAGGATTCATTTTGCCACCACCGCTGTCAGAAAGGTGAATGAGTATATTATATGATGATATGGTCAGGCTTTAAGTTCAAGACAAGTCTGCAAAGCTTTCATATTATTGATGGCTAACAAGAAGTGCACTGCAGTAGCTTTGATCAAGAACGGGATCCCATTGTATCGGGCAGAATACAAACCCACCAGGCACTGCCATTGCTCAGTACTGCCGACACACACTGGCAGTGGCCCTCCAGGGTTTCAGACAGGAATTTCTCTCTGCCCCACTTGGGGGTGCCAGAGATGAAACCTGGAACTTTCTGTGTGCTCCGTCCCATTGAGCTACAGCCCTGCCCTCAAGACACCTGACCTACAGAGGTAGGGAACCTCTGATCTAAACGAACAAAAAAAACTGTGGAGCAATCATTAAACTGATGGTAGTACCATCATTGTACATCAGTTCCATCAGTACAAGGCCTGGATAGGATTGGGTCGCAAGTCTCATTAATTCCAAAGGGAGACGCTTAAGCTCATGCTTAACAGCACAACCCTGCATAAAGATCCATAGAGCTAGCTGCAGGATCCCCCGGTGTAGAGCTGGAAGGCTCCGATGGGCCTCCTCGGATGTCTGCTGGCTCTTGAGCTGGCGGAAATCCGAGACGGCCGTGTAACGACCGCCAAGCCCAGGAATGGGGACTAGGATATCATGGCTGACATCCCCGCTGCCTCCCGGGCTGGCTCGGCCAATGACCACCTGCCCTCGCCGCCCGGACCACCCTCCCCCCGCCCCTGCTCCCACCAGAGCAACTCTTACCTTCCTCCAGCAGGTCTGGTCCATGACAGAGTGAGGCCTGCCAGCATGTGCACTGGCGGGCCTTACTCCCAGGGTGCCGGAAACACGCTTTACGGCACGTTTACAGCACCCTCTGCCTGCGGAGTGCACTCTCCGCAGGTGGGAAGATACGCAGAATTGCGCCATAAAACTCCCACTGAAATCAGTGGGACTCAAAGGTGCTTATCTTGACTGGATCATTCTCATTATGTGTCGCAAGTCATCTGCAGGCCGAGTATGAGCATGTTAGTCTCAACTTAGATCAGTCACTGAGTCAGTGGCAACTGTGCATGTTTGTACGCTACATAAAAATAAATTGGACAAGACTCCAAAGCAGACTGATGGATCGTAACTGGCAGACCTTGATGTTGATGGATGCTTCTATTTGCCGTCGCCCTACGATTAATCTCTGCCTCCTGTATTAATGCTCAAGTAACAGCCCACTGCGTAAATAAGGTTCCCTCTTTTGCTGAAACGTGCATCCATCTTCCAATAATAAACAGGTGAGACATTGAAGATATTTGTCAGAAGGTAGATGCATATGAACGATCTATTTTAAACAAAGAGCATTAGCATTTTTAAACCTTCTGAATTCCATTTTTCTCAGCTATGAAAATGTTACGTGTGCTTAGAGAACACACCTCTTGTGCTGCCCCTGAAAAGATAAATACCTTTTAAATGGGCCAGATTGTCTAGACATAATATTCCAAATCTCTTCAACTATGGTTACATGATTGGGAGCATGCCACAAGATCATTCCTGCTCCCCTCTATAGACCCCATTAACCAGGATTCAGTGTTCTATCTGCATTAGCCCTAATCATGGCTAATGCTAACTAGATTTCCTCTTCATCAGCATTTATAAGCCCTCTTCAAATCCTGGTGAAATGTTCTCATTATGGGAGCAAATCTGTTTCGGCCCAAATGCAGATATAATATTACACAATGATTCAAGCATACTATGGAAGGAAGGGCAGAATTCACATGGGAGAGGAGAAATCGAAGGCAGAGACAGTATGCAAACACATGACACACAGGCTGCAACCCTACACACACTTTCCTGGGAACAAGCCGCACCGAGCACAATGATGCTTACTTTTGAGTAGACATACATAGGCTTGCACTGCTTAACCCTGGTTAGGAGTTTGGGGATACTATATTCACACTTTACCAATTTGTTCAATTGTTTTGATTTTTGGGATACATCCATAAAGTGAGTCCTGGCTACCAAAAAGGCAGAAAAATGGGAATTATTTGACATGAACAAAACCTAAAAACAAAAATTATTACTAGGCCCATAACAAATATTTGACATTAACCCTCGACATCTCTCTTGCTTTCCTTTTTATGGTCATGAAACTTGAGCTGTGATCCTAAACACGCAGCCTCGAAAGCAAGTGCCACTGGGATCAGTCTCCTGAAAATACATTTTTTTAACCAAATATTGTACACACTTGTGTTCGAGTTCGCCGAGTCAGAATAGAATTGTTCAACATACATGGAGCCCACCACCAAACCAAGTTCAGCCCTCTAGCCTTGTGTGTGGTCTGCCAGATGACAACAGGTTGACATATCATGATGTTTTTGTCCGTATCTGTGCAGTCCCAGGAAAGCAAACACTGGCTCTTTATTACGCCCCGGACTGGCCACCATGCATGCCTAGCAGGTTGCGTTGGGCTTGGTGGATCACAGGTTTTGCAGCCCTGATTTATTGACAAATGGAAAATAAAACTATATTAATTACTTGATAAAAAGGTGTTCTGATTTTCTGGAAACCCACATTTTTTGTACTGCTCTTTTGTGAAATTTTTGTTATCAGTATTTGCTGCCCATCCTCCTCTATGTCATATCACTCTTCCCTAATTGCTCCACAAAACAGTTGCTAAACTAGCTGGCGACCCACTAAGTGGAGTGCACCCCACCAAACATTTACAGAGGCTGAATTCTCAAGAAAACCCCTATTTTTGCTGCTTACCTGAGGCCATAAAGTTCTCGACAGGACACAATACGTGGCTGGTGCGTGGCAAGGTCTATGCTTAACACAATAGGCCACCGACATAATTATCATTATCAGCATTGTCAACACATTTGCATAGCCCTTTAGAGCAGTGGTTCTCAACTAGTGGTAATCATACCACCACAGTGGTACTTCAGCCGACTGCTGGTGGTACTTGAACTGCTGACCCACTGGCATTCCGCACTGATGCGGTGCTTTTGAAGCCGCGTTTTTGCTCCCGAAAGGCTCCTGCCTTTGGCCGAGCCTCTCAGGAACACTGAAAAAGGCCCTCCCACCTGCCCAGAGCCTCCTACCTGCGTTTTCTGGCCTCCGAAAAGCTGGCAGTAACTTATTTTATTTGCCCGTCACTTCTACTGGTATGCAGCAGGAGAGTGGCGCTGAAGGTAGTACTTGGCCAGAAAAGGGTTGAGAATTCCTGCTTTAGATTGTTGAAAGCATTTCATGAACATTGACTCAGGGATTCTTACAACTAGTCTGTAAGATATGTGAGTATTAGTATACAAATGGAAAGGATAAGGTTGAGAAAATAGTGGTTTGCTTAAAGCAGCGGTGGGGAACCGGCGGCCCGCAGTCTGGATCCAGACCCCGGAGTGATCCGGTCCGGCCCGCGCAAGACCGGACCTGAGTCAATCAGGTCCGGCCCATGCGAGCAGACCGGAGGCTCCGCCGGCCCCACGCGCGCTCACCTCGGCATAACTCCTTTGGAATCCGGCTGCTTCTGCAGTCACGCCAAGGTGAGAGGGTGCGTGCTGGTCACGCACTCACCTCGCGCGACTCCTTTGGAACCCGGCTGTTTCTGCGCATGTGCAGAAACAGCTGGGTTCAAAAGGAGTCGCGTGAGGAGCGCGCGCGGGGCCGGCGGCGGCCTGAAAAAGGTAAGGAGAGCGATGGGGGGAGGTAAGGAGAGCGATGGGGGGTTAAGGAGAGCGATGGGGAATGGGGGCGGTGTGGGTGCGCGAACCCCCGGCGCACGCACGCCGAGGGAGCCCATTTGCGATGGAGGGGCACACGGCCCGTGGCACATTTTCCCCATGGGAAAATGGCCCCCCACCGCAAATAGGTTCCCCACCCCTGGCTTAAAGTCTCATAGTCAGTTCAATGGTTGAAATGAGGTTTGAACCAGGGACTAAGTAGACGGGGTTAAGCGAATCACATCCAGTGCTGGCACAAGGTTGCTGCAGGACTTAAGGCAATGGGCCCTTGTAATGGGCTTCCCATGTCACCCTCCTCACCTGCCCTGATGCCCTGTTGGGCACTGCACTGGTACTGAGGGTTCAGGAGGCAATCCAGCCAGGTGGGCTCATCCCCGATGCCACCCCTGACCATAGCTCAACATCAGAGCACATGCTATACATGCAAAAGGTTCCAGGTACAATCCCTGACATATCCGAGAGGTGCAGGAAAGTATTGCAGCCTGAAAGCCTGGATAAGCACTGCCAGTCAGTGTACTGTAGATAATACTGAGCCAGATGGACCAATGGTCTGACCCAGTATATAAGGCCGTTTCCTGACTTCCTGGTTCACAGCTCACACTCTTGGGCAACCAGCCCTCAGTATAGCTTGTGCAATGCACAAACCTTGCTGCACTGAGGTGACCCCTAGCCCCCTGGACAATGGCACCCACCTCACCTGTGTCCCAGAGCCTCCCAACTCCTCTGTAGTGCCTGTCACTGAAACGCAGTCTCTCATGGGAAGAACAAGACATCAGGAGCCTGTGTGGTTCCTCTCTGGGAGCTGCCCTCCTCGTTTTTCACTTTGGAGAGATTCCAGGATTGTTACAGATACTGGTAATCTTAGCCATGAAACAAAGTTGGCCAAAAAAGCACATCCTTTTGTTATTCAGGCTTACGTCTTCCTTCATCTAATAGCTCTGGATGCAGACAGAGCCAAGCAGATGATAAACATCTCAGCCTGACTTGGTTTTTCAAATTAGCATATCCACTTTCTTCAGGAGCCATCAGTTATGCAGAAAAAGAAAAAAAAGATGGGAAGTACAAGGCCATTTGATTTTTTTTTTTTTTGCAGTCTTGTAAAACAAGTGATTTTTCATTTTAATGATATGAGGAACTCATTAACAGTGTCTGCAAGCCTGATGATTTAGTGGATGCAGACTGGACGTGTTTCACATGTTCTGAAATCTTAATGTAACCGGGAGAAATGAATGCATTTGTTACTTGAGGATTGTTATTTGACAACTGCTGTCCTATTAAATCAATAAGGCTGGCATTTAAAAACACTTTATAGTGTTTTTATACTTTACACCAGGAGTGGGGAACCTATTTGCAGTGGGGGGCCATTTTCCCTATGGGAAAATTTGTTGTGGGCCGGCCGCCGATTCCCCCCCCCCGCAAATTTGACCCCCCCCCCGAGTTTCCCACCCACCCACCCACCGCTCGCTCCCCCTTCCTCCCTCCCCCTTCCTCCCTTCCTCCCTCCCACCTCTCTCTCTCTCTCCCTCCCTCCCACCCATCGCTTTCTCTCTATCTCTCCCTCCCTCCCACCGACCGCTCGTGCTCCCTCCCACCCACCCACCCGCTCTCCTTACCTCGGCTCCGGGCCGGGGCCGCGGCCACCGCCGCGGCCTTCGCGCGCCTCCTTGGTGCGGTCTTTGCACCAAGTGCTGCTTTGCAACAAGCGCGCTTTCGCGCGCCTCCTTGGTTTAAAAGCGGCCTTTGCACAGCGCCGCTGAAGCTGAGATTGCCCTGAGGGCAATCTTAGCTTCAGCGGCGCTGTGCGCATGTCCAGGAAGGCTGCTTTCCTCCTTCTTCTGAAAGCGGCCTTCCTGGACATGCGCACAGCCCTGCTGAAGCTAAGATTGCCCTCAGGGCAATCTCAGCTTCAGCGGCGCTGTGCAAAGGCCGCTTTTAAACCAAGGAGGTGCGCGAAAGCGGCGGTGGCGCCTCCGGAGCCTCCGGTCCGGTCCCGCGTGGGCCGGGCCGGATCTTCCCGCGGGCCAGATCAGGCCCGCAATTCCCCACGCCTGCTTTACACCAACATGAACACGGAAGGATACGTCTGATGCACTGGTTCTTGAACAGTCCAAGGGAAGAATGGGACAAACTGGTGAGTGTTAGAAGCTGTTAAGAAGAGCCCTGCTGGATCCGGCCAAAGGTCCATCTAGTTCAGCTTCCTGTATCTCACAGTGGCCCACCAGATGCCTCAGAGAGCACTTAAGACCAGCCCTCAGACTGGATGAGGCGGAGTCGGCCCCACCCACGACCCAATCAGTTCTGCCTTGACTTCATCACCTGTCCTCACCTGAATGCAAGTATTTGTGACAGCAATGACAATCTTAATGACATTGT
The DNA here is from genome assembly GCA_026170595.1 of Plestiodon gilberti rubricaudatus. Taxonomy (NCBI): domain Eukaryota; kingdom Metazoa; phylum Chordata; class Lepidosauria; order Squamata; family Scincidae; genus Plestiodon; species Plestiodon gilberti. The sequence continues at coordinate 78,930,292 of JANXHW010000005.1, read as the reverse complement.
TGGCCATTTGGCAACCCACCTTAGGGGATGGATGGGGGCAAGGCCTCAGAATGTTGTGGGGAGGGGGTTGCATCACTCCTCATCCTCCTCCACATGCAAAGTGACCCTTTCACGGGGCGGAGGGGTGGGTTGGTTCAGTGGACACCAGCCCAGCTCCTGCAGCCCCCCCCCCCCCGACTGTCCGCTCCTCATCACTGGCTGAGCCCCTCTTTACATAATCTTCCTCCAGATTGTTCCTCCCCTGCACTTCCGCTGCCCCACAACTCTGGCACCAATTAGATGTGTGGTTCCCCTGGGGTGGCTCTGCTTCTCCCACCTCGTGGGTGTCCGAGCCGGGAGCTACCCAACCCAGCTCCGCCCGTTCCCCTGGCTGGTCTCAGTGTGGCTGCTTGCTGTGCCGCCCAAGATCCTGAGTCGGGGGGGGCTGCCGCAGTGCCACCAGCAGCATGTCCTCTGGCATAGCTCTGACTGGGGAGGGGTCAGGATCCGTCGTGTCTCCAGCAGCCGCTGCCACCGCACCTCCTCACCCTGCCAGTAAATCAGGCCCCGGACAGTGAATTTTCATAATCGCCTCAAACATAAACACTTCTCATCTGAGTCAGTTCGCACATTCAACTGGGAATCATCCAGTGTTGTGATATTGTGACAAACATCTATGTGAGAATCAGCTTTCTTGTCAGAAGTGTTCCACTAGCTATCAGAGCACTGTCATCATATTTCACACTTTCAAAACTCAGGATTTATATTATTAACCTGCAAGCATCTCCCAAGAAAGAGCTCACAGCCTGGCCTGTAAGAATCAGTGACCTGCACTGAAATAAAAACAAGAATGGCTAACTGCCGGTTTACTCTACTTGCTTGAGTTCTAGTGTGCTGGGTTGTTTGTTTTTTAGTATAGAAAGAAAGGAAGGGGGAAGGACAATTATAGACTATGCACATGATACAGATACTTGGTATCCACAGGGGATTGGTTCTGGACCCTCCCGCGGACACTGAAAACCGCGGGTACTGAAACCCAGTACCCGATGCCACAATAACTCACAGGATCCTGCAAGGGGGCCTCCAGAGGCCTCTTCCGCGTCATGCCAGGCCTGCAGCCACCTCCATAGGCCTCCACCACGGGCCTCAGAACACTTCTCCAAAGTGACCAGAAGTGACGTCCAGTTGCTTCAGAGAAGTGTTCCGACTCTGAGGTCCGCAAAAGTCTATGGAAGCGGTTGTGGGCCTGGTGCAACGCGGAAGAGAAGAGGTCTCTGGAGGCCTCTGGGTTCGGCATCCACGGATGATGAAATTGCGGATGCCGAGGGATGACTGTATAGTCAAAAACTGTACAGTCTTTACACAGAAAGATATTTTCTTAAATGTGTTCTCCAAACTTGAGTGTTCTCTCATCAGACAGTTTCCTGGCCCACTAGTGGTGGAGTGTGGTAGTTCACCAACCACACATTGTGGCCTGATAGGAGGCGGATATCCCTGCCCAGCAAAACAGAAGTTTGATCAGGCCTTGAAATGATGTCATTGTGAAGGTTCTCCAGTTTCACAAGCCACAACTCACAATAGTCAAGGCAGAGAATTTAGCACACCTCAAAGAATAAAACCTACCCTCTTCCAATGAACAGATGATCACAGCAGGGAAGAAAAATCCACTACCAAATGCGTTAAAATATTTAAGCGTTGTTTTCGGGGGCGGGGGGGGCGGGGAGAGAAACAGTTCCAGCAATTTTTCTTCCTTCAGTAAACTCACTGATATAGATGACTAAAGAAAAGTCATTCAAAAACTTCCCAGCAACATCAAATGCAGATTCTTATTTGTAGGACAGCAATTGCTATTGCTGGTCAACCTAGGACATATCTTCCTTCCAGGAAAAAAAGAAAATCAGACTGAAACACCCAGATGGAAATTGCACTGCTGAGTTGTACATGCCTTGTGGCAAAATATTCAGTTCCTTATGTTGGGTTCTCCAAGGGCTAGAGTGAAAACTCAGCTATTTACTGCTCAAGGGAAGGTGCTATAATAACTTAGAGTAGAATTACACATTCAGAGTAGTTCTACAATTCTGTTTATAGACAGTTTTTGTTTTACAAAATACAAGCACTGAGGCAACAACTTGACAATTTGGTGCAGGGTGGGGGGGGCTCCTTAATCTCCTTTGCAAAGTTGTCCTGTTGAAAATTGCCCCCCCCAGATACTTTTATTTAATTTCATATATTTATAAGTTGCACTTCTGCCAAAGAAGTACCTCAACCAGACAAAACCCCAGTTAAACTAGTAGAACTAAGGCTGCAAACCTACACACACTTACCTGGGAGTAAATCCCATCGAACTCAATATAGTGAAAATATGAGCTCCTCAATCCCATTTTTTCCTTATAAAGCTAATATAAGGGTTCGAAGGATGCTTAACATGTCTTCTGCCTGTTGTTTTCTCTCTTGTAAGTGCTCCTCCATTCATGAGCAAGCCAGATGAGGTGAAAACCAGGCTTGGGAATAGCATGTGCGGAGAACAATCATTGGGTGAGGGAGGGGTTTCGTACCCCTTTTTCCTGCTCACAAAATCTTTCACAGTATGTGCCTTCTCCTCTCCCCCCCCCCCTTCTACATCGCTCAAGAGGTTGAAAGAACTTTGTGGCAAGAAGGCTGGTGGAGGACATGGCGGTGCTCTTCAAATACCTGAAGGGCTGTCGCATGGGTCAAAGATTTGTTCTCTGCTTCCCCCAGAGAGCAGAACTAGATTGGATGGTTTTTAAGCTGCAGGAGAGAAGATTTCGGCTGGACATCAGGAAGAGTAGTTTGACAATGGAACCAGTTACCAAGGGAAGAGGTAAGTTCTCCAGTGCTAGAGATCTTCAAGCAGAGGCTTGACGGGCACCTTTTGGAGAAGCACTAGAGACAATTTTCCTGATTCTAGGATGGGAGTGAACCAGACAGCCTTGAAAGCCCCTTCCAACAGTGGCGTCGTTAGAGGGGGTGGGGGCCCCAGTGCGGCGGGGGTGTCAAGTGTCAGAGGGGGTGCACTGCCACTGCGTTGCCGCCAAATTTCGGTGGCAGCACAGCGCAAAAGCACCCACCCCACTGCGTTTTTGTGGTCTTTTTTAGGCCGCACGGAGCCTGGGAGTGCAGGAGGATGGGCTCTCCCACCCTTCCTAGCTCCATACGTCCCAGAAAAGGCAGCGAAAATGCGCGCGCGGGTGTGTGTGTGTGCTTTTGTGCCACAGTGCTGCTGAAATGCGGCGGCAGCAGTGATGTCAAACCCCCAGAGGTGGGGCTTGTGTCAACACCCCCCCTCACGGGGGCTTAGCTATGCCTCTGCCTTCCAACTCTATTGACCCGATCCTATCTAGTGGTTACAAAGCTGAAACGCATGTTCCGGCGGCATAACATGCTTTCTGGCTGTCGCAAACATACTGGAGAGTGTAGCCTGACTGCTGCTGCAAGCAACAACCAGCAGGGGCCACCTGACAATGGACCAGGGACGCCCACCGCCACAGGTAAGGCTGCATAGGGGCTTGGAGGGAGGCGAGGAAGGGTAGAACAGGGTGAGGGGTGGGCAGAAGGGGAGGAGGGCAGATCGGGCCTAGGAAGGGGCAGGTTCGGCAGCAGTGGCACCTGCCAAATCCTAACCCCCTTCCTGGGCCTGATCCAGGTTAATGTGGACTTGCGCCAGCGATATCGCTGGGAGTTAGGTAGGATTGGGCTGTATGGCTCTATTATTCTTTTTCATTCTGTAGATTGGACAGATCTTCATGCCTGCCTGCACTTTGAAGATGGCTGCAGCCAGACCACGCTACTTAAAGTAGTTATTTGCTCTTCTGAACGGTCATGAATCAAATGCAATCCATGCCTTATGCTTCATCTATGCTTTGGAGTAATATATTCTGTACGGTTTCCCGTGAGAATGTTGTTTTGTTTTGGAGATGAGATCCAGTATAAACACTAATGACAGCTATTACTGGTAAATGGAAGGACTGAAGTATTACCGGTATCTTTTAAATCAGCCAGGTGAATTATTATAACCAAAAGCCTCTTTCCTACAACACCCAGTGATTGCAGTTATACCTATGAATCATTGTTTTCAAGTTATCAGATTACCCTTGTCAGCACTTGTCAAGGAGCATTCCTGACAGCAGAAATGAAGGTTATGTCACAAGAACAAACTCATTACAAGATGAGGTGCCAGCCTTCTGAATTCATTAGCAGGAATCATCATAAAAGACTGGTTCTTTTCTCAGGTGTTGAGAAAAGAAAACGAGAAATCTGGATCGGTGTGGTCTGATATCTTTAGGGCCCAAGTAATATTTGTTCTGGGTTGACACCATTATAAATAGGCCATGTGCATATGCCGGGATCTCATGCAAACACAGAAAATCAAAATGTTTCATTGGTTATATAGTTCAGCTTCCTGAGAATCTCACCTCTCTTATATTTTTAAGACAAGTTTCTAGTTCTTATGGTTGTATCTGCCTCATCTTAGATGTATATGCCTCATATCTTAGATCCAGGATTCAAAACTGGTTTGATTTGACTTTACTCTGTGACCAGTATATTTGTGAAATTTATGACCACTGGGTTTCAGTGGTGTCACTGAGGTTGCTGTCACCGGGTGTGGTAACTCATGGTGTCACCCCCATTAACATTATTTATTTTAATGTATAGCAGTACAGGTCACCCAACAAATCAGTAACCCAAAAAAAACAGTGGCCAAGTTGGTGACACTAGTACAACTGAATAAGAGTTATAGGATTAGCTCTGAGACATAGAAATGAGAGCTGACTCATACTAACAACTTATTGGTTCCATGCTGTGTCATAACATCACCTCATTGTCTCTTGGAACAATCAGTCTTATTGGTCAGTTTTGAGTTTAGGAAATTCACTTTTTGATACATTAAGGCAGTTGTGTTTTCTTTTTCTGGTTATTTGGCCATAACGTTTGATATAATACAGATAACTCAACATGGTTTGTTTTATTACATTTTGCACTTTTCCAATGATATAACACGTTATGGTATTATTCATAAAGATGAGATTTCCATAATTTTGGCCGCTAGTGGTGTCACCCACCACACCCTGAGGGTGTTACCCGGTGCGGTCCCTAACCCTAACCCCTCGCACTCCCCTAGTGATACCCCTGCTGGGCTTATGCGTATATCTTCTCATTTTTTAAATTAGAGCAGCAACACATAAATACAATAAAATTAGCATAGAAGCTAATAATAACTCAGATCAAATATAACTATCTTGACAACAAAAAGATTAACATGTCAATATGAAGAAAGATGACTAAAAATGGCATTTTAGGTACCGTCATTGCTGAGAACTTTTCACTGAAGACTTAAATAAGTATTTGCAACTAGAAAGCAAGAGAGACAAGAAGAGGGTATGATTTTATTTTTTTTATTTCCCATGGGACTGCCTGAAAATCAAAACAATGAAGTGGTCTTTCTGTGCTGAGTCAGGCAGTTAGCTCCTGCTTTGTGTTGGATGCACAGACCAACCAGATCGCTTTCACCCCCTGTGAAGGGATGCAAAGGGTTAATGAGCTAGTACAGCTTTACTGTCACATCTGAGTGTCTACTGGAAGAGCCACAGCTGAGGGAATGCAATGCATACACATTCCATAGGGTAGCACATGAAACTACTGATGAAGATGGATAGAGGGGATAAAATGACAGGGGTACCTGTCATTTTTTTCAGGGAAGGCTACAGGGCTGTAGTTACAAAGCAAAAACAAGGCCTCTCTTATTATGATTCCCAAACTGTGGGTCGTAACTCACCAGTGGGTCGCAAGTCAATTTTTGGTGCGTTGTGAGAAGTTTGCAGTATTTCTGTCCAGGGAAGCTCTTACCTGGCCCAGATGATGGCGCAAGGAGTGCCAGCCCCCGTCTCACAAGCATGGCGCCGATTTCATCCCCAGGCAGACTATAGGAGAGGGTGGGATGCAGGAGCGGGAAGATGGCGAGGCGGGTGGAGGCGGAGCCCCTTTTGGGCCATATGGGCGGCCCAAAAGCTATGTAAAGCTATGATGGTTGTGATAGATTGTCATTTTAGAATTTGGGTCGCAGTGCTAAAAGGTTTGGGAGGCACTGCTTTAGAGGCTGAGAACAGATTGAAAGAAAGCATGGGGTCAAGACTGAGCAAAATTGTTCCCAAGGAAAAGACAGACTCCAAAACGTGTGCTAAGCAGTAAATAGGGATGCTCACCACATGTTTCCCATTTCTTCCTGATCTTCTTTCTTTAATAACTGTGTAGTGGGGTAAAAATACAGCAGCTGCACTTTCTTCCTACTACAAAGCTACTAAAATGCATGACAAGCACATTCCATCCAGTCTTCAAATTGTGGAATCCACACAAGAATGTATGCTCACCATGCACTGAATAATATGTGCAATATTCATAATTCAGCAGGCTTAGCATGTTTCATTGCACAAAGATGATCCTTGTAGTGCTGGGAAAAACTCTGTGTCCAGCTGAAAACATTTATTCTGGTTCACAAGACAACAAGATGTCTGTATCATGTCACCACTCCCTTGCATCTGGCATTCAGAGAGAGCCTACTACAAAAACTACTAAAACCCATCATGGATTGTAAGCTGTGATGGACATTTCCTCCATAAATCTGTCGAATCCCCTGTTAAAGGCATCCAGGCCAGGTGCCATCACCACATCCAGTGGCAAGGAGTTCCACAGATTAATTACATGCTGGGTAAAGAAATATTTTCTTTTGTCCATTCTAACTCTCCCACCACTCAATTGGACCACACAACTCCTCTAACTTTCCCACCACATAGATGCACACAGTGAGGAATCAGATTTGCATGTGACTAAATTGATGGGGATGCCCCTAGTTACACAGACCTGCATCTGTGCACCAGAGAGCCACATGGTTCTGAACCAGAATTAATGGTTTCAGCTGAAGCCACTACAGGCACAGGTTGGGTGTCATTATTGCTTCTTCAAAGAGGGTTCAATTTCCCTAGAAAACAGTAGGATCACTTGTAGGGCTTTTACCATTTGTGCAACTGCACAAAATTGGAAATTGTACTGACAGCAACTTTTTTAAAAAAATGGAAAGGAGAAAATTGGAAAAACAGTGGGGGAGAAATAGAGAGCAAGAGGGAGCTGTGTGTCAAAAGAGGATCGATTTAAATTGTTGCACGATAATCAACAACAGCTGGCCCCACACCTGCTGCTGATTGCAGCATCCCCCAAGGGAGAAAGGAGAAAAGAATGATGAAGTACTTGGAGAAGACAGTGCAAGGAGTCTACAAGACAGTGAGTTGCCCATGGTGGCCACCCTGTAAGCTTCAGGAATTTCAACAAGTCCAAGTTAACGCACTCTTGACTAATTATAACTACACAGGCTACCAGTGATGGGGACTCGCGTCAAATGACTCGACTTGCAAGTGTGACTTAGCCACTTTTTCCCTGACTCGTACTCGTACTCGTGACCCACTGACTCGCACTCGCGACCTAGTTACCTAGATACATCCCTGCAGGCTACCCTCTCTTTCTGAAGCACCCAAGGTTCTCAATGTGTTCCATATTCCACATGAATTATACCCTCAACTCAAACGGCAACATTTCTGGCAGTGTGCTGCTCTGAGAAGTTCAGCTTAGCTATTTCAGTTTAGTAAAAGGTAGAGGTAGAAAAAACTTTGGAAGCAAATGCTAAATGATTTGGGCCACAGGCGATTCACAGATGTTGTGCACCTTTAGTTTTCCGCGCCTTTTCTCCTTTTAAATGACGGTCCTGTTCAGTGTCTGCACTAACATCCTACAGTTTTGTGTCTGCTTACCTGAGGAGGGCCACGGATTGTGGACGAAACGTCGTGACTGTGTTTTTGAAACTGTTTTTAAACTTTTTTTAGGTGTTTTTAGACTTGTTTTTAACAATGAAATTTTATATGGCTGGTAAACCCGGAAATCCAATATCTTTGTACACAGGTGATTCTATTTATGGTGTTACTGTACACCTCAGATTTGAAGAAAGGCAAAAATGTAGCCAAGAATTTCAGTTTTCCTTATTGTAAAGAGATGCAAATACGTATAAAGATTTGTTCTGGCTTAGCTGCAGGGAACTAATTTGAGCAACTCTCTTTCCAAAACAGGCCCCCACTTAGAAGAAGATTTTTGCAGAAGATCATGTGGGTTTGCAGTAAACATAGAATGGCATTTGCTCAAGCAACTTACATACGTATTAGAAGGAATGGATTCCTACCCGAGTGGGTGCTGGTACACTGGTAACAGAAGCCTCTATTTCAGAAAGAACAAAGTGATCTTGTGGTGATCCAAGATGCTACTACTATGTGGATTGTTATGGGAGGAGAACAAGGAAATGCTGGCTTTCATCTGCAGTACTAATCTGCTGTTTGTCTATCAAAGATTATAAAACACAATGTACATTCTGTTTTTTTCTATACCAATAACACAGGCCTTCAAATTTGAGGGTCAATTTTTTTTTTCAAAATTTATGATGTTATATAAATTTTGGGTGCTGATTCCAAAAATGGCATTAGTTTTGCCCTATCACGTCTAGTTTTTGGGGTACAGCATCACCGCCTTATAATGCGAGTCAAGTGGCTTGCTCACCAGGAAGCCATGGAGTCAGCTTCCTCAAAGATGAATCTACTTGACTTGCATTATAAGACGGTGATGCCATACTGCCCAAAACTAGACATGATAGGGCAAAACTGATGCCATTTTTGGAATCAGCACCCCAAATATACCCAGGAATAGGTCTAACCATTATGACACGGTGAGAATGCCGTTGGTGTTGTCAATGCCTTGTTGCCTCTGCTCTGGGTCTCCCCCTTGCCCTCTACAGGTTGCTTCTGGTTGCTTTTTTCTGTTTGCAACTTTGCAGCAGTTTGGAGGCTTTGGAAGGCGTACAGGAGGCAGGAAGCAGCCAGTGGACCCTGCCAAGGCTTAAAAATAAGCTATTGTGGTGCTGCCCCCACCCCTGCACCCCATGGCCCCGCCCAGCACAGATTTTATTATCCGAGGGGGTTCCAGGAATGGAACTTCTGCAGATACCAAAGGCCTACTGTATTATCTTCACAAGGAAGGCTCAGTCGTTCCCAGGGTTTGTGTAGTGTTTTTACCTTTTCCTTTTGAACAACAAGGTTCTGTGACTTATTATTCACTGCATTTGAAATGCCGCTCAGATTCAAAAAAAACATTTGCCAAGAAAGAAACAGATATCCAAAGCACAATTGGCTTGAGTTGCCAACTCTAACTGAAGTTATTCCTAGAGATTTTTTCCAAACGTGACATAATGTCATTAATAGGCTTACCATCCGTCCCGGAATGTCCGGGACCATACCTGGCTCCAGGCTCCGGTCCCGGGCTTTCCGGGCCTTGATGAAGCCTCCGTCGCTGCTTCAAAAAAGGTAAAAAGTACCTTTTTTCCGGGCACCACCATCTTGGATCTCACGAAATCTTGAGAGATCCAAGATGGTGGCATCCAAATCTCGTGAGGGCACATAAGACAGTACAGCCTCATGTGCCCTCACGAGATTTGGGTGCCACCATCTTAGATCTCACAAGATTTCGCAAGATCCAAGATGGCAGTGCCCGGAAAAAGGTACATTTTACCTTTGAAGCAGAGGCAATGGTGGCAGCGGGATGGGTGGCAATGGCGGCGGCGGTGGCAATGGTGGCGGAGGCTTCAGCGGGAGCATGACGAAGATGATGGCGGCAGAATGGTGACGGTGGGACAGGCAAGTCTAATTAATTAATTAATTGGCTAGCTAAAAATAAACAAACAAATAAAAAGATTTTTAAAATGTATTGTAATTAATGAATTGCTGGGGGGAGGGGTTGTCCCGGTTTAGACCTGGGAAAATCTAGTAAGCCTAGTCATTCAGTCAGGAAGGCCCTGTTAAAATCTCCAAGATTGCTTTCAGTAGTCCCCTGAAGACTGATGCTGATTCCTGGAGACTCAAGCCCACCCCTGGCTGGGCAAACCCTTCCTTGGCTGTGCAGAACTAATTGAGCAGAGGGTTAGATTCAGGCCTTTATTTTTTATATGTCTCCTTGACTGCCTTGGCTGGAATTGAAACTAAGAAACATTATTTATAACCCAAGGGTTTTCTGTGGTATTTACAAAATAGTGCTTCTTTGGCAAAATTACAAGCAGTTTACAATTACAAGTAAACTTCAAACATTCTGATAGCAATCTTTTCCAGGCAACAAAAGAGGTGCAGTCACATGTAAGAGTTCAACCACCGCTGCAGAGCAACCTGTTCTTTGTGTGAATGTTGTCAGTGCATAACAAAAGACAGGAGAGGGAAACGTGTACAGTACTTCAAATGGGCTTGCTGGGCAATCTAGGGCTCACATCTTTGTTATAAACCTATTTAAGCAATACCAGTGGTGTCACTGCGGTTGGTGTGTGTCACCCGGTGCGGTAACTCATGGTGTCACTTCCATTCTTTATTTTAATACTGTATATAACAGTACAGGTCACCCAACAAATTAACAGTAGTAACCAACAAAAAACCAGTGACCAACTTGATGACACTCACACAACTGAATAAAAGTTCTAGTGTTAGCTCTGAGACATGGAAATGAGAGCTGACTCATACTAACACCTTATTGGTTCCATGCTGTGTCAATATAACACCTCATTGGCTCTCGGAACAATCAGTCTCATTGGTCAGTTTTGAGTTAAGGAAATCCACTTTTTGTTACATAAGGTAGTTGTTATTTGGTAGTAACGTTTGATAGAATACAAATAACTCAACATGATTTCTTTCATTACACTCTGCATTAAATTACCTTCCCAATGATATATTACTTTATGGTATTATTCATACATACAAATTTTCCAAAAAGTTTCCACAATTTTGACCACTAGTGGTGTCAAACCCCCCCCCCACCTGAGGGTGTCACCAACAGCAGACCTGTTGAAGCCTTCCATTGGGTGACACCACTGAGCACCACTGACACACAGTCTTTCAATCCCAGAAAGTCTATCTTTCATGGGGGCAAAGGAAGAGAAGGGAATGTAGAAAAAACTTCCTGTGAGGGTGTTATACCAAGGTGACTTTTTTTTTCTCCCTGGACAAATAATGATAGAAAATATTTATTCGCATCAGAATGCAAAATCCCTGCACATTTTGATAGAAAGCTACTTGAGAAGTAGCAGACAGAAATCTAGAAAACCTGATCAAACACCCTTCCTGAAAAACCCACATATTCTCCATGGAAGAAAAACACTACATTGTAATTGGACCAGAGTCACTTATGGTATATTTAAAATATTTGGTCCTGAAGGAAAGGATAGACCGTTTTGCTTTAGCCTCACTGCCAGTGTAGTCTAGAGACTAGAAGGTGATGCTTTGGTTTTGGAAACCAAGGTTTCACAACCCCACTCTGCCATGTCCCTCACAAGGACTTGAATAAAACCAAGATGACAAGAGATGAAGTTCTATCTAGGCTTATTGACAAATTAAAAATTAACAAGTCACTAGGTCCAGATGGCAGCTACCCGAGAGTTCTTGAGAAACTCAAATGTGAAATTGCTGATTTTCCAACAAAAATATGCAACTTGTCACTAAAATCAGCCTCCTTGCTGAAGAACTGGAAAGGAGCCAACCTGACACAGATTTTTTAAAGAGGAATCCAAGGGAGAGCCACGACATTATAGACCAGTTATAGTTAACATCTGTTCCGGGTAAATTGTTGTGAGGCATTATTAAAAATAGAATTATTAAAAAATGTAGAAGAACAGACGTTGCTGAGGAAAATACAGTCCTTGCATGCATCCCTTTGCAGTTCTCTGAGCATGTCAACTAGCAAGAGGTGATCAGGTAGCCATTATATACCGGTACTTGGGCTTTCAAAACGTATTTGAGAACTCTCTCACCCAGGACTCCTGGATAATCTTAGCAGTTATGAATAACTAGAAGGGTCTTCTTATGGCTTATAAAATGGTTTGTCTGTATTATGACCAGTGCCAGGGCTGGCCCCAGGTTTCCGGGGTCCTCTAGCAAAATGGCCTCTATGGGCTCCTTCCTATATGCCTGGGTAGATCCTGAGAAGAGCTGCTCTGCCACCACTTCATGAAGACTATGAACACAGAGATGGGCAAAGGAGCAGTGGGCTCTTGTGAGGGCCCTGGGTCCTCAGAAGCTGCCCAACAGCGCTGACCCCTAACACAGGCCCTGACCAAGATCTACTTAGCTCGGTCATGGAGGAGGATGAAATGGTGAATTGGGGGTGAACAGTGAAACGGCTAAGTCAGTGGACGCTAATACATTATTGGGGAGCCCAAATGGAGTGCCAAGAACTCCAAAATGGCCTCTCTAGCTAGGACCTCTTCAAACTGCATGAATGAGCAACAAAACGGCAAAATGAGGTTCAATCTGATGAAGTATAGAGTGACATGCAGTGATTTGCATATCGCGACCGACCAGAGAATGTGATCTTGGGATCATGGTGGGCACTGCAATGAAGATGTGTGAGTTCAGTGGGCAGCAACTGTGGAAAAGACAAGTCCCATGCTAAGAATGAACAAGGCCCAATCCTATCCCCTGCCAGCTTTCTTGAGTTATCTCCTTGGCCACTGGGAGAAACAGGAAGTTGAATTTGATAGACATTTATGGCCCAGTCTTATTGAACCCTTGTGCCAGCGGAGTGTGAGCTCCACCAGTGTTAACTGTTGCAAAAGTGCCGTAAAGCAACAGGAAGTAGCACAGAGCAATGCCTGCTGGAGCAGGCAAGCCAATGCGGGGGTGGAACGGGGCAGGGGGAGGGTGGGGAGGGGCAAAATGAGGTGGGAAACGGCAACAGGGGTGGGGTTGGGCGAATCAGGCCTGGGAAAGGTGATAGGATATGGTGTGCACCAGCACTGCATATCCCGCCCCCCCCTTCCTGGGCCCAATCAGCTCACCCCATCACCATTACACAGACCTGATCCACCGACACAGATCAACACGGACCTGCACCTGCCATATTGCCTGAGTTGACCCATAGCGGCATCTGGGGCTTTCCCAAGGCAAGGGGACAAATGTCCCCTTGCCCTAAGGCAGTGGTTCTCAAAAAAATTTCCCCGCGCCCCCCCGTCACCCGATTTTGGGGGGTGGCGCCCCCCCCTTCGCGTCGCCCTCCGCACGCTCCGAGGCCGGCCCGGGAGCCGGCCTCGGAGCGTCCGGAACGGCCGGCGCTCCAGGGCCTTCTGAAGGCCCAAGCGTCAATCCGGGTATTTTTGATGTTTTCGCTCATGCGCAGACCCGTTTTCGTCTCTGCGCATGAGCGAAAACATCAAAAATACCCGGATTGACGCTTGGGCCTTCAGAAGGCCCTGGAGCGCCGGCCGTTCCGGACGCTCCGAGGCCGGCTCCTGGGCCGGCCTCGGAGCGTGCGGAGAGCGACTGTGGTGGTCGAGCCCCCCTTTGTGGGGCCTCGCGCCCCCCCTGGGGGGCGCGCCCCACTATTTGAGAACCGTTGCCCTAAGGAGACCTTCTGACTGCTAAACTCCCCTGCAAAATGCAGCATACCCCATTCCAGTGCCGCTGCATCGGCACAAGGAAGTTTAGGTAGGATTGGACTGTTGGTCTGATTTAGCAGGGCCCTTATGTTCTTATGCCTTGCACTTATAACCGTCTTTCAGTTTAACCCACTCACAGGTTCATTGTGAGACTAAAATGAGATAACCAATCTATACCACACTGTGAAGGTCAGTATACATACGTTTCAAATAAATAAAAAGACCAAGAGAGAGGAATTAGGGCTAGTCTGCCAGTCATAGTTGCTGGTATCACATAGCAAATGAATAGGGAGAAGCTTCCACCCCACAACACTTTGAACATACAGTAAAGGACAGCAGATTGCTGTAAGATCACGGTTATCAAAGTACAGTTTGCAAAAACAAGGATAGTCCTTCTCTGTGTGCAGGCATGGCAGAGCTTTGTCACATCATAGCAAAGAAAGGTCAAGTTAATGCCAGTGCACAGAATGACTGAGCGTGGACATACACACAAGAAACCAACTGGAAACACAAGAGAGGGAACTAAAGCTATTGTTAGCATTGTTGTGAAAAAAAACAACTAATTCATAGTGGAGGTGGGTTACACAAAGCACTTTTATATACATATTTGGACTGCAAAATAAAACAAGAGAAGCAACTGGTCATGGCCACTTAGACAGGGAGACATAAAACAATGAGACAGGAAAAGAAGTGAATGAGAAATCAGATCAAAGTAGGAAAGAGCAACCCACAAGTCTTTAACTTGGAACTGAAGAGGTAACAGCTCCCCCAACTGGTTGGAACGAACATTGCCCAGGTATCCCCCCACTAATCACGTGTATCTCAAAAGAAATCAGGGCTATGATTTATTGAAAGTTACAATACCAGACAGCAACTGGTGAATGTAGCGGGTCCTGCCTAAACTCCCCCCCCCCAATAGCGGGCACCTAACTAGGAGGAGACAGCAGACCTGTTGAAGCCTTCCATTGGGTGAACCACCCAAGCTTCGAATCCAGGGTCACCTCATGGCTCACCCAGGTTCGTCACTGCCAACCCCTTAAAAGGAGGTCAAGGAAGCTGAATTGAACCCCCACCTCAAGCCAGAGGTAACCTCTAAGGTAGGTATGCCAATTCAAGCTTGGGGGGGGTCTACCAGCCTGCAGTAGCTTCAGGGAAACCCCCCCCCAATTCTTGCTTACCAAAGGGCAGACAGCTGATCCCTAATCCTCCACCTTGCCCTGAATTATCCTGCCAGCCATGGCCTACATAGCTAAAAACCCAACCCAAAGGACAGTCTGGGGTAGGTGAAAAAACTCCCTCCCTGGCCAATCTAGAGAGGAGCAAACAATTCCCACCTGGCCCAACATGGTGGTCCGCTAGTCTCAGACTGCTATCTCCTGAGTGAGCGGGCAGGTTCCATTGCAGCTGCTCCTCCGCGCTGCCAAACGGCCCAACAGGCCCTCCCTTTCTGGCCTGCACCAACAGCTGCCTGGTACATCACACAGGGGAAGAACCGGACAAGGAAGCCACCTCCCACAGCCATGGGTGGAGCCACGTATATACTCACACCCATTGTACAGGTCTAGCTCACATTCCATCACTCTTCCAACACCTATGACAGCAAATGAACTGGTGACTCAAAATAATGCTAGGATACTCCTAGCTAAGTCTTTTGTCTGACAGGTCCCAATCTTACCCTAAACCATTCTAAGTGATGCAGCTGCACTGCCAGAGCATGTGCTGCATCCAATGGTGGGGGAGGGGTGACGTGGGATGAGATGAGATGGCTTGGTTAAAAAAAAAAGTATTTACTTCTCTTTAGGCCACCTGGCTGCCAATGGGTCTCCTTGGACCTATGTCAAGTATTTTGCTGGCATAAGTCCGAAAGGCAGGGAGGGTGTCAGGCCAGGAAAACGGGGATAGGATCCTGGCATGCGCTGTCGCCGCCGAGATCCACCCCCTCCTGCCACTGAACCACCCTCGCAGCCACCTTACCTGCACCGGTGCAGTGTCTGGGAGCCGCCGGCTCACACAAGGGCCTTCCAGCCATTTGCACCGGCAGCTACGAAATGCGCAACAGCGGTGCACTGTTTATGGCACTGTAAGAGGACTTGCAATTTCTGTGCCTATGCGTATAATTTTGGTGAGCTGCACAGAATAAAGAAAAGTGAGCATGGCTGGGAATTTTGAAGACTTTGGCAATCCTAGAATGGAAACATTTGGCCTTTCTTGTTTCCTTGCTTTATATGACATTCTATTGTATTTGTCTGATTTTTAAAGTATGCTCTGCCCTGAGAGTCTCTTACTGAATGGCAGCTTATAAAAACGGACATGTTAAAAATATAAAATACTGTATAATTAAGTTAAGCTGTCGCTGTTTTTAGGCTTGTCAACTGGTTGAGAAATATAGAAGCTGTTATTTCAGGGTTGCTATTGTACGTATTCGTCCTGCACCCACTTCCTGTAGCCTAAATTTGTACTGCTCTGGGTGATATTAATGCTTACTGTGACTCACTGTGCATAAACTGCAGCCATCTACTTGCTACTCTAGGAATGGGAAACCCCAAGCCTATGGGACAAATAAGCTTGTTTCCACTTTTGGCAATCCTACAACTTTCACAGAGCTATAATTAATTTGTCCCTTCTGTCAAATTAGCTAGGCAACCAGCCAGAGAGAGGGACAGAGCCTGCATCAAGAGTTTCCTGCAAAAGGTGAAAGTGCCACGAGGAGTAAAGGACATTTTCATAGGTCATTCAAAGAACTATACATTGAGCCCTCGATTTTAACTGACTTAAAAGTGAGCAAGGGGTGTCTGTTAATGCCTAAAGTCCGCTAAATCCAAATGCATTTATGACAATGCACAGGCACATGCACAAAACATGTATGACTAGTTTTTAAAGAAGCAGACAACTTCCATTATTTCCAAAGTCTGTTCAATAGAGCAGTCACTGTATTTGAATTCCTCATATTTGTACAAACAATGAAAATGCCACGCTGAGCAAAACGAAAATTGCCTTTAGCAGTGACCCATTTCGACTGTCCATACCTCATTGAGGCAGCAGTGCTAAAAAGGAGCTCTTAGCAACATTTTTTAAAATGTCTAAAACATCCAGGCCTTCTTCTTTGTATTTCCAGCAGCAAACTCTGCTCTGGAGGCCCCAGAGCCATTCTGGAATTAGCATGGGATGGGAATATATAGGCTTTTGTTTCTTGTACAACCAACTTCCTGTATGACCTGAGACTAGAGTACACCCCAGAATCCTTTGTGACAAAGCAGGAGCTTGTGGGGCACACTCACCAGCTACGCACTTGCACTGTCCCTCCTATGGGCAGCCAAAAAACTTGAGGTGGCAATGGTGGTACAACACACATTGATGATACGGCTACCATGTAGTAAATTTTCCAACCTTGCTTTGCATAATTTGTTACAGGATGCAATTGAGGAAATAGTCAAGGTACAAGCATATACCATATTTTTCGCACTATAAGACGCACTTTTCCCCAAAAAAAACATAGGGGGGGAAAAGTGTGCGTCCTATGGTGCGAAGCCTGGGCTTGGGGTGCTTCGGGGAGGCCTGCAGAGGCTCGCGCAGGCCTCCCCGAAGCCCCTACAGGCCTCCGCGATGTTCATTTCGGCCAAAAACAGCGATTTTTGGCCATTTCCGGAAATGGCCGAAAATCGCTGTTTTCGGCCGAAATGAACATCGCGGAGGCCTGCAGAGGCTCGTGCAGGCCTGCGCGAGCCTCTGCAGGCCTCTCCAATGTTCATGCAATGTGTGTTGCACGAACACGGGGAGGCCTGCAGAGGCTCGCGCAGGCCTCCCCGAAGCCCCCACAGGCCTCCCCAAGCCCAGGTAAGTGAAAACATTTTTTTCCTCTATTTTATGCTCCATAGGATGCATGCGTCCTATGGACCGATGCATCGTATGGAGCGTAAAATACGGTATCCCTCAAACATTCACAAAAGTTGCTTATACATAGGAAAATGCTTGTTTACTAAATAAATACTTGGTAAATAAATAAATACAACAGAACAGGAAGGGGGAAAAAAGCCTTCTAGCGCACAGGGAAATGGCTCTGCAATCTGTAGAGTCATCATATACTAACCAAGTATTTATTTAGTTTAAACAAACTAGAAATACCTCAACATTCAGTGTTTTCACGTTATAGAGTCTGAGGCCAGGGATTCCAGAATACTTGGGCAAAAAACAGCTTCTGGCCTTCTCCTGGGGCCTGTTGTCAAACTAGTCCATAATCCCTGTTAATGCCATGTTGACTACAGCTTTATTTTCTCCAACAGAACAGGAGGGGGGGGGGAGCCTTCTAGCGCATAGGGAAATGGCTCTGCAATCTGTAGAGTCATCACATACCAACCAAGTATTTATCTTTGATTTGTTTGAAGGCTGGGAACTTCTGCTGCTTTGGGATGATAATTGACTTCTATTTCAGTTCTACAAAGAATAGGAAGTGTCACTCATCATGGATAATTAATTGCATATTTCCAAGCACCCCTTCATGCATTCAGAAAAGGAAAAACACATATAAAGCTGCCTCTGGCCCTAAACAGATGTGCAAAAACCTGAGTGGAAATCAGTATTTCCCATAGAATAACTGCACGTTTGGATGTAAAACCCATGGGTTTCCTTAGCGGTGAGGTTTTTCCACAGAATAAGCCAAGTACCTTTTCCACGTTTTAATCTGTGAGTTCCGAATCTTGAACAAATGGTTGGAAAACTCAGGTGGTTGCTGATATCTCTGAGGTTTGAGTCCTTGCAAGAGGTGAGATGGTGCTCTAGACTAGAGGGGTGTTGAACTGATGAGAGCCCCCCTCCTCCAATCCACCGCTGACGGAGCCCCTCTCAGAGGGACAGGTGGGGTAGGGGCGGCAGGTGAGGCAGAAGCACCCCATCGTCTTCCACAGAAAAAAGACGCAGCCTAACCCTGTGGTTGCGCGCACCACCTGCTTGCACCTGAGAAAACGGGTGGTGCACGCATGCAAGCTCAGGGTTAGGCTGCAGCTTTTTTCTGTGGACGACGATGGGGTGGTTCTGCCTCACCTGCCATCCCCACACCACATGTTCCTGCCGTCTCATCAGTGCTTATCCTCCTGCTGTAGTACTGGAGGGAGAAGGAAGAGAAAAGTTGCTGCAGGATCGCTGCCTCCTCCTCTCCTCTCTCTGCCCAGGTTGCCCTGGGTGCCACCATCAGAGAGAGGGGACATGATGGGAACCTCCCCCCCCCCAAGCAGGTAGAGGCACCTCTCCACAGTGACACAATCCTTTGCGTGTCTACTAAGAAGTAAGTCCCATTGTGTTCAATGGGACTTACTCCCAGGAAAAGTGTATATAGGGTTTTCAGCTGGAAAGGAGGACGCTGACAACGAATCAATATGTCTCTCCAGCACCTTTTGTGGAGTAAATTTAATCTCTTTTTACATTCTTTTAAAACCAAAAAACATTATGTTTGGAATTGAATTCTCTTTGTCTGCTTTCCTGAGTAAGGGTGTGAAGGAGTGTGGAGCAGCAGCTTGGGAGACCATCCCCATGCACCTGTGCTGGGATCCAATGGTCCAATGCCTGCTTGCTTAGAAGCAAGCCCCAAGGCATGGCTTAGGGCTAACTCTCAGTCAGCCCTCCAGGCACACTTGCACAATAAATGCACACAGTAAACAAAAAAAGCACGCAGATCCTGCTGCGCCACCCTAGCTTGTCATGTCACTAGCAGAAGCAGGATGCTCACTGCCCTCAGAAGGGCAAACCCTCAGGGGAAACTCCCACCCCTTTTGATTGGCAAGCGGTGCTGGGATTCATACAGACACAGGATGCAGACACTGGCAGCCTCAGAGGAGGGACTAGCATGGCTTTTTCCATGAATAAACCCCAAATTGGAGTGAACATGTGGTTGCAAATCCCAGCTGGGTTGAAATTCACGGATGTGACTCAGGGATATATTTTCCCACAAAATAACTGCACGTTTGGAGTGGGCTTTGTACTGAATCCGCCCATTGGTCCATCTGGTCGAGGCAGGAGGTCTATTCCAGCCTTGCCAGATGAATTCCTTTTAGCTGGAGATTGAATTCTGGGATTCAATTCTGAATTCACTCAACCTGGGACCGAATTCAGGATCTCCTGCAAGCAATACACGTTGGTCTGGTGATCCTGAAAACACGACAAAGTAAGATTCTATTACACGTTTCTACCACATCTGCAAACCAAAGAGAACCCTCAAAAGCACCAACTATGCCATAGAAAATTCAATTTTCAGGATATTACTCACCCTGGACAACAGTGTTGTGTGGTTTGGTCTTGTGAGAAACTCTGAGCATTTAAACCAGACATTCAAGGCCACACTGCAGTGTTCCATTGTGCTCTAGACCTTGGGAGCCAACTCAGCTTCTGCTAACAGACTACTCTTTATAATGTGCATTTATTCTCTGGCAGAGTGAAAGAAAATTCTTTGTTCATTTTTCCCCCCTTTCATAAAACACCACCGTGTTAGGGCCAGGTAGGTCACCTGCCATGAGCAGAAATGACAATTTTGCTTACCGTAAGCAATCCTTTCAATGGGGGGGGGGGGGGAATAGAGATACCAAAGCAAAACTGCAACTTCTGTTTATTGCAAATAATCCAGATGTCTTGTTTGTCATGAAAAACAGAGGTCATGACAAGCAAAGTGGTGAAGGGCATCAGCCCAAACCCTCAATTCTCTTCCATTTTAGACATAAAAACGTGGCAATTACTTTGCTGAACTGATCCAAAGGTTTAACTAGCCCAAGAGTGAAGACAAAACAACATTTCTCAGTGTTATGAGAAATAAGAGATGTGAGCACACGTTCACGGCCTGAAAACGTGCTTATTTGCAGCATTCAAGCTCCTTCCACCACACTTCAGATGTTCAATATATCTTCATCTCAGCATTCTGTTTCTTTGTCTTGATGCCTCTGGAAAATTCACAAGTAGGACATGAAGTTGATGGCCACCAGGGACATGCGGAGTGGGCGTGGCATGTGAGGCAGCCCCGCCCCATCGTAGTCCATGGAACAAAGATGAGCTAAACTTAGAGATTGCGTGTGCACACTATCTGCTTGCAGTCAGGTAAACGGGTAGCGCGCATGCAATCTCCGGGTTCAGCTGTGGCTTTGTTCAGTGGACTATGACAGGGCGGGGCTGCTTCACCTGCTGAATCTGCACCGCACGTCCCTGATGGCCACCCCGTTTTGGTGCCCAGGATCTGTTACTCAGAGACCCTCCGAGCAGGGAAATTCCATTTAGTGATCATCCTAACAACCATTGATAGACACATTCTAATACTTTTTAACAGCTACACAAGCTGGTGTGGCCATCATGATATAGTGTGGTAGTGGATCTTTTAGTTATGGAGCAGTTCCTTCACTTGTCTGTCCTGAACTTAGTGCAAATAACCTTTGGGAGATGAACATAAATTCTGCTATTATGAGAGGAAGAAACATTTCCTTGTCCATATGTGTCTAAACCTCTATCCTGTCCCCTCTTTGTCATCAAGGCAGCACCTCTTCTCCTCATTCAACCTGGAAAGGGTGATCTTTTCAACAGAAACAGAGGTGTCCTTACAAAGAAACATGCCATATTCACTGACTGCACCTTCTGGAGAAGATGAGTGGGAGAAATGAACTCTGCCACCCACAGGAGCTGAGCAGCTGTAGTCCCAGCACCGACAACTAGAAGGCTGAGTGGGTAAGTCCGATTCAGACCAAGAAATCTACCAGAGCACTGCAGTTACCTCCAATTAGACTCTTCTTCCCTTTCACCAATGAAATGGACACACGGTTTTACTTTCTCCAAGAAGTTTAGAGTTCGACCCTCACCTGGAGCTTCATATATATATCTTGCTGATGACGTGTCCATACCCTTCCTGTATCTAACAGCCTCAGTCTCACGAACATTTCTTCAACTATTTCTGTTTATTATGTGGCACCCTCCTGTGGAAGGGGGAAAAGGGGGTAACAGGGTGGGAGCCAGGGGGTGAGCCCTGCCTGTCTCTTCCCATCAGCAGGATGCCACATCAGAAGGGGGGGGGGTGATGGGAAAAGAACAGAATGAAATTCGGTTGCAAGCTCGGGTGCAAGCGGATAGCGCGCACACGTAATCTCCGGGTTTTCACTGCAGCATTGTTCCATGGACTATGACAAGGCAGGGCTGCCTCACCTGGCATGGGGGGCTCAGAAGCTCCATGGGGAGGGGGTCAGGGCACAGGAGCAAACATTTTTCTCCCATTGTGAAAATTCTTAGTTATGTACAAAATGTATGTATTATTTTCTAATACTGACCTGTTCTGGCCCATGTTCAGAGCAGGACTGACAGCGCAATCCTCTTGATTCACCCGGCGCCGGAACAAGTGTTCCGGCGCTGGGAGACGTCGCAAACATTCCGGAAAGCACATTTGCAATGACTCATGAGCAAGGAAGGTCAGCGCAGAGGCCGGCCTCCCTTGCTCCGGTGATGGAGTTCCCCTGCAGCCGCTGGACCAGGTAAGCAGGGATCCGGCAGGCGCGGTGGCATTTCGCTGGGCAAGGGAGGGAGGCCATTGGCCTAGCCGGCCCGGGAGGGGGCAGGGGATGGCTTCGGCTATATCCCGGCCCCCACCGGGCGACTAGGCTGTTACACGGCCTTCTCCTTTAGCCTATCTTTTTTTCTTCATAGTAATAGGAGTGTAGTTCAACTCCACACTGGATCTCCTGGCCATAAGAAAGTGTCTCCTCTTCTACTCTCCGTGCTTGGGGCCTGTCTGCAAAGAGTAGATTGTGGTGAGCAAACTGAATTTTCAGAGAAACCTGTCTGCTCTGATATTCCCATTCAGGCACCCTGATATTCCAAGAGACACCACAGACTTTTAAAATGACTTATTTAGAGAGCCTGCTATGAAAAACTAATCGCATAAAAGTTCGTTTTGCCTAGCTGGCCATCCAGGAAAGAAGCATTACACAAATTAACATACCGTTGACCATGCAGAAAATGAAAGGGAAGGGACAGCAAATCATTTTTTTCCCCCTTAGGGTAATCAACTCATTCAGGAAATAAACAATTCAAAGAAAACAAGATCATTTGCACAGAGTGAAAAAAAAATCTTGTCAAAGAGAGGTTACCAATAGCATAAACTCCAATATTTCACAAAGGAAAATAAGGGCATCCTTGTACACTTTCAACCCTTCATACACCAAGGATTCACTGACCTCACCTGTGAAAATGAAGGTGTGCAGAGCAAAATGTCCCTGCAGATGTATAGGGAAGAGATAGGAGGAGGTATTGCCGCAGGTATGCAAGCCCCAGACTGTTCATAGCTTGGCAGGCTAACACCAGCAATTTAACTAGACCTGAAAGCACCCAGTGCAATTGGGCAGTTGCTCCTCCAGCATGTTCTTGTCAGAAGACGAGCTGCTACATCATTTTGCACCGGTTGCCCCTTCCAACTTGTCTTCAAGGGTAGCTCTACACAGAGTGCATTGGCCAAACAGAAGGTTAGTGAAGCATGGATGGCCCGAGGCCAAACCTCTGCTTGAGAGGAGCAGATGCAGCTAGCTGAACAGCTTCTAAAATTGCCCCTGGCCACTGTGGTTGATTGAGAGACTCTGTCCGCAAAGCAGAGTCCAGGGGGGAAAAAAAAACCTGGACTGTGAACGCCCACCCTCAGGGACAGCATGAACACATCTAGGACAGGAGAAACCTCCAGGTCTGTATTCCAGTGCTGGAAGATGCTGGGAAAATCACTGCAGGAGATGAGCATTTGAACCATGATGGCTTTGAGAAACTTGACTCAAATGAAACCAGACGACCACAAAGAGAAGACAGAGCGCCTCACAGCTATAATAATTATCACTTGGATTAGCCTTGATGTGAGGTCTGAGAAGAAGGGTATTGTATAGTACTGGGACTGCTGAATCTAGGGACTACAGTTCCCATCAGCCACTGCTGCAACCTCTGTGTAATCTGGAAAGAGATAGAGACACCCTTCATAGAGACTGAGGAAGGCTGAAAAATGGAGATCATTGAGGACAAGGACTGAGCAAGGGCGTCGCTAGCCCTCCCGGTGCCCGGGGCACAGGTTGCCCGAGCGCCCCCCAAAAGGGCCCCGAGCGCCCCCCCCAGAAGGGCGCCCCCACCCGGCCCCCACGCCCACCCCCATCACTCTCCTTACCTTCTTCAGCCTTCTCGCCACCGCTGCCGCCGGCCCCGCGCTCACCTCGGCGCGGCTGTTTAAAAGTCGCACCGAGGTGAGCGCGGGGCCGGCGGCAAGGAGGCTGAAGAAGGTAGGGAGAGCGATGGGGGTGGGCGCTCGGGGGCCGGGAGCGCCATTGCTCTCCTTACCTCCTTCTTCGCCACCGCCGGCCCCGCGCTCACCTCGGCGCGAGTCGGCTCCTTTTAAAATTGGCTGTTCTGCACATGCGCAGAACGCCTAAGAGGCCTCTCTTGGCCTCTTAGGCGTTCTGCGCATGTGCAGAACAGCCAATTTTAAAAGGAGCCGACTCGCGCCGAGGTGAGCACGGGGCCGGCGGCGGCCAGGAGGCTGAAGAGGCGCCCCGGCGGAAGATGGCGCCCACCGGGAAGATGGCACCTGGGGCCCGAGGCCACAGGCCCCCCCCCAAAGAACGCCACTGGGACTGGGAGAGGACTACAGCCTGGGAGCAGGTCTGTGAGAGCTGGTGAAGCCTCCGTGATGAGTAAGAGTGGAAGTTCCTTACTATCAGACTGGAAACACAGATTGGGAACACTGGTGTTGTTGCACAAGTTGACTGGCTAGGAAAGCATTGGAAAAAGAAGGATCTAATGCAGGGGTTCTCAACCCCCTTCCCAGCCGAGTACCATCTCCAGCGCAACTCTCCTGCTGCGTACCACCAGAAGTGACTGGTGACGACATCATCGCCAGTTATTCCCAGATTTTCAGGTTTTCGGAGGCCAGAAAATGCAGGTAGGAGGCTCTGGGTGGCTGGGAGGGCCCTTCTCAGTGTTCTCAAGAGGCTCAGCCAAAGGCAGGAGCCTCTCGGAAGTGAAAATGCGCTGCCAAAAGCACCACATCGGAACAGGGTTCTGGTGGTTTGAGTACCACCAGCAGTTGGCTGAAGTACCACTGGTGGTACTAGTACACTGGTTGAGAACCCCATTAATGTATTGCTAAACTGGTGCAGACCTACTGTTGACTTGGCAACTGTGGAAGCCTAGTTAAAAAGACTTGACATATTGCATTTTGAATCCAGTTTTTCTGTGCCACCCCAGGTGATTGCGAGCATCCCGGTTTTGTCTTCCCTGTTAAATCATCTGTTCTTAGGTGCGTATCAGTGTGATTGCTAGAACCCACCAGTGCTAATATTGAGGCTGCTAATACAGGAGTGCCCCCAACACTTCACTCCAATCGTGGGTGCAAAGGCACCCTACTGATTTGCTGGGTGGGGTGTCCTATGTGCTTGTATTACACTGTACATTTATGCCTTGGGGGAGCGTGAACCCATCCAGGACAGAAGGAACCACCTGGGTGACCCACAATCACTCCTGGATTAAGCTTCCATTTGGTGATTCTCATCCAGCCCATAACTGCATTAAGGCTGCAATTCTCCTATACACACTTGTCTGGGAGTAAGTCCCATTGGATACAGCGCGACTTAACGTCTGAGTAAACGTTGTGCTGTCAGGCATTGACACGGTGACTTCACTGCCGCTTCCTGGATTTAAATCAAAAAAAGGAAAATAGAGCTGTCTGTCATTGGCATATCGATGGCCACACTCCAAAATATGATGAACTAACAAGTAGTTAAAATGAGGAAAAGGAAACAGTTTTCCTCAAATGAACCAGGCCGTGCCAATGAATAAAATGATTGTGTGAAAATGCTACTGCTGATGCAGGCAACTTAGGAATTGCCACTCTCTCTCTCTCTCTCTCAATCTCTGTAAAGCTATGCATCCTTTAAAATCTGGAGGAAGGAACATGCTTGGAGTTCCATATTGGACAGGAGGCTGACTTGGAGATGCAAAAGACTGGAGAAACACAAAAGCCAGAAAACTTTGGGGGTACATGTGAGGGTCTTCCATGTTGCCCATCAAGGATTCCCCCCCCCAAGTTTTGTTTTCCGTGTGATTCAAACAACAATGAAACCAGGCTTCTCATTTTAGCACATATTTCCATTGCATCTTCAGGTGTGCCTCCACAACCCTGAAACATGTTTAAAAATGCCTTGACCCCACGTGCCCTTTCTCACTGTTCGGACCTGATCCTATCCCAATTTCCAGCACTGATGCAGCCATGCCAACAGGGTATGCGCTGCATCCTGAAGTGGGGGGGGGGGGGCGATCACGGAGGCCTCCTCAAGGTAAGGGAACGTTTGTTCCCTTACCTCGGGGTTGCATTGCGGCTGCTGCACTGGAAAGTTGGATAGGATTAGGCCCTTCATCTCCATCTCCCCACTACTGCACTTTCCTTCCTTCTCCGATATTAATTTTCTCCCTGTCCTTTGGCTCACCTCACTCCCTGCTGCTTCACCACTCTGACTGCTGCAACATCATAATAAACACTCAGTCCCAGTCTTGTGTGTGGGAGACATGATACTCTGGGGGCCGATTTTGAAATGCAGTTCTATTTCCTTGTGCTTTTTAATAATCTGATAGAGGCTAGGGCTTTTTGTATAATTCGGTACTGAAATGCATGGGTGTGTGTTTTGTTTGTTGTACAGATGCACGGCGCGATTACATCTCACTTTAGCAATGGTGTAGAAATGTTAATCAGAATAATTAATGTGTGGAAATAAATCATTGCTTTTCAATTCAGACAAGATTCTAAGAAGGTAATACCAAACAGATCAGGAACAGGAAATCTGAGCTTGTGAGACTGCCATAAAATGAGAAGCTTCGTTTCATGGAAACGGTTATCCCCAGCAACAAAAAGACAGTGATGTAATATTAAGACTATAGTATTATGGAACGCCCTGATCTAAACTATCCCCAACTACCAGAGCTCCTATGAATTAAGAAAAAGGGATTGTTCTAAGTATATATGTAACATGAAACCATTGCAACTTCATTTCAGCTACTCTGATTTTGGACTTCCTAACACATGGCAAGCTTTCTTCCTCAGTTATGACTAGCAATCTTCCATTTCTATTGTTTTTATATTGTTTTTAATGTGGACTGGAAACACTTGACAAGTCAGTTCTCCTGGGAAAAGCAAATTATTACATTGAAATGAAATTGTTCTTTTCCTAGGTGAGAAGCTGTATGTGCAACATTATTAATTATTATTATTATTATTATTAAGAATAAGAATATTCAACAACAACAGAAACATTTGCAAAGTATATACATACATATACATATACATATACATATATAATTACACAATCCAACCAAAAAAAGATTTATTTTCTAGTGCTTTGGAAATTAGACCTATTATTGGGTATATATGGGGCGCTGATTCCAAAAATGGCATCCGTTTTGCCCTATCAGCTCTAGTTTTGGAGATATGGGATTGAGCAGGCTGGAGGTCTCCTCAGGGTAAAAGGACATTTGTCCTCTTACCTTATATCGAGCCCCAGCCTGCTCAATGGGGCTACATGGATCAGCGCCAGTGAAATCGCTAGCGCAGGCCCTAGAAGCCCATGTAGGGCTTCCTGGCCTGGAAGGGGGGAATAGAATATAGTGGAGGTCTTCTCTGCCAATCCCTCCCTTCTTTCAGGTCCTCTCTACCCATCTCCCTGCCCCTTTACAACCCCTCCCCAACCTCCCCACGCCCCCCCCCAGGCCTTGAGCCGCTCAGACCCTCTCCACAGTGCAAGTTCCAGCGGCAGCCAGCGGAAAGGCGGTTCAGGCCTTGGTGCCGGTGCCACCGCCTCCCGAGTAGTTGCAAGTGTGCCATATGGCATGTTTGCAACACTCAGCACCAGCGCCGAGGACAGCACCAACAGCCCTGACCAGATAGAATTGTGCCGCCAGTGATGTACATATATGCACGCACGCACACACACACATATCCTTCTGAAAAGAAAAACAAATTTATACTGATTCTTCAAGAAATACCTTTCAGAAGTCATAACGTGATATTCCAAATGACTGGAAAAACATTTCACAGCTATTGTTAAACACCGTAAAAGAACTTCTTGTTTCTAAAAGAGCATCACTCCCAATGGACAATGACCTTTACAATTTACAATTATTACATCCTAATCTCCCAAAAATGCTTTGTAATTGATTGGAAGGCTCCCAAATCTGTCATGGTAACTAGAGATGTAAACGTAGTATATCCTCTGCAGGCACTAAAAGCTATCTATAAATTTAATCTTCTCTAGCAAAAACAGTTTTAATCTATTTGTTTGATATATAGGACTCCGATTATGAACATCAAAACACAAACTGCTTGGAGCTTTGTAAACTATTCCCTATTTGGTTTCAACTTAATGACATATCCCTGCAGCTTCTACAATCCATATTATATATGACTTCTTGGCTATATTACCAGATGATAAATTTAAATATTGTAATTATAGTCAAGAAGATTAATCAGCATCAGAATGTTCAGAAGAAAATTAACTGCCCAATCCTATCAAAATCTCCTGCGCGCTGACGCAGCTGCACCACTGGAGCGCATACTGCATCCTGTGAGGGGGCAGTCCTGGAGGTAAGGGGACATTTGTTCCCTTACCGTGGGGCAAGTCTTTGCTGGCCTGATGAGTCTACTTGGACCTGCATCAGTGTTTTTGCTGGTGCACGTTCACGTGGACCCAGGTAGGTGGACTGAGACCAAGAAGAGGGATAGGATATCAGCGGAGCTGCTGCCGGCAATAACTGCCCCCTTTGCACCCTCAACATGCCCTAGTTCCGCCCACCCCCGCCCTGTTCTGTCCACTGCCTGCCCCCTGCACCAACGTACCAGCACTGAGGCTTCCGCAGAGGCCACTGTCACCTGCGGCAATTGCCAAGCTGCGTTCTATGGCACATCGTGTTTTGTGACGGCTGTAAAGCATCCTGCACAACCAGCACATTCCGGCAATGCAGCCGCCAGATAGGATTGGTCAGTTAGTCATCTTTAGGAGTGCTGACACTGCAGCCAATTAACGCTATCACATTTTTGTGTGTATTTGTCAATAGGGCTAAGATCAAAGAATAATGACACCTGACTTATAGGAAAGAGGGGAAAAAACTTTTTTAAAATGGACAGGCTATAATTTTTTGATAAAATTGGGCTAAGTTCCAGGGGGTGACAGAAGCCCCCGCAACCGCTTTGATCACCGCTGCGGGTTTAAAAAGACTGGGGACTGGGTTTTTAAAAGATTTTAAAAGATGCTAATCTAGCACCGAACAGCTGATCGGTGCTATTCAATTGTATAGTGCTGATCAGCTGTTCAGCACTAGATTAGCGTCTTTTAAAAATCTTTAAAACCCAGTCGGGTTTAAAAGTTTCCCGCCGCTGCGGTCTTTTTGTGTCCCCCCCCCAAATCTGGGCAACCTGCCACCCGCCCGCCCTAGTTATGCCACTGAATCCTAGTGTTTTAGCACATGAAAGTTTTTTTGAGATACGGAAGCAGTAGATGCTTACTCAATAAAGAATGTTTTCTACAAAGTTGTTTGAAATCTCAGTGCACATGCCACTGAAAACTGTGTGCGAGAATACACTGAAGTTGCTAGACAATCTGATAGGCAGCAGGTTCCAAACCAAGAAAGACAGATAGCTACGATGTTGTGAAAAGGGCTGATCAATGAGAGTAGACTGTGAAGGGAATTCAAAAATAATAACTGCCCGGGAGGAAAAAAAATCAGCTGGAATGCATACCCTCTGCAGTTGCTTCTGGCCAAAACCACAGTTCAGGAGAGGTTGCACTCTGTTCATGCTGCTAAGTCTAACATCTTACATGAAGGTCAAGAAGGTACCTAATTATCTGGATTATCAAACAGAATCAATTGGAGAGTATTTATAAAAGAATTCCTCAAGCACCAGCATCTTCTTATTGGCTAAGAAATGCCACTCAGGAGGCACAGCACTGCTTTAGTGCTCTGTTATTTAGATTCTCTAGCACAAATCATCACTTCAGAAACTTAGCCAAAAAGAGGAAAGGGGAATGAAGGAAAGTTCAGTTTAAACAGTTTAACCATTATACCAATTACAGATACTAAAGTTGAGTTTGCATGTTATGTTAAGACTGTACTGTCTCTTTAAGAGGCAATCCCAGGAGACCTCAGGATAAGAAAGGGCAGGTCACTGGAGGAGACACTTTCACTTTTACAAGGGAGGTTTGGAGAGTGGTTAAGCCTGTATGATGAGCTCCTTCAGGACCTGCACAACCCTAGGGCGAGGTGGGAGACCAGAGGCAGTCCTAAATTGAACGTTGTTTTTTTTCACCAATCTTAGTTTTTCTTCCCTGAGCCTTTCCAGTGAGTTGTAGGCAATGAATTGTTGAGTTATTAGAAGTCTGATGTGTGCTGCTCTTCTCACCTATCAAGTAGCGCAAAGGAACTACATGACTTGAACTGATGCTGATTCAGTCACCTGGAGATCTGCCCTTTATGCAGATAGGCCTTACCCTTCGTCACATAATAAGTGTGCATTGCCAGATGACCTGAGCATCTGTCATCAGTATCATCAGTAATCATGTCCCTTGTCATCATAGTGAACCACTACAGTGAACCATGGTGAACCATTATAGTGAGTCACACCATTGATCTGTCTAGCTCAGTACTGCCTACACTGACTGGCAGTGGTGCTCTGCGGTTTCAGACAAGGGTCTTTCCCAGTGCTACCTGAAGACACCAAGGACTGAACTGGATACCTTCTGCATGCAAAGTACGGTACTTGGTCTTCCACCAAGCTACAGCCCATCACTGAACACTGCCAGTGCCGTAGGAATGGCTGGGGCGGGGGGGGGGGGTCAGGCAGCATGCAGGGCAGGGGCATTGGTAGGGTTTGTGTCACCCGGTGCAGGAGGTCAGTGCGTCACCCCCATGATGAACCTTCTCCCATGCAATGGGCACCGAAACACACAGGGAAACGCCCCCCATGCCATTGCCCCACCTCCCACTTAAATCAAAATTACACCTTTAAATTTACAATATTATACGCACAGCATAATGTACGTTTGCAGCCTAAACAGAGGCATCACAAGGGTTTGCGTCACCCAGTATGAGAGCATTAACTTTATTTTAATATATAACAGTACAGATCACCCAACAAATCAGTAACCAACTCAGCTCTCAGAACAAACAGTTCTCATTGGTCTCTTTTGAGTTAAGGAAATCCACTTTTAGTTACACAAGGAAGCTGTGTTTTCTGTTTCTGATTTGGCCATAACGTTTGACAGAATGCAGATATTTTGAAATGTATCATTGCATTCGGCATGGGATTACACATTGAATTATATTATATGCAAAGACAAAGGATTTCACAATTTTGGCCACTAGTGATGTCACCCCCCTGAGGTTGTCACATGGTGCGGTCCGCACCCCCCCCCTCACCCGTGTAGGGACACCACTGACTGGCTGCACCAGTCAACGAACTGGGTAGGATTGCGCTGTCAACCCCTCTCCACTGTTTCTTGGCTCTGTCTCTCTCTTGTATTGTGTCTGTGTTTGGGATTTCTCTTGTTTGATTCTAGGATAGAATCACATTCTCTGGATACCTACCTGTCAAGCATCTATGGAATCTCATTCCCTGGACACTTGCCTGATAAGTACCAACAAAGTAGGGATCCTACAAAATCCAGAAATGAACTATGATGTACATTCATTTAGGGAAAAGAATGTCTGGAAAAGCAGATCAGCTGAAAATATGATGCAAAAGGGAACTGTCTGATGGGAACATGTGAAAGGGTCATGGAAGAAGAAGAAGAAGACATCGTCATCGTCGTCGCCTGATCCTGTCTATAAGACTTCTTGGATATGCCTTGATTCAAGGAACTCAACGGTGCCTGTGATTTTTGCAAGATGGCAGATTCCAATGGTCTTCTTTTCAAAAGTTGGAAGGTTTGAGAAATGGCCATTCGACGGTGGCGGCAGGGGGCTTTGAGGGGCTTACCTTTGATGTTGCATAATAGAAAAGAAGACCATTGGAATCTGCCATCTTGCAAAAATCACAGGCACCGTTGAGTTCCTTGAATCAAGGTATATCCAAGAAGTCCTTCAAGAAGTCCTTTCCAATGCAATCCAATTTCCTCCTTTTATGATGGGAATGGAAACCAGCCGGCCTTTCCAAATTTTCAGGAAAAGTTTTGGTGGTGGTGGCGGCAGCAGAACCTTTCCTGAAAATTTGGAAAGGCCAGCTGGTTTCCATTCCCATCATAAAAGGAGGAAATTGGATTGCATTGGAAAGGTAATTAGAGGGCCCAGAGGAATGTAGTGAATAGGTCAGGGGTGGCCAACCTTCCACCATTAGGGCTACTGTGTTCTTAAGAGTTGTGTAGAAGACAGAATCTTGGCAGCTGCAAGTGCTGATGGTGCTGCTAAAGCAGCCGCACCTGCTGAAATGCCCTCACCTATATAACCATTAAAGGGCCAGGAGCATTCATGTTGAAAGGTTGGCCACCACTGGAATAGGTGATGTTGTACACAAAGGGAAACATGGAGGGGGGGGAAACAAATGGGAAGAAGCTGCAAATGCTGTTGCATACAGCTCATGACCTAAAATACAGGTCCTCTTCTTGAATGAACCATAGCCCCTTCCTAGGCGAATAAATGAGAGGTGCAGCAGAGAGAAATGTAGCTGTGCTTCAGTCAATTGAATTAAAAGAACAAAGACAATGTTAAGAACTTCAGGAAACCTTGCAACCTTGCTGCAGTGGCGTAGGAAACACAAGAGGTTTCTCTCCTTTTCATGCCACTCTGGAAGTCCGGTGTCATGCAGGAGGTGCCAAAAAGGTAATGATTTCCTTGATAAA
This sequence comes from Plestiodon gilberti rubricaudatus, assembly GCA_026170595.1. NCBI lineage: Eukaryota > Metazoa > Chordata > Lepidosauria > Squamata > Scincidae > Plestiodon > Plestiodon gilberti. The sequence continues at coordinate 78,897,943 of JANXHW010000005.1, read as the reverse complement.
CTGGGAGATGTCTACAACCACCTTCCAGGACATGTGAGTTTCTTGGACTTCCCTTCTTTAACACATTCAGCCTGTCATTTCTAGTCCTCAGTCCCTTTTTCCCTTACCAGTTTCTTGCCTTACTACAGCAGGACCACTGTGGAGAATGATGTTCTTTCACTTGCTTGATCGTGGACCTCACCTCACCCCTGAATAAACAAGATCAGGCAGGGGCTCTCAACACCTTCCCGGCCGAGTACCACCTCCAATACCACTCTCCTTCTGTGTACCACCAGAAGTGACTGGCGATGACATCATCACCAGTTACTTCTGAATTTTCAGGTTTTCAGAGGCCAAAAAAACACAGGTAGGAGGCTCTGGGAAGGTGGGGGGGGGGCCTTCTCTGTGTTCCCGAGAGGCTCGGCCAAAGGCAGGAGCCTCTCAGGAGTGAAAACACACCACTGAAAGCGCCACATTGAAGCAGGGTTCCGGCAGTCCAGCGGTCTGAGTACCACCAGCAGTTGGCTGACGTAACTGGTTGAGAACCCCTGAAATAGATGCCAGTTACTAGTCTCCACTCCACTGCCAACTGGATTTCCAGCTGCTTGACCAGGATTTTGATGGATGCTACCAATCCCTAGTTGAAGGGCAGGACATTTTGAGCCAGTTTTAGCAAGCACAGATACGGTGGTTGATGTGACATGAGTAGAGCATTCGATTTTTATTATGCAACATCAAAGGTAAGCCCCCAAAATTACTTAGGACAACATCTGCTGTTGATATAAACCATATAAAGTGCTTGACAAATATGATTTGAACCCAGTATCAAGAAGTTATATGTACTTCAGAGTGAGATTATAAATAAAAGTTGCAATCTTGTGTAATTAGGCTGCTTAAACTGTATTGATGTGAAATGAAGTCAAATTCCAGTAGCTAACGATTCCAGAACTGGAATCCAAATCTACATCATAACACATAATTTCTTCTAACAGGCTTTACTGAGATTTACTGAAATCAAACTGCATTTTTTCCACTCAAGAGTGTAATACAAAAGAGAAAATGAGAAAACTGAATACAAAGCTATCAGCACAATCCTATTTGTGTGTACTCAGCAGTAAGTCCCATTGAGTTCAGTGGACTTACTATCTATCAGGTAAGTCTGTATAGGACTGCAGCCCAAGAAGAATTGGATGGATGCCATTTCAAGGTAAAACGCTCAACAGAAGCATTCTCAAAGCAGCATGCTAGCCAAGCCAAACCCATAGGAATGCATTGAAAATCTCAGATTCACAGCAGCGTAGCTGGCTTCGCACCAGCCCCCCCCCCCACGTGACGGCTGACGTCACTCGCCCCGAGTGACGCAAGCCAGACCAAAACATCACTCAGGGGTCGGGCGGGGACCAGAACAAACGGCGCACCAAGGCAGCGAACGCCTTCTGCAGCTCCCTATGACCAGTTCCGCCGCCTTCGCTGCCGCTGTCACCTGGATTGCCGCCACGTTCTCCGCCGCCTCTGCCACCATTTTCTTGCCCCTGCCACCATCTTCTAGCCCCCACTTCTGGTAAGCTGCCCCCTCCTGCTTGCTACCTGGAGCTTGCTACACACACACACACACACACACACACACACACACGCCACTCCACTTCCTACGTCACTGCAGGTTCAGTTCCTGGCATCTGCAAGGCATGTCAAAGGAAGACCCCATTTGAAACCTTAGAAACCACTGACTGTGTACAGTATTGACCTAGCTGGCAGAGGTGTCACTAGGGTTTGGCGCACCTGGTGTGAGAACTCATGATGTCACCCCCACAGACCTCCTCCCGTACCAGACCATACATACAGAATCCTTAGTAATGTTTTTTGTGGAGCCAGGATGATGTAGTGGTTTGGGAGTCGGACTTAGACCTGGAAGATCCAGGTTCAAATCCCCGCTCAGCCACGAAGCTTCCTGGGTGACCTTGGGCCAGTCACTATCTCTCAGCCCCACCTACCTCACAGGGTTGTTGTGAGGACAAAAGGGAGGGGAGGAAATATGTACACCACTCTGAGCTCCTTGGAGGAAGGGCGGTATAAAAATGTGAAAAAAAAATGTTACTCGTAAATCATAATTCCCGTATATCACTGAATGTAATGACAATAGTAGTGACCCAACCCCCTAAGAGATCCCAGCATTCAATGGGGGCAATAACATCAAGTAGCCACCAAACTGGTCACTGATGAGCAAGACTCCAGCGTACAGAAGAAACGGAAGCCCTACTGCAATCCTCCAAAATCAAGCCTCTTGGCAAAAAACAAAGCTTGCTCAATCCCAGCACCTGCACACCTGCCTTATCCAACAACAAATTACAGCATCTCTCAACTGAGGAAGAAATTGGGGTGGGGTTTTTTTGCAGGTTGGCTGGTTTGGGGTTATAATTTCCCCATGGAGTTTGGAGGTGAAATGTTGGGTGTTTAAATAGGGCTCAGGAGAGAGATCAGAAATTTCCTTCAAAAAAAGGTGGGTTTGAGAGTCATGATAGCAAGGAAGGCTTTGGAAAGGGAGGCTAGAAAGGATCTCAAGTAGCTGCAGTGAGAAAGAGCATTACAGTAGGTAAAGTTATTTCCCTTGTAGGCATTCTCTGCATGTTTCCTGGAAGTTGTTTCCTGGAAGTAGGAGCTTGCTGGCATAAGATTACTAATTTATTTGTTGCAGGTGGTGCGAACACGCACCAGTGGTAGAAAATGGGTTTCTACTACTGGTGCGTTTTCGCACCATCGGTAACAAATGGAAAGTCATTTTGGTGACACCCCCTCCCTGGGGTGTCACCCAGTGCGCTCCGCACCCCCTGCACTTCCCTACTGACGCCTATGGTAGCTGGACCAACAATGGTCCGATTCAGCATAAGGTAGCTTCATGTTTTCACTACAAAATTGTTTTTGTTAGATTGTTTATACCAGGGCCCCATGCTGCAGAAATTTAAGAATGTACTTTGATTTCCAAATTGTTTCATCCTGACTTTTCCTACTCTTACCATAGATAGCATCATTCCCTTCCACTGCTGTGAAATCTCATACATGTTCTACCTTTGTGGATTCCAGGTTTACCTTTTATCTAGGAAAGAAACATGGAAGACCAGGCTATTTAAAGAAAGAACAGAAAATGACTTATAAACTACTTCAAGGCCGAACGCAAAAGACTTGGAGACTGAGATTAACATTTACATTGTCAGCTTGATAAATACATTTCTCAACCACTCATTTTAATGCAACAGCAAAGCCAGGGCCATGCTGAGTTTATTGCTTGACTCTTAGGCAATTTGTTCCATGCAGCTGGGAGGCTGCTTGTACAACAGGAGACTTGAATAGACATGCAAAGGATCTCAAAACGCAACTGACAGGCACTCTGTTAAGTCAAGCACCCAAAAAAATGGCAGGAAGGACAACATATAAGTAACTCACGCCATACATCAGAGGTTCAGAAGTTCACTTTTGTATTACTCCAGTATACTGAGAGCTTGCATAGATTATTAAGATTCATAAGCTATCACCTGAAGGTTGTTCTCCTGAGATAACCCTGCCTCCACTGGGATTCTTCCAAACAGAAATTTTGTAGGATAGTCAACACCCATTCTTAGGAATTCCTCTGCATCTCCACTACGCCTTGAAATGCAGGCTCACCTGATATCGCCTGAATGTCTCTGCTCTCATTGGTTCCAACCTCCCAACAGGCCTTGTAAAACCAAAACAGGAAGTGGTTGCTGGAAGGATGGTCCACACCCGGAAGTGTTTTGCAGTGACATGATGATGTCATAATGTCATTGGGTCATAGCCAATTGCTTCCAGATTGCCCCGATTTCAGGCTGATCAGAAGCCAGGGAGGACAGGATGGCCCTTCTAGCACCAGTGGAGCGAAGCACGAGCTGCGTGCTCCGCCAAGTGCAGCCCCCCAGCCCCACGGGGGAGCCCTCACCATGCGGGGCCCAATTGGATCACTCAGTAATGTCCAGGGTCACTCAGCAATTAGGTAATCGCCGAGTGCAGGTCTGTGAAGCTGTGGCCCCAGCTGAATCCCCACAGAGGTGGTCAGGTCAGGCAGCCACAGTCTTCTTGTCTGCTTCTTCTTTTTAAAACCATTATTATCCCCTGCTCTTTCTTCAAGAAGCTTAAGTTAGGGCTGCATATTTGTGATACTCTATTTCTTCACAACAACTCTATTTCTTCACAACAACCCTGTAAGGTAGGTTTACCAGAGACAGAGTGACTGGCCCAAGCAAGCTGTATGACTTGAGTAGAAATTTGAACCTGAGTTTCCCCAGTTCTACTCTGACACCAAACTACTATATACGGCATTGGCTCTTTTTTCATTGCTGTGCACCAGTACACATCAACCTGATCACACACAGGTTTGTCTGGTGCAATCCTACAGCACCACAACCTGCTGCCATGCAAAAAGCCATGATAAGCGGGACCAACACACTCATTTCATCAAGGAACAATCCACCGTAATGGACTGGACATGTGTGTACTTGCAGGGAAGAGAGATATAGGAATGCTATTCATATCTGTGGATTATACAGATAAAACCATAATGAGAAAAAACAACAACATTGCAATATGACAAGAATGCTATAGAGTCCTTAGAAGTTACCATTCAGGAGAAGACCCCAACATCGGGTTCTTCAGTGGTGTTTTGGCCACACACCCTCTACAACCTACCTAGGCTCATTCACAGGTCACTGTGTTTTTACTAAGTAGTGGTAAGAACCTAGATGCCGATTGATAACACAAGTGCTTATTCTGGGTTAAAGAGTCAAATGAACAGAGCTGGGAGCTTATTCCCTCTGCCAGGTGAGGGAAGCCGTGCCCCATGGGACACAAACTTGTGCTTAGCAGCACATTTCTAGAGGAGCATTTCCTCCACCATGACCCTTAAGGACTAACAGCATGAGTTGCAATTGACTTGGAGTACCAGGAGGGCTGTGATGAGGATGGAACACCACCATGCCTCCCTTTATCTGTGACCCAGGAGAATGGAGCTCGGAAGTAATTGAGAGAAGCCCCTGGAGATATGTTTGAAAACTAGACAGTTTAACCCAGGGGTGTCAAACATAAGCCTTGTGGGCCGAATGCGGCCTACGGAAGCTCTTCATCCGGCCCATGTGACAGTTGGGCTCTCCTAGCACCACCATCAGCTGCTGAGCTGCAAAATGATGCATGCATGGGCAGAAGTGGCACTGCTGAAAGGGTTGGTGCTGGCTGCTGGGAGAGCCCAGCTATCATGAGGGCCACCCTTTCAGGAGTGCTGAGATGTCACTGCTGAAAGGGCAGCCCACATGATAATAATTGGGCCCTCGCAGCACTGCCCTGTCAGCAGTTCCAGTTCTGCCGAGGCTCTGGGAGAGAGTGATGGAAGGAGGCCTCAGAAGGCGAGGAACAGAAGAGGTAAGGGGAAAAGAGGTAAGGGGAAAAGAAGCAGTCCAAGAGGGGTGAGAAAGGGAGACGCTGTGGATGCACTGAGAGAGCCCAATTATCACATAGGCCGCCCTTTCAGCATCGCTGCTTCTGCCAAGGCATTACTTTGCAGAGCACATCTAAGCTGCTGAGCTGCAAAGTGATGCCATGGCAGAAGTGGCGCTGCTAAAAAGGCAGCCTGCGTGATAATTGGGTTCTCCCATATCTTGAAAACATGATCAAGATTTGCAGCTAGCGAGTTCCTGAGGGAAAAAAAGGCTTATTTCTGGTCATCACCTGCTTGATGACATCACTTTTTGCTTACTGACATCACTTCCTGCTTACTGACATCACTTCCTGCTTACTGACATCACTTCTGGCCCTCAGCAGGCACCATGAATGCTGTTCGGCCCACTGTATGAAACAAGTTTGACACCCCTGGTTTAACCCATTTTATGATTTACTGTATTTTTTGTATATTGGCTCAGTTACTCTTCCAGATAATATCTCCTGTACAGTATTCTGTGATAGATTATAATACACTGCACTGAGGGGTTGAAAAGTGAGGTACAATATCAGAATACACTGCACTGAGGGGTTGAAAAGTGGGGTACAAATGGGGTACAATATCAGAGCACCTGATATTGCCTGTGTACTGACTCCTTAACTCACATCAATCCTCAATTCAGCCCTTGAATGTGGAAATAAACTGTAAACTGAGGTGAGGTTGGGTATTTAGCCCAAGCCTATCCATGTCTACTCAGAATATAGTCAGTGGGGCTTACTCCCAGGTAAATGTGGATAGGATTGCAGTTGTAGCACCTAAAAATAGCACTGTAAAGTTAAAATAGCCTTCACTTGCAGGCTTACACAGGCTTATTATGGAAAGAAGAATGGGGGGGGGGGGAGGAAATAGAAGTGGCAGCCTAAAGTATGTGTTTGGGAGATCATGTAAGAAAAGAAGAAGAAAAAATGTTTGGCCAAGGTTTTAAGAACATAAGAAGAGCCTTGCTAGATCAGGCCAAAGGCCCATCTAGTCCAGCTTCCTGTATCTCACAGTGGCCCCACCAGATGCCTCAGGGAGCACACAGACAACAAGATAACCTGTTTCCTGTTGTCACTCCTTTGCACCTGTTTTCTGAAAGCAGGTAAATAAGAAGCTAGGACTGTGGATGTCAGGGGGAAGAGAGTTCCTATGGTAGGAGGAGGCAGAGAAAAGTGTAAAAGATGAGAAGGAGCAGAGATCAGGTATGCTACAGAGCAGAGGTTAACGACGTCAGTACAGAATAATGCAGAGCACAAAAATAGAATGAGCCAGTGAAACTGATGAAAAGAGGTGAATTGTGATAAAAGTGATGGGCAGAAAGGACAAGATGAGAAGCTAGATTGAGAATAGCGGTTTATGAATGAGAAACAGGCAAACCAGTGAGAAGTGTATTGTGTTAGTCAAGATGGGAGCCAACACATGACACACTATAGTAAAATGATAGCCCTGGGTAAGAAAAGCTAGTAGATGCTTTGATGCTATGTAGATGTGTTTGTTTTTGTTGAATACCAGAGGATTACAGACTAAGTCTTACTGAACACAATGGGCTTACTTCTGTGTAAAATAAAGAACACTATTTTCAAACACCTCTATGTATGGCAGGTTCTGATAACCGTTTGAGGCTGCAGAACAAAACTAAAGAGAGATACTGAAAACTACCCTCTTTGGTGGAAAGACCCAGAGTAAGATTACTAAAAGTTTTTAAAAAAAAACACTTAAGAGGAAAGAGAAGGACATGGAAGGAAGACCAGGTATTCTGTTTTTTTAAGATTCAGTTTGAGAAAATTATCTGATATCCATGCTGAATAGACAGACAACTTAATAGTTCAGTAAGAACAGAGGATGAAAGGGAAGGATGAGAAAGATACACTTATAAATCGTCTGAATAGAGGGGGAAAAGAAAAGGAAGGCTGCGATAAGAAGTTCAAGAAGAAAAATATAAAGGAAATAACCAAGAGGGACCAAGAAGAAATTCTAAAGAAACGCTGACAGATGAAATATGAGGAGGAGGAGATACAGTACATGGAAGGAATCCTGAAATGAATGACTGGACAGATAAAACTTGAATCAAGCAAGCACAGAACCACAAAATCTCCACTCTGAAAGAGGAGAAAGAGAGAGAGAGAGTGATTTGCAGTGTCAAAAATACAAGGTAGACTAGAAGCAAAAAATAGAAAGGTTTTGCCAGAAGGGGATCTTTGGTAAGACTCACAGTCCCATTCATTTTCCGTCCCATTCATTTTCCATCCCATGGATACATTCTGACTTGGGAGATTTCAGATTCTTGTTTAGCTGAAGCTTCTGGATGGCTTTGGGCAAATCACTTCTCTCTCTGCCTCAGTTTCTCAACCATCAAGTAAGAATAGTAGTGATCCCACAAGGTACAAGAACCAACCAAATCAAAATGACCTAGATGGGAGTCAAAAATAATAACCCCACTTCTTTCATAAATTAACAGCGTAATCCTACCCAGCTCCTCCACAGGTGCAGCCAGCGGGAGAGGGCAGAACAGGAGGCTTTGGAGGGGAAATGGGATTTAAATCCCCTTTGAATTCCCTTTGGAGGGGATTTGAATCCCCTTTCCATTCCGGGACCTCCCGTTCTGCCCTCCTCCACCTGCTGCACCGGTGGAGGAGCTGGGTAGGATTGCGCTGTAGATATATTACTATAGCCACACAACTGTATTGTCTCAACAGAGGTGACCTTTAAGAGTTGCAACGACGTGCTTGAATAATATCCCTTACAGTTTCATAAATCAGCAGAATAAAAGGTATTTCCCGCCTGCATTTGGAATAATTAACTATAGTGCAATTTTTTTTTTCAAGTAGGGACAATTGCATCTTTAGGACATGCACAGCACAATCCTATGCATGTCTACTCAGAAGTAACAGCCCAATCCTAACCATCTTTCTGGCTCAGATGCAGCCCCAAGATAAGGGAACAAATGCTCTCTTGCTTTGAAGAGGCCCCTGTGACTGCCCCCCACCCACCCACAGAATGCAGCACACACTCCATTGGCATGGCTGCATCAGCGCTGGAAAGTTGGTTAGGATTGGACTACGTTTCATTGTGTTCAATGGGGCTTATTCCCAGGAAAGTGTGTATAGAATCTCAGTCTCAGGAAATGAATACAATCCAGTCACAGTTGGTCACTGATTAAAGGACAGAGATAGAATAATGGGCAGTTCTCATAATGATAAGTAAGCTGTTAATTCCCTGCACGATCTGTCTAAGACCTCCTGACACCAAATGCTGCCCCCTTTACCCAATGATGTGTCAGCCTCTGCTCCTCCCACTCTCCAGTGTTCTGGCTCAGCTCCTCCTCCCCTCCACATTTCCTCTTCCTCTCTGACCCCTCTTCCTTTTCCAGTCCAGGAAGTGAGAGGAGGAGCAGCGGAGGCAAGTTGGCAGACAGAGATGTCAACCCACCAAAATCGCTGCCTTAGGCGACTGCTTCAATGGGCCAGCCTTGGCCTAGTACTATTTTGTTTATTCATAAATGATCTTGAGTCAGGGGTGAACAGTGAGGTAGCCAAATAAATCAGTGAGGCTACCAAGTGAGCAGTAAAATAGCTAGTTACATCTGTTTGAGTTTTGGGTAATACTCAGAAATATTCAGGATAGTGAAAACCTAAGGAGACTGAAGAGTTCCAGAAAAATCTCTCCAAACTTAATGAATGGGCAACAAAATGCCATATGAGATTCAGAGTAAGTATAAACTGATGCATATTGGGGTAAACTTACAATCCAAACCACATCAATACTGATGGGGTCTGAACTAATAGTAACTAATCTACAAAAGAAATATTGTGGTGGATAATGCAATGAGGGCCCAATTCTATCCAACTTTCCAGCACCGATGCAGCCCCAAGGTAAGGGAGCAAATGTGAAGGTATGATCCCTTATCTCTTGGTTTCAGATCCAAAATATGGATCCTCAGATCCAAAATATGATCCCTTACCTTGAGGAGGCCTCTGTGACAGCTCTCTCTCTCTCTCTCTCACACACACACACACACACACACACACACACACACACACACACACACACACACCGCAGGATGCAGAGCATGTCCCATTGGCATGGCTGCATCAGCACTGGAAATTTGGATAGGATTGGACCCTTACAACATCAACTCAGTGTGTAGAGATAGGGAAAAAGGCAAAATTCATGCTAGAAACTATTAAGAAAGGAACTCAAAATATACAGGCAGCACTGTAATGCCTTTATACAGGCCACCCCGTGCTATCCACGGATCCACTATCCGCAGATTCACTTATCCGCAGATAGCAAATGGCCCCCAGACTCTTACTTTTAGCGAAGCAACGTTCGTTTCTTCCTTAAACAAACAGGATAAGCAGCCTCCTGCTGCTTATTGCAGGCAAGTAGAGTGAGACTGCTAGATAGGCTCTGCAAGGTTAACAGGAAGTGCTTCTGTTAACCTTGCAGAGCCTATCTAGCAGAGCCTATCTAGCACTTAGTCTCGCTCTACTTGTCTGCAATAAGCAGCAGGAGGCTGTTTATTGCATTTGTTTAAGAAACGAATATTGCTTCGCTAAAAATAAGTGCCTTGGGGGTCACACGGGGGGCGGGGCCCCTCAGAAAGCCGTGGAGGAGCATTCGCCCCTATCAGTGGTTTTTACATATCTGCAGGGGGGCCTGGAACGTATCCCCCGTGGATACGGGGGCCCTACTGTATAAATCTATAGCAGGGGTTCCCAACCTGTGGCACGCGTACCCGTAGGGGTACACAGACCACCAGGTGGGGGTACGCGAGAGGCTGGCCCTTATCAGCCTCAATCAGCTGTGCAGAGGCGACATGACCAGTTTTTAAAATGTATTTATTTATTGCCCCCCCCCAAGCCGATGACGTCATCGTCATAGTCGGCTCGGCCTGCACGGCCGGAGGTCTGGAGGCCACAGCTGGAGCTGGAGATCCAGAGGCCAAGTTGGCTGGAGGCCGAAGCGGGAAGGAGCAGGGCCAGGTGGGCTCGTGCCGGCTGGGAGCAGCTCAGGCAAGTCACCACAGCCAGAGGTCTGCTCGAGCTGGGGGGGAGCAAGGGCAGGCGGTGCATGAGATTGCCAGTTAGATCATTGCCAGTTACTCCCAGGTTTTCTGGAGGCCAGAAAACACAGGTAGGAGGCTCTGGGTGGGTGGGAGGGCCCTTCTCAGTATTCCTGAGAGGCTCGGCCAAAGGCAGGAGCCTCTCAGGAGCAAAAACACATCACTGAAAGCATCCCGTCGGAGCGGGGTTCCAGCGGGCCAAGTACCACCAGCAGTCGGCTGAAGTTCCACTGGTGATACATATACCACTGGTTGAGAACCCTTGCTCTAGAATTAAAATGTTACGTCACTTCTGATCCGAACAGTGATGGAAGCAGGTTATGGCTAGGATCCACAGAACTGTGCAGCCTAGTACACATTTCACTCTCGTACTTCAAGAGAAGTTTCAATATGGTATGGGGGTGGTGGTCTATTATTCAAAGGTGATGAAAAAAAGGCAAAAATTCCATTGGGCTCACCTAAAATAGCTCTTTTGATCCAATGCTACATGTTTTTCTGGAATCCCCACAGCGTTATTCTGGTACTCTGAGTTCACCTATTAATGTGGGTGACGCGTGTTTCAGGAACTAGAAAATGTTTTGGCTGCATTCCATATCTGCAGATTCTCACCCATGTTCACTACTGGGTCTAGATCCAGTCTGAAAAGATTGAATTTGATGTGAAACAGACTTGCAAAACATATACAACACGTATTCCTTCACATTTTCCCTTGAACATATGTTTTTATTCGTATTTTTACAAAAAGTGAATAATGCAAATTAGATTGATTTTATTGTAAGATTAATTGGTAATGGCAATCTTATTGCAACAATAAGATTAATACTATGTACATTGCAATCCTATACATGTGTAGTCAGAAGTAAACCCCATTATGTTCAATGGGACTTACTCCCAGGTAAGTGATTGTAGCCTTATTGTGACTGGATTTGTGGAAATGATTCCCCCACCCCATCCTGGTTCTGGAATCAAGCTCCTAAAATGCATATTTTACAGATACAACACAGCTACTGGGGGGGGGGGGGAATAATAGGCACTTGCTTTTATCTCTGCTAACCGCTTCCCCTCCCCCAGCAGCTCAGTTTCAGCAGCACTATTGTTTAACCATATTAAAATTTAAACATGTACGGTTGTGGTTTCTAGTTTTCTTTTAACCCCTTGAAGAGACAGCTTCACAAAGTGGGATCTTTTCTAAATCCAAAAGAATGCTCGCAGCGTTCTTCTCCTTAGCTATATTCCTCTTTGCTCACCTGCTATTCACAATGGTAGGAGGCATACAATTTAGAGGTGTTCAACTGGCGCGGGGGTGGGTGGGGGGAGAAGAAACGAGCCAACAGATTAAAAAAAATGAATGACAAGCCCAGATGGAAACCAGCTTTCCATTTTTGGAAGTGTCATCTTTCGTTCACAAAATCTGGTTCAGGGGGCTGGGGGTGCGTGCGTGTGTGTGTGTGAGAGAGAGAGAGTGTGTGCACAGAAAACTATTCTGGTTTTCACCCATGACAGCTAGCAGATTTCACAGCTCATTAAAATATGGTGATAGAGCCCTATGATAGATGGCTTTGGAGAAGGTTAGACAAAGCAATGCCGTTCTAGGGAGGCGGTAAATATTGCATGTAATAAAAGTCACCCTTCTCTCTATCTCTTTCGACATAATTACTCAGAAAATCTCTGATCGCAAGATTCAGAGGGAAAAAATAAACGACGGAGGAAAAAAAATAGAAACAAAATTAAAAGTCAGCTTACAGACACCCTGGACCCTTATATTGCATGGCAGTCGTGCCAAGGCACTTCTTGGCAACCTCTCTGGTGATGTTTTTCTTTAATCCTTTTTTTTTAAAAGGAGGATTGGCTGCCAACATCCTTCTAGCATTTATTTGTTTGTTTATTGCCTGCCTCCATCACAGCTGTCTTTCCTCGGTGCTCCAGAAATAATACCATCTTTTTTAGACAACTGCCACTTCCCCTCGGTTGACTGCCTGCCAGTCGGCGCAACGCAAGCCAGCCTTTCTTTCACACAAGCACACACCCCAGCAAACCTCCAGGCGAACAATAGACGGGAAGGGAGCCGTGGAAAGCCAGGCTGGGGCGAATGGCCCAGAGGTGCGCAGGCGGGCGGCTTGCCGGTTTGGCAAGGTCAAGCCGCGAGAAGGCGAGGGAGCGACAGGGAGGAAGGAGCCCAAAGTTCGGCTCGCATTCGAGGCTCGGAAAAGGAGAAGCAGCTCAGGCGACCCCGGGAGGCGGCGGTCCTACCTTGTTGAGACGCCGGGAGCCGTGGCCGGACGCTCCCTTTTAGACGGAACCAGCCAGCCTGCGGCGTTAGCACGAGCAGCAGCCGCCCAACCCGCTCGCTCGAGCAGCCTCCATTGCTCTCTCCGCTGCTGCCACACCATGGCAAGGCGAGCAGCGAGCCAATTCCATTCAGGCGATCACATGCTCTCTCTGCCCGCAACCCGCCTGCCTCCAGTGGGGTGGGGGGGCGGGGGGAGGCAGCCTCGGCTCGGGTCGAGGGACGCGCTGCGCGTCGCCTGCCGCTAGCAGGTTGCCCACGATGCTAATCATCGTCAAGCGTCGGGTCCCTCCTGGAAGCCTCGCCGTGCAGAGTTGGCTGGATTTGCACCTGGAGCAGGGAGCTCGCGGCGCCTGTTCGAAGGCGTCCCGGGGCGATGGGCACTTCTCCAAAGAGGGACAGACACCTTTAATTTGCTCCGGAACTGGGTCTCCCCGCATCCCCGCCCCGTGACACACACGGTTCAGCTCGGCCGCCCGCTATCTACCAGCATGTCGCCGGATTCCCATGTCGATTCCAGGCTCTCAAGTTTCCTCTATTGTCAGCACCGGAGCTCAGGTCTAGCCACCCAAATGCACTTCAGGGGTGGTCGCGACTGAAACAGGTTCTTTACTGTCCCAGCCGCAAGAGCTTGAGATAATCGCCTCTTATATTCTGCTGCTGAGCTCTGGCTTTCACTTGACCCCTAAGGTGCCAACTTTATGGAAACTGTTCTCTTTCACTCACGCACGCACCCACCGCTCATTGAGACCAGACATCTTGGAACGAGCCTTTCAACAACCCCCGTGTTATATCCATTCATAACGGGACTGGGGGCGAGCCTAGGGTGGGATGGGTGAGAGAAAGTGACCAGCAAATCTGCCTTGACCACTGGCAGATTTCACGGCTCATTCAAATATGGGGCCCGATTCCGAACGAGCGCAGTGATCAATGGCTTTTTGGAGACGGTTAGACAAAGCAATGCAGCTCTGAGATGGGGCGAGGCAAACGCAAGCCAGATTCAAGGGCGGAACTGCAGCCCATCCCAGCCATCAACTGGACAGAAAGCCAGCCTGAGCATCGACCGCCTGGGGTGGGGCAGAGGGGGAGTCTTAACACTGTGGATGGAAAGCAGCTAGTGCGCTTAACTGCTGGCCTGGCTTTGCTTATGCAGGTGTGCATGACACAGGTCTGCAAACTCCGCCTGCCCAGGTGTCGCCTCTCTGTATTCATCTTCATATGCAATGTTTAGCTTCAACATTTTAACATTGTTGTTTAACATTATCCTGCCTCCCCACAAAAGTATTAATGGTGGTGGCCAACAAAAAGTGAAAGTATGCATAAAAAACTGCCAGTTTAATTGTAAGCTAAAAGTACAACTAAAAACCTGGACAAAAACAGCAACTGTCAATGACCTGTTTTTTTTTTTTTTAAAGCCTGAAGCTGCCCCCTAAATGATGAGCAGCAATGGGGGCTAGGTGGATTTTCTTCAGCAGACTGTTCCACGGCACTGTCTCAGTGCCACCACAGAAAAGTCTCTGCTTCTCATGTTGTTGTTGTTCAGTCGTTAAGTCGTGTCCGACCCTTCGTGATCCCATGAACCATATCCCGCCAGGCCTTCCTGTCCTCCACTATCTTCCTGAGTTCGCTCATTTTCATGTTCGTTGCATCGGTGATGCTGTCTAACCATCTCATCTTTTGCCTTCCCCTTCTCCTTTTGCCTTCAATCTTTCCCAGCATCAGAGTCTTCTCCAGAGACCTCTTCGCATTAGGTGGCCAAAATATTTGAGCTTCAGCCTCAGTACCTGTCCTTCCAAGGAACAGTCAGGGTTGATTTCATTTAGGATTGACTGATTTGATCTCCTAGCAGTCCAAGGGACTCTCAGGAGTCTTCTCCAGAACCACAGTTCGAAAGCATCTATTCTTCGGCGCTCAGCCTGCTTCTCATGCCCACCTGCAATGTTTCAAACAGCAGGGCAGGCCCAGTTCAAGGAGGAAATAGTGCCTGAAGCCACAGACACCCCACTGCCATTCCCCTAATCACTATGGTACTGCCATGTGTGCATGCCCCTCCCACTTCAGTTTGAAAACAAGAGTGTGTCCGCCTCGGCCACCACCAGGTCAGTCAACAGAGCTGCACTAGATTAAAACAATGCAGAAGAATCAGGGGAGGGTGGGTAGTGGCATTGGCAGTGATCCTGAATTGGGACAAGGACTGCTACTGCCATTGTCTTCTCCATGAATCGGGAAAAGGAGATCATGATGGCAGCCGCTCAGCTGTCCTCTTAGTCTTAGCCCACCCACCATTGCCACTACCTCCTCCATAGGTCAAGGTAGAATAAGGAAGCTGAGAGAAATGGAACTGTGTATGTGTGTGGGGGGAAGGTGCTCCTTCTACGTAGCTTCCATGTTCTCTGCCTGCTCTGCCACTGTATTTCAAATGATAGAGTGGCAGGGTCAGGAGGAACAGGTACGGGGGGGGGCAAATGGAGGCAAGATAAGGAGGCAGCTGCGGAGGTAACCAATGGGCAGGGAGCCGAGTGTGTCCATTTGCAGCCTGAGGTAACCCGCCTCACCCTGTCTCTTCACTGAGCCGACCCTGCAGCAGCGAAATTTGGGCTTCAGTCAATGATCTCAAGGGTCAAGCAGATTCATCTGGGGAGAGGCGATTCTCAAGATATTCTGGAGCCAGGATGTTTAGGGCTTTAAAAGGTCAAAAATAGCACTGTAAACCAAGCCCTGTAATAAAATGGTAACCCTTAACCAGCCTGAGGGTCTGTTTACCACTGGGGAGACCATGAGAATAGGAAAACGCACCTTTGGCTACTGAGAGCCAAACCTGAGTGCTTTAGTTCAAACCAGGGCATCGTTTCTCCTCCCATTGTTTTGACCAGATTATATTGCCCATTGCAGGCCATTCAGCCTTGGAACCCTTTTGTTGTCTTTTGTTCTGAGGGTTATAATTGACCTTTTGAAACTGCCAGACTTTGCACTCTGTCTTCCCTACTTTGCGCAACACTCTGTGCGCCTGGACCAAGACCCTGCGGCAAGGCACTCCATTAGGTACCATTCATCTGCCTAATCTTAAAGGTAAAGGTGACCCCTGACAATTAAGTCCAGTCGTGTCCGACTCTAGGGTGTGGTGCTCATCCTCATTTCAAAGCTGAAGAGCCAGCGTTGTCCGAAGACGCCTCCGTGGTCATGTGGCCGGCGTGACTCTCCTTGCCGCAGCGCGTAGCATGCAGCTGGAACACGGAGCGCTGTTTACCTTCCCGCAAGAGGTACCTATTTATTTACTCGCATTAACATGCTTTGGAACTGCTAGGTTGGCAGGAGCTGGCCAAGCAACGAGAGCTCACCCCGTCGCGGATTCAAACTGCCGACCTTTCGATCGACAGCTCATGGTTCAGCAGTTTAACCCACTGCGCACTTTCCCCTACGAGTCACTTCACTGATATCGAACACTCACTTGGTGGCACTGAGACAGGGCCCTTCCTCTGAACCTCCTCTCTGCCTTTTTGGCCCCAAAACCCACAAAACAACTCTTGGTAACTTTTGTCTCAAGTCTTAGGATATGCGACTTGAAACTTACTCAACTCAACTCAAGCTTAGCAGACAACAAAGATATACAGTACCTGGCATTCTGCCCTTCTTGCTTTATTCTCCCCCTTTGTCGTTGATGCATGCATTCTTTTGTGTCCGTTTTTCTTTCTTTCTTTCTTTCTTTCTTTCTTTCTTTCTAAACTAGGGTTGGAGGAGAGCCTGGAGATTCCTCCACTCTCTCTTTTGTACATTTCCCTTTCACTAATTCACCAAGCCCTCCAAAACAAGAGCATCAGGACCCTGCTCCCCCCCCCCCCCGGTCTTTGGAGGTATTGGGTTATTGACTAAGACAGTGTTTCCCAAACTTTTTCAACTTGTGGCTCCCTTGACCATTGGAACCACTGGACTAGGAGTACAGCATAGTGGGGAGAAGGTTCAGTTCACCATGATTAGTGAACTAGTTTTCCACTTGTTAGAGAGCTTAGCCCGCATTTTTAGTATGGAGAGCCAAACTGCAGCCAGGCCCTTGCATTTCTGCCAGTTTCTCTGCCCACATTCTAGGATTTCTTTATCCTTTTCTTGCTCACTACTTTGTCCTTGAGGGGATTGCTGTGAAGTAGCGGACATTGCAAACATGCAGGGTTGAGGGGTCATCTATCGTAAATTCCCCTGCAGACATTACACCCCCTTTTCTTCTCCCCCCACTAGGCTTATGGATTGGCAGAATAACTGGCATGTATACTGGTGTCATTTTTATTTCCGTTCCCTCCCAATCAATAACACTTCAATAAACTGTATTAATTTTGCACCATAGTGCAGACTGACAGCACATTCCTGTCTAGTCTTGGGCTGGATGCTGTAAGGCATGTTTGCATCACCCTAAGAGTAAGTGGCGCTGGCAAAGAGGCTTGCCCCACTCCTCTGACACTGCAAAATGATGGAGCATCATTTGGAGTGCTCCACCAAAATGGTGGAGCACCAAAATGGTGGAGCAGACAGGTGAGCCCACCGGTGACAGAGGGGCGTGTGGAGGGTGTGTGTGGAATTAGTTGGCCGTTCCGGGGTGTGTGTGTGATTAGTTGGCCGGGCCCAAGAAGGCGGAGGGATCTGCGATGGCCTCCTCCGCCAAATCCTATCCCCTTCATGGACCTGGCCGCCATTACATGTACAACTCGAATGTGTGCCAGCAAAATAGCTGGTGCACATTCGAGTAGACTCATCGGGGCGGCTGGGGCTCTACTTGGGGTAAGGGGATGAATGTCCCCTTTCCCCCAAAGGGCTCCCGCCACATTGGCTCTGGGTCCTATCTGGATAGGATGCAGCGCGGGCTCTATGCCTGCGATGGAGCCTAATTCGACAGGATTGGGCTGCCCATCTCACACCTCGCAATTGACTCCAGCACTATAAAAGGCTGCCACTTGCAGCTCCAGCTTGCTGGCATTAAAGTCTTTGAAAAGACCAGCATGTATGAAGGAAAGGCATACAACAGGTCTCTCAGCCTGGGAGATGACAGCAGATTTGTTCCCATGGCCTGATGGCAGGGGAGTCTGGTCATAAATTTCCCTTTCTGTGTGTTATCTGGCTAGGCAAATGGGTCTATGGCCAGGTTGCCAAAATATGCTTTTTTTCCCCCTTTGGTGACAACTTCCATTCTGAATCGCTCAGAGAATTCTAAGCCAACTGGCTATTTGGTTGGTCCTCCTGGCTAGCTGTTTGCCTGAAATTAACAGATGACCACTTTAGCAGCAGAATTGCTTTCCTGTGAAGCCTGCGAGATTATCCCCCCCCCCCATTTATCGATGTATACTTTGGCTTATTTGTCTACCCGAATAAGCATGTGTCTGCTGGCTATTTAATCTCCAAATTCCTCAGTGCCAATCTTATCACTCTCAGTTCTAGCTATTGCTATTCTAGCTAGTTTGCCATATGATGCTCTTTGCTATTTCTCTTGGGGACCATGTCCCCTGAATGAGGTAAGTCCCCCCCCATGTGGGCACCCCATTCCACCAGACTGGCATCTGTTGTGATCACCATTCTAGTCAGCCTGTCCAATTTTGTTCCCTGAGATGGATGTCCTGGTTCTAGCCTCCACCATAGGTGGCTCTTGAGGCTCACCAGAACAGTTCACCATATCTGCTGTTTCTGGTAGGGCAAGAACAGCTGTTGAAGTTCCGGAGTTGAACCTTGACCATTCTACCACATCCAAACAGGAGGCCGTCAGGCCCATGAGATGGGCCAGATGCAGCAAGTAAATTCTCTTGGCTTTCTGTACCTCTTGCAGCACTGATGTTAATCTGTGTTGCCTTTCCTTTGAGAGGTGCATGCAAATATCCTTCAGTGTCCAAGGACCTGACTGGAGTGAGGGAACTCTTCTTCTGATTGATGGCAAATCCATATTTTGTCAAACATTGCAATGTTGCCTGTAGATCCCTTAGCCCAGTGATGGCCAACCTGCAGCATGCCATGTGCCACTTTTTGTGTAGATAATCTTGAGTGTGCCACTTTCTTCGGTAATTAAAATAGAATATATTTAAATATCTGCATTTCTGCCCCAGTGTCTTTATGAAATTTGGCCCATCCGGTCTCTCAGAGCGGCTGGAACGCCCCACGCAGCCAATCACATAGCCAATCTACACAATAGCCCTTCCGGAGCAGCCTTTCTACAGCGTTTGGCTCGGCTCCAGGTACTTTTGCGTCTCGGATAGGAATGCTGCCGTGTGCCACTTCAGAAGGCCTGGCGTGCCACTAAGTGGCACGCGTGCCGCAGGTTGGCCACCTATGCCTTAGCCCACTCTTGTAGGAGGGAAAGTGTAGGATAATCAAGGTAGGATTGCAGATAATTGCCTTGCCTTCTGAGATGAGCCACCAGGATCCTCCAAGAACACCCCAGAGACTGATGTAAGCCCAAGGGGGAGGGCCCTGTACTGGAAATGTCTGCTGTTGTAGACAAAATGAAGGTACTTGAGATGAGCTTCCCTGATGGGGACATGCACGTAGGTCTCTGACAGATCAATGGATGTCATGAACTCCGCTATGTTCAGAGCACCAACAGCTGACCCGAGGGTTGCCATCCGGAACCACTTTTTTCTCAGGAACCTGTTGTCTTTATTAGGTGTTGGAATGCTGCTAACATCACCCTATCCTTGGCTGGATTCTGAAGCCAAGGAATAGGTGTGAATCTGTACTTTGGAGTGGAGATAGCATCTATGATGTACTCCCAGGAGACTCTCTCCAGAACCTAGGCAACCAATGTTGCGCTGGCCAAAACTTGGACAAAACTGAAGAGCTGTGCTCCCATGGGAGTGTTCTTGATGCCTCTAGTGCCATGCTGAGAGTTATTTCTTCCAACACTTAGAGAAGGAGTGGGAGGAGCCAGGGTTGCTGTAGTATTGGGCTCTGCTATTTGCCTTTCATTGTCATTTGAATTTCAAACGTGTAAATCCCCGAGCCCTTAGGAAGAATTTGAAGAGCAACGTAGGAGGTGGTGGTGGGGGGTTGTAATGACAAGAACTGGGAGGAAAAGCATGTTTTCACATATGTTCACTGAAGGGTAGAGAGCACCATTATACAAAGAAAACTGAAGAAACGTTTCTTCAGAGTGTAGCTACGGTTTCTTTCTACTACCATGCAATTACTATCCAATGTATTTTGCAAAGTGGTGGTTGATTTTTATGCCTTATATATCTAATTAATATTGGCTGACCAATTAAAATTGGCTGACCAATTCAGAAGCCACTTTGAGTCCTTCACACTTTTGATAGTTTATAAATAATGCTGCACTATTTTAAAATCAAACCGTTTAGGTATCTTTATTTGTATTGCTTTGAAGAACACACCAAACGAAGAACAAATGGTAATGAATACATAAAGAAAAAGTGTCACATTTTCACAGTTATTTAAAACCCTCCAAGTTGAATAACTGAAATCAGAGCTGTTTCAGGACAGTGGTGCTTTGCAATCATATCACGGCATGCAGGTATACAGAATAAAAAGCGGTTTTTCAGAAATTACATTCAGTTTCCAATTCTGAAAAGTTCATGATTTTCCTAAAGCCAACTGCAATATGTTATGGGCAGCCCAATCCTGCTTAAGTATCCGCCAGGCGGCCGAGGCCGCCCACCGGATCCTGATCTCCGCCGTGAGCAGCCTGCAGTAGGCAGCCCGCGGCGGAAAGTCTACTCGGGGAAGGAGACACTCGTCCCCTTCCCTGAGTGTAACCACAGCTGGGTCTGATAGGCTTCCTTAGATTTCCGTCAAGCTATTTTGCTGGCGTAAGTCGGAGGCTGTGAAACGGCCAAGCTGCCCGGCGGGGACCGGGATATGGTGGATGCCATACCCTGTCCCCCGTCCGGGGTGGCTGGACCTATGGCTGCCCTCCCCCCTGTCCGCCGACCTTCCCTCCGCCCACTGGATCCAGACTTACTTGGGTCCGGCGGCGGGCCGAGGGCTCGGCGGCAGAGCTGGGAAGGCCAGCCTTGCACTGGCATTCCCGGCTCTAAAACCTGCTGTAATTTCGGGTGGCAGAACACTAGTTCCACCGCCCGAAATTAAAACAGGATTGCGCCCTAAGATTTATTCTTTTATTTAGAGGTTGTTTAAAAGGGGTCGAGTTTTAACAGAACCTACTGTACAACACCAGAGTTTGCACCAAGTATTTCAGGCAGATTTGGACATTCAAAGTAAGTTTGCAGAAGAGCTACTTGTGGTAACAGATGAAGCAGGGCATATACTACCTCTTAAGAGCACATTCACAATTTATTTCATTGTGTGTCCGTTGCCATTTTCTGTTCGAATAATGCAAGACAAAAAAGGTACTGTGCTAAATAAGCCATCAATACTTTAAACGCAGAAATAAATGGTAGTCCTTACACTGAAATACTAAGTTGGATATTTCCAATGAGATTATTTTATTTATTAAAAAGAATATGCTTTAACAGTTTTATTAAAAATAGATTATGCATATCCACGTTTAAGATTTGGGTCCTCCATCTTCGTCGCAAAACATTATCTGTTCTCCTTATTGGTGCCTTTCAGGAAAACTGGAAAATACAAACTTTCCTTCAAAAGTGCGCAAGTCAGTCTGTAATCATGATCTGAAAACTGGAATTTCCTCATCTAGTCCTAGTACACAATTATTAGTATATTGTCACCATATATTATATCACCAAGTACAAATATTGAACATCAATATACTGGGAAAATACAATAAATTATTATTCCAGAAGACACTCCAATCCAGAGAGTTATGCATGCTGATAAATAGTTGGATCTCATAGTGGTTCCTGTACCTCTTATTGCCTGGAGAACACGTGCATGGCTGAGCCCTCCTCTGGAGTAGGCAAGCTGTTGTGAGCAGAGGGAGCTCCAACATAAGCATTACACCCAGAAAAGGTTGCTGTACATGGATAACAGTGCAATCCGACTTAACTTTTGTGCCGGTTTAACCAGCGGCGCAGCGAGAACGGGAGGCCCCAGAACGGAAAAGGGATTCAAACCCTTTGAATTCCTCTTTTGGAGGGGATTTGAATCCTTTTTCCGTTCTAGGGCCTCCCATTCTCGCTGCGCCGCTGGTTAAACCGGAACAAAAGTTAAGTCGGATTGCACTGTAAGTCAACATGGCATGAACAACAGTTAACCTATTGAGGAATACATCTCAGACCCTGCTACTATATTACAACATCATTATAACATGAGTGTGAAGTTTATCAGTCTTCTTGGAAAAATTCCAATAATTCCTTACTTCACTTACCTAATAGTTTGCCTATCCTAACCTGCTTGTTTTAGGACTTTAAAAGCTGCAGCTCGACAATGCCTCCAAGTTTGTTTCTGAACTTTAAAAAAAGAATAATAAACATGTTGCCAGATCTCTCTAAGACAAATGTATACTGTATCGTTTAATACAGTACTAGCATGAAAATATAACCTCTCTTTTCATAAGATCTGACCAAGGACTAATTTTAGAGATAAATGTAATAAAAGATTTTCAGAAGGTTATGAAGCAGCTTCAAGTTAAACCAAGCATTCCTCACTACATACAGATGATATAAACGAGTAAGGTCTAAATAAAAATGTTAAAATACCTAGAAGCACAAGCAAATGGTTGACTGAAGACTCTCTACCTTCACCTGGTCTTCAGAAAACAGTTTGAAAATTCATATATGGATTTTAGCAATTGTGGAAAAGCATTATAATCAGCATGGGGCTAATTTTCCACACTAGTTATTCCAGTGCAGCTTCTTGTCTTAAGCAACAGTCAACACCCGCCAATATAGTCAGGACAAGTATCCCTGCAAGGTGTGACAGTAGAATGTTGCCGGGTTGATGGTACATTAACACACTCAATTTTCAATTCTTTAGCTACATTTTAGAGGTAGAACACATGTCATCGTTGACAACTGAGTGAGTCCCAACAGGTTAAACCTTCCATTATTGCTCTGCTTTTAAAATAATTGATTAGTCCTTGAAGCCCACATTTCTGAGAAGGAAAACAAAAATAAATAAAATGTTCTCACTGACAGCATGTCCATTAAAGACATAATAATGTAAGATTAATAGAATATTTTCTTGAATATCTATTCTCAGGACCTCAAGTTAGACCCCATCAAACACAATTTCTTCATAATACAGACTGGAAAAGTTATGCTGGCTGTGCAAAAGCCACTGCAGCTGGCTGCATCCATGGAACTGGGGGCACATGCCCAGACACAGTACCAGCAAACAGCCCCCCCCCAACAGCAACAGATCTCTGAATCCTCTCTATGCCAAACTGCCTCAGGGTGCAATCCACCGGAACGAGCATTCCGTCGCCAGAAGACGTTGTGAACGTGCCGAAAAGCACGTTTGCGACGACTCTGGAGTAAGGGAGGCTGGCGCATGGCCGGCCTCCCTCACTCCGGCGCCGGATCTCCATGCAGCCGGCTGGCAGCAGAAGCCAAGTCCGCCGCCGCTGGCTGCTCGGCCCGGGAGGGGGGCCATTGGCCTAGCCGGCCCGGGATGGGGCAGGGGATGGCGTCATCCATATTCTTGTCCCTGCCAGGCCAGCTACGCCATAGCACAGCCTCCTCTACTTCTAGCTGGCGGAAATCCAAGGAGGCTGATAGGGCCAGCCCCGGTTTACACCCGGGGAAGGGGACGTGCATCCCCTTCCCCGAGTAGACCTCTGGCCCGGCACGTGCGAGGCAGCCTGTGCACAGGATCCGGTGGTTGGCCCTGGGCCGCCGGCCGGATTCTTAGTCAGGATTGCGCTGTCAGTATTGATCTGCAATATGGACTCCTGGACAAATGCTAAGTGCAAACCCACCCTGAGACATTTAATTTTGAAACTACTATGCAAACTAGAAAGTAAACACTTCCAAGACAATCCTATGCATATCAACTCAAGAGCAAGTCCCGTTGCGTTCAATGGGGCTTACTTCCAGAAAAATGGGTATAGGATTGCGCTTTATCGACTTACTTGTCTGCTCGTTCCATTGTTCCTGTGGGTGCTCTCTCTGGAGAATGTGAAGGAGATCTCAGTGTTGAGCTCAGTGGGGATGAGACGCGACGTAGGGAAGTAGTAGAGAGGCCATGCCGACGCATCTCTTGAACGGCACGTTCCCTATCAAGCAGAAAACTCAGCTTTGAACTTTGGAGAACAGCCACACATTTTCCATAATGAAAGCAAATGATCACAATAAACTGGAACCCACTCTACCTCAGTACTGCAGGACTGCTGTTCTGTAAGAAAAAGATCTAGAGCTAGGAGAAGTGAGAAGGTCTGTGGCAGTGGACATAAGGCTCCTTCGTCCCTACTTTATCCCCTGCAGCAGCTACCTCAAAATCTACCTCAAAACCTTACATTGAAGGTATTCCTTTAAAAAAACCTGTTTATGTCCTGTATTTTTCATCCAAATGGGACCTTTTATTAACTGTTCAGTTTGTCAAAATATAAATATCGCTCGGCAGAGGAGAGGAGCAAAAGGCACAGTACACTCATTCAGCTCTCACTTCTAGGCATGGGCACTCCAAAGCATGAACAGAATTTTGGCGACCAGAATGACTTCCCCTCATAGAGGAATCGATGAATGTATTTTTAGACTTATACCCAGACTTTCAATCAAAATGATCCCCAAGGTGGCTTACAGCAATACAAAACAACCCAGGAGCCCCTTAGCCCTCTGGCTGGTGTCTTTATTCACTTCTCCAGTCCCCAGGCAACTGGAACAGAGTTCTTTCAGTCAGGAAGGTGCAATCAAGCTCCCTGCAGTTGTTCCATTTTCTGGCCAGGGCAGCTCTTTCCTTTGCGACAGTATTCGTTCTGGGAGAAAGGGGGCACAACCTCTCCTCTGGGCTCTTAGTTCTCTCAATACTGAGATGGGGAATCCAAAACACAGAAGGAAGTCATATGTGCTCATATGCATTATGAATCTCTGAGTCGGAGTTTGATATAAAAAAAATCTAATATTCACACTCTTAAAAATTCTAAACATGGAGAGAATTATCTCTTGAACCCCCCCAAAGAACCAGTGCTGGGTAAAAAGCATAATTCTTAAATCAAGTTTTTAATCAGTCACAGATTAAGCATTTTCTATAGAACTGTGTACAAAGTGCTTTTACAGTTTCATCTCTAAAGACAAGAATCCAGATTCATGGCATTTTTATATGCAAATTTGCTTACCGTTCAAATCGTTCTGTTGTCAGCTGCCTTTTTACAATATCATAATCAGCCTGCAGCTGTGCAAGTTTATTTCGGAGTATAGAAACTTCTCTATTAAGACTGGTTCTAAAAATATTGACAAACAAAGAAAGGTCTTTACAATTGTACATTTACAGATGGCATTTTACAGGAACTCTAAAAATAAGTACAAGCATGTACATGTCCAGGAGTATCAAGAAACAATGAACATGTACGGCATATGTGTAAATTCATACGTGCTCACGCACACATCCTGCTCTGCAAAATGAGCACTGTATAGTACTTCTCAGCGGCAAAACTTAACTGTGTTAAGAGAAAATACTTCAGTGGGTAGCCTTGTTAAATTATGCATGCTTGGAGGAAAATTCAACTGAAATTGAGTCAAACTCAACCCACACTTGCTCATGCTGATGAATCCTCTCTTTCAGGCTTCCAAGTGCTCACAATTAATAACAAATAATACAGTATTAATACTGAACACTTGTATAGGGCTTCTTAAGTGTGCACACCGGTTCACAAATAATGATTCCATCGGGATAATACAACAACGCTATAAAGGTAAGTAAGCTATGACCCCCATTTTGTAGCTCAGGAGTTGCGGCTGAAAGGGAGTGGCTTGCTCAGGTTCACCTAGTGAGAGCGTTCAGGGCGGAAGCAAGACCTGAGCCTGGGAAGTCCTGATTCACAGCCCAGTCTCTTAGCCATGACACAACCCACTTGCAAGCCTGACATAGAAGCTACATGAGACTGCAGGGAATTTAGTATCGCTGCATGTTTGAGCCAACTCTTAAGGTAGCGTCACATATTCCTTTACCATGTTGTAGCCTCTAACTCTCTGCGTGGAAGGGAACATTGTGCAACAGGAGAAAAACATATCACCACAGCCATTAAAGGAACATGTGATGCCATTCTTGCTTTCCTGAAAATGTGTTTCATCCTGAACTGGGGCCCCAGGAAAAACAACTATAGCTTCTAACAGGATGTATCAATACAGAATATCAGAAACGTACAGCCCAATCCTATGGACTCAGAAGTAAGTCCCATTGAGTTCAAAGGGACTTACTCCCAGGTAAATGTGTATAGGAGTGCAGATTTAGGATTTTGTCATCAGGGGAAATATATTTTTATAGCAGAGTTTCTAGAAACAAGTTCTTCAAGGGTCTAGACATCTCTACGTGAAATTACGAACAACAATTGAAATAGTTTTGTGCTTTACAACATACAGTTTGCTTTCTGAGAGTGTGAGCTTGTCTTTGAGTAGCTGTATTTCTGAATCTTTTTCATGAGTTATCAAATGATTCTGAAACTCTTTGTCTCTGCTAGTAGTCAAGAGCGTTTCCAGGTTTTGTATTGTAACTCGTTCGCTGGACAACTGCTTTTTTAACAGCTCTGCTTCTGCTTTTGCATCTTCTAATTCTGACATAACCTAGAGCATGAAAATAATTGGTTTTAATTAGCAATCTTATTCAGACACCCTTGCACATACAATCCCACAGATGCCAAGAAACATAAAACTCCGAAAGTAATGCAAACTCTGTACAGACGCAGTTCTTAGCAATGGTTTTAAGTGTTAACATCTGAATATTTTAACCATGGTTAAGGGATGACTGCAAATCAGGATGTACAACCATGGTTTGAAATGGATTTGTGAACCATGGTTAAGCAATATCTCTACATTTAACAAACAATTGCTATAGCTGTTTCTTCAACATCTCTTCTCTGCCCATAAGGTAACCAGCAGGTCTCACTGACACAGGTACAGGGGAGGCAGAGGGAAGACTTTACTTAGTAAGCTAAAACTATGGTTTCAAGGTTCAATCAAGATCTTAACCAGGATTAAGGAAACAAACCACAGCTAGCATATGAGCTTAGGGCAGCAGAAGTGACAGCAATAGCCCTAGAGATCAAAGATAAATTCCCAAACAAGTTATGAATGCTTGGTCTACAAGGCTATTAAGAAAAGCACTACAAACTAAGAAAACCAAGATTCACATGCAAGATAACACAAGGATATAGTGCAGTCATAGACAGTATAGTCCAGGGTCACAATCTGAACCTGGGTTCAAATACCTATTCAGCTTTGGGAAAACCATTCTCAGTTCTTCTGCTGTAAAATATGAACAAGAGTAAACTACCATACAGGGATGTTGAGACTAAGTAATGAATAAGTATTGTACAGCATTCTGCAGCTTAACATGCTAGAAATGATTTGGGGATGGATACATTTTGGGGTTTTGAGAGTTTCTCAAGCCTCTTTGTGGCCTGTCTGTCACTCTGAAATCCACAGTTTATATTTTGGTGCCAAATTTTACTTGCTTCTTCAAGTGCAGAACTTAATTTAGCCGTGCTATAAAGAGTTAAATTCTTACCCTCTCAAAATCCAGAGATTTGGACGTTAACTGACGTGAGAGCTGTTCTTTACTGGACTCCAATTTAACGCACAGTTCTCGAACAGAAGTCACATCAACTGATATTGTTGACTTTTCTTCTTTTTCACGTTTAAGACTCTCCTCCAGTCTAGCCATATTTTTTGCCATTGAAGAAATCTGAGATTCATAAGCTTGGTGTGCAACGATATGCTAAGTGAAAGACAAAAGCAACCTTATTACTATGTACATACATATGATGGTGCTTTCCACTATATATCAACCGAAATTCAAGCTTCCTCTTCTTATACAAAAAAATGCTGCCACCATTCCCCCTTCTTCCTCTGTTGTCTCTCTTGCGACTCTTTCTAACTCTTAGCCCCCACGGCCAGGAACTGTCCTCTTGTCTGTTGCAAAGCACCGTGTCTAGAGATGGTGCTATATTATTAACAACAACATGAAGTCTTTTTTTCTTCCATATTACACTGAAAGCCATTTGCGAGACCCGACGGGCACTGGGTAAGAACAGAAGTAGATCTGAAATGAGTTTTCCCTTGAGCAAACACTGATGATTAATTAACACCACCTGCTCTTTGCAGAAGCCAAGGCATTTGATTATTAAGAAAGCACACTAGAGTAGTGAGCCAGGCAGCAAAAGTGAGCCAACATTGAGAAATTACCTCCTGGATTTCTTTCTCCAATAGTTCCACTCTCTCTCTAAGGTGTCTTCGCTCAGTATCGATAGAGAGGAGTTCTAGTCGTACTGAGCTGCTTTGTCCCTCCGC
Organism: Plestiodon gilberti rubricaudatus; assembly: GCA_026170595.1. Classification (NCBI taxonomy): domain Eukaryota; kingdom Metazoa; phylum Chordata; class Lepidosauria; order Squamata; family Scincidae; genus Plestiodon; species Plestiodon gilberti. Next base: position 78,869,789 of record JANXHW010000005.1, on the reverse strand, counting down.
TTGATGGGCCTTTACTTCCCAGTCCTCAGCTTGGCTATGGAGCATCTGGAACTTTTGCAGCAACTCCTGGTTTTCCCTTTCCTAGTTCAAACAGAAACGTGCATCCACTGAGCAATGAATCACGGTGACAAGCACCTTTGACCCCCCCCAGTCACTTGACCATTTTTATGCTTGCAAGCCAAATCAGCAAATTGCTTCCCTACATACTGAAGGATTGGAAACGTGAATGAGCACTATTCTCATATTCAATCAATCCTTTATTGGCATAAACACTATTCTCATTTGAGGAGGGAGGTGCCTCCTAGGGACTCCTTTTTAATTAAGTACCTATAGGTAGAGGCAGTCCAAAACAGTGTTTTCAAAAAGCAGATTTTGGAGTTTTCCAAAATAAAATTGCTGAAAGTGGTGGTATGTGTTTTTATTTGCATAAATTTGCATAAATTATAATCGCTTTAATAATCGCTTTAAAAGTGTACTAGGTAAGTGATATAGGTGGTATAGTGTCAGCAGATGCAGCCACCAATATGTAGAGGTGTTAGAAAAACGGTTTTATTTTTTGCAGGTTTCAGGGTTTTTTGTGTGCAGAAAGCAGTGTTATGTGTTTTTATTTCCTTATTACAGAAAAAGACTGCCCGTACCTATAGGTCTTTGGTTGCTGTTCTTATATCATTTGTACGTTATTGCTGCTTTCATATCTTTTAACTACACCAGTATCGCTTTTATTGTTTTAATTGGTTTTATTTAATGTTTTCATTAATTGTGTTTTATATTGCATTTTTATTGTTGTACACCGCTTTGAGCACCGGAAAAGCAGTACTGTTTAAATCTTTTAAATAAACAAATAAATACAATATTCTCCAAATAACACACACAGATTTAATCTCTCCCCCTCTTCAAGAAATAGACAACTTCAACCTTTTCAGAGTCCAAAGAATGAGTCAGGACCTCTAAAGGTTTAAAGCAGATGGTATTTTTATACACTGACAGAAATTAGGAGTGCGCACAAGGATATGTTCCCCTCCTCCTGCTGTCTGCTGTACTAATTTTAAAGGGCAACATGGAGTGAAATTGCAGGTCTCAGCTCTGGCTGGGATCCAGATGTGTGTGTGTCCACCTCACTGGAGCAATAGGTTTTAAGTTTAAAAAGCAAAAATTTGAAGGTTTGGCATGACAGCTGCATTAAAGAAAAACACAGAAATAGCAAAATGCACAGGATGTGCTCTTCCAATAAGTCTCCAAATTGTTTTTTAACCTTAAATATAAAAAGCAGTATTGGAGGCATGGGGCATGGCTGGGAAGGTGACTATCTTTGTCACCTGCTCATATGCGACAATCTTTGTTGGAGCCCTTCCCTGGGTGGCCCTGTCTTCAGAACAACAATGGCAGCTTGTCAACTGTGGTGCTGCAGCTGAGGAATGTTCTTCTCAGAGAGGCTTGCTGGACCTTTAAGCCTGTGAAACCCGGCGTGTCTTCTCTTTTACAAGGTTGCACCGCAACGCAGGAGAGCGTTGCGAGCAAAGTTGAACAAATTGAAGTTTGGCCAGTGAGAGGCCGCGTTCGGTGCTGTGGGGGTGGGAGGAGAAGCAATGCATTGGGCCAATTAAAATCATCTAAAAAGACATGTGGATGCAGTGTAGACAGGGTGCGGTGTAGACAGGATGTGTTGCGTTGCAACACATTGGCTACTCTTGCAACACACCGGGATGCAACGCACCCCGATACAGGCAGTGTGTCATACGCTTTACTCTAACTCCTTTTCAACACCAGGAAAATACTTTTTTTCCCCAAGTCTTTTAAAACAAACGAGTCGTTTTATCAGTCTCTGGACATACTGTTTTATTTTGATGCTCCTGCTGTTTTTGCTATGGTCTTGTTTTTATTTGTACTATTTATTTTATTGGTAACTTGCTTTTAGCCCATTTGTAATGGCCACCTTGAGAGTATTGTTACACTGAAGGTGGGGGATAAAAGAGGTTAAATACAATGTGAAAGACTTTGTGTAGTCCAGCTTTGCAATCACGCTGCATACATGCGTTTCAGAAGTTAGCGTCCTGAGAAGGGCATGATTTATTCTTTGGTGTGGGGGCTGGAAAGCCAGGGCTCCTGTATTCATCAGAGCTGCATCCCAGATGCTGGGAGGAAGTACGAAGGCACTGGCTAGAATGATCATCTCACATCACATGTAGTTGCAGATCTTAAGATGTCCCTGTGCTTCTTGGGATGTGACCTCTTAAGTGCAAGAGCTCCATCCGGGCTGTAACTTTCCCCAACCCCGCCAAAGCAAGACCTCCTCCATGGCAACTTCCATAGAGTTACACAAGCAACAGAATTTGGGTTATAATACAGGGCAAGCACAAAAACACTCCTTGATTTTCAACGGTTTTAGAATGTAACTTGATTGGAATATTCTTACAGATTGGTAGCTACAGTTGCAGGAGAGAAAAGAAATGTTTTGAATTAATGTATCTGTGGTCACCATATTTATAAACATATTCCAATAAGTTCTGATCTTATCATTCCTTGAAATCAAGGAGTGTTTTTGTGCTTTCCCTGTATTATAAACAGTCCAAGCTACAGGATTACAACATGGCACGCCTGATTCATAAAACATAAATGGTCATTTTCAGAATGAGTTTTCTCACCTTTGAAGCCATTAAGCTTTCAAACCGAGAGACTTCAGTTATGTAGTTATGAACTCTAATTTTCATTTCTTCTTTTTCACGCAAGGCTACTTCCAATTCAGCTGAGATTTCCTATTAAGATTACAAATATACAGTTAATACACTTGGTTTTCAATTTAGGTGGAAAACCTGTATGTCTGGACTGTACCACTTTGGACTACAGTGGGAATGTTGAATATTCCTCCACACACCCACACCCACACCCACACCCACACACTCCTTTACAGAGAACTAGATGTCAGGGAGATGGCTATCCTTTCTCCCAGACATTTCTAGTTTTCTATGCTTTTTTAATTTTTTTTTGCTCATACTGGGACATCACCCTCTGGGCAAAGTCAGACTCAGCTCTGTGTACCTGCAGGGTGCCAGCAGCGATAGCCTCTCTGATCCAGCTGGACTGCTGATGGAGCGCTCCAGGAAATCCATGCTTAGTTCTGCATGCCTCCCTCCTTGCAGGCACACACAGGAGCAAAGGTGGTCTCTACACATCTGTGTGGTGCCATAGCATGAGGTACATGGGGAGAGGCCAAGAGGAACAGTGGTGGCAACCATGAAAAATTCTCTGGCTGGCTGGCCCTTTCCCTCCTATCACACTGGTCACAATTCCAGTGGCAGCGGAAGTGAGTGCTGGCCGCAACAGGTGCCCCCCCCCACTGGAAGAGACAAAAACAACAGTGGGCCAGTTGGGTGCCCCCTCACGCAGCCAGAGGAAACAGAGATAAGGTTGGAGGTGACGGGGGGACGTTGACAATTTGGGTGGGGTGAGAATTGATTAATGTCTACCTTTGCGGGGGGGGGGGGAGAAATGATGATGGGAAGGAGTAATGGATACCATGAATACTAGAGTAGATTCCTTTGTGTAATGCTTGAATATTGGATTTGTGACTCAAACAATAACGGAATAACCATGATTATACACACACACACGCAAATAGATATGAAAACTTCCAAATGTGAAGTTCCTTTAATTTTACTAAAACCATTGCTGACATGGTTTCAGCCAGACGAAAAAAAAAGTTATTCAAAAGCTACAAATCACATCTACTTTGGATGTCTTAATTTATGCAAACGTTAAAAAGAATGTTGCACGCATCATTGCGAATTGTCCTTTTACCTGGTTTTCTCTGGCCATCATAGTTAGGTCATCTTGCAATCTTCTGTTTTCTTTCAATGCCATTTCTTTCACCCTGCCAGTTTCTCCAAGTTCAGAGTGTGCTCCATCAAGCTGACGACGGAGACTAGCTAGTTCACGGTCTTTACCACTCAAGGCATCCTTTAATTGGCTAGCAAATGGGGGATTTGGAAAACCTTAAAATGGAATGTTATCTTTTTGTGTTACAGTATACAATTCTGCAGTGCTAAAGGTAATAGCCACACTCTGGCCATAAACTTAATCAGCTTAAGCACATTTGACTTTGCATACTAGCCTGACTTCTGTTTTGTTTTCCTCTTACGAGACTTTAATGTACAATTTTACCTTTGCAGTGAATACAGGTTTCTTTATTAGCAGGCTGGCCCCTAGGCACTTGTACAATTATGCCTAATGTTTTGACACAGTGTCACATATTTGGCAACACTGTGTAGAAGGGTTGGTAGCCATATGAGACAAAACTACTATCAAGATCCATGTCCTCAGGCATAATTTTTGACCATATAAACAGAATGTCTATTTCATGTTTAATTTTAACAGTTCCCAGGCTTTTCCTCAAGGAATGTTGAGGGGATTAATACATGAAATTAGCATTGCTCTAATCCAGCGTTTCCCAAACTGAAACAGCACCGCGACCCATCTTGTCCTCCCCAGCGGGTCGTGATGCGATGCTCCATCCATGGCAGCAAGACCATATGGGGAAGGTGTAGAGGTCTCTTCCGGGTTGGCAACCCACTCTACCAGCCTCCACGGGCCTCAGAATGCCCTGTAGAAGTGTCCGGAAGCTACTTCTGGTTTTAGGAAGCAAACTGGAAGTTGCGTTCAAAAAGCAGAAGTAGCTTCCCGACGCTTTTGCAGGCCATACTGAGGTCCATGGAGGCTGATAGAGTGAGTCGCCGGCCCGGAAGAGGCCTCTGGGCCCTCCTAATGCTTCCGGAATGGCTCCGATTTGGAGCCAAAACGTAAGCAAGGGCGGGCGGAAGGGCCCAGACCACAACCCACCTCGGCATAGGGCCGTGACCCACCAAGTGGGTTGCAACCCACACTTCGAGAAGCCCTGCTCTAATCTCTTTATGCTAACAAAGACCTTACATACGGGCCTGAAGATCAATGTAATAAGAGCCAAACTAGATATGTGGGGCAAGCGCATATTTGTTAAACACAAGCCTTCCTCATTCATCTAAGAAATGGGGGTGGCAAAAGGGTATGTAGGGGAATGAAACCTGCCCTTCTGCCTTGCCATTTAGCACTGCACTCAGCTGGTTTTAGCAATTTTCTCCCTGTCCAGTTCACTTTCAGGATTGGAGTTGTTGCTGAGGAAAAAATGCTTATAAGCAGTGGAGTGTGGCAAGGTTAGGGAGGGAGAGCAAAGTGTCACTCCCCTCCCCTGGAAACTATAGACAAATGAGGCAAGCACATGTTTAACAGTTTCCCCCAAAATCTACTTTGGCCCTAAGAAGTGACAACTGAAGCAACCCTTCAAAATTGGCTAATTGTGTGTTAAGTGTAAGAATTCAGTGACTACTCAATAAATGTAATTGCATACTAAAAAAGGAATTGAGAATCGATTTCTATACACTGCACATCTAATTGACAGGCAATGTGGTAAAATTAGAAAGCATAAATTCAGGAGATTGGGACAGATTTTACGCAAGTTCTTCACTCAATTTGCATATAGTAAGGAACACTGAGATTAAGCACTGAATCAGTTGATTACATGTGTTGCAAATATGGTGTTAGATTGTCCAAGGGTTTCAACATAGGTTACAGCTGCTACTGCTCAGAGTACATTTTCACATCTAAATTTTGTTTGGCCAACCTTCTCATCCTAGGGCCAGTACTTCTCCCCCCCCCCCCCCCAGTCATCTATAGTTTTCAGAAAACCCTAATTGGAAGTCTTATAATTAAAGTTTATTTTATCCAATCTACCCTTTCATAAACTGGCAAATGTATATCTTCAGCAAGATACTTGAAGCTGTTCAACACCAAGAAACAAATGGCTTATAAGAACTTTGAAATTATGTGCCACTTATTTGAAATTTAATGTATGGCAGTAATTGCCCAATTAACAACAATTAGAGAGTAACCTTTTTCAGCAATCACATTGTTTTCTGCAGTTGGCGTTCACATGCAAAGTCTCAATTACAAACACAATTAACTATCTCATTAAAAACCAACCCTAGACTGCTAGAAGATGTAATAATTCCCACTCCTGCTACTACTTACTCTAAGGAGGACTCCAGCTGAGTAAGTGTTTGTCGCAAATTGAGGATGATTTTTTCCTATAGAAAGAGACAGTTATGAATATTGCTGAATTATAGAAAGAAATAAAATCAAACACTAAAAGCAGCATTAATGAACCATATGAGTAACACTACTAGATCCAACCAGTGGCCTAACAAGCCCAGGAGCCTCTCCCAAACTGGCCAAATATTGATGCAGCAAAAAGCCTGTAACTTGTATACTGTAATAAAATACAGTACAGGTGCAACCCCTGTATCCGCAGATTCACTATCTGCAGCCCCGCTTATCCGTGGTTCACCACAGCCCCCCTGCACCCATTAACCTTTCTTTATCTTCATAGAGCTGGTGCCAAGTCACTTTCTTTACCAAAACGCTATCTAAGCATGCTGCTTATAACAATCAAGCAGGGAAGCAACCCGGAATACTAGAGAGGCTCCGTTAACAGAAAGCAGGAAGATGAAGCATTATACAGTTGGATATCTTGCGCTACTAGTAGTCTTAATACCTACTACATTTGTTTTTTTATTTAAAAAAATTGTACTCCATTTTTCTTTTGGCTACCACTGTTTTTGATGCATGGGTTCAAGTATGTGTTGAGGGAAGGAAAAAAATCCCTACCCTAGTTTATATTCTACTATGTGTTTTTAGAAGGGCTTAGTTGCTGCTGCTTTGCACCCCAGCCTTAGCTGGATCCCAGTTGTCAGCTTAAAGTTCTCACTTCTCCACAATGCAAGCAAGGTTCACATTTATAGCACATGGTGGGGGTTCAGATGTAATGTTGAACTATGGTTTAGCATTATGAGAATGAGCTGCAGCCATTTTCATAGTGGTCTCAAGGGTGTTGTTCTAGACAACCTTACGTAAGCTGATTTTTGTGTAAGTCACGCCACCCACCCTCACTGCAAACAAAGATGGAATTGCTCCCCGCATGCTCCGTGTTTCCTCAATAGTTTAAAGAACCTGCACAAAGAAAGGATTGAGATTGCTGTTCTCCGAAACATAGCGATCTCGCTCCTTCCTACATGTGGGCAATTTTGTTTAAGAGGAAACACTGAGCATGCTGGGAGCAATCTCAGCTTTGTTTACAAAATGGCTAGTGCAGGTGGCTCCTCTTGCTCCTCCCAACAGCTCCTGTGACTCCCAGTCTGAAACTGAGGATGATGCAGCTACAGACAATGCACTGAGATTGCGTAAAGTTTGGGCTGTCCTTTTGCAAAATCAAAATTGCACAAGTCTAGGCTTAGGTAAGGCAGGGAGCGCCTGCACATCAAAACTCTGGAAACTGTGATTTATTCTACTTGTGGTTAAAATGAACAAATCAGGATCTGAAACCACAGTTTGAACTAACCCCAGTTAAAATAATCCCGCTTCCTGCATGAAGAACAGGAGTTGTGCAGAGGAAGAGAGCGCAAGTCTGAGGCTTGCCACAGTGTCCTCATAATGATAAACCATGGCTTAGCTTTACAACTAGCCAGAACAAAGGTGAGGAAACCACTTGTGCAAGCTCCTTCCCCGCCTCACACTTATTCCTACACACTTTTCTTTCCCGTATATTCTCTTATCCAACATGTATATTGTTGTAGAAGAGGAAATGCAACTACAGGAAAGCTGCAGGAGAGTATGTGGGTCCCATGCTAACATTTCCCCTCCCCCCCTGCTTGCAGCTAGAAAGTTGAGGGGGTGAGAGAAAGAAGTAGAGGGAGGCAGAGAGGAGAAGTGGCGGTTGAAAGATGCTTGGCAGCAGTTTTATTATTATTTGCCTGTGTTTGTTGAGATTACAAATATTAATTAGTTTGTTCTTCAGGGACAGTGATAGATCCATTGCTTCTGGTGACTGTTATAGCCACACTGAGACTAGGGCTATAAATATCATATAAAGTAAAGGTGACCCCTGACAATTAAGTCCAGTCGTGTCCAACTCTAGGGTGTGGTGCTCATCCCCATTTCAAAGCCGAAGAGCCAGCGTTGTCCGAAGACGCCTCCGTGGTCATGTGGCCGGCATGACTCTCCTTGCCACAGCGCGTAGCATGCAGCTGGAACATGGAGCGCTGTTTACCTTCCCGCAAGCGGTACCTATTTATCTACTCGCATTAACATGCTTTGGAACTGCTAGGTTGACAGGAGCTGGCCAAGCAACGAGAGCTCACCCCATCGCGGATTCGAACTGCCAACCTTTCGATTGACAGCTCATATATAAATGTCAATATTTTCTCTTTTGTTTTCTAGCCATTTCTTATTTCTTTAACAGGCCATGTGCATTTTTGACACATTTTTCAGGATGCTGACAATGACTCTGTATTTTCACAGAAGCCAATTTTATTTTAGTTGCTTTTATCACTAGGCACCATCCTACACTGAAAAGCATCAGATTTCCTCTGCCATTTTGTTTACTTATTCTGTCAGTACTAGAAGTCCCTTCTTGAGTTGTTCTTTTGGGTGTACAGTATGTTTTGAAAAGAATGGTCAGCCCATAATGCAGCAGGGTTTGAGAATAGTTCTATTATACAGTGGTTCAGATAATCTATTTTATACCTGGTGTACATACCTTGTTGGCTAAATTGTCATCTAAATATGCAATTTTTTCTGTTTTTTCATCTATGCTTTCCTGAAGGTTGTCCTTTTCCTTATCCAAGACATTAACAGTGCTTCTGAGCACACGGATGGTATCATCCTGCGCAGAACCCGTACCACTTAATTTATCTGAAAATAGAGAAACAAGGGCATATTTTTGTTTGGCTCACTTGCTCGAGTCATATGGACATATAGTTCTGTAATTACACATAGTTTGAGACACACATAGATCCCTGGTTGGTAAATAGCTTCACTGGTGAACCACTCTGAATGCAGAGGGGTAAGGAAAATGCTGGGCAATCCCCTACTGCCAGAAAAGGTATTTTAAAACTCATCGCTTGATGTCCAATGACCTCCAAAAGCTAAAATCCTGCAGAGCTGGCCACAATGTCAGAGTTAGACTGCTCTTCCCTGTCATCTATGCCCCCCTGCACTATGTGAAACAACGTAAGAGAGAAACACATGAGCTTTGTCTTGCTTTCATAGTTCTCTGGTTTTCCTCTGAAGAAGTCTCTCAGTTGGGATGATGTAGCCCATGGGCAACAGATTTTGCTCCTTCCCACACCCCTCTTGTCTCTCCCAAATGGAAAACTGCCAGAATTTTCATAAGCCTGGGATGAAGCTTATTGGGGAAGGAGGAAGGTGAAGGAGATGGGGAGGCCTGGCAAATAGGGAAAAAAAATCAGTCCTAAGGCTACCAGTTTCTGACTTTCTAGAGTAGTGCTTCCCAAAGTGTGGGTTGTGGACCGATGCGTAGTGGATCACACAGTTGGGCCCTCCCACCCGCCCTTGCATCCGGTTGGCTTCCAATTGGAGTCCTCCAGATGCAAGTGGAGGCCACTTCCGACTCATGACCTATCTTTGGAAGCCACTCCTGCGTCGCGCCGGGCCCAGCCTCTGTGGGCCTCAGGAAGTGACTTCCGGGTCACTTCCAGTTTTGTGAATGCAACTTCCGGTTGTGTCCGGAGGCCTTCTGAGGCCTACAGAGGCCATCCCAGGTCTGGCGTGGGAGTGGCTTCCGAAGATAGGTCACAAGCCGGAAGCGGGACGACGAGGTGGATCGTGACGGCGGTAGGTTTGGGGACTACTGGACTAGAGGAAGAAGACAGATATATGGTCATGTATTTCAGGGAAGGCAGTTGGAAGAGAATGGTGGACAGCTAGTCCAACAATGATTAAACGTTCGAGTGATAACATTATTATATTTAAAGAAATTAAGCAGCACCTATTTTGTCTTCTAGTATCAAAATTTCTTCTTGAGCTGAATGAAGCTCATCTTCTTTAAGGGACAATCGATGCTGTACTTCATCTAGAGACTTTTGCATCTGTTCATTGAGTATTCTACAGAATCAAAATGCATTTGGGAAAAAAAACCAAAAATAAAAATGCAGATTTTAATGTAACTAAGTTGAACAAAATCTAAAGACTTTTTAAAGGTACAGGATTATGCATTAAAGGAAATACAAATTGCTGCTTTATCATCAATAGATAGTTGCAAAAGTGCTGCTAACTAGTAATGCAATGAACTCACAAAAAGGGCAAAATGTACGTGTATCTTATTACTGGATGATATCCGAAAGTTAAAATCTTGCAAAAGAATTGGCCATAAGAGATCTGCCATAAATGGATCTCTCTTTTTCTCCCATTGCATATCTGTTGGGTTCTCTTATTAAATTATTTGGTAGGAAAGGATGCAGCCAATATGTCAGGTAGAAATACTTATTGACACTGAATGCTACCCCCTGAAGAAGCACAACCGTGTCTCCCTTGCAATAGTGATTAATGGTGGAATCTAGGACTTCATTCGAACTAGAATGCAGCCCTGAAGCTGCTTATTACAAGTTTATTACTAACAAAATAAAGAATTAAGCCCAAGAACATATGAAGTAATAAAAACCGAGCACGTGCAGACTGCCTCTCTCTACTATCGAGCAACCAAAAGAGGTTTGGGCTCTACATGTTATCTGGGCTTAAGGACCAGAGTTTCTAATATGACTTTCAGATAGACATGGGTTTGGCATGGCATCTCTCTTTTTTAGAGCTTGATTCCCGATTCAAATATTTCATCTAAAAAATCATAGCACCACATTCTTATACAGTACCTTCATGAGCAGTAAGATACTAAATACACTGATGAACTTACTGAAGTGAGTTTAACTCTGCCCTAAATTGTGACGTATCGTCAGATGTCTGGGAGAGTTGATGAGATTTAACGTTTAATTCATCTTCTAAACAGGCAATTTTGTCTTTCAGTAATGAAATTGTAGTTATTTGATCAAGCTGTTCTGTTTCCAACTAGAGCATGAACAAGAACAAATATTGTTTATTTTCCGAACCTGCTAAATGTGGAATTTTTGTTTAGAAAATTCAATGTGATTTTTTAAAAGCTAAGTAAAAGCAAAGCCACAAGAACTAGGCCTGCAGTGTTAAGCTTGATTGTAAGTTTCATTTAAATACCAAGAGTTTAAGACTGAAGAGATAGCATTGAAATCCACAACAATGCAACTGTCATGAAGAACATCTCATTTCTGAACCGAAATTAACAATAGTTCACATGATGCCTCACATCCTACCACAAATCCCATTCTAGTCCTCTAAATGATAATGTGGATAGAAGTCATTCTTTTGATCTCTTCCCCAACCCAAAAGGATTCCTCCATGTATTTTAGATTATTATCTTGGAAATGTATATGGGAAAAACATCAAGTAACAGAACATCTGAATACTGTAGTTAGCACAAATATCTATCATGTTTCCCAACTTAATTCTGAGGTCTGCAAATACCCATAATTACTCACTCTATGAATAGTGTTTTCTAGTGCTGCCATTTCCTGTTCCAGCTTTGCTTTTTCTAAAGCATTCTCCTCCTTCTGGTTCTAACAAAGGAAAGACAAATTCAAATAATAATTTTTACATATCATTATAAAATCTTACAATTTTAACTTGATGGTGTCTCAATAGTAGAAACATCCTTCAGTGGATATTAACTAAATAGTCAACTTTGAGAACTCCTATTCTGATTATCTGATGGCGTACAGTGCGCATGGGAATTAGGAGACACAAAGAAAAACTGCAATTGTTCAGTAGTCTTGCAGGACTTCAAACCTGGCTCACAGTATATGGATGCGAGAACAGAGTCAGAAAGCAGGGCAGCTAAATTAGAGTATTTCTATTTCTTTCTTTAACTCAAAACTTCACACTTCCTTTCAGTGGCAACTTTCAACAATGATGTGACTATGCAAGGATAGACAGGTCGATGCCACAGTGAGGAAATTTGGTTTATGAACCATAAAACACGTGGTTTGTATACACCATAGTTTCAGAAGTGCCACCAGTCTCCTGCTTTAAAGACTGGTTTACACATGACTTTTAGCTCTTTCCTTGCTTGCACTACTTATCTAGATGTGTTAGACGTGCAGTGTGCAAGAAGCAGCTCATGGACTCAACTCCAAAATGTGCCTTAGAGATTTTGGAATCGGCAACTGTCCTGCTTACATTACAATGCAGATGGCAATAGCCACTACTTGGAGGTAAGAAAACAGCCCAAATTTATGATAAGATTAAACCAGCACAGAAAGTGTTATTTGTAAAATACCAACCTTTAATTTCTCCCTTAGCCCGTCTTTCTCTGCCACTATTCTTCTGAAATCAGACAATGCAATGTTACGCTCCTCTTCAACATGACTCTGGGTCAGCAAACAACTTTTTGTTTCTCGTCGGAGACGGTTCAATTCCTCCTGAGACTAAAGAACATATTAACATTTTTTTGCAATTAATATAGGACTTCTCAAGAAAATGTACACACTTTATAGTGAAACATTTATTATGCTGTAATTAATACATATATTGCATATGGTGTACACAGAAATAGTTTCCTGACCCTGTTAATTAATTAATTAGTTAACACATTAGACCAAATGCCTGAAATGTTCCCCACTGGCGTCTCTATACTGCTGACATCGTTGACTAAGGATGCGCAGACAGTCACCAACATGTGCGCTCGGATGGTTCCACACGTCTCTTCAACTGCTTCCCTTAGATGCCTGAATGTCGCAGGTTTTCTACTATTATGTATGAATTAGAGCTCATTAAAATGTGTGTACAGTTTTTGAGACACCGTATATATATATGCAAAACATGAGAGCACGCATGGGAGAAAGAAGTATGCTGGGAAAAATAATAAAAAGTTGGAGAATGAACTGTTCTCTGCCAAATACATGAGGTTTCTGATTCAGCACTGACTTTACTTCCGTTTCTGCCTGTCCAACCTCAGGTCATTCATATCCACTTCATTGACACCTGAAGCAGACGGATGACATCACCCCAGCAGCAGTAATCCATTATTAATGCCTCTTTTTTCTACTAGACTTACAGCGCAATCCTGTGTAACTCTTGCACTGGTGTAACAGTAGATCCACTGGTGTAAGTGCACTTATGCTAGCGTAACTTGCCATACGCTGACGGACGCAGGACAGACACCAGCATAACTCATCTTGGATGCTGCACATGCGCAGTTCGGACTCAGGACAGATGCCAGTGCAACCCCAGTGGTGTGGGGGCATTCCGTGGGCATTTGGACACCCGGAATCACCCCTGCGCCAGGGGAGCATACGGCAAGTTACACTGGCATAAGTACACATACACCAGTGGATCTACTGTTACACCGGTGCAACAGTTACACAGGATTGCGCTGTTAGACAGGTCAAAGGCTAGCTCTGTGACAATTTCATAAAGTTGTTGCTTCATTCTTGATCAGGTTCCTGCAAATTGCAACTCCATTATACATGTTATGTACAGTAAAACTCCAATAGACTGGCACCTTCAGGACCTAGAGATGATACTGAATTACTGGATATGCCAGACATTTAATGACAAGCTGCTGAGGTTGTCCCCGAGTGGCTTCCAGCCTATCTCAACACCATCGCCAAGCCAGGAGCAACTGTGGCAGCACAGAGGTGACCAGTGATCTTGGGAGTCCATTCCCAAGCTGGTAACACTCCCAGATAATTTTGATTCCAGACTATCACTAATGGTGGATAATTGGGTGCCAGACAATTAGAATTTTAATGTATTGACAACAAATGACCCTGTTGTTAATTTGAATCAGGTCTGTATTTCTTACCTGTTCATAAAGAGTACTTATTTTGTCTCTTTCTGCAGTTAGAAGTTTGACGTTAGACTGAATTTCTATCATGTGTTTTTCAAATCTATCTAGCATAGATTGCAGCTCATCTCTCTCTCTAGTAACCATTCTAAGGTTGTCACACTGCAAAATAAAAATACTGAAATTATACAAAATATTAAATTTACTTGTTCTCAATTACTTGGTACAATACAAGAACCATTATCATAACAGGGGCAGACATGTGCTAATGATGTAAATAATCGAGTGAAATCCTGGGGTTAATTATTCTTGTTTAACTACCACTGAAGTCAGAAGGACTGGTGCATCCAATGTCAGTAATGCATGCCAAACTATACCGAATAGATAAAAGTTTTAGTAAAATAAAGGTGGTCTCTTAATCCAATTCATTTCTATCCCCATTTTAAAAAGATGTTTGTTAACATGTTAAACTTTTAAGATGCAAGCAGACAACAAGAGTACAATGGACCCTTTCTAACCGCGGATTTGGAACCCGCGGATTTGTCTCACCATAAATCCCGGACCCGCAAGGGTCCACTGTAAAAAGTTGGAAAAAAGGAAAGTTTAAAATGGTGTTTCTTAACTTTTTGCAGGCAAACCACTCTATTTTCAGGGCTGTAGAGAGCGAAATCGCGCTCCTACAGCCTCTTCTGGGTCGCTGGACTTCCCCCCTTCCTTCCCCAAGGTAGCCCCAGAATGCAATGGGGCAAGCCTGGGGAAGGGAGGGGGAAGGTCCATCGACCCGGAAGAGGCTGTAGGAGCGGAATTTCGCTCTCTACAGACCTGAAAACAGAGTAGTTTGCCTGCAAAAAGGTAAGAAACACCATTTTAAACCTTTTTCCATCCCAACCTTTTACAGTGAACCCTGTATCTGCGCTAAAGTGATTTCACTTTAGGCGGATCCTCGCTATCCGGGGGGGGGGCCCTGGAACGGATCCCCGCAGATAGCGAGGGCCAACTGTATACCAATTTTACTAGCTATTTGTCATTAGAGTATATTAGTTACGCTCTGTGTATAATGAGTAATTGTCTTTAATGAAATAACTGCCTATCAAAAATTTTTATATTTAACTTTTCAAGCTATATCACTTTTTTATTAAAACCTTTAAGAAGATGCACGTAAAAAGGACAGATAAAACGCGCCATGCAATCCAAAAGATAAAATCTAAACACACATAAGAACAAATGAAAACGATACCTAAGATAACATTCTTCTGTCTATGCTAAGCTATCAGCACCATGCTTATCTTGTATACTTTTATAGGTCACTTTCATTTCGTACCATCTGGTACACTTGTTTTCATTTTTTTTCTGTCTTCCATGTGTGCGCATGTGTGCAAAGCACACATGCACGCATACACACGCACGTACACACTCAGTTACCTACTGAGGATTACATTTCATGCATACGATGAAGTGGACTGCAGTCTACAAAATCTTAAGCTACAATAAATTTGTAAGTATTTATGGTTCCACAAGATCTATTATCTACCTAACAGATAGTTAGGTAAGACAGACAGTATAAGATCTGAGTTTGAGACACAGTAAAGTTCTGAACAGGTTAGTTAGGTTGTACTGTAGTTCAAATTATTAAAGTACGGTACATCAGGAAGCTATGAAGGCATGAGAGAAACTTGCATTTTAATTATATTACAGGATACTAACAACTCCATATTGCCTTATTCTATTTATTTATCACATATTTATAACACCTTTCCTCCAAGGAGCTCAGGGTGCTGTACATAGTTCCTTCCCTCCTTTTGTCCTCACAACAACCCTGTGAGGTAGGTGAGGCTGAGAGATAGTGACTGGCCCAAGGCCATTTTTAGACACGGCTATTCTTTTGGCAAAGTCAGTTTTTCCTCGTTGAGAGAATGTGTAATAATTCCGCCAACCAGTCTGAAGAGAACACAGTCTTACTGCCTCATCACCGACAAAAAGCCTTCTAACAACTGTTATGGTTACTGACAGCCATTTCTGAGCAATGGCTTGTGGCTGACATCTGTTAGACCCAGTGAAAAGTTAATGTTGAGGAACTATTAGGCCTTAAGATGATTAAAGACGTATTATATTTAACAAAATAGGCATTACCTTTTCTGGAGACTTGCGTGATGGGCTAGATCTTCGTTTAACTATCTTTTGGAGACACTCCAGTTCTCGCTTATAGTAATCCCTGTCTTCTTCTATAGTCTTGAGAAATGAATCTAGACGAGAAGGTGACTTGTCTCCAAGTGCGATGCCACCCTCTAACCGCATTCTCTCTATTTCTATAACAAGTTCCCGATCTGCAGGACAATGTAACCAAAACACATGAATAAAGTTATTATAGACCAGGGATGACCAAACCGAAACTTGCGAGCCACATGTGACTCTTTGATGACATATAATGTGCAGCTTGTGGAAATATGTTGGCTGAGCTTCTTTTTCACCACAATTAATATAAAAGTTAAATTAAACAATTTCAAGCTTTATAATTATTTATTATAGGGTACATAAGAACATAAGAAGAGCCCTGCTGGATCAGGCCAAAGCCCATCTAGCCCAAACCCAAAGTTTGGCATGCATTACTGACATTGGATGCACCAGTCCTTCTGACTTCAGTGGTAGTTAAACAAGTTAAACTGGCCATAACATCGACTTTAACAACACACGTTCCCTGTTCAATGAAAATAAAAACAGACAGCGCTTGAACTTAGAATCGATCTCAATCTCACAAAGAAAAAACAACCTTCTTAACCGTCAGCAAGAACTGACGTTTGTGAATCGCATTTGGCTCCCCTCATTGAAAAAATCCTTTCAAAATAACAGAGCAAGGGAAAGGGCACCAGCGGTCAACTCGGAATCAGCAGCTTCCGCAGCTAATTAGCAATCAAAGGCTTCTCGCGCGTTCCTCGAGCGCTCTGCAGTCAATCCGGAAGCAGTAACTTCCGCTTTCAATCAACAATCAAGGCTCCCGTGCTTTACCTCGAGTGCTCCATCCCCCTATAACTCCTCTGTGTGCTCCCTACCAAGGCTATGGACATCTGTTCAGCGTGCCTTCGCTGAAACCCCTATCTGCTTTCTGAAGATATCCCTGGAGTGGGATGAAACGTAAAAGCAAATTGAAGATTTAAAGCTTTCATCTCTGACTGCCCTGGATAGTCCGCTCCTGTGCATCTAATCTCAACAACGCAATTGAAACAGGAAAGGAAGTGTCTTCAGTCAATTGTAAGATACAACTTTATTTCTTCTCTCAAAAATTCAAAAAATGGCTGGAAATCCCATAAATATTCAAACTGTGTATCTTACAGGGGAGTTTACTCTCTTGTAAGCCTTTGCGGGGGCAGGGCGATGTTGGAGGCAGCACTCCAGGATCACACCCACCACCAACTGAAAAACGCTTTTTTAAACATACCTGGTTGTCCTGCCAGCTCCTGGAAGGGTCGGGGGGGGGCGCTGCTGCCACCTCAGCAGGACTCCCCAAGGCTCTAAACAGCAGTGATCGTATTCCAAAGCCCACTTCTGGTTTTCACCGAAACGCCGGAAGTGGGCTTCAGAACATGATCACCACTGTTTAGAGCCTTGGGGAAGCCTGCAGAGGCGGCAGCAGACCCCCCCCCCCGGACCCCTTGGGGAGCTGGCAGGACAACCAGGTATGTTTAAAAAGTTTCAGTCAGGGGTTCAGTCATTCAAAATACTGTATGTCCTGACAACTTTAAGAAATCAAAAGGACGCCAGAAGAAGCAGGGGAAAAGTGTTTGTCCCATCCACCACTGACAGAAGAGGTATATTCTAGTTAAACATGAGAAAAATCCTTCTGATAATAGGCAGTTCAGCAATGAAATAAGATGCATATGTCAAGATTCTGTAATCTCCTTCCTTGGAGTTAAAAAAAAGATTGGCTAGTTAGCTGTCAAGATTTGAAGAGATGACCCACTGGGTCCCTTACTTATAATTTCTTACCTATAATTTCAAAGTTTTCAACTTTTTTGGCTAGTCTGTGGTTCTCTAGTTGAACCTGATTTAATAACAATTCAAGATTTTGCCTTTCATCTGCTTTTTCAAAGAGTTCCTCAGTCAGCCTCTCTTTATCTCTACGAGATGAAGATAACTCCTGAAATAACACAAGTATTAAAATTTAAAGGTATTCCAAATACAATAACGGTACAGTATAGAACCAATACTTAATTCTGTTTTCACTTATGGATATACAGTGGACCCTTTTTAGTCATGGGTTCGGGACCCGCAGTTTTGTTACACCTGTGAGGACATAAGATAAGATACACAGATAAGACCTGTGAGGGTCCGCTGTAAAACTTAAAACATATCTTAAAAAAGAAAAAGAAAAATAGGGGAAAAGCTTTTTTTTAACCTTTTAATGTGAAACCGCTGTGTGTTATTGCTGTAAACATGCTGAAATCGCGCTTTGGAAGCCTCTTGCGGGTTGGACGGCTCCTCCTCCCTCTCCCAAGATTGTCCCAGAATGCTTTGCAAAGCATTCTGGGGCGACCTTGGGATAGGGGAGGGGCGAGTCATGCAACCCGAAAGAGGCTTCCAGAGCGTAATTTCAGCATGTTTACAGTAAGAACACACAGTGGTTTCACTCTAAAAAGGTAAAAAACCCACTTTCCTCCCCCCTTTTATCTTTTTAAAAAACATTTTACAGTAGACCCCGATATACGCAGATCATTGCTATCTGGGGGGGGGGTCTGGAACAGATCCCCCGTGGATAGCGAGATCCAACTGTACCTAAATTCTAACTATCTTCCAGAGAAGTTAAGATGGCTTGGCATATAGACTGAGTACAAATAATAACAGGAACATCCCAAATCAAAGTTTTTTTTAATCCCAGGGCAAGGGAAAACAGCTTCTCAGGCACCACCTGCCTCCGACTGAAATTAATGGGACTTACAATGCTTTTGACTGCATCCTGCCCATTCTTATTAATAAACCAGCTTCTTGTCAACACAGATACCTTTGGACTAAATTGAAAGCAAGCACAATCTTATATCAAGAGGACAATAAATATTATCACTCATTTTTTCTTTTTTTAAAAAAAATCCCTGCAAACTGTGGTAACAACTGTCTATGACATCAAATGTTTGAGCAGCAAAGAGCAAACAAGCAATATAACATGACACAGGACTTTGTTTTTGTTCTTACAAAGGACAAATTCTATTATAGTCAAAACAACTTGGGATCACACTTTTGAAGCCTATTGCCTCAATGTAACCTCTCTCTAGTAGTACTGTACTACTTTGTAACCAAGTTTCAGGACTGTAGCCTAGAAATACAAGAATATTTCATGTAGTACTGTATATTTGTGTGTTAAAAACTCACTACAATAGAACCTAGTATCAAAACCCAGAACTTCTATAAAGCTATCATTATAAAATAATGATTTGTTCTCTCCTACTGCTAACATCTCTAGTGTGCGCACACACATTAGAGCTAAAAGATTCATAAAAATATAAATTTAAATACCAAAACTAAAATGTAATATCAATATCAAAATGCAATAAGTACAATAAATTCAGTTTAAGAGGCAGTGTAACTTACTGACTTAAGTCTTGCTATAGTCTCTTCACGATCCTGGATTTCACTGTATTTTTTCTTAATCTCTTCCTACGAATCATAAAGAATAAAATTTTAAGAAGTTAAGATAATGACATTTCATGAAGAGCTTTATGTTGGAGTATGACATTTTTTTTCTACATTAAATTTTAAGAACATGTGTAAAATTTAAACATATGTAAGTTGCTAATCTAATACGGGAAGTAAAATTATTGCCAACTATTATCTAGAACAGTGATCTTCAACCTTTACTCAAAAGGTAAAGGTCGGTGTAAATCTTTGCAATTTGGCAGAGATGGCACTTCTGGGATTGTGCCACCATTGCAGGGGGGGGGGAGTGGTTTTTCAGCCCTACCTGGGGGTCTTGCCGGGCCTCTGGGAGGTGCGGGGAGCTTGCAGACCCCTCCACAGGCCTCCCTGCACCTCCCAGAGGCCCGGCAAGACCCCCAGATAGGGCTAAACACCCCCCCCGGTGGTGGCATGAACCCGGCAGTGCCGCCGCCGCCGCCGCAAAGTTGCCACTCCCCTTAAGGGGAAACACACTGTTTCCATCCGGACCATGGGGTCGCAACCCTAAGGTTTAAGATCACTGATCTAGAACTTATGGTATATTCACACAATTTATAGAAAACTACCTGGAATATATCACACTGATCTATATGGATCATAGATGAGCTGGTTTACCATAGTGAGAAAGAGACAGAGTTATAAATCAGGACATTCCCAGAGCAAATGTAGCCTCTGCCATGAATTCATTACGTATTCTTTGGCAAGCCACTCAGCCCCAGGGGAGAAACCAACCTGCCTTTCAGCATTATAAAGCTACAAATAAAATCCATGGAGTGCTTTGAATATTTGAAAGCACTTTATAAATTCTATTGTTATGATTAGGCTATTATTATGATAAAGTATTATAATTAGTAAAAAGGTAAAGGTAAAGGTATCCCCTGACAATTAAGTCCAGTCGTGTCCGACTCTAGGGTGTGGTGCTCATCTCCATTTCAAAGCCGAAGAGCCAGCGTTGTCTGAAGACGCCTCCGTGGTCATGTGGCCGGCATGACTCTCCTTGCCGCAGCGCGTAGCGTGCAGCTGGAACACGGAGCGCTGTTTACCTTCCCGCAAGCGGTACCTATTTATCTACTCACATTAATATGCTTTGGAACTGCTAGGTTGGCAGGAGCTGGCCAAGCAACGAGCGCTCACCCCGTCGTACCAAAGTACTTATTATGAGGCTCACTCACTAGCCTCATGGGCAACTGAGGCTAGTGAGTGAGCCACATGAGGGCCCTTCTTTATCTCAATGAACCACAATATTGAAATTTGGCACGAATAGTAACCATGGCTCGATTCCATTGGGGAATGAGGCAATGCTGTGGGTGGGCAACAAAATGTCAACAAATGTCTAGCGGACTACACAGCACCCTGATGTGTTGCATGCACCCTCAGGTCGCAGGTTGCCTACCACTTCTATAAAGCATAGCAACAAATGCTTTGCAATTGAAAAAGGTGACTACTGTGACTTTCAGGCTGAAATACTCACTTACTTGCTAGATTGAAATACAAGGGGCAGTGGCTACATAGCAGAGAGTCCTAGAAGTTAACAAAAGGTCAATGGGTCTAGTGAGGAACTGAGTGCCTGCTGGCAACTGAGTAAGAGATCAATGAAGTCAGCCTGCCTGCAGAAAGGCTCTCAAGGCCCCTCTATAAAATAGGACGATCCAGCATACCAAGAAGCCCAACAGCAGCTGTGTAGGAAACCCCAAGGTTAGTAGCTCATCTTCTTGGTAAGGACGAATGTATTGGTATCAGAATAGTCAGCTGAATTATTTAAAGTGTGTAGGAAACAGTCTCTTGGTGATGTACAGAAGGGGCTTACTACCGCTACAATGTCCACATGCGTGCTCTAAGGATTCTAAATAAAACCCATATATGAACATATTTATATAAAACAAGAATAGTGCTTCATAGAAAAAAAAATTACCCTCTTATTAGCTGCATATAATCAACATGATTAGAATTGGTCCTCTTCTCTACAACATTGTGAAGTTTAATGTATAAAATATATCCCCTCCCTTAAAGCAGACAACTCCTAAAGCTTTTGCGGGGAAATTATTCTTGATGTTCGACCAAATTATAGAATTCCCTTACCTGAGCTTCTCCAATCTCTTTCTCTGCAGTCTCAAGCACAATTTCTTTGTGCCGTTCCAACTGTTGTGCCAAATTATCTATTTCAGTCAACTCTTGGCACAGTTCTTCATTTTTATTACTTAACTGAGCCACCTCACTGGTCACATTTTGTCTACTGTCCAGAAGATCTTGTATGCGCATTTCAAGTTCTTTGTTTGCTTGTTGCAGAAGGTCGACCTAAAAACATTCAGATCATGCAAATCGTTTCAAATTAAGAAAACCCATGGTTGACAGAGGGCTAGTGTGGTGTAGCGGTTCTGGTGCTGAACTTAGACCTAGATGTTCCAGGTTCAAATCCCCGCTCAGCCATGAAGCTTCTTGGGTGACCTTGGGTCAGTCACTATCTCAACCTTACCTACCTCACAGGGTTGTTGTGAGGACAAAAGGAAGGAATGAACCATGTACACCACCCTGAGTTCCTAGATCAAGACCATGATGTGGGTGGGAGAGTGTGTGATCTGGATTAGCCCCCTCCCTCGGTTTAGCTATTTACCAAAGAAGCCTTAAGCAAGTTATTCCCAATTACACATTTAATGTGACATCTAGTTTGGCCCTTACGAGTAGCATTAAGACTTAACAAACTGACTATCACTTCACTGATGTGCTGAGACACATCATATGTGGAAAAGAATAACTAGGATACGAGTGTGCATAGGCTATGATCCAAATGAGCTGCTCACAGGTGTACAAAGGACTTGGTATTGTAGTTAGAGCATTCTTGCAATGTTCTTGAAGTGGCTCCAATGTTGAAATATACCATCCAACTTAAAAGGCAACTCATCTCATCAGCCAGCAGACCCGTAGAAGGAAAAACTACAAAGAAAGTCAGAATTCTACAAGCAGTTCTCTTGTACGTGTGTAAACTGTTCTTTTGGTTTGGAAATATGGATTGTGTTCCAAGTGATTTTAGAGTTCTGGCACTTCATAAAAGCCTTTTCTGGGTCTGGGGAATCTTACAAAGGTTTGTACGGCCAAAACTAAAGGAGATTTAAGTGTGCTACCTGCAAATTTAAGTGAGCAATGATTTTCTCACTACTTCTGCTTCTGGCTTCTAAAGATATGACATCATGAGAGCGGCCGCCGTCCAGTGCTAGTGCTAAACGCTCAATCTCGTCGTCTCGCAGCTCAACCTTTGGAGACAAAATCACTGTTCTTAATAAAGAAACAATGTAGCATCAGTGCTAAGCACCTGCTCAGGACTTCTGTACTTAGCATAGAATAGAAATACACAAGACTGGGTGTTAGGATCCTACAACTGGTGACTTCAGGCCAACACCCAACCTAGGGACAACTATCTACACCAACAACCGCCCTCATCCCCCACGCGGCACACTGATCACTTGCAAATGTGTTACCAGGTTGAGGCTTGGATCCAAAACTACCACTGCATGAGAAAAAGGCGCTTCCTTGGTAGTCCCCAACTATGGTTCCTCATGTTTGCCAACTCCTCCTTCCCATCACAGCCCTTTAGCCACAACCTATTCTGTTCGGGAAGGTTTGCTAAACCCACCAGAACAGTTTTTCAAGGGAGTGCAGGAAGCTGCAGAAGGAAGCAGAGAAGCCCTGTTCACATTAAATTGGCAAAAACTAGAGCAGTTTCAGATAAGAACAATGAACTGAAGGAAAGGTTTCCTTGGTAAGGAGGCAAATCTTAATGGCTGTCTATTCTTTTCATTCTGATGTAGCTGAGCGAATCATTACTGGATTTATCTAGAACACCGACAGAATATTGACAGTTCCTAGCACTACATTGCTATTAAGACCGATTCTTCGACAATACAAATAGTAAATATCTTATTCTACCTGCTTGCTGTAGTTTTTCATTCCACGTTCGGCTATCTCTAGCTTTTCCTGAAGGTCAGCCACTTCCAGCTGCAGCTCATAAATCCTGAAATATATTTTATTTGTATAGTTTCATTCAGGAATTCTAGATTTGGTCAGTCAAGATCATTATCCAAAAGTCAGAAAGTTACTTTCAGGCATTTAGAGAAATCATTATGAAAAGCAAATAAGAAAAATCAACAGAATGCTTCATACATTCATAAAACACACAACCATGTGCATAGTATTCATAGGGTACAATATAACAAGGGTTAAAACAACTTAATATCAAGTAATGTACATATTTTTCACCATTTGTTCTACAAGTACAATGAAGAAGCATAAGGGAATGCCAATCATTAAGCATCAATGAGACAATACATAAACTACCTGAATCCTAAAAAATGTATAGTCAATGTTATAAGTTCCTCTTATTTGTAGGGGCTGCAATCCTATACACCAGCGGTTCTCAAAGTTCTCCCTGTGAGGAGGGGAGAACTCTGAGTGTCTGCGGTGGCAAGGCCGGCGGTGGAGATCCCCAGGGATCGCTGCCACTGCCGGGAAAAACGCCCCCAAACCGCCATTTTTGGCCTTACTAGAGCTTGGGGGGTTCGGGGAGGCCTGCGGAAGGTCGTGCAGGCCTTCCCGTCGGGCACTTTTTCGGCCTCAGCGATCCCCGGGATCTCCACAGCGATCCCCACCATGCTGTCCCCGCCCCTTAAGGGGGCAGCTTTTGTTCTCAATGGTGGGTTGCGACCACTGCTATACACACTTCCGTGAGAAGTGCAGCCCAATCCTGCTTAAATTCCCACACAGTGATGCAGTGGTACTGGCGCAGCTTCTGCTGCATCATGCGGGGGATTTTCAGCTGCTGGAGGTCTCTCCATAGGCCGCTATAGGACATTTGTTCCCTTGCCCTGGGGTAAGTCCAAACAGATGCTATGGGTCAACTCGGGACTGGTGCCAGCTCAATCACTGGGGCAAGTCTGCGCTGCTCTGTGAAGGTAGATCAGGCCCGGAAAGGGGCTCAGGATTTTTGGTTTGTGCAGCTGCTGCTGATCTCACCCCCTCCTGGGCCTGAGCCGCCCTCACCTCATCCTGTTCAACCCCCTCCCCGCCTCCCTTCAACACCCTGCATAGGATTACCTGCTCCTGTGGGTGTCCGTGGGCCCGCCAGTGTGTGGGAGGTTGCTGCAGCCTCTCCACTGGCAGGCCTGCAGCGCGCATTGCAACAGCTGTAAAGCAGCCTCCACTGCTGCAACACTAGTTAGGATTGGACCATAAGGCCTACTGAACTCAATGGGTCTTACTTCCAAGTAGACATGTACAGCAATACCTTGCACTTTCATCTGGTTAGGGACCAGAGCATGGATGAAAGTAAAAAATGGATGAATGTCAAAGCATAGCCTTATTCGGCTTGCAAATTTATTTTGGCCCACAAAAAAGGTAAACAACTATAAAACACATGCAAATGTGTACGAAACAGAAATAAACAGAAAGAAAAACAAATATAAGAACATTGGTGAACGTTGTGGAAGGTTGAGTGAAATCAGAAAGCACGTGGACGAAATCTGAAATGTGGTTATAATTGAAAATGGCTGAAAGAACAAAGTGATTAAAGTCAAGTGAATGAAAGTCAAGGTATTGCTATATAGCAGTGTTTCTTAAAGTTCTCCCTGCAGGGCAGGGAGAGCTTAGAGTGCTTGCGAGGGCGGGGCCAGAGGTGGCAGCAATCCCAGGGATCACCGCTGGCGGGAAGGGGGGGAAGTTCCCGAAAACAGGCATTTTCTACTCACCGGGGCTTCGGGTTGCCAGCGATCTGAAGATCGGGGTGGCCTGTGGAGGGTCGCGCAGGCCTTCCCGCACACCCCCGATGAGTAGAAAACCTCCATTTTCGGGTGCTTTTTTCCCGTTGCCAGCGGTAATCCCCGGGATCGCCACTAGCGACATGCTTCCTCCGTCCCTTAAGGGGGCAGGGGAAACATCCAGTTCTCCTGGTGGGTCGCAACCCACCAGTTTGAGAACCACTGCTATACAGGATTGAGCTGCAAGTCTAAGACAGAATGGAAATCTCAATTCCTTACAAAAGTCCTCTCAAAATAATTCCTTTCGTAAGCTGAGGAATTAATCTAAGTTTAACATTTTCTACCAGTGAAAGAAAGGAAGAAGGGTTGGAGAGTACTTGTATTTAATTCTCTCTCACACACTGCGGGCTGAAGGCAGGGGCGTAGGCTGATCTGGTGCGGTGGGCCCCAGGGCGTAGGGCGGGAAGGTTCTGGGGGGGGGGAGAGCCTCCTTAAGTTTCGGTTTTCTTTTCTTTTCTTTTTTGCTTTTTTTTCGCTGTTTTTAGGGGATGTTTAGCGCTAGCGGGGCTTCTAATAGTTTATGTATGCTTTGTGCAACTTATCTTGTGTATAGGACTCTCCCGCGACGATCTCCAGGGGCACAGACGATCTTCCGGGGCGCAGATCGTTCCTCTGCTCCTGGGAGCGAACTCTGTAAAGCGCCCAGGAGCGCTTTGTAGAGTTCACACATGCGCAGAGCGACGATGTTTCCAATCGTCGGTCTGCGCATGCGTGAACTCTGCAAAGCCCTGCTGGGCGCTTTACAGAGTTCGCGCCAGGGGCACGAGGAGCACAGGAGCGATCTGCGCCCCTGGAGGAGATTGTCGCCCCGGAGGAGATCGTCGGGAGGGTCCTATACACCAGATAAGTTGGCGCAAAGCAAACAACTGATTAGAAGCCCCGCTAGCGCTAAAAAACCCCTTAAAACCTTTAAAAAACGAAAAAAAAGCAGGGGGGGAAGCGGAAGTACTTATGCTAATTAGTTGGGGGGCGTCGGAGTTTTCCGCACCAGTAGCAGGGGCGCCTGGCGACGCCACTGGCTGAAGGGACGTGTTAGAACAGCATGACTAATTATTTCAGGTATTAAAAAAACACTGTCACCTGTTGTCAGCCACCTGAAGAAGATCTGCAATATACGGGTCATCTGGTTGAGGAACTGGATAAGTATGGACTCCTGAGGGAGGTACTGGTTGATCTATCTGCATACGCTGTCGCCTGAATGGAATATTTCTTTTCCTACCACCTAGAAGATAACTAAGTATAACTGAAATAGAACATGCTACTTCTCATCTATATAGAAAAACCGCAAGGTGTCATCTGATTCTGAAGTGCAACTTTTAAGTATCAGTGACACTTTAAGAAAAACATCTCATTATTTCTCCTGTTATTGGTTACTAATTATGCAACCAGTAGCCTAAGGTAACATTTGTAACATTACATCCAGTAACATTTGATAATATATGAATGAAACATTAATAACTTAAATGAGTTCTGCTATATTGTTAAGTTATATTGATATTACTATATTGCTATTATATTCCTCTATTATTGATATATAACTATATTAAAGCAATCTAAGATGTATATATCAATTTTATGACTTTGCTATGGAAGGAAGAAGTGCTTGTGTTTCTTTGAAGGCAACCAATGATTTCAATCCCAAACACATTAAATAGTGAGTAAATCCCACTGAACTCAGGCAAAATAACTTCTGAGTAAAAATTATCACACCATGCATATACTTAGGCTTACCACCGTCCCGGAATCGACGCTGGCTTCGGCCTAGAGCGGATCAGCGTCGCTCTCAAGGGTGCACTGCGGCTGTCCAATGGGCTTCTGGAACTTCCGGTCAACGACGCGACAGAAGCAGGAACCCCGTTGGGCAGCCGCAGTGCACCCTTGGGAGCGGCTCGGGTCCGCTCTAGGCCGAAGCCAGTGTCGATCCCGAGACGATGGTAACCTTATGTATACTGAATGTATATGATTGAGAGAGATAAATGCAAGACGGCAACGTAGTGCATAAGGGCTCTGTGGGGCAAAGGAGGAGAAAAGGAAAGCAGCAGGGAGGTCCACCATTGCCACCTCCAGTTTCTGCTGCCTCCTGTCTTGCCCCTGCTCACAGAGGTTATAGGAACATTAACAGCTCTGTGAAGCTTCAACTCCCGCCTTAAGCGAGGACTGCACCATATTGGCCATATTAAAACCAACGGCCTAGTGGAGTGGACATTTCTTAAGATTATAAGCCCTCTGGGGACAGGGCTGCTAATATATAGGGGAGAAAATACTGTAAGCTGCCCCAGTCACCTCCCTGAGGGGGAGGGGAAAGGCAGGATATAAATAAGTACAAGAGTTCTAGATCAGGTGATGTATGTGGCTTTGATGAATAGAGCGCCTGAGACATTTTGGCTTAGTTGGATAGTATAAGTACAAAATAAAGAATAGTATGCTAGTAGGATATACTGCTTCACACTTGCTGTAATCTTTTGAAATATTATGTATTGGTTTGTTTTAGTATTATAAAATAAAAATATACTTTTTTAAAAAAGAGCTATAGATCAGAAATGGTTCTCCGGCATATTTTAACATGTCCACAGAGGTAACTATTTTTCGCATATGATGTCCTATGACTACAGAATAATGCAAATGCTTCGATTTGAGGGCTCAGGG
Organism: Plestiodon gilberti rubricaudatus; assembly: GCA_026170595.1. Taxonomy (NCBI): domain Eukaryota; kingdom Metazoa; phylum Chordata; class Lepidosauria; order Squamata; family Scincidae; genus Plestiodon; species Plestiodon gilberti. The sequence goes on along the minus strand of JANXHW010000005.1, from coordinate 78,841,928 downwards.
GCAAATGCATAAATACTGAAAGTCTAAGAGATTGTGCTATCCATACTAAGCATGTGTCCCAATCTGGCGGTTCCTTCTCTGCATCAGTATTCCAATGGTCACACAGAGCTCCCATTCACCTGCATTGGGTTGCTGATTAATTTTAACTGACAGGCTGAAAAGGGACACATATGTACAAGGAACCTCTCTTCACTAAAGTGAAGATAATATATTCATCCAGAGGGTCTCTGTAGGCACGGTAGCGCTGGATCAGCGATCTGGGCTCAAATCTTATTCCCAGTGATAGGTGCTCAACTCCCACTAAAATCGAAGATACTTAAACAACCATCACACAACACAGGACTGGCCCTAGTAAGTGGAGAAGTAGCAAACTGGGAGTGATGAGTAAAATGTACCACATAATCTGGTGCTGTACCTGGGGTCTGAACCACTGCTTGCAAATTTTTTTCTTGGAGCTGTTGGATCTTTTCAGTCTTGGCTTTGTTTTCTTTCTCCAATACTCTGATTTTATGTATATACTGGTTATTTAGAAATTTCATATCAGCAGACTCATGTTCAGTTTTCCTCAATGTAGCTTTGAGATCTGGAAAGAGAAAAAAAAATTCAACAGCATTCTATTTTAATTGCATAACGCTTGGGGGAAAAAATCACGTCTTTTTTCTGTCCCCAAGTAGACACATGCACTGCAAGTCTCAATTTTCACAGTGCATGCTTCATTTTAATTTTTTTAGTTACTTGTCTTTGTGGTGAACGGGGACCTTTCACCCTAACAGAAACCCCTTTTTTCTGTATAACAAGACACTGGCTAGGATTGTACATCTCTACCATTCTGACCTTTTCCATCTGCATGTCTCCAACAATACCTTGGCCAAGGTATGGCTTGAATGTGCCAGTGTGACTGACACATGCCTTGCTGAACAAAGAGGCCAGGAGGAAGACAGCAGCACTCTACTGGATTTGGCACCTGCTTGGTCATTCTTTTGACTTTGGCAGAGGAGAGATACTGGGGGATGACCTGCAGTTTTCTTACCTTGAACCACCAATCAGAACAGTAGGGGCTAGACTAATCAAAAATCCATAAAAGGAGCTAATAGCACAATCCTAGGCATGTCTACTCAGAAGACACTGCTAACAGTCCCTCCAGCTCCCCCTGAAGGTGAATAAGGAAACTGCATCAAAGTGAGTACCTTTCTAGGTAAGACTTCTGTCTAGAAGTCATGTCAGGTTTTTATTGCTTTCATTTGCCTCTAAATTAAACTGCTTTCTTTTTAGCAAATTGCAAGTGCCTGTTTTTGTTTGCCTTTGTTGATAAACTTTGGTATTTTTACAAGCAATAGTATAGCTGGGCCGGCCAGTACCTTCTCCCTCCCCCCCCCAGCATCATCACCCTGCCCCCGACTTCCGGAATGGCTCTGATTTGAAGCCAAACGTGGCTTCAAATGTGGCTCAGGGTGGGCGGGAGGGCCAAACTTCACACCGCTCGCTACTCTGTCTGTTTGGAGCGATGAGTGCTGTGTGCCCCCAGCAGAGAGTGTGATCCCCCCGCTCTGGCTTGCCGCCTGGGGCGGTGGGCCCCACCCACTCCACGGTTTACAAGTTGTCTGCCCACAGCAAACCATAAGCACCTCTAAAACTCAGTGAAACGGGATAGAGAGCCACCCTACCATACTTGGAAAGAGAAAAGCACAGTTAAACTGTGCCCAGCTTCAGAGGCACTCAGAATCTCACCAAATCTCAGTGCAACAAGGTGAAGAGCCACCCACCAGCCCTCCCTTGAGCTTGAACCTCAGGATGGGGATTCATCTCTGACCTTGCACTGGTTTTGGAAGCAAAGGGTTTGGAGGCAAGGGGAAGGTTCCTGAAGCAAATTTAAGGTTAAATATAAGACATCGTGAGATAGGGCATAAAGTTTGGCTGGCTACTAAGGCAACCAGTCCTACCAATGAGAAAATAAATTATTCTTTAAAAAATATATATATATATATATTACCTTTCATTTGATGTTCCAAACGCTCCTTCAGTTTCAAAATCTCTAAGTGTAGTTCATTATTTTCACGGGTGAGCCTACTATTTTCTTCTCGATAAGGTTCCAGGACAACGTCGAAGTTGCTGAATTCTTTTTCAATTTTTCCAGCAGACAGCTTTGTACTCCTGAGGCTCTCCGTTGTATGAACAAGGTCACTAAAATACAAGGACAGCAGAAAAAACAGGTTTCAGAGATGAATCCTGCAATGGCAAAAACTAGTTTCCTTTAATGCCCTGCTTCAAGTATCACTAGTCTAGAGTAAGGTTTACATATTTTGGTTGAACTCACTAGCTAGTCATAATTTGTGGTTGCCACTGACGTTCTCCTCTTTTAAGTCCTCTGTATGAGCCAAAGAATTCAGGGAAGAGGAGAGGCATCCTTCATACCATAATGAGTTCTGGAGCAGACTAAGAACCCAATCCTATCCAACTTTCCAGCACCGATGCAACCGCAATGCAGCCCTGTGGTAAGGGAACAAATGTTCCCTTACCTTGTGGAGGCCTCCGTTACTGCCCTCCCCCCACACACTGCAAGATGCAGCACGTGCCCTGTTGGCATGGCTGCATTGGCTCTGGGAACTTGGATAGGATTGGGTCTTCAGTCTGCTCCAAACGTCAGCCTGACAAGTCCCCATGAGAGAGAGGTATCTCATGGCCATAACTAGAATGCCAGTTGTACCTGCCACTGCTAAGCACATTTGTGGCGGCCTGGCTCAGCACTTTTTAAAATTATGTTCTGGGAACCCTCAATGAGAAGCGCAGAAATGAGAGCTCCCCCTGCAACGTGGAGCAGGAGGGGAGCATTGTGTGTGTTGTGCTGGACACATTCTTTTTTGCAAACTTGCTGGGGCACCACATGAACGGAGCATATAATAGAATATGCCTCAATCTTCAGCAATGCACAGAGGTTTTATGACAGACATGCAAAGGCTCCTCTGCAGACAAGTCAACAAGGAGAGATGTTCCTCCAGACAGAAGACCCATTTTCATGATTGGTACATTTTGTATCGTATCTAGGTACCTTTTCTGTCACAGAAGCATGCCTGGCAGAATTGTTCTAAGCACTGCACTTGACCCTCCATTCCAAGAAGTTGCTGATGCCATTAGTTCTAGACAGGTTTTAAAAAGCATCTCACAACGAATGAATGAAAGCTGAAGCACTCCCTTTGAACTGCAATTCTGTATAAATCGGGAACATTTGCTTTGCGAAACCATCCCAAAGCGTTTCACAAAAAGACGAATTGCACTAGTGCTAACCAAACAGCACACACCACTCCAATAGCGAATGAGTGTTTTTGCTATTCCCTTTCGTTTTGATACCTAAAAAGTTTTTCCACCAAAGGCAAACTTTCCACTCCCAGTGGCTGTCGATAGCCCAGCTGGTCCAACCGCTTCCTGAGATTAATGAACTTCCGCTCCACAGCCGTACTCATCGTGAAGATATCTTTAAATGATTTTTGGTTAAAAACAGGGCTCTGCAAATGATTAAAAATACAGATTTTAATATGCACCTTAAGAACATAAACATGCAGGACCAAGCCCCTTGGCTTTCTAGACCCTGGTCAAATTCTATCCAGGGATGTGATGAGAGTGGTATTCTGCTAGTTCAGGCTCTATTTTTATCCAGAGAAAGGGTGACATGGAAGACTAGGCAGAGAGATGTGGTGTGGGAACAAGGTGGAAACTCGCTCCCTTCTCATATCAAATTCAGGAACTAAACACCCAATCACACTCACTTCCTAAATAACAGCTCAAACCTATCAAATATTCCAATGCCGATGCAGCCGTAATGCAGCCCTGAGGTAAGGGAACAAACATCCCTTACTTTGAGGATGCTTCCGAGACTGCCCCCCCCCTCCACTGCAGAACGCAGCATGCACCCTGTTGGTATGGCTGCATCAGCCTAGGAAAGTTAGTTAGGATTGGTCTGTAAGACACAGCCTGGGTATCACATTCACAGCAGTTAGGCAAGTACAATCCAGTACAAACTCAACATACAGTAGCAATTTCTACATATAAGTGGGAAGATAAATACAGCATGTATTAAATGGATACAGTTACAGGATATAAGTGAAACAATCATCAAAAGCGAGGCTGGAAAGATCTACCTGCTCACTTATTAAGGACACTGAGTAGCTTTATCCAATCACTGCTTTCAGAGTAACCTACCTCACAGGCTCTTGTAACAACAACAACAACAACAAACCTCACAGGCTCTTGTAACAACAACAACAACAACAACAACAATATTATTATTATTATTATTATTATTATTTATATACTGCCTTTTCTTTGGTCATCGGATTTCTCCTCTGACTTTAATTCAAAGGTGGTTTACATGGGCAGGCTTTCTAAACCCCAAGGGTTTTTTTTACAATACAATAATGTTCTAATCTTTCATTGAACCCTTCATTCTAGATGGGTTCTTTCACAGTCCAGCTCTCTCTCTCTCTGGCGTTCACCTCACCACGCTTCAGCTGACAGGCAACCTTGACTCTCACTCAAGTGCAGCTGCAGTTTCCCTCCCCCACAGAGGCAGAGAGGAAGACACCGTGTACATCACTCTGAGCACCAAGGAGTTAGAGCGGGATAAAAAACAGCAGTATTTTGGGAGAGGAATAGTGCCAGATTAACCATGTCGCGTTTTCGAAGGCCCCACACTAATGCTTGCAAGTTGTCTGGTGAAATCAGAATCTCACAATCTGGCAACCCTGTTGTTTACATGTTGGGGGAGCTGCATGGTACGTAATCATAATGGACGTCATTAATAACATGATACAAATAATTAGTTTTGTCCAAATTTAACTTTACTGACAGCGCAATCCTATCCAATTTACACCACTGGTGTAACCAGCGGTGCAGTGAGAATGGGAGGTCGTAGAACGGAAAGGGGATTCAAATCCCCTCCAAAGGGGGATTCAAAGGGGATTTAAATCTCCCCTCCCCTTCAAAGTCTCCCGGCTTGCTCTCTTCCACTAGTTACACTGGTGGTGTAAGTTGGATAGGATTGCGCTGTGAGTTAGTTAAGTATTCAGTGGGCTCTCATTATCTGCGGGGGAGTTGGTTTGGGAAACCCCCGCAGGTAACACATTCTGTGGATGGTGAAGTCGTGCTGCAACACCTTACCTGATCCAGCAACTGGTGCTTCTGGAGGTTGCTTCTGGGTCGCACTGAGCTTGTGCGATGCACTCCATTGGCCTCCGCAGGCCCCAGGATGCCTTGGGGAAGTGACAGGAAGTCGCAGCAGAAGCAAACTGGATGTTGCTTCCACGAAACTGGACGTCGCTTCCGGTGACTTCCCCAAGGCATCCTGGGGAATTGAATTGGTTTACTATGCAAGTAAACAATTTATGTTTTAATATTTGTGTGATTTTTAAAAAAAAATTAAGGCCCCTTTATAAACATATGCTATTTATATGTTTAGCAAGGACTACAAAGACCACCTACTCTAAAGACAAAGCCTCGTTTGGTTCGGAATAAGAGAAGCCAGCCAGGACGTAGGGAAAAGGGAGAAACAGAGGGAGGGGGGTATCTAACGAAGTGGCTGGAACGCGCAATGATTTTACCTGGAGGGGAGTGAAGGGTTAAAGTAAGAGGGTGGGCGTGGTTGCCCTGGGAGACGGGCTGGGGCGCAACAGAAGCGGCGACGGCTCAGGACAGGCTCTGGAGAACAAGAGCGACGTCAGCGCGCGAGCAGAGGAGCGCGACCCGCTCCCGAGACCCAGGAAGCCGAAGGCAGCTCCCTTCGGGGCGACGTCCTTCCTCTACCGCCTTCGATGTCGCCATGGAAACAGGCCTCAAACCCAGGCCTTCCTTAAGCGGGAAGGCACGAACCCTGTCCGACACTCTTCTCCGTCAGGCCCGCCGCCCACGGGCTTCAGGACGGTTCTTCCTCCGCCTTGCGCTGCCCTGCCCTCCGGCAACGAAGTTTAGCAAGCGAGCGGATGGGCCGAGCCGGCCGTTTGAAAATGGCGCGCGGCGCGCCGGCTACTTCCGTCCAGTGTCGCCTCGGCAACCATCCAAGCGCGAACGTTCGGGGCCTAGCCCGCAGCCGAGCTAGATCGCCCCGTCACAGCGGTCCCTGCTGGCAGCTACTGAGAACAGCGCAGAGGTGGCCGTTTCGCCTCTACTCAGCCTCCCCCCCCCTCCAATCAATGAGGAAAAGTGCATCTCCGGATCCGAAATCAATCAGGTGCAAGTAAGGAGACATACTATTAGCGAGCTCCTGCAGGAGTCGACTATCGTTTTCATTATGCCAAGGCTGGATTACTGTATTATGCTCCAGGTAGGGCGACATAGAAACGTCAGCTGCTAAAAGGTTGTGTGTGTTTTTGGATCACATAACTTTTCTATTATAGCTCCACTATTTTCCAGTCTGTTTCCAAGCCCAATTCAAATGCTTTAAAGTCCTGAGTGGTGACTTAAAAGGCCGCCTTCCTCCAGGAACAGATGCAAGTTAACATGCAAACGTCAGCTGTACAAAAGCACTCCTAGCTTCAACTGCCATATGGCTCAACAACCAGGGCCTGGACCAGGACCAAACTGCAAATCTAGCCTTCTTTAAGAGAAGTGCAACTTCCACCCTGAACAGGCTATACCCCATCCCAAGATCACTGATTTATTTGTTGTCCGAATTAAGCTTTGCCCACATCCAGTATTATCATTGTTCTCATACACTGGTTCAGGACCAAGGACAGCCAAACCAGCAGCCTGAGGCTGCCCCCACCAAGGGGAAAAATAAAGCTACTTACCGGTACTTAACTCCTTCCTTCACAATCTTTTTGACAAAACAGGAAGTATGGGTGATGCTGGGAACTCCCAGATGCCCCACTCTTTTTTATTTAAAGAGACAGCAAGTTAAGTGGCTTCTTCCCTACCTCCATCTCATTTCTTCTTTGCGAGGTCTGTTTAACTTTAAAGGATCTAGGTGAGTGAAGAAGGAGCGAGGTGAGTGGCTGGGAAAAGTGGATGCTCTGCTTCCTTTTAACAAATGGGAAACAGATTGACGCAGCTCTGTCTGCGATAGGCTAGAGGGAGGCAGCAAACTTGGGGTGAAGGGCACCCTGAATCTGCTGTTACCCCTGCTACTGATGCAAGCCACGTCACTCACTTCATGGATGGGCCAGCCTTGTTCAGTACTTCGCCCAGCTTCTCTGGAAACTAGCAGGAAAATTATCTGGGTATCATCAGTATATTAATGTTGTCGTTAAGTCGTGGCCGCCCGTGATCCCATGAACATATCCCGCCAGGCCTTCCTATCCTCCACTATCTTCCTGAGTTTGCTCATTTTTCATGTTCGTTGCATCGGTGATGCTGTCTAACCATCTCACTGCAGCCCAAATCTCCAGCCAACCTCTGTCATAGGACAGTCAGCATCACCACTGCTAAGTATGTCTGCGAGCAGAGAAAGGTTAAACTTTCTTTCCTTGCCCTCTATTAAAATTAACAGCAGAGAAATCTGAACTTTGCATGAAAATTATTCTCTGAATAATTGAGTCTTTTTTTTTTAAAGAGTACTTTTAAGAGTCTCTTCCAGTCATCATCAATCTCATTCAGATCCTCTTTTCAAAAATCAATTGATCCTGCAAATCCAGGTATGCCACAGGGGGGAGGAACTCTTCCAACTCTTTGACAGTGGAATCAAGGCAGATTAAGACTGATTTATTTCCAGTGTACAATTGCAATGGCTTGCTATGTTCTTCATAAATATGATAAATGGAGCAAATGTAAAGCTATGGACCTTAGAATTAAGTGTTCATGTTGCAAAGGAAACCTCCAACTACTCTATGTCTATTAGTAAAAAGTATGCTAAGTGGGTTAAACCGCTGAACCATGAGCTGTCGAAGAAAAGGTCGGCAGTTCGAATCCGCGACGGGGTGAGCTCTCGTTGCTTGGCCAGCTCCTGCCAACCTAGCAGTTCCAAAGCATGTTAATGCCAGTACCGTAGATAAATAGGTACCGCTTGCGGGAAGGTAAACAGCGCTCCGTGTTCCAGCTGCATGCTACGCTCTGCGGCAGGGAGAGTCATGCCGGCCACATAACCACGGAGGTGTCTTCGGACAACGCTGGCTCTTCGGCTTTGAAATGGGGATGAGCACCACACCCTAGAGTCAGACACGACTGGACTTAATTGTCAGGGGTCACATTTATCTTTTATGCTAAAAACCACACACTTCAGTACAGTCTCTAGGTGACTCATTTGGATAAGTGGAGGGCAGTTTTTCCTTTGTGAAATATCCAGGTACACCCAACAAATTCCCTCATGAAACAAGCAATTCTTTGTAAACATCATTTTTACTTAAGATCAGAAGAATTACAACCACACTGTCATGTAAATTGATTCTCAAAAACATGAGTTTGGATGTTCCAATGATCCATATATTAACATACTTTAATGCAAGAAAAAAACCCAGCCTTTTACATTAATTTCAGTACTCAATTTCTAGGAGCTACAGGAGATTAGGGAAAGCAGATGAGTTTACTGCCTAATGTGCTAGAAATACACAGAGCGCAACATATCAAAATACAAAATAAAACTAATGGGCTTAAGTTGCATGTGAAAATGTATGCTTTAACACGACTTTTTATCCAATAAGCAAGCAGCACTTCTGCTTAGACCATCTGTTGGTACGTGTAAATATACCTGTAATTAAATACCCTTATCATAATACCCTCTTAAAATAAGAAGTCTTCAGTGTCAAAGATTTTTCCCAGCAAACATGCATTAGCTTATCTTGCTTTGTCCCTTGGTAGATATTAGTGGGACTGTGCAATACTGGAGAAGTAGTCCAAGATGTCCTGGATCGTGAATTCCATGGTAATTCCAGCTCCAGGGTAGCAACGTGCTATTAAACCTTCAAAGTGCTTGTATTGGCGTATAAACTCATCTTGCATAGAATGCCATACCACCTAGCAGGAAGAAAAACAGATACCTGTATTTACTAAAAATATTTGTATCCTGCCTTTCCCTTCCCCATTAGGAAGGCATTCAAGGTGGCTTACAGTGATTTTAAAACAGACAGCATAATAACAATTTAAAACAGAAAACAAAAACCAATTGTGCATAAAAGATCAAATACAGTGCAACAAACACAGCACAACATGTTTATCTAAATAATATCCATGGCTCCAGTCCAAACCTCAATGGGCCCAACTTCATTGCACAACTTCAATGTTGTTGATAGTCCAGATGCATATTTCCATGGCAGGTGCAGAACTATCTCCAAGTAGGGCAGCTCCCCTCAACAGTACAGGCTCAACGTTGTCACATTATGCACCTATAACCCCCAAGGCAGCATTAAACACAGCCTTCACCGAGTGGATAAAGCTATGTTTGTACCACTGCAGATGACAGGTGCGGCTAATGACTGAAATGTTCCTCCATACAGAAAACCAACATGCCAAGGAGATGGGTAGTACAGAATTTCTCTCCCTGACATGCTGGTTTCCCTATGTAGAGGGCTTTTTTGGTATGGAGTAGTATGCCCATCCTGTGAGTTTGCACTTGCATTCCGAGGTGGTGCAGCTCACGTACCGCTTTACCACCTCAGTGAGTCTTGGGCCTAACAAGCAAGTTAACTTGGCTAACGTGTCCTCCTGTATGTAATCCGTAAAATGAACAGATGCGTCACACACTCCCTTCCTCAAAGGTCTTTGTCCTCCACCCATAAGGCACGTACCCCAATAGGTCTGAACAATCTGGATACAGATCTGGAGTCCATATCACTATTCCTACTGTCATGTCATTCATTTTCCTGCCTCATTCACAAAATATTTCACTCCAACCAAGAGACAAACCAAAGTCAACAACAACAACAACAACGAAAAAGACAAACCAAAGTCAACAGAAAAAACACACGCATTTACATAGTATTAGTACAGCGGGTGGCGCAGTGGGTTAAACCGCTGAACCATGAGCTGTCGATCAAAAGGTCGGCAGTTCGAATCCGTGACGGGGTGAGCTCTCGTTGCTTGGCCAGCTCCTGCCAACCTAGCAGTTCCAAAGCATGTCAATGCGAGTAGATAAATAGGTACCGCTTGCGGGAAGGGAAACAGCACTCCGTGTTCCAGCTGCAAGCTACGCGCTGCGGCAAGGAGAGTCATGCCGGCCACATGACCACGGAGGCGTCTTCGGACAACACTGGCTCTTCGGCTTTGAAATGGGGATGAGCACCGCACCCTAGAGTCGGACACGACTGGACTTAATTGTCAGGGGTCACCTTTATCTTTTACCTAGCCCATTTGAGGGAGCAATCACATCTCAACATCTATTATATTACCTGAAGAAGGTTTTCCTCTTCACACAGATGTTTATCCACCTTCTTATAGAGGTTGTCCAATCCCTTTTTCACTTCCTTGCCAGGATACTCCTTTATAACTTTTCTCAGCTCTTGTTTGTTGAATGCCAGCTGGTAGCCCACTTCCTCTTCTCTCACACCTTGCGCCACACGGGCTTCAATGCCCTCAAAAAAGTGCTGAAATGAAACGATGTATTACTAAAATTCACAAACAGGTGTCTCAGGTACTCAGCCTCAAGCATTCAACATCTAAACTTGCCTCTATACAGGCATTCCCCCCCCCCATCTGCGAATCCGGTATCCACAGATTGCCACGCCCCCGCACCCATTACCTTTGTTTATTTTCATAGTGCTGGCACCAAGGAAGAGTATGTCTTGCTTGAACAAAACACTATAAGCAGCATGCTGCTTATAGCACAGAAGGCTAGCAACCTGATGTTAGAGGCTCCGAACATTAGCAGGAAGCTTCCCAGACAGGATCCTGGAACATGTAGTTCTAGTCCTGATCTGGAAGCTTCCTGTTAATGTTTGGCGCCTCTCTAGCATTCAGGCCACTTGCCTGCTTCTGTGCTATAAGCAGCATTTTGTTCAAGTAAGACACATGCTTCCTTGGCGCCAGCGCTATGAAAACAAACAAAGGCAATGGGGATAGGGCTCGCTCTTTTCTGCAGTCTCAGCCAAGGCTGGAACCTATCCCCCGTGAATCCTGCCTGTATATGAAAAACAACTTCTGTGGAATCAACAGAAATTACAAGGCTGGGTTTCTCTCACCTGCTATCAGGTAATGAACCATCTAGATCAGAAGTCAGCAGCGCACTGGCCAGAAAGCCACATGTTCTCTGCCTGTACCCTAGTGATGAATCCCACACTTACACTGTATGCATCCTATGCAGTTGTTTCTACTGGTATGCAAGAATCACAACACTTTCAGTGACAGGATATTGTTACGATGCAACTAGTGACAGCACTGCATCAGTGATCACACATAGTGGATTATATCAAATCACTGAGATGGGAGATCTGTCTCTCATTCCTACTCCCAGTGATGATGATGATAAACTGACACTGAATAATCCACAGATGCTGCAGTGGCAAATTGTGTCCTGCCATTCCTATTTCTACAACAGCTTCTTCTCCAAACCTTCCTATCATACTATTGTATGACTACTGCAACTCAACAGCTTCTCTTCTATCCTCTTCCGGCAGTGCCCATTATGCAATTTGTGCGAATGTGTTTCTTATGAATCTGGCTGAAAATATGCTAAGATAGGACATCCTACTGTTGAGGAAAGAGCTGTGAAAAACCCAAACCAGAAGGTGTGGTGGGTAGCATTCACTAGGGCAACAACCACAATCAACCAAACTGGACCTCCACCTCCCTCAGAATCTGCTTTCAAAATTCTCTTTTGGAGAATAGCATTACTGCTTCACATGTAAATGAATGCTGAAAGACAGGAACAAGGCAACAATTAACCAGCAGAAAGGGAGGCAGAGAAAGGACAACTGGTCTGCCTTAATGGATTTTGTGGACATTCTTCCAGAGTTGTTTTAGCCTAGAATTAAAGTTATAAATGGACTTATTACATTTAATTTCTCAAGTGGCTGTCCCAAAGAGTAGATGACATATGACAGCAGATGATCTGTGTATTTCTGCTTAGCCTCCTTTTTCTCAGCCTCCAGGCATGAGATTTTCAATCGAGATAGCGTTGCAAAGATATGGTGAAAGTTTTCCATCATGACCACATCCCGGGGTGTCTTTTGACTTTCATTTGCTACTTTTTCCACTAAAAAGAAAGAAAAAAGACATACAATTGCAGCAAGAGAGCAACAGAATCTACACAAAGTACCAATTCCTAATGAATGTACAGGTGGGCCCCCATATCCGCTGGGGATATGTTCCAGGCCCCTCCGTGGATACTTGAAACCGTGGATAAGAGCGAACACACACCCCCATGGTTTCCTGAGCCCCCCCACCCTGCCTCCCCTGCAGGCAGGCATGCTTGCCCCCCAGCTCTTATTTTTCTTTCAGCAAGCTTTGTTTCTTCCTTAAAACAAACAGAGAAGCAACCTCCATTGCAGGCAAGTAGAACGAGACTAAGTCCTAGAGAGGCTCTGCAAGGTTTCTGTTAACCTTGCAGAGCCTCTCTAGTACTTAGTCTCGTTCTACTTGCCTGTAATAAGCAGCCAGAGGCTGCTTCTCCTGTTTCTTTAAGGAAGAAACAAAGCTTACTGGGAAAAAAGTAAAAGCCTGGGGGGGTCCCCACGATCCGTGGGATAACTGAAACCGTGGATAGCGAATCAGTGGATATGGGGGCCCACCTGTATTTAGTTTACAAATTAGGAGGCGATAGCTGCATGATTTCAAAACTTAAAAAAGGCTTCCGGGGAAGAAATAAGATAACCCAGTTGAAAGAGTGGAGAAGGCTGCATTAATAAGACTACAAAAAGAAATGGGGCAGTCTCACAGAGTTCAGTGGGAAAGCTAAGCACACACTTAATATTGCTTAACTGGATCATACACAGACTTTTTTGCTTGATGACCTCATCAAATACTTGTAATATTTGGGCAATTCTGTCCTTAAATAGGAAACTACAATGGGTCCTCGGTATCTGCGGGGGTTCCATTCCTGGAACCCCCGCAGATACCCACATCTATGAAACCCGCAGTGAGGGGTGGGGCAGCATTTTTCAGCTGCGCTGGGCCCACCACCTGCTTCGATTCCTACACACCTTCCAAGTACTCCAAACTGAAGAAAACAATTAAAAAAGTGATCAAAAGTGACTTCTGGTCGTGACGAGAAACTGGAAGTCGCTTTTGATCTTTTTTGTTTTTGTTTTTACTTTTTGCTGCAATTTGGAGTACTTAGAAGGTGTGCAGGAGTCCAAGTGGGTGGCAGGCCTAACGCAGCTGAAAAAGAAGGTACTGTGACAATGCCCCCCTCCCCCAGTGGGACTCTACTTCCAGGGTTAGCTATCCGCGTTGAGTCAAATCCGCAGATTGCTAACCCGTGGGCGAGGCCCCACTGTACTTATAAAATGCTGTACTTATAAAATGCCTTTTGCTAATAAAGATACAACACAATCACCATGCAGTGAACTAATACACTATGATACATATTCATTAAACACCACCAGATTTTAAAATACACAAAAGTTAAATTTTGTTCCTCTAGGAGTGTTTTAAGTCAACTTAATCAACAGAATGAAAAGCTATTTGTATACGATACGGGAAAACATAGATTTTCTGATCATGAGAAGGGCCTTACCATTAGTGAAAACACCTCTAATAAGTTTTAGGTAAGCTTTATCTAGATCTCCTCTGCGTTCAGCATTTTTAAATATAGATTCAGCAAGTGCCGCAAACTCTTCAAATTCAGCAACAAAGGGAAGAATTCCAACTTTACTTTTCTTGGATATCTTTACATCTTCCATCTGTTTTATCTGGTTGCTCTGAAAGGAAAAAGCAAAGAAGTTAGACCATAGTATTTTGCTTTAAACTTCCAGTGGAATGAAAAGCATGTACTCAGAACTGTCTGAAGAAAGGAAGAGAGGGACAACAGAAAAGGCAGATGGCTTCAACTTGCAATCAGCTATAGGGTAGCATGCATGCCTCGCTGTTTAATTCTGACTAGCAGAACTTTTAACAGCAACTGTTGGAAGACAACATGGGTCCACAAATGTTGAGAGCCCACTTGGCAGTGGCAGATTCCTTGCATTTAGCACTCTGTAGTAGAGATATTCCTGCTGGTAGAGATTTAAGCAATTCAGGGACTCTGAATGATAGCTTAACATTATCCAGATACCTGAACCGCATGCCTCTCAATCCTTCTATAAAGCGGGCAGGTTTTTGTCTAACTCAGACTTTTATATGCTTTACGTACTGTTCTCTTTGTCTCCCTTTCCCCCGAGAATACGGACACACTTCTCAAATAGTTCAAGACAAGAAAGCTCACACTACAGTTAGAGCAGTCTTAGTTTTACCATCTTAGTTTTTAGAGGCTTTTAACCTGTGAAATAATTCAATATACACGTTTTAGCTGTTTATTCAGAGGTAATACCCACCCACCGTTGAGCCAGTAGATCCAACATTTAGCATTCTCTCACTTTCAAAGCTAGATATTTAGTTGAACTAGAAAATCACAGAGGCCCTATTAGGCTCACATTGAGAGCTGGATAAAAAGTCAGTGTATGATGGGATTGCAAAATTCTGCCCAACCAGCCTATGGGCTTCCATGCATTTGCTGCAACGTCTAAATGGCTTGTAAGGACATAGACTCATTATGTAGTATCTCGACCCCACTGATTTTGAAGGGGAAAAATGACAAGTTATTGGGTGTATAGTGGGTAATGTGGTCTTACTGCACCACTGAATGTTGACTTTTACCCAGTTGGCCAAACGTGTACTCAAGACCACAAAGAACCCAATTGTTCAAGCTGCTGAAAACTTACAATGCATTTGTCAAAGTTCCTTTTAACGGTCACTAAAACATTTCCAAGCGTCGTGCTGAGGAAGGAAGTCGGATCCACATTTTGTGCTGTCCATACATGGTGACTCATTTTCACTAGCATATAAAGGGAATTAAAGCTATCAATCTTGTCCCCCAGAGCAATAAGGTTATTCAGTTCTGGTTCAACACAGCGAAATATTTTTATCATCATCTGCCGGATCATGTAATTCCTATGAAATACAGAGAGGCACACATTGAACATAGGCTAGAATCAGTAAAGTGCTGTCATTTAATGTGTTAAGAAAAAAACACATTAAAAAAAACCCATTAATGTATGGTTACTTTTCATTTGCAGGTGGTAATTAGTCTCCTTCCTTCCAGTATAGTGTACAGTGGTCTTTTTCTGCTTAATGCTAAACAGGACGCTGCCAAGGTGTAAAGTATTCAGCTTTTAGAAAAGTGTTACCTCTCATATTCTACTATCCAAGGAACTTTTGTATTATCTATCATTTGTGCAATACTTATAATTCCAAACAGCTTTCAAATTTCTCTCTTTCATTGTTATTGTAATGCTGCTGTGAAGTAAGTTGCTTTTCCTACTTATGGAGAGGGGGCTGTAGCTCAGTGCTAGAGAAAACGCCTTACGCACAGAAAGCCCCAGGTTCAATTCCAGATGGCTGCAGGTAGGGCAGGGAAAGATGGATTCTTGTCTGAAATCTTACTGTTGCTCAATATAGTGAGCTAATTACACCAAAGGCCTGACTCAGCATAGGGCAGCTTCCTATGTTCTTCGGCGATGGGCTGGGGGGCAGCTCACAGCTATCTAATCCTAATAAGGTTCCCAAATTGTGCACCATGGCGGCCCAGGGCACCATGCCAAGTGCACAGGGGCACCACAGGAGTTCTCTGTAAACACTTCTTACCTGCTCTCTCGGTTGCCTCCATCTTATCCAGGCCAAGATCCCACGCAATTCTCGTGAGATCTCAGCCCGCCCAAGATTGCAGCGCCGCCACGATAGGGTGCTGTGGGATAAAGTGCCGGGATGCTGAGGGCACTGTAACCATGTTAAGTTTGGGAACTGCTGCTAATAAAGATTAAAACGAGGGAGGAGAAGGCCAACATTCTAGCCACAGAATTATTCTGTCTAGTTTTCAGAATATGGAATTATCCCCACCATTACAGTACTTGGTTTCAAATAATTATGGTATGCATTGTTCCCAAGACTGACTAAAAAAAGAGCTTAATGTCACCGTGTGTATGCAAATCTGCACAATGTGGTAAGTAGAACATCTGGCATTTTCTTCCCACGTGGTTAAGCGATCACAAATGCAATACTTAGTTTAAAATATATACGCTAAGCAAGTTTACAGCTGCAGGAACCAATATTTTGTTAATCACCACACAATGAGCATTCATTTTGGGGCGGACAGTTTATTAAAAATACATGCATTTTTGCATGCTCAAAAACTAGCAATGATAAAACATCAGAACGTACTCTGAAGGGGGTGCCTGTGGGCCACCGGTATTGTGCGCCCTTGATAAAGTTCCTCCATCCATCTCCTCTTGTTCACCCTGAAAAAGTAAAAGGTCATTTCAGAGCTATAGCAATGCCTCCATTTTTTTTAAAGTTAGTAATCTTTAAAATTAAGAGCCATACCATTGTTGTTCCCGGTATGCTAAGATGCTGTTGAAGTTTGAAGAATTTACTAATGAAGTCTTGTTCTGCCAAGCAGAGAGGCTCCAGTTCACTTAAGACTTGTTCAAAAATCTACAAAATTCAAGATATACATTTAAAATAAAAAAACCAACCCCACTAGCATTTAATGCAGAAAAACACTAGAAACCAGTCATTGGGGGGGGGGGGGGAAGAGAAATTCTGCACCATTCATAACTGGCTGAAATCTAAAACTCCCACAGGTGGCCATTATATATCCCATTGGAAATTATCCAGTGGAATTTCCTTCTATCTAATGGCCATGATCCAAAGAAGCTGGGGGGGGGGGGGGGGAAGGGAGAAGAGAAATGTGTATTATCCCCCTGAAGTCCTCTCTGCAGCATGCTCTGGTAGCTGAAGAGCCAAGCTGCTTTTTAAATGACATCAGCAGCTTGTATCTAAACCGTGGAACTTGCTGCAGCCAAAGTAGTCGCAGCAACCCACCTTTGCACCTAAATGGTTTCTCTGCATTTCAGCCACAATGTTAAAGAGGAGAGTGCAATTCGGTCACCCAAAGAACAGCTATCAGTCACGCCAATGAATGCGTGACTAAGCCAGAGGCCAACTGTGTTGAAGTCTGCATATCATTTTTGCCACATGCTTTCAGATCTAAAGTAAGGTAAATGCTCGGAATACATTGGCGTCTATAAGAATGGGCTATTATTATTATTACGTAGATGCACAAGACTACCTGGAAGGGCTGCCAGTCTCCCCTACCCTTGGTTTGAAAAACATGTGCCCCTCACCTACCTACTGGTTGTAAAAACCGAAATAGTGCAAGCAAGCAATTATGCTCAAGAGGAAAAACCCCAATCCAAGCTCGTTCAATGATTTATCAGTTCAAGAAACAGCTCTTTAAGCTGTGAAGTTATTGATTCCTTGTTCACAGTTGTGTTTTTTAACAGCCGAAATGCTGCATGCGTAAGCAGTCACTTTCCTCTGGACAAAGCCTACATTTCCTCTGGATAAAGCCTACAGAGGCCCCCGTCTCACACTGCCTTCACAGGTCAAGAGCTTCTGCAGCATGGCTCTCTCTCTCATGCTGCGGAGATAATATCGGAAGCCTCAGGACACTGGAAAGAAGCACACAATGAAGCTCCTTCCCACAACAGTGCTATCCCAGTTGTTCTCCCAAGCAGCCCAGGGCCTCTGACATTACTGACATAGCCCATTGTGGGGCTTGCTTCTGAGCAGACATACCTAGGATTGTGCTCTAAGGGTTTAATAAGTTACACCTGCCCACATTCCTTCTTGTAAAGGTCTAGCACTCTGTCCCGGTATAGATCTGGTAAGCCTAAGTATCCCCCATACCACAAATGTAACATAAGAGGCTCACATTTACACATGTGTTTCATTCATGTTTTCCACAGTGATTATAGGGTGCGGTCTTAACCTGCACTCTTACACTTTACCTTATCAAACTTAGTTCTATCAGCCACATCAAGGTCAGATGCAGACATGTTCCCCATATCCAGCAACGAGGATGACTGTGACCTGCGGTTTCCTGAACTCTGAACTGAGAGTTTGTTCAGACTAGACGTTGAGCCTGTCAGTTTTCCAGAGCTTCCATGAAGACCTATGATATAATAAAACCCATGTAAGAAGCTGTCCTAGATGGAATACCTTATGTGGCTAAGCAATAAGCATTGCATATTCAAGTTAGTCTTTTGCCCTCTCCAAATTTTACCCTCAGTACTTCCCCAATGAAGTCAGCACACTGCTGTTCACGACTTCAATTCACTTTGGTGAAGTCACACGGAAGAACTTGGTTTAGGAACAAACACTTAGTGACAGACACCTGTGATCAGCAAATACAAGAACTGCCATAGGGACCAATAACACTCCAGAAAAAGAGCACAGGTAAAGGGCAGATAGAAAGGCCAGGTGCAATTTGGAAGGGGCATTTTCTAGAAGCAAAGCGGAACAAAGGCAAGAAGTTACTATTTTCTTTAAAAAAAGAAAATGGTAGCAAACACCTGCTGGAAAGACAAGGACAACCTCCAGTTTAGAGGTGTCTTTCTGTACAAGTGTTTCACCTGCAAGCTACCTTTACAGACACATAGACTCTCTCTGCCAATGACGAGCTTCCTTAGCTCAGAACGCACTGGGACCATTGACCTTTGACTGTGCACAGATATTTATGTACCTTCTGTGGTTTTCCCACTTGTTTCTCCCTTTTCCATTTCAGCTGCACAGAACTCACAAGCGTATGTTTATGCAAATGCACTGCTTCTGTATAGTAAGAAACCATGACGTTGCATTTTTCTGTGAGAATTGAAAAGTTAAATATTCTGACTTGGATCCTAAGAAACGGGAGCAGGAGTTCACTTGGAGAACAAGACTTTCCCTGCCCCACCTTCTCCTGCACTGCAGCCCCTTCACCCACTAAACAGCTGTTCCTGGTGGCCTCGAAATCCTCTGAAGCAGTGTTGTGATACAGAAGGCTGCAACTGGAGGAGGGAAATTGGGAAATCAAGAGACCAGCCCAATTCCACTAAGGCACCATTTAATCCAAACTCATTTTTTGAAAAGAAAGATATGGATGGTTTCAAGCAACTACCTGCAGCATTTGTTGTTGTTCAGTCGTTAAGTCGTGTCCAACCCTTCGTGATCCCATGAACCATATCCTGCCAGGCCTTCCTGTCCTCCACTATCTTCCTGAGTTGGCTCATTTTCATGTTTGTTTCATCGGTGATGCTGCCTAACCATCTCATCCTTTGCCTTCCCCTTCTCCTTTTGCCTTCAATCTTTCCCAGCATAACAGCACCTTAAACATTAATCCGGTATTAGCACCTCCAGCCTCATGGAGAGCTAGTCACTGTAGCCTCCAGCCATGCAGTACTGATGACTGTTGCCACAAGCCTGCAACCAAGCAGCTCCATGATAATGCTCAATGCATGATCAATACATAGTGGAGGTTACAGATGACGATGCCTATGCAGGTGGAGATGCCATGGGGTGTATATGTAAGCAGCCACCAGGCCATAAAGCTTAGAGCTACAGGTTGACCATCCCTGTCCTAAGTGGTTGTTGTTTGAAACAATCCTTTGCCTCTCTCCGAAACAAGCAAAAATCCTATTACTTGTAGAAGTGAGAAGTCAGACCGACAAAGCCTGGGAACTGTTTTGTTTTGAAATGGAATATGCTAGTAGTGCTATATAAAACATACGTTTACTGCTAACTAATTTCTGGAAGCTATTAAAAGACTATTAGTCTGCATAGTTTGCACAGCCATTTGTATCTAACATCACAGCTGCAGTTTGAACTTCAGGGAAAGGTTTTACCGGTGAGGAGACCCTCGGATTGCAACTGCATAGGAGGGCAGGAATTGCACAGTGCAAGCAACTCCTAAAACAGTATAACACCCTCTGGGTAGCGCTATCTACAGTCCCCATAAAGGGCTTGCAATCACAGTGATTTCAATGTAGGCTGTCAGGGAGTCATAATGAATGGAACCACAGGTTGTGTGTGAATTTGAGAGAATGTATGCATATCTGCCCTACTGAAATGTAATAGTAACACATTTCCACTGTATTTAGTCCGTAGTTCAAGATCCCTTTGGAGATCTCTTACAGGGTTCAATTGTCGAGTTTTGCTCCTCTCCCAGCTAAAAATTCATTTTGCTTGTAGCACACAAAAATCTGTGCAAAAACATTGTGCCCGACAATTTTGATGTTAATAGGTTTTGCCATGACAGTTACTTTTTACAGAGACAAGAATGCACTGGCAATAACCACTTAAAAGCGCTAGTCATACTCACTCTCGGTTTCCTGTTTGACAGCACTTTCTTTTCGAGGCAGTGTAGCTGGGATGGATTAGGTTGCAAGCATCAAAGACAAAGACAAGTTAAAAATGCATTTTGCACAAACCATGCACGAGATGCAAGTTAAGCACTAGCTGGAAAAAACATGCAGAAAACTATGAGAAGCAAGTAACTACAGTTGCAAACATACACAGCTGGGGAAGTACCAATCTGGAATATTTAACTACATATTTAACTGCATATTTAACGAATACAGAAACACGTTACGTTTTGGTAGTCCATTTCAGTTGTTGTTCGGAGGGAAGAAACAACAAGAACAAACCAACAGCTGCGAACCCTAAACATACAGGATGCTCCATTTTCTCAAATGGAGCTCCAGTGGTACACAAGATGCTCTCTCTTGCCATAGGCAAGATGTTCAGCTACCCAACGTGGCTGTAGCATGCAAACTGGATAGATGAGCCCCAGGATCCCTTATGACACCACAAGGGATCATGAGACACATCTTTGGATTGCCCACCATTTCACTGGCATTGGCTGCTCACAAAGGTTCTGCCTTAACATCCTCCCATAACGGGTGGCCAACCTTCCACCATTAGGGCCTCTGCATTCTTAAGAGTTGTGTAGAAGACAGAATCTTGGCAGCTGCAATTGCTGATGGTGCTACTAAAGCAGCTGCACCTGCTGAAACGCCCTCACCTATACAACCATTAAAGGGCCAGGAGCATTCATGTTGAAAGGTTGGCCACCCCTGCTCCATAACATGACAGGAGACCTGGGTGCTACTCCTGGACTATATACAGCACTGCATCCTTAGACACCTTGTCCTGAAAGCCACCTTAAGTAACAGCTTTAATGCTTGCATGATTGGACTGGGCGGGACAATGGGAAAACCCAACTTGTATTCACAGAGCTGCACCATTGCAAGGATAAAAAGAAACTCAAAATCACTGATTAATATTTATAAATGAGAAATTGTTCATAGGAGCAAGAGATCATTACTTTCTTACATCCACTAATGCAGGAAGGCCTTGAAAACATTTATGGTATTTAGTACTCTACTGCATCAGGGCAATTTACATTTCTACATAAAACTAAATCTAAAATTCCAAACTCCAGTAAATCTGGCAAGCTTGAATATCATCTAAAATTCCAAACTCCAGTAAATCTGGCAAGCTTGAATATCATCTATCTACTGGCAACTTAGATACATTTCAAAGACATAAATGTCTTTCAATTTGTCATATAGAATTATATGAAATGCTTCCCAAATTGCTGATCAAGTTTGGAAACATCCAAGCCCCCCTGCTATGCTATCGTTAACAAACAATATTTTTGCAGGCGAACCTATGTTCACAACAGCTGTACTTGCAGCAAGATGTTCATTTGCATATGTACACAGTCTAAACACAAACATGGTAGAAATCAAACACTGTTGAAGAGATCAGACCATCAGGCTGCTGACACAAAGTTATAGGACAGCAGGCTACCTAACACCGAAAGAGGCCTGGAAATTACATTCCAACCTAGTACTAACAAACAAGGACAAAGTGTAAATGTATGAAATCTTCTATTTAACATCTACAGGAAGTAAATACATTTAAAGTAATGTCCAATTCCAGGTTCTGTTTCTATGGGACCTTTTTTAAAAAACACAGACTTATGTTGGCCAAACTCCCAATACTGTATTGCAGGGGTGGCCAAACTGCGGCTCCTGGGTCTCTTTGACGTATAATGTGCGGCTCTTGGAAATAGGTTGACTGAACTACTTTTTGCATCACAATTAATATAAAAAAGGTAAATAAGAAATTTTCAAGCTTTATAATTATTTAGCAGGTATAAAATGAGAGTCCACTTGATTAAAACAGAAGTGTAATGTTCATGGTGAGTAAATATATTTAAGAATTTAAATACTTCTTAAATATTGCGGCACGTCTCGTGGCTCTCAAACATCTGAAGTTTATCGTATGTGGCTCTTACATGAAGCAAGTTTGGCCACTCCTGGACTATTGCATCGTTTCGCAAAGTGGTGGGTTGCGACCCACCATGAGAATTGGATGCTGTCCCCTGCCACCTTAAGGAGCAGGGACAGCATGGCGGCGGCGGTGGTGATCCCCAAGATTTCCGCTGCTGCTGTCCCTGCCCCTGCAAATACTCAAAGTTCTCCCCGCCTGCACTACTGAATGCAGCTTATGGATCAATTTATCATGGTGTATTATGAGCAATTTTTTTTCCTTCACAAGCCGTTTGTAAAAAGATGCTTCCCAGCATGTAAGGAAGGATGTAGTAGGACACTGTCCTACAGTAAAAGCCAGGCAATCTGCACCGTGTGTTATATACGACAGTGGGGACATTTCAAGCCCATCTTAAAGCATGTTTTTGACGTCTTGCAAAAAGGAAGGGAATAACGTTTCTACTTAGTCAGAAGCTTGAACAAAGCTTTTGAACAAAGCTTGAACCAAATTGTTCCTTCTGGAGGATTGCGCTGTCAGTGCCGTATCCTAAGTTCAGTTACTCATGACTAGGCCCCATAGCTATAGATAACATTCTGTCACAATATGACTTGGGTTGTATCTATTCTATAAGCTTAAAAATTCAACATTCTGGTCCCAAAGTAACTCAGCTTCTATGCAATGAAAAACTGAATCCTTCAACCCATATACATTATGCAAACATGCATCTCTTTTTCACTTATATGTATACACTACTTTGCAAACAGAAAAAAATTCTCAAAATAGTCTACAAGTCAAAAGGAATGAGAAGATGGTCCTCTGTCCCAAAGGGGCTCACAATCTTATAACACAAGGGAGACGCCAGCCTATGGGAGGGGACTATGCTGGGATAAATAGGGGCAGTCACTTTTTCCCTACTAAATATAAGACAGTCACTACTTCAAAAGGTTCCTCTTTGCTCAGTTAGAAAAACTGCTAACATTTTTCCACTGTAGAATTTTTCTACTGCATCAGTTTATATAAGCAGACAATTTCATCAGAATTCTCAACAGTTTACAATCAACTGGCTTGCCGGTTTCTTCAATTTATATCTTACCCTGTTCAAGGGCTCAGGACACTACACATTTTTCCCCCAGTTCTGTATTTTAAATAAGCTGGTGTTATTTGACAAGACTGGCTGGTGCATAATTTCCCTTTGATATTTTATGCTGTTAAAAACACTTAGGAAGAAAGCCAAAACAAATAAGCAAAACACTGAACAAGGACAAACCAAGAACATTTCTTGAAATCCATCATAAACCTTTTATCTACTGTACTATTGCTTACGACTTTCTTGCACTGTTAAACTCCCACAGTTTCTAGATATTTGCATTCATAAAGATTTACAAATGACATGCTTCAATGAGGTTCTTGAACATATCTCACCTCACATTGATAGCTTTGGGCTTACCATACAGAAAACTTCCAGGGTCATTGGAAAATCAGGCAGTACCAAGAGCAGATAAATAGGCTGGCAATTCCAGTACCATCCTGCCTGTCAAACACAGAACCTCTGCAATTTCAGTCTCTGCAATGAGCACAAGCTTATTCTGACACTATTTACCATTTCAACACAACACCGAAAACAAGGGAGTGCTTGTTCGTCCCTTACCAAATTTTTTTCCTTCCTTGGTGGCACCCGTCATTTTAATCTTGGCAACTTCAAAGAAATCCTTTATTTCCCTTTCATAGAGCCGCGATAAATAATCCATATAGTTCTTAAAGAAAAACAAGTACAGAATGATAGATATAATTGGTTCAAAGCATTTCCTCAGGATGAGAACATCATTTTGAGAAACCAAGATCTGCCTTCCGGCACCAGAAAATAGGCTGTAGAAGAGGAGATCACCTTATTTCATTTACTTTTGCTGTGGGTCACACAAAAGAATTCTCTGTGAGGCCATGGAAGAGAAGTGCAAGCCAACCAACAGTCACCCACAAAGTCAAAATCTTACTTCATAGTACAAAAGCCATATCGCTCACCATTTGTTTGGCAAGCATGATGCTTTTGACGTGAGAAATTGTCCTTAATGCAAGAACTAAATACAGCAGCTGAAGTTTGTGAAACTGGTTGTTTATTTAAAAAAACAACAACAACCACTTACCACTGATTGATTTTATGTTTGAATTGAATCAGCAGTAAGCTTGCAGGTATGTGAAAATAACTTAATGCGATAGAGAATAAATGTGCAATTGTACATGTGCACACAGAGAAGTATGCTTCATGCTCTTAGTTTCAACACCCAAGGATACATGCTAGTACAGTGGGCCCTTGGTATCCACGGGGGATTGGATCTGGGACACACACCCCCGTGGATACCAAAATCCACGGATGCTGAAGTTATGCCACAATACTGTATCAGATCAAGCGAGAGGTGCCTCCGGAGGCCGCTTCCAGGTCATGCTGGGCCCGCAATGCACTCTATTGGTCTCCATGGGCCCCAGGACACCTTGGGGAAGCAACCAGAAGTTGCTTCCGGTTGCTTCCCAAGGCGCCCTGGGGCCTGCAGAGGTCAGTGGAGTGCGTCGCAAGCCTGGTGTGACCCAGAAACGGCTTCCGGAGGCACCTCTTGTTCAATCTTTAGATGGTAAAATCCGCGGATAGGGGAACCACAGATGCAGAGGGTCTACTGTTCACCAACAGGTGAAGCAACTGAACATACAACTCTTTTAGATTAAAGAAGCTACATGGAACATACTTTCTGCTTAACATGTAATCTTGAGAAATCAAAGAGGAATAAACCTAAACCAAAGACAGAAAGCAGAGAAGTGATGGGAGAAAAAGATGCCATTCTCCTAATATTCAAGAGCTAGCAGTCCATGCCCTGCTGAACAATCTCAAGTTGTTGGCTTTTCGTAGGAGATAGGGTTGCCTGATTTTGCCAAGTCGCACAATGTTCCCCATTCTATTTTACTTGGAGCCAATTATTGCACTTTCTGAGCCACTCACCTTTGTTAGTCCATCATACTTTTCATAGTCTGTGTTCTTTAACCACTCCATAAGTTTGGCATATCGGAGCAAATCTCTGTGAAAGGGATGGTGGTTTGGCAACGTCAACTCAACAGAGTGCTGAGCAAGAGTAGAACTTTGGTCGTGACCCTTGACAAAAGAAAGCAAGAGAAGAAAACTGCTTGAGTGAGCACACCAAAAGCCTTGCAAACCTAGATACCCCAAGAAACTGGTCACACTTTGTCAGATGTAAGAGATACTATTTGGCATTTATTAGGTATGCCTTCCAGCTGTTCTCTCTTCTGTTCAATACTGTGAAAGGCAGAAAACTGTAACAACGTAGAAGTTTAGGAAACAAAAATATTATAATAGAAAATAAACGCTGAGCAACAGATGATGCATTAGGAATGATTTCTTGCAACCACAATGCATTTTCATCAGGAGTTGCTTTTTCTGCCTGAAATTTCAAGATCGTTCTTTTAATCTTTCAAAGCACAATATTTTATCTCTGAATTTACAAGCATGTGATAACTGAGATGCAATCAGCTTCCATGCTCTATTATGTAGAGCAAAAAACTAGATCTTCCATTGTTTTTTGTATTTGGGTTTTTGATTTGAATTAAATTATTTAGATTTTGTTTAAGCAGTAGACAAGGAAGAGCTCTCAGCAGAAATGCGATGTACATTTTTTAAGTGCAACTCTGGACAAGATGTTAAATACAAAATGGTGCTAGTTAATAGAAAATATTCATGTACATTTAGTCATCCATTCACTACCTACAGATACACCACATCATGTCCCAAAGCCACTTCAAGCCCATCCAGTCTCTGAATTTCACTTTTGGACAGGTTAGAGAGGAGCCTGGAAACCATTTTCACTACCATTTGAGTTAGGGCAAGCTTAAAATAGGATGCTAAATGTGATCAGTTCCAATATTCACACACACAAGTCATAGCTATCAGGATAATTAACTATTATATCCTATATGAAAAACGTAGTATTATGGAATGACTGAAAGAGTGTTTAGATCTAGTGCCAGCATTTTGCCCCTCACCAAATACACTAACAGAGCTTTATGCATCAGTCATGCACAAACAATACACTTACTTCAAACTGAAAACTCACTCACAAACCATGGAGTCCATATTTTCTTGCCTTTGTGTCTCTCTTACAAAGCATACCAATCACTTACGCAGCAAGCTTTAAAATTGAGACAACAAGCAGGAGGATTTATTTTCTCAAGCCATTTTTTCCCTATTTGGCAGAGGCAACACTGCAGGAAATTGTTAGGCTTAGCAAGCTTTTTTTAAGGCTCAGAAAAATTAAAGCAGGTTGAGTCAAACTCTCTGTACTCACAGGGACTGAAAGATAGTAGGACCTGTTATAGAGCTGGAGAAGGGTCTCAGTAAACTATTTGGAGATAAAATACAGGGATAAAACACTGGGTTGAGTAAAGAGACTCACACAATCTATTCCAGGGACTCAACATTGAATACTACACACCACTTTCAGGGCTTTAAGAAAAAGAATGACATAAAAAACAGACTAAATATATTCACTTGCAAGGACCATAGGAAAAAATGTATGAACTCAAATAGCAAGAGCACAGGCGGCACCATCAGACTATATCTTTCCATGTCTTACTTTGGCACCACAATATGCCAGAGTATATGAAGCCAGTAAAGAAGATTCTATTCAAATCACGGTGTGGGTGTGTTGCATCATCATAGCATAACTTCCGTAACTTCCCATCACAGTTCCACACTCACTGCTACTTGCAGTGCAGACAAGGGATCTCTCCCCCTTCAAAACTGCCATTTGGCCAAGATCTCAAGCCTCAATCAAAATGCATTTCCACTGAAACCCCACTCAATGAAATGAAGCACATTTCCAAACAGGTTCTTTGGAATGCACCTCTACAATAAGAAAGCCATATGCAGCTACCATCCAATCAATGCTGTTTCGGTGAGTGAAGTATGCATAAGGGGCCACACGAACAAAGGATACCCAATTATGTTCAATACTCAATGTAAAATTGATCAGACCAAGAGTCCATCACTCTGCCTCTCAATGTCTTCCAGATGCCCCTGGAATCTCACAAAGAAGACTGTGTAGATCAGCGTTTCTCAAACCCGCTGAGGACGCAACCCACCTCTGTCCTCTGGGGGTGGGTCACAACCCACCTCCTGGTGCTGCTCCCTCGGGACAGCCTCCAGAGGCCTTCACAAGCCCCCACAAGGCCTCCCAACACAACCAAAAGTCGTGTCGGCAAAGCCGGAAGTGACCTCCAGGTCACTTCTGAAGGCCTTTGGAGGCCGTCCATGGGACGGATCGACAAGGGAGCAGCTCCAGGTTCGGGCCCCAGAAGTGGGTTTCGGTTGCCTCCAATTTGAAGCCAAACAGAGACAAGGGTGGGTGGGTGGGCCCAACTCATGACGCACCTCCGCCTTGGGCCACGACCCACACTTTGAGAAGCCCTGTCCTTATGTTCTTATGGGACAGGGCTTCTCAAAGTGTGGGTCGTGGCCCAAGGCGGAGGTGCGTCATGAGTTGGGCCCACCCACCCGCCCTTGTCTCTTCTTGAGCCCTGCTGGATCAGACCAAAGGCCCATCTAGTCCAGCTTCCTGTATCTCACAGTGGCCCCACCAGATGCCTCTGAGAGCACACAGCCAACAAGATAACCTGTTTCCTGCTGTCACTCCCTTGCACCTGGCAAAGAGAAAACCTACTTCTAAAGCCAGGAGATTGCTTATGGCTTATAACCGGTGATGATCTTTTCCTCCATGAATCTATCCAAACCCCTTTTAAAGGCATCTAGGCCAGTTGCCATCACCACATCCTGTAGCAAGGAGTTCCACAGATGAATTACACGCTGGGTGAAGAAATACTTTCTTCTGTCTGTTCATGTTCCTCCATAGTAGGTGGTGACAGACCTACCCTGACCTCTGTTTCATTTTTATAACTCCTTAGTAAAGTCATCTAAGCTCATGGTCATTTTCACATTGTTTGGGAAATTAACAGTGGGGAAAGCAAAGAGCATATTCCTCGCATTGAAGGGAACAAGGCCTCACTGCTTGGCTGGGTATTACCGTGTGCGTTGGAGGCCCAGTACTGGGTTGCAAATATTTAACTTGATCACCATAGATAGAATGAGAATGCTTAGTGGCTGGTTAATACCCTAACACCTTTAAAGTCACTGTTCATTAACGACGCAAGGCATTGCAAACCGGTCAAGTGCCCTAAGAAAAGCTCTAACTAAAAACACATGGTTGCTTAAAAACCCTGAAAATCAAAATGAAAAGTCTCCTATATGCATTAAGAGTTCTGCGTTAAAATAAAAAAAAAATACCTGCTGAACGAAAACATTGTTGAGATGGCTGGCTAGTCTCCGGGCGAACTGTTCACGCAGTTTGCTAAACTGCTGCTGCTGCTGCTGGACAGCATAAAGCATCTCGTGCCCTGTAAATAGAACAATGGAGGGGTGGGGGGGGGGGAAGATGACCTTAATAAGGAGGATTTTTGAAATGTAAAAAAAACCCAGAAGAACCAGAATGCTTCAAGTTCAAGAAAACAACAACCACAAGGACATTTTTTCCTTCCTTCCAAAATAACCCACCTGGCTTAAGAGCGACGTTCATACACTGTAAGAGAGCATCTGCTGCATTTGTGCAGGCCTCAATGCCCCGAGAGGACGAGAGGTCTCCTTCCTGGAGAGCCTTGATGTGACCTTTTGCCAAATCCATATGGTTCTGCAAGAGCAAATAAATACAGTAAGGCTGTTACCCTATAAACAGTTTCCTGGTTGTGAGCCCTACTGACCACAGTAGGACTTACTCCCGAGGAAATATAGAAGACTATTTTTCATACACCAGAGAAAGGAGCCCAAATTGTGTGTGTGTTCTAAACAAGACCCTCTGAATTAATTTTCATGCAAGAAAGCAATCCTGGAAATTATTTGTCATGAATAATTTTCCACAGCTGCTGTTAAGACACTTTCAGGTAGAAAGGTAGGTACATTTAAGGCAAGAGGATCCTTAATCCTGGAGCAGACAATACAAGGCCTATAGACCAAAGGTTCTCAATCTCTCGCTGCTGCGTACCACCAGAAGTAGAGTGCCGATGACGTCATTGGCACTTACTTCCAGGTTGGCGGTTGCGCCAGAGCACAGAACATCAAGGTAAGGCACAAGAGCAGGCAGGTGGGCCCTTCCCTGTGCTAGAAGCCCATGCACTCGAACTCTGATGGCTCGGAAGAGCTCGAACCACTGCTTTTTGGACTCCGGCATGGTTCTGTGTACGTGTACCACAGGTTGGGAACCTCAGCTATATACAGTAGATCAGAGGTTCTCAACCTGTGGTACGCGTACCCCTGGGGGTACGCGAACCGACAGGCAGGGGTACAGAGCTTGCAATCAGCTGTGAGTCGGCATCGGCTTTTAGTTTTTTAAATTTAAACTCCCGACTCACACCTGACTTACAGCTGATAAGGCACAGACTCGCAAGGCTCCCATATTAAAACAAAACAAAACAAAAAACACCTCTCCCAAATTTCTATATAAACCCCTTTCTAGCATTTACATCCAAGTTAGAGTGAGTAAGTTCTCCGACTAAATAGTCCCTACTTTATTACTAAAAAGAAAACTTCATTGACAGTGAACATAAAAGATTCTTGTGCAACAAAACCACCCCTTGTCTCCCCCCCCCCCCCCCAGACTGTGTTCCCAAGTGGAATGCAAATTAAGTGCTTTCCTACTGGCTGGTTCAATTTATATGCTGGGTTTTAGAATACATAGTTTCTTCTATTTAAAGAAGGCAGCTCTTATGGCAAATTGAGCTGGTTCTCTGTCTTCTTAAGGAAGCTAAGAAGGAATTGCCTTGGTTTATCTTTGGATGGGAGAACTGTGGTGATATTTTCTTAAAATAAAAAGGTGGCAAAAATTGGGGAAAAAAGGGTGGCTAACAGTGTAAGATGAGTAATTTTAAGATTACAATTTACATTTTAATAATTAATAAAATTAATTAATGCTAATTAATTAATTGGCACAGGGTGTACTTCAAAAAATTTGACCATGCCAGGGAGTACACTTGGTGAAAAAGGTTGAGAACCCCTGATATAGACTATATCTGGTCTGCCAAGCCTTCCCTCTTAGAATGACCTGCCTGAAGTTGGATCACTACATAGCAGGATCAAAGGGCTGCAAAAGGAACAACTTGGCAGACTGGATATGGCCTATGTGCCTTACATTGCCTTCAGCTGATCTAAGCAATCCGAAGTCACAATAGTAAAACCATGAGGGAAAAAAGTAGTCTCTCTCTCTCACCAATAACTATGGTTAAAATCTATCAAAACATGTGAATGCAAGATTATCAAGAAGTACTAAGAACAATTAAAACTAGTAAATACTTTTAAAATAATACTTTTAAAAGTTGGTTAGGATTGTGCTGTTAACTACATAGGGTACAAGTTAGGGTACATAACTTCAGCAGAAATTCCAAGAGCAATCTTTTAAAAAAAAACTGTGATAATCATTCATGCTTTTTTCGCCTTATGGCTAGACTGCTGCAGTTTGCTCTATGAGGTTCCCCTTGATCACTATTCAGAAACCTGAACTGGTGAAGAACACAGCATCCCACCAATAGCCCATTACATCAGTGATCCAGCATCTGAACACAACAGAGGATGCTAGCGTTTACCTAAGGAGTCATTGACTAGCTTGTACCCTATATGTAGTTAACAGCGCAATCCTATCCAACTTTTCAGCGCCGGTGTAGTTGTGCCAACAGGGCGCACACTGCATTTTGCAGTGCAGGGGCAGTCAGGGAGGCCTCCACAAGGTGAGGGAACATTTGTTCCCTTACCTCGGGGCTGGAAAGTTGGTTAGGATTGTGCTGTTAACTACATAGGGTACAAGTTAGGGTACATAACTACATAGGGTACAAGCATGTTATTGGTAAGAATTGCACTGTAAGAATCAAACCTTGTCTCTACGTACGGCCTATCAGGAACTCTAAAGTAAATTTGACTACCAACTCCATCTATGCACCATGTACAGGTGCATCAAGAGCCATTTTTGGTATCTGCTCCACAATTACAGAAACAAAGTCAAAGCCAGAGCTTGGCTACCTTTGAAAGTTGTGTATGGCCTTTCTCTGGACTTGCCAATTAAGTACTTGAGATGCTTACAACAAGAAACTCTATCTCCGACAGCAATTCCAGGTTGTTAGTGTTGCTAAGATTAATGAGATTGTTGCTTGCTGAGATTTGATCCATTTGTTCTTTTACACTCTGCAGCATTTCTTCATAACTGCTCAGCTTGAATTCAATTTGGTCCACCTCTTTCAGTGCCTCATCCAGCAGTTTCATCAGGATGTTCACCTGTTTCTCAGAGGCCATGATGGACTGGATGTTTGCCTACAAAAAAGGTCATGTGATTTGACAATAGTCAGATACCAAGTAAATGATAGTTTTCTCATCCTTAGTCATTATTTCACTCTACAAAAATCTGGTGTTTGAAGAGGACTAGTAATAGCTAAATATAAATATAGGCTAAGTTCATACCCAGCAACATTTGACAGGCTGGGAACATTCTAGCCACCCCTTGGGAAATACAGTTGATCCTCCGTATCCACTGGGGTTCTGTTCCCAGAATCACAGTGGATACAAAAAACAGTGTTATAGGAAAACCGGGGTGGGGAGCGGTGCCACATTACCTTTTTTCCAGCGTCTTCGCCGCTTCCCTCCTCCTGAGTTTGTGACTGGAAAAAAAGAAAAATCGCTACCGGAAGCAACCTATAGATTGCGCCAGAGACTTCCAGTTGCATTTTTTCTTTTTTCAGCAGTTTAAATATGCAGCAAGCGGCTGGCATGCCCCCCGACAGATTCCCGTTTGCGTTTTTTTCTTTTTCGAGCAGTTTGGACATGTGCAGGAGGCGGGAAGCAGCCGGCAGGCCCCCGACAACGCTGAAAAAAGAGGTAATGTGGCGCGGTCAGACTCCCTCTTCCACAGTTTTGCCACAAGTGCTGAGTCAAATCCATGGGTGGAAAAACAATGGATAAAAAGGTCCAACTATACACTAATAGAAATATTAATATTTCACAAGAAATCCATACCCCATCTAGCACTTGCAGCTCTCTGGATAACTTATCTGCAAAGGCTTCCGCATTAGAGATGGCATATTCACAGCCTTCCATCATTATTTCAATGTCCTGCTCCTCTCTCGCATTTAACTCTTGATATTCGTCTGCTACTTCTTCATCCCCTCCTGCCACATTCTGATTCTCTCCACTTGGAACAGATTCTTAGGAAAGGAGCAAAACAAAAAAAGGTCATGAAAAATGGTCAAGAATGCTACCAACAGAGATTATCAAAATCGTTTAGGATAATAACTGATAAGACAACAGCATCAAATCAAGGGAAGACAACTGTACATGCAATAGAAGCTTAATTACTTTTTTTTTAAGTGATAAGATTTCCAAAGTCAGGTTAACACTAAAATCCTCCAGTTTCTTTTCAATATAAAAGAAGCTAAGATCACTGAATGTTAAAAGACATTCTGCTTTCATTCATCTAGGGGTCTAATTCAGACATGAAAGACAACTGGCCCTTCAGACACTGCATATTAAAGTTTCATCAATGTAGTTACCAGGTTGCTGGGAGCCTTGGGACAAGGTTCTGCACTGGGTCCCTTACAGTACCCCCATCCTGTGCCCTGACGGTTCAAGGGCACTACCTCTGCCACTGCAGGCTCAGGTGGGCCCTCTGATGGGCTTGTGAGCCCTTGGCCAACACCCAACTGGGCCAACTCCTGGGTCCCGACATCACTTCTGGGTCCGATTAAGTTAAAGATCTACTTCTTGAGCCTTACCCCATGGCAGTTTGTGCATCACTCAGGATTGTATCACCACATCTCAAGACTGCAGGCAATAAAACCTTTGCTGTAGCAAGAGCCTCTAATGCGACACCAACTTTCCTTCAATGTTTATTTCTATTTCTTTCTCCTTACCGTAAAAAAGCTCCTGAAGACTTTTTTTTAATTCTCCAGGTACTTTTAAAAGCTCCATTGCAAGGTCACTCTCATATATTCCCCATTCCCACTTTTCTCCTTTTGTAAACAAATGATTCTAATATTAACAAACTATTAAGAGCCATTCCCCCCCCCCAATAACTAGCTTAACACTGAACATTACCAACTACCTTTGCCCAATATGGTTGAGTTAACACAGTACCACCAGACTAGCAAAAAGCTAGCATTATTTCACTGATAAATACCGTATTGGTCTGAGTATAAGACTCACTTTTTTCTCCTAATTTAAGTTTTTAAACTAGGGGTGTGTCTTATAATCAGGCATAAATTTAATGCCAGTGATTTAATTAAAAAATTTTAATAGCACCAAACTTTAAGGGTGCGTCTTATAATCAGGTGCGTCTTATACTCGGGACAATACGGTATTAGGAATGACAAAAGAAGATGTTGCGGCTGGCATACAAGACCACTGTGGTACAAGACACTTTGCGTCAATGTTTCTTTTTAATTTAATATAAATAATATTGTTTTATACAAAT
The DNA here is from genome assembly GCA_026170595.1 of Plestiodon gilberti rubricaudatus. NCBI lineage: Eukaryota > Metazoa > Chordata > Lepidosauria > Squamata > Scincidae > Plestiodon > Plestiodon gilberti. The sequence continues at coordinate 78,808,173 of JANXHW010000005.1, read as the reverse complement.
GAGATTAATCTTACAAAGGTATATGTTTATTTAAATCTTTTCTATCTAATTTTAGCTTTATATTCTTCCACGTCCAATTCATTAAAATCTTACATAATTTTAAATTGGCCTTTATTATTCCTTTTTAGGTCTGTTTGAAAGCAGATAGTTCTCAAGAATCCTTCATAATGCATGCTCAAATTTGTTCACAAGAGCTTTCAATATTAAAGTCTCATATGTGCCCTTGTTACAATATCTGAAAATGAGATCTCACATTGTATGATTTGGTAAAAGGGCTATATGGAAAAGCCACTTTTAATCCAAGTAAGGAAATCTGTGCCTCTTATTATATCAAAATGAAGAGAATACCAAAATTTAGAGCAGTAAAATAACTAAAACTCAGTACATTTGCAACAGAGTGTGTGCGTGTGTGCAACCTGAAATAAACTAACTACAGTAACTGGGATGCATAGCCATTTTTAATGATATTTAGTGATGCAGGACCACATGTTACAGGCTAATTCCACAGTACTGTATATTTCTTTTTATCTTGGCAGGCCTGTTTTCCCAGAGAAGTTCAGCAAATTTAGTTTGTACATTATTCAAAAATGGAACTGGTCCTACAATGGGAAGAAACAAATGAAGACAGGAAGTTCGAGAATGTGTTCATTTTTAATAATGCAATTCTCCCCAGCCACGATGCAAACATTAACCAGATCCTTCATCACTTCCTTAAATAAAACTGAGAATCATAATTAAACAGGCCTTCCAGATTAGATGACAAATACATTCCCAGATATCTCATTTTCCTCTGTTCCCAAGTAACTGGACAAATATTTGTCATCTTATCTTTAATGTGAGAAGAAACATTTATACTCATTATTTCAGGTTTCTGCATATTTAACATGCCTAAAGATTTTTATTACAGGATTGAATTAAAATTAATAATTAATGTAATAAATGACATGGGATATTATTGTCATTTCCCTTTCTAATCTAAGGGAACATTTTTATTTGGGTTCCCAGTAAAAAGGATAGTGGTGCATGATTAGTAAAGAAACAAAATTTGTGCCCCCCCCCCCCCATGCTACAGTGAAATTTTGGGCAAAATAATTGTCTAAGATTTGTGAACAATAGTTTTTTCATTAAGGTAATATTTCCATATACTGTATCTTGTATTTTATACTGATAGCCATTGCATATCCTGTCTTGGTCTTGGTTAGATGCTCCACTTAACTATCACATAGCAGTCTATTCCATTCACCAATCTATCCAAAAAGTCTTATATTTAAAAAATTATAACAATACAAACGAGAGAATATTTCTAATTCTATCTTTCAGAAAGAAATAACTACTTCCTTGGCTTTCCAGTTTCCCCCTTAAGAATAAAGTTTATTTTCCTTGATTCCAATAAAGACTACTTTGGCTCTTATATTTACCAAGCTCCAGCATACTGATCCTCAAAATATTATTTGCAAACAATGTTTTTCTTTCTTGTAAAGGGAGGATACTTTTCATTTTTAAGGATTACTGTAATTTAATTTTTGAATACTTATTACTGAAATCTTAGGAGCGTTATTCAGGTTTAAGAACTTATTGAAAATTCAACAGTGACTACTTATTCATATTTCCCCTTCCTTTTACATGCCTCTTGAATAGATTATGATATGTTTCAGGCACAGGATCAAGTAACTTGTACATTTTCAAGCATGACTAAGTATAACAACTTGTTGAATCTCTTTATGTAATTTTAACCAACTCGGTCCTTTTTAACTGACAAAAGATCAATTTCACACATGTTCCCGATTCATATCTCACTCTTAGCTCCCTACATTTCTCAGAGAAAAACTTACACTGAAAAATGCAAAACGTTTGTGTGTAGACTCAATAATATGTCTTTCTAATATTAGGTCAAGGGTTTTTATTAGGTTTTCTTCAAACTCTCTTGGGTTTGAAGAAAGCCATGAGTTTCACTTAAAAAGAGACCAGATCTCTTTTTTAATAATTGATAGAAGCTTCAGACACAAATGTTTAGTCTGCAGAGTAGTTGTTACATTGAACAAGGATTATACCTCAAATTTTGAAAACTCATGGCACATACACAGTGTCATCACATGCCCGTCCATTACCCCGTCTATCCACATTTGAATGGAGACTGTTGAAATGCTTCTTTCTTCACTAAAGTTTCTGAGCGCTATGGAGTTAAAACTATTTCCCCCTGCATTTTCCAATACATTCCTGACTGACTTGAGGAATATGGCTTGTCTTAAAAAAGGGAGTTCATGTTAACAAAGCATAAAGCAATTGAATTAAGTCATACAGAAAAAGAAAAACAGAAGAAAAAGGTGTTACGCACCTTCTGCAACTTTAGGTAGTTCTGGAGAATTAAAAGGTATGAGAAAAGCAGAGGAAAGGAAGCAAAGAATATTAGCTAAGCAGTGAATGCACACAACTTTTAAAAAAACGGCAACGTCATAGTCTCAAAGATTTGGAAAAAAAGTGAGAATTTAGGCAGACTTTAAAGATTTCTTTATACAGAGGCAATATGTGAGACTGTATGATTTACGATTACATTTAAAAACATACCAACATGCAAGTTTTGCAATCACCAGAAGAAGCACTCTGTGAATCGCCTCAATATTCTAAACATGTATTCAGTTGTTGTTCTGAAAATGGACAGGTTGGACCTGCCAGGTAGGAGGTGTATCAAAGACAATCTGATAACCGCTTACTAAAGCCAACTTTAAAAATTTGCCTACACCAAAATAGGCACACAGTTTGAGTCAAACCACCCAGGACTTCAGAATTTCCTTGCCAAACAAAGTTTGCAAAAACATACCAAACACTTTGATCCCAAGACTTAGAATGCTTTTTGATTTCAAGAGAACTTTTGGGTAAGTGGGTCATGGCCTAATCCCCCAGTCCTAAGTAGTGGATCACAGCTCACATGCGCAACTCCACAGAAGAGAAAAAACCCATGTTCCCAATATAGCTGTGTCTATCTGCCATAGTTCTACATGGGGCTGCCACTGAAGACCGCTTAGAAACTACCACTGATTCAGAATACAACTGCTTGATTGTATTTTAGATGAGAAACATAAAACATGAGCTCTAAATTGCATTTAGTTACAGTTTTCTTGTGGGAACAATTCAAGTTATGTACCGGTATTTTTACCTTAAAGTTCTAAATAATCTGGGTCTACCATTTGTTGGGAAAGCTATTCCTGATATGAAACACATCACTACCTTCATGCTACAAAATTCAGATGAAGCTTTGCTCTGGATTCTGTCTTTGTATGAACTATAGTCTCTTGGGATGGCAGTTTCTAGTATGTTTCAGCACAAAGAAATCCTTCAGGATTTACACCTTTTCCTTTTAGTTAGATAACGTTTGTATTGACAATCATTTTATGAGCTGCTCCAATTGGTTTTACAGATCACTGCATTTCACTGATGACATCTAGGACACAATTTCAATTATTTGTTAGATCAGGGGTTCTCAATCTTTTCCACACCACAACCCACCTCATCCTCTGTGGTGGGTCGCAACTTGGGAACAACTCACCGGTTCCGGAAGTCACTTCCGGAGGCTTCTGCGGGTCAGAGGGGATCGCTGGCCCAGCGCGACCCAGAAGAGGTCTCTGGGGCCGGCTGGTGAGTTGTTGGGCTTCTGGAACCGCTCCAATTTGGAGCCACTTGGAGACAAGGGAGGGTGGGTGGGTCCCATGCGCAACCCACCTGTGTGGGCTTTTGGTGGGTCGCGACCCACAGTTTGAGAAGCACTGTGTTAGATTGTTTATGAGAGCCGATGTGAGAAAATAGCTAGAATGTTAAACTTGGACCATAGGGACCCAAGTCTAAGTGCTGACCAGCTATAGAGTGAACTGGTTAATGCTAATCTACAGCTATAGAGTGAACTGGGTAAGTCTAATCTACCTCACTGGGCTGTGATACGAACAGGAAGGGTGGAAAAAGATGTCCTGAGCTCTTTGGAGGACTGGCAGATACAACAAAAAGTAAGTGAGAGTGGACCTTCAGCTTCTACTTTGATGAGGTGAATTATAATTTTAATTAAAAAATTAAAAAGCAGCTGGCAATGCTCTGGATCAAAAAGTAAGTTTCATTGAAGTCACCCCATGTAAGGATCATGATGCAAGATGTACAAAAGTTCCAAAAAAAATCATATTGAATGCTGTTAGTAGTACCCTCAAGCATGCATGCACTAACACTATGTATATTTGCTACATATCTGAATGCACGTTGAATTAATATTTAAAGCATGATGCAGCATTTTTAAAGTCTAGAAACGTTACCTTCCAAAAGCTGAGGACTAACATTTATGAAGTCAATCTTCTTCCTAAGGTACCGCTGATTCAGCTTCCAAATGCATGAAATGAAAATGTTCTTTTCTGCTGCACTGCTGGCAACCCATTTGTACACCTTCTCAAAATGTAGATCAAATTCAGGATTTTCCTGAAATTGGCATAAAAGACAGAGGAACAATCACAATGGGGCTTGTTTTAAAGTAGCATAGGACTCTGGGCTACCTTCAGATAGTTACTTAACATTGAAAACATGCAAACACACATAACACAGAAGTTACGTAAAGAGGAAGAAAGGTTTAATATTTCCATAAGATTACACAGGCCTGCAAATTTGAGGGTCAAAAAAACTTTATCCAAAATTTATCATGGTTTTATATGAATTTGGGACACTAATTCCAAAAATGGCATCTAGTTTTGGGGGCACAGCATCACCACCTCATAATGAGAGTCAAGCAGCTTCCTCGTGAGGAAGCCATGGCATCTGATTCCTCACAAGGAAGCTGCTTGACTCGCATTATGAGGTGGCGATGCCATACCCCCAAAACTAGACGTGACAGGGCAAAACCGGTGCCATTTTTTTAAAAAAATCAGCACCCCAAATATACCCAACAGCAGCTCTCACTTTTAAGAAAGCAAAATGTGCACAGGTCTGTGTTATTAAGGGCTCATCAATTACAGTTGTCTTGCTGGAATTCAAAGAGACTTTTTACAAGCAACAGAAAAATCTCAAAACATGCTGGTATTCTAAAGAAAATTTTTGAGTGATGCTTGATTTGAATGTAATAGTTGGACCAGGCACAAACCAATTGAAAATTGTTGTGCATGGAAGCAAAATAAAGTAACCTCTCTGAATTACCACTGTTCAAAAGGCAGATCCATACTGAACAGATAAGATTGTGTAGTAGGATCCTAGATACCCCTTACCCAGAAGCAGTGGCGTTCCTGCGGTAGGGGCTCAACAGTAAGTCGTGCCCCGTCCTAGTACCGCATTCACGAACCGGAGCAAGGAGGCCCCGCCCCTCACCGTCGGAGCCATTCCGTGCAGCGAAGCCCCTACCGCAGGAACGCCACTGCCCAGAAGTAAGTTCCACTAAGATCAACAGGACTTGTTGCATGATAAGCATGCACAGGGATTGCAACACTGGTCTCCTAATGCACTTGCCACAGATATCATCATGCCTTTGGCAAGGAGAGATCTTCAAAAGTTGCTTTTTAATCCTCTGTAAAGATCTGCAATACAGGTAATTTCGATTAAGACGTACTTTGACGGCATCTTTGGCATCAACAACAGCAAGATCTCGAAGCACCCATGCTGTCTGCCTCTTGTAGAAATCTCCTTTATCAGATTTTTTCACCTTCACCACATTCACCTGCACTGGGCGTTCAGTTGTTACTGTTGAAAATAGCACATAATTAACAGCCACAAGAACTAGACGCCCATAAGACAATGTCCATTTTCCCTTAGTCACATATGAGAAATTAACTCTAGAATCCTTCCCACCCTTCCTCCTCTATTCACTTCATATGAAAATGTAAAGCTAAGAGAAATTCAGAACAAATGTGTCATTTCAAGTTATGGGGGTTGTAGACTCCTAACACATAACATGTGTCATGTGGGAGGTAGGGAATTACAGTATTATTATTGTACTGTATTATTAAAATTGTCTGAAGAGAAGGCATCCCCTAAGATGCCTCGGTCCTGTTTGTATCTAGGCCAAGAGAAAGGATGACAAATGGTGAAAGCAACATTAATGACAGCGTGAACAATCAGATCACACTGTTTTCCCCTGGCATGTTCCCAGGATTCAGGGCAAAGCTGAATACAAACCCCTATCCTCAAAGGAAATTTGTGGACAGCGTGTAGGAAGACCGTCCCAGGAATGGACCTGGTCAGCAACTGCTAAGCAAGAGGGAAGCATTATGATGCATACAGAGCCTTTAATACTGTGTGGGTTTGCCAGAGTGTAAAAGCGATCAGTGGACCCTGTTCAAAACACTGACCGGAATGGAATATGGATGGCACCAATGGAAGAAAAATTCCAGGGGTGACAAAGAAATGCATTATCTTCTGCTATCCACGAGTAAAGCTGGTCCATTACAGCCCAATCTTATGCTGGCCTCCGCCGGTGGTACTGGACTCTGCACTGTTGCAAACGTGCCGTAAAGCACATCGTGCTGCCGTGGAGGTCAGTGCCGCTGGTGTGGAGGCCAGCACTGGTAGGCCTCCGCCAGGGAAGGAGTTGTGCCCACTGGAAGCAGGTGAGCTCTGCACTAGCCAGCAGGGAGGCAGTAGGAGGGCAGGGGGCATTTGGGGGCAGGGAGGAGGGCGGATAAGGCCGGGGAGGGGGCAGGCTCGGCAGAGGCCTCCACCAGGGATCCTATCCCCCGTCCCAGGCTTGAAAGTCCAACATGGGGCTGCTCGGAGCTGTGCCAGCCATTTAGCTGGTGCACCTCCGAGTAGCCCCATAGGGGCTGCTGGGGCTCAACATGAATGATTGTCCCCTTCTCTCAAGGAGTCCTCCAGCCCCACGCTGGATTCAGTGGAGCCTGCCTCGGCGCCACTACATCCAGGCATGAGGCATTGAGACTTTCAAGTTTTAGGATCCATGGCCACAAAACCAGGACCCAAGTTTAGCTAACAATGCCTTGCTCACTTCCCCACGAACTGAACTGACAACTCAAAGCTGCTGATTTGAGATGCCTGAAAGAATCTCTTCTACAGACTGCACTAGTGAAGCATGCATGAGGGATCGGGAAGTACCCTTAACGCACCGCCTACCCACTGAACTTAAACGTTGAAACTCTGTGCTAGTTTTGACAGGAAGCCTTTTAGGTGAAAATATAAAATAAATGCGTACTGTACCATTGCCTATCAAATTAGGGTATAATTTTCTCTAGTGCCATCAATACATGTAGCACTTTTACAGCGCAATTCTATCCAACTTACACCACCGGTGTAACCAGCGGTGCAGCAAGAACAGGAGGCCCCGAAACAGAAAGGGAATTCAAATCTCCTTTGAATTCCCCTTTGGAGGAGATTTGAATCCCCTTTCTGTTCTGGGGCCTCCCGTTCTCACTGCACCGCTGGTTACACCGGTGGTGTAAGTTGGATAGGATTATGCTATTAATTGCTTACACAATGTTCTCTATACAGTGTAAGATGACAATAAAGAACGTTTTAACCTTAACTTTAGGGTAAAGGAAATTATTCCCAATAAACATCGTAGTCAGGAAGGCTAGAGGAAATGTTTGCCCAAGCTTCAAAAATGCAAACCTGTTGCACACAAAAAGCAATTTCTCTTCTTTTTTCCTGCTTTGCAGACATTAACAATGCTTAATAAACGTTCATCATTCGGAGTGAAAATATCCCTCTGTAAAGCGTGCTTGATTGCAGTCATTTTCTTTGTGCTGCAAGATATGGGCAATGCTTAAAATCACCAGTGTCAAATACATTTCTCAGCAGGCAACATTCTATTTGTTTCCTTCCTCTATGAAACATTCCAGTGAGTAAAGAAAGAATAGTTCAGATGTGGATGTCAAATGCACTTCTCAGTCCTGCAACCTTACTCCGAAATCCGCCCTCCCTCCCGCAACCATCTACTAATGAACAACTGAATTAATACTTACCCGGAGTTCATATTTTAATGTTTCATCTAACATAGAACAGACTGGAATTACCAGAATCTAACAAGTGGACAGAGTATTCAGTACTGTGCATTGGTTAATGTTGAACTTTGAACAAAGTTTTAGGTTGTGATGCAGCTGGAATCAAAGATGAACTGACAAACACATCTGAAAATTCAGCTGGCATCTTTGAACGTCTTGAAAGAGCAAGTGATATATTACATATTGGGCTACACACACCCCCACTGCAGTTCATTTAAGGTTATGAAACAATCAGATGAGCCCCCCCCCCCCTGGATATAAACAACATTAGATCATTCCAGGAAGTGACTAAAATTAATAAGTCAATGGCTACACAACTGCATGCACACTGAAACTGTGACAAATTGCTACGCTTTCACACACACACACACACACACCTCAGAGGTAAGATGTACATGCATATAGAACATTCTAACATTTCATTCTAAAATTTTATAATTTAAATGTGTTTGGAACATTGTAAATATCTGTTAAAACCTATGAGGCACAAGACAGACAATAACTTCAGGTCTTTTAACCATCCACATGCACAGCTGGGCCAATTCTGATACTCCCTTTTCTTAACCAGGAAACATATAAGCTAATTTACATTCTAGCACTATTTACAGCCCAATCCTACTGAGAAGTCAGTCCCATTGTGTTCAATAGGGCTTACTCCCAGGTAAGTGTGTGCAGAACTGCAGTGTTTACATGCGACTGATCATCAACACACATACAGTATTCTTAAAACTGACAGCTTTTGCATGGCAGAGAACCTGAAGCAAGGTGGGAGAAACAAAGGGGCGAAAAACCTATACTGTATATTGTTTGTTATCAGAGAAGAGAGTCAGAAACCTGAGCTTCCCTATGAGGGAATCGGGGCAGAGGTGTGTGCGTGTATGCATGCATATATAGAAAGACTATGATAATGACAGAGCGGAGGTACAGCTTGTGAGACCCACCGTCCATATATATACTGTATATAATAAATCCAACACGCAACCCCCGGAGCCGTCTTCTGCGGACGCCTCGGAGCCTCCTGAGTCCCGATCGCAACAAAAACGCACTCAGCTGCTGAGGGTGATCGTCAGCTGGAGCGCGGGGCAGGCCACGGCCGATCTCTCCAGAGGCTGCTGTCCCCTCCCACTCACTTCCGGAGGCTCAGGAAGAGAGTGGGTCAGGCTGGCTGCCTCCAGAAAGCTCGCCCCAGCATGCCCCGCGCTCCAGCTGAGAATGGGAAATAGGCTCGGAGGAGCCTACGTAGGTGCGGTGTTTCCTTGTTGCTGTTCCGAAAAACACCACCAGGAGGTGACAAGGATTCCTACCGGTCTGAAGAACCGAGTCTTCGTTCAGAGACAGTCAACAGCAGGAACCGCTCTAGGAATGACCCGCCTTGTGCTCCTGGGAAAGGGAACTTTCCACTGCCTGGGTGGTGCTCAGTGGTGCTGGGTAGGGCCTTGATTGAGCGCCTTTGCGCTTGTCAGCTGGAGCGTGGGCGGGGCCTGCGCTTCAGCCCGCGAACTCTCCCCAGCATGCCCCGCCCACCCTTGCTGACAGCGCAAAGGCTTCCGATCGTCTGTGGAGCGCGGGGCATGCTGGGGAGAGTTGTTGCTGAACGGGCCAATTCCAAGGAAGGCGGGGTAACCTGGGCGGGAGAAATGGGAAAAGGGATGGGCCATGCCAGAGGAGCTGGATTTGTGCTTGGGAGCAGGAGCTGCCTGTGATCTCTGCAGAGATCACAGGCCCATAAAGCGTTCTTTTTTTCCCCTCAATTAGTATTACTCATCTTTAAAAAAATATCTCAGTGTAGACCTTTCAGCTCTGCTTGTGCAGTGGTCATTCACTTGTGCTTTTTGATTCATTTTACTATCGCAATCTTTAACAGATGATATCCTCACGTGGGTCTTCTTACTACAGCTCTGCTTGTGCAATGGTCATTCTGTTACTCTTAAACTCTTCTTAAAATTAAGCAGCTGCTCCTAATTCCTGCAGCACACACCAGGCTGCAGGGGTCCACAAAGCTTTCCGTTTGCATCTATTATTGACATGACATGATGAGAGATCCGTGCTGGTGACCTGAAAAAAGCCCACAAGAAAATTGCACACAGAACGCAATTTTCATGTGGGCGTTTTCCCTAGAACTTTCAAAGATATGTTTCTGTTAGAGGTCTCCTTTTTGTTAGCCTCTAGATGTCAGTGTAGGAGTACTTTTAGCTCACCCAATCTGAGAAGTTTTAGAAATATACTTTCATTGGTATAACTACCTCTCTGGGGTCCAGGAGACTTTGCACTAAATGCGGTCTGGCTTTATTTTTCTGCTGCTGTTCCAGCGTGGCTCACATGGGAGAGTTGGGAAGACAAGAAAGGTTGCCCCTCCTTTGCTTCCTCCTGAGCCTTTCTTCCATCTGGCTGTAGCTACTCCTGGTCAGGCTGTCTGGGGCAGCACCCATAGCTCCCCGTACAATGACATACAAAATCTAATTACGGTACTAAAAATTTATATATATATATAATCATGTGTTTCTAAGAGAAATCAATGTGTCTAGCAAAACAAGAATAAAAATCACACTAATAAAGAAAACAGTAGGAATAAATAATACAGCGATAAAATACAGTATGCAAGTTGTAATGGTAGTTTAACCATTACAGGAAACAACAATACCTAACCAAATAAAAAGCCAACTGAAATTTAAAAACGTTTTCAATCCCTGCCAAAATCCTAATAAAAAGGAAGATGTCCTGAGTGCATAAGGGAGAGAGTTCCAGATAAGTGATCCCAACACCGAGGAGACCCTGCTAGCCACTATATGACACCTCCAGAGGCAGCACCTGAAGGAAGGCCCTCTTGGTTGATCTTAAGGGTGGGATGGATAATATGAAAGTAGGCGGTCCCTGAGATAAACTGGTCCGAAGAAGCCATCAGGGCTTTAAAGGTAAACACCAACATGCTTTTATTCTCAGAGTCTTCATTATCTCAACTTGATTGGAGAGGTGAACCACACCCACTGCAATCCAAAGTCCTGACTTTTAACCCCGTACTTCCCCAACCTGTCAAAACGGGACCATTGCTAACACCACACTGACTCCTCGCCAGATCTCCCGCATTTCCACTACACTCCACCCCTTGGTGTCACAGTGGTCTCCCTGTTTTTCTTTTGTCCTTCTCCTTCCAAGGTGTGGGAGTTTGTTTCCGTTTCATTTGATGTTGTCCAACTTTACTCCTTTAGCCTTTCAGGTACAAGAGAAAAGAACTGGTTGAGCCTCATATACAGTATATATACTTTTAATTTCCTTGCTTCTAAGCAAACAGGAGTCTGTCCCTGTCACCAACACCCAATATGTAGCCCTGGTTGATAATTTCCCCAGCCCTGTTCGGCTGATGGGGGTATATGACCCAAACCTTCCGGCCGTTACACATCTCCTGATCAGTAGAGCCAAATCCCTTGTCTCCTCTAATGGCAGGCTTTCCTGGGCCATCCACTCCTTGGATGACAGACATACTGCATTTCTCACAAATCAGCTGTGTGATACGCTGCCAAGCCTGACATGTGAAGCCGTTCTTTCTTCCATTATACAGGATGACTTTCAGCTCTCCCTGGTAATCTGGGTCTACTACTCCGCCTAGCACCTGTAACCCTTTAATTGCTAGGCCAGACCGGGGGACAATTCTTCCATACGCCCCTGGGGACACCATAACTCCAACTCCTAAGGGGATGGTAATCTGCTCTCCTGCAGGTAGATTTATCTCCCCAGGTGTAACCAAATCCACTCCTGTGCCGAGTACAATATTCCAAATGTGCCTGCACCATAGATTTACATAGGGGCATAATAATGTTAGTGTTTGTATTCTCAACAGTAGCGTAAGCTGGGTCAGCTGGTACCTGGGGCCGCCTCACCTCCCATGTCATCGCCCCACCCCCACTTCTGGAATGGCTCCGATCCCAGTGAAACTGGGATTTATCTATTTTTGCCCCAGTAAAGTGCATCTCACAATTTAAGAGGGTCAGTTCTCATTTTTGTTACCTGTCTCTGATCAATATCTGTCCCTATTTTGTCTCTGTATTGACCTTTAGTGGATGATTTGTAAAAATAAATGGGAGTTGTTAGAGTTTTCATTTCGGGAGTTCAAGCAGGGACGGATTTGGGGGCAGGTGACCAAAGCAAGTTTGTTTTTATTTGCTTTAGAGCTAACAGATTAGACAGATTAGGTAGACAGGCAGATGATAAGGAAATACTGCTTCACACAGCACATAATTTATAGAGTTCATTGCCACAAGATGTGATGGTGGTCACCAGCTTCAGTGGCTTTAAAAGGGGATGAGACACATTCATATATTTTTCACATGTCACTTTTTCACATTTTTTATACCGCTCATCTTCCAAGGAGCTCAGGGTGGTGCACATGGTTCCTTCCCTCCTTTTGTCCTCACAAAAACCCTGTGAGGTAGGCTAGGCTGAGAGAGAGTGACTGTGGCATGGCAGGGGCAGGGGCAGTACACCAAGAATCATATCACAGTGGATCAATTAGTCCAGCACCCTGTTTTGCACAGTGGCCAGTCAATAATATAATATAATAATATACAGTATTTACCGTATTGGTCTGAGTATAAGACTCACTTTTTTCTCCTAATTTAAGTTTTTAAACTAGGGGTGCGTTTTATAATCAGGCTGTTGCAATTTTATAATCAGGCTGTTGCAAAGGAGTCGGTTTGCAGCCGCCCCTCCCCCAGGCTCAGCAGAGAAAGGACAGCAAAATACTCACTGCTGCTGCTCAGCTGTGCAGTGAGGGCCTTTGAATGGCATGGAACATTGCTGGAAGAAGCAGCGAGGCTAAGAGGAGATTTCAGAGCATGTGTTTGTTTTTAGTGGAGATAATGGCAGAGATACAGTGGGCTCCTTCTCTGCCCTGCAAGGCTTATGGTATGTCCTTTTTCTTTGTTAAAACAAGAGCACACATACCTCTCCCCTTTCCAGGCTGTAATCAGTTGTTATTTTTCCTTCTCTGGTCTGCTGGTTTTTGTATCCTTTTGTAAAGCAAGATCACATACACTTTCATCCCCCCTCCCCAGGCAATGGCTGTAATCCTGTGCAATTCCTGAGAGTAAGCTCCATTGAGAACAGTGGGACATGCTTCTGAGTACTAGTAGACATGCACATGATTGCACTGTTCGTTAAATCACTGGTATAAATTTAATGCCAGTGATTTAATTAAATTTTTTAAATAGCACCAAACTTTAAGGGTGCGTCTTATAATCAGGTGCGTCTTATACTTGGGACAATATGGTATATACCGCTTTTCTGGTCATTGGATTTCTACTCAGACTTTTATTCAAGGCGATGTACATGGGCAAGCTGTTCTAAACCCCAAGGGGTTTTTACAATATAATAACGTTCTAATCTTTCGTAGAACCCTTTATTCGAGATGTTGCTTTCACAGTCCAGCTCTCTCTCTCTCTCTCTCTCTCTCTCTCTCTCTCTCTCTCTCTCTCTCTCTGGCGTTCGCCTCAGCACGCTCCAGCTGCAGCTCCACTCCCCCACAGAGGCTCTGCATCTTATCAGCTCGGCGTGCCAGCAGCTCTCCGACAGACTTCCGGCCACCTTGAACTGCTGTCCTGCAGATCTTCAGGCATTTGTGAGACGAACGCTCTACCAACTGAGCCAGACGTCCTGCCCACTGAGCCAGACGTCCTGCACAAAAGCCCTCTGGGGAGCCCAGAGGCAAGGTGTCCAGGCAACAGCAATTAGCACTCAGTGGCAAGTTTAGCTCAGTGTGATGGCCTTCTTGTGACATCACACTCTGACATCATAGAGTCAATTGTCAGTTGGTTCAACTGTTCAACTGGTTCAACTGCCAGTTGGCCAGAGCATCATCCTGAGAGAAAGTCCTTCATGGTTGACTCTGATTTCGCATTTTCCATCTTTACTATTATAAAGAGATTGAGTTAGTGAGAGGAAGAGGGAGGGATGAAGAGAGTATTCATGATCTTCTTGGTTACTCTAGCAAATTAATGTTGGTGTTGGTTCTAATGATCAGCAGAGAGAGTGTATTTTGGCAGGTATCTCATTCTTTTCCTCCTGTCTAAACTGATTGAAAGATTATAACATATTGAAAGATCTAAGGATTTCTCAATGGCTTCTGTATTCTGGATATCTCTGATACTGCAGGCGATCTTAAAACGTTGTCTCTTGTTGGCCAGGGCAGAGAGTTATCTGAATAGTGATGCTTGGGACCAGATGAAATGCTTCAAGGCAGCCGACCTTTTCCTTTGTGGGCAGCTTCCGAATCCCACCAGGTGAGGCATGGCAGTGGTGAAAGGGGCTTTTGTGCTGTGATGGCTTTCCTGAGCAGTGAGACACTTCAGTGGCAAATCTGCTCTCACTCCATTGGAGGAGAGAGCACAGGAGATTTTGTGCATTTCAGTTATATTTGCTTGATCCACAAATCCTGTATGTACCTGAAAGGAAGATGAGGGTTTTTTCCCCAGTAGTTTACCATCAAAATGGGCGGGGGGGGGGGGGGTGTGTGTCTCAAATTTGCAAGGGTTGCCAGTTCTGCTGCCACCTCCAGGAACAAAGGTCCCAATGATAGAATGGTAGCTGCTGGGCTTGCCACTGCCAGGACCCCAAGGAATCATACACCAGTCATGAGGTCAAGGTTGGACAAAGCCTCACCAAGTCCCTTGCACACCCCTTTATTTGCTCTGAAGGCTGCTGAAAGCATCTTCCTTTGCTGTAAATGCTGGAAGCTGAAGTCAGAACCTCTTCTTCTTTCAAAGGGCATTTTGGGGGTGGAAAAGTAGAGGTGAATCTGGCGGTTTCCCTCATCCCTGATTTATTAGCACTTGTGTGTGTGTGTGTGTGTGTGTGTGTGTGTGTGTGTGTGTGTGTGTGTGTGTGTGTGCGCGCGCTTTTCTTTACAAGGCTTATTTGTCTTGCTTTCTGCCCCATGAATGATATCACCACTGAGGTTCAGCGGGTCTGAGCAGGGCATGAATTAGGTGCATGCAGAAAACACCCCTCAGGTGAACCCTGGCTGAGGTTGGCGAGGTGTGGGGAACCAGCAGTCTAGGGAAGAATGCATAAGAAGGCAAAATGTTATTGAAAAGTTAGTGAAGAATTTATATTGCATATTGACTACAGGTTTGTAATAAAATACGTTTTGTGTTTAACCTTTCTCTTCTTAGGGGGATCCTCATCCATTCATGGCTGTCTTCCTTTTGGAAGTATGCAAGGACAGCATGTGCAAAGACAAAGAGGGAGTCTACAAGATAGAAGGACCACCACCCCCCCCCCCAGAATAACTTGGGTAGCTCCCTGCCACGTTCATACTGCTTACCTGCTCATCAGTGGCAGGTAGAAGAGAGCCCTGGGGGCTCTGGCAATCTGGGCTGACCACTTGTCTCAACAAAGAGGTGGATCTTGGAGTGCTTTTGCCAATTCGGTTTAATCGTGTAAGTAATTTTACATTCATGGGTGGTGCACCCCTGTTACATCATAGGGCTCCCCTTTTGTTTAACTTAACACGACTTCCTTCTGTTCCTAGGTTTGTCCACTGGTGCCGGAGGAATATGGTCAACTGGCTGGCTGTCCTCGCTTGCTAGCGCAGGTAAGTGCCCCTTCTGGGTTCGGTAGGTCGGGCGGATGGTTGGCATGGGGTTCTGCGGGGCCTGTCCCCTTAGTTGTGTCCAGTGTGCATGCCCCCCCCCCAGCACCAGAGGCTGGATAAGGGGGCCACCCAAAGAAGAAGATATTTTGCAAGGTGCTGGTTGAAATCATCTGTACAAGGAAATGCTAAAACCCTCTGGCTCTGGGGCTACTTTAGAGGTGGGTTAGAGTCTCCCATCAGGTGGTGGTGGAGGAAGAGAAGGAGAAGATGGTAGAAGGAGAGGATGATATTGATTATTGTATTTTATACTGTAATCCACAGCACCATCCTGTAGGAGAAATGACCCAGGGTCAGATTAAAGAAAGTTCAGTGAAGCCAAGCTTGAAGGTGTGGCCATAGGAAGGGAGTGCGCAGCCATTTGTAGAAAAATTGCCAAATCCGATTTCAAGAACATTAAATGGATACTGTAGAACAGTAATTCCTGTTCTGAGTGAGTTGTCAGTGACAAAGAGCCAGTGAATTGTGACCTTTGGAAGAAAGAAGGGGGGGGGGGCTGGAGCTCCACTATTGGACTCCACCGGGCACCAACTCTCATCGGCTCCGTCTTGCCCCTTGATCTCTCTCAGGCAGTGATGAAAGATGCCCTGCTCAGATCTGAATCCGTACCAGTCATCCTCGCTGCAAGGATCATGACATACAGACAGAGGTGAAATATCTCTTTTAAAGAGGCTGGGTAGAGGTTTGTTATTTTCAGCTTTATACCCGGCCTTTAAATCACAATTATCCCCATTGCAGCTTATAATAATACCAAACAAGCCAGGAGCCTCCTCGGGCAACTGGAAGTTTAGAGCAAAGTTCTTTTCAGGTGGGTGGGGGGCAACTGCCGGCAGCTGCAACATTCTCTGGCCAATGGTGCAGGGGCAGCTGACCTGCCCTGTACCATGATGTTCATGGAGGGGGGGGGGGGTCTGAGTACAGCCTCTAAGGGACCCATACTCCCTAGTGAATCTCTCTTCACAGCAATCAGACATTGTCAGGGTGGAGGAAAGGATGAACCAGAATAAGGATGCTTCGTTGTGCAGGCAAGCAAACAACACAGTTCAAGCCTCAGGAAAAGGGCGCAAAGGAAACTAGCACCCTATGAGAAAGGCTGACTCATTGCCCTGACCGCTACACAGGCAGTTCAACAAGGAGTAGTAATAATAATAGTGAAAAGAGTTGGGAAATGTTAGTTTTGAGAGGGACAAGGGAGGATAATTTAATCCCCCACCCCCACCCCCAGCATCTAAGAATCCAACTTTGTTCCCTTTTCATCTGCACCAGGGAATCCTCAGCTATGGAAGAAGCTTCACAGCTGATCTAACCACTTGTTGGCGTTTGGAGCCCAAAGGTCTATACCGAAGAGTCGCCTTCCTGCAGTTAGGGGGGTTTCACTACCCGCTGCCCACTGCCGGATGCACAAGCGCCTAGATTACTATCCCTCTTCACATGATGTGCTCCTCTTTTTTTCCTTCCAGCAAAGTGGAGCCTTCCCTCGAAGGGGAACAGAGCTTGCACTCCTCTGACAGACTCTTAAGGATGCTCCTTCCCGTCCTCTCAAGACCTGAGGGTGACAGCCAGGACAATTTTCATAATCAGCACTGCAGGAAATACTGTACTTCTGCTGGCCAAGTGGCATAGTGTGTCCCTCACAGGGAAGGAGGAGGCTAAGGAAAGTGGCTGTATGATGTTTTCCTCTTTGGCATATTCAGCATCCTGCTGCAGGGCTGGTTGGGGCAGGACCCAGTGACGGAACACCTCCTGGGACCTGACAAGGTAAGAGCACACTGAGAAGAAGGTATGGCATATGCATCTTCCATTTCAAGCAGGGATGGAGAAGCCTCCCCAGGGAAGATGGCCCTTCAGCTACACATCATCAGCAGAATCAGCCACTTTGCTCCTCTGGGGCTCTCTGTCTTGGCAGGTAAATTAAGGATGCTGGAACATCATTATCATGCCACATCTCTTCCTTCCACTGCTGAATGACATGAAGCACAATCTCCAGGTCCAAGAAGAAGAAGAAGAAGGAGAGAGAGAGAGAGAGAGAGATGAAGATTGCAAGACCTAAAACGGAAATCCCTGGATAAAGGTTATTAACATATTCAAGAGAGAGAGAGAGAGAGAGAGAGAGAGAGAGAGATGAAGATTGCAAGACCTAAAACGGAAATCCCTGGATAAAGGTTATTAACATATTCAAGAGAAGGGCTCACCTTCGCCTTCTAGTCTTTTATGTGTAGGGAGCCTTTTAAGGGAAAGAGTTCATGCTTCCAGCCCTCCACTTGCAGATTGAAGTGGTGCAGGCATGGACAGGTTTCTCCCCTGGAATTGGCTGAATGTTTATTTTGGCTGTCATATTATGGGTGGGAGAGTTTCCTCAAAGCGGCTCTCTTCCTCCCATGGAGATCTTTTCCTGAAAAGAGATATCCATTCATCCAAATGGGACATAGTAAGACCAGGACCAGCCTAGCTGGTGGATTCTTGCCCCCGGCTTCTTCCTGATAGCCTGTAGTGGAACCAGCCATGCAAGAAGAGTAGAATCCTTTGTCAGAATGATGCCATGGGTGGGGAGGTTAGGGAAGCCAAAGGCTGACCTAGAGAAACAGGGCTTAGTGCACCCCTTTCTGCTCTCTGCTCCATCAAATTAGTGGATCAGCAGCTGACTGGGGGACGACAACTGGCAGATTTATTTATTTACTTCTGTATTTATATACCATTTTTCTCATCATCGGATTTCTGATCAGATTTATTCAAGGCAGTTTACATAGGCAGGCTATCCTACACCTGATAAGGATCTTTACAATATTGTTCTATTTATATATAGAACCTTCCATACTCCAGATGTTTTTCCCTTCCGAGTGCAGCCCCTCTTTCTGACTTGTGCTCTGCACTTCCAAGCTTCACAGGTTATCAAGATGTTATCTCTTTAGCTGACTCCTCCGCATTCCACCCTCTCACGGTGCCTTCTCAATGTCTTCACAAGGTCCGTCAGCAGCTGCCATCTCCCATCCAAGTGAGAACCAAGGTCAACCCTGCTTAGCTTCTTCAGGCAGGGCACCAGCTCAACCTCCAGGCCACAACTCCTGCCCCCAGATCTATCCGCTGCTCCCATTCCAGCTGCCTGGGGAAAAATCTTCCTTCCCAGGACAGCACAGACTCCAGTGTTTTTAGTTGAAAACCACATTGCAGTAGAGTCTGTGAGTGGTTAGATGTGACAACCCACTGAATTACCAATGTACATCTACTAGGCAAGCAAGGGGTCAAAACATAATCAGTTTATTAAAAATCTGTTAAAAAAAGGAATTAACCAAATGAGGAACGCGTAAAAAGAAAAATTGGGACGGATATGATAGTGTAAGAAAGGAGGAAGAAAGGAGAGCTTAATGTGGCCAAACTGAACTTGATTATAGGAAAGGTGGAATAAGGAAGAACTCAGTGGGAAGGAAAACAAAGAATAAGGAATGGCCAAATAGAACCTCATAATTTAAAAATGAAACGAAGGAATAAAAGAGAACTGTGGCCACACTGCGCCTGATAAAGTAGGACAAAAAAGGCAGGATAAGGGAGAGCTCAGTGATGAGAAAGAAAAGAAGGAATAAGATACAGGTAAGTGGCGATCAAATTTAGCCTGGTAACGCAAGAATGAAAGGAAGAAATAAAAGAAAGCTTAGTGGAGCGAAACTGAGCCTGATAACGTAGGAAAGAAACAAGGAATGAGGGAGAAAATAAAGGAATCACAGGTAAGAAGTGGCCAAATTGAGCCTCATAAGGTAAGACAGAAAAGGCAGAGCCACATGTGGCCAAACCAAGCTTCATAATGTATGAAATAAAAGAACGTAAAAATAGAACTTTATGCGGACTCCCTGAGCCTCATAAAGTAGAAAAGAAAAGGAGGAATAAGAGAAGGCTCAGTGGGAAAGAAAAAAAAGGAATAAGATACATCAGTGGTGTTGCTGTAGGTGGGGCGGAACGCTACATTTTGCAGCGCGCTGACCCTCCCTGCACGTTGTCTTCGCTCCACTGAATGACTCCGAGGGCGAGGGGGCCATAGCGCTGCCTCGTAGCGCCCTGCAGAACGTAGCGTTCCGCCCCACCTACAGCGACGCCAGTGAATACATTAAAGTAGTGGCAAACAGAGGTTGATAATGTAAGAAAGAACATAAAAGAGAGCTCATTGTGCCCAATTGAGCTTGATAACAGGAAGAACAAGGAGGAAGCAGGGAGAGATCAGTGGTGGTAAAGGGGAAAAAAGAATAAGACCCAGGGAAGTGGTGGCCCAAATGAACCTGGTAATGTAAGAAACAAGACAAGGAATAAAAGGGAGCCAAGTGGGGATAAAATTGAGCCTGGGAATGTAGGGGGGAAATGGAACATTATTGGAGAGCTCAGTAGGAAAAAAGACTCACGTAAGTTGTGGCCAAAATGAACCTCATAATGCAAGAGAGAAAAGAAGGGATAAAAGAGAGCTAAGTGTGCCCAAAATGAATCTGATAGTGTTGGAAAAACAGGAGGAATAAGGGAGAACTCAACGGTGGGAAAGAAGAAAAAGGAATAAGAATAAGGAATAAGGTAAGTGGTACATCGTGGCCAAACAGAGTCTGATAATGTAAGACTGAGAACAAGGAATTAAAAAAAGCCACATGTGGCCAAATTGAGACTGATAATGAAAAGAAGGAAGAAAAGAGAGCTAAGTGCTTCCCAATGGAGCTGGACAAAGTGGGGGGGGGGGATGGAACAAGGGAAAGATTAGCAGGAAGGAAAAAACAGGACTAAGACACAGGTACTGTAAGTACTGTAAGCAGGCCAGCGGGTGGCGCAGTGGGTTAAACCGCTGAACCATGAGCTGTCGATCGAAAGGTCGGCAGTTCGAATCCGCGACGGGGTGAGCTCTCGTTGCTTGGCCAGCTCCTGCCAACCTAGCAGTTCCAAAGCACGTTAATGCGAGTAGATAAATAGGTACCGCTTGCGGGAAGGTAAACAGCGCTCCGTGTTCCAGCTGCATGCTACGTGCTGCGGCAAGGAGAGTCATGCCGGCCACATGACCACGGAGGCGTCTTCGGACAACACTGGCTCTTCGGCTTTGAAATGGGGATGAGCACCACACCCTAGAGTCAGATACGACTGGACTTAAATGTCAGGGGACACCTTTACCTTTTACTGTAAGTAGTGGCCACATAAAGCCTGATAAAGAAAGAAAAGTCTGATAAGGTGGGGGGAGGGGAGGGAGGAATAAGTGTGAACTCAGTGGGAAAGAAAAAAAAAGCTATAAGACACAGGTAAGTAGTTACCAAGTAGAGCCTGATAACGTATTATGATAGAAAATAATGAATAAAATAAAGCCACATCTGGCCAAAATGAGACTAATGTAAGAAAGAAAGAAAAAAGGTAAAAAAAGAGCTAAGTATGGCCAAATCGAGCCTGATAACGGGGGTGGGGGGTGGGGGTGGGGAATACAGAGAGTTCAATGAGAAAGAAAAAGAAATAAGACACAGGTAAGTAGTGCTAGAACTAGCACCCAAAAAAGATGTCCTTTACATCATAGGAGACTGGAATGCTAAAGTAGGAAATCAAGAAATAACGGAACAGGCAAGTTTGGCCTTGGAGCGCAAAATGAAGCAGGGCAAAGGCTAACGGAGTTCTGTCAAGAGAACACGCTGGTCATAGCAAACACTCTTTTCCAACAACACAAGAGGCAACTCTACACATGGACATCACCAGAAGGTCAATACTGAAACCAGATAGATTATGTGCTTTGCAGCCAAAGATGGAGAAGCTCTATACAGTCAGTAAAAACAAGACCTGGAGCTGACTGTGGCTCAGATCATGAGCTTCTTATTGCAAAATTTAGACTTAAATTGAAGAATGTAGGGAACACCACTAGACCAGTCAGATATGACCTAAACCATATCCCTTATGAGTATACAGTGGAGGTGAAGAATAGATTTAGGGCATTAGACCTGGTAGACAGAGTGCCTGAAGAACTATGGACGGAGGTTCGTAATATTGTACAAGAGGCAGCAACTAAAACCATCCCAAAGAAAAAGAAATGCAAGAAAGCAAAGTGGCTGTCAGATGAGGCTTTACAAATAGCTGTGGAAAGAAGGAATGCGAAAAGCAAGGGTGAAAGGGAAAGATATAACCAACTGAATGCAGATTTCCAGAGAATAGCAAGGAGAGATAAGAAGGACTTCTTAAATGATCAATGCAAAGAAATCGAGGAAAACAACAGAATGGGGAGGACTAGTGATCTCTTCAAGAAAATTGGAGATATCAAGTGAACATTTTGTGCAAAGATGGGCATGATAAAGGACAAAAAAGGCAGGGACCTAACAGAAGCAGATGGCAAGAATACACAGAAGAACTATACAAGAAAGACCTGAATGTTCCTGATGACCACGCTGGTGTGGTCACTGACCCAGAGCCGGACATCCTAGAGAGTGAAGTCAAGTGGGCCTTAGGTAGCATTACTAACAACAAAGCTAGCGGAGATGATAATATCCCAGCTGAGCTACTTAAAATCCTAAATGATGATGCTGTGAAAGTGCTGCACTCAATATGCCAACAAATTTGGAAAACTCAGCAGTGGCCAAAGGATTGGAAAAGGTCAGTTTACGTTCCAATTCCAAAGAAGGGCAGTGCCAAAGAGTGTACAAACTACCGTACAATTGCACTCATTTCACATGCTAGCAAGGTTATGCTCAAAATAACCTTATTTTGAGCAAAATAACCTTATTTTGAGCATAACCAATATTTCCAAGTAAACCCACCTTGGCAAAGTCGCCTTGGCAAACTCACCTTGGCAACTTGCATTGGCAAGCTTGCCTTGGCATCCTCGTCTTGGCTTTAAGTCAATTTAACCGATTTGGTCGAATCAGGGCTGCAGTTCTAAGGGGGTACCATGCTCGGGAAGGTGGAATAAGGGAGAGTTTAGTGCAAAGGAAAAAAACTGCAGGGGTGTGGTGTCACCCCCGGAAGTGACTTCACACCCATGTTACTTCCAGGGATGAAATTTTGAATTATGCCCCTGAGTACCACAGTGGCTAGCTATGCACTCTGTGGCAGTAGCAGCTGCGGTCAGGCTTTTAGTTAGAGCTCCAACAAGCATGCCGTACCTTGGGGGCAGCCATCCTGCCACAGCTGCCATCTTGAGGGCACCTCTCATGCACACCCTAACATGATCTTCCAGGGTGGCACCTAGGGCCCCCACCCTCCGCTAGGTACACTACTAGCTGAGTCTGTTACTGCTAGAGAACCGGGAGTTGCCCTCCGCCTCCAGTCAGCACCTTTTGCACGACCTCTTGCTCCTGCCAAACGAGGAGGTGGGGGGATGGAAGTCTCCAGCTGCTGGAGCATCCTCCGTCGTTGTACTCTGACACTTCCCCCTCCCCGTACCGCGGCCACCGCTTGAAGAGGCAGAGAGTGTGGGCGCTCCCGGCTCGAAGGGGCAGGCTCTCGTTGGTGGTTAGGTTCTGCAGGAAGCACTGCTGCTCCTTCTCTAGCAGCAGCAGGTACTGTCCGACAGTGCCATGGTCTACCGAGCATGGTACCCCTCTTAGAACTACAGCCCTGATTCGACCAAATCGGTTAAATTGGCTTAAAGCCAAGACGAGGATGCCAAGGCGAGCTTGCCAAAGCTCTTACGTGGAAATATTGGGTTTCATAGCAGAGCAACAGCGGAATACCCCTCTCCAGTGGTAGAAAGGATTATCTCAACCACCCAGGCTAGATTATCTCAATAAAAGACACATGGAGGCAGAGGCTGGTAAAAGTTACAAAAAGAAAATTTACTTACAGATTGCAGTTGCATATATACATCTTCCGATCAGAGGTCTAACATTCAGAGAACAAGGAACCCTATGTACTGTAACTATCCCTTTTGCATGTGGGGATGGGGGATGGGAGGCGCTCTGGTGAGGAGCGCATCTCCACACGTCCTTCTCCTTGGTAGGCTTTGGTCCAAGGGAACTTGGCTGGGAAGGGACAGGAAGGAAACAGTGTCAGGGGAGCCACACCCCTTCCAGGGACCAAAGAGAGGGCCATGTTTCCCAAAGCAACGATGCCAAGGTGAGTTGCCAGGGTGACGAGGCCAGGCGAGTTGCCAAGGCGAAAATGGCAAGGCAAGTTGCCAGGTCAATGTTACCAGGGCGATGCTGCCAAGGCGAGTTGCCAGTGCAACGATGCAAAGACAAGCTGCCAGGGCGATGATGTCAAGGCGACAATGCCAAGGTGAGTTGCAAAGGCGCCAATGCCAAGGTGAGTTGCCAGGGCAATGATGCCAGGGCGCCAATGCCAAGGTGAGTTGCCAGGGCGCCAATGCCAAGGCGTGTTGCCAGGGCGCCAATGCCAAGTTGAGTTGCCAAGGCAGACGATGCCAAGGCGAGTTGCCAGAGCGCCGATGCCAAGGTGAGTTGCCAGGGTGACGATACCAGGGCGCCGATGCCAAGGCGAGTTGCCAGAGCACCGTTGCCAAGGCGAGTTGCCAGGGCGCTGATGCCAAGGTGAGTTGCCAAGGTGACGATACCAGGGCGCCGATGCCAAGGCGAATTGCCAAGGCATCAATGCCAAGGCATGTTGCCAGGGTGCTGATGCCACGGTGAGTTGCCAAGGCGACAATGCCAAGGTGTTGCTAGGGTGACGATGCCAAGGCGATGATGCCAAGGTGAGTTGCCAGGGCGATGATGCCAAGGCGAGTTGCCAAGGTGATGATGCCAAGGCGAGTTGCCAGGGTGACGATGCCAAGGCGAGTTGCCAGGGTTCTGGTGCCAAGTTGCCAGGGCGACGATACCAGGGCGACGATGCCAAGGTGAGTTGCCAGGGAGACAATGCCAGGGTGACATTGCCAAGGCAAGTTGCCAGGGTGCAGATGCCAAGGTGAGTTGCCAAGGCGACAATGCCAACATGAGTTGCCAGGGCAATGATGCCAGGGCACCAATGCCAAGGCGAGTTGCCAGGGCGACGAAGCCAAGGTGATTTGCCAGCGTGACGATACCAGGGTGCCGAATCCAAGACGAGTTGCCAGAGCGACGATGCCAGGGTGCAGGTGCTAAGGTGAGTTGCCAAGACGACAATGCCAAGGTGAGTTGCCAGGGCGCCAATGCCAAGGCGAGTTGCCAAGGCAGATGAAGCCAAAGCCAATTGCCAGGGCACCGATGCCAAGGTGAGTTGCCAAGGCGACGATGCCAAGGTGAGTTGCCAGGCCGATGCTGCCAAGGTGAGTTGCCAGGGCAATGATGCCAAGGCAACGATAGCAAGGCGAGTTCCCAGGGCACCGATGCCAAGTTGTTTTGCCAAGGCGCCGATGCCAAGGTGACTTGCCTGGGTGACAATACCAGGGCGCCGATGCCAAGGCGTGTTGCCAGGGTGCCGATGCCACGGTGAGTTGCCAGGGTGCTATTGCCAAGGCGAGTTGCCAGGGCGACAATGACAAGGCGAGTTTCCAGAGCGACAATGACAAGGCGAGTTGCCAGGCCGATGCTGCCAAGGTGAGTTGCCAGGGCAATGATGCCAAGGTGTTGCCAGGGCATCGATGCCAAGGTGAGTTGCCAGGGTGACAATACCAAGGCGCCAATGCCAAGGCGATTTGTCAGAGCGCCGATGCCAAGGTGAGTTGCCAGGGCAATGATGCCAAGGCAACGATAGCAAGGCTAGTTGCCAGGGCAACGATGCTAAGTTGTATTGCCAAGATGCCGATGCAAAGGCCAGTTGCCAGGGCGCCGATGCCATGGTGAGTTGCCTGGGTGACAATACCAGGGCACCAATGCCAAGGCGAGTTGCCAGAGCGCCGATGCCAAGGTGAGTTGCAGGGCAACAATGCCAAGGCGAATTGCCATGGCAACAATGCCAAGGCGAGTTGCCAGGGTGCCGATGCCAAGGCGAGTTGCAGGGCAACAATGCCAAGGCGAATTGCCACGGCAACAATGCCAATGCGAGTTGCCAGGGCGCCAATGCCAAGGTGAGTTGCCAGGGCGACAATGCCAAGGCGAGTTTTGTTGGAAATACTGGGTTGTCATAGCAGAGCAACAACGGAATACCCCTCTCCAGTGGTAAAAAGGATTATCCCAACCACCCTGGCTAGTTTATCTCAATAATAATAATGTAAGAAAGAAGAAAAGTAATAAAAGAGAGCTATGTGTGGACTGCTTGAGCCTGATAATGTTGGGGGGGGGGGAGGAAGATAGTTCTGTGATATAGAAAAAAAGGAATAAAACATAGGTAAGTGGGGGCAACCTGAGCCTGATAACGTAAGAAAGAAAATGCTAAAAGAAGAGAGTTCAGTGTGGCCAAATTAAGTTCATCAAAATGTGGAGAGTGAAGGAGGAATAAAAGAGAATGATGGTGGTGAATTTAGGGAAGATGCTGGAAACGAAGGGAGAAAGGGAATAAAGTGCCACGTGGTAGAAAAGATCGTGGAAAAGAGAAGGAATAAGATAGCGATGGTGGGAAAGGGAAAGGAAGTAATTAAACAGAGGTAGATGGTCAGAAGGTCAGATGGCTTGCGGGAAGGTAAACAGCGCTCCGTGTTCCAGCTGCATGCTACGCGCTGCGGCAAGGAGAGTCATGCCGGCCACATGACCACGGAGGCGTCTTCGGACAACGCTGGCTCTTCGGCTTTGAAATGGGGATGAGCACCACACCCTAGAGTCGGACACGACTGGACTTAATTGTCAGGGGATACCTTTACTAGATGGTCAGAAACCGTGCGTGCGTGCAAGGAAGGAAGGAAGGAAGGAAGGAAGGAAGGAAGGAAGGAAAGGGTGTTGGACTCAGAGGTCATAAGAAAAACCAAAAACTCAGAGATCTGACTGTAATCTGAAGCAGCGATAGGAGAATGAAATGGGGAAGAAAAGAAAGTGAGAACATTTTCATATGTAGAGAAACTTTACCACATCTTCAAACCAACATTTTTAACTCTTTCCAAACAAAAAGAGTATGGTGGAAAAGAGAAGGAATTAACATATACAAGAAGTAGAGCACTGTGAAAACTACTATCCTGTGTTCCATTTTCAAAACGTCCTCTATCTTCCTATAGTAATATTGTGGAGACAGAGGGGTGCTGCTGTTTTAATGGAGTATTTGCTGCAGGTGTGGGGAGACATTTAAGTCTATTTAGACTCTGGCACTTTTCTTGGACAGAGGCAAACACAGCCAGGCCTACAAGCCCTCCTAATTCTTGTCGGGTTTGTCGGTTCGACTCAGTCGGACTGTTGCTTCGGCGGCTACGCTGGCTGCCGGATCGTTTCTGGGCACAATTCAAAGTGCTAGTTTTGACTTTTAAAGCCCTGGCTTTTTTATGTTCACCCAATCCTGTTGCTTGTCAAATTGGCCTTCTATCAAAGTTAGCAACAGTGTTGCTGGATAGAATGGACAAACGCACTCTGGATAAAAATGGATTTTTAAAAAATTAAATCTTAATTAAAAAAATAATTTTTTCATTGCTTATTTGATGGTTCCTAGCTTTGCATCACTGAACACCAAATAACTTCTCCAGTACAGCATGTTAATGGATCACTCAAAAAGAAAAAGAAAAAAAAGAGGTTCTCATCCAGTCCATTCTGGTTTGGGAACCACTGCTCTAAAGGAAGTGCAAGGATAACTCTCCGCCCAGGCACATGACAAGTTGTCCTGAGAATGGACTTACCCCAGCTGCAGGGAAGAGAGCTACATGGACTTGCTTTGCTTGGAAGATGTGATTCATTCTTCCTACCTTGTACCTTTTCCCGTGGGGCTATTCCCAAAAAGCTTTGGTAATAGAGGTATGGAGGTATGGAGTAAGATCCCAAGCAAACTACAGTGTAGTAAACTCTGATTTCTGCCTGAAAGCTGGTTATTGAAAGACAGGATTCTTGAAGCATGGAGTATTACCGACGCCTACTGATGACCTATCTGTAGAAACAAAACGCATAGAATTTGCACAATGGCTGCATGAATTGTTCACCAGGGCCCAGTGTGGATTTGAGATACTGTATTTGTACTGTAAAATTAACACACATTGTCTGAACAGAAATATGGACCCATCACCAAACAACTTAATATTTATGTTGTTTGAATATATAGTTGAACCTTTTTATCCACTGAGGTTCTGTTCCCGGAACCACAGTGGATAAGAAAATCAGTGTTATAAAAACCGGGGTGGGGGCGGTGCCACATTACCGTTTTTCCAGCATCTTCGGTGCTTCCCTCCTCCTGAGTTTGTTTAAACTGACTGTGGGAAAAACACTACCAGAAGCAACCTGTAGATGGTGCCAGAGACTCCCAGTTGCATTTTTTTTCTTTTTTCAGCAGTTTAAACACACCACAAAGCAGCTGGCAGACCCCCAAGAGATTCCTGGTTGCGTTTTTTTTCTTTTTTCAGCACTTTGGATGCGTGCAGGGGCGGGAAGTGGCTGGCAGGCCCCCGACTGTTGAGTAAAAACCGTGGATAAGACTGTATACCCACTTTGGGGGTACGCAGGCCCCCAAAGGTTGAGAACCCCTGCTCTAGAGCAAGGACTTGTCATCTGGAGCAAGCAACTCTGAATGCTACGCAGTGGTCACACGTAGAACCCCTCACACGGAAGGGGCACATAGAACCCTTCACATGGCTGAAATTATTGTTGGCAATTGTGAACTGGTGTATACAGTAGTTTGGTTATTTTTTATATTTTGAGGCATGGGCTACTAATCTACATGGATTCGGAATCCGTCAAGCACAAAACAATTTCCTTTTTAAAAATGACCTTATCACTTATTGTGGTAGTAACTTGATGCCTAGGCTGTTACGCTCTGAAAATGCAAATGAAGTATCAGATTTAAATTAGATCTCTTTCACGCCAACTGCAGAAGTGCATATGTTGTATTCATTTTTCATATAAGTGATATTTAAGGTGTACACTGTACTAACATGTTTCTTCTGTTACATACATACAAACTATAGGCAAGCAAAAGCAAAAATAAACATAGCAAATTTGAGTTACATACAGGTAATCCAGTCTCGGCACATCACACAAAAAAGTCTATTTTCCTGTACATTTCTTAAGAATCAATGGCGAGGAGTATTACTATTGGCTGGTTAATTCGTTTTGGTTTAGTAAAATCTTAAGACTTTTTCCTACAGCTGCCAATGTAGGTTTCCTACAGCTGCCTACAATGTTTCCTACAGCTGCCAAAAAAATCTTTTTCCTACAGCTGCCAATACTGCTTCATGCCTGTGAAATACAAAATTGTTAGCTGGCTTCGGCTGTTTTCACAAGGAAGCTTAGAGAAGTTTTTGTATTTCCCATGTCTGGAAATTGAATGTTCAGATTATTTAAAAATAGTTCTACTCTGCCTTTGCTTGTTGTCTTGTGGCACCTTAAAGACTAACAACATATCCTAGCATGAACGTTTGCAGTCAGGATCCATGCTGGCAGATGCAGGAAGTGGACACTCACTTGAATATTCATGCCCACAAATTGTACATAAAAGTATCAAAAATGCCCCAAGCATTGTGTGAAAGTGTCCATATTCTGAATCAGACTAATTAGCCCAGCACTGGCAAAATGTCTTGACAAAAGTCGAGAAGACTTGGCAGCATGCATCAATCAAATCAGGAGATTCAGTACATACCCAGCATGCACTCAGCTACGGAGCTACAGTCTCTCACTGACTAGGTCGATATAAATGTTATGCTCCATACAATGACGCAGAATCAAAACAGTCAAAGGCCCCAATCCTATCCTTTTCCCCTCCTGCCGGTGCAGCTGCACTGCTGGAGCACGTGCTGCATCCTGTGTGGTGGTGGTGGTGGTGGTGGGTGCAGTCCCAGAGGTCTCCCCTGAGTAAAGGAACATTTGTTCCCTTACCTCCAGAACTGAGGGTAAACCTCCAGAACTGAAGTGGGTCTACTCAGATGTGCGCCAGCAAAACTGTTGGCACAAGTCCGAGTGAACCCAGGAAGGCGGATCGAGGCCCGGAAGGAGGATAGGATATTGGCGGCAGCACTGCTGCTGATACTGCCCCCTTCCAGCCTTGTTCTGCTCCCAGTTCCTTACCCTCCCTCCCTCCCCCGATGCTGACATATCAGTGCTGGGGGTTGTGATGGATCCACTGGCAGCGACCCAGTTGCTCTCGACAGCGGGTTGCATTTGCGACCGCCATAACAAGCCTACACGGCCCATATAGGGCTGAAAATGTCATTGTATGTGATGCTTGGAGCTCAAGAAGACTTATTAAACCTACATAATGGCCTAGTTATAGTCCAAATTTAACAAAACTATTCCTAGCACATGTTGTTCCATCTTCATAGCTCTTTTGTTTTAAGACCAGGCCTATACAACTTGTGACCTACAAAACTGAATGTGGCCTATCGCTTAGCCAGCTATGCTGTGTGATCTGCGAGGCAAGCAGGAAAAGTAAGCTTACCAAGAGTTTGGTGAGCTGGCATATGTAGGCTACATTGTTAAGTAGATTATAAATTGTTCAGAGCTGTTGTAGTCAGTTCAGAGCTGTTGTAGTCAGTCTTCCAACAATGGGTGCAAGCATGCACTCCAAGACTATCAGACAGACCAGAGGGGACAGAAATGGAAAATTATATTTAAAACAATATGTAGCAACCCTTATGTTTGCTCTTCCATTTGAACTGCAATTAATTACATACACAGTAACAAAAAAGGTCTGTTTCTGACTCCCAAAGCATCACCAATGCCCCAGCACCCTCACCAAATTACAAATTCCAGAATTTTATGGGAAAACCCAGGACAATTGCAATGGTATAAAACCAATATCAGATTGTAATGTATGTAGATATAGCCTTATATACAGTATGTTCTTCATGGTGCTGAAATGAGTACTTAGGAAATTAGTATTTTAAACATGTGTACATTTGGGAAAAAAAGTCCAAGTGATTAAAAAAGTCTACTTCAAAACATTGAAAGCCTGACAGTACTGAATATATGTCTTTTATAAAATTTTAATTGGAAGTTTTGTCCAAATCTGTGAAAGTGATCATGGTCAGCCAAATAATGGCAAAGGGCACAGAGACAGACACAAAAGGTTGGATGCATAGAAGCAGACCTTCATAAGTACGACACAGTCCCCGTTGTTGGTTGACCAGAGGGACTCGCTGTTGATGTAGGTAAAATCAAAGTTCACAAACTTCAGGTCCTTCTTGAGATACATCTCGTTCAATTTATTTAATGTTCGTACAAAAGCATATTTAGACGCACAGCTGTAGGCTTCCCAACTGTAGACTTTCTTGAAATGCATATCAAACCATGGATTATCCTAAGGGGGGGGGGGGGGGAGAAAAGAACCAGGAAGTATTACTTGTATAAGTATTATACAGTATAAGTATTACTTGTATTTCAAGGTCTAAAATCTTTCTATCTTGCTGCACTCAGCTACCTTGTAGCCATGGCACACTACTGCGGATTAACAAAGTAGCTTGTAAGCCAAAATAGATTTTGGAAATATTTTCAAAACCTAACTCTTTTTAATTTTTTACAAATGGTGTCAAGAGAGTGAAAAAACCTCCCTCTGTAGTCTGAAGGGCTGATAAGCTGCAGAGCCTCTGTGGGGGAGTGGAGCTGCAGCTGAAGCGTGCTGAGGCGAACGGCAGAGAGAGAGAGAGAGAGAGAGAGAGAGAGAGAGAGAGAGAGAGAGAGAGAGAGAGAGCTGGACTGTGAAAGCAACATCTCGAATGAAGGGTTCCACGAAAGATTAGAACGTTATTATATTGTAAAAACCCCTTGGGGTTTAGAACAGCCTGCCCATGTACACCGCCTTGAATTAAAGTTGGAGGAGAAATCCAATGACCAGAAAGGTGGTATATAAATACTGTATATTAAATTATTATTATTATTATTATTATTATGAAGGGAGATATTTTTTCTCTGGCACCATTTGTAGTAGGGAACTATAACGGTTACAGTTTATAGTAGCCATCAATTGAACCACAATAGTCTAGTCACTTCTTCACTATGGCCTTTTCAAATGGACCTCCCTCCTCGTATCTTTTCCCTCCTATTAACTTGCATCTTTTGGGGCCCAATCCTATCCCCTGCCAGTCAATAGCACAGTACATGCGCTGCATGCTGTGGTGGTGGGTGTGTGACCAGATGGCCCAGGAGAGGTTTTACTTACCTCTCCGTAGGCCTCCTGGCTATCAATGGGTCTCCTCAGATCTATGCCAGCTATTTTGCCAGCATACGTCCAAGGAGAGGCGGGTGGTGGTGGTGTTGATCCGGGAAAACAGGGATAGGATTCCGGCATGCACTGCTGCCACTGAGATCCACCCGACCCCACCAGCCCACTCCCCACCCCGAACCTCCCCCTCCACCACCTTTACTTGCTCCAGTTTGGCATCCGGAAGCCACTGCCATGCACACCAGGCCTCCAGCTATTTGCGCTGGTAGCCCTAAAGTACACATCAGCAGCTCATCTTGCATAATGCCAAAGTGGCAGTTATGGCGGTGGACCGGGAGTTCTGCAGCTGTACGTGCCCTACAGGATTGGGCCGTTAGTCTTTCTTTACTGTCTTAGATTGTAACCATGAGAGCTGACCCTGTATCTTTTAATTTATTTTGTGTAGTTAATTCAGGCACTGTACAATAATTTATTTTGTGTGATTAATTCAGACATGGAGAACTTAAGAAGAAACTCTCACCATTCTGGATTGTATCCAAAAGAAAGTCATGATTAAGTACTACTGAAATCAATTCACAATTCGTCCCAATTCACTGAAACCAATGAGACAAGTTAGTCATGAACAAGTCTTATTAATTTCAATGGGACTGAGGCAGCCGCACTTATTTAGGACAAAGTGTCATTGAAATCAGCAGGGCTTACTTCTGAATAGACATGCATAGTCTTGCGCTGTTAGTCATGATTCACTTCTTTGGACTACAACCCTCCTAATCATTCCTACCTTCACGGTTAACAACATATTATAAACAACAATAAAACAACAATAAAACAAGATAAAAACCAGTATCAATAAACATGGCAAGTTGAGTGTAAAGCCCTGTTTAGTTGTTATAAATCTATGACCATTTGAGTACAGCATCTATGCTGAAGCATCTATGCATGAGCATTTATGCTGAAAATCCTGCCCCTGTGCTGACAAAGAAACATAAGCCCTGCTGGATCAGGCCAAAAGCCCTTCTAGTCCAGCATTCTGTTTCACCAGCTGCCTCTGGGAAGCCCATAAGCAGGAAAGGCATACTTCTCTCCCGCCATTGCTCCCCTGCAATGGTATTCAGAGGCATACTGCTAAAGAACCTAGAGCAGGGTTTCTCAATGTGGATCACGGTGGGACACTTGGTGGGTCACGGAGGCCACATGGGGTGGGTCGCGTTTTGGGCCCTCCCATCCAAATCAGAGCAATTCCAGTAGCTGAATGACTTACCAAGAGGGCAGGGAGGCCTCTTCCTGGTCGCGCCAGGCCGATGACCCACTGCACAGGCCTCTGTGGGCCTCAGAATGGTCTACAGAAGCCTCAGAAAGCCACTTCTGGTTTGCGTCTGAAAACCGGAAGTGGCTTTCTGGGGCTTCTGCGAGTCATTCTGAGGCCCACAGAGGCCTGTGCAGTGGGTTGCTGGCCTGGCGCGACCAGGAAGAGGCCTCCCCGCCCTCCCGGTAAGTCATTCTGGTGCTGCAACCCACCATGGGAGACGAGGTGGGTTGCGGTGCTGAAGAGTTTTAGAACACCTGACTTAGAGTTAATGCATAACCCTCATGACTAGTAGCCCGATAGACTTGTCCTCCATGACTTGGTCCAATCCCATGTTAAAGTCATCCAAGCTAGTGGCCATTGCCACATCTTGTGGCAACACGTTCCACAGACTAATTATGTGCTGTGTGAAGAAGTACCTCCTTTTGTCCATCCTAAATCTCCCGCCAATCAGTTTCATTGGATGAGTCCTGGTTCTAGTATTGTGAGAAAGAAACACTTCTTTCTATCCACTCTCTCCACATCATACATAATTTTACTGATCTCAATCATCCTTCCCCCCCCCCCGCATTTTTTTCCAAGCTAAAAAATCGCAAACATGTGAAACTTGGAAACAGGTGACGTGTTGAAGCCCCATTCTCACCCTCCCCACAACAAACACTGGACATGGGGAAAGTTTGCCCAATGACTGCCAGCCTGGGACATTTGATGAAGTGGACTGTAGAGTCTACAAGGTTTATGCTGAAATAAATCGATTAGTCTTTAAGGTGCTACATCTCTGTTGTTTTTGCGGAAGCACACGAACACAGCTACAGCAATACCTTGACTTTCATCCACTTGACTTTCATTGCTTTGCTCTTTCAGCCGTTTTCAATTATAACCACATTTCAAATTTTGTCCACATGCTTTCCTCTTTTGTACAATTTCATCCAACATTCCATGACATTGTATGTTTATTTCTATTTCGCACACATTCGCATGTGTTATATACCCATTTATGTTTATCGCCGGCCAAAATACATTTGCAAGCTAAGGTTATGCTTTGACATTCATCCATTATTGACTTTTGTCCATGCTCTGGACCCTAACCAGACAAAAAGTGCAAGGTATTGCTGCCCCCCCCCCCGGAAGATCTGTTGTGTGTGTGTGTGTGTGTGTGTGTGTGCGTGCACGCACATGTAAAATATGCATGGTATATAGAGGTGCTCAGAATACTGATTCTGAAAACCCAAGATGCTGTTTTAACATTACAACCATTTACATTAATCCTGCAGCACATATAAGGAACAAGTATGCCCTATAATAAAATGCAGCACTCACAGCATCAGCCTCTTTTCCATCAATCATCTCCAGATCTTTGAGATACCATTTTTCAGATATTTCATAGTTCTCTTCGAGGCCTACTCGAAAGCATTTAACCATAGATATTTGTACTTCTTTGCCTTTTGTTACTGTAAGACAAAACATTATATTTTTATAAAGCATCAAAAAATGAAATATTTATAAAATGCTTTTAAAAACACTTTGTAATGGCGATTAGTGAGAGGCTCTCAGCAGTGCTTTAAGTTTGGTTACTTTTAAATGATATACTATTTTCATTCTGTTGTACATGAACAGACCAAGTCTGTACACTGTATACTATACATAACATCTGGATTGTTATATCCTATGCAATATGCACAAATTTATTAACAGAAAGAACACAACAGCAGATGAAAATGTCAATGACTTTTTTTTCTTTTTTGCCTTCAACTAAACACTCAGATCATCACCTGGATCATCAGTACATTTACTTGGAAGTAAGTTTCAAGTTTAATGGGAAGTATATTTGGCTACAGCCTCAATTGCACAACAGTTCAATAGCTCCAAAATTCTGTACAAGCACTGACCAATGTTTGCATTATCTGCTACTGATACTCACACAAAGGGCGCAATCCTGACGAACATGCTGGCGACGGAACGAGCTGTGAAACTGTTTTTGTTCCATGCATCCCAATCATCCCATCAGACTACCCTTTCGAATTTAAAAGACTGCAATTTCCTTCAATGTATGCTTCGTGATGAATATCAATAAGCCCCAGGGACAATCCTTAAAACAGGCTGGCATCAATATAAGGGAAGACTGCTTCTCTCATGGGCAATTTTATGTAGTGTGTTCAAGGGTTAGTAAACCAAGTACCTTGCTGATATTAGCACTGGAGGGTAAAACTGCACACAAGGTGTACCAAGAAGCACTAGTCACATATGTGATCTACAGTTAGATGTAGAGTAAGGAAAACTGTGGGTACCACCTAAAGTGGTTGTGCTTGCTGTGGCTGAGGGCCAAGGGATCCTCGGGACACTCCACTAGTGGCTCCCCTTGTGGTTTCAGAGTATTCCTCTTCCCTTGCACCATCTCATGAAGCTGCTGAGGGTTTCCCCAATAGTTTTTCAGGGGGTTCAGAAGGGAGGGATGGAGAAAGAGCTTGTGCTCACACACTGGCATATGTGTAATGATATAGTGATTCTGGTATGGGAAACTTAGACCTGGAAGATCCAGGTTCAAATCCCTACTGAGCTATGAAGCTTCCTGGGTGACCTTAGGCCAGTCACTATCTCTGAGCCTCACCTACCTCACAGGGTTGTTGTGAGGTCAAAAGAACGGAAGGAACTATGTACACCACCACCCTGAGCTCCTTGGAAGAAGGGCAGTATAAAAATGTGGAAAAATTATACACTATGACTTTTGTACATCGTTCTCAGAGAAGTGGTTTGTATTATGCTTTAATAATTTTCCTTCTGTGGTCAGGGATTATAACTTCCTAGACCATGTTGGGCCAGGTTAATCCATTTTGCTCTGGCTCACCACACTATTACCAACAAAAAACTGCTTAGCATCTGTAGAGCTGTCCAGGGTGCTGACTGTGGTTTATGGGCAGGTGTTCTATGCCCAATGAAGAACTAGACTGCCTTTGTTGTCAGCTCAAATGCTGACTCTGTCTGCTGAAATATGTGTTAAGGGATACAGAAAGAAAATTGTGCATGTAAGCTTACAATCTCTCCTTCATGGATCATTGCCTTGTCGTGGCGAAGGGGCTTGCGTAACTCAATGAAGCCATGAGCTATGCCGTGCAGGGACACCCAAGACGGACAGGTCGTAGCAGAGAGTTCTGACTAAAAGTGATCCACTGGAGAAGGAAATGGCAACCCACTCCAGTAACCTTGCCAAGAAAATCCCATGAACAGTACCAAAAGGATAAAAGATATGACGCCGGAAGATGAGCCCCTCAGGTCGGAAGGTGTCCAATATGCTACTGAGGAAGAGCAGAGGACTATTCCAAGTAGACCCAGAAAGAGTGAAGCGGCTGGGCCAAAGCCGAAAGGACGTCCAGCTGTGGATGTGTCTGAGGTTGAAAGGAAAATCCAATGCTGCAAGGAGCAATACTGCTTAGGAACATGGAATGTGAGGTCTATGAATCAAGGCAAGCTGGATGTGGTCAAAAATGAGATGATAAGACTGAACATTGACATCTTGGGAATCAGCGAACTAAAATGGACGGGCATGGGCGAATTTAAGTCAGGTGACCATCATATCTACTACTGTGGGCATGAATCCCTTAGAAGAAATGGAGTAGCCCTCATAGTCAATAAAAGAGTGGGAAAGGCAGTACTGGGGTGCAACCTCAAAAACGACAGAATGATTTCAGTTCGAATCCAAGGCAAACCATTCAACATTACAGTAATCCAAGTGTATGCCCCAACCACTGATGCCGAAGAAGATGAAGTTGAGCGGTTCTATGAAGACCTACAACACCTTCTAGAACTAGCACCCAAAAAAGATGTCCTTTACATCATAGGAGACTGGAATGCTAAAGTAGGAAATCAAGAAATAAATGGAACAACAGGCAAGTTTGGCCTTGGAGCGCAAAATGAAGCAGGGCAAAGGCTAACGGAGTTCTGTCAAGAGAACACGCTGGTCATAGCAAACACTCTTTTCCAACAACACAAGAGGCGACTCTACACATGGACATCACCAGATGGGCAATACCGAAACCAGATAGATTATGTGCTTTGCAGCCAAAGATGGAGAAGCTCTATACAATCAGTAAAAACAAGACCTGGAGCTGACTGTGGCTCAGATCATGAGCTTCTTATTGCAAAATTCAGACTTAAACTGAAGAATGTAGGGAACACCACTAGACCAGTCAGATATGACCTAAACCATATCCCTTATGAGTATACAGTGGAGGTGAAGAATAGATTTAGGGCATTAGACCTGGCAGACAGAGTGCCTGAAGAACTATGGACGGAAGTTCGTAACATTGTACAGGAGGCAGCAACGAAAACCATCCCAAAGAAAAAGAAATGCAAGAAAGCAAAGTGGCTGTCAGATGAGGCTTTACAAATAGCTGTGGAAAGAAGGAATGCAAAAAGCAAGGGTGAAAGGGAAAGATATAAACAACTGAATGCAGAGTTCCAGAGAATAGCAAGGAGAGATAAGAAGGCCTTCCTAAATGAACAATGCAAGGAAATTGAGGAAAACAACAGAATGGGGAGGACTAGAGATCTCTTCAAGAAAATTGGAGATATCAAGGGAACGTTTTGTGCAAAGATGGGCATGATAAAGGACAAAAAAGGCAGAGACCTAACAGAAGCAGAAGAGATTAAGAAGAGATGGCAAGAATACACAGAAGAACTATACAAGAAAGATCTTAATGTTCCTGATGACCACGCTGGTGTGGTCACTGACCCAGAGCCGGACATCCTAGAGAGTGAAGTCAAGTGGGCCTTAGGTAGCATTACTAACAACAAAGCTAGTGGAGATGATAATATCCCAGCTGAGCTACTTAAAATCCTAAATGATGATGCTGTGAAAGTGCTGCACTCAATATGCCAACAAATTTGGAAAACTCAGCAGTGGCCAAAGGATTGGAAAAGGTCAGTTTACGTTCCAATTCCAAAGAAGGGCAGTGCCAAAGAGTGTTCAAACTACCGTACAATTGCACTCATTTCACATGCTAGCAAGGTTATGCTCAAAATCCTACAAGCTAGGCTTCAGCAGTACGTGGACCGAGAACTACCGGAAGTACAAGCTGGGTTTCGAAGAGGCAGAGGAACTAGAGATCAAATTGCCAACATGCGGTGGATCATGGAGAAAGTACGAGAGTTCCAAAAAAACACCTACTTCTGCTTCATTGACTACGCAAAAGCCTTTGATTGTGTGGATCACAACAAACTGTGGCAAATTCTTAAAGAGATGGGGGTACCAGACCACCTTACCTGTCTCCTGAGAAACCTGTATGCGGGTCAAGAAGCAACAGTTCGGACCGGCCATGGAACAACTGATTGGTTCAAAATTGGGAAGGGAGTACGGCAAGGCTGTATATTGTCACCCTGCTTATTTAACTTATATGCAGAGTACATTATGAGAAATGCAGGGCTGAATGAATCGCAAGCCGGAATCAAGATTGCTGGGAGAAATATCAACAACCTCAGATATGCAGACGATACCACCCTAATGGCAGAAAGTGAAGAAGAACTAAAGAGCCTCTTGATGAGAGTGAAAGAGGAGAGTGCAAAAGTTGGCTTGAAACTCAACATTAATAAAACTAAGATCATGGCATCGGGTCCCATCAATTCTTGGCAAATAGAAGGGGCAGAAATGGAAGCAGTAACAGATTTTACTTTTCTGGGTTCCAAGATCACTGCAGACGGAGACAGCAGCCATGAAATTAAAAGACGCTTACTCCTTGGAAGGAAAGCTATGGCAAACTTAGACAGCATAATAAAAAGCAGAGATATCACCATGCCAACAAAAGTTCGTATAGTCAGGGCGATGGTGTTCCCAGTAGCAATGTATGGTTGCGAGAGTTGGACCATAAGGAAGGCTGAGCGCCGAAGAATAGATGCTTTTGAACTGTGGTGCTGGAGAAGACTCCTGAGAGTCCCTTGGACTGCTAGGAGATCAAATCAGTCAATTCTAAATGAAATCAAGCCTGACTGTTCCCTGGAAGGACAGGTACTGAGGCTGAAACTCAAATATTTTGGCCACCTAATGCGAAGAGAGGACTCTCTGGAGAAGACTCTGATGCTGGGAAAGATTGAAGGCAAAAGGAGAAGGGGAAGGCCAAGGATGAGATGGTTAGACAGCATCACCGATGCAACAAACATGAAAATGAGCGAACTCAGGAAGATAGTGGAGGACAGGAAGGCCTGGCGGGATATGGTTCATGGGATCACGAAGGGTCGGACACGACTTAACGACTGAACAACAACAACAACAAGCTTACAATCTGCAACTCATTAACCACCTAATCCTATTTTCTCACCCCTCCCCCGATTCAGTGGCACTAAAATGGGTACCACTGCATCCTGCAGGGGGGCAGTTGTGGAGGTCTCCTCTGGGGCCTGCGCCAGTGATTTTGCAAGTTCAGTTCCGAGTAGACCCCCTGTGCCACGGGGGCTTACCCCCAGGTACAGGAACAATTGTTCAACGGGAGGGGGGGTCTACTTGGACCTGAACTTTGCAAAATCGCTGGCGCAGGACCACGTGTACGCATGCCGTGGGATCAGATCCAGGAAGGGAGTTAGGGTGCAAAATCAGCGTCCGTGCTCATGATGAGCTGATCACAAGAGTATAGAGCTGCTTTTCTGGATCAGATCCAAGGCTCATCTGTTCCAGCACTCTATCTTCAACTTTGACCAGCCAGGTACTCCCAGGAAGTTCAGAAATAAAGCATGATGAATATAGTCATCTCTCAGAATCTGATAGTCAGAAGTATATTACCATGTCTTCTTCCAAAACTGCATTATTCTTGGAAAGTTGGATAGGGCTGGACCCTGACACTCCACCCTGGCATGCTTATTACCTCTTTTTTGCAAACAGCTACAGCCATCCTGACTACACTGGGTCCATGGCATTGGGGGAGAGCATTTTTAATGCTTTACCTCTACAACAATCCTGATCTGGATCAGTCCCTGCCACGGCTATTTGCTCCAGAAGAAAAAGTCCCATTGATGTCAATGGTAGCTTTCTTCTTACAAAAAAGCTGAGAGAGCTGGATTGGAGCTGTGGCAGACAGAAAGGGTTAAAGCCCCCATGTCATGGTCCCAATCCAAGACAGTTTCATAGCTGATATTTACAAAAACAAAATGTATAGTTTGGTCCAGAGATGCTCAGGATACCTACATATAAATGTGTCCAGAATGAAAGAAATATAGATGTATTTTTATCAGATTAAATAGCCTTGAAAATGTGCAAATATCTGTGTTCCTTAATTAAAGATCACCCAAAGCAGTATTATTTGAACATTTCCTCAATATGAGTTATGTATTTTGAACCTCAGGCACAGATTAAAAAATTATAATATTCATATAGAATGATTATGAATATTGGACATACCTTTCCTAATAGCTGGCTTTGCTGTATTTTGTCTGTTATAAACAACTTTGCTCCAAGTATGTTATAGGCATTGAAAAAAAAGTTATTTTAACACTGAAAGCATTATGAAATAAGTATTTATTAGAGTTCTATAACATCAGCTCAGAAATCAGTTTTGAATTGAGGGAGAAATGACAAAGGATTCTCCCAAGTTCTCCTGAAGAGCTATAACTCTCAAGAAACAAGACAGCCATCAAAACAAACCCCAAATTTATTTAAATCAATTGCTTGGAGCACACCAGTCAAACCTTATCAAAGAGCAGTGGAGTAATGCGCACACCTTACATCCATTTTACATATCTATTTATAAACTTTTCAATATCTCATTAACATTAAACTATTCCCCATAAAAACATATCATTTTAACTGTGCAGTATATCTGTTTTCTAAATTCTTAGACACGCATAGAGCAAATTCCACTAACTTTCTATTCTCCTATGTAACGTGGTTGAATCTTACTAAGAGCGCAATCCTGCGCACAGGAACGACGACGGAATACGTGTTCTGTCGCAAATTAGCTGTAAGGCATGTTTGCGACAACTCGGGAGTAAGGGAGGCCAGCGCAAGGCCGGTCACCCTCACTCCATTGCCGAGACAGCCATGCGGTCGCTGGACTGCAGGTTGGATCCTTAAGCTGGATTGTGTTGTAGCTCACTAACTTTCATTTCTCCTATGTCAGTGGTTCTGCAATAAATTAGGACTCTGTTTCTAGACACAGACAGATAAGCTAGTAAATAATACTGTTAACTGGGCAAGTTCAGGATCACAGTGCCATCTTATTCTAGAAGACCTACAATTTCTTTGACAGAATAAACACTGAAGCGCTTTCCAGTTGACCTGATAACCAAGTGACCACCCAAAGAGTCACAGTGCTGCAAATACTCACAGCGGTCGCACTGAGCCATCTGAAGGTCATGCTGAGCCTGCGGCCCATTCCATGGGCCTCCCCACGCCACGTCTCAGAACTCTTCCCGGACGCGACCAGAATCAACTCCCGGTTTGCGGACACAAAAGGTGTTCTGAGGCGCGGGGAGGTCCATGGAGTGGGCCACAGTCTTCTCCATGCCTCAGAACACCTCCCAGACATGACCGGAAGTGACTTCCGGTCTCATCCGGGAGGTGTACTGAAGTGCAGGGAGGCCACCTGCAGTTATGCGGGATGGCCATCCGTCGATGGCCAAATCCACGGATGGCTAACCAGCAGATAATGGGGGCGACTGTATATATAAAAACCTCTCCAACTTAAAAAAGGCAGTTTTCAAAAACTAAATCAATGCTATTGATAAACAGATGTCCTAAGCTTGCCTGCTTGGAAGCGTGAATTCCATTGAAATGGAATTTATTTTCAAGCAAGTATGGTCAGAATTGTCATTTTCCCAGCACTTTCATCTTACACTGGTGAGAACCAAAATAGCTGCTTGAAGCACATCAAAGACTGGGGATCACCCAGTGGAATTTTTGAGTTTTCTCCCTTTCATTAGTAGATCCTCATGCCATAAAACAACCTGTTTTTGGAATTCCTTCAGCTTCAAAACCTGTTTATTATGTGGCATGGAATGTTGCTGTTTGAGATACACAATATAAAAGCCAGCATGGTTTGTTTTCTTTGGATTCTGGCCAAAATTTGGAAGAGGAGATTATATAGTTCCTCTTTGCACAGCACAACTATCAGGCATACTGATTGGAATTTAGCTCCCTTTTGAGTTAATGGGAGTCTGGTTGTCAGAGTGAATCCCTGGGTAAGGCAAAGTGAGAAATATGAATAACAAAAGTGGATTTCAGTGACAGCACTAGGTCCTGAAATTGAAGTTCCAATACTTTGCTTGGCATCAAGCATTTTTCTCCAGTGGTGTAGCAAGGAACCATCCAATGCAAATGAAAATTCTGCAGATATACACTGAAGGGTGATGTTTGAGGGAGGTTCTTCTGGTTTTGCAGGCTGCCTCTCTGAAGCCTGCAAAGGAAGTCTTTCAGTGAGGCTTATAATGGCAAAAGGAGAATTTTTTGGACAGATTCTGTAAAAAATGTCAGCAATTTCATATTATTAACTACAGATAATGAGAAAAGTGTTGCCTTAGATCTATTCTGCCCGCCATTTCTTTCTTAAAAGTTATTATTTCCTTTCATTCATTACCCAAGCTGAGTTTTGAACACAATCCTATACATGTTTACTCAGAATTAAGTCCCACTGTGTTCAGTGGGGTTATTCTCAGGTAAACATGTACAGGATTGCAGTCAAACTCACTGACAGTGCAATCCAACGTAAGGATCCGGCCGGCGGCCCAGGGCCGCCCGTCAGATCCTGTGCACCGGTGGCTGTTTTGCCGCCGGGCCGGAGGTCTCCTCAGGGAAAGGGACGCTCATCCCCTTCCTCGAGTGTAAACCGGGGCAGGCCCTATCGGCCTCCTCGGATTTCCGCAGCTAAATAGCTGGCGGAAGTTGGAGGGGGCTGTGTAACGGTCTAGCGGCCCGGCGGGGGCCAGGATATGGCCGAGGCCATCCCCTGCCCCCTCCCGGGCCAGCTAGGTCAATGGTCCCTCGCCCTCGCCCGGCAAACCACCCCTGCTGGATCCCGGCTTACCTGGTCCGGCGGGCGCTCGGGCGCTCCGTTGACGGAGCAAGGGAGGCCGGCCTTTGCGCCGGTCTCCCTTGCTCTCGAGTCGTCGTGAACGTGCTTTACGGCATGTCTGCGACGTCCCCCAGCAAAGAGTTTAGTTGCAAAGAGAATCTAATGTGGCCTATAAGAATGTCCCTGCATAACCTATTCTAGGGCCAGATACTGCACCGATTTCTCTTCCCAACCCCTTTACACAGTCCTGTTGGCTACTAGTATGTTGTTCAGTTAGTAGTTCAGAAAAAGAAATGGACTTTGTGTTTGCATTCTCTCAATGTCCTTCCATTGGAAGTGTTTAACAAGATAAAACGACAATTAGTGCTCTGTCTTATTACGACTGGACTTAATTGTCAGGGGTCACCTTTACCTTTATACCTCCACCAAACACGTTAGATGTACATGGCTGTGCCCCACTTCTCTGAACATTGAAAAGGCCTAGGGGCACAGCCTTACCTAGGCTCAGGCTTCCTTTAGAGCAGTGGTCACTGGACACTGAAGACGTATTTGCGTTGTTTTCACTGCTTTGACTGGTTCAGAAGGCGCGGGGACGGGGCGCTTCGTTCCTCCGTGTAAGGCAGGCTCCGATCACGGAGGAACTTAGAGCTCCGCCCCCCCCTGCAGTAACGCCGGTGAATGGATCTTAATAATAACTCCCTGATGCCCTGAGCCTTTGGAACTACGCTCATCTACCTGAGAG
Source organism: Plestiodon gilberti rubricaudatus (assembly GCA_026170595.1). Classification (NCBI taxonomy): domain Eukaryota; kingdom Metazoa; phylum Chordata; class Lepidosauria; order Squamata; family Scincidae; genus Plestiodon; species Plestiodon gilberti. The sequence goes on along the minus strand of JANXHW010000005.1, from coordinate 78,764,444 downwards.
GAGGAGCTGAGGTGTGAGTATCGGGTGACTCTGTGTGTGGTCAGTCAGAAAGAGAAAGACAGGCAGCATGCATGAGCTGTAGATTCTGGAAGAGATACAGGGTCCAATCCTATCCAACTTTCCAGCACTGATGCAGCCATGCCAAAAGGGTGTGCGCTGCATCCTGTGATGGAGGGCCAGTCATGGAGGCCGCCTCAAGGTAAGGGAACATTTGTTCCCTTACCTTGGGGCTGCATTGTGGCTGCATCGGCACTGGAAAGTTGGATAGAATTGGGCCTGCAGACTGATGGGATAGGCAGCCCAATCCTAACTGGGTGCGATGAAGCAGGGCCCATGCTGCATCCTATCACAAGAAGCAGCAGGCTGGAGGTCTCCTTGAGGCAAGGGGATATTCGACTGCCCTGGTAAAGCCCCAGCCTGCACTATGGGGCTACCTGGATCAGCGCGAGCTAAGTAGCTGGCGCAGAACCAAGAAGCCCCTGTCAGGCTTTCAAGCCCAGGAGGGGGAATAGGATTTGGCATGTGCCAGCACTGCCGATCCCACCCCTCCTGGGCCTGATCCGCTCCCTCTTCCCGCTACACCCTGCTCCTGTTCCACCACTTTGCTGCCCAGTGGTAGCTTATTGGCACTGTCAGGCACTCCTTCTTGATGTGGCTCCAGCTGGATGGTGAAGGCCTTCCCGCTGGTGTGCCTTACTGTCGCAAAAGCTTTACGGTGCTCAAACTCATATATTTGTAAATAAATAATTCGTTCCTCCGTGTAAGGCAGGCTCCGATCACGGAGGAACTTACAGCTCCGCCCCCCCCCTGCAGGGACGCCAGTGGATCCATTCACTAATCTCCTGGACCCCCAACCTCTGAATTCCAACCTACTGGATTCTTAGGTTAACACAAACAGCAGGCCAGCTAAAATTCTAGCATACAAAAGCAGTTGATCTAAGACTGGAATTTTAACTCCCAAAACTCATTTGCTAATCCTGTAACATTAGCCAATAGAATAGGAATTGTTGTTTACAATTCCTTCACAGTGTTCAGTGAGGTGACAAAGAAGATATTTTATAGTAGAATACAGTATAACGAAAAAGTGCGATAATAGGAATAAATAATTCAAAGACCTGAAATTCTGTGGATGTATTTTGACGATGTATTCTGGCTATACAATAAAACGTTTTGTGAAATCATGGCACAGATACGTAGACAATCACATTAGAGGAAGAGCAAGATCATATTTTCCCAGGATGTTAATATAAGCAATTTCTCTCTCTCTCTCTCACACACACACACACACACACACACACAACTTTTTTATGAATATAACTGCTGAGTTCTCAAAATGAGTCAATTAATGATAACCTGTGATTATAAATGATTACATTGCAAAAGTAGTGTCTTGTGTCTGCTGCCGAATACCAAAATACCAAGGCCCAAAGCAATGAATTAAATATCAAAGAAAGAAAGAAAGAAATCCCTTCTGCAATGGCTATTGGAACAAAGCCTACAACAAACTTATTTCAAGAAAGTGATCTATTTGTGTGTATTAGACAGAACAGCAAGCAAACCTATCTACTGTGTTTAAAACATATACATCTATGCAGGTAAATTCAATTCTCAGTTACTAGAAGGTACAAAAAAGCCATAGATACAGTTGCTAGACTGGCTGCTTTATGGGGTGTGCTTAACTTGGAAGACAGTCCCATTGATTTGGGTGGCTCTTACGTCCATCCAGGACTGCTATCTTACTTGGAAATAAATCTTATGAACTTCAGCTGGGAATTGCAGGTGGTCCCAGCCAGCTGTAGAGCCTCTGCCAGACAATAATACTTAACAATTATATAGCACTCCACCCACATTATTGCAGGGAGGGTCAGTTACTGAGGACTGAGGCCAAGACAACAATGGCTTGCCTAGTTAGCTCATGACCTCGTTGAGATTTGAACCACGATTGTGCTTCAACCACAAATTCCAAACCCCCAGATTCTGCTCCTATTGTAACTCCGGATGGATAGCTGAAGTCTGGACATAGTTAGTCTCAGTTTAAGCCCAGTCCCATTTACCTGAAGCACAGAGGTAGAAGCGGTCCTGACCGGGGCGTTCAACTTCAATGAACTCATGCAACCTCTGCCCAAGGGTTCGGAACAGTTTCTTCTTGAGGTCCTCCTTCACCAGTGAAGACATTGCCTTGGCTTTGATTGTCGCCGGTACGGCTGACTTCTCCTCCTTCAAATTCCTTCCCAGGAATCAGGGCTTCAGCAATCAGGCCACAGCTCCCAGTTGCCAACTGTCCAGCTTGCTAGCTAGAGGTGGAGCAGCAGCAGCAGCTCCATTCAACATCCAGCCTAACCTGAGAGGCTCCTCTGCTCTGCCATAGTTTGCTGATGCGACGCGAGGTTCCCTCCTGTGGGTCTTAGCAGCCCCTTGACTATCACAGGGCAGAGGCATCTTTAACGTCAAAGCAGCGAGAAAGCCCCATTCGCACTAACTCATTTGGACTCCATTATCCCAGTCAGTTTAACAGCTGCCTGGAGGTATTGATTGAGATGATCTTCCATTAAGGATATTACCACTGGCGAAAGAAGAGACAGGAGCAGGCGCTACATCTCCTCACCCGCACTCATCTGCAGCACTGCTGCTATTCCTGAACACTTAACTTTTCCCACAAGTCTACGTGCATCACTTCAGAAGCAGAGCAGAGCCAGCCAGTTCTGGCACCAAAACCACCTACTGGTTCAGAAAGGACTTCAGCACGAAATCTGGATCTCTGCTCTCATGTCAAAAAAAATCCATCATCCGGGCTATGGTATTAGGAAAGCTGATCTTTGCTGTGTAACCCTTCTTTCCCTGCTATTTTTTTAATAGGATTATAGCAATATTACAAAACATTTTATTTATGAACAGTTTGCCTTTTTCACTCTCCTCCAAAACGCCACACTTGTAACAAACAGTTTTCTCAACCTGATCTTTTCTATGCAACCTTAGTAGTTTGCTTTCTTTTAAACTCTATATTTTTGCCTCTTAAAGTGTGCCGAATCTCTCTCTGGTCTAATTAAGGAGAAAAAAAAAGTTAAAAATGACAAGATTGGCAAGCTACCCTGAGTTGGCAACTTGAGCCTTGCAGGGACAATTTGGAAAGAGCATCTGCATATACACTATTGATTTTGAATAATATCTTTAATTCATCTCCTTTCTCATTAGCAGAATGGTTTAGCAACATATGCCCACTTATGCCTTTTTGACAAGTGATGCTTAAATCAGCCTCACATTTCCTGTGGCTATAATTCAAATATAAACCTATATTAGTAGGAATGCATATTCAGATTAAAGTTAGCTCCCTTCCACCTTTTCTCCTGTACACAAATAGCGCCCCCCCCCAAAAAAAGTGGCAAGCTTATGAGGCTGAGCAAAATTACTCCTATGGCGCAAACGCCATACTTGGGGCTGAACTAAACACATTAAACTGCAGGCCAACGGCCCCTTTTATTTTGAAAAAGTGGTTCAAGAGTGGATGACAGAGAGCCCAGAGGTGATTATAGGGAGGGGATGCTTGACCCTTCTCTCCCCCCCCCCCATCAAAATTGCCTCCTCCTAAACTACTGTTTCAATCCCAAAAGGACTACTGTAGTTTGACCTGCGGTTCGATTTACTTCTCAGGATGGCTTTGGATTAGATGTAGAGCAGATCACACTTTGCATCTCATTCAAAGCAACCTGCAAGTAAAACTATACAGGGCTGTGCTGTATGTTTCATGTATGATTTCCCCACCCCCCTTCTTTTTAGGGTACTTCTGCATGACAGTTTTCCAATTTTCAGTACAGAACTTCAGCACTGATCTAGAGGTACAAGAAAATGGAGCAAGCTTTATTCTTGCAACAATCCCACTTTGACATTGTGTGAATCTGGTGGTACAGATTTGTGTGCTGATGCAGTCCTGTAATTCCCACACCTGTACTGTGGATAAGTTACGAGACCATCCCAGTAGGTCCTTCAGGCTGCAATCCTATCCACTTACCTGGCATTGGGATCACAGTAGACATGCATAGGATTGGGCTCACAGTTTAACATGTGCATCAGATCCACTTCAAACTCCTTCCTCCAGACTGCTCTGTATTATTCACAGCATTTAAAAAAAGGTGCCTTTCAGCATCTCCCATAATGTGGAAATGTATGAACTACTTTAATACTCTTTTGAACCCAGAGGAATCTAGATTTTAAACTGAGACATGATGACCACCTAAGAACTGTGAACTGATGTACCTTACCTGGTCAAGCATAAAAAGATGCATAAAACCTTTTCTTTTTCATTTGGCCCTTTCATTGTATTATGGATTTTTCTTTTTTTTTATGTTGCTGCCTTGAATATCATCATCTTATTTGTCTTGATTGCCTTTTTTACCTGCTCTACTTTGCATTTATGCTGGTGTTTGCAACTTTTCTCTACACCACTAGTATTGTTTTTACTATGTACCCGGTATATGTGTATTTATTATGATCTTATTGTAAGCCACCTTGGTTGCTCTGTTGTAGGGGGGGAAGCAGGGTAAAAATGGTTTAAATAAATAAATGTACACAGATGAACTATAGTAGATTTTATGGCTGTTTCTCAAGTACAGTACTGTACTTTTTTCCATGCTAGCCTTAATAACCAATTAAGCATTTGAGATTTTGTCTTACCTTAGCTTGGCCACCTTCCCCGCCCTCTCCCCATGGCTTTGTACACGACATGGCCGCCTGCAGAGAGGTGGCAATCCATCTGGTACAGCTTCCTTCAGTAAACCCATGCAGCCAAAGGGGAAGCAGCACTCACTGGCCTGGTCTACACCTGGAGGAGAATGCGATGTTGGTCAAATTCTCAAGTGGTAAGCAAATATGGGGGAACTCAGGGCTCACAGTTTTTGCAATGTTTCCCTGATGCAGCAACAGAGAAGCAAAACAAAACTCCCTGCAGGGAGAAAACTAGTCCAACGAGGAAAGGCTTGGCTAAGATCCTGTCCCGTAACGTACTACTACTACTATTATTATTATTTACAGGGATAATTTTTTTACATGAGACAACTATAAAAATCGACCACCTCACTGTCCTTCACACGGGGGAGGGGCAGATAGCAAACTTATATGTTCCTCTTTGACTGAGGCTGCAATCCTATGCACACTCAACCGGGAGTAAGCTCCATTGAACTCAGTGGGACTTATTTCTGAGTAGACATGCATTCAAGCATGGAAATTGCAAGCGTTACTGTGCAATCCTATCATAGGATTGCACTGTAACGCTTGCAATTTCCATGCTTGAAGAAGAAGGCATTGCTTGCATTCCCGCCTCTGTCTGCTTGCGCTGTTGGGGGAGGAAAAGGCGGCTCCCATCCTGCTAAAGTTTTGGTTCTTCGCGGTTGCCACAGGAATGAGCCCGCCCAGGGAGGACTGTATTCATCTCGTGGCGGCGTCCGAGCCATAGACTCCTCTGCGCGAATGGAGGTAGGCACGTCGACCCCACTTGGGAGATCCCTCCGCATGCAAGCGGGTCGCCCGCCGCCCCTCGGTCCCCTTTCCTGCCCTCGCTCTCTTCACGCGTGACTTTTCGTTTGTAGGGAGAAACGGAGGAGTGGTCGGAACGGCAGCGGTTTCGCAAAGCAGCCACAACCGTCGCGCACCTCTGCGGGCTCGTCTTGAGCAGGAAAAAGTAAAAAGCCGAGCAGCTCCGTTGCCTTCCCGCTCGCCTCCCGATTGCTAGAGGGGCTGTTAGTACCTAAGAGAGGGATAAAGTGCGCAGGCTCAAAAGTCTGCCTAGGAAGCTATATAAGTAGAGGTGGAAAACGTGCCGGTACATCTCAGATATGTGCCAACAGCTGTCACTACTAACCAAGGACGGAAACGCACTCTGCACACACTCAGAGGCACTCATTACTCCACACTTGTGGTAGGGTTGAGTCCTTTTGTTTAAAACTCCGCTTTTCTTCAGCCCTGCAAGCCTTTGCTGAAGGTGGCATTATGTAAACCGTAATTTACAGAAACTTGAGCAGTTCCTAGTTGCATCAAAAAATTAAATAAATAAAATAGCTCATCATGGCCTGAAGAGACTCGGGCTCCTGTGACCTGGTCTTCCTTTAAGCCAGGAGTTAGCCTTTGATTTCAGTGGGTGGGCTTAACCCCCTGGTGGTGTAAAGTGGTAACAAAAGAAGAGAATGCCCTGGGCCTGAACATGTGCCCCATACATATGGGATAAAAGGGGACTGACTTCCAGGCAGACTTGATTGTTGTCCTCTTATTTATTTATTATTTATTTTTCACATTTTTATACCGCCCTACCTCCAAGGAGCTCAGAGTGGTGTACATATTTCCTCCCCTCCTTTTGTCCTCACAACAACCCTGTGAGGTAGGTGGGGCTGAGAGATAGTGACTGGCCCAAGGTCACCCAGGAAGCTTCATGGCTGAGCAGGGATTTGAACCTGGATCTTCCAGGTCTAAGTCCAACTCCCAAACCACTACACCATCCTGGCATCTGGCACTACACCTGGTAGAAATTAGCATACCTACTAAATAAGTGCCATACTTCTCTCCCGCCATTGCTCCCCCTGCAGTAGTATCAAAGGCATACCGTTGCTGAACTGGAGGTAGCATATACTCCACATGATGAGTAGTCATTGATAGATAGACCTGTCTTCGTCTCCCCTCATTTAGGTTCACTTTTTTGAAGTCAGAATAACTTTTGCTAGTTGCCATATGATTTTAGTAGGAATCTACTTGGCTCACACAACTGGAAGTTCGGGAGGAAAACCCCAAGCCATAAATCTTAAGTTTGTCCCGAGGATTCTAATAGTTAAGGACAAGCAGGGGAAATGTTACATGGCATTGCGGCCTACAGATCCAGGTGTAGTGATGGTTCCATGAGTAACTGCATGTTAGAATTCTTCAAACAGGATCGTGTGACTTAAGTCTGAACTCGGCCAGCAGCAAAATCTTCCCATTCCCATCCCTTTTGGTGCCGGATCACTGTTACTTCAGTTTTGGACAGATTTCTTTCCAGCTGGCTTTCCTGCATCCATTCTTTGACCATTGTCAGACAGTGAGTAAGCTCCAGGATGCATGGATGTGATTGGGTGAAATAGCTGGACTCGGAAAACAGTTTATTTGTTGTATTTAGATCTAGTACTACAGAGATTGGAATATGGTGTTTTGTTTTGTTTTTGCAGTCACATTATCTGTCTCTTATTTTGATCACTTGGACAGGTGATCTCAGTCTAAATGTACCTAGATTGTTGCCTACAAATGCTTATTATTATTATTATTATTATTATTATTATTATTATTATTATTATTATTAACAGTATTTATATACCGCTTTTCAACAAAAAGTTCACAAAGCGGTTTACAGACAAAATCAAATGATTAAATGGCTCCCTGTCCCAAAAGGGATCACAATCTTAAAAAGATGCAGAAGAATACCAGCAAACAGTCACCAGAAAGACACTGTGTTGGGGTGAAAGGGGGCAGTTACTTATGCCATATTAAAGTATTTATAAAGGGAGCTTTATAAATTATTATAGTGGACCCTCTGCATCCACGTGTCCCGTATCCATGAATCCGCGGATCGAGCAAGTTGGAGCCTCCGGAGGCTGCTTCCGGATTACACTGGGCCCGCGACGTACTCCATTGGCCTCTGTGGACCCCAGGGGAAGTGACCAGAAGCGACTTCCAGTTTCATGTCCGCAACTTCTGGTTGCTTCCTCAAGGCGTCCTGGGGCCTGCGGAGGCCAATGGAGTGTGTCGCAGGCACAGCACGACCCGGAAGTGGCCTCCAGAGGCACCTACCCACTCGATCCGGTATGGCATTGTGGCACGACTTCAACACATTGAAGTCCTGACGGGGTATAATGGTTCCCGGAACCAATCCCCCACGGATACCGAGGGCCCACTGTTCTCGGGGGTGGTTTCCCCTTCTCTTTTCTCCTCTTCCTCCATGCTTTTGCTACTGCCAAAGATCCTTCCCAGGCTGCTGCTGTGGCACTGTCGCAGTTGCCTATGGTCACACCCTTAAATGTAAATGCTTGACTACATGAACTGTGTAAGTGGTTCTTTTTTTTAAAAGAAAGAAATGGGGAAACTGCACATGGAAGCAGGATAAAATATAATAAATGAATGCATAATGTCTATGCTCATCATTTTCAGAGTGACTCACAATGTACCTTGTTTCTTGTGCAGTTATACTGAAAGGAGTCCAGTAGTGCAATGGGCAATGTTTTACCTAAAGAGGCAGATGAACCTCAGAAGTGACCTCTTGTTCAACCTCAGTGATTATTCTAAAAACCAGTTTGTAAGTATTTCTGATGTTTCATAATAGTTTAATCTCTAAAAGCAGAGGTGCTGGGGCTCTTGCTAAGTGGCCTTAGTCCAACCTCAGTCTTCCATCCTTAATATGGAGGTGGTAACACTGGCTTACCTTACAAGACTGTTGTAAGGAGGAACAAGATAATTTATGTAAATTATTTGGAACGGTTGAGACGTGCCATATATGTAGTCATGTTTACATGTGGCCCTTCCTCCAGGGAGCTCAGGACAGTGTACATGGATCTTCCCCCTCCTTTTTTCCTTGCAACAACCCTGTGAGGTAGGTTAGACTAAGAGACGATGTTTGGCCGAAGGTCACCCAGTAAATTTGGTAGCCAATCGAGGATTTGGTTCCATGTTTTCCTGGTCCAAATGCTGAACACTCTGACCGCTGCATCTCTCTTGTGTATGTAGTATTGCTGATGCATTCAGGATATCGCGTAGCGCAAGGGTACAAAATACACTTGGGAGGGAGAGGGACGTATTTTATAACTGTACATAATTATTTATGTTTTTAAAGAGTCTTGTTAAGCTGTCTTCAGTGCCATTTGGCAGAAAGGTGGCATTCAAATTGCTTAATAAATAAAAACAAACAATTTCCATCTTAGCATTTTATTCGATGTAAACATTTTTGCTCAAGTACTGTAAAATAATAATTCCCAGGCTTAGCAGATCGTCGCCGGGATGGGAGCAGTCTACCCTTAAGGGGGAGGGGCGTTGGGGAGCCAGAACGCGTCGCGTCGATCTGGTAAGCCTGATAATTCCTATATTGCATATTATTGCAAAGTACTATACTGGTCCATGGAGTCACTCCAGTGCTTTGCTACTCCTGTATAAGTCACCTAGAAACTAATATACTGGGGGGGGGGGGGGAATCTACTATACTTTTTTGTTTTAAGTAGCTGTAAATTAAGATGCATCTCTATACTTGACAACTGGCTGAAATGCTGAAATGCTGGGTGCGAATTTATTAGCTGAAATGCTGGGTGCGAATTTCTCAATTCCAAGTTCTGCCATGGACTCACCAAGGGGCAAGTAATGAACAATAAGCCTCATTTTCCTATCTGCATAATAGGGTAATAATAGTGCCAAGCCTTGAAGGGCTATTAGAGGATAGCTTCTCAGTTGTAAACACTTGCACCAGTAAACACTTGTACCAGCCTGCCTACAAGGGAATGTAACATTTTGTAATCCCATGCTTTGTGATGGTTGGCATGCCCCATCCTAAGTACTTATTTTCCTGGCACAGCAAATCAAATGATCGCAGTATGAAAGTGCTATATTAAAAGTCAGCATTAACAGATGAGATGTAAGACAGTTAATGTACTGTTTTTTTTGAAAGTGGAAATGTTGCTTTTGCTGAGTCTTTTGGTCAGAGATTTCTTTGAAGATTTTGATGTCAGTCCAGAAAGTGATGAAAACAGTTTACATGCTTTTGTTCTGTAACAAGGTGATCAGTACCTTGCAGAACTAAGGCCCAATATTGGATGTGCTTTCAATAAACTAATTATGGCTTGGATCCAGAGAGCCCCCCCCCCGCTGCAGCCCCCCCCCATCACATTATATTCCATTCAGGCATGGCTTCAGGAGACACAAGGGGCTTCAACAGGAAGGAGGAGGCAAGAAAGCCATGTTGCACAAGCTTCATTCTACTCCAAGTTCTCTAGATCCAAAGCAATGGATTAAAGAAAAAAGTGCTAGCCAAATTGCATAACAATTTTATTACCAGAATACCTAAGAGATGGCTGCAATCCTATACACACCTGGAAGTGAGTTCTGTTGAACTCAATGGGTCTTACTTCTGAGTAGACACACATAGAATTGCACTGTTAGTTTGAGGCCAATCTTATGCATGTTTACTTGGAAATAAAATCCATGGTAGTTGTTATTATTAGTTGGATTTACTCTCAAGTAAGAATGCATAGGATTGCCACCTGAGGCTTCAATCATGTGCCTACTTACTTGGGAATATGCCCTTTTAAACTCAGTGGGAGTTTCCAAGAAAAGATGCATTTTCTGTGTATGATTTAAGTCTGTGTATGATTTACTGTAAATCTCAGAGTTCCATTATATGTGGAATGATTTCATGAAGAAATATCTCTATAAAATATCCTGTTTCTAGAAAATGATATCGATCCAGGATAAACACTGAGCTGAAATACTTCCCGTGACAACAGTGTTCGAGGTGTTTAAGTATCCAGGGTAACATCTAGGGCTATGGTCAATGAAACAAAAAAAAATCACTGGGTAATGTTTACTTTTTCTTTGTGTAGCAGAAGAAAGGTTTTGAAAAGCTTAAGCATCTGTTACATATTTGTCCAAAACAAAGAAGACAGCAAGACCTCCTGCAGGTAAGAAAAAGAAGAGTTCATTAGATGATAACATTAAAAACAGTAATATGAAAAATTATGTGCTGAATATTTGTACAGATGAACATTTTATATTTGTAGATAAATGTTGCTTTTATGAAATATTTTATTTCAATTATTTTTTCAGATTTTTATACTGCCCTGCTTCCAAGGAGCTCAGGGTGGTGTGCATGGTTCCTCCCCTCCTTTTTGTCCTCACAACAACCCTGTGAAGTAGGTTAGGCTGAGAGATACTGACTGGCCCAAGGTCACCCAGGCAGCTTCATGGCTGAGCGAGGATTTGAACCTGGATCTTCCAGGTCTAAATCCAGCACTACAACCACTACGTCATCCTGGCATATTTGGCCACAGTCCTTCAGATGACTTTCAGCATAATTTAACTGCTGGCTTAAGTTGACAGTCCTTATTTATACTGTACATCAGGGGTTCTCAACCAGTGGTACTAGTACCACCAGTGGTACTTTGGCCAGTTTCTGGTGGTACTCTGATGCAGTGCTTTTGGCAGCACATTTTCGCCCTCGAGAAGCTCCTGCCTTTGGCCGAACCTCTCATGAACGCTGAGAAGGGCCCGCCCGCCTAGAGCCTCCTACCTGTGTTTTCTGGCCTCCTAAAACCTGAAAACCTGGATGTAACTGGTGATGATGTCATCGCCGGTCACTTCTGGTGGTACGCAGCAAGAGAGTGGCACCGGAGGTGGTACTCGGCCAGGAAGGGGTTGAGAACCCCTGCTGTACATAATTTGTCTCAAGATTTGTCTCTTGAGACAGCCATTTTACCACATACAAGTTATGACAGTGTTGGACCCCAGGGTGATTTGAGTGCTGAAGTATTCATCTATTTGCATGTGTCAAGCACATCCAGCAAGTGATTTATGCTTGGAAAACTATATGCTGGACCAGGGTGGTTTTTTTTTTTTTAAGGCTGTCCCTCGCTGGTCAGCAGGGGAGCATGGGTGGGGAATGCGGACTGGTGCAGGCATTGTTCTGACATCAGGCCACAGAGGTGTGTGTGTGTGGGGGGAGGGGAAGAGCTCCTGTACTTTGCCACAAGAAAGAGGATGTGCCTCTTACCCCTCTAAGGAGGGGAAGGGGCAACACTCCCAGTGGGAGGACCTGCCCAGGGGCTAGAGAAGATGACAGAGGGGGGCAGAGCAGGAAGGGGCAGGGACAGCAGCCCCCTTGCTCAGCACAAAAAACCTGCAGCCTTGGGATGAGGCTGGTTGGGTTGAGACCGAGGGAGCAAAATGACTGGGGAGGACCCAGAAAGGACGCAAAACTACCAAGAGGTGGTGCGGCAGGACCGAGGGTGATGGCCAGACTCCTCCCTCTGAGGCCTAGTAGGAACTGCAGGTGGAACAGGATCAGATGATGCGGCGCAGGTGAAATCGGAGGAGCTGGGACTGGGAGTGTGGACCTCTCACTATGACCCCCTTTCCTTGAGGGTCATACAAAAGCATTTGTGGAGGTTCATTGAACAATTAAAGAAGGGCATCACAGCTCAACTGTAGTTCTTACATGTAGGTAAATGTGTTTAAGAATGTAGCTAACCCCAAACCCAGTCAATCATCAGTGGGATTGATGATTTGGTTATATACCGTATTTCTTCGAGTCTAAGGCGCCATCGATTCTAAGGCGCACCTTTACTTTCAGTACCACCAGCAGGGGAAAAAAAATCCATCGATTGTAAGACTCACCTCCCTTCATTGAATCTACCCGCTCAGCACCAACTCTCCCCAGCATGTCTCCTGCAGCTGAGGATGTCTGAGTGCACTACCTTTGCATAGCATTTCTGGCCCCGTCAGAAAGTGCCATTTCCTTCACTACCTGGGCTTGGGGGAGCTTCAGGGAGGCCTGTGCATCCCTCTGCAGGCCTCCCTGATCTTCAGTTCGGCTAAAAACAGCGATTTTTGGCCATTTCTGGTTTTCACGAAAACTGGAAATGACTGAAAATCACCGTTTTTTGCCGAACTGAAGATCGGGGAGGCCTGCAGAGGGTTGCGCAGGTCTCCCTGAAGCTCCCCCAAGCCCCAGTAAGTAAGAAGATAGCATTTTGGGGTGCTTTTTGGAGACCTTCGATTCTAAGACGCACCCCATTTTTTGAAATGCTTAATTGGGAAAAAACATGCGTCTTAGAATTGAAGAAATACAGTAGGTTTAGAATCTGTGTGCCAGACAGAAAACCTATTTTGACCATATTGTAATACCAGAAACACTTGAACATATTCACTGAGACAAAAGTACAAGATGATCTTAAGTAGCAGCCTTTTATCATTATTTTCTCTAACGAATGCATTTCCAGTGCTTATCTGATGTAAGCGACTCAATAAATAGTAGCACCTAAGTGTAATAGTATAATAATACATGGTGTAGGACAGGATATTTCCCTCTTTGTTCACCTTGCATTTGTAACGTGATCTATGGGAAAGATGATGTTGTTACCTCTTCATCCTGGAGTTACTTGGACAACCACCTCCCATGTGCTAATGTATAGAGAAACCTTTAATTCATTTTGTTAGCTATCTGTAAAATAAACAGGCTTTTAGAGCTCATAGATTTTTTTGTTTAAGTGTTTCAATATGAAAAGCTTTTTTGTCAGATACTTTGCAATGAGACTGGTGTTTACAAATACTGTATTGACAAAACTTAAAATTGCATCACAAGGCATTGCTTCATGTACTGTGGCAGGAAGCAACAAGCTAAGGAGTCCTTTTGTATCAGAGCCTGTGCCAGAGATGTATTTTTTGTTTGACTCATTAAACATGTGTCGTATCATCATCATCATCATCATCATCATCATCATCATCATCATCATTTCTTGAAACCATTAGCATGGCTAACAAACTAAAATCCACAGTCAGCTGGTAGTGGCATCTGCTAAGGCAGTTTGGATTCTTTCTGTTCTGTTGTTAATGGCCTTAGAAATGCATGTAAAGAAAGTACACTATACAGTAATTCCAAAATTGGGATTTCCTTCTGTTAAAGAAACTCGTGAAAGAACTGTTCTCGAAGTTTCCCTTTTCTCTCTCTCTCTCTCTCTCACAGACAGACAGACAGACAGACAGACAGACAAAATGTGGTACTACTGTGACATATGTGCTATTGTGTATGCCAGAGCTCAAGAAAATGCATAATCTTTTGTATTTTTTATTTAACAAGACATGTTAAGAATATTTCAGAGGTTTTCATTGGCAGGTGTGGTAGAGCTGCAACTTAACCATGCTTAAAACATTGCTTTAGGTGTTGCAGGGCAAGGCTTTGCATCACTGCATCTAAATTTTGAAGAGACGCACCTCATGTACTTGCGACTTGGAGGCTCATATCTGCTGCTATTTAGTTCTCTGCTGTCTTGGTAGCAAATGGCTTAAAAGCCATGATGCTTCTGCGAACCATTTCCTTGAGACATAAACACTGACCACCAGTGAGGATATTCAGGGTCAGTCTTGTACTTGAGCACTTCAGCTGTTTGCTGGGTAGCATTTGCCTCCAAGGGAAACTTCATCAGCAAATTAAACAGCTCCAGGGACCACGTATGACTCTGCTTCTCTCTCCAAGCCTTTAAGGCCTAAGCCAGGTGATGTGAAAAGGTGGCACTGAGCCAGTGATAGAAAGATGAGACTGGCTTCCACAGCCACCACCACCACCACCACAGGCTCTGTCCATAACTCTCTGTTTCTTACTGAATGACAGGCCCATGAAGGCAGAGTGTATGCTGCAGTGTAAGGATCACCTCCTGTTTCCAGGGAAACCTGAGAACTAGTTCTGTAAGGGTGGCATGGGATTTCTAACAGGGTGATCTGAAATCACACCGAAAAAGCCACAATGCCTAGAATACTGTGGGAGAAGCCAGGTCAGTTAAGCTTATAAAGCAGATAGGTGTGTAGTGTAGTATAGTATAGATCAGAGGTTCCCAACCTGTGGTATGCATACCACTAGTGGTATGCGGATCACAGGTTGGTGGTACGCCGGCTGTTGGCCGGCAAGATGGTGACCGCTGCACCAAAGCTCAGAAAATGGTGACCCGAGCTCTGCCAAGCTGGCAGAGCTCAAGCGCTGGGCTTCCCACCCAGGGAAGGGCCTGCCCACCCTTGTCCCCTTACCTGGGAGTTCTGGGCTCCAGCATGACTGAAAACCCAGAAGTAAGTGGCGATTTATGTATAGATGTATGCAGAGTTGTGTGTGCAGCCATGTATGGCATGGCCGATTGCTGTTGTATTCCCAGGTGCAAGGGAAAATCACCACGGGGAAATCAGTCCCTTTGCTGGGCTTCCTGCTTGAGGGGGGGGGGGAAGATATGCATAGAGACCAATTGTCTGCTGTCACTTCCTTCACCCCCTTGAATCTCCTTGGTCCAAGGGAGCCAAACAGGCAGCGGGGTTGTGGAAAAATGCAGGGGTAGATAGTCTGGGTGAATTTTCTACCGAGAATTTTGTTAACACTTGTTACTGGTGGTGCGAAAACGCACCTGTGTGTTTTTGCACCAATGGTTAAATAGGGTTCAGGAGAGAGATCAGAAATCTCCGTCCGAAGAAGGTGGGTTTGAGAGTCATGATAGCATAGAAGGCTTTGGAAAGGGAGGCCAGAAAGGATCTCAAGTAGCTGTAGTGGTAAAGAGCATTGCAGTAGGTAAAGTTATTTCCCTTGTAGGAAATCTCTGCGTGCCTTGTCATGTTTGTAGTCATGTTTCCTGGAAGTAGGAGCCTGCTGGCGTAAGGTTACTTTTAACAGATGCTGTAATCTGTTGGATAAGGCAGGAGCGCAGGCACTGGGATTGAGAAGGCTTGGATTTTTGCCAAGAGGCTTGATGATTGGGGGTTGCAGTAGGGCTTCCTTCTGTCTGCTGGAGTCTAGCTAGTCAGCGACCAGTTTGGTGGCTGCTCGATGTTATTGCCCCCCATTGGATGCTGGGATCTGTTAGGGGGTTGATGAGGTTTATATCACTACTATTGCCATTACATTCAGTGATATACAGGAATTACGATTCACGAGTAACATTAGTACAAAAATATTACTAAGGATTCTGTATGGTCTGGTACGGGAGGAGGTCTGTCGGGGTGACGTCATGAGTTCTCGCACCAGGTGCGCCAAACCCTAGTAACACCTCTGATGGTGCTATCATTTGGATATTTCTTGAAGCTCCGGGGAACGGAGGGAGAGCGTATTCATCTTACTGTCCCTACCACACTCCACAAAAAATTATTGAATTATCTTCAGGGCTAGGAAATGATATCTTTAGTAGAGCAAAAGGTCTGACTTGCTAATGGCTGATACCGCAGATCTCAGTAGCATCGTCTCCTCCCCCCCCCCCCATTCCATTTAAATCAGCAGGACAGGTTTGGAGAGCATGGTGCAGCCTGCGGTTTTCAGCCAAGGGGAAGGGTGGTGGTGAACTTTGACCAGTAGGAAAGAAGAGTTGGATAATGGGTATATTTAGACCGGCAGGTTGGTTTGGAAGGGAGAGGACTGTTTTGGCATGTGAAAGGATTTTGTAGGTAAAGCAGTGCTCATGGCATGGGAGCTTAGATGATGGAGAGTTTAAAGCTGCAATCGGCGCTCAAGCCCAGGTTGCGGGGAGCACAGACAGTTGGGGACCGGTGAAGGGATTTTGGCAAACGTCTCTTTCCCCATCAAAACAAAGGTGGGGGCAGAGGCTGATGACAAATGGTAAGTATTGCCCTTGAGCATTTGCTGAGTGTAGAGTTTGGTCTTTCGTCCCATTTGAATTTAATGCCTCTGCCCTAATATAATTCAGCCTTCTGTGCATCAGTGTTTGCTCAGTAATACAGAAGTACCTACTTCCTGATTCTGCTTGAAAGCTCTGAGGATAAATAGTGAAGTGAATAGCTTCTAAGATGAAAGAAACTACAGTCAATTCTCGCTATCCGCAGACTCAGTTCCCACGTATTTGCTTATCCATGGGTGCAAAAGTGTAACTTACGCCACACTATCTGCGGTCTGTTCTCGGCTATCTGTGGCCATTCGCAGCATCTGCGGCCATTCTGAAGCTCTCCGCAGCTATCCTGAAGCTAGAAGAGAACGTAGACTGCTATAACCCGCAACAATAGAAATAGAACACAGCATCTCGGGATTTAGGGTTATAAAATTTTTCCAATTTATAATTATCAACTTGTAAAAATATGCCAGCAAAATCAGTAAAAACACACAAAATCTCATGTAAAAATTGCTAAAAACACAGGATCCAGGTAAAATCACTTAAAATCACCAGATAAAATTACAAAGGAGACTTTTAAAAACTGTAGGCATGACGTTTCGTTTACTGTTCCGTAAACTTTATCAAATGCAGGAAGCTTTATCCTGAAGCTATTTGCGGTGTCCATTTTAAGGTATTCGCTGTATCTGCGGTCATTCCCTGCAAAGCTGTAGTCCAGGGGTTCTCAACCTTTTTCACCAAGTGTACCCCCTGGCACGGTCAAAAATTTTTAAGTACCCCCTGTGCCAATTAATTAATTAGCATTAATTAAATAATTAAATTAATTATTAAAATGTAAAATTTAATCATTAAAATTACTCATTTTACACTGTTAGCCACCTTTTTTGTTTCCAATTTTTGCCACCCTTTTTATTTTAAAAGAAAATATCACCACAGGTCTCCCATCCAAAATAAACCAACCAGCTCAATCTGCCATAGGAGCTGCTTTCTTTAAATGGAAGAAACTATGTATTCTAAAACCCAGCATATAAATTGAACCAGCCAGTAGGAAAGCACTTAATTTGCATTCCACTTGGAACACAGTCTTGGGGGAGAGAAGGGGTGGTTTTGTTGCACAAGAATCTTTTATGTTCACTGCCAATGAAGTTTTTCTTTTTAGTAATAACTTAGGGACTATTTAGTCAGAGAACTTATTCACCCTAACTTGGATGTAAATGCTAGAAAGGGGTTTATATAGAGATTTGGAGGAGGTTTTTTTTTTTAAATATGGGAGCCTTGCCTGCCTTATCAGCTGTAAGTCAGCTGTGAGTTGGGCTGTAGTCAATTTTACTAGTAGCTCCCCAGAATGCCTTG
The DNA here is from genome assembly GCA_026170595.1 of Plestiodon gilberti rubricaudatus. Taxonomy (NCBI): domain Eukaryota; kingdom Metazoa; phylum Chordata; class Lepidosauria; order Squamata; family Scincidae; genus Plestiodon; species Plestiodon gilberti. The sequence goes on along the minus strand of JANXHW010000005.1, from coordinate 78,746,739 downwards.
CTAAATCTCTCAGCGCCATCCTGAAGCCCTCCGCACCCATCCTGAAGCTATCCGTGCCATTCTGAAGGTATTTGCTGCTGGTGTTCCTGACCAGGTTAGCTACCCCTCCCCTTAACCCCAGTGTCCGAGGATTTGGTATTTGCTGGGTTTTCCAAGAACCTAATTCCCGCGGATACTGATAATTGTCTGTACCATCATATTGGGTAGGATCCTTTATTATGTTTTGGAGACCACTATCTTATAATCCTGAATAGTTTCTAAAGGACTTCCATTCAAGGGCAAGGAGAGACAATTCTTCACAATATCTAGCTCCTAGCCCAGAGTGCATAACATAGCAATGACTCCAGCTTTGTCCATGATTCCAGCGTTAAATATAAAATATGCTCTTTTCTCCAGATACAAGCATGTTTAAAGACAAACAGAGGTTTTCACAGCTTGCCTAGCAAAATCCAACTCCAGCTCTGCCAAGCTTTCATCTATCAAGAGTAAGTAAGAAGCCTGGCCGCTACCTATGTATTGAGGATGAGATCTGTTCCATAAGCTTCCTTCAGAAAGCTGGGTCAGAAGGTGAACGTTTTTCAACAAGGCTGAAATTCTTTTGATTAAATATTTATCGTACTTCAGAAATGCCCTGCCCTGTTAAAATAAAATATTGACAAATGGAAGGCTACATAATAGTTCTTTGGTATTCTGTGATTTCAATAGCAGTCTTTTAATGGAGAGCTTCTGAGCCTTTGGTGACTAAGACAAAAAAGATATCTAAGTTTATTGCGGAGCTAATATAGGTGGCTTCTAACTCTCAACAAGTAATGTACAAAGGTACATTAAAACTGTATGGGTTGTTTTTCGTCACACTTTATGGACCTTATGGTAAAATATGAGCCAAAGGGGTGTGGTGGTATTTTTTTGTTTTTAAGTCTTATCACATTTGACTGAAGTAGAGTGATAATATACCGTAATCCTCATTTTCCAGATGGGTTAGTGGGATAAAAAGAGAAGTCGCAGATACCAGCGAATCAAATGCTGGTTCTGCTGTATAGTCTGGTCATTCCCCTGATGATTCACGTGGGCTGCCTAATCTTAATTTTTTGTTTTAGCGCCGCAATATGCTTATCTGTTCATCCTTCCCTTTAAAAAACAAATGCACACTAATACTTTCCAGAGAGTTGCAAAACTGCTTTAGGAGTGTGGGGTATGTGAGTTCGTAACTTCGTAAGCATCAGCCAATACTGTACATGCCCTTCACACCTGGGAGTAAGCCCCATTGAACTCAATGGGGCTTGCTTCTGCATAGACATACATAAGCTTGGACTGTCACAGTGCAAGCCTATGCATGTCTATGCAGAAGCAAGCCCCATTGAGTTCAATGGGGCTTACTCCCAGGAAAGTGTGTATAAACAACTTTTTTTTTTTGAAGAGTTTAGTTCAGACCAGAAGTACATTTGTTTACAATGCAGGAGACTGCCTCTGCCACTCTCACAATTTCAGCACTCTCCATGCTCCTCCTGTGAGTCGGCTGAAGATTTGAAGCAGTGACGGCTTGGTGTAATGTAGCTGCTGTAGCCTCCAGATCTTGCAATGTGGCATTGTCCCTTATGGTGCTGATCACAATATCAGGAGCCCGTACTTTGTGCCAGTGAGATTTGTGCAGGCTAGCAGGGGCCTGCGCATGCCTCTCCAGGTGGCCTGACATAAAAGAACTATGTTCTGCCAGAAAATGTTGCGCAGCATTGCAGTTCATGCCCTTTCTCTGTCACTTGCATTTCTCCAGTCGGCTGCGTACAACCAGAAGTCCTGTTCACATCTATATAAAAGTGGTGAACAGTCCATGCAATGTATGCTAAGGCTGATTGCACTACATTACGGATTACACGGGCTTCTGTATGCTAAGGCTGATTACACTACACTGTCTATCTGATTTTTTGTTTTATCTGCACAATAGGTGTACAGTGTTGCAAAGATTTTTATGTGGTTAGGAAGAGCCACTGGTAGGACAGTAAATTTTCAAAAAACGTTATTAACAGTGACAGTTCTTATCTTTATTGCCAAACTCTAAAATAAGTAGACTTATATCCCCCTTTTTTTACAGCAGTCATTATTGCTAACATTTATCTGCATATTTTGACGTCGTTTCCAAAGGTACGAAGCTGGAACAATCGTGATAAGACAAGGGCATGTGGCAACCGAATGTTATTTAGTGTTATCTGGCAAACTGAAGGTCATGATGGAGGATGTGAAGCGTTTCACCTCTGAAATGTTATATGAAGCAGAAGAGGGAGATTTCATAGGGGTAACTATTTTCTTACTACCAGTTAATTTGTGGGAAATGCTGTGTGTCAATGTTTACATGCTTTGTTACATCTAATTAGGTAATTTGAATAACTTGTGGCCTCTTTATCAGTGGGTTCTAGCCTAAGAAAGTTAGTCAAGACTAACAGCCCAATCCTAACCAGGTGTGATGCAGCGGGGCCGCATGGCCCCATGCTGCATCCTATGCTGGCTAGGAGCAGGCTGGAGGTCTCCTTGAGGTAAGGGGACATTAGTCCCCTTACCCCGGGTAAAGCCCCAGCCTGCACAACAGGGCTACTAAAATCTGCGCCAGCTAAATTGCTGATGCAGGACCGAGAAGCCCCGTGCCGAGCTTTTGAGCCTGGGAGGGAGAATAGGATTCCGCATGCACCAGTGCTGCCGATCCTGCCCCCCTCCTGGGTCTGATCTTCCCTTGTCTCCACCCTACCCCGCCCCGTTACACCCCTCCCCTTCCCCAGTCTCCGCGCTGCTCAGAGCAGCTCTTACCTGCTCTGGTGTGCAGTAGTCTGAATCCAGCACCAGTGGGACAGCACAGGCCTTCCTTGCGGTACTGCTTGCTCTCTGGGTGTTGCAGAGCACTTTACGGCACTTTTGCAACACCCTAGGCTGGTGCAGCAATCGCTGCGCCAGCATTAGTCACAGTTTGGATTGTGCTGTTATTACCATTAAAATCAATGAGACAAGTTTGTTATGACTGACCTAAATCCCATTAATTTCAGTGGGATTTGGAAATATGACTTGCTGACAGAGCGATCCTATGAAGGGCTACTTAGAAATAAGTCCCACTGTGTTTAATGGAGCTTACTCCCAGGAAAGTGCATATAGGATTGCACTGCTAGAATACACCATGCGTTCTAGTGTTTCCTGCACAAATAGTCCAGCACTGCAAGCAGTCTAGCCGTAAATGTTCATGGCTTGAAGCATGGGAATGAGACTAGTGGGGCCAAATGTAAATACCGTATTGGTCTGAGTATAAGACTCACTTTTTTTCTCCTAATTTAAGTTTTTAAACTAGGGGTGCGTCTTATAATCAGGCTGTTGCAATTTAATGCCAGTGATTTAATTAATTTTTTTTAATAGCACCAAACTTTAAGGGTGCGTCTTATAATCAGGTGCGTCTTATACTCGGGACAATACGGTATATCTACAAATGTGTGGTGTAGCAGTCATGAAGTTCACTTGGTGGTCCTGGGCAATTTGCTTTCTTTCAGTCTAAAACTACCTCACAGTGCTGTTGTGAGAGTAAAAACGTGATAATCCCTTGTATACCACCCTAAGCTGCTTGAAAGGAGGATAATCATATGTGCAGAGCTGTCCTTGCACTGTAATATGATGATAGTTTTATAAAATTATGAGCAGTATGGATAGAGAGAGAGAATTTTTTTCTCAAAGTATGAGAACTTGGAATCACCTGATCAGCGTGGTTATCAGTAGATTCAGAACAGACAAAAGGAAGAATTATTTTTCAGGCTATGAATAAATTAACTTAGAATTCAGTAGTATTGTATGATGTGACAATAGCTGCTGCTGCCAGGTGCTGAATGGCCATCACCTTCACTCTCTGCTTGCTCTCATTCAGAGGTATGTGGATAGCTGCGGAGTGGAACAGAAAACTGGGATAGATGGATCTTTCTCTTTAGAGACTTTTCTTTAGATAATTCTCTTTCTTTAGAGAATGTTTGTCTCCTGGGTGGTATAGCAAGAATTAGTCCTTTAGTCCCTGACCATAAGTCTCTTAGGAATTTTGAGGTGGACGAGTTCTCTGTTCGGATCCTTTTAGGGCATGCCTACAGGAAGGGTAAAATCTTGGGTAGACATTTGGCAACCCAGGCACAGGTTTTTTAGGACACTGTTTAGGTTTTGTACTTGCCAAAGCTATCCTACAAGACGATGACGATGCCGCAAAAACTTTGTTTCGTCTTGTTGTTGTTGTTCAGTCGTTAAGTCGTGTCTGACCCTTCGTGATCCCATGAACCATATCCCGCCGTCTACATGAAACTAAATGGCGTCCTATAAAACTTGTGCCCGCGTTGCCAGATGTCTACCCAAGATTTTACCCTTCCTGTAGGCATGCCTCTAACAGAATCTGAAGAGAAACTTGGCCACCTCAAAATTCCTACAGGACTTATGGTCAGGGTCTGTATCAAATAGCCAGTGCGCGTCTAGACCTTCATTGCACAGGACATGTGCTCATATCTGCCTTAAGCACATGTTAAATGATGGAACCAGTCCTGAAACAGAGTTATGGAACTATTGTTTTATGTTGAAACTTGAAAAACTATGCAACAACCAGCATGCTCATAATATCTCTATTTGTCTAAATTATGATATATTCCCGTACTGCATTCTTGTACACATACTGTTGTGCAGACCTACATAATGGTAAACTTAAAACTGAAGAAAAGCATTGTTTTGTTTTCAAGGAAACATGTCTGTTGACTAATACAAAACGTCTGGCTTCAGTTGTATGTAAATCTAATGCAGAACTTCTCGTGATAGAAAAAGAGGTACGTACGCAAATTTTACACACACACACACACACACACACACACACACACACACACACACACACACACACCCCAAAACGGTACATATGTTCATTTTAGAATATTAAATTTATTTTCCCATGAAACGTTTAAAATATATTTCAAGTGTGACAGTGCTAAAGTTTGTCTGATAGGGGTGCAACCCCAGATAACTGGCCTGACCAAAAACAAAACAGTGTAGAATCAGTAATTTCTAAAAGGTTCAAGTAAGAGCTGTTTCAGGATTAGAATGTACTGTATACTCTGGGGTAACTTCATGAGTTTCCTTCACAGAATGAATCTACAAGTTAATATCATCATAGAGAACAAATTGTATATCCAGGGAATGGCCACATTCTTCAGACTGAGCGACCAGACTCCATGCAGCCAAGCTGCTTAGAGGCCCCCTGAGATGGCATAATTGCTGTCCAGCTTGGCTGAGGATTTTCCCATGGTCTCCAGGCTGACGAACTCGGCAGACCCTTTCTTCCCACAGGAAATGGCAGATTACATTGGAGGCCTCTACATTTGATGTCTCATTTCCTGATTGGATTCCCCCCCCCCGCATGGGAAGAAGGAGAAAGAAGTGAACAGTGGCGTTCCTAGAGGGGGTGTGGCACCGTAAGTGGTGCAACGCGCTGCAAGGCACCTTGCTAACCATTGTAAAGCTGCCCCACTCGCCCCAGGAGCAATGCTGCCATCGCCACCAGAATGACTCTGGGGGCAAGTGGGAAGGGCCACGCTACAACGGTTTGCAAGGTTTGCAACGGTGTAGCGCCTTGCACCACTTACGGTGCCACACCCCCTCCAGGATCACCACAGGAAGTGAAGTATGATTTTTGTGTTCTTCATGTCCTCCCCAGCACTGCTTTCAAAGAAAAATTGGTCAGAAGCATCTCTGGCCACGTTAGAAGAAGCATGAAAAGTACTGCTTGTCTCCTGGTAGGCACCATTCTGTGTGGGAGACAAGAGGCTGCCGTTTTGAAATTTTATGTTTATGCCAGTTTTTATTGGTTCTGTTTTTAGTAACCACTTTGAATAATATTCAGAAAGGCAGGATATTAAAATAAATAATAATAATATTACAAACATGGTGGTGAATAAATAAAAAAATGTATAATTAACAAAGAAGCAGCTCTCCTTAGCAGAGGGCATAAATTAGGGAATTCCCAATAGATCCCATGATAGTCACATGAGCATCAACTAAATTCACTTGTGATTTAGTTCACATTAAGGCAAAAGTGGCTGTTTTCTTGTAGCCCATTTATTTTCATTTGCAAGAACAGAAGTTTGGTTTCTGAAGAGTTGACTAATGCTGTAGACCCTTTAAGGAATTAAGGAGGAACCTTTCCTGAGCACTTTTGGTTATAAGGCAAGAAAACAAACAATGCAGATTGTCTTCAGTTTCTCCTTACTCAGATACAGCACTGCAAATTAAAGTGGGACTGAATTAAATGGGGCTGAATTCTGAGTCAATATGCTTAGGATCAGTTGTAGAAGTCATAGGCAGGGTGTTGCCATATTACTGCAATAGCAGAAAGACTGTCTGATTTAATTTGTATTGGCAGGTTAATCAAAATTTGTCATCTGAACAACACTTGATGTCTTGAAGAGAGCAGTTTTTATTGCTACTTCTGGGACATTTTTTTTCCAAAAGATATTTACAAGCTCAGTTTATGAGGCAAAGGATTTTAGTGCCAGGAGTCTCTCTTTTCAGGGCAAATGGCTCTCTCAAACTGTTTAAATCATGAATCTCCAATATAATGACCTATGTGACTTGCTATTTTAGATAGCAGGATCTAACCCTCTTTCCCTCTAGTGAATTGTTCATTTTTCTCTGGCAAAGAGGAAACGGATATTGTTAACTATATTATTACATAGTCCATACACTGAAAAATCCCCATGCAAAGTGACCCAATTGCCATATCTGTATGGGGGAAGTACTGTATGAACCAGAATGTTCACACCAATGCCTGATCTCTGCCTTAACAAGTGTGTATGGAGAAAGAGAGAAATTGCATGAGTGGGACCTGCCAAGAACAGGGCCACTTGGTTAGAGGAGTTTTTTAAACATATGAACTAAGGCGCTGGTCCAGTTTAGATGATTAGCTAAACCACAATTAACAAACAAGGATCTAAACTCATGGTTTGTTTGAAATACCTATTACAATAAGCCAGTTTCCAAGTTTGTATGTAATGAGAAATTGTGGATTATTTCAAACCGAAAGTGGATACTTTCAATGTTGTTGTTTTTTGCTCACGAAGAAGAGGGAAATGCACGAACCCAAGGCTCTATGCGACTCATTCGCAATTCTAAACCAAAGGTGGCCAACCTTCCACCATTAGGGCCTCTGTGTTCTTAAGAGTTGTGTAGAAGACATAATCTTGGCAGCTGCAATTGCTGATGGTGCTGCTAAAGCAGCTGCACCTGCTGAAATGCCCTCACCTATATAACCATTAAAGGGCCAGGAGCATTCATGTTGAAAGGTTGGTCACCCCTGATCTAAACTAAGGTTTAGAAGACTGTCTGAACTGGCCCACTGTCTTACAGCCGAATCCTAACCAATCTTCCAGTCTTGATGCAGTTGTGCCAACGGGGTACATGATGCATTCTGTGGGGGGGGGGCAGTCACGGAGGCCTCCTCAAGGTAAGGGAACAAATGTTCCCTTACCTCAGGGGTGCATTGCAGCTGCATTGGTGCTGGAAAGTTGGATAGGATTGGGCTGTGAGTTGTGTGAAACCTTAAGACACTGAGTTGTAACCCAGGAAAATTTATGAAAAAGGTGTTGTTGTTGTTTGTTCATTGAGTGTTGTGGAAAGAGGGACTCTGAAATTAAAAGCAGAAAACTGTAATCTTCTGCATGTTTACCTTGAAGTTAGCCATATCTTGAAAAGCGGTATATAAATACTGTTAATAATAATAATAATAATAATAATAATAATAATAATAATAATAATAATACTGTTAATATCTAAATAAACATGAATAGGATTGGGCCACAGCTCACTTTGAAATCTGGAAAAGATGTACTAGCCACTTTCAGATACTCCCACACCTCTAATGCAAAGAAAAAGAAGTTTCCTAGATTGCTTTTCAAAGTGTATAATTCAAAATTCATTGTCAAAAATGTCACTGATTTACAGCTTTGTAGATTAAGAAAAAGAAGAAAAGAATGTAATATTTAGAGAAGCCTTTGGTTTATTATTGAAGTGGTTATGAATTTTTCCACCATACAGGATATTTTTCTTTAATCTACATTTTATTTTGCTTTTAAAACTATTGACAGGCATCCTATTTAAATGTGTTTGTCAAGGGACAGTCTTTACAGTTTACAAAGTAGTACGTAATGGTGGCGGTATAAGAATTAAAACAAAAAAAAACCAGTTTTAGCAATGAGGTACGTGTCACTAGCATGGGGTGCCCTGTTGTTCAGTCGTTAAGTCGTGTCCGACCCTTCGTGATCCCATGAACCATATCCCGCCAGGCCTTCCTGTCCTCCACTATTTTCCTGAGTTCGCTCATTTTCATGTTCGTTGCATCGGTGATGGGGTGCCCTAGATGCATGGATATACAGTAATTAGCCGTAGAAGAGAAACTGCTGCAACTTTGAAATCCTACACAGTCCTTTAAGCACGAATGTTGTTTTTTAATTTTAATTTTTAAAATTAAATTTTTAATTTTTTGTATTAAAAAGTGTATCTCTTTTTAATTTTACTGTGATTTGTATGATACTACTAGTCTATTTAAGCTATACCTTGAAACAACATGTTTTTCTGTTGCATAATGACAGATACCCTGTTTCCCCGAAAATAAGACCAGGTCTTATATTAATTTTGGCTCCAAAAAACGCAGTAGGTCTTACTTTCGGGGGAGGTCTTATTTTCGGGAAAACACGGTATACCCCTCAATTTGATTTTGGAGGTTCTCGTCTTCCCAGAAGAGGAGAGTGTCTGCCCGTCACCTATAGGAATGCCTAGCTCCACTAATTTTTATGTATTATTAATATTTTAGACTCGGCACTCCTTTAGTCCTCTTTTATACTGCAAGAGACTGAAGCTTAAACTCTATAGGAAGATGCCTACTTAGGGGAATTGAATAATGGAATAAAGAAATAAAAAGGTACTTAAAAGCCTTCTAAACTCCTGGGGCTGGGGGAGGCCTCTATAAATGCTTTCATTTCACAACTGCAAGTAGTGCAAATGAACAGCAGAACAGAAATAAAATGCATGGGCTTTCTAAAGGAAGTTGATTGTATTATCAAGATGATTTGCTATCATGGTGCTTATGTGTAGATTACTCTGTTCACTGAGTTACAGTCTAAGCCTAGAGGGATCACTTTGAAATACCAAGAAAAATACTTACATTACAGCAAGATCGGCAAATGAAAGAGACGGAACCCTTTTGCATGTTATAAGCTCCTCACGACCCAATCCTGTGGGCCTTTTACAAGAGCAGGACTAGCGTCTCACTGCCGTAAAAAATCCAGTGGTGGCGCAAATATTGCACCACTGTCAGACCATTTTATACCGCCACCCCAAAGCAGCTGCGGGCTCCCACCACCACAGACCCCAGATGGTGCCAGGGCAGGTATGGCAGCTGCAGGAGTGTGTCTTGGGCAGGGCGGTGGAGGGCGGAGACGTTTCGGGGGAGAACGGAGGACTTTTGGACAGCAGCCCTTATAACAGCAGTTCAAAAGGATGTGGGCTGGTTTGCTCCACTTAAGGAGGGAAAACATGACGCTGTAGCCTGGACTAGACAAACAGTGGTAAAACTGTTCCTGGACCATACTACTTCAGATTACACAGGTAGACAAAATCATGACTAAAAGGTTCCCCTTTATTATTATTTTTTAAAGTTTGTTTGTTTATTTAAATAATTTATACTCCGCCTTTCTCCCAACAAGGGCACTCAAGGCGGCTTACAACACAAACATTAAAATACATATATACACATTAAAATAATTAAAAACAATAATTAAAACAATTTAAAATAAACAACCCCAGTGGGTCGCCTGAATTTACATTTGTTAAAAGCCATTTGTTAAAAAGTCAGCCCACCATGTCAGACATCAAAAGCTGTCCTAAATAAAAACGTCTTAAGGCCCCGCCGAAAGGTCTCTAAAGAGGGAGGGAGCTTAAGTTCCTTAAGCACAGAGAAGTAGATGAAATGGAGAAGAGTTCTAGCATAGTCTTTTCTCTGACAGATTTCTAGGTGAGGGGATTATGGAGGGAGGAGCATTCAGGCAACAATCTCAGGAACCTTTTTACTCCATGATGACCTGTTTGTCAAGAACAGGCCTATAACATGATTACATGGGGGGGGGATTACCATGGTACAACACATTAGTTAAAATCTCTCTCTCTCTCTCACTCACTCACTCACTCACACACACACACACACACACACACACACACACACACTCACACACACACACACACACACACACACACACACACTTTATGCTTTATACACCACTTTTCCTCCCCTCATTTGAAAATGTTCTGTGGCTAATGCGCATGCATTCAGTGGTTCTGATTTGCATTGTAACACGCTGAGCACAACCCACCAAGAAATCAACTTGTGCAAATTCTGTTTAATTAGACAGGAGTTATGGAATGCTTTTGCAGATGTTTCTGGTAGTAGATTGTGCTCTATGTTCTAAAAATTACTTGTGGAAGTGGTAAAAATCTTTCTGCGGTTACTACAAGATATGAGTTGTAAATCTGTTCAGTAATAGAACTTTATGTTTGTTATTGAGGGAAGAGATCATTTCCAGGAGATTGAAAATGACTTTTCAGAGAAAATAATTGTTGGGTTTTCTTCCTTTAATCTCTTTCTGGTCTGGATCCAAAATGCACTTAGTAAAAGTTAGTGGTTTCTAGCTTGCACGTGGATACACTTAGGCTCCATTAGCACAACATGTTGTTCATATTCCTGTAAGGATCCTCATTAAAAGATTCCCATGCAGAAGTGCTGTGAGAATGGTACTGACAAAGGAAATTATGCTGGTGACCACAAGAGTGGGCAATAAAATGCTAGAGAACCTTCATGTTGAGCTTGCAGGACTGCGCCAGTCACAGATGCTTTGCGCAGGACAGTAGTGTAGCTGGGGGGGGGGCTGGCGGCTGCGCGGTAAGTGCTGCAAGGTGCTGCATGGTGACCCCTCCCACTTGCCATCAGAGCCATTCCAGGCAGCAAAGGCAACACATTTGTGACTCTGTTTGGTAAGGTAGTCGCCTGTGTATTGCCTTCGCTGCCCGGAATGGCTCCAACGGCAAGTGGGAGGAGCCACTTTGCAGTATTTTCCATGTCGCCGCCCTGGCGCTACTGGCACAGGAATCCTTTTGTGGGATACATGGTGGGAATGGCAAAAATATAGTGTGGGCTTTGAGGGCTGCTTTTCGTGTTACTTTTTTCTGACCTGTTTTCCTAAGATAAGTGTAGGGAAGTAGCTGGAACAGACATAACTGTGAAAATTACAAATTGTCAGATCTGTTGTCTGATGACACACTCTTCTGGTTATCTAGCTGGTGATGTGAGTATGACTCTGATTATTCATTTGTATGTCACCAGTCCCATTTCCAGTCCCTTTGATTTGCATTGCCTTACAGTAGCTGGGGTTAATGGCAGTAGGTATATACAATTCTAGCATGTATCATGGTTGCTGTTTTTTTTTTTCTCTCGCTCTCTGTGTTAAAACCTTTGTTGTCCATCCAGCATTTGGAATGAGTTGGATTAAAAAATTCAAATAAGCGTTTGAATAAGCAAATCAGTGTGTGCGTACGTGCGTGTGTGTTTTCCATACTGTAAATGCAATGCCTATTCGGCAATGCCGTTCTGCTTTGGAGCAGCAGCAGAGCTCCACCAGCTGGCTAGTTGACACTTCTCCCCACAGAATACCAGCATCTCGGAGAAGTGGAGCATTTGCCCAGTGGTTGGACCAGCCCAGTTTATTTATTGTGGGACCCAAACTCTCGTTGCTTACGTATCTGGTTACGTTGCAGGTGTACATTTCTTTCATAACAAAATGTACTGTACTTGTTTCTTTTCAGCATTAACTTTCAATCTTCTAATATGGATGGAATGATACGTTTTTAAATGTAGTAAAGTTGTTTCGGGTAGAAAGAGGCAGGTGACAGTCCGTGCAATCCCATTCTTACATAACAACTTTAGAAAATGACAGTAACTACAGAGCAATATTCAGCAATGTCATGCCCTGTTATACGAGAGAATTGTATAATGCATTTTAAGTGTTTAATTCTCAGAGGAAGCAACGACCGTATTGGGTCAGCAATTGCATTGAAATGAACATGACTAAGAGAGGGGAGCGTTAATACTTACAGAAGGTCTCCATGAAATATTTTTATTAATTTTATTCAAGAAGAAACTAGCAAACATCAAAATCACAACAGAGGGAAACTAAAGTGGTCCAAACACAGTAAAAACAAGTATCCCAGACAAGTAACATATTATTGAATAATGCATTGAGAATAAAAGCATTGAAGAAAAAAAAATCCCTGTTACTGAGGGAAGCATTAAAGGGGGAAAAAATCCCTGTTATCTTAGTTTTTCAAAAACAAGAATGTTATTTTGAGGGACCCATTACGTTTGTAACTGAATGTGTAGTGAATGAAGAGGTTGAGTCATCATGTTGATAGCTTGTGCCAGCTTCCAGGCATTAACTTAAATTATTTATAGGTTTCGCTGATAGAAGTTATGGCACATTTTAGAAAGTGAAGATTCCTTCTTGCCCACTATGCCAAATGAGCTAGAGGCAGAAATGCAGCTCCTACGTTTAACTTGAAATAAAAAAATATTCATTTATCTTCGCATTGGACCATATTCAGTAATTAGATGTAACAGTTCCCAATCTCTTACTGCCCAATCCTTAGAATGGCACAGTGGCACAAATAAGACATCTGCCACATCCTAAGCAGGATTGGACCTGTGCCAGCACAGCCGAAGGCCTCCTAAGGGTACAGAGACATTTGTCCCCTTACACCGAGTAGAGCCCCAGCCACCCCAATGGATTTTGCTGGCACACATTTGAGCTAGCCATGTAATGCCAGCCAGGCCCGGAAAGGGGGATAGGATTCGGTGGAGCGCACCACCGCAGTCCCTCCCCCATCCTGGGTCCGGCGGGCCAATCCAGCCCCCAGAATGCCTCCGCCCCTCCATTGTGCAGCAGGGATTTTACCTCTCCACTGCAGCGCTCCACTGTTCTGTGGTGCTGGCAGAGTAGTACAAGCCTCTCCACCAGCACCACTTACTCATCAGGTGCCGCAGATGTGCTTTCCGGCACGTTTGCGACACCTTAGACATCTTAGCAATCACACCACTGGTCTAATTGTAGACAGGATTGTACTGTTAATCGTTATTTTTAGACTGTGAGAACATGCTCTCTCCTCTTCCCCTCCCCCCCCCCAGTTTCAGACTTTGGTTTAGAGTTAACCATGGTTAGCATTAACCTAAATGCAGATGGGATGCACATGATGGCTAATGCTGAAAAGGGAAGCAAGAGGGAATTGACACAGGGAGAGGAAGTGGGCAGGGTAATGCATGCCCCACAGGGCACTCCTATTTTCCTAACCATGTTGAAGAGCCTGGTAGCATTATCTTTTCAACCTGCGTATCTTTTATCTATGAAAGCAGCTAATAAGAAAATATGCTCAAAAATAATTCTAAAACAACTTAGGTTCAGAGTAACAAAATAGGAATGGTAGCAAATAGGTCCATATTAAGTCACAGAACTTAATTCATGAACACTTGCCGACAGAAATGTCGGGCACCCTCCCGGCGCCTGGCACGTGGGGGCGGGGCCTGCGTCGCGTCACGTCGACACCCCCACCCGTTTTCCGCTCATTTCGGAGCGTTACGGGCTCCAGGGAGGGCGGGAGGGCCGACACAACGCGGCGCTTCGCGTCGGTGACTGCCCCGCCCGCCCGCCTGGAGATTCTGCTCCACGCGCTCCACCGTTGTTACGTCTCTGCTTGCTGAAATAGGAAGGAGAAGGGGGATCCTTGAAGCAGTTATGACAAATTTATAGTTCCATCCTTATGTATAACTTCTATTTTTCATTTTACAGGATTTTAAATGCATTCTTGCAGATTTACGAAGTGAACAACACCATGCAACTTGCAATTTTCTAAGGTAAATCCCCCTGCCATTATTTTTTTTAATTATGGCTACAAGCCAATGCATGTCTACTCAGAACAAAGTCCTTTTGTTGAAAAGCAGTATATAAATTTTCTTAGTAATATTGAATAAAATGGAACGTACTCGCAGATAAATGTGTATAGGATTGCAGCCTTTGTTATATGCATGTGGCCCATTTGCCATCAAATGGGCACAGAGTTGCAATCTAAACGTGAAGGAGGAAAGGCAATCTTAATGACACCACCACCAACCAGGGCCAGAAAATGTCAATTGCTCATTCACCTGTTTCCCAAGCCCATGGACAGCAATAGCTGATGTATGAATGAAGGGTCCCAATTGGCTCAGGAGACCTAGATTTCATTTCCCCCATAGCAGCATTGGATTACTTCTGTGGATGGAATGATATAAAAGAAACTCAAAAACAAGATGTTGTATGATCCTGAATCATCAAAAGCCAAGGTTTTTTTTTATATGGCATGGAGCTAAAAGGCAACTCCAGATCACAGTGATGACTGGGAACTATTTTTTCCTTTGCTTTCGTTCCTGCTCTTCTCTTTCTCTCATCTATCTTGCAAGAAGAATTTGCTCCAAATAGTCTCCCAATCATGGCTCATGTTTTTTTCTCTTTTTACTTTCACTTTATTTTTACTTTCTCCCTTTCACTTACTGACTCAAGTATGCTTTCATGTTTTTGCTTGTTCCTCAAGTCAAACTGTGATATGTATAAAGAAATCATGAAATATCTCAATATCCAGCATATTCATTTTGTCTTGTTACAATAATAATTTCTGCTTAAGGTCTTGGGCTCTGTAGTTTTCCTAATTGGGTTTATGACGAGTGTCTTTCAAGTGTAAATTGTAAAATGTATAAGTCCAAGAGCCAGGCAGTGTCTTCTCCAAAGTCTTCTAACCTCAGCTTTGGTTAAACGTGCTGCCCTACACTAATTTTATGTAATGGGCGACTGAGAGAATTGTATCCAAATAAATGAAATTAAGTTGGAGCAGATTAAAACAACAAAAAACAGTCTATATCAGTATTATAAATATGAAGGATCCAGCTGATGAACAGGTTGCATTTATTAGAGAATAGCTTCCCAAATTGTTAGCAAATATAAAAAGAATAAGCTGGACTGTGAAATAACTAGACATGCACAACGGCCCAGTGCAGGTGTAACTGCACCACAATTAAGGGAGCAGGCCAGAGGATCACATGTTCCTTGTTTACATATTGATTGTTACCTGAATAAAAAGTTGCCCAGACACTGGAGAAATGAGTGGCACCATCCTCTGGCTTCCATCACTGGCTAGAGGATGAAGCTTGCACCCCAGCCTCCAAAAACGATCACCATGGCAAGGGGACGATCAGCCTGCCCCCCACCATCAGCCAGTGAATGAAGTAGCTGCAGCTCCTTCCTTTTCCTGCTTCAACTCCCAGTTGCCCAGGAACTGGAGAACCAAGTGGATGCATTGACTAGAGAACTAAGGGGCGGGCACCTGGATTGTTTTTGATTGTTGTTGTAGGACTTCCTGTGGATCATGGTTTAATATGTTGCAAGTCTCCTAGAGCATGTCCCTTGTGGGAGAGAAAAGGCAGGATCCAAATACTCTAAATAAAATGATCCTGGGGTGGGGATACTTCTAAACGCCCTTCCAGAATCCTGACTGGCCTCCAACTCCCTCCTCATCTTGACTTGTGTCTGCAACGAGTCTGAGAAAGTCACAAGACTTCTTAATTAACTTGATGAATTATAGGCTTTGTTTTTTTAACTTGATTCCTTTACCCTCTTTTAGCAATTCTGTCATTTCATTTTAAAGCTTTATGTGTTCCACAACAAGGGTTAGAAACTTTAAAAAAAAAGATGTTGTGGTTCTTAGGATTCTAACAGGAGTTCTAGGACTACACACAACTTGCAGACCGTATTGTGCCAACTTACTCCTTGCTTTGTGACATACCTAATATCCTTTCAATAATCTTTTGGATTTTGGCAAGGCCATGAAACCAGTCACAACTGTATTGCACAATAGACTAGGCTCTTCAAATGCGTTTAATATTTCATATTTTTCTGGGTTATTTTTGCTTCAAGACAAGGTCCATAATTAATGTATGCCTCTTTAGATATATAGCACATCAAACACTCTTACATCTAATAGCAACTTGGCTGACATTAATAGATGTACAATAAGATAACTCCATTTTTACTTTAGGCTACTTTTTATTATCACTGAAGATATTTTTAGCAAATCTGGTGTGTTAAATTCTTCACATGAATGTTTCTCCTCTGTTCATGTGTTCATTGAATGTTCTATATAACTGATCTGCGTGATAATCAAATACTATTGAGTAATAGAGTGGATTTTTTCAGAGTTTCATTTTGCAAAGTTGTTCTTGAAGCTCACAAAAATAAACTCAGGCTAGTGTAGTTCTGGTATACAGAAATGGCTGATCTGTAATTTTGGGGCAGACTTTGTGAAATGCTAATTGGGAAAGGGAAACCAGAAAGCTAAATGTTGTTGTTAATTTTAAACGACAAATGTTAATTGTTAGGAATTAGATAATTACAATTAATCTTTCCAATTTTGTATCTAAAAAATTATGGACCAGGGTCACTTACCAAGGGGTACACGTTAGGCCTCTGTTTATTGGCACATATTGCATAGTGGACCCAGTTCGGGTGATAATTTAAACCACAAATGAGATTATCATGAATGAGCCTGCCCTCTCCTTGGGCTCCTGCACTCCCCTCCTTTCTTCTTCAAGTACCCAAGGAACAGATCAAAGGGTTTGTCTTTTGAACTAGCCACAGTTCCTGTTACGTCCAAACTTGAGAATCTGTGGTTTATTAACAAACCAGGATATCTAACCACAGTTTGGTCCTGGTTTGTTTAACAAACCACAGTTCCAGGTGTAATGGAATGGTGGTTAGCTCAAAAGCAGAAACTTTTGATCTCCTTCTCTGGTACACAGAGGAGAGACGTGGGGGGACATGGGAGCTCAACAAGAGCGCAGGTTAATTCACAATCTAATCCTAGCAGGTAAATGAGAAAAAGCAGGGTATAAATACAGCAAATAAATAAATATTTCTCCAGGGCACCACAAAGTGAGAACAGGAAATTATTACCTGTACTCCCTAAATAGCGTGCTCGAGTTATACTTTGCCCTTGTTTGATATGTGAAATGGTGTGGAATGGCAACATCTCGTGTATCTGAGTGCTGATTGAAAAGGTACTTCATGTAAAGCTTTCTTTTCACTGTCGCCCTTGGGCATGTAAGTTTACTTCTAACCACAGAGTAGTAGGGACCATACACATTGAATATTCTCAGATACCATGCCCGTATCTACACTATAATGGTGGTGTGCTGATGATCTGCATACCGGTTCAGATAAAGGCATGATTATCCCTAACCAGAGTCATGCATTATCTGTGTCTTTTTCAAGCTAGTTACAGTATATCACTAGCACCCTCTTTTTTCATTTCCCACAACAAGAAACCATAATGTATAAAATGACACCACTTGCTTTTCCCTTGAAAAAAAAAACCTTTTCATTTCATCATGACTCTGAGCTTTGAAATATGCTCAGATTCTATAACTGCACAATCTGAACTGAAACCCTGAAACGATAATGTTACATTGACCTTGTTTTGAACAGGTGGTCTGTGAGTTTTAATTGGCATGAAGAGCAAGTTATTTACATCCAATTGTTAATAATTCAGTGTAAATTGGCACTGGGGACCATTACGATGGGTGCTTCAGAAATGCCTTTTGATTGATGAGAGTTATATGCTAAGTGTTTTGTCATGTGGGAAAACATGCCTTTATTAAATGGACTTGACTGTATTTCCACTAAGGAAGCAATTGATTGACTACGTATTGCGCAATGATGGCAATTGCCTATCACCTCCCCCCCCTTTTGGTCTGATAGATGTTTTATGATTCCATTGAAAGGATGTTTCTTATAGAAGCAAAAAATGTGATGCGCTATTGTTTTCCCATGTTAACCAGAAATCAGCAACTTTAAGTGTTCCTCATCACTTAGATTACTCCCTACATGAGTACATTAAAATTCCTTAGCAATTTCCTGACAAGCAACAACGTTCTACTACTGATGGGTTAGAGGTGTTTATTTTTGTTGATAACCACATAAAAACAAAAAACACCACCTTTTCAACCTTTTCAAACCAAATAAAAACACAAAATACCACATTTGCAAACAGAATTGGAACCAAACTACCAACTCTCTACTGGTTGTGGAATGCATCTGGTTGAAACAGATTACAGTCAGACCTTTTTATCCACTGGTTTTTATCCACAGATTTGACTCCAGGTGGCAAAACTCTGGAAGAGGGAGTCCAACCGCATTACCTTTTTTTTCAGAGTGGGGGGGGGGGCTGCCAGTCGCTTTCCACCTCCTGAAAAAAGAAAAAAAATGCAACCAGGAGTCTCTGGTGCCATCTACAGGTTGCTTCTGGTAGCGGTTTTTCTTTATTTCTGTCAGTTTAAACAAATTCAGGAGGAGGGAAGCATCAAAGATGCTGAAAAAAACGTAATGTGGCACCGCTCCCCACCCCAGTTTTCATATAACTGATTTTTTTTAACCACTGGGGTTCCGGGAACAGAACGCCAGTGGATAAAAAGGTCCGACTGTACTTTTCCAGTTAGAAATAATTGAATAATTTGTTGTTTTTGCATTGAAGACTGCAATGTAATGATATTAAACCTGATATTGATGCTTAAGAATTCACACATGTGCAGAAAAACAACCCCCCCACACATTTTGTATTTTAATTCAACAAATTTTCAAAAAAATAACACCGTTTTCAAACACCTCTACTGATGGTAGACTGATTCCGGGCCAACCAATGGTCGCATAGAGAAATACCCTTGCAGAGTGGCAAATGGATGAGTCCCCAACCCATCTGTCTTCTGCTGCCCCTTTGGGGGATCCAATCCCCTTCCGACTTCTGAGAGCAAGTTAGAAGAGGATTGCAGCAGGTGCTGCTCCTGCTCATTTCCAACAGAAGCGGCACATTGGAGAGAGGCTGTGCATAGAGCTCAGGTACGTAATGGGAAGTGGGAAGGGGGGTGCTTCTCTCCCTCCTCCCTATGAGGGTGGAATGGGGGGGTAAAACAAGGGCTGGAAGGTGCTACCAATATCCTATCCCCATTCTGGGCCTCGATCCACCTTCCTAGGTCCACTCAAAGTTACACCAGCAAAATCGCTGGCACAGGTCTGAGTAGACCCATTCTGGTGCAGGAGTCTTACCCCCCCCCCCGGGGAAGGGAACATTTGTATCCTTACCCAGAGGAGACCTCTAGGACTCCCACACACACACACACACAAGATGCAGCACGCACTCCAGTGGTATGGCTGCAGCATTGGCAGGGGGGAGAGAATAGGATTGGGGCCTAAGCTTTCTTAAGGGCATAAGTCTCGCTGAGCTCAGTGGAAATTAATTCTAAGTAAGTAGGGCTGGGCTATGAAGCTGAAAACATAACCAGAATTAAGCCAATTGAGATCCTTCACCTTTGACATAATGTTCCTGGTTTCATTGGAATTACTTTAAGAGATGCTGTCAAGTACACCTTTGTGACTGTGATCAATAAGAAACACTCTTGTGAGAGAACAATATAGAACATTTCAATTGCCTCTCTTAATACAACAGTGTTCTACAGTCTTCTGTCATTTCCTGGCAATTCTTCATTTATGATACTGTTTAAAAATATAAATTAACTAGTAGATGTCATTGCAGTGCTGCTTTATTATTTTAAAATTAAATGTTTGAGACCAGCTACGGAATGACAATGGCTGGGTTTCTTTCTTCTAGCAGTGGAAATAGCTGACATATCAGTCTAGGCTGATTAAAGGTACTCTGGGCTACATCTACCCCTGAGAATTCGGGGTCCTAAAGCACAGCCTAGTGATAAACCTGCTCCATAGGGAGAGTGTAATTGCACCCAGAATGGACATTTCACGAGAGTTTCCCACTATCAAAATTGGGTTACAGTTTTATTTCAAGTGTTTTGGCTATAAAACAGAAATTTCATTCATCTCCTGCTAACTGGGCAAGGAAGCATCTTTTAAAGTGGTATCCTCATATTTAGGAGGGGTAGAGCAATTTTCCCTCTTCACTCCAGCATGGTGTCTTTTCCAATGGCTGTTGCTGTTGTCTCTTCTGTATTTTTGTTTTAAGATTGTGAACCCTTCAGGGACAGAACCTGACAGGGAAAAGAAAATATTTCTTTACTCAACGGGTAATTAGTCAGTGGAACTCTTCGCCACATGATGTGGTGATGGCACCTGGCCTGGATGCCTTTAAAAGGGGATTGGACAGATTTATGGAGGAAATGTCCATCACAGGTTACAAGCCATGATGGGTATATGCAACCTCCTGGTTTTTGTAATAGACTATCTCAATGCCAGATGCAAGGGAGTGGTGACAGGATACAGGTATCTTGTTGTCTTGTGTGCTCCCTGAGGCATCTGGTGGGCCACTGTGAGATACAGGAAGCTGGACTAGATGGGCCTTTGGCCTGATCCAGCTGGCCTCTTCTTATGTTCTTATGAACCATTTGTTTAGCTTTGGAAACTGCTTTGTGAACTGCTTTCTGTTGAAAAGCAGGATATAAATATTCTTAATAATAATTCTAATCTATGCCTTTTTTTCGCAGAAAACTCCCAATATTCTCTACATGGCCACCAGAAAAAATAGACTTCCTTGTTCATTGCTCTCTGCAGAGATCTTACAGGTTGTCAAAAAAACACCACCACCATAAATAAATCAAATAATGAATAGCACATTTTCAGCAGGTGCAGGTAGACTATTGAATCAGACCCAGTTATCTTGTTATATCTCAGATGATTTGCTTTGGTGAGCTACTACTGGATATGCCTGTGAGTGATATGGGGAATTTTGTCAAGGTAATCATTCCTGGCACCACAAGTGTTTTCACTTTTTTGTGAAAAAAGGGGTCCCTGGAAACAAAATCTCATCAGTCCTTATTGTTTGTTTGTATATTGCTTTGTATTAAGAAACAGTGCTTTTTTCTCTTGTTCATTCACACAATGCTCTTGCAAGTCAAGTTGCTATTGCTTGCATTTTCTCAGTAAGACTGATGTTGAAGTACTCTGAAATTACCTGCAAGCCTTCCGTGAAATCCCATTTTTGTTGTTTGCCACTTGCTCTCAGCAGAGCCTGCTGAGTAAAAAGAGAATGGGAACAAGAGTTGCTGTGGCAACTCTTTTGCCACAACATGTTAGAAACGGCACTGGGTAGGGGTGAGAAAAATGAAAACCATGTTCGGATATTTCATTGCCTTGTCCCAGCAGGTTCTGTTGCAAGCAGAATGAAGATCCCATTTCCTCTTCCCCCGCCAGTGACAGTAAAACAGTAACTCACCACTAGAGCAATATTTGCAGCAGGTCTAGGATGCTTTCAAATCACAGTGTTCTCCTTTAATTAATGGAAATGCGGAATATGGAAATACGCTTACATCATTTCACTGTTTCACTTTATGCAGGGCAGGAACAACTGTTGTCACTGACAGCCTGGACTCCTATTTTCTGGTGGTTGTGAAAGCAGTAAGTATGTTAAAGGGTGCTAATGGAGTAGCAATAGTATGTTTCAGAGGGAAACTCCTCACTCGCCTAATTTGCATTGGTGGCAGAGAAAAATGAAACTTATGTTATTTCGTAACCAAAAGAGACCTTCAGATCACATGGCAGAGTTCATGATGGCTCTTTGAGTGCACACTGCAAATTTTTTTCTAATTTTGCTGAAAATAATGAAAGACATGGGCCTATAAAATGTTACTTTTAAGGACAGGTAATTTAAGTGCATGCTTCACTTTTTCCTCACCAGAGTTAGTGGGCTTAAAATAAAAATGCTTAACGGCCCGATCCTATTCCCAGCCAGTGTGCTGGATGCAGGGCGACCGGCGCAGCATCCGCTGCATCCAGCGTGCTGATCAAGGACTAGGCCAGTGGGGAGAGGTAAGAAATGAATAACGTAACTTGCGTTCCCTGGCCGCCACACGGTCCCGGATGGGACTCCTCAGATCTATGCCAGTTCTTTTGCTGGCATAGCTCTGAGGAGCCTGCCAGGGGCGTGTTTGGACCAGATGGGGTATTTGGGATATGGCAGTCACTTGTGCCGCGCCGCCACGATTCACCCCCAACCAGCGGCTGCGCAGCAGGGGTTTAGATTTAGCCATAAGTCTAAATCATGCTTAGAGTTTTAAAGTTGCAATTCAGTTAACAAAGTGGACTAATCCTTAAAGTTAAAGAAAGAAGTAGATTAATGCTGTTTGTCCAGCTTGCTGCTGTGGGGCCCCAAGTAAGTCAAAGTCCTCGCCTCTCCCATTGGGTCTCTCTTCTTGGCCAACCTGATCCTTCAAGGCCTCAGAAACTGCCCTGGGGACACTCCACCCCAGGGTCCTTCTGAACTGCTCCTCCTATTACTGGGCTGCTCCCATGAACTTCCCAGAGCTCGGTGGCCTGGCTGCCCTCCAGTTGGAGACTGTTTTCCTCATCGGCCACATGCAGTGTTTATATCCCCTTGAGCAACGTCTCTCAAACTGTGGGTCACAATCCACAAGTGGGTCACGCCCTGATTTTGGTGGGTCATGAACGCTGCCCTGCCCGCACTTTTGGGTTTTTGCATGCGCGGCGGTCCTTGGTCCATTCCAGACCTTGTTGCATTATGCTCACAAAAACGATGCGACGAGGCCCAGAATGGGCCAAAAACCACCACACAGAGGCTCTGATGGTGGGCTTTTTGCAGGAAAAAAAAACACAAAAGCCCAGCAACCTGGAATGGTGATGTGATGACATCATGATGTCGTCATGCCACCACCATTACTTCCGGGTTGCTGAGCTCCAAGCTGAAGGTGGGTCACGGAACGGGTAAATTTGAGAACCACTGCCCTAGAGCTAATGGCTAGCCTCGCCTCTTCCTACCCCATTTCCCTTTTTAACAGCCCTCCCTCACATGCTCTTGCTTCTTCACCTGTATGGAGGTGGGCATGCTAGTTCCATCTCCCACGTGGTAAGCTCATTCCCGGACACTATTTTTCCTTATTATTTTAGGGCCGTTGCATAGAGGCCACAAAGCTGGG
The DNA here is from genome assembly GCA_026170595.1 of Plestiodon gilberti rubricaudatus. Classification (NCBI taxonomy): domain Eukaryota; kingdom Metazoa; phylum Chordata; class Lepidosauria; order Squamata; family Scincidae; genus Plestiodon; species Plestiodon gilberti. Next base: position 78,723,632 of record JANXHW010000005.1, on the reverse strand, counting down.
TCAAGAGATGGTTATCCAACAGGATGGTGATTGCTCTGGTCTACAAAATACATTTTCCCAAATATCATTCTCAAAACAGAAGATGAATTTCACTGGACAAGTTCTGGAAAATAAGCATCTCACACAAGATTCAGATTCAGCTTTAATCACTGGTAACCAATACTGTACTTATTTTCAGGATACAGGAAGTCCTCACTTAACATCGTTTCATTCAACGTTTTTTCGTTTTAATGTTGATGAGAAAAACATCTTAATGATTTAAAACAAATCTGGTTGGCTGCCCTGTATTGGAAGGCTTGAGTGTTTATGCCATCTACTGGACGCAGGGAAAACTTCAGCCGCCCCAGCCAAAAGTCTCATTCATTGTCAGTGTGTTTGGCTGGGGGCTCGGTAGAGAGTCTGAGGAAGGGAAGGTTGCTGCTGCTGAGCAAAATGCTCAGCACGCAGTGGGGGGCGGCGGCAGAGAGAGAGAGAAAGAGAGAGAGAGAGAGAGAGAGAGAGATATGCAATGAGAGAACAGCATGGACGATGAAAACTAGCTTGAATTGTGTTCTTGAAAGCACCCGAGAGCTAACACTCCACGCCAGCTGCCGTCTCCCTGGAAAAGTTAAACCAACTGGCCAAGAGAGCCCAGTTGGGTGGGTGTGTCAGCAAGTGGAGGGAGAGAGAGAGAGAGAGTTTAGCATTTTTCTTAGGTGAAACGACATATAATGGAACCAAACGTCGCAGTTGACAGGAACCTATTAACGAAATGGGCAGCCCAATCCTGTTATAAAGACCTGCCGGGTGGCCGAGGCTGCCCGCCAGATCCTGAGCTCCGCCGCGGGCAACCTGCAGCAAGCACCCTGTGGCAGAAAGTCTACTCAGGGAAGGGGACACTCATCCCCTTCCCCGAGTGTAACAGAGGCTGGGGCTGATAAGCCTCCTCGGAATTCCACCAGCTATTTTGCTGGCGGAAGTCGGAGGAGGCCGTGTAACGGCTCAGCCGATTGGCGGGGGACAGGATTTGACCGAGGCTGATCCCCGTCCCCTCCCCGATCGGCTGGGCTTATCGTTTCCTGCCGAACTCCCCCCCCCTGCCCGCTGGATCCTTACCTGGGTGCAGCGGCGGTCTGTCGGGCACTGGGTTGGCGGAGCAGTGGAGGCCGGCCTTGCGCCGGCATTCTCTGCTTTCGAGTCATCGTGAAAGTACTTTACAGCACTTTTGCAACGGCTTGGGGCGGCGGGACACTCGTTCCGCAACCCCAAGTTAGAACTGGATTGCGCTGTAAGTATTGTTCATAAGTGACAGGAACCATTCATTTGAATACCATATTTCAGCAATTGCCAGAATACTGATAATATTTCAGTATTTGTGGAAGATAAACTGATATTTATATATAATGCATACTCTTGCATTAGTGTAAAGGTTCCAAATTAATGGGAGATAAATATGTATTACAGTAGTCCTGAAGTCAGTTTTGCATATCCACTGAAAGTAAAAATAGCTTTTGCTTATGAAATGATGTTTTGGTCAAAAATTTGAAAACACAATTAACTTAGTACTGTATAATAAATTACTTCAAATTCATGCATGCAGGCATGAGGGTATCCATTGTGAATGAAGACTTGGATGGCCAGAATCCCCCATTAATGAATGGGAAGCCAGTTCCACATGCATTGCCTTAATTAGCATGGTAATGCAACTTGATTTTGACTAACTCTGTTTCCTGCTTGATTATGTCTTGCCTTTTTAATTAAAACAAAATTAGGCCAAGTTCTGTAAACATCATCATCAAATGATTCCTCCCCATTGTATGTTGCAAACAAATTATTCATTTTGGCTTAAATTTTTAAAAAAGCAGCAAAATAATATATATTTTAAAAGGACAAGTAGTCATCCAGGCTTTTGCAATTAAGCTGTATCTTAAGGCCTAATCCTATTCAGATGCTGGGCAAACTTTGCATGGATGCCAGTGTGACATCTGTCATACCACGAGCCTATCATAGCAACGGCTCATCGATGCCTGTGCAACAAGGGTCAAATGCCAAGCCTGTCCTGGCAGAGCCCTTCCCAGTAAAACCCCTAGTGTCCATGGAAACACCGACACAGCCTGCTATCCAGGAACTACGTCATGACATCACCATGCCATTGCTGTGAAGTCATCACGTCATCCATGTGACATGTGTGACATGTGACATTCATCACCATGAAGTTGGTATGTCATCCATATGACATCATGGTGTGATGTCCAAGGAACCAATCACTGCATCTGATCAGTCCCAGCATGGGCAGCCAGCGATGAACAGGGGGTGGGGGCAGGTGCAGGGCCAATGCTGGGGGGCACCCCCTGCCAGCCACTGGGCACCTCCACTAACCATGGGGAGGTGCCCCAAGGATACCATACACACACACCCAAGGATACCAACCCCTCCACCTCCTACAGGAGCATCAACAAAGAAGGAGCAAAGGCAAAGAACTGCTAGGAACCCCCTCCCACCCCGGGGGTGGTGGTGGTGGTTGCAGTGTAACACTGCAGAGGACCTGTAGCAATGGTGCCATTATGAAAAACAAAAACTATTCAGATCAGGCCAGCAATAGCAATAGTTAGAATCCCAAAAAGGGAAGACACTCCCTGCTGTTAGCTGTTGCAAAAAGAAGGGATATTTAGGCAACACAGTTGATAGTGGAGACACATTTGATAATCCTGGAGGGCCAGAATGAGTAGAGACATGAGAAGAAGACGCAGCATCAATACATTGTGGCATGGGATTTCCTCCTCCCCCCCCCCGGCTTACCTGTGTGGGGTGCATTGTCCTTCCCCTGTGGATGAAACAGGGGAATTGAGGTAGAGGTTCCAGTTGGGTGTTTGTGTGTGGAGTCCTCCTGAATTCTGAGAAGACAAGAGTCAACACAATATCTTGCTATAGATGTTGTGAGGGACAAGATGTGTGCCCTTTGTGTGCCAAGTGCCTTTTTCACCCTGGTTCCTATCACCAAAGTTCCTCTTTGAGAGATCACTGAGAGAGATGCTGCATGTCTGTTCATCTGAACTGTAGTCTCACTGGCAGGGGATTTTGTACTGGGGTTGATGTGCTGTGATTGGCTGCCAAATGTAGTCTGTATCCTGTGATCCATCATAGGAAAGTGGGTGTGGCAGGAGGTGCAACTTTCTGTTTTTCTCTTCCTCATTGTTCCTTATGGGGTTACTCCTACCTAGAGCAGCTAGGTTTTTCCAGTATCGGGGTTGTAGCCATCATTTGAAGGTGGTTAGTGTATGTCAACTCCTCCTCATCCCTCCCACTTCATGCCTTACAGCCCAATCCTAACCAACTTTCCAGCTCCAATGCAGCTGCAAGGTAATTCCCTTACCTTGAGTAGGCCTCTGTGACTCCGGGGGGTTGTTTTTGCACCAGCATATGTGGAGATACACAGGCATATCTTAAGGATAGGATTGGGGCTTTAGCTATATAATATGTGTTATCTGTTCTGACCCTCAAAGTTATAAAGTACAATGTAAGTTACATAAACATGTAGATTTTAAAGCATCTGTTAATGTGAAAAGTGTTTGAAAAATAATAATGATTCTTCTTCTTCTTCTTCTTCTTATCATTATTATTATTACAATTTGCTTCATCATTGAGGACATCGGAATTCAGCCACTTGTAAAGCTATACCTAAATATAAGTATGAAAAACAAAGACCACAGGTAGGACAATCCTCCTTTATGCATTTTTGTCTCCATGTGCACACTTCTATATGTGACTGCCTGAGAAAGAAAGATGAACTACAAAGGTAATTTCGTTATTTTTATGTCACAGATCTGTGTGTTTATATAATTCTCAACCAGTGGTACATGTACCACTGGTGGTACGCGAGGTGGGTGTTGGTGGTAAGTGTGGCAACCACAGACATCCACCTCGTGTGATGAAGGCCTCGGTGCAAGCCTACAAAGGCCGGTAGGACAGAACTCCAGTGTGCGGGTTTCACACATTGAGAAAAGCCCTCCCACCTGCTCGGAGCCTCTTGCCGACCTTTGCAGGCTAGCGCCGAGGCCTCTAACCTGGAAGTAACTGGCGATGATGTCATCGCCACTTCCGGTGGTACGTGGGGACCTTCCCAGCCCTATAAGTGGTACGCCAGGTGGGGGGGTTGAGAACCCCTGCACTAGGGCTTAATTTCCAAAAGGAAGATAGAGAGTTTCCCACTCTCCATCTGGAGCTTCACCCAAGAATTTCTTACTCCAAGGCTGAGATATGATATAATAAGCTACCCAGGCCTACGTATGGTTAGGCTCCAGAACCAGACAGAAAGAAATAGGGATGTGCAGCTTCAGACCCTGTGACTTAGTCAATGACAGGCATGTGGTATGAGACCCTGGACTGACCAGGCTGGTATAAATATTAGGAGCCTGGCCTTCAGTTCATGCCTGGTTAGCAGTTCAGTACTCTGGCCTACCATGTTTGTTCCTGGCCTCAGCTTCATCTCCACCAACTGACTACAGGCATTTGTGTTTGATCAAGCACTTTAGGTCTAGTTCCAAATATAGCTTCCTGGTGTAGCTCTGCCAGGATACACTACAGTGTTAACCCAGAGATGCGATGAGCCTCATTGAAATTGTAATTAATTATTTTTGTTGCTTGTTTGTTTATAAAACCTCTGAATTGCAGCTAATGTGCGTAGAACCATTTATTGATTTCTTTAGCTGTGTAAACCGCTTTGTGAACTACGTTTTGTTGTAATAATTATTATTATTTAATTATATAATATTTAATTATTTAATTCTATAATAATAATAATAAATTATTATTATTATTATTATTATTATTATTAATAATAATAATAATAATGTGAATGCAAGTTTTAAAACTGAGGGGTTTTGGCCTGCTTGTCTCATGAGAGCAACCCTTTCTTTGACAAAATACCAAGCTCAATTGTGAAGCAATGTGTGGGGGACTACTGTGCAGGGAATAGAGCCAGAGGGTGTGCCCATCTGGGCATGTGCCAGGATCCTGCCAATCCTCCCCATGGCTACCTCAGGACGTGTGGTAGCCTAACATTTCTCCTAGAAAATTTAGCATTGCATACATAGTAACTCCAGAGGTCCTTAACTCTATATCTGGCTTGCATAAAGCGTTAAAGAGATCTAGTTACCATCCATTAAGCTCTGTATTTTCCAAGGGAACTTTTATACTACTGCAAGTGCTGCAGGAGCAAATGATTACAAGAGCTTGCTCTCTAGATAGTTACTTGGAGTTCATTTTTTCCAAAATTATTTGCAGTTATACATTTGAGGAAATATGGGTGGCATGTCTGTTGTCTAAAGTCAGCATGTATAGAAAAAGATACATGAGTGAAAAGTATATAATACTTGGTCATATGAATTATGTAAAGATAGTAATTCCCTTTCTATTCTAGAATACTTTACCCTGGTTTTCGATTTAAAGTATTATATGCAATAAAATTTGCAATGGCGTGCTTTTAATTGATGCCTTATCCATTTTTATTATATGCATAATTGTTAAAAAAAGATAAATGAATCAGTTCCTGAATTAATTAATATCATTCTACAGCTCTCATTAAAGCCTTGTTAATTGAATATAGCAGCAGTGTTAATAAAAGATATGGATACTGTCCTAAAGCAAATGGATCTGAATTTTAAGCGATTTGTTCTTCCAACATCTTCCTTAATTGATTTAACAGACAGCTGCAGTAAAATATTGTTCACCTGGGGGAAGAAGATACTTCCGTGACCTGAAGGAGAGAGGTGAAGAAGCACCCTGGTGCAGATTTAGTAGCAAATGAATTGCATTCTTTGATGTGACAAATATATTAGAAAGCCTGGTGCTAGACTGAAAAACAGGCATTTCTAGCCTACAGTGGTGTTATCTGTCGTGTGTAGCTTACAACACAATCCTGTCTAGAGGTAGAGCAGTGGAGGGATCTAAAATTTTGAGCGTGTGCTTAGTTTCTCCCATAGATCAGTGCTTCACTTTGGCTTGATTGTGCCGTTTGTAAAGTTAAGGTACTTAACTCTTTAGTTATTATTACGATGATGTTCACTTTTCATTTCTAACAACCCAGTCCTGTACTCTGTTCTGCTGAGGCAGTAATGCATAGAATCGGGCATAAGGGTTCTAGCATGGGTTGTGCCACATTCACGATATCCAAAGAGCTATCCAAGCAGTCTTGCCTCCTCAGTTCTGCTTCAGGATTGCTCTGGCAATTTAAAACAGCCAAAGGATAGAGGACAGGAAGGGAAACTGAATGCCTCCTTAGATCTTCTGAGACAAAGGATTTATGGGTAGCGATGCCATGTATATAAATAAGCCAAAAAATACGATTAAAAACACGTTTAAAAACAAGATCACGGGTCTAGAAAAATACTTTAAAAGACTGCAATCGTATAAATAAACATTATTAAAATCAAGGGCTAACATTATGACCGACATTTCGTCCTAAACTAAGGACTTTTCTAGATGCAGTCAAAAGACTGTAAGATGACAAGCAGCAGCGCAAATCCACCAAGGTTTAAAAAGCAAAGAGCGTGCAAGAATCACGGAATTCTAGACCGGTGATCTTGTTTTTAAACGTGTTTCTTATTTTTGGGCTTATTTATATACATGGCATCGCTACCCATAAATCCCTTGTCTCAGAAGATTATATCTGACCATGAAAGCTTCCGTGCAGCCTCCTTAGATGTTTGTGCCACAGAAACTAAAGTAATTCCTTATAATCAGACTGTTCAGTTTCTTCATTTTATCTGACTTTCTGGTAGTAAGAGTTCTCTTTTACCCCACCCCTTTTCTTGTAGACTTAATCAGAGTTGATGACGACAACAGGATAAAGAGAACACACAAAAAGAAAAAGGCAATGTCAATGCTTATTTTTCTCTTGAAGTTTGCTTTGTGAAAATAGACAGAACATGTGAAATATTTTTTTCAGCACTTGTGAGTGTAAGTAATTATATTGCGCTAGGCTATATTCAAAGAGAGCTACTAATAAAAGCAGACCCAGTGGCATTGCTGGAGGGGGTGCAGCACCGTAAGTGGTGCAAGGCGCTGCACCACCCCTTGCAAATCGGAGTAACGCGACCCCTCCAACTCACCCTCAGAGCCATTCCGGCGGCAAAGGCAACATGCATTGCCTTCGCCACAGGAGTGGCTCCGGGAGTGAGTGGGAGGGGTCGCGTTACACCAGTTTGCAAGGCAAGGTGTAGCGCCTTGCACCACTTACAGTGCCGCACTCCCTCTAGCAATGCCACTGAGTGTTAGAAAGCCTGGTGCTAGACTGTGGGTTATGTGAATGTGGTATTGGATCCCCAATTCAGCTACAGATTTCTAAACCTTATGACTTTGGAAGACTGCTAGGAGTTGGTAATATCTGGTGACTATCAGGAGCCAAAGAGTTCCAGTAATCAGAGTAGAGCTTCGGTGTCCTGCATAATTGCCCTTCCTCATGACTAGAAGAAGCAGAATAAATTGTGTAGAATAAGTAAAAGTATATACAAGTGATTAATGTGTATAATTTTTACAGGACCGTGTTACTGTTGCACAGAATTTGGATATTTTTTTCAGCACAGAGTATGCACTGTATAAGACTAGCTTACTCACAATAGGCTGTATCATATCCCCCCACCCACAATTCCCCTCCCTCATTCTATTACTTACATTTGATGACTGTAATCTATTTCCTTCCTATTCATTAACATTAACACACATTTCCTCCAGTGTGTTCAGTTGTTAACACAACGATTTTCAGTCAGTGTGCTGCAGCACTTTGATGTGCCGCGAATGGTCCGCAGGTGTGCCACAGGAGTTTGGGGGAGGATCATTTATCAGCAGGGTCGTTGGGGGATGTGAGCCCCCCATCGGCAACACAGCGTGCCTTGTCAGTTGTCAAAAAAACTGATTGTGCGCCTTGACAATTTTAGCACCTTGTCAGTGTGCCGTGAGATGTAAAAGGTTGAAAATCGCTGGTTTAGACAAAACCAAACCTCAGATGTTAACCTTCCCTAACTGGGTACTCATGCCATTAATCTAAGCAAATGTATTAAAGATTAAAATGTATTGTCGCAAAAGAAAGAACTTATTTTCCACCCTTGTCGGAGCTTAGTTGCTAGCCTGTTTCTTTATTTGCCATATTTCTCTTTTCTCCACAGGTAGCTTCATTTGCTCCTCGGTTCCTGAAGATTAGGGCTCTTGAACAAAGTGATGTTTTTGTGAGTATCCATGATGTACAATCCTGATGGGATAGAAAATGAATGTGTATTTAAAAATTGTTCCAGATGGCCAAGTCTGAGGCTTTGCTTAGCAGAAAATAAGAGCTTTGCTTGAATCTTCTGCTGTATTCATGTGATGGATTCAGCAATTAACACAGACCGGAACTGCTTATTGTCTCAACAAATGCATGTTCCCAAATCCACGTTTACCAAGTTAACACAAATGGTGTGTGTGTGGGGGGGGCGGATTAAGACCTTTAGATGCCCTAAGCCAGTGTTTTCCAAACTTTTTCGACCTGTGACTCCCTTGACCATTGGCAACCATTGGCCGCGGCTCCCCATTACATGATGTTGATGCCTGCCAATTGGCGTTGCACTGTTTTCCGAGGGGATTCCGTGGTACTCCGAGGCTCCCCTGGCTGGTATCCGCGGCTCCCCTGGGAGCCATGCCTCCCACTTTGGGAACCACTGCCCTAAGCACTGAAAAGATTATGGTGCCCCCATATGTATTTAAATATAATTATAATTTCCGATAAAATATATTTCAAATTAATATATTTTGGGTTCAGTGATTCTCCCTTCTTTTTTTCCAGACTTTGTTTTGGTTAACTGGTTTTTTTTCACTATTTGTTGTTCCGGCACTGGGAAAAAAAACTCTGTGGTGCCCCCCTTCCCTTGATGCCCTAAGCACATGCTTATTTTGCTTAATAGTTTATCCAGAGCTGGGGGGGGGGGGACTGGTAAGAAATAATTGGCATAGTCATAGTGCTTAACTCTCATCCATCAATGCGCCTTTGTAAATGCCCCCATCACTACCATTATCCTAAGGTAGGATTATTTCTGATCTCAGAAACCTATTAAAATGGCCTGTGCTGTGGAATGATTTCATATTGATTCAGTAGCAAAATCAAATTAAGTACATAAGGGTAGGAAAATATACATATCAAAAAGCAAAGAAAACTAAAATAGAGCAAATCTTTCATTCAGTGGCTGGCACAGTAGTCTTAACTCTGAAATGGGAAGAATTATGTTAAAAAGGCAATTTATGAATAGCTGTTCCCTTTGGAGGAACAAACTGAGCACTTTAGCTGGCACAACTCTATGAAAAATTATTTACACTGGAAAAAGTGAAGACATTTTCTGTGTAAACCCATTCAACTTCTTAAATAATATATTTGATGTTAATAGGGCTTGGCAGAGATAATGGACAAACTCCGTGCCCTTCAACTCAGTCTGGTAAGAAATTATTGTAAAACAGTAGAGGACAAAAATGTTTTCCTTTCATTTTCTAGGGTTTCAAAAAACGCACAAGATCAGTGCTGCCCAGTCGGCAGAAACCCCTTCCATGAACAGAAGGAGCGTTCGCTTGCGCAAGCAGCACTTTCCTTGTCTTCAGGGGTGGCACTTCTGCAAACTGAACCCCTCTCAATGCCACCCACTGATATTAGGGTTGGGAACCAGCCATCACTTTCCCAAACTGACAAAATTTGTACTCTCCAGTCAGTGGGTGTGGGTGTGTCGGGTGTGTGTTAACGTGAAGAAATGCTGAATGTTTTAATTTGAGTCATACAAGTGGAACGTGATGAAAAAAATTGCGGATGAGAGTTTTCTCTTCCACCCAATACAATGTTTGTTGTTGTTGTTGTTCAGTCGTTAAGTCGTGTCCGGCCCTTCGTGAGCCCATGAACCATATCCCGCCAGGCCTTCCTGTCCTCCACTATCTTCCTGAGTTCGCTCATTTTCATGTTCGTTGCATCGATGATGCTGTCTAACCATCTCATCCAATACAATGTTTAGCCAATTCTCATTCAATGAGGCTTACTCCCAAGGAAATGTGTTTAGGATTGCAGCCTTAATGAACCTTGTTAGCTCCTCTGTCCTTCAGCATTGTGGCTTGAAGGCCTGATTCCTGACAAATCTTGCTGGTTCTGCTGGATTGGTCCCCTGCCAAGACCAGACATGGGAAACCAAGTTGCTTTCAAAACAAAACACCAGTTACCAGTCTATAATTAAAAAAAAAAAAAGATGCAGAAGGAGTAATGATGATGAAAACAGGACTTTCTAGCAAGTCACTTTGGGTGAATGAGACATTGGCTTATCATTTTCCACCACCTTTTCAAAGTAGCCTCCTGACAAAACTAGTTGCTGACCAGGGCAATAGGTGCATGCCTAAGGCTGCAATACACACTTTCCTGGGAGTAAGTCCCACTGAACAACACAATGAGGCCTACGTCTGAGTAGACACGCCTAGGATTTTGCTGTAAGGGAGGATTTCTTGGTCTATTCCAGGCATGGTCATTTCTCACTAGCTAGCTCACGTCAGAAGCCCAGGTCCTTCTTGAATGTAATACTTCTCATGATGGTGGTGGTGGTTCTGAAAATGACAAACCTTCCCATATTTCATTCCCTTTATTTCATATTATTTTGGACCCAATCCTATCCAACTTTCCAGTGCTGATGCAGCCATAATGCAGCCCTGAGGTAAGGGAACAAGGAGGCCTCTGTGACTGCCCCCCCCCCGCAGGATGCAGTACATGCCCCCATTGGCATAGCTGCATCAGTGCTGGAAAGTTGGAATGGCTTGGCATACAGGAGTTTCTCCTGTTTGCTATAAGAATTTGAAAGACCCCTTTGACTGAGCAAATCTTTAGCAAGATTCTACCAGCCCTACACAATTTAATCCACCAAGCAACCAACAAGCTTCTTGTTGAGCTTGCCAGGTGTTTGACAACAACCTTCCTTGTTTTTTCAGTCCTGGACAAGCACATAAACCAGGAAGTTTTTCTGAGCCTCTTATTAACGTATAGCTGGTGACTGCATTTGGCTTGGGGCCCAATCCTATACAACCTTCCAGTGCTGATACAGCCGTAAGGTAGCCCCGAGGTAAGGGAACAAATGTTCCTTTGCCTTGGGGAGGCCTCTGTGACTGCCCCCACCACCACAGGATGCAGCACATGCCCCATTGGCATGGGTGCATCAGCGCTGGAAAGTTGGATAGGATTGGAACCTTTTGTTGTCCTCACTTAAAAAAAATTCTATTACCTTTTAGATTTGACTGATCATACATTTGATCAGTCAGATAAATAAAATAAAATCTACATGGTGCTCACCATATAACTGCTCCCTTCATAAATTTAAGAAACTGCTGATGAGCAAGCAATGTCCTGAAGAACGATATGGAAAGCGTTACCGTCTCGAGACAATAAGCTTAAGTATTACCTTCGTGCCTTTTCTCATCCACCTAAAAATGGAGCTGTATATTCAAACAAAGTAGAGCATACCAAGGCTTCAGTTCAAAGCACATTTACGCTCAGACCCTAATGAAACATTTTTAGTTCTATTGCTGAGTAACAGCGCTTCAGTGCTTTGCCAGTACATCACTCTAATACATCTTGAACTAGCAAATCACAAAGAGAGTATCAGTAGCAAGGCATAAACTTTGAGAAGAAAATTTAAAGTGTTTTTGTATCTGGGTCATGTGCAACCTTGATGTACAGTATTATATCTGTACCTAATAAGGCCAACGTGTAAATCAGACTTGGAGCACTTGAATTATGCTCAAGTCTAGTTCACACACGGGTTTCAAAGTCCTGATTAAGATAAATCTCTGATTACTGTCAATCATGGTTAAGATTGATTCCAATATAACTTTTAATCATGGTTTAGACTGGCAAAGGGAATTTGTGATTGGGGAGGGAAACAATCCTGTATCTAGCACCCAGCCCAATAGCATTATTTCTGCACTGGTCTTTCATTTATCTTGAACAATGAAGTAATATTCCTTAAAGCAACCATTTTTTTGATAAAATACCTTCAATTCAGATGAGATTACTCCTCACTTAAAAAAAAAATTAAACTAAGAATTTCTTCTGTACTGTCTCTATAAACCGAATTTGGTGTGGCAGGTATAAACATGTACAGAATAGATATTTGCTGTTAAAGTTTGTCAGAAATCCAATTTGTGATTGTAGGTATAGAAATTTACTTAATGATTTTATATCCCGCCTTTCCCAAGCTGAAGCAAATGCCCAAGGTGGCTTACAAAGTTCCATAATAAAATGTACAAACAGTGAGTAAAATCCTTAATAAAAATAATAAAACCAGTGTGTGTGTGTGTGGGGGAGCTATTTGGTCCAGAAAGAGGCAGCAGAACCAAAACACTATTGCAGAGACACAGAGGGCAGGTATCAACTTGCCACCGAAACGCCAGACGAAACAGAAGTCACAGTATTCAAATATAAAACTAAATGCAGATATATGTAAAATAGTATTATGCTGTATGTATATTGTTTAGGAAGCAGTGCAAAGTTTATTTTAAATTTCATGTGACTTTTCCCCTTCCTACAGATCAGTGAAGGTGCAGAGTGCATATTCATTCCCAAAAAACTTTTTCTGGAGAATGCACCTGCCAAATCCAGGCGAATTGCCTTAGAGATGGTAAGCAGCTTCCCCACAGAGAATATGATCCGAGAGAGCTATATTATACAACAAACCTGGACCACCTACAAGACAACACTTGTTAGACAATGTCTGGAGAGGCGTGCAAGACCAGTTTCAGCAAGTATTATTGGTTGCTAGTTGTAGGTGGTGGTAGGCACACGTTTCTGCGTTGATTAAAGCCTTTGGTTTATTCATGAAAAGGTTTGATAGAATACAACCATTCAGCCCATTTTATATGCTAGGAAATGGTGCAATATTTAGTCGTCATGTATTTATTTAGATTCTGCTTTTTAAAATATTGTTCACTTTGAATGCAAATGCATAAAATATCAAACATTAAAAACTCAGCATTTTAATGAAACTTCTTAGTCATAACTAATATTCCTTTAGCAAAACTGCTTGTCCTTTTTTCAGGCACAATATTGTAGGAGGTTAAGGGACAGGCCTACTGAATGATTTAAATAGGAATTCCAGGAACTCCTCCTGGTTCAGGGAGTGACTTTTGAGACTGAGGGCCCGATCCTATTCAACTTTCCAGTGCTGATGCAGCCGCAGTGCAGCCTCAGGGTAAGGGAACAAACATTCCTTTATCTTGAGGAGGCCTCCATGACTGCCCCTCCCCTGCAGGATGCAGCGCACGCCCTGTTGGCACAGCTGCATTGGTGCTTGAAAGTTGGATATAATTGGGCCCTTAGACACATTCAACCAGTATATTTACTGGTTGTTGGCTGATGCAGATTCACCCTGAAAGCATGCAACAAATATAATATCTGTGTTACAAACATAACTGATTCTATACCAGTTGAGTGGTTTGATACCATTAACAGTCATGCTTTCCCTAAAGAATTCTGGAATTATAGGTTGGTAAGAATTTTGAGAGTATTCTGTGGGGAGAACTTCCTCAGTTTGAACAATGTCATATGTACCAGTCAGTCACGTGTGGTTTAATCAGTAACCAAGACTACAGGAAGCTGAAGAAGGATATAGGATAATATATTCTTAAGAGTATTTACGGTATACAGGTATACTGTTATTCAGCAGCAGCAGGAAGTGAACAGAATGATTTAGGTAGGAAAATTAATGAAAAAATGGTTCCCAAAGGAGTTCACAGTCCTTAAAATAAAGACACATGAGAGGGACTAGCAAATTGCCACTGGAAAAGATTATGTACAGTTACTGGAATGATTATGTACAGTTCCTCTCCCCCTGACCAGTAGCATAGCTAGACTCGTGCCAGTGGGGTGATGGGCGGGGCGACGCATCATTGCCCTGCCACCGGAATGACCCTAATCCATTTGGCTCCAGATCAGGACCATTCTGGTGGCGTGGCGTGGCGGGAAGGACGAGGACTTGTCGCACTGCCCACCGCCCCACTGGTGTGAGTCCAGCTTACGCTACTGTCCCGACAAAAGTAGGAAAACCACCACTTTCAAATGTGCCTCTTTTCCCAGTGAGGTGTAAATTTGCCCTGCTTACTTTACTCAGTTCATAGCAAAATATAAAAAAACATACATTCTTGAAACTACAAATGCTGGTTTTTCAACTGTAGTAAATGCTGTGGCCTTCATTCTCTTCTGCCTCTTGGCAGAAATCCTTAATTTGCAGGTGGCTGCTGATTACATGAGTGACATTTTGCTGGCCTTCCCCTAATAATGTGCAAGGTTTGGTGCCTGTTTCCCTTGTGCAGAATTATTGAATTTCCTCCCAAAAGAAAGCCCAGAAGACATGGATCTGGGACTATTATTATTCATACTCCTTCCCTCCGACCCAGGGTTTTTGGTTGCCTATTGACTCAGAGTGTTGTGGGCCATACTAAATTGTTGTAAATCTGCTTCCGTAATTTATAATGCTTCCAGGAGGCATTCTCCAGTGACCAATTATCTCCATCTGGCAAGTCACTATTCACAATTTCCCTTGCAGTTTTTTTCCCTTTCTATAGTAGCACTTTGACCAAAACACAGTAATTAAAAAAGTTGCAATTTTGATAACTCTTCTTAGACTCCCTTTTTATTTCAACTAGTAAATAATCTGCTGTATAGTATAAACGGATGCTTGATTTCCTCTAGTCATCAAATAATGTTCCACAGTTCCTGCAAAATGAGAAAAAGGGGAGTTGCATAATGGGAAATGTGCTATAAATGGCAGAGATGTTATAATTACTATAATAAATTAAAACTTTTTTGTCCTGAGTGTGGCTTGGAAGTTGGAAAAAAATCAGAATCTGTTCTAGTGATGTCTCTGCTCAAACTCCATGCAAGGCACTAAAAGAAGAAGCAAACATACCATGAGTGTTGATCTTTTAGGAAGGGTACTGATGAGCTGGAATCTAGAGGGCAGGTGCAAAGATGCTAAATTGTTTGGTAGGTCAAGTCCTTGAAGAAACATTGAGCTGCAATACTATACACACTTACCTGGGAGTACATCCCATTGAAATCACTTGGACTTACTTCTGAGTAAACACGCATAGGCTTGTACTGTTAAAAAGCCTAAGGTGTATTCACACCATCTGCTTTGAGTTCTCCTAATTCCTTCTTCCTCAGCATGGTTTGGTTCTGGGTCTGGTTGCATTTGTATTTGTTTACAATTCTGCAGTGAAACTAGATTTACATTTGCATAATTAGGAAAGGTGGATTAGACTCAACATAAGAAGAAAGGAAAAGCTGTGCCAAACTGGACCAGTTTATTGCTCTTCCCATTTTATTTGACATACTTTATGATATCTAGAGGACGTAACTACAGTATAGAACACATCTGAACTTCAGAAACAGAAAAAAAAAATCCAAGATGGGAAAAGATCATTATGTACTCAAAATGTACCTTTCCAACTGGAATCGATTAAAAAAAAATGTTATGATCTGCACGCTTTTCAGGTTTTCCAAAAGTAGGAGATCCAGTGGGGAAATAGTTCTTGAAACAACCTGAAGATGGAGGCTAAGGGCAATATCTATTATTCAAATTCCTATTTTGACTGGAGGGTTGTTTTCTGTCTCCTTTTTCCCCTTGAGAGAAACCACGTAAATAATATGATGAAGAGTAGTTGAGCCTGATCCAAAATACAGTTATGTCAGAATATTTAGATTTGCACTGCTGGAAGTCAATGGGCCTAAATAAATTTTAATCCCAGTACTTCAGCCTAACTGAATTGTGTGTTGGTTATGCAAGAGCATCAGTGGCTTGGCATACAGGAGTTCCTCCTGTTTGCTATTAGAATTTGAAAGAGCACTTTGACTGAGCAATCCTTTAGCAAGATTCTACCAGCACTACACAACTTACAGCAAAATCCTGTGTAAGGATCCGCCGCCAGATCCTTACACAGGATGCGGTGGCCCAGAGTTCTACTTGGGGAAGGGAATGATCGCCCCTTCCCCAGGTGTAAACCGGGGCCGGCCCTATTGGCCTCCTTGGATTTCCACCAGCTAAATAGCTGGCGGAAGTCGGAGGAGGCCGTGTAATGGCCGAGCCGGCCCAGCGGGAACGGGGATATGGCCAACGCAATCCCTACCTCCTACCGGGCCGACTCAGCCAATGGCTCCCCTCCCTTGCCGGTTGGACTGCCCCTGTGGCTACCGCGGGAGCCTTACCTGACTCCAGCGGCCACATGCTCGGTCCAGCGATGGAGTGAGGGAGGCCGGCCTTGCGCTGGCCTCCCTTACTCCCGAGTTGGCGCAAAAGTGCCTTACGGCACGTTTGCGACAGCTTCCAGCGCTGGAGTGCTCACTCCGGCGCTGGAATTTTAGACTGGATTTTTAGACTGAATTTTAGTAAACTGTCGAGGTTTACAAGGCTGGCTTGGAGTGAAAAGGGCCAGAAAAACAAAATTAATTCCTATACACCTCTAGCTAGAAATATAGCTCCTATTCCTAGCTATGTACATTGACCCAGAAATCCCATTCCGTGCACTTGGAATGCCTTTCATGAAATGATACTGGATTTCACAGCAGACCTGGCAGAAACACACATGAGCATCCTTGTGCTTGAATGCAAGTAACCTATGTTTGATGATGACTTGAAGCTAACAGAGATGTACATGCTTGTGAACTGTAAGTAAAGTGTTTTTTTTCTTTGAAACCCATTTATTGACTCTGCTTCTATTTTATTGTTAGCAGCAAATCGTGGGGGTTGGTGAGGGGGGAGCAACTAGAAAAAGGTTCTTTTGACATCATCGCCAGTTACGTCCGATGGTACTTCAGATGATTGGATCCTGGAAAGTGGTACGTTGTGGGACAAAAGTTGAGAAACACTAATTTAGACTACTTTTTTCAACAGGTCCTGTGTAAGTTATTTTTTGAAGTGATTTAAATGTTCCCTGTTGTGAAAGCTAAGGCAGAGGGAAAAGAAACTCAATCATGTGAAACTGATTTTGGGTTTGCTGCTGTTAGAGGGGGGTAGAATCCTAATGCATGCTCACAGTTACTAATGGACCAGACCTGTTTCGTACACTGTGGCTACTGAAAAACCAGTAGCAATTTTCACAACGACAACCAAGAAGCATTCTATAGAAACATAGGAAGCTGCTTTATACCAAGTCAGATATTGGTTGCTCCAGCATAGTATCGTCTACGCCAGAGGTTACCAACTTGTGATACTAGTACCACCAGTGGTACTTCGGCCGACTGCTGGTGGTATTCAGACTGCTGAACCACTGGAACCCCACTCTGACATGGCACTTTTGGTGGCACTTTTTGCTCCCAAGAATCTCCTACCTTTGGCCGAGCCTCTCAGGAACACTGAGAAGAGCCCTCCCACCTGCCCAGAGCCTCCTCCCTGTATTTTCTGGCCTCTGAAAACCCTGAAGTAACTGGTGATCATGTCATCACCAGTCACTTCCGGTGGTACTCAGAGGGAGAGTGGCGCCGGAGGTGGTACTCGGCCGAGAAGGGGTTGGAAACCCCTGGTCTGTGCTGACTGGCAGCTGCTCGCTAGGATGTAAGTCATGAGTCTTCCCCAGCCCCACCTGGAAATGCCAGGGTTTGAACCTGAAACCTTCTGCATAGAAATGATGTGCTCTGCAACTGAGCTACAGACACATCTCCAAAAAGCTGATGCCAAATTCTGATTTGTTCAACTTGTTGCATTCAACCCTGATCCTCTTCCTTCCAAACAAATGAAAGGTAGTATTGATAAGTAGGCTGCTAGGACTCTCCCACAGACCATAGGATGCCATCTAGTGGTGCTGTTTCTTGCCCTGTTCTGGTTGCATCCTGCTGTCCTTATGTGGGCAATCCCCAGTAGCATAGCTGGGGGGGGGGGTGGAGGTGCAAAGTGGCACTGACAGAGCCAGTCCGGCAGTGAAGGCAATGAACTGGCTCCAATGACGAGTGGGAGGGCCCATTTTGCACCTCTGTGTAACACCATGCAGCACTTACTGCCCCCTCCCCCGGCTATGCTACTGGCAATCCCTGCCCTGTGGCGGGCTGAGAGCATCATCACAGCCATTAAGACAGTGGGTGCTGATCTGGCTTGGGTTCCTGCACCCATTGTAGGGAGAGTAATTTTATCCTTGCAATTGCTGGAAGATGATCTTAAAGGGCCTTGGAAGAGAGGAAGAACCTAATATTCTCTCAGGAATTCCATACATTCACAGTCGAGCAGTTGTGTTCTTGGAGACTATTGTAGGCTCAAGGAAAATAAATTCATTATGTGGCATCTTCAGACTGAGGATGCCACAGACTGATCCTCAGATTGAGGAACAAGGAAAATAAATTATTTCATTATGTGGCATCCTCATCTGCTCATGTCTAGGAAAAAGCTGTTGAGCCTTCCCAAAATATTGTTGCTATCTTTCATCTACCTCTTTCATCTACCCTAAATGCTTGGAAGCACACATACAATATATTTATTTTGCTCTATAAGCTGCTTTATGAACTGTTTTTGTTGAAAAACAGTATATATAATCATCTTATACAAAATATAAAGTACGGAAGAGACCTTTGCTTGCATCAGCCTTGCTTGCCCCTGTAAGCCAGGGAGGCAAAACAGTAAAATAAATGCAGTCGTAATATCAGAATAGAGAGACATCCTTTAAGAACTTCAGGGAATGGATCAAGACAAGCAAGAAATCATTATATAGGAAGTTGCCCCTTTGTCCCCTCTGACTGACACACACACACACACACACACCAGCAGAACCACACAGCTGCTTGTGCCACACTGAGAAGGAGAACAAAGTCATCCTTCAGCTTTCTTGTCCAGTTAATACCAACAACTAACACAGGCTGTGTGAGAACAACACTCCAGCACAATGATGTTTCTTGATACTGGGGTTCAGGCCTTGAATATGTGAGGTAATCATTCTTAGAATAGTGTACAACATCTACAGAATATACCGTATTGACCTGAGTATAAGACTCACTTTTCCCCCCTAAGGCAAGTCTTTAAAGTAGGGGTGCGGCCTACAATCAAGTCTAGCGTTTTATGCCTAGAGTTTTCTGCAAAAGTCCGTTTTCAAGCCTCTCCAAGTCTCTTTCAAAGGTAAAAGGCTTTTTCAAACTGCAAAGCACTGTGTTTTCAGCTCTTAATCACTTGCTAAATGGCCACCTGGCCTCTAGCCTCAGGAAGCATTTGAAAAAATTAACCCTTAAGTTCCAGCCCCAGGACTCTGTAGAAACTAAGATATTTATTGATCCTGCACTTTGAAAGTTGAGAGTGCAGTTTGAAAGTTGAGAGCAAGAACTCCTGCATAGGCTTACCATATCCAAAAGGGGACAGAGTGCCAACCTTTAGGCTGCAATCGTATGCACACTTTCCTGGGAGTACGCCCCATTGAATGCAATAGGACTTACTTCTGAGTAGACAAGCATAGGATTGTGCTATTAACCATTGAAATTTGGGCAGGTGCAGCTCATCATCATGAAAGGGTGCAACAAGCTGCACCTGCCCAAATTCCAAAGGTTAAAGGTAGGCCCTTTGGATGTGGGAAGGTTACTTATACTAGGGTGCCTAGATTCAATAAGGGACAGGGTGCCTATGCCTTTAACTGTACTAAAGCTGTACTGTTTTACTGTTCTACTAATGTGTATATTTTCTTTAAAAAAATATTTAAACTTTTAAATATTTAAAAAAAAGTTAAAAATGTATTTTTTAAAAAATAGGACCAAACTTTAAGGGTGCGGCTTATACCGTATTTATCGGCATATAAGACACACCGGCGTATAAGACGCACCTTCTTTTTGGCCCTGGGTTTCAAGAAAAAAATTTTTAAAGCATTTTTGGGCCACTTGGCCACTTACCGCTTGACTGCTTAATTAGCTAATTTACATAAATTGCACAAAAATACCAGGATCTCTTTTAAAACACACAGCAATAAGACACATGAACAAAATGCAGAAGAACATAAATCCCAAGTACAAAAAACCCCAGACTCAACTCTTTTTCCCCAACCCACCCATGCAGTTTCCAAAGTAAAAAACATTTACCCCAAGTACAAAACCCCCCAGACTCAACTCTTTCCCCCACCCCACCCATGCACAGTTTCCAAAGTAAAAAACATAGAAGTACCAAAAAAAAACCCAGACTCAACTCTTACCCCACCCCACCTATGCACAGTTTCCAAAGCCTCCCCAACTAGGCCCAGTTCAGAAGCTTACCCAAGCTGCATTCATCACCATCGGAGGAGAGCTGGGAAGACCACGCCCTCTGCAGCTCAGCTGAACTGAACTGAGGAGCACAGCGCCCTCTGCTGGCTGCTGAGAAGTTCAACTCATACACGTGCATAAATTAAACCCGACAAACAGCTGTAGATCGGATAGATTAGTCAGGGAAGAAAGCACAAGGGAGCTCTCTGGCTCCGGAAAAAACGCGGTAAGCCCGAAAATGCTTTAAAACGGGTGGGGAGGGGAGGGATTTTTTAGTATTGGAGTATAAGACGCACCCTACTATTTTGGGTCACAAATTTAAACAAAAAAGTGCGTCTTATACGCTGATAAATACGGTAATCAGGAGCGTCCTATACTCGGGGCAATATGGTATTTCCCTTGCTCACAACTCATCCCCACACATTTTAAAAATGGAGAACAAGAGAGGCAGGAGCCAGGCTGTGGCAACCTGGTTGGGCTGAGCTCTGGCACATCACTTTAAAAGAAAAGCCCACTCTGCATGAAGAAGACACACACACACACACACACACACACACACACACACACACACACACCCTTAGCAACTGTTATGGCATCCTATGGGAGACCTACAAGTTATTTTAAGATCAGTGGCCCAAAAACATTAAGTAAACAAAACTTACCAAATGAGACTTCAAAGCCATTTCAGATTCTTTCCGTCTACCTTTTATTCACATTCTCCCTTCTGATTAATTTGTGATAGATTAGGGCAACTCGAAAGTTGCGAAAGTAATAAGCAAAAGTGTTAACAGCTCCGGCGTGCCGCATAACAGTTATGCGCTCCCCAAAATGCTTCATAATTGGTTAGTAAAGAGGAAAGAACCAGAGACTGAACACCAGACTTCTGACACACATGCATATGTGTGCGTGTGTACCTGCGCACGCACGCACGCACACACGCACGCACACACACACGATGAATTTGACAGGAACTTTGAGGCTTTTTGGAACAAAGTACAGTACGCTTGCAAAATGCCTGTCATTATGGTAGGTTGTGTAAGAAACGTCTTGTATATCACACCCATATGTTGGAACCCTGTAACTGAAGGATGAACCTTCATCCTTCAGGTAGGGGACAGGTTTTGTCCTCTCCACAAGAAGTATTTCTTACCCCTGCTGCAGTGCTTTACTTTTTCCCATAGGAGTGAGCAGAAACCAATTAATGTATATGGAAGAAGATCGATAGTATAGGGCTGACAACTCTTGAAAAGAAAAGGTCTGGGAGAGCTGGGGGACCTGAACCCCAAGCCACTCCAATGGTCGAAGTAAGGGAGAGAGCATAGCGTTTTTGATGCATCCAGAGGAGGAGCCTGGGGTGGAATTGGGGGGGAGGGGTGGTGCCAGAGACAGAATCCAACACGATTACTGTCTATACAGCTAAAATATACATCTTTAAAAAAAAAAAAAAAGCAGTGAAGGAGTAGTGTCTCTGCTCCCTTGCTTTTCTGGCAACTGGTCCCAATTTTTTAAAAAAAGTCTTACAGCCCAATCCTGTCTTAAGGCCGCTGCAGCATGCATAAGCATGCTGCGTCGGATCCTGGGCAGGATTGGGCCCTCGCCAGCAGAGCTGAAGCGCTCCCTGGGAGAAAGGGACGAGAGCCCCAGCGGCCCCTATGGGCCTCCTTGTATGTGCGCCGGCAAAATGGCCGGCGCAAATCCGAGGAGCCAGAGTAAGGCTGGCTAGGCCCAAGACAGGATAAGATTCAGTGGAGTGTGCCGCCAATAATCACTCCCCTGTCCCTGGCCTGCCTAGCCAGTTGATCCATCCCTTTCCACCCCGGTCCGCCCTCCCCACGCCCCTGTCCCGACCGGCACAGGACTTACCTGCATCCACCAGCGCTGGCTGTGGCCCTTGGCGGAATGAACAGTGCCGTCCTCTCCACTGGCGTTGCTTACGCTCCACCGGTGGATATTTAGTCAGGATTGCGCTATAATATTTAATTAGCAGCTTTACCCAGGGGTAGGAGCTAAATTTTTCCCTGACCTTACTGATCTCAACCATTGAGAATCAAGCTGCTTTAGTGGTGAGGAACGTGAAAGACCATCTCTCCCCACATGACACAGACTGATCACGGTCTTGATGCAGACCCTGCTCTGTGTCTCAGCATTGGCACAGACTCAGTTGATATTGTGGAACATGCTCTTCTCTTAATAGACCCATCCAGACTTTGAAGTGCTGAGCCTCGGTAAGCTCAGTTAGCTTTGTCAATATTGGCATTTCATTGTTTTGTGAAAACAGACTTATTTTGCATGAGCATTTTGTCTCAAGGCATGCATTCTGCAATAGCTTTTGCTCTGCTTGTCTCTGTCATTTTATTGTATTGTTTTTATTGAACTACTGTTGGTAGGTCTGTTTCTTGGTTTTGCTAAAGTGGAACAGAACAATGAGAGAGTGAAATTGGGATGTCAGGAAGTAGCTCTGTTTTGAGCCAAATATTCAACCATTTAAAATACAGACCAAACTTCATTCTGTCAATTAAAAGTAATAGCCCCTTTTGTCTAATAGCATAACACAACAAGCAGATCACCAAATAGTGATTCACAATTTCTGTTTCTTTGCCCCACAAATGCTTTATCTTGGAATCTAATTTCCATCTTTGTTAATACGAAGCCTACATGTGCCTTATAAGTAGGCTTACCAGATCGTCGACCAGGTCAGAGCGATCTCCCCTTAAGGGGGCGGGGCACGGGGGGCCAGAACACGTCGTGTCCTGCCCCCCGTGCCCCGCCCCCTTAAGGGGAGATTGCTCCATCCCGGTCGACGATCTGGTAAGCCTACTTATAAGGGACCTGTGCATTCCAGCGCCCCCCTGTACTGTATTGAAGTACTTGATGACCTTGTAGGTCCCTTCCAACTCTTTGATTCTGTGACTAGTGGACATGCTGACTGTAATCCTATGCACATTTACTAGGAACCAAGTCCCATTGAACACAGCAGGATGCACTTCGAAGGCAACACACAGAGACAAACGGTGTTAATTTTTTTCAAAATATCCCCTAGAGACGAAAGACTGAAAAACATTTTCAGTTTTTATTCAAAGCTCAGTGAGAGCTACTAGGGCAGTAAGAAAAGTCACGTTTAAGCAACAGTAATGTTGCTCTAAGATAAAACATTCCACTGGAGATAATTATATAGAACCAAATTATTATTTTTTTCCACTGAGCCCACTAAAGAGCTTCTTGTAGAGCAAGCTTAAGGACTTCCTTTTTACTGTGTGCCTCCAGAAGTAAAAGACACCTCTTGAGACTTTTAAAATTAGCCTCGCTACTTAAAAAAAAAAAAATACAGTGTGCCTGGAATAAAAACTGCCTTCTCTCTTTCATACTGAAGATAGAGGAATACTTTTTTCCTTAGTGCACTGTCGTGCGGTAACAGTATCACTTCTCTTTTGTTCATGTTCAATATACATTAAGGTAAAGGTATCCCCTGACAATTAAGTCCAGTTGTGTCCGACTCTAGGGTGTGGTGCTCACCTCCATTTCAAAGCCGAAGAGCCAACATTGTCTGAAGACACCTCCGTGGTCATGTGGCCGGCATGACTCTCCTTGCCGCAGTGCGTAGCATGCGGCTGGAACATGGAGCGCTGTTTACCTTCCCGCAAGCGGTACCTATTTATCTACTCACATTGACATGCTTTGGAACTGCTAGGTTGTCAGGAGCTGGCCAAGCAACGAGTGCTCACCCCGTCACGGGAATCGAACTGCCGACCTTTCGATCGACAGCTTATGGTTCAGCGGTTTAATCCGCTGCACCACCCGCTGGCCTTCAATATACATTAGAGCCAGATTATTAACTATGCTAACCATGGTGTAGTGAAATGCTTGTGAAGCCAACATCTGGGAGCTCCTGGAGTGATGGGAAGCTACATGAGATGGCTGAGCACTGGCTCCCTTGTACTTCTGTCCAGTAATATAGGTATTTACAGTACTCCCCCCATATCCACTGGGGATATGTTCCAGGCCCCTCCGTGGATACTTGAAACTGTGGATAAGAGCGAACCCTCCTTCCTTGGTTTCCTGAGGGCCCCCCGCCCTGCCTCCCCTGTGGCCAGGTGTGCGCCCCCCCCAGCTCTTGTTTTTCTTTCAGCAAGCTTTGTTTCTTCCTTAAAACAAACAGAGAAGCAGCCTCCATTGCAGGCAAGTAGAACGGGACTAAGTCCTAGAGAGGCTCTGCAAGGTTTCTGTTAACCTTGCAGAGCCTCTCTAGGACTTAGTCTCATTCTACTTGCTTGCAATAAGCAGCCAGAGGCTGCTTCTCCTGTTTCTTTAAGGAAGTAATGAAGCTTACTGAGAAAAAAGTAAAAGCCGGGGGGGGGGGGTGAGGTTTCCCTGCGATCCGTGGATAACTGAAACCGTGGATAGCGAATCCGTGGATATGGGGGCCCACCTGTAGTTGTTTGTTTCCATATTTCTGTCCCATTTTTCCTAGGTGGCGGCTGTGGCCAGGGGGGCCTTTGCCCAGCTTCAGCTGGTGAGCCGGCTGCGACTGTACCTGGATCACGCAGACCTGGCCACGGTGATCCATGCCACGGTGACCTCAAAGTTAGATTATTGTAACACACTCTACATGGGGCTGCCCTTGAAGACAATTCGGAAACTGCAACTGGTGCAGAATGCAGCGGCCCTTGTGATCACCGGAAGTAAACGGTTTGACTCAGTCAAGCCGCTGATCCGGCGGCTGCACTGGGTACCAATTTGTTTCTGGGCCCAATTCAAGGTGCTGGTTTTGACCTTTAAAGCCCTATATGGCTCGGGGCCAGGGTATTTGAGATACTGCTTACTTCCATACATTCCGGCCTGCCCCCTCAGGTCATCGGCGAAGGCCCTTCTAAAAATGCCGTCGCTTTCAGAGGTGAGATGGGCGGCGGCAAGAAATAGGGCCTTCTCAGCAGTGGCACCGGCCTTATGGAATTCCCTCCCTCTAAACTTAAGGACTGCTCCCTCCATGGAGGCCTTCCGGCGGAACCTAAAGACATTTTTCTTTAAACAAGCCCTCAGAGTTAACCACCCAGCCTAATTATTTTAGTGGTCCAGTCCCTTTTTACAATAACACTTTAACTCCTTTTTTATATCTTGTACTGTGTTTTTTTAGAGCGTATTAAATTTGTAATTTTTACATTTTGTAAGCCGCTTTGGGTCCCCGCTTTGGGGGGAGAAAGCGGGATATAAATCCAATAAATAATAATAATAATAATATAAAACATAAGACAATAATTACAAAAAATAATTAAAACCAAATGTAGTAGACTAGAGCAGAGGTTCTCAACCAGTGGTGGTACGCAAGGTGGTAGTATGCGTGGCACCTGTGGACACCCACCTCACATCATGGAGACCATGGCGTGAATCTGCAAATGCCGGTAGGAGGCTTGACTTGGCGGGCAGAGCTCCAGTGAGTGGGTTTCACGTACTTGAAAATGCCCTCCCGCCCGCCCAGAGCCTCTTACCAGCATTTGCAGACTCGTGCGGAGGTCTCCAACCTGGAAGTTATTTCTGGTGGTACATCGAGAGGTCTGCGGCTTGGGAGGTGGTACATTGCACCGGAAACTTGAAAACTCCTGAACTAGAGACTTTTTTTTAATTTGTCTCATTTCCCCAATGCACTATGTATACACACAGTAAGCTGACGAGCAGGGCAGGCACGCCGATCAGGCCAACTGAAGTGGTGACCTCAGGCAGCAGGTTGGGAGGGGGGTTGCCCATCTCTGCCTACTTGTGTCCACTGCCCCTCTTTCTCTTTCCATTGCCTGGACTGGAAAAGTAAGAGAGGGACAGAGAGGAAGAGGAAATGTGGAGGGGAGAAGAATAGTGGGAGTGCAGAGGCTGGCACGTTTTTTGGTAAGGGGAGGAGCAGCACTTGGCATGCCGCCTCAGCCATCAGAAAGTCTTCAGCTGACACTGCTGATGATAAGGCTTGCAATAATAAGCTTCTGTGTTGCCACCTCCTGACCAGTGAGTTTTGGTAAGCCCTGATCTGCCTCTGCGTGTGATTGGTATGAAAATAAAAGTGCTCCAGCATCTTTAGCAATGTTTCAGTGCCTGATTTCTGTAACAGAACATCTGTAGCGCCTTCCGTTTATTGCTCTTCCTTCCCAATCCCTGCAAGCCTTCCCCCTGCTCTATTGTAGAAATAACAAATGACAGCGCTTTCTATAGATTTACTATATACAGTCAAATCACAGCAGTATTAAATTTTAATTGTAACCTGAAGGCATAAATGCAGGAGAAACATATGCTTTATTTGTGAAATTTTCATCCATCTCAGCCTCTCTATCAGCCTTCTCAGCACTGGCATATGACCCTAGATGATGTATAATGTGTTTCACCATGAAGATACACAGACACTTCCCCTCAAGAGTTAGCATTCTGTAGCATCACCTAATGGCTTTGGGTGAGGCAGCGCATAGATAGACTGTATTTTTGCACAGGTAAATAAGAGACAACACAACTGTATGTGGATTAGACACTTGGCCACAACTTTATTAACACAATAACAGCATACCTAAGGACCAGGGTGGAACTAAATTCCTGATGCAAAAAGTGGGGAAGGGGGAAATTAGCCTGCTGGCATCCCAGCCACAATTGTTCCCTCCTCTCCGTCTCTCCCCAAGAACTACAACAGGTGGGGTTATTTCCTGGCGGAACCACGTGACTCGGCTGGATTGATTTGACTCAGAGCTTCTTCGCCTGTCTGCTGTCAGTCTCCAGTCCTCCTATCCAGCCACGTACTCACTGGTCTCCTAGAGTCGTTCCCTTTAATTAGTTAAAATCCCCACACTCAACTCTCCCTTCACACTGGTCAGAAGCTGTTCAGTTGTGACTCTTAAAATACAAAGCAGCCAATCAGTGCCAAATAGAACTAGAAATGGTTAAATAGTAAACACCCCGGCCCAGGGAAGGCAAAAAATCCAGCCAACAGAGCCAATTGATGGCTGAACAAAAATTCCTTCCCGGCCTCCAAAACCAGACAACCGCACTAAGTCAGGGTGTCGCCACCAACTTAACAATGGGTGAGATGGTGGGAGACTTGGACAACATCAGGAAAATTGCTGCATCTTCTAAACCGCCACTCCCTCTTATAGCCGCAGTTCCCTCCTCTTGCATTTTCACACAAGACTTGAAGCTTGATCAGCTGTCCAGGTGCGGCTCAAATCCAAAACATGCATCCAGTCTCCTTGGAAAACATTCTCCAGGCAGGCGAAAATCCAGGATGCTCCAGGGTCACCTTGGCACACCACCCCATGATCATGTCCTGGGCAACAGGCCTGGTGATGGAGGTCTTGTGCTTAGTCATTGCTCCAAGTCACATCCTATTCTTTAGAGTAGGACAATGGGTGACAAACCAAACTGTCCGTGCCCTCTAGCATGCTTCCTATTCCATCATATGGTGCATCGTGTAGCCAGGGGGTCAGATTTCTGTAACTCTTCACCCAGCTCCTTTGACTTTTTGCAAACCACTGTGGTTGGCTCCAGCTATGCGAGGCCAGTTTCAAGTTCCTGCTCTACCTCATTTGCAACTGATCTGTTATACAGACATTCTTTTTCCTAAATGAATGTACATCCTAGTGCATTTCTGAATTAGAATCACCCCACTTGGACTCAAACTTATGGGGAGGGGCCTTGCAGGTAATAAACAATCCAATTTTTAAAAAAGTCCACATAGACCTCAATCTTGCCCAATAATATATAAAATTTAAAAATCCTAGTGATCTTGGCCAATTTCATATAGGATCACTTTAAAAATCATAGTCCACACAGACTTCAATCTTGCCCAATAAAATGTATAAACTAGAGAAGAGAATTTAAAAATCCTAGTGATCTTGGCCAATTTCATAAAGCATCAATTTCAAAATTAAAATCCACATAAGATCTCAACATAGCGCAATAACCTATGTAGAAGAATTTTGTGGAATAAGGAAGTGACCTTTTTTTCCCTTTCATTTTGAAAACTTCATTTTCCCACCGGCCCCTCCCCACATGTTTTCACTCTTTATTCTGCTCTCTCTCTTTCCCCCAAATTCTCTTTCTACTTGCTTTTGTTGCTTCTTGCAGCACAGGGGTTGCTTGTCTGGGACAGAGGGAAAACAAGGCCTGATCCTGCGGGAAAACAAGGCTTGATCCTGCCTGTGGGACTTCTTGGACATGCCTTGATTCAAGGAACTCAGCGGTGCCTGTGATTTTTGCAAGATGGCAGATTCCAATGGTCATCTTTTCAAAAGCTGGAAGGTTTGAGAAATGGACATTCGATTTTTCTTCGTCTTCTTCCATATGTTCTTGTCTGATGTCATCTGTATGGAAGAAAAAAGGAGTGAAGAATGAATTACCCCAATTTGTTTGACCTAGAAATGTCACTTCCTGACGTGGCCCATCCTTACACTGCTCTATCCTGGTGGTGCTTTATAGCTTTGGATAAGTATTCTCACAAAGATATATCTCACCTCATTTTGTATGAAGTCCGTGTCAAGATTTCATTTGTCTTTGGCTATTGAGAGGTTTCTTCTATCAGTGGCTGGAAAAGACCAAGGAGAAAATGGCTGATGAAATCCTAGCAGGATGTGTTCAACCCGTCTCCCGCAGGTTCCTTCCAACCTCCCCATCTCGCTTGTGTCCTCTTTGCTCTTTTTCCTTCACTAAGCTGCCTATCCTCTGTGGCTGTCTTGCAGATTTCCACAAGATGGAACCCCCAAAGTCCTTCATCCTCCCCTGCCCTCCCAACAAGTCCCTGTGACCAGAGAGAGGGTTTCTTTGCCATTCCCTTCCTTCTCCTGCTAGAAGGCTGCTATCAACCTGTTTGAAGCAATCTGAGTGATGGCTGCATTTCCTAGTTCAATTGACTTCCAAAACCACCTACCTCTGCATTTTGCCTACTGCCTGTGACTTTTCCTCTTGGATGGTGGAGATGGTGGAGATCCACAAATTTCTCTTGGAGTTCCTCATGGTTGCTTCAGCCTAGAACAGAGCAAAGGGAAAAGGGAAAGCTGTGGGCTTAGCCATCTCTTCCTGCCCTGAGTTCCTATCATGACAAGACCAGGGGAAGACCTCCTCCATCAGACAGAAAGCAGTTGCAGGGAGTCTGCAGCCCCCACCTTCTTACAAATGAACATTCCGCACCAACTGTCAGTTGCTCAGCAACCACAGGAAAAAAAAATATTTTGGCCATATTTTTCTGGCCTGAGAAACTACTAAAAATATTTTGTTTGGACAATGGGTCAAGCTTGACTGACTTGATACTATAGGATGCATCCATATAGGAGAAGACTGTGTAGGTTGGGCCATCTTCTGCCTCCACTTGTGCTCTCCTCAGTCTTGGACATATTTCATCCCTGAAAGCCATGTCATAAATAATTTTTGCTATGTCATAAATACTTATTGCTGTGGTTTTGCTATTGTTCATAGATAAGCCCTACCACAAGTTTTGTTTGTTTAATTGATTGAGTGGTTGATTCAATACAATCACAATACAAGAGAGAGAAACAGGCAGGAGATAGGAGGATTGCAGAAAGGTGTCATTCCCACAACCTCGGAGTCACCACAAACACAGGGCAACTCCAAATGAACAAAAGAACAATTGTGCAAATGTGTCTGTGTTGGACTTTGCTGGAAAGTTTTCAATTACGCTAATTGTAACTAAGGTTGCAGTTCTATGCATGCTTACTCAGGAGCAAGTTCTACTGAAAACAGTGGGACTCACTTCTGAATAAACATGGACAGATTGGAATGCATGTTAGTCTCAGCTATAGATTAAAAAAATTACACCCAGAGTGAATGGTTTCTGTTTAAACTTCTATCTAACTTACCTCTAAAAGGCGAGGAGGGGCGGAACAGTCCCAGGAGGGTGTCAGGATCGGTGGCACTGGCACACGTCAAATCCTATGCCCCCTCCCAGGCCTTTTCTGCCTGCACGGGGCTTCTCAGTTCTGCTCCAGCTTATTAAGCTCGCACAGATCCAAGTAGCTCTGTTGCCACGGCTGGGACTTTACAAATGTTCCCTTACCCCGAGGAGACCTCCCGCCTGCTCCTTCCCAGCGCTGGATACAGCATGGGCCACCTAGTCCCACAACTCCAGCACTGGATAGGATTGGGCTGCCCCTGTGCCTCCCTGAGGAAATAACTGGACTTTGCTTATAAACTATACCTTGGTAACTATGGACTATCTTATAATTCTTTAGTTAAATTTCTAGTTTACCTTGATGCTTTCATTATCTTACCCAGCCCCGTGTACTGATCAGAATGCTGTTTACTTTTCATTTTGTTTTGTGCCTGAAGTTATCTATCCTTTATTACATAACATTTGTGTTGTCTTGCCCTGGACTACTGAGCCTGTACCAACACAAAAGTCTCCTGTTGCTTGGAAACGCAATATTCTTGAGGGTCTTTTTTTATATAATTCAGAGCAAAGTTTTCAATAGTTTGAAAAACCATGTGGAGTATCTACAGAAGCAGCAAGTAGGAAAGGTGATTAGTCTACTCCTGTTGTGAAAGTGAACAATCACCCTTGAGCACTTCTGCATGTGAGTCACCCAAGGTCCTTTTTGAGGCCATGATGATACTGCACTTGAGTGCAAAGTAAAGAATTCTTCGTTGGAGGATTCAGGATTCAGACTGGTACGCTGTCAGAAAAGTTGGATTCTGAGTAGAGAGGTGAGCTCAAGCATCAAGTAAATTATTGCAAGATAGTTCAACAGCTTGTAAGTTGTTCCAGTGACACATTGAATCATTAGCTGTGTGGTGGCTTGACCAGCACAAATGAATACTGATTAATGCTAGGAATACAAAAGACACCTGCTTGCCAGAATACCTGAATCTGTTGCCCAGGGCAGTGTGCACTGTATGAGCAAAAGCTAGTTCTGAATCTGGATTGATAAAGAGACGCGAGAAGAAAAGAGAACATAAATTTTTGAGCTGGCTGGCAAGAAGCAACTTTTGAATCTGTGGTATGCTGTTGCTAGTGGGGACCATTGGTGTTTTATGATGTGGCATTGTGTCTGCAAGTCCCTGCTTCTCATCTGCTCAGCCTGGACTTTGATAAATAAACAGTTTATATAAAAGTCACCATAAGTTTCCAGAACTCTCTCACAAGATACCTGAGTTCTGTACAAGAACTTCTCTTGGCACTTCCTACTTCTTGGGAACGTGCGAAGTAGGATTGTGCAATTTGGTAAACAAAAACCAACCCAATCTAGAGGTCACTGTCACTCTTGGATATCGGTGACATAGCATTCAATCCAATAGAGTTCTAATTATGAATATATTGCCTGCATTATGAATACTATGACATGACCATTAATAACTGGAATTAGAATTGATGTGATGCGGCAGCCAGGAGCAGGCAGTAACAGCAGGGCTAAGGCATTCCTCCAAGGATGTTTTCCACTCTTCATCCCTACATGGGCTCTAGCCCTCTAGCACTGATGGAGTGACATAAAACATCCTATGACTGCTTCAAATAAGATGGCAAATCTTTCCTAAATTCACAAGAGGGGAGTTTTATGACATTGTGTTAGTCTAAATGAAAGCACCAAGTTATTTCAGAGGAATGTTAATCATATTGTAAAGATGTCTGAATGTAGCATAGGTTATTTATTATTTTATTTATGAGGGTGGGATTGCATTGATTGACAATTCTTAATATTTTTATCAGGATATTAGTTGAGTCTAATTTTTATTCCATTTTAAAAATACTTTCATCTCTCTAGAGCAGCGATTTTCAACGTTTTTCAACGTCTTCTCACGGCACACTGACCTTTATGGTCTTCACCTCTTGTGATGTCACTTCTGACTACCAGGAGATTTTTCCGGGTTCTGCGGCTCTGTTTCTAGGACAACTGTCTGTAGTAACGAATTCTTTGTCCCTCTTCTTCCACTGTCGCCTTAAAGCAGATGGAGGAGGAGGGACAGAGAATTCATTATTACAGATGGTTGTCCTAAAACCAGAGCCACAGAACCCAGAAGAGTTTTTCAGCGATATTCAGCCGCTGTGCTCCGAACTCCTATGGCGCACCTGTGGACCTTTTGTGGCACACCGGTTGAAAACTGCTGCTCTAGAGAAAGTTTGGAGAAGATATATGGTGACTTAGGGATTTCTAAGAACTCAAAGTTAGTCAAGTGTGGCAATGTTCTGGTGCAATTAATTATTAATTGTGTCATTACGGTATGTTCAGTCATTACGGTGATTGTGACCAGTGATTGTGGTGAAAGTACACAGAATTGATAGGTAGATCTGGACTGAAGAGATGTTCTATTTTTCAGTGGTCTGGAAATAGGTACTCCACTCAAGATAGGTACTCCACTCAAGATGCTAAAATGACTGGCGGGGACTTACCTGCTCAGTGCGGTGGACGGGCTGGATGTGGGATGGATAGGCCAGCACCGGTCTCGGCACCAGCGGGGTCTACTCGACCGGTGTCGAAAATGTGCCTTACGGCACATTTACGACATCCAGCGCTTGTGGAGCTGTCGCTCCGCCGGCGCATCTTTAGACAGGATTGCTCCTTTATGCATGCAGATTGGGCTACTTGTGCATCTGAAAGTATATATTTGTGGATGTAAAGCAGGTCTGTACACGTTTTGACCCACTAAGCCCAACTTAGTCCACACCAGCCATATATTGAGGCCTGCCAGCTGCTGCACAACTGTTTCTTTTTTCAGTTCCAAGCAAGCACCTGCTATCTTTTCTCTTATAATATTACTGTATACACATGATATAGATAAATAATGGAACCATAACAGAAGCATATCCCAAAATCTGCATAAATTACAGATTAGGGGAAGATAGAAAAAATTGAC
The DNA here is from genome assembly GCA_026170595.1 of Plestiodon gilberti rubricaudatus. Lineage (NCBI taxonomy): Eukaryota > Metazoa > Chordata > Lepidosauria > Squamata > Scincidae > Plestiodon > Plestiodon gilberti. The sequence goes on along the minus strand of JANXHW010000005.1, from coordinate 78,690,595 downwards.
AGAAAATTGCTGTTTGTTTTCATACCTTTTGCCTGCATAACGTTTTTTAAAAAAGTACAATGGATGAAAATAAATTACATTAAATATGCTAGTCACTCTTTCCCATGCTGTTTTTTGTAATATCTTGCCAAACAAGTCAAGGATTGTAAAAGCAGGGAATGCGGGTCTCTGGAGAACTGATGCAAGTTTGGAGATACCTTTTTAGCATTGTATCTTGAGTGCAATAACAACATTATGTCTAAATTGTGAAGTGCATTAGCATTAGCTAAGCTGCTGAACCCATTTTGAAATTTAGGAGAAAATTGTTATTGCTTCTTTTAAAATTCCAGAACAAATTCTTAAGGCTTATGGGAAGCCACAGCATTACAATTATTCAACTCTATCTGAATTTGTTTTCTTTGACAAAAGGGAGAGTGTAAAAACTGGTCTATGGTCTATATGGTATTGAATGCAAATATATATGATCATAGCAGGCAAACCTTTGTCAGTTTTGAGATGAGGTGTGTGTGTGTGTGTGAGAGAGAGAGAGAGGTTTGCTCCCAATACCCTTTCTTGTATTGTCATGATGTTTTTGGGTCTCAAAACTCTTTTGTGTGTGCTTTCCCCACAGTATATATATATGAATGATTTAGGAAATGTTTAACAAGTGTTCTTATGTTTTCATTCAAAGTGCTAACAACATTTTACACAGGCCCCAAACCATGACCAGGCTACAGTAAGTGAGTTTATATCTCTCTGCTACAGCCCACAGCTCAGTAATGCTGTAGATCATGCAGACAGTGCCAGCAACAGGTTACTGGGGCTCTGGGGCAGAGCCCCACACTGGGTCTTCCATGGAACCTTTTGCTTGCTCCCTGGCACATTAGGTGCTGCTGCTGCCACCACGAACAGATTCAGGGGTCAGTCTGGATGAGTGGACCCTCTGATGGGCCCACAGCTGATCTGGCTGACCCCTGAAACCACCCCATATTGTAGTAACCACCCCAGCCATTAGTAAGCACTGCTTGGCAACCATTTCACTACAAATTCAGCAGCCACCCTGAACACAACAACTCACAACATACCTAATCAAGGGAGTCACACAAATCACCCCTTTATTTATTACCTTAAGTATTCACATGTACAACATCTTCCCAAGACAAATCTTGGTGTTAAAAACGATTTTAAGTTTTCATGGCCTGCGATAATTCTTGAATTTACTGGAGCAAACGGGTATAGAGCCATGGCAAAAAAGATTTTTAAAACGGTATCAATAAAAAACGAGGCAAACTTAAGTGCAGCTTAAAAAATAAATATTAAAAACACAAACCCAACACACTTAAAATAACATGTTAAAAATTAAAACCATTAAACATTGCAATGTTTCGCTCGTCTGCAATGTTTCGCTTGGTGTTAAAGTTGATAATTTTGCTGAATACAAAATACACAGCCCAATTCTACCTAAGATCCAGCTGGCGGCCTGTGCACCTGTAGCCAGTGTGACTGCCAGGCGGGAGGTCTACTCGGGGAAGGAGACACTCCTTCCCCGAATGTAAATGGCGGCCGCCTGGATCGGCCTCCTCGGATTTCCTGCCAGCTATTTTGCTGGCGGAAGTAAGAGGAGGCCGCGTAAAGCTCCGGCGCACAGCGGGGGCTAGGATATGGCTGACGGCCATCCCCTGCCCCATCCCGGGCCGCTAGGACAAATGGCCACCCTCACCCGGGCTGCCAGACTGCCCCCGCAGCTGGCGGCGGGAGACTTACTGGCCACTGCCGGCCGCGACCGGGTCCATCGCCGGAGTGAGGGAGACCGGCCTTGCGCTCGTTCCGTCGCCGGTGACGTACGTTGGATTGGGCTGACAGTGTAATATAAACTTGAAGCCAAAGACTTCAGTTCATTGGTCATTAGTATTACAACAGTTTGTAATTCCCCTGCCCCCGGAATCCAGACTGAGAATGCATTTTATTTTTAAGTCCTTATTAAAGGGTGAAGCATTTTGTGATTGGTACATTACAGTGAAACTGTGAAGTGTAATAAGACAGCATGTTGGATCTGAACCAGAAGAGTAGGGTGCAAATCTCCACTCAATCACAGAACTCCATGGTAGCCTTGGGGGAAACCACCACAGGTCTGCCTAACTGTCACCACAGGTCTGCCTAACTGCCTAGCACCACAAAGTTGCTATTTGAGAGCAAATTATGATATTCTCATGTATGCAACTCTGAGCTTCCTGTGCTTTTTCTCTCTGTGCTTTGTTGTCTTATCCAAAACAGAATTTTGCTGGAAGAGATATCTACATCTATAATACCTATATCTAAGTTTTCTGGCTGAGGATAATTTATTTGCCACTGTTCTGTTACATTCAGGATGGAGGCCTGGTTCACATGTCATAAATGACCTCTAGTGCCGTCAGCCTATTTATGAGGCCAACTGAAGCGGCTTCATCAGGCAGCAGATCGGTGGGGGCACCCATCTCTGTGCACCTCCTTGCCTCCACTACTGCTCCTCCTCCTCCCACTCACCGGATTGGAAAAGGAAGAGGGGAACAGAGAGGAAGAGGAAATGTGGAGGGAAGATGGAACACTCAGATAGAACACTGAAGAATGGGAGGAGCAGAGGCTGGCATATCATGAGGTAAGGGAGGGCAGCATTTGGCATGCCACCTCAGGTACCAGGAGGTCTTGGGCCAACCCTGTCCTCTTGTAAATGACCTCTGAATGATGACTCGTCCCTGCACCCACACACTGCATTGTGTAGAACTGGTCTGTACGTCCTGCTGCCTCACTGTTTGGAGTCTCTCCATGTCAGCACCAGGAACCTCAGTGATACAGCTGCACTAGCATGGAGATATTCCTCATGATGAGAAACTAAGCACAGGTGCTACGTGTTAAGAGTGGCTGAGGGCTCAGTCATCGTGCGGAAGCCATGTTCAAGCCATCTCCACATGATACAAGTGGCACGTAAACTAGCCTGGCAAAATGTAAAGACAGGAGACGCAAAACACTGACATTTCCCTGTGCCCATTCTTTCAGCATATTCAAAGCCACATTTAAGCTGAAATATTTCTGTACCAGAGAAGGTGTTCCAATAAAAAATATCACCTTGTGAATATTTCCTTCCCCACTCTGGCATGAGGAAAAAGTCTAAAACTTTTTTTGGGGGGGGGGTGTTTCTTTTTTCACATGTTAATTACCTTGATTCTAAACACAATTTTTTTTAACAGTTTTTGTTTCTTTCTGTTAATACTGGGTGAGACGTTTCACCACCCATTCTTAATGGCCTGCACTGCAGCAATTTACAAAACTACGTTCTGTCAGTGAAGAATGCAAGAACACAATATGGTACATCAAGCTTACAAATAATGAACTAGGTTTGTACAGACTCTGATATAACCAGACAGAACATAATTATTTGTTTTTCTCTTCAAAGTACACTTCACTGCTCCTCTGGATGCATTATATCTAAGGAAAAAAACAATGACCTTAGCAGAAGACCCATTTGTTGTTCAGTCGTTAAGTCATGTCTGACCCTTCGTGACCCCATGAACCATATCCCGCCAGGCCTTCCTGTCCTCCACTATCTTCCTGAGTTCACTCATTTTCATGTTCGTTGCATCGGTGATGCTGTCTAACCATCTCATCCTTTGCCTTCCCCTTCTCCTTTTGCCTTCAATTTTTCCCAGCATCAGAGTCTTCTCCAGAGAGTCCTCTCTTCACATTAGGTGGCCAAAATATTTGAGTTTCAGCCTTAGTACCAGTCCTTCCAGGGAACAGTCAGGGTTGATTTCATTTAGAATTGACTGATTTGATCTCCTAGCAGTCCAAGGGACTCTCAGGAGTCTTCTCCAGCACCACAGTTCAAAAGCATCTATTCTTCGGCGCTCAGCCTTCCTTATGGTCCAACTCTCGCAACCATACATTGCTACTGGGAACACCATGGCCCTGACTATGCGAACTTTTGTTGGCATGGTGATATCTCTGCTTTTTATTATGCTGTCTAAATTTGCCATAGCTTTCCTTCCAAGGAGTAAGCGTCTTTTAATTTCATGGCTGCTGTCTCCGTCTGCAGTGATCTTGGAACCTAAAAAAGTAAAATCTGTTACTGCTTCCATTTCTGCCCCTTCTATTTGCCAGGAATTGATGGGACCAGATGCCATGATCTTAGTTTTATTAATGTTGAGTTTCAAGCCAACTTTTGCACTCTCCTCTTTCACCCTCATCAAGAGGCTCTTTAGTTCTTCTTCACTTTCTGCCATTAGGGTGGTATCGTCTGCATATCTGAGGTTGTTGATGTTTCTCCTGGCAATCTTGATTCCAGCTTGCGATTCATTCAGCCCTGCATTTCTCATAATGTACTCTGCATATAAGTTAAATAGGCAGGGTGACAATATACAGCCTTGCCGTACTCCCTTCCCAATTTGGAACCAGTCGGTTGTTCCATGGCCGGTCCGAACTGTTGCTTCTTGACCCGCATACAGGTTTCTCAGGAAACAGGTAAGGTGGTCTGGTACCCCCATCTCTTTAAGAATTCGCCACAGTTTGTTGTGATCCACACAATCAAAGGCTTTTGCGTAGTCAATGAAGCAGAAGTAGGTGTTTTTTTGGAACTCTCGTACTTTCTCCATGATCCACCGCATGTTGGCAATTTGATCTCTAGTTCCTCTGCCTCTTCGAAACTCAGCTTGTACGTCCGGTTGTTCTCGGTCCACGTACTGCTGAAGCCTAGCTTGTAGGATTTTGAGCATAACCTTGCTAGCATGTGAAATGAGTGCAATTGTACGATAGTTTGAACACTCTTTGGCACTGCCCTTCTTTGGAATTGGAACGTAAACTGACCTTTTCCAATCCTTTGGCCACTGCTGAGTTTTCCAAATTTGTTGGCATATTGAGTGCAGCACTTTTACAGCATCATCATTTAGGATTTTAAGTAGCTCAGCTGGGATATTATCATCTCCACTAGCTTTGTTGTTAGTAATGCTACCTAAGGCCCACTTGACTTCACTCTCTAGGATGTCCGGCTCTGGGTCAGTGACCACACCAGCGTGGTCATCAGGAACATTAAGATCTTTCTTGTATAGTTCTTCTGTGTATTCTTGCCATCTCTTCTTAATCTCTTCTGCTTCTGTTAGGTCTCTGCCATTTTTGTCCTTTATCATGCCCATCTTTGTACAAAACGTTCCTTTGATATCTCCAATTTTCTTGAAGAGATCTCTAGTTCTCCCCATTCTGTTGTTTTCCTCGATTTCCTTGCATTGTTCATTTAAGAAGGTCTTCTTATCTCTCCTTGCTATTCTCTGGAAATCTGCATTCAGTTGGTTATATCTTTCCCTTTCACCCTTGCTTTTCGCATTCCTTCTTTCCACAGCTATTTGTAAAACCTCATCTGACAGCCACTTTGCTTTCTTGCATTTCTTTTTCTTTGGGATGGTTTTAGTTGCTGTCTCCTGTACAATGTTACGAACTTCCGTCCATAGTTCTTCAGGCACTCTGTCTACCAGGTCTAATGCCCTAAATCTATTCTTCACCTCCACTGTATACTCATAAGGGATATGGTATAGGTCATATCTGACTGGTCTAGTGGTGTTCCCTACATTCTTCAGTTTAAGCCTGAATTTTGCAATAAGAAGCTCATGATCTGAGCCACAGTCAGCTCCAGGTCTTGTTTTTACTGATTGTATAGAGCTTCTCCATCTTTGGCTGCAAAGCACATAATCTATCTGGTTTCGGTATTGACCATCTGGTGATGTCCATGTGTAGAGTCGCCTCTTGTGTTGTTGGAAAAGAGTGTTTGCTATGACCAGCGTGTTCTCTTGACAGAACTCCGTTAGCCTTTGCCCTGCTTCATTTTGCACTCCAAGGCCAAACTTGCCTGTTGTTCCGTTTATTTCTTGATTTCCTACTTTAGCATTCCAGTCTCCTATGATGTAAAGGACATCTTTTTGGGGTGCTAGTTCTAGAAGGTGTTGTAGGTCTTCATAGAACCGGTCAACTTCATCTTCTTTGGCATCAGTGGTTGGGGCATACACTTGGATTACTGTAATGTTGAATGGTTTGCCTTGGATTCGAACTGAAATCGAACTGAAATCATTCTGTCGTTTTTGAGGTTGCACCCCAGTACTGCCTTTCCCACTCTTTTATTGACTATGAGGGCTACTCCATTTCTATTGACTATGAGGGCTACTCCATTTCTTCTAAGGGATTCATGCCCACAGTAGTCATATGAAGACCCATTAGCAAGTAGTATTTATCTTACACCCCAACCCTAAAGATATAGAAGACAATTTTTAATATAGGACTTGTGTGTGTGTGTGTGTGTGTGTGTGTGTGTGTGTGTGTGTGTGTGTGTGTTAGGGAGCTATTAGGAAATCTACAGATTTACAGGCTGGGAATTTACACACACACACACACACACACACCATTTGAAAGAGGAGTTATCCAAGTTTTGAATGGCAGCCACAGGGGCGATGTAGTCGTGTTGTTCTTCTGGAAACGTTCAGTTGTTTGTTTACTCTTGGAAAGGTGAATCCTCAGCAAAAAGCGTTCTCAATTTTTTTTTTTAATATATTTTTTATTTTATTTAACAACAATAAAACACAAGACAATACAATAATAAAAATACTAACTAACTAACTACCTAACTACCTAACTAACTAACTACCTACCTAACAACAAAAATGATACAACAGGGAATGACAAACTGGGGGATATCAACATGACACATTAGGAACACTAACAAGCCGGACATCAATATATCATAGAATGACTCTTTCAACTATTCAATTATACTAACTAAAGTTACCGTCATATTTACTCAATTTCTACCTCCTGCACATCAATACATATAATGATAATATTCTTTTTTATAATAACCTTTCCATCTAATCAAAATAAAATAATTGCTACCACTCTGTTCTCTTACTAACTTAAGTTAGCACCATATTTACTCAATTTCCACCTCCTGGACATCAATACATAAAATAATTACTACCAGTCTGTTCTCTTCTTTACATTTCCATCTCCTAAACCTTAAATTTAAACATCCAAATCCCTCAGATATAAATCTTAATCATTAACTCTTCAATATCTAGTATAATCTCAATTTCAATCTCAACTTTTCACTGCTGAGCATATATCAATAAGCGTATATACAACAATATGTTTATCTCTTTAAAACATTACTGATATCATCATATTGAATAAAAACAAATCTTATAAAAACCACAGCGTGCCATATAATATCTCTTCCAAAATCAGAGGAAGCCTCCTCCAAAACATATTAACTTTCCAACAAATACTTTACACTTTCATCAGCATCTTACTTAACTTCTTTGATGTTAACCACCCTCGATAAAATATTTTATATAAAATCCTTTATATAGAAGTTTAACCATTTTATAACCTAAGTTCCAAATCTAATCTTACTCTAATAGATAAATCTCTCAACCTAAATTTATAACCCCAATATCATAATATCTTAACTGTTTCAAAATCCAATGAAAAAATTATAAACTTCATACATATTTATCATACAATCAATTCTTTATATTGTCTATTATGAAAATCTATTATCCACTGTGGTCTGTTCGTTACTTCTAATGTTTTTACCCAGCCAGTTATTTTATCACAAAACTTTATATCTAACCTGTTCCCTTCCTAATTTCTAACACCTCTGCCTCCAGAATCTGCAAATCTTTTATCAACCACGCCATAAGAGTCCAATAAAAATCTTCTCGGTCCTTTGCAAAAAAATTCTGTATTCTAAACATGAAACTTGCTCTCTCCATCTGCAATTTAAAGGTTGCAGCCTCCTGTTGTTCAGACCACTTGTCTAATTCTTCCATAACCTGGATTACTGTAAGTTCTTCTGTTTGCCGTTTAAAGGTTGGAGCCTCCAGTTGTTCAGAGGCCTTATATACTTCTTCCATGATCTGAATTTCTACAATCTCCTCTGTAATTACTGCAGCCCGTGTCTTCAAAAGTCTTGCATCCTGCATCTGCTTCAATTGCATCAATATCTGTTGTCTTTCTCCAGAGGCTTTATTTTGATTTAACAAAAGTATATTTAGAGTCTCTTTTAATTGATTAATGCTGGCCCACATATCTTGCAAAAATTCCATCATCTCCTGCTACAACGAAAAGCAACTGTCCTGCTTGCAACTTCCAACTTTTCCACTTAAGACACACGAAGCATCACAGTTCACAATCCAAATTAAAACTAATAATAGATTCAAAGCCAAATTCCGCTGAGTACATAGTCCCAGACCACATCTTGGCACATTCAGGGTTAACTTCCCAGACTGAATCAAAGGAATGCAGCTCCTTCTGTAATTCAATATGTCTCAGTTTAACAAGCACAGCTCAGACAAAGAAGAGGGAAGCAGAGTCCATGTAAGGGGGGGGAGATCCACCCCTATCCCCTTAGCTTCTTTTAGATGCCTATAAATTTCAGCCTTCCTGTCTTCCCACTCACCGCTCCTCTTCCAGATCAGCAGAGAAACTCTTACTCCAGTCCAAGGTTGGTACGTTGAAGGAGTCTACTTTAAAATAAATCTTTTCCTCTTGTCCGGGTGAGCGGCAACGCGAGCCTTCACAGTCACCAAAATGGTGTCTGCGACAAAGCAGGGACAGAAAAGGGAATACCAAGCAGAAACTGGCTCAATGCCTTGACCAGTTTCCCTCAGTTTGCTCCCCAATCTCTCATCTACATCTCTCCTGATGCAGATGGCCCCGATCCAGCCTGGATCAAGGGAATTCCACTGCTTTGCGGCGCGGCTCCAGAGAGCTCTCTGGAATCACGTCTTCGGTCCGTCGTCCCAGCCCCGCCCACCAGCAAAAAGCGTTCTCAATTGAAGGGGGCCAATGACCTTGCTCATTGTGCTTGGCCTGCGAGATCCCCAGACCTCACCGTGTGTGATTTTTTTTCTTGTGGGGATATGTAGATCGCGTTTATGTTCCACCTACCCACTAACCTTGATAACCTTAAACATCGAATAACAACAGCGATCAACTCAGTGGATCGTGATATGCTGATATGCACCTGGGAGGAATTCTCTTAGCGCATTGATGTTGCCCGTGCTGCAGATGGTGGTCACATTGAACACTTGTAAGACAGGAAATAAAAGTTGATTGTGAGTATAATACTTGTGACTTGGCTGGAGTTTTGTATTACTTTTCCTAAATAAGATATTGCATAATGAATTTGGTTCATTCTTTTTGAATAACCCTGTGTGTGTGTGTGTGTGTGTGTGTGTGTGTGTGTGTGTGTGTGTGTGTGTGTGTGTGTGTGTGTGTTGATTTCCTAATAGCCCCCACAAAATACTATAGGAATGAAACAAAAATGTCAGGTTCAGCACACATGAGGTTTTCTACCACCCAAGCCATCCCTACTCGTTTTAAATGCTCAAGAGAACATCTTTGTGGATTGTAGTGTCCTTAATCTGCTTTCAGAATGAATTTTGAGTCAAAGACCACTTAGAGAAAATTTTTGAGAGACTTATCAAGTGGATAGTACTCTCTTCCTACTTACCAGACATAACTGATTAATTTAGATTTCAATTTCTGTCTTTTGGAGGAGACAATTTTACAATGCTCTTATTTTTTATTTTATTTTTAGGCCTGTTTGGGGGTTGAAGTGCACTTCTTAAACTTTTAAATTAGCTCATGCACCACACATCATCTCACTCACTTGTGAACCTTGCATATAAAAATGGACACACTTTTATAATTTTGTACTGATCCACTGTGTGTGCATGGTTTCATTAATAGTTCTGCCAATTTAAAGTTCTACTAAGAGTCTGGAGTTTCTGTTAAGTTGAAACACTACAATCTCATATCTTTCCAACTAAAGGATTCTGAAACATACAACATAATCCTATGCATGTCTACTCAGAAGTAAGTCTCATTTCATTCAATGGGCTTACTCCCAGGAAATTATTGTGTGTGTGTGTGTGTGTGTGTCATATATATATATATATATATATATATATATATATATATATATATATATATATATATATATATATATATATATATATATAACAAACCAGAACCCTACAATTCCAGATGGTTCTTCCATGGTGTAGTCATTTTCACTTTAGTTACTGAAACACAAGCCTTGAGCTCTCTGCAGGACGCCAAAGATCATGCTGAACAGGGGAACTATACATAAATTATGTATAAGATTGCAGCCTAAGTTATGGCCCCTCAAATTACAACAGTGGGACAGCATCCCGCTATCGTAAAAGGCCCTGAGTGCACCGCTGCCGGGTTAGTCTGAGCCGCTGCTGGAATGCAGCAGCAGCATTGGAGCTGCACTGGTGCGGACTGTGGACTGTACCAGGGCAGGAAAGTTGGGGGGGGGAGGTTTCATGGGCAGAGAGAGGACGTTTCTGGGCAAATCGGGAGGAGGGCAGGTGGTGAAGAGCAGCCTGGACGGTGTGGATCTCAACAGCAAACACGCACATCAAATTCCATCCCCCCTTTTCCAAACTGCCCCTCCCCCTTCTCTTCTCAAATATAGCTGGCATAGATCCAAGGAGACCCAAAGAACCATCAGTGAGCCTACACAGAGGTAAGGGGGAAATACTGTATTTTTCCTTACCATAGCATGCAGTGCGTGGCTCCATGATGCAGCTGCATTGGCGCTAATGGTAGGGGACAGGATTATGCTGTTACTATATTAACTAGTTTAACTGTGTGTTGGTTAAATATGTCTAGTATTTGATGGAAATGGAACAGTTATAGGTTGGCTTTCTGGTTCCACTGTTTAGCTCTCGAACGATTTACGCACAATAACGCACAGTTATTGTTTGCATGATTTAAATAGGTTCACTATTCTTCAATAAGTTCCTCACTAAGTATATCTACATCAGAAGTAATTCTCTTGCCATTCTTTGTTTCTGAAGATATGCCTGCAATTCAGACTACCCCCAAATCATAGTGGAAACCTGTAAAGGTGCAAAAATATTTATTCCTTGTGAAAACTGCCCCAATGCTTTTTGAGCATGAAAAGCCCTTCTTTGGGGGAAAGGATTTATTGTGCTCTCTGGTAAGCTATGGAGCAAAGCACTTTCTGCAAATGCAAAGACCACATGATGCATTGTCCCATGGAATAAAGACTTGCAGATGCAGAGGGCTTCTACTGCAGTGTTGCTGCTGCTATTAGAATATTTATATACCACTTTTTGACAAAAGCATTTCTCAAAGTGCATTACACAGCAAAAGGAATGACAACATTTCCAAAGGAGTTTGCAATCTAAATCAATGATTTTGCGGCTGTTTGTGAATGGGGTGCAGCTTATGCTGAATTTCAGGCTACACAAGCTGTTCCCAATACATATTAGGTATACTACGCAAAGTCCCAAAACAGTTGGTTCAGACAAAGAAACCTAAGAATTGCCTTGCTGGGTGGGTGGGGCAAATTCACCTACCGGTAATATAGTACTGTATACAGCCCATAACAGTAACCACCCAGATTCTTCTGAAAGCTCACAAGGAGAGCTTGAAACTGATGGCCTTCCCTTGGCTAACCTCAACACTTATGCCTGTGACACACCGGCTGCGTTGCGGTGCGTCTCGGTGCGGTGCGAGAGTAGCCAGTGTGTCTCACCACACCTCAATGCACCCTGTCTACACTGGAGCTGCTTGTCACTTGTGTTTGCTTGCAGGTCTCCAGTGATTGGTCGCTTGCGGTGGAGGAGGAGCGGTGCTTCAGGAGAGTGAAATGAAGGAGAGTTCTGATTTTTTTCTAAAAAAAACCCATCAACTCCGATTGGCCCAATGCATTGCTCCACATCCCGCACCCACAGCACCGAACGCAGCCTCTCATTGGCCGAAGTTCAATTTGTTCAACTTTGCTCGCACCGCAACGCAGCTGTCCTGCGTTACGGTGAGATCTTGTAAAAGACACGACACACCAAGATTTTCCAGCTGCACGTGGATGCTGCTCTACGCACTGCACCGCAACGCAGCTGGTGTGTCATAGGCTTTAGTAATCAAAAGTGCCTTTGAGCATGAAGGTTCAATTTGATTGACAGACCATGAATTTCTACCATCCATTTTTAATACCTGTATTTTCTTGTTTGTACTAGCAGAGTCTCTGGGCATAGTCACTGAAGTTTACCTAGATACACAGGCAGTATCCTTTGCTGTTAACAGAAGCAGGTAGCTGGGAGTAAGCCTCATTGAACAGAATTGGGCTTACTTCTGAGTAAACATGTGTAGGTTTGCACTGTGAGTCATTTGAGACTGATGACCTCCCACTTATTGCACTTTATCCATATTTTATAAATGTTTCAAATTACCGTAAATCCTGACCCTTTTAGACTCCATGTTATGACTGGGAACATATTGTTAATTTTTTTTCTGTTAGTATGCAGAGGGGAATGTTACACAAATTTGTAGCTATGCTGAAAATCTTTCATCAAAGCCCTTGAGATTTTTTTTTTCTGTCTCTTTCTTCTTGTGCCCCCACTCATATGTTCCCTTTTTGGTGGTACTTTTCCCCTCTGCTAGAAAAGGTCATGACATTTTAAGGTGTTCACTTCCTTGAGAGCTATGGTGAAAACTGAGCTCTTGAAGTAATGAGCTGCGTCTGCCCTGTCACAGTGAAATTCTGCCACAGGTAGAAACAAAAACAATAACAAAAAAAATGAAGCATTTGCTCACTGCCCATGACAGTGTTGTGGTTACTGGAGTTCTGAAAATTATTACAAAAGCATCTTGCAAAGGGCAGAAAAACATGATTATCCTCCTGCTCTTGTCACTCTTGAAACCTCAGTGTGGTCTTCAAGCTTCACTAATGTAGAACAAGATTATTCAAACTTATGAAAATGTTATGCCATATTAACTTAGCAGTGTGTATGTTACCAGCAGTGTGTGAATGCCTAGGTATTCCATAGAATGTGTGACCCCTTCTGACAAGGTGTAAAATGAGGTCATCTGCACACATTTCCTAGGCATTCTGCAGATTGCCTAGTTTTGGTCCAGGCACTGTGTCCAGACACTGTGTGAAACTGAGGTGTGGCGTAGCATGCCCAGGTAATTGCGTAGAATGCCCAGGTATTCCACAGAATGCCTACAGCCATGGTGTAAAATGAAGTCATCTGTATGCATTTCTTAAGTATTCTGCCGATTGCTGAGTTTCGTTCCCAACATTGTGTGAAACTACGATAAACTACAATATTACACAGAATGCCTATATTCTATTAAAATCCCTAGGCGAAATACACTAGGGACCCGGTATCCATGGGGGATTGGTTCCTGGGGCCCTCCCCCTGATCAATATAAGAGGACACCACTTTGAAAGGTGCCTCTTTGCCCAGTTAGCAAGGGTTCTGTAAGTCCCTGGTTTTAGTCTCAGCTCAACCAAAAAATCATTGGGTAAGACACTCTGCCCTAGCCTTACATCATGCCAAGTGCACTTCTGTATGTGGTAGGTGGAGATCAGTAACAGTATACAAATTGTCTTTTGGGCAACCAAATAAACGTTTGTAGAACTGTTTGAAAACAAATGTCTGTCCATTGTAGAAGCATAGAAATGAAACTCTGGCGACACAATCCTGTCTACATTGTAGGGTGTTGCAAAGGATGCAACACCCTACAAAGGGTGTTGTAAACGTCCCATAAGGCACGTTTGTGATGCCCAGCGAGTAGGCAGCACTGGCATCGAGGCCGGGGCCGCTCTACTCACCACGGATTTAATGGAGCGCCCACTGGGGAAGGTGAGTTCACCACCAGGCGGCAGAGGGGCATGGAGAGGGCGGAACAGGGTGTTCCGGATGGGAGGGATTGGTCGGACAGGCCCAGGAAGAGCCAAAATCCTATTCCCCCTCCCTGGGCCTGGCCGCCATTACACGGCCTGCTCAAATGTGCACCAGCAAAATAGCTGGTGCACATTTGAGTAGACCCACCGTGGTGGCTGGGGCTCTAAGGGTAAGGGGAGGAACATTCCCTTCTCTGAGGAGTGCTCCAGCCGCGCTGGTGCTGGGAAGCAACCTATGTTGCTACTTCACACATTATGAAGCAACAAGGCCTGGTTTGCCATCAAGTATATACAAGGGAGCCACGGCAAGTCCTGGGGCTCTGATGAGCGTATCTGTTTGATATGTACATTTTGAATACACACACACACACACCTAGTTCTTAGCTTAAAAACACAATATGTTAGGAGTACGTAAAACACAATATGTGAGGAAGTATGTTCAAACAACTATAGAAACAACATACATCATTAGAAGAAGGTGATTTCTTTCATGACAGCATATAAAGAAGTGAACAACACATAATCTGAAACTGGAAATACCCTTTTAATAAGGATGTTCCTTATTCCTGAAAGATCTGTAAATTAATTTCATTTAATAATTAAACAAGACCAGATACAACAGCACATAGTCACCAACCCACTCACAGCTGTTGAGAGCTAGTGTAGTTGTTGAGAGCATGAAACATAAATTGGCAGTTTTGTTGGATCTCAGCCATGAACTCATCATGGAACACTATCTTGGGCAGCCCAATCCTACCCCAACCCCAACCCCCTGCGCTGATGCAGCCGCACCAATGGCACGTGCACTGTACCCGTGGGAGGGGAAGCAATTTGAAAAGTCTCTTCGGGGTAAGTGAACTTTTGTTCACTTACCCCGGGGAAAGCCTCCACCACTGCCATTGGTCTCCTCAAATCTACATCTGCTGTTTAGCAAGCATAAGTCCGAGGTGTGTAATGGCGGTGGTAAGGGAGATGGACGGGGTTAGCATATCGGTGCATGTGAGTACTGCCGATACCGCCCCTTGTCCGCCTCCCTCCCCGCTCTCCGTCCCACCCGGGATGACCCCCGTTCCTCCCCCTCCCTTCTTACCTGTGCTGGTCCAGCAGCAGGCCTCCCATGCTGCCGCTAGTTGCAGCAGCACACTCATAATGGCCACTGGTGGTGTGCTGTGCACGCCTCTGGAAACCATTTTACAACAGTAGAACTCCATAATGCTGCTGTGCACGCCATACTGCTGTTGTTCCTATTCATTCCAGCATAACATCTTTTCTGGCGGCTGCTTGTTAATGTCTCCATTGTTTTTCGTTTTTAGATTGTGAGCCCTTTGGCGACAGGGAACCATTTTTTAACCTTTGCTGTGCAAACCACTTTGTTGAGACATGGCATATGAATTATTCTTAATGATAATTTATTATTATTAAGGGCTTAGGGACAGACTAGACATGGTGGGGGAGAGAATCTGATCAGAACTACAGCACTGAGGAGTGTTGGCCCTTCTCCCTTGTTTTCCCCTAGCAAATGCACATCCCCAAATAGCTATTTGCCTCCTAGAGGAAAACATGCAGATGCTGTACTGTCTGTATGGTTTCCACTGCGTGGCAAATAGCCGCTTGTGAGAGGAAGCATTTTCATCAAGAAAACAGCACTGTGGAAAAAGAGATAACTTGCCTCTCTCAGTATCAGGATTCCAACTGAATCCCCCTCTCAGTTATTACATTTTAGCAGAAGATCCAATCAGTTTCTCTAGTTGCACTATTAGTTCTCACAAACAGCAGATCATACACACTTTATGTCATTTAGTCCTGCCCTTGTGTCATTTAGTCCTGCCCTTCTCCCAATGAACATTCAACCTGAACCTAACTTGCAAAAAAGTCTATGCACCTAGACTCTGTAAGTGCAATTAGAGACCCTACATTTGGCAGGTCATGCAGATGGAGCCCACTCATGTACAGTGTGTACATATGTAAGCCCTTTCCCAGTTTCTGCTGAATGGCAGGAAATGAGCCAACAGGTGTGAGTGGGCATTATCCTGTGGACAGTCCTCAGATGGTGGGGAAAACCTGTGTTGTTTGGGCTATACGGGTATAGCCTATATATGTGGTCCATAGGTAGCCTATACCACTTCAGGCTGCAAATGGGGGCGCACATATGTTTATGCTCGGCATACAACAAATTTCCCTCAGCATAGGGAGAAGGCTAGACTGGAACCTTTCTCTCAGACAACTAAGGACACCTCACATGTTATGCTGTACCCCAGCAGAGAATGGGCATGTTTCCATGTGAATGGCTGTACCTGGGTTCATTTTTACAGATCAACAATCTGTGTACTGTACACTGTACACAGATTGTACTTGGACTGAATGAAACCTGTGAATAACAGGTACAGATGACGGATGTTCCAATGGTTAACATGTGAACAGCCCTCTGTTATGCAAGGTGAGTGCCAGCTTGCATTAGGAAGCCAGTCCAGGCACAGAGTTTGCTACCTCTTTTTCCGAGTACTAGACCAAATGTTTGGACAGTCACCGCAGGTTATTATGGTTTACACCTGGGATAATGAGATCCAAAGGAGAGTGGCAGCCAGCCATGAGCCTGGCCCTGACTTGCCATCATGTGGCTGCAATATTCATACACACTGGCTTTGTGGGATTTGTGGGAAGTGGTCTCTTCTTCCACACAGCTAGCATCCTGCCAGTGGTGAGAAAGTTGCCACGCTCTGGCCCTTCCCGCCTTCCCTGCCACGCGGTCTGCTAAGCTGGCTGCTACTTGGTAAGCGATCGTCCGCGTCTGTCCCCGCCTGTTCGGGCAAGCGCGAGAGACTTTTGCCTGATGACGGAACCGGACAGAAGGGTCGCGTGGAGGAAAAGGCGCGTACCGTGGCTACTGCGCGGCGCCAGGAGCGGACAGGTGGGGGCTGCTGGCTGAAGGAGGAGGGGGAGGGCGGCGGGGGTGACGTGGCCGCCCTGAGTCAGTGTCTGCTGCCGCCTGTCTCGTGTCCGGGAGATTTAAAAGTGCGCTCGCTGGAGCTGCCACAGCCAAAGTGGAGCGGTGGAGAAAGCGCGCGCGAACCGAGCGAGAGAGCGAGCCAGGTGCACGAAGACGCCATGCGGAGGCAGAGCGCTTGCAGGCACCGCCTGCAGCAGCCGTTTCCAGCCTCCTGCCAGGGCGGTTGCGACACTTGCTACCCCAGCCACAGAAAGCAGCGGTCCAGCTCACTAGGAGCCCCTGCTTGGGGGCTGCTCCTCTTCCTCCTCCTCGCCTTTTGGGTGAGTTCGTGCAAAGGTAAGCACCACGCGCGCCCTTCCTCCCTTCGCGGGGGCTTCCCACAAACATCCGGGCTTCTCTCTCTAGAAAGGGCTGCTAGAAAGGCGCGTTTTTTCCGCTGTATTGCTGGCTAACCTGTCTCCCTTTTATTATTATTTTGCTTAAACGATTCCACTTCAGGGCTCTTCTCCTCTGGAAAGTTGAAAGCGCTTACGTCTCTGTTTTTCACAAACATACCCACTGCTCTCTGGGGATAGTAATATATACAGTAGTTTTAAAGGCATTGCTTTATATTGTGTCCAGCTTCTTCGAAATAATATGTAAACGTTTTCAGTCCCTAATAAAAAGTGAGTCTGTTTCTTTTTATTCTGGGCGGAAACTCTACCTTCTTGGACAGCCACAGGTTATGCAGTTGTCTGCTATGCAACAAGTACAGGTATTCCTTCGCATGGAAATAGTAAATACCTGTCGCAGTTGCACAGTTAATATAAAGGCACAGAGTTTTTGTAAAGGGGGGGGGGAGAAGAGGTGGCAATCCATCATCCAGCTTGTTCCAAACATACCTGAAATGTTGTCACTTTTATAGAGTGCCTGATAAAGACTTCTGTGACACTCAAAAACTTGCATACTTTTACACCAACTTAAATTGGTCCTGCAAAAGATGTTGATTTATCTACTTTATAGTGATAGTTCTTTTTTGTTTTTTAAAAAATCTATATTTATCTTGCCTTTTCGCTTTCAAAACAACATGTACCTTAATTGAAGACAGTTTCAGTGTAATGTTCCCAAAGACTAGGTCAAATCTGGCAGTCACCATCTATCCATTTGCAGGAAGAAGAATGTAAAGCAGGTTTTAAAATCCTGCTCCGTTCCAGGTTACCTCCAGCTACCTAATGTTGACTTAAATGCAAATGTTTTATTTGCTTGCGAAAGAGCATCAGAATTGGAGTGAATTGTGAAGGCAGTTCCTCAACAGCCATGGCAAATGATCTTCATGTGTCATTGCTCAGACTTGGTAAATGTTTGCTAGAATGAGTACCTAGCATGGTCTACTAAATTACAAGCTAAATAGTAGCAGCCCTAACCCTGCAATCCTATGCACCCTTTTCTGGAGTAAATCTAATTGAACACAATAGGATTTATTTCTGAGTAAGGCATAGGAATGTGCTGCTAGTAATTGTGTGTGTGTGTGTGTGTGTGTGTGTATATATATATATGAGAGAGAGATGGGGGGGAGGAATTAACATTTCTTAAGAACACCAAAGAATACTGTAAAATATTATATTTTCCAAAGCATTAATATGAGGTTTCTGCTAACTAAACTATAATATAAATCTAACCAATATTTTAGAGCAAAACATTCCATTCAAATAGTTAGCATCTTGAAAAGGTGGGAAAGAAAGACAAACATTGCAAGGTCATCTCTCAATAATATAGCAAATTTGTATAACTTACATATTTATTATTATTTTATTATTATTATTATTATTTTATTATTAACAGTCTATATACTGCTTTTCAACAAAAAGTTCACAAAGCGGTTTACAGACAAAATCAAATGATTAAATGGCTCCCTGTCCCAAAAGGCTCACAATCTAAAAAAGATGCAGAACACCACCAGCGAAAAGACACTGTGCTGGGGTGAAAGGGGGGCAGTTACTCTCCCCCTGCTAAATACAAGAGGAGCACCTATTGAAAAAGTGCCTCTTGCCCAGTTAGCAGGGGGTTATTGCATATTGTAAGTCATATTGAAAGTCATATCATTGTATCCCTCTGTTCGAAGTAATTGATAAACCTAACAATCAATTGAGGTTAATCAAAGTCGCAAAATATGAGGAAGAGTTACTTAAGTCCAAAAGTAGTCCAAAAGTAATCCAATATCAATCAAATTTGCAAGTAATAACAGAGAGGTAAAGAAACATAAACATTATCCAGCATCAATTGCATTTAGATGTAATAAGGAAGTGTTATGTACATTTTTTTTAAAGTCCTCCATTGAAACTCAACCTTATAAATACACAGCCTTTTTGCATTATTGTAAAGAAGAAATTTTCCCATATCAGTCAAAATTAGTGAGGAGTCCTCCAGTATAATTTAATCTTACAGATACTGAAAATCAGAAAATACTGTAATCAGAAATATCCTGTTACAAGTAATGAGTGTATTTGATACAGAAAATTGTCTTCCCACTGGGATCACACAGATAAGATTTACAAAACAGTTATGTCAAAAAGTATAGGAAGCTGTGTTGGTCCATTCAGGGGTACGCAGACAGACAGACAATAATGCCTTTACTAGAACCAACTAAAATATGAACCTATGGTCTGGTCTTTAAAAACTCTCCACTTTTCTTTATCCTGTGCAAGTCTTTTCAGGTCTACATGTGTGTATTTAAATTAAAAGTTTAATAGCAATTAAACTTTTAATTTAAATACACACATGTAGACCGGAAAAGCAATTAAAAAATCAAAGGTTTTTGAAACAGGCCATTTCTCTGCCGTTTGTTTGGACCAAATGCTGTGACTGTAAGAATACAAATTGCTATCAGTAGCAGAAGTTACATCGCACAACAGACGTTCAACTATATTAGTTAGGCTTACCATATCGCCTACTGGGACGCTCCGTTTGCCCTTAAGGGGCGGGGCGGGGGAGGGGAACGAGAGAGCGCCCGGGCGCGCTCTCGTTCTCCTCCCCCCGCCCCCTCCCTTAAGGGCAAAACGGAGCGTCCCAGTCGGCGATATGGTAAGCCTAATATTCGTTACATTGCAATCCATACCGTAAGCTGTTTTTCTTCCTCTGTATTGTACAGTCCTTCCTCCGTATTGGAGTCCCCTGTCCACTCATAAGCATGGATGGGATTCTTTAACCCTCCTGACTGTGAGTGTGCTATGGTAGTGGTTCCCAAACGTTTTAGTACCGGGACCCACTTTTTAAAATGACACTCTATCGGGACCCACTTAGCTTTATGAGACTTTAAAAAAAAAAGTGATCTACAAAGAAATAATATAAATATTTTTTATTTATATAATACGGTATAAATAATATTTTTTATTTATTTGCAAAAAACTCAATCCATTTCTCGTAATGAGGCAGCCCTAATGAATAGCCTGAAGGCTTGAGGGGCTTAGTTATGTGGCCCAGCCTTCACCTGCCCCCACTACCTGGCATTGACAGACTTGGAAAAAAGCATACCAGAAAAAAGATGCTCAAACATTTATCTTCCTATATTTACACACTTGCAAACTACAGGAGCTCAGCTCTTTGCAAACTACAGGAGCTCAACTGTTTGAAGGGCAATTAGCAACTATCTGATTTTTCAATAGCCTCGGGGCTTGAGGCAATTATCTGATCTTTCCATCACCTGTGTTTTCATTGGAGCAACCCACAGTTTGAGAAACACTGTGCTATGGTACTTAAAAGTTTTAAGGAGTAATAGCCCCTGATAATTGACTGTAGCACCTGGATGAAA
The DNA here is from genome assembly GCA_026170595.1 of Plestiodon gilberti rubricaudatus. NCBI lineage: Eukaryota > Metazoa > Chordata > Lepidosauria > Squamata > Scincidae > Plestiodon > Plestiodon gilberti. Next base: position 78,670,120 of record JANXHW010000005.1, on the reverse strand, counting down.
TTGCTGTCAGTTTAGTTACAACCTTGGTTCTTCACAAGAACTTGCGATATAGTAAAGCTAGCATTTCATCTAGTTAATTGTGCTTATAAAGGGACAAATGGGAAAGCTGACAAAAGGCTGTAATCCTGAGTGGTGTTGTTGAAATTCCATTGACTTTTCTGAGATTTAAACTGCCTGTGTGAGCCTCTTGCAGCGGTAGTCAACACAGACAAGTAAGATCAGATGAAAATATCACATAGAATAACTTATTATTTGCTTCATGTGTAGCTGCAATTAATACTTGTAACTTACAAATATGGAGAACCTTAGTGATGAAAAAATAGTAATTGTGGTATATATATATTTGCCTATGAATGCACCTGGCAAGTAGTGCTACTGTTCATTATATACTTGTCAACAAAATTTAAAGACACCTTTTCTTTCATTTTAGGATCTGATTGTATTTTACAAGGGTGAAAGCAACTAGAGTGATTATAAAGGGACACATGGGAAAGGGACATTATAAAGGGACACATGATTATAAAGGGACACATGGGACACAGAATGATAGATTACTGAGGGAGGTGGCTCTTACGATGGCCAGCCCCTTAAGGATTGGACCATTAAACACTATTCCTGGTTGGGGGAAACTGGCCTCAGGGAGGAATTTGAAGGGGAGAAGTGAGCATGGGAGGTATTCAGCATTTCTTCCTCTTACCCCTGATTATTTCCTGCATAATAGGAAATTATTCCTATATAATTTCTCTTCCCACCCACCCAAATTCACATTATCTCAGCAAATGTGGATTTGGGATCATACATCTACAACCCAATCCTATGAGCTTGTAGCGCTGGCAGAACACATGTTCTGCCAGTGCTACCTGCTTTTCAGCTGCTGTGAAAGCACTTCCAGCAGAGTGCAAAGTTTGGCGGGAAGGCTGGCCGGAAGGCCGTAGCCTTCCTGCGCACGTTGCCAGATGGCTTGCCATCTGCTGGAGCAGGTAAGGTTTAAACATCATCTCCCCCTCCCCCAATCCAGTGCTACTGTAAAAGTTGGAGTCCCCTGTGCCCATTTTAAAATGTAAAATGGGGAGATTGCTGGAAGATCCAATTACAGATCTCCTGTGTGAATATGCCCCAAGTATCTGTAACTACCGGTACATGCTGGATTTCAGCTTGAAGGCCGTAACAGACCGCACACCGAGGCGAGCAACCGAGCGCCGAGGCGAGCGACTGAGCGAGGCTGACCGCGCTCTGAGCTTGTCTGTAGGAGTGTCTTCCCGTGAATAGTCCCACCTTTTGTCCCGCCTTCTTAAGAAAGCACAGCTGTGATTGGCTAAGCACAAGTGCGCTCCGATTGGCCGATAGCCACTTTCCTCCCCTTCTCATATAATTGCAGTAGCTCCGCGAAGCAGCTCCCTCAAACATGGGCCAGGAACATTTTCGATCGTGCCAGATATCGGGAGATCGCTCGCTTCCGCTATGGTAACCAGACACCTCAGCACAGCTAGACAAAGCTCCTCGGGCGTCCGGGACGCGCCGAAATTCATGCGGTGTGCAGTGGCCTTTAGTGTTCAAAACAGGCAAGATGTTTGCCGCTGGAAGTCAAATTTACATTTTTCTGTTTCAGTGCATATTTTATGCAGCATCTAACTTGATTTTGGAGCTAAGTGTTAATAACATTTTAAAGATCAAATTGTTTGTAGTGACATTCATTTATCTTTGCTCATATGCATGAAGATAGCAATGAATAATGTTATAAATAGCAATCTTTAATGGTTTTAAGAACAGCCAATCTCTTATTTCCAGGTGCACCAATGGTATCCCATGTTCTACAAGGAGAACAAGATTTACACTTGTGGAATGAGGTACAGAGCAGTATCCTGTATTGTACTGATAAACCATTAATGCCATTTGTAATATGTGGGTAGACTTCTGCCAATCTGTATGTGTAATTCAGCATTAACATGGTGCGAAACGGAGCCTGTTGTGCTCTGAATGCCAGTAACAGTAGCAGGGGTCGGCAGGAGTAAGGGGAGACAGAAGTGCCACAGACACTGCAGATTCAGGGGAACATGCCATGGTGTCACCAAGAGCGCAGTAGTGGGTGAGCCTATATGCATGCATGAAGATGCACGGCAGAGAAGGGAGAGGCGGGGGCTGAGCGAGGAGTGAACCGGGGCAAAGGTGAAGGAGGGGGTCAGAAGATAAACAGTGCATGGGGGATGCTGGAGGGGATTCAAGGAGAAAAACGGGGGCAAGTCGAGGTCAAGGCAGGGGGACCAGGAATGCCCTGGTTGAAGGCAACAGCCAGAGTCAAGGCAGGCGGGTGTCCATTTGACAGGAGCCTGGAAAAAGTAGGCGGTCCCAAGCCTGGCTCGTCTTAAGGACTTCCCCTGGTTTCTCTGTACCCTGCTCCAGCCTTGAATAAATCCAATCACACTGAACCACCTCACCCCTCCCCCATCATGAAGCACGTTATTGGCCACTAACTCCTCAAGGATGTCATTCCCCAGCCCGCTCAATGTAGACCTTCTCTCCCCCCCCCCCCGGAAGGAGGCAGAAGGGGACAGAGTGCCCACACCTCTCCATCCATTTCCGTAAGGGAAGCTCCCAGAAAGTCTACTTCCTTTTAAAAGAATTCAGTAACTTGCTATGTCTATTCTCATGTCACTATTTACAGATAGATGAAGCGTGTTCTGCTTATCTGGCCAAGGATACTCTGCTTCAGGTCAGTCCAGTTAAAAATAAATGAGCATTTAAATTAATGTATCAAGGCAGGTGCTAAGCCACATGCTTGAGACTCTGTTTTCTTGTTTTTAGTCATCTAGTGCATTGGAAGAATTTTGCTTTATGGTTCTGGGACTACTACAGAAAATGCAGGTAATGGCAGTTAACGCTCTATTTTATTTTTGAAACATGATTGCCATTGTACTCTACGCTGTAGTAGTGTATTACAGTCTACTCTTAATATCCATGCAGTCAGTAAATACTGATACAGTTAAAAAAAGATCTAAAACTCTCATGGCCAGCGGTAATGTTCACAGTTTTGCAGACGGGATTAAAAGCCATGTATCTTTAAGAAAATTATTTGTCTTTAAAACAAGTAAAAGGTTAAAAAATTAAAACAAATTAAAAACACAACTAAAAACCAACACACAGTTTAAAAACAATAACAATACAACATTTCACCCAAGCCTATGGGCATCCTCAGGTAAGTAAAAGAGCCATGCTGGCTGTAAACTAGCATTTTAATATACAGGAATGTGGAGGTAAGTAAAAGAGCCATGCTGGCTGTAAACTAGCATTTTAATATACAGGAATGTGGATATAAGCAAAGGATTAATTATGAGGCTATTGAGATATTTAAGCATAGAAATAATAATTTACTGATTAGGAAACAAGAATGGACTCTTGTGGGTAAGATCTGGGCACCAGCTTTGAGCAGGGTGTCCATGGTGCCTTTGAGGAGTTAAGTGATTGTTCTCTGGTCTTTTTGTTTTGTTAGTAGCACTAAGTTTTTACATAGCCTTACCAGAGTCCCAGAATCGAGGCATGCTTTGGGCTAGAGCGGACCTGAGCCGCTCCCAAGTGAGCACCGCAGCTGCGGTCGTGTCGTTGACAGGAAGCCCCAGAAGCCGCAACTGCATTGGGCAGCCGCAGTGCACGCTTGGGAGCTGCTCAGGTCTGCTCTAGGCCAAAGCATGTCTCGATTCCGAGACTCTGGTAAGGCTATCTTTACAGGATATCTGCACTGGCTGAGACCTTGGATAAGGTGATGTAAGCCTTGCCTCCTAAGTTAATTGTTGTTATCAGCAGGCATGTGCTGTTCTTCTGGTGCTAATTGCTGCTTCAGTCTCTTCTCTTATAATGCCGACTGGGTTGTCAGTCAACATCTTTTACAGCCGGCACTGCTCTTTTACTTACCTGAGGAGGCCCATAGGCTTGGGTGAAATGTTGTATTGTTGTTTTTAAACTGTGTGTTTGTGTTTTAATTTGTTTTGTTTTAACTTTTTAACCTTTTACTTGTTTTAAAAACCTAAATAATTTTCTTAATTTTCTTTATCTTTAAAAGATACATGGCTTTTAATCCCGTCTGCAAAACTGTGAACACTGATACAGTTCTTAGCGATGTGGTCCACATGATTAGAAAAACAAGTTTCTAGCTCTCCTGGCTGCAAAGCCAACAGGGTGACTGAATAATATTTCTGGTAGGCAGGGTTTTGGTGGTCTACAAAATACATCACTCTTCGTCCTTTTCTCCAATAACTAGCAGCATGCAAAATAAGCAGAAATACATGTTTGTTTTACAGAACGTATACATGTCAACTTTTTTTTAATAGAATTTGGGTTATATTGGGGTGTGCGTGCGTGTGTGCACGCAAGGGAGAGAGAGAGAATCATGGAGGTCTCAGAGCCAGGACAAGTCTGTTTTAGTACAAATCTTCCCTATCCCAAAATGTATTCTGCAATGGTTCTTGAAACACTTTTATTTTGTGCTATTATTCTACTTCACATTGTAATTATTATGGCAAGGGTGCAACTCCCCCCAAAAGCAGCATTATCCAGCCATCATATCTGCCAGGAAGTAAAAGTGAAACTGATCTAACAGGCCACACCAATAAGGAGAGAATAAAATGCACAGAAACATTGGTAACCTATTTGGTAGCTAATGTGGAAAGGAAATAAATGGAAAACATCTATTAATCAGCATATTAAACCAAACATTTCAAATATATTGTATTAAATTATATAATGTGTATTTAAAAACTAGTCATAAGTACTATACAACACTATTTCATTTTCCTCAAAATGATTCGTGCTCTATTTTGTTTTCTATTTTTGTTTTTAAATTTCTTTGCCAAATATTTATTTCCACAGGTGTTTGATGAAAAAGACAACACCAAAAGAGTAAGTTTATTTTTATCTGTTTTTTTATTGTGTTATAACTGTCTAGAAAGTCATAGCGCATTAATCTGTCTCAAAGTAAAATCCACTTTTAATTTCTTTGAACAGTTCTTATTTCATTATTCTAAGACCCATGATACGGGCAACTCAAACATTCTGGTAAGTCAAACTGCCCCTTTCCCTGTGAATAAACACATGATAAACACAAGATATAATTATTATTTAAACTTTATTTGATCCCTCCAGTAGAGATTAACAATGCAATACTATGCATCTCTACTTGGAAGTAAGTTCCATTGAAGTCAATTGGACTTACTCTCAGATAAGTGTGTTTAGGATTGCAGCCTAAATTTATAATATGTGGGAGTGTCTTTAAATGTAATTGATTAATGAAAAATCGAAAAATCCTGGCTGAAAAATCCTGGCTGTAGTCTAACTTGAAACAGACAGCACCTAGGTCTGAATGCCAAAACCTCAAAATTTAGGAATACATATATGCTAAAAAAAATTAGGAAGGAAATATATGAAGGACTTCTTCATGGAATAAAGATATATATGGGATAATCTGAATGTTTAAAGTTAATATTGAGGAGGAATATCCATCTAACACAGATTAGTGTTCTAAAATACTATAGAACCATATAGATTCATATTAATTAAGGATGTAAGCTACTGATTAATTAGGTACCATTGCATCGGGAAGATAACAGCGTTCCATTAGTCATGCCGGCCACATGACCACGGAAGCGTCTTCGGACAGCGCTGACTCTGCAGCCTTAGAAACTGAGATGAATACCACAACCTAGAGTCGGGACACGACTAGCTTTCGAGTTGGGGATACCTTTACCTTAGCTACTGATGTTTGATAAAGTACATATTGTAGTAAGGATTTCTTAAAAAACCAATAGGTTTTGCTTTTCCTTTGGGTTTTATCATAAACAAAAAAAACCCCGCAGGTTTTAGTCAAGTCTTGCTTTTTGAAGTGCACCAAAACACCATTATTTGCCATACGTGTGTATCAATGTCATACATGTAATTCTAGTGGTATATTACAGCCTTGCTTTTCATATTAGAATGTGGAAGCGATGGGGCGGGGAGAAGGGTGGATCGGACCCAGGAGGGGGGGTAGGTTCAGCGGCGGCACCACCTCTGAATCCTAACCCCCTTCCCAGGCCTAATCTGCCTTCCTACAACACGGACTTGTGCTAGCTATACAGCAGGTTCAGGTCCAAATTACCCATGGAGGCTGCTAGGGCTTACCCTGAGGCAAGAGAACAAATTTTCCCTTACTCCCAAGGAGGCCTCAATATGCCAAAACTCCCCCGTCAGATACAGCGGATGCCATGTTGGTGCTGCTGCATTACCACGCGGGGAGTTAGGTAGGCTGTTAAAGAGTCAACAACTGAGTTGCCATTTTGACCTCAATCTGAGTCTTCACTACGTATGCATTCTTCTTTTGCAGCATGTATCTGATACTGTGGATGGGGTGCTCTGGAGAGTCTTTAGCGGGGTAGCACTGGCATGTAAATCATGGGATGCTAAGTGGGATCAAGGGGGCACTGGTCCTTGATTAAGGAGACAAGTTTTTGATGACTGGATGCCAAGGATTACATTGTTGCCTGTTCCTAGTTCAGATCTGTGAAAGTCTTCTGACTGGAGAAGTTAGGATTTGCAACAATTTTTGAGATTGCTCCTCTTTGCAGGGAATGTTAGGGATATTTGTCTCATGACACATTGGTGGAGAACTAAGCTATCACTGACATCTTCAAGTGCATGCTCTTGGAAACAGCTCGGTGTATTCATGTCACACTTGCAATAAAAACAGGCATGATACCCTTTAACACTGATTTCCATCATGGAAGAGATGGAAGGTGCAATGACAGTGAAGGAAACTGCAACATCCAGTGTCTTTCCATCCTTTTGCTTTGCCTGACCTATTTGTGACTCATTGCTATATGAAGGGGGTTTTGTTTTGTTTTTACATCCTGAAGCTACAATTTCATCTTTGTTCATGTGTCTGTATTCATGTCCTCTCAGTCGTCTGTCCTGCATCCTTTGCTGCAACTTGTTCCCCACCTGCATGAGAAGAGACTGAAGAGGTACAAAGTGGACGTATGTAACTCTTTAATTACGCATGGTGGTGGTCCCTTCATTATATTGTCTCTTACGATGCATCACATCAGTACATTTTTCTTTCTTTGTCAGTGTGTATTATTTTGCATGTTTTTTTCTTCAAAAAAGTTGCATAAAAAAGGGAACAGAAACCAATTTCAATGAGACAATTAGAAGAAATAACCAGTCAAATCAAATGTAATTGGTTACAATTAGTTCAAGTAAGAGATTTTGTAAATAAAATATATGCTGGGTCAGGGCCACTTAGATTATTGTCAGTGTTTGAAAATTATTGTTTAGGAGGAGCTGGAGATAAGAAAAAAGGACTAATTGCAACTGTATATAACAGTATTATAAATTTAGATTATACTAGTTTTATAGGAACAAACATGGTGTGGGAAAAGAATTTGGATATAAAAATACCAGAAAGGCTATGGACACAAATTTGGAATAATCGGGCATATAGATCAGTATCAGCGAAATCTAAAGAAATGATGTTGAAAATAGTACATAGATGGTACTTAACTCCTGTAAAACTTCATAAGATAAACAAAGAAATATCAAACATGTGTTGGAGAAACTGTGGAGAAAAAGGGTCATTGGAACATATGTGGTTGTCTTGTCCTAAAGTAGAGCTATTTTGGAAAGAGGTGATTAAGTGGTTAGAAAAATTGACAAATCAGAAAATAATTGCTAATGAAATGCTTCTAATGTTATCTTTATTTACGGAAGAAAATGAACATGTGAATAATAAAGATCTTATTGAGCTCCTCATTGGAACAGCAAGATTAGAAATAGCTAGTAACTGGAAGGATTTAAAGAATCTTTCCTTCCAGAGATATTTAGGTAAAGTATGGGAAACGGCATGTATGGAGAAAATGACTATTAAAGATAGATTTTTAAGAGGAGAGACTAAAATAGATAACTTCAGTAGAATTTGGTACCCCTTGTTAAAATTGGATAGGGAAACAGATATAGAAGTGAATAGAACCGATCCACTGGTATATTGGTCAATTATTTATTAGGATTAGGATTATAACATAAGAACATAAGAAGAGCCCTGCTGGATCAGGCCAAAAGCCCATCTAGTCCAGCTTCCTGTGTCACACAGTGGCCCCACCAGATGCCTCAGGGAGCACACGAGACAACAAGATACCTGTGTCCAGTCGCCACTCCCTTGCACCTGGCACAGAGAAAACCCACTTCTAAAAAAAACCAGGAGGTTGCTTATGGCTTGTAACCTGTGATGGTCTTTTCCTCCATGAATTTGTCCAAACCCCTTTTAAAGGCATCTAGGCCAGGTGCCATCACCACATCCTGTGGCAAGGAGTTCCACAGATGAATCACACGCTGGGTAAAGAAATATTTTCTGTTCTAACTCTCCCTCCACTCAATTTTAGTGCGTGTCCCCTGGTTCTGGTGTTGTGCGAGAGGGAGAAGAATTTCCCTCTATCCACTCTCTCCATCCCATGCATAATTTTATACGTCTCAATCATGTCCCCCCTCAGGCGCCTTTTTTCTAGGCTGAAAAGCCCCAGACGCTGTAGCCTTTCCTCGTAAGGGAGGTGCTCCAGCCCACAAATCATTCTGGTCGCTCTTTTCTGCACTTTTTCCAATTCAACTATATCCTTTTTGAGGTATGGTGACCAGAACTGGACACAATACTCCAGATGTGGCCTTACCATCGATTTGTACAAAGGCATAATGATATTGGCCGTTTTATTCTCAATCCCCTTTTTAATGATCCCGAGCATGGAATTGGCCTTCTTCACAGCCGCCGCACACTGAGTCGACACTTTCATCGACCTGTCCACCAGCACCCCAAGATCTCTCTCTTCATCCGTCACAGACAACTCAGAACCCATTAGCGTATATGTGAAATTTTGGTTTCTTGCCCCAATGTGCATCACTTTGCACTTACTTACATTGAAGCGCATCTGCCATTTTGCTGCCCATTCTCCCAGTTTGGAGAGATCCTTCTGGAGCTCTTCACAATCCCTGCTGGTCTTTACCACCCGGAAAAGTTTAGTGTAATCCGCAAACTTGGCCACCTCACTGCCTATCCCCAACTCCAGGTCATTTATGAATAAGTTGAAAAGCACCGGTCCCAAGACCGATCCTTGGGGCACACCGCTTTTCACCTCTCGCCATTGTGAAAATTGCCCATTGACTCCCACTCGCTGTTTCCTGGTCTTCAACCAGTTCCTAATCCACAAGAGGACCTGCCCTCTTATTCCCTGACTGTGGAGTTTTCGCAGGAGCCTTTCATGAGGGACCGTGTCAAACGCCTTCTGAAAATCCAGATATATAATATCCACGGGTTCGCTCGCATCCACATGCCTGTTGACCTTTTCAAAAAATTCTAACAGGTTTGTGAGGCAAGACTTCCCCTTGCAGAAGCCGTGCTGACTCTCCCTCAGCAGAGCTTGTTCTTCTATGTATTTTAAGATTTTATCCTTAATGAGACTTTCCACCATCTTCCCTGGAACAGATGTTAGGCTGACCGGCCTGTAGTTTCCCGGGTCCCCCCTCCTTCCTTTTTTAAAGATTGGCGTGACATTAGCTATCCTCCAATCCTCTGGCACAGTGGCTGTTTTAAGGGACAAGTTGCATATTTGGGTCAAGAGGTCAGCAACTTCATTCTTGAGTTCCTTCAGAACTCTTGGGTGGATGCCATCCGGGCCTGGTGATTTATTGATCTTTATTTTGTCAATTAAGTCTGAGACATCTTCTCTTTTAACCTCTATTTGACTTAGGGCTCAGTCCAGCCTAACTCAGGCACAATTGAGGCCCAATTATGGCCCAATTGTGGCCCAAACTAGGACCGAGTTAGGCTGCAACTGTGCCTGAGTTAGGCTGGAGGCAACAGCAATGGGCCAGGATCGCGGCAAAACTTACCACAGAGGCAGGCAGGCTCCTGTGGGGAGCTGTCAGTCTTGTGGAAGCGAAGAGCCCCCTCCTCAGCCCGTCTGCGTGCACCTACCACAGCTGCTGCAGCGGTCGCAGCAGATGGGCAGCCACAGGCGGGCCTGCAGGCACTGCGCGTTTGACAGTCAGCTGAAGGGCAGAGGTTGTGCCAGTGCCAGCTGCCCCAGGGCACCCTGGGCATCAGCCACCTGCCGCAGGGGGGAGTGCGACTGCCCTGCCTCCTGCAGACTGCGATGCCACCCCCAAGCCACGGTGAGGCTGCACGTGGGAGTCATGGGGGGGTGAGCGGGGGAGAGAAGGGAAGGAGGGGGTGGGAACGGCACGCACAAGGGGGGGGGTCTCATGAGGTCTGGAACCGCCTCCGCCAGGACATGCCCGTGCGCTGCCTGAAGCCCTGGGCCTCAAGGGCCGTGGCAATGCCCACAAAGAAGGCATCCCAGCATGCCTTCTGCTCCGTGCCCCGGCCAAGACCGAGAGATGCCGTGGGCTTGTCTGCTGCGAGCGGGAAGGGCTCACGCAGCTCATCACACCCCCAGATGGGGCAACGTCGGCACCTTGCGGCAGGCGCTCTGGCGGCATGGGGGGTGCCAGCGTCCATCATCAGGGAGTGGGAGGGGAGGCAGGCACACTGACAGGGGGTGCTGGGGAGGGGCACGGGTGGGTCAGAAACAGACAGACAACACGGCTGGTGGGAGAGGGATACAGGGAGAGGGGTCTGCAGAGACCAATAGGGGCACAGGGGGCACTTCGCAGATGGAGGCAATGCAGGAACGGGCGCCTCTCATGCAGACGGACCGAGGGCGGACACGGACGCCGTTGATGGGCGGAAACGGATGCCGGTGACGGGCGGACAGAGGGCGGAAACGGACGCCGGTGACGGGCGGACACGGACGCCGGTGATGGGCGGACCGAGGGTGGGTGAGAGCCCCGGTTGCTGAAAGGGCTCTTCACGGACGTGGCGGACGTGCGCCACAGTGCCCGTCAGTGTTTGCCTGCCTGACAGGCCCCCCAACTCCCCCCTCCCCTCTGGTCCCAGAGGGTCCGGCAGCCCCCTGCTGTGTTCTCCCAGGGATGGCTGTGGCGGACCCTGGCTGGGATTCATGCAGAGGCTTGTGTGCTGGGGCCTGCCTGTTTGGGTGTGTGGGGCAGTGCTTGTGCAACATTGGGGACATGTGTTTCCAGGGGCATCTTTATTGTTCTGGAACAGTGGCAGAGATGGCCGGGCGTGGCTGCCAGGGGTAGGCACAGCAGCCTCTAGGACCACAGCAGCAGCATCAGGCGAGCCCCATGAACCTGGAGATGCGGGCTCTTCCCCTGTGGAACCATGGCCTGCTCCATAGAAAGGGGAGGGACAGCAAGTAGGCAGCCAGGGCGGTGGGGCAGCAGCAGCAGCTGAGGTGGGTTGCAGGGCAGGCTCCCAGACCTCTCTGGCAGCATCAAGGCAGGTGACCGTGGGGCAACCAGACTGCAGGCCCAGGGGTGCTCCCCGGATGGTTTGTGGTAGTGGGCATTCCTGGGGGGACGAACAACATGGGGGTGTTCCATGGCAGCTGCTGCGTGGTAGCAATCGCCATTGAAGAGGAGCCAGTGTGCCAGTTGCAAAGGTCTGCAGGGAGAGAAATCAAACACAGCTGAGTGGTGTGAGACACATAGCCTGGTCTGCGCTCCTTCCCTGGGTGTACGGTGAGCATGATCCTGTAAGGGAAAGGGGTCAAAGAGAGAGACAACAACACAACTTGGGGGTCACAACCATGGCAATCCTAGCAATACTGACCTGTCGGTAGACCCTGTGGAGAAAAGAGGGGGGGGGAACAGCTGGTGTCTACATATGGGTTACAGTTCCACACTCATGGCATTGTGTGCTCACATTAATACAGGCAGCTATGAGACAAGACATTGGTATAGAGGCATATCATGGCAGGCTATGCAGGCAGCTATGAGACAAGACATTGGTATAGAGGCATATCATGGCAGGCTATGCAGGCAGCTATGAGACAAGACATTGGTATAGAGGCATATCATGGCAGGCTATGCAGGCAGCTATGAGACAAGACATTGGTATAGAAGCATGTATCCTACCTATATTTCTCTATGCAAAGAGGCAGACGTCAGACCACATGTCAGCACAAACCCTGCACTTACCTGCTGGTGTTGTTGCCTATATGGGGGGGGGGGAGAGAGAGGGGCTGGGAGAAAGACATGGGTTAGCAAACACTTGCATGGAGACAGCTGCCCAGGCACAGCAGTAAACAGTTTGGCCACAGGCAGAACAGCCCTCTCTGCCCTAGAGGGGGGCAGAGAGGAGAGAGGAGAAGAGAGAAGTGGGGTGTTAGAAAAGTTTTCAAAGTCCCACTTTGTGGCTGCTGGGGGACAGAACCCCACGCCACGTGCTCAGAGAGAGAGAGAGAGAGAGAGAGTGGAGGGCTGGGGCTGGGCTTTTGTGGGAAAGAGGCTGGGTGGGGCTGGGTGCTGATAGGGTAACTATTTGGGTCCATGTCCAGAGTTAGGCCACACCTGTTCGGTCCTAACTCAGGCCCAACTCGGGCCCAGGGTGTTAGAACTTTTCAGGAGAGGGCTGGTGTGGGTAAGGTAAAATGGCTCCTATGGGTCTCCTCACATTTGGGTCCACCCTTTTTGCTGGCCCAAATTTTGGGCCTGAGTTGGGCTCGAGGGGGCGTGTCAGTGGCTCTCCAGTGTCTGGAACCGGACCAAAATTCGTAACCGCCCCCGTCACACCCCCGACACGCCCCCAACACACCCACTTTTAGGCTGCAATTGTGCCTGAATTGTGCAATTGTGCCTGAATTGTACCGCAGTTGCCTTGGGCTGGACCGGGCTGCAATTCAGTCACAATTGCAGCCCAACTCAGGCACAATTCAGGCACAACTCGGGCCTAAAGCACTTGGGCTGCAATTGTGCCTGAATTGTACCGCAGTTGCCTTGGGCTGGACCGGGCTGTAAATTCTTTAGTCAGGGGAGACCGTTCTGGCAGCGGTATTTGCCCGAGGTCTTCTGCCGTGAAGTCAGATGCAAAGAACTCATTTAATTTCTCTGCAGTCTCCAAGTCCCCTTTTATCACCCCTTTCTCTCCCTCACCATCCAGCGGACCCACCGTTTCCCTGGCAGGTTTCCTGCTTCTAACATATTTGAAGAAGCTTTTATTATTCCCTTTTATGTTGCCTTCCATACGTTCCTCAAAGCCTTTCTTGGCCTCCCGTATCATCTTTTTACATTTCTTTTTCCACAGTTTGTGCTCCTGTTTATTTTCCTCATTAGGGCAAGACTTCCATTTACGGAAGGAAGCTTCCTTGCCTTTTATAGCCTCCTTAACTGTGCTTGTTAGCCATGCCGGCATCCTCCTGGACTTGGTCGAGCCCTTCCTCCTTTGTGGGATACACTCCCGCTGGGCCTCTATGACTGTTTTTTTAAACAGCCTCCATGCACTCTGGAGCGATTGGACTCTTTTTACCTTCCCTTTCAGCTTTTTCTTAACTAGTCTTCTCATTTTGGGGAAGTCTGCCCTTCGGAAGTCAAGGGTTTTCGTGTCAGATTTGCTCGGCACTCTCCCTCCGACATGCATGGCGAAACAGATCGCAGCATGGTCACTGTTCCCCAACGGTTCGGTAACATTTACCTCCCTGACCAGATCTTGAGTGCCACACAATATCAAGTCCAGAGTCACCTGTCCTCTGGTTGGTTCCGTGACAAGCTGCTCTAAGGCACAGTCATTTAACATATCCAGAAATCCAGTCTCTCTTTCATGACCTGAGCATGAATTGACCCAGTCGATGTGAGGATAATTGAAGTCCCCCATGACTACAACCCTGTCTCTCGTTGACACCTCCCTGATTTGCTTCCTTATTTCAAGATCCCCTTCAGGTTTTTGATCTGGAGGACGGTAGCATGCCCCTACTATTACATCACTCTTTGAGTCTGGTAATCTAACCCACGGTGTTTCTACGGAGGAGTCAGAGCCCCCCTCCAGCTCTACTCTGGTGGATTCTACCCCTTCTTTGACATAGATGGCCACCCCACCTCCAACACGCCCCTCTCTGTCCCTCCTATAGAGTTTATATCCTGGAATTGCAGTATCCCACTGGTTCTCCGCATTCCACCAGGTTTCTGTTATACCTACTATGTCAATGTTTTCCCTAGCCACCAAACATTCCAGTTCTCCCATCTTTGCCCGAAGACTTCGGGCATTTGCATAAAAGCAAATTATAAGTATTGTTATTATAAGTATTGTTAAATGTTAAATTATTATAAGTATTGTTAAATGTAATTATAAGTTAAATATAATTATAAGTATTGTTAAATGTATTGTTATATGTATAAAGTATTGATGTTAGAATGTGATTCACGATATTGATATGGATTGTCATGAAATTTAATAAAAAAAAGAAACCTTTTATGCAAATACATGTAATTGCTGTTACCTTTTTAATATGTAATTAACTGTAATATCTTCCCTTTTAAAGGGTTATGTTTGATGTAGTGCTAACCTGGATGAAATGGAATATTTTAGTGATCTTGTCCTAACATTTTCTAGGCACTGTATGTAGATTTAAAAAAAAATGACAGACATCCTGCACACAGGTTTATAAGCTAGCAGTCACAATACAGGAAAACCGTCCAATTCGGGTACCAAAACGTTCAAGTGACATCATGACCAGGTGGAATGACCCCTAAGGAGACAGTTCTGGAAGCCAAGAACCAGCTGACCCCAATCAATCTGAAGGAGGGGGCTTTGCTGCCTCACTGCTCTGACTGTTGCAGCCAGGTGGAATGGTTGCTAATAAGATAGCCCAGAGAGATGAGGAGACAAATGGCATTTGGTCCCAGCTAAGCTGAGTTGACTTTATTCTCCAACTTTGTCAGAACAACAAATTGAAGGATCACTCTTAAGATCCCCCTTCTCAAGCCTGATCTGCTTGCACGGATCCACTCAGACTTGCACCAGCGATATAGCTGGCACGGGTCCAAGTAGACTTAGTGCACAGGCTGGGGCTTTCCCTGGGGCAAGGGAACAAATTCCCCTACCTCAAGGAGACCTCCAGTCTCCTCAACTTCCCCTCGGGATACAGCGCAAGCCCTGCTGGCCCCGCTGCATCGGCGGAGGGAAAGTTAGGTAGGAGTGGGTTGTTAGACGGACCAATATTCTGACTCCATAGAAGGCAGTTTCCTATGCTCATTAGAATTTCTATAATACTTTCAGGTGTTCATAGCACATGGCATACATTGTTCTTCCTGGACTAGCATGTGTACACACAGTCTGGCTTTTTCCTTCTGGCTTTTTCCTTCTCCCCCAACCCCAGCTTTTCCTTTCTGTCTCCCATCTTTTCCCTCCCTCCCTCTCTCTGGCTCTTCCCCCACCCCTGCTGAAAAAGGGCTCCACCAGCAATGTGCCTGAAACAAAGGGACATTGTAGACAAGGGGTGGCCAACCTTCCACCATTTAGGGCCTCTGTTCTTAAGAGTTGTGTAGAAGACCAAATCTTGGCAGCTGCTATTGCTGATGGTGCTGCTAAAATGCCCTCACCTATACAACCATTAAAGTTGAGTTGCACAAAGGCAAATGAGTTGTCATTCCTGTTATCGGATCAGACTTCACATTTGGTACAATACATAGATCTCAGTGAGAGCCTCGTTCTATGCACGTACTGAAGAATCTGCAGTCTGCTGTTTCATATTCCATGCCATTTTTTAAAATAGTATGGTGGGTGTGTGCGTGTGTGTGCGCGCACGTTAACTTTACATTGTCCTATTCTTTTTTTCAGGAAGAACTTCGAATACCTGGAGGAATTCAAAGTAGGGGATACTTTGTCTTCAGGGTATGTAGGAATTTGCTTTGTTAATTTCAAAACTTGCATTACAAAACTACAGCACATATCCAGGACTGATAGAATCTTGCTTCAACAACAGTCCTTGAGCTGGCTAAATGTTGTGGCCCCCAATGGTAGACTGGTAGATGATGTAATCAAATATATCTTCTCTGACACTTCTTTGAATGTATAATATACTTACAGCCCAATCCTATACTCTGCCATGTTATAGCATGCAGCTGCACTTGCCTCCTGGTAGACTGGTCAATGGTCTATGGGTCTTCTCAGACCTATGCCAGCCATTTTGCTGGAGCAAGTCCAAGGAGAGCCAGGGGGTGTGTCAGGTTGCAAAATGGGAGATAGGGTCCAGCAAAAGTCACTGCTACCGGATCCAGCCCCTTGACACGTGCCCTTGACACGCTGCCCAGTTACTCCCCCTGCCCTCCCCATCCCCGCCCACAAACCACCCCCTGAACCAGCCTACCAGCCCTGGTGCCTACCATCCCTGGTGCCATCCAGGATCCATGGCGACGGGGATCGGCAGCTGCCTTGTGGTAGGGGCCTGGGATGGCCCAGCAGTGGCACAATCTTTGTACCATCACAGGGCCTTTTATGCTAGCGGGACACTAGTCCCCCTGTCGTAAAAGGCCCATAGGATTAGTGAGTAGATGTAGGGTGTTTTCACATCCAGCATTTTTCTTCTTCTCTCACAACACTCGAACAGGGGATATCCCATGAAATTGATTGGTGGGAGGTTCAGGATAGACAAAAAGAAGTATTTCTTGTAGACAGTACATAATCTGTGGAATTTGTTGCTACAAGATATGGTGATGGCCACTAGTTTAAATGGCTTTAAAAGGGGATTAGACAAATTCATGGAGTCCAAGTCTATTGATGACTCCTAGTCATGATGAATGTGCTATCTCTGGTTCAGTGGCAGTATGCACAGGTGGTTTGGGACAGCACAACCAAAGAGGCAGTAAGGAGACTGAGGGCACAATCCGATCCTACTTAGGCCGCCGTTGTAACCAGCGGCCCAGCGAAAACAGGAGGTCCCAGAACGGAAAGGGGATTCAAATCCCCTTTGAATTCCCCTTTTGGAGGGGATTTGAATCCCCTTTCCGTTCTGGGGCCTCCCGTTTTCGCTGGGCCGCTGGTTACAACAGTGGCCTATGTAGGATCGGATTGCGCCCTGAATTTCTTATGACGTTACTAGGCATACCTCTCTCACACCGTTGCTTCATTCAGAGGCCTGAATAAAGCAACGGTGGGAGAGAGGTATGCCTTTCTCCCCTGCTTGTGAGTTTCTTGGAGACAACTGGTAGGCTACGGTGAAAACGGCATGCTGGGCTAGATGGGACTTTGGCCTGATCCAGCAGGACCTTTCTTATGATCTTAACCCAGCTCAAACTGGTTCCAGTCTGAGGGCGATTATTCCACACATCTCTCTTGAAATGTGTTCCTTCATGGACAAGACTGGTTGGTGAAAAAACAAAAAGCCCTTTCTGGCTACTGTGCATCTACAGTAAAAATAAGCAGTGGAGCAGACAAAGAGGCTTTGAGCATAGAAGTACCGTCCCTTCACATACAAGTATTCTCTAATCATATATGTTTAGGCCAACCTATATGTTTAGGCCAACCAGACAATCTAAAGGTTTGTTCAGGTCGATCACAGAGGTAATCAAGAGCCATTTTCTGCTCCACTTTCAACTCATGCTGAAAGTGACAAATCTTCACTGATGAACAGTAGATTTCTTATTAAACCAGTTTGCAGAACCAGAAGAGCATCTTGGAATCCTCTTCAGGTCTGCCTACGTTTATAATATAGGAGTATCCCTTATCTGGACTGCTTGGTACGGAAAGTTGTCTGGATTTCAGATTTGTCTGGATTTTGGAATATTTGCATAAATATGAGATCTTTTGGATGAAGTCTAAACACGAAATTCATGTATGTCTCATACACACTTTATACTCCTATACACTTTATACACATAGCCTGAAGGTAATTCTATACAATATTTTAAATTTTGTGTCCCAGCATACCTTGCACTATGCCAGCCAGGTATTGGGAAATATAGCCCCCAAAATGTCTGGATTTTGAAATAGTCTGGATTTCAGCTGTCCAGATAAGGGATACTCTCTTAAGTTTAGTCTTAAGAGGTGTATTCTGTTAAAATACTTAGAAAGGTATTAAACAAGATGCTTATTTCTTGTCTGATATGGTTTCTTTTCTAGCCACGCAATGGAAGGAGATCAGCTACTTTTCGTTAAAATGGTATTTATCTTACTCTTTCACTGAGAATGAATACCCAAACCTGTTTTATCTTTGCATAACTATGCCAACAGCTTTAGTGACAGGAAACTTGTAAATGCAGTGAATAAACACAGATCAACATGGATTTTGTAAAGGTAAATGATATCTCGTTCAATGGTATCTCTATTACAGGGGTGGGGAACCTCCGGCCCGCGGGTCGATCTGGTCTGGCCCCTGCGGGACCCGACCGATCCGGCCCGCGGGACCGGAGGCTCCGCCACCGCCCGCCTAGTCCCTTTTAAAATCGGCCTATCTGCAGCTGCTCAGATCGCCGTTGAGGCCGAGAGATTGCCCTCTCGGCCTCAACGGCGATCTGCGCAGCTGCAGAAAGGCCGCTTTCAGAAGGAGAAGGTGCCGAGGTGACGTCGGCACCTTCTCCTTCTGAACCCGGCCTTTCTGCAGCTGCTCAGATCGCCGTTGAGGCCGAGAGGGCAATCTCTCGGCCTCAACGGCGATCTGTGCAGCTGCAGAAAGGCCAATTTAAACTAGAGGTGACGCAGGAAGGTGGCGGCGGCAGTTGCCGCCGTCGCCCGGAGCCTCAGGTAAGTGGCCGTGGGTGGGAGGGAGGGAGAGAGAATGGTCCAAGGGTGGGAGGGAGGGAGTGGTAAATTCGCGGGGGGGGGGGGTGTCAAATTGGGGAAATGGCCCCCCACCGCAAATAGGTTCCCCACCCCTGCTCTATTAGATGAGTGTCAGTAAGCAAATATCCAATCAGTATCCGTTACAGCCTAATGAGTCCTCTAACTCAGGGGTCCCAAAACGCCAGTCCGGGAATGGGCCGCCCAGCCAGAAGCGTCGGCGGGGTTGGGGGCGTGGCGGCGGGAGGGTGCACTTGCCTGTTGGATGCGTCGCATCTCCTCCGCCTGGCTTTGGGCCTTCCCGCCCGCCTTGGAGCCACACTGGGCGCGCGCAGCTGACGTCACACCCGGGTCACGTGGGGGCGTGGCGTCGGTGCCCCCCCCCGGTCCGTGAAAGAAAAAAAATCCTCGACGCCGGTCCCCGACACCACGAAGGTTGGGGGCCGCTGCTCTAACTCGCCCCCTGCCCTAAGACAAATAAATCCTATATCCCAAGCACCCTGACACCTACCTACTCAGTCTTTTGAAGAGAGTTCTTTATGATGGTACTCAGTGACTGTTTTGCTGGTTTGAAATAACCCATGTGATGCAATGGTTAATTATGTGTCACCCATGTGATTAACAGCGCAATCCTACCCAGTTCCTCCACTGGTGCAGCAGTGGTGGAGGGCAGAACGGGAGGCTTTGGAAGGGAAAGGGGATTTAAATCCCCTTATCCCTCCATAAGCCTCTTGCTCCACAAAGGGTCTTCTCTGTAGCTAACGCAAGTCCAAGGAGAGAAGGAAGTTGGGGAGGCTGCTGAAGGAGGGGATAGGATCTGGCGCACGGCATCACTGCCAGATCCACCCCCTCCCGCAACCTCTCCACCCCCGTTCCTCCCTCCTCACCGCCCCTGCTGCTACATTACCTGCTCTGGCGGCTGTAGTGGGGTTTGGTGATGGCTGGGGAGTGCTGCCGCCTCTTGTGGCAGTGCTGTCAAAATGGCCACTGGGTGTTCTGGCCAGCAGCCCAATCCTACATAGTTTTGGGCTATAAAACCCATCCAGCAGGTGGTTTCAGGGCCCCTAGAAGGCAAGAGTGGGTCATGAAAATTGGGTGTAAATGTTCACTAGGGCTTCATCACAGCTTCTGTGTAGTTGATGGCATAGTATGAAAGAAGATTGAAATGGTTTTTGTTTTTTCTTCTTCTGGCACTTCTGGGCAAAATGCTGCTCTTCCTACCAGGCTGTTGGATAGCAAGAAATTTCAGGAGCAGTTTGCAGATAACACTCCTGTGACACTGTTAGAACTAAACAAACATTTTGAGAATTGATTCCATCCCCGAATATTATCTATCTAACACTAACAGTTTTGTTTGCTAGGGCTGTAACTAATGTTTAAGTCACATTTGTGGACAGTTGGAATAATAATCTGTAAAATGTAATTAAACATGTTTTCCCTCCTGCAGGATTTCTCGTCCTTCAACCTAGGACTGTCATAGAATTGCAGACAAGATGGGCATCCTACCCTTTATCACTTGTAAAAGTTATTTTTAGATATTCCATCCACAATGTAAATTTCTTATAATTAACTTGCAAATGTTCCTTTCCAGAAGCATCTTAAAATAATTCCGTTCTCTTGTGTTCTGATGTTTGCAACTATGTGTAATAAAACTGTAAACAAAATAATGTTGGTGTTATATAGTTGCATGCAAAAGACCTTGTCCTTAGCTGTGTTGCTATATAGGGATTCTTTTTTGTTGCTAATAAAGGCACTCAGTAGAGAGTTGTTTTTAATGAGAATATTTTAATGGGAAATTTTTTGTTTTTAATGTTTAATTTTCTGTTTGTGGTTCAAGACTTATGATTTGCAATTTCGGTCTAAGTGGTTTTGTAATGTAACTAGTATGATAATGTCAAACAGAATCAAATTGGCCCTTTTGCATATTATAACACTTCTGATGTTGGAGCAATAGAGCAGTGGAACTACAGTCAATACAATTTAGCAGTGTACAGCATTACAAAGGGAAACATTGGATGTTTATGAATACAAACCATGTTTAGAAGTCAAAGGGGTGGCGAGGGAGGGGGACCATTTGCTGGGCGGGGCTGGGAGGGGGCGGGGTGCTGAGTTGTGCCAATATCCCAAGCCCCTTCCCAGCCCGGGCCAGCCTTACATGGCCTCCCCGAACGTGCACCAGCTCCAGAGCTGGCACGCATCCAAGGAAGCCCATTTGGGCCAGCATCACACCGGGGGAAGGAGATGAACCTTCCCCTGAGGTGAGCCCAGCCTGCATCAGTGTGGCCCGCAATGGGTCTAGGATGCAGCAGCTGGCACTTTAGGCCAGCTGCCACATCTTAGGTAGGATCAGGCTGCCCATTGATTAATTCCAGAGGAGTAGTTTATTAGTGTATTTTACAAAAACAACAAATTCTTCTAGTACTTAAGCATGAACAAATGTATTTGTCATCTGTCAGGGCTTAATTTGTGCTATGGATCACCAGAGGTTGGTATCTGTGCTAGGACATTAGCTGTGGAATGCATGGTGGTTGTGGTTATTCAGTGGTAAGAGAACATCACACAATACATAAACAAAGGGACTTTGTCATAAGTGCCTTTCTTTGTATATGTATTGTGTGTCTTCTCGTACCACTAGATAACAACACTATACTACCATATATTCAGAAGTTGTGGGGAGAAAGGCTTCCAGGGCAGAGGTCTTTTGCCTCCGTTTCTGATCATGTTCACCACACATATGGAAGAGGCTGATAATACCCTGGCTGGAGTACCAGCATCCAGAATTCATACACATTTACCATATACTCATCCTCATATTGCTTCTGTATATTTATAACTTTATCCACTCTCACATGTACATATTGCTGAGAGATAGGCAGGTGGAGTTCTTAGGATGGCAGTTGGCGACACTAGTTGTTCTCTTGGCTCCACCCACAGTTTCTTCAGAGCTTGCAATGTTCTAAGGCAGTTGGTTTGCCATTTCACCTGCTTGACTTGCCAACTGGGGTGGTCCTGGCTTCATCATACTGCATGATTACTTCAGGTCCAGTTGAAGATTGATCAGCAATATGCAGGTCAGAGAAGTGGGGTTGTGTGGCATAGGCATTACTTTCCAAGACACATGTAACATGGGGGAAACTGACCACCTGTGCAGAGACTGGCATGAAATATATAGCTTTTATTGAGGGAATAAAAGTACAATAACCAGGAAGCAGAATCAAAAAGATAATACGATGCAATATTCATGCATGCTCACACAGCTCGGCCTTAACTGTCAATGGTTTCTACACAAGCAAAAAGAGAAAAAGGAAATCCTTACAAGGAAAATGGATGTGTTGTTATAGCATAAAATGGAAGGGAACAGGACAGTAGTATCTTAGAAAAATCCAAGAGGATTTTGGGGGAACAGGAATTGAAGAATTGGGGCTTAAGCAGTAGCAGGGGAAAGGTGGAAGGATGAAGAAGAGAAAGTGGGGAAAACACCAAAGGTTCCAGCCATGCTTTGAAACCATGACTTGGGTCTATATACTCTGTAGCCTGATCCTGGGCTGCAGAAGAGCAAGAAGTGAGCCCCTCTGCAGACTATACAACACTTAGAGTTAAATCCTAGTTAACTTACCAGCGCTGATGCAGCTGTGCCAATGGGGTGTGTGCTGCATCCTGCGGGGGGAGCAGTCACGGAGGCCTCCTCAAAGAAAGGGAATATTTGTTCCCTTGTTTCAGGGCTGCATTGCTCCCAACCTATTTGCGCCATCTCAGTGGAGTTCCTAGAGTGGGGGGGGGGGTTGGTACTGTAAGTTGCGCACAGATCTATTCAGCATTACACGGTGGCCCCACCCACTCGGCAGCGAAACCGTTCCAAGCAGTGAAGGCAACGCGGAGGGAGTCTCCTGGAAGCGTGTAATGCTGAGTAGACCTGTGCGCAACTTACAGTACTGCCCCCTCCTCTAGGAACGCCACTGCGCCATCTCTTTTCAACAGCCCAAAAGAAACAGTAGTAAATGTCAGCTGGTTCTTCCATCACTAATTTAATACTGAGCTATAGTTGGTGAAGTGTGAACAACTTACACTTGGTGAAGTGTATTCAAGATCCAGCAGTCAATCCAGAAATTAAATCTAGTGCAGTAAGACATGCACTTAATTTGTAGGAGAGCCCAGCAATGAGATAAGTGAGGTGGGCAGCCAATGGGCACAAGTGGTGCCCTGACCCATCGACCACCATTGTAGTTGCCTCATCTAGCCCCCACTTTTCCCCTTTCTTCCTCTGGGCTTCCTAGTTCCTGCCCCACTTTGCCATTCTATTTTTAAGCAGAGAGAGACAGAGTGAGGAACAGGAAACAGGTAAGAGATGAGGTAGCGGCAATCAGGAAGAGGATGCCTGCCTTGTCATCTACCTCCTTGAAACTGAAGCAGGGTGGGGGGGGGAGCAGTGGCATCACAACAACACCCACACAACAACAACAATCAGTGGGGGTGGCAGAATTTTGGTGGTGCTTCAGGTTCATTTCCCCTTGAACTGGGGCTGGAAAGCGGTTAAAAAGATGGAGCATGAGGGAGATATTAGGACAGGAAGTGCTGCTCTAAGGAGGAGAGAGCACCTTGAAGGCAGGGAATATCACCAAAGGAGAATGTGTGAGCCATGCAACAGCATTTGAGCAATGGTTGATAGCTCAGAACAGAAACGTCCAGGCTGATGCTTGCCTGGAAGCTTTGACTCTTGCTCCCCATTGATTATGATTACCCAGGGGTGAAAGGAAAGACTCTGAGCATGCCATGTTGATCAGTGCCTGCCTTGCGCGCATATTCTATATGTCTGTTGCAGAGATAAAACATCACAGGACTCCCTCTTCCGCAGTTTTGCCACCACTGTTGAAACAAATCCGTGGATGGGAAAACCGTGGATAAAAAGGTCCAACTGTACTTGGAGTTTGCTTAAGAATCAGGCTTAAATTATACGGTAATTGAATATCACAGACATAAAAATGCATATTTTGTCATTGATTACAGTTCTTTAGATCATAGAGGCTTAGGCACAATTCATTTTTGCATGCACTTTGGGATTCCCAACCAGCCCCTAGAGCAACTTGGTGCCAGCTGCAACACAGAATTGGAACCTCATGCATATCTCTCATGTTGCATTCCTATCTCCAGGGATGGGCCATCCATGAGGCAGACTGAGGTAGCTGCCTCAGGCAGTGGATTAGCATAGTTCTCCTCTTCCTTCCCCACTGCAGCCACCTGCCTCTTCTGCTTCTCCTCCCATGCTCACTTGAAAAGGAAGAGAGGAGGAACAAAGCAGAAAGTGAAGTGGAGGAGGGGAGAGTGTTGGGCTATAATATGCCCAGGAGACATTCTAGTCCACCACTCTGATCCTCTCTTCGTTTTCAAATACAGCTTGAGGAGGAGGGGAACATGGTGACTCTTTGTATACTGCTGCTAAGCCATGAGGTGGAGGGGCAGGGGGTGAAGCAGAGGCAGTGACTAGGGACCGTATCGTGTCCTGCTGAAGGTGCCAAAAGGTCTTGGGGCTGCCACTGCCTATTTTTCATGTTAGGAGACCAACATAGCTCCAGCTATCAACCCCAGACCAACCAAAGTTAATCATGACGAAGCCCTATTGAAAGTAACCTCCATCCAATCAGATTCAACTGGACACAGTCATAACTAAATTCAGCTGGATTGGGGCCATCATGTTGAAGATATTCCACTTCAAATGCCCTGCAGATTTTCCAGATATGGGTCTTATGGCTCAATCCTATTGAGCTCTTGCACTGGCACAGCATGCACAGCCCCAGTGCTAGCTGTCACAAATGTGCCATAAGGAACGTTTGCAACAGTGCACCAGAGGCCTGGGCTGGTGCAAAGGCCTGTGCCAGCCTGGTAGCACCAGAGCGCTGTGGGACACACGCCAATGCAGGTAAGGGGAGTGGAATAGGGGAGAAGTGGAACTCCCCCTTCTGCGCGGGGGAGTGGAACGGGGTGGGGAGGGGATGTAACGGGGCAGCGATGAGGGCAGATTGGACCCAGGAGGGGGGGGGGGCTGGATCGGCAGCAGCGGCGCACACCAAATCCTCCTTCCTGGGTCATTTTCTCTTCCACGGGCCTCCTTGAATTGCATCAGCAAAATAGCTGGCATATCCAAGGAGACCAATTGTGGGGGCTGGAGCTTTACTCAGGGTAAGGGAACAAAAGTTCGCCGACCTCAAGGAGACCTCCCACCTCCTAATTTCTGCACAAGATGCAGTGTTGCCTGCACTGGCCTCGCTGCATCGCTGCGCAGTAAGTTAGTTAGGATTGGGCTGTCTGCCTTTGACTGTATGCCCTGAATTTTCTGTAAGAAGCTCTTCACTGAACTACATGAATAACTGAAGTTTCTTTAACAGTTTTAAAATCTTTGGGGATTTTACATGCTTTGATCTTTAAAACCTACCTTCGCTTCAGTCATGGGGAACTGAATTTTATCTCAGAGTAATCCAGTTTCAGTATTCAAGAGAAGATTCATGAATCCATATTTGGAAGGAAAAAAACACCAGGCTATTTCCAATAATTTAATGTATCTTTTGTCTTAGAAGACATTTCAAAATTCATGTGGCAGCATAATCTCTGCAATCTGTCAAGGATTCTGAATAAGGGCAAGTCATGTTGATAATGGGAATGACGTTCAACCTCTTTCTCCACAAATAAATAGTATTTCTCCAAAGGAATATTTTGACTGAAATGAGAGCACTGCAGAACAAGATGTTTGTGGATTCAAATGAGCATCCAAAATCATTTCTGGCAAAACTATTAAAAAATAAACTCTTTAAGAAAAAAACTTTTAGGCACTGATCTTTGTTTTCTCCCCCACCAGATGAGTACACAGCCAACAAGATAACCTGTTTCCTGTTGTCACTCCCTTGCACCTGGCACAGAGAAAACCTACTTCCAAAGCCAGGAGGTTGCTTATGACTTGTAACCGGTGATGGTCCTTTCCTCCATGAATCTATCCAAACCCCTTTTAAAGGCATCTAGGCCAGGTGCCATCACTACATCCTGTGGCAAGGAGTTCCACAGATGAATCACACGCTGGGTAAAGAAATATTTTCTTTTGTCCATTCTAACTCAACCTCCACTCAATTTTAGTGCATGTCCCCTGGTTCTGGTGTTGTGCGAGAGGGAGAAGAATTTCCCTCTATCCACTCTCTCCATCCCATGCATAATTTTATCATGTCCCCCCTCAGGCGTCTTTTTTCTAGACTGAAAAGCCCCAAACGCTGTAGCCTTTTCTCATAAGGGAGGTGCTCCAGCCCACGAATCATTCTGGTCGTTCTTTTCTGCACCTTTTCCAATTCAACTATATCCTTTTTGAGGTGTGGTGACCAGAACTGGACGCAATCCTCCAGATGCGGCCTTACCATCGATTTGTACAAAGGCATAATGATATTGGCCGTTTTATTCTCAATCCCTTTTTTAATGATCCCGAGCATGGAATTGGCCTTCTTCACAGCCGCCGCACACTGGGTCGACACTTTCATCGACCTGTCCACCAGCACCCCAAGATCTCTCACTTGATCTGTCACAGACAGCTCAGAACCCATTTGCGTATATATGAAATTTTGGTTTCTTGCCCCAATGTGCATCACTTTACACTTACATTGATGCACATCTGCCATTTTGCTGCCCATTCTCCCAGTTTGGAGAGATCCTTCTGGAGCTCCTCACAATCCCTGCTGGTCTTCACCACCCGGAAAAGTTTAGTGTCATCCGCAAACTTGGCCACCTCGCTGCTTATCCCCAACTCCAGGTCATTTATGAACAGGTTGAAAAGCACCGGTCCCAAGACCGATCCTTGGGACACACTGCTTTTCACCTCTTGCCATTGTGAAAATTGCCCATTGACTCCCACTCGCTGTTTCCTGGTCTTCAACCAGTTCCTAATCCACAAGAGGACCTGCCCTCTTATTCCCTGACTGTGGAGTTTTCTCAGGAGCCTTTCATGAGGGACCGTGTCAAACGCCTTCTGAAAATCCAGATATATAATATCCACGGGTTCGCTCGCATCCACGTGCCTGTTGACCTTTTCAAACAATTCTAACAGGTTTGTGAGGCAAGACTTCCCCTTGCAGAAGCCATGTTGACTTTCCCCGAGCAAAGCTTGTTCTTCTATGTGTTTTAAGATTTTATCCTTAATGAGACTTTCCACCATCTTCCCTGGAACAGATGTTAGGCTGACCGGCCTGTAGTTTCCCGAGTCCCCCCTCCCCCTCCTTCCTTTTTTAAAGATTGGCGTGACATTAGCTATCCTCCAATCCTCTGGCACAGTGGCCATTTTAAGAGACAAGTTGCATATTTTTGTCAAGAGGTCAGCAACTTCGTTCTTGAATTCCTTCAGAACTCTTGGGTGGATGCCATCCGGGCCTGGTGATTTATTGATCTTTATTTTGTCAAGTCTGAGACATCTTCTCTTTTAACCTCTATTTTACTTAATTCTTTAGTCAGGGGAGGCCGTTCAGGCAGCGGTATTTGCCCGAGGTCTTCTGCCATGAAGACAGATGCAAAGAACTCGTTTAATTTCTTTGCAGTCTCCAAGTCCCCTTTTATCACCCCTTTCTCTCCCTCACCATCCAGTGGACCAACCGTTTCCCTGGCAGGTTTCCTGCTTCTAACATATTTGAAGAAGGTTTTATTATTTCCTTTTTATGTTGCCTGCCATACGTTCCTCAAAGTCTTGCTTGGGCTCCCGTATCATCTTTTTACATTTGTTTTGCCACTGTTTGTGCTCCTGTTTATTTTCCTCATTAGGGCAAGACTTCCATTTACGGAAGGAAGCTTCCTTGCCTTTTATAGCCTCTTTAACTGTGCTTGTTAGCCATGCCGGCACCCTCCTGGACTTAGTCGAGCCCTTCCTCCTTCCTCCTTTGTGGGATATACTCCCGCTGGCAGGGGCGTCACTGGAGCGTGGCGGGGGAACGGGCCTCCTGGGGGTGACACGCGCCATGGGGTGATGCGCGCACCCCCTCGTGCGTCACCTCCGTGACGCGCGACACCCTCCGGACGCTCCGAGGCCAGCCCAGGAGCCGGCCTCGGAGCGTCCGACCCCGTCGGCGCTCCAGGACCTTCTGAAAGAAGGCCCAAGGAGCGCGTCCATCCGGGTATTTCCCGGATTTTCGCGCATGCGCAGACCCGTTTTGAGGGCAAAAAGCCCTCAAAACGGGTCTGCGCATGCGCGAAAATCCGGGAAATACCCGGATGGACGCGCTGCCTGGGAGCGCCGACGGGGTCAGACGCTCCGAGGCCTTCTCCCGGGCCGACCTCGCGGGGGGGGAGCCGGGTCGCCCCCACCCCCCGCGCCACAATAACAGAGCGTCACTAGGGTGACGCGCGTCCCCCGCCCCGGGGTGACGCGCGTCCTAGTGACGCTACTGCCCGCTGGGCCTCTATTACTGTTGTTTTAAACAGCCTCTATGCACTTTGGAGCGATTGGACTCTTTTTACCTTCCCTTTCAGCTTTTTTTAAACTAGTCTCCTCATTTTGGGGAAGTCTGCCCTTCGGAAGTCAAGGGTTTTTGTGTCAGATTTGCTCGGCACTCTCCCCCCAACATGCATGGTGAAACAGATCGCAGCATGGTCACTGTTCCCCAACGGTTTGGTAACATTTACATCCCTGACCAGATCTTGAGTGCCACACAATATCACATCCAGAGTCACCTGTCCTCTGGTCGGCTCCGTGACTAGCTGCTCTAAGGCACAGTCATTTAGCATATACAGAAATCCAGTCTCTCTTTCATGACCAGAGCATGAATTGACTCAGTCGATGTGAGGATAATTGAAGTCCCCCATGACTACAACCCTGTCTCTCGTTGACACCTCCCTGATTTGCTTCCTCATTTCAAGATCCCCTTCAGGTTTTTGATCTGGAGGACGGTAGCATGCCCCTACTATTACATCGCTCTTTGAGTCTGGTAATCTAACCCACAGTGTTTCTACGGAGGAGTCAGAGCCCCCCTCCAGCTCTACTCTGGTGGATTCTACCCCTTCTTTGACATAGATGGCCACCCCACCTCCAACACGCCCCTCTCTGTCCCTCCTATAGAGTTTATATCCTGGAATTGCAGTATCCCACTGGTTCTCCGCATTCCACCAGGTTTCTGTTATACCTACTATGTCAATGTTTTCTCTAGCCACCAAATATTCTAGTTCTCCCATCTTTGTTCGGAGACTTCGTGCATTTACATAAAAGCACTTATATACCAGGTCCCCCAAGAAGGGCTGCATGTTTGCACTATTATCCCTGCAGCCTTCTGTCCTGCTGGACTGGTTGTCATGTCCCATCATGCTATCACTCCTAATTCCTACTCTGTTATTACTTGGCTATTCCCAAACCTCTCCACCCTCATTCCCTAGGGATGAGGAGTCCCGAACTGGATGCCCCTTGGCTTCTGTCGGCTTTTCCCCAGGGGTCAGTTTAAAAGCTGCACTGCCACCTTCTTAATGTTATGCGCCAGCAGTCTGGTTCTGTTTTGGTTCAAGTGAAGCCCGTCCCTCTTGTACAGGCCCGGCTTGTCCCAAAACGTTCCCCAGTGCCTAACAAACGTAAACCCCTCCTCCTGACACCAGCGTCTCATCCACGCATTGAGACCCCTGAGCTCCGCCTGCCTAGCTGGCCCTGCGCGTGGAACAGGTAGCACTTCTGAGAACGCTACCTTTGGGGTCCTGGATTTGAGCTTCCTACCTAGCAACCTAAATTTGGCCTCCAGGACCGCCCGGCTACATTTCCCCACGTCGTTGGTGCCAACATGCACCACAACTGCTACCTCCTCCCCAGCACTCTCAACCAGCCTATCTAGACGAGAGGTGACATCCGCAACCTTCGCACCAAGCAGGCAAGTCACCATGCGGTCCTCACATCCGTCACAGACCCCCCTCTCTATGTTCCTGACTATAGAGTCACCCATGACCAGAAGCCCCCTTCCCCCCCTCCCCAGAGGAGTATCCATAGTGCGACTGGATACGGGCCCACAACCTGAACAAGGGGTCCCCACTGGGGACCCCTTGTTCATTATCCAAATCAAATATTCATTATCCAAATCAAACTACGAATCTTAGAAGCAGTTTATGCATCACTGTAGCCATGTTCGGAAATGACAAAGACATGGATATCATCCAGCAATAGGGAAGGGGGTAAAAAGCATGCCAGTAAACCTCACCCATACGCTGATGTGCTCCCTGAGACCTCTGCCCCACCACAGAATTTGTCTGTACCAGGCAATCAGTGTTTCTGATTGTGGAGAGAACAACATTTATCGGTGCAGACAAATGCTGTAAGTGGGTGTGTGGTTGCTTAGGGAGTATGTTGATGCAGAGACAGGGCTTATCTAGATGCTCCTGGTCCCACCATCATATGGGTGATGTCCACACAATTGAAATTTCTGGCTTGTGTAATCAGCAAGTATAAAGGTACTACAGCAAAAGTGATAATAGTGTTCCAACTGGGTGTGTACCCAACTCCCACTCCACTTCATTGGATGCCATTGGTTGTACGAGGGAAACACACAATGCCAATGGGGTTGACACAGGTTTTACTATACATTATGGAAGGGAGAACATGAGTCTGCCAGTTCTGGTGGAATCCCGTGTTTATTTTGACACATTGTCCCACCCTAAGAGACCTCATGTTGCAGACACAACAAGCATAGGAACAGAGTACTGTAATGCAATGATATTTTGGATTTTTTTTTCAATAGGATCCAAATGAAGATACAGAATGGAACGACATATTAAGAGATTTTGGGATTCTGCCTCCAAAAGAAAAGGTGAAGGATGAAACTGAAGAAATGGTTTTACGTTTGCAGAAGGAAGCAGAGGGTATGTAGAGCTGAAATGATTGTTAATTATGAAAATTAACATGATCATCCCATTCAGCAATGTACTGGCCACCGTAGTGCAACACAGGAGCTAAGTTGTCCCTGTCTGGTGGGTTTTGAACAGACTCCAGTACATTCAGAAAAGGTGGACAGTGTAGCACTTCTGGGACTGTAGGTATATTATAATGCAGATGGGAACCCTTTGAGAGCTTTTCTCCCAGGGCATACAGCAGCTGCAGGAGGCCAAAGTGAATTAGGACCATGGCAGTAGCAGAAGGTCAAAGCCCTCTTCTTCCTGGATGGTCTCAGTCCAGAAAAAGGGCCCATACAGCTTCAATTTACAT
Organism: Plestiodon gilberti rubricaudatus; assembly: GCA_026170595.1. Classification (NCBI taxonomy): domain Eukaryota; kingdom Metazoa; phylum Chordata; class Lepidosauria; order Squamata; family Scincidae; genus Plestiodon; species Plestiodon gilberti. The sequence goes on along the minus strand of JANXHW010000005.1, from coordinate 78,639,296 downwards.
TTAAAAAAAATAAACACCCTGGCTCCAATCATGCAATCTGTATATCATCTAGTTAAGTCTGGAAAGAATAGTGACATGGTCTTAATAAGGCTACCAAATCAGTTCATGCATAAAGTGAGATTTGAACCAGGAAAGCCTTCGCTCAGTGGTTCCCAATCCTTTTCGTCCTGCGACCCACCATCAGCGTGGAGCTCGGCAACCCGGAAGTATTGGCGGTTACAGGATGATGTCATCATGTCACCACCAAAACTTCCAGGTTACTGAGCTTTTGTATTGTTTTTATGCAAACAGCCCGGCACCCAAGACCCTGCTCGGTGCTCTTCGGCCGCTCCAGGCCTTGTCGCATCATATTCTCATTGAAAACTACAAAAACACCTTCATCAGCAAGAACATGATGCGACGAGGCCCAGAGTGGGCAAAAGACCACCGAGCAGCAGCTTGGGTGGCAGTCTATTTGCAACCCAACAAAAACCGGGTCATGACCCACTTGTGCATCACAATCCACAGTTTGAGAACTGCTGCCTTAGCTCATAGCCACCGCCTTGCTATTGACTGCCAAGTTTTCCTTTTGACTCCTTTCCTTTTAACCATGGAATTGTTATTGTGGTCCACTGCCTTCTCATAAATCTCAATTGAAAGTATTTGTACCCTTTGCTTATGGATAAATGTCTTCCTCTTCTAATGTTTAGTCATTTCACCCCATTCCACTTTAGTGAAGCCATACGAAAGAATGAGCCTGGAACAACTGAAAGAAGCTGAAGATGTATTTGACGAGGAAGATATGAAAGCTGTTGAAATGTATAGGTATGCATGAAATGTATTAGGTAGCATTACTAACAACAAAGCTAGCGGAGATGATATTATCCCAGCTGAGCTACTTAAAATCCTAAATGATGATGCTGTTAAATTGCTGCACTCAATATGCCAACAAATTTGGAAAACTCAGCAAAGTTTTTTTTTTTTTACTTTTTTGGGTTCCAAGATCACTGCAGACGGAGACAGCAGCCATGAAATTAAAAGATGCTTACTCCTTGGAAGGAAAGCTATGGCAAATTTAGATAGCATAATAAAAAGCAGAGATATCACCATGCCAACCAAAGTTCATATAGTCAGGGCCATGGTGTTCCCAGTAGCAATGTATGGTTGCAAGAGTTGGACCATAAGGAAGGCTGAGTGCCGAAGAATAGATGCTTTTCAACTATGGTGCTGGAGAAGACTCCTGAGAGTCCCTTGGACTGCTAAGAGATCAAATCAGTCAATCCTAAATGAAATCAACCCTGACTGTTCCCTGGAAGGACAGGTACTAAGGCTGAAACTCAAATATTTTGGCCACCTAATGTGAAGAGAGGACTTTCTGGAGAAGACTCTGATGCTGGGAAAGATTGAAGGCAAAAGGAGAAGGGGAAGGCAAAGGATGAGATGGTTAGACAGCATCACCGATGCAACGAACATGAAAATGAGCGAACTCAGGAAGATAGTGGAGGACAGGAAGGCCTGGCGGGATATGGTTCATGGGATCACGAAGGGTCGGACACGACTTAACGACTGAACAACAACAACAACATGTATCCATAGTCCTATGGATAAATGGCAGTATCCATAGTCACAGCAAGGGTGGAATTTCAGATTTATTTCACATTAAAGACAAAGATCCTAACCAGCAATTAAATATAGAAAAAAGTAGTCATTTTTATTCGTATCTAACAAAATACTACTTGGCCATTTAACCTACTGAAGTCAGTTTAAATCAGTGGTGGCCAACCTTTCAACATGAATGCTGGCACTTTAAATGGTTGCATAGGTGAGGGTATTTCAGCAGGTGCATCTGCTTTAGCAGCACCATCAGCACATGCAGCTGCCAAGATTCTGTCTTCTACACAACTCTTAAGAACACAGTAGCCCTAATGGTGGAAGGTTGGCCACCCCTGGTTTAAATACTTGCAAGTTCCAGCTACATGGAAATCAATTTCTACTCATCCTAATGCAGATGAGATTTCCTTGGGCGAGTTGCGCCACCTAGTGCTTTCATATTCAAAAATACAATACGTACCGTAATTGTTTTACATTTAGTTTGCTTTGTACCTAATTGGCATACTGATTGCTCAAACTCCAGTACGCTTCAGATTAATTAGCTGAATAATCTGTTCCATAAAATTATATTTTGTGATTTCTGTTTTCTTCATTTATGGTGCCTCTGTGATGTTGCTTTGAAAAACTGCATTTATTAGACCTTCACTCACTTAAAGAAGGCTTAGTACGTTGACGGATCCTTAGAGTTGTACAGCACAATCCTTTGCATGTCTACTCAAATGTAATTCTCATAAAGTTTAATGGGACTTACTCCCAGGTAACTGTATGTAGGATTTCAATTGTACCGCCCAAATCCTATTGCTGATTTATGACAGCAGAACCTCGGTTCCACTGCCGTAAAAGGCCCAGCGACAGCATGAAGATCACGTAGCTGCCGGGCCAGTAGCAGTCACTACAGAAAGCAGCGACAGCTTCGTGCTCCCGGCTTTGCTGAGTCCAGGCTGCGCTGACTCCAGTAAATTGGTGGCGAAGGTGTGTCTTATTTACTTACCTCTGGCAGGCCTCCTGATTTTCCTCCCCACCATTGGATGCAGCATGTGCCCCATTGGTGCGGCTGTATCGTCATAAATGGTGGGGGGCTAGAATTGGGCCATTAGTTAATTCATTGATTAAACCTGCATACGAATGAAACCATGATCTCTGATGAAAAAGAACATGTCTATTATACTGCAAGACTACGTAGTACTCATATGTTATGAAGATGCAGGCAGTTCCACATAGGATATATAGATATTTCTAGTAAACCCATTTCCACACAGTATCTGCATGCCTAAATCATCTGAGAGCACAGCACGACAGTTAGGTTGAGAAAAAGACAGTACAGCAAAAGCCTACCCCACAAAAACATACTTCAGACTGCAGCAAGATTGACTTTGGTGAGAAAGGCGGGATATAAATGTGTTAAAATGAATAAATGTTAGGGAGGGAGGCCAATACCTCTTGCACTGACAGTACAGTACAGTCCTCTGTATGTAAATCCTCCGTATGTATGTCTATTTTGAATGGGGTCTACTTCCAAGGAGGGATGGTAGGTTGGTACCAGACTGAATCAAGCTCTGGGGCAATGCAAGGATCTGTGTGTGTATGCACCCCACTCCCCATAAGCAATCCCCCAGCTTACAGAGCAGCAGGCTGGTGGAGACAGCTTCTCACCCTTCCTATCAGCAGAGGGTAGAGAAACTATTGCAAGCCTGGGTTGCTCTCCTGGCCCCCATCTCAATTTCCTTAGGCACTTCCTTCTCCCTTCACTCCCCACCAGCCAATTAGACGTGCTCCCAAGCTCACCCCCTCCCTGATCTCAGAGAACCCTGAGAGCAAGTCGCTTTGGCTGCTGCAGAGGTTGCAGCAGCACAGAACCAGTCTAGTAAGAGAACAGAGAGTCACCATTACCTGCATGGAAGCTTCAGGGCCAGATCTATCCTTGAATGGGCACTTGCATGGGCCATAGACCCATCTATGTCACCACACCCTCAAGGAAATGTGTATAGGATCACACCTTGGATCTTTCACATGTAAATAAATATAATTATATTGTACATTTAAACTGTTTGCTGTAGTAGAAATCAGGGGAGTAACTTGGGCAGGGCCTGAAAGCCCGGGGGGGGCACGCACAACCCTCAGGCCCCACCACCTAAAGTCTGCTCTCACGTTTGGCTCAGAACGCTCCAAGCAGGACGCAAGAACAGCCATTTGCCTGCAGCTTCTGCGTGACCCTGTTCTCTTCAAGAGAACGGGGTGTGCGGAGAATGCAGGCAACCGGCAGCCAAGGGCTGCCTAGTCCTCCAGCCTCCGTGCTCCTCATGCTGCTGTTTCCCGGGCTGTAGCGCGGGCGAGAGGACCCTCCCGTCCATGCCGCAACCTAGGGAAACAGCAGCGTGAGCTCCGTGCACTTGAGGTCTGCAGGATTAGCAGACCTGGAGCACACAGAGCTGTTTCCTGGGCTGCGGCGCGGATGGCTCCCGCCCACGCTGGAGCCCTGGAAACAGCAGTGCAGGTTCCGTGTGCTTGAGGTCTGCCTGATTGGCAGATCTGGAGCACACATTGCACACTAACCCGGAAGTGACGTCACTTCCAGGGTGCAACAAAGTCCCGTGCTCCATGCGGCACGGGAGCTTGTTATAGCCCTGGTAGAAATGTAGCTATCAGTGTGCAGTCAATTCTCGTTAGCCACTGGTGTTAGGTTCCTGGAAAAAACAGTGAATACCAAATCAGTGGATACTGAATCTTTGATCCTATCGGAAAATGGGGTTAGGGGGGAAATCAAATTGGCACCCCTTTTTGTCATGATGACCCAGAATGGTGTGGATACCTTCTGAATGGCTGTGGATAGCTTCAAAATGGCCACCGCAGATAGTACAGATCGTGAATGGTGCAAGGTAAGTTGTACTCTTGTTCCCCGTGGATAAGCAAATCTGTAGAAACTGAGTGCGTGGATAACGTGAATTGACTGTATGAAGAAAACATTTAAATGAGTGATCCCATCTGTGCATGCTAAGGTAGTATAAACCTGGGAGAGGGCTGTTCCACATGCATGCCTGTGCCTTTGATTCAACACCTATCCTCTCTTTATCTAATACTCCTCTCTCCAACTCTCAGAAGACTCAAGCGATACGTTACTGTAGCTCGTCCCTGCATTGTCAGGCTCTCCCTCTCAAGTTTATTAAATTCTTTGTTATATAAAAGGCGACAACAAGATTTTCTTTTCAAATCAGGAAACAACGCCTAGAAGAATTAAAATCTCTGCAAAAGAGACAAAGATATGGAGAACTCAGAGAAATTTCTGGTGAGCAGTATGTGAAGGAAGTTACAAATGCCCAAGAAGATGTGTGGGTTGTCATTCACCTATACAGATCAAGGTAATCACAAGGTTTCCAAATAGTGTACTTGAAGATGTACACAGATTTCCTTACGACTTGGTAAAAACAAAGTACATATACACTTTTTTTTTTTAAAAGAGGGGATTACTCTGGGTCATTACCTGAACATTCACCTACCCATAAATAAACCTAGTGTATCTTGAGGTAACTATTTCTATCTGTACTAGGAGGAAGACCACTTCCTCCTGTCTGGATAATACAGAAGTCTGCACTTTTGGAGCATATATCAATACACACTCTACGTACCCTGCATGTTCATATGCTATGGGTAGTCACCATTTACTAAATCTAAAGCCATGTTGAAGATACCTTATCTGGGATTTCCCTTGATTCATAGGTCTAGTAAGATACTATGGAGATACCATAATTGCTTCATATAAATTATCCCTAAGTAATCCTTACAGCAACCCTGTAAGGTCAGTACATATTATTCTCCCAGTACATATTATTCTCCCCATATTGCAGCTGGGGGAGCTGAGGCTGAGAGGGAGTGCCCTGCTGGAGTGAGAGCACAGTCCATGAGGGCACAGAGACATACTGTAGTCTCTTTCCCCCCAGATAGGAGTTCCACTGGAACTCTGTGAGAAATGATTGTTGGCAATGGTGAAGTCCTGAAAAACCAAAGGGTTCCAGATTAGCGTTTGGCCAGTTGTGACAATGGTTGAAATACCAGGCATTCACCAAGAGAGAGCAGGTATGGGGTAGAGACATAAGGCAGATATGCAGCAAGCAGCATCAGTGCATTGTAGCATGGGATTCCCTTCTTTGCTTATCTGCATGGTATGCATTGTTCTTGCTTCCCCTTTTAGGGTAGTGAAGTGGAGGAGGCTCCATTTGGGTGTCCGGAATCCTGTGGAGTTCTCCTGGGGCAGAGCACCTGTAATAAGAATTATGATAAGACAAGTGTTAAGAAAGAATCGTGTCATACATGTTGCGAGAGACAAGAGGTGGTTTGTGCAATGTGCTCTCTTTGTGCACCATGCCCTTCCTCCATAGTTCTTATCACTAAAGTTCCTCTTTGTGTGTTCTAAGTGTGGACAACAAGATGCCAGAGTGATATAGCCTCATGCCGTTACATACACTCTAGCATCTGAAATGTAGTCTCCTTGGCAGGGACTTTAGTACTGGAGTTGGTGTGCTGTGATTGGCTGCCAAATGTAGTCTGTATCTTATGCTCCATAAGTAGGCAGTGTGGAAGGGGTGGCAGAACAGAGGTGAAGTTTTCTGATTTGTTCCCCTTGCCATTATCCCCTAATGGGTTTTTCATTTCCTATGCCAGCTCTGTCATTAGCATAGTGTTTTTCCGGTGTTGGGGATGTCCATCATCTGCGGGCACTTGGGATACGGCATACATTGATTCCTCCTCATTCTGCCTATGTCTGGCTCATGCCTCTGCCACCATTTTGGTCTGCCCTCTGCAGGAGTTGCACCAGTGTCTAGGGCGGGGCGATCCAACTTGTCCTTCCAAGCAGGCCGCACGGAACGTGGCAGTAAGTGGCGATGATGCAAAATGTGTCACGTGATGACGTCACTGCCACTTACTTCCGAGTGTGGAAGCTGAACGTGAGCCTCAAATAGTGGTAAGGAGGTCAGAGGAGGTGGGCTTTTCCAAGCGTGGAAAAACCATGCGCAGCAGCGTGCTGAGCCTCCTGCCACTGCTTGTAGGCTTGCGCCACGGTCTCACCGATTTTGCCGAGGGCTGCCAGAAAAGGCCTTGTGTTGGACCACCCTGTTCTAGGGCATGTCATTGCACTGGCTCATCCAGGGCTCATCCATTGGTGGGCTGGCTGCTGTGCTGGTGGGATTGTTGCTGTCCAGTGTCCGCAGACATATGCCATGGTGTATGTATGCAGCTCAGCCTGGCGTGGCGTCAGTATAGGATTAGACAGTTAGTCTTTATACTGTATCAGCTCTCATAGCCACCTCAGATATGTAGTAAGGTAGGAGTCATGTTATGGATCAGTGAACACATGGCCTGGTATGTAGCTTGCACACATGACAGGGCACTGAAGCAAGCTTCTGGCCTCTGCACCTTCCTCCACTACGCACAGAACTTTGCAAGTGAACCAGGGTCAAGGCACGTAGGCTTTTTTTAGACACATACACACTGGTTCACTCTCACTCTCTAACCCTCCTGCTCAACCCTCAAGGCTCTGTGGACAGTGTGGAGGGCTGTATCACCTTCATGCTGTGGCCATGTGTCAATCAACACCCAATATAAAGGGTACCTCCACAAGAGATGTGAAGGTATCCATTTTAAGACTGGAGTGTGCCACTTGTGAAGGTGGTGAATGTGAAATAGGATGCAGAAGAGAGGAGCCCATTTCAAATCAAATATGACTTTGAGTCAAGGTACAGTAGGTTCAGATTCAGACACGGGAAAATGCAAACACTGATTTAAATGTTGTCAGTGAAAACAGCCTGAGAGCAGCCTGGTAGGCAAAAGGGTTTCTTGGATGGTTGAGCCTGGCATGTTTGCATGGGAGTGTAACTCTTACGATAAAAGGTTTATCGTAAACCTTTTTACCTTGGGTGGATGGGCAATACTTAAGGAAGCATTTTAATGTTTTAGTATTTTCTTATTTCTGTCAGAGTTTAATGATCAAACACATTTGTTCTTGTTGGATTTTAGCATTCCAATGTGCTCATTAGTTGATAGACACCTCAGCCTACTGGCCGCAAAATTCCCGGAAACTAAATTTGTGAAAGCCGTTGCAAACAGTTGTATTGAAAATTACCGTGACAGTTGCTTACCTACAATATTTGTGTATCAAAACGGACAGATAAAAGGAAAGTTCATTGGAATTACAGAATGTGGAGGAACAAATCTTACAGTGGAAGGTAATGTTCCAAACGGTTGCCAAAGAAACTAGAGGCCTGTTGTCAATGTATGGACTCCAGTCTTTCCCATCTTTACAGCTACCGAAACATGTGAACATCCTTTCTGCTCATACTTTTCCCCATTTTTCCCCATTTTTGCTCCCTTCTCCAATCCTTCTTTCAAAGTCCTCTGCTATGCTTCCTTTGGCCATCTGCTTTCTCAGCGCCCCCCCTGCCCCCAGCTTACTACTTCTTCCCTATGTCCATGTTTTATCTTTCTCTAACCCTCCTGCTTGCCCTGCTACATTTTCATAATTTCTGCTTCTCAGCCAATCACAAATGGAAAAGTGTAATCCTTCAAATTAGAGCAGCTGAACCAATGGCAAGAAGACTTTCTGATAACCCAGCCCCTTTGTGATAGGCAGACCACTGAGCTAATGATACCACGACAATTCCAATAAAATCACTTATCATGAAATAGAAATAGAGGGAAATTCTTTTCCCTCTCGCACAACACCAGAACCAGGGGACACACACTAAAATTGAGTGGAGGGAGAGTTAGAACAGACAAAAGAAAATATTTCTTTACCCAGCGTGTGATTCATCTGTGGAACTCCTTGCCACAGGATGTGGTGATGGCACCTGGCCTAGATGCCTTTAAAAGGGGTTTGGACAAATTCATGGAGGAAAAGACCATCACAGGTTACAAGCCATAAGCAACCTCCTGGTTTTTAGAAGTGGGTTTTCTCTGTGCCAGGTGCAAGGGAGTGGCGACTGGACACAGGTATCTTGTTGTCTCGTGTGCTCCCTGAGGCATCTGGTGGGGCCACTGTGTGACACAGGAAGCTGGACTAGATGGGCTTTTGGCCTGATCCAGCAGGGCTCTTCTTATGTTCTTATGTTCTTATGTTAGATTTTATAGTAAAACTTAGTGGAATGTTACAGCCCAATCCTGCTCTAAAAATCCACCAGGCATCCTGATCTCCGCCGTGGGCAGCCTGCAGCAGGCAGCCCACGGTGGAAAGTCTACGCGGGGAAGGGGATGCTCGTCCCCTTCCCTGAGTGTAACTGCGGCTGGGGCTGATAGGCCTCCTTGGATTTCCTTCAGCTATTTTGCTGGTGGAAGTCGGAGGAGGCTGTGTAATGGCTCAGCCGATCTGTGGGGGGTCAGGATTCGGCTGAGGCTGATCCCTGCCCCCTCCCTGATCGGCTGGGCCTTTTACTCCCAGACCGCCCCCCCCCTCTGGATCCTCACCTGGTTCGGGAGGTGGGCGGGAGATGGTCCGGGTGGCGGAGCAGGGCAGGCAGGCTTTGCGCCAACCTTCCCTACTCGCAAGCCGTCGTGAAAGTGCTTTACGGCACTTTCGTGACGGCTTAGGGCGGCAGAATGCTTGTTCCGCCGCCCTATTTTAGGTCAGGATTGCACCCTTAATTTGTAAAATCACCAATGGAGAATGAAACACTGTTATTGCAATGTTTTCGAGTGAACAGGAAGGAAAAACTGTGACAGCTATTGACTGAAGTGTCAATATTATTATTTAACAAAATGATTTGGCAGAAGTTGGCAGCTCTAAGTAAGCGATGTGCAAATATATCCCATTAGCCGAGGAAGAGAACAGGCTGACCTTCAATTTATAGCCGGCAATTCTATTCCACATCTTTTATAGTGACAGTGTCACACAAATTCTAAACCTAAATTCTGGTGCCAAACCAAGCCAGAGTCCTAAGTGTGGCTAAGCAGAAGGCTGGCTAAGGTAGGATCACAGAATAGTGTATCCCTAGGGCAGGGGTTCTCAACCTTTGGAGACCTGGGTACCCCCTGTCATGGTCCAATTTTCTGAAGTACCCCCTGCTAATTAATTGGATTAATCAATTAATTAATTAGGTAATTAATCATTAAATTAAAGTACTAAAACAATTTTAAATATGAAAAATGTCTTATTTAACTGTGAGTGTGTGTGTGTGTGTGGGGGGGGGAGACACACATGCAAGGATCTCTTTTTTTTCCTCCAAGTCACAGTTCCCAAAATCAACTCCTCCCTCCCCCACCCCACCAAAGTACATTTTCCAAAGTACAAAAATAAGCCCAAAACCAAAATCAGAGACAGAAGGGCTCCAAAAATAATTACAATTTAAAATCCATGTTAATTAATACTTAATTAGCTGCTGATGGGGCAGCTAAGGGGCAGGGCTTGGTGTACCCCCAGCAAGAGGTCCGCGTAACCCTAGGGGTACCTGTACCACAGGTTGAGAATCTCTGCCCTAGGGTAATGGTTACCAAACTGGGAGGCACAGCTCCCAGGAGAGGCCCAGAAACCAGCCAGTGGAACCGCCGAGTGGCACAGAGTCCTCTCAGAAAACAGTGCAATGCCAATTGGCAGGCATCAATATAATGTAATGGGGAGCCACAGCCAGTGGTCACCAATGGTCAAGGGAGCCGCAGGTCGAAAAAGTTGGTGAAACATTGCCCTAGGGGGTATTGATGAGAAAGTCCTTCACGTCCCATTTGCTCACAGGACCACAGGGAACAGTTAAGGGAAAAACAGCTTCTGTGAAACATGGCACTCCTCCTGTGCTGAAGGAAAAAAGATGACTAGGTTGCCATAGAAAGGGGTAGTGCCTAGCCCAGCCCATCAGGATTCTTGGCGGAAGTCTGCCCCCTGTTGACTGTGCAAGAATGAGACTCAAGGTGACAAGGAGTCACAGTTCTGGTCACAGTTCTGCTTTCTAGCAGGCTGATGAGCAGCCAGTCACCTGTGGCGAGTAAGAATAGCTTCCAGGCAGCCAAACAGATAGTTGGTATTTTTTTCTTTTCTTTCAGGCTGCTGGTCTGTCACAAGTAACTTCCATTGGTATGTATGGGTATGCAGGCTAATAATGATGTTTCTGGGCCAGAAACATCTGTGGAATTATTTGCAAGACTGACTTCTAGGAAGCTCAAATAAGGTTGAGCAGTCCTGTGCAGTAGTGTCGCTGGAGGTGGGGCGGAACGCTAAGTACCGCACCGCGCTGAGCCTCTGTTACTCACCGGCACAAGGCGGCCCCACCCCCTCGCCTTCGGAGCCATTCAGTGCGCCTGCGCATTGCCTTCGCCACACTGAATGGCTCCGAAGGTGAGGGGGCGGGGCTGCCTCGTGCCGGTGAGTAATGGAGGCTCAGCGCGGTGCGGTACTTAGCGTTCCGCCCCACCTCCAGCGATGCTACTGGTCCTGTGAAACATAACAGCCCTTTCCTAGGCTGTCTTCCTTGTAGTTCTGCCCCACAGTATTTCACCTAACCTTTTAGCTTGTTGTTTTGATTAATAACATATATGAACATACGAAGAGCCCTGCTGGATCAGGCCAAAGGCCCATCTAGTCCAGCTTCCTTTATCACACAATGGCCCACCAGATGCTTCAGGGAGCACACAAGACAACAGGATACCTATAACCTGTTGTCACTTCCTTGCACCTGGCATTCAGAGATAGCCTACTTCTAAAACCAGGCGGTTGCATATACTCATCATGGCTTGTAACCTGTGATGGACTTTTCCTCCATAAGATATTGCTATTCACTCCATCTTAACAATACTTTTTGTTTCAGAACTTGAATGGAAGCTGGCAGAGGTTGGCGCTCTAAACACCGATCTAGAAGAAAACCCCCAAAAGGGCATTGTGGATATGATGACTTCTTCCCTTAGGAATGCTTCCAGAAGCAGCAACTAGACAAGTGCTAGCAGAGGCTGTGAAGAGACAATTGTGACTGAAGCAGGAAGAATACTGGAAGAAACTTGTTGTCAGGGCTGCATTTATGCATGGTCAAATTACACTGTAATTTCCACTGCTTTGGAAAAATAAATAAATAACACTGCACAAATGCAATTGGGCCAGTTTGCCATATCAGCACCCAGAATACTATACACACATAACATACACCCCCACTTCAGTCCAGATCTCTATGTATGCTCCAGTGTATAAGGCCAGCCCGAGATCTCCTAGCACCTTTAGCAGTCAAATGCTACCCCTGTCCTTGCACAGTGCCTTGGTGCACCAAAGGCCAGCCAAAGGCCAGACCTAGTCATGCTCCAGCTGCAGCCTCTACTGCTACTCCTCTGCCTGCTTCCAGAGAGTGGAAGGAGGTGGGGGGGGGGAGCCAGGTGAGTGGTAGGCATGCCTTGTTAATCCATTGGCCATTAGTTAATCCATCGGCCTGACCCCTCTGGAGACCTGCTGTCCCCCCCCCCCCCCCAGTAAGTGTTTAAAGTAAACTTTAAAGCATTTTAAAAACTTTTTCTTGGTGGTGGCGATCCCCGGGATTACCGCTGCCACCATGCTGTCTCCGCCTCTGAAGGTGGCAGGGGACAGCATCCTGTTCTAGTGGTGGGTTGCGACCAGTGGGGTCACTGCAGCATGGCAGGGGGCGGGGCGCACGGGGTGACACGCTGGGAGGCGGCCGGAGGGGTTGACATGCCAGGGGGGTGACGCGCTGGGAGTTCCGGCGCGTCACCCCCCTGGTACACTCAACCCCCCCCATCCTGGCGCATCACCCCCAGAGCCGGCAGGCCTAGCAGCGTCTTCCTTGGCGGCTTGGCCGCTTCTGAATAGGCCAGGCAAGGCTTTGAGTGGCATGCGCACAACTCTGCTCAAAGCCTTGCCCTCAGAAGGGCCGAACGAAGACCTAATCGGGTCTTCGTTTGGCCCTTCTGAGACCAAGGCTTCGAGCGGTGTTGTGCGCATCCGCCACTCGAATCTTTGCCTGACGCGCCAGTGGGGGTGTGTGTGAGTACTGGGGGGTGATGCACCAGTAGGTGGGGGTGGGGGTGACATGCCAGTGGGGTGGGTGGGGGTGATGTGCTGAGCCAGCTGACCCCGCAAGGGGTGACGCGCCAACTCGTGATGCCACTGGCTACGACCCACCACTTTGAGAACCGATGTCATAAGGAATAAATGAGGTTTGTACAGGAGCTGTGACACATGGGTTATGCATGCTTATTATGCCCATAATTTTCTGTACAGTACTAGCAAGATTCATTTTGTTGTTGTGTCTAATAGCTATACTGAGCACCCAAAACCATCTGGGAAAGCTTTGGCCAGACTCCCCGTTGAGTCATGTCTTGTAGTAAACTGGTAGGCCACAGCTTTTTAAAAGTATGTTTAACATGTTCAATTCACCACTGAATATTAAAAAAAATATTCACTCTGTGAATCCAGTCACTCTGTGAGATCACAATATCGGAGGAAACCATCTCAAGATACTGATAAAAGCTTTGCTGTATATTTAGGTGCTTTTCGTTTCTTGTTAATTTTAGAAATGCACAAATACCCCAAGGGAAGCAAAACGAATCCCACACAAACCCATGAATGATATAGGCATTCAAAATATTTACAGTTGGTACTTACAAATAGTCTAATAAAACTAGACCATTTAAAATTATTATTTTTAAATGACTTTTACAAGATGAATTTTTTTTATAACCGAACATTTAGGAAACCTGTACTTCATATGCAATGGTCTATCATCTAATGTAATCTAATCTATTTAATTAATGTATATCCCACCTTTCCCAAGCCGAATCAAATGCCCGAGGTGGCTGAAAAAGTTCCATAATCAAATTTATAATGTATACAAACAATGTATAAAATCATTAATAAAAAACAATAAAACCATCAGGGGGAGGCAGCTATTTGGTTCAGAAAGAAGGCAGCAGAACCAAAATACTATTACAGAGACACAGGGGGCAGACATTGTCACCCAAACACCAGATGAAACAGAAACGTTTTGAGCCCTTGCCAAAAAGCCACGAGCCAGGAGGTGGTTCTTAATTCCCTTGGTAGGGAATTCCATAATTGTGGCGCCACTACAGAGAAGGTTTGCTCTCGTGCCGCCATCCTTCTAAGTTGGAACAAAGGTGGCACTTGTAGGAGTGCCTCCTCAGATTACCTAAGAGGGCAGCCAGAATATATGGGGGAAGGCGGTTCCTCAGATACCTCCTATATAACCTTTTTATTGAACACAATGAGACATCTGAGCAGTAGCATAGCTGGGGGGCAGCGTGCTAAGTGGTGCAAGATGTTGCAACTCATCATGTAAGCAGCCCCTCCCACTCGCTGTTGGAGCCATTCTGGGCAGCATTAAAATGTGTTGTTGTTTTTAAAGTTGCATTTCATATTGAAAGAATGCCTGCAGTAGCAACATTTTGTACTACACTGAATATCCACATTCATTCCCAGATACAAGACAGGCTTGTATCAGCTCAAGCCAAGTTGTTTTTTAAAAGCATATTATGCAGCTCACCTATAAACAGACTGATTTTGTAGTGTGGGTGTTGAATGACATCAGCACGAAGAAAGTCTTGAAGTTTGCAGTGCACAATTTAGCACAGCTTGAAGCTCTGACTGAGCAGTAACCTCATTCTAAGAATGCAGCTCATACAATTGAAAATCTTAGTGGAGGTATGTGAAGGCTGCAGAAAGAAGATAATGACAGCTAGATAGGTTTCAAGATAATGAAACGTCAGCAAGTGTCAGTAATATTGCCTGCCAGCATCAGATAGTCCAGGAGAACGCAGTTCAGCTGCTTGTCTCTTTAAAGCGATCACCGACATCAAAGGATTTTCCACTGGCAAGCCTCAGGAAATTTTCTATCTGTATTTCCTCACAATAAATACATGGCTGGAAAACCCATTAAGCGTACCTCTTTACTAGTATAATGACAGCTGTTTGTTAGTCATGGTGGTCATCAGTAAGTTCTTTAATTCATACTGAAACAATATCTCTCTCTCTCTCTCTCTCTCTCTCTCTCTCTCTCTCTCTCTCTCTCTCCTTTTCATATACAGGTGGGCCCCCATATCCACTGATTCGCTATCCACGGTTTCAGTTATCCACGGATTGTGGGGACCCCCGCAGGCTTTTACTTTTTTCCCAGTAAGCTTCGTTTCTTCCTTAAAGAACCTTGCAGAGCCTCTCTAGGACTTAGTCTCGTTCTACTTGCCTGCAATGGAGGCTGTTTCTCTGTTTGTTTTAAGGAAGAAACAAAGCTTGCTGAAAGAAAAATAAGAGCTGGGGGGGCAAGCATGCCTGCCTGCAGGGGAGGCAGAGTGGGGGCCCCTCAGGAAACCATGGAGGGGGTGTTCGCTCTTATCCACGGTTTCAAGTATCCATGGAGGGGCCTGGAACATATCCCCAGCGGATATGGGGGCCCACCTGTATTCATCCTTTATTCCCCTTGCCTTTCTCCTTTCCTCCCAAACCACTCAGAGAACCATCTCAATCCAGAAAGCAATGCTGACTCATTCATCCATTAAAAAAACAGGTTTGAAATTCTGTAAGCAAAACAGTAATCAAGATTTGTACTTTTCACTTAAAAATACAAGCATACTGAATGCAGAAAATGCTGAAGTAAACTGGAATAAATACACAAACCCTGCATTTCCCCTCTCACACAGGGGCTTCTTTCCATCAGAATACAGCTGTAAGGAAAGGAACTACAGGCTCTCACTCTCTGCCGGTGTGTCTCCGAGTTGCTTGAACTGTATTCCTGCCCACTGGAATAAGCGACTAAACCTAATCATGCTCCTTAGACTCCTTCACAGAGCACCTCTCAGCTGCTGAGCTGCGAAGTGATGCCACTGCAGAAGTGGCGTTGCTGAAAGGGTGGCCCGCGTGATAATTGGGCTCTCCCAAATCTTGAAAGTATGAGCAAGGTTTGCATGTTTTCTCTTCTGTCATTTGCAGCTAATGAGTCCCTAAGTGAGAGAAAAAATGCTTATGTCTGGTTTAGAGCGAAATTTCTGGTTGTCAACTGCTTAATGACATCACTTCCTGCTTACTGACATCACTTCCGGCCCTCAGCAGGCGCCATGAATGCTATTTAGCCCATTGTATGAAACGAGTTTGACAACCTGATCTAAATAGTACCAGCACACTCCACAGTTCTGTCATCTTTGAGTAGCTTGTGTACATTACTGTGATTGACCAAACTGCCTTCTCCCTCCCTCAGCATAGCCAGTCAGCAGTAAGGTCCACAAAATGTATTCTCACAGACTCGACCAGCCCCAGCTTTAAACTTTAACCTGAGGTTCTGTTTACAAACAAATTTATCTCTGAGTCCTGTTTATTCATACCAATAGAGGCGGTGACCGGGGGGGGGGGGGGAGGAGGCCCGATCAGGTCTGGGAGGGGGCGGGTTTGGTGGCGGCGCATGTCGAATCCTGACCCTCTTCCTGGGCTTGATCCACCCTTACAACATGGGTCAACATCCACCCTCATGGATTGAGCTGGCGCAGATCCGAGTTGACCCATAGTGGCTGCTGGAGCTTACCCTGGGACAAGGGGACAAATGTTCCCTTATCCCGAGGAGACCTCCAGTAGCGAAAACTCCTCTGCGAGATACAGTGGAGGTTTTGCTGCTGCTGCTGCTGCTGCTGCTGCTGTATCACAGCGTGGGGAGTTAGGTTTGGGCCATAAGTGTGTGTGTGTGTATGGGGGGGGGGAGTTTGCTATAGTGAACCAAGACTTGGCTAGAGTCTTGGTTCACATGATATTGCCTTGCCATCAGTCCAAGCAAAACGTTTTGAAGCTTTACCCTTTTGATTCAAATTTTTAAAAAAATGCAGTTATGCACAGATAGGGGCCTTTATACCGTATTCGTTTTTGTCAACACTTAAGAGCAAAGCTTTCATACAAAAGGGAATGCTCATTCCGGACATTTGTTTATACAGGTTACATATTCAACATATCCTGTGTGAAACAGCAAGTGTTTGAGGGTTGCTGTTTGAGGGTAACTCAGTTAATAAGTTACTTGGCAACTTCAGTGGCAAAACCAGTTACAGTACTGTATATACAAACAAGATAAAAGGCATACATTGGACTTTAATGACCTCAAACCAGGTCCGAAGCAGAAATCAGTAGTTTGATGATTGTCATCAATCATGCATTTCCAAACTATAAATAAGGCCTAAATGTTTAAGTAAGGTATGTTACTTGTGCTTCATTTCTCAAATGTTATTGCTGATCCTTCACATAAATGGTGATATAGAGAAATTAAAAAATTAATATCTATGTGAAGCTGCTGGGAAAGGTGGTCTGGGGAGGGGGTTGGTGTATAGTATCATCAATATAATGATGACACCCACCTCTATCTTTCATTTCCATATGACACCAGGGAGGTTGTGGAGGTCTTGACAGGGGCGTCGTAAGGGAGGTGCAGTGGATGCAGGCCACACTGGGTGATGCCCATTGAGGGGGTGACACCAGGGGAGAAGACCCAATGCTGCCATACCGCCACCTAGGCTCAGTGATGTTCGGCTGCTTTGAGCCACTTCCTGTTCTCATAGCATGTGAGAACAGGAAGTGACTCGAAGCGACCGAAGGCCGCTGAGCCTGGGCAGCGGCACGGCAGGCTTCTCCCGTGGTGTCACCCCCTCAATGGCGTCACCCCAGTGTGGCCGCACCCACCACATCCCCCTTACAAGCCACTCCAAGCCTTCACAAAGCCTTCACGAAGAAGCGGCTCGAAGCAGCAGCAGACGGCTGAGCAAGGGTGACACCCTTCAATTACTTCCACGTCTGTGCACTTAGTGGGGTGACAGCCATGCCACTGAGTCATGAACTGGTGCCTGGCAGCTGTGAAGGACTGAATGTGGACTAGTTAAATTTAAATGTAATCAAGGGTTAGGCAGAGGTGTTGTGAGGCAGGAGGAGCACCAATTCAGCCTGTTCTAGATGGGGTTGCACTCCCCTTGAAGGTGGAGGTTTATAGTCTGGGAGTTGTCCTGGACCGACCCAGCCTTCTCCTGAAGGCTCAGGTGGCAGCTGTAGCCGAGAGTGCTTTTGCCCAGCTTCATTTTGCTGCACTCCTTCCTGAAGAAAGCAGATCTGGCTTCAGTAATCCATGCCTTGGTTACATCTCATATGGATTACTGTAGCATACTGTACTTGGGGCTGCCCTTGAGGACTGCCCAGAAACATCAACAACTGGTACAGAATGTGGGAGCCAGGGCGCTTTTTGGTGTCTGTTGATCACAACACATTACAGCAGTGTTCTCTCTGACCTGCAGTTGCTTCCAGTTTGTTTCCAGGCGCAATTCAAAAATCTTGATATTGCCTAGAAAGCCCTACATGGCTTGAGTCCTGGGTACATCAAGTACTGTCTCCACCTGTACAAACCCACCCACATGCTGTATTTTCCATTAGAGGTTCTGGCCTGTGTCCCACCCTACCATTCAATTAGGTATGACTGGTGGGGATGCAGGAGAGCCCTCTTTTAGTGGTGGCTCCCCAAAAGCGGAATACCTTCCCTCGTGGACCCTACACTGCCCACTTTTAAGTGGGTAGTACAAATATTTTTGTTTTACTTGGTCTTTTCTTAACTTCTGTGCTGTTTTTATTGTGTTCACAGTGCTGATTTTTTAAAATTGGTTATTGTTGTTTAGTTATGTTAAATTGTTTACATTGTTTTAGGGAAATTGTAAGTTGCCTTGATGACTCCTTAAAAGGCATTTTTACCCAAGCGTGTATATACGCAACAGGAGTTAAATGTGTACATCTATGGACTGGGAGGAAATGGGGTAGAAAGATAGCCTATAAATATTTTTAAATAATAATAAAGCAATAAACCCGCCACTGTATTTGGGTTTAATTTGTGCTAGTCCTATATATGAAACATGCAGAAGTATTCTACACATAATGCGGCTGTGTCATGGGGGGAAGGATCCCTTTGGTCAATGTTTTATTTCTGTTTATTCTATTTGATTCAAAGTGTGCATATATTTAAACATGTGTACTTGGTGCGGTACCAGCAGGCGGCGCAGTGGGTTAAACCGCTGAACCATGAGCTGTCGATCGAAAGGTCAGCAGTTCGAATCCACGACGGGGTGAGCTCTCGTTGCTTGGCCAGCTCCTGCCAACCTAGCAGTTCCAAAGCATGTTAATGCGTGTAGATAAATAGGTACCGCTTGCAGGAAGGTAAACAGCGCTCCGTGTTGCAGCTGTATGCTACGCGCTGCGGCAAGGAGAGTCATGCCGGCCACATGACCATGGAGGCGTCTTCGGACAACGCTGGCTCTTTGGCTTTGAAATGGGCATGAGCACCACACCCTAGAGTCGGACACGACTGGACTTAATTGTCAGGGGTCACCTTTACCTTTACCTTACTTGGTGCTGAGCGCTTGCTTGGAGAACAAAGGGCCAGACCAGTACCGTGACTATTAGAAGGACTGTTGTCAAGAGGCCAAAGATCCTGATGCAAGGAAGGCCATGTTTCTGATCTTATATTGTAATAACCCATCTCTCCAATCCTGAACTGATCTTTGGAATTCGATGCTCCAGATTGGGATGGAGCTTGTTTACTACTACTTATTACTTAAATGCTAAGGCAGTTTCTACAACTCCAAAAAAGAGATGAAGTTGTCCAGCTCTAAATCCTGCCGGAACAGCAGATTTAATGGTCTATATGGCCCTAGCCACTTCCTTGGACTCTTGGGTTGGGAAAAATACCTTTTGAAAGTCAAAGGACAGGTGTCACACCTCCAACGGTCCCCACCAATGATGAAGCTCAATTTCGGAAACAATCTAAAGGCCACCCTCAACTGGGTAGCGGAAGAAAGGCAGGACCCATCAGGAATCCATGGCTAATAGATGACATCCTGATTGAGTCACCCACCCCACCTAAGAATCTCATAGAATTCTATGGGGCTAGAATTTATAAAAACTCTGGGACACACTGAACGGCATTTGCAATTTGTTAAGCTTTAATTTGTCAATACATTCTAGAATCTCATCTCTTGTCACTTCTATTTGACTCACAGCGCAATCCTGTCGAAGACAGGACCGGCGGAACTATTGTTCTGCCGGCTCTGGGCGTTGCAAATGTGTTGTAAGGCACGTTTTTGATGCCTGGAGAGTAAGCGGTGCTGGTGCTGAGGCCGGCACCGCTCAGCTTAGGCCGCTGCCAGATGCAGGTAAGGACTGTACTGGGCGGCCGGGTGAGGGCGGAACTGGGCGGAATGGGAGATGGGAATTGGGTAGTCGGGGCCGGGAATGGGAAAGGATCCTTGGCAGCATGCTCCGCTGAATCCTACCCTCTTTCCTGGGCCTGGCCGGCATTACGCAGACCTTCTGGATTTGCGCCGGATATTTTGCCGGTGTACGTCTGAGAAGATCCATTGGGGCGGCTGGGCCGTTACTTGGGGTAAAGGGATGAATGTTCCTTTACCCTGATGAGGCCTCCGCCTATGCCGGCCCATTCCTGGATAGGATCCGGCGTAGCGTGTGTTTGCACGCTGCAGCGATCCTACACAGAATTGGGCTGCCCGTTCTTCAAACTCCCTCCCTGAGAAAGTCAGTTCAGACACAGGTCTCTCCCCTGTATCTTCTTTAGTGAAGACAGATGCAAAGAATTCAGTCAGGTACTCTGTAATCCCCACATCCTTTTAAAATTTCCGTTTTATTTCCTCATTATCTAATGGTCCAACCATCTTTCTGGCAGGTTTCCTGCTTTTTACTCTGCTAACTGGGCAAAGAGGCACCTTTTCAATTGGTGTCCTTATATTTAGCAGGGGGAGAGTAACTGTCCCTCTTCACCCCAACACAGTCTTTTCTAGTAGCTGTTTGCTGGTGGTGTTCTGCATTTTTTTAGACTGTGAGCCCATTTGGGACAGGGAGCCATTTAATCATTTAAGATTTTGTCTGTAAACTGCTTTGTATGTATTTTATGTTATGTATTATTGTAACTGAACTATGCCAATAAAGGTTCTGATGAAGTGATATGTAAACCGCTTTGTGAACTTTTAAACTCAAAGTTAAAACTTTGTTTTTAACTTGACCATGGTCCTTAACCCTGTAAATTTTATTTGTTCTATGAAGATAGTTGCCAGCCATGAAAGCCTCAAATCTTATCGCTTTGTGAACTTTTTTTGTTGAAAAGCGGTATATATTCTTAATAATAATAATAATAATAATAATAATAATAATAATAATAATGCATTTAAATAAGTTGTTACGGTTTGCCTTTGCCTTTTTCAGCCACGCATTCCCCATGTATGGTTCTTCACATCCCTTATTGTCAACTTACATTTTTTTTGCCACCATGTTTCCTCTTTGGGGCATAATTTCCATTTTCTGAAGGAAGCCTTCTTGCTCCTTAATAGCTTCCTTGACTCTACTCATGAGCCATACTGGCATCTTCCTTCCTGGACCTGCTGCTGCTGCCTTTCCTACTTAGCGGTATACATTTTACTTCAACTTCTGTTATTGGGGTTTAAACTAAGATGCCTACACTCTGGAGAGATCTGACCCACTTTACTTTCCCTTTCACCAGGGGCAGCTTTAAGCCAATTGGGCCCTATGCCTAAGGGCCCCCCATGCTAGGGTAATGTACTCTAGTCAAGTGGTTTTTGTAACTATGTACTTTTCAAAGCCAGCGGGTGGTGCAGTGGGTTAAACCGCTGAACCATGAGCTGTTGATCGAAAGGTTGGCAGTTCGAATTCGTGACGGGGTGAGCTCTCGTTGCTTGGCCAGCTCCTGCCAACCTAGCAGTTCCAAAGCATGTTAATGCGAGTAGATAAATAGGTACCGCTTGCGGGAAGGTAAACAGCGCTCCGTGTTCCAGCTGCATGCTACGCGCTGGGGCAAGGAAGAGTCATGCCGGCCACATGACCACGGAGGCGTCTTCGAACAATGCTGGCTCTTCGGCTTTGAAATGGGGATGAGCACCACACCCTAGAGTCGGACACGACTGGACTTAATTGTCAGGGGTCACCTTTACCTTTACCTTACTTTTCAAAGAGGTAATCTACACATTTTGTTTAGTCATAGGCTTACATGTATGCAATTTTATATTAAAATGTGCTTAGATCTATTTGGTCCATTAACTCACATGCACTTTTCAAGAACACATTTTGATTGCTTTCCATTCTACCATAGAGATATAAAGTCTATAATAAATTTTATTTACCGGTATATCTCTAAGATTCTACAGACCTTGGTTGTGAACCTCCCCCCCCCCCCGCAGCTCTGCTGCCTTTTTGAAATTATTATGTTAATTAGTAATTATGCTAATTACTTTGGGGGCGTCAAGTGGGCCCCACCCTGTTCTGGGGCTAGGTACAGCATTGCCTTTTTCACTTTCCTTTTCCCAAATTCCCTCATTTCTGAGAAGTCCCGTCTTTTGAAATCAAATGTGTTTGTGTTGGACTCTGCTGGAAACTTTCCAATGATGACATGTGTGCTGAACTGGACAGCACTACAGTCACCGTGAGCAGATAATTCCAGTGGAACATGACAGCTGAGCGGCGGGACCGGACGACCACTCGCCAAACACCGGAGGAGTCCCCTCGTTTGCGGTCGCTCCCTGCTCCAGGCTCCCCCCTCCCTCAGCACCCTTCCTCCAAAGTCCCTCCCCTCGTCGCCTCTGCCAAACAGGGTGATCCGAGTTCATAACACCAGATCGAGAACAGTCAGTCCTTTCGTCACGCATGCGCAGACTTCCTCTCAAAGCCGAAAGGTTGCGATGGCGCATGTGCAGAACACACCCCGCTCCTGACGAAGGAGGGGAATCTCCAGCACCTCTGTTTGTAGCTTGAATAATGTGAGATGAGGCTGCTGCGCATGCTTAGTCGCGACAAGGGAAACACAGAGCCGGCTGAGACTCGGGCAGCCCTCCTTCTATCACTGCGGCTTGCCCCTGACCATAACGCGCAGGCGCAGTACCAGAGAGACTCCGCCGGGCTTGGCGGCAGCGGCTGCTGTTTTGCCGGTAAGAGCGAGTGCTGCGCATGCGCCCTTAGCGAAGGGTCCCTCGGCCTGCTGCTTGTCAAGCGGAGGGGAATCATCTCTATGTGGTGGTGGGCTAGAGGCTGAAGAAGAGCGCAGGGGGGAAAGGCAGCTGCACACCGAGCACCGTAAGGACACTCGCGCGCCCCCGCGAGCGCGGGCAAGCGGCCGCCTCCACTCTGAGAGGCTGTGGGAGTGGGGCTGGAGAGGGGGATCTGAGGTAAACTTTGACAGGCGGAGATGCGCGATGATCTCGGCTCGTCCCCCCTCCTTCTCTCTGGGATGGAGGCCTCGTGTGACCTGCCGCCGGACGGACGCCAGGCAGGCCCTCTGGGGGGAGCCCTTCCCTGGCGGGCGGGCCACTCCCGTCTTCGCCGCTCCGGCACCAGTCGAGGCGGAGACGGGACAGCCCGGGCGTTTCATAACGGGGCTCTGAGGCGGCGGCGGCCTTCCTATTCCCGGCGCCGTAGGTGGCTGCGGCTGCCCCCATGCCGTGCCCTCGGCGGCGGAGGGGGACACCTGGAGTCTGTTTGTGTGGTGTAGTATGGTGAACCCCGGCACTTCAGTTTAAAAACTGTTGTGCTCCTGTCAGAAGTGGAGTGTGTCTCTCCCCCTCCCGCCGAAGAGATGATGTGGGCAGAGCTTTGAGTGGGTGGGTGGCGGAGGTTGGGAGGGAAAGGATAGTTTTTCAGCGGCCCTCCACCTTATTTGAATACTGATGATGCAGGCGGGGAGGGGTTTCCTCGCCTTTCTGGAGCCGCTTGTTTATGAGGGAATCTAGAGCATTGGAGCAACTCGCACTGCACACATTCCTTCATTTATCTACCGTGGCCACGACCCTTCCCCGCCCTCTTTAGCGCTAGGGAGCCAGTGTCAAATCAGCTGCAAGGCTCCCAGTTAGTTTTATAATGCCAGAAGTCAGTAATAAAAAAATGTTTTGGGGTTTGTTTTTGTTAAGTAGGATTGTCTATATCTCTGTTGTTATATGACTGCTCTGTAGGTACGTATGTGTACATGCGTGTGATAATTTTTTAGGTGAACCACCTTGGGTATTTTCCATAGTAGGCAGACAATACAGAATAATTTCCGAATATTCTGGCATGTTTTGGCTTTTTTTTCTTTCCTAACTAATATGCAGTAAAGGCTGTAATCCTAAACGTACTGAGTAAATTCTCTTGGATGCAGGGAGGTTTTTCAAGTAAACATGCTTAGGATTGGACCAATACGTTGTACAAAGAATTGCAGGCAAGCTTTTTGTTCTGGTTGATGACACTTAAGTTGTAGCACCTTTCAGTGACAATTCATAGAACACATTGTCAATTGTAGTAATGTGCATAATTTTGTAAACAGTGCTTAGGGATCTTGCTTTAAGTGTGTACATAATTTTATAGGGTTTTTTTATTTTTGGGTCTTGAGCTGTATAAGAGTAGGAGAATAGTTATCTCTGTGTTACGAGTGGTCTATATAGAAAGACTACGTTGGGCCTTAAATACAAACCTGAAGTTGGCAATTCAGCCACAGTTACAGTCGCTTGCTTTAACTCATTGTTAAAATTGCCTCAGTTTGATTCGTAGATACATAGATAACACTTTTTGTGGGCTTACAGCACAGTCCTATCCAGTGTACACCACTGGTGTAACCAGCGGTGCAGCGAGAACGGGAGGCCCCAGAACGGAAAGGGGATTCAAATCCCCTTCAAAGGGGATTTAAATCTCCTCTCCCTTCCATAGTCTCCCACCCTGTCCTTCCCCCACTGGTTACACTGGTGGTATAAGTTGGATAGGATTTGCGCTGTAAGTTTAGTTTTTGTGTTTCGCTTTTGCAGTAAAACATATTGCGGTGTTCTATCACAATACTGTTGAAACTTATAGTAATACTTTTATTTATTATATCCATCTTCAACTTTTCCATCAGAATGCTCAGATCAGCTCACATAAATTTTGTTTCTCATTCAGACACTGATCAGGTCTATACCAGCTTAGATTCAACACTCCTAGAGCATCAAGTGTTCCTTGACCAACCACCGGACCAAAATATATAATAAAAGTTTGTTTCTGTATATTTCATTAAACAAAAAAAAAATACCTTGCTTTATTTAAGTCTACAGAAACTTTGTCTTTCAGTACACTGCACTTTAAGAGCTATAAGAGCACAGTGTTGCATAATTGCAAAGCAGCCAGAAAACTGTGAAGGTCAGAATAGAAGCAAAATACAGCACTCCTATCTTTGTTAGTTTTTCAGCAGATCTGATGTCCTCACATTTCTTCCTTATTCTGTGCTATGCTACAATCCTTTGTGGATTGAAGTATTTATTAAATTTAATTTCTGATGACTTCATTGCTGTTAGGCTTGGATGAAAAAATACAGAAGCACACATGCATCTAAATATGGTTATGTTTGGACAGTATAGTAAGTACATAAAGAATGATATGCAAGATATTTATTGTATAAACCTGTGTGATGATTCAGGAAGGCAGAGAGAATTGAAGCTGGCGGCTTCTTTCTTTCCCTGATATGCTGTATGCCATTGGTTCTCCAAGTGGTGGGTCACAACCACCACTGGAACCGGATGCTGTCCCCTGCCTGCCACCTTAAGGGGCGAGGACAGCATGGCAGCAGTGATCCTGGGGATCGTTGCGAAAAAAGTGTAAAAGTGTCCGTTTTACACTCACTGGGGGGCCTGATGTCTTTTGGAGGGTGTAGAGAGGCCCGTGGACCCCTCCAGTGAGCTAAGATCGCTGCTTCGTGGTGATTTACGACCACTTCTGGTTTTCATGAAATCCAGAAGTGATAGTAAATTGCTGCTCTGCAGCGATCCAAAGCTCAGGGAGGCCTGTGGGAGGGGGGGTCTGCAGGCCTCCCTGCACCCTCCAGAAGACATCAGGAACCCCGGTGAGTGTAAAATGGACACTTTTTCCCCCAGCAGCAGTGCGATCCCTGGGATTGCTGCCGCCGCTGACCAATGGTATAGCCAGACCCCCTCCCCCGGGCAGTAATGTAACACCTCCACGTGACCACCCAAGCCCCACCCCCTTTGGCCCAATCGGGTTGCTTTCAGTTGTATTGGCGTGAAAAAACTCCCCCCTGGCGTTTTTTCGCTCGATTAACATCGCAAACGGCCCGGGCGGGTAGACCAATCCCCAACCTGCCGCTGGACTGAAAACTCGCCGTTTTGCCACCGTCGCCGCCATTTTCGCTGCTGGGTAAGTTGCAACCCCCCTGGGCGCCTGGCACCATGCCGCCTGGGGGCGGTGGGCCCCCCCGACACCTCTGTCGCTGTCCCCACCCCTGCAAAGACTGAAAGTTCTCCTTGCCTCGCAGAGAGAACTTTGAGAACCACTGCTATATGCCATGGCCAAAATCAGTTCTCCACTGCCATCATGAGGACAAAGCCAGGCAGAGAGAGACTATCCTGGAAACCTCCCAGTTACATGGCAAATTCCAAAATCTAACCAATAGCATGTGACCAGAAGTCAAGGAGGACTGAGGCAACGTTCTGACTGAGTTCAATCAACCACAGGGAGGTAAAGAGTTACACTGTAAAAAGAGAGTTTATTAAAAATACAAGAAGTGGTGGGTTGGGTTGGATAATACAAGGAGGAAAGAATAAAATAAGCAGGCTTTCAAAATGGCTTGGGTGTTGGCAGTGCCCAGGTGCAGATCTTAGCAAAAATACAGGCAAGAAAATAATCCGTACACATCTGAATCTCACTGTTCCCTAATTCTGCTTACTCCACTATCAACTCGAGGGGTCCATTACCCTTCTCTGATCTCCAGGGGGGCAAGTGAGAACTTGACCACACACACATGTTTTCTCTGAGGGAATAAAGCCTGAACACGCACAAGCATCTTTGGATTTGATGTTAAGAAACAAGATATGATAGCGTCATCGTTTTACTTTACATCGCTTGGGCAATCCTAACTGCCCTGGTCAGGTGAACTTACATGCCCAATTGACTTGTCCATGCCAGTCCAAGCAAGGCTGGAACCCATTTTTCTTGGGGAAACCAGATGACAAAGACATGGAATACACAAAATAACATGTCTGCTTGGCCATGTGGTCTTTCTACTATGACACTGATTTCAAAATGTCTCAAGAAAATCTCTTTTCCATTGAAACTTTTGTGAAACTTTTCTTTATGGGAAACATATGGGGAAAAAGAAGGGAGTAAGAGGAGTTCAGTCATCACGAGTAGCTTTATTTACACAAACAGCCGCTTAATACAAGTGGATCCAGATTTAGGAGATTAGAAAAAATCTGGACGTGTCACATTGAAAGTTACTTTGAGACATTTGACTTATCTGTTTCAAGATGCACGCAAGTATTTTTGTCTCAGGAGTCTGATAATTATTAATTTACATGTCTTCAAAGTATTAATTCAAAACTGTAATTTTTGGTACTTACTAAAATTCTCCATCCGTTATTTCTAAACCAGCAGACTTTGACTATTTGAGCTTTCCTTCATGAAAAAGATGAACCACTCCCCATTCATTGTAATTGGTCACTCCTGCACCAACTTTACCTTTCTTGTATAATTTTGAAATAAGGAATTAGAATTCCTCATAGTTTTCTGAGGTTGCAATCCTAAGCACATTTATTTTAAAGTAAGACCTAAGAATATACAGTAGATCCTTTTTATTCGCAGGTTTGGGACCTGCGGATTTGTTACTGGACTCCCAAATGTTCGTGCTAAAAAGCCTGTTTAAAGGAAACCCCCCCCCCAAGCGCCGTTTTACCTTTAAATCGCTAAAATGCTGCGTTTTCAAACCTCCACAAGGCTTTTTGAAGCTGCACGACCCACTTCTGGGTTGCACGAAGGCTCCTCCCCCCCCTCCCAGCCTTGTCCCAGAATGCACCCTGAGACAAGGCTGGGAGGGGGAAAGAGCCTTCACACAACCCGGAAGTGGGTTGTGTAGCTTCAAGAAGCCTTGTGGAGGTTTGAAAACGCAGCGATTTTGCAATTTAAAGGTAAAATGGTGCTATGGGGGCTTTTTGTCTTTATACAGGGTTTTTTATGCAGACTCCAGTATCCGCGGATCTTCATTATCCACGGGAGTGGGTGAGTGGGTCCGGAACGGATTCCCTGCAGATAGCAAGGTCCAACTGTAGTGGTATTTCTGAATAAACAAACACAGGATTACACTGTAAATAAATAGACATATAATAATAGTGGAATACTTGCTGTTTTATAAAGTGGAACATGTTATGAAACATTTATATTTTTCTTTAACCTAGGGGTGTCAAACACATTTCATACAGCGGGCCGAGCATTCATGATGCCTGCTGAGGTCCGGAAGTGATGTCATTAAGCAGGAAGTGATGCCATTAAGCAGGTCATGGCCAGAAATAAGCACTTTCTCACTTAGAAACTTATTAGCTGCAAATGACAGAAGAGAAAATGAGCAAATCTTGATCATATTTTCAAGATATGGGAGAACGCAGTTATCATGCCCTTTCAAGCAGTGACAGCTCAGCACAGTTCAGCAGCTGAGAGCAGCCGGATAAAGAGCAGCCTGAGGGCCTTATGTTTGATAGCCCTGCTTTAACCTTTGCTGCCCTGAACACTTTAGTCTTCTTTGCAAACTTTGCCAGACTGTGACCTGTACATTTTTGTATTACAAATTAGTTTTATGAAGTTGTGTAACAGTTTTCAGAGTGTGTGTGTGAGAGAGAAATCTCTTAAGAAGACAGTACGATTTTAGTTTTATTTCTCAAATAATAAACATGGCTAGAAAACCCATAATGCCTGCTTCATTACAAGTTTTCATAATGTTGCAATATTTACCTTGAAAATCTAAAATATAGCAGTGAGAAGGGATTCAGACAAAAGGAAAGTTTTAAGAGTACAGTGTCAGCTTTCTCGTCCTGGCATAGTCCCCTGGAATGTTGTTGTGAAACACACTTGAAGTACCAGAATAATGTCCTGCTTTGTGATAATGCGCTG
Source organism: Plestiodon gilberti rubricaudatus (assembly GCA_026170595.1). Classification (NCBI taxonomy): domain Eukaryota; kingdom Metazoa; phylum Chordata; class Lepidosauria; order Squamata; family Scincidae; genus Plestiodon; species Plestiodon gilberti. Next base: position 78,610,813 of record JANXHW010000005.1, on the reverse strand, counting down.
GGACACTAGGCAAGTTATGCCCTTTATAACCACTACCAAATATGTGTTTGCTATTGGAAATATTTCAGTCAATTTATTCAGTCCTTCCTCTTTCACATTAAACCAGACTTACACTGAGAACTGCAGAATTGCAATAGATCTTGTTGCTTATTGCAAATTAAAATTACCTCCAGGTGAGGTGGGAATAGAGTTGCATATGCAGCCAATGTAGTGACATTCTGTATTTATACTGCATGCAGATTCCAGTATAGGAGGGCTACATGCATGACCTTATTTCTTCTAGCCCAAAAGAGCGACAAGCTGTTTAAAATTTGAAGGGAGACAAATCCTTGTATGCAGCATCTATAGTAGACTTGTGTAGGAGACTGCAGTATTATTTTTTTCCCTTCCAGACAGAGAGCAGGGATGTAGTCGGGAGAGGGGGAGTAGAGCTTTGGGACTTCTGATACAGTAGAGTGTTGACATGATCTACAGGAGTGCTCAGGTACTGCCTTGAATTTTTTCCCCAAAAAATACTTTAGTTGAGAAGCATCAAGTTCAGCATGGGCAACCTGAGCAATTTCCCTAGGGTCATATGTTAATGTCTAGGCCATCATCTTACCTGAGAGACAGTATGTATCTCATTTTACATTAAGGCTACAATATTATGCAAATGTACATAGGCATTTGAATACAGTGGGACCTACTTATCAGCAGTGGGTTAAACCGCTGAACCATGTGCTCTTGATCGAAAGGTCGGCAGTTCAAATCCGCGATGGGATGAGCTCTCATTGCTTGGCCAGCTCCTGCCAACCTAGCAGTTCCAAAGCATGTTAATGCGAGTAGATAAATAGGTACCGCTTGCGGGAAGGTAAACAGCGCTCCGTGTTCCAGCTGCATGCTACGCGCTGCGGCAAGGAGAGTCATGCCGGCCACATGACCACGGAGGCATCTTCGGACAACGCTGGCTCTTCGGCTTTGAAATGGGGATGAGCACCACACCCTAGAGTCGGACATGACTGGACTTAATTGTCAGGGGTCACCTTTACCTTTACCTAGGTCCCACTGTATTGTACATAAGCTAGCACGGTAATGCACCTTTTATATTTACTGGGGAATTTTAAAATTTCAATTTTTATACATTTGGTTTAAACTATTGCAATCCGTTCCAACAGTTTGAGATAAAATGAGCTAGATTTTTAAATGAAGCATAATATGTTTCAAAATAGAAATAAGACTCAGGAGAAGAAAATGCTAATGAAAAATGTATTTGTTGTTAGTTTTATTAATGAGGAGCTTTTGTTATAACAAGCTCCTGCACTTTCAAATTTACCAGTACTCCACTCATGGTGTACCCAGAGCATAGTCAAGGAGGAGATCTTTCTGCAGAATTGGTCTCAGTTGAGGAAGCCAGAAGCCAGGTGGGTTGGAGCTCAGCTGTGTTGCTATGAGAAGTACAACTTGCTCTCTCCTCCTTAGCATGTATCCTGATCAGTCCTAGGTGACAGATAACAATATACAATAGTACAAAATAAGCATGGTAGTAGTAGGCATGGCATAGCTTCAAGGAATCCTTGGTCCACTCACTCACAAGAAGTATTTTTGAAGTATTAATTGAACAGTTCAGACATGCTTGTTATAACATTTTGATCTGCACAATCTGTAACAGAGTTTTCCATAGTTATATCAAACAGTTTTATCACTCTGAAGAACAGAGTGAAAGGCATGCTTTTTCTAACGGCCAGATATTTTCTCAATGTTTATTATTTCAAATTAAGCAAACCTTCTCTGTGCTTGTGGAAAATTCAAAAATTAGACTAGGATATCGGCCATCCTTGCCTGTATATCCTAAACAAGAGGATAATCATGGAGAGGATATGGAGAAATTGTTCTCACTGATCAGCAGATGGCACTGGTTAAAGTTTAAGTCTGCCCATGAGAGCCTCTGCAGGAATCCTTAATGCTTCCTAAGTTCCAGATTTATCATTGACAATCTAATTTCCTAGAAAACAGTACCAGGTAATGTGATGTCGTTGATTCATAAGGGATCTTTTCCACAGCTCTGAGTGGCTGACCAAACTTTGGGCACCTTGAAGGGACAAGCAGCTCTTTGTGATCAGATGATTAGCAAGATGGGTTGACCCTTTTTTATGATGCTAGAGGCTGGAGTGTCTCCTTCTCTTTAGGCTACCCTGTTCTGTCATCTTAGCTAGCGCAGCATCTCTCATAGTTGTTCCCTACTACTGCCTCCTAGCCTGTGTTCTTGCTACAGGGTCACCTGTATCATGGGCTGAATACTTTGCCATAGATAATGTAATGTGCTTTTCCCTTTTAGTCATGTTGAGCCCTCCCCCCTTCACATATTCACAGGGCTTTTTCTTCCCATATTTCTTCTCATTGCAGCCTGAGTGGCAGCTAGCTTTCATCTCTTCTGCATGTCATCTCGGCTTCTACTTACACTCCCAACTGGAACTTCCTAGATTTGTTTCAGCTGGCCATATCAGAATTCACACAGACTGATTTCAATAAATCCGAAGCCAGATTGTGGCAATCATCTGCCATAAAGGAAAATCTTTTTGGGGGATGCTTGTGGCAGATTGACACAATTCTCATAAAAAAATATTTATTGTGTTGTGAGACTGCCTTCTTGAATTGTTTGTGTAAAATTAAACAGTCAAACTGTTAAATTAGTGATCCAACCCCCCCCCCATTAACTTAGCAGCTAGACTTCCAGAGGCAGGGCATAAAAATCATAGAAAAGAACAAAAAGCACTATACGTACTAAGAAAAAACCCCAGACCCATAAATCATTATTCAGAAGTGCTTCTAAACATATGTTTCCTCCTTGTGAGAAATAATTAAGAGTGCAGTCTTCGAATTTTCAGAGAGTTTCCATAATTTTGAAGCTACCACACTAAAAATATTGCTCCTTATTGAAGACCACCTCATGTTGCTGTTACTTAGAGTAAGCCTTCATTTGTCTTGTCTGAGGGTGTGTGCAATTTTGTATAAACTTTGAAAAGTTTTTATAGTTTGGTACAGACATACCGGTATAACCTCTATTACAGTGATCTTCAACCTTGGGGTTGCGACCCCAAGGACCTGTGGTAGACAACATCTTTACCCTTAGGAAGGGGAGTGGCGACTCAGGTGGTGACGTCAGGACGGTAGCAGTGTCACTGCTGAGTTTGTGCGGCTGATGACTAAGTAAAAAAAGGGGAGTTTGGACTTACTTGTTGGTGGCAGCGGCTGGAGAATCACACAACTCGGGTTCTTGCTGCTATCGCAGACCGTTAAGTCCAACTCCCCTTTTTTTTTACTTAGTCGGCAGCGGCAGTGCAAACCTGGAAGTGCCGTCACCACAGAGTTGCAAAGACTTAGTGACCTTTACCTTCAGGTTGAAGATTACTGCTCTATTAGGATATAGGTTACTAATAGCATAATCCTATGCATTTTGGCTCAGAAGTAAGCCTCACTAAGTGAATGGGGCTTACTCTCAGGTAAGTGTGCAAAGGATTGTTGCCTAACTTCTGCAGTTCATCAAACTGGCTGTACATGGATACTATGGATAGGTGCCCTGGTCCAGATGTTTACGATCATGGCATTAGGTGAATAGTCACTTTCTCTGAAACCTATTTAAAGTACAGTACTGTATTGTATTTCACAGGCTTTCCTCCTGAAGCCATTGGTTTGTAGGCTTGTTCAATAAATAATATACATATGTATGTGAATGACATATTTATACTCAATATTACAGGTGATTGCATCATAATTTCAGTGGGGTGCAAGTTTATGTAATTATGGATACCACCATTTTGATAGAGCTTCATGCAAATAATGAGTAATATGTTGGATATTTGTTAAACTGAGCATTTACCTTAGTTTGATGTGGATATGAACAAGTAAAATATAAATCTAAAATTTGTCAGGATATTTAATGGCTAAATATGTATATGTTATGTAGCAAAAATACTCTAGATAGATTAGAGTCTGCTATTCAGTCAATATATATTTAATGGCAACAAATCACTTTTTCTTTAGAAAGGAAGCTTGGCATTTTACCAAATGTTATGCTAATAACAAAAAAAAAATCAAATATGGAATTAGATTCTGAACAACCATGATGAATTATTAAATTTTACTGTATAAGTTAGTGTAATTCCAATATAAACATAGGTATGGAGCCTTCTGCCCCAGGTTTAGAGCACAATGCCAGATCACATGAGGATCGTCCTCCATGCCCCAAGTACAGTGATCTTAGTGGCAGTCTGAACTCCAGGTATCTTGTACCACTGCTTGTACTGCTCCCTGAATCCTGTTTGCGGTTCAAAGATGCCTGAAGTTATAGCATATTACTTTGTGCTGCTCTGCTCCTAAAGGGAAATAAGTAATAATTGGGAGAATTGGATGTACTTCTCCCATTTCACTCCCAATCCTGGTGCAGAAAAACTGCAGAAAAAGACTGGTGCAGAAAAACTGACGTAGCCAGACAGGAGGAATGACCTATTAATCAGTTTTTTTAATCAAGGCTTTTAGCTGATGATTTTATTTATTTACAGTACAGTATTTATAAACTAGATAAGATCCGAAACTGCCATGGCCAGCCATTATGTACACAGATTGCTTTTAGTCCCGTTTTTAAGCAATCTATTTATAAACTATTTTTCTGTAGCTGTTCCAAAAGTGGTTAACTATAAAACAGCAGTTTTCAAACTGGTGAGTCGCGACCCACCAGGGGAACCGAATGCTTCCCCTGTCCCCATAAGAGGTGGGGAAAGCATGCTGGCAGTGATCCCAGGGATCGCCGCTGGGGGAAAAGGGCAAAAAAAGGGGTTTCTGTACTTACTGGGGCCTCTGGGGGGTTGCAGGGAGGCTTGCGGACCCCTCTGCAGGCCTCCCTGAGCTTTAGGTCGCCGCTTCATGGCAATTTATGATCACTTCATTTTTTTTTGCGAAAATCAGACGTTGTTGTAAATCATTGTGGAGCGGTGATCTGAAGCTCAGGGTGGCCTGTGGAGGGATCCACAGGCCTCCCCGCATCCCCCTGGAGGCCCCAGTAAGTACAGAAACCCCTTTTCCGGCCTTTTTTCCCCGGCGGTGGCAATCCCTGGGATTGCCTCCGCTGCTGTCCCCACCCCCGCAAGCACTCAAAGCACTCCCTGCCTTGTAGGGAGAACTGTGAGAAACACTGCAATAAAATATTTTAAGAAGTCATACAAACATATAAAATATAGTATTGAATAAAACTAAAAATAACTATTTACTACTTTATATGAGTCTTGATTTAAATATGTTGTCCATGTAATAGAAAAGTACCTGAGCGACATGTTACAGACCCCTCAGAGTTAGGATAACATGTCAACAATATTTTAATATCTATAGGGTAAAAGCAGAAAAACAGCAACATGCCCAATGTTGCCTGTCTTGCTGTACATTTTATAAAATCTATTGCGTTATAGCATCTCTTCTTAAAGAAATGTGTATGGAATCACTGAAGGTGTGTTAATGTCTGCTTTCTTCAGTAGTGTATGCATTAGAGCAGTTTTGGTGTATATAGCATGCACAGTTGGCAACCCTCCTGAATAAGTTTAAGCTGCCAGTTTTCTCCAGAAAAGACTATCTAGCATCCCCATTCTTCTCTATAATTAAAACAATGATCTTTTTCTTTAGTGAGTGTAGATATATGAACAAAGTTGTGTCCAGATAAGGTTTTATTTATTTTATTTTATTTTTCACATTTTTATACCGCCCTTCCTCCAAGGAGCTCAGAGTGGTGTACATATTTCCTCCCCTCCTTTTTTCCTCACAGCAACCCTGTGAGGTAGGTGGGGCTGAGAGATAGTGACTGGCCCAAGGTCACCCAGGAAGCTTCGTGGCTGAGCGGGGATTTTGAACCTGGATCTTCCAGGTCTAAGTCCGACTCCCAAACCACTACACCATCCTGGCATCCTGGTTAGCACTTGAGTTCCTGTAGCATCCATAGGTTTAAGTACCCTCTCAGAGTCTATTGAAACTTTTGGTTAACATTCTGAATCCTCCCAGTGGATGAGTACAGTACAAACCTTTACCCCAATGGGAAAAAAAACACAAAATACCATCTGTACAGTACCTGTACTTGTTTCTTCAGTGACACAGTTGCAACCTGTCTGCAGTAGATGATTACATAAATACTGTAAGGTTTTCTTAAGGATATATTTTCCATCTGACTGCTGGACCCAAAGGAAGGGGTCATAACTCAGTGGAAGAGCACCTGCTTTGCATGCAGATGATCCCAGGTTCAATTTCTTGCATCTCCAGATAGGACAGAGTAAAATTCCTGTCTGAGAGCCTGGAGAGCCACTGCCAGTGTCAATATGGAGCTAGATGGGCTAATGGTCTGATTCAATGTAAGACAGCTTCCTGCGGTCCAAAGGCTTTTTTCTGAAATTTTTTTAGTTGCCCCAAAAGCAATCTATCTGAAGATTTATATTTTGTTTAGTAATGTAAATGAACATTCTCCGTCAGACTTGGAAGCTTATGAACTGGGGGAGTTACTGTACTTTCTGATGCCCTCCCTATTTCCAAAGTTCTCTGTTCAATGATAGTAATTGAAGGAGTCAGCCAGCTGGCAAACAAAAATGGTGTAAACCTTTGTACAGATTGCATGCTGATGATATGGTAGTGCTGTGCTATTTCTCTTCATATTTTGAAATGCTAGAGAGAAAATATTGATTTATGTATCATCAGAATGTCGTTTCTATGGAAGCAGACAGAATTTCAGTTCTGCATTTCTCATCCCTTGTGACAGTTCATGTTTCTTCATACAGTCCTTTAAACTTCCGATTGAAACCTACCTAATTATAAGAAATTTGCCACATCCTGTCTTTTCTAGTGTACTGTTGAAAGCTACAACAAAATTGAAGTTTAGATTCCCCATTCATGATTGGCAGTTTGTTTTTAAACAATTTGTAAGCATAATCTTTCAGCCTGAAATTCTGTATATACTCGCTTAGGGTAAGACTAGTTGACCACAGTGGGACTTACTTCTGAGTAAACATGTATAGAGATCAGACTCTTCCCCCCCCCCATGGAAATATGAAATACAGTACATATAGAAAACATAGGTTTGCAATTAACTAAAGAGACTCACAGGATCCTTAACATATTGTATCACTAACTTCACAAACAGATGCTGTGGCATTGCCAGCTTTTAAAATAATCTGTATTTCAGAGAAATCAATTGAAAACCTATGTAATACAGAACAATTCATGATATGACTCATACTACAGCCTGTTAAAACTGTTTGAATTATAAATACAAATTTAAAAATTTAAGGAGAGAACAAAATGTGGTTGACCTTGATTACCAGACCAATATTTGTGGTTGTCAGAACCCCTCCCCTCCACTTGTCCCTTGTCTTGTGTTGCACTTCTGCATGCAGTCAGGGACAATCCCCTACTCTCCCCTCCCCCTTTGCTCCAAGTTTGTAGAGGCTCAATACAACTTCAGGGAGGATCTTGCCCTCCTTTCCAACTCCAAATTTGGAGCTGGGTAGGATGGGATTGTTTTAGTATTGGGTTGTCAAGGCTTTCAGAGTACCTTGGCAACCCAGTGTGCCCACACAGGTTTGGGGAATTTTTCCTGTGGTTGTGGTGTGCATCTGAGCTGGAAAAGAAAGCTGCAGTTTTTCTTGTCACACTTGCCACAGAGTGATGGAACACTTGCTGTGGTGAGCAGTAGCGGGAACTGTGGTTAGTGCTAATCATGGTTAATACTGGTGGAGATTAATACTGAACTATAGTTAAGGCTTACATAGGGTTACCATATTTTTGGTGTCGCAATCTGGGAAACCATTCCCCCCAAAAATTTTTGGGAGGGGGGGCATTTTTTTTTGATTTTTTGTTTTGTTTTTGGGTCTGGCTTTTTTGGGAATGTTTTTTTTTAAAAAAAAGTATTTGCCCCCTTACTGTGACTGCCGCTGCCGCCGCTTTTCCTGTTGCCGTTGCCGCTATTGCTGCCGCCGCTGCCATTTTCCTACAGGATTGCTGCGTACAAGCGGCCTGGGAGCCCTTCAGAACAAAGGGGTTCCAGGCTGAGCCATGCGCATGTGTTCGGCTTGGCCTGGAAACCCTTTGTTCTGAAGGGCTTCCAGGCCACTTGTGCACATGCGCGCGGCTCGGCCTGGATGTGCGCGGCTCGACCTAGAAGCCCTTCGTTTGTGCCCTTGGGCGGCAATCCAGGAGGAAAATGGTGGCGGCAGGTGGCGCAATCCGGGATGGCACCATACCTCCCAAGATGCCGGGACCAGAGCCCAAAATTCGGAAGGGTCCCGGCCATTCCGGGACGTATGGTAAGTCTAGGCTTACAAAGGAAAGGAGGGATTTGCACCTGAGAGGGGGAGGGAGCACAGTATGGCCTGCTCCTGATATTTTAATCACAAGATCAGTGGTATATTTACTGAACCAATGAGTAAGGGACATGTTTTTACATTGTTTAATTTGACCTATATATTCTTCAGACGCAGAACATAGAGGTACAGTAATTGAACAATGTTAGAAGGAAGAAACTCAAAATATAAGCAGCTGAACTCAGAACAAAACTGGGTGCAAACCATGAGGGAAACTATAGCAGAGTAGAACATCTTCTCGGCTTTATTTGAGGAGAGATTGAATGAAAAATTCTGACTTAGGAAGCAAGGATGAGGCATCAAGGTCTTTTCAGACTTGAAATCAAGTCTAGAGATTTAACTTTGTATGCAAACAAAAACGATGAAATATAAACGCTGTATTCAAGATGTTTCATATATTCCGCTAGGACAGCATTTCCCAAACTTGTCGTGGTCACAGTGCCCTTCTTCCACGGCACCCTGTTGGGTTGTTCCCAGCAGTCTCTTCTTCCCGGCTCTCTCGCGCGATCCAAGATGGTGGTGCCTGGGAGAGCTGGGAAGAAGCCAGCTGTGGTGCCCCTGTGAATTCGCCACAGACAACATTATACTTGTACCTTGTTGCCACTCCCTTCTTCAGAAAGGCATTGCAGATAAAAACGTTTGTAGTAACGTACTATCATTATATAAGTCTATAATATGTCCATCATAATTAAACTAACATAAATAGGGTAGTGAATAATTTCCTTTTGAAGAGAGTCTAATTTGCTTGGGTTTTAAATTTATATTGTTTTATTTATTGGCTGCTTTTTGAACTTTTGATCCTCTGAGTAACAATGAGATTAAAACAATAAAACACATAAATCAAGAAAGAGGTAACAACAACATAAAAAACAGAAATGAAACTAAAAAAATAGAAATAGTTTAATTGCCTTTTTAAAAGGGACATGGGTGTGCAGATCTGGTGAGTTTCCTTACTGACAAACTACAGCTTCTGACTGATAACAAATAGGGCCTCATTACTAGATTTCTGTTCTTGTGTTGGGGCAGGGGAGGGATGTCATACAGGAAAAGATACTTCTTCAAACATCCTTTAAATTAATAGAGAGAAAAGTGTCTCATAGGAATCCTCTTGTTACACCTACATGTTCTCTCATCAAGCCTTGGCTGCCACCATCATCCTAGAGCAGGAGTTCCCAACCTGTGGTTGGGACCCTGCCAGGTGGTCCACGAGGCCTGTGCGTGCGCGGTAATGACTTCTGGACCGCCTGGTTCTTGGGTGAGCTTGGGCAGCCCTGAGGCGAGTGGGGCCTCAGTTGGGCAGGCAATAGGAGCGCTATCTGAGTCTTTGGCCTCCACTGTGTGGCTGTCAGCCCAGCCCTTGGTTCAAATCACTGAGAAATCCCAGCAGTCCGGAAGTGGGTTGGTGGTGACGCAATGATGTGTGACATCATCACGTTGCTGCCAGATTACTTCTGGCTTGCCAGGGTCCGTGGTGGCTCGACGTCACAGTGGTCCGTGGTTGCCCGAATGTTGGGAACTGTTGTCCTAAAGCTAGAGCCCATACTTAAGGAGACACCTGGCTACCTTAGCAAGCAGCCACTCCCATGGTGTGGTTGAATTGGTTGACAACTCTGTAGTAAGGGGAAAGAAAGAAAAATAGCAGAAATGTAAACTCTCCCATCACAGGAAGAAGGGATGGCATCAGAAGTTTACCAGACTGGGCATTCGCTGAGGTCCCATGGCTATTAGAGGGCCCATCTAGCCAGGATGACCCATAATGCTTGTGGCAATGGTAGCACCCGATGTGCCATTGGGGACGCCATGGAAACCCAGTACAGGACTTTGTCATAGCAACCTGGTGCCAGCACTGACAGGCAGCACCTCCTTTATTTATCTGTCTGCTATTTTCTTGTCAACTCTGAAAATCAGGAACACCCAAAGTGCTTTGCTCTTTCCACAATTTGCTGCACTTCAAGAGTTGAGGTTCAGCCAAGGATCTCTTACCCCCATCCAAGGGAGAGACAGGGATAGATGGCTAGATCTTCTCTATACATTGAAAAAAACAACAACCACCTGCTTTACCCCAGTGTGCACTACTCCTTATGACAGCGAAACCTGTTGAATTCTAGAGTAAACATTTTTACCTCTAATTCCCTGGAAACTGACCTATGCTTGCTGTATTTCATTATAGCTGGTTGAGAACAAGAAAAGCCCTGCTGGATCAGGCCAAGGACTCATCTAGTCCAGCGCTCTGTTTCCCACAGTGGCCTACCAGTTTCCTCCGAGTAGTCCAGAAGCAAGAGATGAAGTTGTGATCAGGACCCCTGCCTCAGTCTTGGTCCTGATCCTTCATCCTGAAGGAACCCTCACCAGCTGTGAAGGTTAAGCAGATATTGCTAAGCTGATATTGCTATCCATGAATGGTTCCCCATTCCCACTCTATGAAATAGGCTTAACAAGGAATATATTTCCAAAAGAAATAAGTAAAAAGAAGTGCTACTTCACACAATGCATCATTAACTTACATTATTCAGTGCCATAGAATATTGTATAAAGATAAATGCATGTCAGATAAAGAGCAGGTGTCATCTTGCTGCATCAGTAAACTTTCCTGTGGCTTATGACTGATCTCTGTTGGAAGGCAGAATGCTGTGTTAGAGGCCCTATTACATCTGTCACAGTGTGGCTGCCTTTTGGGACCAAAGAATCGACTAGAAACTTGGGGATCCTTGTACCCACTTATTCAGGAGTTCCATGCCCTACTTAAATCCTGCTAAGCACACACATGCACTTGTCAGCTCTCACAGATTTCCTACTGAAGTAACATACTGTAGGCGGCAATTCTTGTCTCCTGATGGAAGCCTCCTATCACTGCCTGTGGGCGAGATGAGGAAAGATGTTAAACTCCATGGGTTTCCATGTTAGATCTCTGGCAGTTGCTGTTCTGAAAGAACATCTTGTCTCTCAGCATAGTGGTAGGTCTCATTGCTTGTGAGGTGATATGCCTCGTGTGTATCCTGAGAGGTGCTTTTTGTTGGCTGTTCACTAGAATTTTGAATTTCTAAGATTTATTTATTTGTGGACTTTGTATTCTGCTACATTTAAGAATATTGAGAAATATGAAACGTCTAATACTAACATTGAGGACATCATTGTGCCGTTCTTGTAGCTTCTTGCTTAACTCGGTTTTGCCCAGTTTGTGTTTATATCTGCAGCAGGTTGTTGAATAATGTGGCAGGTTTAAAGTACTAATGATTAGATGTAAATGGAAATAAAAGTATCTGAAAGGAATAAGTTTCTAAGATTCTGTTTTGGAAGAATTTGATATAATTTGATTTATTCTTAGCAAGGGTTTGGTTGTTTCTCATGGGTATTATATATTTGTGTTATATATAAGGGGTGGCCCAACTATGTGTCTGACCAAAATGATGCTTTGAGGAGTGGATGGGAGAGGTGACTGGTAAGGGGTGCCCTGCAGCCTGCACTTGCATGCTTTCCATGCACAATCCTTGAAGACTGCATGAGAAGAGGATAGAGGAGGGCCTTACCTTCTCCTCAAGCTCTCCTGCCAATGTGATCCTTTTTCCTGAATGGTCACCTGAACACTTGGGGGAAAGGGCCTCTGCCTGTCCTCCTATGGTGCTTCTTGTATTGGGTTGGGATCTACTCCCAGGATCCTCCTGGCCTGAAACTTTACAAGAAGCCATGGCAGCTGAGGTAGAGGTAGATAGAGGAGGATAATAAGGATGGTGTGGTGCCTGCCAATGCATGTGTGTGCACGTGCTGTCATGCATGGGCATTTGTGTGCAGGCACAGGTGCTAGCAGGGGAGTGGCAGCTAACTTTAGGATAGGCGGGCAGCAGAATTTGCCACCGTCTTGGATGGTAGGATGGGTCACCCTGTATGCAAATGTCGTTACAGATTTTAAGAAAGTACATTTATTTTGAAGAAACTGTACTTTATTTTTAATTATATCTTAGATATGTCTCTTAATTCTGCAGATTGGACAAAATAATTTAGGTGTTATTCCAGTTCAGATATTCAGTTCTAGTGTAATTCTCTAATTATATTTGGGAAGAACTCTTGACGCTCTAAGATCTGGAATACTTGACTGCAGTCGTCCTATTTTCTTCAGAGCTGTTGTGTTGAGTTTAGTAGCACTATTTCTGATAATTAACTATTACGGAGCATAAAAATCTAAGTTTGCATTTTTAAAAGAGAATATTGTTCATGTTTGGACTTCTCCTTAGCCCGACAGTCACCATTTCTTGATCACCAATTCTATTCAAAGCCCCGCGCTTGGATGCAGTGGCAGGTGTATCCAGCGTGGGGTAGAGGCCTCTTCGAGGGAAGGGAATGATCTTCCCCTTCCCCCGTGTTGAGCCCCAACAGCCCCTATGGGGCTACTCGGAGGTGCGCCAGCTAAATGGCCAGTACAGCTCCAAGCAACCCCATGTTGGGCTTTCAAGCCTGTGACACGATAGGATTTAGCAGAGGCCTCCTCCGCTGAGCCCACCCACGCCTCCTGGGCCTGATCCGCATTACCCCAGAACGCTGCCTGCCTGTCTGCCGCCCGGTGCAGTGCTTACCTTTGTTGGCACCATGCTGTCGCAACCTGCTTTATGGCACATTTGCAACAGCACAGAGCCCAGTACCGCCGGTGGAGGCTGGCATAGGATTGGCCTGTTAGACATTGAGACTTATGGAAATGAAAGCAAACTTGCATAAAAAGTAAAGGTGACCCCTGACAATTAAGTCCAGTCGTGTTCGACTCTAGGGTGTGGTGCTCATCCCCATTTCAAAGCCGAAGAGCCAGCGTTGTCCGAAGATGCCTCCCTGGTCATGTGGCCGGCATGACTCTCCTTGCCGCAGCGCGTAGCATGCAGCTGGAACACGGAGTGCTGTTTACCTTCCCACAAGCGGTACCTATTTATCTACTCGCATTAACGTGCTTTGGAACTGCTAGGTTGGCAGGAGCTGGCCAAGTAATGAGAGCTCACCCTGTCACGGATTCAAACTGCCGACCTTTCGATCGACAGCTCATGGTTCAGCGGTTTAACCCACTGCTTACAATAAGTAGATTCAGTTTAAAAAAGAAAACACTCCCTATCTTTGTCTATTTTATGTTGACATAAAATAAAATACTGTATTTCTGGACATTGATCATGCCTTGAAAAGTGCCTAGTGTGTTGTATACCAATACCATGAAAGAAAATAAAGACATGAGATTGAAATAAAATGAAGATGACTTTAAAACTTTGCAGAAACTTGTAAAACTGCTAGAAGGTTCAGATAGCTTTGGGAACTTATTAACTTTTAGATTAGTGTTTCTCAAAGTTCTCCCCATGAGGTGTGATAGAGCTCTGAGGGCGGTGACAGCGGTAGCGGTGATCCCGAGGATCGCCCCTCTGGCAGGAGGAAAATGTACTCTTTTTTCTTTTCTTACTGGGGGTCCTGGTGGGCTTCCGGAGTGTGTGTGGAGGTGTGCCTCCCCGCACCCTCTAGAAGCCCGCCAGGTCCCCCGGTAGGTAAAAAAAAGTACATTTTTCCCCTGCTGGTGGCGCGATCTCTGGGATTGTCACCGCTGCTGTCATGCTGTCCCCAGCCCTTTAGGTGGCAGGGGACAGCATCCGGTTCTCCTGGTGGGTTCTCGACCCACCAGTTTGAGAAACTCTGTTTTAGATTATAGAGATTATAGCAAGGATATTCACAGGTGCTTGCAAAAGATGGGTACACCTTACTAGGATTGGTACCTCTGACCTGTATAACACAAATGCTTAGTAACTTTCTAGTTATAGGCCTGGGCAGACCTTGTGCAGCTGTTATGATGAGGGAGGGAATACTTTGCACTTTGACAGCCATCAAGTACCAGACATCCTGTGATAGCTACTGAAACATCAGGAATCTATGACAGAATGAGGCCTCAGTAAAGCGGCAAAAGTGGTGGCAGGTGAAAAATCACATTTGAGGGCAAGATTAAAGTGGAAAGTAGCACTGTGACTCAATGGGCAACCCCTGTACAATTGCTGGAGGAGTTTTGGCACAGATTTTCACTGACTTGTTTCTTTTTGAAAATGCCAGGGTCAAGAATTGCACATCAATGGGGTTTTCAACCCCTTGCCGGCCACATACAACCTCCTGCGGCTCCCTTGGGCCACATACCACTGGACGTAAGTGGCGATGACATCGCCACCTGGGTTTTCGGCCACATTTTCAGCTGGAAAAGATTGCTAGGAAGTTCTGGGCAGGTGGGCCATTTTCAGCGCTCCCGAGAGGCCCGGCAAAAGGCAGGAGCCTTTTGTATGTTACTGTATGTACAAATAGCATAGATACTGCATTTCTTTCTAGATTGTAAGGGCTTTGCGGTGGTGTAGGGTAAAATTCCTCAGGTAAGGGAAATGGCTGCTACGAGAATAATGAGACTTCCATTTCGAAGTAAAACAAAATGTTATTTGAAAATTGTTTTATAATTGCTTATTTGCTTTGTAGTTGTTGGAAGCCAGATTCATAGTGAAACTGTTATCTGCATCTTGCCAGAATCTCTTGGAAAATAACTGCAATGCTGCAATGTAAGAACTTCACAACATTAGGTGGGTATATACCGTATGTCTTTCTTATTCTTACCAATAAAATAAATATTTACAGCTGCTCTGGGTCTACACCCAGGTCTTGTAGTAACTATACAAGTTATGGCAGTGGTTGAAAATATTTTGTGTTCGTACACCTATCCTTATTACTAGCTGAATACCAGGATATTGCATATGTATAAACATACATAGACAGACTTGCAGAACTGGCAAAACGTGTGCTGGCATGAACTTGTCTCTCTTTCAGAAGTTGCCCAAGAAACCCAGCACTAATGATAAGCTGCTACAGCAGTCTAGTGGAACCAATTGTCCAAACCATGGTTTAGAGAGGCTTGGGAATGTGCCATGAGTTTGTGCACTCCCTTCTCCTCTCTCTCCTTCTCCCCAGCGCAATCCTGCGGCTGCTCCCGGTGCCGGAACGAGCGTTATGGCGCCAGGAGACATCGCAAACGTGCTGGAAAGAATGTTTGTGACGACTTGTGAGCAAGGGAGGCCGGCGCAGAGGCCGACCTCTCTTGCTCTGGCACCGGAGTGTCTCTGTGGCCGCCGGCCAAGGTAAGTGGGGGATCCAGTGGGCGCGGGGGCATTTCGCCGGGTGAGGGAGGGGGTCCATTGGACCAGCCGGCCTGGGAGGGGGCGGGGGATGGCAGCCCGGCCCCCGCTGGGTGGCTGGGCCGTTACACGGCCTCCTCCAATTTCCGCCAGCAATTTTGCTGGCGGAAATCCAAGGAGGCCGGTTGGGGAGGCCTGCGTTTACACTCGGGGAAGGGGACGAGTGTCCCCTTCCCCGAGTAGACCTCCAGCCTACTGTTACACCGGTGCAAGAGTTACACAGGATTGCACTGTTAGTGTGTGTCTCATATAGCAAGTAACGTGGCAAATGACTTTTGAAGCTAAAGGTGCCTTTCAAAACCAGTAGACAAGGATCTGTTTAAAAAATAAAAAGGTAGAATCCCACAGGACCTAAGTAAGTCTCAGCCAGTATTTGATATGAACTGAAAGACTAAACTCGTAATCCTATGCATGTCTGTTCAGAAATAAGCCTATCCCAGGTCGGATTACAGTCTTATTACATGTAATAAGACCTAGAACTCAAAATTTCTGTTTCTTCATCTGGTGTTGTTGTTGTTGTTGTTGTTCAGTCGTTAAGTCGTGTCCGACCCTTTTTTAAATACCCTTTGCTCTTTGATGATGCTTCTAGTTTATTGTCTCAGATTTCTGTTCCTGTCATTCATTTTTCATCCTCTGCCAGATTACTATTTGTTTTACAAGGGCAAGTCAAATACATGTGCTCTGGCTTTGTGGCACCAAAATTATGTGAGAGAGAAATGTTTGTGGGTACATATAGCTGCTGCTGCTGCTGCTGGAAGGCAGGGAGCAAATTATCCCTCTTGCTGGGACTGAAAGATTGAATTTCTGCAATACCCACTATGCATAGACTTACCAGATCTCCAACCGGGACAGAGTGCTAGACCTTTAGGAGAAGGAATGTGGGCGGGTGTAGCTTGTTAAGCCCTAGAGCACAATCCTAGGCATGTCTACTCAGAAGCAAGCCCCATTGTGTTCAGTGGGGCTTGCTTCTGAGTAGACATGCCTAGGATTATGCTCTAAGGTTTAACAAGCTGCACCTGCCCACATTCCTTCTCCTAAAGGTCTAGCACTCTGACCCGGTTGGAGATCTGGTAAGCCTAACTATGCAGCTAAAGCAGAGAGTGAAATGCTGCCTTTAAAAGATGAAGCCATATAGTGTGAGACTACTAATTCCTTTTTCCAATTCACTTCTGTGTTCAGAACTAAAGAGTTTGATGATGGAGAGGACTGAGAGAGTCAGAGAGACACCTTGCTCTCCTCAGGCAGTTTAATAACTGTTCATTTGTATAAGATTGAACCACACTGGAAATAGGTTTATACACGTACAGTGTTGGAGGTTGAAAGAACAATTAAAAATGTCACCAACCAATGTAAAATAATTATTTCTTCTTGTACTTAGTGAATAATCACACTTCAGATCAAATCAGGGATGTGTGCTTGCATGTCTAATGTACCACTCCAAAGAGTAGCTGCTGACTTTAGGTGGCAAACACAAATTTTCCTGTTTTCTATTAAAAGTGGAGTTATGTTGTGGGTCTTGGAGTCATTGCTGTTCTTTGTGTGTTGGTTTTGTTATATTGTTGTTTGCAGTAGATTTTTGTGTCTGTTATTTGTATAACCTAGATCAGGGGTGGCCAACCTTCCACCATTAAGGTTACTGTGTTCTTAAGAGTTGTGTAGAAGACAGAATCTTGGCAGCTGCAAGTTCTGATGGCGCTGCTAAAGCAGCTGCACCTGCTGAAATGCGCTCACCTATACAATCATTTAAAGGGCCAGCATTCATGTTGAAAGGTTGGCCACCACTGACCTAGATAGATGGCAGACAGATATTAAGATGTAAGCTAAATAAATATGGATTCTATTTTGGGAACCATCACAGATGGAGATAGATAAATAAAATTGAATTTCTTGGATCCAAAAGTTCCTTTCCTGTAATGGAAGGAACTTCCTTCCAAGGAAGGATTCCTTCAGAAGAAGTCTACTTCCATTGGAGAAGGGGACCCTTTGGATCCAGTTGAATGTTGTAACAGTCACCTGACTGATGCTGCAGTTGATCACACCTATTTGTATCTATTTGAATACTTGAGAATTAAAAAAAATGATATAAAATGTACATTGCTAGTACTCACACTGGCAGTCCAAGGTGGTTATCTCTCAGCTCAATCCTATCTACATTTTAGACCGCAGAGGGCCAATCTGCCGGTCTGCGGGTTGCAAACATTCTGTAAAGCACATTTGTGGCACCTGGCGAGTAGGCATGCCTTGCACCATGGCCGGCGCCGCTCTACTCACCGCAGATCCTGAGCCGCACCTGGCAGGGAAGGTGAGTTCCCCACCGGGCGACGGAGGGGCAAGGGGATTCTGAACACGGAACAGGGTGTTCTGGAGTGGTGGGATTGGCCTGCCAGGCCCGAGAAAGGGGTGGGATCATCTGAGACCACCTCCGCCATATACTATCCCTGTTCCTGGGCCTGGCTGCCCTTACACGGGACTCCCGGATTTGCACCAGCAAAATAGCTGGTGCACATCCAAGAAGACCTGTTCAGGTGGCTGGGACTTACACCAGCTGGGACCCTTTCCCTTTCCCCGAGGTGACCTCCCAGCTGGCCTTTGAATGGACCGGCTGGGAGGTCACCTCCCAGCCGCTGCACCCAGAGCACAGAGCGGCTTCTGTGCTCTGGATGCAGTAGAGGGTACACTAGCCCCTCTGCATCTCAGGGCGCAGAGGTAGACAGGATTGGACTTCCTCTCTTGTACAATGGCTGTGGTACCACTTGGCTGTGGTTATGCTGTATTCTGATCCAGAGACCCTGATACACATGTGGAGCTCTTATCTGACCAAAAGCTTTCTTATCCATTTTGGTGTAAGGGACAGCTATGTTGGCTTCATGAGTGCATTGTAAATCTTTGAATCAAGGCAAATGCAATTATATTGTAAATAAATGCAAGATAGAAAGATTAACATGCTAAATATATTTTAATGTAATTGTTTACTGTGACATCCAAATTCCTAAGAGTCTGGCTGACCTAGCCATAGGCATCTGAAGTTTTTTCCTGAATTTCATTTTTCTACATCACTGAATCAGTGGGAATTTTATTACTATTGATTTGGAAGTTTTCTAAAGACAAAAGCTGGGATTCAAAGAACCACTCAACTAGTTTAGTTTTTTGGAACAGTAGGACTCCCTTCCCATGCAACATGGCAAACAGCTTTTGAAACTGAAGAGATTTTGATACTAAATATTTATATAACATTTCCTGAGTGTGCAAAGTGCTTCACATGTATTATCTTGAATTATGTCCAGACAACAACTGTGTGTATGGTTAGTAAATATTATAATTGTCATATAGCAGCTGGGGAACTAAGGTTCAGAGGAAGTGGCTTGCTTCACAGCCCAATCCTAATGTGCCTCCTGTGCTGGCGCTGACTGCCGTAAAGCAGTCAGCGCCAGTCGCAAAAGCCTCCTTGACTGCGCACTGATCAGAGTGCTTCTGGGGACGCTAGCGGGAAGGCCTCTGCCTTCCCAGCTGCGCCGGAGGACATCCAGATACGCGCCTGGAAAGGTAAGCTGGCGGGAAGGCAGGGGAGGGCGTAACGGGGGTGGGGAGGCTTCAGGAAGGGGAGGATCCGTTGTGGAAGGCCCATGCCAGATCCTATCCCCTGCAGCCTCCCCGCCCCTTTTCTCTCCTCAGATTTATGCTAGCAAAATTGCTAGCATAGGTCCAAGGAGACCCATTGTGGGCCATGAGGTTTACGCAGGGCTAAGGGGATTAAACATCCCCTTTCCCTGCAGAAGCCTCCCGGTCTCGCCTCCCTGCATAGGATGCAGCAGCTGCTATTTTGGCTCCGCTGCATCAGCGGGGGGTATAAAGGATAGGATTGGGCTGACACTTAACCATGTGAATTCATGACAGAGGTGAGATTCACTGGCACTCTGGGGTTCCTGAGACTCTACACATGCCCCAGCAGGGCTCCCTGAGGCTCCGTTTAGAGCAGGGGTTCTCAACCTCTTTCCGGTTTGAGTACCACCTCTGGGTCCACTCTCCTGCTGTGTACCACCAGAAGTGACTGGTGATGATATCATCGCCAGTTACTCCCAGGTTTGGGGGTTTTCAGAGGCCAGAAAACGCTGATAGGAGGCTCTGGACAGGTGGGATAGCCCTTCTCAGCGTTCCCAAGAGGCTTGGTCAAAGGCAGGAGCCTCTTGGGAGCAAAAACACACTGCTAAAAAAACCACTTTTTTCCCCCGGTGGCGGCAGCGCAATCCCAGGAGTGCTGTTGCTGTTGTCAGCCCCCCCCCCCGACTTACAGCAGCGCAAACTGCACAGGAGTTTGGGAACCGCTGCCATAGGGGATTTGGAGTTGTTTCCCCAGCAGCAACTCCCTACTTCCCTACAAAGTCTCATGGCAAATTAAATTTTGAAACTGTGGAGCATTTCAAAATCAGTTTATGATATGGCTTGACAGCCTGTTGTTGAAAAAGGAGGAAAATTAAAAATCCCACTGGGTTGATACAAGCCCTTTAACATACCTAGAGTTGGTCTTTGGATCCTAGCTATAGTAAACTGAAGTTCTAGGCACTAATGTACCTAGAAGAGAGGTACTGTACAGTACATTAATGTGGGGGAGATAGAGAGACTCTGAGACTCTGCTTTAAAGTCTGTTGGTGCTAGATGTCAAATGTACTTCATTCATATATATTTTTCAAAAACCTGTGTAACAATTGGCAGAACACTCACGCCCTGAAAATTTAAAAATACAGGCTTCATGTTCCAGGCTCTGCTCACTGGATTTCATAAGGTCTCTCTGTGTATATTAGTGGATACATTTGTTTGCCAAAAGAAAGAACACTGTACAAATGAGAGATAAGGTTTTAACTACCTTAACAGGAAAAGTAGGTCAATGGGACACTAGGCTATTAGGCCAGAAAGACACAAGCGAGTTCACTGAGTCATGCTCTGGTTGGTATTTTTGTTTCCTTCTGGCAGATTGCTTTCCTCTGTATATAGTTTCTACCTTTAGTTTAAATTTAAATATTCTCCTTGTATGTTTTACTTCCTGAAGGGATCTCAAAATGCCAATTTCATGTTTTGATGAAGTGGTACAGCAGTTCTGAAAAAGCACCTTCAGTTTAGAAATCATCCCACCTGGCAGGAGCAGGAGAACAAAACAAATCAGCACTTAGTGTTGCTGTATCTCTTGTTTGCTAAATATACCTGATGGAAGTCGGAGAGTGAAACGGACCAAAAACATTGGGTTGTCTTGCATTTTGACAGCAGAAAAATGTTCTTACCTCAAGAGGAGGGTATTTGTTTTTGTTTGTTTGTTTTAGTGATCTGTATCACATCTTTCCTGGCCAGTGGCCAGCATAAGGTGACAGAGATACAAAAAATAAGCAGTGTTAAATTAAATCTCTGTGGGGTGGGGTGGGGGAGAGGGAGATAGTAACATCCTGTCCATTCCATTCTGGTGAATAATTTTTTTACAATGGTTGGGGACAAGATAAGACATATAATCATGTCTGCATTGCTAGTTCCTTTGGATCCAACATGGGGAGATTGCGATGATACGTCTCTCAAAATAGGAAATGATATAATGTGATAACCTTGTGCCAGCAGGTACAGTAGACACCAGCATCACAGCTACAGTCATTGATTCTCTGTAGATCAAGATATGTTGGTTAAGCACTGCAGATTTCATTGAGCACATACATCCGGTATTTGAACTGAATGCTGGATTTGTGCTACCACAAACATAGCTTAAGGCATATGTAAATGAGAACTGCAGCACCGTTGCAGGCTTTGATCATTTTTATAGGGAGGTGTGCTTTTTTTTTGACAGAATGCTGTGAGGATTATGTTTTGCAAATTGAAATTGCTGTGACAGATCTGGGATGGAAAAACTAAGAATAAGTAGATATGGGGACATAGATGGCATGAAAGAGAGTAAATTAAGATGTAAATAGAAGAATAGGTGGATAAGGTACTTCCAATGTTATCCAAAGCTAATATATTTGAAATTAAATCATAATGGAACTCTGCTTTCAAGTATCAAGTATTTAGGGATGTAGCCTTAGTCAAGCAAGATCAAAGTGAAGCTGCTCAAGAACTTTTTTCTTGACAGTAGTGCATTTCCATTTTGGATACATTACGCTATTATTATTATTATTATTATTATTATTATTTATTTATTTATTTATTTATTTATTTATATTTCACATTTTTATACCAAGCTCAGGGTGGTGTACATAGTTCCTCTCCTCCTTTTGCCTCACAATAACCTTGTGAGCTAGGTGAGGCTGAGAGATGGTGACTGGCCCAAGGTCACCCATGAAGCTTCATGGCCGGGGAGGGATTTGAATCTAGATCTTCCAGGTCTAAGTCTGACTCCTGACCCTCTCATCATGTAATGTGTAATTTAAAATGAAGAATGACCATCAGTGTCATGAAAAAATATTTATTAGGTGCAGAATTACAATAACGTTTTTACTTTTTTTTTTCTTTTTCCTCTTACAGTACTGAATTAACAATTATTGATCTTCTGTGAAGAATACATTTTGAAGACATATTTATCTCACGAGTCACTCCTTCTGGAATCAGTCTTTTTAGAACATCACCGTTTATTATCCAGAATTGTATAAACGGTAAAAAAACCAAACCAAGATTATTCTCAGAAATAAGAGATGTGAAGTTGAGTGAAAGTTATAATACCTTTTTTTCATTCTGTTACAGAGCAGACGTACAAATGTCTACCACAAGACTAAAGTGTGATATGTTATGTTCTTTACCATAAGCACCCATAAAATGAGCTCTATTGCAGACAGGTGAGTTGTCTTCCAGTTTCTTTAAATGTTTGAATGTATGCATTGTTAATAGTTTGTGATTTAAAACAGAATTTCAAGGGAGGCAAGGTGATTTCAAGGTTTAGCTTCTCATTAAGGGCTCTTAGGGCGAGATCCAGCCAAAACGTCCGGCACTGGAGCAAGGCACGTTTGCGCCTCCTTTAGAGTAAGGGAGGCCAGCGCAAGGCCAGCCTCCCTCACTCCGTTGCCGGACTGAGCATGCGGCTGCCGGAGGCAGGTAAGTCTCCTGCCAGCGGCCGCATGGGTAGTCCGGCTGGCGAGGGAGGGGGGCCATTGGGAGAGCCGGCCCGTGAGGGGGCGGGGATGGCGTCTGCCATATCCCTGTCCACACCGGGCCGGCTCAGCCGTTACACAGCCTCCTCCTACTTCCGCCAGCTATTTAGCTGGTGGAAATCCGAGGAGGTCAATAGGGCCGGCCCCAGTTTACACCCGGGGAAGGGGACAAACGTCCCCTTCCCCGAGTAGAACTCCAGCCCGCCACATGGTGGTCCAGACAGCCAAATCCTGTGTAAGGATCCAGCAGGCGGTCCTTACACAGGATTTGGCTGTTAGTTATTTTTCATAAAGGATTTCAATTAGCATCAAATCAGCATTGCAGTGAATCAATGAGAATGCCTTAATGTTTTGTCCTAAATCATTACTGTAAGTACAGTAGAAAAGCAGTTTTTAACTGTCCCTTGGACAACTGGCTTTTCAGAATATTCAGGCTTACATTGAGAGATATTTTTGAAATGCCAGTTCTTTAAGATCAATTAGAGGTCAGTGGATTAAGATTTGTTTGTGTGTATGCCTGCCAGTTGCTTTTCATCAAAAGACAAGTGTTTTTTTCAGAATGGAAAGTATTTTATCAACAAACTCTCCTTATTTTGTATTAAGACAATTCTATAGCATGTGACAATGCCCTGAAAGCAGTTTTTCTTTTGTAGAGATGATGGTAGCATTTTTGATGGCCTTGTGGAAGAAGATGACAAAGACAAAGCAAAGAGGTATGTTTATGATCAGGGAGTGTAGTCTGTGTAATGGGCTTCTATATGCATAGGTTGCCTCAGGATAAAGTCTCAGGCAGGAGGGAAAGTGTTCAGCAGTCTGAAATGCATGCACAATGCTACTCTGGATGATCCTGATCATCTAGTATGGGGAGAAGGGAAAACTGATTTGATGTGCCCCTTTTCATCTTCCCCACTGATCAACCTGCCGTCTGTTCAGCAGAGGAGATCCTTGTATGCAGCTTGCTGCTGTGTGATAGTATTGCTGCATCAGAACCTTTGCATTTGTAGCTTACTGCTGTTCTAAAACTACCAAGCATCTAGATTAGGCTTTCTTTTTGTCTCCTGTCCATTTTATCTTGCACCTTTTGGAAGACTGACAATAGCGTATATATCAGCCACAGCCCCCTCTGCACGCCTCCCCAAGCTTTAGATCACCGCTCTGCGGCAATTATAACCACTTCCGGTTTTCACCTGAAAACAGGAAGTGGTTGTAATTGCCGCAGAGCGACAATCTAAAGCTTGGGGAGGCCCACAGAGGGGGCCACGGGCCTCCTCACACTGTCCGAGGAGTTTAAATTTTTAAAATGTTTAATTTTTAACGTTTTTTTTTTTACTGGCGGCAGAGATCCCTGGGGCCACCGCCACCACCATGCTGTCGTCGCCCTTTAAGGTGGCAGGGGACAGCATCCGGTTCTCATGGTGGGTCGTGACTCACCACTTTGAGAACCGATGGCGTATATATTGCTTAAAAGTACTTTGAGGGTTAGGTCCTTAATTTATGAAGACCCAATGCAAGTCTTATGTTGACTGACAATTAGTCTATTAAGAAACCACTGTCATCCGTTTAAGATAAGTGTTGGAGTCCATACAGCCCAATTCTTTTCTCATGTTTGAAGAGGATTTAGGCTTATGTTTCTTGAACAGCAGCCCCCCACCCCACCCCTACCCCCAATGTTAAAAGGAAGTCAAAAATCTTGCTGGGCATCCTTAAAGTACCTATTTGGATTCCAGCCAAAGAGTTTGAAGAGCTTGCATATTCATGCTGCTGAAGTTTGCATTTTCAAAATAGATGTACTCCATTGCTGGTTTTGTTAAACCTTTGTTCCTCCTAAAATTATTATGCTGCTTTTGTAAATTTATTTGAAATGGGTTAACATCACTAACAACTGACACTTGAAATAGATTAACCCATAGCAAAATTACATATTTTTTTTCTTATCCCATTTTTTGTTTGTTTTTTAAGAGTGTCAAGAAACAAGTCTGAAAAGAAACGCAGAGATCAGTTTAATGTTCTCATCAAAGAGCTTGGATCCATGCTTCCGGGCAATGCTCGGAAGATGGACAAATCCACTGTATTGCAGAAGAGCATTGACTTTTTACGGAAGCACAAAGGTAATTCCAGGATGTTACCAGAAAGCTGTAAAATTATTTAAGCATTTTTTCTTCTTTTAATATTTAAAAATGTTCATGTCATTTAGGCCTTAGTCCAGCTCATAATTATGGGAACCAATTTTGCTCATCATGCGGATATAAATGCATGCTGGATTTCATCTCTGATTTATTGAATGTTGTAGTCATCCTTGCAACTGAGTTTTTGAGAAACTAATAAAGTATTTCTTTTAAATAAGTAGGCCTTCTTTAAAAGAAGAATTAAAATGAAGAGCAATATTTCAAAAATGAGAAAAAGCACCTTGTTTCCCAAACTCATTATATCTATATTGATAACTGCTGTCCTTCCAGCACATAGGAGAAACTGTTCATACAATATAGAAGATCCATAAGTATTCCATAAAGTTGGGAAAAGGGGGAGAAACAAAGCAGTCAGAGAAAGCACCCCTTTTCCTATGGTAAAATATGCCACCCGGCTAGTTGCTATCAAACATACACAGGCGTGGAGGCTGGTTAAGGTTTCATAAGAAATACTTTACTCACAATTTCATAGTTGCATATGCATCTTCTGAGTGGTCAGAGGTTCCTACTATGGAACAGAGAATCCTAGAGCAGGAGTTCTCAATTGGTGATACGTGTACCACCAGTGGAACTTTGGGGTACCTCTGGTGGTACCATCTGTTGGAACCCCATCCCCTCTAACCCCCCCATCAGAGCTTTATGCATACCACCAGTGGTACTTTGGGGTACCTCTCGTGGTACCTCTGTCTGTTGTAACCTCAAGCCTCCTCTAAAACACACACCCCCATCAGGCGCAGAGGTTTTCGACTACGCAGAGCTTGTTAACCGCTGTCAAGAGGCTCGACCGGCGAGTGAAGGTGAAGTCAAGCTCTGCAGTGTCGAAAATCTCTGTGCCTGAGCTCTGATGAAGGGTGTTTTAGACGGGGTTTGGGGTTCCAACAGACGGTGTACCACCAGAGGTACCCCAAAGTGCCACTGGTGGTATGCATGCCATCGGTTGAGAACCCCTGCTCTAGGGTTCTCTGTTCCATAGTAGGAACCTCTGACCACTCAGAAGATGTATATGCATTTGCAACTATGAAACTGTGAGTAACGTATTTCTTATGAAACCTTAACGCCACCAGTCGTAAAATCACCAGTCACTTCCGGTGGTACTCTGGAAGATTCCGAGAGTTTGAGAACCCCTGCCCTAGAGCTGTTCTCTTTGTGTGGAAGTGTGCAGGAGGGGAATGTGATCTGCCGTTGTGGAGACAGAGCACACATCCTTCTCCTGCGATGGTCTGGAAGGAAGAGTGTGTGGAAAAAGGGAGGAAAGAAATGGTATCGAGGACCACACCTCCTGCAAGGCACATAGAGGGCAGGTAAAGGGTCTCGGGTGTCTGGACAGTACACTGCCCTCCAGAATCCTGCAGGCAGCATTGCATCCAAATTCCAACACAAAGAGCTATTTCTAAAGATTTTTTTCTTTAGAAAAACATATTTTTAAAAGTAACTTTTTCCCTTATAAATGATGTATTCAGTTGTATTCAATTCACTCATACAAGGGCTGTTTTCTGACCTAGCAGAAGACCTGAATGTGAAAAGAGTGACCTCAAATCCAGGGACATTCTTCTGTTTGCACAAGCTTGTTGAATAACTTTTCATGGCCCACTAAAGTCTTAATGCTATGGCCTATATTGTATTTACGATGTTTTTCATATTTAATGTAACCTTCAATACACTGTGGCACGGCACTGTGAGGACTCTTCTGCTAGTCCTTGCGCAAGTGCTCAGAGAACAGCACTAATACATTTTACCTTCCACTGGTGGTTCTTTGGATCCAAGCCTATACCTGCCATACCTTTACAGATCTTGAGAGGTAGTTGAACACAGAGCAATCTATGTTACAGGAAGAAGGTTGTATGGGTAAATTAGCCATGTATTAGAAGTACAAAATACAGAGAACTCCAAAAACCACATAAATTTTTTTTTCAAAGAAGCCACTAATAAAAGCAGGCAACGAAAAAATTAAAAACGAAAGTCCAGGAAGTCTGGTATTTATATGCAGACCGATGTTTCAACCTCTAAGCCAAGGTCATTCTCAAGGTACAAAACAGCAGGGCTGCCAAGATGACAATGCAGCCGGCAACGCGGGACGAAGATTGGAGGTGCTAAACGACAACGCGGGAAGCGGCCAAGCGCCATTAAAATTAGTAGTTAAAACAAGACATTTATTACCCATTTTTATAGCATTTGGTCCATAAGACGCACAGACATTTCCCCCTATATTTTTTTTTGGGGGGGGGGAGTGCGTCTTATGGAGTTAAAAATACAGTAAGCTCATCTTAGACCTTGTTCTAGCTCAGTGGAATTCTGAACTTTTATTTCAAACAACTGACTACAGTACTATGTCATATCACACTGCTTTTGAAACTCTCATCTACTGTAGAAAACCGCCTTGAAATTAAATAATTTCACTGTTCTTTGGATGCCAGTCTGTGGATGATGAAGCAAGTTTTAAACTAAAGCAATCAGGCAGTCAATTGCAATGAGTACATGCTTTTTTCTCCCCCTTCCTCACCTCTGTGTGCTTCTGACTTCTCAGTACTGAAGACAGAACGTGGCAGTGAATAGAACATTCTCTCTCTGGATTTTTTTTGTTTTGCTTTTTTTTTTTAATTACTGGGCTGGTGCAATAAGTAAAATATAGTTTTTCAGTGGGATGGGGAGAAAATCTATGCCTGTTTTTCTCTAGAGGTTTCTGTCTATTAAAAATTAGCATGGAAGATTGGATGTAAGGATCAAAATAAATGCATTATTTGTTTCCTTTTACTATGTACAGAAATCACTGCACAGTCAGATGCCAGTGAAATCCGACAGGACTGGAAACCCACATTCCTTAGTAATGAAGAATTCACTCAGTTAATGTTAGAGGTACCTCATTTATTTTCTTTCTCAAATGTGTGATTGTTCTCTTATACTTCATGATATAAGATTATAGTTGGGGCATGTTTCTACCTTTGTATTATTTCTAAATCATTTAAGAAGTAAATGCTGTCTATTTCATATGTTAGTAGTCAAATTGTACAGTGACTGGTTTGTCTCTTTTTAACTGTCCTTTTGTTTAATTTCAGGCTCTTGATGGTTTTTTCCTAGCAATCATGACAGATGGAAGTATAATATATGTATCGGAAAGTGTAACCCCCTTACTTGAACATTTGCCAGTAAGTACTTACTTTTCAGTTAAGATGTCAGACTTATGCAGTCACTAGATATACAATTTACCATCTGTCTTGCAAGATTCTGAAGCTTAGTTAGTATGCCTGTCTTTTTCAAAAAAATATCTATCTACTCATGTACACATGTTCACCACAGAGTACTGCAACTGTGCACATCATCAACCCTGTCACATCTGTGCATTATCCTCCTACCATGTAAGCATGCACATACCAGGACCTGAAAAATGTGTGTTAAATATTCCTATCAAAGGGCATAAATTACAATATGGGGTGGTAAAGAGTGTGGCAGGATGGTTTAAAGGGCTCAGCAAGTGATGTATCAAATTGTGCAGCCTAGATGTTGCTGCCTGCCTCATTCTGCAGTGCTTGTTCACTTGTGTCTCTAAGGCTGCAATCCTATATGCACTTACCTGAGAGTAAGTCCAATGGAAATCGGTGGGGCTTGCTTCTGAGCAGACATGCATAGGATTGCACTTAATAGTAATGCACTGCACTCATGAGTGCAGTAATGCACTCACTCATATTACTGTGCAGTGCAGTTGTGCCACGTTGCAGACTGTTACTACAGTTGCGGGCATTGTCATCCAGCCTTTGCAGAGTTGGGGTTGCATCCATTCTTGAACTCAAGCTCCCTCTGAGAACGGAAGGAGTGTTCCGCTAGCCTGAGCAGAAGGGATCCTTTGTGCAAATGAAAAGCTCCTTCTGTTCTTATTGGGAACTTGAGTTTGCAGAGTGTGCTTCTGTTCATGGAAGCATTACTCTGGATGCAACCACTTGGTTTCCTCTAAGTAGGAGTGAAGCTGTACATATGTTCTAATTATAGCATTCTTGAGTGACATGTGTGAATCAATTACATAATGAACTGAGTGACATAATGAATCAATAATTCATTAATCAATAATAAACATAATTGAGTGACATAATGAATCAATGACAAAACAAAAATGATCAGAGTAGAAATTTCACATGCAAACCCACAAAGCACCATTCAGCAAGTACTGTGTTTGTTTATTTTTAAATAAAATTTATTTACCTTTTTTGGGTAATTGCCAAAAAAGTCATTAGGGAGGGTGTAGTTCTTAATTCCCTCAGCAGGAAATTCCATAATTGTGGCATCACTTCAGAGAAGGCTCACCCTCGCGCAGCCATCCCTCTAACTTGGGACACAGGCGGTACTTGTAGGAGAGCCCCCTCAGATGACCAAAGAGGGTGGGCTGGAATGTATTGGAAAAGGCGGTCCCTCAGATAACCTGGACCCAAACCATGAAGGGCTTTAAAGGTCAATACCAGCACCTTCAATTGGGCCTGGAAACGAATGGGCAGCTAGTTTAGTCACCAAAGCCGCGGTCCAACAGAATCAAACCACCTAGCTTCAGTAACCACCTGGGCTGCCGCATTCTGCACTAAATACAGCTTCTGAACCATCTTTAAGGGCAGCCCCATGTAGAGCACAGTAAACCAGTCTTGAAGTCACTAAGGCATGGACCACCATAGTTGGATCTGATCAACTCAAGTATGGTCGCAGCTGAAGCGGAGCAAACGCACCCCTGGCCACCGCCGCCACCTAGCTCTCCAGAGGGAGCTGTGAGTCCAGGAGCACTCCCAAACTGTGCACCCGTTCCTGTAGGAGGAGTGCAAACCCATTCAGGAGAGTGGGCAGATGACTTTACTCCTGCATCAAGGATTTCCTGACCAGGAGGACCTCTGTCTTTTCAGGATTCAATGTGCAACAAAAGCAAGATGTTTGTTCAGCTTGACTGATAGCATATCCATTAGTTACTAAAGGAGAAGGGCCTGGACTCTACTGCCAGCAGTTGTAGTATCAAAACTCCAGACAGTTATCTGTACTGGTTAAGTGCTAATGCTGATGATTTTTCTTAATCTCCCTATGGCTATGGCCCATGTGATATAATCACAGTCTCTTTAAAGATTATTTAATATTTCCCAATACTCAATTCCTTATGAAAGGAAGGAGCTCATCTGGGGACCTTGGATCCGTGCCCCTGCGCTCTACAATTACTTTGGCCATGTCCCAGATTGGGAGTGCAATTGCACAATGTGTGCTTCATTTCTGCCTCTTCCATTGTTATGTAAATACACTTTGAAAAAGCTCCCCTGCATCTTTTATTTATGGCCAGGATCCAAAGAGCTGCTTTAGGAAAGCCAAGATCTTGGACATGTCCTGTGGGATTTTTGACTTACCGTCTTTGCACAACAGGACACCATACTATGCCACAAGCCACTTTTTGAAAGCCTGTCACTTTCAAAAGTAGTTTGGAGTAGGAGGCTACAGCTCAAGAAACGAGAATACAAAACATGGAGCTGGTTGTGCAGGTCTTTTGATCCTGGTTATCTTCTCTGTCTTACAGCGCAATCCACTGTAAGGATCTGTCGGCGGCCCCAGGTTCGCCCACTGGATCCTATCCCCGTTCCAGGCTGATCATGATCGGCCTGGAGGTCTACTCAGGGAAAGGGGACGTTTGTCCCCTTCCTCCGGTGTAGTGCGGGAAGGCCCCAATGGGCCTCCTCAGATTTCTGCCAGCTATTTAGCTGGCGTAAGTCTGAGGAGGCCGTGTAAAGGCCGCGCTGGCCCGGGAGGGGACGAGGATATGGCGGCCGCCATTCCCGCCCCCTCCCGGGTCAGCTTGGCCAACCACCGCCCTCCCTCACCGCCTAGACTGCCCCTGCGCCCGCCGGTACTTCCATTAATTTCTCTGGTAGCTGCAGGGACGATCCGGTGCCGGAGTGAGGGTGGAGCGCTCGCTCCACCGTTCTATGTTTATGGTGGATTTTGCCCTTAGGCTGCAATCCTATACATTCTTACCTGGGAGTAACTCCCATTGAATTCAGTGGAGCTTACTTCTGAATAGAGATGCATAGGATTGCACAGTTGGTGTTCTTTGGGACTTGCTGTCATTCTGAAGCCAAAAGGAAATATGTGTACTTTGAAATCATAAAAATGCTGCGTGAGGGTTTTAATTTTTTAATTATATATCTAAATAATACATATCTAGAGAAAACCAGCACAAAGAAGTCTTTCCTTGTAATGAGCCAATGACAAAACAAAAATGATCAGAGTAGAAATTTCTCATACTCAGAAAAATTAATTTGCAGTATGCAGCGTCCTGGATGGAACCTTTCATATATTGTGCTACAGTGCTAGAGATACAGTGGTGCACACACATTGATCAGGATCCAAAGCATTGTGCAGGTAGTTTTATCTGCCCAAGGAAGTTTTGGACTTGTGATTCTTGGCCAGCAGTTCTCTCTGCCACCATTCCATTTTACAAACTGCTTTTGAAAATGAAACTGGTTTGTATTGTAATATGGGGATCTGTCATTCAAAGGAAACAAGTGAAAAATCCTACCCAGCCTGCACAATGTCTTGGCCACACATAAAGCAGCTCTTTGGATACCCTTCATTGTATCTGTTATCATTACATAGGTAGTAATTGCTTGTCAGTGTATTTTTAACATGTCATTCTTAAAATGTAATACCCTCAAGTGGCACAGATGTCTACTGGTTCTTTAAATCAAAAGCAGGGACTTTGAATCAGATATTTCATTATAGGAAATTACTCCAAACCCCCAAAGTCAAAGTTTGTCATTAGTATATAAATATAGAAACTTTTGTTTGTTGTGTTTGAAATTGGTACAATGAAGGTTTTCTTTTTATTGCAAAATATTTAGAATGATGTTATATTCAGGATATCATTTTGTGGACGCTATATTTTCAAAGTTTTCTCTTTGCCACTTTATTACTTATTTTGCTTTAAAAATGAAGTTTCACAATTTTGGTTTTCATTTTTTCTATTTTAGTCTGACCTTGTGGATCAGAGTATATTTAATTTTGTTCCAGAGGGGGAACATTCAGATGTTTATAAAATACTGTCCACTCACCTGTTGGAGAGTGATTCATTGACCCCAGAATATTTAAAATGTAAGTTATGTTGTTGAATTATCTCTTGAATGTAGAGAAGTCTTAAAGACTGCAAATTAAAAATATGCATTTTAATTAAAATTAGCCATTGGTTTATATTGACTTGAACTAACAATTTCCTGAAGTCATTTTCGCATGCCAAGTAAGTGAAAAGAATAACATTATACATACCGGTAATTGTCCACATTAAAGTAAGATTTTAAAGTCCACATTAAGATTTTAGGTTTTCATGGCCAGCAACAATCTTGGACTGGTTTACGTTTACAAGATAAAAAGCCATGGCAAAAAAGGTCAGTTTAAAAACAGTAAAACAGACATAAAAACAACAGGTTAAAACAGTTTAAAAACAGCTTAAAAACTTGACATTTAAAAAGCAACGTTTCGTACCAGTTTCTACTGGACTTTATCAAGCAACTCCTCAGGACCACCTTACCCCAAATCACTGACCTTTTTAAACTGACCTTTTTTGCCATGGCTTTTTATCTCGTAAACGTAAACCAGTCCAAGGAATGTTCATACATTGCATCTTTGACATTGCAACTATTCTTACATTATGAATAGGGTGCACTTTTTGTTGGATCGGCTAAGATGCTGGCTCCAGAT
The DNA here is from genome assembly GCA_026170595.1 of Plestiodon gilberti rubricaudatus. Classification (NCBI taxonomy): domain Eukaryota; kingdom Metazoa; phylum Chordata; class Lepidosauria; order Squamata; family Scincidae; genus Plestiodon; species Plestiodon gilberti. Next base: position 78,578,267 of record JANXHW010000005.1, on the reverse strand, counting down.
TTCAGGGGACTTTTGGTAAACTTCATTCCATGGCCCCCTATTATTATTTATTGAATTTCTATCCCGCCTTTCTCCAAAGAGAGTCATTCTGCTACTGCCCCTTAAAGGCTGTGTGCACAGAGGTGATCTTGGGACAGCTGCCCAGCAATGCTAACCCCTGATGCTGGCTTTGTGCTTAAAAGCTTGTCACTCACCGTGTGCTGTGCTCATCCATGAGGGAATGGCCATTGCCCACATTTTTCTTTTATAGTACTCACTGTTGGGGAGGGGGACATTCCCCAGGGATAGAGCACATATGTGGCATATGTAAGATCCCAGCTTCAATCCCTGGCATCTATAGTTAAGAAAAACACCCCTGCACAAGACCTGGAAAGCTACTGCCAGTCAAGGTAATGGGCAAAGTGGAGAATTACTGTGTATATAAGTTAGCTCCTTGTGCTGTATATCACGCCAATGTATATTTTATTTAAATATATCTGCTTGTAATGCTTTGATGCTCAATCTTGGTATTTCATCACATTTGGATCCTTATTGTTTTATTATTTCAGCAAAAAATCAGCTAGAATTCTGTTGCCATATGCTCCGAGGGACAATAGACCCCAAAGAACCACCTACATATGAATATGTAAAATGTATAGGAAATTTCAAGTCCTTGAGTAACTGTAAGTTCAGTACAACACATTCTGTACTTAATAAATGATTTTTTTCAGGCAGTTCAATGACAACCCACTTGTGGAAATCTTACAATAAATATGAGCAAATGTTTCTTTCAAGGTAACAGGGAATAGCACTGAATGATGCTGTTTGTTATAATAATGCTACTGAAATTAAGTGTTCCACTCGGGTAGATGTGTTCAAGAAACATATCTGAATATTTGTTTAAAAAATGGTGCCTTCATTGTACAAAATCCTGAGGTGAAGAAAGATTTAGACCAGCAATATGTTTTTTGTTTTGTATTTAGGAACATGGAACAATTCTGTGCCTTAAAGCCACATTTAGATATCTATTTAATGGCTGCCTATATGTTAGTACTACATACCTGCAGTTGTCATTAACTTTCCTTGAGCTCAACATTAAAGGATGAGGCGGGGTGAAGATAACTGTGCCTTAAATTGCAGTAATCTTTTCTCGTATTTTGAGTGTAGCAGTCAGATATTTAAAAACTGCATACTAGTAATGCTACCACTATCTGACTGTTATTGTAGTCAGATTTGAATTATTCCTTAAGTTCCCTCAAGTACAGCTCTACACTTCCTATGTAAGTGAACAAAATCTGGTAAGTGTTCTGTTTCTGGAAGACGGCTCTGAGCAAGAGTGACCCAAGACCATTGGGCGTCACTCCCCACTTGCCTGGCCCATAGCCTGCCACCTGACTCATGGGCAGCATGACGGGTCACTTCTCCTCATTGGCATGCTGGATTTAAAAAGGAACACAGCAGAGGAGGATGTGAAATAGAGGGGAGTGATGGATAGGGTGTCTCCTTGTCATTCTCTTTGCTAAACAAATGCTTTTGGTTATTGTGCAACTAGCTGCATTATTAAATTCACATTTTAAATGTAACCTTGTTTTATATGTCTTCGGTGATGTTCTCTGATAATTTATACCTTACTAATGGGTTTACAAATGGTAAATTGGATTTCCGGACAAAGGCTATTTAAATGTTTCAGGAAGTTGTCCAGTTCCTCTAACCCATGGAACCATGGGTTAGAGGAACCGGGTTTACAAATGTTGTGTGTGCGCTTATATGGTCCTATTTGGAAACTGGTATTTTCACCTTTCTCCTCTACTTAGTGCCTAACTCTGCACATAATGGTTATGAAGGAACCATTCAGCGATCCCACAGACCTTCCTATGAAGACAGAATTTGCTTTGTAGCTACAGTTAGGTTAGCTACACCTCAGTTTATCAAGGTATGTTAAGATTTTAATTGCTTCAAAATCTGACATTTGCTTTTCTTTTGCATGCCATTTACTGTAATATACCTTTTGTATTCCTTGGACAGTATTTTAAAAACCTTCAGTCAAATCTATTTGAGGGTGATCTGTTTCTGGCTTGAATGGACCACTCTCTGGACTAGGTACTAGTGTTCCCTCTAATCTTCCTCCTCGAGTGCACAGAACTCTACCGTGGCTGCACGGGGGCGGTTCTGGAGCACTCGGCAATGACGTTATCGTCGTTACCGAGCTCCAGAACACTGAGAGGGAAATTGCATGGCTCATCCATTAATGCTTACGCGGCCATGCAGGTTAGCGGGAACTCTGCTCGGTACTGCATGTTTTTTTTAAAAAAACAACCCTATCCAGCCTCTGTACTGGATCAAGTCCAGCCACGCATCCCAGCAGATAGTTGGCACTGTTGGCTTTGACAGCACTTTCCACGTCTTTGCAGGAGGAGGGGACTCAATATAGCATTCCCCTTTCCTGTTAAAGTTGACAGTGCAAACCATCTGTTCAGTGTCTTCCATGTAAACAAATTGTAACATGAAATGGTGCTTCACAGTCCAAAGTTAAGTTGGATAGAGTCTTCATTGCAAATAATTTCCGCTTTTTTAGGAGGATTGTCACATGTGAATTCCTAGTGAAAATAGTATAAATTCCTTCCTAATGAAACTGGCATAATCCCAGGTGGGAAGAGAAATAGGTGGTTGACTGAGCCCTTGCTGGTCCCACCACTCAGGATTCGTGGAGATATGGTAATCAACTTGCCCTTCTCTTCCTGATCAAATAGACACAGCACATAATTGGTCTGTAGTGGCAAATTGCTTAATTGTTCTACTTCCAAGCGGCAATGAAACCGCAAAATAAGACAGATTTTGCTGGTTACATTCTTGTAAATGCATTTAATTGTTTGGAAGTCTGAATTTCAGATGAGTTTTTACTTTAGAGTAGAGCAGTTCTGAGAGACTTACATTTTTTTATTTTTTAGGAAATGAGCACTGTGGAAGAACCCAATGAAGAGTTCACCTCTAGACATAGCTTAGAATGGAAGTTCCTTTTCTTGGATCACAGGTGCCATTTCTTACAATGTAGTACTAAATGGTAGCCTTCTGTTACCTATAGTGGCCATTAATTGAAATTGGCTATTTATAGCAAGAAATGAATTGTATTTTTATTGAACATATTTTTACTTGATTGTAAGCAAATAGTATGACTATTTGATTCTGAAAATTAAGGTAACCATCCCTGTGTCGTTATCCAGGGCACCACCAATAATAGGTTATTTACCATTTGAAGTATTGGGAACATCAGGCTATGATTATTATCATGTGGACGACTTGGAAAATCTGGCAAAATGTCATGAACATTGTAAGTATATATCATAATATAAATATACTAATTTAGACCTGTTTACAGCAGATTGGAAACGCTGTATGGTAATTCTGAGTTTTGAAAGGGGAGTATTGTGCTGCTTTTTAATCGCTATCAGAATTTTACTACATGTTTAATTTTTTTGAGAGAGAGGGCCGTCTGGTATTGACCTGTATTGCTCTTTTAAATGGGGAAAAATAATTTGCAAACACGTGTCTACTGCATTGTTTTTTTTATGGATGCTGTGTCAGTAATGGACATTTGCCATACAACTTAGGGAAAGTGCTCCTTCCACTTATTGTTAAGATTTAACTGACTTTTAATTTTTACTTGTGTGGCTACTGCAAATAACCACTACACTGGATTGGAATCAGAGCCCCATAACTTAGTTGCTTTGTCACAAGCTGGTGCTTCCATTTAACATAATTTTCATGTAACTTAGCTTATGGAAATGTGACATTCTTTAAAAGTATTGACTGAGATCCAAAGAACTGCACTACTAGTTACATGAACCCAAGGAAGCCCTGGACACGATTTTCTTACAGCAGCATCCCACAGGAATATTTTATAAAATGGCGTAGTAATCTGTTGATCAAGAGAAAAAGTTGGCAAAAATCTCGCACAGCATGTCCTCGGGCATGCCTAAAGTCATACTTGGGATCCGAACTATTCTTTCCAGGTGGCTGCCTTATAATGAGTTGAATCCTGAGAAGCATAAGTAGAAGGGATATTACACAAGGGAATGTCTTGCCCCTGTTCTCCCTGCATTCCTTTCTTGCAGTCCTGTAAAACTGATTTTGAGGGTTGTGGGACCCTCCAGAGCAGAGTGAGAGGTGACATGGGAGGGACTGATCAGCCAAATTCAGGCTGAGGCACCTTGTATGTGTGAGAGTTTTTGAGATGGGGGTGGGGGGAGGGAGCCTGCAGTAGAGAAGAGTTGGTGGGAAAGTTTCCTTGTGTGAGCTTGCCTCTCTTCTATTTGCACTTCTGAGGATTCACCCCCAGTTAATATTTGGCCTATTAGATTGGTATGAAGAGGCCCTTCTGTACAGTTCAAAACAAATGATGTAAAACACTTGAATGCCTATTCCAGTGTTGGCATTTTTTGAAGCAAAACCGTATTGTTTCCTTTTTTTTAGTAATGCAGTATGGCAAAGGGAAGTCCTGTTATTACAGATTCCTCACAAAGGGGCAACAGTGGATTTGGTTGCAGACTCATTACTATATCACTTACCATCAGTGGAATTCTAGACCAGAGTTCATCGTGTGTACTCATACAGTTGTAAGGTAATAGAATTTTGTGCACTCTTTAATTTCAGGTCTTTATTGGCAAATATCTGGTTGTAAGCACTGAGAAAATGTGTGTTGCTTGACTTAAGAAGTCAATAAAATCCTCTGTTAATGAATTTATTTAGAACGTACACTGTTTCCAAAATCTTTTTTAAAGATGATGTACAAAATATGTTTGCTACTATTGAGTATGATAGTCTAACATGACAATACCCTAACATCTGTGTTATTCATTTGTAGTTATGCAGAAGTTCGAGCAGAAAGGCGGCGTGAACTTGGTATTGAAGAATCTCTTCCAGAAATAGCAGCAGATAAAGTAAGTTTTCCACTACTCTCTTACACTGGTCATTTTCACACATATATTTTAATTAGCTCACATTCTTAAACTAACAGCCCAATCCAACCTAAATCCCTGTGCGGCGGTGTAGCAGCGCTGGTGTGGGCTACACTGCATCCCATGGGGGATTTTGGGCTGCTAGATTTGTCCCTTTGCCTCTGGGTAAGCCCTCTGGGTAAGCCCCAGCTGCAGCTACAACAGGTCAACTCGGACCTGTACCAGTGATATCACTGGAGCAAGTCTGCATTGATCCATGCAGGCGAATCAAGCCCAGAAAGGGCCTTGGGATTCGGTGCACGCCGGCGCCGCTGATACAGGAAGCTGGACTAGATGGGCCTTTGGCCTGATCCAGCAGGGCTCTTCTTATGTTCACCCCACTCCCGGGCCCGATCCGCCCATCCCCCCACCCCTTCCTGCCCTCCTCTGCTCTGGACTTACCTACTCCAGCAGGCCTCTGTAGTTCTGCTGGTGACAGTGGGAAGGCTCTGGCCTTCCTGCCAGTGTGCCTGGGCTTTGCGCTACTACAAAGTACTTTAAGGCAGTTTTGTAGCAGCAAGTGCCAGCACAACATGCGTTCTGCCAGCACAGGCTCTTGATAGGACTGGGCTGTAAAAAATGTTCTTCAAAAACGTGCAGTGTTAACTCTGTCTAAAAGAAATACCGTATTGCCCCAAGTATAGGACGCTCCTGATTATAAGCCGCACCCTTAATGTTTGGTGCTATTTTTTAAAGAATACATTTTTAACTTTTTTTAACTTAAATATACACATTAGTAGAACAATACAGCTTTAGTACAGTTAAAGGCATAGGACCCTGTCCTTTATTGAATCTGGGCACTCTAGTATAAGTAGCCTTCCCAGATCCAAAGGGGGACAGAGTGCCTACCTTTAACCTTTGGAATTTGGGCAGGTGCAGCTTGTTGCACCCTTCCATGATGATGAGCTGCACCTGCCCAAATTTCAATGGTTAACAGCACAATCCTATGCATGTCTACTCAGAAGTAAGTCCTATTGCATTCAATGGGGCTTACTCCCAGGAAGGTGTGCATAGGATTGCAGCCTAAAGGTTGGCACTCTGTCCCCCTTTGGATATGATAAGCCTCTGCAGGAGCTCTTGCTCTCAACTTTCAAACTGCAGGATCAATAAATATCTTAGTTTCCACAGAGTCCTGGGGCTGGAACTTAAGGGTTAATTTTTTCAAATGCCTCTAAGGCTAGAGGTTGCTAGAGAGATTGTGGCCATTTAGCAAGTGATTAAGAGCTGAAAACACAGCGCTTTGCAGTTTTTTTTAAAAAAGCGTTTTACCTTTGAAAGAGATTTGGAGAGGCTTGAAAAAGGGACACTTTGCAGAAAACTCTAGGCAGAAAACGCTAGACTTTGATTGTAGGCCGCACCCCTACTTTAAAGACTTGTCTTAGGGGACAAAAGTGAGTCTTATACTCAGGTCAATACGGTAAATATAAAAATCATGATTTGGATTTCGCTCATGATTTGGATTTTGTGTTCCTGTTGTTTCTACTGGCAAAGTGATGCAAAAGGATACTTATTAAGGGACCCAGTATAGATTGTACATGTACACACCAAATAATTTTGGGTTGGATCCAAGTAACTGAGTGGAACAAAGATAGCTGCTGGCACAAGTGTTAGTGAAACAGTGTATGCAGTGCTATTTTAAGCAAATTCTGTGTCGGTTCTCATGCTTCTACTTGGTTCAGCACTCTTCTGAGTAAGAGAGGGAACATCTTTGGATTTAGTTTCATTTTTATCTTCCAGTGCTCTGTCTAGTGCGAGATGTAAAATCTTGCACTTTTCCCCGTAGGGTCCTCCCCCTTTTTTTAGGGGAAAAAAGCAGGATATAAATTCTATAATAATAATAATAATAATTAATAAATGGCTGCCCAACCTTCTACATGCAAAAGGAGCTCCCTTGAAGCCAAGCCATCATTTTTGGTATAGAACATTGATTCTCAGAGTTCTTCCTGCGAGTCAGGGAGAACTCTGAGTGTTTGTGTGGGTGGGGCCAGCAAGAGCGGCGATCCCGGGGATCGCCCGCGGCAATGGAAAAATGCCCCCAAAATGAGTTTCCGTCGCTTACCGGGGCTTCGGGCGGTGCGGGGACGCCTGTGTGACCCCCACAGGCCTCCCCAATCTTTTGGATCGCTGAAAAGTGGCGATTTTAGACTACTTCTGGTTTTCATGAGGAGGATTGGAGTGGAATGGGAGGAGGGCCAGGGGCATGTTGGAGGCGGGAAGGGAAGGCTACCCCCTCCAGAGCCAGCCGACACACCCCTTTGTCTCCTCAAACTTGCGGCAGCTAAAGAACTGATGCAGGTCCGAGGAGACCCATTGTTGATCAAGGGACTTATGGAGGGGTAAGGGAAAATATTTTCGCTTACCTCCTCCAACCATAGCATGCTGCGCAGCCTGTTTCGGTGTAGTTGCATGCTATGGTGGGGAAAGGATTGGGCTGTAGAACATATGGATATAGATTTCACTGTAACTATTACTTAATCTGAAAGCCCCACATTCTAGTATTTATGAAGAGGTTATAACGGATTGCTAATTTATTTATTGTTTTGTAAAAAAACCAAAGGCCAACCGAAATATGTTTGTTTGTTTGTTTGTTTGTTTCAGAGTCAGGACTCCGGTTCCGACAATCATATAAACACAGTAAGCCTCAAAGAAGCATTGGAGAGATTTGATCATAGCCCCACACCTTCTGCCTCATCTAGGAGTTCAAGGAAATCTTCTCATACTGCAGTCTCAGACCATTCGTGTGAGTCGTGTGAATGGGAACTTCTTATGCATAAGATTATATATACTTTCCTTTATTTATGTCTTTCTCTGGTTTGTTTAGGATTTAATTTTGAAACAATATTATAAAAGCAAAATGTAACTAATAAAAGCAAAATGTGTTAGAAGAGCAACAGCATGTGAGTTGAGTCATCCAGTGTATATAGACAGCAAGTGTGAAAATGTTGGCTTCCTCCAGTTGGGGGAGTTTGTTGCTTAGTAAAAGGCTTGTGGTTTGCTCTACTGTTAGCAGACCTCTCATTTGACTTCTTTCCCTGTCTTGTTGGTTCTGCCTTTGTAATAATGGCTGAAGTTCTTCCTTTGTCCCAGTAAAATTCTTAACAAAAGTCACTTTGCAGTGTGTAGGATTGCTTTAATCCCTCTGCTCTGCTTAACAGCTTGATGGTAATGATTTTTGTAAAAATAATCTGAAGATGGGTTTTTTTAGTCTCATGCAGAAATAAAATCTCATTTCATACTTTTCCAAGTAACAACTGTTGAAAATATAACTTGACAATTTTATTTAGATAAATGAAACATTTTTGGCCAAATGTGTGTGTATGTAAGCTGAGAGTTACGATGATAACAATGAATAAAAGTGTCCCTCTTCAATTTTACATTGGCTGTGAAATCAGCAACACCAACAAAGATGACGCTGGATACTAGCACTCCTCCAAGGCAAAATTTATCCACTCATGAGAAGTCTGCTCAAAGAAGAGCATCACTTGGTACTCAGGTAATTCTTCAGAAAATAGCATCTCTTTTTTTCATTCAGTATGGAGATTTTTTTTTTTTAAGTGAACATAGTATGGATCCTATCACTCACTTTACATTCATTATATAGGGAGCTTACAGTGCGCTGATTGATCCAACCGCCATTTTAGTTATATTTAAAGCTTTGTGGAAAAATGGAGAAAAGTGAGGCTGAAAGTTAGCAGTCCCTAATGCCAGCGTTATCAAAAACTATATTCAAGAACACCGGGGGAGGGGGGGGATTCAAAAAAGCTGCTTTGATCATTAGATTTGCCCTGACATTGGCACTTGAGTGTGAAGCTTACAGTGTGGTATCTGTCCTATCTACCATCTTGACTGGAGAAGTAGTCTAATCACCCAATTTGGAGAGAGTTTTTAAAGCTTTACTTTGTTTGCTTTGTATTTCAACATACTGAATACAGTACTGTATTATGTACTTGTGGAGTCATTTTTCTTACTGTTTCTGTGATATTAAATCCTGGACATTAAAAATAATTGAAACTACTGTGGCATAGATCTGAATTGGAAAAGGATTACAATCTCTAGTATTTGGAATGCAGATACATTTTAATTTGGTTGAGAGCGTGTGCGTGATAAAGTGAAAATGTCTTGACAGTTTAATTGTATGTAGCTGTGGTTTGTGTGTCCTATGCAAGTACTGCTGTGTCGTGTGTCTATTGTAGATTATGTAACCATTAGCTGAGTGTGTGGATTTGGAACCTGCTTCTAAAAAGGCTAGCTTCTTCCACAAGAAGCACAGTGAATGAGAGAAGAACTTGCTGAGGAAAATTTCATTTGAGATTGTGTTTAAAACCCTTTTTCTTTTGCTACACTCTCAACCCCCAGAATACACATTGTTACTGAGTTTTCTATAAAGAAATAAGTAATTACCCGTGACAGGTTTGGCTTGATAATTATGGTATGTATGTGTGTATTTATTTTTAATCCTAGTCATTAAGCTCACAGCAATCTGTTGGACAACCAATAGCGCAACCAATGATGTCCCAGCCTGCAACTTTACAGATTCAGCAAGGCATGTCTCAGGTAACAAATCTGGATGCTTATCAACTTTTACAGCTAATATTCACATTTTGTTGCAGGGAACTGAAACATAACTAGAACTTTTTTTTTTTTTGCAAAATTTAATCCTGCCCAAATTCAAGAATTAAACTTTATCAATAAAGTCACTGGAAGTCAATTTAAATCGCGTCAGAGAGGCTTGCGGAAGCCTCTGCAGGCCTTTCCAGGCCAGCACCTATGTGGAACAGGCCTCTAGAGGCCTCTGCAGCAAGTAAATGGGCCATTGGATGCTGGAATCCAGCACCCCATTATTCGTGGGCTGCTTCCGCAGATACTGAGACCCGCGGAAGCAGAACCATGTGACTAACAAGGCCCCACTGTATTGTTCGTTTGTTCATTCATTCATTCATTAACAACACGTACCAACTCCATGGGTTGCCAAACTGAGAAACTGTATTTAGAGTTGGGGTCAAAAAAGTTTGGGAAACACTGGTTTAGAGCACGTCTGCTTGATTTCACTGAGGTTATGAAGTCTTTGTATTTTGTGTAGGCGTCTGATAACTACACAAAGTTTGATTTTATATGTAACGCTGTGGTTCACAATCAAATGGAGAGGGCATTTCTGAGCCTTGCTTGTATAACTGGGAGTTGGATAGAAAGTCCCCTCTATGAACCGCTCTCATTCTTTAATTTTGGTTCAGCAGCTCCAGCCAACTTACTTTGAAAAGTTTCTCTAAACTGGCCCACATCGTCAGTACTGGATGTTTTTGTTGTAACAGAGAGCTAGTTGTCAGGCCTTATGGCTTTAGTTTACAGTTAATTACTTCAGTGTGCAGATGTTTGATACCAAGATGTTTGTGTAGTTGTTTACTTTTCCTTTAGCATATTTAATGTTGGTTACTGATTCAAATATTTCTTGTGTTCGACCTAAATGTTGCTTTGCAGCCTATGCTTCAGTTTTCTGCCCAGCTAGGAGCCATGCAGCACTTAAAGGACCAATTGGAGCAAAGAACACGAATGATAGAAGCAAATATCCATCGCCAGCAGGAAGAGTTGCGTAAGATTCAGGAACAACTCCAAATGGTCCATGGGCAAGGGCTTCAGGTTGGTTAAAGCTGATCAGACACCAACTTATGACCAGTAATTCTACACTGAATTTTTGTAATGACTTTTGGTTTTAGCAAATAATATACGATACTGAATTTCTGTGTGCTGAAATATGTGGATCTATTGAGACAAGACTCCCTTATCTTCATAGGTTGGTGCTGCAAAATGTCGGCGTTCCTGGAATATTTTTTTATGCCTACTATAAAAAAAAATACTATACACTGCCTTGGGCACCTCCTGATTGGGAGAGGAAAGGCAGGATATAAATATAGCACTTAGTTCCTTCATCTCTCACTTAATTCATCCCCTTAATGGTGTACTAGACCTTCATGAGAGTTACTAATAAATGTTTGACCTTTTCTGAAAATTATATCATTGCAAATTCTGCCACTGACTAAATGAACTACAAAGGTATACAGTATGTTACAGTTTAGAATGTGTGCATTTCCTTTCCCTGATTAACTGTCACATCTCCTTGAGCTTAGAGCTATTTGAAATAAGCAACAGTGTGTGTACTTTTATAGCACTTTTTTCTTTTTAATAATTTGTGTGTTCTGAGTGCTCAGTAGCATTTTAAGCATTGGCATGTTTTCCTCCCCCCCCCCCCCAAAAAAAAGATGTTCTTGCAGCAGTCAACTCCTGGATTAAATTTTGGTTCTGTGCAACTGACTTCTGGAAACCCATCCAACATTCAGCAGATTACACCAATAAACATGCAGGGTCAAGTGGTTCAGACTAATCAGATCCAAGGTGGCATGAACACTGGGCATATTGGCACTCAGCACATGATACAGCAACAGCCTCTGCAAAGTACTACAGCACAGGTAACTAACACTCTTCAGGAGAAACCTTTATGTGCTCATCTGACCTTGTTTCTTAGATGGAGCCATTGTGTCTGTCTTTGGTTGCAGGGGATGCTTCTTCAGGAGAAGTACACCACTCTTCAAATACTTTCTTCTACCAATTTTGCAGTTCCCAAAGAAAGGCTTCAAACAACCCCCTGAAGTCTGTTAAATGTAGGGGAACCAGTAGAGTTGGTCAGGGTTGAGGTACAGAGCAACCAGAGTTTATGTATTTCTGTGCATTGCATTGACTGTGGTGGTAGGTGAGTTGGTACCCTAGAGGTTGGCACCCTAAAACGATATACATGGAAGAGTCGAGCTAGAATCTTGTGCTTCTCTCATCCTAACTATTGTCAGCAACTTCTTAGGGATGGCTTACCTCTTGATAGCTGTGGATCAGTGTCATCCCTCTTACGACAGGCAATGCATTTAAGATTCCTTAATCAAGAACTTATTTTTGTGCAGCAGTGACTCTGAACAAACTGAATCTCAAAATCAATTAATCAGTTAAATAAATAAAGAGTAGTTTTCAGGCTAATTAGACTGTTAACTAATTCTTAAAATTTGAGTTTTTTAGAACTCTACCTTCCCTGTTAATGTATTTTAACATCTGTTTCCTTTGTTAAAGTAGTTTAAAAGTTAGAATGATGAATCGTTTCATCTTGAACAATGTTCAGTAACTAGGGCCCCAATTCTATTGGGGCCTTGCACTGTCAGAACTAGCGTTCTGGCAGTGCAAGGCGTATTGCAGCAGTGTGAAAGCCAGGCCGCTGTCGCGCACTGCTGGGCCACTTTCACAAATGGCAAGTGATGCATTGCACATGGCAGTGGCTCTGGAAGATTCTGCAAGCCACCAGTAAGTTAGCGGCAAGGGCAAGCCTTGAGCGGGGGGGCGGGGCAGTAGCTGGGTGTGTTGGGAGAGGAACTGGCGCTGTGTTGGGTAGGGAGAGGGTGAATTCGGCGGCAGTCACCGGATCGTATCCCCCATTTTTGTGTCCGTCCCTTGGCTCTCCTCAGACTTGGACTAGCTATATAGCTGGCATAGGTCTGAGGAGACCCATAGGCGATTGGGCAGCCTCCTGACAGGTAAGTAAAAAAAAAAAACCTCCTGCAGTCTGTCCAAATCCCCCCCCCCCCATCATAGCAGGCAGCACAGCCTCCATTAGCGCAGCTGAATGCTATAATGTGGATGGGATTTGGGCAGTACGCCATTTCCCTGGCTCTTATTTTCATTCGTAACATTTTTGAACAATACCCCACTCCTCCTTTCCTAAGGAATGTCTTATGTTGACCCATTATACCTTAGCAAATATTCCCTTCCCTGTTGTCTAAGGAGATTCTGGATCAGGGCATAGTGTCATCTTTGCCTACACTCTGCCATTTCACAGGCTAGTGTGTATTTATGGTAACTCCATATATATAAAACTGTAATTAAACTAAAAATAGACATTACACAATTAGCATTATAATTAAGTAATACATTGCATTGTTCTTTAGCCCAAATTTGCTCAGCAGTCTGTTTTCTTGCAACCTGGGGTGGTAGTTGGGAAATCTGTTCAGCCATGCTGAATAATCTTGTTGACAATTTTTTTCTTTTCTGCAGCATAGTCAACAAAACGTTCTCAGTGGACACAGTCAACAGACTTCTCTCGCTACTCAGTCTCAGAACACGCTGTCAGCTCCATTGTATAACACTATGGTGATTTCCCAACCAGCCACAGGAAATGTGGTTCAGATTCCTTCTAGTTTACCACAAAGTAATAACCAGAATGCTGCCATTACCACATTTACCCAGGATAGACAGATCAGGTAAGTGCTGAGCTACGCTTCCTTTCAGAGGCCTTTGCTTCAAGCTCTTTTTAAGGCATCCAGTATAACTTTGAAAGAGACTTGGGTAGCAAAAGAGGGTTCATATTATGAGTACATTTCTGGCTGGCTTGATGGAGATTTTTGAAATCTCCAGAACTATTAGCCACGAGACCTAATTGGCCTGCAGAGGCAGACAGTATGCCTTTGGGTATCAGCTGCTGGGGAGCCATGGCAGGCTATGAACTTCATGCCCTGCTTGTGGACTTTCTGGAAGCCTCTGGTTGGGCACTGAGGTGGACCCTTGGTCTGATCCATCAGGACTTTTCTTACATCTTGAACGAGTTTAACAGTACAACCAACACTGATCAAACTAGTTTGTGTGAAGCTTGTTTAGAAGCTTGAGGCTGAATGTTTATCAAACTAAGAGGGGCAACAGTTGTTTCCTTCCTTTCACAGATTTTCCCAGGGTCAGCAGCTTGTAACAAAACTAGTCACTGCCCCTGTAGCTTGCGGAACAGTAATGGTACCAAGTACTATGTTTATGGGACAGGTGGTGACTGCCTATCCCACTTTTGCTGCGCAACAGCAACAGCCACAGACATTATCAATAACACAACAGCAGCAGCAGCAACAGCAGCAGCAGCAGCAGCAACAACAGCAACAGCAGCAGAACCAGCAGGAGCAGCAGCAGCAGCTTGCCACAGTTCAGCAACCAGCTCAGTCTCAGCTAACCCAGCATCCACAACAGTTCTTACAGGTAAAGCCACATGTTTGTCCTGTATTGCCAGCTGGTCAGTATAATTGACATTTTATCTAGTGATGCAGGGCAGGGAATACCAGTTGCATGAAATCAAGGAGTGGGAAGAAGAGATGGTGGACAATGGTGAGATAAATGGAAGAGAATCTTGCAAGGCACATATTCTAGGATATGACTTGAAATGAACAGATGAGATATAACAGCTGCATTGAATCAAAGTTAGGATTTGCTATGGAAAAAAAACAAACCCTGGAAGTCAGTGAACTAGACAAAACTGTAAAGATGTACAGCAATATTTCCAATACCACAGGGGATATATTCCTGGAAAGTTGAGCGCTGTGTGAAACAGTGCTATAGGAGACACTGTCAAAATTGAGACAGGAAACTAGCTCTGATTGGCCAGGATACACTGCTCTCATTGGCTACAATAGCTGTCAATTACATCCAGGATGAAGAGCGATGTAATGAAACAGCGCTAAAGGAAGTGACATTATGGAAAGTATTACTGTACTATATTTTCTACTCTGAGGACATAAAAATATGAAAAGAAGGATGCTAAGATCACTCCATTAAGATATCCAGAAACTTATGTCTGTGTACTTTCTGGGTAGAGATGCCTTAACCCTCAATCTTTTGTATATTTTTAGACATCCAGATTGCTTCATGGAAATCAGTCCACTCAACTTATTCTCTCCGCTGCTTTCCCACTACAACAAAGCACTTTTACTCAGTCACACCACCAGCAACATCAGTCCCAGCCACAGCAGCCACAACTTTCCCGACACAGAACTGACAGCATGAGTGAGCCTTCCAAAGTTCAGCCACAGTAGCTTGGGGGTTCTGCTTCCAAAAACGAATGAGAGAGGCTGCTGAATTAGTAGTTGCACTGGTGTGTGAGAGAGAAGCCTATGGACTTTGCAAAGTGCAGTATTGAATATTCTTCTAACAGCTTGGAATGTGTCTGCTGAGGAAAACAATGCAAAATGCATTTGGAGGTACTTAGGTATGAATCAGCAAAAAGATGGATGGGGACAGGGACATGGCTACCGGTAACTTTGCTGGAGATCTAGTTGCTCCCATTTCTGTGTGTTTGTTTTTCCTTCAAAGGCATGTACTGCCATATGTTAACTTGTCCAGATCAAGTCTCCAAACCAGTGGACTAAATAGGGCACTTAAGTATCTTGATGTTTTTAGCAGCTCTCTCAGATTAAGTGTTACAATGGACATGCTGTTATTACAGCAGTTTTTTTCCTTTGCATTTTTTTAGTATGCCTGCAATTATGCTTCAAAAGACAGTTAATTTTTTCATATTATGGGACAGTAAATATTTTCAAAATATTTGTGTGGAATCAAAATCTTCATTGTACAGATACTGTAAAATACTGTGTATATGTCTGGATAAAAGGCGAGAGAGCAGAATATTTTATATGATGCATGAAACTGTTGGTTTGAATATGTTTTTCCCTAAATTTTCTCACAATGCTCAGATTACTATTTTCATCTGGTTTTACCTGTCTGTCTTCTATAACATGATCCATCATTCTCACCTGTAATGTGGGCACAAGTCTCCTGTTGTGCTTTATCTGTGATGTTGCAGTTTGTTCAATGAGGTAATATAGTGTGCTGGCTTGTGGAATTTTTGGAGTTAAATATTATTGATGAAACTCTTTGAACTGTGTGGGTTCAAGGCATTCAGTTTCATAAATATCATTTGTCATTTCAAAAATACTTCCCCCCTCCCCTTGGAAAAAATAGGAATTTGCACTGTTATATTGTGGATGGTTTGGAATTTTACTCCCTCAAAGCTATCTTTTGATATAATAAGTAGTTGGAAATATTTATGTAAAAAAAGGTTTAGAAATATGGAAGTAATTTTCAAGAATGTTTCAAATATAGGAGTAATTTGCACAAAAATATATTTGAATTTAATAATTGTAGGCACTTTTTAACTTTCTCTGTGGTGAGAAATGTATCTTCTCAGAATTTGTTGGAATCTTTTTATTCTCCTTTGCAAATTTTGACCTTCACTTAGTCAGAAATGATTCAGGGTCGTTTGAAACAAAACAAAAAACCCATAGTGCCTTGATTTTGATTCAGGTGATCATGTTAAAACATTTTGAATTACATTATGAATCTGTGACCACTTTTGAAGTCTTAGTACATTGTTAACAAAACATGCTTTATAGCTATTTCTCTACTGTATTCGTATTGACAAGTATTTTGAGCATCCTGCCAATCAGCTGAAGTGTTTTGAAAAAACTGGCACTCCCATTCGCAACCACTAACCATGGGGGCATTCATCTTGTAGTGATTTCCTTTTTTTTTTTTTAGTATTCATCAAATAAGAAGTGGAGTTCTTTTAAGTGAAACCAAAACAGAAGTGGATAGTAGTTAAAATGATAACTTTTTAAAGCAGCTCAAATCCAAATTTGATGGAAAATATAAAGAAGAAATAATCAGGAGTGCAGCTTTTAAAAGGGACACTATTGCACTAAGACTTCAGATGGCAAGTTCACTTCATAAAGATAATAAAAAGTTCCAACAGAAATTCTGTACAATTTAAAAACAGACATTGAGTAGACTTTATGGTACTAGTTTTAAAAACCACATCTGCAGAGCAAAACGAGTTTTAATACAAAGAGAGATTGGATAGTTGAGAGGAAAAAAAATCTGATTGTGAGGAAGGAATGTCAAGGAGATGGAGTATTGTAGAGGAGCTTTATTAATGTAACCAAAGTGTGGTGAGATGCTAAAGAATGTAGTGCTGACGGTGAGCAAGGCCAGCATCAAAGGCAACACCAGGGTAGCAAACGATAGCAGCAGTTATCTTTGAGGCTAACACTTGAAGAGTTCTGTTTGTTGCCATCCTCTTGTATGATCTCCCCCTCCCCGACATTACAACCAGGAGACTAATACGGTAGCAGAATTGTAATGAAAAGAGACAAACTTATAAGAAATGAAAAACCAAAGAGTTGCGCTAATTTCTGCTCCCTCTTGGTAAGGGCTGGAAACTAGTTAGATACCAAGGAAATCTCCTTGTTTAGAGGGACATTGTGACATTCCATAAACTAGTCTCAATGTATGTACAAAAGCCCACACATTTACTTAATTGCAGATTGCCTTGTCCTGCCATACTATTCTGGTTGTAATCCCAAATTAGGCCATGTTGATCAGAGGTCTGTGCTTTTACTTACATTATTTAGTGAATACCTATTCTCTTGGGCTTTAAGCTATTTACAATAATAAAGTAGCACTAAACGAGAAAATTGGGAGAGCTTTATCATAGAACAGGAGGCCAAGGCTTTGCTATCTGTAATTACTGAAAACGCAGAGCACTGTTTAACCCCAAATGCAACCCGTGGTAGATCTGAGGTGTCTATAGTGAGACTTCTGGGAGGTTTCTGTGGAAGGTAAATAATGGAGAAGAATTGGCGACAGAAAAAAAAGGCTGACGTGTTTTTTTGGGGGGGGGGGGAGATCCTGTTGCACCTCAAGCAAACTTAATTGAAAGAGCCCAGAAACAAAAACCTCTAAAGTATTTTGCCTAAAATGATGTTAACATTGATACTCTTTCTCTGATGTTCATGACTACTAAGAAATGGTACTCCCTAAGAGGACCTACTGTTGAATGTCTATTTCCACTAAAATGAGAGAGAGAGAGAGAGAGAGAGAGAGAGAGAGAGAGAGATCAGACGCTGACTGTCTCTCATGATGATTCTGCTGCTTTTGCAAGGCTGTCTTAAGAGTTGCAGTACGAGTGGGTGCTCAGTTATCTGGAATTTAATAATGGCCAAATGTCTCTGCTTGGGGGTGGGCATGGTGATTTGTGAGTGAATGTTGTGGTAATGCACTAGTGCTAAAGCAAAAAGAAAAAAAAAACCAAACCAGCAGGAAGTATGACAAAGTGCTGCTTGAAAAGAATTATGGCTTAGGTTTGTCTAAATTTGGGGAAGGGCAGAGGGGAAGAAGATGAGCCTCTGTGAAGGTTAGAGGGAATTGTATAGATATTTTTATATTAAATATAATATATATACTATATTTGTACACATATTAAAATATTATAGTCGGAGCTCTCCATATGCCTTCCATTACGTTTAACTAGAAGTTTACTTCCTGGTGCTGTGGCTCCAGTGTGTCACCACCTTCTGTAGGCCGCCTCCTGCAGCCAACCAACAACAGAAATTACCTAACATCCATACAAGTAGTACAAAGCTGTAAGTCCCAGTTCAGTGAGATGCTTAAGGACGTGTCTGATCAGTAATTCCACTAGCTTTTGGTGCCATTAGGATTACCAATAGACAGGGTAACCACATTTTTGAGCAGGATAGGAGATAATTGTTTTAAAAAGTCCATGAAAAGAAAAAATTGTCCACCAATCTGGTCACTGGCCTTTTGCACTTGTCTAGCCAAGAGAGCAGCCCCAAAGAATATTCATGTTAACCATGAAAGACTGGCAAGTCAAGGCTGTTTGTGACTCTGACGTGCCATGCTCTTGTCCCTCCAAGGTGGTTACTCTCCTGTCATACTTGAGTGTTACATTGAATTAGAGTAGAAGAAAAGGTATGTGCAGATGTAACTTTACTGAGAGAAAAAATTCATTTGGAACATGGTTTATTATTTTTAGACAGTGGAACTGTTTAAAAAGGGGGGTCCAAAGGAATCAGAATGTAGACTATTGTCAAAAAGAGGCATTGCTGGAAAATGTTTCTCAATATGGTGATCCTTTGAGGCTTTGAAGATTATGTGGGAATCTAACAATGGCTGGCTTTGTAGGAAATGGATAAATCTACACAACAGAGCTTTTTAAGATGATTTTTTTAAAAGTTGCACAATTGTCAGAGAGATATCAACATGAGGCTTGTTTAGAGCCTTTTAATTGATTCTAAGTGGTCCTTAGGATTAAAATGTGTAGAGGGTTTACAGATGTGGCCTTTAGTAGACTGCTTCAGTCACAACTATAGAATAGTTTGTATTTTTAGATGTAACACCATTTTTGTTTGTTTTTTGTGTGTGTGTTTTTTAATGTCATGATGTCATGTGATGTCAGCATGTGTTAAACTCACAAGTTGTCTCCGTTGGGAATGTATCACTAAAACATATGTAGAGGGAAGGGGAGGCCTGGAGAGAGTGGATTTAATTTAAAAGGAAGAGAAAGGTTCATTTTATTTTTCTGTTTCTTTCATCAGTGAAAAGAGTTGGAGACGTTTTTGTATGAACTGAGGTGTATACAATTGTTTGAAGTTGAATGTTGAACATCTCATGGTAAAATGAGAAGTTTTGAGAGAGTTTTAAAATTTAAGTTGGTGGTTCATGAAACTAGGTAGTTTATTTTGTCAATATATATTTTTAACACTACATTCCTCTTGTCTTTTAATAAACAAGTACTTTACAGTCTGTGTTTGCTATGCTTCATGCTTTTTCATCTGCATGGGTGTTGCTAGCAGCATGATAGGCTCTATTGCTTAAAGATATAGTACCTACCAGTAACATAAACAAAAAGCAAAACAAAACACTGTGTATGAATAAAATACTGTGTTGCCTGATATACAGATCCCAGCTCTGACCGAGAGGTGCTGCACTAGTAGACAATCAAAGTTTATGGAAATCTTTGGGGATGGGGTGGGGGGAATGTTCTTAAAAGATACAGCTGCTTTGAAAGTGTTTTTTATTAAAGTAAAAGGAGTATTTATTTTTTAAATTGTCTAATTGGATACTTTTCAGTGTTGATTTCACATTGTCTTGGTTTTGCATTTTTAAATTTTGGCATTAGATTTGTATATGTAGAAAATCTGTGCAATTTTCATGATCTGACTTCAGGAAAATGTAGATATGGTTCCCTAGTGTTCATGTGACCATTACCAAGTGTCAGTTTTTAACTGAATAAATATAACATTTGAAATTTCTGCTTCTTGTAGCTTTAAGGTCCTGGTAATGCATCTGTTCTGAGTACCACTTTATGTCCTGTCTGGCATATTTTCTTTCAACATTAGCAATGGGGGGGGGGGAGAGGGGAGATACCTCATGCAAGGGGTACCAAGTAGTGTGGGGTTTGGTGCTCCTGTGGCTTTCTGCACCACAGTAAACGCACACTGATCCTGCTCATCTCTCCTTATGTTAAACTCGTAAAGCAGAGGTGGCCAACCTTCCCCCATTAGGGCCTCTGCCTACTTAAGAGTTGTGTGTAGAAGACAGAACCTTGGCAGCTGCACCTGCTGAAATGCCCTCACCTATACCATGAAAGGGCCAGGAGCATTCATGTTGAAAGGTTGGCCTGTCGTTAGGAGTATAAGTGCCAAGATAATGGCAATGGCTTTTGTTTCCCTCCACCTGATTTCCTTTCATATTTTACCTTCAGGATCGATTTAAGACAGCTGCTTCTCCTGAGCTTGCAAAGTGTTCCCCTATTGAGAAGAAACTAATATTTAATAGTCTTCTGACCCTATGTAGGGGATGCAATTATGTCTAAAAGTTGTTTTCAAACGGTCCTTCAGAAAAGCCATTTTTCCTTCTTGTCAAATACAGCAAGTCCGACCTATGGTAAAATTGGTTTAAGTCACAGTTTCCAAGAACAACCTATCGACAACTTTAAGTGAGGACTTGCTGTACTTTTATTCCCATTTTGCAGATAAGGAATTGTGAATATGTTCTCAAAAGGTCTACTTAAAGAAAAGATGCAACTGCTATTTGAATAGTAACATACTGTCCACTGGCTGATACTTGAACCATGTTTCAGGGAAATGTGGACTTTTTTGTAAACTTATTGAATATTTCAGTGAGACTAGAAATGGCAGCCAACCTTACCTGACAGTTTGCTCACTGCTACCGATTTCCCCTACAGGGGTGTATTCTAAACCAGGCGTTCTCAACCTGTGGTACGTGTACCCCTAGGGGTATGTGAGATGCACCGTTATCAGCTGCTGCGATCAGCAGCTGAAAACGGGCAGCAGAAAAGGGGGGGAGGAAAACCCCTGGAAAAACAGCTAAATTGTCCCCCGTAGCTCTTCCTACCTTTTCTCACGGCTGCTGCCATGTTGGATCTCCCGAAATCTCCCGAGATCCAAGATCGTGGCTCCCAAATCTCAGGCCGCGATCTTGGATCTCGCGAGATTTCAGGAGATCCAACATGGCGGCAGCCATGAGAAGAGGTAGGAAGAGCTACAAGGGACAATTTAGCCGTTTTTCCAGCCTGCGGCAGGACTGTAGCCTTGCCTTCTGGCTTGCGGTGCGAGCGGGATAACCCGCTCGGCTGCACCACAGGCCGGGAAAAAACTTTGGGGGGTACACAGGACTTTTGGGGGTCTAGGGGTACGCCAACCTTTGGGGGCCCACATAGGGGTATGCGGGGCCCCAAAAGTTGAGAACCCGTTCTAAACCATGGTAATTCACACAAAATAACTAAGAACCAACAAGACTCAACTGTTGATTGGTACTGAATTTGTGCTATTCTCTGGAATTCTCTCCCCTCATTTGAGGTGGGTTTTGGTGGTGGGATTCAATGCAGAAATGGTTCTGAAATCTTATGTTGCCACAATCAACAGTGCCTGGATGTAATTTTATACCAATACCTGCCTTTGTCATCTAAACTGTATTAAGTCACATTGTACTGATATAACCAAAGGAAAACTTGGTTCACTGTTCTACATGCATGGGTGATGTAAAATGTCTCATCTTAAAATGTTATTTGAACTTTCTTTATTCAGATGCTTGTTCACTTGGACCAATTTCCTAAAAACAGCTAAGAATGATAGTGTTACTTCCAAAAGGACCCATGAACAAAGCTGCCTCTCTGATATAGCCATTTTTTGAACTGCAAGGAAAAGGCTACATTAGAAGTCTTCTCCTTTCTCAGGGAGGGTGTTTTCCCTCCTTTGAGTCTTGCAGTCCTTGAAACATTTTGATCACCTTGTAGACCAGGGGGTGTCAAACATATAGCCTGCGAGCTGGATGTGCCCCCCCAGAAGCTTTTTATGTGGCCCCCGTGGTGTTTTCCTTGTTTCCTGACTGGCACCGGAAGCAGCAGCAGCAGCAGCAGCAAAAAAAAACAAAACCCGGAAATAGCGATCTTCATGCAATAGCGATCTTCACTTTCAGAACAACAATTGGCCATGTGGCCAGCAGGAGGAAATGAAGCTCGTAGCAGCTGAGCTCACCCACAAGCAGGGAGAAGCTGAGAAAGAAACAGCTGTAGAAGAAACAATAACTTCTACTATGAAGTCACTGGCTTCACCTCAACCTCTCCAGCAAGAAATAGCAAAAAGGCAGGGGAGGGGAGGATGGAAGGAACTGGGTGCAGAACAGGAGGAATAAAGGTCCCAGCAGCAAAGATTGTACAATCATTCCCCCATGTGCTAATTGTCTTGCAGCCTCAGTGATAAAGAATTTTAAGTGGGGTTTTTTTTTTTGGCCAGGTAGTTAGTTACCCAGAGCTCTGCAATAGGCATGCAGGATTGTAGTGGTGGGGGTGGTCCTCAGGCAGGCTTGTCAGCACTTGGCTTTGAGCCTGAAGACCCCCCCCCACTACATCAGTGATGTTTATTTTATATAATGTGTGTTTGTTATTCCCCCCCCCCCCGCAGCTTGGGAGTTCTCCTGGATGCGCAGCTGCTCCTGGATTCCCAGGTGGCCAGGGGGGCTTTGGCTGGTGCGCCAGCTGCGACCGTACTTGGATCGTGCAGACCTGGCCAGTGACCCATTTACCTAGTGACATCTAGATTAGATTACTGCAATGCGCTCTACGTGGGGCTGCCTTTGAAGACTGTTCGGAAATTGCAACTAGTGCAGAATGCGGCGGCCCGGGTGGTTGCCGGGGCCTCTCGGTTCAACTCAGTTGGACTGTTGCTTCGGTGGCTACACTGGCTGCCGGTTTGTTTCCAGGCACAATTCAAAGTGCTAGTTTTGACTTTTAAAGCCCTATACGGCTCGGGTCCAGGGTATTTGAAGGACCGCCTCCTTCCTTATAATCAGACCCATACTCTGAGGTCATCGGCGGGGGGGGGGGGCTGTTAACCGTGCCGCCATGGATGGAGGTGAGGGGGATGGCAGCACAGAATAGGGCCTTCTCGGCAGTGGTGCCCCAATTATGGAATTCCTTCCCCCTGGAATTAACGGCTCCCTCTTTAGAGACTTTTTGGCGGGGCCTTAAGACGTTTTTATTTAGGTTAGCATTAGATGTCTGATGTGGTGGGCTGGCTTTTTAACAAATGTAAATATAGGTGACCCACTGGGGTTGTTTGTTTTAATTGTTTTAACTATTTGTTTAATTACCATATTTATCGGCGTATAAGACGCACCTTCCTTTTGGCCCTGGGTTTCAAGAAAAAAACATTTAAAGCATTTTTGGGCCACTTGGCCACTTACCACTTGGCTGCTTAATTAGCTAATTTACATAAATTGCACAAAAATACCAGGATCTCTTTTAAAACACACAGCAATAAGACACATGAACAAAATGCACCAGAACATAAATCCCAAGTAAAAAAAAACCCAGACTCAACTCTTTTCCCCCCAACCCACCCATGCAGTTTCCAAAGTAAAAAACATAAAAGTACAAAAAAAACCAGACTCAACTCTTACCACCCCCAGACTCAACTCTTACCAACTCTTAAACAGAAATCCCAAATACAAAAACCCCAGACTCAACTCTTTTCCCCCACCCCACCTAAGCCTCCCAACTAGGCCCAGTTCAGAAGCTTACCAAAGCTGCATTCATTCTGCATCCAAGACTAGGCCCTCTGCAGCAAGACTAGGCCCTCTGCAGCTCAGCTGAACTGAACTGAGCACAGCGCCCTCTGCTGGCTGCTGAGAAGCTCAACTCATGCACGTGCATAAATTAAACCCGACAAACAGCTGTACATCGGATAGATTAGTCAGGGAAGAAAGCACAAGGGAGCTCTCAGGCTCCTGAAAAAAACAGGTAAGCCCAAAAATGCTTTAAAACGGGGGGGGGGAGGAGGGATTTTTTTTAGTATTGGCGTATAAGACGCACCCTACTATTTTGGGTCACAAATTTAGACAAAAAAGTGCATCTTATACGCCAATAAATATGGTATTTTAATGTATATTAATGTATATGTATTAATGTTTTTATTGTAAGCCGCCTTGAATGGCCTTGCTGGGAGAAAGGCAGGGTATAAATTCTTTAAATAAAAATAAATAATTTGTGTGTTGGGTGTGAGAGAGGTGCCAGTAAAACACCGGCCCTCGGCACATGCCATGAATCCGATGTGGCCCCCAAGATTAAATGAGTTTGACACCCCTGTTGTAGATCATTCTAGCTACTGAGATGGGGTATAACTGCAGGAAGATGGTGGTCCTGGCTTTTAATCCTCCCAACTCCAAGTCAAAAAGCCCCAAAGCCAATACTACCTCTGGTTGTGCAGAAGTCAATCCTCTCTAAAGCAAAGAGATCTCAAGCAAAAGAAAGCAATTAAAGTAAAAGGTCAGCAGAAATGTTTACTGCACTTCTAGATAGAGAGGTGACTGCTTACATAATGCACCTCTCCAAAACAGTATGCGTTTGCTTAAGATAGCAGTGTTGCTTTATCAATAAAGGTGGGCAAAACCTGTAATTCATAACACTTCAGCTGTCAGCCTTGAACTTTGTGCTGATTTTGGAAACCACAGGAGCAGAAGCAAGTCACCTTTACAAAGTAGTTTATTTTTCAAGTAATTGTTTCCATCCAGATGGATTTATGTACAGTAAGTCTTGCTCTTTGGCTACTGAATCTGGTCTAACTGGTGGTTGTAAAATAGTGTGCTTGGCCAAGGGCTACTGGCAAACTACTTTAGGAAAGATGTGTCGTTTCCTACCATGGATGTACTCTCCCCCTAGTTCTAGAATTGATGCTTCTATAAAGTCTTACAGGAGAGTCTGAAATCAAGAGTCAAGGGCACAGTATCAAACTCCAATCAAATGCAAGACACATTATAGTACTGACTGTGCAAGACTTGAGTTGCTACTACATCTACTTAAAACCACAAATATTTGCCCTAAAGAGAAACTTGGAGGTGATCACAAATGCTTGCATAGACTGTAAAAACAAATTGAACAGTTATGGTTTTCTATTATACAACTTTTCCTCTCTGAATTAAGCTACCACTCAAAGTAATTACATTACTGAAATGGGAGACATCTCTAGTTTATTCATGTTTGTCCATATGTAGCCGTTAAAGAAAAATTAAGAATATCTGAAGTATTACTTAACCTGAAAATGAAGCAAGTGGTTTAATACAATACAAAAAAGATTCTTTTGGTAGATACCTGGATGGATTGTATTTGAAAACTTGTAAAGTTCTGGATCAGCACACTTCATACCAAAATATTGATTCTCCCCCCTCCCTCCCAACTAAGTATTTACAAATTATTGACTAGGCAATTTAGTCACAAGAGCAGTTCTGTTTTTGATTGCAGAAGGATGTGTTTGGGCTGCAAGGTCAGAGGCAAAAGGTTCTCACTAAAACTTCTACTGGATAGTTTATAAGGCATTAACAACTGCTAGCCATAGGCAGCAATTCATCTATCCAGAAAAGGGGACCTTTTTAAGCAATTGCTAGTGGTGATTTGTAGATGAAGTAGCAAATTCCATAGTTTCAAGAGGTGAATCTCCCATTTTTGAGCCAGCTACAGTAAGCAAACATACATTATTTACGTCAAATATAGAATATGCAAGTCTCCAATACAGTCTGTGTCCATGAGACCAAAATAAATGTTACTATAAAAGTTTCAGCATCCCATCTTCAGTGCTTGACAAAAGTAGCTGTACATTATATACAGGAATACAAGGGTAGGTTTGTTGCTCCTAATCCTTGCTCTTCTCAAGGAAATGGGAAAACATCTTGTTAAAAACCAGCATCTGGGCTTATAAATAGTGCAGAGAACGCAAATGCTAAGAAAACAATGCCTCCTATGATTGTCACTGCAAAAGGAAAAAAAGAGGTTGTTAGATCTTAACAGAAAGGACCAAACACAGACCACATCCAAGGGCTCCATGAATCCTGTCAGAAATCTAATCTACTTATTGACGGCACAACCCTGGCGTTCCCTTAGGCTGGCACAGCAACCTCTACGCTGGCCTAGGGTGTCACAAACATGCCATAAAGCACATTTGTGGCACCCTGTGAGTAGGTTTCCTATATCCACCCCCCCTCCAGCCTTAAACCCAACACGGGGCTTCAGTTCTGCGCCAGCAATTGAGCTGGCACAGATCCGAGAAGCCCCACTGCGCAGGATGGGGGGTTATCCAGGGTAAGGGGAAAAGTCCCCTTACCCCAAGGAGACTTCCAGCCCGCTCCTATCAAGCATTCGATAAAGCGTGAGCCGCACAGCCCTGCTGTACCAGCGCTGGATAGGATTGGGCTGTAGATCTCAGTCACCATTCAAGCCACAATAGAGTTCTCAGGGAACTAAATGATACCAGCAGCATGCAGACTTTAGTTCCTTCTGGTGCACATATGTGCATGTACATAGGTTAATGCTCTCACGTAGAATAGCTCTGGGCTGCAGCGAACACTTGAACATAGCCAAGTTATCATATCAACATTATCCTCAGCAACCTAGCTTCAAGTTTGGAAATTTCCCTATTTTGTCTCAGTTTAGAAAGATTAGCTGCTGCTAAAAGCTGCTCTTTCTAATGTGCTTACTTACCAGTCCGAACAGAGATTTTTTGTGCTATCATTCTTCCTCCAATCACAGCCAAGCCAGTACACAAGCTATGTCCAACTGTTCCACCCACTGCCACACCATAAGGGTCCTGGGCAAATACAGATCAGATTTCAGTGCAGTCTGAAAGCTACAAGCCTTAACACCAGTTTCTCAGCAGGAGTTGTGGTGATGGGGAGGAGAAGGTATTTTCAGAGGAGGTGAACAAATAAAGCTACATGCAGAGAATGTAGAATGTGAGAATAAAGCTACATAAAAAGTTAGCATTAATGAAGAGGGCGATTATATTAGATGGTAGTTTCCTAAAGATGATGAAAAAAAACAGGATACTTTTTAGAAGGGGTGTTATGTTATAGCAGGGAACCAAAGAAATTCACACCTTGTATCTACCACTGCTGTGGGAACAGCACTTTAAACTAATAGTACTTCCATTTTGTTAAACTAGGCTAGCTGCTACTCGCATTAAACAGCATCAGGCATCTGCAGAGTCCCTTTCAGTATCAATCACCACCTGTGTTTGGCTTCTTCTAAAAACAGAGAGGAATAAGGCAACTTCCTTGACCTCTCTTTGTTAGATGAACATAGGTGTTACCTCAGGGTGGGTGAACAAGCAAGGGACAGTAGGAAATAAAGAACTAAAGGCATCTGTATTTTAATAAGGTTTGAAGCAGTCTTATGAAGTCAGAGCTCAGTTTTCTTAGCACTCATTTTACACCACAGAATATAGCCAGAAGTATACTTCCTCTACCACAGAAAGGGAGCTGTGTATTCTCTATCTAAATTTGGCCTAGAAAGTACTTGTGAGCTAATGGATCACTTAAAATTTAGGAACTGTGAGGTGGTCAAAAGGTGCTGAAGAAAGATACTAGCAACAGGACGACTACTACAAGAGAAGGGGAAGTAGTAAGGAAGCAAAGTTAGGTAGAACATTAACAGGTAGAAGGAACTACCTGCCTCGGAACTATCTGAGAACAGCTTCCAGATGCAATCAAAAGCAACTTCCGGATTTTGTCCAAAAACCAGAAGTGGCTTCCGATCGCATCTCAGATCCGTTCTGAGGAGCGGGGAGGCCACCTGCGGTTATGTGGGGCCAGGTCTGCCATCTGCGGATGGTCAAATCCATGGGTGGCAAACCCATGTATAATGAGGGGCCACCCGACGTATAATGAGGGGCCACTGTATAGACTAAAAGCAAACAGCAGTGCAAGAAAGAAGATCATGCCATTTAAGAGTCATGCCCCTGCGAAATCATGACATTGGACTCATCTCATTAGACACTGAAAATTGAGTTTATGTACATCTTATGCATTCACTCACCTCTCTTGCTGCCAGAACTATTGTAGTTAGCTGAGAGCGGTCGCCCCATTCTGCTAAAAATGTTAAAGTAAAAGCTTGCACAAAAATTGGAGAAATAAAATGCAACCATCTTTTCTGAGGTATAGTGGGACCTGTTCCTGTTTCCACATCTCCAGGCCCATTTAATAGTTTTGTTCTCTGGAGCTAGAAACAAAAAGCAGATGCCAAAAGAGAATTAACACTCTTGGAAGGGGAGGTTATTTCACACACTTATGCATCTATTACCAGATTACAGTCCATTTGTTTATGTACTAAAAGAGAGGCAGTTTATCACAAAGTTTGACAATTCAGTCCAGCTCAAGTTTTCTATTCTTCCAAAATCTGTTCCAAGGGCAGAGTTGTGACTAATCTGTATTAGCAACTATGGGTTAACAAACTTCTGGGTTTTCACCACGCCGGAGCCCAGAAATCAAGAGGTAAGGGGCAAGGGAAGGCCCTTCCCAGCACGGGAAGCCTGTGTGCTTGAGCCGCTGTTTTCAGGGCGCTGGTGCGGCCGCTCCGGTGCAGCCGTACCATTCAAGTATCACCAATCAGCAGTCCGCATACCACTAGTGGTACGTGTACCACCGGTTGAGAACTCCTGAGTTAACACATACTGGAAGGGAAAGGGAGAATATGTTTTTGCTACATAACCAAGTTAGAGTGTAGAAGCATTTTCTTGACATGACGACACATTTGCTGGGTCAATTTTAAGTAGGACTTGATATGGCTAAGCGCCCAGGTACTTTCCCCTGGCTTCCCAAATTTTATCAAGAGTACTCCCTTGCCCTATATACAGCACTTTCACTTACTTCTTCATCTTTCTTCTTGAGTTCTGCCTGAACTTCCTCCAGCTCTTCCTGACCTTCATCTGGACTCATCTTCAAGCCTTCTCGGAGCATCCTGATGCCAAAAATTGCAAAGAGTGCTGTCGACACATAGTACGTGTATACTCTGGGGATTACTGTGGTGGCATAGCCAAATAAAACTGGGGAGTGAGAAAAAAAATATTTCAGGTTACCCAATAAGCCAATCTTGCATATTCCTTCTAATAGAATTCAATTTATAGCATCGGATTTGCTATTACCTAATTCAGAGAACTCTTAATTTGTTCTAGTGTGGGGCAATTGACACTGACCACTATCAAACCCTTCTAGGATACAACTGATTTAGATCTTTAACTTGCCCCTGCTAGGTTTGGTGCAACATATTAGATATGTAGCAACAGCACCATCTACCAAGACACAAACTCTAGTTGTTTTTCTTCATGCTCTACTTTGGAGGCCATTTATATATGAAGTTGCCTTATTCTCTACCTGACCAATGGTTTACTCTGACAGACTATAAGTGAGTCTATGCCTCAGACAGAGGTGTTGCCCAGCCCTGCTACCCTTTTGGCTACTCTAGGTCTAACTAGAAATGAGAGATATTAAATCTCTGGAACTCTACTGAGAACATTTTTAACCCTAAACCAGTAGTTCCAAAACTTACCAGTGTCGCGACGCTCTTCCTCCACTGGTGCTGGCCGTGGAATCTGGAAGTGCCTATGACATGTGACGTGATGATGACGTCATCGGCAATTACTTCCAGGTTCCGCGACCGCAGTCGACCCTAAAATCAGCGGTAAGGAGGTCAGGGCAGGCCACAAAAACACCACATGTGACTTGTAGCCCACAGAGCAGAGCCTCTGCTCTGCGGTCTTCCGTATCACGGTTGAACTGTTCAGTGGCTCAGCCAGCACGTGTCCCATTAATCCCCTGGAGTGGAAATCTCTGCCCTAAACAGTTATGCTTACGAAGCTTGTGCTCTACTACTGAGCTATGACTCCTCCTAGACTTTACAGCAAACACCGAATACCACAAGGAAGCAAACATGAATACAGCATTGCTGTGCTCTGCCTGTTGGGTAGCACAGTATTTAGTGTGCATGCAGAAGTAACGTTTACCAATAAAATCCACTGAACTAGGGAGAGTGAGAACATAGCAACAGTACCTACCATGTATCTTTAGAGTACTCAAAGCACTTAACATTATATCTTGTAGCAATCCTTACAACAACCTTGCAAGTTAAGGTCAGTATTACTTCACATATTGCAGATGGGCCAAGACTAAGCAAGTGTGGCTTGCCTGAACTCATGTAATGTGTTTTGGCAGGGGCAAGATTTGACTTGGGAAATCCCTCACTTGCACCATAGTTTAGGGCCCAATCCTATCCAACTTTCCAGTGCCGATGCAGGCGCAGTGCAGCCCTTAGTTAAGAGAATAAATGTTCCCTTATCTCGAGGAGGCCTCCATGACTGCCCCATGCAGCGCACACTCCGTTGGCACAGCTGCATCAGCACTGGAAAGTTGGATAGGATTGGGCCCTTAGTCTCTTAACTATGACACACACATTTCCATTTCATTTTAATGCAATAATGCTTGCCAGCCAACTTTCATTCTTATATTTAGATATATAAATAAAAAGCTAAACTAAAGATAGTAATATATACACAGTGTGTAATATGAAATTCTGAATTTTAGATTGCCTATATTCATTTTGGTTTGATTTCATATTCTCACAGCACAGAGACCAACAGCCCAATCCTAACTCCCTGCGCGATGATGCAGCGGTGTCAATGTGGCCTCCGCTGTATCCTGCAGGGGAGTTCGTCCTCTGGAGGCCTCTGCGGCGTAAGGCAGCATTTTTTCCTTGCCCTGGGGTAAGCCCCAGCAGCCGCCATGGGTCAACTCAGACCTACACCAGCCAGCTGGTGTAAGTCCGTGTTGACCTGGGAAGATGGATTAGGCCTGGGAAGCATTCCAAGTGTCCAGCTATGTTTCAAATGCGTTTACGCCTGGATTCTGGTTTGATAAGTGGAGGCTAGAGTTTCCCTTGCCTCCATAAATTTTTGGCTCAACCTAAATCTTAATGCCCAGGGCTTAACATCTTTAACTTTACAAGACAATTTTCAATCGTCCTGGCTTAAGGCTGTTCATAGGAAGCTGAGGCATTTGGGGTTTTGCCCTGAGGCCATTTTGGCTATGGATCTAGATCATGCAAGAACAATCATAAGGCAGAGGTTATTAGACACCGAGCGGCAGGGGGATATTGGCAGAACCCCAAATTTTCTCGCTGCGGAGAACGTTAGATATATAGTTGCGCCAGCCACCTCTCTCTCACTACTTGAGTTCCCAAGGCACAGGAGGGCTTTTTTCCTAGCCAGGTGGAGAGCGCTCCCCTCGGCATTTGTCGAGGGTTGCTACAGGAGGATCCCTATTCTTAAAAGGGTCTGCTCTTGTGGCTCAGCAGAAGTGGAAACAATTGAACATGTCTTGTTTCGCTGTCTATTCTACCAGGGAATCCGTGCCAAGTTTATTTCTCCCCTGACTAGGGAATTCTCAGACTTGCCCAATGTAGTGATGACTAACCCTTGGTTCACAATTTGGAGCGCAAGCTTCCTGGCAGCTGCCTGCAAAATCTGCAAGGGTATTGTTGGTAATGAGGAAAAGTTTTAACTTCTAATTATTATTTGTTTCTCTGTTTCTTGCATGCATATGTGTATCTGATAAATTTTAGTTTTGATATTTAGTAACATGTAATGCTTGCTTTTTGTTTTTAATATGGTTGTATTCTGTCTTTGACCACATTAATAAATGAAGTTGGCGGCCTGGGAAGGAGGTTGGGATTTGGCAGGTGCCGCTGCCACCAAACCCACCCCCTTCCCAGGTCTGATCCGCCCACCTCACCTCCCCATTCCACCCACACCCACCGTGTCCCACCCCCCTCCCCACCTTCCTCCCAACCCCTCTGCGGGCTTACCTGTTCTGGCAGGCGTCCACTGTCTGCTGTCACGCAGATCTGGCCGCTTGCGGCAGCAGCCAGACCCCATGCACTGGCGCCGTCGCATTTGCGACCGCTGGAAAGGGGTTTACGTCACCGGAACACTCATTCCGGCCCCTTATGATTGGGTCACAAGACTATTTCTCAGTTTTGACCAATGACATTGTAGAATAACTGGAAGGTTGGCCACTAATACAACTTGCCAACAGTTCCATTAAGTCATACAAAGTATTAGTTTAACGTATGGAATTTTCTACTTTGTTACAGAAGAATAGTTTGTCCATTGATGGGGTAATACCAGTGGTTTTTTTTTTTTTTTTTACACAAACTATTCACATTTTCAGATACAGTGGTGCCTCGCAAGACAAAATTAATTCGTTCCGTGAGTCATGTTGTCTTGCGAATAATTTTGTCTTGCGAGTCACCTCCCCTGCCGTGCTATTTACTTTTAAGTATTTACAGTACTCACAGTTCCCAGAGCTCCGCTCTAGTAATGCACACCGTTTCTGGAAGGGAAGGGAAGTTTTATCTCTGCTTTGCCTTTATCTCTGCTGGTGTTAGCTATTTGTCGGGTGATAATCGGTGTGGCCTCGGGCTGTACTGTTTGCAGTCTGCTAACCCTCTTGAATACTTTATTCAAATGGCAAGTGTAGCTGTCGCCTACAGTATCCTCCTGCCGCGGTGCCGGCCAGGCTAAGGGGCGGAGCAGGCACCACTAAATGCACCATTACCTCTCGGCCGTGCAACAGCTGAAGAGGCTTTCCTCGGCGTGAGGGCGGCTCCTGTGTGAGTCAGTAAGAGACTCGAAGCAGGCAGGCAGACAGCCTGTGCCGAGTTGCTGCTGCCGCTTCCAGGCCAAAACGAAGAATGGGTAGGGTCTTAATCAGTACACCTACTAGGATGGGAAGTTTTTCAGGATGGTAGTTTTATCTCTGCTTTGCCTTTATCTCTGCTGGTGTTAGCTATTTGTCGGGTGATAATCGGTGTGGCCTCGGGCTGTACTGTTTGCAGTCTGCTAACGCTCTTG
This sequence comes from Plestiodon gilberti rubricaudatus, assembly GCA_026170595.1. NCBI lineage: Eukaryota > Metazoa > Chordata > Lepidosauria > Squamata > Scincidae > Plestiodon > Plestiodon gilberti. Next base: position 78,545,407 of record JANXHW010000005.1, on the reverse strand, counting down.
AATACTTTAACATTTGAATAGATTGTGGCTTTAGGAGCTGAGTGTTCCACAAGACGAAATTGTTTTTGCAAGAAAATTTGTCTTGCGAGTCACCAAAAACCTTGCAAAATGCTTTTGTCGTGTGAGTTTTTTGTTGTACGAGGCATTTGTCTTGTGAGGCATCACTGTAATTGTTTAAGTCTTTGAACTTGTTACACAGCCAGTATCTTGCAATTTTTTATAGTTCAACCATTTCACTAAGGGTATTTTTGATGAATGAAGCTGGCCAACATGTATATTATGGTAACTGACTCATGAAGTCTTTTCTGTATTCTTATACTGCATGCAAGTATATACAAATCCTGTGAATAGGACCATTCACAGGACTTGTCTCAGAGAAGATACACTGCCAAACCCTTTTAGTATAACCTTCTCACCATTTCATGCTTACTGCATGGGCTCCAAACATTACAATCAGAGAAGGCCAATTTTGATTGTCAGATTACTTCACTGGTTCCCTTTTCTCAATTGCTAATGAAGACCCAATTTCTTTCCAAGATGACTGATAACTGCCTATTAAACATTAGTACTGAAACTAGCCGCCTTAAAAAAGAAATACCATAATAGATATCACTAAGGAACTCTAGCCACGTTTCAGCTGGATTGAATACATTAGCAAAATATGACACCGTTCAAAGTTATTGCTTCTTTGGATTGCAGCCTATGCACATACAGAAGAAAACTGGATGTTTTCATGGCAGCAATTCCTTCTTATTGGCACACAAGGCACTCTTCAGTAGCAGGAACTATTGGGACAAAATAACCCAAAAAGCAAGCTTTGATTATACTGGACAACACAAAATTGGCCCTGAAATGAAAAGAGCTCATCTTGACTAACTTCGACATGCTAAAAACAAAAATGACAATAAAATATGTCGATTGGCTCTAAATTAGGAGAAGCAGTCCTCATTGCGTACATAGGTGTTGTAAGTGCCGTCGGGCATTTACCAGCACATATCTATAGAACTATCTATTGCAGATCTCTCACAAACTGGAGCCAATTTTGCATTTTTATTGTCATTAGTACCTCAAAACCTATAAGAAATGACTCATTTAATCTTTGGGGGCATGACCTTTGTCCAAATTTGTTGTCCAGTGTTGTGTGGTTCCCTTCCTCCACGTATTGTTTTTTCAATCAGTCTAAATTTATGAACAGAGAAATGACAGCACGAACCTGATAAACATGTCATCAGCCCTAAGGCAAGCATAGCCCCAGCCAGCACTGTTAAGCGGTTGTAGCGCATTGCCATAATGGCTGCAATAAAGAAAGTCTTATCGCCAAGTTCAGAGACGATGATGACGGATATGGCGGCCACAAATGCATGGATAAATCCCAGGTTAGTTTTATCTGTAGAGTCTTCACTAACAGAACGAACTGGAGAAACTGGAGTAGGCCCTTTCTGAAAAATAAATACGGATAAATTAGCTTTTTTTTCCAACTCAGTTTAACATTTAGTCTACAGTTTTAGCATATTTTCCATGGAAGATTATATTTCATCTCCATCTCTTTTCACATCCTAGACCTCTGCAAACTATGAAAGAACATCAACGTATATCCAGTTGCTTAATCAAAGAATTTATTTGCATATATTGCACTACTGATGTTATTTTCAGAATCAACGAGTAATAAGAGGCTTAAATTAACGATGTTACCATGTAAATCTTCAGCTACTAATGTTTCTAGTATTGGGGCAGATAACATATTAAGCTTACGTTCGGGTACTATACTTGAATACCAAAGTCATAAAAGCTCAGTTTGTTGAATGTGGACAGAGATATAGTACTTCTCAGAGCATGTGCACTGTTAAGCAATTCTAGCTCTTCATTCCCTTGATACACAAGGTATCACAGAACTTCCTTAGCAGGTTTTTAAAAGCCAATTGTCTATTCACTTATGGTGAAGCCACCTGAAACTACAACAAAGAGAAACTTCAGCAGGAGAGGGAATGTTTATTGTGATGCTTTGCAGAGCCTACCAGTACAAATATGTACCAGAAAAGTAGCCATGTTAGTAATGGTTGCTGCAACAGCTTCTCCCCTGCAGCAACTTGAAGGGCCAACAATCCTTATGCCACAATAAAAGCATAAACGATGTGACAATTAAAGTAGTTAAGATGCGAACTGATTACCAGGAGAGACTTAAAAAGAATTGAACATTGTAGGTCTTTCAGAATGAGATTGTACTTTTGCATACATTAAAACACACTACCCTTTTGCTAGAAACTACTCAGCACACATCCCTGCTTGCTGCACACTAGCAAGCAGATTACAAATATTACATACATTTATATCCCAACCTTCCTCCAAAACAGTTCAAGAAAGCAACATGGCTGTCTCCTATTTGCCTCGTGACAATCTTGTAGGGTAGGTTAGACAAATCAAGACCACTCAGCAATTTTCCAGACTAAATTAAAATTTGACCAGGTCTTCTGACCCGAGACCAATATTCTCAACTACCTCACACTGGTCTCTTAAATGGTATCAAAATATTCCCACTATATTGCCATCAATATTTCGGTGCTATTGTGGCAACAATGAGTGAATTCCAGAGGGATAGCTGTGTTAGTATGTTGCAGCATCAGTAGCATTTTAAAAACCAACCAATTTTATTTCAATAGAAGCTTTTATGGACCATAGTCCACCTCAGTTGCATCTGATGTAGACTTGTCCATATTAAAATTATACAGTAATACAAGACTGTTATAAGCACTCCATTATAAGCCTAGAGAAGAGGCCAGGTTATACCATCCAATTTAAAACAGTGACATTTAGATGGCTGAGAAGGAACTACCGGTAATTTCTAAGGCAATGTACCACCGGGAGGGTCCTGGAGCCCTTCAGAGAGTTGGGGGAGGCTTGTGCTACCCTCTGTAGGCTCCCTGATCTTCAGATTGCCGCTCTGCAGCGATTTACGACACATTTTTAAAAATTCGTGGCAAATTAACATTTTTAAAAAAAATCTGCCAACACTGGCCCCGCCCCCGCAAGCACTCAAAGTTCTCTCTGCCTTGCGGGGAGAATTTTGAGAAACGCTGCTCTACTATACATACCCAGATATAAGATATTACTTCAAATTGATCAATACTTGCCTACTTCAGCATGTTTTTATCCTATTCTACCACTCTTGTTAATATTTAGTGTTTTAATGACTTAATCATGATTTATCACTGAAGGCAGCTCAGCAAAGATTGAAGTATAAGCTACTGTGCACTTTAGACCTTGAGTCACCTGCACATTACACTTTCATAGCACTTTACCATGAAGTAACTGTAGTCCCCCATATAGAGAGCAGTTACCTTGATTGACTTTTTGCTGAACTCAAAACACTATTCATCCCACAAGCAACTATTCAACTTCTTTGGTGTCTCCAAATTTGTCACTTTATACTTAAACATCCTTTAGAAAGGAAATAAATGTTCAGTCCCACCAAAATCAAGATCAGCACAGTACCATTAGCCAGTCTGAACCTAACAAGCAGCGAGAATGGGAGGCCCCAGAACGGAAAGGAAATTCAAATCCCCTCCAAAGGGGAATTCAAAGGGGATTTTGAATCCCCTTTCCGTTCTGGGGCCTCAAATTCTCGCTACACCGCTGGTGTAAGTTGGATAGGATTGCGCTATAAACAAGTTTCACCAGCAGCCCTTTGTCACCAGTGATTCAACTATCAATGAAGGTGAAGATCAGGTACAACATGAAAAGCTGGTTGTGTTGATAAAGAACATGGCAACATCTCCAAGTATGCTTAGACCAAGTACCCATGTTTTCCAAACAGATATAGTAAGTTATATCATGTTGGTTAGTTGAGTGGTATGAAAGTTAATTATGTTTTGAAGGAGACATATGCTGAGAGTGGAGGATGACCTTAGTTTCCTTTTATAACACCCTTTCTTGCTATTCGATAATCAATTAAAAAAGTCAGTCTTCTGAGGGAAGTTACCCCTTCTATGCTCAAGAAGCATTTATAAAACCTTTATTAGAGGACTGTGTGAATACATATCAACAGCATTTTGTCTTGTACAATGAATAAGCTCTTGAACAGTAAGAGCACAATACAGGAATTGTGGTAAGGTTCTTAATATACAATTGAGCAAGACTGGCATGTTAATATCAATATAACTTTACAGTAGCTACATTTTGAAGTACTTTAATATATCTTGCTTATTGGACTATCCCTTAACGTACCCCTGAACTGATATTCTGAGAAAAGAACAAATTACTACATCCCCTGGAAGCAGAGGCCTCCATTCATATTCAAGAGGAGAACACTGATGAGGAGCTGCAAAAGCCAGTTAATAGAAACACGAAGAATGAAATTAAGGAATTTGAGTTGCTTCCATTTACCTTCACCTTGCAACACCAAAATCCCTAAAGCTTATTCATCCCCAAGAGTGCCAAGGGGTCACCATGGTCCTAGACATCTGAAATCGGGTTGTCATTTTGATTGCATAACTTGGCAACTCCACAATTTTAAGGCTTTGGTCTCTTGAATGCCAAGTTGTGCTACACTTAATTCACTTAATTCTTCAACAACAGTGTGAGGTAGCTGCAGTTCTAAACACCTGCAAGACTTTCAAGCAAATCCTTCCCCTTTCCAATTTTAGGTAGTACAATGTTAATTACAGTATATAAAAACACTCTTAACCTAATTAATCCCCCCCTTTAAACCTCTTTGTCCTGGTCACAATTAAACTATTAAAAAGTGGCGACGGGGGTGGGGGAGATATATGCACATTAGAGAGACTGCTCATAACACATGCCATATGTTAAGTGGTATTTTTGTTGGGGACGTCATACTTTGTGCCCTTCTCAGTGCAGTAACTAGAAACTCTTGGTCTTGTAGCCTCACCATTTCTACTTTTAATGAATTTAGCACTACCCTCTCCCATCTGTAGTCATGCTGTTCTGTAAGCAAGGATTATATAATAAAGAAAACACGTGAAATAAAAAAGTGTCTTCGCTTTACTGCTGAAGAATTGCAGCCTGAGCATCAGAGATCCTCTCACCCCAGGGCAGATGCAGAACTCCTACAGGCCTAATATTTCATACCTAAACCCCCCCCCCCCACACACACACACAACATTTCAGAGGCAGTCCAACGTTTTTCTGGAATGTTTAAGGCCTGCAGCAATAATCTCATACCACCACTTAAACTTACACAGGTACTCAGCTGGCACCCAATGGTACCAGCTAGTTTTCACCACCACCTAACTACTGCCCCCACCTGACCAATTTGGGGGGAAGCCCCCTGTCTGAAAACCTAGAGATTATATACTATCGATCGAGTCCATATTAGCGAACAAAGAAGAGAGGAATTGTGAATAAGTATTTTTTTCGGGGGGGGGGGTTGCACAGGTTGGAGGATGGATAGTTCTCAAAGAGGTAAAAGCCTGGTTTTGTCAGTTATACATAGCGAGGCCAAAAGGCAATAAAAATCAAGAGGCATACTGTTGGACAGTACAGGGCTATTGCCAAAAATTCATACGCTTTTTTTTGGCCCCACTGTTTCCTTTGGTCTTGTGCTTTCGATGAACGCAGATACAGTACGTCTGTCTCTGCCAATGGAGCATAAACGCTTCATGTCTCTCTGCCAGCTTCCGGGAACGCTTGGGCCACAGGACTTCTTTTAGGTGCTGTAAGGCACCTACCAACAGGGCTCCTCCGCCCCGCAAGCACCTATAATTTAAGTTACTCCAAAGCGCCCCGGAAGCGAGGGCTGCGCTCCTGCCCTACCCTTCCCTCTCAAGAGCCAGCCGAGAGAGGCTTCTGCGAAAAGGCTGAGCAGCAGGTGGACGCCTCCATGTTCCGGAGGGCTGGGTGGGCTGGCCCCGCGCGGGGCTTCCAGGTTCGCATCCCCGGGACGGCCACAGAGTCCGCCCCTTCGGGGCACCGGAACCCGAGCCTGCTGGAGGGGAAGTTCCCGCGTCCGGGTCAGGGGCGCGGGCGAGCTGCCCGAGCCCGGCTCCTGCCACGCCGCCGCCGCCACGCGAGGGGGACGGGCCTGCTATGCCTCACCTCGGCCCCGGCGAGCTCCGGTCCTTGCACGGCGGGCTGCCTCTGCTGGTCCTGCGGCGGCGGCGGCTCCCGGTCCTGGCGGGTCTCCGGCTCGGGGGCGGCGAAGGGGGCCGCCAAGCAGAGCAGAAGCAGGAAGTGAAGCGGCCGCAGCCGCGGCGGGCCCCCCATGTCGCCCCACACCGAGCCCGGCTGGCCTCTCTCTCTTTCTGGCTAGTGGGCGCGGGGCCGTCGGCGCTTCCCCATCGCCATCACCGCTGCTTCCGCCAAGCCAACCCCAATCTCGCGCTCGGCTCTTTGCCACGCAACCGAAGCCTAGGAGATGGCCCGCCCCGCCTCAACAACCGCCTCCCTGATTGGCGGCAGAGCCGGAACTGTCACGGTTGTACGATCCTCTCTTTCAGCCAGAGGAAGGTTGACTGGTCTTGCCGGGGAGGAAGAAGACTTTTGAGTGACGTCACAAGTCCTGCCGTACCCCGGGCGGGCGAATCCAACCCAACACCGCCAGGGCCACCGCCAAATTGCCACCAAATCCGGCGGCAAGTGCACCCCCGGTGCGTGTCGCCCCCCCCTACCAACGCCTCTGCCCAGGTTGCCAGATATCTACCTAATATTACCCTTCCTTTAGCCATGCCCTAATCCGAAGAGAGAACTCGGCCACCTCAAAATTCCTACAGGACTTATGGTCAGGGTCTGTGTCATTCCAAGTTTCTGATGGGATTCTCAGCAGTGATGGGGACAGAGGGAGCAGGAGGGGGTGGTGAGGGTGAGATGCTATGGGGTCTGCAACAAATTGTAGGGAGTAAGATTAGGGAGGGAGGGAGGCTTGGATAGAAGCCTAGAGAATTTTGGATGATACATATTTTTGCTCACACGGAAGAACATCAGTTCATGGGAGAAAATGTATGGACAAAGAAAGCTCATGTGAATCACCTCGCAGTGGCGTAACTAGGGTGGTTCGAGTGGTTCAGCCGAACCAGGCGCCACCTGCTGCGGAGGCGCCGCGGCACTGGCGCCGGACTCGAGTTGGTAAATTGAGTGACTTGCGAGGCGGCGACTTGCGACTTTTCGAGTCACTCATCACTGAAGGAGGGGGTGGTCAGGGGTCAGCAGCGGCGCCAGGGTCCCTGAGGGGTGCCCCCCCCAAAATCATGCGCGGCCTAAAGGCCGCGTGAAAGTTCCCTAGGGGCACCAAATCCCCCCCCCCCCGAACCAGGCCCAAAAGTCTTGTTACGCCCTGTATACGAACACTTGAGAAGAAGTGCCTTGCCCTTGCTGGGTACGACCCAAGGGCCCACCTAATCCAGCAAGCATTCCCAACATGACCAATCAGATGCTTCCAGAAGGCCCGTATCACATGAAGGTGATCTTTATTGACCCTTGCTTTTCCCCACTGCCTTGTATTCAAAGGTGTACTGTCTCTGTCCATGGAAGTGCCATTTTGCTACCATATTAGCAATTGCTGTTGTTGTTGTTCAGTCGTTCAGTCGTGTCCGACCCTTCGTGATCCCATGAACCACATCCCGCCAGGCCTTCCTGTCCTCCACTATCTTCCTGAGTTCGCTCATTTTCATGTTCGTTGCATCGGTGATGCTGTCGAACCATCTCATCCTTGGCCTTCCCCTTCTCCTTTTGCCTTCAATCTTTCCCAGCATCAGAGTCTTCTCCAGAGAGTCCTCTCTTCGCCCCACATTTTGCTTGCTTGACAACTGCACTGCCAAACTGCTCAAACCAGAAATCACCACAGTGATGTGCTAATCTAACCTACTGCTGTAATGGATTGCATCTCTCAATTTCCATACATTTCTTACATTTATTTTGTGACTTCTATAAAAAGCAAGGAAGGCTGAAAGGCTGCTACTTTGGTGTAAAAGGTTTTTGCCCTTTCTTTGTAGCCCCCTCCCTCCTTATTTTTATTCACAAGAAATTAGCAATTGAAAACCAGTAAATCCTGGGGAAAAGACGAGCCTTATGATGAGAAGAGTAACTTTAAAACAGTGAGATTAAAAATAAATATAACAAACACAATTTGAAGACCTGGTGCTGAAAAAATTAGATGTGATAAGTCGGCTGAAAATGATCGGTATTGGCACAAATGCAGCCAAGTTAGTTTCCAGGAACATCACAGTTTACTATTTAGCAGCTTCTACGTTTAGGATGAAGAAGAACTAAAGAGCCTCTTGATGAGGGTGAAAGAGGAGAGTGCAAAAGTTGGCTTGAAACTCAACATTAATAAAACTAAGATCATGGCATCTGGTCCCATCAATTCCTGGCAAATAGAAGGGGCAGAAATGGAAGCAGTAACAGATTTTACTTTTCTGGGCTCCAAGATCACTGCAGACGGAGACAGCAGCCATGAAATTAAAAGACGCTTACTCCTTGGAAGGAAAGCTATGGCAAACTTAGACAGCATAATAAAAAGCAGAGATATCACCATGCCAACAAACGTTCGCATAGTCAGGGCGATGGTGTTCCCAGTAGCAATGTATGGTTGCGAGAGTTGGACCATAAGGAAGGCTGAGCGCCGAAGAATAGATGCTTTTGAACTGTGGTGCTGGAGAAGACTCCTGAGAGTCCCTTGGACTGCTAGGAGATCAAATCAGTCAATTCTAAATGAAATCAACCCTGACTGATTTGGCCACCTAATGCGAAGAGAGGACTCTCTGGAGAAGACTCTGATGCTGGGAAAAATTGAAGGCAAAAGGAGAAGGGGAAGGCAAAGGATGAGATGGTTAGACAGTATCACCGATGCAACGAACATAAAAATGAGCAAACTCAGGAAGATAGTGGAGGACAGGAAGGCCTGGCGGGATATGGTTCATGGGATCACGAAGGGTCGGACACGACTTAACGACTGAACAACAACAACAAAGAGCAAAATAACTAAAAGACATTGGGCATATAAGTCTTAGGGTCAATTCACACATGCATGTTTGTTACTGTTGTAAACACACTTGTGAATTGGTCATTCTTTTCAGTGTCAAGTTGGGCCCATCGTCAAATGCTGAGTAAACTAGTGATGAGACTCAAGTAATAAACATGCATGTGTGAATCAGAGTTCCAAAATGACACTAATATTTACTGTGTTGGTCTTCCCTCAAAGTAATATAATGGTTCAGGTGGTAACTGAGCATAACTGAAATAATGGCATATTCTTCCCCTGTTTATCCCTGTCTCCATTTCCCTCCTCCTCTTCTGTTGTTTCTCTTGTGTCCGTTATCTAGATTGTAAGCTTCTTGGGGCAAGGACCTGCCCTTTCAGTCTTTGTAAAGCACCATGTATGTGGATGATACATCATAATATCATCTCTGTTCTTGGATCAACTGTGTCAGTAGTGTTGGAATCTAGTTACACTGTCTTAGCAGTAAGTAATTGAACTCAAGTGCCTGGATTCAGCTAAGAAGATCTCGATGCATAAACAGGATTGTAGGCACATATAACTTACTGGATTGAGAACTGTGAGCATACATTCAGGAGCATGTCCAAATGCGATTGCAGTCTACTGCCACTGCACCTTTTTGTATTAGGGTGTACATCCCAATGAGCATTCAGATGTGCATCCCCATTGTCACACAACTGGCTACACATTCAACAGTTTTATGATGCAGAACTAGAGCTGGATTGGGGCCAGCGGAACTTACTTCCAAGGAAACACGTGTAGAATTGGGCTGCTAGTTTTGTTGTACAGAACGTTTCAGCTATTTTGGGAATGAATAGCCATTCACTCAAGCTGCACACCTTTGTGTACTTACCCTAGAGTAGTCCCACCAATGTCATTGTTCGCTGCCATGATGAAGCAAGCAGTTTGAGGATTGCAGCCTCAGCAGCCTTGACATTTTGTCTCCAGAGCGCAAAGTGCTATGTTGACATAAGCCCCGGCATTTACTTCGGCAGCTTCTCCTGACAGTGCATTTTGGAGGTCCAGCTGTTTGTGTGAATTCAGGCCAGAGTGACACACTGCATTGTTTGTTCACTGCTGCTACACATTTCTGAGTATTAAAAAATGGGCTAAGGAGGACCTTAAGAGCAAGGTCTCTTGGTACAGACCTGTCTGCTGACCGTAGCCAAACAACCTGACAGAATCAGTAATGTTTTTCTGTTTACAAGATTGTTAATTGCAGCAAGAATGCTGCCAGTGTTAAAAAGCCTTGAAGCAAAGCCAGGTGTCTGCTTGGGAACGAAGCCCAGCTTCTGTCACTGAAAGCACCTAATGGAAAAGAGAATCACAGCACAATCCTAGGCACGCGTACTCAGACGTTACCTTCACTGCGTTCAGTGGGACTTACTCTCAGGTATCAATTTTGTGCAGATTGATAAGGAATTGCAGTATTTTTGGTCTGGTTCATACTTGCATCTACATCACTCAAATAATGAAATGACAAATGAGCACTTGACTCAGTTGTATGTGTGAAACAGCAACTAAAAACACGGTGTGCTAAATCCTATGCGCTGGAAGAGCAATGGCATGCGAGCTAGACCTATACAATAACAGTGGGTATATGTGTTTATCAGTAGGGGTTACCACCTATTCAGTTCCTAGGTTAAAAGCTTGTGGCTTTTGTGGTTAAAATACTTTGTGCAACTTAGTTCTCCTGTGAATGAGTTTTGTTTTTTCCCCTTCATAGCTCTGCTAACACTATGAATATTCTGCCTGTCACTGTTTGGGCTGCAATAGTTCTTTTGCAATCAATCATGCATGTATAAATTGGCTCTTTTATTATAGTTCCTTTCATTCCAAGATCCGTGTTTCCTCATTATTATTAGGAAACATAAGGCTGTTTTACTGTAGCTTCTCTTTTCTTATTTAAGAATACAGCAGTCTATTTTCTTCAGACAGTTGAATTTAAATTCTTTAAAACTCCAGGGAGGGAAAGACACATCTTGAAAATTAAACAGATGCCCTATAATATGCTGTGCTTCCTTTTTAGCAATAAAATTGTATGCAATAGCCATGCATTGAGGTGTAGAAAGTAATTCTGTGATCTGCTCTTTCGGCTTGATGATATATCAAACAGGTTCTCGGGAGGGGCCTTACTGACAGCTGTACCAATGCAGTTTAACAAATTACGTGTGACACTGCAGGAATATTACTCCTGTGTTTTAAACTGATGGTTATGAAGGTTTACTCCCAAAGAATGGGAAGATTTCAGGGTTCATAAAAGGCAGCTATAGGGGTTAAAGAAACACTGCCTCCAGCAGCCTGGTAGTATAGATCTGTACGTAACGTTACAAGATGGAAGCCTGTCCAACAGCTTCAACAGTCATCTTCTAATGGATAACAGACTTCTGGCCAAGATGGCAGTGCCTTCAGAGGCTTGCACTCTGAATTTTTCATCCTTTTAAATGAACTTCTTTTAGTTTACTTATGTCAGTGGTTCCCACCCTGGGGGTCGCAACCCCCCCAGGCCAGCGGGAACCACGGTGTACCCACTTAAGGGACATGGCGACCCGGCAGGAGGGCAGAACGGCGCCGATGGCACTTCCGGGTTCCCACCGAATGAAAAAAAGGGGTTTTGAACTCACCCGTCTGTGGTGGCTGGGGATGCTGCAAAACCAGCGTTCTCGCAGCTGCAGCAGTCGGGTGAGTTCAAAACCGCCCTTTTTCTTTGGGCGGTGGCAGGAACCTGGAAGTGCCGTTGCTGCCATCCTGCCCTCCTACCAGGTCACACACACCTGCAAGCACTTAACGGTTCCTGAAGTGGAACAAGAAGTGGGCGGCCCTGTCTACTAGACCATCTGTGTTCCAGTACTGGTTGGTTTTAAGATGACCCTCCTTCCCCCTGCATCATGGGATTCTGTTAACCTGGGAGAGAGGCTTTTCTAAGCCAGCCTCTTTCTCACTGGGCTTTCTAGCTTTTGCGTGTTGGCTGACCTTTCCCCAGACCTATCCCAGTTTACCCAGGCACAGAATGAGAGCGCAATCTCGTGTAACTTTATAATGGCAGAGCGCACGCTCCACTGTTCTAAAGTGTCGCAAACATGCTGTGAAGCACTGTGCCGCCTGATCGTCCCTGCGGCTGCCAGATACAGGTAAGGGGAGCACTGGTAGGGCGGTCCGAGAGGCCAGGGGTTGGCCAAGCCAGCCCAGGGGGCGGGGGGGGCGGGATGGCAGCCGCCATATCCCTGGCCCGTTCCCAGCCATTACATGGCCTCCACAGACTTACTCCAGCTAAATAGCTGACGGAAATCCGAGGAGGCCCATTGGGGCCTCCCCGCATTACACTGGGGGAAGGGGATGAACGTCCCCTTCACGATCGGCCTGGAACGGGGATAGAACCCAGCCAGTGACCCTTGGGCCGCCCCCGGATACTTACATTGGATTGTGCTGCCCAGCAGGGAGTGGACACCATCACTAGGCCCACCTAGTGCTCTTTTTGCCCAGTCTTCTTTTTACAGCCAACACAGAAGACTCCCATTTCTCACAGCCTTTAATCACATATACCTTTAATCAAATCATGTTGCCTACTGACACTAGCCGAGGGCTCCAGAAAAAGAGCTAAAATAACTTGTGAAAGGGGATGATCTTCAGTTGGGAATTAGGGTGTGCATTAGCATGTGTGTCCAGGGCTAGCAGGGAATTACCTCTGCAAGGTCCTTAAAACCATGTAGCTGGCCACATAGTGAATTCACATAGTGAATATTTCTTGTTTTCATATGCCATACCTGTGTCCATTATTTTTTCAGAAACACCTAGGCATTTCAAAGTGTTTTGGATCATTTCAGTCAATCTTCTCTAAATAACTACTTGCCACCTGAAGCCCTCCGAGTTCATTAAGTGTGCAATAAGATATTTCACATGAAAAACTTAAAGGAGAAAGGGTAGGTATGCTTTCCGACATTTTGGGTAGTGCTTGAAGTTGCTCTGGTAGAAATCATGGCACAAAAGAGCACTCACTCCCTGGCTAAAGAGCACATACATCACAACTAACCACCAAGTTAAATTGTTAAACCCAAACGTGATGTCCATCGACAAGTATATCAGGAGTTCAGCAAAGTAGTGTGGACAAGACACCATTTCAAACCAATTGCCAAAAGGAATGCGGTGATCCAAATTCACTACCTTTCCTGCAAACAAGGAGGAAGCACAGTGGTTAGTCTTGTTCACTGAGGAGTAAGTGTGACATTCATCAAGCTTTCACCAATTCAAATCCGTTACACAGTGGACCCTCGCTATCTGCGTATCCGGCATCCATCCATGGATTTGTCTCAATGTGGATATGGGGGCCACCTTAAGAAACAAGTTTTAAAAGTTCCTTACCTTTTCGCTGGCAAACGATCCGTTTGCAGGGCTGTAGACAGTGAAATCTTGCTCCTGCAGCCTCTTCCAGGTCGCTCGACTTCCCCCCCCCCGTTCCCCAAGGTTGCCCCAGAATGCATTGGGGTGAGCCTGGGGAAGGAGGGGGGGAAGTTGAGCAAGTTGGAAGAGGCTGTAGGAGCACAATTTCACTGTTTATAGCCCTGCAAGTGGAGCGGTTTGAATTCATATGCCACTTAAAATTTGCTCCAGATTCTCATGATCAGGCCCAAACTACAGGTGATGGAAGCAGATCTGCATCATAAAGGCTTGTCCCAATCATGTCTACAGCGGGGTCTGAGTCAAACACTAATAGGAGGGTGCTAAAATCTTTCCCACCTCCTGCAGTTTACCTCCCCTACAGCCTGTTCCTCAACATAACTCCTCCCCTCCCCCGGGTCAGTCTTCTGTACTGGAATATCTTCCCCATATATTTCCATATAAAGAAAACTGCCTGGGAGAGGGCCTACAGAAAAACAAGCACAATAGGGGTGGGGGAACAGTTTGGGACCCCTACCATTCATCCCCTTTACTCTTTGGACCCCCACCTTGTGAGTGATTGGGGTACATCTGTATTTTTAGTCTGGACCTCAGTGTCATCAGTGTTCTGCAAGGGACAGGTTTTGGATAAGGCAAGTGGTGTAGTAACTTTTTTAGGCTGGGAAGAAAAAAAAAGTGGACTACAGAGGCAGCAAAATATCTCACCTGAATTGTTTTTCCTAAGATTAGCAAGAATCACATGAGATCTATGCTGATGAACAGAGGCCCAGATGAACATTAGGAGTCCAAAGGCATGATACCAGGAGACTGTAAGCTGCTGGTTTTCCCCTGAATGATGCAAACATAGGGTATGATTATATGTTAAGAGGATCAGAACCTGTATTTCTTCAACTAACTATCTACTCAGGAGGAAGCTCCGCTGACCTCAATGGAACTTCTTTACAGGAAATACCTGTATTATGCAGGGAAAAGGAGTGAAGGAGGTGCTAGACAGCACAAGAGGTAAGTGAACAAAACAAGGAATGTTCCGCAGCAGTAAATGAAATCCTTTTTTGTTGCTTCCTTGTGCAACTCAGATGACTAATGGGGAACTCTTTCACAGAAGTAAAGGCATTTTGTGACAAAAGAGGCAGCCCACAGATGCTTGTGATAATCCTAAAGAACTCAGCTTGAGTTTAATAGTGCATTCCTAAGACTCAAACTGGAAGAAAAAGCGGAACATCGCATTGTGACAATTTGTATGACCTCTTCAAAGTCAGAACTGATGCAGGCAGAGCAAATTCATTATTCCCCCCCCCCCCGGGAATGTGATGCTCCCACCATGCAACTGGAAATTTCCCAGGGTGGCCGGTCTCTGCTTGATTTTAGTCTTGGCGGTGGCAGCAATTACTATCGATTTATTCCAAAGTAAGAGTGCTTTCTTTCTCTACCTTATCTAAAAAATTTATATTACTGTACTTCATTTCAGAGAAAGCAAAATTGCACACGCCCCTACGTTTAGCTGTCACTGAGGTGCCAAACCCGTGTCTGGACCATACCACTTCAGACTGCAGCTAAGGTTTCACAATATTGATTGCTCCTCTGTACAATAAGATCCCCATAAAGAAGTCTAGCCTAGATCTTGCCTTCTCCCAGGCAGCTGGTTCTTTTATGCACAGGGAGTGCTTGTACAGGGAGAATTCTGTTATGTGAGCCAGTGTTTCCCAAAACTGTGGGTCAGGACAGTTTCCCAAACTGTCCCGATTTCTAGTAGGTCACGAGGACATAAGCAAAGCATTGCTGGATCAGGCCAAAGGCCCATCTAGTCCAGCTTCCGGTATCTCACAGTGGCCCCATCAGATGCTTCAGGGAGCATCTTGCAGAACCTCCAATGAAAAAAATGGGTGATGGAAAGGTCAGACAACTGCCTCAAGCCCTGAGGCTATTCAAAAAAAATCAGACAGCTGCTAATTGCCCTGTAAACTGCTGAGCTCCTGCAGTTTGCAAGGAGCTGAACTCCTGCAGACTGCAAGCTGGTGTACATATAGGGAGTCAAATGTTTGAGTGTCTTTTTCCTGGTGCGTTTTTCCCAAGTCCATCAATGACAGGTAGCAGGGGCAGGTGAAGGGTGGATCACATAACTAAGCCCCTCAAGCCTTGAGGCTATTAATTAGGGCTGCCTTATGAGAAATAGATCAAGGTTTTTTTTTGTAAATAAATAAAAATATTTATTTCTAGATTTTTTTTTAAGTCTTGTAAAGCGAGGTGGGTTCTGATAAGAGTGTCTTGGGTCCCAGTACGAAAAGGTTTGGGAAACACTGCTGTGAGTCCATATCTGCAGTTTGAAGTGGTTTACCACCTCAGTGAGAATTAGACCATCTCTTCAAAAAAATAATAATCAAAAATCAAAGTCAAGCTGCATCTACTCATACAGCAGAAGGAGGGAGGTAAGTTCTGAAGTGGTAGAATGAAGGATACATCACACTTCAAGTGGGACATAATGTTTTCAAATACTCCCTGAACTTAAAAACTAGCACAGTAGACAAAGAGCTCAGCTAGAACCTCCCCCCCCCATATGCTTGTTTTCTGGTTGCCTGGAGATAATTCCCCTCCCCCCACCATATGGGGGGGGGAATTCAGGAACTGCATCTCCCACCTGAGTGGGGCACCCCAGTCGCTCACCTCAGGGCTCTCCCAGCACAATTTTCCCTATGCATAGATCAGGCATTAAAACTACTTTCTTCAGGGTAAGCAAGAAAAAATAAATAAATGCTCTATTACTACAAGAATGCAACAGAAGGCACTTGCCTTTCCTGATGTTGTCCGGCACTTGACATATTACTGTAACACCCAGCAGAATATAGTAACAGAGTCCAAAGCAGTACTGTACAATGTGGATGACACCTTTGGAGAACACACTGACGCAAAGACATTCCCATAAACGTCTACAGCTGTTTAGCCAGACAAAGAGGCACACCAGGAAAGCAGACATGGACTTGCCACCTAGAATTCCAACCCAGAATGTTGTGTTAGACAACTGCTCTCTCGATCAGAAGTGCCACGTTCATTTATAGCAGGGGTGGCCAAACTGCGGCTCCTGAGCCACATGTGGCTCTTGGAAATACGTTAGCTGAGCTCCTTTTTTGCATCACAATTAATATACAAAGTAAATAGAAATTTTCAAGCTTTATAATTATTTACCAGGTATAAACAGAGTCCACTGGATTAAAACATAAAATGGATTAAAACATTAATTCATGGTGAGTTTAAATGCTTCTTAAATGAGACGACTCATATTTAAATGGTGAGTTTAAATGTAAAGAGTTAAACGCTTCTTAAATATTGCGACTCTTACGGCTCTCAAAAATCTGAAGTTTATCATATGTGGCGCTTACATTCAGCATGTTTGGCCACCCGATTTATAGGAAAGCTCTCGTTAGAAGAAGATAAATAGCTAGTTTACAGGCAGGTGCATGCAGCAGCCTGCATGAAAACACCTGGCGACAAGGTGTTGCACAACTAAATAACACGCAGAATCCCAAGAACACAGAAGCTTTGCTCCAACAATTCTTGGATTAGGCCATTTTAAGAATAATTCCATAGTTGCACATTTATCTTCGATTAAAGATCTGGGATAGGCATACATATATACAGGATGAAAAGGATTTCTTCCTTCCCAATGGAAACACATGAACCTGCTTTGAGATTATTCTAGAGCAGAGGTTCTCAATCTGTGCTATGCGTACATGGACCGCAGGTTAGGGGTATGCAGGATGGTCCCCGTTATCAGCTGCTGCAAAATTGCCTCATTAGCTTCCCTTACCTCGTTTCCTGGTCGCCTCCATGTTGAAACTTGTGAAAATCTCACAAGACTAAAGATGGCAGCCCTTACAAAAATTGGCCGCCGCCATCTTGAATCTCACAAGATTTTCACGAGTTTCAACATGGAGGCGACCAGGAAACAAGGTAAGGAAAGCTAACGGGCCAATTTCCCCGTTTTTCCTGGGCTGCAGCGCGTCCGGGCGGCTTCTCCCGATCGCTCCGCACCCCAGAGGGTGAAACTATAGCCCTACCTAAATGGCAGGGCTGTAGCTTCACCCTCCGGGTTGCAGAGCGATTGGGAGAAGCTGCCCTGACGTGCCGCAGCCTGGGAAAAACGGGGGATTTTTTTATTTTTCCCGGGCTGCGGCACGTCCGGGCAGCTTCTCCCGATCGCTCCGCAACCTGGAGGGTGAAGCTACAGCCACGGGCCATTTCTGAGAGTGAAAAAACCTTTTTTTGGGGGGTGCATTTTTGGCGGTCCGAGGGCATGAGGACTTTGGGGGCCCGCAGGATCCCAAAGGTTGAGGAACCCTGTTCTAGAGCCGATTCACATATTCAGAATATATATGACTATGAGAACACAATTTTAGGATTGGACGTCTGAATTTTTTCTGGGCTTCAAAGTCCCTGCCCATGGAAAGCTAGCATGTTTGGGAGGATAATTCTACCCTAGCCTCCTCCCTAACGCCCTGTTTTGCTAAGACAAAGAACTTTTAATATTTAAATGATTTCTATTCAGCCTTTTCCTTCGAATAATGAGAAAGCATTCAAATCCCAAGAGGAACAGTATACAGGTGGGCCCCCATATCCACTGATTCGCTATCCACGGTTTCAGGTTTCAGTTATCCACGGATCGTGGGGAGCCCCCCAGGCTTTTACTTTTTTCCCCAGTAAGCTTCGTTTCTTCCTTAAAGAAACAGGAGAGGCAGCCTCTGGCTGCTTATTACAGGCAAGTAGAACAAAACTTAAGTCCTAGAGAGGCTCTGCAAGGTTAACAGAAACCTTGCAGAGCCTCTCTAGGACTTAGTCTCGTTCTACTTGCCTGCAGTGGAGGCTGCTTCTCTGTTTTAAGGAAGAAACAAAGCTTGCTGAAAGAAAAATAAGAGCTGGGGGGGGGCAAGCATGCCTGCCTGCAGGGGTGGCAGGGTGGGGGGCCCTCAGGAAACCATGGAGGGGGTGTTCGCTCTTATCCACGGTTTCAAGTATCCACGGAGGGGCCTGGAACATATCCCCAGTGGATATGGGGGCCCACCTGTACCACACTTTTTGGTTTTTTTCTGAATGAATACATCGATACTGCACGTGTGATTACCTTCTGCTGAAAAAGTATAGTTTGTGCACTTATTTCATATTCAGGAGAATTAATACAAGTGTGATTCATTAATGGAAAAATACCGCTGTCACAGGACAGATAAAAATCTCAACAGAACATATCCCACAATAACAATGCAAAGATGGTATATTTCCATTATAAACAGATGCTCATACATTCACAGATACATGTACGTGCCTGTATCGTTGTCCTGTGGGGCTTGGTCAAGAACTCTGAGCAAATCTTGGAGCCAAATGGGGAAAGGCGAAGATATGAACAGGCTTTGGGTAAGTAATAGCAGCAGAAAGCCATTCCAGATTACAGACACAACATAGAAGTGATAGAACCACCTGGAGAAAGAAGAACTAACAATGGGTTTTCCACTCCCTCCAAATTTGTAAATCCTCCACATCCTAAGATCTACTGGTTTTCCTTCATTTAGCATCCCCACCCTACAATAAGAAAACTGACATGTTCCTTAGCATTCTTCAATGGCACCGAGAGTCATCTCTTCATTGGCCGTTGCTACTTAAAGTGGCCAATCACAATGTTTCTTTGCCGTTTCTGGTTCTCTTGCCAATCCAATGTGGAAGCTGAATGGAACGCAAGAGGTACCATATTGTCCTGAGTATAGGCCGCTCCCCATTATTAGCCGCACCCTTAAAGTTTGGTGCTATTTTAAAAAAAAATTAAACTTGTGTATACTTAAAGAAAATATACACATTAGTAGAACAGTAAAACAGTACAGGAAGTCCTCACTTAAAGTTGTAGATAGGTTCCTGGAAACTGCAACTTTAAGTGAAACAACTTATAACAAAACCAATTTTACCATAGGCTAACATAAGTAAACAAGAGTTAGGTTCCTATGGCATATTTCTGGTCACAAAAGCATCACCAAACTTCTAAATAAAGTTTAGAATTGTAACTTCTAAATAAAGACTCAAAACACTTCTAATATTAAACGTTGAAATAATGTTTACTATAACAAAATAGCAACATTATAATGATGTATAAGTAGCCTTCCCAGTTCCAAAGGGGGACAGAGTGCCTACCTTTAACCTTTGGAATTTGGGCAGGTGCAGCTTGTTGCACCCTTTCATGATGATGAGCTGCACCTGCCCAAATTCCAAAGGTAGGCACTCTGTCCCCCTTTGGATCTGGTAAGCCTATGCAGGAGCAAGATATAGCACTCAACTTTCAAGCTGCAGGATCTATAAATATATTACTTTCCACAGCGTCCTGGGGCTGGTACTTAAGGGTTAACGTTTTCAACTGCTTGCAGAGGCCAGCTGTTTATAAGAACAATACCACAATAGGAATGAGATAGTTTCACAACTCACTGTATGATCTCAAAACAAATACTCAAAAGTTTGGTAAACTTCAACATAATTAGATATTAACATAGTATGGAGGTTCTCATGGCTCGTTACAATTTGTAGAGAGGTCGGAAATATGGGTTTTTCAGCCATGTAAATTTGTTGAAGAATAAAGTTTAATACTTTATTAAAGTAACTTTAATACTTTCAGTTTTAACTGAAGGTGCTGTTTTCGTTGTTAAGGAATTTCTCCAGACAAATTGGTATAAGTATTAAACTTTATTCTTCAACAAATTTACATGGCTGAAAAACCCATATTTCCGACCTCTCTACTAATTAGATATTCATCTATTTTAACATGGGGTTCTGGGCAGGACATTTCTCTTAAAGCTATACAGACATGAAATAACCTTCCATTTTGTTCATTTTTTTTGTTTAATGTATTGCTTAGCCTGCATTTCTATGCCCATTTATACAGAAGTGAGAACTTATTTCCAAGAGAACACATAGTGCCAGACTGCCACAAGCAAGTCCCATTGATTTCAATTATACTGAAGCCGTGGCTACCATACCATTTCATTCATTAGTTCTTTATTCATATCTAGAGGAGACCGTCATCTAGGCTTACCAGATCTCCAATCGGGACAAAGTGCTAGACCTTTAGGAGAAGGAATGTGGGCAGGTGTAGCTTGTTAAACCTTAGAGCATAATCCTAGGCATGTCTACTCAGAAGCAAGGCCCATTGTGTTCAGTAGGGCTTGCTTCTGAGTAGACATGCCTAGGATTGTGCCTAAAGTTTAACAAGCTACACCTGCCCACATTCCTTCTCCTAAAGGTCTAGCACTCTGTCCCGATTGGAGATCTGGTAAGCCTACCGTAATCCAACACATAATCCACTGATTTACAGACTCTCACCTACTTATCTCTGCTTTGGGCTGTGGGCCAGTGTATCTTGAGACCATAAAAACATAAAGAGGCAGAATATACCACCTCAGGTATTATTGTTGATTAAGCAAATGAACATACACATGCAACTAAATTGAATTAAATACCTGAGCCGAATGAAGAGTTGTTTGTTTTTAAATATATGAACCATTGTTCCAAATCTAATTATTAGAGATTGGACACAAAACACAATTAAGGCAGCTTTAAAAGGAAAGCAAGCCACCTAGAAGCATTGGGCTTCGCTGTATTTCACAAGTAGAACTGGAATCGCCAATATTAACAACATGAATGAATGTTAATCATTCTGAATGATTACAGAATATTCTCTCTTGGTATATAACCTACAGCAGAGCAATGAAGCCTGTAGATGTGCCTCCTAGTCAGGGCAGTAGCCATAGAAAGAGCTCTGAAGGCCTGCCCCTACCCCTGAACGTTCCAGGACCCTTCACCACATTTTTCAGTTTTTTTCTTTGTTTTTAAAGTAACTCCCTAACTCCCTGTGGAGACAGCAGGAAAAAGATGGAAGCAACATTCCAGTCAGTTGCTTGCTAAAAAGTAACCGTGCTCCTGCTCGATGATGTTCTAGCCAATTGGTGCAAGGCAACAACTGGCAAATAGAAGGGGCAGAAATGGAAGCAGTAACAGATTTTACTTTTTTGGGCTCCAAGATCACTGCAGACGGAGACAGCAGCCATGAAATTAAAAGACGCTTACTTCTTGGAAGGAAAGCCATGGCAAACTTAGCATAATAAAAAGCAGAGATATCACCATGCCAACAAAAGTTCGCATAGTCGGGGGGGGGGGCGATGGTGTTCCCAGTAGCAATGTATGGTTGCGAGAGTTGGACCATAAGGAAGGCTGAGCGCCAAAGAATAGATGCTTTCAAACTGTGGTGCTGGAGAAGACTCCTTGGACTGCTAGGAGATCAAATCAGTCAATCCTAAATGAAATCAACCCTGACTGTTCCCTGGAAGGACAGGTACTGAGGCTGAAGCGCAAATATTTTGGCCACCTAATGCGAAGAGAGGAGTCTCTGGAGAAGACTCTGATGCTGGGAAAGATTGAAGGCAAAAGGAGAAGGGGAAGGCAAAGGATGAGATGGTTAGACAGCATCACCAATGCAATGAACATGAAAATGAGCGAACTCAGGCAGAGGCGTTCTAATATGGGGGAACAGGTGTGCTCCACCCCAGGCGCTGAGTGGGTGCGGGGGCGCGGCAGCCGAGCTCGGGGCTGCGCAGAGCGGCGCGGCACCGGAGCCCGGCTGGCGCGCCCCTGTAAAGCAGCGCGTCCACTCGGCGCTTCCCTGGCCCGTTTGCCCTCAGAAAGGGTTTGCGCATGCGCAAACCCTATAATGGCCGAACGCTATGCGTTCGGACCTCTCAGAAAGCCCTCGACCGCCGAACAAGGCAGTCGCTTTGAGGAGGGCTTCTCCGTTCTCCCCAGTCTCCGGAGCGTAGCCTCCAGAGGCGAGTGTGCTCAGCCCCGAGAACGGCTGCTTGGGGGAGCGCACCAACCCCGCCCCCCCAGGCGCCAGAAGGGCTGGGAATGCCACTGAACTCAGGAAGATAGTGGAGGACAGGAAGGCCTGGCAGGATATGGTTCATGGGATCACGAAGGGTCGGACACGACTTAACGACTGAACAACAACAACAAACACTGAAGAGCACTGGGAAGCTACTGACTGCTACGCGATCGCGGAGAGCTGCGACCACACATCAACTCAAATGCGTTACAAAAGGGCTCTCTACACATGCAGGACTGGGCGGGGTGCATATATAAGAGAAAGGCACTCTGCACATGCACAAAAGCAGCGACTGATTCATAAGAGACCCTGTCAGGAACTGAACGCGGCTCTGAAACTAAATTCCTGTCTGGAGAGAGGCTCCAAGCAAGTGCCCGAGAGAGGCTTGTCTCGTCATTCACCCCTTGGGCACGTCGAAGGTCTGCAGCCAGGCAGGGCGCTGCCCGCAGCCGCGCTTGGTCTTCCCGTAGCGGACCAGATCCTGGAAGAAAGACGCTAGGCTGACCGAGGGCGTCCCCGGCGTTGGCTGCAACTGCGGCAGTCGCAGGGCCACCAAGGCAGCGAAGAAGCTGACATCCAGCACCAGCCACACCGAAGCTAGCATTGCAGGAACCGCATGGGTGCAAATACGCCCGACTGGCTCTTCCTTTGGCCTCGCCCACTCCAGGGGCCGGCAGAAAGAGGCGGGCTCCAAGCGGCACTTCTCCGCCGTCAGCCAATGCAGGCGTGGAACAGTCGCTCAAGGGAGTTCGCCTTGGCGTCACACAGTTTAATCCAATCATCTTACACTACGTAGTAAGATTCGGCCTTTCAAGCTGATTTGCTTTGCCGGGGTCGGGTTTCCCAAAGTCCTTTGTTTTCATTGGTGCGGTTCTGTGTTAGGCTGTGTCAGTTAAAACGATTCCAGCCTTCCTTCTCTCCCTCATCGATAGAAGTAAAAAAAGACAAGAGTGATCCAATCGGATCACTTCCGGGTTCACATTCAAAGCCTTTTTAATGTATCCCCGAGACGGAAGAAGAGCGAAAGCTGTCCTAGAACTCAGTCACTGAGTTCACTGAGTCTCAGTGAGGAAATCCTTATCCAGGACTTTACCGACGCTGTGACTAGACATCTGCGCGTCCTTCCCGAAATAGCTCAGGTCTTTTCTCTCCTGAAAAATCTTCTAGGATGTCTACTGCGTTCAAAGTAGAGCATCATGCACCTTGGAGGCTTTGCATTTTTGCCTGACTTTCAGCCAGTATGTTGTTACTCTAACTTTTTATATCTATATATAGACCGATTGATTGTGCGGTTCTCCTCTCCCGGTCGCTGTTTCTACGCTCTGCCTCTGATTGGATCGAGTCATACCTTTTTCATCCTACCGACGAAATCTGAGTCTTTAAATTGACTGGATTTCTGACTTTGTGTGAGCTTTTGCTCAGGCAAGAATAGGGTTGTTGTGAGCGCTGAGCTTTACAAAGCAAGGAGGGATTGCATGTGATAATAAAAATGGTGATTATTAATATTGGGAAAGAGCGCAGAATCAAACCCAATTTGAGATACAAGGAAGCATTTTTGTGGGTGTTCTGGAGTGGCAAGATCAGAAGCGTGTTTCAAGAGTTTGTAAAGAGAGAGGTGGTGAATTTTGGAATGTAGGGGGCACTGCTTTTCCCAGTAGCGTCAGACCTACTGCCAGCGTAAAGGAAAATACTGTATACTCTTTATTAGGCTGCAGTGCTATTAGGATTTGCTTACCTAGGGTAAATCTCATTGAACCTGATGGGGTTACTTCCAGGTAGACATGTATCGGATTGCATAAGGAACCTACGAAAAGGTCTGCCAAAGAAGGGAAGGCCCATTTTGTCCAGCTTCCTACTTTTCACAGTGGCCCACGCACAAGCTCTTTGGGAAGCGCGCAAGCAAGAGAGGAAGGCATACGTCTCTCCAACCATTGCTCCCCTGCAGCTGCTATTCAGAGGCGTACTGCTGCTGAACCTAGAGTGTGTAGCCATTGATAGATTTGTCCTCCATGAATTTATCCAATCCCCTTGTAAAGTCACTCAAGCTAGTGGCCATCACCACAGCTTGTGGCAGTGAATTCCACAGACTAATTATGAAGTACTGCACCTCCTTTTGTCTATCCAACCAATCGGTTTCATCCCTGGTTGAAGTACAGCAAGTCCACGCTTAAGGTAGTTTCGTTATAAGTTTCATTTAAAAGTTGAGAAAATAAATTGATTCCTGGCCAGGGCCACTGCCTGTGTGGAGTTAGAACGTCCTCCCCATGTCTGTGTGGGTTTTCTCCAGCCCAGAAAGCTCAGATTTATTTAAATGTTTTATATTATAAGTGTTTGGGGTCTTTATTTAGAAGTTTGGGGATGTTTTTGTGACCAGAAATATTCCGTAAACTCTTGTTTACGTATATCAATTTTAAATTGGCTTTGTTATAAGTCGTTTCGCTTAAAGTTGCAGTTTCCAAGAACCTATCAACAGCTTTAAGTGAGGATTTGCTTGCTGTATTGTGATACAGAGAGAAACTTCTCTCTCCCCCACACCTTGCATAATTTTATGTCTTGATCATGTCCCCCCCCTTTAATTGCCTTTTCCCCAAAGTTAAATAGCCCCAAACATTTTTCCTTGTAAAGAAGGTCTTCTAACCCTCTGATCATTTTGGACAAGACTTCCAGTTTCTGAAGGAAATCTCCTTTCTTTATATACAGCAGCTTTCCTTGATTCTAATCATGGGCGTGCCAACATCCGCCTCGACCTGGTGTACATTCTGTACTTACTGGTGTACTACATTCTAGTTGAACTTCGATTATTGTGATTTTTTTAAAAAAAACAACCTCCATGCACTTAGGCAAGATTTGATCCTCTTGATTTTCCCTTTGTTTCTTTTTCTCTAGTCCCCTCATTTTTGAGGCATCTCCTGTTTTGAAGAGATGTGTGTCTGTGTTGGACTTCCTTGAAAATTTTCCAGTGATGTATATTGGATAGCACTATGGCCAGCGGCTGGCGCAGTGGGTTAAACCGCTGAACCATGAGCTGTCGATCGAAAGGTCGGCAGTTCGAATCCGCGACGGGGTGAGCTCTCGTTGCTTGGCCAGCTCCTGCCAACCTAGCAGTTCCAAAGCATGTTAATGCGAGTAGATAAATAGGTACCGCTTGCGGGAAGTTAAACAGCGCTCCGTGTTGCAGCTGCATGCTACGCGCTGTGGCAAGGATAGTCATGCCGGCCACATCACCACGGAGGCGTCTTCGGACAACGCTGGCTCTTCGGCTTTGAAATGGGGATGAGCACCACACCCTAGAGTCGGACACGACTGGTCTTAATTGTCAGGGGTCACCTTTACCTTTTATGACCAGAGTACCCTTTATCAGTGGTTCTCAAACCTTTTAGCACTGGGACCCATTAACTGCAGGAGCTCAGCTCTTTGAAGGGCAATTAGTAGCTACTGTATCTGATTTCTGAATAGCCTCAGGGCTTGTGGCAATTACTTATCTGATCTTTCCATCACCTGGGACCCACCAGAAATCAGGTTGCGACCCACCAAGTGTGTCCCAACCCACCGTTTGAGAAACACTGCCCTATATAGTTCAACAACAAAAGTGTGCAACAACACTTAAATCTCACGCTAGGTCCCGAGTACCACATAGGGTTAAATCTTGAGTCACTTCCCCTCTGAGCAGTTCCAAGATCAACTATTCTAGGGTACAGTCACTTAGTATTTCTAGAAATTTTTTCTCGCTTTGTCATGGCCTGAACATGAATTCTCTTTGTCTATGGGAAGGTAACTGAAGTGACGCATTATTAAAATTCTTATTGGATGCCTCTTTGATTTGTTTGTCCAACTCACCCTTAGCATTTTGATCAGGAGGGCAATAGCATGTCCCTAGTACTAAATTATTTTTTGGGCCTGGTATTTCCACTCACAATGATTCTGTAGAGGAGTCTGGTCCCCATATGTTTTCTAGTTTGTTGTTCTATATCGTTCTTTGACACATAGAGCTACTCCCAATACATCCTTTCCAGTCATTTTTATAGATTTGTATCCAGGAATAACTATTTCACTGGTTCTCTCTGTTCTTGAGTAAGGGGAGGATGGAAAAGAAACTAGCACTGCTAGCACATTCAAAACTTTCATAAATGCTTGCACAGAGATTCCAAAATACAGGCAATAATTGTCGCCACTAGGTGGTACCAAATTTCTGTCTTTGAGTTTTAAAAGGAAGCTAGCCTTTTGTGGCCAGCAGGAATTGAGCCAGCATTTGTCATGTTTGTATTCCAAGTAGTCTAGGACCACACCAACAGCACAGTCCTGTGTAACTCTTGCACCTGTGTAACTCTTGCACCGGTGTAACAGTAGATCCACCAGTGTAAGTGCACTTATGCCAGTGTAACTTGCCGTACGCCGACGTACACAGGATGAACACCAGCGTAACCCACCTCAAATGCCGCGCATCTCATATATATATATGAGAGAGAGAGAGAGAAAGAGCCAGCCCGCCAGCGGGTGTTGCAGTGGGTTAAACCACTGAACCATGAGCTGTCAATCGAAAGGTCGGCAGTTCGAATCCATGCGACGGCTCCTGCCAACCTAGCAGTTCGAAAGCAAGAAATTGCAAGTAGATTAATAGGTACCATGTCAGCGGGATGGTAACAGCGTTCCATGCGCCTCGGTGTTGAGTCATGCCAGCCACATGACCATGGAAACGTCTTCGGACAGCGCTGGCTCTTCGGCTTTGAAACGGAGATGAGCACCGCTCCCTAGAGTCGGACACGACTGGACTTAATTGTCAAGGGATACCTTTACCTTTATATAATACATATTTATAAATATATAAGTTTGTGTATAATTAATTTAAATAAATGTGCACTAGATAGGTGATAATGTCAGCAAATTCAGCAATTAAGCCACTGTGGGTTTTTTTTTAAAAAATTCAAACAGTAGTACTCGCAGATCCATTTCCTGCTTTGGAAACTTATTGAAAAGAGTAGATATATAGGCTTCAGTTCAGGAGTAGAATATATCATGCATCCTCAGTTTTCAGTCTCTTTGTTTTTTGTCCTATCGTTCCCCAGGATAGTTATGTTTCATTCCTCATCCCCCCCCCCACAATTGAATCCCCTATTCATCATACCCTATTCTTCATACCTGACCAGGGGGTCAGGTTCCACAGGCAAGACTGCAGCAGCAATGAGTATCACTGAATTGCAAAACAGAGGTGAGATCGGAAAACCAGACAAGGAGCAGTCTGTTGCATACCACCGGCAGTCACTCAAACTACCACCGGTGGTACGCGTACCACAGGTTGGGAACCTCTGTTGTAGATTGTAATTTGAATAGATGATTTACGCAAGCAGCCTTTCACAGTCAGTGTATTAATTCAACAATCAGCACTGTAACCTGTCCCGTTTGCTAAATATTGTTTTGGAATCTTTACTAAAAGCTTTCCAGTAGCACAATCTGGCCAGAATCCACCAGTGGAGCTACACCACCACCCCCTGTGACATCATGGCCAGATGCAACATCACAGGGCCCGCCCCCCCAAGGGATGTCATCTGGAGCCGAACGTTCCTTGGGGGTCGGGTGGGAGCCAAAACAAACGGCCGCGCTGAGGCGTTGGATTATTTCTCCTGTCGTCTCCGAGCTGTTCTGCCACCTTTGCTGCTGCCGCTGTCTGTAGCGCCACCTCCGTCTTCTCTGCCCTTGCTGCTGCTATTTTGTTGCCCTCGCTGCTGGTAAGACCCCTCCTGCGTGCCACCCGGTGGCGGACGCAAACCCCCCCCCATTCCTACGTTACTGGAATCCGCTTTGGGCAATGCCAGTGGAAGCTTTGACCTTTTCCCCTTTAATTGGAAGAAGACACCCATAACAAACCGCTTCTCTGTGCCAAATATAGTTTAGCTGGGGTGGGACTGCTGTTCAAGAAATATACATCTAAAGCTCCCCCCCCCATGGCAGTGTTATTGTTTTCATGATACTGCAGATATCTTACAATATCAATAAAGTAATGAGAACTATAAATTTTGGCATTTCTATGGTTTTATTTAAGCCACCTTGGGGATCAAATGATACTAAGGTATGGGGGAGAAATGCTTAAAAATAAAATAGAACAATCTAGGTGGCCTGAGCTTTGATGAACCAGAGCTCATGACATAATAAATGTATGTAGATAATCTTTAATAGAGAATCTTCATCACTGCAAGTTCTGACCTACTTGGGCTGTCTAAATCTTTGGTCAGCAGCTAGTTTTGGCTTCAGAGAGCTTTGAGTGATGGGTAGTGGGCCAAACCTGCTCACAGTGCTATGCTGGCAAATTCAGGTGCCACTCCTCCCCCTCCCCTCACATACATTAATCTATGCACTATGCACATCTTTAAACACCTGCCTATATGTCTCTGGAAACTGTATCACTTTTGGATTTTTCTAGATGCTTGTACACAGGTGGTTAAAAACATGCATTTGTGCATGGATTTACTGTATTCACACTTTTATGTGTTTGCTGTAGAAAACACCACTTTAGTTCACACATGTAAAGTGTAGAACGGCTGTAAGGGAATTTTCAGAGGTGCAACCATTTATTTAGCACAGGGGGGAGTGCAGAGGAAAAATGGCTTTGTAATGAAACCTAAGAGAACTCCCCTCTTGGCTATTATTTTGATGTCAAAATCCTGTTTGTGGCAACACTGACAGGGCATTCAGTGACACCCTAAATGTTCTCTGCTTTCATCTGAAAGTTAAGCCTGTCCTCTCTGTTTCAAAAGTCTTAGTTTATCTTGCTTGTAGATAAGACGAAGAGATGTCTGATAGGGTAAGCCCGCCAGAGCCCCTGGAGCATCACTGAGCCCGCTGATGAAAATTGGTTCGTTATACGTTGTTTCACTTAACGTCGTAGTTTCCAGAAACCTATCTGCGATGTCAAGTGAGAACATGCTGTACACCATTCATGCTCAATGAATGCCCAAAAGAGGCAACTTCAATTTTGCAATGCTAGTATATCAGATTCTGGGAAGATTCATACGAGGGGCCACGATTTGGTGGTACAGCATCTGCTTTGTGTGGAGAAGATTTCAGGTTTGATATCCAGGTAGGGCAGAGAGAGAGATTCTTGTCTAAACCTGGAGAACGGCAGCCAGTCACTGTCAACAATAATGAACTAGATGAATCAATGTTGTGATTCAGTATAAGGCAGCTTCTTACTTTGATATAACCATCACACCTACCTTTCAACTGCCCTGAGACAGTTTTCTGGCCATTGTTGATGGACAGAATGCTCTGCTCATTGGTCTGATTTAGCGTGACCCCCCTCTTACTTTCCTTAGGCTGTTGGCTATAAGGTTGGAGTAAATGCTATTCAATGAACTCCAGCCTCATGATCCCACGAACTTTTGTTCTTCCACTGCATTTTCTGTGGCTGATCAGCAGATAGGAGGTTTGTTGCACTCCAAGTAGTATTTTCCCTCCTGGCATGTGCTTTATGTTTTCAACCTCTTCCTGCCAAGTGCTTGCTTGGGAGTTTATTTTTGTAGTAGCAGGATGGGTTTTTAGAAGGTTTTTTTTTTTTTAATGTCCATGTGTTTCCTCTTATGAAATTGCTTTGTAAATATTTATTACGAATGTGTTTGGGGGCAGTACTCTTCCCAAAAAACATTTGCTAACCCTTACTAATCTGTTCGTAGAAATTCTAGGCCTCAGGAAATAAAGCAGCCAAGGGCACCCAGCTAGTTTTGAGTATTTGAGTTACCAGTGTGCAGAATTTAAATATTTTACAGAGGCAATGTTCATATGCTGTGGTTATTGCACTTTAAGAACACATTTTCCCCAAAAAATCCTGGTGATGGATAGGATATAATGACAGGAAACTGTTTAGCAGGAACCCTTGGAGAAGGACAAGAGCCAGGAGGAACAGAGAACAAACAATGACCATCACCTCTATGCCCTGTTTAAAGGCTTTAGAGTGCACTGGCTGCTTTACGGTTGGAAAAAAATGTTGGACCAGATGACATGTCCCTTCATCTGATCCAGCAGAGCCATTCTTATGCTACTAATAAACTGTTACGGTCACTTTAGTTAAGAAAAAGTGTTCTTACAATTTAGTGTTTATAGTGTGCCTCTTCATTACAAATATTATTTTTTTAAAAACCATGAAAATGCTGCTGGGGAAAAAAAGGTATGTACTTTGAGAGACACATACTACATTGAGATAGCATGCACACACAACTAAATACAATCCATATTGATTCTTCCCAGCATAAAAATGAATTTAGTAATAATGTAGATAAAATTCTGGCTTGGATAGAAGCTTTCCTAGAATACTGTGTTTTTAATGTGAACCACATTTTTTTCCTTTATGAATGGAAAGGTTAGAAAAACAAAATAAAAGACCAGACTGGGTTGCAGTTGAGTAGAGTCACTGCAAGAAATTGTCTTCCAACCATTGTCCTAATAGACATGGAAAGCAATGCTAACTCTTTGCAGTCCTTTTCTTATGCATAGCTGAGAAATCAAAGTGTCTTATAGCACAATACTGTGCATGTTTACTTGGAAGTAAATCCCACAGTGTTCAAAGGGGCTTCCCTCCAGGCTCTGTTGCAGTTCCATTGAATTCAGTGGGTCTTACTACTGAGTAAAATACACAGGATTGAACTGTCAGGTAGTAATCAATGTGCATTCTAAACTGATTTTCATCTAAGGTTGGTGGAGTTGCATAGATGTGCTTCTACTTATGTGATGTAATGTGGCCTGCTTTTGGAGGAAGGGTTCATTTTATTGATAAATAGCATGTGGGGGGGGGCTGCAGAGCATGGTGATACAATATTGTAGCTAATTAGTAGGAATCATAAAATGTTAGAGTTGGATGGGACTCTGGAGATCATCTAGTCCAACTCCCTGCGCAGTGCAGGCAACTGCTGCAGCACGCCTGTCAGGTAGGAATTCAACTTGAAAATTTCCAGTGAGAGAGAGCCCACAATTGCATGAGGCAGACTGTTCCATTGCCAGACAGATGTTCCAGTTTGGAAATCCTTCCTCATGTCTAGCCTAAACCTACTTCCTGTAGTTTCAATCCATTGGTTCTATTTCCTCCGCTGCTTCTGTGTGTATTCCGTGTAAGCAATACTGTTGCAACATTAATCAAAATAGTCCAAACCACCTCCTTTGTTGCTGCAGAAGTGAGTCAGATTGGTGCAGAGCTACAAGGGCTCCTAGGCATCCTAGCTGATGCTTCCATCCACCGTCCTGGATGGAAGTGTGGAACGTGGCCTCAGAGGAGCAAATGTGAAGCCACTTTAGCCATTATGGTATCAATAAACTATAATTTATCAATATGGTATTTATTGATACCATAATTTATGGTATCAATAAACCATGTTTTGTTTATTGCTGAACCACGTCAACATGCTGAACCATGCTGAACCACGTCATGCTGAACCACGTCAAACCATGCTGAACCACATCAACAGGCAAAGCCATGTCAACAACAGAACCATGTTCAACGTCAAGAACCATTGGCTTTTGGGTTGCTCTTTCCCTCTGTCATTTTAAGAAGAAAATCCTTCATCCAATGACGTAATAACAAGATAATTTCCGTGCCATATAATTGCTTCATGAGGGTATCACACACACACACACACACACACACACACACACACACACACACACCATATACAGTGATGAAATGATACTCTGCCATAACATTTCAATTTGTTCAGCGGTGTGAACAATCAGAGTTGACAGGTCTATGAAGTGAGGTGAGCCTGAAGACTTCGTAGCTGTCTTGATTTATCCTCTGCTACCATCAAGGTCAATTGTACATGCTGATCTCCCTAGACAGCCATGTTTGATCTCCCTAGACAACCATGTTTCTTGCTCTGATGAGACAGATCCATTTGAGAAGTGCTTTACTGAATTAGGTACACAGTGATATTTATTGATTTCGTCAGCAAAGACTTGCAAGCAGGCCTCCCTGAAGCTCCCCCAAGCTCCGGTAAGTAAGGAAATTGCATTTGGGGGCGCTTCTTAGAGACCTTTGATTCTAAGGCGCACCCCATTTTTTTAAATGCTTAATTGGGAAAAAACATGAGTCTTAGAATCGAAGAAATACAGTAGATGGTTACTCTTAACCATTAGTCTGTTCTGACAACACAGGTAGTATGGGTTATACAGTATACTTGTACCCTGAGGCTGCAATCTTGTACACATTTACCTGGGAGCAAGCGCTCCATTGAACTATGTAGGACTTACTCCTGAGTAGACGTACATAGAATTGCACTGTAAGTTTAGTTAGTCGTGACTATGGAGGTTGGTCATGACAAAGTCCCATTGAAACCAACTTCCTTAGTCATGACTAGCTAAACTTAGGATGTAGCCCTGTGACTTGTTCTAAGAGTATCTGTGAAGTGTGGCCGTGTATTAGTACCGTATACCCAGAGTAGTAGAGCCTTGATTGTTTCCTGAAATTTTGCAGCTCTTATACTGAGTTGCCATATAGTACTATGGCAAGCTGGCTCCCATTACTATTCATACTAGACTCTAGAGCAGGGGTGGGGAACCTCTGGCCCGTGGGCCGGATCCGGACCGCGGGTCGATCCGGTCCGGCCTCTGCGGGTCCGGCCCGATCTGGCCTGCGGGACCGGAGGCTCCACCACCGCTGCCCGCCTAGTCCCTTTAAAAGTGGACTATCTGGACCTGCGCAGAGCGGCGCTCTCCGCAGGTCCAGGAAGGCCGCTTTCAGAAGGAGGAGGCGCCGAGGTGACGCATCACCTCGGCGCCTCCTCCTTCTGAAAGCGGCCTTTCTGCAGCTGCGTAGATCGCCGTTGAGGCAGAGAGATTGCCCTCTCGGCCTCAACGGCAATCTGCGCAGCTGCAGAAAGGCCGATTTAAACTGGAGCTGATGAGGGAAGGCGGCAGCGGCAGTTGCCGCCGCCGCCACTGCCCGGAGCCTCAGGTAAGCGGCCGTGGGTGGGAGGGAGGGAGAGTGGTCCGTGGGTGGGTGGGAGGGAGGGAGGGAGAGTGGTCCGTGGGTGGGTGGGTGGGTGGGAGGGAGGGAGTGTGGTCCGTGGGTGGGTGGGTGGGAGGGAGGGAGGTTTACAACGGTAAATTCGCAGGGTGTGTGTGTGTGTCAAATTTGCGGTGGGGGGCCAAGAATTTCGGCCACCCTTACAGGCGGCCCGTGGCCAATTTTCCCAATGGGGAAATGGCCCCCCACCGCAAATAGGTTCCCCACCCCTGCTCTAGAGTCTAGAGTTTTTCTACCATACATTAAAGATCTGTTACAATAAATGTAACACTCACCCTCAGCATTTTGGTCTGCTTTGATGATATCATACAGAAAAACGAATAGTTGACCAATGGGACATGCAACCAATAAACATACAGTGATCATGAGGCCAATTTGCAGCTGATATAAACAAACAGCCAAATCCTATTGGGCTACCCTGCTGCAGGTGAAAGACATGTTCTGCCAGTGCTGACTGCTGCAAAGCAGGTGTAAGGCAGTGAGGCCAGAGTCTTTCCGTGTGCGCCGGCAGATCCTGGAGGACCCGATAAGGCAAGTAAAATGGCGTGGAACCTGCTAGGTTTGTTATGGGCTGGGGGGGGCACTGAGTATCCACCTAACCCTCCAAGAAGAGCCTTGGAACTGGAGTCAAGCCCGCCCCACACCGCACGATTTCCGGCGCGTCCCAGACGCGCGAGCTTCCATTCCGGAAGAGAGCAGCTGAACGCGAGAGAGCTGTGCTCTCCCGAGTTCCAGCACAAGCAAAATTGTTTGTTGCCCATCTTTGAGGGGGCGGTTTTGCGGAGCTACTGCAGCCACCAATCGGATGAGAGGGTGGGATGAAAGGGGTTGTCAATCAATCGGAACTCACTTGAGTCTCTGATTTCCCTTGGATCCATTTTTCCTTCTCACAAAAGTTAGCATGATGAATTCTATTCCAGGAGGGACTATTCACTGGAAGACACTCGTGGAGACGAGTTCAGCGCGCGGAGGCGAGCGGCCAGGCACCTCTTCGGTCGGCAATCCAGGGCCTTCTGACGAAGGCCCAATGCGTCAATACGTGAAGTTTTAACTTTTTGCGCATGCACACAATGTTTTCTGAGGGCATTTTTCCCTCAGAAATGTTCTGCGCATGCGCGAAAAGGTAAAACTTCACGTATTGATGCATTGGGCCTTCGTCAGAAGGCCCTGGATCGCCGACTGAAGAGGACGCTCCGAGGCCTTCTCCCGGCCTCGGAGCCTCCGAAGGGCGACGCGCGCAGCGGAGGTGACGCGCATGGGTGCGCGCATCACCCTTCTGCGCGCGTCACCCTCCGGCGGTCTGCCCCCCCGCCACGCTGCTACAGCAACGTCGGTGGGCCACATAGCCCTGATGTACTGGTGCTGGATAGGATTGGACTGTTAATCTCAAATCTTCTTGCACAGCCACATCCTGGATGTGAACTTAAAACCTTAAATGCCTGTAGTGCTGTAATGTGATCAAGTAGACCCAATAAATATATGTAAATACTGCTACTGCGAAAGGCTGGGATTTAAGACTTAAGAAGTCATTCAGGACTAGAAAGTATTATGCATTCAGAACAGATAGACCTAATGGGTTTGTTTGTCATATGCAGAAGAGAGAACTGTTTATAAATCAATCCATCCCAATGTCTCCAGAAATATTTGAAGTGTAAATCCTAACATGAAAATATTGTATCTTCAGAAACCATTTTATCAGTGTAGATCTGGTGTGACTACATTGATAGTCACAGCCTATTGTGAAATAGGGAGGTGTTTTTCATTTTATCACACTGACTTCCCATTAACATGCCAACGCTGACAGAAAAAGAGCAAAGAAACCTTTGAGATTTTGGTGAAATGTCATAACAAAGCAAAGGTTTAACAAGTTGCTCAAGGATTGATTTTCAGACAGGAAGTGGTTATTTTCAGAAACTTTAAGCTAATGACACGATTAACTGTTTTCCCTGAGTGATAAGAGTTGATAGATACATGCCATCCATGCCTTAATCCTTTGGCTCAAGTTCTGCGTCTTTCATTTATCACACTTTCGTGATTCACACACACACTTTTTAAAGCTCATCCATTTCTGTTGCAACAACATTGGGCATTTCTGCAACAAAGTTTAGCTCCAGATCTTGCTCTTTTGAACAATCCCTTTTTGTTACAATGTAACAAAACATTACAATGTAACATTTTCATGTTGCAAGAACATCCCATGCAAAGACTTCCTAATGGTACTGCAAAGAGATTATGTTGGAGCTGGTGCTAAATGAGTAGTTTTGAGAAGATTTGCATTTGTACCACTAGATATAGATATATGAACTGGTGAATTAATGAATATATAAAATGTATAGAATATATAAATTCTATAAATCAGAAGGCATGGCAAAACCAGTTTTTTTCTTTTTATGGAGGAATAGGGACTGCATAAGGAATACTTCTTTCTCTGTTGATTTGTTACCTTTGCCTCTCCTGAAAATTTTGGATAATATTTTTGCTTATGCTACAAGAACAAAGCTTTCTTTAGTGCTATTTAGTTACCACTCTTCATCGTTGCTTGATTGACAAGAATTGTAACCAATGAAAGCAGCACATTTTGGCCAATCAGCACCAGTTTCCTTCAATGAAGTGTCCTATATAGTGCTGTTTTCAGTCAGCACTTGGCTTTTCAGGAATAGTTTTCATTATCAGAGGTATTACATTATTTTGTAAAGCAGAACAATATTATACTAGTAGTGTCTGGCACTAGCATGATATAACATATAACTAATATAGCATAACATATTAATATCTGCAACTATATTGGGAATGAAGAGAAGCTACAAAAATGATGGATTAAACTACGCTTACCAGATCGTCGACCGGGATGGAGCGATCTCCCCTTAAGGGGGCGGGGCGCGGGGGGGCCAGAACGTGTCACGTTCTCCCCCCGCGCCCCGCCCCCTTAAGGGGAGATCGCTCCATCCCGGTCGACGATCTGGTAAGTGTAGATTAAACTATCATTCACTTTGCATTCCAAGAAAAAACAAGCTCTCTCCCTCAGACGTACCTATTTTTAGGGCTGTCAGTCCATCAAATAAATCTTACAGCGCAATCCTGCCTAAAGCCCTGCCCTGGGATGCAGCGGTGCTAGGGCATGCTCCTTTGTATCCAGTGCGGGACTGGAGGCTGCTGGAGGTCTCCTTGGCCTTGTGCTAAAGAACATAGCAATTGCAGGGCTTACCAAGGGGTAAGGGGAAATATTTTCCCTTTCCCCTCCCAAGCCCTTCCAACATAGCCCTTCCAACCCGTCTGGGCAATCAGTCGCGTCGCTAGGAAGCGCGTCACCCCAGAGCGGGGGACGCGCGTCACCTTTAAGAGAGAGGCTCCGCCCCCGCGCGTGACGTCACGCGCAGGAGCAGAGCACCCTCCCCGCTCCGTTTTCGGCTCATTTTGGAGCCAAACGGAGGCGAGGGAGGGCAGGCGGGCCCAACTTAAACATCAAAACTGTAAGTACGGGGGCGCGCGCGACACCCTTGTTTTCGCCCCTGGGCGGCCCGCCCCCGCGCTTCCCTCCGTCGACTCCCATGTGGGCAATGGCTGCATGCTATGGTGCAGAAAAGCACAGGATTGGGCTATGAATGTAACTGAACTCAATGTGGGGGTTACTTCTGAGCAGACATGCATTGGCTTGTGCTGCAGGCTACTTAAGTCCCATTGATGTGAACTGTGTGCAGAATTGCAGCTAAGATCTGGAGTAAAAAAAAAAGAGTCAGTAGAGGTTTATGAATGTTACTGGAAATTCAAGTATTAGAGCAGCACCGTATGTTATTATACATGGGGTTGCCATCCAAATTGTTAACACTGTGTTGAGTTCTCCCCTCCCCTGCTGTAATATTTACTAGATTTTGCCTCTCCTAATGTCATAATGTTGTTGTTGTTGTTTTCTGCCCCTTCAGCCTATTGTTGATTGCGGCTGGCAGGGAAGAGGACACAGGTGTCCTGCGAGAACCTGGTCTGTGAGGTCTCACCCCCCAAAAAATAAAAAACCGGACTTCATTAATTTTAATAAGTGCCAACCCCTGCTTTGAGCAGCAGTACCAACCCAAGAATTTTGCAACTAGTGATGCAAATGCAACCACAAACATTGCATTAAGAGACCAACCTCATTAAGTTTTAATTTTTTCTTTTCTTTTTTAAATCACAGTACATAATTATTACATAGTTGTTGTTGTTGTTGTTATTGTTATTATGTAATAATACATACTAGTTTACATATAAATGTAAGTACGAAACCTAATACATCTTCTCTATTACACATTTAATTGTATATTTTGTGTGCAGTGGGTTGGGGGTTGGATGTGGTCCACAACGATTCCAATTTTTGCCTCAGTGGTCCGCCGTCTCCTAAAGGTGGAAACAACTGGCTTAGAGGGAACAGTTGTCATGACATACAGAGTAAATTTTGCTACAAAGTTATAGAAGCGGACAGGGCCTCCGACTCTGAGAGTAATTTTATCAATGTGTACAAAGTTTCTTTTGGGTCCCTTCTCAAAAGGGGAGGGGGCAAAACCAGATGGGGGGAGGGCAGCAATAGTCGGAAAAGTCTTTGGAGTCCAGGTCTACCAGGTTTCCTGATGCGGCACCCAGGTCTACCCACCTGGTAGATCTGGCTAGGCCACCGTCTTTCACTCTCCATGAGGCCAGTTGAGATCCCAGGAAATTTCTGGGCCTCCTCTTTTGGCTCCTGGGACCCCTTTTTGACCCTGGGCCTGGGTACAATTTACCACCTTTACCCCCCCCCCCTTGGGCCCTGCTGGAGGCAGAGTATGAGAACTTGATCTGGAGTTGCCATTTACAGTGGCAATCCCATGTTCATTGGAAAGTGCAGTTCCACATTTAGTAAGTACAGGTGTTAAACTCCTGTTGTTTCAGTGAATTGTCCATGGTGAAGCAGCAACCACGATGGCCTCTGCTACACGCACCTATATAGGTCTCTTGAACTGTAGCTGCTTGGCCTCGTTATGCATTTTGATGTGTTTATAGCTCATCCCCAGAAGGTTCTCATTAAAGTGGAGAAATCAGCAATAAAAGCATGATTTTACCATCTCCCAACACTTCTCAAAGGTCAGAAGGCCAGATAAACAACTTCCTGCAGCTGTGGCTACATCTGGCACACGAACCACTGCAGAGAGCGTGCTCTGGAAAGATAAACATATCTGCTTGTATCTCTTTGGTATCCTCATACAATTGAATAAATCCTAAGGCTTGAACTTGACCCTAGAGCTTCACCAGTAATTAATTGTAAAAATCTGTCAGGGTAATGAATAAAAACGTACATACCCATGGGCACCTGGGGACACAAGGTTCATTTCCCGTGATCTTAGTGTATCCGACAACGAATATGAGATGCTGCACATAACAGAGGATTGCTGCCACTGCGCATGGTTTTGCCAGGGCTCAATCTGGAAAATTGCCCACAGGTTTTGAATTAAAGAAGGACCAGCCCTTTCAGGATGAGGAAGTGTCCCAAGGCCATATGCCAGTGTTTCCCAAACTTTTTTGACCTGCGGCTCCCTTGACCACTGGCGACCCTTGGCCACAGCTCCCCATTACATTATGTTGATTCCTGTCAATTGGCATTGCACTGTATTCCGAGAGGATTTCGTGGCACTCCGTGGCTCCCCTGGCTGGTTTCCGTGGCTCCCCTGGGCACCACGCCTCCCAGTTTGGGAACCACTGCTATAGAGAAATGGGAAATGTACATCCGTTGATTGTTGATCTCTTTGACAATGGTGGAGGCATACAAATGAATTTCTTTGAGCCTCAAAAAGGAAGGCCTCCACATATGGAAATGTAGACAGGGAAGGTGGCATTAAGATCCAGCATAGTATAGTGGTTGGTATGTTGGAATTTGGAGGCGTGGGTTCAAATCCTCACTCAGTCATTAGACCCCCCCTCCACCTTGTTTGAAAACTCTGCACTCAGTCATTAGACTGAGTGCAGAGTTTTCAAACAAGGTGGAGGGGGGGGGGTTAAAGCAGCAGTGTGGGGGGTGGAGTGCTGACTGTTTCCCCCAAATTTGCCTCCCTGAGCTGCTTTTCTCTCAGATGGGCTTAAAGATCCATGAAATTGTTGCGATGATAAATGGGACAGAGGAGAATCATCCTGGATTAGGAGATGGGGCTGTAGCTCAGTGGTTGAGCATATCTACCAAAGAAGATGTGTAGGGGTCCCGGGTTTAATCCCTGCCATTTCCAGGTAAGGAAAGGAAAGGACCCTCTTTGAAACCATGGAGAGTGCTGTCAGCCTGATGAGTAATACTGAAGATGTCTAGTGGAAGGTAACATCTTATGTTCAGTCTTGTTGATCTGCCAGATTGCGAAAGCATTTTTATTAAGAACTGGAGGGGAAAACTATGTACAGTATAAAGTAGAAAAAACATTGCCCTAGCACAGGGGTGGCCAACCTTCCATCATTAGGGCTACAGTGTTCTTAAGAGTTGTGTAGAAGACAGAATCTTGGCAGCAGCAAGTGTTGATGGTGCTGCTAAAGCAGCTGCACCGGCTGAAATGCCCTCCCCTATGCAACCATTTAAAGGGCCAGCATTCATGTTGAAAGGTTGGCCACCACTGCCCTAGCACATGGACTGCA
Source organism: Plestiodon gilberti rubricaudatus (assembly GCA_026170595.1). Classification (NCBI taxonomy): domain Eukaryota; kingdom Metazoa; phylum Chordata; class Lepidosauria; order Squamata; family Scincidae; genus Plestiodon; species Plestiodon gilberti. Next base: position 78,505,549 of record JANXHW010000005.1, on the reverse strand, counting down.
TGGCTGTCAGGAACTCAGAGGGTTAGCAATTTCCATCCATTTCTATGGCTGGACCAAAGAGCCTCAATGTGTACAGCTCTCACATTCTGTCCTAACTAGAGTTACCAACCAACCAAGAAAGAACAACACTTGGCCAGTTTTCTGGTCTTTGGGCCACTTCCCAGAATTATTATTATTATTATTATTATTATTATTATTATTATTATTATTATTATTTGGATAGGCATTAAGGACTAGTTATCAGATTTGTTTGAGTAAAGTTGGCATTTCTTATCTAAAAGCTAGCAACATGAGTGTGTTTGCACCCTGTTGCCCCGTGGATGTACTAAAGGGTCATGTCATTGAGCTTCCTTTGAGCTTCTTGTGAATGCCATTCCACACATTGCTGCATGAGAGACTGCAATATCGACTGACCTGTGTGTGGTTCCTATTAGGTCCTCTGGACAGGGTTACCAAAGACTAGAAGAAAAAGTGGCAGTGCTGATAGCAAAGCAGTGGGATTTTTCTCACCCATCTGCAGTTACTCTATGTTCTTCCTAAGCCACCTGAGTGGACCAGGCTTCAACTCTTGACCCTGCAAAGGTTAACAATGTTTTTGAAAGGTAACTGGGGGCCCTGGGGGAAAATCCTGTGCTGGGCCCCCGAGGTGCATCCACCTGCCCCCTGATGGCACATCAGGGCCAGCTCAAGCCCTCCTGATGATGACTGAGGTGATGTGCCTGCCAAATGCTGCTCCCCTTACCTGATGATGTGCCAGCTTCGGCTCCTCCAATCACCAATGTGCTAGCTCAGCACTCTCCTGCCCTCCACATTTCCTCTTCCTCTCTGCCCCCCTCTTCCTTTTCCAATCCAGGGACTGGACGAGCAGTGGAGGCAAGTAGGCGGACAGAGATGAATCTGCTGCCTGAGGTGACCACTTCAGTTGGCCTCATGGATGGGCTGGCTGGCCATGCAGTACATTGGGTGGGTACTGTCACTAGAACTGAGGGTTCATGGGTCAGGTAGTACAAGAGGGCCCTCTGATGAGTGTGGGCCTTCATCAAGTGCTCCACCTGACCACCTCTGGAATGGAACACCTGGAATGTTTTACTTAAGAAAACATTCAGACTTTGAGCTGGCAAAGTGAATGTGCAAATCCACTTGAACTTTATGCAGCAGAGTAACAATTTTGCATTGCTGTTGTTCAAATTAGGCCAGCGGGTGGCGCAGTGGGTTAAACCGCTGAACCATGAGCTGTCGATCGAAAGGTTGGCAGTTAGAATCCGCGACGGGGTGAGCTCTCGTTGCTTGGCTAGCTCCTGCCAACCTAGCAGTTCCAAAGCATGTTAATGCGAGTAGATAAATAGGTATCGCTTGCGGGAAGGTATCGCTTGCGGCTCTGTGTTCCAGCTGCATGCTACGCGCTGCGGCAAGGAGAGTCATGCCGGCCACATGACCACGGAGGCGTCTTTGGACAACGCTGGCTCTTCGGCTTTGAAATGGGGATGAGCACCACACCCTAGAGTCGGACACGACTGGATTTGATTGTCAGGGGTCACCTTTACCTTTTATTGTTCAAATTAATTATCCTTTTTGCACATGTAATACTTTAATATGTTAATATTTTGTAGTTTGGGGCATATAGCATTGGGTCAGATTCACCAAACGGTTTCATTTGTGTAATACTTTAATATTTTCTTTAATGAGTAACTTTGATCAATGGAAATAATTACAGTCGTAGCAACCAAGCTAGTTGTTTGATGTTACCTGTTTTCACTCTGTTTACTGCCATTGAGCTCTGGGGAGTTAGATTTGGGAGGGTGTTTGTGCTCTGGTGTTTCTGACTAACTTGCTGATCAAACACTTGGCAAGATCACAGAAAGTTCTGGATCCCCTGATTAGCGTTTAGAGAGGCTGGACAATTACAAGGGACCCAAAGGAGACCTGGAGACTTGCATCATAAAGGGCCAAGAGAGGAAGAACTCATCAGTGGCTGATAAGCCTTAACAGTGATAAATCACAAGCCTCACAGCACAATCCCTATATCTGATTAGATATTGCCTTTCTCAAGCTGATCAGTTGAAGTATCTGTGGGGGAAGGAGGAGCTACTTTGCCGTCCCTGGAAACTGTTACCTTACCACTAGTGGCTTACGGATAGATGAACTGATTGAATTACAGTAGATTTAAGCTTGGAGGGGCTGAGAGGCCACTTGAAAGGCCACTTCCTTTTAAAATGTTGTTAAAATATTGGCTTTTTTTGGTACAGAATAACAAAATAGCACCTACAGTTACCAATGTGATTACAATTTTTGATGCTCTATACATGTACAACAACATTATAGAAATTTAGCCTCTCAACTTGGGCAGCCCAATCCTGCCTAAGGATCAGACGAGCAGCCCAGGCCGCCCGCCGGATCCCGTGCTCCGCTGCGGGCAGGCTGCCACGTGGCGGAAAGTCTACTCGGGGAAGGGGATGCTTGTCCCCTTCTCCTGGTGTAACTGGCGCTGCGCTGGGGCTGATCAGCCTCCTTGGAATTCTGCTAGCGAAATCGCTGGCGGAAGTCGGAGGAGGCCATGTAACGGCCCAGCCATGCGGCGGGGGACAGGACATGTGGCGGTGGACAGCCATCCCCCTCCCGTGCCGGCTGGGCCTATCGGCCCTCGCCATTTGTTGCTCCCCCCCCCATCGACTGGATCCTTACCTGGGTCCTCTGGTGGGCGGGCGACGGCTCGGTCAGTGGAGCAGGGGAGGCCGGCCTTGCGCTGGCCTTCCCTGCTCTTGAGTCGTCGAAAAAGTGCTTTGTGGCACTTTTACGATGGCTTCGGGCGGCGGAATGCTTGTTTCGCTGCCCGGCCGGGCGCTAGGATTGCGCTGTTAGTATACTTTAAGCAATCTTAATGAAAACATATTGCTGTATGTTCATCCTGCATGTATCACTCCAAAATGGAATAAAAAAGAGAATCTTATACTCCATTCTTTGGACGAGACAATTACCTGCTTGTCTTCCTTCCTGGGATCCAACAAAAAGTCACCTTCTGGCAGGAGGCAGGTCAAGATTGGATGAGATGGGAACCTTAGGTGAGTGGTGAGGGTTTGGATTCAATTGTGTGGTCTGGTTTTAACATTTGAAGCTGAATCTTCTTTCCTTTTTTTTTTTTTTTTTTAAAATGTCCCCATCCTGTTCCTTTTTTTTTTTTTTTTAAATGTCCCCATCCTGTCTGGTCCCTAGCAATACATCAAAAACTTCCAGCGTGAGGGGATGACATTTCACGGTTTTGAAACATAAACTCTCAAAGAGCTGATCAGCCCAAATCTCTCTTCACAGCTTGAGGTTCTTAATGCATTTGCCTCATTTGTTCTTCAACGCTGTCTGGCAAAACAAACAACAACAGTTCCTCTTTCCACATTGTCAGCAAGGATATTTCTCCTCGTCCTGCTCACCAGAATAGCTTTGGTGGTGGAAAGGACTTCTCCCCGAGACCCTGTTTTTGTCACTTGGAGCATATGGCATCGGACTAGATATTGACCAAATAGTTAATTTGTTATAAGGCAGCCCTGTACATCCAAGGTCAGGGCCCCCATTTGAGCTCTAGCAGCCAGTCACTTGTGCCCTGGATGGCCAATTCTATATAACCTTGAAATGACTGTTAAAGTAAATTGGAGAGGAGTGTGTGCATGCGCAGTTCGGACGCAGGATGGATTCCAACACAACTCTGCCGGCACAGGGGCATTCCGGGGACATCCAAACACCCCTAGAATGCCTCCTGCATCAGTGGAGTTGCAGCGGCTTCTGTTCTGCGTCTGAACTGTGCATACGCGGCACCCGAAGGGGGTTAGTCTGGTGTCCATCCTGTGTCCATTGGTGTATGGCAAGTTACACTGGCATAAGTGCACTTACACCGGTGAATCTACTGTTACACCAGTGCAAGAGTTACACAGGATTGAGCTGACAGTGCGCATGTGCACAACTGTCTACTCAGAACCCACATAGCTTTGGATTAACATTTAGTTTACCTTAGTTTATCTTTGGATTAACCTTTAGTTTAACAACCATATAATTTTAAGGAATAATCATTCAACAATATTAATGTTTCCAATGTTTTATTATTTTTTCATAACAATCTTATTAATGAAATGCTTGAATCTGCTATAACTTAGAAATAAACAGAACCATGTCAATGACGCAAAGGATAACTGTGCAGTAGCGTTCCTGGGGGGGATGTGCGGCACCATAAGTGGTGCAAGGCGCTGCACCGTGTCTTGCAAACTGGTGTAACACAGCCCCTCCCACTCGCTCCTGGAGCCATTCTGGCGGCGAAGGCAATGCACAGCACATTGCCTTAGTCACCGGAATGGCTCCAGGGACAAGTGGGAGGGGCCGCATCACACTGGTTTGCAAGACGCAGTACAGCACCTTGCACCACTTACAGTGCCGCACCCCCTCCAGGAATGCCACTGACAATGTGTAACACAAAAAATTGTTTATTTCTAAATGTTTCTTATACAATTCAGAGGCGCTGATTCCAAAGGTACGCTCAGTTTTTTTGTATCATCAAAACTTTTTTTAGTTATCTTAAATTTTGTGTTGGTTTTGAAACACTGTCATTCACCTTTACACCAGGGTAAAATGGCCATGACAGGAGGTTGTAAGCGCTCTCTGAGTAACGTAAATTTTGGCTGAACTATTGATTCTACACACACACACACAAAAAATAGCAGCATTTTTGAAATCCTCGCCCCAAAAGTAATAAAGATACATCAAAATATTCAGCTAAACATGAAATTGTTCGAATTTTGTTACACAGTGTAATCTAAAAAAACAGCAGCTGACAAAAATCACCCACCAGAAGCCAAATGCAATAAACAAGTTTTTACAGTGAGCTGAAAGGAGGACAGAGTTGGAGCCTCTGACAGAAGAGAGTTCCAGAAGGTTGGCAGTGGCACTATCACCAAGAAGGCCCTGCTCCTAGTGGATGCTTGACATGCCTCTGGCACCTGAAGTAAGGCTGCTGTTGATGACCTCAGCATATCAGGGGGCTTATATGGGAGAAGGTGGTCCTTAATATAAGAACCTTATATAGGGCAATATAACATGCACTGAAGCAATTGCCCCTTTTAACTAATTTCCTAAATATGCTCTAGTGTGTAGAAAAATAAGCTGTAGATTTCTTTGACCTATGATTGCTAGTGCCAGACTCAAGAAAACACGAGTTGAAATCCCTGTGTAGCTATATAGCTCACCAGGTAGCCTTGTGCAAGTCGTCTTCTGTCCAGTCCGATTAAAACATTTCTCTCAGAAATAATATCACAATCATAAAGATGAAATTGAGGCTGCAATCCTGTACACTCTTACCTGAGAGTAGGTCCCATTGAACTCAGTGGGACTTACTGTCGAGTAGACATGCCTAGGACTGTACTGTAAGTAACTTCAGGTACACTGCCCTGAACACATTGGAAGAAGCTTGGGATATACAAACTGATACAAGCAAAAATAAAAAAATAAAATGCTGTTGTAGGCATTCCAGTTCCCTTGTCGATTCTGTTCTGTGTGCATTGGGTTCTGGAACAAACTCTTCAAAATGTATCGCAAGGTGTCTGTACATAACTTTCTCCTGATTTCTGTAGCCAGAACAGTGGGGCTTTGCATAAGGGAAGCCAGCTCTTTGGTGTGGATGTGAGCAACTGAAATGAAGTCTGCACCATATGGCAGGCAGGAAGCCATTTATCTGGCTTTGTTGCTGGTGGGAGTGAAAACTGACAGGACAATGCTATCTGCAGGGCTCACAGACAAGCCAGTTCCTGCTCATCTTGCTCAAGTGAAGACTTCCATTGATCTCACCGTGACACCTAGTGTGGATCAGGTGAACAGGCTTTGTTCCTTCAATAATGAAGATCCAGGAATTGGCTGTTCTGGTTAGATCTCCGCCACTGCCGACGAGAAGCCAGTTACGCACCACTTTGGGGATTTCACAGTGTAATCAAAGGCAGAAACCTGGTTACAAATGTTAAAATGAAAAGAACCTTTAAGAGAAGCATCCTTTACTTCTGTGGAAGTGTTTTAATAAGGACTATCCAACAGAGGATGTGGCAAAGGGTGGGAACCACATTTTCCCTTCACCACGAAGGCAGTAGCCCCACAACAGAACCGTGAAGGAAGACGTTTACGAATCTCCTACAATAAATAATCAGCTTCAGCTACATTTATCGCAGGAAAAACCGATAATTGGAAAAGGAACAAAGCCTACTGTACCTACTGATGAAAACTATATTAGCTGAACTGTCTGGTTTACGATTTTGGAGTTAAGTTATTATGATGTCTATGCAGACTTATTTTTGTGCTGGTCCGAAGACCGTAATAATAAAGAATATGACGATGATGATACAACTCCCATCCCTGTGCCCCTGCTACTTTGGAAACTTTAGAAAGTTTTATTTTATTTAACTTTAATACACCAGTCAAATGTGGAGGTGCTCCTGTAACCTGTTTCAAGAAATGATGCAGTGCCCTTATACCCGCATCAATACTCCTCTGTCCTCCCCAGGTGTGTCACAGATCACCCATCACAGTGATGGTGCACCCATCACTGATTGTGATTCCATTGTCACTGGCTACCCATGACAATATGCACAGCTACCCCATCCATGAAGCAGACAATGCAGGTCTGGGGGATGTAAGAGCTGTACACAGATTTGAGATGCCTTTTCCCTGAGTTTGCCAACCTGCCGCAGACTGAGCCACACCGCTCACTAAAAGCTAGCAGGAAGTGGCTCAGACGGCAGTAATATGTTTCCCTTAAAAGGACTGCATGAAGAAGGTGAATGGGTAGGGAAGTGGATCACCCTTCCCTTTGAGCACTGCCCGCGCTCAAAAAAAAACAAAAAAACAAAAAAACACGGAAGGCGACAATCTGCTTACGGTCCCTTTAAATAAAACCGAAAGTTTTGTTGAAACAGAGCTTTCTGTTTTGTTGGAAACGATTGTGTGGCAAGGTGATGAAGTAGGGATTGCTGTCTTCTGCATGGTTATTTAGGGGGCATACATGGTGGTGGGTCCAGGGTGGCATCGTGCAGGGTCACCCCTGGCAACGTGCATTTAATATGGGATAACTTTCCTTTCACTTTTATCACAGTTAAAGCACAATATGTATTTGATTGATTTAATGCTTCCTGGCATTTATAAATGATTTTTTTTTCAGAGAAAATGCAGAGAAATATTAGCTTCCTGGCCCCACCCCCAGAATCACAGCATCATTGCTGTTTTAACAGGATAGTTTTCTATAGAAAGACTCACAACGGATTGAGTTGTTTTTGCTTTAAGAACTGACATGATGAATTAGAGAAAAATGCAACAGAAATGATGAGATACTTGCAGCATATTTTATATTGTTTTTATTATGACTTCTAGTAGTTGGGGGGAAAAATCTATTGTTTCATGTTATCATGTAATTCAACAGGACTTCCCTAGAGAAATGTGTAATTGGTTGAAACCATTTTTCATTTCAAATGCTTCCAGATTAAAAACAACAACTGTAGATGGGATAAGATTATGGGGTTAGGAGAAAATGATAAAATAGTCTAATATTATGCTGGAATGATTTGAGGTTGAATTAATATCAGTTTTCATTTTCTTTTAAAAATGTTTCTTTTGTGCCATTACTTCAATTCCGGGCTTCATATATCTGCCAGACCTCAACAGTTACTTGAATGCCTTATGAGCCCCCCCCCACTCCTCTCACCTTTACCATTTGTTGTACTTATATAAATTTGAGAGCACTGAATTTTTTTTTCATATAATAACAAAAATGTCATCTTGTGTGAGTGGATTGTAGATCTTTGCAACCTGGGTTTCCAGAGAAATAGAAATTCATTTCAGAAATTAAATAACTTAGTATGTGGATTCTTTTGCTGGATTGGGAATGCATAGACTGGAAAGGCACCTGCATTGTCATGTGGGTTTATTTAGTATGTTGCTATACCGTCCTTCCTCTAAGGAGAACAGAGCAGCATACGTAGTTCCCCCTCCAACCCCATTTTATCCTAACTCTATGAGGTAGGTTAGGTTAGAGAATGTGACTAGCTCAAAATCACCCAGCAAATTTGAGGGCTAAGTGAGAATGTGAACCCATGTCTCCCCAGCCTTGTCTGCCATGAACCACTATAACACAATGACTATCAGATAGAACAGGGGTTCTCAACCATTGGTACTAGTACCACCAGCGGTACTTGGGCTGACTGCTGGTGGTACTTGGACCGCCAGACCACCAGAACCCCACTCTGACGAGGCATTTTCAGTGGTGCATTTTCACTCCTGAGAGGCTCTTGCCTTTGGCCAAGCCTCTTGGGAACTCTGAGAAGGGCCCTCCCTCCCACCCGCCCAGAGCCTCCTACCTGCATTTTCTGGCTTCCAAAAACCTGAAAACCCAGAAGTAACTGGCGATGATGTAATCGCCAGTCACTTCCAGTGGTATGCAGCAGGAGAGTGGCGTCGGAGGTGATACTTGGCCGGGAAGGGGTTGAGAACCCCTGAGATAGAACATTCACTTGTATTATATAGCATGGAGGGATGTGTGCTTTTCTATCTGCATTGTAACATTATCAACCCAATCCCATCAAAATCCTCCCCCTCTGCTGATGCATGCATGCCAAGGAGGTGTGCGCTGCATCCTGGGGAGGGGGGACAGTTGCAAAGGACTCTTCATGGACACCTAATGTTTGTTCCCTTACCCTGGGGACAGCCTCCTCTTTCCCTATGGATCTCCTTGGTTCTGCACCAGCTATTTTGCCGTCCAATTCCGGCTCCCTCCCCGCCCCCTCCCTGCTCAGAAATGCCCCCGTTCTTCCCACTCTCTCCTCTGTCCCTCCCACCCATCCAGCTGCCTTACCTGGCATCACGGATGGTGTCTTCGCCGCCAGTGAGTGGTTGTAGCCGCCAGTGACTGCACTGGTGGCCTTGTGCTGGCCGGCACACAATATGACGGGTTTCTGGCACATTGCGGCCTGGATGCCGATGCTTCTGCCAGCGGAACACGCGTTCTGCTGGTGGCGCAATCAGATAGGCATATTCTCAACCATTGTCTCAAGCTATGTGCAGGGTGTTATGTGTGACTAGATTGGGACGCAGTCCCGTCAGTATGGTTTTTAACCTTCCCCTGTCGCTTTTCTCCCTGCAGGGGAAAAGAGACCAGCATTTTGGAATTTTTAAAGAACTCAATTCTGACAGGTAAAAAGCCAAGGCATAAATTCTTAAATGTAAAAAATGATAACATTTACATTTAAGAATTTATGCCATGGCTTTTTACCCGTCAGAACTGAGTTCTTTAAAAATTGTTGCTGGCCATGAAAATTTTAAATAGTATTTGGAATCTTTTCCTCTATGGGTGGGAAAGCAGCTGAGGGTATTTTTTAGTTTTGAAAAATCGCCCATGGACAAAAGGTAAACACTCCAATCCAATCCTCCGATACTGCCTCAATTGAATTTGCAGCCTTCCACAGCTGTTAGAAGGCTATTCGTGCATCACCCTCTCCCATCTCATCTCATTTGGTCCTAAGCAAATCAACATTGGTTCGTACAATATTTCTCTGGAAAAAAAAAATATGCAAAGGAGTCACGTCATGGTTAAAAGCACAGGCATAGTAGACAGCTAGAAGATGCGTAAGCACCCTCTCCCAGAAGAAAACTTACCCCATGGTATGCATTCAGCAAAATAATATTAGTTTTAAAACCAGTGGTCAGCTATCCAGGGATGTAGCAACAATTTAAACCAAGTGAAAGCCATTCTATACTGTATTTTACAGCACTATATTTATTTCTATGACTTTTGTTTCTGTTAATTTTTGTTTCTATGAAGTTTGCAGCAGTGATTCTCCAACTGTAGGACTGGTCCTTCTTTGCAGAGTGTGAGACACCTCGAGACAGGATTTATGGAGTTTCTGAGAGGGATATGATTCCAAAGCAGCTGGAGCCAACCACCCATACCAGTCAAAGCCTAGTTGAATGCCCTCGGCAGAGGACAATCATGGATCCCCATTTGAAGGATATCCACATTCTCTGTCTTATTATCCCAACATGAAAGGATGGCTACTTTGCTCATCATAAACATTTTCTTGTAAATGGGAGGGGATCAGACCCCCTATCAAAGGGAGGCCAGTTTGCATTTGATATACCGGTATACAGTAGCTACTTGAGTTCACCTCTGAGATATTCAACATTTTCAGAGTGAAATCCTAGTGCTATTGTTGTCAAAAGCAAGACTTCCCTTGACCTTCATTTAAAAAAAAAAGTTTTGCTGTTTTTGTGTAAATCACAATTCCCCTTTCTGGTCTAAGACCCGAAAAAGAAACTCCTTTCCCACCCCCTGAGATAGAAACACAAATATCTCATCAGACTTTTAGTGCTCAACTTCTTTTCTCATTCTCTAAGAAAATAAAAGGTCAAAGGCCAGTTGTAAGCAACAACTTTTTAAAAGTACGTTTTCTTTTAGAAAGTGGATTTTTTTTTAACTTGATCTCTAAGTTTCATTTCATTCATCGGTCCCTGACGTGACTTTGGTTTCAGGGTCAAAGAGGGTCTCACTTGGGGATGGCCATCAAAATAAGACACAAAAACTATCAGCAGCCCCCAATGTTTTTAAAAGCAGAAGACACAGGAAGTGCACGATACATGCCCACTGTAGGGAAAGACAACCGTGCTCCATCCTGAACGCATGTGAAAGGGTAACCGTGGTAAAATATTTAAGTGTGAGGAGGGGGAAAAAAAACAGGAAGAGAAGTCACTTTCGTTGGAGGGGCTGTAGGACTTCACCTGAAATACTATCTTCTCACACCCTTTGTTTGTGTAACAAACCCTTTCCATATGAGCAAACATCTCAAGCGATACTCCTCTTTTAGGGTGTCTCTTATGGAAGTTTACCTTTTCGGTTTAAGTACACAGATTCAGTGCTAATTGATTCCACCTTAGTTTTTAACGAAACCAAAGGCTTAGATAGCTTTTTTCCGAACTGTGATCTTTCTATTCAAATAACGAACAAACTGAGAGATATAAATATTTTAGCACTGACTGCCGTAGCTTTGTTATATGTTTTCATAACAGTAGGAATTAAATTATGAGACACTGACTTGATATACATGAGATTTGTTTCTTACATTGGTTTGGTATTATAATATCCCATTCAAGACTGCTCGCATAAGGCCAGTTCCTCCCTCCCTCACCCACCCACCCACCCACACACACACACACACACTCACCCACACACACACTATCATCATCACCATCAAAAAGATATTCCCTGTGATGAGTCTCCATGCTGATGTTTAAATGGTCATTTTCCCATTGCAAGGAGCTTAACATGTACAGTATTCCCTTGCTGAATCTGAAACCACAGACTTGATGGTATACATCCTGAAACACACACATGCAGGTGCAAAATATCTAATTCAATCCTCACCTGCACGAAAGGATTTGAGTCATGAGGTCATGTAATATGGACAAGAAGTCACCTTGGCTGCTAGTTGCGTGTTTCCCAACAATTGGATATCTATCTCTAGATCAGGGATATCTTTATCTACAAAATTTACAGCCTAATCGTAACCGACTTTCCAGCACCACTCCAGTGCAGCTGCAATGCAGCCCGAGGTAAGAGAACAAACATTCCCTTACCTTGAGGAGGCCTCCACCACCATCATAGGATGCAGCAGAGGCGTCGCTACGGTGGGGGGCGGTACCGTAAGTTGCACCCCGTACTAGTCCCCGTTTACAAGCCGGCATGAGGCAGCCCCGCCCCCTCACCGTCGGAGCCATTCCGTGCGGAGAAGGCAGCGGGCAGGAGACCACCCCCACCGTAGCGACACCTCTGGGATGCAGCGTGCACCCCATTGGCCCAGCTGCATCAGCGCTGGAAAGTTAGTTAGGATTGGGCTGTTAGTTCATTTACAATGCAATCTAATGCATGTCTATTCAGGAAAAAAAACCCACTGAATTCAATGGGACTTGCGGCTCAATCCTATCCAAGGCCTGCGCCGGCAGAACGTGTGTTCCACTGGTGCAGGCTGCCACAAAAACATCGTTAAGCACTTTGCTGCAATGCAAATACATGTATCTAAGTGCAGGGAGCTGGTGCACCAGCAGGACGGCAAAAGCCTTCCCATGCTGCGCACCAGCAGAGAGACAGAGGCCTGCCGGAGCAGATAAGCATGGTGCAGGGGGCAGAACAGGTGGGGGAAGGGCGGGGAGAGGGTTGAATGGGGAGGAGATGGTGGGGGTGGGTGGATTGGGCCTGGGAGGGGAACGGGCTTGGTGGTGGTGGTGCATGCCGAATCCCCCTTCACAGGCCTGATCCACCTACACAGATCAACGCAGACTTGCGCAGGTCCAAGTTGACCCATTGTGGCTGCTGGGGCTTACTCAGGGGCAAAGAGACAAATGTCCCCTTACCCCAAGGAGCCCCCCAGTGCCAAAAATCTCCTGCAGGATGCAGCGTAGCCCGTGCTAGTGCCACTGCATCGCCGTGCAGGGATTTAGTTAGGATTGGGCTGTTAGTCCTAAGTAAGTGTGTATAAGACTGCATCTACTTAATTGCATCTACGGCTGTGCTGAACATATCTAACATAGGCCTGTACAACGTGGCAGTCAATAAACAATTGCCTGTTGAATAACCATTTGTGTCACATACGGAATGATAGAATACACCAGCATTTTATGAGTATCATCACTCTTAGCAGCCAAGAGTCTGAGCTGTAAACCAGGAAACCCCTGGTGTCAGCGTTGCTTCTTCCAGGAATTCACTAGTAGTCTTAGGCAAGATACTCTGTCCCAACCTCAGCCCTTCCATAATCAATATGGAGGTAATATAAGCCATATATATATACAGTATATAAGGTAATATAAGGAAAGTGGGATCTTGAAGTGAGAAGCCATGCTGACAGGAAAGATTTGAAGAAGGAAGATGCCAAGGAGACTGGGGCAAAGCTGCAAAATAGGAGGGGCTGGTGTCAAGTGGGGCCAGTGACAGGTGTTGGGCACATAGGGCACTGCCTCAGGGCCCATAGCCCTGTGAAGGCCCACCTGGCTGACTCTTGAAACCCCTCAAGAGGTCACCTGACAGGCAGCAGCGACGGCACAATTTGCTCAACCAAATGACTTGTGCCGTCACCGCCTTCTGTCTTCCTCCCTTCCGCCTTCTTCTTCTGTCTTCCTCCCTTCCGCCTTCTGTCTTCCTCCCTTCCGCCTTCTGTCTTCCTCCCTTCCGCCTTCTTCTTCTGTCTTCCTCCCGCCTTCTGTCTTCCTCCCTTCCTTCCCACAAGCCCTGTGATGGTGTACGGGCCTCTGAGGGTAATGAGAGAGGAGAAATGCCAGAGCAACCCGCTCTGCTGTCTCACCGGCTGCTGAATTAGATGCCCTTGTCTCAGTGCCCCAGCAGTGCTGAAACAGAATTATCCAGACCACTTCCCGTTTCCCGCTCCCCCCCCCACCAATTTGGGAACAGCAAAAGGGGAGCAATGTGGATGCTACCAGGAATTTGGCTGCGGGGTGGTACAGTGGGTTACAGAGGCGTTGCTGGAGTGGGGCGGTACCGTACGTTCCACGCTGTCCTAGTCCCCGTTTACTCCCCGGTACGAGGTAGCCCCGCCCCCTCGCCGTCAGAGCCATTCAGTGCAGCGAAGGCAATGGGCATGCCTCTGGTGAGTTAAACCACGGAACTATGTGTTATTGATCAAAAGGTCGACAGTTCGAATCCAGAGATCACTCCCCTTTACCAGATAGCCACAAAAGGAATTGCAGGAAACCTCCTTGTACTGAATCAGATGATCAGTCAGCGTAGGTCATTATTGTCACTACAGATGGGCAGCAACTCCCCAGACATGAATTTTTCTCTTCCCTACCTGGAAAATACCGGAGACGGGAATCTGGTTCCTTCTGCATACAAAGCAGTTGCTCTTCCACTGAGCTATAGCCCTGTCTCCCAGGTTATGCTTCTCTCAGCATCTTGGTGATACAGAGGGAAGAGTGACCAGACAACCCCTTTTTTTAATCTTTCGCAGCTGTCCAGGAAAGGTAGTGGAGTGATCTAGATCAGGGGTTCTCAACCTGTGGTACGGGGACCCCTAGGGGTACGCGGACCTCTTGCTGTGGGTATGCCAAGCCCTGCCCCTTATCTGCCCCATCAGCAGCGAATTAAGTGTTAATTAACATGGATTTTAAATTGTAATTATTTTTGGAGCCCTTCTGTCTCTCTGATTTTGATTTTGGGCTTATTTTTGTACTTTGGAAAATGTACTTTGGTGGGGGGAGGGGCTGATTTTGGGAACAGCAGAGAGACTCCCTGCCCGTTGCTTTCTCTTCACGGAATGGCTCCAACGGCGAGGGGGTGGGGCCGCCTCCTGCCGGCTGGGACTAGGACCGGGCGTGACTTACGGTACCGCCCCCACCGGAGCGACGCCTCTGTTTGGGAAGTGTGACTTGGAGAAAAAAAAGAGATCCTTGCATGAGTTTGTCTCTCCCTCTCCCTCTCCCCCCCCACACGAGTTAAATATGACATTTTTTCACATTTAAAATTGTTTAGTACTTTTTATTTAACAAATCATTACCTAATTAATTAATTGATTAATCCAATTAATTAGCAGTTAATTATCAGGGGGTACTTCAGAAAATTGGACCATGATAGAGGGTACCCAGGCCTCCAAAGGTTGAGAACCCCTGATCTAGATGCTCCTAACTTAGCACTTTGTTCTCACATAGGAGCTAATTAGCTGCAAATGACAGAAGGGAAAATATGCAGATCTTGATCACATTTTCAAGATATGTTAGAACCCAATTATCACACTGGGAGAGCCCAATTATCACACAGGCCACCCTTTCAGCAGTACCTAAGTCCGGCCCATCCATGAGGCTAACTGAAGCAGTCGCCTCAGGCAGCAGATTAGTGGGGGCTCCCATCTCTGCTTGCCTTCTTGCATTCACTACTCCTCCTTCTCCTTCCACTCCCCCTGGATTGGAAAAGGAAGAAGGAAACAGAGAGGATGAGGAAGTGTGAAGGGGAGGAGAGCGCTGAGCTAGAACAATGTAGAGTGGGAGGAGGAAAGATTGGCGCATCATTGGGTAAGGGGAGAAGCATTTGGCATGCCGCCTGAGGCATCAGGAGAACCTGTGCCAGCCCTGATTGTACCTTCTTAGTAAAAATTCGGGGGTACTGGACGCTCCACACTGATTTTACTCTTGCATCTATCCTAATTGCTATTAACAGCGTTATCACTCCTGCCTGTAGACTGGATGGCTGGGAACCAGCACAGTGTAGGAAAAAAAATTGGCACAGCAGACTATTGAGATTGGATCTGCAGGATGGATCTGATCCTTGAAAAACATCCTGTGTAGATGCACTCTGATGGCAGATTCCCACAGCACACACAAGACCTGGCACACTTCTCATGGTTCTCATTTTAAAAAAGCAGGGCTGAGGGCTCCAATTATTTTGTGCATTAATAACACCTCCCCAAAGCATCACAATTTTCTAACCAGTTTGGCATTTCTTTCGTTCCATACCAATTTGAAAAGGTTTTCCAAAGGAGTGGGAAAGAGGCACAATCTACTAGTCCAGAGTATGACAGAAATACAACTGTCTTGAAAGACACTTTCAGCACAATCCTATACATGTCTACTCAGAAGTAAGTCCCATTGTGCTCAATGGGGCTTACTCCCAGGAAAGTGTGTATAGGATTGCAGCCTTAGCGGAGTATTCTAAACAGAGAATATTCAGTTTCAGTAGCTAAGTTTTTCTA
Organism: Plestiodon gilberti rubricaudatus; assembly: GCA_026170595.1. Lineage (NCBI taxonomy): Eukaryota > Metazoa > Chordata > Lepidosauria > Squamata > Scincidae > Plestiodon > Plestiodon gilberti. The sequence goes on along the minus strand of JANXHW010000005.1, from coordinate 78,489,797 downwards.
AGCATTGCTGAAGTATTTATTTTAACCCGAGATAAATTCTGGTCTGAGAGAATCATACAATAGCGTCTGATCATACAATAGCATTCTTCCTGTCATTAATGACACATCATTATTATGATGCATCATTTAATAATTATTGTTTTCTAAGTTCTTATATCTGCTACCATAGTGTTATTATTATGCACTTCTCTCTTCCCTGAGTGGCTATTAATGCCAGGGGAAACATTATAGCATTTAGTTCCCCTTTGGGTGAGAAAAGATAGGAAATTCGTGGTGCTTTTGTGATATCTGCAAACATATATCACAAAAGCACCACAAATTTCCTACCTTTTCTCACTCCAGCTATGGGAAAGGAATGTAGGAGGGGCAAGGGGGGAGGGTTAAATACTTCCACTCCTGCCTGCCATTTCCCCCCTCGAAATTCCAACGTCACTATCCCCCTTTTCAGCTGATGGGTTCCTAGATCCATGCCTCCCAACAAATGTTCATTTTGGCCCAGAAGTCTGCATATGCTCAGAGCCACTTTGCTTTGTTATTAATTCACATATTCCAGAATTCAGGCTGCTATTGACAATATATTCCAATGGCTAAACACTGGTGATTCCTGGCACAAATTAAGCCCCACTCTCACTTTGCAATGTGCCTTTCCCTAACTGAGGCTGCAATCCTATACCCATTTACATGGCGGGTAAGTCCCAGTGAACTCAGTGGGGACATGCCTAAGTTTGCACTGTAAGTTATCTTTCCATGGAAGCATTTGTAAAACAAATCACCCTCTTAGACTAAGCTGCATTGAGTTCCTTTTCTCTCACCTTGTATCACAACATTTCAAAAAGGTTTAGATTCCCAGGTTACGTAGCCAGATGAAATTCCACATTGAGTATTATATATGACCCATTCCTGCTGGTGCTGGATCTTTAACAACAGCATCCTAACACACTGCCAACTGGTGGCTACGTTCAGGGAAAGCAAACCACATCTATAAGCATGAGTGTTCCATCCATCACAACACAAAATGGCTTTGTACTCACAGCCTAGACATGCTTGTTTGTTTGGGGTAAACATCTGAACAAGAACAATGTCCCAAGAGCAATAATTTCGCATCTATGATTGAACTATTCATCATTGCTACAGCATATGTTGCCTAATTTTCCTGGATATTGAATCCATGTGAGATAGATAGGTATCAACATCTTTTTTGTGCTTAAAAACTATCCTGATGATAAACAAATTTGCAGTGGAAAAAATGTGTTGGTCAGTTTTGGGAAACACAGGGTGGCTTTGTCATGAGCAGGAAGATGTTTCGGAAGTAACAGTCATCACAACTGGCGCAAGTAGCGTCCGGCTTTTTTTTGCAAACGGCATAACATCTCACAAATGAAGGTCTGAGTTACTTCATTTCAGCAGATGTTCAGCAGTGCTTACTGAGCCCCTACATATTTTATTTTTTTTTTAATTTTTCACATTTTTATACCACCCTTCCTCCAAGGAGCTCAGAGTGGTGTACATACAGTATTTCCTCCCCTCCTTTTTGTCCTCACAACAACCCTGTGAGGTAGGTGGGGCTGAGAGATAGTGACTGGCCCAAGGTCACCCAGGAAGCTTCGTGGCTGAGCGGCGATTTGAACCTGGATCTTCCAGGTCTAAGTCCGACTTCCAAACCACTACACCATCCTGGCTCCTACATAACTGTTGTGGTGTGTCTCCTGTAGAAGTGGCCCGTCCTGAACCAGTCAAATATGTATAATCAAATACCCGCCAAAGTGAAGCATTCTTGTCCCACTTGATTTCAATGGCAGAGGCATGCATGCATGCATATGTAACTCTCCTGTTGACAGCAGTAGGACTTGCTTAACTTTGGCAGGATCAGGACTAGAGGAGATTCAGTGACAAAGCCTATCATATTGTGCAGCTTTCAAACTTGCTTGCCTAGAAAATAATGACTGCTGAACATTTCCTTGGCACCAAAGGTACAACACAGGTACATTTCACACTTTCACTAGCTTACACATCTGATCAAAATGTCAATCTTTCTTGCATTTCTTGAAGGATGTGGTAAGCCATTCATTCTCTGTGAGGTTCTCGTTTTGAGATATTTCTTGTGCATTGTTGCTTTGAATCCAAGACAAGCAGCGTGATGTGTTGTAGACAGAGCGCTAGATTTCAGCTGGCGAGATGAAGATACAAATCCCTGCTCCACCATGAAATGCATTGGGCAATTTTGAGCCTGTCGCCATCTCTCAGCCTAATCTAACGCACAGGTTTGTTTAAACTTAATCCTGTGGTATTTTTTAGAGTAACAAAAAGACCCAACTTAGATGCTGGATCAGGCCTGGTTAAGATGAGGGGGTTGAAGAGGACATTTTACCTGGACCCAGAGATCTAGGGGGTCCCAGCTTGGGCTGCGAGCCCATCACTATGTGGATAAAACTGAGGTTACACTGTAGATCATGCTTGCAGATGTTTTATGCAATCCTATTTCGCCTTGATTGCCCTTGTTGGGAGAAAGGCGGGGTATGAATTCTTTAAATAAAATAAATAAAAATATATTATTGTGGTGTGTCTACATCAGGTTACTGGGGGTCCTAGGACAAAATCCTGCACTGGGCCCCAGGGCTGACTGAAGCTATTGGGCTGCCTGAGGCTTGCCGCCCCCCCTGCCAGCTCTGAAGCCCCCCCCCCCCCAGGCTCCTTCTTCCTTGTGAAGAAAATGTGAAGCACACCAGGATTACTCCCAGAACACTCTACGTTCCCTCCTTTGTTTAAAGAGCCCGAGCAGAGGAAAGAGCAATCTTGGTCCTTCCCCCCCCCCCCCAAAGGCTCTTTGAAAGCACCCAGTGGAGGACGGTGAGGGAGCCAGATCGTTGCACTCTGAAGATTAGAATGCAGCAATCTCACTCCTTCTTCTGCACGGGCTCTTTCCACAAAGCAGGCAAAGCAGAGCCCTGCCTTCCCTGCTTTGATTAAAGAGCCATGCAGAGGAAGGGCCAGCTTTGTCTGCCGCAGCAGAATGGGGAGGATGTGGTGGGCGCTTGTTTGCCATCCCCTCCACTTGGCCCCCAGCCCCTATGCGAATGAGCTCATTTGCATTATGGCCCCTGCTGCCCCCCCCCCATACTTCCCACTGGCATTAAAGGCTCAGAGGTTGGCGCTCTGATAGGCATGGGCCCTCAGCCAGTGTCCAAACTTCCCAACCCCTAATGCCAGCCCCCTGGGTGTCCAGATTTTGTGAGATTTGCAGGAACCAACCAGAAGCAGTGTTAGAACAGATCAAGCAACTATCTGAACAGTGAGTTATTTCCCCTCTTCGTGCAGGGCCAGTCCATTCACGAGGCTGGGTGGGCGCTTGGAGTGGTGGGCTGGGTCTGGGCAGATAGCAAAATATACCCTGCGCTTGCCCATCACCTCCACTGGCCCGACACCCACTGGGCCACTCAGGCTGCCTTCTGTGATCCAGTTCCTTCTCCCTCTCCTTCCAACAAGGGACGAGAAGCAAGCAAGAAGGGAATCATGGAGGCAGGGCACCACCACTGTGATCCCCTTCTTCTCACTCTCTTCCCTTTCCTTGTGAGAAGGAGGACATCCCACATGCATTGCATTTCAAATTAGACTGGCAAAAAGTTCAATTTAATACTGGAAGTGTCAATAAGGACTGTAATGGGACTGCTCTATTATTGCCACTTGGCTACAACTGGAGGCCCTTGCCTTAAATATTTGCCAAGGAGGATCTCACTTGGAGAGCCCCCCCCCCCAGCAGTGTCTTATTGGTCTTCATTTGGAATGAATGCCAATTTTGATAAATAAATCTCTGGAGAAAGAATGGTGAGAAGATTTCTCTTTCTAGGCAGTGGCCTAAACGTTCATTTATATCATGCCCATGTGTGCAAGGTAGGTCGTGTGAAATACAATGCAGAAGAAGGCAAATCTGCTGAGCATCCCCTGTCCCGGCCTAGCCGTCTCATGAGGCCTGTTTAGCCTGTTTGAAAGAGAGCCAGGAAGAAGAGAGCAGAAAAGGCAATGCTGATTCAAATGCAGAACAAAAGCAAATGCAGAACAAAAGAGGGGGTCGGAACTGGGTGCCATGACAGGCGTAAGGCTGGCTTGGTCTAGGCCTGGTCCTACATTACACATTGCTGAAGGTTCAAGTCCACCCACTGTAAACTGCACGGATGTGGATCATGTCTCTGACTCCAAGTCTCAAGTCAAGTCCCAGGTCTTTGCCCCTGAGTCCCAAGTCTTTGGTTGCGAGCTCCTATCTATTTAATGGGGAAAGCAGTTTAAACCTGAATAAAATTCGACTTGTCGTGAAAGGCTCCAAGTCTCGAGTTGAGTCTTTCAAGTCTTTTACAATCGCCAAGTCAAGTCCGAGTCAATAGACTCAAGTCTACATTGTTAAACTTGTATTCATTGACGCAATCATCTGTCTTAAAAAACAGAAACTGTTTGCCCTTTTGTTTACAGATATGCTGCTAAGCAAACCACCCCATTGTCCCGCCATTTTGTTCTAATCAGCAGTTCAAAATGAGCCACACCAGCAAGTGAAATGGCCAGCTTTGCACTACCTGATGCAGGTGCATTGACATCCATGCGCATGAGAGGCAGTGCGCACACCAGAGATTTAATGTAAATAAAACTGAGGTTTTATACCTAAAGAAGAAGGGCAAATCTAGCAATTCACACTAACAGCCATTTAATAAGGTAATGTAAAGGTAAAGGTGACCCCTGACAATTAAGTCCAGTCACGTCCGACTCTAGGGTGTGGTGCTCATCCCCATTTCAAAGCCAAAGAGCCAGCGTTGTCCGAAGACGCCTCCGTGGTCATGTGGCCGGCATGACTCTCCTTGCCACAGCGCGTAGCATGCAGCTGCAACACGGAGTGCTGTTTACCTTCCTGCAAGCGGTACCTATTTATCTACTCGTATGAACATGCTTTGGAACTGCTAGGTTGGCAGGAGCTGGCCAAGCAACGAGAGCTCACCCTGTCGCGGATTCGAACTGCTGATCTTTCGATCGACAGCTCATGGTTCAGCGGTTTAACCCACTGCGCCACCCGCTGGCCATTTAATAAGCCATTTAATAAGGCATCCCCCAAAGGCAAAAAGAGAGGCAGGACAGGGATTTGCCTGGCAGGGACAGAAACCAGAAAATAGGAACTGTCCCAAGCAAACTGGGATAGTTGGAGCATATGTTACGTAACAGTGATGGAGGTGGGACACTACACAGCAAAGAAAATGAAGCAGAGAATATTACCAGTGCACCTCCTCATGCAGGAGTCTCCCACTGCAGCCCTGGCTTCAAGACAACTGAGACTCACTGGGCCTGCAAAGACAGGAAGTTATATAAAGATACACTTTGGGGAATCTGCATGTGGAAATGTTCTACTTATAGCTTGGCCCTGAGACAGTTCTCACCTCCTGTCATGACACTTTGCGCTGTTTGTGTAACTTAAGCAGCAGAAGGAGGAGGGGAAACACTTCTCAGGGAACCAGTTGAATAATGAGGAACAAAATGCATTCCTTTTTATCTCTCTGTCAAGTGAGGGGCGCAAGACTTTATCTGCTACAGTCTGCAGCTGGAATCACCGTCTCCTTCTGGCTGCTTTTACAGTCTGATTAGTCTATAACTTCCTGTAGTAAATGACCATCAAGAGCCAGGAACATTAAAGGAAAAAAAAAACTGAGTCAAGGACAGTCTTAACACTCCAATCCTCCAGTCAAAACACTTGTAGAATTTACTTTATAGTGTGTGCATATGTGTGTATGCGCACGCATGTAAAATGTGATGACTTCATTATCAAGAGTAACGTGCCTTCAGATGGAGTTGGAAGTACCCTATGATGACTAGTGTACTGAGTCTGTAGACAGAACTGGTCCAAGCCAACCCCATGCCTGCAACAGAACAGTGCCGTGTTTTTGCTGCCCTCCTTTTTGTGTGTGTGTGTGTGTGTCTGTGTGCACATGCATTAGCATGTGAGCTCTTTTTCCCACTTCATCCTCGCCCCCACTGTGCCCAGAATCCTCTTCTTAAGCTCCCTCTTTCTAACAGGTTGGGTGGACAAAGCCTGGGGAGAGAGAGAGAGAGAGAGAGAGAGAGAGAGAGAGAGAGAGAGAGAGAGAGAGAATTTCCTCTTCTGTTCTTAGCCCAGGCTCCACCGAGCCAGTTTTCTTTGAATAAGAGAGCCAGGAAGAGGATCATGCTATGGTAGCAGTGTTGCCCTTCCTACTCTTCCAGCACTGTAGAGATGCCATAGACACAACAATGCCACTCTTTATCCCTAGTCACGATCAACAGTGGCTTACAATTTAATTCATGATGTTCAAGCTGGGAGTTGCTCTACTTCTTTGCTTACACCTGTTATTGTTGCCTCCATTTTGACAGACTACTCCCTGGAGGAAAAGATCTTGAGAAGATTCCTCTTTCTAGATAAGGATACAAGAGCCCATGGCCACGAAAGAAGATTTTTTTTTGGAACTGAAATCGTTAGACATTTTAAAATTGAGATAAATCTTATTGGATATATCAGCCCAAGTCACAAGTGTGTCTTTGATTGTGTGTGTGTGTGTGTGTGTGTGTGTGTGTGTGTTTCGTTTTACAGTTTTATAGTGGCATTTTTGTTCTCTGAAAAAAAAGGTCAGTCAAAAAGCGTATTGAAAAATCTATCAAATAGAATGTTAATCGCAGTCCTGAACCAGCATATACATTTCAGGTGGAATATAAGTAAATAAATAATCTATGCGCTGAGGCTGGTTGCTTCAAATTGCTACCCGGCTTTTAACTATCCTGACAAGACTTGTACTGAAACATGCCTGTCAGAAACCGAATTGTCAAGTCATGAATGACTCCTGAAGTTGAACTGTGGATGGTTGAAACTAGGCACGTGCTTGAGGCCCAGGAACTCAATACTTCAGTCAAGCCGTAAACATATCACAGAGATAGCTCATATCTACACAGGGCCATTGGCAACCACTTGGCTATACATGAACAGCTGCTTTACAAGTGCGGTGCTACCAGGCTGCTTTTTCCTGTCATTATGAAGTGTTTACTTCCATATATCATTTTTTTAAAAGTATGAATATATCCTATTTCTTCCTGTCCCCCCCTTAATGTGTACATAGCATTTCAAATATGTTATTTCACTAATCCTCATTAAAAACCATAAACTATTGTTATTATATGATTTTAGAACATAAGAACATAAGAAGGGCCCTGCTGGATCAGGCCAAAGGCCCATCTAGTTCAGCTTCCTGTATCTCACAGTGGTCCCACCAGATGCCTCAGGGAACACACAAGACAACAAGATACCTGTATTAGGCTTACCATATCCAAAGGGGGACAGGGTGCCTACACCTTTAACCATTGTAAAAAGAGGGAATTTGGGCAGGTGCAGCTTGTTGTACCCTTCCATTATGAGCTGTACCTGCCCAAATTCCCTCTTTTTACAATGGTTAAAGGTGTAGGCACCCTGTCCCCCTTTGAATATGGTAAGCCTACCTGTATCCTGTTGCCACTCCCTTGCACCTGGCAGACTTTCTGGTTCACAACCCCATTTCTCAGCCATTATGTTACACTATGGAAGTGTTTTCCTGTTGGGTTGAAAGTTGAACCTCCTCCTTGTCAGACTGATAAAACGTTCTGGAATATTTACTGCACCTCAAGGATGCAGGACAGGGTTTCATGAAAGTCAATGCAGCGATTTTTCAGCTTTCCATATCTGGGTGAATGCATCTGTTTTTGCCCAGCACCTTATGACATGATTCTTGAAGGGCCTGGTAAACTCATTCCCTAGGAAAAAATGATGACCCAATAAACCATTTTGGTGTATCTGGAAGGTTAAATGTCATCAATCAGCCAATCATTTCCCCAGAGGCTTCTATTTGTAAAAGCCACTCTATCCAGCTGGAAGTCCGAACTAATGGCTAGATGATCTATGTTGGCCCAATCAAAGATAAGATTTTGATGACCATGTGTGAATGGATAAATAACACAGACCTGCAAATTTGAGGGTCAAAAAAACTTTTTTCAAAATTTATGGTGGCTTCATATGAATTTGGGGTGCTGATTCCATAAAATCAGTTTTGGGGGTACAGCATCGTGAACTCATAATGCAAGTCAAGCAGCTTACTTGTGAGGAAGCCATGGCGTCAGATTCCTCACGAAGAAGCTGCTTGACTCGCATTATGAGGTATTGATGTCATACCTCCAAAACTACGTAGATGTGATAGGGCAAAACCAATGCCATTTTTGGAATCAGCACCCCAAATATATCCAAGAAAAGGTCTCACTTTTAAGAAAGCAAAATGTGTGCAGGCCCGTGTAATTGCTGTTTCCTGTAAACATGAATCTAGTGATGGTTAAGCACTCTAAGAGCCCCTTCTCACATTTGTGACCTGGTGACTAGTGTAGCATGGCTCCTTCCTGTGTCACTCGGGTAATGAGGAGCCACATTGGGCCATCATACAGCCAGGATGGTGTAGTGGTTTGGGAGTTGGACTTAGACCTGGAAGATCCAGGTTCAAATCCCCACTCAGCCACGAAGCTTCCTGGGTGACCTTGGGCCAGTCACTATCTCTCAGCCCCACCTACCTCACAGGGTTGTTGTGAGGACAAAAAGGAGGGGAGGAAATATGTACACCACTCTGAGCTCCTTGGAGGAAGGGTGGTATAAAAATGTGAAAAATAAAATAAATAAATAAATGTGGGAGAAGAGCATCATGGCGCAATTTCACAGATGGGTAATGAGGAATCTTAGCCCAGCATGGGCTTCTCATGGGTTTCATGTTGGAAGGGTAATGTGAGAAGGAACTTTCACTTGGAGCTCATTTTCCTCCACACATGCTGTTGCACTCATAAATAGATGGGAGACCACGATGAGGAGTACCTGGAAAATCTCAACTTGTTAAGTGGTTAATACGGCTGTGCTAAATCTTTAACGTTTCCTCCGTTAGCGTGGGGAACAGATATGGGCTGTAGCCGCTGGGTGGAGAAAACACTGTTGTGTCTCACGAAATACATAAAAATCCTGAAGAACTTGAGAGCTTGCTCTGATTATAGAAACCAGCACTTAGCAGTTTTGACAGAAGTCAGTGCTAAGTAGAAATAATAAGGGTGTCTCCTCGGGTTCAGCAGAGCAGCTGCGTTTCAAAAACCACATGAAGAGAACTCGAGAGAGACAACTGTGTGTGGATTTCTGGTTTCCCTTTTCAGCAGAATGGGGTGGCGATGGGGGTGGGGAGGAGGGCGGATCAGGCCCGGGAAGAGGGCAGGCTCAGTGGCAGCGGCACCTACCGAATCCTAACCCCCTTCCTGGGCCTGATCCACCTTCATGGGTCAACGTGGACTTGCGCCAGCGATATCGTAGGTGCAGGTCTGAGTTGGCCCACCACCAGGCCCACAAGGGCTTACTCCAGGACAAAGGAACAAATGTTCGCTTACGCCAAGGAGGCCTCTGGAGGCCAAAACTTCCCCACAAGATTCAGCAGATGCCATGTTGGTGCCACCGCATCGTCGTGTGGGGAGTTGCGGTGGATTGGGCTGCCTGGCTGCAAATCCTAAGCAAACGTCTAGGGAGCTTATGAGGCTTCCTTCCAAGTCAGCATGCTTAATAGCTAGACTGGAAAATGTTGGAGTAAATTCCCTTAGCAAAATACAAAATATCTGTATCCAGAGGCATTGCAAATGCTAGTTTGGGGGCTAGTTCGGACAATACTTCAGCAGCCAGACTCTCTTCATGCATTTGTGGGGTGAGCATGCCATAGACACACACTCTCAACTCACTTATGTGCACATTGGGGCTGTGGGCGATTAGTAGTATTCGTAGAGTGGTCTGGATGACTGCCCCCTACGTGATTACGTGAAAAAGCTTACCAGTAAGAGATGGACAAGTGTAGTGGTTTGGGAGTTGGACTTTGACCTGGAAGATCCAGGTTCAATCCCACGCTCAGCCATGAAGTTTCCCGGGTGACCTTGGGCCAGTCACTATCTCTCAGCCTCACCTACCTTACAGGGTTGTTGTGAGGACAAAAGGAGGGAAGGAACCACATACACCACCCTGCCTGAGCTCTTTGGAGGATGGCGATATAAAAATGTGAAAAATGATTGTGCTATGAGCACGTTATTATTAAGAATATTTATATACCACTTTTCAACAAAACACAGGAAGTGGTGTACAGAGAAAATAAAATCAAATAACTAAATGGCTCCCTGTCCCAAAAGGGCTCACAATCTAAAAAAGATGCAGAACACCACCAGCAGCCACTAGAAAAGACACTGTGCTGGGGTGAAGAGGGACAGTTACTCTCCCCCTACTAAATATAAGAGGAACTGAAAAAGTGCCTCTGCCCAAATACCACATGCCTAAGAAAGGCACGGGGTGGCTCAGTGGGTTAAACCACTGAACCATGAGCTGTCGATTGAAAGGTCGGCAGTTCAAATCCGTGTGATGGGGTGAGCCCTTGTTGCTCAGCCCAAGCTCCTGCCAACCTAGCAGTTTGAAAGCATGTTAATGAGAGTAGATTAATAGGTACCGCTTGCAGGAAGGTAAACAGAATTCCGTGTTGCCATGCTGGCCACATTACCACGGAAGCGTCTTCGGACATCTCTTTGGCTTCGAAATGGGGATGTGCACCACACCCTAGAGTCGGACACGACTGGACTTGTCAAGGAACACCTTTACCTTTACTTTAAGAAAGGCACAAAGAGAGGCCAGAGGATGAATTGTCTGAACCTGTCCCTAGCAGGTTTTCCTTCCACTTTTGCGAAGGACCCCAAGAAGCAGAGGATATGCTTTGCATGTCCAAGGTCTCAGGTTCAATCACAGGCATCTCAAGATACAGAATTTCAAGCAGCAGGGCTGGAAAAGTGGTGGGGAACGTTTCTGTCTGAGACCATGAAGAGGGAGGCCAGCCTGTTCATGAGGTGGAATGAAGCAGCCACATCACCAGCTGGCGGGGGGGGGGGTAAGCTGGCAAAGGCACCCTGCATCTGCCCACTGCCTCTTCCTGCCCATTGCCCTTATCTTTGGGCTGGCCCTGGCCAGCCACACTCTCATGTCAAGGACCTGCTGCAGCTACAATCTTATCCCTCCTGCTCCCTTTTTGAAAGGAGAGTGAGTGGGAAGAAGATAGTGGCAGCAGTTGGCCCAGAGGAGGAGGTGGAGGAAGCTGGTAAGATGTGTGTGGTGTGCACAAGTTCAAATGCAGAGGGGTAGGATGGGATGGTGTGTGTGTGGGGCAGATCGCCTCTGGGCAGCAGGTGAGGGGACATCAAACCGGAGGCAGGGGAGCATCATACCGGCAGTGGCAGCAATCAGGGCAGCGATCAGGGCAGCAGCGGCAGCAGAGAATGCGGCGGTGGATGCGATAAGGCTCGGAGGAGCCTGCAGAAGGCTCCTGCCGCCATCGCGCCGCCTCCCTCTCGCCCAACCCCCGAGGGGACATTTGGCTCCAGCTGATGTCACTCGGGGGCGGGGTGAGTGACGTCAGCATCACTTAGGGGCGGTTGGCGCAATGCCAGCTACGCTTCTGTTCAAACACAAAGCAAAATGGGGGGGGGCAGCAAACAGTCACTGCCTCCAGCACGGTGAAGGCTCGTGCCTGAGTGGTAGCCAGAGTGCATGGAAAGCTACTGCCAGCCAGAGAACCAGGAAGGATGTCAGGAGCCCTGTTCACTCAATGAAACAGGAAATACTGAATGCATGAGGCCACGAGAGCACGATCAGGGCATGCCCTTCCCCTAACTTTCCTGCATCCATCAGCTCTTCCGCACAGATCTTACATTCATACAATCTATATATATGCAGCCTCCCTTTCTGCTATCAGGGACCCCATGAAAAATAGAGTTCTCAGTCACACAGAGAGTGTTTTCAGGCATATACAAACTCTGTAGGGAGGAACTGATTAGCATGAAGAGGGTGGTAGTGGGACCAGTGACGTCACTGGGGTGGGTGTCACCCAGTGCGGTAATCCAAAAGTTTTTGGCGGTGATGTGACGATGTAATCACGTCACCCCCAAACTTCCAGGGTCACCCAGTGCGGTGACTTGGAAGTTTCAGTGGTGATGATGATGTCACTGCTGAAAAGTTCCTTTTCTTTCACATGATTCCAGTTCATCCCAAAGCGATCTTGTAAATCTTGCTGTACTGTACTTATAAAAGACATTCCTAGCCAAGTGGCCAGATTTTGTTGTCTCTTTAAGGCCCTCGGAAGTTCTCATGTAATGTTCCACCCGCTGTTTTACCAACCTCCCAGTGAAAGATGCCCTTAGAGGATGCTGCAGTTCAAACCGATTGTGGTCAAAGAGCACCGCACAGTACAGGATGACGATCTTAGAGGCAGCCCTGCAGCTGTCGCAGGAGTTCAAAAAAGCCCCCATCAGCTCTTATAAACTTGCTGATGTCAACTCATTTGCACTTAACAGGCAGGAAACCTCCACACCATTCCCTCCTCTTGCTTTGATCACACCCCTATTCAAAGGCTTCGCTGTGGTTTGGGCAGGATTGAGCATTACTGCCCAGCTCTCAGCAGAATATCACTCCTCATCCCGCACCCTGCACGATGCAAGGCAGGGTGGGCACGAGCTTTTTGGTTGGTGCAGTGTTTGGGAAGAAGCTGTGGGGTTCACAGGGCCAGCCAAAGACCTCCTGACAGCTGAGGTGACATGCCAAATGCTGCCCCCTTACCCAACGATACTCCAGCCTTTGTTCTTCCCACTCTCCAATGCTGCTCCTAGCTCAGCACTCTTCTTCCCTCCATATGTCCTCTTCCTCTCTGCATGTCTATTGCTGCTCCTCCCCAAAGAGTCATTTTGAGCTCTGATGGAGAAGGCAGAGGTTGCATTTGAGCTGCTCTCTGTGGGCAGAGGAGGATGTCAGGAACATCAGGGCCCTTGTCGCCAGGTTTGAGGTCACTGAGTGAGCCAAGGAGAAAAAGGAAAAAGTGATGGTGGGGGGGCGGCAGTGAGGCTTCTCATGGCTTCAGGGCTAAGGATAGGGCACTGTTTCCCAAATTGTGTGCTGTGGCTGGCGCTGAGGGGGTCTTCTTCCTGGCAATCCTGGGTGCCGCCATCTTGGCCAGTTCAATATCTAGCGAGAATCTCGTGAGATCTTGCAAGAACCGCATGAGATCTTGTGCAATTCTCATGAGATGGCCCGGCCAAGATGGTGGTGTCACCATGACAGGGGGCCATGGAAGAAGGACTGGGACACTGAGGGTGCCGTGACCAGGGTAAGTTTGTGAACCACTGGGATAGGGGAATGCCTAAACTCACCAGGCTTAATTACTTTCCACCAGGTTGACAGATCTGGAACAGGACCTGAACAAGGAAGAGAGTGACATCAAGATGCAGGAGCTGCAGGAGTCACCTATCATGGTGGAAGATCTGGCTCCAGTCAATGAAATCAGCAAAGTCATGGGTGAGGTTCCAAGCCTGGGTATACCTGCCTTACCACATTCGGGGCTTAAAGTTTAAAAGGAACACATCCCTTTAAACGTTAAACACCACGCGATTATGGAGCACCACTACCCCCTCCCTTCACCCTGTCCTCACACAAGGTTTAAAGTGAATGTGTCATGCAAGGGTGGAGTGAGGGAAGCAAAGTTCTCCATACTCATGCGGGGTTAAAAGTTTAAAGAGATACATGCCCTTTAAATGTTGTGTGGATGGAGCAAGGGGAGGGAAGCAGATAATCCGAAGTATCAATATGTTGGAGAGGTGGCAGTAGAATCGGGATAAAGGGGACCCCAAATCCGCTGTCCCTTTGCCCCCCCACCATCCGGCACTAGCGCAAGCCACCTGACCTGGGCAATCACAATGACAGAAGCATCATTCAATCAATCAGGTCTCTGTGATGCATATATATTTGGTGGATTCATCAGTGAGATCATGGGTGGTTGATGCTTTATACATCACAGACTTTCCATTAATCAAGATCATTGAAAGATGGCTTCCATTGATCATAACCTCCAAAGAAACCTAGACAAAAGAGAGAAATCAGACAGTGGAATATGAACTATGAGACTTCCTGTAAGTCACGATCATACCTCCTTCTGTTCATTCTTGATGGACCTCAACAATGAATTGTCTGTGACGATCAACACTGTCACATTTCAAGTGATCCTAGGTAGTACAGTTTAACTGGATTATACTCTGAACAATTAATCTATTCAGTAACTTCCATGTGCAATATTTTTAACATGGAGAAACCAAATCGATCTTAGGAAAAGATTTAGGGTAGACTACACCACAGTGGCCAGCGGGTGGTGCAGTGGGTTAAACCGCTGAACCATAAGCTGTCGATCGAAAGGTCGGCAGTTTGATTCCCGCGACGGGGTGAGCGCTCGTTGCTTGGCCAGCTCCTGCCAACCTAGCAGTTCCAAAGCATGTCAATGCGAGTAGATAAATAGGTACCGCTTGCGGGAAGGTAAACAGCACTCCGTGTTCCAGCCGCATGTTATGCGCTGCGGCAAGGAGAGTCATGCCGGCCACATGACCACGGAGGCGTCTTCAGACAACACTGGCTCTTCGGCTTTGAAATGGAGATGAGCACCACACCCTAGAGTCGGACACGACTGGACTTAATTATCAGGGGATACCTTTACCTTTACCTTTACACCACAGTGGCCAGCGGGTGGTGCAGTGGGTTAAACCGCTGAACCATGAGCTGTCGATCGAAAGGTCGGCAGATCGATTCCCGCGACAGGGTGAGCTTTCGTTGCTTGGCCAGCTCCTGCCAACCTAGCAGTTACAAATCATGTTAATGTGAGTAGATAAATAGGTACCGCTTGCGGGAAGGTAAACAGCGCTCCGTGTTGCAGCTGCATGCTACGCGCTGCGGCAAGGAGAGTCATGCCGGCCACATGACCATGGAGGCGTCTTCGGCCAATGCTGGCTCTTCGGCTTTGAAATGGGGATGAGCACTACACCCTAGAGTCGGACACGACTGGACTTAATTGTCAGGGGTTACCTTTACCTTTACCTTACACCACAGTGGAGTTGGTCTTCAGAATGTTTGCAATACTTTTGTCAAGGGCTGGTCAGACTGTTAATAAAGGTGCCCTGAAGTCTGTGCAGATCGCAAATTGATATGCCAATCCATGTAATATTTTTACTTCCTGACAATTTTATAGTTCCATAATTGTAAACAATTCCAGCTTCTATCAATATCTGAAAGACATTTTTATTCTTCAAATGTATTCCCATGTAAAAAATGAGAGAGAGAGAGAGAGAGAGAGAGAGAGAGAGAGAGAGAGAGAGAGAGAGAGAGAGAGAGAGAGAATCCAGGAAATATCATAAAAGAGAAATATCTTCAGATAAGCAGAAGGGTGTAAGATCCCTTTGTCACAGGGTTTCTTTTATGTGTGTGTGATATATTTAAAGGCTTTGCCTGTTCATTATGTGATGAAGCATCTGAACTGGTGTGTCCATAGGGAAATCAGAAAGGGAGAAGAAGGAATGTTTACAGTGAAAATGGTGCTTAATCTCTAGGAATGACAGGAAAAGATTATGCAAGCTACAGATAACTCACCTTATCATAAAAAGTAAACATGCCGAATGCAATGTAAAATAAATACACATCTGTCATTAAAACACTTTCTGCAACAAACTCTTGGCATAAGAAGAGCCTTCTTGGATCAGGCCAAAGGCCCATCTAATCCAGTTTCCTATATCTCACAGTGGCCTCAGGGAGCACACAAGACAACAAGATACCTGTATCCTGTTGCCACTCCCTTGCACCTGGCATACAGAAAAAAACATACTTCTAAAACCCAGAGGTTGCTTATGGCTTGTAAGTTGTGATGGACTTTTCCTCCATCAATCTATCCAATCCCCTTTAAAGGCATCATCTAGGCCAGGTGCCATCACCACATCCTGTGGCAAGGAGTTCCACAAATTAATTACATGCTGGGTGAAGAAATATTTTCTTTTGTCTGTTCTAACTCTCCCTCCACTCAATTTTAGTGAACCCTCCCTTTCTCTCTCTCTCTCTCTCTCTCTCTCTCTCTCCCCCCCCCCCCCCGGTTGGATGCAGCACATGCCTTTTTGGTGTGGCTGTACCAACAGCGAATGGAAAAGGATAGGATTGGGCTCAGAGTCACTTATACAGTTAGGTGTATTTGAGCTTTCTTAGACTGTAAATTAATTGGCTTGTCAAAATGCTATTAAAAAAGGCCTTAAGAGTCCTTGGTCTTCAAGTAACCTTTGTGAATATTTATATCTCCTCCTCCTCCTCCTCCTCCTCCTCCTCCTCCTCCTTCTTCTTCTTCTTCTTCTTCTTCTTCTTCTTCTTCTTCTTCTTCTTCTTCTTCTTCTTCTTCTATGTCTCTGAGTAAGTCTTCTTAATGCAATGAAAAGTTAAGGGAAAAATACACCAGTGAAAATATTTGCTGGGCTGATGCCAACATATGGAGTCAATTCAAGACCTTAGGGTCACCTGATGCCTACACGTTGAGCATAATGTCAGAATGGTCGTATACAGTACTTATAGCTATAGATACTTAGTAACCATCTATAGTACGCCATTATTACGAATGCCTTGAATTCTGCCACCCAGACTTCCTTTGAACAGTCACTCTTAGTCTCACCACCACCCGGTTCTCATTAAGTCAAAGCAAGTCCCATTGACTCACGGACATTAGCACATCTACACTATAAATCTATGCCGCTGATAACTGGAACGGATAACTGTCATGGCCACCCTGCAGAGGACCCTGAGAATTTTGCAGTTTTGTTTGTAGTTGCTTGTAGTTTGAGATACCTAGGCTTTTCACAGCAGTGAGCACCAGGCTTGTTGCCTGGGAAAAGGTGGTAGATAATATAAATCTAATTAATACATACATGGCACAATCCTGACTGAAAAGCTGGCGAAGGAACAAACGTTCCGCCGCTGGGAGATGTTGCGAACGTGCCATAAAGCACGTTCGTTATGACTCGGGAGCAAGGAAGGCTGGCGCAGAGTCCGGCCTCTCTTGCTCCGTCGCTGGAGTGCCCGTGCTGCCACCAGACAAGGTAAGCCGGGATCCAGCAGGTGTGGGGGCGTTTCAGTGGGCGAGGGAGGGGGGGCATTGGCCTAGCTGGCCAGGGAGGGGGAGGGGGATGGCCTCGGCCATACACGACCTCCTCTACTTCCGCCAGCTATTTAGCTGGTGGAAATCCAAGGAGGCCGATCGGGCCGGCCTGATGTTACACCCGGGGAAGGGGATGAGAGTCCCCTTCCCTGAGTAGACCTCCGGCCCAGCGGCAGAATGGCCGCCAGGGCTCAGGATCCAGCGGGTGGCCATGGGCTGCTGGCTGGATCCTTGTGCTGGATTGCGCTGACATATATACACACATACAGTGGCGTAACAGCCACTTCTGGCGCCTGGTTCGGGGGGCGGGGTGGGCGCCCCGGGCGCCCACCCCGCCCCTATAATTAAATAGCGCGAGGAGGAGGGGGCACCGTGCTCCGGAGGGGGCGACCTGGGTCGCTGCTCCGGGCGCCCGACAGGCGCCCCCTCAATTGCCCCCTCAAACAGGAGAGCCGGCTTGGGGACGTCTTCTGGAAGGCCCGCGCGAGAACGGTATTTATACCGTTCTTTTTCGCGCATGCACAGACTGTTACTGAGGGAAAAGGGCTGCCCTTTTCCCTCAGTAACAGTCTGAGCATGCGCGAAAATGCGCAGCGGGCCTTCCTTAGAAGGCCCCGGGCAGCCGGCCGGGGAAGACGTCCCCGAGCCGGCTCTCCTGATTGAGGGGGCCGGCCCGACCCGACTTGGAGACTCGCGTCTCCGAGTCGGAGTCGGACTTGAGCGGCGCCCCCGCAGGGTGGGCGCCTGGTTCAAGGGAACCACGCGCTCCACCCAGCACGCCGCCCCCGCAGGGTGGGCGCCTGGTTCGACTGAACCACGCGCTCCACCCTAGTTACACTAATGCACACATACATACACACATACATACATAACAGTGTGTGTGTGTGTGTGTGTGTGTGTGTGTGTGTGTGTGTGTACATGTGCACACACAGTACCTGCCAACCTGCCAATGATAAGGTGAACGTGTGTCACTCAGAGAGCTCCTATAGCTTTTTGAGTTCAAAAATGGCACCCTTCAACAAGTGCAGCCATTTCAGTACCATGACGGGGAAAGCTCTTAAAAAGTGCTAAGAAGATTTGGCAGGGGAAGTCTAGTAGGTGCTGGAGGGTTGAGGAAGAGGGTTGCCAGAGGTCTGCAGAAACATGGCCGAGAGAAAACCATTCTGCTTCCAGGTCACTAACAATGCCAAGCCAACCACCTTTGGTTTCTGCACCTTTTTAGAAGAACCTCCAACTCTAGCTGAAGTGAAAAACATGGACATAGGCAGGTACTGTTTTTTAAGCGCCTGTCTATTTTCTTGTCTTTCACTTCAACCATTTGGGCTACATGTGCTGTTTCTTGAAAAAGAAAACAAAACAATATATGAGATTCCTTTCCAGTGGGTGGGTGGCTGGGGGGGAACCTCACCAGATGCGTTACTATAAAGTCCAAGTCTATGATTTGTAATGTGGTCATAGCCTTACAACCTCCGAGGCCTGCAGATTAGAACTAATCCACTATCTGGCTCACTTATCTTAAACCTCAGCTTTCTGCTACTGCTCCCTCTCTTTGTAAACACAATTAGGGTTTTACAGATTATAGTTTCAAAAATAAGGGGTGCCGTGCAACAGGAGTGTTCTTGAAAACAGGGCATCCCTTGAATTGCAGGATGTCTGGCCAACCTAATCATAATGGGCTTCTACCTATCGCACTGTGCACATTGTACTTTGAAAGCAATAAATCAGCGTCAGTCTTCAAACAGGGATTTTATTACAATTCTAGAGGATTTGTCTGTTGCCAGCTGAGGAGTCATGGATATTGGGGTCTGCTGGGAGGCAGGAGACAGGCTACTCGACAGATATGCATCCATACCATGGCTACTGGGTTTCTGGCCCTTGGACTCTGAGCTTGGTCTGAGTCCCCGTTCTCACATGCAAATTGTGGTAAGAAGGACAGGTACTGAGGCTGAAACTCAAATATTTTGGCCACCTAATGCAAAGAGAGGACTCTCTGGAGAAGACTCTGATTGCTGGGAAAGATTGAAGGCAAAAGGAGAAGGGGAAGGCAAAGGATGAAATGGTTAGACAGCGTCACCGATGCAGCGAACATGAAAATGAGCGAACTCAGGAAGATAGTGGAGGACAGGAAGGCCTGGCGGGATATGGTTCATGGGATCACGAAGGGTCGGACACGACTTAATGACTGAACAACAACAGGCACTTGGAAATGCAACAACTGTCACAAATTAAGTCATTTGTGTGAAGCAGCTTTCTGTGCAACTTTTCTCAGACCAATACACCCCCCTTTCTTTTCACTGTTTGTGTTGAAATGGTGGAAATTGCCTCAACCACATAGGAAGCTGTGAATGGTTTACCAAGGCTGCGTTTGTTTTTCAACTTGGAAATAGCAGGAAGTGATGTTCCTAGCATGCTTGATACCACTGCTACCAGGGGCTCCCAAAATGAACGAAAATGACCCAAATCAGAATGGCTGCTGTTGCTCCTCGTCCCTCCCACTACATCTCCCAAGCTCCTTTGCAGCCAAGCAGCCTTCCTATTGGTGCAGGAGATCGCCATTTTTTCTAGCTTCGTGCTCGGAGTTGAAACTTCTAGTGTGGTGAGTGGGCTGGAAGGAGAAAAAAATGTGACCCTAGCGTGCTACAAGGCAAAAAAACCCACAACAGCTCTCAAGCGCTCCTAGCGCTAGAAGCCGAAAAATAAACGCAGCCCAAGTACCTTGATCTACACATGCCACAGAAAGAATGAGGTGGTAGAACAGACCGCACCACTTTAGACTCTAGGGGAGGGAACATATTTACAAAATAAAATCCTTGAAATTAGGGGACCAACCTGGCAGACAAGAGACTGGGGTAGTTTTTTTTTTTTTTACATTTTTAACATGGAGGAGCATTTCACAATGATGATATCCCCCCATCTATAGTCTGAAGTGGTACAGTCCGCCACCCCTGAACTCTTCCACCTCCTTTCTGTGATATTCTGCTGCTGGCTTTAGACCAGGGGTGGGGAACCTTTTTCCTCTCAAGGGCCATTTTAATGTATACAAATTTGTTAGCGGCCGTCCGCAAATTTTTATTTATTTATTTATTTATTGCAACCCCCCCCCCCGGTCTCCGGAGGCTCCACGCTCACCGTCTGAGGCCGGCAGCGGCTCCGTGCGTCACCCCCGGAAGCCGGGAGAGGGCCTCTGCACCTCCTCCTCGGCCGCTGGCTTGGCCCCTTCTGACCAGTCCCTTGTCGGCGATTTCGCACATGCGTACAACACCGATGAGGGCAAGAATCGACGAGGGCCTGGTCAGAAGGGGCCGAGCCAGCGGTCGAGGAGGAGGCGCCTAGCTCCTCTCCTGGCCTTTGGGGGTGATGTGCGGAGCCGGCGGTGGGTGAACGCGGAGCCTCCGGGGCCGGTTGGGCAGCCTCCCGGCAATCTCTTGGTGGGCCGGACCGGATGGCCTCGGGGGTCTTAAAAGGCCCGCGGGCCGGAGGTTCCCCACCCCTGCTTTAGACCAACCTCTGCAGTTGTGTTTGTAGTGGATGTTGCTCTGGTATTTGCCTGTGTGTGAACTGGCTTCAACTTTACCTCTTGAACTGGCTTCAACCTGTCTCTTGATCTGTCCAGTGTTCCCTAGAAATGTCACAGGCTTTTTGCCTTTTGCATTTCATGGCCTTCTGACTCCACAGCACACAATCCCCCCCCCCCCCCCAGATAGTCTTCTATTGCAAAAAAAAAAAAAAGTATGTCAATTGGACCCCGGTCATGGCTTAGTTTCACTGTAAATGAATGAGTGGGGCCAAACAGGTGTCACTGGGTTAGAAAGGAGTCAGACTCTGGGTCCACCTACCTCAATATTGCCAAGACTGGATGGAAGCAGCAATCCAGGGTCTCAGGCGAGGGTCTTTTCCAACCCTATCTGGAGATGCTGGGGATCGAATCTGGGACCTTCTGTATGCAAAGTAGAAGGTCCGCTGACTCAGGTAGGTAGGTGGGGGAGGTGGAATGGGGTGGGCAGCCAGCATGCCCCTTTTGTCTCCTCGGACTTGCACCAGCGAAAGAGTTGGTGCAGGTCCAAGGAGACCCATAGGAGACCATGGCACGGTGGAGTAAGGTAAGTAAAACTTTGCCTTACTTCCCTCTCCCATTGCATCATGTCACACCCCCCCCCCCTTGCAGGATACGAGTCAAGCCTCCTTGGCGCTGCTGCATCGGCCGGGGGGGGGGGAGGGGAAGGATAGGGCTGGGCTGTAAAAGCCCAATAACTGTATCATATTTTTTTTTTGTTAAAATAACAGTTTCTGGACATGTAGACATTGTGATGAAAGGTCTGAGGCACAGGTGGCAACCCTCCCAGCTGAGAAAGCCAATGGGTCAGGAAACATGTGGACTTAGTGGGGAGGAAGTGAAAGTAGTGATGCTCAGCTCCTTTTCCTGATGACCTGATTGTTCACAAGGAAGACATGCAGCTTTGGGAAACGACTTTCACTGGTTCTGGACACCATGCAGGAATGAGACACCTTTCTTCTATTGTAGTTTCTTAGGTTTTCGCAACCGGTGCATATCTTAGAATTAAAAATATTTACCCAGGTTATCTGGTTGTTTATTTGGTTCACAGATCTGAGAACCAAATAAACGACCAGATAACCTGGTAAAATATTTTTAATTCGTTCTTCTATTCTTTGTTGCAAAGTCCAGAGGATGTGTTTGGAATGAATGGCATGATTTGGTGTAGCAGAGGGCTGGCTTCAGTCTTGAGTGGTTTGCTTTTTTGTGTGCCCACTGATAAGTGTTGTATTTACAAAGCAACAGTGCATGCTCAGGATCTCTTAACAGTTAAGGCATAGTAACTGAGTATGAGGCCAGCGGGTGGCGCAGTGGGTTAAACCGCTGAACCATGAGCTGTCGATCGAAAGATCGGCAGTTTGAATCCGTGACGGGTTGAGCTCTCGTTGCTTGGCCAGCTCC
This sequence comes from Plestiodon gilberti rubricaudatus, assembly GCA_026170595.1. Taxonomy (NCBI): domain Eukaryota; kingdom Metazoa; phylum Chordata; class Lepidosauria; order Squamata; family Scincidae; genus Plestiodon; species Plestiodon gilberti. The sequence goes on along the minus strand of JANXHW010000005.1, from coordinate 78,467,783 downwards.
TGTCAACCTAGCAGTTCCAAAGCATGTTAATGTGAGTAGATAAATAGGTACCGCTTGCGGGAAGGTAAACAGCGCTCTGTGTTCCTGCTGAATGCTACGCGCTGCGGCAAGGAGAGTCATGCCGGCCACATGACCACGGAGGCGTCTTCGGACAACGCTGGCTCTTCGGCTTTGAAATGAGGATGAGCACCACACCCTAGAGTCGGACACGACTGGACTTAATTGTCAGGGGTCACCTTTACCTTTAACTGAGTATGATGAAGTGATCCTGTGTACTCTTGCTTTGGAGCAGAAGAAGTGCATATGTAACAATACTGTATAATAAGGATCCTCACAGAAATAGAGGTAAATCAAGAAAAAGCACGCACATTTAAAGCATTAATGTTTATATAGCCATTTAGACCTCAATCCTATACATACTCACTGGGGAGTAAGTCTTACTGAACTCAGTGTGGGACTTACTTCTGAATAGACATGCTTTAGGACTGTGCTGTGTTATCCTATATCACAGTGGTGGGGAACCTCAGGCCCCAGGGCCGGATCAGACCCCCGAGGCCATGCGGTCCGGCCCGTGGAGAGATTGCCGGGAGACCACCCAACCGGCCCCTGGAGGCTCCGCTGGGTCTGCGCGTCACCTCCGGAGGCCGGGAGAGGGCCTTTGCATGTCCTCCCCGGTCGCCGCCTCGACCCCTTCTCACCTGGCCATTGGCCATTTCGCACATGTGTACCACATCGATGAGGGCAAGCTCTTGCCCTCTTGCCCTCATCGGCATGGTACGCTGGAGGTGACGCGCGGACCCAGCGTCGGCTTCGGACAGTGAGCGCGGAGCCTCCGGAGGCCGATGGGGGGCAGGGGCAAAAATTAATTAAAATAAAATGGCGGCCGGCCTTATGGCCGGCCCTCAAGCAAATTTCTAATATTTAAAACGGCCCTCGCCAGGGAAAAGGTTCCCCGCCCCTGCTATATCAAGATCAACCTTTCGACATGAATGCTCCTGGACCTTTAATGGTTATATAGGTGAGGGCATTTCAGCAGCAATTGCAGCTGCCAAGATTCTGTCTTCTATACAACTCTTAAGAACACAGAGGCCCTAATAGTCAGTGGCGTACCCAGCCCTCCCGGCGCCTGGGGGGGCGTGGGTTGGAGCGCCCCGAGGCCGGCTCCGCCCCCCCCAAGCAGCTGGGCTCGGGGCTGAGCGCCCACTCGGCGCATCCCCGGCTTCCGGAGGCTCCGCTCCGAGGCCGGGGAAAGCCCTCCTGAGAGCGACCACCCAGTTCGGCGGTCAGGGCCTTCTGAGAAGGTCCGACACGTCGATGCTCCTTTTATTCCTTTTTGCGCATGCGCAGAACCTTTCTGAGGGCAAACGGGCAGCGGTACCTATTTATCTACTCGTATTAACATGCTTTGGAACTGCTAGGTTGGCAGGAGCTGGCTAAGCAACGAGAGCTCACCCAGTCACAAATTTGAACTGCTGACCTTTCGATCGACAGCTCATGGTTCAGCGGTTTAACCCACTGCACCACCCGCTGGCCTGTCCAAAAACGTACTACCTGATAAACACTCCAAACTGGGCCTGTGCTCCTCAGCAACCTCCTAAATGAAAGTAACAGCACAACCCTATCCAACTGACACCACCGGTGTAACCAGTGGTGCAGCGAGAACGGGAGGTCTCAGAACGGAAAGGGGATTCAAATCCCCTCCAAAGGGGGATTCAAAGGGGATTTGAATCCCCTTTCTGTTCTGGAGTCACCCGTTCTCGCTGCACCGCTGGTTACAATGGTGGTGTAAGTTGGATAGGATTGCGCTGTCAATCAGTAAAATCAATCAGCCAACATAGATGTAGTCAATCAGCTGTCAATAGGTATAGGCAAGGCAACATAGGTGTAGGCAAGGCAGGGGGCACAGAGTGGTGAGACTTGTCCTACAACAGATGCGATAGGTGATGTTGTCAGCAGGAACATTCAGATGCTGCCTTTGAAACCTTTTTCAGTGGATCTGGGCTGAGAAGAAATGTCAGACTCAGCAGAAGCCAAACTGAGCATTTTAGGTGGGGCAAATCAAGTTAATGTCCAGACCATTGTCTTTCCCAAGGGCTGCTTGAGAGACACTATGTAGTTCATCATTTCACACTAATAGCCCAATCTCGTCTAGCAGGACGCAGCGGTGCAAATAAGGTGCCCGCCACGCCACATCCTATTCAGGATGGGGCCTGCCCTGGAGCAGCCAAAGTCCTCCTCGGGGTAAAGGGACGTTTGAGAGGGGGCCGACTGGGCCTGGAAGAGGGTGTGATCGGCGTCCTTGTTGGACGCCATATTCTAACCTCCCTCCCAGGCCTCGAGCCCCGACACAGGGCTTCTTGGGTCAGTGCCTACGAATTAGGTGGAGCTGACCCATAACAGAGACTGGGGTGTTACACAGGGTAAGGGGATGAATGTCCCCTTACTCTCAGGATACCCCCAGCCCATTCCTCTCCAGCACTGGATACAGTGTGGGCCTGGTGCCCACAGTGCACAGGTGCTGGATAGGATTGCGTTGCCCGTTTCTTTATTTAGAAGATTTTTCGCACTTTTCCCTTCAAAAGCTTGCATAACACACAATGTAACAAAATATATCAAAATGAAATAAATCAAAATTAAATTAAATTTAAAAGCAATTCCAATTGCAGCAGAAAAAAACCCAATCAGCAACAGAGAGGCAGCAAATTTACAAACGTTATTTATTCATTAAGCAACTGCTTTTATATCAGTGAGTCGCTGTTTTCTGGAAACCTACTCCACAATATTTCCCCACATTCCCTTTAATCAAACTCATCATTAGCAGTAGAGAAATATTGTCCCCAAAGGACAATATTGTCACCAAAGCAGTTTTGAAGGCCCATACCTTAGTTGCATGGATTTTATTTTCTGCTCTGCACTGTGAAAGTCAAAATATTTTTGCTGATTTGATTGGGGGGAAATCCTATTATCTCTTTCGAATATTATGATAGCAGGCTGCAGAGATGCAATGAAAATATGTGTATCTGTCTTTAACCAAACGTAAGCACAGGGGTAAATCTAAGTGGAAAATACAGTACATCAACACTCTGATATAATGTAAGAACTAAATATGTTTTGGGTCTTTTTGCAACACCACTTCCCCCCTCCCACTCAAGTAAAGATTAGACAAATTCATGGAGGATATTAATAGCGACTATGGCAATAATAGATTATTATGGCTATTAATATGCCAATGGTTATTGATAACAGTGGTTAGAGGTTATCATATACATATAGTGACCTGTCAGTTTGCTGTGCTTTGCCTCAATATGTGGATGGATGAATAATTTTTGCCACACCATCACAAGCAGCCATAAAGAACGAGTTGTAGTGGCGGCAGGGTGGAAATTGCCTGATTCTCTTGGAGTGTCACTGCTCACAAATGGCTCACCACATGGTAACAACCACATCATCCCAAGGTGTGGTTTTTGAGGCAGCTTCCGTGAGGCTGCTGTAATGTATAAACTGGTCCTTTGTTGCACATGCCCTTAGTAAACACTCAGCAAGTGCATGGAGCATGTATGGGTAGCATTGCATCACTCCATGCACTTTATCACTGAATAAGGATGTATTTTTGACTATGTGAAATTCTCCAAATCGTTTATTAATCTATGGTGGACCCATTAGTGCTCCACACCAGTGCGCAGCTATCTGTGGGGCATGCAATGTTATGCAGGGCTGTTAGTGAAAAAAAGGACTAGACTTCTGGCCCTCTCCTCTTCCTGCCAGCACGGAGCAGGGGTTTGAACTAGATCAGTGGCTCTCAACGTACTCAGTGCGGCATACCACCTACATGGCCGTTGCCCTGCTGAGTACCACCGTAAGTAAGCGGCAATGATGTAATCGCTGCTTACTTCCAGGTTTTGGGCCCAATTTTTGGCGGAGAAGGACACAGGAGGCTGTGCAGAAGGCCGGCAGAGGCCGGTAAGTCTTCGGGTGGGTGGGTGGAATGTTTTCTGTGCTCCCTAGAGGCTCAGTCAAAGGCATGAGCATCTCGGGAGTGAAAACACGGTGCTGAAAAAGTGCTGCGTTTTTGCAGGGTTTCAGGAGTCCCGGTGGGGATAGGACATTGACATGCACTACTATAGCCGATACTGCCCCTTCTGGGCCCCAATCCACCCTCTTCCCCACCCCCATCCACGCTCTGTTCCTCCCCCTCCTCTGTGCTAACTTACTTGCATCTTTGGCATCCACAGTCTGCTGCCATGCAGAGCTGGCTGCTTGCCACTTATGGCGGTGGTTGGGCTGAGCCAAATGGCTTGTTGCATTTTGTGATAGTTGTAAAGGGCATTATGCTGCCAGAACGAGGATTTCAGTGGCATAAGGCCCGAATAGGATTGGGCTGTAAGCTTTTAGGACCAAGTGTAACAACTCTAAACAAAAATAAAATATAAGCATGTTTACCGTTCCACTATGAAGATTATGTCTGAAATAGCAGAGAGCATCACAGGTAGAAAATTGAAGTAGAAAAGCCAATTTCAGCTTTGCGTGGAAAGCACATTAAAGACACTGTGCCTGATATTTTGGGAACTAATGAAGGAAACACACTAAATATTGCATTTGGTTTTTTGAGCATGCAGGGTGTGAAATTTATATGGTCCTGGCTTCTGAAATTCAGACTTTTATATCTTATCTTGGCAGCACAGCCACAGTGTCTTCTTGACTACATGTTGGCCATTTAGAACAGAAGTCTGGTTTTCCTTTTGATTCAATTTTTCACTAGATCCTGTGCCTTTAATGTATTCATGTCCCCTCCTTCTCAATAAATCACAAGATTAATTTGGAATCGCTCTTTCTTCCATACTGCTTTGCCAAAGTTAAGAGGAAATAGCATAGTTTACAGTCCAGCCATATCTCTGTAGGAAACGAAAGTCAGCTTCAGTTTTCCGTGGAAGACTGTTATGTGTTGGCTTTCATAGCCTCTTGAATTTAACACCCCAGAACACACTGGAAGAGAGCTAGAACACACACTGTGTATTAGAAGTACCGGTACATAGCAGAGAGAACAGGCTGCTACACCACACCTTGCACACAGATGTAAAAATGTGTTGCATGGACATGCCCATACTTGATAAATACCTGTATGTTTCCCTCCCCAACCTAGAACAATCAGCCAGAACTTAAGACATTGAATATGGAGGAAGGAGTCCAGGAGGAAAACTGGCAGTAATTCCCTATATACTGTAAGGTTATTAACAGCAAAGCCTCTGTAGGTCTACTCGGAAGAAAGTCTTATTGAATTCAATAGGACTGACTCCCAGGAAAGTGTGCATAGGATTGCAGCCTAAGGGATGTTACTCATAAATACCAAGCCAATTCTAAAACAACTCAACGAGAATTCATCCATTACTACTGGTGAAAGGTATCCAGTTTGGTGCATCACAAGTCCTGACCTTGTTAAGAACATAAGAACATAAGAAGAGCCATGCTGGATCAGGCCAAAAGCCCATCTAGTCCAGCTTCCTGTATCACACAGTGGCCCCACCAGATGCCTCAGGGAGCACACAAGACAACAAGATAACCTGTTTCCCGTTGATACTCCCTTGCACCTGGCACAGAGAAAACCCACTTCTAAAACCAGGAGGTTGCTTATGGCTTGTAACCTGTGATGGTCTTTTCCTCCATGAATCTGTCCAAACCCCTTTTAAAGGCATCTAGGCCAGATGCCATCACCACATCCTGTGGCAAGGAGTTCCACAGATGAATTAAACGCTGGGTAAAGAAATATTTTCTTTTGTCTGTTCTAACTCTCCCTCCACTCAATTTTAGTGCATGTCCCCTAGTTCTGGTGTTGTGCGAGAGGGAGAAGAATTTCCCTCTATCCACTCTCTCCATCCCATGCATAATTTTATAAGTCTCAATCATGTCCCCCCTCAGGCGCCTTTTTTCTAGGCTGAAAAGCCCCAGACGCTGTAGTCTTTCCTCGTAAGGGAGGTGCTCCAGCCCACAAATCATTCTGGTCGCTCTTTTCTGCACCTTTTCCAATTCAACTATATCCTTTTTGAGGTGTGGTGACCAGAACTGGACACAATACTCCAGATGTGGCCTTACCTTCGATTTGTACAAAGGCATAAGGATATTGGCCGTTTTATTCTCAATCCCTTTTTTAATGATCCCGAGCATGGAATTGGCCTTCTTCACAGCCGCTGCACACTGGGTCGACACTTTCATCGACCTGTCCACCAGCACCCCAAGATCTCTCTCTTGATTCGTCACAGACAACTCAGAACCCATTAGCGTATATGTGAAATTTTGGTTTCTTGCCCCAATGTGCATCACTTTGCACTTACTTACATTGAAGCGCATCTGCCATTTTGCTGCCCATTCTCCCAGTTTGGAGAGATCCTTCTGGAGCTTTTCACAATCCCTGCTGGTCTTCACCTCCCGGAAAAGTTTAGTGTCATCTGCAAACTTGGCCACCTCACTGCCTATCCCCGACTCCAGGTCATTTATGAATAAGTTGAAAAGCACTGGTCCCAAGACCGATCCTTGGGGCACACCGCTTTTCACCTCTCGCCATTGTGAAAATTGCCCATTGACTCCCACTCGCTGTTTCCTGGTCTTCAACCAGTTCCTAATCCACAAGAGGACCTGCCCTCTGATTCCCTGACTGTGGAGTTTTCTCAGGAGCCTTTCATGAGGGACCGTGTCAAACGCCTTCTGAAAATCCAGATATATAATATCCACGGGTTCGCTCGCATCCACATGCCTGTTGACCTTTTCAAAAAATTCTAACAGGTTTGTGAGGCAAGACTTCCCCTTGCAGAAGCCATGCTGACTCTCCCTCAGCAGAGCTTGTTCTTCTATGTGTTTTAAGATTTTATCCTTAATGAGACTTTCCACCATCTTCCCTGGAACAGAGGTTAGGCTGACCGGCCTGTAGTTTCCCGGGTCCCCCCTCCTTCCTTTTTTAAAGATTGGCGTGACATTAGCTATCCTCCAATCCTCTGGCACAGTGGCCGTTTTAAGGGACAAGTTGCATATTTTGGTCAAGAGGTCAGCAACTTCATTCTTGAGTTCCTTCAGAACTCTTGGGTGGATGCCATCCGGGCCTGGTGATTTATTGATCTTTATTTTGTCAATTAAGTCTAAGACGTTTTCTCTTTTAACCTCTATTTGACTTAATTCTTTAGTCAGGGGAGACCGTTCCGGCAGCGGTATTTGCCCGAGGTCTTCTGCCGTGAAGACAGATGCAAAGAACTCATTTAATTTCTCTGCAGTCTCCAAGTCCCCTTTTATCACCCCTTTCTCTCCCTCACCATCCAGCGGACCCACCGTTTCCCTGGCAGGTTTCCTACTTCTAACATATTTGAAGAAGCTTTTATTATTCCCTTTTATGTTGCCTGCCATACGTTCCTCAAAGTCTTTCTTGGCCTCCCGTATCATCTTTTTACATTTCTTTTGCCACAGTTTGTGCTCCTGTTTATTTTCCTCATTAGGGCAAGACTTCCATTTAAGGAAGGAAGCTTCCTTGCCTTTTATAGCCTCCTTAACTGTGCTTGTTAGCCATGCCGGCACCCTCCTGGACTTGGTCGAGCCCTTCCTCCTTTGTGGGATACACTCCAGCTGGGCCTCTATGACTGTTGTTTTAAACAGCTTCCATGCACTCTGGAGGGATTGGACTCTTTTTACCTTCCCTTTCTGCTTTTTTTAAACTAGTCTCCTCATTTTGGGGAATGGGAGTCTGCCCTTCGGAAGTAAAGGGTTTTCGTGTCAGATTTGCTCGGCACTCTCCCTCCGACATGCATGGCGAAACAGATCGCAGCATGGTCACTGTTCCCCAACGGTTCGGTAACATTTACATCCCTGACCAGATCTTCTGTCCTGCTAGACTGGCTGTCATGTCCCATCACGCTACCACTCCCAATTCTTACTCTGTTATTACTTGACTGTTCCCCATCCTCTGCACCCTCATTCCCTAGGGATGAGGAGTCCCGAACCGGATGCCCCTCGGCTCCTGTCGGCTTTCCCCCAGGAGTCAGTTTAAAAGCTGCTCTGCCACCTTCTTAATGTTACGTGCCAGCAGTCTGGTTCTGTTTTGGTTCAAGTGAAGCCCGTCCCTCTTGTACAGGCCCGGCTTGTCCCAAAACGTTCCCCAGTGCCTAACAAACGTAAACCCCTCCTCCTGACACCAGCGTCTCATCCACGCATTGAGACCCCTGAGCTCCGCCTGCCTAGCTGGCCCTGCGCGTGGAACAGGTAGCACTTCTGAGAACGCTGCCTTTGGGGTCCTGGATTTGAGCTTCCTACCTAGCAACCTAAATTTGGCCTCCAGGACCGCCCGGCTACATTTCCTCACGTCGTTGGTGCCAACATGCACCACAACCGCTACCTCCTCCCCAGCACTCTCTACCAGCCTATCTAGACGAGAGGTGATGTCCGCAACCTTTGCACCAGGCAGGCAAGTCACCATGCGGTCCTCACATCCGTCACAGACCCCTCTCTCTATGTTCCTGACTATAGAGTCACCCACGACAAGAAGCCCCCCTCCCCCCCTCCCCAGAGGAGTATCCATAGTGCGACTGGATATGGGCCCATCACCTGAAGAAGGGGTCCCCACTGTGGGATTGTTTCCCTCTTTTCCAGAGCGATGTCCTCCAGCCCTGAGACTCCCTTTCCTGGCAGCTGAGGAGCTGGCCAACTGAGGGTGGGACGATGCCTCCACGTCCCTAGAAGTCTCACCCTGGTTCCTCTCTACCTATCTCTGCTTCTCCAGGTCAGCAACCGTGGCTTCAAGGGAGTGAACCCGTTCCCTGAGAGCCTGGAGCTCTTTGCACCGAGCACACACCCATGACTTGTGCCGAAGAGGCAGATAGCCATACATGTGACACTCAGTGCAAAACACTGGATAGCCCCCACCCCTCTGCTGTCTGTCTGACTGCATAGCTTTTGAGTGTAAGTTATGGATTTATCAAAGTTTGGGTACCTTAATGTTGTTGGAGCTCTCCTCTCTTCAAGGTTGTTGGAGCTCTCCTCTCTTCCTCTCTCCTCTCTTCAAGGGAAGTGCCGGGCAGTGTGTGGGGCCTGGCTTCCTTGCCCCGCTGCCGAACTCGCCCAGCTGCTTAACTCGCTGTGTCTTTTTTACCTTGCCACTTTGTCCCAGTGAGGCCACTCACTGCTCCTGGAAGAAAGTTCTAATGCAAGGTCAATATGAGAACAGAAAACAAAAAAATTGTTATTTTGAAAATTTACATACCAGTTCTCAAAACTCTCAAAGCTGTTTACATTGAAAAAATGATTCTCTGTTCTCAAAGGGCTCATGGTGAAAAAAACGCAAGAAATCATCTGCACACAGCCACATGGAATAAGATGCTACACTGGGATGAATAGGGACAATTACTGTCCCCTACTAAATACAGGGGGAATAAATACAGAAGTGGAATAAATCTTCCACTTCTAAAGGTGCCTCTGTGAAGGCAATCTTTATAGCACTGCTTCGTGGATTTCTGTTTATTGCATGTCCAGGATCTCTAGAGAGGATAGCAGGAAAAAAAAAAAGGAGAAACCTCAAATGTTATCATTTTGTGGGGACAATACACCTCCTTCCCCGAAGCTTCAGAACATTGTCCTCCAATTTATTTTAACTGCAGTTCACGTTTGGGATGAATGGCACATGTGACCCACTTTTAGGAATGCTGCAATGTGCACCAATGGCTGTCACCAGACTTAAATTGTATAATAATGTGTACTGCCAGAAGGGAAAGTTTTTTTACTCGGGATTTTGAGGGGCTCATTTTACTGAGGAGCACTACTTCTTAGCCATTGTTGGCCACAGAATGTGTGTCAGACAGGCGAATGCTCTAAAACAGGGGTTCTCAACCAGTGGTACGGGTACCCCTAGTGGTACGCAAACCAATGGCAGGGGGTACGCCAGAGCACGCCCCTTATCAGAATCAATCAGTAGTAGTAGCAGTAGTAGTTGTTGTTATTATTATTATTATTATTATTATTATTAACAGTATTTATATACCGCTTTTCAACAAAAAGTTCACAAAGCGGTTTACAAATGATTTGATCAAATGATTTGATCAAATGATTTGATTTTGATCCAGTTTGATCAAAATCAAATGATTAAATGGCTCCCTGTCCCAAAAGGGCTCACAATCTAAAAAAGATGCAGAAGACCACCAGCAAACAGCCACCAGAAAAGACACTGTGCTGGGGTGAAAGGGGAGCAGTTACTCTCCCCCTTCTAAATATAAGAGGAGCACCAATTGAAAAAGTGCCTCTTGCTCAGTTAGCAGGGGTTAATTACTTGTTAATTAGAACTTAAATGCAATCCCCCCTGTCTGTCTGTCTGTCTGTCTGTCTGTCTGTCTGTCTGTCTGTCTGTCTGTCTGTCTCTCTCTCTCTCTCTCTCTCTCTCTCACACACACACACACACACACACACACACACACAGGTAAGACATTTTTTTCACTTTTAAAATTGTTTAGTACTTTTTATTTAATGATTAGTTAGCTAATTGATTAATCCAATTAATTAGCAATTAATTAGCAGGGGGTACTTCAGAAAATTGGACCGTGATAGGGGGTACCCGGGCCTCCAAAGGTTGAGAACCCCTGCTCTAAAGCATGAAGAACATTGCCTTTGGGTCAGCTCATGGGTTAGAAATATTGCTTTTTAGGCACATTTGGAGGGAGAAAGGAGGTTTTCAATGGGTGAGAGGGTTACCAGATTTTGCCGGTTCCGAACTGCCCCCCAATTGTTAATGATTTATTTATTTAGTTATTTCGCCGTGAGCCCCCTTTTTATTCTTAACAACAATCATCATCATCTCATTTGCTTGTGTTGTCTGAATTTAACGAATTCCATGTCTTACAAGCCTGCAGTCCTCTGCTTTTGTTAGTGTGTGTGTGTGTGTGTGTGTGTGTGTGTGTGTGCATGTACATGTATGTTTAAAAACATCTTCATTGAGCTATGTTTCCGTTCTTACCACCATGGTAACTTTCTGAGTCAGAAGCTGGGCCCAATGACATTAACTCCCCCCCCCCCAACCTTACAAGTTAATGATTTTTTTTTATTATTGAGGAAGATAATTGGCTTCAGGAAATGTTAATGGTCTCCCTATCTTCTGCTCTGAATGTGAATAGTAGCTCATCAGAGCTTGTACAAAATGGAAAACTGTTCATATTGCTCAGAGATCACCTAGAGAAAGTAGATTCTGAGCCTGGAACATCTGTGCCAAGACCCTGTGTTCCTTTCTTTCTTCAGGTTTCTTTTTTTTATTTAAAGGTTGATTAGAGATGGTGGTTTTCCACAATGAAGCAAACAAAAGGCAGCTTGTTGTCATCAGCCTCTGCTGCCCAGACTGGCCAGGCTCCTTTCGCCAGGACTTGTCTGCCAGTGAGGTACTCCTGGTAGGTCTGGGGAGAGAAATCGTGACTGACTCGAGCAGCGGGGGGGGGGGGGGGGAGAGAAATGCAAGAAGAGAAACGACTGGGAGCTGTCAGCCCCTTCCTCATGCCCTGCAGCGCCTTTGGAGCATTTTTGACCAGCTTCTGGGGTTCTTTATCCATTGTGTTAATGAGATTTTGGCTACTAAAGTAGCAGATGATGCACAAGCAAAAGACTGAGTTTTTAGCTAAGGGGAAGTGTGCAGCTTCCTCTCTCTCTCTCTCTCTCTCTCTCTCTCTCTCTCTCTCTCTCTCTCTCTCTCTCTCTCTCTTTTAATCCCACTGAACTCAGGCTAGGCATTTTGGAAAGGAATCTGGTGGTCATCCCCTTCTCATGCAGCAGTCATTCCCCAGACTGAAAGCTTTATTAGAATGCTCACGACACACAATTAGGTGGCCTTTTGCCCCACTGATTACAATTATTGCCTCTATATTATACCAGGGCAGGGTGGCCAAACATGCTTGATGGAAGAGCCCCATACGATAAAACTTCAGATGTTTGAGAGCCGCAATATCAAAGAAGCATTTAAATTCTTAAATATACTGTATTTACTCACCATGAACAAGAAACTTATGTTTTAATCCAATGGACTCTCAGTTTGTACCTGGTAAATAATTACAAAGCTTGAACATTTCTTATTTACCTTTTATATTGTGATGCAAAAAGAAGCTCAGCCAACCTATTTCCGAGAACCGTAGGTCAAAGAGCCACATGTGGTACAAGAGTCACAGTTTGGCCACCCCTGCTCTAGACCATGTGTGTGTGTGTGTGCGTGCGCGCCAACTGAGTAGGCTGAGACCATCCCTCTGGCCAATGAAGGTGGTTGCCTCAGGCTATGGGGTGTGACTGGTGCAGGCTGCATCAGGCGTGATGCTCCATGGGGGCAGAGGCGTCGTTACGGTGGGGGCAGTTGGGGCGGTGGGCCCCTAGCGGTGGGTCGCAGTGGCGCACCTTCCGCCAGATCCGTCCCGTCCCCCCGCCAGTGGGTCCTCTTCACAGCCATTCTCGGCTGCAAGTTTGGACCTCCCACCCTCCCTGGTGCCGTTTGGCTCCAAAAAGGAGCCAAAAAGCGCCGGGAGGGTGTTTCTGCACCACTGCCGCGCGTAATGATGACATCATGCTCCCAGGGGTCAGCCGTGTGGCGTCTGTGGGGGGTGTCGTGACGGCGGCCCCCTCCCACTGGGGGATGTAGGACCGCTTCTGCATGGGGTGGCGACATGAGAGGCCATGGAGCTCGGCGCTCGCTGGATGGGCCCACCCCCCTGCCCTTGCTCTGGTTTGGTCACAAATAGCGACACTCTGGAAGCAATTAGCGGTGATGCAATGACATCACACATCACTGCCAGCCTACTTCCGGGGGTGCCACGCTCAGCTGCAGGCAGCAGATTGGTGGGGGGCACCCACCTCCATTGACCCGCTCACCTCCACTGGTCCTCTTCCTCCTCCCATCCCCTGAATTGGAGAAAGAAGGGGGGCAGCATGAAAGAGGAAGTGTAGATAAGGTCAACCCAGCCATGTGGCTGACTGATGCAGCCACTTCAAGCTGCGAGTTGTGGGGGAGTGCGGTGAACTGACAAGGGGTGCCCAGACAAGCACGCCTCCGGCCCACTGAGCTGCCCACCGACTTTCCAATCCTCTACCCACTCACTGAGAATGAGAGGGAAGAGGATTGGGGCAGAGGTGGCTCACTTTTTCTTCCTCCTCCTGTGCTTCCAGAAGAAAAACAAAAACCTCCTTCTTGTGCGCTAACCACTGGGGCTGCCACTAATGCCTCCTCCTCCCTGACCACCCGGCTATTTAGGACAGCAGCTGGGTGGATGAGAAGAGAGGGTGAGGTGAAGTGAAATGGGGGGAAGTGAAGTGAGTCAAAGTGGGGCCCCTTTCCTTCAGCACCCCTGGTCTCACCTCCTTCCTCTCTTGCTCCGCCTGGTCCAGTTTGAAAAGAACAGGATGAGCAAAGCATGCTGGGTACTGCATCATCCTGTTCATTTCAAAGAAGACAGCAGGGAGTAAGAGGAAGGAGGCAGTGCTGGAGCAGGCGGGGGGGGGGGCTCCACCCAACTTCGCCTTGCCTCACCTTGTCCTCTCTCCTCGCCCACCCAGCTGCTTTCCTAAGCAAATGAGGGCCCAATCCTATCCAACTTTCCAGCGCCGATGCAGCCGCCCACAATGCAGCTTCGAGGTAAGAGAACAAATGTTCCCTTACCTTGAGGAGGCCTCCATGACTGCCATTGGCATAGCTGCATCAGCGCTGGAAAGTTGGATAGGGTTGGGCCCTGAGTAGGTGAGGAGGAGGGTAAAGAGGAGATGGCAGCTGCAAATAAGTGGTGGAGGGGTGGTGCATGTGTGCATTAGGGTTTTTTCTGCGGATACCTACCTACTAGCAGGGGTGCTGACTTTGCTTTGCACCAATTCAGGTGGCAGATCTGCTCAGGCTACAGCCCCTCCCACTTTCTCTTTTGTTGCATCCCCCTCTTTCTTGCTTCTTCAATCCGGGGAGTGGGAGGAGCAGAGGCTACCGCATCACTGGGTAAGGGGGGCGGGTGGGCGGCGGCAAGTGCCTGCCAGGAGGTCTTGAGCCTGCAACTGAAGATAACACCTCATGCATCTGATGCCATCAGCGCCTCTAGCCCATGTCACACACAAAAAATACTGTTATTCTTTAAGGTTATTTTTATTTGTTATTTTTGCTATCACAAGTGAATACTGTACAGCTGTTCCTCTGCAATATGACACACAACTAGTTGCAGGTCAGAGAAGCAAATTAAGATAGATAGATGCTGAGACTGTGTGTGTGTGTGTGTGTGTGTGTGTGTGTGTGTGTGTGTAGATCAGAATTGTTATGGTCCTTCCACATCACATCACGAACTGATTTTGAGTTTGTGATATAGCCAAGTTCTCTCAACTGTGAACAGAACTTGAAAAAAAAAACATTTTCCATCACTGACTCCCTCAAAATGGGAGACAGGAAGCCAAAAGGGTTGAGGCTCTTTCACGTTGGTTGGAAAGCTGACCTCTGAGCACGCATTATCTGACACCTGATTGCTGAAAATATGTGGGGAAAAAGAGGACATTTATTGTAGCCTCGTATTGAAAAAGAGAGAAGACATAAAGGGCATGCCAAACTGGTTAATGTACCTCCACACTAGCTAGGAAGATGAAACATAACTAGCGCAGCGCAGAACATCCTGTCTCCGAGATTTGTCCAAACGTTAGAAGTTCTGACACAACACATAAGCCAGCACCGATGAGAAGGCAAGATAGATGCCTTTATTTGTTATTATTTTCCACACAGTGCATGAAGTCCACCGCAGACTGCGAGGAATACCGTGGAAGAGAACGTGTTTGGTTTGAACGCGAACTCCAACTGAACCCCGAGGATCAAGCGCAGAGACTTAGGTGGCCTGGGGGCGGAGCTAGAAGTTGTTGGGGGGGCGGGGCTTGAGGGCGGGGCTGGTAAGTCCAGCTCCTCCTCCGTGCCAAGCAAGAGGCGCTACTGCGGGGGCTTGGTCTCTGCAGTGACTTTCCAGCCCCTTCCTGACGGGACAGGCTGCTGCTCCGTGTGCGAGAGGACCAACCAAGAGGGAATCCGCAGCAGTTCCTCCGCATTAGCTGCTGCTGGGACTTCCCGAGGCGGTGCAGAGGCTTTTGCCCCTCACCTGATGTCTGGGCGCTAGTCGCGACTTCGCTTTGCCAGGCAGCGCAGCCTCACCTGGATTTTGGTCTTTTCCTCCCGTTTGCTTCGGGTGGGGCGGAGAGATGGCGCTTGCCACGGGATTGATCATCGCGTTGTGGTTTGCGGCGGTGCCCCGGCTGTTTTTTTCGGGTAAGAGAGGCGCACCCGTGGTGGGGTGTTGCGTCGGAGCCGCGGGGGTGGCGGGTTCTTCGGACATCCCTCAGCTGGCGCTTAGCGCCGATCAGCCAAGCTGGGCTGAAACGGATGAATCCCGTCTATTCCGCGGGGAGGAGAGGTGCCGGACCGACCAACAGTTGATGGGGAGACGGTGAGGAAGGGACCGTTTTTATTGGGGAAGGAAGAGGGAGTGAGAAACCTTTCTCCGTCCTGTACATCGCCTGACACACAGCCGGAGCGAGCACCTAACCACACCACAATAATGAGCACTAGCAGTGGGCACGGATGGAACTTCCGATCCCAATCCCAAGGAGACTGGACGGCGGGTGCCCAGTCAGGCGTCCAGCAGACCGTCCAGTCCAGCAGACCGTTCTTCTCCTAGACGGAATTGCGACTGTGTGGTCAGATGTGTGGCAACTTTCTCCGTAGTACTTTTGTGGGGTGGTACAGCCAGGCGCGGGTAGGCTGCCCCACCTGGCGTGAGAGAGCTGCCCTGGTCATCTGTATGGACTCCGGGGCTGTGCCCTCAGAGAGGCTCTTGCTGCTTGCGAGTGGGGGAGAGACAGACATAGGCAAAACGACTCTGGGGTTGAGCAATAACACACGTTTTCCCCCGGGGCATTGGAGAGCCAGGTTGGTGGTCAGGAAGGAGTGGCTTGCTGAGAGGGAGTCCTGGCGAATCCTTGCCAAACCGGGGCGGGGGGAGGGGGGGAGGAAAGAAAAGATGATCCAGTACGCGAAAGTCTCTTGAAGAAGAACGAACCCTTCTGGAGTGATGTTTCATGTGTTGGTGACTCAGTGGCTGCTGAAGTGGAGAGACAGATGCCCTATCCTTGCTGCTACAGATATGCGATGCATTGGTGATGTTGTACTACTGTCAATCGTTTTATATTTAGATGCATTTGTAAGTTTGGTGTCAGCTGTGCTCCATTGTGTTGAACTGAAAATGGAAAGGCAAGGTAGAAAATCCAATCCATCAGTAAGACTGCTCTTGGCTGGCTCAAAACGTATCATTGTTTGTTTCTCCAAGAAATTGCTTGGAGTGGACTCTGAGGTCCATGTCTCACAAGAGGTTTTCCCAACAGCAGTGTCACCTCTGTGCAGGGAAAGAAACCTGTGCAGGGTGAGATCTGCATCATTTGTGAAGACAGGGCATATATGTGTCAGTCTTGCAGCACGCAATGTCATGAGAAGCCATTGCCCACTGCAGCAAAAATGAACGCAAGTGTCTCCTTCACAATGTTTCTTATTCGTGTTAATACATAGAGGTGTTTGTTTGAATAAAAACACAAAACCCCAGCATATGGCAAGCGAATAAAAACGCAAGACACCAGCATACAGTGGTTTTTAAAGCATTGAATACTGCAATGTAATGATATTAAATCTGATATTAATCCTTAAGAATTCGCACCTGTGAATAAAAACACAAAACACCACCGTTTGCATTTTAATTCAACAATTTTTCAAAACAACAACAAAAAAACACCCAACCAACACCATTTTCAAACACCTCTATTCATATGTTATCAGCACACACGCAGTTTGTGCTAATAATCTAGAGCAGGGTGGTCCAACGTTTCGTACCTCAAGGGCCGCATGCGAACTTCGACATGAAACCCAGGGGGGCGCTCAATAAATTAAATTATTAGTTAATTAATAATAATGACCGATGCATGCCCCGCCCCGCTGTCTAGCATGCCCTGCCCATGCTCCCCTGAAGATCAAAAAGGTGGTCGGCTCCCGACCGCCTTTCCGATCATCAGGGGAGCGTGGGTGACTGTGGGGGAGGGGAGCTCCAAGAGCAGCCGGGGGCTGCAGCAGAGGCCTTCGGGGGCTGCATGCAGCCCGCGGGCCATGCATTGGACCACCATGATCTAGAGTGTTGCACTAGTGGAAGCAACACTGCCAGTAGCCACCTTCCCCACCGCTCTTCTCTACTGAACTCTCCAAGTCACACTGAGGTCCCCCCCCAATCCTCAGCAGTGACTTTTCAGGAGGGGGGCTTGAGAAGGGGATGGGAAAGTGGCCTCCAGCACATTGCTTCCGCTAGTGTAACACTCTGTGTACAATCCATGATGTGTAAGTGTAAGACTTTTCTCCAGAGGTAATTTCCATGCAGGAACCATGTCTTACCTGGAGTGGCCTCCAAGAGTCCAACTCTTTCTTAGGGTTGTTTCATGCCGAATCCATCAGGATTCTTGCCTGTTTCACTGTGCAGATCTACAACACAGGGTTGAGAAGTCAAGAAGGAAACAAACGGAGACTACGGCTTATTTTACAACTGCTTCATCATGAACGCCACACACATTTCAACATAGGCAATTTATGTGAGCTATCAAGAAAAAGAAAGAAAAAGAAAAAAGAAACACTATACAAAGTGTTTAAAAATAAACAGCAAAACTGATCAAAAGCCAACACTCCATAACCTTTCATGCTCCCTGAGGCATCTGGTGGGGCCACTGTGTGATACAGGAAGCTGGACTAGATGGGCCTTTGGCCTGATCCAGCAGGGCTCTTCTTATAGGCTTACCAGATCTCCAACCGGGACAGAGTGCTAGACCTTTAGGAGAAGGAATGTGGGCAGGTGTAGCTTGTTAAACCTTAGAGCAAAATCCTAGGCATGCCTACTCAGAAGCAAGCCCCACTGAACACAATGGGCCTTGCTTCCGAGTAGACATGCCTAGGATTGTGCTCTAAGGTTTAACAAGCTACACCTGCCCACATTCCTTCTCCTAAAGGTCTAGCACTCTGTCCCGGTTGGAGATCTGGTAAGCCTACTTCTTATGTTCTTATGTTGCTTAGAGAAAGGAGGTTCTTGTGGGGCTGAACAAGTCATCAGGACTACAATGAGATTTATACAGCGCCAGAGGAAATAAGCCATGTAGCATAAGTATCACAAATGTTTGAAGGAGATCCCTGGGGTACAATCTGTATGGCCATAGGTAGCTTGAAGCATGTGGAATGGTGTTTAATTGCCATATCTTTGGTGTTACCGAGGTGGTAGGCAGTTAACCTTAATTTTGTACTAACCTAACATTAGCTAATAAGAGATAGATGTGTTATTAATACTAAATTCAAGTACACTTGTCTGTAAACGGCAGTCCAAATGATACATTCCTTTGGACATGCACCAGCATACTTTCTCACCATTGAGTCAGTGACTGTCAAAGAAGAATTTAAAAACAGCTTGTACCAAGGGACATTATATCCAGCAGGACTTGTTGCTGTTAACCTGTCTAACAGCGCAGTCCTGTGTAACTTTGCACCGGTGTAACAGTAGATGTTACACCGGTACATCTGCTGTTACACCGACGCATCTACTGTTACACCGGTGCAACGTTACACAGGATTGCGCTGCCAAGCTGGATCCTTGGTTTGATGATTATGTTTGATCATGACTATGGTTGCAATCCTAAGCACACTTACTTGGGAGTAAGCCACATTGAACCCTATGGGACCTACTCCTGAGCAGACGTGCCTAGGACGGCACTCTATGAAAGCTACTTTACAATTTTTACAGTGCAAGCCTAGGCATGTTTACTCAGAAGTGAGCCCCATTGAGTTCAATGGGACTTACCAACCCCCCCCCCCCCGGGAAGTGTGTATAATAGGATTGCAGCCTTAGAAAGCTACTGAAAAGAAGAGATCTAACTCCTTTAACATCTCAACAAATGTCTTTTGCTGTTTTGATGGGACATTATAGGAGTAGCCCATATGACTGAAGGCATTGCATCCAGAGAGTGCCAGCACAGTGGAAAGTATTATGCACTGCTTATCTAGGAGGAGGCAAAATTCTTGTCCAAGCTTCTTTCCTCAGTTTCATTATTTCTAGCCGGACCAACTGATAATTGCAATTCTACTTATAAAAACAGGGACACCTCAATAGCAGAAAAAGCAACCTGATCTTCTTTGGCAGTCCTAAGAATGAAACAAATGTGATGAGTATCGTCTAATGTGGTACCCTTATCAGGGTGGTAGACTGTTAGCAGGACAACAGATTATGAATGTATATATGTAGATTCTGTTCTGTGATGTTCTGTAAATTTATTGATATTGGTGCAAGCTCTTTTTGCTTCGTTTAACTTCATATCGTTTCAGTTTCAATTTATTGAATTAGTTTTCAGACCATATGAATATTTTGCTTCATATATATAGGACATTGGTACTATTTGCAGTGTTGTTGTTGTTAAGAATATTTATATACCGTTTTTCAACAGAGTAGTTCACAAAGCGGTTTATCTAGAAATAAATCAATAAATGTTACTTAGAAATTTGACTCAAGTTTTAAACTGAATTGGCAATGTCATATGTTTCAAATTATTTCAGTCTTGCAACAATAATCCAACAGCAATACCAGTTTCTGTTTGACCAGCTGAAGCAAAAAACTTGTTGCTGATAACTTGGGGCCAATTCTTATACCACCATTTTCTCCAGAGAAGAATACCATGGAGGAATTCATGAAAAAACAAGTTGACTGAGGCTGCAATACCATACAGACCTTCCTGGAAATAAGCCCTATTAATACAATAGGACTTACTCTGAGTAGACATGCCTAGGATCACACTGATAGTTTAGTAATGAAGGAGGGCGATTATTACTTGTTAGCTATTTTCATGTGTTACAAAATTAATTTATTAGACAGGCTCCCTATGCTGTCATAATAACGGTATTTAGCAAAAGTTAACAATGTCGTGATCAATTATGGGTAGAATGGTTGAAGTGGCTCTGGACTTTTTAAGGAGATCTGTTTGTGATCTTGTTTCACGCCATATGCTCCAGAGAATAGATGTACAGGTGGGCCCCCATATCCGCTGGGGATATGTTCCAGGCCCCTCCGTGGATACTTGAAACCGTGGATAAGAGCGAACACCCCCTCCATGGTTTCCTGAGGGCCCCCCACCCTGCCTCCCCTGCAGGCAGGCATGCTTGCCCCCCCAGCTCTTATTTTTCTTTCAGCAAGCTTTGTTTCTTCCTTAAAACAAACAGAGAAGCAGCCTCCATTGCAGGCAGGTAGAACGAGACTAAGTCCTAGAGAGGCTCTGCAAGGTTTCTGTTAACCTTGCAGACAGAGGCGTTCTTATATGGGGGGAGCAGGTGTGCTCCCCCCAGGCGCTGAGTGGGCGAGGGGTGCGTCAGCCGGGCTCGGGGCTGCGCAGAGCGGCGCGGCACCAGAGCCCGGCTGGCGCGCCCCTCCGAAGCAGCGCGCCCACTCCGCGTGTCCCCGGCCTCCGGAGGCTGCACTCCGAAGGCTGGGGAATAAGCCCTCCTTAAAGCGACCGCCCCGTTCGGCGGTTGAGAGCTTTATGAAGAAGCCAAATGCGTCGCTGGGGGTTTGCGCATGCGCAAACCCTATAAAAGCCAGTGACGCGTTCGGCTTCTTCATAAAGCTCTCGACTGCCGAACGGGGCGGTTGCTTTAAGGAGGGCTTATTCCCCAGCCTTCGGAGCGCAGCCTCCGGAGGCCGGGGACACGCGGAGTGGGCGCTCAGCCCCGAGCCCGGCTACTTGGGGGGGCGCTCCAACCCCGCCCCCCCAGGCGCCGGGAGGGCTGGGAACGCCACTGCTTGCAGAGCCTCTCTAGGACTTAGTCTCGTTCTACTTGCCTGTAATAAGCTTCTCCTGTTTCTTTAAGGAAGAAACTAAGCTTACTGGGAAAAAATTAAAAGCCTGGGGGGGGGGTGTCCCCACGATCCGTGGATAACTGAAACCGTGGATAGCGAATCAGTGGATATGGGGGCCCACCTGTATTAGCCTGATCCTGGCTAGTCTGGGGGTGGCTTGGAAACATAGTAAATATACAAATATTCAGACTGCCCCCCCCTGCATGTAGGGGAATTGATTTATCATGAAATATTGATTTTTATGCAATATTGCTGCATAACATTCTTCTTATACTGTATTAGTGTTATGCAGGAGCGCCTTGCCAAGGGACTCCGTATAATTGTGCCAAGTCTTTGATGTACTCACTGCCTTTGGTAGCTGGATATTCACATTTAATGGATTAGATTATTTCATTTATTACTACTATTAATAACAATGTATTTATTTAGTATAATCAGTGTGCATGATGATTTACCATAGACGAGAAGGCAGGTCTGTGTCTTGAGGGACCCACAGTCTAAAATAGACACAGGGGAGACAAGAGGAAGGGGGAGGGGAGTGGTACCAACATTGATTTGATAACTCCAAGTCCCTTTACCTTATTGCAATTAACAGCCCAATCCTAACCAGTGCTGGAGTAGTGGGGCTGGGCGGCCTATGCTGTATCCAGCACTGGGAAGAAGCAGGCTGGAGGTCTCCTCGGGGTAAGGGGACATTTATTCCCTTACCCCAGGTAAAGCTCCAGTCTTTGCAATGGGACTACTTGGATCTGCGCCAGCTAAATATCTGGCAGAAGTCCAAGCAGCCCCGTGCAAGCAGAAAAGGCCCGGGAGGGGGGAATAGAATATGGTGTGCACTAGCACCGCTGATCCCGCCCCCTCCCAGGCCCCTCCAATCCACCCCCTTTCCGCTTTCCCCTGCCCTTCCGCTGCCTAACATGAACTTACCTGCTCCTTCGGGTGCTCCTTCCGGATCTGGCGCCGGTGGGACAACTCGGGTCTTCCCTCTGGTGCTCCTTACTCTCATGGTGTCGCAGAGTGCTTTCTGGCACTTTTACAACAGCCTAGGCCACCACAGCGGTTCCTGCACCGGTGCTAGGCATGCATAGGATTGTGCCGTTAGTCTAATAGGGAAGTATATGCAATATGTACACGTATGTTGACTTAGATGCAGCAAGGTAAAGGGACTGGGGTTTATCAAATCAATGTTGGGTGGTTTTTTTATATTGCTCATTTGAATAGCTCTCCTGTTTGAAGTGAGGACCCAGTTAATAGTTTCTAAAAGGAGAGGTGTGTTGGTCTCAAGTGTGTATGTTTGGAAACCATGCCCTCTCTCTTGGAGCCTTATCCTCTCCTTCTGATGCATGGGCACGGTCTGTAACTATTCAACAGTGTTGGAAAGGCCCTCTACACATGCTCAGTGTCTCAGAGACATTCCTATTTTTATTCTTGAGTTAGGACCTGGCATTAAAAAAAGTGGCACAGGTGAAGCACTGGTTTCACTGCATCTTGCCAAAGAACTACCCGAACTTGTTTTTTTTTAAAATAATCTAGTCAACTCTTCAAATGTTCTGCCTTTAACGTCGCTTATGTCTGTTGAGGACCCACCTCCATACTTTTGCTCTGTTACAGAGGTTTCTGGGATGCATTCTGTATGATGTGTGCTCTCTCAGTTCACATGGGACACCAGTCTGGCCTGCTAGAATTTTCTATTGTCATGAGAGAGGAGAGAGCATGTCCTTCTTGAATGTGTTAAACACCCTCATTTTGTTGTGTGTTGCAAGAGTGATCGTTAATAGTGGACAAGGTGTCTCTTTAGGAAAACTAGCCTACTATTACCAATCTTCTCAATGAGGAACTTCTGATAAGCTTCAAGGAACACCTGTGTTTTTTGGAATGCAGTTAAACATCACTGTCTTAATACACACACTTTTACAGTGCAATCTTATGCATGCCTTCTCAGAAGTAAGCCCCATTAATTAATTACTTCCGGGGAAATGTGCATAGGGTTGAAGTGTTAATCCCATCGACTGCATAGATCACCTGGCCTGAAACGGGCAGCGCAATCCTGTGTAACTTTAAGTGGCTGTATCCTAAGGCCATTCCGGGCTGCCCCAGCGCTGCTAGAGTGCACCTCGTGTCCCCTTCCCCGGGTATAAGCAAGCCCGGGTTCTATGGGCCTTCTCAGATGCACACCAGCTCCAGAGCTGGCGTACATCCGGAGAGGCGGTGTAAGGCTGGTGCGAACTGAGAAGGGGCTTAGGATATCGCCGCCGATATCCCTGCCAATAGCCCCTCCCTGTCTGTCCTCCTGCCAACCGGCACAGCGCTTACCTGCGTCAGCCGCTGCGGGACGAGGTACGTCACAGCAGAGGCGTAGCAGCAGCCAGTGCTGCCTGGAGCACTCGCTGCTGCGCCGCCCCGAAGGGCGCCGCCGCTCCGGGGGGCGCTCTGGGGCGGCGGCGGCGCTCTGGGGGGACGACCCGGCGGGCGCTCCGAGGCCTTCTCCCCCGGCCTCGAAGCCGGAGAAAGCGTTTTGCGCATGTGCAATGTTTTGCGCATGTGCAAAACAAAGATAAACAGCGCGGCGCGGCAGTCGGCCTTCAGAAAGCCCCGGCCACCGGTCGAGGTGGATGCTCCGGGGCTTTCTCCGGCTCCGAGGCAGGGGGAGAAGGCCTCGGAGCGCCCGCCCGCGTCACCTGGCGGGCGCGTTCGCTCCATGGAAAGACTGGAGCGAGCAGAGCAGCGCCGCCCGGGGCTGAGGTGCCTCCTGGAGCCGCTGCTCCGCTCGCTCCAGTCTTTCCACGCCTCTGCGTCACAGACACTTACTCTCCCATAGTCGCATATGTGCTTTATGGCACGTTTGCAACGCTTTAGGCCGGCGGAGCTCCCGCTCCGCCGGTCTAAAGTTACACAGGGTTGTGCTTTAAGTGTGATGGGAACAGATTAATTTAAGCTCTCTGTAATTCCAGGCTTGGGCAACAAAGGAAACATACTAGAAAATATGAGCCAGATCACTAGGTCAGGAGACCTAGCTTTACATCCGCTACCTTTGCTTGGAATTATTTGGAGACATTAATTAATTAGAAGCATTAGCAAATTATTGTCTTTCAAATGTTTTTTTAAGAAAAGATTGAAGTCATTCCCAAACGAATGAGATCATCATGTGAAGCCAAGTTCACTTTATTTCAGAGCCCCATATCCTTTAGCCAGACCTTGAAGTTAGCAATGCAACAAAACAGGAACTCCACCCCTGCGCTGTGAATTGCAGAGTAGAGTGGCTCGTTTATGACCATCTGCCCATTCTTCCTGTTATGACAGAGCTCATGGGTTTCTGGATGAATATGTGAAAGGCCATTTTTTTTGTCCTTCATAATTTAACCCTTTAAATACATAATCCCGATGCCATGGAGGTCAGTGGTAGCATTCCCTTTTCCGTGGACGAAGCAGATGTTTAAACATAGATCAAGCTCATTTAAAACATGTTAGAGAGTTAGGTAAGACTTAATATAATCACAATGAGTACCTTTGGCATGTTTAGCTATCGATCTTTGGTATTTTGCAGACTCGCCTGTTTCGCTGGATCCACCGTCCCTGAGCATCCAGAAAGCTGTCCTTACTGTAACTGCAAACGATACACTACAAATTGCTTGCAGGTAAGGATGGGGCATCCAGACAATGTCCGTCTTGAATACATAGCATGTCATTCACAATCTGCTTTCTTTTCCTTCATACTTACTATGACTTCTTTTGCTTTCAAAGGAGCATCGCAGTGGGTTACATATAGTACGCAGCCATGCAGAACGCTATCTGTCAGTTTCACCTACCCCACAGGGTTGTTGTGAGGGCAAAACGGGGAGAAGGAGAGCCATGTACACTGCCCTGAGCACCTAAGAGGAAGGATCTTTTTTAAAAAGAAAATGAAATACATCTAAAATTAACTTTGTTGGTTTCATGGGATTTCATGGGGTGGGGAATGGGTCTACCAAGCACTCATGCTTTCCCTAGCTTCCTCATTGCATAGTTCCAAACTGAGGAGTCTGATCAGACAGAAAGTCATCTAGTCCATCCCCATATCCTACCAGCCCACTGATAGATTAGCACCAGTGTTTCCCACACTTTTTCAACTGCGACTCCCTTGACCGTTGACGACCATTGGCTGCGGCTCCCCATTACGTTATGTTGATGCCTGCCAATTGGCATTGCATTGTTTTTCCGAGAGGATTCCATGGCACTTCGCGGCTCCCCTGGCTGGTTTCCGCAGGTCCCCTGGGAGCCACACCTCCCAGTTTGGGAACCACTGGATTCGCCTTTGCAATCCAGCACAATGTGCCACAGGTAGTCAGCAGAGACACTCTAGATTTTGCAGTTGACTCCAGTAAAAGGGTCAAGCCTTGCATTGTACAGGAAGGCGAAACCCTACGAGGGTACTGCCAGCTCATCCTGGAAGGAAATTCAGGACATTATTTCCTGATGTGTAGCTGCTGCTGTTCCATGATTCCTCCTGCATCTCCCCTATAATATTTGGTGAAACAAGTTACATGACACCATGCCATTGCTCACAGCATTTGGAATTGGCAGCCAGCGACCGGGGACACGCGGAGTGCAATACAATCGCATCACACTTCTTGTGTAACGATTGTTACCAGGGAGACATGGGTTGGTGGTAGCCACATATCCCATCTAGTTCAGGCCTGAGTGTGTGCAAAGCACATGTACTGACATTGCATTTGTATCCTTGTACCCCTCTATTTTGCTCCCTAGTGGCGAAAGACCTTTGGAATGGCTTTGGCCTAACAACCAGAGCAGTGCTGAAAATCGTGTCGCGGTGACAGACTGTACGGGTAACGTCTACTGCAAGATGCTCACTCTTACAAAAGTAATAGGCAATGACACCGGAGCCTACAAGTGCATCTACCAAGACAACCACACAATGTCAAGCATTTATGTTTATGTGCAAGGTATGTGTTAACCGGGGTATTGCTCCCTTGCTGTTAACGGATCAGGAAATTAAAGGTTCAGACTGAAAACCTACCTATCCTTTCTTGGGAGTAAGTCCTGTTGAACTCAGTGGGATTTACTTTTCCTAAACATGTATTTAGAGAAGAGCAGTAACTCAGAGGTAGAGCACATGCTTAGGATTCAGAAGGTTCCAGGTTCAATCCCTGATATCTCCAAAGTAGGGCTGGGAAAGACTCCCCATCTGAATCCCTGGTGAACCACACAATATACTGAGCTGGTTTGTATACAGGTGGGCCCCCATATCCACTGATTCGCTATCCACAGTTTCAGTTATCCACGTATCGTGGGGACCCCCCCAGGCTTTTACTTTTTTCCCAGTAGGCTTCATTTCTTCCTTAAATAAACAGGAGAAGTAGCCTCTGGCTGCTTATTACAGGCAAGTAGAACGAGACTAAGTACTAGAGAGGCTCTGCAAGGTTAACAGAAACCTTGCAGAGCCTCTCTAGGACTTAGTCTCGTTCTACTTGCCTGCAATGGAGGCTCCTTCTCTGTTTGTTTTAAGGAAGAAACAAAGCTTGCTGAAAGAAAAATAAGAGCTGGGGGGGGCAAGCATGCCTGCCTGCAGGGGAGGCAGGGTGGGGGGCCCTCAGGAAACCATGGAGGGGGTGTTCGCTCTTATCCACGGTTTCAAGTATCCACGGAGGGGCCTGGAACATATCCCCAGCGGATATGGGTCCCACCTGTACTTATACTGGTTTGACTCAATATAAGGTCTTGTTTCATATGCATGAGATCAGACTGTAAGACTATTTTCGACAGGGCCCACGGAGTCCCATACCCATCTGCTGCTGTGAAAACAGAAACTTTGCCCACAGTGTATCCTCATAAAGTACATTGAAGTTTCTCTTCTCATGGAAGATAATGAGTGTTGGGGCTTTGGTGTATCAAAACAATGGGTTGTTTCTTTGGTACTCAATCCCAATAGTCAACAAAGTACGCTGGGAGGACCATAGCTAATTTGAATATTGTGCTGGAGGAAGGCTTGAGCAATCTGCTGACCAGATCCTTTTATTATTATTAACAGTATTTATTATTAACAGTATTTATATACCACTTTTCAACAAAAAGTTCACAAAGCGGTTTACAGACAAAATCAAAAGATTGTGGAATTGGGTTCGTACTCCATGTTGTAAGAAAGTATTGGTGTATGTCATTCTGGAACGGAAGCTTTCATGGCCAGCTATTATACTACAAGAAATAGGTTGTCTGGGTGAAATAGCCATGTAAAAAAGTATATAAACACAGAACCTCCAAAAACACGTAAAAATTTTTCAAAGAAGCCACCAATAAAAGCAGTTACTGAGAGAATTAAAAACGGAAATCAGAAGAGTCCAGTATTTACAGAAAGACCGATGTTTCAACATCTAAACCGAGGTCTTTTTCAAGGTAAAATACAGCAAGGCTGCAAAGATAACACTAGAGAACCAAGTTAGAACGCTGCTTAAATAGATTGTTTCTGCTCCAAAATGGGCGGGGTTCAACCGGAAGTTAAAGAGTTTTCAACTGGCCCTTTAGCTTCCGGTTGAACCCCGCCCGTTTTGGAGCAGAAACAATCTATTTAAGCAGCGTTCTGACTTGGTTCTCTAGTGTTATCTTTGCAGCCTTGCTGTATTTTACCTTGAAAAAGACCTCGGCTTAGATGTTGAAACGTCAGTCTTTCTGTAAATACTGGACTCTTCTGATTTCTGTTTTTAATTCTCTCAGTAACTGCTTTTATTGGTGGCTTCTTTGAATTTTTTTTTACGTGTTTTTTGGAGGTTCTGTGTTTATATACTTTTTTACATGGCTATTTCACCCAGACAACCTATTTCTTGTAGTATTGGTGTATGCTTGGGCTGGTGGTCCCATAAAAGCAGGTGACATTGCACAATACCTCCGTTTCAGTTCTGTATACATGTCAAAATGATACAAATACCTGCCTAGTAGAAAAGGACAACATTGTTATAATGAAAGGAAACAACTATATGTGTGAAGAGGGACTCGGAGACAAATGGTACAGTTAGCATGCTTTAAAGTAAACTTTGTTTCTCAAAGCAACTCACCAACACTATTTTGTTTTTCTCCACTTGAGATTCTGATTTATTTATTTATTTACTTATTATGGTATTTATAGACCGCCGATTGCAGTAGACTCAAGGCAGTTACATAACATAAATCCATTTTTCAGTGAGATTCACTCATCACTAATCAGTCACACCCTCTTGCAGAAAGCCACCCTCTGTTCTTCTTAGGATAGCATTACTTCAACACCCAGCCTATTGACCAATTCAGAAACTTGATGGGTTCTGATGGACTTCCGTCTACCCAGGAGTTCCACTGATGGACTACAACCTACCATGATGGAATCATTCATTTTATATTCTGCAGATAATAGTGTTTTTTTTTTTTAAATTCTGCTAGATTTTACAGATCTTCCAGATTACAGATCTCCATTTGTGACATCAGTTAGTGATCAACTTGGTGTTGTATACATAACTGGAAATAAAACTGTGGTAATACCATGCCTTGGGTCCACATCAAACCTCAACATATCACTCTGTGCGGTAAGATAAAGTGACAAATTCCTTTTGCCAGTTGTTTTAGCTGTATTCTCTGCCAAAAGTGACATTCCTTATTTCTACAAAACACATCTGAACTCTGAAGGAAAATGAAATCAAAGTGGTATTTTTGTAGCACGTTGTTCAGGTTTTTCTTTCTTTTTTCTTTTTTACCTATTGTGGTGTCTGTCATTCCCCTAATATCCCCTCACCATCTCTTAAATCAATGGATGATGTTTGATGTACCAAGATAATAAGAGCAGATAGGAACGTATTCATGATGTCTGCACAAAAATGGTAGAATTTCTTTCCCTTGGAGATTTGCTAAGTTCAAATCTGAGTATCTCTTAAAATCGTCTGTCTGTCTGTCTGTCTGTCTGTCTGTCTGTCTGTCTGTCTGTCTGTCTCTCTCTCTCTCTCTCTCTCTCTCTCTCTCTCTCTCTGATCATCTGGGGATTTACATGGCACCTTTCCACCTCCTAAGAGACCCTCAAGGTTGCTCATAATTTGTTAAGAACCAAACATAATCAAAACAATCAATTAAAAAACAAAAAGAAATAATAATGTGTAATAAAAAGACAACCGATATCAGCAAAAGAGAAGGAGCTCAACCAAAAGCCTGTGGTAACAAAAAAAAACACGTCTCCACCAAGTATTTTATTGCCGGTTTTGTTGTGAACGAGAGGAGGGGGCTGAAACCGGCTATGGATATGATCCAGCCAAACAGAAGCACTTTTATATCCCTTTGGTTTCAGTGGGAGAGTTAAGGATGTGCTTGAAATCCGTAGGACTAACAGCGCAATCCTATCCAATGTACACCACCGGTGTAACCAGCGGGGGAGGGCAAGGCGAGAGGCTTTGGAGGGGAGGGGAGATTTAAATCCCCTTTGATTCCCCCTTTGGAGGGGATTTGAATTCCCTTTCTGGTCTGGGGCCTCCCGTTGTCACTGCCCCGCTGGTTACACCGGTGGTGTAAGTTGGATAGGGTTGCGCTGTATGGCTCCAACTAGATGTTACATGGAATGTGGAGTGGTGTTGTGTGGATGTTTTTTTTTCTTTTTTCTTTAAATAGTGGCTGGGAACCTGCAAAACCACAGTGAGAGGGGACGTGTGTGTGTGTGTGTGTGTGTGTGTGTGTTAGGACTTTGCCTGCACCACAGTTCCAATCCTGAGTATGGCCCCTTGCACTGGCGTTGCTGGAGGTGGGGCGGAAAGCTAAGTTCTGCAGCTTTCCGCCCCACCATTACACTCCGGTACGAGGCGCCCCGCCCCCTCGTCGTAGTAGCCCGTCAGCAGAGAGAAAGCAGCGCACTCCTCTGATGGGCTCCTACGACGAGGGGGTGGAGCGCCTCGTACCGGAGAGTAACGGTGGGGCGGAAAGCTGCAGAACTTAGCTTTCCGCCCCACCTCCAGCGACGCCAGTGGCCCCTTGTATGTTATTGTATACTTTTAAAAACCAAATTTGTTTTTGTAAATGATACAGGGAACTGCAGTGGGAGCAAAGTCCTAAAGCCCTCCTACCCTTGCCACAGTTCTGCCACAGTTTATCCCCCACCCCCACCCCCACCCCCACGGCTGCTTTTTTAAAACAAAAATGTTTTGCAATGTGAAGTTTGACCCTTAGAAGTGATTCACTTTGGCTGGATAGTGGCCCAAGGTTAAAATCTGTTGAGGGATTTTTCAGTTTGGTGGATTTGTATATTCTTTTGTTAATTTTAGTTTTGCTTTAATGCCGTTTCTTAGCTTGAGTTCTTATGCCAGAACGTCATGAGTATAGATGTGCGGACCTTAGATTCGTAGTGCTTTAAAGACCAGGAGCCTGATCTTGGCATTTCACATGCACCTCACACTATTAGACAGACAGATGCATGGTGGAGGAGGGATCTGTGGTAGCACGGAAGGAGATAAGAAGAGTGTGCAAGCAACTAAGCTATCCCTTTTACAAAATAATTTTTATTTCTGTTTTTGCAACTGTCAGTGTTTAAGTGGTTGTTGTACTGTTTTCATACAGAAATATCCAGAGAAAGTATTTATTCCCGATGGCAAATCAATTACATGGGACAGTCAAGTCGGTTTCACGATTCCCAGCATCTTGATCAGTGACGTGGGCATGGTCTTCTGCAAAGCTAAGATAGATGACGAAAGCTATCAGTCTGTGATGTACATTGTGGTGATTATAGGTAAGACATCTGCTACGGACTATAAGCATCTCACAAATCCCAGAGATTTTGTTTAATATAATGGAGGGAGGAGGGACAGAATGATGGCCTGAAGCTGTATTGGCTACAATGGCTTTCAGGAGTTAAAGCATCACTATAATTCCTGAGACTAAATTCATATATACTGTATATTTGAACTATTGTGTTTGTCCAGTTGAGCCCCACCCCCCAAAAAGAGCTTATGTTCAATAACTTTAACAGAAGTGAACATGAAAACAGAAGAGCTGCCACCCTTGTACAGGAAACTCTTCCTGTTTTGCTTTAGCTTCTGCCTTCAGTTTGAGGTCCTCGCGCCGCATTCCGGAGTGAAAAGCTACAGCCCTGCACTGCAACCCACAAAAAAAGACTACAGTCCTGCCAATTCGGGAAATCGAATTACCCCTTATGGGAAAAATACATTTTAAGGGCGGGTATGTGGGGGTACTTGAGGGGGCAATGGGGGTACATGGGGGTGCACATTAGGGGGTATGCGGGGAACTAGAGGCTCGCATAGGGAGTACACGGGCCTCCAAAGGTTGAGAACCCCTGCCTTAAATATTTTAATTGGTCAGGGTGAGGCTTTGGTCGTCTTCAACTCCTTGCCTTGTCTTATGACTAGCAGAAGCAAAAAAATAAAACTAATTATTTTAATTTGCATAGTTTATGTAGGTCAGATAATTTAGCTTTTGTTATTACAGGATCTGTTACTGATTTTTATGATTTTCTTGTTATGGACAGGTCCACTATCCAAAGTCGTTCATTCATCCAAAATTTCACCCTTGTGCTTTTCCACTGAAAAAAGAAACATTTTCCCCATCATTTATTGTGGCTTTCATTCACATTTTGGTTCCCGCTTTGTTTTTTCTTCAGGTTATAAAATTCATGATCTCACCATGAACCCTTCTCACCAAGTGGAGTTGGCAGTGGGAGAGAAGCTCACTTTAAACTGTACCGCGAGGACTGAGCCAAATGTGGGAATTGTATTTGAATGGGACTACCCCTCGAACAAAGCAACAACAAACAAGGTAACTGATGATGGGTACCATCCTCGCAGCCTTGCTGTAACCACCTTGACAAAGACCTCGGCTAGGAGGTTGAAACGTCGGTCTCTAACAAATAATACATGGCTTTCAAACCCATACTACCTGTGTCCTCTACTAAGGTAACTTCTGTTTCAAGGAGAAGCTGTTGTGTTGTGGCACATCAACAGCAAGCCTGTAGTCAAGGTACCGGAGGCCCAGCATCTGATCAATCAAGAGGAAAAATTGTGTGTGTGTGTGTGTGTGTGTGTGTGTGTGTGTGTGAGAGAGAGAGAGAGAGAGAGAGAGAGAGAGAGAGAGAGAGAGAGAGTGTTGAAAGGGCAGTTTTGGAATGAACAACTTTGAACTCTGTTCTAGAAAAAGCACGTTACAGTCCGGGATGCAAAGACATCGTTGGGTACTGAAGTGAAGAAGTTTGTAAGCACTCTCACCATAGAACAGGTGACCTTAAACGATAGAGGCCAATACAGTTGCACAGCCTCCAGCAGCCGTATGACGAAGAAAAACAGCATTAATGTCATCATCCACGGTAAGGCAGTCCCCTGGCTTGATTTCTGCTCGATACTTGTGGTAAGGAGAGCTTGGGGGCAGTGGTGTTCCTGGAGGGGGTGCAGCATCATAAATGGTGGAAGGTGCTGCACTGCCTCATTGCAATCCGGTGTAATGCGGCCCCTCCCACTCATCCCTGGAGCCATTTCAGCAGTGAATGACTCCAGAGCGAGCAGGAGGGCCTGCATTACACCAGTTTTCAAGGCGCAGTGCAGTGCCTTGCACCACTTACAGTGCTGCACCCCCTCCAGGAACGCCACTGCTTGGGGGGGAGAGACAAGGAATAAAATAAACTCCCAGAACACTCCGAAGAGTTAATTTACAGCGCAATCCGACTTAACGTTTGTGCCGGTGTAACCAGCGGCGCAGTGAGAACGGGAGGCCCCAGAACGGAAAAGGGATTCAAATCCCCTTTGAATTCCTCTTTTGGAAGGGATTTGAATCCCTTTTCCGTTCTGGGGCCTCCCGTTCTCGCTGCGCCACTGGTTACACCGGCACAAAAGTTAAGTCAGATTTCGCTGTTAAAGTGTTTTTCCAACTTTTAAGAATTCACTCTCTTGACAGCTTTCCTGTTGTGTGAGGACATTGCGAAGCATTAGGAACTAGGAGCTAAGGAATGAACTAGGAACAAGGCATACTTGGGGGCAGGGGGCGAAACAAAATGTTACCAAAAACACAGGGCTGCCATGGGCCTTATTTTGTTTGGCTTATTTTATTTATTGTTCAAATTATATCCTGCCACACGCTTTTAAAAAAGCCTCCAAATTGCCTTCAGCAATTAAAAATAAGAACTAGAATCCAATCAATGCAATACAATAAGATCAGTTTAGAAAAAAATGACAGCTTCAGATGCGGTGAAACATCACTTACAGCACAATCATAACCAACTTTCCAGCACCGACGTAGCTGCGAACAGGGCAGACACTGCATTTTGCAGTGCAGGGGGCAGTCATGGAGGCCTCTTCAAGGTGAGGGAACATTTGTTCCCTTACCTCAGGTCTGCATTGCGGCTGGTTAGGATTGTGCTGTTAGAAGCTGTTGAACTCCATAGTCTTAAAGTATGGCAATATGTTGTTGTTGTTCAGTCGTTAAGTCGTGTCCGACCCTTCGTGATCCCATGAACCATATCCCGCCAGGCCTTCCTGTCCTCCACTATCTTCCTGAGTTTGCTCATTTTCATGTTCGTTGCATCGGTGATGCTGTCTAACCATCTAACCCTTAAGTGTAATTGAGTATTTACAGCATGGGCATTTCCACATTTTCATGCCTCTGAAAAAGCAACATTATGCCAAACGCTGTTAAACCTTGAATAAAGTTCACCCTCCCCCTCCCCCCGCCCCATGTAGAAAGTATAGTCTTAAGTTCTTAACTAATGTCCAAAAAAATCCAAACTAGGTGGGTTTGCTGCACCTCATTAGGGAGCACCCACCAAGAACGCCTGCCTTTTTTGCCAGCCACTCACATCAGATAATGCTGGTGTGCAAACCCTGCTCAGATCTTACATCCTGTGAATAGTCTACATGTGTTGTGGGGTGTGTGTGTGTGTGCAAGAGTGTGCTGGCAAGCTCTGGCCAACGTGCTCCCCAACCCCCATATTTATGGCATTTGTCGGCAATCACAAATGCTGTGCACAAGAAGAGATCTTCAAGGCTGGGCACCCAGGCAGAATAGGAGCTGCAGGACCCAATGGGAAACATTTACAGTATGTGCTGGGCTCCCCTTTCACAGCCAACGTCTGCAGAATCTTAGAGATATACAGTAAATAAAATGTATTATAGACTTTATATTTCTATGGTAGAATGGAAAGCAATCAAAATGTGCGATTAAAAAGTGCAAAAATGCAACAAAATATTAAAAGTGGCATCCATCACTGAACTGATAAAAAAGCAAAGCATACTGTACTTAATGTCTACCTCATATCTGTCATTAAAAAAAACCAGCAGACACCACATTATTACTGTTAAAAGTAGCAAACGTGACTTGTATCATATCATTTTTGAGGGCAGTTTATGCATTTAATATGTCTGTTTTCGTAGGTCCTAATTATCTAGATGTATGTCTGTAGAACTTAAATACTTGAGTCTGAATATAGGCCTACAATATATAAACCTGCACTGTGGTGTTACATGTATGTTGTAATGTGTTATCGTGTGTATTTGGCAAGACTAGAGTAGATTACCCTAGCGCAGGGCCCCCTTAGGTGCAGGACCCAATTATTAAAGCTGGCCCTGCATCCAGGGTGTCTCCCCAGGTACAGCATTTATGACTATTGACAAAATGCTGTACACTGGGGAGGGGGGGGGGCGGACTTTGGGAAGGCTCTGTTTTGCTTCCTCCGTCTTGCTTTGTCTTTCAAGGAGACTAATCACGGGAATGTAAAGCCTGTGCAAGGCTGTAAACTTTGGCCTTTCTGATGACCTAGCACGTAGAAAGGTTAGTATTGGAGGGGTGTTCTCTGAAATCCCAATCTGGATTTAATCTGGACCCAAGCCCTTTCAAGGAACATACTGGATTGCACCCCAAAAACCTGCTGGCAGCCAATGTAGATTTTTCAGCACAGGTGTTGAAAAATCTGCTTTTTTCAGCTGCATCCCACCAACAGTTGACTCCTACCTTCTGCAGTTTCCAACAGTCTTCAAGGGTAGCACCATGTCTCGTTTACAGACGCTGCCTTTTGCCTGCATTCCACATCTCTGAGCAATAAGATAATATACATTTCTGGAAAAAGAAGACATGAAATTCATGGTTTAAAAGTATTGCCTTCCCTTTTTTAATTTTGTCAGAGAAGCCTTTCATCACGTTGATCAGGATGCCGTCTTTGGTGGAGACAAGGCTTAACGAACCAGTCAAAATTCCTGCAAAATTCCTAGGGTATCCGCCTCCAGAAGCAAAATGGTATGAATCAGAACATCTCTCTCTCTCTCTCTCTCTCTCTCTCTCTCTCTCTCTCTCATATCTATCTATCTATCTATCTATCTATCTATCTATCTATCTATCTATCTATCTATCTATCTATCTATCTATATATATATATATATATATATATATATATATATATATATACTTGCAGCATGGGCAAGGCACTACTTTATCAACATAACCTATTTTGAGGGAATGCAGTAAGGACAAAAAGAGGTTCTTCCATGTCCACTGCTCTGAGCTCCTCAGAAGTTTAATTTCATATAAATGTGATGCTGTATTTATTCTGTATTCTGCGACATTTAAGCCTACCAAAGTCTACCATCTTTCTTTTGCAGGTTTAAAAATGGGAAAGCCATAGTTGCAAATCGTACCGTTAAACTTGGTTACTCCTTGACCATTACTGAAGTGAGCGAAAGAGATGCTGGGAACTACACTGTGGTGCTGACCAATCCTGTTAACAAGGAAAAGGAGATGCACACGTTTCGTCTGGTTGTGAATGGTAAAGTCCTGACTCCTAAATCTTTGCCCTTTTCAGAGTGAAATTCTGCTCTTATTGCAATCGATGACAAACTGTGAGGAAGGTCGACATTTCATTCCCTGTTTACACTTGGCAAATCCTTCCCAGGTTCAAATACGCAGACAACAAGGGCTACCATATGGTACTCCTGTCTTGACACATCTTCTCTAGCGAGCCTTTATACATTGTGACCCACCAAGTTCAACATGGTCCACAAGCTGTGAATGACTTGCTACTAGTCTTTTTCTGTGCTTCACCATACCCTGTTTTTGCAATCCCAGGTAGGCAGCAAAACTACAAAGGCTGCAATCCTAAACACACTGACAGCCCAATCCTAACCAACTTTCCAGCACCAGTGCAGCCACAATGCAGCCCCGAGGTAAGGGAACAAATGTTCCCTCACCTTGAAGAGGCCTCCATGACTGCCCCTGCCCTGCAAAATGCAGTGTGCGCCCTGTTGGCACGGCTACACCGGGGCTGGAAAGTTGGTTAGAATCGCGCTGTGATTAGGGAGCAAGTTCCATTGGACACAATGAAACTTACTTCTGACTAACTATGCATAAAGTTAGCCGGAGCTATCAAGTCTTTGAAGGACCACTGCCCACGGCTACAGAGTTGTGTTCAGCTTGCAGATAACAAGTTGTGTATGCCCCCTCTGTTTATTTCTTTTATTTGAGATTTGTTTATCTCCGTTTATTTGGGACACTTTTGATTTATCCAGTTGTTTTATAAAAATAATGTTGTTTTTCATTTACTGTGTATATTCTTTTGCCTTTGTGTCCTGCTCGTTTCCTGTCTTCAGTGCTCTCTCTGGCTTGGTTACATCATGCATTCATTCTCCCCTTTCTGCCCATGTGGGCCTCACCCATCCTTCCTCTTCTCCCTTGACTGTCCTGTTCAACTTCACCCCTTAAGGTTCCTCCTCCATTTAGCTGCTCAGGAAATAGTCTTGCCTGTTGCTTCAATTAAGACAACAGCCACCCTCTGATACGGTGGAATTGTGATGGTGGTAAATAGACAGCAATATCTGTGTAATAGCTTGAGATGGCAAAAGGAGAAAAGAGTAGTCTGGAGGACAACAGCCAGATTCTGCAAAGACTCTCAGGCAGGAGTATATCGCTTGCAAACTGTCAAGTAGAATGCAGTTCACCAGATGTGGGAACTAAATGTCTGTGCAAGTCCTTTCCCAAACTTTTTCGACCTGTGGCTCCCTTGACCATTGGCAACCGTTGGCTCCCCATTACATTATGTTGATACCTGCCAATTGGCATTGCACTGTTTTTCGAGAAGATTTCGTGGCACTCCGCGGCTCCCTTGGCTGGTTTTCCGTGACTCCCCTGGGAGCCACGCCTCCCAGTTTGGGAACCATTGTCTTAGGCAAATAGCAAAGCCAGGAGGATTAGCATGTCTGTAGTAGGCTGCCATTTATAGTCAATAACTTGAAAGAAAAAAGTGCCTTGTGATAATACTGTGGTATGCATTAATGGTCATTTGGACTATAATCCTATGCACACTTACCTGGGACCAAGTCCCATTAAATATAGTAGGACTTACTTGCAGTGTTCATGCACTTAAGTATTTAAGTATTTAAGCACCCAATGAAAAGAAACATTCAAACAACCCCCCAAACCTGCACTTCTGGGTTTGACGACAGTACGCAAGAAGCACAGTAAGGAGAGGAATGGCCTGCTTCTTGCACAAGCAAGCAGGAAGCAGATCAATGCATCAGTGGCAGGTTGGAGGGAGGTGGCAGCAGGCTTCGTTTGAATGTTATTCCAAATCCACCACCTCCTCGAAGCCCTTGCAGTCTGCCACTGATGCAACCCATACCAGCTGGCTCACAGATGCTTAAAATACAGGATATCGGGGGTGGTGGTGTTTGATTGCGCAGAAATGATGGACCAGAGAGGGCATCAGGCAGCATTCCAGGTCACGCCACCCCTGATTTTAAGGGATTTCCATCATTTCTTTCATAACCACTCAGTGCTGATTGACACACATGTGAGTCTTCTGTTGCTCATGATCTTATAGTTCAACATAATGAATTACCTCCATGAAAAAGCATTACGTTTGAGGTGATGCCTGGTGGTAGTTAAGCTCTATCTATGTAACGGATCAGTGATGGCTGCTGCAGTCATGCAAACTGTCATGTGACATTGTAATAATTGATCATTGATTGGAACCCTGGAAAGTTCCAGGTTGTCACCTGCAAGGAGAAACTCTCCCTGCGTTCAGTGTTTGCCTCTGTAGACAACACTGAATGTGGGGAGAGGTGTGTGTGTAGTTAACCCAGAGGCGTTTCTGCAGTAGGGGTGGTACCGTAAGTTGCGCCCCGTCCTAGTACCATGTTTACAAACCAGAACGAGGAGGCCCCGCCCCCTCGCCGTCGGAGCCATTCCATGCAGCGAAGGTGATGGGGTCTCCTGCCTGTCACCTTCGCAGCGCGGAATGGCTCCGACGGCGAGGTGGCGGGTCCTCCTCGTTCCGGTTTGTAAACATGGTACTAGGACGGGGCGCAACTTATGGTACCGCCCCTACCGCAGAAACGCCTCTGAGTTAACCCTTGCAGTCCCACTGAGGCTTGCATGCATTTGCTGTCCCCAGATAGCATCTGTCCCTAATTTTTAAAAAAAACACCACCCAATTTGACCTGAGAAAGGCCCTGTAGGTGATCCTCTTCACACCCCAAATCAAATAATATCCTTAGTAAACAAGGTTGGATTGTAGGAATTCACTAAGTAATTCTTGTATCTCTCTCCTCCTCCTCCTGCAGTTCCACCTCAGATTGGGGAGAATGCTCTCTTAGCCACCGCAGATTCTTATAAGTATGGCTCTGCCCATACCCTAACCTGTACGGTCTACGCTGTTCCCGCTGTGGCCAAGATTCAGTGGTACTGGCAGTTGGAGGAAGAATGTTCTTTCAGTCCGCAGTAAGTACCATGATTTGCCAGTTATGCAATACTGATCCATTGTGCTGGCTGTTGTTTTAACACCCTTTTCTGAAAACAACTCAACTGATGTACTAGTCACCCTTTTCTAGTTTGGGTCCAACATACTGTACTAAAAAGGCTGTTTCAGCTCAGAGTGCCCCCCTTTTGTAATGCTGTTTGTATGCCCAAACAGAATGCTGGGCATCACTAGGGAGATGTGTGTGTGGGGGGGTGCAGACCAAACCGGGTGACACCCTTGGGAGGGGTTGACACCACTAGTGGCCAACATTGTGGAAACCTTGTATTTATGAATTATACCATAGTGTTATATCATTGGAAAGGTAATTTAATGCAGAATGTATTGAAAGAAACCATTTTGAAATATCTGTGTGTGTGGGGGGGTGCAGACCAAACCGGGTGACACCCTTGGGAGGGGTTGACACCACTAGTGGCCAACATTGTGGAAACCTTGTATTTATGAATTATACCATAGTGTTATATCATTGGAAAGGTAATTTAATGCAGAATGTATTGAAAGAAACCATTTTGAAATATCTGTATTCTATCAAATGTTATGGCCAAATAACCGGAAAACGAAAACACAACTGTCTTAAGTAAAAAAAAAGTAGATTTTCTTAAATCAAAACTGACCAATGAGACTGATTGTTCTGAGAGCCAATGAGATGTTACATATTACGACACAGCGTGGGACCAATAGGGTGTTACAACGCAATCCTAACCACTAATGTCACTGGCCCGTGGCGGGGGGGGGCGCCGCAGGGTGACGCGCGCAGGGGGGGTGACACACGTCACCCCACCCCCACGCGTCACCTCCGCTGCCGCCGGCTCCGTGCGTCACCCGGCCCGGGTCGTCGGACGCTCCGAGGCCTTCTCCCAGCCTCGGCCGGGAGAAGGCCTCGGGAGCGTCCAACTCAGCCGGTGGTTGGGCCACTTCTGCGAGGCCCTATGCTATGCGGCTTGTTTGCGCATGCCCACACCGTTGGGCATGCGCAAAACTGCGGAAACAATCCGCGTAGCATAGGGCCTCGCAGAAGCGGCCTGACCGCCAGCTGGGTCGGACGCTCCCGAGGCCTTCTCCTGGCCAAGGCTGGGAGAAGGCCTCGGAGCATCCGACGAACCGGGCCGGATGACGCATGGAGCCGGCGGCAGCACGGCCGGGTCGGACGCTCCCGAGGCCTTCTCCCAGCCGAGGCTGGGAGATGGCCTTGGAGTGTCCAACGACCCGGGCCGGCGGGCCGGCCGCTGCGAGGTCCATCATGGGGGTGACGCGCGTCCTAGTGACATTACTGATCCTAACCAACTTTCCAGCGCCAGTGTAGCTGTGCCAACAGGGCACACACTGCATTTTGCAGTGCAGGGGCAGTCATGGAGGCCTCATCAAGGTGAGGGTTGTCCACTGGTAAATTCATTTACCAGTACATGTCTATGGAACTATCTATTGCTGGTCTACCATAAACTGTAGCCAATTTTGCATTTTCATTGTCATATTAATGTTCAGCACTCAAAATCTATAAGAAATGACTCATTTAATCTTGGGGACGTGACCTTTATAAAATTAGTTGTCCAGTGTAATAATTTAGCTACATATGTAAACAGTGTCATTTCTAAGGCCAAATCAGGGTGAGGAAAAAGGAGGATGACTTTCCAAAAGGAGGATGACTTTCATGCGGGGGTGGGGGGGATGTGGATGCGGATTGGCAGCTTTCGTGAAAAGAATATCCCACAAGCTTCCATTTTAGGTCTGTCCTATAATACTGAAAGCCATGAGTCTAACGAAATATTTTATATATTGTTGAACTTTGTTCACTAAAATGGCCCTTGGGGATGCTGAAGCAAACCTAATTTTGGGCTGGAGGAAGAGCAGAGACTGTATAAAAATATTCACTTCCACCTTTTCCTGGCGGTAGACACAACTTCCTCTGACTCTGCTTTGGCTTATGCTGCATGCAGAAGCGCTTGGAAATCACATCCGGCAACATATGTTGCCGCACACACAAAAGCAGTGGATGACTTCCCTCCCCTTCCTCACTGCACTTTCTGTGGCAAATCTCTGTACTATGTCATAGGAACTTCCAGCTTACTCTTGATTTAAACAAACAATATCATGCTGTGTAGCAACACTGTTTAGTTTAGTTTGGTAGGGGTAATAAAAAAAAAATGAGGGCGTTTATTCTGACATCAAGAAAACCCCGCTTCCTTTGTTGTGGTGTTTGGAATGAATGTTTTCTTGATTAATGGCTCAGTGTTCTGTTGGATTTGAAGCCTCACTCATACTCTGTACCTACAGTCCTCCTGTCAAGCAGCTTAAAAATCTCACTGAGGTGACATCCATGAAGGGCACTGGCGTCGCTCAAGGTGGGGCGGAACGGTAAGTTCCGCACTGTGCTAACCTCCGTTTACTCCCCGGCACGAGGCAGCCCTGCCCCCTCGCCGTCTGAGACATTAAGTGTGGCCAAGGCAACGCTCAGGGAGTCTACTGTGCATTGCCTTCGCCACTCTGAATGGTTCTGACGGTGAGGGGGCGGGGCCGCCTCGTGCCGGGGAGTAAACGGAGGTTAGCACAGTGCGGAACTTACTGTTCCGCCCCACCTCGAGCAACGCCAGTGATGGAGGGTGGAGGGTTTTCGCTCTGGACAAGGGCTAATAGTCAGGTCCGTGAAATTCAGAATGCTGTGTTTTTTGTTTATGCTTGTGATAGATCCTAGAGTTTTTGCTCTGGTTTCCTCACAGCCCTCCCCCACCAAATGTGATGCTGCTTCTTACCTTTGTGAAAATGTATCTCAGAGGAAGTGC
The DNA here is from genome assembly GCA_026170595.1 of Plestiodon gilberti rubricaudatus. Classification (NCBI taxonomy): domain Eukaryota; kingdom Metazoa; phylum Chordata; class Lepidosauria; order Squamata; family Scincidae; genus Plestiodon; species Plestiodon gilberti. The sequence goes on along the minus strand of JANXHW010000005.1, from coordinate 78,426,369 downwards.
CTTGACTGATTTTGGAGAATGATAGAAAGAATCCCTGGCCAAGGGCCACTCCACTTCCCTTAGCTGTGTTTCGCACAGGGCCAGACTTCCTTTTTAGGATTTTTTTTTAAAGTCAGAAAAAAGTCACCTTTCCTGTTGTTTTAAAAACAACTTCCACTATCTTTTTCCTTTGGTGTCCAGTCATTTCCTGCAGAAGGTCTAGTGTTCTCCTAGAGAAATAATTCAAAGAGTCCAGTGATTTCTGTGTTGCTCTCTGCCTTCTTTTTGCACTGAATTAACTCAGATTGTTGATATTATGAATGGAGGTTTGTTCTTAAGAATAACTGCTTCCCTGCCCCCCCCCCCCATTCAGTATCCTGATTGGTCTGACCTACTCTGAATAATGAAGATATTTACCTCTAGCCCCAGGGAATTTCTATTTTTATGTAACTGGATGGTCTTGGATAGTTGGGTGCAATCTAAGCTTACATACATACATACATACATACATACATACATACATACATACATATTATTATTATTACTATTATTATTATTAACAACAGTATTTATATACCACTTTTCAACAAAAAGTTCACAAAGCGGTTTACAGACAAAATCAAATGATTAAATGGTATATAATATGTATTATGTGTAGGTGTGTATTTTATATACCAGGGATGTGGATCAAGTCTCTGACTCCAAGTCTCGAGTCAAGTCCCAAGTCTTTGCCCCCAAGTCCTGAGTCTTTGGTTGCGAGTTGCGAGTCCCTATCTATTTAACGGGGAACACGCATTTAAACCTGAATAAAATTTGACTTGTCGTAAAAGGCTCCAAGTCTTGAGTTGAGTCTTTCTAGTCTTTTACAATCGCCGAGTCAAGTCCAAGTCAAGTCACTGATGCGACTTGAGTCTGACTCGAGTCCGAGTCAATAAACTCAAGTCTACATCACAGTTGTATACACACATTTTGTACATGCACACATATTTACATAAACTCTTTTACATACAGTATTTTCATACAACTCTTCCTTTAGAAAGTTGTCTTCTGGCTTACATGGAGTTCCCCATGGTCTCGAATTAAGACACTGTTCAGTTCCTCAGTTGATTGACTTCAACAATGCTAAGAACTTTATTTATTTATTTAAAATATTTATATCCCACCTTTCTTCCCATAAAATGGGATGTTTTGGTGTTCACAGACCGTTCACTAGGCCCATAAACATTTTAAGGCATATTCTTGCCTGGTTCCTTGTCTCTACATTAGGAGCATGTATTTGATATTTGGTGCCCGCCCACACCCCATCCCCAAGCTGCATATTTAGTGAATTTTATATTATCTTTCTCTTTCAGCCAAGCTGGACTGGGGAATAATCCCTATGCTTGTAAGAAATGGAAAGTCATAACAGACCAAAGAGGTGGAAATGTGATTGAAATTGGAAAAACCCAGTTTGTTGCTATTGCTGGGAAAATGAAGGTGAGCCGTTTGTCTATATGTGAAATGCTGATTGAAAAATTTGCAGTAGAACCTGATTTATTTGTTCATTGTGGGAACACCATAACCATGGGCCTGGCATCCTGAACACAATTAGATATTGACATGTCCACAGATACACTGCCATAATTCTCATGAAAATCTGTGACATCATGACATCATCATCATCATCATCATCATCATCATCATCATCATCATCATCATTCTGTTCTTCAAGGAGCTCAGGAAAACATATATGATCTCAGTGGCATCGCTAAGGGAGGGCCGGGGGCGGGGATGCTGTGCCCCTGGGTGACAGCCGCGATGGGATTTTCATGCTCCGCGGCTGCTTTTTTGCAGCCAGAGGGCTACATTTGATCTTACCTTCTGAGGTAGGTGAGGTTACTAACTTAAGGTCACTCAGTGAGCTTCATGGCTGAAAAGAGATTTGTCTAACGTTCTATCCTACACCACACCGGCTCCTAGGTTCTCAAATGTATAACCATATGCAAAGTTGTGACTATGAAATTGAGACGGTATGATGGCAAGAGTTGGATCTAGGAGACCTGGGTTCAGACCAGTGTTCCCCCTTTTCACTCTGCTGCGCAGAGCCCTTCTGTAGCTGCATAGTGGCACAGCAGCACCTCTGGGCACTCGACGATGACATCATACATCATTGTTGACTTCAGGGTCTCCAAGCTATGCAGTCATTTGGCCATGCAGCTTAGGGGGAACACTGATTCAGATCCCACCTCTTTTTAGAAATGCTTTGGGATGGCCTTGGACAAGTCACTCCGTCTCAGCCTCAATGAACTTGTGAAATTATACAAATAGTGATGAACTCCACAGAGTTTTTTTTCAAGCAAAATAAGACAACAGAATATTCACAAATGTGCTTAGCATTTTAAGCATCATTGTTATTATCAATCCCTCAAATTTGCTAGCACAACTACATATAAAGTGCATGATACAAACATTGGCAAAAGTGAGACAGGACAGACGCAGTAAAAATTATAAATATTGGAAAGTGTTTCTAAATGGTAAACAGTGTCATAATAATTTCAAAGTAATTTATTTGCAACGTAACGTGTGAGACTATGACAAATGTCATTTAACTATTCTTCTGCCTCCTATCTAGAGAGGACCTTGCACTGGCGTGGCTGGAGCACTCCTACCCTGAATAGAGCCCCAGCTGCCCTGATGGGTCTACTCGAATGTGCACCAGCTATTTTGCTGGCATACATTCAAGAGGACTGTGTAATGGAAGCCAGGCCCGAGAAGTGGGATAGGATTTTGGCGGAGCCACCGCTGACAACCCATCCCCCTTCTCAGGCCCAGCCAACCAATCAATCCCCTCCTGGAATGCCCTGTTCCTCCCTCCCCATGTTTTGCCAACCCCCCCCCCCCCCGGCAGGGACCTTCCCTTCCCTAGTATTGTCTCCTTGGTGTCGCTTACTCCTAGGGTGCCGCAAACATGCTTTACTGCCGTTTTACTTTATTGTTTGCGACACCCTAGACCGGTGGAGCGGCGCTCTGCCAGTCTTGTAAGTAGACAGGATTGCGCCGTAAGGCTGCAGTCCTAAATACCCTTAACTAGAGAGTAAACACCACTGAACTCCGTGTGACTAACTTTGTATAGTCATGTACAGGAGTTGACGTGCATGAAACTGAAGGAATGCTGGAGAAAGTGTTCTATTTTCAGTGTTCTATTTTCAGTATTATTTAATTTAAGGCTCTCAATTGACAATCTCCATTGTCGCAAGATGGTTTAGGAAGGTTAAACAATTTCACTTTTGTTTGCCAGAGTGGGTAACCAGAGGGTCATGTAAGCTCCAGATTCGAAAAGGATACCTAAAACAATGGTGGGTTGTGTTGCAGTGGAATTTATGATAGTCTGGATAGCTACATGGTGGTAACATGTTCAACTGACTTATTGTGTGAGATTCAATTAAGCCCTTCAGCATCGGTGTGTCATGAAATTGCTTGACGTTTTCTCTTGTAGACTGTAAGCACGCTTGGAATCCAAGAAGCAAATGTATCTGCTTTGTACAAATGTGTGGCTAGTAACAAAGCTGGACAAGGCGAGAGAGTCATCTCCTTTCATGTTACGAGTAAGTTGAGTTCACTGATTCCATCAGTGTTTTTGATGAATCTGCCTGCCTCTGTGTCATTAAGCATACCGGCATCTCCTTATCCTTCTTTATTGCGTGTCTGTACAAGTTGAGTATCCCTTATCTAGAATGCTTGGGACCGGAAATGTTCCGGATATCAGATTTTTTTTCTGAATTTTGGAATATTTGCATAAATATAATGAGATATCTTGGCGATGGGACCCAAGTCTAAACACGAAATTCATTTATGTTTCATAGACATACACATAGCCTAATTTTATACAATATTTAATTTTGTGCATGAAACAAAGTTTGTGCATGAAACAAACACAAAATTGAAAAAAGTCATGCAAAAAAGTTCTGGATTTCAGAGCATTCTGTTTTTTGGAATTCCGGATAAGGGGTAATCAACCTGTATAGAAAAGCAATATACAAATAAAGTTGACTATGCCATCTGTATGTAAAATACACTTCTTGAGTGAATGGAAGATGGCTGGTTCATGTGCATTCCCCACTAAAGTTCAGATAAGAGCACAGTTTTTGAAGACTCACGCTATTTGTTATAAAAATGATATCCTATGGTCATTGCAAATGAGGAATTGTTACTTATTTTTAGGCTTGTTTTTACAATTTTCTGCTATAAGCTGAACTTTGAATGTTGCGTATTCTGATCCTTTGTGAAAAGGGAAATTTCAGTTAAATTACACCCTTAGTGCAGCAGAACAGAAAACGATGGGATCACATGAGGAATCACGTTAAAGTTGTCTGCCTTTATATCAGTGAGAGTGGTTCTGGATCATCTTAGAGTCTCTCTAATGGGTATATGGAAGGATACTATGCAGGGTGAAAAGAGCCTATACAGTAGCTTTAGATATGCTGTGCATGTACTGCCAAGTCCACAATTAGCATTGTCAGGTCTGACTGTGCTGATCAACTGTATGTGTGTGAATGGAGGGGGAATTGGTTGCAGTTATCCCCTCCCCCCCCAAACAGGGAGTGGGCTTTGTGTGAGGAAGGGGAATTCTGATGATTGGCCAGGTGGTTAGAACTACTGCAGGGACTTGTGGTGCGGGGCAGCAGGTGAGGCAGGACCGCCCTGCCGTCATCCATGGAAAATCGCCGCAGCCAAAACCTGGAGATCACGCATGCGCGTCACCCGCTTTCTTGGGTGTAAGCGGGTGGTGCGAGTAATCTCCGGGTTCGGATGCGGCGATTTTCCATGGACGACGGCAGGGCGGTCCTGCCTCACCTGCTGCCCTGCACCGCATGCCCCTGAGCTACAGGGGGATGTATTTTAAAGTGGAGACAAGAGAATACGTGGTTGCCAGTTCTTTCCTGTAGTCAGGATTATAAAGGTGGAAGACCAAATTCCGCATGACTGCTTTGAGTAAGGCAGCATTCATTAATGTTTTATTTGTAGGATGTTGGATTTCTGAATACTTCCATAGCCCTTTTTGCGTAACTCTCAGTGTGCAGGTTGCTAACAATGAATTGTGTCCTTATTTACTCTTCCACTTGCATAAGGGGCTTGTGCCCATGGCTGTGAAACCGTGAGGTTCTTGAGCCCAAAAATCCAAATGGAATCCTGACTTGGTTTGCGCTTGCACAACACCTTACGCAGTGGATCGCACAAGACGTCACATACAAAACTGTCGGCACCTCCTTGTTGTGCAGTTTCTTCTGTGTGTGCTTACACAATTGCATGTGGAACAGCACAAAATGCTGCCATATTTCCACATGCGCTCCTTAGGATAGAACCCATGATGTTTTTTCTGCGCCTATGTTAAGTTAGATTATTAATTCCTTGTACTTTGTGCCAGCAAATACACAGACTGAGCATAAGGCAAGGAGATAGAAGTCCGGTCATTTTCAAACTTCTAACATTACCCTGAACATTACCCAGTATCAAATCTCCTGGGGGTTAATGATGTCTCTGAGCATGAGTGGTGCATTCTTTCCTAATAACTTCATTCTGTCCACAGGAGGCCTTGAAATTAACCTTCAGCCGAAAAGTCAGCTTACCGAGAAGCACAATGTATCTTTGCAGTGCACAGCAGACAAACTCACTTTCGAAAATTTGACCTGGTATAAGTTTAGCCCTCGTCCCTCTGTGACACGACTGGGTGGGTTGCCCATGCCTGTTTGCAAGAACCTAGATGCTCTTCAGAAACTGAACACAGTCGCTGCAAGTGCCAATGGGGAGAACGTGACCATGGAACTCCTTCTCCACAGCGTTTCCCGCCACGATAGTGGAGATTACGTCTGCATAGCTCAGGAGAAAAAGACCAAAACACGACACTGCCTTGTCAAACACCTCACTATTCAAGGTAATTCCATGCTTGGTGAAAACCAGACAGACAATGCACTATTCATGTTGAATAGTGCATTGCCTTTGGGCTGCGTGTGGTCTTCAGAAGAGGTTTGTGAAGCTTACGAACTCTTGCTATACGCTCAAGTGCCCTGGAATTAATGCTTTCTTTAAATGCAAGTTGGCAATAGTCCTGTTGGCTTGCAGATGATAAGTTGACTGTATAGGCACAACAGCACAGAGTACTTCTTTACACAACGTACAATTAACTCATGAAATTCATTATCACCAGATATGGTAATGCCCAGTAACTTAATGTGTTCTTAAAATCGATTCGACAAATTCATGGAGGGTTATTCTATCAACGGTTACTAACCAGATACTAAGAAGGAAACCTCTCTGTTCAGAGGGAATACACCTTTGATTACCTGTAATAGGGGACGACGATATGTATTGTGCTCTGCTTCTAAAACCATCAGCTGCATTTACCTGTCCACTGTTGGAGACAGAGTGCTGAAACTGATAGACTTTTGGCTCAAGTCCAGTAATTCTTACATTTTAGAGACGCTCACATTTATTATTCTTTCAGATGTCACCATTTCTAAGCCTATCTTATGCTTTCCAGAAGCTGACTCATCTGTTTGAACATTAAGCACTAGTAAAGCCCTTCTTTATCCTGACTAGTAAATCTGGGATCAAGCAAAAAGGGGCTGCGTCTGCATTCCCATGCATGCAGCTGATGTTAGAAGAGGTGCTTCCCAGAATTTGGAATCTACTCAAAAGGCAATTACGCAATTTCATAGTAAGCACCTTATATAGAGAAATAAAGAAAAAAGTGCCTCATACAGAAACGTATACAGTACTAGTGGCAGTGCCTGGACCATGGCACAAATGGTTTTCTTGAGATGAATACATGGAGTGTGCACTGTGCAGGCAGTATATAACAATCCATGTAATTACACTAGAAAAATGCGTTTCAGACTCTGGCAGGGTTCAGATGTACAGTGAACCCTTGATTTAACAAACTACCGTATTGTCCCGAGTATAAGACGCACCTGATTATAAGACGCACCCTTAAAGTTTGGTGCTATTAAAAAATTTTAATTAAATCACTGGCATTAAATTGCAACAGCCTGATTATAAGACACACGCCTAGTTTAAAAACTTAAATTAGGAGAAAAAAGTGAGTCTTATACTCAGACCAATACGGTAATAGACGGGAAGGAGTGTCCACCCATCCCACCCCACTCTCTGCCTCTTTCCCACCTCTCTGCTGGTGGGCTTGTGCTGACAGCCAGTCTGTGCCCTGTTGCTGGTGACTTTCCAGCTGCTGCACTGGTGTAGCAGCCAGTTGCGGAGAGACTTCCGTGACAGCTGGGCCATCGTTGTGCAGGCATACTTTGTGGTACTCCAGCTTTTGCTGGGGCTAGGATTGGATCGTTAGAATGGTATATATAATTATTTTGGTACAAATATTTTTGGTGTTTATATTGTGAGGGTGTGAATGAGCTTGGATTTTCAACTCCTAGTTCTAATTCTTAACCATTGCTAAGAATTCTTAACCATTGTTAAGTTTTCTTAAATACTTACCAATGTGGTACACAGGTGATTCAGAATTGCATTTTCAAATGCTGTGTTTTCCATATTTTCTCCTTCGTAAACAGAACCAGTGGCCCCTACTATTATAGGGAACCCTGAGAATCAAACAACAAATATTGGTGAAACGATAGAAGTATCTTGCATAGCAAATGGAATCCCTTCTCCACTTATCACATGGTTTAAAAACAACGAGTCCCTTCTTGAAGATTCAGGTAAGAGAGGATGTTCTGTGTTTCAGTGTCACTTGTAGAGTCGCTTACATACGATTTTCCATTGCTTCCATTATGTCTTATTGACAACTTGTCCAGGAAGTGTATTTGATATGATTTGTCTCGTGTGATCTCCGCTGCAGCAAATTGTCACCTGGATGGCAGAAGACTTACCATTTTGTGTGTTTGTGTCTTCTGCAAGGTATTGTTTTGAAAGATGGAAACCGAACTCTTATCATACGGAGGGTGAGAAAAGAAGACGAAGGGCTCTACGCTTGTCGTGCCTGCAACATTCTTGGTTGCACAAAAGCAGCCACATTTTTTGAAGTGGAAGGTTGGTATCCCTAGGGAGGAGCTGTCCTTCAGTGGTAAGGCCAGTGGCATCGCTCTAGGTGGGGCGGAGCTCTAAGTTCTGTCCCGCTCTGAACCCTTCCTTACTCCCCGGCACGAGGCAGCCCCACCCCCTCGCCGTCGGAGCCATTCAGGCCGGCGAAAGCAATACGCAGGAGACTCCCTGTGCATTGCCTTTGTTGGCCTGAATGACTCCGATGGCGAGGGGGCAGGGCTGCCTCGTGCCGGGGAGTGAGGAAGGGTTCAGAGTAGGGCGGAACAGAGCTCCGCCCCACCTAGAGTGACACCACTGGGTAAGGCACCTGCTTTGCATGCAGAAGGTCCCAAGTTCAACCCCCAGCATTTCAAGGTAGGGCAGAGAAAAAGACCTGTCTGAAGTCTTGATGAGTCATCATTATAGACAACCCTGAGCTAAATGGATCAATGGTCTGACTCAATATAAGGCAACTTTGAATGTGTATCCCTGGTTTAGTTTTGTAAAGTGTTGCCTTCTACTTCTTTTATATTTTACTCTATTTATATACTGCCCTTCTGCCCAATAAGGTCTCCCAAGGCCTTTCACAATATAGCAAGCATTTTATTTTCTTGACCATATACCAATTCACGATGTAATAAAAATACAGTATTAAAACCAAAAATATAAACACATCACCTCTACGTACAATCTTTAAAAGCAAAAGAAACCTTGCCCCGCTGTGGTCATCTGTTGGATTTTTACCAAGCAAGCCCAAGCTACATCCTGTTATTCTCTTAGTCCTCAGCAGGATATTGGGGATGATGTGCCACGTGACCTGTTTTTGTTGGATGGAAAGTGCCTGTAAACAGGACCCATGTAAATATGAGCGTTATCTAACAATTGTGATTTACTGAAGTCTAGCTTACTGTGTTTCTTAGAACTGGAGACACAACGGATAATTTGGTTCATACGAGGGAATTTACGACCTGTCATGTCATAGGTCATAAAATGAAAGTAAAAAATGAACCATTGTGAGGCAGAAATCGTGTGACGTGAGAGCTGAAGTATTAAAGTGCGTGTTGAGAAGAGATCTTGGGTACAGATGCTGACAGCAGAACATTTCATTGCAAAAAGCTTAATATGTTTGTGCAAGAGTAAAGATTTTTTTTTTTTAACCATAGAGCAAGATCAAGGTTTGGCACTAAGAACAGAACTGGCTCATGAGGCCAACTGAAGATGTTGCCTCAGACAGAAGTTTGGTGGGGGGGGGGCACCATCTTTTTCCACCTACTTTCCTCCACTGCTCCTCCTTCTCTTTCCACTTCCTGGATTGGAAAAGGAAGAGGGGGACAGAGAGGAAGAGGAAGTGTGGAGGGGAGGGGAATGTTGAGCTAGAACACTGAAGAGTGGGAGGAGCAGAGGCTGGCACATCATTGGGTAAGGGTGGCAGCATTTGGCATGCCGCCTCAGGCCTCAAGAGGTCTCGGGCTGGCCCTAAGAAAATATTAAAGTGGAATTGTCGTGTAGATAACCAGATGCACCTGGCCCTGTCACCATCATCCCACCTAGCATATATCCTGGTAAATTACAAATAGAGTCGTCATCATCATCATCATCATCATCATCATCATCATCATCATCATCATCATCATCTTCCTCCTCTTCCTCATCATCAAATAGAGTCTCCATTATTCATGCCCTACATGCTCACAGTCAAAACCAGCCATCGTTTTCTGGGTTCCTTGGCTCACTTCCTTCCCTCAACACCTGGCACTGAGCACTGGCTTCCTCCTAGACCAGAATCCGTGTCCACCCACACCTCATGTTCAGGCTGGTTTTATTGCTCTCTTCACCCAGTTGTTTCCACTGATATGAAGATCTTTTGCCAGTTATCATTTTTAAAAGCTTCTTCATTCATCCTGTCTCCATTTACTTCCTTTCAGAGCTGTAGAAATAAGAGAGATTTTTCCAGAGTTGTGCAAATATATCTGGAATCAAAGGGCATTTTCAGCCAAAGTCCCATTGTTTCAGTGGGTACCTTTTAAGTCCCACTGTTTCAGTGGGTAGATTTAAGCACATAATTACACTGCCAGTTGGAATCAATGAGCCTTACAGCTCAATCCTTTATTCAGCGGTGGGGAACCGGCAGCCCGCGGGCCGTTTTTGGACCACAGGGCGATCGGCCCACGTGAGACTTGGCCCGCGCGAGACCAGACCGGACTGCCACCGCGCGCCTCCTCCTTCTAAAGCGGCTTTCGTGTACAGCTGCGTTCTGTGCATGTACCCGAAAGCCGCTTTAGAAGGAGGTGACGCTGCATCCCCGCGCTCACCTTGGTGACTCCTTCTGAAACCGCGGTTCTGGACATGCGCAGAAGGCCGCTAAGGCCAAGAAAGGGCAATCGCGGCCTCAGCGGTCTTCTGCACATGTCCAGAACTGCGGTTTCAGAAGGAGGACTCGCTGAGGAGCGCGGGGCCGGCGGCCCGGAGCCTAAGGTAAGGAGAGCAATATGGGGGAGTGTGCACGCGCGATGGGGGGCAACTTTGCAGTGGCCTGCGACACATTTTCCCCATGGGAAAATGGCCCGCCACCGTAAATAGGTTCCCCACCCGTGCTTTACGGTCCTCAGTGCCAGGCAAATGTTGCTGCTCTGCCAGTGTGACCATTTGGTTTATTGCACAGAGTTCAAAGGAGAAGATGAATCCAATAATGCATTGACCAGTATTATGGATAGCTCCAATCACCACACGTGGGTTATGGTGGGGGAATGGGTGTTTAAATGCTGAAGGGGGGAATGGGTGTTTAAATGCTGAAGGGTCCAGTCTTTCTAGATTTTCCTTGACACATTTTTGTCTTAGTTGACTTGTTGCAAGCTGGGCTTCTAAAGTTTCTTTCCTGAACAAGGAGACCCTTTCAGTCCTTCAACTGATGACCTATCCCAATGAGCTCTCAACAACTATCTATGAACTGTTCGATTGTTTCTTCCCAGGCACTGATGAGAAAACAAACCTCGAGCTCATTATTCTGGTTGGGACTGCAGTAATTGCCATGTTCTTCTGGCTGCTCCTTGTAATCATTCTCCGGACCGTTAAACGGGTAATGAAACCGCTCTCCCTCTGTCCCATCAGTATCGGTCTTGCATGACAAATGAAAACTGACTGGCACTCTTTTGTGCTATTCCTTGCATTGTCCTTATATCAACAGCCACATTTTTCTCCCTCCGTACCATCGCATTCTTGCCTGGAACTGAAGGCCTATAAAATGTTTGCTTTTTAATTGACCAGGCATTTTACTGCAGGGAAGAGAGTCCTTTTTTATATATTAATAAAGCAAGCAATTAACAATGAGTTGTGGGTGCATGCCCTCTAATGCAACTGGGGGGAAATTGCAGATCTGCATTCCTGTAGACAAAACCCAAAATTGTTCCAGGCCTCAATGGAACCAATAAACGTGACCAACTGCACATTGACCAATTAGTAAGGATACTTTTATTTAACTAGCACATTCTTTTTTTTTTTTTTAGGCCAATGGGGAACTAAAGACTGGCTACCTTTCAATCATCATGGATCCTGATGAAGTCCCTATGGATGAACAGTGTGAACGTCTCCTTTATGATGCCAGCAAGTGGGAGTTCCCCAGGGACAGGTTAAAGCTAGGTGCGCCTTCTTCCTGTGAATAGAGAAGTGAAATGCCTTCCAGTCGTGAAACTAGAAGTTGCTTTACTTGAGACTGGTTTGGGGACCTGGTGACTCACAAATATTACCCAAGATGGGGTTGAATACACTCTCTGGATGGATGGGCTTCCCAACTGGAGAAAGCACCATGTATGCACTGGAACTTTTGGGTCTGCAAGAAATAGCTGGTTTCTAGTTAGAATTTTTCAGGAGATTTTGTAGAATTTTTCAGGAGATTTTGGACAAGGCGTCAACACTAGAATCTGTTTATTAGTACCAGGCCTCAGCCATAGAAGTAATGATAAGAGTAAGCCTCAGAGAGAGTAACATTACACTGCAGAGAATAGCATTCCTTTGCATCGAGTAACCACATCTCGCTCCCACAGCTTCCACTCCAGCTGATGAGCAAGCAAGCAAGCAGGTCTTTGACTTCAGGGAGCATAGTTTCAGAGCATCTGTATCTTTAGTGACTAGCGACAGGTGGCCAGTGGCGTAGGAATGGGGGGGTGATACACCCCCAGGCAGCATGTCGGGAGGGGGCAGCACTCACCCCCCCCCTGCAGCGTTTCGGCAGCGGCGGCTTTTTGCACCGCTGTTTTCTTTTTCGCTGCCAAGGCTTCCGGAGGCCAGGGAGGTGTTCCCTGCCCCCTCGCCCGCCCCCAGGGGCCGATTTTGGCCACTCACAGGCCGCGTGATGCCACTGCAGGGGTGTGGCTGCAGGGGTGCTGTCACATGGCGGGGGCAAGGCCTCCGCCGGGGGGCATCAATGAGGCCTGCTGCCCCTGGCTGGGGGTGGCGTTCCTACGTTACTGCAGGTGGCAGTTCTTTATCATGATGTTTTTGTAGTATGTGCTCCCTACGTGTACAACTGGTGGTTTGGAGGACGAGCACCTCTTACCACCTCTTTTGTTTTTTCCATAGAAAGATATTTAAGAAGCATCATCTATATTGTGGATGACCAACATGCAACTTGCCACAAGTAGCACAGGCAGTAGGGGCTTGCAGAGTACCTGGATAGGATCTGGAGGGCTTGAAGGCCTGTACTGTGCTATTGCCTGATTCCAGCTCAATAACGTTACTTGATCCACAGAGGTAGCACATGTGCTGGAGTGCGCACTGGAGTGGCACTGTTTCATACTTCTGTTTGGCCCTGAAATGAAAAGAGCCAATCTTTACTAATTTCGACGTGCTGAAAACAAAAACGACAATAAAATCTGTCAATTGGCTCTAGTTTAGGAGAAGTGTCTGCATTGCGTACATCGGTGTCATAAGTGCCATCGGGCATTTACCAGTACATGTCGTCTATGGAACTATGTACTGCAGATCTCTCATAAACCATAGCCAATTTCCCATGTTCATTGTCATATTCATGTTCAGCACCTCAAAATCTATAAGAAACGACTCATTTAATCTCGGGTCATGTTCTTTGTTGAAATTTGTTGTCCAAAGTTAGCCTACTGTCGCTGTAATGGGCTCACACTGCTTCTTTGTGTCAGCTCCCTCCATAGGCACCTGTTTAGTGAGTGTTTAGCTTTCTTCCCCATAACTTCAGATCATGGAAATGCAAAACGTTTACCCTGTACTTTTCCTTTGATGTTCAGGTAAACCCCTTGGTCGGGGGGCATTTGGTCAAGTCCTCGAAGCCGACGCATTTGGAATTGACGCAATGACTACCTGCCGAACGGTTGCAGTCAAAATGCTTAAAGGTAAAAATCCAGAACTGACCATGTATAGGTTGAGGCTAATGTGAGTTGTACTCGCCTTACTGGCAATGTGTACATTCACATGAACGCATGGAAGATGTGCAAATATTGACCACACCAAAAGGGAATTTCACATATTGTCCAGTCCATATGGTTAATTGCCAGTACAAAAGAGAGTTTTGTAACATGCTATAGTTAACATAGGCTCAAGTTCTGAGTGGACTTCCAAGATTTATTATACAAGATTATGTTATGTTCCTCCTCCTTGTATAGAAATTCCTATGTGAACCCATTCTTTTATGTTATATCTAGTAAGAAGCTTCCCTCTTTCTATGTCACTGAAAAAAAAAGCTGTGCTGGTTCTCTGGGGTTGTGAATGTCTTTCCCTTCTAGTTTGATGGAAGGTGGAAGGTTAATTTCTATTGCCACTGTATGTGCCTAAAGAGGACATTTTTCTTTTGGTTTACAGAGGGTGCAACTCATAGTGAACACAGAGCCCTGATGTCTGAACTCAAAATCCTCATTCACATTGGTCATCATCTCAATGTGGTTAACCTACTTGGAGCCTGCACAAAACCAGGAGGTAAGTGTTGGAAGACCCTTGTCACTTTGTGGAAGAGGCATGAGTGGTAGAACACAAGCATGTAGAGGTGTCACTAGGGTTTGCGTCACCCGGTGCAAGAGCTCATCGCATCACCCCAGTGGTGTCACAAGGGTTGGTGTCAACTCATGATGTCATCCCCATTCACTTTATTTTAATATATCACAGGTCGACCAACAAATCAGTTACCAACAAAAAACCAGTGGCCAACCAGATGACACTCACACAACTGAATAAGAGTTCTAGTATTAGCCCTGATACATAGAAATGAGAGCTGACTCAGACTAACACCTTATTGGTTCCATGCTGTTCCATGAAACACCTCATTGGCTCTTGGAACAATCAGTCTCATTGGTCAGTTTTGAGTGAAAGAAATCCACTTTTTGTTACATAAGGCAGTTTTCTTTTTCCGGTTATATGGCCATAATCTTTGATAGAACACAGATAATTCAACACGGTTTGTTTCATTACATTCTGCATTAAACTACCTTTCCAATGATATATACACCTTTATGGTATTATTCATAAATACAATTTTTCCAAAAGTTTTCCACAATTTTGGCCACTAGTGGTGTCACCTCGCCCCCTGAGGGTGTCACCCTGTCTGGTCCTGCCACTCCAAGCATGGTTCTTTGGTTCAATTGTCAGAGTTCACATCAATGAATTCAAGCAGTGAGACTGGCAAAGACTTTTGACTGTAACTGTGGAGAGCAGCAATCAAGAATCGAAATAACCATTCAATAAAGCAACAGAACAGATGTGTGGATATGGCTGCAATCTTAAACTCACTGACTAGGCTAGGCCATTTTAAAAACACAGTGTGGGGAAAAATGAGAGAGAACTTTTGAAGTCAAACTTTTCTAAGTACTTGGGTGTAAAGTACAATGTCAAGCAGGCCTGCGCAATTTGTGAGTCATCCAGCTCAGCAGAAGGGAAAACCAGAAGCCCTACTAAGCTCCTGGTTGGCTGCTGTTCATGACTGGCAGACTACATTCAGTTTGATGGGCCACATGTTTTTCCCGTCTGCCACAGAGAAAACCTTGCTATCAGAAAAACGAAAAAATAAATTTCTTAAAAAAAATAATCTACAATTATTCTTGTATTATTCACACAGGTCCGCTCATGGTGATTGTGGAGTATTGCAAGTTTGGAAACCTGTCTATGTATTTAAGAAGCAAGCGAAGCGATTTTGTTCCGTGCAAGGTGAGGTCCACGTTGGGAAAGAACACATTTCTTTTTCATTGCCTCTCCAGTCCTGCAGCCTAAGCCCATTAGATCCAGTCCTCCTCTCTGGGGCAACAGAGAACAAATATTTGTTCAGCATAAGCTTTGGGGGACTATAGTTTGCTTTCTCAATTGAAGTTGATTGCAGTTCACAAAAGCTTGTCTGAAATAAACTGGTTCATCTTTAAGGTGCTTCACATTTCTTTGTTGTCTAAGATGGGCAGCACGATTGAGTGGTGGTAGATCGAGTGGCGGTAGATCGATAAGATAGAGTGGCGGAGCACGTGCTCTGCCATGCTAAGCTGCCGCAAACGTGCTGTTTGCAACGACTCTAGGTTAAGTGCTGCCGGTGCGGAGGCCGTCAGCCCTCACTCTGCCGTCCTCCGAACCTAGCACCCACCGGCGGAGGTAAGTCCTGCACCAGTTGGTGCAGGGGCAGGGGGAGGGCGGACAGGGGTGGTAAGGGAGGGGGGCCATTGGCTGACCCAGGCTGGGAGGGGGCAGGGATATTGGCGGTGCATTCCGTCAATATCCTAGGCCCGTTCCCGGTCCTGGCTGGCCTTACTCCCCCACCCCAGATGTACGTCAGCTTCATAGCTGGCGTACATCTGAGGAGGCCCATAGGGCCCCGGCCGGCTTGCACCCAGGGAAGGGGACAAACGTCCCCTTCTCCCGAGGTGCTCCCGAGCTGCCCGGGGATAGGATACAGCAGCCTGTCCTTTAGGTCATCCATGTATCTTTAGGCAGGATCTGGAAATAGCTAATGTGGAAACCATACTGAAACCAGCAGTTCACCCAATGGGATTTGGAATGGAGAGCTCAGCTGTGTCGCTTGTAATTACTGTATTTCTTCAATTCTAAGACGCATGTTTTTTCCCAATTAAGCATTTCAAAAAATGGGGTGCGTCTTAGAATCGAAGGTCTCCAAAAAGCACCCCAAAATACTATCTTCTTACTTACTGGGGCTTAGGGGAGCTTCAGGGAGACCTGCGCGACCCTCTGCAGGCCTCCCTGATCTTCAGTTCGGCAAAAAACGGTGATTTTCAGCCATTTCCGGTTTTCATGAAAACCAGAAATGCCCAAAAATCGCTGTTTTTCGCCGAACTGAAGATCAGGGAGGCCTGCAGAGGGTTGCGCAGGCCTCCCTGAAGCTCCCCCAAGCCCAGGTAACGAAGGAAATGGCACTTTCTGGCGGGGCCAGAAATGCTATGCAAAGGCAGTGCACTCAGTCATCCTCAGCTGCAGGAGACATGCTGGGGAGAGTTGGTGCTGAGCGGGTAGATTCAATGAAGGGAGGTGAGTCTTACAATCGATGGATTTTTTTTCCCCTGCTGGTGGTACTGAAAGTAAAGGTGCGCCTTAGAATCGATGGCGCCTTAGACTCGAAGAAATACGGTAGTTACAGTAGGTGGCGAAGCTCTATCCAGCAGGTACCTGGGACATTTGCACAGACACATTCCATACCAGGGCTCGCTCAAGACCTCCTGGCATCTGAGGCAGTGCACCAAATGCCCTTATGTAGCTGCCTCCATCACTCCTCTTCCTCTGCCCACTCCTTGAATTTGTAAAGATCTAGGGGAATGGTGCTGAGGAGGAAATGTGGAAGAGAGAAGGCCTAGCCCACCACTTTTCTCTACTCCACACCTCCGCTTCATGCCCCTCTTCCTTTTCAAATCGAGGGGGAAAGAGGACAAAGAGGAGTAGTGGAGGCAAGCAGGCAGACAGAGGGAATCTCTTGTCAATCTGCTCCCTGAGGAGACTGTCTCAGTCGGCCTCCTGTATGAGCCTGCCCTGTTCCATACAGCTCTTGTTTTAGCAATGAATGTATTACACTTGAGTGCTCAAAAATGATATCCCTGCAACAGCAATGCTATTCCAACTGACGGTGCATAGACAGTGCTAAGCAACCAGGAAGCAAACGTGCAATTAATGCACCAAAAACTGATCAGGCTTCGCCTCCAATATTTGTCTGATCTCCTCTTCCCTGTTGTAACTGAGCTATGTATGTGCAACTCCAACAATTGCAGGTTTCCCCTGCCTCCATCTCCTTCCCCCATCCATCTTTGTTATCTTGTGTCAGTATCTAGACTGTAATCCTCTTGGGGCAGTGACCTGTCTTTTCACTCTGTGTACAGCACCATGAACCTTGATGGCTCTGTGTTAATACTAATAAAAAAATCTTCTATTTACATTGCCTCCAATAGTTACTTAAAACAGCAACTATTGGGTTTCTGTCCTGTCAACTCTCTTCCACAGTAGGCTCATGAAAATTCCATTTCTTTTTTCCCCCCGACATCATAGACCAAAAATGCCAGGTTCAGGCAAGGAAAAGACAACTGTGTTGCTGAGGTTCCAGCAGACCTGAAGAAACGTTTGGACAGCATTGCAAGCAGCCAAAGCTCCACAAGTTCAGGGTTTGGCGAGGAGAGATCCCTCAGTGAAGTGGAAGATGGAGAAGGTGGGATTGATCTTCCATCATGATCTCAGAGCCCAATCTTATTCTTTCCCACCCCCGCTGATGCAGCAGTTCCGAAATGACTACCGCTGCATCCTGGGGGGGGGATAGTTGTGGAGGTCTCCTCTGGGTAAAGGAGCAATCATTCCCTTACCTGGGAGTAAGCCTCTGTAGTGTGAGGGGCGGCTCTACTCGGACCTTCGATACCTAAATAGCTGACACAGGTCCATGTGGACCCATGTCGTGGGATTGGATCCGGGAAGGAGGTTAGGATTTGGCTGCCACCGCTGCCACTAAACCTGCCCCCTTCCTGGACTTGATCCACCCACCCCACCCCCCTCCCTGCCCAGATTTGCCTCCTCCTTGCCCACATTCTGCCCTGCCCCACCCCTCCCGTCTCTTCCACTGACCTGCCTGCTCTGGTGGGCGGCTGGCGGGAGATCCAACAATGCGGGTGGGAAGGCTCTGGCCTTCCCGTCAGCATCCTTGGCAGTGCACCACTGAGCATGCTGCTGGAGTGCCTTTTACGATGGCACTGACTGCTTTAGGGCAGCTAGTGGCTCTAGAATGACAACTAGTGAGTACAGGTGGGCCCCCATATCCACGGATTCGCTATCCACGGTTTCAGTTATCCACGGATTGCAGGGGGACCCCCTCCCAGGCTTTTACTTTTTTCCCAGTAAGCTTTGTTTACTTTGTTTTTCCCAGTAAGCTTAAACAAACAGGAGAAGCAGCCTCTGGCTGCTTATTGCAGGCAAGTAGAACAAGACTAAGTCCTAGAGAGGCTCTGCAAGGTTTCTGTTAACCTTGCAGAACCTCTCTAGGACTTAGTCTCGTTCTCCTTTCCTGCAATGGAGGCTGCTTCTCTGTTTGTTTTAAGGAAGAAACAAAGCTTGCTGAAAGAAAAATAAGAGCTGGGGGCGTGCGCGAATGCCTGCCTGCAGGGGAGGCAGGGCAGGGGGCCCTCAGGAAACCATGGAGGGGGGGTTGCTCCTATCCACGGTTTCAAGTATCCACGGAGGGGCCTGGAACATATCCCCAGCGGATATGGGGGGAGTACTATATGTTGTTGTTGTTGTTCAGTCGTTAAGTCGTGTCCGACCCTTCGTGATCCCATGAAGGGTCGGACACGGGATCACGAAGGGTCGGACACGACTTAACGACTGTATAGGATTGGGTAATGTGTCATTTGAATGGTTACGCTGGAAGGGGATTGGAGGTCAAAGGTAAAACCCTCATGAGCTTAAATTTAAAGCAATGAGTAAATCCCTAGTGAAGAGAGCATCTCAACCTGAAGCCGAGATGATTTTTTTTAAAGCTCCATCTCTATTGTGCCCCTTTTGTAGCAATATTTCTCCTTTGAGCCTTTCTGTACAAAGAAAGCAAGATGGAAGCTTCCTTTAGCAATTTGTCATTCTGACTGGTTTTTCTTCAGGGTGGTGCAGAGGGTAGTTTCTGTTGTACAGGTTCAGCACCCATAACTCCAGAAAACAAGAAACAAAGCAAGGGAAATTGGAAAAACAGGTTTCCTGTGTACTAAAGTGCCAATTACAGCACTGTGCGTTGTATTTTAACACACTTGTCTGTGTTAATCTTTCCTTTTGTAGCAACGTCTGAAGATCCTTGCAAGAACTCCTTGAGCCTGGAGGACCTCATCTGCTACAGCTTCCAAGTTGCCAGAGGGATGGAATTCCTGGCTTCACGGAAAGTAAGGAATTTTTCACAGGGAAATGACATTATATTTGTCAGATGACTGTTTCCTTCAGGAAATGATGGAAGGAAACGTGTGCGCTCATGTCTGGAGCTCATTCAATATGTTTCTGAATGCTCCAAATCTGAGCAGTTCGTATCACAGTACAAAATGACATACCTTAAAGTGTTTCAATAGGAATGCCGGCCCTCATGAATTCATCACTAGGTGCATGCAACCATGTGACAAGTGAGCAGTCTGCCATAGCATCTGACCACATGGTGAAGATGGAAAAAATTATGTCCAGAGGCTACAGACCAGCAACTTAGCGTGTCGTTGCACACATTCAGAAATGGGTCAACAGATCTGTTCAGAGTAATGATCTACTTACAGCCCAATCCTATGCTTTCTCCCCCCCACCGATGCAACCACGCCAAAATGGCTCGCGCTGCATCATGTGGGGGGGGCAGTCCCTAAGGTCTCCTCTGGGTAAGGGAACATTTTCCCCTTACCTGGGGGTAAGCCTCCAAGGTGCAAAGGCGTCTACTCGGAACTGCACCAGTGAAATTGCTGGCGTAGGTCCATGTGGACCTGGGCTGTGGGATTGGGTCCAGGAAGGCGCCTTGGATTTAGCAGCTACCGTGCTGCTGGAGGCTCCTTTGTGACTGCTGTAAGGCAGTTGCCACTGACAGAACATTTGATCCACCAGTGTTAGTGCCCAATAAGATTGGGCTGTTAGTTCTCTTGCGGGCCTGCCTCTCCACAGGATGTTTGTGAGGAATCGCCTATCTGAAGGGTATTCCATGTCAACATTTCTCCTTATGTGGAATGTTCCAAGTCAAGCTTTCTCAGCCACTTGAATTTTCTGCTCTCGGGAATCAGGTGGGCTTCACAGTCCAATGAGCTAGCTCCAAATCAAGTCCTTTGTTTACTGGTTGATTGGGAAAGAAGATGGTCAACAGCAAACAACAGAACAGTCATAGCTATCACCTAGGACTAACTCAACAGCCCCTTCAGGATGCTGAACTCCATGCAGGAGCCCCCTATGTGATTTGAAGGTTCGAAATAGGTGAAACATAGGCCAAAAATAAGGGGGAATCAGGGATTTGGAACTGGGCAACATGGAACTGGGCCTTGTGAGAATATGCCAGCAAAACTGGGAAGGCGATCAATGTTTTGGAAGAAATGCAGTTTAATAAACTTATTTTTCCCATCTTCTTGCAGTGTATCCATAGAGATCTGGCGGCTCGCAATATCCTCTTATCAGAGAACAACATTGTCAAAATTTGTGATTTTGGATTGGCTCGAGATATCTACAAAGATCCAGATTATGTCAGAAAAGGAGATGTAAGTTTCAATGACTGAAATATGGTGACATTGACCTGCAAATGATACTAACCATTAACTTCAAAGGATATATTTACCCTTTCGCCCCACCACTTTGCTGATATACTCTTGCATCTTAAATTTTTAGGCTAGGCTACCTCTAAAATGGATGGCACCAGAAACCATTTTTGATAGAGTATACACAATTCAAAGTGATGTGTGGTCCTTCGGTGTTCTGCTGTGGGAGATATTTTCATTAGGTAAGTAATATTTCTTTGCTGCTAAGCTTCTCAAGCTTTTAATAATAGCCCTACTGAAATCAATGTATAGTTAGCTTCTCTTAATACACTTATTTTTCCCATCTTCTTGTAGTGTATCCATATAGATCTGGTGGATATGACAAACACTGGCGTCACTGCAGGGGGGGCGGAGCTCTAAGTTCCACCGCGGTCAGACCCTCCGTTACACGGGAGCACGAAGCACCCCCGCCCCCTCACCTTTGGAGCCATTCAAGTCGGCTCCAAAGGCGAGGGGGCGGGGGCGCTTCGTGCTCTCGTGTAACGGAGGGTCTGACCGCGGCGAAACTTAGAGCTCCGCCCCCCTGCAGTGACGCCAGTGATGACAAATACCAAATTTCCCCAAGTACATAGAGCAAAATGTCCATTTTGGGAATGGGGCTGTAGCTCCATGCTTTGCGTGCAGAAATCCCCAGGTTCAATCCTTGTCATCTCCAGGTAGGGCTGGGAAAGACTCCTGCCTGCCTGGAGAGCTGCTGCCTGTTAATGGAGGCAATCCTGAATTAGATGGACCAGGGGTTCTCAACCGGTGGTACACGTACCACTGATGGTACTTCAGCTGCTGGCTGGTGGTATACGACCACACTGGCGTTTGTCAGGGAGACCACAACGTGACTCTGCAAAGGCTGGTAGGAGGCTTGGCTCAGTGGCCAGAGCTCCAGTGTGTGTGTTTTGCGCGCTTGAAAATGCCCTCCTGCCCACCTGAAGCCTCTTACCAGCCTTTGCAGAGTTGTGTTGTGGTCTCCAACCCGGACGTAACTGGTGAAGATGTCATCACCAGTTATTTCTGGTGGTACGCAGCTACCTCCTTGGCCCGGTAAGTGGTTTGCCGGGTCGGGGGGGGGGGGCTTGAGAACCCTTGAGATGAACCAATGGTCTGACTCAGTATAAGACAATCATATGTTCAAGCTAATGAAATTCTTGCCAAACACAGCCCAATCCTATGCATATCTACTCAGAAATAAGTAAGTATGCATAGGATCACCGTCTTAATTTAAAAAAATGCTTGGGAACTTGCGTTCTGGTCTTCAGTAAGAAGCAAGATGAAAACATGGGGTGGGTTAATCGAATCAGTATTATTCCACTTGAAATGAGTGACACAGATCTCATTTGGAAATGATGACAATGATAAGCAGTTTAATTATCTTGATGTTTGAGCTGTTCAATCTATTAAGAAGGCTATGCCAATAGAATTTGAGGATACTCACGTGTGGCTCAAGCACCCTCTTTCCATTAGGAAAAATGAATAGCCTGGCATCTCAGATAAACATCAGGCATTTCAGAAGCATTATCTGAATGTTATTTCTGTGGACCAAGTTGTCCCACTTGCAGGCCCAATCTAAGTGATCCTGTACAATATGAGTTTAGTTAAACCAGCAAAACTGAAATTGACTGAGCTCAACATCTAGGCCAGAATGTTGTTGTAAAAGGTAAAGGTGACCCCTGACAATTAAGTCCAGTCATGTCCGACTCTAGGGTGTGGTGCTCATCCCCATTTCAAAGCCGAAGAGCCAGCGTTGTCCGAAGACGCCTCCATGGTCATGTGGTCATGCTATCCAAGAGCACATGACTCTCCTTGCCGCAGCGCGTAGCATGCACAGAATGTTGTTGACACCCTACTAAAAGGAAATCTGTCATTTTAGGGGCCTCGCCATATCCTGGTGTGAAGATTGATGAAGAATTCTGTAGACGATTGAAAGAGGGAACAAGGATGAGGCCCCCGGACTATACAACACCTGAAATGTAAGAACTTTTAGTGGTATGAATATGCTTTGGTGCAGAAGTGGATATCGCACTTGGGAGTGGCCTGGGAGGAAATAATTTGATATGAATCTTGCCATGACTGGTAATACTGCCTCTAGAATTGGTATTAGTGGGGTAGAAGAGAGGAGCTGCTTAAAGCTCTGTTTTCCCATTCGTCAGTCCTGTACACTTCTGATTTTTCTACTATTTCATTGTAAGCCATAACTATCATAGTGATGAGCAAAAGGAGTTGATTCAAGGACATCTTTGTAGCAATATTGTTACTATGATCTTATTTCTCCAGGTATCAGACAATGTTGGACTGCTGGCATGGTGAACCCAAGCAAAGGCCAACTTTCTCAGAATTGGTGGAACATCTGGGAAATGTCCTGCAAGCAAGTGTCCGCCAGGTACACTGATGCTCCTGAAGGTGCTCAGGTTTCAGTGGTCCTCATTAATGGCAAGCTCTTTGACACAGTGGCATCAAAATTATACAGTGGAACACATGTGGTAATGATATATTGGTAAAACATACAGCAAGTCCTCACTTAAAGTCATTTCATTATAAGTCGTTTTGTTTTAATGTTGTTGAGAAAAAAACACGATTAATTAATTAATAATTTAGTTCTTTGTGCGGCCCCCGGGTTCTCTGTTGAAGTCCGCATATGGCCCTCGAGGTACAAAACGTTGGACCACCCTGGCCTACGGTAAAACTGGTTTCGTTATAAGTTGTTTTGCCTAAAGTTGCAGTTTCCAAGAACCTATCGACAACTTTAAGTAAGGAGTTGCTGTACAGGGTAAAAGCATCATACCTGTGAGAGAATGGACACAGATCTCTGCAGGTCTGCCATTTCACTCAAACATAGCCCCAATCCGTTGTTGAGAAAAAGAAGCCTCCTGCACTTGTGGGGCTCTGGTTAGTGCTACATATCTGCAAAAGCTGCATCAGGTGACACAAAAAGTATTGATCTGGGTTGTTGATCATGGCCAATGTTTACTTCTTTATATATACAACAGTCTTCCACTTTTCTGCCTAAAAGAATTCAGAGGCAAGTATTCAAAGTGAATTACAGTCAAAGAACAATATCAATCCAGTGTAAACCATTTTAAAAAGAAGATGCACAACTAAATGTTTTTTAAAAAACAAGTATCCTGTATTAGCATGAGTTATTTTGGTTTCTAGCACTTTTTCCCACTCGAATAGGTGTTGCAGGTTTTTGAAACCACCATCCAAAACCTGCAAGGCCAAGTGAAAGTGGGAAGAGTGTCACCCATACAAGCAGCAATCCCTCTTTCAATCTGCAGCCAATTCCCTGGAAAAAAAACATCATCTGTTTCCAGCCATAAATTCTGCCCATTGAACACTATTTTGGGCTCTGTTTTACAGGATGGTAAGGACTATATTGTCCTTCCTCAAACTGCATTGCTGAACATTGAAGAGGATTCTGGGCTCTCGCTACCAACCTCACCTGCTTCCTGCATGGAAGAAGAGGAAGTGTGTGATCCCCAGTTCCATTACGACAGCGCATCAGGAATGAGGTTTGTAACATAATGAGCACTCCACTGGGAATGCTGGATATTTTTCCCCAGATTTTTATTTCGGGGGGGGGGGTTAGGGAGGTAGGGGGATTGTGCCAAAGGCATTTATGCTCGTTGTTATTTACATCTAACCGTTTTCACTAGGACTGTAATATTTACAGCACAATCCTATGTACCTGTATGTCCCATTATAGTCAATGGGCCTTACTCCCAGGTAAGTGTGGATAGGATTGCAGCCTTAGTCAATGGATCAGTTAAATGTATTGATTAAAACACGTTTTTGGACTCCTGAAAAGGTGAAAATAGCTGCTTTGGGGATAAACAGCAGCCAGGGGTGGGGAAAGCTTTGGTGTGAAAAGTGTTTTGAAGGAAAGGGTTAAATCCACTCTTGCGGTGCTCCATGCTCCCAATCTGAAGTGGGGTCCTCCCCCTCCCACAGCTGCTTTTGGTTAAAAGGAACTTTCACTTTCAGCATGCCTCTTAAGCTGGTGATTAGAGAAATGTGCAGGCTGTTTGACTCTGGTTGTCCCGATTATTTTGTAGCACAAGCAAACATGGTCTGTCCATACTGTAGCTCTAACCCACAACGGCACAATCCTATTCCTGGTCAGTGCTGGCGCTGCAGCCTCAGCACCGACGTTGACCATCGCAAACGTGCTGTAAAGCACGTTGCGATGACTCAGAGGCTTGCCAGGTTGACGACGCGTTGAATTGGCCAGGACCCTCAGGACTGGTGGCAATGATAGTGCCCAGCAGGCTGTCAGGGGGCAGGTGGGGGGGTGTCTTGAGGGTGCAAGGCTTTGCCCCAAGACCTCTAGCAACCTGGCATTGTCCCTGTATACATGTTAGTGGATGTGGACCCCATATGGTTTCCAACTTTAAGGAGATCCTACTTTCATCATTTTCAGAAGCCAACTATCTTTCCCCTTCTCCATCTCAAATAAACCTTGCCCAGTTGTCATCTGTCAGTAACTTGGCAACTTTGATCACCCCTGAGAGAAATGTTGAGTGCTGGGGGAAGGGACGTTTTTCCATATGGCCCCTTCTCCCAAACCCAGTTTGGCTTCAGCCCAAACTGTTGGACACGAATGGAAGGAGAAGTCCACAGCTCTCATTCTGGCTGGTGACCATGTGTCCCCTACCAGAAGATTGTCTGAAGACTTTAGTGCTATCCAAGAGCATTCTTTGCATTGTTTTTGCATGTTTTATTCTGATCGGAAACAGTCAGAGAGGAAGCAGCTGCCGGGCATATTATTACTGTATTTCTTCAATTCTAAGACGCATGTTTTTTCCCAATTAAGCATTTCAAAAAATGGGGTGCATCTTAGAATCGAAGGTCTCCAAAAAGCACCCCAAAATGCTATCTTACTTACTGGGGCTTGGGGGAGCTTCAGGGAGACCTGCACGACCCTCTGCAGGCCTCCCCGATCTTCAGTTCGGCAAAAAACGGTGATTTTCAGCCATTTCTGGTTTTCGCGAAAACCAGAAATGTCAAAAAATCGCTGTTTTTCACTGAACTGAAGATCAGGAAGGCCTGCAGAGGGTTGCGCAGGCCTCTCTGAAGCTCCCCCAAGCCCAGGTAACGAAGGAAATGGCACTTTCTGGCGGGGCCAGAAATGCTATGCAAAGGCAGTGCACTCAGACATCCTCAGCTGCAGGAGACATTCTGGGGAGAGTTGGTGCTGAGCGGGTAGATTCAATGAAGGGAGGTGAGTCTTACAATTGATGGATTTTTTTCCCCCTGCTGGTGGTACTGAAAGTAAAGGTGCGCCTTAGAATCGATGGCGCCTTAGACTCGAAGAAGTACGGTAACTTATTTCTGAAGCACCTGACATTGACGAGGTGGCTGTACAACGACAGTCCTGAAAGATCGTTCGGCGAGTCACATCAATTACTATTGCTTTTGGATGCATTTATTTTCCTGGAGGCCCAAGATAATATTTTCGCCTCATAATACTCCTTTTGTTCACATTCTCAGCCTCCTACTAGGAGTTGTTTTGGTTGAGTTGTCCGGGTCATTTTTGGATACCACCAGTCATGCTACAGATTTGCCTACAGGCTAACTGCCTTTTCATGTTATTTGTCTTGATGGTAATCTCCACTTGCCTCCCGCTTTGATGATGGTGGTGGGCTTTGGGGCCCTCTTCTAATGAGAAAACAGTGTGTTGATTAGTCTGGGGAGCTCTTCCAACTCAGATAGTTTGTTTTGGAGAAAAGCCTTTGGGAAAGGGAGGCTGTGGAACATTCAGTGCCAACTTCAACAGTTTAGCAGAGGGAAAGTTTGCTACTGCCACTGTCTCTGTTTCAGTTAGAGGCCTCCGAAGCACGGATCCAGTCTTCTTCGTTACATTTTTAAAACTAGTTTGCAAAATGAAATAATTTAAAAAATGGAATAACATCCTTAACTCAAAAAGCAACTGATTTAAAAAAATCTCTCTTGGGTTCACTTCAGGAGAAATATTTTCAGCATCCGAAGAATGAAGGACCATTAAATACAAATGCTCTGTCTTGTGATACTTACTTTACTTCTGCCTAGGTTAGAACAGACTTGAGACAAAACAGTCCATCTGAATTGTTTGCTGTAAAGCATAAACCTGAACGCTGCATGCCACTAGTCAGTTAGTTAGACCTGGCATGAAGTTGTGGACACCCTGAAGATCAAGCCCGTACCATCAAACCGCTCAACAACATTGTAGTCAGCATTGTATTGTGGTCTTCCAGATTGATTGAACCCATTGTGGTCTACCATACATGGCTGGTGGGCTCCATTTGGTTTAGCAGGTCAGTGGTGTTTGGGGCCGGGTGACGTCACGACGGCCCCCGCATCACGTCATTGCCCCTCCTTGCTTCCCGATAGGCTCCATTTGGAACCTAACAAAAGCGCGACGGGCAGGAGGACCCAGCCATGGTCACTCCTCCCGAGTAGACCATGCATGGCACCTGTGGTGGTGCCCCCCATGGCAGCTACACTACTGTAGTGGGTCACAAGTTGTGTACATATGGAATAGGATGATGGTGTTGAAAGGCAACAGCAGATTCAGGTATCCTCTCTTCACTGTTAACATCCACATAATACTTACAAAGACAATATTTTCTTTTCCAGCCAGCACCGTAAAGGAAGCCAAAGGCAGAGTCGCCCTGTGAGTGTAAAGACTTTTGAAGATGTTCCTGTAGAACCAGCAGTAAAAGTAGTTCAAGATGTAAGTCCATATTAGGCTTCACATTGATTGTGCTCTTTTGTTCCTCTTTGTGCTTTTCCATTGACGGATCGTTTGTGACATCTCTTTTTTGGGGGGGGGGCTTTAAGGACAATCAGACAGACAGTGGGATGATTCTTGCATCTGAAGAGCTGAAGACACTAGGAGATAACTCTGAACAACTGATGTTGCCCTTTAGGTAAGTTTGTAGAAACAAAAATCATGAATATTTTTATTTCAAGCTTATTTGGTCACTTGAGCCCCAAAAGCTAAACTGCCATGTTTTTTTTGTTTTCCTCTACCTCCTACCCTGGTCATGCCCCTGCTCCATCTCCCCGGGCCCCCCGACACAATATGGATGCCCCCATCTTTCTCTTGCAGTGGTTAAGCTCTTCCAAAATGTGCATTGTGTGTATGTTTTCTAGAGCAGCATGTCCAAGATGGCACCACCTAACAGTAGCAGCTCTAGGTATCCTATACGTAATGGGCATGCCTTGCACCACTGTGAAGTCACTCCACTCCTTCCCATTGTAGGCTTTACAAACTTTAAAAAAAATAGAAACTTGTTCAGAAAAGGTAATCGGGAGCAAGTGTTCAGAGAGTGGTGTGAAGTTGGTAATTTTGGATTTTGATTTTTCAGTGGGCTGGTCTCCAGTAAAAGTAACGAGTCTGTTATGTCTGAAGCATCAAACCCCACAAGCGGATACCAGTCCGGATACCATTCCGATGATATGGATACCACAGTGTTCTCTGGTGAAGAAACAGAACTTTTAACCCTCAGGGAAGATGCTTCTCAGACTTGCTGCACGTTGGCATATGACTCTGGGATCCCGCTTAGTGTACCCCCTGTTTAAGACATGGCGGAGGGAGAAGAAACCCTTCCAAAACACGTCATACCTGGAACTTGTTCTGAACATTGCCTTTTTCTTAAACCAGTGGTATTCGATGCCAGAACATCTACATTCACAGGATTAGAAAAAGTATGTGTTACCTACATCTTCTTTGATAAGAAGGACACCAAGTATTATATGGAGTACTAGAACCAAAGTTCATTGTTTAACAGAGAGCTTAAAAACCCTGTCTATGGTCACCAAGCACTGGTCACTGCCCTGAATATATCTGCTTCTATTGTTTGCTTACAAAGACAACACTGTGAACTTTAAGACGTCAATGAAATAGTCTGGTGACATTGCATTTCTATACAGTCGTATGAAGATGGAACCATATCCCACTAGTCAACTCCTTTGGATTTTCAGATCTGTCGGCAGAGAAATTCCAGCAGGTCCTTTGCTCACCTGGTCCTAAGGGATACAATCTCGATAAGGCACAAATTGCCAGCCTCATTGATTTCCCTTTCATTTACATTTCTTCAGTCTAAATGCCCATGATGAATATCGGTGAAACAATACTGGTGAACGAACTGGTGAATACTGGTGAAAAGCAGGCAGAGTGACTGTCCTTCATTTTGCAGGAACTCAGATTTTGGCTATGTGTGCCTTGAACTGCTGTGGTCCTTCAGATTACTATTTTCTGCTAAAACAAACTATTCTGTCTTGGCTTGGTCAGTAAATACAGTATCCGTTAAATGACCCAGGAGTTTTTACCGTAGGTTTTCATTATCTTTGCTTTAATCAATCAACCAGGTATGATTCCCCTTGATATACAGATCCAAGCAACTTGTTGGGGAAAGAAAACAGCCTTGGTGTAGTTCAGCAAAGTTATCTAGCAATGAATTTTGTCATGATAAACATATCAGTGACATGTGATGTACAGTAACTAGCTACTCAGATATTTTGAATGATGATTTTTAATAGAAATTGTTAGACAGTTTTCCATGGGGGTTTTTTTGCCCAGAGTTTTTAACAACATTTGATGTATATTACAGGATTTCTTTTTACAAAAGATATTGTAAATCTATTTTGACTGGTGCTACTTTTGCATTTTTGTTTTTAGTTGTGTTTTTCTACTGTAATATTTCAAGAACGGAGACCTCAAGAGTGATCAGAAATAACACATACAGTATTTATAGTCTGGTTGTTTAGAAATAAATGTAATATATTATTAAAAATAAATATATATATTATATATACACTGGAAAATGTACTAGTTACATTTTGCCTCGGTCATATCATGAAATGTCATTCCAGTATTTGTTGCAATATTTAGGCTTGATACACAAGTTTTGCTTGTCTATTGCACGTCTCCTGATCGCTCCTGTAAATTCTGAAGGGAAATGCATGTTTGTAAACCAGTGTTGGGATATAACGAGACACATTGTTTCTGAACTAAAATTGGAGGCATAGTCCCTCTGGCACCAGAAAGGTTTGCTTTAGGAAGACTGAAAATGACCTGCCCACAGAGCAGATTTTTTCCCTGCATGTCTCAGTGCTTTGGCTATGCCTCCTTCCAATTGGTCTGTACACTGGGTGGGCGATTCTGCTGCCTCTCTGTTATGGGAGCTGTTAAGTAATCCCATCACACACCTGAGGCAAGAAACATGGCATGACGACCTGCCTCTGGTGCAGGCTGATGTGGAAGGAGGAAGCACAGCCAGAATGGTGGATGTTGGAGAGATCATGTGGCAACCTCTTCTGCATGCTATGCAGGGGCGACCAGATGGCTAAGAAAGTAAACATCTTTGTTACTTATCACCCCATAGGCCGCCTGACCTCCAATGAGTCTTCTTGGACCTATGTCAGCTATTTAGCAGAAGTAAGTTCAAGAAGACTCGGAGCAGGGAAAGGGGGACAGGCTCTCTGCACGTGTGGCTGACACTGAGATCCTCCCCCTTCCACCCACTGCCTGGCTCGCTCCCAACCCTGGTCCACCCCGATCCTCCTCTGAGCCGGCCCCACTGCTGACCTACCTGCTCTGGCAGGGCATCTATGATCGCATGTGGGGCCTCTGGCCATTTGTGCTGTTGACTCCTGCATGCATGACAGCTTTCATGCTGTCTATCTAGGACTTATGGTGGTGGATCACAAGATCCACCACTGTAAGCCCTGGATAAGATTGGACTGTTAGACTCACAGGCCATTTACCGTAATTATTTTCTTGCAGTTCACTAACAGTTTTCTTTTACACATATGATGAACTTTATTGAGCCTCCCCCCTTTGCTATTTTCCATTTTTTTGGACCTGTTTCACACACACACACACACACACACACACACACACACACACACACACACACACACACACACGACTTCTGTGATGCCTCAGCATTCTAAAAGAGGCTACCGAAATATCCCACTGCCACTGTCCTGGGATGCTTCCCTGAGAGTTTTGTTGTTCAGTGCCACTGCAGAAAGGCCACATGGCAGGGCCGACAGGTCCTTCTTGGATTGCTTGTCTCCATGTCTGGCTTCCCCAAGAACAAGAGACCTTGGCCAGCCTTCCTGCTGGTATTGGCATGAAACAGTTGGTTGAGCATCCAAACCCTCCTGACCAGATCAAGGGGCAGGGAGGGATGCCCAGGTTGAGTGTAAACCATCCTATGGATGGATCCATGACATCATCAGCCCTAGGGTTTTTGTATGTTCACACAGAAAGATATGTGGATGTGTTGCCCCCAGTCTGTCATTGGAAACAGCTGCTGCCCAGCAAAAGGCTTGGCCACTCACTGTCTGAATTCAGGGACCAGGTGCCTGGGACAGCATAGATACATAGGACAGGGACAGCATTCAGTTAGTCTCATCATGAACTGTTTTGTCAGCCCTTGCATTTTTATCTTCTTGCCACTCTTTGCTAACAACTCCCCTTTGTTTGTCCTGTTGGATTTCAATATGTGTCTTATTTTGATCCTTCGCAACCCCCCTCCCTTTTTAAATAAACTTCTATTTTTATGGTTTTACCTGCCTGATCTAAGTTCACTCGGGAGAAAGTGGGTTTGCCAGACTTCCTCAGACTGTCACTTTCTACTAGTGTTTCCTTTCTGTGGTGACCCCACTCCAGATTTTGGGGCTCTCTGTTAACCTGGGAGGGGGACCCATTTCAATTCTGTCTGGGATTCTTAGCCTTGGTGGTACCAATTTCCCATTCTGACCAGTAGAAAGAGTGAAGAGAAGAGCAAGGAAGAAAGAGTTGTTGCTAACCATTAGGCACTGCACCCATTTTGCCATCCACCCCTCTTTCTTCACAACACCAATGGAAGCCTTCCGCTCAAGTCAACTAGCAGCTGTAGTGGCCCCCAGTCTGAATTTGGACCACAGGGGGCAAAGGTTTCAAGTCCCCCGTCTCAGTCGGGTCCCTATAGCTGCAATTTAGCCCAGACAACTAAGCACATCAGGGCCTGGCACATTATTAATGGAGGGTGCAGTTTGGCCCCTGTTAAACAACCTTTCTGGCCTTAAAGATGACAACCAGGCATTGTCCACACTCTTTCAGGCATACTTGCACAGCATAAGGCCACAAAAGCTGAGATTTTCAGAAAACGGAATTCTGTGGCACTTTCTCTGTGCCCTGCCTGAAACCCAGCATTCACACAACCAAAGTGCAGGCTCTATTGCAGGGGTCCCCAACTACAGCCCATAGGCCACATCTAGGCCACCAACACATTCTGATTGGCCTGCTGAGCCCACTTCCTCTTGTCCTCCCCTCCTCACCATACATTGTCCTCCTTCTGCTGGATAAACCGACTGCTTGGCTGGGTCACTCTTGCTGAGAGCCCACCTGAAACAGACAGCAAGTAGCACTGCAGCTGCAAAGGTTTTGCAAGGGTTTTTCACCTGTTGTGAAAAATCTTAGAGTTATGTACAAAAACATCTATTATTTTCTAGAACTGAACTGCTCTGGCCTACCATAAGAGCAAGACCAAGTGGTGTGGCCCTGGCAGCAAAAAGTTTGGAGACCCCTGATCGAGTTGATTCTACACTTGCACAAACAAATTGACAGCCCAATCCTAACTATCAGGTGGGTGGACCAGGTGGCCCATTCATGGCCACTCTGGAATGGCCCGGAGGTCTACTTGTGGAAAGGGGACGTTCGTCCCCTTCCCCTGGTGTCGAATGGGGAAGGCTTGATGGGCCTCCTCGGATTTAGAGGAGGCCGGCGCTGATCAGAACGGGGACGGAGATATGGTGGACGCCATCCCCGACCCCTCCTGGACTGGTTTGGCCAATGGCCCCCCTCCCTCACTGTCCAGATCTCCCCCGCCAGGGGATTACATACCTCCTCCGGTGGCCGCATGGGTGATCCAGCGGCGGAGTGAAGGCGGCCGGCCTCCGCGCCAGCTGCCCTTACTCCTGAGTCGTCACGAACGTGCTGTACTTTTGAGAGGATTGCGTTGTGAGTTGCACAGGCAAAAGCCATTGGTGTTTCTTTGGGGAACTGGTGCAACCCCCAGGTTGCACCAGTTCCCCAAAGAAATGTCAATGACTTTTGCTCAAGGGCTCTCACTATTTTTGATTTTCCTACACTTTTTACAGATGGTTGAAAAAATCTTCACATTTCTAACACCTGTTTTATGAGGCTACTAAATACTAAAAGAATATGCTTCGTTGGCTTCATCACAAAACAGCAGAACCAAATGGAGCCAAGAATAGGTGTTTTGAATATTCTTGAACTCAAACCAGATTAGGGTGTAGTAGGTGCTCGTTTTACTTAGCCATTGTCCTAGGAAAAGCTCAGCTGCTAAGGCATTTGGGCTACAGACCACTTATTTATCCAAGAGCAGTCTTTCAGGCTTTGCTTTGATTTTCTCAGCCCATTCAGACAACCAATCCAGCCCAAAGTGAGCTGCTTCATCACTAGGCATCTTGGCCATCCATTCAGCCCGGGAAGTAGAAATTCGTCCCAAGTAAAACCATATGTTTCCTGCATGATGATTTGTTGATTCACACCGTATGAGTATAATCACAAGCTGTTTCCTTGCCATTCCAACTCAGGAATTCAGCTCCATTTATCCAGGAAGGTGCGATTGAATTGTAGCCTGACATTTCTATCATTTTAGACCCAATCTTTTACCAATCCTGCATTCCGAAACAAAGCTTATATGCACAGAATAATGCTTTTGGGTGTGTGTCCCAAGCTGGACAATGACCACATGTACAAAAGGGCACTGGATGTGTGGCTCATTCATGATCTAGCTGTTGGTGCTACACAGGGCTGACCCAAGACCTCCTGATGCCTAAGGCAGTATGCCAAATGCTGTCTCCCTTACCTGATGATGTGCCAGCCTCTTCTCCCACTCTCCTGGGTTCTGGCTCAGCACTCTCAACATTTCCTCTTCCTCACTGTTCCCCTCTTCCTCTTCCAATCCAGGGAGTGGAAGGAGGAGCAATAGAGGCAAGTAAGTGGACAGAGATAGGCGCCACCCACCAATCTGTTGCCTGAAGCAACTGTTTCAGTTGGCCTCATGGATGGACCGGCCCTGGTGCTGCATATGCACAGTTCTTTCAGCAATCAGGAATAGTGCCACTGTGTTGCTCAGAACGGTGTTTGGGATATGGACTTTATAGTCTGCCTCACTCAGTTCTCGCTACCCAACAGGTTATCAGCTTGTTTGCTTTTGGTCAGAGAGAGAGCTGTGTGCACAGCTCCAGGTACTGTATACATTCACAGTTGAGTTGGACCCAACAATTACAATTGTTTTGGTAATTTCTGTTTGTTTACAGATGTACATGGTGGGAGGAGGAGCAACAATCACCTAACAGACAGTGCTGGTCTTAAAGCAGCAGCATCCTCCCCCCCGTCCCCCCCCCCCCAGGAAACATCACATAGCCCTCCAACACTCTTTCTTGTCAGCCACTTATGGATACTAAGAGTTCTTTCTACTTCTTGGTTACTTTCTAAGTTCCAAACTATTTATCTCCCCTGGTACATACAGTAATCTGATTTGCAGATATAGTAGCACTGAATAATAGCCACCACTCTCAAGCAAACAAGCAATACAAATGCTGAGAGAGAGAGAGAGAGAGAGAGAGAGAGAGAGAGAGAGAGAGAGAGAGAGAGAGATATCTTTTCACAATACAATTCCATTCCTAACAACACAAGTTGTTATAGAATTAATTCAGACCCAAAGCTTCAGACCTCAATCTAAATATTTAATATTTTTCTTTATTAAATATTTAATATTTTTTCTTTATTAAATATTTAATATTTTTTCTTTATTAATCATTTTTTCTTTATTAGTTTGCATATAGCAGATCCGTTTCCAGTGGTGTATCACATTTGTAAATGTTCCAGTTGTACTGTATATCACAATGTTGTACATTTCCCATTTCCTGTGTTCATATACAAACCAATTTTGTGCCCTTTGCAATGACTTAAATATTCAGATTCTATTAGGCAACCCATTTGGTTAAACTGATACAAAAACATTTTAGAAATAAGCCTGATGAGAAAGAGCACAACCTCACACCTGCGTGCAAAAGGAAATGGGCCTTGCTTCTGTTTTTTCATGTATTCCATTTCAGGAACAAGTCAGAAATGTGTTGATCTATTTAGCGCTTGTGTCTGCAGCTTCTCATTGAAAGGCACCTGGTCT
Source organism: Plestiodon gilberti rubricaudatus (assembly GCA_026170595.1). NCBI lineage: Eukaryota > Metazoa > Chordata > Lepidosauria > Squamata > Scincidae > Plestiodon > Plestiodon gilberti. The sequence goes on along the minus strand of JANXHW010000005.1, from coordinate 78,391,451 downwards.
GTTAAATATATATGTATATTCCCAATGTAGTATTCTTGGCTAAACACCAGTTCGGTCACATCTGGCCCTGCAGATGTCAGATTGTAAAACATTTTAATTATGATATGTATGGTAAAAATGACCCAACCAAAGATTGTTGACTCATGCTAGATAGACCATATCCTCCGCCCCCCCTCCACTCCTCCATCATGTAGCTATTTAGTGGGGGGATTTGCATGGCATGCTACAGTTGTCCCACTCAACCTTTTCGGTGCACAGTGGTGCTTAGAAAATTGTTGCTTCTCTTACAGCGTAATCCTATCCAACTTACACTACCGGTGTAACCAGCGGGGGAGGGCAGGGCGGGAGGCTTTGGAGGGGAGAGGAGATTTAAATCCCCTTTGAATCCCCCTTTGGAGAGGATTTGAACCCCCTTTCGTTCTGGGGCCTCCTGTTCTTGCTGCACCACTGGTTACACACTGGTAGTGTAAGTTGGATAGGATTGCGCTGTTAGTCTTTTGCAGTAGTTCTACAAGACTCCGTTACACCGGAGTCAGTGGCCCCTCCCCTTTGGTGTTGGAGCCATTCCGGCAGCGACAGGGGAGTGTCCTGCATGTTGCTGTTGGCGCCAGAATGGCTCCAACAGCAAGGGGGTGGGGCCGCTGACTCCGGTGTAACGGAGTCTTGCAGAACTACTTGCCTCCGCTCCAGTCTAGCTACGCCACTGTTGCCATCCACTGCCACCAAAAACTGCTTAAATAGTCAACTTTGCTTTGAAGTGGTTGTATACTATATACATCAACTAACTATATAACACATGTGAATGCTTGCAAAAGCTAAAAAACAGAAACACAGTAAAAGAAAAATAAACATAAGAATGTCGATGAACATCGTGGAAGGTTGGATGAAACTGGACAAAAGAGGAAAGCACGTGGACGAAATTTGAAATGTGGTTATAATTGAAAACAGCTGAAAGAGCAAAGCGGTGGAAGTCAAGTGGATGAAAGTCAAGGTATTGCTGTATCCCAAAGGGTGAGTGAAACCCTAAAGTGGGACAATGCTAGCAAACCATAAAAGAAAGGATGAAGAATGCATCCTCCTGAAGGCAAAACAAGGGACAAAATAGGGGCAGGTCCCCACCCATAGTGACTTTCCCTTGAAATTAGGAAACGTTGGAGGGTATACATTAACATGCCTTATTTTAATTGTAGATTTCTAATAAACTTTATTAGAGCTTTTTTGCCCATGGCTCAGGTGCCAGACAAACCTTCTTAGTGAGAAGGATCGTGCCCCTGCCTTCTTTCAGAGCTTTCCAAGATAACGTGCCATCACAGCATTGATGAAAGGCACAAAGGACTGTTGCCACGATGAGCAGAAACATGTGATCCATCTCTGTTAGTCTAGCCCCTGACCATACGTCCCGTAGGAATTTTGAGGTGGACGGGTTCTCTCTTCAGATCCTGTTAGGGCATGCCTAAAGGAAGGCTAAAATCTTGGGTAGACATCTGGCAAACCAGGCACAAGTTTTTTACGGTTCTGTACATGAAACAAAGTTTTTGTGACATGCGTCGGCATCATCTTGTATGACAGCTTTTGCAAGTACTGTACAAAAACTAAATGGCATCCTATAAAACTTGTGCCTGGGTTGTCAGATGTCTACCCAAGATTTTACCCTTCCTTTAGGCATGCCCTAACAGTAGGCTTACCAGATCTCCAACCGGGACAGAGTGCTAGACCTTTAGGAGAAGGAATGTGGGCAGGTGTAACCCTTAGAGCACAATCCTAGGCATGCCTACTCAGAAGCAAGCCCCATTGAACGCAATGAGGCTTGCTTCTGAGTAGACATGCCTAGGATTGTGCTCTAAGGGTTTAACAAGCTACACCTGCCCACATTCCTTCTCCTAAAGGTCTAGCACTCTGTCCCGGTTGGAGATCTGGTAAGCCTACCTAACAGGATCTGAAGAGAGGACTCATCCACCTCAAAATTTCTACGGGACTTATGGTCAGGGTCTGTATCAAGTGGAGAAACAGCACTTTTTAAAATAGCCTTCCCATTTTGAAGAACCTTCTGATTATACAAAAATTATTGACTTTTTCTCTCAGGTCACTGCAAGGCTGCAATCCTATACACACTTACCTGGGAATAAGTCCCATTGGCATCAATGGGCCTTAGCAGACACACATAAGATTGTGCTCTAAGTCTTTATCAATGTGTTATGAAAGAACACTACACGGCTATAAAGTGCAGCTTTTTCACTGCTAGGAAAACAAAGCTTTCACAATTTCAGCTCGCACCAAATTCAGCACTGAAACCTTGCCTGCGTTCCTTTGTGTTACGATTAGATTAGAGCAGAGCACTTCTGGATGATGGAACGCCTTCATTTTTTTCAGTTGCAGGTTTCACTGGGATGGGAGTTTTTATTTAAATCTCATCCCACCCGCCTTTCAGACTGATTAAATCCTGGCAAAGCTTCCATGGGGTCATTGGGGAAACCAGTAGGAGGCCTTTAACATATGGTGCTGATAAAGCCTCTCAGAATCCCAGATAAGAAGTTGTTTAATGAGATTTGGGGACCTTCGTGTTTTGTTACCTTAAAGCCGGTCAGTGTAAAGCATAATCCTTACATTGATGTAATTAGCTGTAGTACTAACCCCATCAGGTTCACACTGAGATCTGCTCTGCTAGCTCCTGAATTATAACCCAGTGATCCCCAACTGGCTTGGCGTAAAGAGCGAGTTGAAATTGTTCAAAAAGAGTTGAAAATTGTTCAAAAATAGTTGAAAATTGTTCAAAAATGAATAATGGGTTGTCTGATCCCTCATTTTCCCCAGCGTGCAGCTCATACTGCTGAGGAATGAGGAAGGGATGTGGTGAAGAATAAGCCTTTAAACACGATCACCTGTCATGTATGCTTTACAGTCAATCACGAGTAACTTTTGGCCAATGTGATGGAAGATGCCACTGCACAGATCATCCCTGTGGGCTTTTTTTTGTAGTTCTGGAATGTCCAAATGTTAACTGTCTTCATTATCACAATTCCTGTTCTGTTATTGTTGCCAACAGGTGCACTATTTAGTGCCTGCCTGCCTGCCTGCCTCCTTAAGCACATTCCCCTCCCTGTTTCTTCTCTCCCTCCCCAAGCTCTTACCTGCCTCCTCCCGCAGTTCCAAATTAAAGTTGGCAAGTGCTTTTCCACCCCATGAGATGCTAATTGTTTGTTGGCAAGAGCAAACACACACATATGCTTGTTGTGATTAACAGCCCAATCCTGCCTAACATGCCTAAAGGGCCGGCTGCTGCATCCAGCAGCCTAGGCCCATTGCGGCCTGCATCGGTGCAGCCCGGGCTCACCTCGGGGGATGGGGATGTTCGTCCCCTTCCCCCGGTGTAAGCGGCGCGGGCCGCAATGAGCCTCCTCGGATGCATGCCAGCTCTTTAGCTGGCGCACAACCAGGGAGGCCATGTAAGGCTGTCCCGGACTGCGACGGGGCATAGGATATCGGCGCAACTCAGCACTGATATCCCCTCCCAGCCCGGGCCAGCCAATGGCCCCTTGCCGCCATTGCCCACCCTCCCCCATCCCTGCGCCAACTGACATGGGACTCACCTGTGGCAGCCAGCACAGGTCCGGGATGCTGGCGGTGTGAGTGGTGCCAGCCCCACAAGGAGCTGCAAAGTGGTTTCCAGCACGTTTGCAACTCCTTAGGCCAGCGGAGCGCTCTCTCCGCTGGCCTAAAGTTACGGAGGATTGTGCCGTAATTCTGCACTGAAATGAGCAAAACTGTGAAATGCAAACCATTGGAATGGAGAAACATGGCCTTTCGTTTGCACTAAAGATTATTGAATGAGCTTTGTTGCATGGCATAAAATTTAATGCATTGGCTATGTGGGAGCCTTCAGGAGATAATTTTACAAAAACAACTCATTGAGCATGCTTAAATGTTTAGTTTTAAATTACAGTTGCCAAGACTTCTATACATGTTCTGATAAAACTATTAAACTGCCAGCCACTGTTTAGTGTCACAGCTTGGTTAAGTACTAAACCAGCATGGTGTATGCAGATAAGGCCAATGCAATTATAAACACAAAGACCGGCCGTCTTATTCAATCAACAGCCTTTTCAACCACGTCCTCCCATTAACTCTGCTGTTTCCTTGATGAAGATAATTAGGTCTTATTAGCAATTTGCAGTTCACATTAATTTTATGGATATTGCAGATAGTGTTGCTGTTTAATGTTGATTTGCCACAATGATTACGCCCTGCTCGACGCCATCTTAAATGTGTAGATTTATGCAGAAACAGTGATGCTCTGGAAGGATCAGCGATGGGAATTCCAAGCTGAAAAGCCATGTTGAAATAATGCAGGTGGCTTCTACCATGGGGTGCATTCAGTGATTGTGTAGTGCTACTCTGCTGAACTTCAATGTCACATACTGTTTTGGTAGAGCTGAATTGGAGTGGATACAAAGAAGTACCCTGCTATGTTTAAATCAGTCTCACTCTTATCACCTCTTTGTTGTTGTTTTTGTTCAGTTGTTAAGTTGTGTCCGACCCTTCGTGATCCCATGAACCATATCCCACCAGGCCTTCCTGTCCTCCACTATCTTCCTGAGTTCGCTCATTTTCATGTTCGTTGCATCGGTGATGCTGTCGAACCATCTCATGCTTTGCCTTCCCCTTCTCCTTTTGCCTTCAATCTTGTGGCAGCAACTGCTTGGTTGATGTTACATGTATATATTTCAGGACGTCTCTGTCAATTCCAGCTCCCAATCCTGGGGTTTATGACAGCAGAACAGAGTTCTGTTGTTGTAAAATGGCTTCTGGTGGCACGCACGCTGCTGCGACTGGCGGCAGCGCAGGATGCCCACTGCCGGACTGGCAAAGGTAGGTGCGATGGTGGTGGGGGTGGAGAAGGGCAGGGAGGGGGAGGAACAAGGGTGTTCCAGGATGGGGCAGAGGGCAAGGAGAGAGGTGGACTGGAGGCAGAATTGGCGATACTCACGTGCGCCAATGTCTTAACCCTCATCCATCTCCCATACCACTGCAGTTACATGCCTTGGACTTACCCCTGCAGGCATAGATCTGAGGAGTCCCATGGCAGTGGTGGAGGCTTTGCCCAGGGTAAGTGAACAAAAGTTCACTTATCCCGAGGAGACCTTTCCAACTGTTCTGTTGGCACAGCTGCATTGGTGGTGGTGGTGGGGCGATTTCAGTAGGGTTGGGCTGTTGGCCACAGTTTTAGGGAGACAGAACTCAATCCAACGGTACCAATCCAGATCACAAAGTGCAAAGTTAAGCACTTGAAGACCCCAATCCTTTCCCCACCAGTTTATGAGATGCAGCAGTGCCAACGGAGCATGCGCAGCGTCCTATAAACATCTGGAGGTTGACCAGATTGCCCAGGAAAAGTAAGTACAAATATTTTTTTAATTACCTCCTGGTAGGCCACCTGACTGCCTATGGGTCTCCTCAGACGCCAGTTATTTAGCTGGCTTGTCCGAGGAGCTTCAGGGGGTGGATCTGGACTGGAAAAGGGGGATAGGATCCCAGCATGCGCAACAGCCACCATGATCCACACTCTCTTGCCCCCGTCCTGCGCCTGCCCAACCCATTTCCCATCTCACTCCTCCCCTGATCCTTCCCTAGTCCACCCGCGATCAGGAGATCTGCCACTGTAAGAGCCCAATAGGAATGGGCTGTCAATTATCCATTGATCTCAGTTGGGGAGATAAGCATGTGCTTGATTTGCTCCCTTTGAACCAATGGTTATAGTGTTGTGATGTCACAGGAGCCTGATGATAGAGCTCTGGCTTCAGTTTATTGAAATGAACTCATATATCCACCCAGTAATGGCTGAGCTTCTGTGATATCCACCAGTATTCTGACAGTATAGGAAGAAATGAGTCAGGACAGGATGGGCTGAGTGCTGTTTTGGTGGGAAGAATATGAAAAATGGAGGACTGAATTTCTGATGCACCGTCTATGTCTTATGAAGTGCCACCTGTCAGTAGCTGACATCATTAGAAGAATTCAGAGGAACATGATTGTCAGGAGAGTTCCTCAATGTGTAGATGTCATCTGGGTGGTGGAAGGAGGTGTGGGCAGATGAGAGCTCGAATTTAAAGCAAATCATGCTTAATAAGCCTTTAGTCATTTTTTTTTTGCCTTTTCTACTTTTGTGTGTACATGTGGATGTGTGTATGACTCCTTTCTACAATATAAACTGGATCATTACAACACCAAAAATTAACGATGAATTTGTATAACTGCATATGCCTCATAACTCAAGAATGCTAGTTCTGTTCATGCGACATAGCCATGACTTCATATGAGAAGAGGGAGCCAGATTGCACGTTCAAGCCCTGCTCTGCAACCTCCATGCTCTCATCCAAAGCTGTGAACACAGCCTGCCTGTGTACAAGACACACAAGCTCTCTCACCCTGGGGAAGGTGGGGTTTACTTGAGGGGAGATTTACAACAGTGGTTTTCAAATTGTGTTCCAGGAAACCCCGGGGTTCCTTAGAAGCTTCACAGGGTTCTGAGTCCTCATTGAGAAGATCATTCATGACAGGCAAGCTTCCTCAAAAGACAGCTTATTTGCTATGGTCTACCTGCAGCTATGATGCTGACCTTTGAGAATGGCTCTGTTCACATTCGACACCCACCCACAAAATGGGGAGCGTAGTTTTCCTGCAATTAATCATAATATAACATATTTCACAAGGTTTCAATGGGTGGCCACCAAGTGCCTGGTTATTTCCTCTGCTGAATGGAGTGCACTTAGTACACCTGGTAAAATAATTTGGCCTCATCATTTTCATCCCTTAGTCGTAAATGAACAATGCATTCTTAATACTTCAATTCAAAGACGCAACAAGGCCACCAGGATAGCAGCAACCTTCAACAACTGATGTCAAAGGAAATCTACTACAGACTCAGGAACCATGGAGCTTCCCATGCATTCTCAACTGGTTGGGAAGAATGCAACTGTTCTAACTATAGATATCCTGCACATTTCTACTGCCTTGGCAATGGCATCTTTTTTTTTTTTTTTTACTGAAGTTGGATACAGACAAAGGGACAAAAATGAAACCATTATTGAATGAAAATATGCAAGCAACAACTGCTTTGCTCGTCATTCCACCTTTTCATTTCTGGATTTTAAGGAGCCATTAGATATATTGGCACATCTCATTCTGGGCTGTACAATATTGCCAGGAAATGTACCTTTGTGTTGCATAAAATAAAATTCCAGCTTCACAAAGGCATGTGAAGCAAGTGTTCTTTAATTCCTAGAAATTCCCATCGCTTTCAAAGAGTTCCATCTTTGTACAAAATCATAACTGGTATTTATAAAATTTTCCTGAATAATCAAAGTGTTAGACTGTTAGGGAAAGGGACTCCTGGAGACGGCTGGCTGACCAAGGGGAGTAATGCCTAGTGATTGTACACCCACATTCCTTCCTGCTCTCCACTTTTCCTTTACTGGACCAGCAGCTGAACAGTGAAAAAACTTTGGTAGTTTGTATCTGCTGACACCATCCCAGGCTACAGAATCCAGGTAGAGGAGGGCTATCTGGAAAACAACTGCTCCCAGGACAGCACTCCCAGGACAGGCTATATGGAAAACGACTGCTCCCAGGACAGCACCTGACTGCTCCCAGGACAGGGATTCTTATTTAAAATCAGTCCCACAATAGTGTCTGCTGGGTGAAGAGATGTGTTAATCCATTGCGTTAACTGTGAACATGGACTAAGCAGACAAAGGGTCAACATGTTACTGGTTTATGAAAAGTCCAAAAGAAAAGGGAATTAAAATGGGAGAAATAAAGGTAGATGGTAAAAATACAAGCAGGCTGATGGATAATGTCTGAGCAGAAAGAAATGTTTTCATCAAATAGATGCAGTAACCATTAATGTCCAGCAGTTGGAGCCAGGATGCTACTCAAAACTCTCAGCCCCCCGTACCCCCTCCCTAGCCAGTCCCCTCAGTCCTAACACAGCCAGCAAGTGTTGCTGTGTTAAACCAGGGGAAATTTGCATGCTGGCTGGAGTCATTTAGCAGACAAAGCAACAAACAGCCCCTGGATGCAATCTAACTAGATGGTTTAAGCTACTTACATTACTGAAGGAATCCCTGTCTTTGCACTTGCAGGTGGGTACTCTTCTCTGAGCTCCCAATGCAGGGTCACTCAGGTGACTGGCAGATAACTAACATTTCCTGTGGGCTGGGAAATATATAACTTTGCTTTGATGATATCATCAAGTTACCTGATTGGAGGAGTGGAACCCACCTGGTCACTCCATCACACTCACCCCCTTTGACTTAGGTGGACAGCTTTGGCTGCCCAATCGCTAAGCACATGTCAGTCCTGGAATGAGGTAGCTAGTCCCAGATAGGAAGAGAAGCTGAATCTACAAACCCTGGTGTGCTCCCTCTAGTAATAGAGTTTCACCCAGACAAGGGCTGCTGCAAAACTATGCTTCAGCAGCTTCTAGCTGCTGAACTTACATGGGTTTCTAGGGGGTTAAACGTGTCCAAAAAATGTACAGAAAAATAGGCAAAACATAGGGGGGGGGGAACAGGGCGTTCATCACATAGATATACATTACCTCACTTACAGCGCAATCCTGCTGGGACAAACGATGGTGGAGCAAGAGCTGTGCCGCCAGAAGCCATTGCAAATGTACCATAAGGCAATGTTCCCGATGACTCTAGAGTAAGGGCGGCTGGCGCATTGCCCCTGAGGAAGGTAAGAGATCACTCTGCCCCTGAGGAAGGTAAGAGATCCCCGGTGGCCGTATGGACGGTCCAGGTGGTGAGGGAGGTGGCCATTGGCTGAGCTGGCCCGGGGGTAGGGTGGGGATGGTGTCCGCCATATTCCCGTCTCCTGCCGGGCCGCCACAGCCGTTACACGGCCTCCTCCGACTTCTGCCAGCTAAATAGCTGGTGAAAATCCGAGGAGGCCCATCGAGTCTTCCCTGGTTTACACCGGGGGAAGGGGACGAACGTTCCCTTCCCCTGAGTAGACCCCGGGCCACTGCACAGCCGTTACACGGCCTCCTCCGACTTCTGCCAGCTAAATAGCTGGTGAAAATCCGAGGAGGCCCATCGAGTCTTCCCTGGTTTACACCGGGGGAAGGGGACGAACGTTCCCTTCCCCTGAGTAGACCCCGGGCCACTGCAGAGCGACCCCGAATGGGCATAGGATCCAGCCGGTGGCCCTTGGCCGCCCGCCGGATACTTACATAGGATTGTGCTGCCCTACTTGCACCCATCTTTTAAACTAGGATTGTATTATTTCCCCTCTATTTAAAATGTGGGAGGTGAAGCTGAGATATAGTAGCTTCCCTGAAGCCCACCAATTCATGGCTAAATCGAGATTTGCAGAAGCTATTTCTCTGCTTATGCTGTTAATCGCTAAGCTCTAAGGGGCCATAGCTCTGCATCAGGTAATTATTTACAGGCATTTTGATGCTCCTCATTTCAACGTCTGTTGTCCTTGATTCTCTCTTAAGAGATGAAGCTTCTCTCACTTCTTATTCAATGCTTGAAAAGCAAAACAAAAGTGAAGATTAAAGCTCTTGGAAAATAAGGGACAATCAGGGCTGAGAGACAAGCCAAGACTTGGAGCCTAATACTATGTTTGACTCGTTCTGCCTGCAGAATTGTTGGCGACCAGCACAAGCTCTATATTCCTGAGGCTGTGTGGACATGGGAATGGGATCAGCACTGAACGAACACACGTAATCCGCAAAGAAAGCTCTGCTCCAACATAAACTAGAGAGCAGTTCACACATGCCTAAGAACGACCTGATAACTGCAGCATCTGCATTGACTTGCATGCATGGATCACCACGACAGATCAAAAGCCAAAGATTGAACGTTCACCATAAATACAATACTTATCGGTGGAAGCAGCTCTTAGTCGGGAGATACTGAGCACTGTGCAGGCATTTGTGAAACAGCCTTGGGTAGGGCTTCTGTTCCATTTTTTATTCCACAGTGGTTGAAAGATACCGTACTCCTTGGGAAAAGGAGACTGCTTTGGTTTTTTGGCAGGGACATTCCAGAAAGTAATGCTCCTTTTTTGTTGTTGTTTTGTGCGATGGAATCTCCAGAGGCATTTTCTGCAGACAAAAACAACAGTGTGGAAAACAATAGCCCCCAAGTCTTGCTACAAAACAGCCCTGCGCTTCCCGGTCCAGCTAAAGGAAGCAACAGACAAGACTGAGAAGGTGAACTTAAGAACCAAAGGAAAAGAACTTCTGGCATTGATAAAAATATCAGAGGTTCACACGGAAACCGAATTACAACATCGACCCTCCCAAGTCTATTTGAGGATGTGAAGCTGCTTGCTGGTTTTCACGTAGCAGGTTTATTCTGGTGCGATTGTGTAATAGCTTTGCACTTCTGAATTCTTCATTTTCAAAACTGTCACCGGTGGTCTCCTGGCTGCTGCCAATAGCAACAAGGTGAACAGCTTACAAACATGAGGGAAGCAGATTGAGTTATAAATAAACATCTTTTTTTTAATTCAAGAGAGATTTTGCATGATGTAAACATTGCACGCATAACACACCCCAAAGCAAGTATCAGGGAGTTGGAACCAATGTGACGGCACAATCCTAAGCTTCCCTAGGCTTAGGCCGATGCATTGACCGCTGCACCAGCCTAGGGTGTTGTAAATGTGCTGTAAAGCACCTAAAGCACAGGATTCGCGACACCCTGTGAGTAGGTGGTGCCGGTGGGAAGGCCTGCGCCGTCTCACTGGTGCTGCATCCAGGAGCACTGTGCGCCGGAGCAGGTAAGTTGCTGGGGAGGGTGGGAGGGGGCATAATGGGGTGGGGGAGGGCGGGGTGGGAGGATCTGCCCAGAAGAGGGAGGGATCGGTGACCTTATTGCACACCATATTTTATTCCCCCTCCTGAGCTTAAAAGCCCGACACGGGCTTCTCTGATCTGCACCAGTGATTGAGCTGGCGGAGAGTAGCCCCATTTAACAGACTGGGGGTTTACCTGGGGTAAGGGGAAAAACCATCCCCATCCTAGCCACATAGCCCTGCCTGCATAGGATTGGGCTGTGACTTGGGTAATCCATACAGTCTAGAGGTCACAGTTCCTAACTCTGCAACATGACAGTCTGAAGTCTCTTTTAGTCATGCTCCTTGAGACACATGCATGCCCACCATTCATCACCCCTGTTTACATACATATGCATGGATGCAAAATAAGGAGCAGGGGGGAAAGTCTTGCATCTGCTGGCCTGCATTCATGCAAAGGTCTAAAAGAGAACATGCATGCATATATGGCATGCGCATAGGGCCACAGCTTGCTTCTGCATGCATGAACTGTGTCTACTGTGTGAGTTCAAAACTCTCTGTGGAGTTTCTTGCGATGGTGGTTTCACACCTGCCAGTTATCACTTGAAGTTGCAGTCACCACCAAGTGATGAACATAACTGTGAATGCAACTTAAGATCCCCTGACAGGAGATGCGGATAATCACATCTGAAGCTTGCATCCTCCAGATTGTTGATCGCATGAAGATGTGTGTGTAAATATTCTTGCCATTGCTCAGAGTACTATAAATGTCACGTGGTTACATGTACAATACGCCATGACGCTTCCTGGGTGACCTTGAGCCAGTCACTATCACTCAGCCTCACCTACCTCACATGATTGTTGTGAAGAGGACAAAAAGAAGGGAGGCACCATGTACACCACCCCGAGCTCCTTGGAGGAAGGACAGCATAAAAATGTGAAAAACAAACAAGCAAATAAATAAATAAGTTGCCTAAGGATGGAGACAATCGGTAATGGGGGGGGAGTTAGTTGGAGGTGACTTGAAAGAGGGCTTACTGTTCACAATGGTGAGTACAGTCATTCCACTTATGCATCTGGTAACAGGTTTTGTAGATTTTTGTGGTTAAAAATAGCTAAAGGATTGTTGCTCAATGGTAGAGAATCTGCTTTGTTGGAATTATGGCATTAATTTACAACATGCTTTACATATAGAAGGTTTCCAATTCAATCCCTGGGATGCCCAGGTAGAGGTGGGAAAGACTCCTCCGTCCCTCCTGTCTGACTCTCTGGAGAGCCCCTGCCAGCCAGAGCAGGAAATACTCCTCATGTAGATGGACTAGTGGTCCTGCTCAGTAGTAAGCAGCTTCATAACTTCACCAGTGGAACAAAATAAATTTACGTACACCAGGGATAATAACCACCTCTCTGAAATCACTTGTTCTCTTTTTTTAAAAAATGTGTCTCTGCCTTTAGCCCGACCACTTGGAAAACAGCCCATCAGTATTTAAAATCTGAGAAGTAACCCAGGCATTGCTGTTTATTGGGCCTTTTTATTTATTTATATTGTGGATTTAGGGCCCAATCCTATCCAACATTCCAGCACTGAAGCAACACGGGGTGTGCTGCATCCTGCAATCACGGAGGCATCCTCAAGGCAAGGGAATATGCGTTCTCTTGCCTTGAGGCTGCATTGCGGCTGCATCAGAGCTGGAAAGTTGGATAGGATGGGGCCCACAATCTTACATGAGCTTTTGAGTCCAAGCTAGGCTTACCAGATCTCCAACTGGGAAAGAGTGCTAGACCTTCAGGAGAAGGAATGTGGGCAGGTGTAGCTTGTTAAACCTTAGAGCATGATCCTAGGCATGTCTACTCAGAAGCAAGCCCCATTGTGTTCAGTGGGGCTTGCTTCTGAGTAGACATGCCTAGGATTGTGCTCTAAGGTTTAACAAGCTACACCTGCCCTGCATTCCTTCTCCTGAAGGTCTAGCACTCTGTCCCGGTTGGAGATCTGGTAAGCCTAGTCCAAGCTCCACTCTTGGATTTATTGCTGCTATTGGATTTATTGCCAGGATGGTGTAGTGGTTTGGGAGTCAGACTTAGACCTGGAAGATCCAGGTTCAAATCCCCGCTCAGCCACGAAGCTTCCTGGGTGACCTTGGGCCAGTCACTATCTCTCAGCCCCACCTACCTCACAGGGTTGTTGTGAGGACAAAAGGCGGAGAGGAAATATGTACACCACTCTGAGCTCCTTGGAGGAAGGGCGGTATAAAAATGTGAAAAATAAAACAAAATAAATAAATAAATGCCACATCTTATCCTGCATATTGCATCATCCCTAAGGAAAATTCACAGCACTCATTGGGAGCATGCCCTTAATGTACTCTTGAGACCAGGTTGTCAATGCTTTTACCATGCCTGGATTCAAAATGAAAGTCCATGTCATATGAATTGACCCAAACCTTTTACTTTCTAACCAGAGTGGCTATTTCCATTTTTCGTTACCAAAGAAATAAGGCGGCAAAAGAGATTTGGCACATCATCCTTCTAGCTGTAAGAATTCCCTGCAGGAACAGGGTGCATTTTTTGGAGCTTACGCCCATTTGTAAGCTCTTCTGAAATAAGAGCAGCACAAATCCCTTAGCAGCAACTCTTGGTTTATTTGTGGGACTTTAGCCTCTGTACTGCCAGAGCCTCAGGAGACCTTACCGCTGCTTGGGATCCTGAGTCGTGGTCTCTCATTGTTTGTTTTGAAAACAAAACAGTCAGAGAAGTCCTCTGAAAAGAGAGCAGTGCATTTTAATCATGTTATTGCGCAGTCACTTGATACTGCAGCTAAGATGAATGTGCTTGTTGGTGTTAATTGAGGTCAGTTTAAACATGTTTTATTGGTTTCTGTGTTCCCATTACAATAACTAGTACTACTGATGGTTACTTCGGTCAACTATCCAATTTGCCACTGTAACAAAACTTCCTTTAATGGAATAGAATGGCCATTAGTAAGGGATAAAGTTTATCTCCATGCTCTGAAGTTTCATCAGTTTATTTCTGCTCATTAAGATGCCATAGGCACAAGAGCAGGTCAGGTGGGCTTTTTTTTTTGGACAGTGGGCAATTGCTATGAAAATGAGAAGCATGTTTGTTCAACGGGCAGTCCAATCCTGTCTAGCAGGACACGGAGGCGCACATAAGGCACCAGCCGCATCCTGTGCAGGATTGGGCCTGCCCAGCGCAGCTGGCAGCCTCCTCGGGTTAAAAGGAACGTTAGTGAGAAAACAGCCCATCCCCACTTTCCATTGTTGTAGACCATGAGAGAAATCTCAGCTAGCGCTGACATGTAAGGGAAACTGAGCGATTTCAGTAGCAGAACTGGACTCACGCCAGTGGGGCGGTGGGTGGGGCGATGCATCATTGCCCCACACGACCTGCCACCAGAATGACCCTGATCCATTTGACTCTGGATCAGGGTCATTCTGGTGGCGGGGCAGGCGGGGCCCCAACCACCGTCCCACTGGCACCACGAGTCCCAGCTATGCTACTGAGCGATTTTCCTAGGACCAGGAAAAGACTAGAGTCATAGTTCAATTGCCATAGTCATAGGTCAGTTATCTGACACTATTGTCTGGAGACAGAAGAAGCTATTTTTCCTCCTCTCCCAGGCTGAAGTGAGCTGCCCATGGACAATAATTGAGAAATTGTGATTTTAGCATAGCCATGATGGCAACCCTGCTTCCTGTTTAATGTTCGGGAGCCTCTCTAGTATGCAGGCTGCATATATAGCACGCTGGCTTATAGCATTTTCTTTAAGGAAGAGACATGTTTGCTTGGTGCCAGCGCTGGAAGCCTAACTAAGGTAATGAGCACGTGGGGGGGGGGGTGTCCCCACGGGGTTAACATTCCCCTTATCCACGGATTCCCAGTATCCATGAGGGGGCCAGGAACCTATCCCCCACAGACACGGGGGCTCATACTGTACTTACTAGGGAGTAAGTTCAATTGAATTCACTGGGACTTCTGAGTAAACATGCTCAGGATTCACTGTCCATCTGACAATGTCACCCTCTCAGTCCATCCTACTGCATTCCCCCAAATTTCCAGTGACACAGGTTTAGTGCTGCATAGTATTTTGGAGAGTGGCATTCTCTTCACCAGTGACTGGCAGGATCAGTCACTGGTGTGAAGAGAATGCCACTCTCCAAAATGCACAGTTTACATTTGCCAGTAGCTTTGCAGAATGCTGGGGAATGATTCAGAGACATTTCTAGCAACTACTTTTGGTCCTACAGTATTTCTACCAGAGGCATCAGGTGCCGGGAGGGCGCCCGGGCGCAAGGGGGCAGGGTCAGCATCGCGTCACGTCGACGCGCCGTAGACGCCCCCCCGCCCGTTTTGCTCCCATTTCGGAGCCAAACGGCTCCAGGGAGGGCGGGTGGGTCCAAACAACGAACGACGCTGCTGTTCGGGATACGGTGAGTTCGCCGTCCTCCCGCAATCAAGCGCCTGGAGCTCCTGCTCCACACGCTCTGCCGTAGTTACGGCACTGATTTCTACTTTCTTGCTTTTGTATTATTCTATGTTGTTTTTCTTTTATTCAAAATCAATGTTTTATTAGACTTGACTATTTGGAGCATGGTCTCTCTCCTAACTTAGCTATTATTATGCACACTTCCTCTTCATGAGTGAGGCCTGAACATTAGAAGAACATAAGAAGAGCCCTGCTGGATCAGGACAAAGGGGCCCATCTAGTCCAGCTTCCTGTATCACACAGTGGCCCCACCAGATGCCTCAGGGAGCACAAGACAACAAGATAACTGTATCCTGTCGCCACTCCCTTGCACCTGCCACAGAGAAAACCTACTCCTACAACCAGGAGGTTGCTTATCCCCATCATGGCTTGTAAGCTGTGATGGACTTTTCCTCCATAAATGGCCTGCCAGCAGGCTTGCTTGTAATCATGCAACCGTACATGTTGTTGTGGATGAGACTCACAGCCCAATCCTAACTAAATTCCTGCGCAGCGATGCATCGGCGTGGGCTGTGCTGCATCCTGTGGAGGAATTTTGCATGCTGGAGGTCTCTCCAGGCTCCCCTTGCCCTGGGGTAAGCCCCAGCAGTGGAAACGGGTCAACTCAGACCTGTGCCAGCGATATCGCTGGCGAAAGTCCATGTATATACTGCTTGCATACCAGAAAAAAGCCCAAACAGTGGTTAAAATGTATGATTAATGGCCACAATCCACCAAAATTTTATTCTCGATAATATCCTATTGAAATAACCAGACCAAGTGTAGGTACAATTATGTGAAAGAAGTTCCCATTTACTTCTGTAGGGTTTGCTTCCAAGGAAACATGCTTTGCCTCTCATTGCATGCCCTATTTCACTGGTTCTCAAACTGTGGGTCACGACCCACCATTGAGAACTTTAACTGTCCCCTGCACCCTTAAGGGGTGGGGACAGCATGACGGTGGCGGCAATCCAGGGGATCACCACCGTCGATGCCATCAAAGTGCCCGAAATTCCCCCCCCGCACTTACTGGGGGGGGGGGTTCGTGAAAACCGGAAGTGCCTGAAGATTGCTGCAAAACGGTGATCCAAAGATCGGGGAGGCCTGCAGAGGGTCGCGCAGGCCTCCCCAAAGCACCCCCCAAACCCCGGTAAGTGCGGGGAGCGTTTCAGGGGCGGTTTTGGCGGTGGCGATCCCCTGGATCGCCACCACCGCTGGCCCCATCCCCGCACACACTCAAAGAACTTTGAGAACCACTGCCCTATTTCACTGCTTCCAACAAGATGTGATAGCCAAAGGCTTTAGCTGTATTGTCCTTTCGGTTCACATGCATCTTAAAAGACACTTTAAAAGTACGTAACTTTAGAAACAAACTGTAGGCTGGATTGAAGCCATTTTTACTGAGTACATACTTAAGAAAAATAACAGATTGTGACCTGACATCTGCTTGTGTGACTAATAATATTTTCTGAGAAAATATTTTGACCCAGGAAAGGTTGTCACTGATGGCAACAGACCAATGATTCTTTTACAAAATTAAGCTTACACTTTCAAGAGCAGCTCCTCTAACCTCAACTTGTTGAAAGACTCCTTAAAAAAAGTAAAAATAAATACAAAGATCACTGTCTTTCAAGTTGCTCTTCTGTTGACTGGAGTTACTTCAAAGATCATCTTTCTGTAGATAAACAAGATGAGCTTATGAACCACTTTAGCCTGTGTTTGTCCAAACTAAAGTGTGAGGACCACAGTTTAGGTACAGATCAGCAGTCGATTTCACGGGATATTAGCTTCTACTTCCATAAACTAACAAGGTAGTAAGTACTAAGTATTTCAAGCTGCCTCAGAAACATGGGGGATGAAGAGGCAGAAAAAGCTGAACTGCTTTGGTTCTCTAGACCAGAGGTTCTCAACCAGTGGTGTTAGTACCACCAGTGGTACTTTGGCAGACTAATGGTGGTACTCGGACAGCCAGACCACCGGAATCCCGGTCCGACGTGGCATTTTTGGCAGGGCGTTTTTGCTGCTGAGAGGCTCTTGACTTTGGCTGAGCCTCCTGGGAACGCTGAGAAGGGCCTTCCCACCTGCCCAGAGCCTCCTACTTGAGTTTTCTGGCCTCCAAAAACCTGAAAACAACTGTCAATGATGTCATCGGCAGTCACTTCCGGTGGTACGCAGCAGGAGAGTGGTGCCGGAGGTGGTACTCAGCCGGGAAGGGGTTGAGAACCCCTGCCCTAGACCATTGTTTTCCGTTTTTAGACAACAGTGTGTCAGAATTGTAGCATAGCTTTTGTATTTTAGCTGTTTATGGCTTGTACTAGATGTTCAAGGCTGACCCTTAATGAGCTTCATCCTATGGGCTGATCACATTGCTCATTTTCTCCATCTCCACAGGTGCCCAACCACGGACAGAAGATTGGCTTGGGCAGACCATCAGCATCCCTAGCATGAAAAAGGCCATACGGGCAGTGGACTGGCACCATCTCCATGCTCTCCAATACATTTTTTCCATGTCACTGAGTGTACAGCTTGGTTCACTATCTATCTATCTATCTATCTATCTATCTATCTATCTTAATAAGCCGACTTTCAGGAAAAAGCTACCAGGGTGTCCTGCAGCAATTCATAAAATAAATGCACAGCCCAATCTTATTAGGCTGCCCCACTGCTGTAAAGCAACTATAAAGTGCACTCTGGCAGTGTGCTGAGTAGTGCGCTGCCAGAACACCGGCGGGAAGGCCAGAACCTTCCTGCGCACATTGCCGGATTACTGGCCAACTGCTGGGACAGGTAAGCCAGTGGGGGAGGTGGCAGACTGTGTGGGGGGGGGAGCAGAACAGGGGTAGGGAAGGGGAGGAACGGGGGCAAGGGGCTGCGGGAGGGGGTGGATCCAGTGGCGATGGCGGATCCTATCCCCTCTGTCAGCAGCCTCTTCACCCCCTTTCTCTCCTTGGACTTGTGCCAGCGAAATAGCCACCCACTGGCCTAAGTAGCTGGCACAGGTCTGAGGAGACCCATTGCAGGGCGGGAGGTTTATAGAGGGGAAAGGGGATTTAAATCCACTATCCCTTCTGAAGCCTCCCACTTGCACCCCGCTGGATACAGTACACTCCTTTTCGACGCAGTTGCACCAGTGGGGGGAGGGGGACAGGAGAGGATTGGGCCAACAATAAAGCCCCAACAAATTATAGCAGAGTACATAAAAGCAGAAATATATCATATTAACATAAAAAGACCATATACATCTTTAAAATAAAATAAACTGCTTATTTATGGTGTATTTTATGTTTTGTTTTTATTTTAGCTATGTTAAATTCTGTTTTTATTGTATGTTGTATGCTGCTTTGAGGGGCTTACAACATAAAATAAAAATAGGGATAAAGCAGAATAAAGTAGTATTGGGGGGATAAAGCAGGATATAACTCTTTTAAATGAATGAATGAATGAATGAATAATCATCCAGCAGAGCTCAATTCATGTGATAAATTTACTTGGGCTGCCTTTGCCTGGTGCTGAAACTACATCATAGCCACTGGCGTCACTGCAGGGGGGCGGAGCTCTACGTTCCACAGTGATCCGACCCTCCGTTACACGGGTGAACGAAGCGGTCCTGCCCCCTCGCCTTCGGAGCCTTTCAGGGCAGCGAAAGCAACGCGCAGGGAGTCTCCTGTGTGTTGCTTTCGCTGCCCTGAAGGCTCCGAAGGCGAGGGGGCGGGGCCGCTTCGTTCACCCGTGTAACGGAGGGTCGGATCACGGCGGAACGTAGAGCTTCAGCCCCCTGCAGTGACGCCAGTGATCATATCCAGCAGTAAGTTAGCCTTCTCTAAGGAAGATTAATTCCACACTTGTGGGGCCACAACTGAGAAGGCCCTCTCCCTGGTCACCACCCACCTAGCATGAGACGGTGGGGGGATCTGAAGGAAGGACTTATGTGGCAGAAGGCAGTTCACATCTTGTCCCTTCCACACATTTTTTTAATCTGGGCACCCAATTTCATGGAGGACTTTAGCAGTATGAATGGGTCCTTTGTTAGAACACTATTTTATTTTACTTTTGCCATCCTGTGTCATTTGAAAATTAATTCCTAAACGCTTATAGCGCAAGCCTATGCATGTCTACTCAGCCCCACTGAGTTCACTGAGATTTACTCCCAGGTAAGAGAGTATAGGATTGTAGCCTTAGATAGGGCAAACAGGGACCATCCAAGTCAATCCGCTGCTTGATCCCACCCCTAAATTCTGCCACCCACCCCTAACCCTATCATCATGCACCTCATCGTCTTTGTCTTCCCAATCCTCTTCACACCCAGCATTCTCTCCGCCATTGCACAAGAAGTGACAGTGGAACTGGACCAGGAGGAGGTAAGTCCCCCTGTCCTGCTCTCCAAGCACACAAGAAGACGACGGGGCAGCCAGGGGGAGCAGCCAGGCAAGCAACAGGCTAGGGGCAATGGCAAGGGTCATCACTAGCCCATATTTATTTATTTATTTATTTATTTATTTATTTATTTTTCACATTTTTATACCGCCCTTCCTCCAAGGAGCTCAGAGTGGTGTACATATTTCCTCCCCTCCTTTTTGTCCTCACAACGACCCTGTGAGGTAGGTGGGGCTGAGAGAGAGTGACTGGCCCAAGGTCACCCAGGAAGCTTCGTGGCTGAGTGGGGATTTGAACCTGGAACTTCCAGGTCTAAGTCCGACTCCCAAACCACTACACCATCCTGGCTCCATATGGTGCCTCCATGTCGATTAGAAAAAGGTGTCCCTTCGTTCTGCTCATATCACCCGCCTTCCTGCCCCCACTGCCACTCAGGCAAAATTTTCCCCACTGGTCAGCACACACAGCTGCCAGCAATTGCACTGGTGGCCTCGCTGCGCTTGCCAGTGGAAATGATGATCCGCTGGCATCCGCTTCCTTCCATTCAGATGTCTGAATGACGCCCCCTTAGATGTGGCGCCCTTGTGTAGAGTACAACATGCACGACTGTACGCAGTGGCCCTGGACAGGTGTGAAGACTCCCCTAGCCTGGCACCTGAGGTGACAGGTTCAACTGGTCTCATGGCTGGGTCTCCCCTGAAGGGAAACATGACCCTTGGTAGGCTACCTTAGCACATTAAAGTACCAACACTCCCGTGAGCCTTTCACCTACTTGAATTGGATTCTCCTGCTTAATTTCAGTCTGACACATGGCATAAAAGCTACTGTTAATTAAATGTTTCCACCTTAACAATAATAATAATAATAATAATAATAATAATAATAATAATAATAATAAAAAACCACTAGCTCAATGAAAGCAAAATGCCTGCTCAGAGAGATTTGGGGGGCAATTATTAGTTACACATCTCAAAACTGGAATATTTCTCCAGTCAGCAATCTCCTGGTCGTGGGAAGCAGGTAACTATGCCTGATGAGAAAGAAATGAATAGATCAACTGCAAACCATAGCTTAGCGAAATCTCTTCCTGCTGAAAATATTTGCCCTGTAAGCTTTCCAGAAGCCAGCTTCTTTAGAAAACAGTGCCAGCTTTCTCAGCCCTGACAACCCACCTCTCTCTCTCTCTCCATTCATTCATTCATTTATTCATTCTGCAACAGAACCCCCACTCCTATGGTCACTTAGACCCTTTGGTTAGTCCTCAACTCCAACTCCAGTTCCTCCTCTGCTCTCCAATACAAGCAAAGCCTAACGCCTTTTGCTCACATTCTACCCTTGTTGCCTTCCCCACCCCACACCTGTATTTAGATTGGAGGATATTTGGAGAGAGTAACCTACATGTCACTGTCTTGCTTGTTACCCTGTAAAGCAGCAGATACATTGACTGTGCTTCATTATCAGGTCTGTTATCACATTTACAGGATACAGAGATGCTAGGGCTATGAGATGGACTTTTATTAATATTTCCATCCACTTCCTAGAAACTGAATCTTGCCTGGGCTTCCTGCCAGCTATGCAAGCCAGTGGTCAACTCAACTGAGCGGGTTATGCCCTTTCTGATTTAGAACTACCGGTGTGTCCCTCTAGCTCTTATCCCTTTCCAGTTTTCTTTCCCCCAGAAGTTTGTCCCTAGAGGGCCCGGGTAGAAAGGAAAAGGGAGGGAAGAGCAAGGGAGATAGGAATGAAGGGACAACAGAAAGGAACCAGAAGCTAGAACAGAGTAGGCAACCCTTGCCTACTGCATCTTTCTTAGCAGGAACAAGATACTGTATAATTTTTGGAGCTTGTGAGGATTCTGGGCAGTCGCGTCGCGACGACGCGCGTCACCCCAGAGCGGGGGTGCGCGTCGCCCATAAGGGGAGGCTCCGCCCCCGCGCGTGACGTCACGCGCAGGAGCAGAGCGCCCTCCCCGCTCCGTTTTCGGCTCATTTTGGAGCCAAACGGACACAGGGGAGGGCGGGCGGGCCCACCCTCCGCTCGAAACTGTAAGTGGGGGGGTGATCGCGCGTCACCCCTAGACGCGCGACACCCCCCGGCGGCCCGCCCCCCCGCTTCCCCCTGTCGACGCCAGTGATTCTGGGGCTTGTACACGAGCAGTTTCGGATGTTTGTTTCCCAAAGTTGTATGCACTGTCTTGCATAAAAATTGGTGTGTGGAAAGGATTGATTCAGGGTGTGTTTTGGCCCCACTTCATAGCAGTGTGATGCAACTGCGCAAAAAAAAAAAAAAAAAAAGGCAAATGCAATGCTGGGGTCAGATCAGAGTCCAGGTCACAAGAAGTAATAGTTCTCCATCAGCCAGACCTCACTTGGAAGACTGCATCCAGTTTGGGGCACCATATTTTACGAAGGAGCTGGAATAGGTTCAAAGAAGGGCAACAAAGAGCGAGGGAGCTGGAAACCAAGTTCTATGAAGTACGGTTAAAAGAGCTTGGTATGTTTAGCCTGGACAAGAGAAGAATAAGGATACAAAGCCCTTAATGGCTCGGGTCCAGGGTATTTGAGGGACCGCCTCCTTCCTTATAATCCGACCCGTACTCTGAGGTCATCGGGGGGGCCCTGTTAACCGTGCCGCCACTGACAGAGGTGAGGGGGATGGCGGCGCGGAACAGGGCCTTCTCGGCAGTGGCGCCCCAACTGTGGAATTCCCTCCCCCTGGAATTGAGAACGGCTCCCTCCTTAGAGACCTTTCGGCGGGGCCTTAAGACATTTTTATTTAGATCAGCTTTTGATGTCTGACGTGGCGGGCTGGCTTTTAAACAGCTGGCTTTTTAACAGATGGCTTTTAACATGTAAATGTGGATGACCCACTGGGGTTGTTTGTTTTAATTGTTTTAACTGTTTTAATTCTTTTTAAATGTATATATGTATTTTAATGTTTTATTGTAAGCCGCCTTGGTTGCCCTTGTGGGAGAAAGGCGGGGTAGAAATTCAATAAATAAATAAATAAATAAATTAGCTGTCTCCGAGTATCTGAAGGGCTGTCAAGCAGAAGAAGGGGAGGGCTTGTTTTCAGCAGTTCCTGAGAGCAGGACTAGAACAACTGGGTTGAAACTACAGGGAAGTCGATTTAGGCTAGATATGACCATTGATGTAGACTTGAGTCTATTGACTCGGGCTTGAGTCGGACTCAAGTCACGTCAATGACTTGACTCAGATTTGACTCAGCAATTGTGGAGTCTTTTACAACAAGCCGAATTGTATTCAGGTTTAAACCTGTTTTCCCCATTAAATAGATAGGGACTCATGACTGGCAACCAAAGACTTGGGACTTGGGGGCAAAGACTTGGGACTTGACTCGAGACTCGGAGTCAGAGACTTGATCCACATCCCTGGATATGACAAAGAATGTCCTAATTGTAAGAGCTGTTGGACACTGGAACAGTCTGCCATGTGCAGTAATGGGCTCTTCCTTGTTGGGAGGTTTTCAAGCAGAGACTGGATGGCCACCTAACAGGGATGTTGTAGCAGATGCCTGCATTGAGCATTGGCCTGGACTAGATAACACCCAAGGTCCCTTCCAACTCTAACAGCAGCGTCACCGGGTGGCCCGTCACCCCCTGATGGGAGGTCGGTGCGTCACCCCCCACTGCCGCCACATCACCCCCTGCGTCACCCACACTGCCGCTGCGTCACCCACTGGGCCGCCGCGTCACCCCCTGTTGCTGCCCAGTCCGAGCTGGGAGAGGGTGACAGCCGGCGGCTCGGCCGCTTCTGACTAGGCCAAAAGCAGTGTTCTTCGCTCATGCACACAATGCCACTTGAAGCCTCTTGCCCTCGGCGGCGTTGTGCGCATGTGCAAAGAACACCGCTGTTGGCCTAGTCAGAAGCAGCCGAGTTGCCGGCAGAGGAAGACGCGACATCACCCTCTCCCGACTCGGATTGGGTGGCAGCAGGGGGTGTCGCGGCAGCTGTGGGGATTGGCGGCGAGCAGTTCAGGGGTGACGCGTCACGCGACGTCAGGCGTATCACCCTCGGCGTGTCACCCCCTCCCGCTGCGTCACCCCAGGCGTCTTGTGGTCCTGCCATGCAGTAGCGACGCCACTGAGCTCTTAACGTCCTATGACTCTATGGTTAAAAGATACCATTGGTACAAAACCTACACAGACACCTGATTATGCACAGGGTCCTGTATGCACAATCTGGGACACTCCATTTTCCAGGGTCCCACATCTCACGTACATGAGTCTATGTGCATTCAGGTGTGCATGTGTAGGCCTCAAGCAAATAGGTCATGAATGACATGAAGGACCAATGGGTGCAGCCCTGATCCATGACATGAAGGACCAATGGGTGCAGCCCTCCTTTGTCCATGTGCTACAGAATTGGCAGAAGAGGGCATAGACAATGTTGTTAAAATGGATGTTTCCACTTTAACGTAGCACAACAAAAGGAAAGAGACAATAGGAGATTGTTGGAAGCAGTGAGTAGGAAGCACAAGAAGTGGAAGATTTTTCTGGAATTGCAGCCTTGGATAGCAAAGAAAACAACTTAGGGCATATTCACAAGCAGTATTAAGAACACACAAAGTGAGAAAGAGCAATTCTGGATAATAAGCCATGGCTGTAACTATAACACATGCTTACTCAATGGTGAGGCTCATTGAGTTTAAATATGATTTATTAGGAAGTGTGAGGTGAACTCTGAGAAGCCTCAGAAGACCAAACTTAACTCTGTGGTTCTGGAGACACCTAGTGTCAGAGGAAAACATCTACTTCAATTCCACAGCAGGAAACATTTCCCCCAATTTTATTAACCTTTTCAGTGTTAATAGGATGTTAATAGGAAGTTCTAAGTTAAAACATAGTACTCAGTGTCTGCTTTGTTACCTGGTTTCACATATTAACAAACTTGAAAGCATTCGAATGAGTTATTTTTGTATTATTTTCAATTGGCCGAGTTGTATTTCTATCCCATTCCAACCCTTCCCACACAGAGCATTTTTTTAACCTCACAACCATTCCATGAATTAGGTGAGGATGGGAGATTGTACATACCCAAAGCCAGCCTGTGAGCTTCATGCTAGGCTCATGGAGGTTAAATTTGGGGGAAGAGTTTCCTCTCTGTCAGTGCTTCAGTTGTGCAGGAGCTTCTGCAGTGTACCTCCTTCACTCAAAACTCCAGTAATCAGTCACTTATAATTTACAGTGTGGCCACTGGAGGGCTCTGTTTGCCACACAAATACAAGGGACACTTGCTAGTCTAAATGCTGCATGCAGCATTCAAGTTAAGTTAATGTTAGCTGTTACTTGGCATAGGCAGTGATGCAGTAGTAAATTTTGAAATGTAGGAGCTCATTTTTAAACACACACCCATAGCCATGCCCCACTAAGACTATTTAAAAAAAAAAACCCTCAAATTTAAATGATTTGTTTTCTTCTCCTGCCACTTATTTCTACTTTTGAAAATTATTATACCCTTTTAAAGATCTTGCTCATTTCATTCCAGGCTCTTGGAGTGGGTTGCAAATAGTCTAAGTCAAATGTATAAAAATTGAAAGGGGGAATTAAAAACAACAACCCTCAGATTAATATGAAAGGTATATTCAAGTGCTAGCTTCTGCATATTTACTCAGAAGTCCCACTGTATTCCATTGGACTTACTCCCAAGTAAATTTGTCAGGTACATAGCAATATAACATGAGCTACATACTATCTCTCAGGCAGTGGCGTTTCCACAGTAGGGGCAGCACTGTAAGTCACGCTGCGTCGAGTACCGTTTTTAGGAACCGAAACGAGGAGGCGCCGCCCCCTCGCTGTTGCAACCAATCAGCACAAAGAATGCAGTGTTGGATAAGTCCCAGAACTCTCTTCCTCCTGCCATTTTCCTTCAACTACATCCCTGTCAATAGGAACTCTTTGTCACAAACTACCTACCACCGGGTTCTAGTCTCTAGCTGACTCAACTCTTTCCTTAAGGCCCTTTCCCCCCAGTGTTTTTTCCCCCAGTCTTGCTGCCCCTCTTTGTGAAATTTTCCCCTCACTCCCTTGCCATAGTTGCTATATACTTCTATATCTCAAAGCAGCTTCGATGTAATTCCCAGTTATCTGTCATCCAGGCACTGATTCAGAATCAGGTGCTTCCCCACACTCATGGAATGCCTCTATATTGGAACTATATACACACAGCCATTGTCGTGATATGCCCAATGCTAGTGACCCTTTGACTGAGGCCTACCAAAGTGGAATCAGAAGAACCGCAAATGACTCACTCTTCCTTTTGTGAGAGCTTCTGGGTTTCATGTCAGTGAGAGAGATGTATCCATACATCTTGCCCCAGAGGCGTTTCTACGATAGGGGCGGTACCGTAAGTTGCGTCCCGTCTTAGTCCCTGTCTCCTGCCTGTCGTCCTCGTCGCGCAGAATGGCTCCGACGGTGAGGGGGCGGGGCCTCCTTTTCCCGATTTGTAAACGGGGACTAGGATGGGGTGCAACTTACGGTACCGCCCCTACTGTAGAAATGCCTCTGTCTTGCCCCCTTTCCATTAGTGAGAGAGATGTGTCCATACATCTTGCCCCCTTTCCATTAGGTCCACACACCATAATTGGGGAACCCTCCATTTTGGAAGAACCTCTGAAGCTGCATCTAGCCACAATAATGGCACAGATCACAACAGCCAAGTGTATAACAGAGGCACCAGTTCATACAAGCTTGGCACCTCCATGCAATCCTGGACATACCATAAGCCTGCTCATGGTCCACAGATTCTCACGTGTGAGTGCATCAGGGCCAGCCTGCTGATGTGTTAACTCCACCGCTTTACCAGACCTTTGTTCCTCAACACTGTCCCTTTTTCCATCAAGGCCATGTGATGTACGGAGGCCTGATTCGGTCATCGGGCATGATCACATACTCTTGGCAAACAAGCCTCATTTTTCTTCCAAAGGGAAAGTGAGAACTGTATGATATCACCTAGTTTTGTTTTTGCTCCAGAGCTTTGGGAAATATGGTTCAAGTAGCTGCAGAAGGCATCAATGACAGAAGGGTCACTGTGTCCACCGGTTGTGTAACCAACCAGTGTCCTGCAGCAACTTGCAAGACAAGCAAAGTTACTGGGGCTAAAAACAGTTCTTGCAACCTCGAGTCCTCTTTGCTGTCGTCTCGAAAGTTCATGGTAAGAGCAGGTAAAATCTCTTGAAAATCAACCTTTTTGTCTTTCAGGCAATGTCAACAGCTAATGCATATGAATCAAGGCAATAATAATAACCTCAAACCATGTGGCAATGAAGCTTCATTCATTTTCTTACACTGGAGTGCTGTGATTGTTCCAAAATAAGTACAAGCAATCAGAATACTGTATCGCTCTGAATTAATAGAGAGAGGTGATCATCAGCTGGGTTGAGAGCCCTTCTGAAATTTTGCACTTTCATCTTATAGCAAAAAAAAAAAAAATGTCCAGCTCTCTATCATTTTAATACTGTATATCTGGATTTTTCAAGGTTCAGTGCTCGGTACTGTATTGCATGAACCAGAGCTATGCATGCATGATGCAGGAATTGGCTTTAGAGCTGCTCATCAGTGCAAAACATTCCTTTGTTTATACTTGTTGCTGCAGTCCATGTCTCTGTTTCTAACAGTTTAGGATTGTATTATTACTTCTTCTCAGGTATGGAGTTAAGGTTACCGACTTTTCCTTACCAGCCTTTTGATCTTTTAAGAGCAAATTGATTTGCAGTCATTCACAGGCAATAAAATAGGGATGTTGCTTCCTGGCTTGGGAGCACAAACCATGACAGTTTGCAAGGCTAAGTTCATCTTAAATAAAAGGAGAGCAATATGGCCCCCAAACATTCTTCCGTTCAGATTTTAATCCAATCCCATCACCCAGCTGTTCTCGCATGCCTGCCTCATTCTTCTCTTCACCCACCCACTTATCATCTTTGGCAGTCGTGGTGGAAGGTCTTTTTTCCTATCTCTGGCATGCTGCTGCAGTTGCGAACAAAGCACCAAGAGTGCTGGGAAATGTAGTTTCCCTGAAACTGCTGGCATCTATCAATAGCTCTAGGAAAACTACATTTCCTAGCACTCCTAGTACCTGGCTCACTGCTGTGCCAGAGGATGAGTGGAGAGAGAGGCTTCCTTCCTCCATTCTGCCACTGCTATCACTGGAGTAGTAAGCTAGGTATGTGCAGATGCATGGAAGGGAGGGGGCTTGGAGGCTTACCATGGGGGGAGAGGGATCATACCCAGTCATGCTGTTGATGATGCTCCTCAAGTCATCAGCCACACGACAGGGTCCAATCCCCCCCCCCATGTATGCTGAGCCTCCATCAAGGGAATGATGGGATCTGATTAGGCTCAGAATAGAAGAAGGGAATCATTGATTTTCTGAGCCTAATTCCAAGCATGACTAAGAGAGTTTACTCCACCACTAGCAGTGTTTAGCTCTCTGCCATGAAAACTTTACCTGCTAATTTCTGCTGATTAAACTACTAGTCCACAGTGTTTCAAAAATACAGGATTCGATGCCATGTAGTATAGACTTAAGATTATTTAATGAATCCAAACCGCAGCGGGTTTCCCGATCAGGCAGCCGCACATGGAAAAAATAACATCAAAAATCCAAGGAAAAAAGCAGCCCAACGTTTCGTTCTAGTATCTTAGAACATCGTCCAAGGGAAACAATCACAAGGATTGTAGGTGGAAATGTCCTGAGTTCACCTACAGTCCGTATAAGTTTAAAAAAGCGCGGGAAAGTGCTGTTACTCGAAAGCGGAAGTGACCTGACATGACCGCACCGGCTGTCAGTCACTCAATCAGGCAAACTGCGCTCTCGGTTTTTTCCCCCGATCTTCTTCTCTGTGCAGAATTGGCAGCCAAATACGATTGGAAAATGTCAGATCCTGTTGGCGATTCAAAAGTTCTCCTGTCTTCAAGTGTTTACTAATTTCTAGAGATTCTAAGTGACGTAAGATTTTTGGATTACTCTCATTTTGTAAGCACTTGGTTTCACTGAAGCAAATTGAATGTCCCTCTTTTAAAGCGTGCTCAGCAACGGAAGACTGTTCTGGGTGATTAAGCCTGAAGGATCTTTCGTGTTCAGACACCCTCGTGTTTACACTCCTACCTGTCATTCCGATATAATATTTTTTGCATTCGCACGGAATATAATAAATGCCTGCATTAGATAGAGCTGGTCTTTTGTCTTTTGGATTGCCCAAAGCTTGCTGCAATTTAAAAGATGGTTTGAAGATTGTTCTTACATTTCCTTGTTGTAGTATTCTAGCAATTTTATCAGTGGTTCCCTTAATAAAAGGTAATCATATCCAATTTTTTTCCTCTGTTGTGGTTCTTTCATTTTCGTTGTTTTTAATTATTAAACCTTCTCTATTGGCTTTGATCTTGTAACTCTGTTGTCTCCTGGACTACTGGCGGGCCATGAAAGCTACCGCAAGAAACAGATTAAACTACTGTTAACAGCCTGGCTGGCTTCTTCCCCAACTCCCAACCACCTCAAATCCCTGCCTAACCTGAGCGTTGGTACCCCCAATGCTGCTCAGGTACCAACTCTACCTGAATGCCATAAAGTAGGAATAAAGTGCCTTTCAACAGCTGACTATCTACAACAAGCATACATCTAAGTGTTCCCAGCAAAGGACGTGAATTCCTAGAAAACATTATTCCTATCCTAGGCTTCAAGGGAAGGGGCAAAGCAAGCCATACCCACCTGATGCGATACTATAAATATTCCGCTACATCACCTGCTCCCATGACTTGGCATGTAATCTTTGAGGCTACTGGAAACCAAGACATCTGGGACAATAATCAAGACAGTGCCTTTGAGCATGGAAAAAGTGCATTTTCCTCACAAAGGAGGAAGCCACAATCAGCTCATACAGATCTGGAACTACGGAAGATATTCTTCAGGTCAAACAATGGATTTCCATGCATGAGTCAGTGTTTATTTGAAAAAACTAAGCACTGAGAGGGATGCGGAAAGATGGTGGTAGTGATTAGATCACCAATTAGCTAATTAAAGTCATTATGAAAGTTTGGGATTGTTGTTTTGCTTTTTCCAAGGCTTCACCTTCAAGTGCAATATGCAGATAATGATAATGCTATTCATTTTCCTGCTCTTTCTCTTGTAATGCTCTTGACTTTGGGAGATATTTGTCTGCTACCCCCCTCCCCCTTCTGCGAAAGTGTCTCCCGTGCCTTAAATTGTTGAACAGGCCGAAATCAACAAATACTGTCTCACCATCACTGCATCTCCAGGTCAGGAAAAACGTCACCTCCTGAATTTCTCTTTGCTACCCAGCTGTTACAGACACAGGAGCCCCCTGGAAAAATAAGGTACTAGCAGCCCTAACTTGGCAGGATCTGATGCTTGAATGGAATACAGCAGGTGTAACACAAAAGGGAGTTGTCTTTTCACACAAGTGAGCGCAAACAAACTGTAGCCTTCATTTGCAAGTGTAATATAATTGAGTGTGAAAAAGGTCTTGGAAATTAATCAAGGACAGGAATGTGGGCAAATATAAATAGCTTCTTCTAGCTAAGTCAGTCCTGTCCAGAGATACATTAGTTTTACTTTTACTGAATTTTTAGAGCTCAGGGAAAATGCCCCACTCCCCAATTTCCCTGCCCCATATGTAGATGGCAAAATGGGGAGGGGGAGATTTCAGAGATGTTCAGAGGACAAAATGGGAATGAAAGCAGAGAGGCCTTATCTGCAGCAGTGGTGATACCCTCCCTCCTCCTACTGGTGACTCACAGCCACCAATCCTTCCCCCAGGGCTGACCTGCCCATGAGGCCAACTGAGGCAGTTGCTTCAGGCATCACATTGGTGGGGGGGGGCAATTGGAGGGAGACAAAGAGGAAGACGATGCTGGGAGGAGGGAAGATGCCAGCCCTGCCCTCCTCAATTCTCTGGGAAAAATGTTTCCCCATATAACTGTACAATAACATATTGAATTCAATAAAGACTTTTTAAACGACAATCGCCAGTTTCCTCTTTTTCATTGCTTGCCACAGAACACATATACCTGTAGATACTGGGGGGGGGGAATCTAATAAATGGAGGAGGAATGAAAATAATACACGGACTTTGAGAAAGCTGGTCTTAATTTTTTTTTTTTTACAAAGTCTAATAGTTTTGTTTAACATCTGCAAGTTTTCCCATCCTGCCAACGTAGTAAGTTCCATTACGTAATACTGAACAAATCAGAATATTTCTGATTTCCAGTGAGACATTCTTGCCATGAAGAAGGTTCAGTGTAACCATAATTCCTGTTCTATATCAAGGGCTGGAAATCTTCTAGAGAGATACTGCTTTACTTCAGATCACCCAAATTCCAAGCAGATTGCAATGTGCCTCAAGGAGGTTCTGAAATTTTGCTCAAGTTGATTGTTTCTGGTTGTAGCCTCAACCTACACCAGTGGTTCCCAAATGTTCTCTTTTCACAGCGCCCCTAGGTCAATTGTAATTTTTTCATGGTGCCCCTCACTGTGTTTTCCCTTAAATATCCTGTGGCACCTTTAAACTATCTTGCGGTGCTGCAGCACCCCTTTGAGTTTGCTGTGGCTGCGGCACATAGTTTGGGAACAGCAGACCTACACCCAAGCAATGAATCATTTTTCAGTTTTGTTTTGGCATTATTTTCAGTATCTAGATGCAAAAGAGGACAGGGCCTTCCATGCCTTTTTAATATCTCAATTATACATGTCTATGCAGAAACAAGTCCCACTGAGTTCAATGGCACTCACTCCCATGTCAGTGTGCATGGGATTGCAGCAGTGGCATCGCTAGGGAGGTGTGGGGTGTGTGGACCACACTGGGTGACACCCCTTGGTGTATGTGTGACACCACTAGTGGCCAAAATTGTGGAAACGTTTTGGAAAATTTGTATTTATGAATAATACCATAGTATTATATAGGCCAGCGGGTGGCGCAGCGGGTTAAACCGCTGAACCATAAGCTGTCGATCGAAAGGTCGGCAGTTCGATTCCCGTGACGGGGTGAGCGCTCGTTGCTTGGCCAGCTCCTGCCAACCTAGCAGTTCCAAAGCATGTCAATGCGAGTAGATAAATAGGTACCGCTTGCGGGAAGGTAAACAGCGCTCCGTGTTCCAGCTGCATGCTACGCGCTGCGGCAAGGAGAGTCATGCCAGCCACATGACCATGGAGGCGTCTTCAGACAACGCTGGCTCTTCGGCTTTGAAATGGAGATGAGCACCACACCTGGACTTTATTGTCAGGGGATACCTTTACCTTTTTATTATATATCTTTAGAAAGGTAATGTGATACAAATGTAATGAAATAAACTGTGTTGAATTATCTGTATTCTAGATTATGGCCAAATATCTGGAAAAAGAAAACACAACTGCCTTATGTAACAAAAAGT
This sequence comes from Plestiodon gilberti rubricaudatus, assembly GCA_026170595.1. Taxonomy (NCBI): domain Eukaryota; kingdom Metazoa; phylum Chordata; class Lepidosauria; order Squamata; family Scincidae; genus Plestiodon; species Plestiodon gilberti. The sequence goes on along the minus strand of JANXHW010000005.1, from coordinate 78,359,385 downwards.
AGATTTCCTTAACTCAAAACTGACCAATGAGATTGAGTATTCTGAGAGCCAATGAGGTGTTGTTATGACACAGCATGGAACCAATTTAGTGTTAGTATGAGTCAGTTCTCATTTCTATGTATCAGAGCTAATACTAGAACTGTTATTCAGTTGTGTGAGGGTCATCAAGTTGGCCACTGTTTTTTTTTATTGATTACTGATTTGTTGGGTGACCTGTACTATTAAAATAAATAAAGTGAATGGGGTTGACACCATGAGTTACCGCACCAGGTGACACCAACCCTAGAGGCACCACTGGATTGCAGCTTAAAGGACAACCTACGCATGACATGAACCCTGTCGATGATGGATGGGCTTAATCAGGAAGTGTGTTATACAAAAGTGTGTCACAGTCTGGAATGGCAAGGGAATATTGAACATGTCTCCTCTCTGCTGTTTTGACATTAAAAATTGTCCCTGCAGCACCTATTTAGCTGTTGCACCTAACAGCTCTTTGCAACCAATTCCCTCTTCTACACAACTATTAAAAGTTTCGAAGCTCCAGTGACCACAGTCCAGTATAGAGTTAAGTCCATGGAAGTAAATGGGCTTTATTGCACTTAACAATGTATTGGATTTTGGCTTCTCTATGTACATCATAATGTATCTGTGTTTTAGAATTGGCTCGTAACATGTACAGAGTAGGTCTAAAATCTGACTGTTCGTTCCTAATAGCATATGAACGTCAGCTAAGGGACCCTCCTGGAGTGCTTACAATCATATTGATTTCAACTGGACCTGTATTTATTTGTTTTTCAAAGAAACGTACTTATCAGTTCAGTAACGCCTAATTTCGTATGTATTGATCCAAAGATGAGCAGAAGGATCAGAGGGTGCCAACTGACTGGAGGAGCATCTTGACATGTCTTGGGTGAGATCCCACCACAAGGAGGCAGCCTCTACCAGGGTGAATGAAACAGCCACAGAGTTCATGGGAAGTAACACATCCATGGGAAATTCCTGGAGCTGTAAAACAGACTCCATGTGGTTGTTCAAGCAAATGTAATTCAATTCAATTCAGAAACCTTTATTGGCATAAAAATATTAAAACAAATACACATTCCTATGATACACGTTCATAGAACATAAAACATAAAAGGATTTACAGAACCAAATCAACCTCGCCGCAATTTTTGCTCCACAGAACAAAGGAACTTCGCTGCTTGGAACTTCCAATTACATCTGGGGGATCATCATTTAAAAGAAAAACCAGTTTCTCAGCATCCAGGAGGCCTGATATATTGGCCGAGATGGACTCTAGGTAAATAGCCCATGAGGAATAATAATAATAATAATAATAATAATAATAATAATAATAATAATATAGTATACAGTATTTATATACCGCCTTTCTTGGTCATTGGATTTCTCCTCCGACTTTAATCCAAGGCAGTGTACATGGGCAGGCTGTCCTAACCCCCCTTGGGTTTTTTTACAATATATAAAATGTCCAATCTTTCATGAACAGCTACATTCCAGGTGGTATCCTTTTGCAGCCTGACTTTTTCTGCTGGCTGGCACCTCCCACACTCAACCGACGCAGCTGGGAGCTCTTATCTCTCCTCCTGGAGGCTTTCACAGCTTTTTGTCAGTGGCGTGTCTCGAACTTATCAAGTTCACCGGTCTTCAGGCTTTACAAGACGGCAGCTCTCCCGACTGAGCCAGACTCTTCTGCACGTGATGTGCAGTAGAGGAGGATATGGCTTAAGGATTCCACAGTGCTCATATTACATGGGCAACAGTGGTCCGTGAGCGGAATGTTAGAATATCTACCCAAAGAAACCTGGGAAGGGGTTATGTTGAATCTGGCGCAGGATATTGCTCGACGTTCTTTCGGTTCAAATAAGAAAAACAGGTAAGGGGCTATTTGACCATGGTTGGGGCATAGGAATATGAAAAAAAAAGTGAGGAGCAAGTCCTAGAGGCCAAAGAAGAGTTTGTGACTTGATATCAAGAGAGTCTTTGGTTCAGTTTCTCAACCAGTTCAAGTTCCAATGACATACATAAAGCAAATGTATCTAATCTGTTTTGGAAGTTTCAGTATACGCATGCACTGCTGACAATATCAACACACCACTGGATTCCAAAGTTGTCCTAAGGAAATCAACATTCCTAGCCTACACTCCAATCCTATGACACTTACTTACTTCCAGGTAAATGTCTTTAGAATGAGAGATGAGTCCAAATGGGCTGTGTGCTTTGCAAACATTTGCCCCTTCTCCATGAAATGAACTACTCCATGGTCAATTTTTTAGGGACATGCGCCTAAATGATGTGCAGCAAGGACAGGGATCAGTGAGAAAACACAGCTCTGGTCTTGACTTCTTGTTTTCCAACTGTCTGTTCACCTCTTGAATAGAGCCTTTATATTTATAGACTTGTTGAGTGCTTGTGAACTCATACAGTGGCAGTTGGGAGTCTGCATTGGGAACATTAGAATGTGACTCTGTTGTGGGCGTGTGCTAAGTTTGAGTCTCTGACCCTTCTCACATTTAGGCTGCAATCCTAAACACACGTACACACTGAGCTCAATGGGGCTTACTTCTGAGTAGACAGGTATAGGGTTGGTTATTGCTGGGATTGGTTATTATAAGACAGAATGTACTCTGGCCCTCTGTCATTCCTAGGACCGTGATCCCCCAGAATAAAGAAGCTGATTATCGTTGCCGGAGATTTTTCCCATGGTATACTTTAGCCTGTCATTTTCTTTAAAAAAAAAAAATCTAAACCCAGGAAGTATAAACATAATACTTTTTATAGTTAGTCATGATTCTTTAAAAAATAAAATAAAAATGAGAACTCCATGGTATTCATGAAGGGAAAAAAGCCTCAGATTTCCACCTGCAAATCAAGGATGTTTTTTCTATGTACATAATTGTACCAATTAGGTTTATTCATTGTTTCAAAATGAACAAGGAACAGTCAGCACACTGGTGTCCACTGATTAAAAAAAAACGGGGGAGTTAGGTAAATAAATCCGTATACAAATTATCCCTCTCAGCAAACACCAGCTGCACAGGAAAAGGGAAACTGTTAGCCATCATCTCTCAGTGATGTGTTGTGCGGATCCCGTTGATGCTTCTTAAGTAACCAGATCGCGGCTGCAAACTACACCATCCGACCCTATACAGGAAAGAACTACGCAGGAAAACAAAGCCGGAGAAACAATGGTGTGAATTCAACCCCCTCTTCTAAATACTGGCAACATCTGGTCTCCCAAAGTTTCATTCATACACTTATTTATTTATGTGGCTCAAACCTGCCAAATAAATAGGGAAAGAGGTCATGGAATGCAACGGAGGTGACCTTTTTTTCTTTTTTTTCTTTTAAATACAGTGGCCAGATAGTGAAGGGCTATATCCAGGGCATGAATGTATCAAAATCAGAATTGAGATTAGAGTTACAAACTGACCAGGAAAAAAACCCCAGCCTGATTTGTTCCTGTGCATTTAAACAACACCTTGCTCTGCAGAAATCTGCAGATGGAGACTGCAAGCATTATCACCAGCAAATGTTTGCCGCTCCTATACGAAAGGAACAGAAGCAGGGGCTGGTTAAAAACAAAAAGTTGGCCACTCTGAGATTATTTTGGATATAAACCTGTGAGTAAAAACTGGAAGAAAAGTTATTGGTTTGGGTACAATGCAAAGAAAGTTCTGCATTTAATTTACACTTGTTACAACATTGCCTGCTATTTCTATCTACATGTTGCTTGGCGTACAGCTGATGTAAGCCCTGTTCATTATTATTATTATTATTATTATTATTATTATTATTATTATTATTATTATTATTATTATTATTATTATTAATAATAATAATAATAATAATAATAATAATAATAATAATAATAATAATAATAATAATAATAAAACATAAGAACATAAGAAGAGCCCTGCTGGATCAGGCCAAAAGCCCATCTAGTCCAGCTTCCTGTGTCACACAGTGGCCCCACCAGATGCCTCAGGGAGCACACAAGACAACAAGATACCTGTGTCCAGTCGCCACTCCCTTACACCTGGCACAGAGAAAAGCCACTTCTAAAACCAGGAGGTTGCTTATGGCTTGTAACCTGTGATGGTCTTTTCCTCCATGAATCTGTCCAAACCCCTTTTAAAGGCATCTAGGCCAGATGCCATCACCACATCTTGTGGCAAGGAGTTCCACAGATGAATCACACGCTGGGTAAAGAAATATTTTCTTTTGTCTGTTCTAACTCTCCCTCCACTCAATTTTAGTGCATGTCCCCTGGTTCTGGTGTTGTGCGAGAGGGAGAAGAATTTCCCTCTATCCACTCTCTCCATCCCATGCATAATTTTATAAGTCTCAATCATGTCCCCCCTCAGGCGCCTTTTTTCTAGGCTGAAAAGCCCCAGACGCTGTAGCCTTTCCTCATAAGGGAGGTGCTCCAGCCCACGAATCATTCTGGTCGCTCTTTTCTGCACTTTTTCCAATTCAACTATATCCTTTTTGAGGTGTGGTGACCAGAACTGGACACAATACTCCAGATGTGGCCTTACCATCGATTTGTACAAAGGCAGAATGATATTGGCCGTTTTATTCTCAATCCCTTTTTTAATGATCCCAGATCATTAAAATGATTTTTAAAATGATTTTAAAATGATCATTAAAAAATCAAATTTTAAATGATTTTAATGATATTATAATAATAATAAATATTCTTCCTCTACTCGTGGGGAGAACTTTGAGAACTGCTGGTGTAGTGGTTAAGCAAAAGAGCTTAAATGTAAAGCACCTTGCAAAGCCAGAATGCTTGTTCCCGCAGCACAAGGCATCGATAGGACTGGGGCCTGAAAGTCACGTGTAGTTTGACCACAGAATGGGACAGCACGTTCTGTGCATCCTGGAGGCTTTTTGGCCATATGCTTCTGAGAACCATGCTATCTGTGCTACAACATGGAAGTCTGCTTTTGGGACTTTCCAAAGCAGTGTGTGACACAGCAGAGGGGCATGCTGTTTAAAGAAAAACCCACCGGGCCTGGATGCATTTATAGTACTGTAACTCATTGGAGTGCTGCCTAAAACGTATTGGTCCAATCATCTCATCACACCAAGCTTATTGTGTTAACAATTTCTGTTGCAAAGTATTGTGTTTGAGAGAGATGAAATCAACAACGTACTGTACTGGTTCAAGTATGTTTGGACGAGTATTTGCATTCGCATGTAACCTTGCTCCAGGCAAGCCTTGAGGTGTTCCCCATATAATGATGCCTGCCACAGGACTAGTCCTGCAAAATCACTCTCATGACTAATATTGGGAAAATGGGAAGGATGTCTAAGTTTGCAAATCAGTCCCAGTGATGCCCAAATGCTCAGGGGTAGTAGCTGTGAGTGAAATGTACAATATAGACACATGCGCAGTCACTCTGTGGGGTGTTGGCGGAGGGGAAACACTCTGCCTCTCAGTGCTTGCTTTGGAGGGGACCGGAGGGCTTAGTGATTCTTCACTCCTGAAGCTGTTGTTGAAGGGAAGGATTGGGGCTCTGAGACAGTGCACCCAAGGAAGTGCTGCCACTGAGCGTGTCCCCTCTTCTGCCTGTGGTCCCTTTTGAGAGGAGGAGAGGGCTTTGCCTTCCTCTATCCCTGAGGTGACTACTGAGGGGAATGCACATTGTCTTCTGTTGTTCAGGGTAGTCTCTGCTGGTACAAGCAAGCATTAATCTGTGGAACTCCTTTAATCTGTGGAACTCTTTTAATCTGTGGAACTCCTTGCCACAGGATGTGGTGATGGCACCTGGCCTAGATGCCTTTAAAAGGGGATTGGACAGATTTATGTAGGAAACGTCCATCACAGGTTACAAGCCATGATGGGTAAGCAACGTCCTGGTTTTAGAAGTAGGTTTTCTCTGTATGCCAGTCCAGATGCAAGGGAGTGGAAACAGGATACATATATCATGTTGTCTTGTGTGTGTTCCCAGAAGCATCTGGTGGGGCCACTGTGAGATACAGGAAGCTGGACTAGATGGGCCTTTGGCCTGATCCAGCAGGGCTCTTCTTATGTTCTTAAGGAAGAGAAACTGGCTGGATGTAAGCCACTCCTTGCCTGGGCCTGTTTTGGGGAACAGGGCCATGTTTCTGGGAGCACAGTCCTGCACTGAGTTCTCCACCCATCCCTGATAACACATGATAGTGCTGAGAATTCAAAGGTCAACCTCATTAGTCAGATCATGATCTGATGGGTGTGGGCTTTTGGTCAATGCTTGACCTGGCTGAACCCTGATGAGATCACTACTTTGGGGGACACTAAAAATGTAATATCTTCCTGGTATATTGCAGTTGTATATCAGAATCATGGGAATCATGCAGAATCATGGGAATTGTAGTTTAGTTTCATTCTCTCTGTTAGAGATTTCTAGCTCGCTCACTGAACTGCACTTCCCAGAGTTTTCTGAAGACAGGAAAATACTGTTATGTTAGACCAATTTAAGTCTGTAGTATAAATGTGTTTTTTATCTCAAGGATGTGAGACATTAGAAGCACTGAGCATCCCATATTGTAAACACAAAAGCTTTGAGAAACCAGGCAGCCTTGCTAGGAATGTATTCTGCTGATAGACATACGCAAAAGAGCTTTCTTTGCTGAAGGGTTAATCAGCTGACTTCCCTAAGGAAAAAAAATTCATATTTCTGTAGATAACATAACAAAGCTTGGAAATGCAACCATATTCAGAGTTTTAAAAAAAAATTCCTTTGACTGAAAACCTTTCTGAAAGCTGTTGTGTTCCTAAGGCTTAAGAAAAGCCCTCGCTGTTTATTATAAATGGTGTTTGTCTCCACAGATGCCAGTGAATGGCTGACAAGTTTATTTTAAAGATTCCGGACTGTACATTTTTCTGGTTCTTGCTTCTCCTACTCAGTTGCTTCCTCTTTGCAAAAGAAAAAAGATGAAAGTGATGCATTTTGGAAAATGTTTCTCTGCAGTGGCCAGTCCAGTTGGAAAACCGATATTGACAGCAATTCGTTTGACAGCTCCTAAATATCAAAGTCAATTGGCTGCCATTGTATTCTACTTTATTTGGCTTTAACAGGCCATTTGGGTTAAGTAGGCAAGCGAAACAGTGTTGGGTTTCAGAGGGCTTTTTAGAAAGATTAGCTGCCTGTTTGCAGAGTCCCTCAAACTTAATCTCATCTTCAGTCCGGTGAACTGTGTCTGAAACAATTGCTTTTACCCTCAACGGCACCATAGTAAGGATACATTGTTAGGGTGCTTTACAGCCGAAAAACGTATGTGGCCATTATGTTTGCTTGCTCATAGGCTTGGCTAGGTGATAAAATGTGTAAAAAAAAAAACAAATAGAAAAAAAACAAATGCTTTGTTTTGGTGTGCCTGCATGCCAGGCGAATATTAGTTGTGACTGAAGCCCTGTTCAGATGCTCCCTCTCCTTGGAATATCCATGTGCTCCATGGAGAGGGAACACATAAGACGCTCTTTGGGAATGAGTGCACTAAGCACGTTCCCCGCAAATGACATGCCGTCAACCCCCCCCCCCCATATTCTACACTTGTCTGCAGAAGCAAACAGAGAGAGTTTCTTCTTGCAGTTGTAACCTTGGAATGCTCACAGTTCTTAATCATAGGCAGAAACTCTTCTCGTATTCAGCAATTGCTAAACAGGAGGTTAGCAAGAGAGAGACAAGACAAACCTTCACATCATCTGTGGGGAGCATAATCAGCACACTCATTCCTGAGAAGCTCCACATGTGTTTCCTCTCCACAGAGAGGAGGGCTGGCCCAAGGCAAGTTGCTGCCTGAACCTACCTTCAGTTCTGCTGCAAATCCTCCAAATTCTACCATCCATTCCCCTACCTTGCCCAGTGTGTACCATATTGTGCCTGTGCACACACAGTGCACACCAGGGGCATCACTAGGAGGGTGTGGAGGGTGCAGACCACACTGGGTGACACCCCAGGGAGAGGTGACACTAAAATGATTTTCTATTCTATTTGTTACTGGTGTTGTGAAAATGCACCACTGGTAGAAAATGGGTTTCCCACAACCCAGGGGCATCGCTGGAGTGTGGCGGGGGGCGGGGAGCCCCCTGGTGTCGCGCTCCACGGGGTGACGCGCGCACCCTGTGCGCGCCACCTCCGTGACGCGCGACACCCTTTGGACGCTCCGAGGCCGGCCTGGGAGCTGGCCTCGGAGCGTCCGACCCTGTCATGGACCCCAGGCAGCGCGTCCCCAGGCAGCGCGTCCATCCGGGTATTTCCCGGATTTTCGCGCATGCGCAGACCCGTTTTGAGGGCTTTTTGCCCTCAAAACGGGTCTGCGCATGCGCGAAAATCCGGGAAATACCCGGATGGACGCACGGGAAATACCCGGATGGACGCGCTGCCTGGGAAGGCCCCTGGACCGCCGACGGGGTCGGACACTCCGAGGCCAGTTCCCAGGCCGGCCTCGGAGCGTCCGGAGGGCGACGCGGGGGGGGAGCTGGGTCGCCCCCCCCGCGCCGATATCGTAGCGTCACTAGGGTGACGCGCGCCCCCTGCCCCAGGGTGACGCGCGTCCTGGTGACGCTACTGCCGCATCCCCTGCCGTGGCTTGTGAGGGGATCGCATTTCCCAGGAGTCCTCTGCATCATGTGGTCTGGTATGGAGGGAGGTCCATGGGGATGACACCATGAGATCTTGCCCCAAGTGTCACCAACCCTAGTGTCAACCCTGGTGCACACCTCTCAACATGCATCTCCCCAAGCATACACCACTGATGGTGGGTGTCAAGGTGGTGCATACCCACCCATCACCTGCCTGGCAGCCCCATCCACTTATCATGCGCTAGGAGAGAACAGAGGAGCTTCCTTCCTCTGACAGCTCCACCACTTCTTCTAAGGTGACCAGCAGAGAGAATGTTGGGAGTGAAAATATTTAAAGCGGTGGCACAGATTCAAGTAGACCGATTCTAGCACTGGAGGCTTACCTGGAGGAGACCTCTGGGAGTGCTCCCCCCCCTTGCAGGATGCAGCACGCGCTCTTGTGGTGCAGCTGCATTGGCGGGTGAGAGAAAGGATAGGATTGGGGCTTAACTCCTTATCAGGATACGTTCCACAATTACATGCATGTCTTGTTTTGCCCTCAGAGGAAGACCTATTACAGTAATAAATATTTTACATGTATGGCTAACTCCAGGAATTTGGAGTCTCCTGGACAAGTGAGAAACCATCTGTGGGGGCTCCTTGTGAGGCAAAGAAAGGTATGATGCTTGAACTGATAAAATGCTCCACAGTCCTCTCTTTGTTTGGGGTTTGATCCATACAAAGAGAGGGTTCTCTGCTGACTTCCTCAACTTGTTTGCCCAGAGTGCCAACCATGTTAACTCTGATAGTGTTTGTAACTCTTTTATTGAATATGTTTCAATGATACGATCAGAACAGGCCTTTTCCCGCCTTCAAAGGACTGTACAGTTTCTAGCGGTACAAAAAAGGTGATGCAATCTCCTCTCAAGCTCTTGGGACTCTTTCCAAGACATTCAGTCCGACTTGGATTGGACCTGAAGTGAGCGATTATCATTGGGCACCGAAGAGGATTTTTTGTGCCAAGCCGAGACAGGCTAGAAAACGGATACCTGATGTCAGTCCTGGAGTAAAATTCTGCTGTAATGCATATCCCTCAAGGAATAGGCTCTTCCCACACTGGTAAGTGAATGCCAGGGCGCTTAAATGTATGAAATTACATTGATGTTCAAACATGAAAGTGAGCTGTAACTGCTTGCCACAGTGCGCTAAAGTGGTTGAACAAAAGGGCTTAACTGCCAGATGGCATTTATCACAATGGAGCACAGGGGAATGTTGGTAGGAGTGAGATTTTCAATAGCACCAACAAGTGGCATAGAAGCTTATGGGCCTTTCCCACCTTTTCTTCTCCCTGTTTTCTTTAGCATAGCAGAGCGGCTGTGGTGTAGTGGCTAAGAGATGGGCAGCTCAATCCTATCCAGCACCGGTGCAGCATGGGCGCCAAGCCCATACTATATCCTGTGCTGGAGAGGAGCAGGCTTGGGGTCCCCTTGGAGTAAGGGGACTTCATCCCCTTACCCTGAGTAATGCCCCAGCCTCCACTATGGGGCTACTCGGGTCAGTGCCACCTAATTCAGCGGTGCCAAACCGAGAAGCCCTGTGCCGGGCTGGAGACCTGGGAGGGTGGATAGGATATGGCAGTGGTTTGAGTGGCCTGGCATGTCCCTTTTGGCTTAACCATTACACCATGGCAAAATAGATGGAGAAGATCTGTGGGTGGCGCAGTGGGTTAAACCGCTGAACCATGAGCTGTCGATCGAAAGGTCGGCAGTTCGAAACCGCGACGGGGTGAGCTCTTGTTGCTTGGCCAGCTCCTGCCAACCTAGCAGTTCCGAAGCATGTTAATGCGAGTAAATAAATAGGTACCGCTTGCGGGAAGGTAAACAGCGCTCCGTGTTCCAGCCGCATGCTACGCGCCGCGTATGGATTTGCATTGCGGCTATGTGTCTTCTCCCCAAATATGGGACAGACTCAAAGACGGAGAGCCAGGGGAATTCTTCAAGGCCAGGCATACAGGATGAATAAAGCATCATACCCCAGACAAAGAGAACGGGCACTTTCCTTATTTCCCTGCCTGACAGTACAAGGTAGTCTACAGTTTCCTTATCATCTCAAGACATAGAATTGGTTTTTTGACAGGGTCATACAAATAGCCATTTACAGAGGGAGGATAATGGGGTAGATAAATGAGGGTGACATTCGGAAAAGAAGAGCAGGTTCACAACCAGGAGTGGTTTGAAACGGAGCAGGTATTTTTGGACCCAGAAGAAAGAATATTTATTCTATTTATTATTTATTTTCTCAGTGACAAATGTGAAACTTCTTGCCAAATCATCAGAGAGCTTTGCTTTTCCAAGTGAATGTTGGTTATATATCTGAGTATTCTGAGTTAAAAATTTTTTTAAAAAAAATTTAATTTAAAAAAAAACTTTAATTTTTTTTTAATTGATTGGAGAAAAAGGCCCTGTTGGGGACTTGTACACATGATACTGAAATTGCCTAATGATGACAGTATATTAGACAAAGAATGCTCCATGCTGTTTGCGACCTGCTTGGAGACCATGATACTCTGATCACCACACTGTGCATTCGTGCTTATTACTTGCAATTAATCATCTTCTTGATTTGACCATAGATCCTTCAAATTATTCCATGACAATTAGTATGTAATGTTGTCCAATTTCACGTACATTTTTTTTTCTGTGTAGAAACAGTCATTAAAAAAATCTGTGCATATTCAGCTACAGACCACTTAAGGGAGTGGAGGTAGAGCGATAAGAACTGAGCACTGTCCAGAATCACAAAAAGAATCCTGACTAGGATCAAAAAGATGTCTTGCTTGCAGAACAACCCCAGTGCCAGTTTTAAGCTACACATGAAACAACTGGAAGCTCAAAAAGGCTCATGAGAAGGCTATTGCCCTGCCTCTCTTGCAAAAGTTAACCACATCCTGGATCACAGAGACTGTGCCCTTATTTAAAGAACAAACTTAGTACACAAAAAAAGCCATGTGGCACAACATCATAGCTGTATTTGTCTTCACACCCATTAAGCATGTGTAAGTGTAGTCAGGCAAGAGTCATGCTACGGCCTGAGCCTCTGATGCTCTCAATCTGAAGCTCAGAATATTGGCTTGTGATCATTCTTGACATGTTCGCCCCTTAAGCATAATGAGACAAAACAATAACCTTTCCTTCTCCTCACATGTCTACACTGAGTGAGTGAATGCTTTCATGTGACTGCAGCTTCATGTGGGGGGCTAGAATGTATTTGAACATCTCACCACACAGGACTGGTTCACACACTTCTCCAGTTGCAGATCCACTTTGTGTGGTGAAGGAAAAAGCACATGCCCATCTCCTACAACCATGCTCACAATGTGACATGTGAGGTGGAGTGGCCTGCACAGAGACTCGTATAAGAGAACGTTGGATTTGTGAAATTCTTCCCATTTCTAGATATATATATATTTTTTAAAAAGTGGTTGGGGTGCATATCTGGCCCAGGGCCCATGAGAGGGGGGGGTGAATTGTACCCAGGCCCAGGGTCAAAATGGGGACACAGGAGCCAAAAGAGGAGGCCCAGAAATTTCCTGGGATCTCAGCTGGTTTCATGGAGAGTGAAAGACGGTGGCCTGGCCAGGTCTACCAGGTGGGTAGACCTGGGCGCCGCATCAGGAAACCTGGTAGACCTGGACTCCAAAGACTTTTCCGACTATTGTTGCCCTACCCCCATCTGGTTTTGCCCCCTCCCCTTTTGAGAAGAAGCCCAAAAGAAACTTTGTACCCCCTGATAAAATTCCTCTCAGAGGCCCTGATCTGACTTTACACGTTGCCTTAGGTATGTGCAGTGGAGAGGAAGGCCTGCTTGTTCCTCATGTAACCTGGATAATTGTGTGAAAAAGCCTGTAGAACAGCCCCACTGTGTGCAGAATTTTCATGACAGCATTCTGAAGGCAGCCTGGCTGGGACCATGCGTGGAAATTCTCCATGCAACAAATTGACCGACACGGTGACCTACTTGCAAGCATTGTGGTCCACGTGGAGCCCTTGTCACATCATGGATATGATTCTCAGAGCAAAACTAGATGTTTCATGAAGTTATGCTGCCCGGCTGTATTGGGCCTCAATGTGACCCCCATGTGAACTGAGAACTGGCCTTTGAATACATGACCCAACCACCCTCCCCTATAGCTGCGCACTGCAGAGGAAGATCAGGAGCTGTGAGTAAGCTGTCATTTGGGGAAACTGGCCTGCCATGAATGACCTTCTCAGTGATGTCTTGGAACCCCTCACGAGCTTCTGATGAACCCCAGGGTTTCCTGTAGGCGGAGCACCGTCTGAAAACCACTTAAAAATGAAAACCACTGTTAAAAAAAAAAGAAAAAGAAAAAGCCTAACCCAGGGTGAGGAAGCTTGTACACATGTTGGCTCTAGCCACAACTTTGGCTGAATGCATGAAGGCTTCAGGGCAGGGCCTGATGGAGCAATCTGGCTCCTTAGGGTGCATGACTATGTCACATGAACAGATCTAGCATTACTGAGCTATGACGTTTTAAATTTAAAGTTGATTTTGCTGCTGTTGTAATATAGCCTTAATGGGGCATGGCTATGATGCATGTCAATGGGTTGAGACTATGGGGAACTAGATTTAGGCTAGACAGGAAGAAGAAAGTCCTAACGGTAAGAGTGATTCAGCACTGGAACAGTCTACTTCAGGCAGTAGTGGGTTCCCCCCATTGGAAGGTTTCCAGTGGAAGCTGGACAGCTACCTGCCAGTTGGCTGCCCTGAGCAGATGGTCCAGATGACCTCCAAGGTCCCTTCTAACATTCTAAGGTCCTATGAGTGACAAGCTGTTGTACCACAGCTCCACTCAGACCTGCAGTCTCCTGTGACCACTTCTGCCTAATGGGAAAAAAGCAGAGAAAAGTAACATGAACATCTGAGCTAACATCTAGTTTGGCTCTCAGTAGGCTCCACAAAGCTGCCGTAGATGACAAAGCAGCCTTTCGTTATGCTTGGGAAGGCTCAAACCATTTGGTTTTGGGGTGGAAGGACAGAGGCTTACTATGACCTAATTTGAGAAACTTCTGGTTGAAAGGAGGAATACCAAAACTAAAAATAAAATAAAAATCTCCACAGGATTGGGATCCTGAACGTGACTCGAGATTAGACTTCCTTGGGAGTTCTCAGTTCTCCAGAAGAAAGCAGAACATTTTAGTTTAGTAGGCCAAACGTTTTTTTTTAAATCAGCTTTCTCATTTGCTTGTTCAACCATGCGACGTTAAAACAAAGGGCCCATTTGCTCATTTGACCAGTCTAGAAATCCCGATATGCCCCCTCACCCACATCAAAAGAGGCCTCTCTCTCTTACTCCTTCTTCCCTCACCAAGCAAGGCCTCTCACACCCCTCTCCCTGGTCCCATACTCAGAGCCGGAGTTAGGAGCTGCAGGGCCCAATTGGAAACATTTTTCTACTGACTTCACAGTAGGCAGTCATAGGCTTGTGCTTTAATGGCCCAATTCTAACCCCCCCGCCCTCAGTTCAGAACTAGTGTTCCAGCAGTGGGGTTTGCTTTACAGCCGTCGCAAACAACACTACAGAAGCGCACAGAGCTGCACGCTACTGTCCCGCTGCCAGAGAGGCCGCAGAGGTGTCATGTGTGTGGCGTCAGGGTCCAGAGTAGCTGATGGTAATTTTTTAAAACATAAACAGTATAAACCAACGCTACTGACTTTTTAAGAATGTAGAAGAAAATTAAAATCGTTGCTATTCTCTATAAAGCCTGCAATGTGGTGTTGCGTGTATATTGCAATGTGTTGCCGTGTGTATTTGACAAGAGTAGATTACCCTAGTGCAGGGCTCCCTTAGGCATGGAGGCCCAATTGGGAGCAATGGGTCCAATTGGCTTCAAGCCAGCCATGTCCCTCCTGTCTCACTGAACACACACACAGCAGGAAAGTGGAGGACAGTAGAGACGGCATGTGGAAGCAGTAGGGGTTACCAAGGAAGACCATGCTCCAAAGACTTCTGAGGAATACCCTCGGTTTGCTCAGGCAAGGGGCCCAGCCAGTTGAGAATAGAGCGCAAGTCTCTCCTATGCCGAACAAGTGCACTTGGAGAGCAGAGCTGGCCAGGTGAAGAAAAAAAAAAGCAGTACACTGAGCAGCTTCCTTCGATCTTGCCAAGTCCCAATGGCAGAAAGGGAATAAGCAGCAGGTTTATTTCAAGCCTGCCACTTGCTTGCTCAGCAACAGCCTGGCTTGGCAAGGTCTGTAGAGGGAGCGAGCGGTCTGACTTGGCAAGCAACGTGGTCATACGGAAGCATTGTATCTATATAATTGGAGAGTCTGCTCACTTTCTCGGAAACACACAAAACTCCACTGACATAGATTTATGAATTTCTCCGAGTTTTCAAACAAACAGATAAAGACTCCAACAGACAGGAAGTCCAACATGCTCTACAGTTCCACAAACCTGCAGATGTATGTTGCATGGAGTCACAGTCTTAGTTACAGTCTATTACCCCGACACCCAGCTTAATGCAGCCACTCAAAGCCACTTCCAATGGGACATGAGAGACAGGCACAATTTTCGTTCTCTTTGCATGATCTTTGTGAGGGTCCATCATGTCAGCTACTTTTGTGCAAGTGAGTTTAGTCCTTTAAAGAACAGGCACGCTGTCGGTCAATATTGTGGCTTTTAAATAATAATGCAAATATATTTGAACGTTACTGAGGCCATTACTAAAGCCACAATAAAAGTGATGATCACTTGTGTTTTTGTTATTTATTTGTATGACATTTTTAATATGTGGTATTCAGGGTAGACCATGGGTTAGATTTTGTTTGATTCTCAAAATAGTCCTGCGAGGTGGGTTACTTTGAGAACTAGTAGCTTGCCCATTAGTGAGCATTATGATTGAATGGGGATGTAATACTAGGTTTCCCACAGGGATGGCATCAGGGCTCAGCATCATAAGGCTGCTGCCAACTTAGGGCCTACTGTTGATCCCCAAGACCAGCTTTGTGCCCATAGCCTTCATTATTGGTGGTGATGGAGTGATGGAGTTCGGTTCCATCATTGACACCTGTGGTGACTGGGGGACAGCCCTAGTTCCAGTATGTCTCCCCTTTCCCCTGATCTGAAGCTATGCCAAGGCCAAACTTTGGTAGTGGCTGCATCGTCGCTGGAAAGTTGGTTAAGATTGGGCAGTTACGTTCAGTGACATAATTGGTCCATCCTATTGGATAGTTTAAAACCACCTGGCCACTATCTGTCCTCTGACCTGATCAGGTGGGCTCCAATGCCCAATTGGCTGGTGCATTCAATTCCTGGCAGGGGGCTTGACGATTAACTATAATTTTGGGGAAAACCAGATGAAGACACAAAATATACAAAATGACCTGTCTGCCTGACTATGTGGTCTTTCTGCAATGGTGCTGATTTTGAAGTGTCTCAGGGAAGTCTCTTTCCTATTGACCTTTAGGCTGAGGCTTTCCCTAAGGCAGTGTTTCCCAAACTTTTTCGATCTGCGGCTCCCTTGACCATTGGCGACCATTGGCGACCATTGGCTGCGGCTCCCCATTACATTACATTGATGCCTGTCAATTGGCATTGCATTATTTTCTGAGAGGATTCCGTGTCACTCAGCGGCTCCCCTGGGAGCCACGACTCCCAGTTTGGGAACCACTGCCCTAAGGGAAACATATGGGGAAAAGCAAGGGAAGAAGGGGAGCTCAAGAGCTGACCCTCATTGCTCACAATTTAACTCAGCTCTCTAGCCACTGCACACTACACTGGTTTTAGAAGCAAAATGCTCTGAGCATCTCATTTAAACCCCAAGTTATGTGTTTAGCTCAGGGCATTCTGGGGTTATTGGTCAAGTGATTCAAAGTTGGCATTAATTGAGTTTGGTGGCCCTACCTCAAAAATCTCAGGTTTTTGAGTGCAGCCAGCCATGCAAGCCTAATAACAAATGTTCACGCTAACATTTCTATAGAGGTGAATGTTTTAAAGGGGATTTATTTGATTACAGTACAATTCACCTTATACACTGAGGTAAGCTTCATATTGAGGTGCATTTGGCAAATGTCGCGCTGTGTCAGTAGCAGCCCCATAGCTAGGGAACTCTCTTCCTGAGAATGTCTGTCAAGCCCCCCCCCCCCCCGTCCAGGGGTCAGCTGAAGGCATTGCCTTTTCAAAGAAAGAGGGCCCATGAAAGGCAGTTTGCCGAAGACTCCCTAAAAAGCCAAAGCTGACCCTAATGACCAGTTTTGCTATTTTGGCTCCAGAGGATATGCAGAATGCCTATCATCAGACAATGTAATATGTTTGATAGTGAAAAATCATGCAAGCATATTTGCCTCACAGAGTTCTGTGTAAGAAACAGTGAGAACATACAAAGCTGCCTTTTACTGAGTCAGGCCATTGGTCTGTCTGGTTCTGTACTACAAACACTAACTTGCAGTGGCTCGCCAGAGGTCCAGACAGAGGACTGTCCCAGCCTAGCTGAAGATGTCAAGGAAACTGGGACCTTCTGCGTTCAAAGTATGTTCCCTACCACTGAGCTTATGAATAAAGGCTGGACCAGTGGTGTAACTAGAGTGGAGCGGAGGCAAGTAGTTCTGCAAGACTCCATTACACCGGAGTCAGCGGCCCCTCCCCCTTGCTGTTGGAGCCATTCTGGCAGCAACAGCAACGTGCAGGACACTCCCCTGCCGCTGCCGGAATGGCTCCAACAGCAAAGGGGAGGGGCCACTGACTCCAGTGTAACGGAGTCTTGCAGAACTACTTGCCTCCGCTCCACTCTAGTTACACCACTGGGCTGGACTACATATTACATGTAGGATATGTAGTTGCTGCCAAACTGCTTTTTCACCGTGTATCTCCCAGTAATGGAGCATAGTAATATAGATATAATAATATATCTATAATATTATTTTATTATAGAGTATATTACTCTATATATGAGTAATAGAGTAATAGAAATATAGAGACTCCCAGTAAATGAAGCATGTCACATGATGTCATAACATTCGATGATGTCCTGCCCCCTAAAACAGCAGCCAACCAATTGAACCGCAGAAATGCTGCACATGATGATGTTACATCATAGATGTATTTTACTAGACATTACCAGGGAGACAGATGGGGGAAATGCAGGCTGGAAGCAGCCATGTCCAATAACATCTAGTTAGGCATCCCGAAGTAATAACTGTTTTGGTTGCTTCTTAGAAACACACCTGAGAGGGTACAACATATGTGAGTACTGCTTGTCTCAAGGAAGTATTTTGTAGTATTTTGACACGCATTTTAGTTTTGTAAGAAGAATGTCTTGTGGGGGGCATATTTGGCTGCAAAATGTTGCCTAGCAATGTGACAGAAATTGACATGTGACACGGCTTTCCTACAAATTGGCAGGCCTGCCATATGCTATGAAATCTGGTATATTCGGCACAAACAGTACTTTCTCAAAAAGACAAGGTTTTGGCATCCAGCGTTTGGCACATTTGTCACGGTCAAAACGACGTCACTTTTTATGGGATTTGTACTCCGTACATCAACAGAAAACCTGAAGGAGCTGAAGAGGAAGAAACGGCTTCCACTACATGAAAGATAAACTGTAGTTTGACCCATCTAGCTGGGCAATTAAGCAATTTGTTTCCCAACTAGCATGGAGCAATTGCAGTATTATTATTGCAGTATTATTGGGATTAATATTGAAGCAGTGATCATGAGCAATGTACGAGGGAGAAAACAAAAAAATACTATCAAAGCAATGTATCTTTCCAATAAGTCAAGGTGATTAGATCTCAAATGATAATCTCTGCACCAATAGCTCTTTTGAGAGACCTTGCCTGCAGCTTTCTCCGCAGGGGACTGGCTCCGACAGTGAGGGGGCAGGGCTGCCTCCTGCTCACTCGGTAAAGAGACTACGACGGAGCGTTACTTACAGCCAGAGGCGTGGAAAGACTGGAGCGAACGGAGCAGCGGCTCCAGGCGGCACCGCGGCGCCGGGTGGCTCTGCTCCGCTCGCCCCAGTCTTTCCACTGAGCGAGCGAGCGCTCGCTTGCTCGCCCGCCCGTCCGGTGACACGGGCGGGCGCTCCGAGGCCTTCTCCCCAGCCTCGGAGCCGGAGAAAGCCCAGGAGCGTCCACCACGACCGGTGGACAGGGCTTTCTGAAGGTGGAGCGCTAGTTAGCCTTTTTTGCACATGCGCAACGTAAACGTAACGTAAATGTTTTGCGCATGTGCAAAAAAGGCTAACTAGCGCTCCACCTTCAGAAAGCCCTGTCCACCGGTCGTGATGGACGCTCCTGGGCTTTCTCCGGCTCCGAGGCCGGGGGAGAAGGCCTCGGAGCGCCCCGGTCAGCTGGGCCGCCCCCCCGGAGCGGGGCCGCCCCCTACAGGGGGCGGCCCCGCCCCTTCGGGGCGGCGTATCAGGAGCGGTGCTCCAGGCAGCATCCGCTCCTGATACGCCTCTGCTTACAGCCCCGCCCCTACCAAAGCGACGCCACTGTATGGGTCTCCTCAGACCCACGCCAGCTATATAGCTGGCATAGGTCCAAGGAGAGAAAGGGGCTGGGGCGGGTTGAAACATGGGGGATAGGATTTGGCATGTACATTTTCCACCAAGATCCTCCTGTTCCAGTCCATTCCCCACCCCATGCCCTCCTCCTTCCTGAGCCCAGAACCCCCCCAAACCTCCCCCTTCCTGCCCCCCCAAACTTACCAGCTCCCGTGGAGCCTCCTGGAGCTGTTGCTGTACATGCCACACTCGCTGTTCATGGCAGCAGTCCAGCAGTGCGTCACAGCGGCCCGGTTTTCACACTGCCAGTAAAGTGCCACGCACTACCGGAATGCTAGTTCTGGCAGCGCAAGTCCACAAAAGGATTGGGGCCTCAGATTCATTTGGGCTTCCATCGTTATGATTTCAAAATCAATCTCCGCTATAGTTTGGCATACCCCAGAAAGTTTAAAACTATATGCAACTGATACTAATTGTCCCAAATAATAATAAATGTCCCAACTTATGAAAATGATAAATCAGCTGCTGCCCTCCTGTTTGTGTTGTATTTCTGATGTGATTGCATGTTTCCCTTTTGGTAAACAAAGGCTGGCAATTCTCCACATAGTTAGGCTACTTAAATCCTATTGACTTAAATCAGTGCAGGATGTATCCAAAGTCTATGGGTGCTTCCACTCTAGTTGTTTTCTCTGCAACTGACACTCTTCATTTTCTTGTTTATTTAGGACCATCCAAATCAGAGGTGTTACTAGGGTTTGTGTCACCCAGTGCGAGAACATATCGCATCATCCCTCCCATCCCCATCAACTTTATTTAATATCTAACAGTTTAATATCAAAAGTTGTGGCCAAATAACCGGAAAAAGAAACCACAACTGGCTTATGTCACAAAAAGTGGATTTCCTTCACTTAAAACGGACCAATGAGACTGATTGTTCCGAGAGCCAAAGAGGTGTCATTATGACACAGCCTGGAACCAATAAGGTGTTAGTATGAATCAGCCCTTATTTCTATGTATCAGAGCTAATACTAGAACTCTTATTCATTTGTGTGAGGGCCATCGAGTTGGCCACTGTTTTTTTGTTGGTTACTAATTTGTTGGGTGACCTGTACTATTATATATTAAAATAAATAAATTTAATGGGGGTGATACCATGAGTTACTGCCCCGAGTGACGCAAATCCTAGTTAGGTGCTGCATAGAATCAGAGTGACGATTCTGCTTGCAGCTGAGCATGAAAGAGCAATGCTTCAACTCTGCTAAAGGACCCTAGTGCAGAAGAGCCTGTCTCTGCTATGTCCTTTTATAAGACTGGCAGCACTTCTCTCTTCCCATCCCCTCTTGAGAACCTCATTAAAATACAAGACATAGATGTAGCTGCAAAGCTGTTGTTTACTTCAAGGGAGCTAGCATTGATATGGCTGTCTCTCTACTACTTTTGTGCATCAGATTCTAGACATTCAAACACAGAGACTAAAATAATTAAGGACCTGGCCCTATATACTCCTGCCCCATTTATACCTTTTTTATGTCTTTCAGTGCGCCGATACGCTCCTGCCACCATGGATATTGTATTGCATTAACATCCATGCATGCAGTATAGAGGCAGATGCCTCAGGAATAGATCCTGGAAACAGTGGAGGAACAGCCAGGTTTCCTGTTTTCCAAATCTGCAGGTCCAAACCTGCTGCAGGAGCCAATATAGAGGTTTGAATTTCAGGCCCAAAGCAGACCAATTTGAGGTGCTTTTTACTTATCCAAGGTTGCATGCATCCCTGTATGCATGGCTCAAGATAATCTAATACTGCTGACCATCAATGAAGGGTGGCATATATCCTTGCCATGTTAGTCCTGCAGAAAAAGAAACACAGGGAGAGTTGCCAGCCTGTTCTTTTTTTAAACTGGCTTTGACCTCATCCTGGGTCTTTAATAACAGCCTGAGATGAAAAAAAAAGATAACATATGAAGCTTTCCCTGCCACTTTACCTCTAAGCCAGGCACAGATTTACTTGCTAAATTTCTCAGTGCCAGACTGCTCTTCGAAACCCTGGAACAGGCCGGTAAAAAAATGAGCACCTGTCGATTCGAAAGGACTAGCTGCAATAATCAGGCAGAACTAGATGAGATAATGGGTATGTAAGGGCAGAGGGCATTTTCAAGGGAGGACTGGCAGAAGGGAAGGAAAAATGGTTAAGCCCTCCATGCCCATCCCAATCTCCTTTGCCCCAAACAGGTTTCAGATGCAGAGAAAGGAAGGGGGGAAACGTGATTTTAAACTGTTTGTATTAAGGCACTTGCAGGGCAGAATTGGCTGGTGGACACGGAGTAAAGCAACCCTTCAACCACTTTCTCCTTGTAAGTCTTCTATACAAGGGAAACACAAGGATGGGAACCCCGTGTTTCTCTTGTAATGTCCAGTTTCACCAGGGAAGAACCCAAGAGTTTGGGAGTGGCAAAGAAGGCTATGATTAGTGAATCAATGCACCCACTGTTGCTTGCTATACCAGTTGGAGTCGTCCTTGAATTCTGCCCTCACTCCAGTTATTGTAGATGAGGCTGTGCAAACGTTTGAGATTCACAGAGGTCTTCTTCCTTCTAGCGGAAAAGATTGCTTGAAGACAAATACTTTCTGTGAAGATAGAATACTTACACACACTCACAAAAAAGGCAAGTTATATCACCCTTTCTACGTGATCTGTGTCCTGCCCCTAAGTGATTAAAAAAAATCCAAAGAAAAAGATACCAGGTCCAGTTGGCACTCAGTGACCTTTATAATCCTGAAAAGAAATTAGGATGAAATGCGATTCTGAAACCGTTCTTTTCATTTTCTAAGATCCGGATACTGGTCCCAAAACTTCCTGAAAGCCAGAATTGGAATTCCATGTACTATTAAATGAGTGCTAAAATTAGTGTCTGGAGAAAAGGCAATGAAAGCAGGACACTTTCAAAGGGGACAGAAGGAACTGTGTAATCTGCTTCTCCAAAGGGCAACGTGTAAATCAACACTGTGGCTCTTCTGTGACTTCCTCACAGAGCAAGTACGTGCTGCGTTCCATGCTGCACAATTTAATAGGACGGCTGTTTGGAATCAAACTCCTGAACATCTACACAATGTCTCAGACCAGGGCAGAGAAATGGAAGGCTGCTAAAAGCATACCCCATGATTTAAATCATGAGTTCCCTCTCTCAAATTAAAAACCATTAGTGTTTGTATGTGAGGCTTATATGTACAGTAAGTCCTCGCTTACCGTCATTTCGCTATCCGTTATTTTGCTTTAATGTTGTCCTCGGTGCCTGCAGCTGCTTCCTGGTCCTATTCGCGTCCCAGAATGCCTTGCAGGTTGCTTCTGCAAGGCATTCCGAGGCGAGAACAAAGCCAAGGAAGTGGGTCTCGGTCCCGCACAAACCAGAAGTGGCTTTGCAGCACGCAGCGAGCCCACCAGAGCCCCCTGGAGGGTCACTGAGCCCGCCAGTGAAAACCAGGTTCGTTATACAGTATTTCACTTAGAGTCGCCGTTTTCAGGAACCTGAGTGAGGACTTCCTGTATTGTGGAAACTGCAGTTGATACAGAATGCAGCAGCTAAGACGCTTTGTGATGGCTGCTGGCCAGATCGCATTGCACCTATGCTCTGTGGACTGTCCAGTCTTTTGTTGCATTGTCAATATTATATTTCTGCTTAATTTGAGGCATTCAGGAGACATGGATCTATACATGGGTACGTGATGCGAGGTGCCTGCCCAGAGAGCGAAGGGCTAGACCAGTAACGTGACCAGTGACCAATTCTTTGCCAGAATTGCAGGCAAGAGACCACCACAGGACAGGAAGGCCACACTTTTGAACCATGTAACCATTCCATCCTTCCTTAATTGGTCCATGCAGTCCAAACACTCCAAATTTGAATGGAGATTTGTTTACTCCTTAGGTTCAGATGGAGTTTTCATGCCTCCAAATTTGGATGAAGCCTATCAACTCCAAATGCTGCTGGAACAGCATATTCAGTAGCTTGTGACCATAGTCATCTCCTAAGAACTCCTGAGTTTGGGAAAAACAACCTTTGTAAAACCTATGGTCCAATGCTATGGGCCTTGTACAACAGCAGATCTTTTGATCCGCTGTCGTAAAATACCCAGTGACAGCGCAAGTGTCGGGCTGCCATCGCATATGATGAAGCTGCTGGTGGAAATGGCCAACCGCCCCCCATCAGAACCATCCAAATGCCACAACAGAGTAGGTAGGTCGGGGATTGGTGGGCAGTTTGTGTCCTGTTTTCCTACTTTTACTAGTCCTCTCATCAGCTTCTTTTTCCTACCTTGTTGTTCTGCCTGTGTAACAGTGGCTGCAGTTCTTTCCGTGTTACAGTAAAGTTCTTAACAAAGCTCAGTGTTGCTATGTGTGGGACTGATTGATTCCCTCAGCTCTGCTGACATCTTTCCCAATCAAATCCTGTGCCACTGTCCACTGTACAAGATCCCTGCACGTGATTTTTTTTACATCATGCACACTTTACACATGTTTTAAAAAGCACTGCTAGTAACGGTTTCCCAGCACAATTCAAGGTGCTGGTTATTGCCAATAAATCTCTACATGGTTTGGAGCTGGGGACCTGAAAACCCATCTCCACCAGTAGCAAGTGTCCTGTAACAAGTGTACAGTGACGTATTTTGGTCTTTCAACTGAATTACACTGGAAAAGAATCTAAGGAGAAGAACATGTATTTTAAAGTGGAAAACCACACTTCCATCAGACTTTGAATGGTAAAAAAAATCAGTCAATTTGACTTGGAACAGTTTATTGTCCACAAATGATATATAATATCAGATTCAATTCCTCAGAGATCAATGATGAAATGATAGATAGCATCTGACTTTGCAATGCCTTAAAAGCTTTTCTAATATTACTATAATTAAAGTCATCAAGCTTCTTTATGAAGTTGTGCACGACTATCTGTGCCAAAAAGATACCTTTTCATTGGCTGCTGCCACGAGGTTCCTATTGCTTCCTAACATTTTCTACTCTGAGCATATCAAGGGACATGAAATTCTTGGATGGTGACTGCATTGGACTCATACTTGGTTTCCAGAATGCACAGGAGAGCTATGAATGGTGCTCATATGCAAGCCAGGGGGCCCTTTTGTGACTGATACTTAACACGGAGTTCCCCAAAGTGTCATTTTGGCAGTGAACTTAAATGCATGCTTGGTGCTCCTGCCAGGAGTATTGAAAAAGGCATTGCGCTTCAGTCTTTTAGACCAGAGACAGACGTAACCTTTGAAGAGTGGCAGGGGTGGTTTAATTGTGCCAACGCTGTCTCCAGTTTGTTTCTGTATGGTCTGTCCAAACTGGTTCTGCTACTTGTCAGCATGGTTCCAGTTGAACATGGAAAACCCTGTCCCTCTTCTCCAGAAAAGAGACAAATGGCCCAATTCTAACCACCACTTGCACCAGCAGAATGCGAGTTCTGCTAGCGCACGCTGTTGCGAAAATACTGTAAAGCGCTTTGTGACACTGCAGGACCTTGCCTCAGCGACAGGAAGGCCAGAGCCTGCTGGCACCGGTGGGCGCACAGACACCCGCTGGAGCAGATAAGTCCATGCAGGGGGCAGAATGGGGTGGGTATGGGCAAGGAAGGAGCTGAATGGGGCAGGGAGAGGGTGGTGATAAGGGCGAGGGGTGGGAGGATCAGGCCCAGGAGGGGGCAGGATTAACGGCGCACTGTATCCTATCCCCCTTTCTGGGCCTGATCTGCCAACATGGATCATCAGCACGGACTCGCACCAGCTGTAGAGCTGGCGCAGATCCAAGTTGACCCGTTGTTGTGCATGCTTAGGCTTACCCTGGGGCAAGGGGACAAATGTCCCCTTATTACCCCAAGGAGACCTCCAGCATGCAAAACTCCCCTGCGGGATGCAGCGTAGCCCATGCCAGCATCAAGTTAGGATTGGGCTGAAAGGCTGACTCAGCTGTTGTGTATACAGCTCCTGAGTGCCTGTTTGCTTGTACCATGACCCATTGAAGGCAGAGCTGGAGCTGGAGTTCACATCATGCAAGCTACAAGGATGCCACCAAAGCAGCAGCCCTGGTACGAGCTCCGCCTTCCCTGCTGCAATGTCTAGGAGCACTTACCGTGTGATGCAAGGTTGTCACAGGGCTCAGTGACACTCCAGGAGAAACACAGGAGTCCTACTCAGTGGTTGTACTAACCACAGATACTGTACCAAGGTGCAGCATCCACAGGTGCTTGACCCAACCCCCCACCCTTGCACTGACATGATTCTAAGTTCTGCCCTGTGACAACCACAAGTACAGTGTGTGCCTGCACTGCAGTAACAAGCAAACTATCTGGGAGAGAGCCTCCCTGTGATAAAGCACACTGGGAGCCCAGATCAGTGCATCCAGGGTGAGGAACGTGTGTGTCAAGGGGAGTGAGAGTGTGCTGGTGAGGCCTGGCATCCAGTGTCCCTATTTACAGGGAGATCGCCGGGACAGGTGGGGCTACTATGGAACACATCGGTGGTGGTGGAGGTGGACCTCAATGCAATGCTCACTTGCGTCGTGCAACTGCGGAGACACTCACAATGTCTCTCACATGGAGGATCATCTTTCCCTGGCTACAGCATTTATAACTGCAGACCGATGCCGTACTCCTGGTCAGCATGGGTCGGGGCTTTAAATCTCATCAGCGCGAAAGGCAGGGATTTGGGGCATACACTCAGTGCAGAGTCCACAGTGAGCATATTGTCTGAACAGGGTTAGAGTTTTCAGCAAAACTGACAATGCGTATCCCAGTTATTTATTTATTTTTTTATTTTTCACGTTTTTATACTGTCCTTCCTCCAAGGAGCTCAGAGTGGTGTACATATTTCCTCCCCTCCTTTTTGTCCTCACAACAACCCTGTGAGGTAGGTGGGACTGAGAGATAGTGACTGGCCCAAGGTCACCCAGGAAGCTTCGTGGCTGAGCGGGGATTTAAACCTGGATCTTCCAGGTCCAAGTCCAACTCCCAAACCACTACACCATCCTGGCTCCCTAGTACCAGTTAGAGAACAACATAGTGGGATAATGTCAGGCCATGGGGAAGTTTTACTACATAGTACTGGAGCAGGGGTGGGGAAAGTCATCCGGCAAGATCCAAACCATCATTACGAATTCATTACCTACCCTCTTTACATAGTATTCCCCTGCTTTTGGGCTGAACCATTCACCATGGTCACACAATTAAAAATCCCAAAACTAGCTTAGCTGAAGGAGAGGGGAAAAAACTTCAGAATCCTCTCAGGTTTCCAAAAATGATTTAAAATGTTGCTAAGCAAATGACCATCTTCTGGAATGGAAGCTGTGTTTTCTACCCTTTCACTTTGAGAAAATTCAGACATCCAGGAAAAGCAATTAGTACAGTCCCAATGGGGCCTATACCATCTCAGAATACAGGCAGGGAGTCATTTGTTTGAAAGCGCCCTCCACACTAAATGATTGGTACGGAAAAACTTACTCGTAGGAGGAAGACTTGTTCCACAGTGCAGGAAGACTCTGATATGGGGAACTGCCAAGCAAGTATAGTAGTCTTCTATCAGCCCAGTCCTAGGCATGTCT
The DNA here is from genome assembly GCA_026170595.1 of Plestiodon gilberti rubricaudatus. Lineage (NCBI taxonomy): Eukaryota > Metazoa > Chordata > Lepidosauria > Squamata > Scincidae > Plestiodon > Plestiodon gilberti. The sequence goes on along the minus strand of JANXHW010000005.1, from coordinate 78,332,693 downwards.
ACTCAGAAGTAAGCCTCATTGGGACATGCTCCCTGGTAGGTGTGTATATTAGGGTGCCCAGATTCAATAAGGGACAGGGTGCCTATACCTTATTAAATCTGGGCACCCTAGCGTATATAGAATTGCATCCTATGTGTAGTCTGAGGTGGTGGAAGCACATGAAAAGGACATGTGAAAGACATTCAAGGACATGAAAAGGACATGAAAAGGACATCAGGGGTAGGCTTACCAGATTTTCCCGGTTCTAAACAGGGACACCCCCCCCCAACAATTAATCAATCAAATAATTAAATGAACAAGTAATCAAAATAAATTTTAAAAATCTTTGGGGGGGGCAAAGTGCCCTTTTGCCACCCGAAGGGCAGCTGAAAATTTAAATTATTTATTTATTTTAGTTAGCCAAATTAATTAATTAAATTGACTTGCCTGTCCTGTCCCGCCACCACCATTCTGCCGCCATCTTTGCCTCCAGCCGCGGAGGCAAAAAAAATCAATCAATCAATCAATCAATCAATCAATCAATTGTTGGGGGGTCCCAGTTTAGAACTGGGAAAATTTGGTAAACCTATTTATTGGGCAAGATTGCGGTCTGTGTGGACTTTGATTTTTAAAGTGACCCTATATGAAATTGGCCAAGATCACTAGGATTTTTAAATTGTATATATTATTGGGGCAAGATTGAGGTCTGTGTAGACTTTGATTTTTAAATTGGATTGTTTATTACCTGCAAGGCCCCTCCCCATATGTTTGAGCCCAAGTGGGGTGATTAATTAGGTTTACATAATATCTGTATTGAGATGATAGGATGGCTGCTGCATGTCATGTTCTTGTTTTATAATGATTATTGTGTTTAATAACCAATCCCCTGTCCTATCTGTGTCAATTCCCAGCATGGAAGTTTGGTTGGGTCCTTGTCTGTGTAGCACAATTGTCCTTTTGTTCATTTGGAGTGGCCCTGTGTTTGTGGTGACTCAGAGGTTGTGGGAATGACACCTTTCTGCAATCCTCCTATCTCCTGCCTGTTTCTCTCTCTTGTATTGTGATTGTATTGAATCAACCACTCAATCAATTAAACAAACAAAACTTGTGGTAGGGCTTATCTATGAACAATAGCAAAACCACAGCAATAAGTATTTATGACATAGCAAAATTATTTATGACATGGCTTTCAGGGATGAAATATGTCCAAGACTGAGGAGAGCACAAGTGGAGGCAGAAGATGGCCCAACCTACATAGTCTTCTCCTATATGGATGCATCCTATAGTATCAAGTCAGTCAAGCTTGACCCATTGTCCAAACAAAATATTTTTATCGAATTAAAAATTCGCATGTTGCCGGGAAACTCCGTCGTATTCAAAAACAATTTATTTCAATGAATAAATAGATGTTAAAACATATCTTGACGTTTCGCGCACGTACATTCGTGGCATCATCAGAAATCCCCTATAACGCCATTTGAGACACTTTTAAAGACCATACCCGGATGTAAACCCCTCTCCTGTGTAACCGAAGGCAATCATTAACAGCTGATCAAAACACAACCCTAAGGAAGCCGCAGCTTACAAGCTCGTTCTGCGAGGAACGAGCGCTCACCTTGTACAACACACATGAAATCTGCATAACTAAAACAGCACGGGTCATTGGAAAACCAGCAATGTAAAACGACTTGCAGAGAATTGTAATGAGAAAGTTAAAACCACACACAGGGGGACGACCCATTTTTTTAAAAAAATATTTTTAGTAGTTTCTCAATTTTTCATGGCCAGAAAAATATGGCCAAAATATTTTAATTTTTTTTCTGTGGTTGCTGAGCAACTGACAGTTGGTGCGGAATGTTCATTTGTAAGAAGGTGGGGGCTGCAGACTCCCTGCAACTGCTTTCTGTCTGATGGAGGAGGTCTTCCCCTGGTCTTGTCATGATAGGAACTCAGGGCAGGAAGAGATGGCTAAGCCCACAGCTTTCCCTTTTCCCTTTGCTCTGTTCTAGGCTGAAGCAACCATGAGGAACTCCAAGAGAAATTTGTGGATCTCCACCATCTCCACCATCCAAGAGGAAAAGTCACAGGCAGTAGGCAAAATGCAGAGGTAGGTGGTTTTGGAAGTCAATTGAACCAGGAAATGCAGCCATCACTCAGATTGCTTCAAACAGGTTGATAGCAGCCTTCTAGCAGGAGAAGGAAGGGAATGGCAAAGAAACCCTCTCTCTGGTCACAGGGACTTGTTGGGAGGGCAGGGGAGGATGAAGGACTTTGGGGGTTCCATCTTGTGGAAATCTGCAAGACAGCCACAGAGGATAGGCAGCTTAGTCAAGGAAAAAGAGCAAAGAGGACACAAGCGAGATGGGGAGGTTGGAAGGAACCTGCGGGAGACGGGTTGAACACATCCTGCTAGGATCTCATCAGCTATTTTCTCCTTGGTCTTTTCCAGCCACTGATAGAAGAAACCTCTCAATAGCCAAAGACAAATGAAATCTTGACACGGACTTCATAAAAAATGAGGTGAGATATATCTTTGTGAGAATACTTATCCAAATCTATAAAGCACCGCCAGGATAGAGCAGTGTAAGGATGGGCCACGTCAGGAAGTGACATTTCTAGGTCAAACAAATTGGGGTAATTCATTCTTCACTCCTTTTTTCTTCCATACAGATGACATCAGACAAGAACATATGGAAGAAGACGAAGAAAAGTCGAATGTCCATTTCTCAAACCTTCCAGCTTTTGAAAAGGAGACCATTGGAATCTGCCATCTTGCAAAAACCACAGGAACCGTTGAGTTCCTTGAATCACTGGCGTCACTGCAGGGGGGCGGAGCTCTAAGTTCCTCCGTGATCCGAGCCTCCGTTACACGGAGGAACGAAGCACCCCGCCCCCGCGCCTTCCGAACCAGTCAAGGCAGTGAAAACAACGCGCAGGAGACTCCCTGCACGTTTCGTTCTGCGCATGCGCGAAAAAAGGATAAATAACGCGGCGACGCAGTGGGCCTTCTTCAGAAGGCCCTGGCCCCCGGTCGTGGTGGACGCTCCGGGGCTTTCTCCAGCTCCGAGGCCAGGGGAGAAGGCTTCAGAGCGCCCGCCCGCGTCACCGGGTGGGCGCGCGCTCCGGAGGAAGGGGGCCCGATGCCACCCGAGTCGTGGAGCCGCCCAGAGACGCTGCTCCACCGGCTCCACTCTTTCCACACCTCTGCACCCACTGTTGATTTGATGGTGGCACCTTGACTTAGTGCGGTTGTCTGGTTTTGGAGGCCGGGAAGGAATTTTTGTTCAGCCATCGTTTGGCTCTGTTGGGTGGATTTTTTGCCTTCCCTAGGCGGGGTGTTTACTATTTAACCATTTCTAGTTCTATTTGGCACTGATTGGCTGATTTGTATTTTAATAGTCACAACTGAACAATTTCTGACCAGTGTGAAGGGAGAGTTGAGTGTGTGGATTAACTAATTAATCCACTAATTAAAGGCTGGAACGACTCTGGGAGACCAGTGAGTACGTGGCCGGATGGGAGGACTGGAGCCTGACAGCAGACAGGCCAAGAAACTCTGAGTCAAATCAATCCAGCCGAGTCATGTGGTTCCGCCAGGAAATAACCCCACCTGTTGTAGTTCTTGGGGAGAGACGGAGGAGGGAACAATTGTGGCTGGGATGCCAGCAGGCTAATTTCCCCCTTCCCCACTTTTTGCATCAGGAATTTAGCTCCACCCTGGTCCTTAGGTATGCTGTTATTGTGTTAATAAAGTTGCGGCCAAGTGTCTAATCCACATACAGTTGTGTTGTCTCTTATTTACCTCTGCAAAATACAGAAGAATTTCTGGCCATTAGAGAAAGACCATCATTTTTGCTCTTGTCACTTCTGAGTTATATTGAAGATCCAACACCTAAGAAAACCAGCAGGAATGGTTGGATTCATTGGATTATAGCAACTGGCATTAAGATAACACAAACATGTAGGGAACACCAGGGGCGTCACTAGACGCGCGTCACCCTAGTGCGGGGACGCGCGTCACCCCCCCTAGGGGCGCGACGTTATAGGCGCGGGGGGAGGGGGCCACCCGGCTCCCCCCCCGCATCGCGTCGCCCCCTCCGGACGCTCTGAGGCCGGCCCGGGAGCCGGCCTCGGAGCGTCCGAACCCGTCGGCGCTCCAGGGCCTTCTGAAAGAAGGCCCAGGCAGCGCGTCAATCCGGGTATTTTCCGGATTTTCGCGCATGCGCAGACCCGTTTTGAGGGCTTTTTGCCCTCAAAACGGGTCTGGGCATGCGCGAAAATCCGGGAAATACCCGGATTGACACGCTGCCTGGGCCTTCAGAAGGCCCTGGAGCGTTGACGGGGTCGGACGCTCCGAGGCCGGCTCCCGGGCCGGCCTCGGAGCGTCCGGAGGGCGACGCGCGTCACGGAGGTGACGCGCGAGGGGGTGCGCGCGTCACCCCATGACGCGCGTCACCCCCTGGCGGCCCGCCCCCCCCGCCACGCTCCAGTGATGCCAGTGGGGAACACTCTGAAAGTTTCACTACCATCAACATCAAAAATCCGGAGCAAGTGGTAGATAGTAGTGTCATACCAGAAACAACAAGTCAGGACTGGCCCTTAGTACCATTTTACAGCTGGATATGGGCTGTGCCAAATGGCAGTTTTACAATTATCTGGCCCAGTATCCTTCTATTTATGTACAGTAATTATTCTGCAAAAAGATCTTTGAGATTAAAAAAACACAGTTTACAAGTGAGAAAGCAAATATGTGTTCATCTGGAATATTACAACCCATGCATTTTTTGATGGAATAAAATGTTTGTTTCCAGAGAACAATATCTTGCATATATTCTGCTCTGTAGTGCAGAACTACCAATTAAATCAAACAACTGCTAAAAATAGTTGATTGACCAGGACTTGTCTATTTTTAGTCTCAGATAATTAGGGTTCTGGGGGGGGAGTTGTGAATATATTAAGTAGCATTTTTAAATCAGTCATGGAACATTTAATGAAACAATCTCCCCCTTGTAGTTTTCCTCGTTTAAAAACTGTTTATAAAAAACAGACTTTTCTAACCGTGTCTTTCACATGGAATGGCAGTTACACACTGTCAATTATTTTATCCTTTCTTAAGATCCTCTGAGGTAAGTGGTTTCTTATGCAACAAAGAGCCAAATTGCCACATGTCACATGAGAGGACAAGGAAACCAGGCGATGCCTTAGATAAACGGGAATTTTACAGGGTTTCAGTTGTTGTTGGTGGGCACACCAGCAGTGAGTGAAATCACCCTCCTATTGAAGGGGCAATATATTAGTTTAGAAGTTCCGTATAAGCAACCCACACAAGTGCCACATTTCCTGAGCATCTGTGTTTCATGACACCTTCAGACCCCCTAGATTTCCTCGGGAAGGCCTCTAGCTTCCTCTCTGTGAAGTCAAAACCTAGAAAACTACCTCAGTTGTGCAACATCGCGGAGGCCCCAGCGTGAAACGGAATGGTAGCTTCAGTTGGGCTGTATTTCACTTTGAGGTAAACAATGTAACATTCAGAAGAATGCCATAGATAGCTGATGCTGCTGAGCCACAAACCTTGGGATAGCATATTCATTGTTGAGTTGGAACTCAAAACTCACCGGCCATAGATTCAGAACCCTGGTCGCTGGAGTAGGCCAAGGTAGAGTAGAGTAAAGAAGCTGCAGTCAGTGAAGAAATTGGGAAGGTCTGGGTATACATATGAGTGCCTAAGAGACCCTTACAGTCCTGGCCATAATTGGACCCACTGAACCTAGTGGATTCTTATACATGGGAGATTTGTTCTGTGCAAGTCCTAGCACAGCCATGGGCTTTGTGAATTATTTTGGGAAAGCTTCTTGTTTCAGTTTCCCATCTGCAAAATGGGAATAATCATGACCTACTGCAGTACTTCTGAGGAAGAATGAGATAAGAAGTGCTGTTACCCTGCTTAAGGATGGGGTGGTGGTGGTGGTGGTGGTGGTGTGTGTGAGTGAGTGAGTGAGTGAGTTAGTTAGTTAGTTAGTTAGTTCATAGTTCAATAAGGTTCCCAGGTCATAGCCTAGGCACATGATATGGCCACCTTGCTGAAGTTAAACATGGAGTAGTGATCATCTTGAACCTCTTTGAACTCTACCTTGAGTTCCGTGATGAAAGATTAGCAGGATATAAATGCAATGCAGGCACCTCTCATTTTTCGTGGGTGTTACGTTCTTGAAAATCAGCATGTATCTCAAAAACACATAAATTAAAATATTTTTACCATAAGAAAGTATGTAAACAGTGCTGGTTACAGGAAAAGTCATATAACAGTTATGTTGAAGACTGGTGACTTCTGCTTGCCCAAGATGGAGTAGGTGGAAGGTTGAGGAGGGAGGCTAGTGGGAGAGGGAGGCTACTGATGTTGATGGCTGAGAAACCAAAGATGCTGCTTAAGGAAACTGAGAAAGCGGTAAGTGGCAGCTCTGTGAACGCTGTCACACACATGGCACATGCGCAGAAAGTTTGACCATGTTATTTATTTAATTTGCCCATGTAAATTAATGCCCTGCTAATGCAGCAGGACCAATGGAGCATGCGCTGCATCCTCCGGGGGGGGGGGAGGCAGTTGCAGAGGTCACCTCAGGGTAAGGGAACTTTTTTTCCCTTACCCTGGGGAAAGCCTCTGCTGTCCCAATGGGTCTCCTCAGATCTCCTCATCCATTTTCCTGGTGCAGAACCAAGGAGACTAAGGGAGAGGGAATGAGGATAGGATTCTGGCATATGCTGTTGCCACCAGAATCCATCCCCTCCCTCCCTGCCCCAACTCCCACCTTTCCCACCCAACTCCCTTTCCACCCAGACACTCCCCTGTCCCTCCGCCTCTCTGCCCTGTTCCTCCCAGTGCCCACTCCCTGCGCCAGCTTACCTGCACTCCTGCCAGTAGTAGGCTGCAGCAGTGGGCCACTGCCACTGCCACCGTTTGCAGCGGCAGTCACAAAATGGCCGCCGGCAGTGCACACAACACACCGCCATATGGCCATTTACAACAGCGGAACCTCTGTTCCGCTGTCATAACATTTAGGTAGGACTGGGCCATGGATTTTGGTATTAATTAAACAAGTGCATTATTTCAAAAACGTCTGAATCAAACCCATGTAAAACAAGAAATACCTGCACATATCTAATTAAAATAAATCTATTTTAAAGGCACTGAAATATATTACACAATAGCTTCTTTATCCTACTCTGCATAGTGTACTGGATATTGCTTGATTTGTAGCTGTTTGTTGCTGTGTGTTTAAATACGCAGGATCTTAAAGAAAACATGTGCTTATGGAAATCACATATCAAATGACCCTTGGTGTGTCTGCTCAAGTACAGTACTCGCTTTACCAAATCGCCTTTCATTAAGAAGAACCCATTCAGGATTCATAGCGTAAAAAAAATAATCTATCAATTCCCCCTCCCTTCAAAACCCAGACTCCTTTTTATTATAAAAGCACTTGAATCTTGTATGCAAGACTTCAAAGTCAAGAAGCATGACAAAGTCCATTTGCCTTTGGACGCTTTGAAGTGTTCACAGCAGCCACTCTTTGAGATTAGAAAGTGGTGATTTAAAGCAGTATATTTTAAGTCCCGTGTAACAGAAAGGCAGACAGATAATTGTTTTCATGGCTGTGTTTTGGAGACAGCTCCATCTTTCCCATGACAGAAGAAAGAGCACATGCAAGTAGCTGAAAGACTAGACATGGGGCAGGTGGAAGGTGCTTGATTGGTGCATAGAACATGGGGAGGAGCACCTGGCCAGGTTATCTGTGACATCATCACCTATGACAGAAGCATCACATTATAGAGGGGAAGTTGCAACATCAAAATATATGACCCCTGAACCAGTAAATGGAAGGTGTTGAAAGCCCTGATCAGCCCTATAATGACCAGCCCTGATCAGCCCTATAATGATCAGCCCTGATCAGTCCGATAATATGAACCCTTAAGTGCTTCCCCTGTTCCCCATTCATTTTAATAGAGAGAGCAATTCAGATTATAGATTCTCAGTTGAGGGAGATCAGCTTCCTCCATAGAAATGACTCAGGGACACACAACTTATATTTATTTATTTATTTATGTATTTATATACCGCCTTTCTCATCATCAGATTTCTCATCAGATTTATTCAAGGCGGTTTACATAGGCAGGCTATCCTAGACCTGATAAGGGTCTTTATGATATTGTTCTATTCATATATAGAACCTTCCATACTCAAGATGTTTCTCTTCTGAGTGTAGCTCTCCTTCCGGTTTGTGCTCTGTGTGAATAGGGGAGCTTTGTTTACATCATTGCACAATAATGTTTTTTAATTCATATCAAGCACTTAATGCTTCATATAATGAAACCGAAATAAGGGATTTAGGAAGGGAGGCAAATTTGTGAATTTCTTTCTATTGTAGGCTTTAACATAACCACTTTAGAGAATGATTTAATTGACTCAAACCACATTTTCCCCACTATACAGTACTTAAGGCTGCTATGCAGGTAACATTTCAACCCTGAAAGCCACTAAATCAGGAGAATAATTCTTCTAAGCCTAAACTAAGTCAAACTAAGCCTGAAAACGTGATTGTTGTGCATTAGAGAGGCCCTTTGATGATTATTTATATCAGACCAATCCCCATTGAAGTCAACAGGGCACTCAGCAGATATGTTCTACAAGGATCAAAAATTATGTGTGTTTTTTCCAGATGCTGCCTTAATTTCTAAGCTCTGGTAGCTCATATGTGGCAACAACAATCAACCCCATATGTCAATGGGCTTACCACACAGTAAATGATTACACACTGAACTTTGCTTTCATGAACACACAGGGTTGGTTTACATTCTAACCAGCCTGATGATCTTTCTATGGTGAGAGAGACTATCTCACCACAAGTGGCTTAAATGATTTCACAGCCTGCGGAGGGGCTCACCTCTTGCACGTAGTCCCTGGCTCAGGGTACAGAGAACCTCTATCCACCCATGGCCTTTTGCCATGGTCTGAACCACAGAAACCCTTCTTGTCTCTCATTCACCCAGCTTTCCTCCTTTCTCCTTCCTCCCCAATATCCTAAAAGTCCCGGATTTTCAATCCCAGATCTCCCTGGATAACCCACATAATTTCTTGTGCTCCCTGAGGCATCTGGTGGGGCCACTGTGTGATACAGGAAGCTGGACTAGATGGGCTTTTGGCCTGATCCAGCAGGGATCTTCTTATGTTCTTATGTTCTTATAATTTCCCTACGTCCTTCCTCTCCCTCCTCTTCCCCTTTCTGCGCTTGCGCCATTAAGAATCTCTTTTCCTTTTAAGGGTTTCCTTTCTCCTCCCCTCCTCCTCTCTCTCCTCTATAGCAACTGCTTGTGCTTATCTGCGTGAAAATTTTGACTCTCCTTTTCTATTACTGTAAACGTATCCTCACAATAAAAGTTTGTGTGTTGCACCTTTCACCCTCATCTCTTTGTCATTCCCCATTGAACCAATGAGCTGTTTCATTGGCCATTACACAGGACCCTAGCACACAGGTTAGTTTTTCCCCATGTGCACAGGTTACGAATCTTTAAAACCACGTCCACACCTGGTAACCCATCTCTTTAGCGGTGATCCACTTCTCCAAAGAATAATTTCCAGCGAAATACCTCCCCCTCCCAAACTGAAGGTTCAAGGGATGGATTATTGTGTGGAAGTTGAAAGGCAGATTCTGTTCATCCTTTGTTCCTATGATTTTTTTCACAATTCAAAGTCACTTTATTTACAGCATGCTCTGCCGCTCTAAAGTGTCGCAAATGGGCCATAAAGCTCATTTGTGACAACTCAGAAGTAAGGGCCTCCGGTGAGGAGGCTGACAGCCCTCACTACCCCAGCGGACTGTCCCTGCGCCTACTGGTGAAGGGGTGGGGGGACGGCAAACCAGGCAGTGAGGGAAGGGGACCATTGGCTGAACTGGGTGGGGATATTGGCAGCGCACTCCGCCGATATCCCCAGCCCTTTCCTGGCCTGGTTCGACCTTACTCCACTGCCTCAGATGCACTGGCGTCGCTTCGGAAGGGGCGGGGCTGTAAGTAACGCTCCGTCGTAGTCTCTTTACCGAGCGAGCAGGAGGCAGCCCCGCCCCCTCACTGTCGGAGCCAGTCCCCTGCGGAGAAGGCAGCAGGCAAGAGACTGCCTGCTGCCTTCTCCGCAGGGGACTGGCTCCGACAGTGAGGGGGCGGGGCTGCCTCCTGCTCGCTCGGTAAAGGGACTACGACGGAACATTACTTACAGCCCCGCCCCTACCGAAGCGACGCCACTGCTCAGATGCACGCCAGCTTCAGAGCTGGCGTGCATCCAAGGAGGCCCATAGGCCCTGGGCTTCCCTATACTCGGGGAAGGGAATGAACAGGCAGCCAGGGACCTGGATAGGGTACGGTGGCCGGCCCTTTAGGTCGGCAGCCATATCGTACACAGGACTGCGCTGTTAATTTAGGAAATAATCCAACAGCCAGCCACCACACCCTCACACATTTAGCCTATGAGGGTTAAAGGGGGTCTCACCCTGCCTTTTAGAAAGTTCTAGAAGCTGGCACAGAAATAGATAAGTGTGCAACATGCACCTACATGTACATGTTACGTCCTTCACATAAAGATAAAACACATTCAAAAGCATGAATGAATGCAACTCAGGGAGAGACCATCTATTCAAAGATCTATGATAACTGGGATGTTTTGGCTTTCTTCAAAGAGGACTCAGTGTGTGTGAACCTTTGTTTACACATTATCTGAAGTCTTTCCAAACACTCTGATATTCAGCATAGGGTTGCCTAATGGATATGTAGTCTGAAAACAAGCTTTCAAGAAACATGGTTCAATGAATGACTCTCTTTATACTGTACTAGTTAGGTAACATGATATTTCAGCTACAACACTTTGAACCAAAGAGACTTTGGGAATATTTATTATGATTTGTATTCCATCAAAAACAGAGTTCACATGCAAGATGCTTCAAGCAGTGTTATCATGTAAAAGCCTTCCCATGACCTATTTCCCTTTAAATCACTGGTAGCGTTTTCCCTCAGTAGAATACGCATTACACCAGAGGTCCTTAACATTTCGTGCCTCATGCACCCCCAGGAGAAAATGGATCATGTACCCCCTCATCTCTATCTAACTAGTTAGCTAGCTTAGTTAATTTCTATTGTTTGCTATTTTCCCATTTTCCTGAAATGGCATTGAACGTACATGGAAAAAAATGGAACTTCAAAAACTATTCAATTTCAATCATATTTTTAAAAAAGTGTTGATATAAAAGAATATATAATTAAAAATAGATAGAAAATGTGAAGATATAACCCCCCCACACACACAAAATCAATTGAATTGATTAAAACTGATAATGGAAAAATCAATGAGAAGCCCAAAACAATAAATATTGCGGCCAAGAAGAAAATATATTATCCCGGCCTAGGACCGTTATACCTCAAGGTCCGCATTCTCCCATACAATCCTGTTTGTCCCCTTGGCTAAGATAATCAGGGAGGGCCCTTCTTAGGATACTGCCACCATCTAAGGCCAGAGGGATGGTGGCAAGATGTAGGGCCTTCTCAGTTGTGTCACCACACTTCTGAAATCGGTTGCCAGAGGAATTGAGGACAGCCCCCTCACTTCATGGCTTTCGGCAGGGGTAAAAGACCTATTTGTTTTGTCTGGCATTTGAGGAGGGAGGAACCACCTAGGAGCTACCTGGGACCCATTTTTCTTTCCCTGTTGCTGTTGTATGCTTGTTTTTACTGTTAATGCTGCTCTGTATTTTTTTTTAATTATGGATTTTTTTAAATGGGTTTTATTTGTATTAGTGTTTTGTTTTGTTTTGTTTTGTTTTGTATGTTGTACACCGCTTTGAATTTTTAGAAAAGTGGTATATAAATATTTTTTATAAATAAATAAATAAATAAATAAATAAATAGTTGACTTTTGTTGGCCCATCAGTAGTTGGGGGCACATTCAAACCAAATTCAAAATGTTTTTAAAAAATATCCTCATCTAATCACAAAAGAAAATGGGTATGAAGATCATTTTTTTTCTTATTTCTGGGAGCACCTCACTCATCTCCCAGACCCCCTTCACACACACCCTAGGGGTGCAGGCCCCACAGGTTAAAAATGCCTGGATTACATAATGTCCTTGCTTCCCAACCAGTATACTCTGGAAACCCTGTGGTGCCAATGTAATTCAAGAGTTGAATTGAGGAAGCAAAGGAACCCCCCCCCCCGAGTCTGCTAGAGCCCCACCACCACCACCACCACCATAGGCTGGCACTCTTCCATACCTGGATTTCTCCCCTTTCCTTCCCCAGCCTTGAGATCCATTCTCCTGCCCTACTCACCATCCTACTTTCAGAAGGTGGAACAGGAGAAGCTGCTGCTATCTTAGCTTGCTTTGCACAGGAACATCTTTCTCCTCTAATCTTCCCCCAGCTAAATGAGTTGGTCCACCGGAATCTCAACATACAGAAGATCCCTGGGATTGACCCAAAGACTGACCCTATTGGCTGGGGATGGGTGAATTGGAGGACAATTGCCAATATGAGCTGTAGTTATTTATTTATTTTTCACATTTTTATACCGCCCTTCCTCCAAGGAGCTCAGAGTGGTGTACCTATTTCCTCCCCTCCTTTTGTCCTCACAACAACCTTGTGAGGTAGGTGGGGCTGAGAGATAGTGACTGGCCCAAGGTCACCCAGGAAGCTTTGTGGCTGAGCGGGGATTTGAACCTGGACCTTCCAGGTCTAAGTCTGACTCCCAAACCACTACACCATCCTGGCTCTGTTGTACATGGGCATCTCCTTCTCCCCTGGCTAATCAGTCTTGCTTCCAGAGCCCTCTCTTCACAGAGGACCCCTGGCAGCACATCCCTGTAAGGAGCTGCTGTGCAAATCACAGCAGCCTACACAAAATCTAGAGGTACATGGTGACTTTTCCATTAACTGTCGTAACTTGTGCAACAACGTCTTAGAGGGTTGCATTGTTCCCCCACATGGGTCCTTCTGGGGCCATGAGTCCCTGGCAGATGTCCTGCAAGACATACAGGTATAGATGCCCTGCAAAGTACTTCTCATTTTACATGTGTTTAGCCGTTTTTGGAATAACATGCTTGTTTAATTAACACCAAAACCTATTTAAGGCTTGCAAATTTTTGGAATAAAGCTTGCTTCCTGCACACACTTGCATGTTCCAGGGAAGGAGCAGCGGGCAGGGGGTTTCAGTGGATGCAAACTGTGCCAGAGGGGGAGATGCCAGAAGGCCGGCCTTGCAGGGGAGGGACAGAAACAAGATGAAGGGAAGTGCGGTGGGCATGCCTGTGTCTGTTCGCCCGCCTTTAGGGAGCAGCTCCACAACGTCCACAAAGCTAACACACTACTTTTGAAAACCATGGTCTGGATCCTCTGCAATAGTCCTCTGCAATTTCTAGTACTATAGTTGCCTGGATAATCCTTGCACATGTTCGTTAAACCTATGCTTTCCCTCTCCTTCCTTTTCTGGAAAAGTCCAATGGAATTTTAAAACTGAGCATGGCAATCTGGAAACTATATCTTTTGCTCGCACAAGCAAAAGGGTTATCGCACAAGCCAGAAAAAGATGCTTTTACAGAAACATTCCCCTCTCTCCCCACAGAACAGGTATTAATAATGTATAACCATAATTTGAAGATAATGCAATAATTGCTTGCTTGATTATGTCGCCAAAAGAATCATTTCTGAGATGTTTCATTTCTACATGGTGACTGCATTCTGTATAATTTGGTGTGTGTGAAGGGCTGGTGGTGGGGAGGGAGAAAAGCAGATGTTCATCTATTTGTAATGGTCCAGAAAGCAGCATCAAATTGAGCCTGAATTACTTTAAACCTTTCCAAGCACCTAGTTTTACTTTAAAAATAATCACTGCGTAAATAGTCTGATATTACTTTGGGGAAATATAGGGAATGTTCATGGATGAAGAGAACAATTTCCTCTGCTTAATAATCAAACAGTAATGTGGACAAAAAATATATAAAGCCCAACATTTGTTTTGTTCCCACTCTTTTTCCCCCTCCTTTTTCTTCTTCTTCTTCTTCTTCTCTTAGGATCACATTTATGTTTGCATTTAGCATGGGCACACTTCAGCCCAAGTGAAAAGTGCTTAAGCTTGCAGCCTTCTAGCCAAACTTAATTGGAAGAAAGACCCACTAAACTAGTGGGATTTACTTCTTAGTAAACATGCCTAGGACTGGATTGTAAGTACTATTTATTTCAGCTGGAGAGAATGATGCACATCTTTAACTCCACCATGAAGCCAATGGGAATTAAAAGTGCTTAAGGCAGCAATCCTGTGAACACACCTGGGAATAAGCCCTACTGCATACAGATGGGCTTATTTCTGAGTAAGCAAGTACAGGATTGGACTATAAATTTAGCACAATTGTAACCAGTACTCTATGTACTCTATATGTATATGCAAGTCCATCCATATATAAGTATTTTGCAGGCCAATCCCATGGATATTTACACAGAAGTAAATCTCACTTAGGACAATGGGGCTTACTTATAGAGACATAAGGTAGCCTGCTCCACTTCAGAGTGTAGGGGTTCAAAAACTAAATGCTTTTCCATGTTTAAATAAAAATCCTGCAAAAAGAAAGGTAGCAAAGAAGATAGGCTCTAGCCCAGTCTGCTTTCTCCCTAATGTGCTGTTCTTTTTCTTGTAGGACTTAGGTGGGACAGCATTCAAGATCCCCCCCCCCACAAACTGAAGTGGCACAGTCTTTTGTCTCAGAATTCTACAGTCTCAGAATTCATATTCACGTCTCCCTGCATATGCAGAGCAGGCTGTGATTGATCTTCCTGTTGTGTTATGGAAGCATCTGTGTGCATGCATGGTGGTTGTACGTGACAGTTAGTAATTGATAGTCTCTGTAACCAGAAGTTGCTGATATCTGTTCTTTGGATTTGTTCAACACAATCGTCACTATCGGAGATTTGACACTCAGCAGGGGAAACAGAAGCAAAATTAAAGCATGATACATTGATCTAGTTTATGCCAGCCCTAGGTATGATGTCAATGAATGCTGGACACGAGGGACCTGAGCTCACTCACAGAAATTGGCCACCACCTTGGTGTATGACCCTCTCCCCCAGGGACGGCCCATCCATGAGGCCAACTGAAGCAGTTGCCTCAGGCAGCAGCTTGGTGGGGGATGCTCATCTCTGTCTGCCTACTTATTTTATTTATTTATTTATTTATTTATTTATTTTTCACATTTTTATACCACCCTTCCTCCAAGGAGCTCAGAGTGGTGTACATATTTCCTCCCATCCTTTTGTCTTCACAACAACCCTGTGAGGTAGGTGGGGCTGAGAGATCGTGACTGGCCCAAGGTCACCCAGGAAGCTTCGTGGCTGAGCGGGGATTTGAACCTGGATCTTCCAGGTCTAAGTCCGACTCCCAAACCACTACACCATCCTGCCTCCATTGCTTCTCCTTTGACTCCCTGGAAGAGGAGGACAGAGAGGAAGAGGAAATGTGGAGGGGAGGGGAGTGCTGACCTAGTGCATCTGGCACATCCTCAGGTAAGCGGGGGCAGCATTTGGCATGCTGCCTCAGGTGGCAGGAGGTCTTGAATCAGCCCTGCTCTCCCTTCTGCTTTTTCTGGTACCTCATTAATATCCTGGTAGTTGGTGCTGTATTACCCTTTCACCTAGTATCCAACTCAGTACTGTGCATTATCTTTGCTTTACTTGCATTTTGGAGATAGTCAAGTCCCCACATCGCCTAGCTGACCTGTGGCCGCCGCCCAGTTCTGATCACTGGCAAAAAGATCAGGTTAGGTGGTGTTGAAATCAGTTTCTATACAATAGGTCAGTGAGGCATAGGAAGGCTATGTGCTGCCACAACAAGGATGAAGAATTTCAAAGGCGAAAGCTTAGAAGAAAAATGAAGCGCCCATAAAAGTCCTGTAGTAGTAATTAAAGTTGCAAATGAGTTTCGGGGTATAAAGGAAAATGCTAGGCGCAGGAAGTGGCCAATTTGGTTTCATGAAGAATCGTTCCAAGTCTGTCGTTCAAAAGGAACTTGCACTGGAAATGAGAATGTGGGAAGGAAAACAGCCAATGAATTATAGTCAACACTTGCAGGCTTAAGATAACAATGTCAAAAATGAGAATTAATGCATCACAACTGATGGGAAACAAAGAAGCGTTTCTAAAATAGATGGTTGAAAAAGAGGCCATCTTGAGAGCTCCTTGTTCTTACAATTCCCCTTTTATGTGGATTTATATAAAGGTGGGATATAAACTTAACAAATAATGTGATAATAACAATGACTCCCACTTAAGTACAGTGATCTACTTTTGTATGTATTCCCGTCTTATTATGCCTTGAGAATGGTTGCAATTTAGCAGATAACAACATGAGCTGCGCGCTAGGAAGTCCCTGGTTCAAATATCACTTCTGCCAGCTGGGACAGGCATTGTTCCAGTCAGCTAACTCTTCACCCCCACCCTGATAATTTGCCCCCTCTATACGTAACTGCTCACATGAGTGATGTACTTGTATGGGCCATGAGAGATCTAAAATAGACCTCATGGAAAATAGCAGGATGCAATTTAAAGTAGTATGTATATTTTCATGGCTTGCTACAATAGAAAGTGAGACAATTCTTATGGGATTTCCAGCCATGTATCGTTCTTTATTGAGGAACTAAAGTTGATGTTAAAATTTAGGATTTATGAAAAAATGGAATCATCACTATTAAGAGACTATGTGAAATCTACCAGATATGATTTATGTAAAATGGACGATCCAATATATAAATTACACATTAAATTGAGTAACATCATGGAAATTGATGATTGGAATAATTGGGACACCAGAACTAGAGAATTTATATCTCACCAGGAAAAGATAATTAAAGATAGGCATAAGAAGAAGTTAGATGGCCTGGTTAAATGGACCAATGAAACAACCAAACCTCTTAAAGAAAACAAAGTAATTGTTAATTTATCAGATGTTGAATTAACTCCAGCTCAAACATCCGTGCTAACTAAAGGAGGAAACTATGCGTTGGTCCCTAAGACCATACCTATGGAAAAAATCATTGCCAATATAGAAACCACATTGGCAGAATTTGATGGGGACACTGCAGAAGAAATAAGGATTAAGTCAGCCAATATTTTGTTAAAGGCAAAACCCCTCAAAACTAATATTACACACCAGGAAGAGATAGCAATCAAACAACTGAAGAATAATTCAGATATTGTCATACTCCCCGCAGAAAAGGGGAATGCAACAGTGATTTTAAACACTTTGGATTATTTTAATAAAATCTCAGAGCTGTTAGATCCTGAGACTTACAATGTCCTGAAAAAGGACCCTACCAATAAAATTTTAAAAGAAACTAATATCTTAATTGAAAATTCTACTCTTGAGCCAGAAATAAAGAACAAATTAATTAAATCCACTGCCTTACCTCCCAGACTCTACGGCCTCCCTAAGATCCATAAGACAAATGTTCCTCTGCGTCCAATCGTCAGTAATATAGGTGCTCCAACTCATGGCCTATCCCAGCATTTGGCAAAAATCTTATTACCATATATAGGAAACACCTTTCACCACATAAAGAATACCTACCATTTTATGGATTTGTTGTCAACAGCCAAGTTAACGCAGGACTCCATATTGGTCAGTTTTGACGTGGTGTCACTTTTCACTAGGGTTCCACTAGTAGAAGTGGTGAACCTGATAAGTGACTTAACATTACCATGCGACTTAATACCGCTATTTCACCATTGCCTTACTTCCACATATTTCGTATGGAATAATGTTTTTAGAGAGCAGAAGGAAGGCGTAGCAATGGGGAACCCCCTGAGCCCCATTGTGGCGAACCTGTTTATGGAGTTCTTCGAACACAAAGCGTTGATGTCTGCAGAAAACAAACCAAAAACGTGGCTACGATATGTGGACGATGTGTTTTGTATTTGGGATTATGGAAAAGAAAAATTGGAATCCTTTCTACAACATCTAAATAATCTCTGTCCCGAAATACAATTCATGATGGAGATAGAGAAGGATGGCATATTACCTTTCTTGGATGTCCAAGTACAGAGAAAAGAAGATCTTACCTTTGGACTATCAGTATATAGAAAACCCACATTTACTGGAAGATATCTGCACCAGAATTCAAACCATCACCCTGCACAGAAGAGCTCGGTAATTAATTCCCTGGTGTACAGGGCGGTGCATGTGTGTGATGAAGACTCTTTAGCCAAAGAAAAATTGATGATTATGGACACGTTAAAAGCTAATGGATATAAAGAAAAACAAATTGAGGCAATTTGGGAAAAACAATTGAAAAAAGCCAAATATATCCCTACAATAGAGGAAATTAATAAAAACAAGGAGAAAGAACAGGAGGAAACAAATAATAAGGAATTCAAATGGCTAGCTCTACCTTATTTGAGGGGCATTACGGACAAAATTGCCTACATTTTTAGACAGCATGACGTAAAAACCATATTTTTTGCCTACAACGAAGATCCAACAGTTGCTGGGTAATCCTAAGGATAAGAGGCCAGAGCTCTCAAACCCGGGGGTATACGAAATCCCATGTGGTATTTGTCATCGTTCATATATAGGACAAACGGGGAGATGCATTAAAACAAGAATACAGGAACACGAACGGGCTGTCAAAGCTGGGCAAGAAGAAAAATCTGCGCTAGCTACACACACGGCAGCTACCGGACATTGGATTGATTTTAAAAACACACGCTCTCTTTTTCATGAGACTAACATCAGGCATCATCAAAACCTGGAAGCTATTTCCATCGCCCAAAAACCTGGTGCACTTATGAATCGTCAACAAGAATTGAAATCTGTGAATCGGATCTGGCTGCTATTCTTAAATAAATCGTACAAACAACGCTGTGCTAGGTTAATATCGGTCAGCGCACGAGAGGGTTTACTCCCAGTCAACCCGGAAACCGCATCTTCCGCTCGTAATGAACCATTTTAGTATTTCCTGCGCTTTTCAATGTTAGTTTTGCTTTAATTTCTGTGTTGTGTTCTACGGAACTGTATCCAACTGCCAGTACTGGTACTGGTCTTGTTCTCAGTGCTGCTTCTGAGGAGGTTCCGAAGTGCCGGGAGGAAACGTTAAGCGGAGGTTTTAAAGTTTTTCCTTGCCTACCCTGCATAATCTTTCTCAAGTCGCCGCATACATCGTGGCAGAAACGTTTGAAGAAGATTTTCTACAGGCAAGTTTAACATCAACTTTATTTCCTCCATAAAGAACGATACATGGCTGGAAATCCCATAAGAACTGTTTCACTTTCTATAGGATGCAATTTTTCTAATCATGTCCATTTTCCATAAGTCCTGCAACAGCAGGTATTCTCTCTCTCTCTCTCTCTCTCTCTCTCTCTCTCTCTCTCTCTCTCTCTCTCTCTCACACACACACACACACACACACACACACACACACACACACACACACACACACACACACACACACAGAGTTTTAAGTAAGCCAACCGTAGCCCCTCACCTGCAGGATGAGGATAAGAATGCTGGCCTAAAGCCTGTGACACATCACCTGCATCGGGTTGTGTGTCTGCCTGCAGCGACTGCCTGCAGCTGGAAAATCCTGGTGTGCCTTCTCTTTTACAAGATCGCAACGCAACGCAGGAAAGTTGTGTTGCGGTGTGAGCAAAGTTGAACAAATCGAACTTTAGCCAATAAGAGTTCAGTTTAGTTTAGTTCAGAGTTCAGAGTTTAGTTCAGTGCTGTGGGGGGCGGGATGGGGAGCAATGTGTTGGGCCAATCAGAATCGAGTTTGAAAAGTTTCGATTCTGATTGGCTAACAGAGCAGGGATGGAGCAGGACGTTTTACACTTCTCAAATCCACAGGTCCAGTGTAGACAGGGTGCGTTGCGTTGCGACATGTCGGCTACTCACGCAACGCACTGGGACGCAACGCACCCCGACACAGTTGGTGTGTCACAGGCTTAACTTATGGGATTGTTGTGAGGCTTACTAAACAAATACATGTGAAGCACCTTTCAGATTCTCAACAGCTACACGAAGGCTCAGTATTATTGTGCTTCTTGTTCCATTTATTTTTACCTCATACCAAATCCACATAAAAGGGGGAATGGTAAGAGAACTAGGACCACTCAAGAAGGTTCCAACGCCTCCTTTTCCTACCCTCTATTCTTTGTTTCCCAACAGTTGTGATGCATTAATTCTCTGGTTTTTACCTGCTGTTTTACAATTTGGTGGGGGCTACTATTAGCAATATTAGCAATGAAGGCAGAAGCATTGCAGAATGGGAAGCGGTGGTACAGTGGGCACCAGGGCGTAGGGCGCTGAGGCTGGGGAAGGAGCGTAGGACCCCTTAAGTTTTGTTTTTATTTTTACGAAATTTTACTTTTTTGCTGTTTTCGCGGCAGCTGCCGCCCCCGCTGCTTCGTGGGCCCCCCCAGGGTGTGTGTGCTTTTGGGGTACTTATCTTGTCTCGGGGCACATGTTCTCGTTCCAGGCGCTGCCATCTCGAATGGGCGGGACTCTCTAGGACTCTCTTTCCGCCTCGCTGGTCCGTCGGTCCTCCAGGCCTCTCTAGGACCGACCAGCGAGACCAACAAGGCAGAGAGTCCTAGAGAGTCCTGCCTATTCAAGATGGCGCCGCCGGAACGAGAACATGCTGCCTGCGCCCCGAAAATGCCAGTTAAGTACCTGCAAAGCACACACATGCCCCCATGCCCGAGAATGCCCCCAGCTGCCTTAACAGTAAAAAAAAAACCCGGAAAGGTTTTTTAAAAAACAAATTTTTGCGGCGCGGCCACTCGCCCGGAGCGCGGGAAGTGGGCAGAGCAAGGAAGCGACGGGGGCTTCCAGTTGGGCCAGGGAAGGATCGGGCCCGTCGGGCCTGAGGGTGGATCGGGCCCGGGAAGGGGACAGGTTCAACAGCAGTGGTGCCTGCCGAATCCTGACCCCCTTCCTGGACCTGATTCGCCTGCATGACTCAATGCGGACTTGTGCAGGCTATCGAACATAAGAACATAAGAACATAAGAAGAGCCCTGCTGGATCAGGCCAAAGGCCCATCTAGTCCAGCTTCCTGTATCACACAGTGGCCCCACCAGATGCCCCATCGAGCTGGTGCAGGTCTGAGTTGACCCATTGCCACTGCCGGGGCTTACCCTGGAGCAAGGGAACAAATGTTCCCTTACCCCGAGGAGGCCTCCAGAGGCCAAAACTCCCTCACGGGATACAGCAGTAGCCACGCGGGGAGTTAGTTAGGATTGGGCTGTATGTAACAATAGATTCACTGGGTTACGCTAATTGGATTCGTCCTCAATTTGCCCCTTATCTGTTCACCCAGTTCTGAGCCATACACAGACTTCTGCTCAAGGCTGTTATCACAGGTCTGCTAATAGTGGTTGATTCACTGATGGAGTCACTTCTGGATTGGCTTTTATAAGTCCATTCCAATTGGTTCACATCACCAATGCAGCACCACAGGCTACAATGTCATCATCAGATGCAGCACTCCTATTATTCCTTCCTAAATTTCTATTTGCTGGTGCAACAGGTCATAGAATTGGGTCACTACCTAATGGAATTAGTTGAACACCAACGGTGAGAAGCATGGGAGAAATACATTATTGCACACACACACACACACATATGGCAATTAGAATGGTGGTTTTAGAAGAGAAGCACAACATAATCATCCAAATAATTATTTTCCATTCACCTGTTAAAATTGGCTTCGCTGCCTAATGAAATCACAGAACAAATATTAGAAGGGGGAAGAATATCAATAAGCACACAGAGGGGAACTAAATATTGACCTGAAGGCAAGTGTTGAACAGAAAATAAAAGGAACATGATTACTCCAATGAATTGTGTGGAGATTTTATGCATCAGGTCACCCCCAGGCCTTCCTGTTATTTTTTGTAGACCGTATAAAGCATGAGCTGAAAGCAACATATATACCCATATCCAAATACCCCTAGTTTCAGCAGTATTATTGGTAGCTTCATAAGGCTGCAATCCTATACACACTTATCCTATACACGCTTACCTGGGAGTAAGTGCCATTGAACTCAGTGGGTCTTACTCCCGAGTATACATGCCTAAAATGGTGTCCTAAGCTAGTGTACTTACCACTGGTTAAGCATTTGGACAGCATTATTGGTGCTTACCTTGGTTAGCATTTTTCAGAGGGAGAGGGCAGCAATTTTGATGTAAAAGTAAATGGACCAGATCTTCCTTTCCTAAAACCAGCCTTGGGCTCAAACACATCAGGGGAGGAGGAAATACGCAAGGCTTAACGCCATAAAAAAGCAATGGTTTTCAAACTGTGATTTGGGAAAATTGAGTGTTCCTTGGCAGCTTATTAGGTTTTTCAATCAGAAGATGAGTAATGGTGAATAAACTTCCTTGATAGACAGCTTGGCCATCACTGCTGTTTTTCCACTGTGTTCTAATACACACACTTATTTGACTGGATTCTCCATTGCTGGACAGCAGTGAGACCAATGGACCCCATGTGAACTGAGCAGGCACCTTGGAATATGCCCCAGAATCTTCTGCAGTGAACTGTGTTCTTCAGCAGACAAACTAATGTGGAAAGAGGTCCCTGAAGATAGGGAGACTGGAAGCTACTGCCATACTACACTTGAATGTCGAGGCATGAGAAAAGAGTTCCCAACCATAATGGGAAGGTTAGAGAGCATAGAACTTGGTTTAAGGCATAAATGGACGGACATAACAAAGCAGTATGTGCCAGAACTCACTGGAAGATATCAAAGAGACGCTAGCAGGTTCAGCAGGAAACAACATGTCTGGCATGCATAGATATTGAAGAAGGATCTGGTAGAGTTAAGATCCCAAAAGCTCAGAATTAGTAGTAAAATATTTTAATGCCCCTTGCTTGCTAAAAGCTAATAAATAAAGCAGGATGTTCCAGGGAGTTCAGATAGGCCTCTGTTTTCATCTATCTCTAGCGACACTGAATGAATCCTGTACTTGCTATTGTCACCCTGCACTCCATTTCAGCTTTGTGCACAGATCTTGACTTTTACATTTCCAAAACTTTCTGGCTGAAGGCAATTTACTACCATGCAGTTAAAGTAGAAGAACCAATAAAAGCTGCCTTTGATTGTGAAGAAAATGGAGAAGCCTTTTCTCTCCTTTCAGACTACAATTATCAGTTATTTTGAACATGGCAGAAGATACACAGGTAAAATTTGACAAGGAAATAGGCCATGAAGTAAAAGTAATTATGATTATTTAATAAATTAGGGTTTTGCTTTTCTGCTTGATATAGTACAGTGTAAGCGGGTGGCGCAGCGGGTTAAACCGCTGAACCATAAGCGGTCGATCGAAAGGTCGGCAGTTCGATTCCCGCGACGGGGTGAGCGCTCGCTGTTTGGCCAGCTCCTGCCAACCTAGCAGTTCCAAAGCATGTCAATGCAAGTAGATAAATAGGTACCGCTTGCGGGAAGGTAAACAGCGCTCCGTGTTCCAGCTGCATGCTACGCGCTGCGGCAAGGACAGTCATGCCGGCCACATGACCACGGAGTCGTCTTCGGACAACTCTGGCTCTTCGGCTTTGAAATGGAGATGAGCACCACACCCTAGAGTCAGACACGACTGGACTTAATTGTCAGGGGATACCTTTACCTTTACCTTTAAGTCTTGACCAGTGGCGTCACTCGAGGTGGGGCAGAACGGTAAGTTCTGCACTGTGCTAACTTCCGTTTACTCCCCGGCACGAGGCGGCCCCGCCCCTGCGGAACTTACTGTTCCGCCCCACCTCGAGTGACACCAGTGGTCTTGACTTATAAGTCTATACTGTACTTATATGTACTCACAAGTATATACTTAGTACTGTATATGCACTCTCACAAACTCCAATCACGTACATGTGAGATCCTTTTAAAAAGAAGAATGGAGAGTCTTCTGGTTGAACTTCTAATCATGTAAGAAGATATACCTTGTTGTCTCTTCCCCTGGTTGCCATCATATTCAGACTTAATTCAGAGCTTTATATTAATACCAAACTCAGGTTGTTGGATGCCTATCAGTGCGTACATGAAATGGGGTCACTCACAGAGAAAGTAGTGGTGTCTACATACTTGAGGATTCCCTTGGTATGCAGAAATACAAACATTTGTAAGTTACAAGAAACAGTAAAGGTTTTCTAAAATGGCTGATGGAGACTGAGCATGCTCCGTGGTCCCAAGGAGCCATGGGAACTTGAGGTGTCAGTTGGAAGATTGACAACAGCATGACACCAGGTGGTGGTGAGGAAAGAAATTGGCCTGCTTGAACCCTGAAGCTGTTAAGCTTATCCTGGAGGTGGGCATTAGGAGACAATCCCTCCCCCCCCCCAAAAAAAAGTCCCAGCCTGATGGGAGTGAGCATGCTCAGTGGCCTCCAGAACAAGAGCCATGGAATGTTGAGGAGTATGCTGGGGAAAAAAATACACACACAGCAGAATAGAGGGTTGGGCTAGGGAGAGGGAATCAGTCTGCTTGACCCAATTGGGCATTAGGGATGGACCGCCTCTGTGCCACCTGAATCCCACCCCAAATGCTGTCTCTGCATGTGCATGCACTTGCATGTGCACACACCCTTAGATGAGGGGGGTGGGGGTTGTCAGAATGAGCAGGCGCACCCTTGTCTTTACCTATGATGAGCTCAACGAGCAACTTCTTTGCTCTGTGCTCTTTGAAATGTGAACAGTAGTAGGGGATACTGGTAACCCCTACTTGGTAGGTGCTTTCTAAGCACCAAGTAAGCATGGAGCGGGTGGCCAGCGGTTGGCACAGTGGGTTAAACCGCTGAACCATGAGCTGTCGATCGAAAGGTCGGCAGTTCGAATCCGCAACGGGGTGAGCTCTCGTTGCTTGGCCAGCTCCTGCCAACCTAGTAGTTCCAAAGCATGTTAATGCGAGTAGATAAATAGGTACCGCACAGCGCTCCGTGTTGCAGCTGCATGCTACGCGCTGCGGCAAGGAGAGTCATGCCGGCCACATGACCATGGAGGCGTCTTCGGACAACGATGGCTCTTCAGCTTTGAAATGGGGATGAGCACCACACCCTAGAGTCGGACACGACTGGACTTAATTGTCAGGGGTCACCTTTACATTTACTTAGGTATGGAGAAGTGATTTGGAGCTGCAGCAGCTTTTCCTTCTCCTTCTTCGTCCAGCAGCACTGGAGGGGTTAGGATTCAGTGGGTGCCACTGCCACTGAACCCGCCCCTTTCGCAGACCTGATCCACCCTCCTCCCTGCCCCCGTTGCCATCCCATTCTGCTCATCCCTGTCCTGTTCCGCCCCTCCCTGCCTCCCTTCTGGCCCCTGCACAGTCTTACCTGAGATGGCGGGTATCAGCAGTCCATCACCAGGCTGACCCGGCCACTTGCTACTTCCGGCGGTGGTCAAGCTGTGCTCTCCAGCGGAGTCGTGGTTGCAACAGCCGGGAACCGCGCTATGCTGGTGGAATGCGCGTTCCGCCAGAATAGCCCGCAGTTTGGACTGGGCCCTTTGTTGCAGGTTCCACTTGTTGTTATGACACGGACCCCTAAGAACTGAGTGGTGAGCCAAGTCCACAACTGCACAGGAGGAGCTCCCAAAACCACACAGGAAGAAAGGAGACAAAGGACTGTCTGTGATACAATTCCAATATGTGCCAGAAGAGTCTTCCCCTTCCATTTTATGAATGTTAAGTGTTCTGGCTTTTAATTTTCTTCCTAGGAGGAAGTACACTTCCCTTCTCCTGGGCTACGGTGCATGTGTCAACAAATATGTGAAATAACTGAACCTGTCTATTCTCCCCATGCCAAAACAAGGCTATCCCATGACAGCAATGTTATTCCACTCCTTCCTATTAAATGGGAAATGGAGACAGAGTACGTGTGACTGGGAGGACTGAGAGATATGTGTTTTGTGGCCTTTCCAGATCATACTTTTAGTATAGTTTAGTTTATAGATTAGATAGAATAAAACATTTAGTTTTGGGGAGACTAAGAAAAATTGACAGGATTTGCCTATAGATGGAACTAAATATTATATGATGACGTATTTTTAAAGAGCAATAAAATCTCAGAAATATCTGGAGTATTAAAATCTCGCACAAGCCATAAAAAGTGTTTAAAACATACTAGAATGCCTGGACAATTTATTTATTTATTTAAAAAGGCTTTTCCTCGTGACAAAAAGACACCAAAGTGGTGCTAGGTGAACTTTTCTGGGCAGTGCATATCTGGGGTACCACAAGGCCAAATGATCTCTCTCCAGTCCCCACCTGCTTAACTTCAGGGGATGGAGGTCCTAAAGGAGAGTCTCAAAAGAAGACCACAGGATTTAGGCAGACGCATGTGTAAGAAGACAGCCCTTTAACTAGGGGATGCATTTGTTTTAGAACATGTGAAAAATTGGACTAAATCAGGCTTATTTAATTTACAGCGCAATCCGACTTTACTTTTGTGCCGGTTTAACCAGCAGCACAGCGAGAACGGGAGGCCCCAGAACGGAAAAGGGATTCAAATCCCCTCCAAAAGAGGAATTCAAAGGGAATTTGAATCCCTTTTCCGTTCTGGAGCCTCCCGTTCTCACTGCGCCGCTGGTTAAACCGGCACAAAAGTAAAGTCGAATTGCGCTGCTAGTTTCTTTTTCATGTGTTAACAATGACTGAAGAGAGCCCTAAATGAAATGAATGGCATATTCTGTATGCTAATTTTTTCAGTAGCTTCCCCCATTTGTTTCTCTCATGGGATCTTACCTATAGTATGGTGCTGGGGTGGCCCCTTTCTTTTCTTTTTTTTAAACTATGGAGGTGGTGACCACCATTTCCTTTGCTCCACCATGTCCTTGTTGTGGTTGCAAAGAGTTGTGAAACAAAATGGCAACTGGAAGGTTTTTGTGGCAGCCGCTATTCTTCTCTCCTCCCTGGAATAACACTGTGCCTGTGAGATCGGGGGTGGGGTGGGGGGATGGTAGCTGTCAGGAGGAAGCTCTTGCCAAAAGAACAACTCTGCCTTTCCTTTGGAACACTTCAATGGTTTTAAAAAAATAGAGAGCATGCAACTAATTCCACACTATAGCTGAGCCCCCTCCCTGGGGTAATGGAAATGGATAGCATTTGTTATAAAATCAATGTGATTTTAATGAATAATGACCAATGAGGGTTTTAGTAGTTAAAAAAGTGGAATAGTGGAAAGAAGAAAAACTTATGGAATACAGTAACCCTACCTTCCAAGCTTTATAGGAGTTGTCCCAACTCCTATATCTTTAGAGAAGTTGTTTATATAGGTTGTCTATTTAGGCTTTATAGTTATAGGTAACAACCGCTGCTTTGAAGTGTGCCCAGAAAGAGACTAACAGCCAATGCAGCTGTTCAGAGATGATGTGGTCTGTTCCCTATGGCTGGTTCCCGTGAGTAACCCAGCAGCTACAGTTTGTACAAAGAGGAGTTCCCAATAAGTCTTCAATGGCAGCCCCCACCCCGTACACTGCAGTAATCAAAACGAGAGATTATCGGCAGGGCCAACTTTAAGCCATTTGGACCCCGTGCCTAAGGGGGGCTTGCACTAGGGTAGTTTTGTTACTATTGTATTTACTTTTCAAAGGTAATCTACACATTTTGTTTGTTTACTTGTAGGCTTAAACTGAATGCGATTTTGTATTAAAATGTGCTTAGATCCATTGGTCCATTAACTCACATGCACTTTTTTAAGCACATATTTTGATTGCTTTCCATTCTACCATCGAGATATAAAGTCTATAATAAATGTTATTTATATCTCTAAGATTCTACAGACCTTGGCTGTGAACCTGGGGTCCCGTGAAAAATGTTTTCAATTGGGTCCCGCAGCTCCTAAGACCGACTCTCTGGTTATCGTTTCAGATACTGGATAACTGTTACACATTTAATGGGTAAGCACACTTGTGAACAATTCAGCACATTATCAGAGAAGGCCCTTAACATTTCCCTGAACTACATTTGGAACAATTCTTTCTTTTACATCCCTTTCTGAACCAGTGCGGCCGTGATATCACCCTTCTATGCATATGATAGTCATGTGCATGCACCGATTATAACTGTAGCACTTTTCTCTCTTGAAATAACAGACGCTCTACCTCCTTCAGACATTTTTTCTGTCACTTGCTGGCGTCAGTTACTTCTCCTCTAAGCAATACAAGCGGGGGCCTTGCCATATGATAGCAGTTTGGTTCTGTTAACAGTCCCCTCAAAGCAACCAGTGTTTGAAAACTCCACTTCCTGAAGAAATAGTGCAGGAGGAAGTAGAGAGGGAGTGAAGAGAGAGCAAATCAAGCCATTAATTTGCTGCTCAAGATTGCGTTCCTATACACACACACACACACACACACACACACACACACACACACACACACACACGCACAGAGAGAGAGAGAGAGAGAGAGAGAGAGAGAGAGAGAGAGAGAGAGAGAGAGAGAGAGGATGCTATCAATCTGCATGGTACTTTGCAGAGTAACAACAAGAAGGCATATCCCTACCCCCAGGAGATTAAAATCATCTTGTCTGTAATTTACATGGGAGGCAAGACAAAAGGAAGATGTACATGAGAGTAAATGGGAAGGAAAATATGCATTCAGTTCAGTGATGTGCATTTAGACGTAATTTCAAAAGGGATGAAGATTAGGATTGTGTCCAGGGCTTTGCAGAAAAGGTGGGCTTTGAGGGGGGATTTGTAGAAAGAGAGTAAAGGAGTATCATGTATTACTCTGATGTAGGCTTACCATTCGTCCCGGTTTCGCCGGGACAGTCCCGGAAATCGGACCCGATTCCCGGTCGTGTCCCGGGGGACGAATGGGCGCCGCCATCTTTTTTTTTAATTTCAAACTTACCGGGCAGCATCTTGGGTCACGAAATCTCGCGTGATCCAAGATGTCGGCACCCAAATCTCGTGAGGGCATGATGCCCTCACGAGATTTGGGCGCCGACATCTTGGATCACGCGAGATTTCGTGACCCAAGATGCTGCCCGGGAAGTTTGAAATTTAAAAAAAAGATGGCGGCGCAGCGAGCGGGTGCTTCTCCCGGTCGTCAGCGCCACCGGGAGAAGCACAGTGCTTGCCCGCGTTGCGCGAGCCTGCTGGAGGCTCGCGCTGGCCGGGCAAGCAGGCTGTGCTTCTCCGGTCTCCCAGCGGCTCCATGCGGTGCCGCTGGGAGACCGGAGAAGCACAGCCTGCTTGCCCGGCCAGCGCGAGCCTCTAGCAGGCTCGAACAACGCGGGCAAGCAGGCTGTGCTTCTCTCCGTGCCGCTGGTCTCGCAGCGGCACCGGGAGAAGCACAGCCTGCTTTTTGCCCGTGTTGCGTGAGCTCCAGGGCTCGCGCAATGCAGGCGAGCAGGCTGTGCTTCTCCCGGTGCCGCTGCGAGACCAGCGGCACCGGGAGAAGCACAGCCTGCTTCTTACCTTGTGTTCTCCAGGGCTGCGCAACGCAGGCGAGCAGGCTGTGCTTCTCCCGGTGCCGCTGGTCTCGCAGCGGCACCGGGAGAAGCACAGCCTACTTCTTGCCTTGCTTTGCCTTGCCGCGGCCCCAGCCTGCTTGCCGCGGCCCCAGCAGCAGCAGCAGCAGCGACCACGGACCAGTGACCAGCAGCGACCAGGTAAGCTTATTTTTAAATTATATATTTTTAATAGAAATATTAATTATTTATTTAAAAATTCGCGCCCCCTTTACTTTATTAATTAATTATTTTAAATGGATTATTGATTTTAAAAAAATGCGGCCGCGCTTCGCGCGGGGGGAGGGGGCGCTTCGCGCCACCTTTCTTTTACATTTTATTCATTAAAAGGGTTTCTTATTTTTGGATTAATGCTTTGTTGCGAGTTTTATTGGCTTTTTTATTGGCTTTTATTGGCTTTTTATTCGTTGTGCTTGAGAATGGCTTTTTCGTTGTGATTCTGAATGGGACTTTGGCCTTCGTTTGGGCTGCTTAGGATTGATTTTCGGTGTGCTTTAGAGTGACTTTTTCCTTCTGGAGGGGACTTTGGCCTTCGTTTGCCCTGTTTACGATTGCTTTTTGGTTTACGATTGGTTGCGGTTCTTTGACCTTGCTTTTTCGTTGCTTTCACATTAATTAATTAATGAATTAATTTCCTCGGGGGGGGGGTATGGGGGGGTGTCCCGGTTTGAAGTTTGAAAAATATGGTAAGCCTACTCTGATGTCATGTGTCCTTAATCAGGCCCATAAGGAGGCACCTGGCAGGCAGGTGGCTCAGTGCTTCCTATTCTGGCTAGTGGCTGAGAAATTCTCATAACAGCCAAGCATGACTCGGGGTTAGGCACAGCCTGAGGTACCTGTGGAATCCTTTGTGGGGCTGGAATGGTCTGCCTTTTTTTGACCATTCTCCTTTCCTAACAGGCCCAAATAAAGGGCTCAAGTGTACTTGGGAGGCATGCTTGGCTCTTGCCTACATAGGCATTTTCAGGTGATCCCAGGCTAATACCTCAGCCATAAACTCTTCCAATCACAAGTCTGGGATTCCGTCAGTAGCAAGGCTGCTTCTCTCCTCAGATTAGCTGTCAAATGGTTAACTGCCAAGATTAACTACTGCCAGACAGGCAACCAATCTGCTTCATTTGGCTTTATACTTAACAGAGGCAGGAAATGTTTAACTGTGGATTTAGGCAGTCTCAAAAGAATGGATTGAAAAATTCTAAAGTTTTGGGTCTGAAGGACCATTTCTTAGAACCTAGGCACTGACCCCAAATGTCAAGAACCTGGGCATTCTCAGCTGGGCAGCACAATCCACTGTAAATATCTGGGGCGGCCCCAGGGCCACCCGTTGGATCCTATCCCCATTCCGGGTCGATCGTGATCGACCCGGAGGTCTACTCGGGGGAAGGGGACGCCTCCTCGGATTTCCACCAGCTATTTAGTTGGCATAAGTCTGAGGAGGCTGTGAAAAGGCCACGCCGGCCCAGGAATGGGATGAGGATATGGCGGCCGCCATCCCTCCCCCCCCGGGCCAGCTTGGCCAATGGTCCCCCTCCCTCACCACCTGGACCACCCCTGCTCCCACCGGAGGATCCCTTACTTTCTCCAGCGGCCGCAGGGATGATCCGGTGCTGGAGTGAGGGCTGCCGGCCTCTGCGCCAGCGGCCCTTGCGAGTTGTCGCAAACGTGCTTTATGGCTTAGAGTGGCAGAGGCAGAGCACTTGCTCTGTCACTCTAAAGTTGCACTGGATTGCACCTTCAGGAAGGTGATGCTCTATCATGTCCCCTCAAGCCATGCCGTGGATGGCTTGTATAACTACAACTCATAGTTGTAAAAAAAAACCCTCTTGTTTTGAAGTCTGGTTTAACAACAGTTGACTCTGAAGAAGAACTCATTTTGTAGAGCCCACATAAAAAATAGAGTTATGTTCCATATTTTCATACAATAACTGGGCAAGAGGCACTTTTTCAATTCGTGCTCCTCTTTTATTTAGCTTTTATTTAGGGGGAGAGTAACTGCCCCCCTTTCACCCCAGCACAGTGTCTTTTCTGGTGGCTGTTTGCTGGTGGTGTTCTGCATCTTTTTGAGATTGTGAGCCCTTTTGAGACAGGGAGCCATTTAATCATTTGATTTTGTCTGTAAACTGCTTTGTGAACTTTTTGTTGAAAAGCGGTATATAAATACTGCTAACAATAACAATATCATATGGAAAAACATATTGGGCCAAAGAGGAAAAAAATAAAATTTGCTATATACATGAGTCAGCGCTGAGGTTAACTCAACTTGATGATGGCCATATGTTTGTTCTTGAGACAGTCAAATCCTATTATGTGCCCAGGTTTAGTTTAGGTAAAAATCCATGTTCAGCAATACAGAGAATGAAGAAAAAAATGAACCAGAAATGGTAAGAGGATGAGGAGTAATCATATATATTGTTTGGGTATATGATTCTCTCCCCAGCCCTATTGTTTTGCCTGTCTCTTAGCTACTAATCTTTTAATTTCATGCCTTCTGTCTTCTCCCCCATGTATTAAAACCTGGATGTCTTCATGTTTCCCCTTTTTACCCTAACACTGACATATAATTGACATTCTTGGTAAATGGCTTGACCTAGTTGTAACAGATTACTGTTAAATAAGTCGTAATCATTGATTGCTGGTAATAATCACCAATGACACTGGGACATTATAATAGGCAGAACTGCAGCTTTTTGTCTATGGATTTTCAACACTTCCACTTGCAAAAAAACTGCATCTTTAGAACTCTGGGTCATCCTCATAAGACTCTGAGTGACAGTGTTTTCCTGTAGCATAGTAGATCAGAAGTTACTGTCAGTCTCATGATCTCCAACCCAAACCACTGTGAGAGCAATTTAAAGCTAAACTATTTAAATAGTTACTGTAATATTTAAATAGTAGAAACAATGGGCAACTGCAACAGATCACACCAGGCCACACGGCTTAGCTCTCATTCTCTTGCTATTCCGCAGGGGTTCATGTAACTCACAAGAGAGAAAAGCAACTTGAGTCTACAGACACTCTCAGGGAGTCAGAGGAGACTAGTGGAGTAAGGGAAGGAGCAAAGTAAACCTCAGTCTCTAGGCTATCCACTGCTCAGTCAGTATCCACTATCCTTCTTTCACAGTACCGGTACTTGGCATCATCTGGTGGACCTGAATGATAGGAGATTCAGGACAGACAACAGGAGGTACTTTGCACAATGCAGAAACAAATTCATGGAATTTGCTGCCACAAGGTGTGGTGATGGCAACTTTCCTGATGGCTTTAAAGGGCATTAGACAAACTCATGGAGGTTTAAATTGATCAATAGCTACTAGTCATTAAGTCTATATGGAGACTCCAGGCTCTGTAGTATGCCACAGGGGCATCACTGGGGGGGAGGTGCAGACCGCACCGGGTGACCAAATTGACTTTTGTTACCGTTTGTTACTAGTGGTGCGAAAATGCACCTTGACAGATTTTCTACCACTGGTGCATTTTTGCATCTCCGGTTAAATAGGGCTCAGGAGAGAGATCAGAAATTTCCTTCAGAAGAAGGTGGGTTTGAGAGTCATGATAGCAAAGGCGGCTTTGGAAAGGGAGACTAGAAAGGATCTCAAGTAGCTGCAGTGGGAAAGACCACTGCAGTAGGTAAAGTTATTTCCCTTGTAGGAATTCTATACATGCCCTGTTATGCTTTGTAGTCATGTTTCTTGGAAGTAGGAGCCTGCTGGCGTAAGGTTACTTAACAGATGCTGTAATCTGTTGTTGGATAAGGCAGGTGCGCAGGCACTGGGATTGAGCAAGCTTTGTTTTTTGCCAAGAGGCTTGATTTTGGAGGATTGCAGTAGGGCTTCCGTTCCTTCTGTATGCTGGAGTCTTGCTCATCAGTGACCAGTTTGATGGCTACTTGATGTTATTGCCCCCCATTGAATGCTGGGATCTCTTAGGGGGTTGGGTCACTACTATTGTCATTACATTCAGTGATATACGGGAATTATGATTTACGAGTAACATTATTTTTTTCACATTTTTATACCACCCTTCCTCCAAGGAGCCCAGAGTGGTGTACATATCTCCTCCCCTCCTTTTTGTCCTCACAACAACCCTGTGAGGTAGGTGGGGCTGAGAGATAGTGACTGGCCCAAGGTCACCCAGGAAGCTTCGTGGCTGAGCAGGGATTTGAACCTGGATCTTCCAGGTCTAAGTCCGACTCCCAAAGCACTACACCATCCTGGCTCCACAAAAAACATTACTAAGGATTCTGTATGGTCATATGGGAGGAGGTCCATGCGGGTGATGCCATGAGTTCTCGCACCAAGTGTGCCAAACCCCAGTTACACCTCTGCTGAATACCAGTTGCTGGGAAGCAAGGGTGGGAGCAGACTACTGCCTTCACCTACTCATGGGCTTCCCAGAGCCATCTGACTGGACACTGTTCAACAGAATGCTAGACTAGATGGCTCTTTAGTTTCATCCAACAGGGCTCTTCTTATATTCTTATCCAGTGATTCTCAAACTTTTTAGCACCCACTTTTTAAAATGACACTCTATCGGGACCCACCTAGCTTGATGAGACTTAAAAAAAGTGACATATAAATAAATAAATAAATAAATAAATAAATAAATAAATAAATAAATTTACAAGTAAAGAGATCAGCTGCTTGCTGGGTAAATAGCAACTATCTTGCAAACTGCAGGAGCTCAGCCCTTTGAAGGGCAATTAGTAGCTACTGTATCTGATTTTTGAATAGCCTCGGGGCTTGTGGCAATTACTTATCTGATCTTTCCATCACCTGGGACCCACCAGAAATCAGGTCGCGACCCACCAAGTTCCACCCTTGTTCCACCCTCCTTGGGCGCTCCAGAGACAGCCCAAACGTCATCTCCCTTACCAGGCCAAGCCAGAAGGAGAGGGCGGGGCCCGGTGAGGCATGCCTCTAGGAGGGATCCAGGAGGGGTGGATCCAAGGCTACAGAGGAAAGCAGCATAAAAGCGCTGACAGCCGATGAGGAAGGAAGTTAGTCAGGAGACTAAGCAGGGGCCTTCCCCCCCTGAACCTCACCCCAGCCAGCCAGCCAGGAGGAGGAATAGGGTGCTGTAAACCCCTCCCTGGGCCATTCTGAGGCAGAAAAGTCAGGGCTAGCTGAACCCCGAGGACCAAAGCCTCGCCTGCATTCAAGGAACTGGAAACCCTGACAGACAGTGTCCACAGTTACAGGTCTAGTGTGTCAGTAAGACATACCTCTAGTGCTGACGCACTCCATAGTGCCACTCTTCTGCTATCCCCGGGGACAGTGTTTGTCAGCAGAGGCAAACGCTATTCCTGGGGCAAGGATGCTTCCTATGATACTGCATACTCTGCAGTCTAGATCATGGGAAGAAACTAATCCTAGAAACAGCTACGCTTCTGCAGAAAACTGCCCTGTAGAGAGCAGGATGCTGGGGGGATAGAGCCAATTGGTGCTGGAGCATGCCCTATGTGCTCCCAATCCATGTATGAACAGGGCTCTAGAGTGTCATTTGTCCTAGATGGGACTGTAGAGACCTTTCAGAGGTTAGATGTTTGCAATGTGGAAAGTCTTGGTGCCTGTGATGGGCTGTGTTCTTGATTCCGAGTAAACACCAGACCAGGTTAAGTAAACACAAGAGGGGCTTGCTGCATGCTATCACCTCTCACAAAAAGTACTGCTGGACATAACCCCACATCATGCCTACCCCCTGGTTGATGACAGCTCCCTATGCCATGAATTTAGAATATTGCATGGATTGCTAGTGGAGGTTCATGAACAGTTAATAGTGCCAGAACCTCATTCTATGTTGCAAGTTTTTAAATAGGCCTGTGTATAACCATCCCCACTGCTAGAACAACAGTTCATTGTGGCCATATGCATTCGAATTATATTGTTGAAGACTTCGCAATTGTTCAGACATTTTCCACAATTGAACCATCACATCCATTTTGAGCTTTTCCACCTCCCCTTTCCCCAACTGATCTCCAAAGAAGACCACTAGTGAGCTTGAACCAGTCATAAAAACAGGGTTATAGCATAGGGCAAGCTGTAAAATATACATGTTTTGGTTTTAATGGCTTGGGTCCAAGGGCTGCTAGCCCAGTCTCATTCTTTGACGTCCTTATTTTAAGTGGCAGATTATCCTGCTATATCACTACCTGCTGTTCAAACTTTTCTCATAAAGGATCTACCATTCAAAAGAAAGAAGCCAATGATTCTTTGGATCCAAACCAATGTGTAGTAAGCCTCCTTGAAGATCACTTGATCTAAAAGTTGGTATAAATCTATAAAATAAATAACAAATTAAGTCTGATGGATTTCAATGGGGGGGGGGGAATTAAGTACACCCTACAATCTCTCCCATTGGAATTAATGGCACTTCAAAGAGCTTAACTTGGGCTGGATTGTGCAGTAGGTCCTGAGGTCGTGATCTGGAAGGAACTGACCGGAAGGGCAGATGTGTGGATTATGTCTGCATCCCTCTTAAGAGAAATCACAAAAGACCTCTGGGACTGCCAGATACATCAGGTAGTGGCTGGATTAAGTTGTTCGGCTGAATACAACTGGCAATCTAAGGTGCCCATACTTACAGTTAAATACTCACGAGGAGGTATTCATTGCTGTTAAGTGTCCATCATCACAAAACAAAATATATGCTGAAATTAACAAATATATTATGGTGGCTTTACAGGCAGATACACGAACACAAATGTTTATGATCACTATTTTGATTGCAGAAAAATACCAGGAATCTTGCAGCATTTTAAAGACTACCAAATTCACTTCAGCCTAAGCATTTGTAGACCAGTCTGCTTTAGCAGATGCGCAAACTTCATCCGTCATATGCTGACATAAACTTGTTTTTCTTCATGGTGCTACAAAACTCTGCTGGGCTACACTTGGCTCAGTCGGGAAAGCTGCCGTCCTGTAAGCCCGAAGACCGGTGAACTTGACAAGTTCGAGACACACCGCCAACAAAAAGCTGTAGAAAGCCTCCGGGAGGAGAGATAAGAGCTCCTAGTTGCGTTGGTCGAGTGTGGGAGGCACCAGCCAGCAGAAAAAAGCCAGGCTGCAAAAGGATACCACCTGGAAAGTAGCCGTTCACGAAAGATTGGACATTTATATACTGTAAAATCCCCTAAGGGGTTAGGACAGCCTGCCCATGTACACCGCCTTGGATTAAAGTCGGAGGAGAAATCCAATGACCAAGAAAGGCGGTATATAAATACTGTATATTATATTATTGTGGAAGTTGTTTCCATTTGGGTTACATTAGCTTCAATTATACTAACACACTCAGGTCTTACACATAACTTGAAACCCCTTTGGCTTTTGATAGAACGCACTGCTGCTGCCTAACTAATTCTAGGATCTCATTCTTGATTATATGAAATCCGAACACTTGATCCTGGTTTGTGAATGAGGCTTTGTGTAGAGAGTTTGTTTGGAATCTCAGAGTACAACCCATGAACATGTGCAGGAATGTTAAGGGCTTTGAATACAGTATTCAAGCGTGTGCCTACGTGTGCCAGCAGAGCGACAGGAGCCCGCCAGACCAGGTAAGCCTTGCGCAAGGGTGGAATGAGACGGGAGGAGGATGGGGAGGGGATGAACAGCGTGGGGTAAGGCAGAATGGGGAGATGGGGCAGGGAGTGGGCAGATCAGGCCCAGGAGAGGGGCAGGCACAGCAGCAGCGGCGCACGCCAAATCCCCTTCCTGGGCTTGATCCACCTGCATGGATCAACTCGGACTTGCACCAGTGATATCGCTGGTACAGGTCCGAGTTGACCCATTGCGGCTGTTTGGGCTTACCCCAGGCGCAAGGGGACAAATATCTCCTTACCCTGAGGAGACCTCTAGCAGCCAAAAATCCCCAGCGGGATGCAGTGTATCCTGTGCCAGAGCCGCTGCATCGTCGCACGGGGATTTAGGTAGGATTGGGCTACCCGAGGCCTCTGGTGTATCTCTGCAGAGGAATCAACTGGCAAAAAGCAGATAACATCTTTGAGAAACCGCTCTGAAGCTTGGTGCAGCTGCCTGTGAGAGCTTGGAAAGTGCAAGAGTTGGCAGCCAGGATGATGATGATGACTGCACTATGAAGGGAAACACCTGGAGAAATGGAGGTGCTATTATATTTTATTTTGGAATAATACTTGTAAAAATCCCACTGGAAAATGGGGTTTATGTT